>OU744805.1:8007862-11000451 GCA_916614155.1 Mesoligia furuncula | reverse complement strand
TCTGACAATAGATATGTGTGCAACTTATTTAAAGGTACTAGATAAAAAACTACTTTTTTTTTCGGATTGAAAATCATCAAATGACTCCTCCCGCTCTGGGTGACTGTGGGTGGGTGATAAAAAACTACTTTAATCAGATTTGACGTAGTGATTCTTGAATGATAAGTACCTAAGTATATTACGGGTGGTGGTGTGAGATAAAAAACTTAGAGAATGTTATGTTGAAAGGTAATCAATAATCACTTAAAAAATATTTTTGGTGGTTTATTTTGAGGTTATGTATAAATCTAAATATCCCCAAGTCTTATGTCTTACCATTACATATTTTGTTATACTCTATTGTAGCATTCAAATTCATTCTATGAAACAGTAAGCCTGTATGTGATACTGAAAATACATGGGTTTCTGCTAATCTCCTTTGTCTGCTCAACAGCGTAATTATAACGCATTGAAAGTTGTTGAACTGTCAAAATGGAACCGTTTCCTATTGATAATATGTTACGCAATTGCCCCGCTGGTTTAGTACCCCGACTTGCAGTTGCAACAAATCAATTCATAAACCACCCAATTATTCCGATATTTCATTGTCCATCTCTGAATAAAGTCGTCAGCAGGAGGAATTGATGCAAGCCTAGCCCCGGTAGGTTTACCTAGTACCGATCTGTCAGTGAATCAACTCGGCTGCCTTATATCAAAACCCAGTAAGTGATTCAAAATAAATTTTTCAAAAGATCGCAAAAATGCGAGTGGAAATGCTTTTTTTAATGGTTAATTTTCCTGTTAATGTGCAATATAATAATATGCTAAATTAACCATTTTTAGCGTTCCGTACCCAAAGGGTAAAAACGAGACCCTATTACTAAGATTCCACTGTTCGTCTGTCCGTCTGTCACCAGGCTATATCTCATTAACCGTGATGGCTAGACAGTTGAAATTTTCACAGATGATGTATTTCTGTTGCCGCTATAACAACAAATTCTAAAAACAGAATAAAATAAATATTTAAGGGGGCTCCCATACAACAGACGTGTTTTTTTCAGCGTTTTTGCCAAGGCAAAAACGCTGAAAAAAACACGTCTGTTGTATATACCATATATTTGTTGTATGTACCACAAGTGGTACGGAACCCTTCGTGTGCAAGTTCGTCTCGCACTTAGCCAGTTTTTTTTTTTTTTGTAAGCGCCAGACACTTTGTGCTGTGGTTTAAAATGGCCATAGTGACTTACTATAAGTATTCTTTATTGGTTTGTAAATAGTAGTTTTTGGCACGCAACAGACATTTTCATACTGCTAGAACTAGTAAGTATGAATAGCAGTATGAAAATCTCCACAACGTATCCAACTAATCTTATCAACGGAGATTTTCATACAAGTATGAACGTCTCAGTTATTGCTAATAATCTCATGCAGGTGTTTTTACAATTTGATAAGACTTACTATGATAGTATAGATTAAAGTGTTATTGGGTGTTCCATCTGGAATTTTTCAGTAGCAGCCTGGAGTCTGTATTTGTGCTCGGTTGCTCATGCTGACTTAAATGTCTCACTGATGGTGGCACGTGTGTTGGATCATTCGGTTCCCTACAAAATGGTTGAGCTGGATGGTGCTGATCCACGCGTCACGTTCGTGAAAGGGCGACGTCGGTTGAGACCGGTCAATCTCATATTTTAAAAAATCTTATATTTTAAATTGTTTCTTCATTTGGGTCTTTTTTTACATTGTTCTCACATATAGAAGCAACAAGAATAAAATGTACCCAGGATTTTGGAATATCTTGATTTAAAAAAGTGTCCCTGGAGTTTCTTGCCCGTTCTTCTCCATCGAGATCTATTTAACACAGGCTATTTAATTTTGACAATTCAAAAGTCTGCCTGTACAAGGTTTAATTGAAATCAATGCTTTGAGTTTTGAGTTTGAGTTTGAGTTTGAGTTGATAACAATAGGCTTGTCCTTACATAGGACTTTAACATAACTGGCGAAAGTGTGGATTTACTAGAGGTGCCTACAGGTGTTTATGTGAAAAACTTTTTTCTTCATTTGTCCTGGGTTTGGGTTTGTACTGGGTTTTGATTTTGATATGAGGCAGCTGAACTATCTAGGTCAATCTGCCGCCGACAAGTTAAATAATTGAAATCACTTTGGCCGGATATTGATATAGGCTGGTGTTTCATGCTGTGGCGTGCATTTTGTATAGATAGTCGAATATTCATTAGTATTAAAATTAATGAGTGGCTTGTAAAATGTATGGGGGTCGGTGGATATAAAGGTAGGTTCATACAGAAATTAATTGCTGCATGAAAACAACATATTTTATTACAGTCTTGTATTCATTTCCAATTTGACGATAACTAAAGAACAGCCAACCTAAGAACAAAAATAAATAAGAAAAACTAACCTTATCGTGCTTCTTATTCAAAATGACGACATCTTTCTAAATAAATAGCAAAATCTTGGCATGATCAAGCGTAGTTGGCTGCACAATTTTCACACGTTGTGACCCTGATGGCGATGAGATGGCTGAGCAATATTATCAAGGGCGCCGTCGGATAGTGAGACCTTGACATCAGCTAAAAACGATACTGGCGGAAAAACTAACACGCGGGCAAAAATATGGCACATGGTACGGCTTTTCAGAGGTTCGTCTCTAAAATAAAAGGCACTTTTTAATGTCAAAATTTACAAGAAAATATAATTGATTCTAGTTGCCCCTTCCAAAAGGGGTTTAGAAGAATAGGCAAGAAACTCCATAGTTAGGTACTCTTTTAAAATGTTATACAATATTTTTTATACTTACAATCATTAGGTATATAAAGACGTTGTACCTGGAATAAAATACTATGGGTTGATACAAAAAAAATTAAATGATGCAAGTCATCATCATCATCATCTGCCTAATCTTTTCCCAAATATGTTGGGGCCGGCTTCCAGTCTAACTGGATGCAGCTGAATACCAGTATTTTACATGGAGCGACTGCTTATCTGGCCTCCACAACCCAGTTACTGGGTAATACGATACCCCTTACCCCTTGGTAAGACTAGTTGTCAGATTTTCCCGTAATGACTGTCAAAGATCCACGAATGACAGCCTAGACCAACGGCTTAACGTGCTTTCCGAAGCACGGAGAGATCTTGAAATGCAAAGAGAGTCACCCATCCACGGACCAATCGCGGCAAGCGTAGCTTAACCTGTGCGCTTAAGCTGTGCGGCTGTTACAACTTAAACACAAACCCCACAAAAAAATTATGCAATAACAGATGAATTAACCCTTAGTATGCCGGAACGTAGATCTACGCGAGACACAATGGCTTTTTAATTGTGTCTGTAATTATGACAAGTGATAGATACACACTGCTCACATATTTACAAATTGTACCTGTAGACGCTTTTCCTAAAATTTTAACAAATAATGAATCATTGTGTGAGTTGCTTACTTCATTGTCATTATACCTACCTGTCTTGTTAAAACTCTGTTATGCCATGTTAACGAACTGTATACTATTTAAGATTGTTCAGGGACATATTTAAACCTACTGCCTCAGCAAGGCATAGTCTCGCAGCTACGAACCGTAAATGTAACCTCAACCGCATTTCTAGGTACCTAGGTAAACGAATAAATAACCGTTACTTGGCATGCCGACCCCCGCTCTGCGTTCCTCGGAGCATAAGAGCTCTTATATTTTCTGCAGTAAATTCAAACCTGTTGGACTACATATACAGTGAACTTCTGGTTAAAAAACTGCACAGTGGGCTTTTCACTGAAGGTTTTGCATTTTCCGTTTTTCGGATTCTCTTTGTCAAATGAAGTACGCATTTGGGATGGACTGACGAACAATGAACAAAGTAATAATTGGAATTTCTGTGACGAGACAATTGATTTATTCATGAAGCTTTCTGTTCAATGATCGTCATGAATTTGGTTCAAAAAAGAAAACGGTTTCAGCCCACTTCACACTAGGCAATCGTATTGGTTGGTGATGGCAGAATATCTCGTGTTGATCACCGTGAAAACTTAGGTGAAGTGAGTTTGTTTTTGCTATGAATTGACACTATTGACAGCTCACTCCACGCTCACTTCAGCTAAGTTTTCACGGTGAGATTTTTATAGAATAGCACCGCTGGCCGCCTGTGATCGTCATTTGTTTTCGGCATTTGAATGACTGTTTTCATGGAGTCCGTTCGCTAGCATCCGCACTCATTTGCATTGAAAGCGTGTTTTCTCGCTCTAGCGAATGACGTCTCTAAGTGACAGAAAGAGATACTTAAACTTTACACAAGTTAGTTCTCCTGCTATCAAAGTTCATTATTTGCTCGCGTACGATGCAGTAAAATAAAGATGAGGAAGTCTGATATTTTGCGATTTCCTCTTGAAGAATTTATAGCTTAGTAGCATCTCCCCATAGATAACAGACAATAAATAATAGTAATTATGCATGTAGATTGATTGAATCTTCTCATCCCATTGATGTCTGAATGGGAAGTGCGTTTAATATTCATAAGGAATCGATTGATTGTAGCATTCCTCATGATCTCCGTATTTCCAACTGAACTCCCAGATATGTTATCTAACTTGTAACTTTTTCTAATACTGGCAGCTTTTAGATTTGATTCCAAATTCGTAACAGCGCATAAATCACTGTTTTTAAGAAGGCAGATGCCTTTATTAAAGATTTTTAGGGTTCCGTACCCAAAGGGTAAACATGGAACCCTATTACTAAGACTCCACTGTCCGTCTGTCTGTCTGTCTGTAACCAGGCTGTATCTCATGAACCGTGATAGCTAGGCAGTTGAAATTTGCACAGACGCTATAACAACAATAAAATAAAGTTAAAATTTAAAGGGGTGTAAAAGAAACGTTTTTTTCGACGTTTTATTGCCTTGTGGTACGGAACCCTTCGTGTGCGAGTCCGACTTGCACTTGGCCGGTTTTTAAGTTTCCCCTGGCAAAATTGCTTCTGTAGCTTTAATCTATGGGATGTAGTTTAAGAGGCAAATGTCATCTATGAATACACATTGGATTGTGTGCAGCTGGCTTTTTTGTTTTTTGGGTGGGAAATTATCAAGTGACCCCTGCCGCTCTGGGCGGAGCGGAAGGGAGTGTCAGACTCTTACTGACTAAAACCCACCCGTGTTCCTTCCTTAGCCCCTTATGGTCCGGGCCAGCGGTAACCCTTTCGGACAATCCCGTTGACCCGGCAGGCTTCGGCCCTAAGGGGCCGAACCTGGGCCCTTCCTTGATGCTGACATCTCTTTGAGGCGCGCGTGGAACACGTACGCGCCGGCCGGCACGGGCCTGATCCTGATCGATCAGTGAGCTACCCATTTCTCTCCGTCCGCAGGCCCGCGCCTACGGTGGCCGGAAGTCGTCACGCGTCAGCTGGCTTTATGGTACCTTTAGTGATACATAGCCTACACCCCAACCCAAAGGCACGCATAAATCGAAATAGTATCATCATCATCTGCCTAGCCTTTTCCCAACTATGTTGGGGTCGGCTTCCAGTCTAACCGGATGCAGCTAAATTTTACATGGAAAGACTCCCTATCTGACCTCCACAACCCAGTTACTGGGTAATACGATACCCCTTGGTAAAACTGGTTGTCAGATTTTCGGGCTTCTGAGTACCCGTAACGACTGTCAAAGATCCACGAATGACAGCCGGGACCAACGACTTAACGTGCTTTCCGAGGCACGGAGGGGTCTCGGTATGAAAAGATGGTCACCCATCCACAGACCAACCGCGGCAAGCGTAGTTTAACCTGATCGATCGACCTGTGCGGCCGTTATTATTTAACCACGGACCCCTCCGGATAAATCGAAATAGTATCTGGTTATGCAATTGATAACACCTAAATATTAAGAAGTTCCAAGCAATTTATCTATCAACAATCCAGGATTATAGCCCAACTTTTTCCCAAATATTAGAGGCTAAACATTAATATCATCGTGGAATGTTCCCAAGGGGAGGGACAGAAATTACAGAGCAAGACGTGGTACGAACCTAGAGGAAATAAATACAAGAAAAAAAATCTTACCTTGTGCAACAATACGGCATTCTAAGATGGAGATCGGCAGTCGCTGTATCGGTCGAACATAAAATACAGAACTTTAGCTTATTCTACAAAAAAACTATTCAGCGTCGAACATTATGGTGACGACAATGTCTCGTAACTTGTGTCAAGTTTTGTATCACCCTATCTACTACCAGCAGGCAGGCACTACGTAGGTAGGTATAATCAAAGAGATTGAAATTGAATTTGGATTGGATTGATTAGTATTTTAGCACAGACAAAAAAAATTACGGAAAAATCCTTCACCAATAGGATTTGATACGATTAACTTAACAGTGAACTGTCCATTATGATTCATAATGTTATCCCTTTATGATTCAGGCAAAGTGGTCCTTTTAAGCCCCCAGGTTTCGGCACCGTGTCATAACGGGACGACGTGTACAACATACATAACTCTACACGGTACTGAAGTACCGCGTAGAGATATGTATGTTTAAGCCCCGCGGTTTCACCCGCATAAGTTTCGATCCCATGGTAATAGCGGGATAAACAGTAGCCTATATGTCAATCCAAGCTGTCAGCTACCTCCATACAAAATTTTATCATAATTTGTCCAGCCGTTTGAGCGTGAAGAAGTAACAAACATATAAACACACACACACAATCTTTCACCTTTATAACATTCATCATCATCATCATTTCAGCCGAAAGACGTCCACTGCTGGACATAGGCCTCCCCCAAAACGGGGGTTTTGCCATAATCGCCACGCTTGGCAGGCGGGTTGGCGATCGCAGTATGGTATGGTGGTGGAATGCATAGAGAACGCTGCTGCCCATTCTCTGGTACGCCCCTTAGTCGCCTTTTACGACACCCACGGGAAGTATGGGAAGATGCTATTCTTTAAGTCCGGCACCACACAGACAAGTCCGGCACCACACAGACAAACAACAACATTTATACTGTACATACTTTTTTTTTTCTGTTTTTTTTTTTTCTGTTTTCCTTCTTAGTTTTAATCATGATCTGGCAGTTTGAGTAATTTACGCGGCCTACCCGAATGTCCTTTCTTTGGTATTGTTCGTCGAATCGTTGAGCTCCTCATTTCTGAGTCGAGCTGCACGATTTTTGACAAATGCGTGCACTGATTGGACAGGTCCGCTCAATCTGTGTGGTTCTTTCCTCAAAAGACCATTTCAGACATCAATCTACATGGTCTTCACACGATCTGACCAAGATTTTGTCTGGACTTTAAAAGAGACTGTGACCTCTGAGTTTGTTTCGGCCTTTCTTCTCAGAGTAGTCAGATAGGAAACGCCGACCACATCTAGTTTAAAAAATATGATGACGTGTAAAAGTGTTTGTAAAAACCTACTTACAGAAAATAAATCATTTATCATTTACTTAACTTTACGCAGCTACAAGATATATTCACAGCATGTAACGCACATTATACGCAGTTCAGCAAGTCCCACTGACCATGCATTAAAACACACACTGCGTTATGTAAATTTGAGAAGCTGCCTACGAGAGTTCAGGAAACTAATTTAGTGCTTTATGTGACTAGAACTAAAGTCCTTAGTCATATCAAATATGGAATGAAGTTTAGTTCGAGGTACTCTCTCTAGTCTACTAACTTCAACGCAGTTTGACTTCAGGATACCGCTTTTGTGACGAAAATCAAACGGCCGCAAAAAGCACACAGACGATTTGGTCTGACTATTTTCGTAAGGCATGAGGCAGCGAATAATCTCTGAATATTTGAATCAGAATGGATGTTATCACTGATCTTTTTGACTATGTTTCAGTACGGAGAAACCTAATGAGGACACTGAAGGAGACACAATAGAAGGTTAATTATTAAATTATTATGTCTGGGAGCATTTAGTGTCCCACAAAGTGTTAATGAATTGACGATACTTCTGAAACGGTAATTGAAGAGTGGCATTTTGCCTTTATGCAGCAGTTAGACACTTTGGACTTTAATAAATCGTGAAATAACATGCTAATATGGTTACCAGCAGACTAAGACATCATTCTTGATACTGGCAGCTTTCAGATTAGCTTCCAAATTCGACATAGGGGAGAGTTATAGAAATAACTACTTCAAAAAAAAATTTTTTTTTTCTGTGGTGTTTGCGTTTGTAGGTTTTTAAATTTCCCTTGGCAAAATTGCTGCTGTGTAGCTTTAGTCTATGGGACTTAGTTTAAGAGGCAAATGTAATCTATGAATACACATTGTATGGCGTGCAGTTGGCTTTATGGTACTTTAAATGATACATAGCCTACTCTCCTAACCCCACCCCGAAGCAACGCGTAAACTGACTAAGGGTTGATTTGACCAAAGTCAGAGGGGCAATTCTCGTAATTTTAAGAACGATCACAATCTGATATCAGTCTGTCAAAAATACCTCTAATTTCCCTACATTTTGACAAGTTTTTGACATTTGTTTGTCGACGAGATGAGACTGCGACTAGATTATGAACGTTTTAAATTACGAGAAATTGCCCTTCAGATATCTTTTATCATGAATTAAAATTGACGTCTGACAGTTCTAGCGTCTGTCAGACGTCAATTTTATTCCACGATAAAAAATATGAGAAAACTGTCGAAATTTCAAATTTTATTCTCAGCATAAGACTAAAGCTTCTAGCTTTTTGTTCTTTTGTTTCTAGCATAATTTTTGGTGAATATCGCCTTCTATTTAAGTCACAACACCTTCATACCGCAAACTTTTTGTTTCAACTTCAAAATTAAAACAATGTATGATTACAGGCCGTTTTATTATAACAAATGAGCCTCGTGAGTGACGTGAAATGTTGAAAACTAAAATAACAACAGTTTTCCGTGCTAGTAAAGTGAATCATAACATGGCTTGGCCAACTAACATTGTTAACTTGAATTTAGAAAGAAAAATACACACATCAAAAGTGTCTAGGGATCAACATATATTTTTGCAATAACTTTTCTCCTGATTGATATTAATTAAAATTTTCTTTAAGGATTCATCAAATAAAGTGTTTTCGTTTGTCACAGTAACGATAAACCAAGTCACCTTTGCATTAATAAAGAAATTTGCCATTTTCCTAATAAAGGGATTTTTGACATTTGAACCACTAACACAAAAGTTCGAAAAAAAGACTGAAATAACAGTTTTCTTTAAAATTTTATTGGGTAACTTAAACAATTAATAATCCGTGTTTCTACCGCAAACACTAACAACACAAGAACATCGGTTTGGCATACTCAAAATGAGTTCATCCAAATCACGCTGTGGAATGGCCGCCCATGTTCGTTGCAACAACAAAAAAAGGTCTTCTTGCGACTGGATACCCTCCATATTCGGCAGAGCTCTTCTCTGTAGCATATCCCATGCATGCTCAATCGGGTTCAAGTCTGGCGACTGAGCAGGCCAGGGCAGGACATTGATGTTAGCTGCGGCGAGAGTCTGTCTTACAACTCTTGCGGTGTGCGGTCGTGCATTATCATGCATTAACTGAAATAAGGGACCGATTTGCACTTGTAGAGGAACGATGACGTCTGATACAATCGTCTCAGCATAAATTTGAGCGTTGAGGTTGCCTCTGATCTAAATCAACTCAGTTCTTCCGCCGATCCAAATACCCGCCCATACCATGATGGTTCCACCACTATAAGGATGGACTTCCTGGCAGGAGTTTAATCGCTGTTGGCGTCCAAGGGTTCTCCAGTGTCGTATACGTCTTGTATCCGGTCTCATACCAAAACGAGACTCATCAGAAAAGCACACGAAACGCCATTGTTCTTCTGCCCAATTTCTGTGTTCAAGAGCCCATTGATATCGAATCCTACGATTGTGCATTGCTACAGGTGGTACCCGTAGCGGTCTTCGGGAATAAAGGTTCACTTCATGCAAGCGGTTTCTGACTGTTTGGTCGCTAATTAAGTTCCCTGAAGAGTGATGAAGCCTCACGGCTAACATCATGGCGGTTATTGTTGGAGCTCTTCGAGTTAAGATTTGAATGTATCGGTCTTGTCTCCGTGTGGTGCAGCGATACCGTCCTCCATGGCGCTCAGCCACGGTACCAGTGCTTCGGTAACGTGTCCAAAGTCGACTGATAACACTCTGACTTGTATTCAGAGCTAAAGCCACAGTACGTTGCCGGGAACCAGCTTCTATCATTCCCACGGCTCTGAGCATTTCTTCCCTGCTTAAATGACGTCGCCGCTCCATAATAACGTTGGTTTTAATCAGTAGTAGGGAAACAGTAGCACTAATAATGTCTTCAATGCGTTGTATGTTTTTATAGGGAAAATATTGACAGCTGATTTTCATCTTTTACTCGAATTTGATTCACAGTTCCTGATTCAAATTATGAAATGCACCAAAAAGGATCCATATAAATTTATAAAATCATAAATTTATTACAAAGCCACATCTCAATCTCAAGAAATCCGCATAAAAATGCTTGATCCCTAGACACTTTTGATGTGTGTATAATTTTACTAGCTGCGCCCGCGGTTTCACCCGCGTAAGTGTCGATCCCGTGGGAATATCGGGATAAAAAGTAGCCTATATGTTAATCCAGGGTGTACGCTACCTCCATACAAAATTATACCAAATTTGGTCCAGCAATTTGAGCGTGAAGAGGTAACAAACATATAAACACACACACACACACTCACAAACTTTTACGCCTCTAAAATATTAATGTGATAGGCTTAAAAAGTTAATTTTAATTGCAATTAAAGCTTTAGTTTTGACAACCGACGTCCTGTTGGGTACTTGCGTACACACACATAAAATGCCAATACAATAATTTTAATTTTGACAGCTCAGCTAAGTTCATTGCATTATTTACGTTTTTGAGCAGGTGAATTTTTGAAACGAATGAAGCAATGTTCTGTGAATATCCTTCAAAACACTCGGGTTGGACTTTATAATTTTGCACCTCTTCTAGGAACTGCTTTCGACAACAACGTTTTTCATTCAAAAAACAATGCGCACAAAACCATTATTTTCTTTTACGCTTTTAATTGTTGGAACCTCATTTACTGGCTTTTAAAGGGAGAGTTCTAGTAGATAGTACATAAATTATTCTAGTTTTATCATTTTAAATACTACGCTGCTAATAGTGCGGCCAAACGATGTTTCCTATCACGACCTTATGCTGTTTATCTGTTACAATAACTTTGTAATGCCGTGAAAATTGTTAACAAAATTACCCCTACATTTTTAAACGTTACGTAAAGTTGAGTGACGTTCAAACGTCAAAAATATGTAGTTAAACAATAGCTAATCATTAGGTACTTAACTTTAAGCAACGTTTTTAAATAAACCCCTAAACCGTTTCAAATATGACCACAACACGTCACAAAGTAGGCAGTTCATTGCCAATATATCACTTTTACGAACAACACAGGCTAAACTTCCCTGTGTTCACACTATGCAAATGAGCTCATTGAAAAAAGGAACTTGCCAACGAACCAGCCAATGACAGTCGAGGAAATTAAAATGTATGAGACAAACGAGGCTTAATTTCGGAAACTTTTAGTTGTTCCAAATCCGAATGTGACATAACGCTAGGCTGCAAGAGCGACCTTTACGTAACCCTGCACCGTTTTAGAATTTACTAGCTTTAGGCTCTCTTTGGCTTGGAAACAGGTATGCGGCAAACAGGGGGGGTTAGGAAGTTTGAACTTGGAATGGAGATTTCTCGCTGCGTTTAGTTTTGTCGCTATGCCGATGGTGAGGTTAATAATAAGCCATTCTGGCTCAGGGTCATATCAATAGTTTTCAAATTGTTGGACATAATTACCTGCCATTAAAGTCAAGTAATTTTAAATATCGTGATAGTCCCTCCTTTTCAAGGCTAGGCTTCCGTAGTCCGTTCGTCCGTATGTCAGCGGGCTGTAGTATCACATGAACTGTAATAGGTAGACAGTTGCAATTTTCACAGTGTGTGGTGTATGTATTTCAGCTATAGCAATAAATAATAATAAAAAAATTTAATCAAAATTTAAGGAAGACCCCTTAATTTTTTTTTATACACCATGAAAGAAACATTTTTTTTTTAATATGTAGTGTTAAATATAGTACCTACGGGGATACATAGCCCTTCGTGTGCGAATCCGACTCGCCCTTCACCGGTTTTTCTACTATCAGGGGGCCTAAAAAGGCCACTTTGGCAGAATCATAAAAGGATAACATAATGGACAGTCAACTGTATCAAATCCCATTGGTGAAGCATTTTTCAGTTATTTTTTTTTTGTCTGTGCTAAAATACCAATCAATCCAATCCAATCCCAATCTCTTTGATTGTAGTGCAGCGAAAAAAAGATAAACACGGACTGTCTTCTCCAAAGTGGTATTTTCAGGCCCCCAGGTATCATTCAATCATATCCCTCGAATGTAGTAAAAAATGTCCCAGTTGCTTCAGCGAGATTTTTCCTTGCCTATTAGGTCTTGCGCTCATTAAAGAAATGTTTTCTTTGTCAAAAACACATTGTCTTGCTTTCTAAAGAACAGACAAGGCCAAGCTCACATGGAATGGTTTTATAAGACAAATGTGTGCTAGTATGTAGATTGAAGATTCTGCTGTTCACTTTTACTTTGAAAATATGGCGTGGCAAGTTCACATAGTCACACTGTTTATCTTTTGTACAATTTCCTCAAGGTCAACTAATGCTCTAACTATAAATGTGTATAATGTTATCATCATCATCATCTGCCTAGCTTTTTCCCAACTATGTTGGGGTCGGCTTCCAGTCTAACTGGATGCAGGTGAACACCAGTATTTTACATGGAGCAACTGCTTATCTGACATCCACAACCCAGTTACTGGGTAATACGATACCCCTGGTAAGACTGGTTGTCAGACTTTCGGGCTTTTGACTACCCGTAACGACTGTCAAAGATCCACGAATGACAGCCGCGACAAACGGCTTAACGTGCTTTCCGAGGCACGGAGGGGTCACGGTATGTAAAGATGGTCACCCATCCACGGACCAAACGAGGATAGCGTAGCTTAACCTGATAGATCGACCTGTGCGGCTGTTATTATTTAGCCACGGGCCCCTCGGGCCACTGCATTATACAGGGTCAAATTAAATTAGCTAGCGAAACTCCGCGGGCGTGATGGATATCGATATCTAAACACGATAAAATATAATATCAAAGATTTGATAGTTTTTTTCGGGGGTCAACGACAAACGTTAATTTGAAAACATTTTAAAAGCCAATTATTTTTAAAAAACCGTGGAGTTTCTCGCCGGTTCTTCGCTATAGGAAACGACCAATTGGAACCGTGCACGTAGCTTCTGACGTTTCATAAGCGCCCAAGTGGGTTTATGTGAAATAAAAATATTTTGATTTTGATTTTGTCAGTAGTTTTATTACTAAAAGTATGAGTTGGAAAATCTATCTATAAATCTAATCTTTCGATACCCATATGCTACCGTTTTGCTACCTAATTTAATTTGACCCTGTTTAGAAAACAAGCATTTTTATGTAATGTAATTTATTGTAATTAACTTCAGTCTTTAACGTCCCCCATAAGTCAGATAATATGACTTTCCCCTTTATTCATAAACGTTGCTTAAGTTTAAGCAGTGATTTTATAATCAGCCTATAATGTTCCCACTGCTGGGACACAGGCCTCCTCTCGGTGAGAGGGAGTGGGCCGTAATCCACCACGCGGGCCCAGTGCGGATTGGCAGATGTCACATATCTTCGAACTTTTGGTTCTAGGACATGCCGGTTTCCTCACGATGTTTTCCTTCACCGTTTTGAGAGCAGTGGTGATGAAATAATTTACACAAAGTAAAGCGCCTGTCTGGGTTCAAACCTACGACCTACAACTCGTAAGTCGCGGTCGTTACCACTTGGTCACCACTGCTCTGCAAGTAGTGATTAGCTACTGTTTAACCATACATTTTTGACGTTTAAACGTCACTTAACTTTAACCATCGTTTATAATAAACCCCTTTAACACAAAGTTTTTAATTCAAAGAATAATGCAAAGCAATCTCCGGTCCACCGCGACATGAACAAAACACATAAGTACAAAAAAATAAGCGAAAAAAGTTTTTATTCGTCCAATAAAAGAGAACTTGAGCGAACATTGCTCTCACACACACACGAACAAACAAACAAAAATTTTACACAAATGACTTTTGCCTGCGGCATGGTATTTCAGTGTAGTTTCTCTCAACAGTACACAACCATAGTGCAGTGTTTTAATTAATTAACAGGCTGTTAGTGTTTCACGCGAATATTCTTGTAAATGAGGGGTTATTCTGTTTCAATTACTTTAATTTCCGCTTGTTATTTTGACTTGTTGATTTCGCGTGACGACCGTGGTGTCAGTTGTCCCTTCAACACAATTGAATTTGGAACATTATTATAAAAGTCGCAAAAACGGTTGTGCATTGTTTTACTTGTGAGCAGTAGTGGCAGTGGTATCGGTCCCGATTTACGAGATGTAGGTCGTGAGTTCAAACCCAGTCAGGTACTTTACTTTCATCATCATCATCATTTCAGCCGAAAGACTTCCACTGCTGGACATAGGCCTCCCCCAAAGGGAGGGGGGGGTTTGCCATAATCGCCACGCTTGGCTGGCGGGTTGGCGATCGCAGTATAGTATGGTGGTGGAATGCATAGAGAACGCTGCTGCCCATTCTCCGGTACAACCCTTAGTCGCCTTTTACGACACCCATTGGAAGTATGGGGTGGTGCTATTCTTTAAGTCCGGCACCACACAGACTACTTTACTTTATGTAAACGTAAACGTACGTACGTATGTATGTGCATGTTTGTGTTTATGTTTACTTTATGTATGTGTTTAGTTTCATCACCACTGCTCTCAAAACGGCGAAGGAAAACATTCTGACGAAACCGGCTTGTCCTAGACCCAAAAATTCGAAGACATGTGACATCCACCAACCCGCACTTGGATCTTGGGCTCGCCTGGTGGATTATGGCCCACTCTCACTGAAAGGAGGCCTGTGTCCCAGCAGTGTACAGTGAACAGTACAGGCTGATTATTGTTTTACTTACACCTGTAATACTCCAGCGAATATCAAAATGTTGGATTTAATTTAGCAACTTTAGTCTTTACACCTGTCCAAACACATTTTATGTAATTCGAAACGTACGCATCATAAATGCGCATACTAATAGGTATGTAATTTACAAAGTTTCAGCAGGTAACGACAGACCCACTTAATACAGGGAAACCGGTCCATAAAGCTCTTTATAATGGACCCTACATTATATTTATATCTTATATTATATTATTATCTTATCGTATGCTGTACCGGTTGACGTCATCACGTCAATGCCGGCTGTCGCTGAAAACCAGCGCTGGGGCTCTGTCTCGCATAGGGTCGTAGCATTATGCTGAGCGATGACCGTTTTGCGTGGCATATTTTCCCCTAACTTGTTCTTTTTGTGTCGGTGTCCTTTCTCTGCGTCATGTTTACCGCAAATGAACGTATTTTTTTCTTTCTTTCAAGTACTTAAATATTTCGCCACCTGCCGCTAAAATACCGAAAGTCTTTCCAGTTCCTAAATTAGAACTTTATAGCTAACCTCGATATGCCTGAAATCTAAGAATAGGGTGTCAAAGAGAGAGCGGACGGTGCATTTCAACTTTTCAATAGACTAGGAACCTTAATTCTGTCAATCATCTCGAGAACGAAAATACATAGGAATAAGTTGAATACATTTTTAAATACCTCTTTGTTTATAATAGTTCAGAATTGAGTTTGAAACAATATGCGAAACCAGGCACTATAATAATTATTAGCTGCAGTAAAATATTAATTTTCATTTTATACATTCACAGTTTAATATTTTACACGTTCGGCTCAAACAAAATACATAACCGAATTATTCCACCGGGCTTTATGTAGGTTACACAAAAAATCCGATATCAATTTTATAGATCCTACACTCCATTATTTTTGTTCACACACTGTAAAATAAATCGGATAGCGAGGACTCGATACATCAACAATTGTTGGACCAATCGATTGCACGATTCGATTCTTCATGAACGTTGTACCGTTGCAGGAAACCGAATTGAACGTTAATAATAGAGTTCTGGAAGAAATAACAGCCGCACATTACACAAAGTTCATGAAATTCATTGGTTAGCAATTTTCTGTTTTTGACGGTATCTGCCTTGAATATTGATTTTATTGCATTTAATTTAATGATTACATACATACTATTGTATAGAAACAAGTTTTTTTTAACTGAACAGACAGCTGTGCTGGCCAGTTTCTTGCGACACCTTTTCTTCCTAGCGAATGCAAGTGGAAGGAAGTGGTGAAGGGCGGGCGTTTTTGGGGGACTGTCTTCTGCAACTTTGACGTTCGAAAAGTGCTGATTCTCAGCCTAATTTGAATAAATGACTTTTGATTTTGATTGCTGCGAAAGAGGATAGAAAGTGGAAAGTTTAAAACAATTAGCAAGTCAATATAACAATCCCTTCCCTAACTAATTTATTGCTTCGTAGAAAGTTTGTGAGTAACGTCCTTATTTCTTAAACATTTAAATGAAGAGACAGTTGCATTCAAATCAATTCAATGCAACATTTATTGCTACTAACTTCCAAGAGAATATTGCTAGCGTACTAAACGTAACTGCACTCGACTCAATCAGCCCTAGAGTATACACAAAACGTCTGAATCCATCCGCTCTGAAGCGAAGTATCGTTATCAATGTATACGATCTTATACGTAAAACTGCCTTCGAAGTAAACTTGATGCATCAATTCAAAGTGTCTCAAGTTATATACAAAAATAAATTGAAGTTACTGAACACCTGTCCAACAAAAACTGAAGAATTCAACATTTCATGAAACATACATGAAAAACACGCAACAAAAGTGACTCGACAAATTGTAAATATTGAGTTAGCAAACTTTTTAATTTCAAACCACTCAAAGCATTTTATGCATATAAAAAGCCGCGTGAACCTAACGGAATTTCTGCACCAACCTTGTTTGAAATAAAAAATACACGCCGGAGAGCTAAGCCCCCGGTACTGCGCAGTGGTCCATTTCTCCCGTTCCAGTTAGGGGGCTCGCTCAGTCGGCGCTCACGTGTCGAGAGCTCTCGACCTTTACCGAGCAACCAATCGACACGAATCTTAAAGCGCCTTTTTAAGCGCATTATTCAAATACAAACAAAACATCGCAATATAAAAAATATAATGTGAAAAGTGAAGTTGTACCAAAAAATATTTTTCAAAACAAAAATGCAAGAGTTTACAAATTAGTTTGCGAGCGCCAAAAGTGAGGAGCAATGATCAAGAAAAGTTATCAAGGCGTGTTTTTAAGCTTCGCTTCCATCTCCTTCTGCTGTCAAATTAATGAAACTATAGCCAAGAGTGCGAGTAGATTCATTGGTAAGTTCCATAATTAAGTTTTTAAACAATTTTCGCGTACTCGTAAAGGCGTATCGACAGGATTTACGTTACAAAACTGCCATAAATTGTGTCAATACATGAATAATTAATGATAAGGCGTTTTACACTTAGGTCTCAGAAGTGTAAATTATTTATTTACGCATATCGTACGAAACCTAAGCCTTGAAACTCGAACTTAATTCAAGATTTAACTACTAAGCCCTCGCAGAGTTTGTTTTGTACTACAAGTTTTTGTACCGCGTGAAGACGTCAGTATTGTAAAAAAGTACAACAAAAGTCTTTGCCAAAAATCCGCATAGCAAATTGAATACATTATTCCTCCGTCTGCGACAATATTTCTACCTGAAAATGTACGTTGCAGGTTGCAGATTAATTATTTCTCAAAAGACCGTATTTTCTTTATGTATTTTCAGCGGATAGGTTATAAACAACATCGTTTATACTTTTATCCTTCTTTGCAACGACTTACTGGAAAATGTTGAATATTGCAGTGTGTACGAGAGTGCTAACGCGTTATCTCCATAGGGAATAAGCAGCTCTAGCGGCATCGATGCGACTCGTCTTATCTGAAATAATTTATCAGGCCTTTGAAACGTACTATTCATGATTTACAAATAGAATAGCATAGTCAGCAGTTCCCACTGCTGGGACACAGGCTGGGCCCGCGTGGTGGATTACAGCCCACTCCCTCTCGAAGAGAGTTACAAATACATAACTAATATAGTTTATAAGAAAGTTGTGTCGTTATACGTAAAGCAGTATACTTACAACAATTGATATACAGGGTTATTGGTAAAACATTAACAACCTCTTAAGAGGTCATTGTACTCATCGTTATGAACAACTTTTACTATGGGACCAAATCTGAAATCGCAAAATAAAATCAGCTGTTCCCTACATCTTGACGAGCTATACGAACATAAATGTAGGGAATAGCTGATTTTTTTTTCATGATTTCAAGTTTGGTCCCCTAATAAAAGTTGTTCATAATGATGAGTACAATGACCTCTTAAGAGGTTGTTTATGTTTTACTAATAACCCTGTATTTCAACGCACAGAAATATATTGTGACATTAACAACTCGATTGGAACAAGCGCCTCCTTTCCTGTCAACAAAAAAAGAGAAACAATTTTCTCCATTCACAAGTAACCCTAGAAAGTTGAACCCTCGAGCGCAAAATTACCATCTCCGGCTTCATAGGCTCTTTACTGACGTTAGAAGCTGAAAGATAATTACCATTAAAATACTACTCCAAAGGCATTAAATGACGCCATGACATCAAAGGCTTTCGTTGGGTTATTATTATTTCAAATACTCGGCGATTTTCATGGCGCTGTAATCACCAGGCGCGGCACCTCTGTTCATCTATAATGTACACTTTTGCATAACATGCATATACTGTTAGGTTGTCGTTTCTGACGTCGTGTATGTGTGATGAGCTGGGAATTGTCAAATGGATGAGATGGGAATAAAGTTCGTAGGGGTAGGCAGAGTTTTAGGTGGTGCATGTCAACAATAAAATTAACTAGCTAAGAAATAAATAATTATTTGTGCGCTACGTAGGCAACGAATAGTATTAAACAATTTAAAACGTTATTGTAGTTCTACTACTAACGTTATTGTAGTGCTACTTAAGCAACGAATAGTATTCAACAATTTAAAACGTTATTGTAGTTCTACTACTAACGTTATTGTAGTGCTACTTAAGCAACGAATAGTATTCAACAATTTAAAACGTTATTGTAATTCTACTACTAACGTTATTGTAGTGCTACTTAAGCAACGAATAGTATTCAACAATTTAAACCGTTATTGTAATTCTACTACTAACGTTATTGTAGTGCTACTTAAGCAACGAATAGTATTAAACAATTTAAAACGTTATTGTAATTCTACTACTAACGTTATTGTAGTGCTACTTAAGCAACGAATAGTATTAAACAATTTAAAACGTTATTGTAGTTCTACTACTAACGTTATTGTAGTGCTACTTAAGCAACGAATAATATTAAACAATTTAAAACGTTATTGTAGCTCATCACTGCTCTCAAAACGGTGAAGGAAAACATCGTGAGGAAACCGGTATGTCCTAGAACCAAAAATTCGAAGACATGTGACATCTATCAACCCTCACTGGGTCCGCCTGGTGGATTACGGCTTTCTCCGTCTCACCGAGAGGAGGCCTGTGTTCCAGTAGTGGGAACATTGTTGTGTTGTAGTTAGCTCCCTTTAAATTTTTCTTGTTTTGTTGACAGCAACACTCTGAGGGGTCCGTGGCTAAATAATAACACCGCCGCACAGGTCGATCGATCAGGTTAAGCTACGCTTGCCGCGGTTGGTCTGTGGATGGGTGACCATCTTTACATACCAAGACCCTCCGTACCTCGGAAAGCACGTTAAGCCGTTGGTCCCGGCTGTCATTCGTTGATCTTTGACAGTCGTTACGGGTAGTCAGAAGCCCGAACGTCTGACGACCAGTCTTACCTTGGGGTATCTTGTTACCCAGTAACTGGGTTGTGGAGGTCAGATACTCAGTCGTTCCACGTTAAATACTCGTATTCAGCTGCATCCGGTTAGACTGGAAGCCGACCCCAACATAGTTGGGAAAAGGCTAGGCAGATGATGATGACAGCAACACTCTTAGTGTTCCGATACTGATCTAGTTGGGAAAAATCTTTAGCTTATAGAGGATTTGTCAAAGTCTAGTATTTATGTATCGATTTATCGATTACGATTGATACAGCTCGTTTAGTCTATTTTAGTTATTTTCACAGCGTTATGTCCTACGGTATTCTGCTGTGGGGCAAAGCCGCTGATATACAAAATATATTTGTCCTGCAAAAACGAGCTGTTCGAGCAATATACCAGTTAGGTGCCAGAGTTTCTCTAAGAGATTTTTTTAAAGATATTGGAATTCTTACGGTTGCATCACAGTTCATCTTTGCCAACATTTTATATATTAGGCAAAATATACACTTGTATACTAAAAACAGTGATATTCACAATGTTAACACTAGAAATAAGGACAAACTACGCGCTCCCTTTCACCGGCTTCATAAGGTTCATAACTCATTTGTTGGGCTTGGTATAACCTTTTATAACAAGCTACCTTCTTCATTACTAGATTTGCCCTTTAATACATTTAAAGCTCAAATAAAATCCAACCTTTGTTCAAAGGCATACTATTCCATCAACGATTACCTAAACGATAAGAATAGTTGGTCGCCCTGATTAACTCAAGACAATGTTTATGTTCTTTCTCCAGAATTAGTTTACTGACAAGTTATATTCATATAATTGTTTTTTATTATTTTTTTAAATTCTATTAACCCCTTAAATAAATTGCAAACTATAGTTTTGTATAATTTAGAAGCATTTTTTTATTTTGTAAATGTAAGAACCATGTTTCCGTTTATTATGATTTAATTTTGATGTTGACTTGAAAGAGCATGGCAGTTGAGAACTTGTCATGCTCACTTAAATGTCTCACCGATGGTGGCGCGTGTGTTGGATCATTCGGTTCCCTACAAACTGGTTGAGCTGGATGGTGCTGATCCACGCGTCATGTTCGTGAACGGGCGCCGTCGGTTGAGACTGGTCATCTCTTAACTGCCAATGCTTATTTTTAATCTTATATTTTGAATTGTTTCTTCATTTGTGTCTTTTTTTTACATTGTTCTCACATATAGAAGCAACAAGAATAATGTACCCAGGATTTTGTAATATCTTGATTTAAAAGAGTGTCCATGGAGTTTCTTGCCCGTTCTTCTCCATAGAGATCTACGTTTTGGAATGGGCAACTAGCTTCAACTTTCGGACTAACTGACAGACTATTTAATTTTAATTTTGACAATTCAAAAGTGCCTGTACAAGGTCTAATTGAAATAAATGCTTTGAATTTGAATTTGAATTTGAACCGATACTGCCCTCGATACTTACAGCTGCAAAAAGGTGTAGTTTTTTTACAACGTTGAGTGGTTACGAAGCTAGAATGTCATCCGTAAAGTGCAGAATGTGAAATAGTTGACTTTTTTGTTCATTTTGTTACAATATTTTGGCGGTAGCATTTGATTGTGTACGTTTTTTTTTATAATAAACGTTTTTTCTCCCGTTCTTTGTTCCACCATTTTTATTTGTTGATGGCAATAGGCTCTCTATAACTTGGAACTTAAATATATCTGATGATGAAGGACGGTGATGAAGGCGCCAAACAAGTAGCCGAATTCTGGGCCGAGTACATTTAGATTGCTATCGACACGCTAAGAAGAATATATCTGATGAAATGTACATGTGTACAGACACACATCAAGCTACCACAATCGGTCAAATTTCTTTAATAGATTTTCAACTTTATCGCTATACCATGAGGTTCAAAGTTGATTGGGAAAATTTGACAGTTTCGGGTAGCTTGATGTGTGACCTGTTGGATGCGAGAAACACAGAACCGGTCGAAGTGGAGGTGCTTGGAGAAAGGCCTATGTCCAGCAGTGGACATCTTTCGGCTGAAATGATGATGATGATGATGTGCTGGCGTCTGTACATAGATACACCTGTGCCTAAATCTTCGGGGATTAAAGGCGTGATGTTATGTATATTTGTTCCAATGTTTAAGGTCTTGTGCTGATGTTAACAAAGCTCATCTTTGGGTGTTGAGCTCATCTAATCATCTTTTCCTAGGTCTGTGTGATCCGGTATCTCTGTGACAGGGAGTGGGCCTAAATCCACCACGCGTGCCTGGTGCGGGTTGGTAGATAATAATAATAATAATAATATATTCGACAACTATCACACAACGCCGTCTAGTCCCAAGCTAAGCAGAGCTTGTGTTATGGGTACTAGACAACTGATAAACATACTTATATATTTCTAAATACATACATATTATAGATAAATTACACCCAGACACAGAACAAATGATCATGCTCATCACACAAACATTTGTCCTGGGTGGGAATCGAACCCACGACCTCCGGCATAGCAGTCAGGGCCACTAACCACTAGACCAACGGGCCAGTCTATTATATATTATATCAGATATTACAGTCTTTGAATTTTTGGTTTTTGGACATCCTCACGATGTTTTCCTTCGCCGTTTTGGGAGTAGTGGTGATGAAATAATTTACACAAAGTAAAGCGCCTGTCGGGGTTCGAATCCAAGTCCTACATACATAGGTACATTCAAGTACTATCCACGCCAAAAGTCCATACGCAATTTTAAAACTAATTGCTTAACGTTTAGTTTGACTTACGACCTTCTTTTAATGAGTAATTTGACACACACACCCGCATATTACTCGAATAATCACGCTTTTGAATATAGTTCCGTGTCATGTTCGTCTTGTTAACATAATTCGTAAAACTTTATGAGTATACCCACAGAAATCTAAATAAATAAATTAGGTATGTTAGACAGATGCAGGTAACTTACGGCTCATTCACCGCGTCTAATAGAATGTTGTTCGTTCTTGGTTGGTTTTTGATATTGTGGGTTAGTGACGTGTGTTTAATCTATTATAATAGCTGTGTAATAGTTCATTTTGAAATGTAAGCTTTGAGATGAAAGCGGATATTATCGCGCAGCGTAAAAGTGGACTTAATATTATATCACAAATAATTGATGAAACCGGACTGACTGTGAGTATTATGATTTAATTATTTTATCTAACATTTAGCTAATTAAAGTTTAACTGCTGATCCTTGTACTTATTTTATTAAACGTTTTATATTTACCATAGGGTCTAAATAGAAGAAAAAAATAATATTTCCAAGAGTTTATTTATTTACTTTTGGAATGATGAATGTAGCATTATGTATAAATTATAATATAATCATTTTGTAACATTTGAACTATTTTCAAAATAATTTTGTTTAAAAAAGTAATAAGTATCTACTTAATATTTTATAATTTTGCTAGTAGCCTTACAATATTCCTTTTTTGTTTTAGAGAAATTACCTACTGTGAGTCGGAGGGTCAAAACATATAAGGAAGAGTATAGTCAGTGAATAAGAAACAAGTGGTTTTAACCAACCAGTTACCTACCAGATGAAGTTGCATTGCAAGGAAATATGAAGATATATGTTTAAACATTACAGGATCCATACGCCAGCGTTTACTTGATAGCATGGATAATAATTAATGCGGGTTATACAATGTATTAAGTTATAAATTACAAATTGATTTTAGTAATATTAAAATATTATTGTGTCATATCCGTAATAAGGATTATTTTGAGATTTATAGTTTCAATCTTCTTTTCAAAATGAATTTTGAAAATGAATACTTAAGCTATATCCGCAATTAAAGCACAATATTATTTTATTACTAAGATAGTTACAATATTTTAAGTCTAATGGTCGTAGCTCACTGATTACCTGCTTTACTTCAATAAATTGTTCTTTATGAGAAAATAAACTGTTTTAAAAGTTTATTTATCAAATTATAACGAATAAAATTTTTGAAATCACTTAAATTTTTTTTTATTTTTACCCCGCATATTTCAATAACAATATAATAATACAAATAAAACAAATATTACATTATTATTCTCGTGTATTAATTTATCGAATAATAAAAAATGATAAGATTATTGTTGAAAAGATAAATCAAAGTTCCATCTCGAGATTCGAACCCTTGAATAAAATTTTTGAAATCACTTAAATTTTTTTTTATTTTTACCCCGCATATTTCAATAACAATATAATAATACAAATAAAACAAATATTACATTATTATTCTCGTGTATTAATTTATCGAATAATAAAAAAAGATAAGATTATTGTTGAAAAGATAAATCAAAGTTCCATCTCGAGATTCGAACCCAGGCCTGCGTGTTTACTAATCCTATACGCTACGTTATCCGCTAGGAGTACTTGTTATGAAGTTGTGAATTTTAGCAGTGGTATGAACCAACCAAGGTCATACGTAATTACGCCGCGCGTGTGAAAAAGCGATGACGATATGTTTTGTTTCGTTTGACGTTAGCAAGTGTACACACACAGATGTAAATACGGGCCTGCGGCGCGGACGCGGGGACGGCGCGAAGCATGTTCACAGAAATTTCAACCATACCGTGCCTAAGCAGTATTGGAGTATACTGTACATAGTACATAGTAAGTCGCGGCCGTTCCCACTGGGCTACCACTGCTCTCCACCGTTCCGAGAATCCTCCAATAATAACTGTAACTGAAAGCCAATAAAAGATTTATGATTTTTCATTGAAACCTCAAATCCGTACTTCTTGGAGACTGTCCAGTTCAATTTACCACAAAATACAGCTCCGTCATTACCTGATTTACTTCGCACAACTTCCCCACTGCAACACGCCTGAGTAACTCGTGGGAAGGCACCCTAAGGCACCTGTCCTACCGCCGGCGAGTTACTAGAAGTGAGTAGAGCTAGCTACTGAAACGAGTTGACGAGCAACGACTAGCGAAGGCGGCTACGAGCGATTACTCATCGTGCCAAGCGTGAGTCTCTCGGCGAGTGTGCTGCCAACTTGCCAAGCGAGCGTCACTAAGCGAGTACTCTCTTTGGCTGCTCTCGCCGCTGCGACAAACGAGTACTCGCCGGCAATAATCAACTATAAATATATAGAGTGGCGATTATGTTATCACACTAAGGGCTAATTTTCCAATCATCTGATAACTTTATTCGAGGAATAATTTTGAAATTTTGACAGTTATTTCATACAAAAACTGTTTAAAGTCAATTTTATTCCACGAATAAGTTATCTGGTGATAGAAAAATCAGCCCCAAATAGTAAAACGGTTATCAGTCTGTTAAAATAATATAATAAACAATTTTAAACAAAATAAATAGCGTAAAAATTGACACGAAATAAACCACCCCTTGATAATAAGGCACTAGACACGCGCAGGGCGATGGTATCAACAATTCAATACAAACTTTATGGTATCGTTACCAAATAATCACAAGTTAAGTTTAATGTTGATACTAAAACCAAAAATGTCCTACAGCTAGAATGTTAGTTGTTATTAATTAGTTGAATTGTGTATGTTTGAAATACGTAATGTAGGATACGTACGTGGTTTAAATTAATATGATAACCGCCACACTATATATTTTGCTTACACGGGCCCTACAAACTTTTGTACGTGTCTTGAGTGAGAAAATCGTTGATATCTACAGTCCGCGCGGAACTATAGTTGGCCGCGCCTTAGGTGGGGATGGGGGCGAGGGCTACGGTGTTGCCTAGTGTTCGCAACGCACGTACTGAGTAATGTCAAAGCGCCCCTTCGTCCCACCGCTCACATACCTAAGGTCCGGTATCCACCAAAGCGGAGAGGAGTGGAGACGAGAGGAGATGTGTTTGGAATAACTAATCAGATTTCGTTATTTCCACATCTCCTCTCCGCTTAGCTTCGGTGGAAATGGATCAAGCAAAAAGAGGAGCTGTCTCATTTTTCTATAGAATTTTGTGCCACGAGCGAGCAAGCGGCGTGGCAGAGCGGAGATGTGTCTAGTCGGGCGGCCGGGCGGGCGGCGGCATCCGCGCTCGCGCGCCCCTTTCCCAACTGCCTTCTTCCCGCGCCTCGCACACCCGATAGAGTAATTCCTATCACATATCTCCGCTACGCACAGCTCACATCTCCACTCCGCTACGAATCTCCTGTCTGCTTTGGTGGAAATAACCTGCCAGCTTCGCAGCACATCTCCTCTCGTCTCCTCTCCTCTCCGTTTTGGTGGATACCGGGCCTAAGGCGCGGCTAATTAGTTCCGCGCGGACTATAGTCGCTTCATACTCAGCGCGGCGGTGGGTAGCCATCATAAGGTTCAACTTAGTGAAACACATTGCTTAATGGTGCTCGTAATTGTTGAGCTGACTACTTATCACTACACTGCACTAATGCAGGGTACACTTAGCTCGATTATGACTTAACTTGTGTGTTGGAAATGTTTATGGATTGGGTTTTGTTGTATATTGTTAATTTGGGATATATAACGAGTAAATCTACTATATCATAATAGAAAGAGATAAAAGTTTGTTTGTTTAGTACCAGTTGGATTTGAAAAATTGTATTAGCGTTTGATAGCCCAATTCTTGAGGAAGGCTATAGGCTATTTAACATCACGCTATGACCCTTAGGAGCCTAGTAAAAGGACAAAATGTCAGAAAGAGCGCTAAGCGAAAACAAAGTGATATGATGCGCGGGCAGGTGATTCGATGTGACGGGTCGGATGGTCGGGGGATCAAGAAATGCGCAGGCAGAAGTTAAGCCTCACATAGAATCACGCCTGCTTTCCTGAAAGGGTTAGACAGGCACAGGTTCTATAGCCACATTTCACCAGTTCGTAGGTTTGTATTCATCTCTAACCTACGAACAGGGGGCCTAAAAATGTCACTTTGGCAGAATCACAAACGGTTAACATTATGAATCATAATGGACAGTTAACTGTGAAGTTAATCGTATCAAATCAGGGTGAAGCATTTGTCAGTTATTTTTTTTGTCTGTGCTAAAATACCAATCAATCAATCTCTTTGATTATACCTACGTAGTGCAACGAAAAAAAAAACACGGACTGTCTTCGCCATTTATTTTTATTCATAACTAGCTGCGCCACGCGGTTTCACACGCGTAATTGTCGTTCCCGTGGGAATATCGGGATAAAAAGTAGCCTATATGTAAATCCAGGTTGTCAGCTACCTCCATACCAAATTTTATCCAAATTGGTCCAGCCGTTTGAGCGTGAAGAAGTAACAAACATATAAACACACACACACACTCACAAACTTTCGCCTTTATAGTATTAGTGTGATGTTATCCTTTAATGATTCTGCCAAAGTGGCCTTTTTAGGCCCCCTGGTGAAATGTGGCTGTGTGCACTTTGCTTCTAACGTTTCATGCAGGTTTATGTGAAATCATATTAGTTTGGATTTTTGATTCTGATGGTCCTTATATCGTAAGGGGAGACAAGCATTGGATAGATATGTGGGATTGTGTGTGTGGGTGTGATACCACACCTGTATTGCCCAAAAGGATAATCAGAGGTGTACTTATCTCTGTCTACCAAATCGACGAATACTGGTACAGATTGATTGCAAGAGTCAGTCAATATTGTTGCGCGCCACAATTAACGCCTGGTACATGGTGACATTAGTTACCACTAGCGCCGTCTAGTATCGAGTAGCAGAACTAGTAGAGTCAAGATCCTTCTAGAAATTTCGATGCTAGAACTTTCTAGAACTATCGACATCTGGTCAGCCGGGGCCGGTATGTACTCGGACATTCTAGATGTTTCTACAATAGAAGGTTCTAGAACTATCTGCGGCACTATAGTATAAAGCCGCGAAGGGCCACGACTGAGTCAAACTGGATAAGCGATACAAGCGAATACATCGAAGCGATCTTCAAGTGCGATCAGTAGTGCAATAATTGTGTTTTATAATTAGTGTGTTTGAGTTGTTATTAGTGTTGTTTAATTAAAGTGTTATTTTTTGGTTATTAAATCGGCAGTTTTTATTTTCACGAACTCCGAGCTCGTAACAATATCTTAATGATAGGACTATAATTGCGGGCGGATAGTCATTAGTCTTGCACTGATTATGTTCATTGTCTGGCTGTATTATATCAATGTTCAATTATTCACCTCTTCAGAGAGAATATCCCGAAATTACCACATTGAATAAAAGGGACCAACCCGTGATGATTAATTCAAGCAGAAAGTCTGAGTAATCTTTATGACAATGTTTCACGGTTTCGGTCAAATTCGGACTCAAATTGTAAGGCAGAATTGAAAGATAGAAAGAAAAAAAAAATTGGCACACACAGGAAATACAAATAGGTAGTTAAAAAAAGAAGCATTTAAAATTAACAGTAATTAAAAACACAAATATAAACAACCAGAAAAAAAGATTACCAAAAAAAGATCTGTGTGAAGGCAAAAAGGCATGAAATCTCGGAATAATGCTTCTATAATAAAAAAAAATACCGCGGCTCTGGTATTCTGAAATTGAAGGGTAGGTATTGCAAACAGTGCCAGATTCACTTATGTTGTAAACATAAGTATATTTAGTCTGAGACTTGTACTATTTATTCTGTCTGAGTGCTATATGGTTCATCAGCATCCTATATCAGTCTTGTGATGGACGTAGGGTATATGTCTGATACATACATACACGCATAAACTCACATCTTCTACCCATGGGGGTTAGCAGAAAAAACAGAACGCTACCAGCTACGATCCTCACATACTCCTTTTGCCTCGTTTACTTTCATACATCTGACGGGCAATTCTCGTAATTTTAAGAACGTTCACAGTCTGATCTGGGGGCCTAAAAAGGCCACTTTGGAAAATCATAAAAGGATAACATTATGTTATCCTATGGCCTATGGCGAAAACAGTCCGTGTTTTTCGTTTTTTCGCTGCACTACGTAGGTATAATCAAAGAGATTGGGATTGGATTTGGATCGGATTGATTGGTATTTTAGCACAGACAAAAAAAAGTAACTGAAATATGTTTCACAAATGGGATTTGATACGATTAACTTAACGGTTTTTTTTTTGGATGGGAAATCATCAAGTGACTCCTCCCGCTCTGGGTGGAGAGGAAGGGAGTGTCAGACTCTTACTGACTAAAACCCACCCGTGTTCCTTCCTTAGCCCTTTATGTTCCGGGCCAGCGGTAACCCTTTCGGACAATCCCGCTGACCCGGCAGGCTTCGGCCCTAAGGGGCCCCTCCTCGATGCTGACATCTCTTTGAGGCGCGCGTGGAACATGTAAGTACGCGCCGTCCGGCACGGGCCTGGTCCTGATCGGACGGTGAGCTACCCAATACTCTCCGCCCGCAGGCCCGATTAACTTAACGGTTAACTGTCCATTATGATATCCTTTTATGATTCTGCCAAAGTGGCCTTTTTAGGCCCCCTGATCAGTCTCAATCTGTCAAAAATACGTCTAAGCAATTTCCCTCCATTTTTGACATTGTTTGTCGCTAAGATGAGATTGTGACTATGTTTTGAACATTTTTAATTACGGGAACTGGCCTTCTGGACATACACGTGCGCGTCCAAATTTAAATTAATCCACGACTACTCACATTCAACTGCTATCAGAAATTCAATTCAGTTGGAGTGAATCGCGTGATTGCAGCGTTAAACAAAAAAGGATACCTGCCAGTAGCGAAGGGACAATTTTTGTAAAAGTCGATATCTTTAAGGGGCTTTTTTTTTTGGATGGGAAATCATCGAATGACTCCTCCCGCTCTGGGTGGAGTGGAAGGGAGTGTCAGACTCTTGCTGACTAAAACCCACCCGTGTTCCTTCCTTAGCCCTTTATGTTCCGGGCCAGCGGTAATCTTTTCGGACAATCCCGATGACCCGGCAGGCTTCGGCCCTAAGGGGGTCCCTTCTCGATGCTGACATCTCTTTGAGGCGCACGTGGATCACGTACGCGCCGTCCGGCACGGGCCTGGTCCTGATCAGACGGTGAGCTACCCATTACTCTCCGCCCGCAGGCCCGATCTTCTTTAAGGGGCTTACATAACCTAAAGCGCGGTCACTGCGGCGACTGCATATATGTATAGAAAAAGAAGCGCGATGATTGTGTCATCGCGCTTCTTTTTCTATGCTCGCTGGTAATTTATTGCAAAATATGAAGCAATTGTCCTCTCTCCCTTGAATTTGTATGTATATATTATAAGTATGTATTATAGTCAATAGTATGTATGTGTATATAACCTATTTATGTATTTGTGTACTTAGTTTTAATTTTTTTTTTATCATTGTTCCTCTCACCCAAAGCACCTGCCATCCAATCTCTTCACCACCCTTGGTTGACTGGTAGAGAATGCCTAAGGCATTATCTATATCTATCTAGCCCGCCTTTGTATCTTTTTGTGCGAAAAGTTTAAAGAAATAAATAAATAATAATTGTTTAGTTACAAAAAATCTATTGTTTGGACTAAAAAATTTAAAGACTAGTATTATAGTATGTTGCTTTTAGCATAATCTGACAAAAATCACAATAATTGTATGTATATTAGTGTGGTTTTTATTCTAAAAAGAAAGTTTTTAAAGCTACCTTCACGTTTTTTTTCTATCGTATCACATTAGTTGTATTATGTTTACAACACACTATCTACCAAGCATATATCCTGAAGAATATCATATATTTTTCTGATTTTATTTACTGTAGTCGATCATATACTTTATTGTTTCTAAAACTTGCGTTTTTTGTGTTTAGGTTAGGTTAGCCCCTTAATATGATTATATTATTTGTCTATAGAATACACTGTGTGTGCCATTTTCCAAAGGGAAGCCGATAGGAATCAAGTTGTATGAAACCTTTGCCGCTGATACCTGCTTCTCTGGCCATTACTTAAGTAACAGTGGTAGTTTACCTAGCATTTTTTTTTTCGGGTGGGAAATCATCAAATGACCCCTCCCGCTCTGGGCGGAGCGGAGGGAGTGTCAGACTCTTACTGACTAAAACCCACCCGTGTTCCTTCCTTAGCCCTTTATGTTCCGGGCCAGCGGTAACCCTTTCGGACAATCCCGCTGACCAGTTTACCTAGCATTGCATAGGTGTTGTCCCGCCACCCGTCGATCATTAGAGCTTCGTAGTGCAGTCGTAGGATGCACCGCCTGCAGGTGAACGTGACGTGAAGATACGTGCTCTTTCCTCTATTCATTTATCTTCATTCATATTCGCTTACATGGCGCGGTGGTCTAGACTTTTTGGACCTGCTTCGTGAACATCAAGTTGCATGTTTTAGATCTGGGAAGTACTTAATATGACTTCTGAACACAGAATTTGGTGAAACGAAATTAATTATTAAGCAGTATTATCATTCTGCTTAATAATTGACCAAGTGAATTTGAAAATACATATAATAAAAATGTTATGGGTCCCGCCTGCTTCCAACTTTTATTTAATTTAAAATGGGCTTGTTTTTAGCTTATCAGTTTTTTTCAATTTAAATTTTGTACCGCAGTCGGGTTTTTTATTTTTTTAAATAACTTTTTTTTATTTCCAGCTTTTTAGTTTACAATTAATGTGGAAGATTTCCCAGACGATTTAGTTTTTTGGTAGGTAGGTTTTTTTTTTTTTTTTGGTGGCGATTATGGCAAACCTTCCCAAAATTGGGGGAGGCCTATGTCCAGCAGTGGACGTCTATCGGCTGAAACGACGAGGTGTTTTTTTTACGATTTGTCACTTCGAATTGCTTTTAACCATCTATGTTGTTATTATTTTTGTAATCACCTTTTAAAACCCTTTGTTTTAATACCCCAATCGAAAGATTTTAAAAAACATTTTTTTTTTAAAACATACCTAATATGACGCCAAAAAACGGCCATTTTTTTCAATGTTGATATACCCAGCGTCACTCACAATTAGTACGAATCTAACGGCACCTCTCAAGTTGAAATCGAGCAAGCCATTTAAGCTACAGAGCGTGCCAAAGAAATATACATACATACACTCGAAAAACATAACCCACCTTCAGGCGCAGTCGGGTAAAAATCACACTAATATTATAAAGGCGAAAGTTTGTGAGTGTGTGTGGGGGTGTGTGTGTGTGTTTATATGTTTGTTACTTCTTCACGCTCAAACGGCTGGACCAATTTTGATAAAATTTGGTATGGAGGTAGCTGACACCGTGGATTAACATATAGGCTACTTTTTATCCCGATATTCCCACGGAATCGACATTTACGCGGGTGCAACCGCGGGGCGCAGCTAGTACTACATAATTGTATACTGAACTATGTTGTTTCATAAGGTTTCTAGAAGTATGTAATTGGTAGATCGCACAGGGTGTCGTCAGTGAACAGTAGATCTTGGGTCTAACCAAGTTGGCCACCCCTACTCTAGAGTAAACTGGCTATTAAAACTGGGCAATAGAGGTCAAAATGGCAGCTATGTGCAAAATATTAGGCAACATCTGGTGTTGAAGGTCAAACCCGACATGTTATGAAAGGGTGGAGATGATTTTTACATTAGGTTTAATTAATTTTCGTGGCACCTAATTTACATTTATTTAAAGTCTATTCAAATTTGTTAATTTGTTTGTCAAGTTAAACAATTAGCAACACTATTGTAATGGAAATTAAGTTGATTTCAGAGTGACTAGCACTATTGAAAAAGTTATAAAAATGTTTGAAGTTGTAGCATAAACTGAACTTTATTGTGTAGGAATTAAAGTTATTTTTCCATAAACTTATATTTGTTTACAATTTGATAACATAACATCACATCACGCCTTATTTCCTTCAAGGGTTGGGCAGAGGTGTACCAACATTTCTAGTAGGTACATCAACATTTCGCCAGTTATGTTTAAGTCCCATGTACTAGAGGGTCAGGATCAGGTCCCTCTTTTCCATTGGGCACTCTGGGGAAGTGCCAAGGGCCCTGCGATCTTCGGAGGCCTGCTCTCATAAAAATACATTCTTTGTAGCCACCGTTCCATTCTATGTATTATTGTATAGTAACCGATTCAATGACAAATTAAGTAATTTGCAGTGCGATTTACAATTTCTAGCCCCCCAGTTATGAAATATTAGTATGTTTCTCTTATTGTCACTTATCTACACGAAGGCCTAGTGATCCTTATGTGCCCAGGGCCTCCAATTGGTTAAAGACGGCCCTGAGGGTGATTCTATTACCATCAACCGGGTACAAATCCAGACTCCAGGCTGTTACTGAAAAATCCTAATTAAAAAACCCAGTAAGATTTTGTTCGACCTGAGAATCGAACCCTGAACCTCAGTAGCAACCATCACTAGGCCAATGAGGCATGGGTATGTTATTTCTGAGGTACAGAATAACTGATAGTAGACTGAAGTATCTTTTGTCATGTTCGTGAACGGGCGCCGTCAGTAGGGACTGGTCATCTCTTTTCTGCCATGGCTTATTTTAATTTAATACCTATTTGAATTGTTCTTTTTTTTAATTTCATCTTTTTTTAAGTTCATTACGGACGCTTTTAACGTTCTGCATCGTTCTCACATGTATAATTTTTAACATGAATGATGTAAACAAGACTTTGTAACCATATTATTTTGATTTAAAAGAGTGTCCATGGAGTTTCTTGCCCGTTCTTCTCCATAGGTACCTACGCTTTGGAATGGGCAACTAGCTTCATCTTTCTGACTGACCGACCCCTTGACAATTCAAAAGTGCCTGTAATTGGTTTAATTGAAATAAATGCTTTGAGTTTGAGTTTTTGAGTTTGAGTTTTGGATTTGCCGGAATACATAACTGTTTCTTATCTACATAGGGTTAAGGACCGTATTTTTAGATGCCGTTGCCAATCGATCAAGTAATCCATTACTTACTTAACTTGTCCAATTTCATGAAAGCAAGAAGTTACTTTCCACTTCCTGAATCACTTTTCTACTTGTTTAAAGGGAGATCCAACTTAATATACAGCGTGAATTTTTCAAGTGGGCGTAGATGGTCAAGTCCGAAACTATAAGGAATAGCGAAAAGTACTCAAAGGAGTCGCGGGCTCGATTTTGATGAAAAGTTTTATTGAGCATCATTTCGAACAAGGTACAGGTAATGTCGGTATGAATACCTACTTTAAAATAAGAAGCAGTTTATTAAAATCCAACATTTTCCTGAAGTTTGACATATGTCATTACTTCCCAGAATTCGATCCTTATCAGGGACACTAGTGACTTGTGTAATAATACAGTGTGTTTTTTTTCAAAATCAACGGGTTCGATTCCTGGCCAGAAATATTGATTTTTCAAAAATCCAATGATGCAGTTTTAGTTTTCATCAAAATTGAGCCCGCGACTCCTTTGAGTACTTTTCGTTATTCCTCATAGTTTCGATTTATTTGCGAAAAATGTAAACAAATATGAATTAATGGAAAAATAACTATAATTTCTAAACAATAAAGTTCAGTTTACGCTACAACTTCAAACATTTTTATAACTTTTTCTATAGTGCTTGTCACTCTGAAATCAACTTAATTTGTCATTGAAATAAAGTTGACATTTATTTAACTTGGTGGGGTGTGCAGCACTGCATATTTTTACAATAGCTATTATAGGCAATCTATACTTCACACTAACATTCTAAAGCGATATATTGTGAGTTTATAAGTAGGGGATACATCGATCACTATGAGGGGGTACCTAATCCACAACCGAATTCAAAAATTCGTTTGCTGATAGAAAGCTTTTTTTTTCTATTGCTGAGTGTGAAAGGACATGTTTTATGGTAGGTCATTGTTGAATTCCAGAGGAACCCGTGGCTAAATAATAATAGCCGCATATTTCGATGGACCAGGTTAAGCGACGCTTGCCGCGGTTGTTCTGTGGATGGGTGACCGTCTTTACATACCGAGACCCCTTCGTGCCTCGGAAAGCACGTTAAGCCGTTGGTCCCGGCTGTCATTTGCGGATCTTTGACAGTCGTTACGGGCATTCAGAAGCCCGAAAGTCTGACAACCAATCTTACCAAGGGGTATCGTATTACCCAGTAACCGGGTTGTGGAGGTCAGATAGGCAGTCGCTCCATGTAAAATACTGGTATTCAGCTGCATCCGGTTAGACTGGAAGCCGACCCCAACATAGTTGGGAAAAGGCTAGGCAGATGATGATTGTTGAATTCCACGCGTGCAAAGTCACACGCAGTAGCTAGTACACAAAACTTTCTTTCGTTTCGTTCCACTGATAAAAAAAAGCCTTATAAAAACCACAAAAGGGGAAAATACAGGGTCAAATTAAATATACTAGCGAAACTCCGCAGACGCGATGGGTTAATGGGTATCGTTTCGTTATATCAAAACATAATAAACCGTAAAAAGATATGATTTGATAGAAAAGAAATTGACCGAAGTTATTGTAGGTACTTACAGGGTTTAGCAATTTTTTTTTTGTGGAAACACCACGTCATTATCAAGGTTTAAACATGATTAAGCGAAATAAACAGATTTACTAAACTCGTATTTCAAGTAACGAATGTATGCAGGAAAAGTAGGGAAAGACTTTTCGAGCTGTATGGCCTTAAGCCTTATATTAACACGGAAACTTTTAATAAGTATGTTGCTACTTACTCTAGAACTTTTAAGAACGCTTGTAAGGCAGCTAAAGCCTTCTACATTAGCAACAAGGTTAAATCAGCGGACAATAAAATAAAGACGGTTTGGAAAATTATAAATAATGAAACGAACAGGAATAAAAAGCATAATTCTGATTACACACTGCAGACGTCAAGCGGTCTCATTTGCGATAACAAAGAAGTGGCTCAAGAATTTGTAAATTTCTTTACTAGTATCCCACTTAAAACAACTGAAACCTTAAATTCGTCGCCCTCGCTCGCTTTTGATTTAGTCAGGGCGAACGTTTCAGCCTGCCCGAGTGAATTTAACTTTAGGCATATTAATCCTATAACAGTAATTAAAGCTTTTAAGCAAATCAAGATCAAATTGACTGAAGATCTTTGGGGAATGTCAATTAAGGTACCTCCATAATTGAGACTATTGCGCCTTACTTAGCCTTAGTATTTAATTCGTGCGTGGATCAAGGAGTCTTCCTCGATTTGATGAAGTACAGTAAGGTAATACCACTCTACAAATCCGGGGACAGTAAAGACACCAATAATTATAGACCCGTATCCGTTTTGCCGGTTTTCAGCAAGGTGTTTGAAAAGATAATGCTTAATCAAATGCTCAATCATTTTAACACGAATAAAATCCTACACGATCAACAGTATGGTTTCACTAAAGGACGTTGTACGACGCCGACGCCGGTGTAACTTTATTAAGACACATTCTTAAAGCGTGGGAAGAGGCCCAAGACGCCATAGGAATCTTTTGTGACCTCCTTTTCCTCTCGAAAGGCATTTGATTGCGTCGATCACGAGACCTTGCTTTTGAAACTTGAGCATTACGGACTTGGAAAACTTGCTCTCAGTTTAGTTAGTTCTTATTTAAATGATAGACAACAACAAGTTCAAATAAATGGAGTCAATTCACTTGGTTTAATAGTAAAAATTGGTGTGCCACAAGGCTCGATATTGGGTCCTTTCCTCTTTTTAGTGTATATTAATGATCTACTCCATTTATTAAAAAATCAACCACAAATGGTGTTATTTGCTGATGACACTCCCTTAATTTTTAAGGTAAATAGACGTGCTACAAATTTTGACGACGTAAATAATGCCCTACTGCAGGTCCAAAATTGGTTCACTGCTAATAATTTAGTATTAAATGGAAATAAAACTAAGTGCATAAGATTTTCTTTACCAAATGTCAAGGGTAGTGATTGTGAGATAATATTGAATCAAGAGAAACTAGAATTCGTCGATAAAACTGTTTTCCTAGTGATCACGCTCGACTCAAGGCTACAATGGGGTCCTCATTTAACAACTCTTGCAGGACGGCTAAGTTCAGCAGCTTATGCTGTCAGAAAAATCCGTCAATTTACTGATGTAGATACCGCGAGACTAGTCTATTTTAGTTACTTTCATAGTATCATGTCTTACGGTATTTTGCTTTGGGGACGAGCTGCAGACATCGATTCTATTTTTATTCTGCAGAAAAGAGCCATCAGAGCCATATATAATCTCCGCAGACGCGATTCTCTGAGGGAACTTTTTAAGGAAATTAACATCATGACGGTGCCTTGTCAATATATCTATGAAAACATCATGTATGTAAGGAAAAATTTACATCTTTTTAGTAAAAGAGGTGATAGACATAATTATAGTACTAGAAATAGGGACCTTTTGGTTCAACCAGGCTTCAGACTGGCTAAAGTAGATTCATCTTTTATGGGGTACTGTTTAAAATGTTATAATAAAATACCTCCCCACATTCTTCAACTGAATGAGACAAAATTCAAGTCTTGTATAAAACGCACACTATGCAGTCAGGCATATTATAAGTTAGGGGATTACATCACTGATAGGAACGCCTGGCTCAATGCTGGTCCTGCTCCACAACCACAACTAATTGATTAACACTTGAAGATACTGTTGGAGCTGTCGAAGATTGTAAGACTATCTTTGCATTGCATAGACTCAGTTTCCTTTGTATTGTATAATTGCATAGCACAGATGTGAGTTCTATGTACCCTATAGCTACCATTTACCGAGTATTAATATGTCTTTCATTGACTTGAATGTGCCCTGGCGGCTGATAGTATGTCATGCTCACTCAATTGTCTCGCTGACGGTGGCGTGTGTGTTGGATCATTTAGCTCCCTTCAAAATGGTTGAGCTGAATGGTGCTGATCTATGCGTCATGTTCGTGAACGGGCGCCTTCAGTTGGGGCTGGTCATCTCTTAGCTGCCTCGGTTTATTTTTAATTATTTTATTTTTGATTGTTGTTTTGTTAAGTACTATTTGTTGTGCTCTGGACGCTTTTAACGTTTTACGTCTTTTTTTATTTATTACATCGTTCTCACATTATATAATTTTAAATTCAAAAGTAATTATGTACTAATATTTTTGTAAAACATAATTTAAAAAGAGTGTCCATGGAGTTTCTTGCCCGTTCTTCTCCATAGGTACCTACGCTTTGGAATGGGCAACTAGCTTCATATTTTCTGACTGACCGACTTCTTGACAATTCAAAAGTGCCTGTTAATGGTTTAATTGAAATAAATGCTTTGACTTTGACTTTGAATGTGAGTTGTTGACTACAAAAAAAATCCATCAAATCGTATTTAAATATCGACCTGAGTCACGTCTGCGAAGTTTTACTAAAATAACTAATTTAATTTGACCCTTCTTAGTTCCAAAGGTCAAACTGAAACTTCCATATACACGTGGGTACTCTTAAAGCGTCTCAATAAAAGTCCCGTTTACCTACCTTTGTTAAAACTTCTTTACTTCAGACACTTTTTAAAGCATAAATAATGGACATGAATTAATCGCTCCGGAGACCAAAGTTGACTTAATTACCACTAGAAAGTTACGGGGAATCGATAAAGTTTCCCAAGATAGATATAAATAAGGTACAGAAGCTGCTACAAGATTAAATTGTCTGTAGATTGTTATATAGAAGGTAGCTTGTCTTATTTACGAAAATAATTAAGCAGCATGTCGATTCTCTAAAAATCTCAACGTGAAAACTTGCGTGGAGTGAGCTGTCAGTGTCATCCCACTGATGCTAGGGATTGACTAAGCAAACATTTAAGTACATTCATTATCGATATTTTAATAATATTTTTATGCTAATTCCATTGATCGTTTTATACAACATTATTTTTAGTACGTATATGCAAAACCCGAAACACGTGTCTAGTATTTTTATGTAATCTATGTACAAAATTTCAAAACTGTATCATGAAAAATCACTAATAAGTTTGTTAAGTTACCTGTTAGTCCGTACAAAAACATGCTCACCCGCGCCGCGCCGTCTTGCGCTCGTTGATAATAGTACCTAAGTACCTAACCGTTCGGCGCTGAGTTTGGGTAACCTATTTAGTGTCGCTCGGTGTCCAACTTTTAACCTTTTTTAAATATTTTTGGGACAAAATATAACATGGGGTAAAATTTATTGGAATCGATTCAGTTACTTATTCTGAACAAACTATATTCAGGTTTCGCATAATAATACTAAAAATAACGTTGTATGAGTATTTCAGTAGTCAAAACATTACTATTTTGACAAAACAGAAACTTAGTCAGAACCTCTGTGTTAATTTTTTTCTGTTTTTTTATAGACTTGTCCTTATACAGCCTGAGGCGCGAGCGCGAAGTTAAAATACTAGCTTTGAAATCTATATAAAATGATCAATAGAATCAGCATAAAAATATTATTAAAATGTCGATTACGATTGTAAATTTATGCTTGGTCAATCCCTAGTATCAGATGGAATGACACTTTAGCTCAATCCACGCTCACTTCACCCAAGTTTTCACGGTGAGGTGGTTACAGAATCGCACTGCAGATATATACATATTTAAACACAACACGCTTTAATAGTATCCAAGTAGGTATAGTTAAGATTTTAGGACGAAAAAAGTTTATGCCATTAAACTTAATCCAAAGCAACGGTATCCCAGTGGTAATGACCCCGACTTACAAGGTGCACGTCATGGGTTCAAACCTAAGCTGGCGCTTTAATAAAATATTAATAAACCAGGTAACACAGACCTTAACCTAAGTATACATAATAATATAGTAACAATTTTGTTAGTAAATAAAACTTAATAACTATGTTAGTAACTCTTTGTTGCACTAAGTCTTTGTGCGTTCTTGTGGCACTTGTCCGCGAAAGCGGCGGAATACCACATCCTGCGGCCAAAAGCTTTCTTCCATCACCAGGTGCAGGTAGCATGTTGGTATGCGCACCACGAACGCCTTGAAGTTGACGTTGCGGTGCGACTCCAGTAACTGCACCCTCGGCGTGTACCTCGTCTTCTGACGCACGTACTTCACGATGTCCTCCGCCGTAGTGGTGTAGTGGTGTACTGACTTCGGGCTCCGTAGGAGCTTTGCCGCAGCGGTTCTTGTTCGTTCGGTTCTTGTTCTTTATCTACTTTGTGCAATTTATTTCATCACAGGGCAACGACGGGTGTCGACGGCTGTCGTCGACACCGTTGACACGTGTCCCTCGTCTGTACACACTAAATTAGTCAGTAATAAAACTTACGTTAATACCTACGAACGTAACATTAGTAGTCTTTAAGGGCCTAAAGTAAAGTCTGGCCTAAAAATGAGCAACCTTGAAGTCGAACTTAGACCCTCACGCTACGAAGCGGCGGTAAACAATCTCGCAGTATAATGCTAACGACACCCAAGGGTAAAGACGAAATACTCCGTTTAAATCTTCGAACTGAACGACAAAATGATAGGAAATCGGGACTCATCTTTAGAACGTTATAGATATATGGTATTTTCGATAAAGCTTTCGTTAAACTCGATGTCTTTTTTTTTTGGGTGGGAAATCATCAAATGACCCCTCCAGCTCTGGGCGGAGCGGAAGGGAGTGTTAGACTCTTACTGACTAAAACCCACCTGTGTTCCTTCAGTTGCATGTGCCAGGGGCCACGGTATCTCTTTCGATCAACCCGCGACCCTGGTGGAAGCTCGATATCTTACACAAAAATAAAAAGCCTTTTCCCAACTATGCTTGGGTCGGCTTCCAGTCTAACTAGATGCAGCTGAATACCCGTATTTTATATGGAGCGACTGCCTATCTGACCTCCACAACCCAGTTACTGGGACACGATACCCCAAGGTAAGACTGGTTGTCAGATTGCTTATGGGTGATAACCCAGCAACTGGGTTGTGGCAGTCAGATAGTCGATACCCCTTGGGAAAGACTGGTTGTCACACTTGTCAGAGTTTGGGGCTTCTGACGACCCGCAACAGTCGTTGCGGGTGGATCGGATCGGTGGTGGGTGGTTGGTGATTCATGGATCTTTGACAGTCGTCAAAGAACCATGAATGACAGCCGGGACCAACGGCTTAACGTGCTTCCCGAGGCACGGAGAGGTCTTGGTATGTAAAGATCACCCATCCATGGACCAACCGTGGCCAGCGTAGCTGAACCTGATTGATTGACCCGTGGAACTGTTATTACATAGCCACCAGCCCCTCCAAAATAAGCATTTGCCTAAACTCTTTTCAAGTAAAGTTGATATTAATACACTCAAATGGTGCTGTTACAATTCAGATACAAAAGGAAACTGACTATTTTTCATACATCAAAAATGAAAACACGAATTGGTACAGGTAAACCCACAAATGCACGTCTAAGTAATTTCACATCTGCGCTGTCAATACGTCGTGTCGTGCCTTTGCGGTGACATCACTCGAATCAAAGTCACATTCAACTTCATGATTGATTGAGTTGTGACAGTATAACCCTCTTATCTTTCAAGGGAACATCGAGAAAAGTTTTCGTTTTAAGGTGAATGCTCCAACCAGCCCGCGAAATTCAAATTTTCTTACGTTTTTTGCAATTTGCAGGCCAGTGCTAGGTTGTATGTTGATTAAAATATTATTCGCGGGTAAGACATATGTAGTTACAGAATTATAATCACCAATAAAACGCTCTAAGTTCATAAAGCTGTAGGAATTACTATTTCTGTATTTTTTTTGTTCTTACACCTTTATGAAGTTGGAGGGTGGTATTGGTGATTCTGATGATTATAATTCTGTAACTACATACGTCTTACAGCCGCGAATAATATTTTAATCAACATACAACCTAGCACTGGCCTGCAAATTGCAAAAAACGCAAGAAATTTTGAATTTCGCGGGCTGGTTGGAGCATTCCCCTTAAATGTATGTTTGGATGAAAGAAGTAAAGTTAAGTCCGCCTCTGTACATTTATGTGTTTGAAGTATTAAATAAATAAAGAAGCTTTGTTATGTAAATTGTTCTACTTAGGTACTCGTATACAGCTTTCGATAGGAATAAGAAATCTTTGATGTGGTAAAGATGTCTTATTCGATTTGAAAGCAACAAAATTACGATAGGTAAGTTGAAGAACTTTTATCCTTTTGTCTGTACAAGATTAAATTGTCTGTAGATTATTAGAAGGTAAGGTGTCTTATTTACGAGGATTTATAAGTAAACTAGCTGCGCCCGCGGTTTCACCCGCATAAGTCTCGATCCCGTAGGAATATCGGGATAAAAACTATCTTATGTCCTTCCCCGGGATGCAATCTATCTCTCTGCCAAATTTTATCGAAATCCGTTGAGTGGTTTAGGCGTGAAAAGGTAACATACAGACAGACAGAGTTACTTTCGAACTTATAATAGTAGTTAGTATGGATTGGCGTGTTTACCTGGTTTAACACATAAGTACTTTTATAACCCTGTAGTACGTTTCAACAAAAACGCGGACGAGGCCACGGGTAAGAGCTAGTATTTGATAAGGAAACAAATTAAGGTTCTCAATCAAAGAGCATAAATTGTTATTAGTTCTTCGAGTGCCTCAAGTTTACTGAAAGTTTCGGATGGCCACTTAGGACTCGACCAACCAAAAGTTTGATTAAGCACCAGATCGATTTCGAAGTACCTATAGGAACTTGAGAGCAGTGGTGGCCAAGTGGTAACGGCCGCGACTTACGAGTTGTAGGTCGTAGGTTCGAACCCAGACAGGCGCTTTACTTTGTGTAAATTATTTCATCACCACTGCTCTCAAAACGGTGAAGGAAAACATCGTGAGGAAACCGGCATGTCCTTGAACCAAAAATTCGAAGACATGTGACATCTGCCAATCCGCACTGGGCCCGCGTGGTGGATTACGGCCCACTCCCTCTCACCGAGAGGAGGCCTGTGTCCCAGCAGTGGGAACATTATAGGCTGTATATAGTATAGGAACTTAAAGATATACATATAAGAGAAACACTATATGTTTCTCTTAGCCTCGAGGTTTTAGCTGAGGTTACTGAGAAATTGCATTCCAGAATTCTCCCCTATTTTTAACCGACTTCAAAACACCACAAGAGTTTCTTTTTACCATTTTGGTACGGAACCCTGAAAAGGAGGAGGTTATAAATTCGGTTAAATATTTTTTTCGTACAAAAAGTTCTAGTAGAAAAGTTTCTTACAAATGTCCGCTGCGGGTACAGCTATATTCTTTCTTTATCCTTTAACTTGAATTTCGCGGTCTATCTAGCGCATCCCCCAAGCGCTAGGTAGCCTGCGAAATTCAAGTTTTCTTAAGACCTGCAAATTGCAATAAACGTAAGAAAATTTAAATTTCGCGGGCTACGCTGGCGCTTCCCCCTTAATGTGCTTATACTTACTTATAAATTACCTACATCATAACAGTTTTATTTTAAAATTATAGCTACTACTACCCGCAACTTTGTCCGCGTGAAATTACTTGGTCCCAACCCACCGCGTCGTATCGCATCCCCATTAGCATTCTTCCTGGTTTTTAGGGTTCCGTACCAAAATGGTAAAACGGAACCCTTATGCCGAGACACAGTCTGTCTGTCTGTCACAGCTGGATATCTCAAGAACTACTAATGTTATCAACTTGGAACACTTTTAGATGACGTTTGCCCATTTTGCAAATAAGAAAGAAATAAAAATATATGTATATTTTTTGCAACAGAGACTGAAAATTCGAAGTATGTATATGTATACTAGGGCATGTGGGGTATCATATGAAAGAACGCAGTTTGCACATTCTCAAACATTTTTTCTTTTTTTTTAGGCCACATAGTTTTCGACATTTGATGAATAATGTAAAAAAAAATACCGTCCAGGGGGGCACGGTATTTTTTTACATTATCTCCGAAGTTTGTAAAGAAAAAAATTTAAGTAATTCTATGTGATAGAAGTTTCTGTAAAGATTACAGGAAAAATAAAACGATGTCTCTAAATATCACACGTTGACAGAAATCATCAACAAAAGTTACACTAGTTCCACTATCGATCAAGGGACGTCGCTGATCTAAAACTGCAATATTCTACACAGCAGTGCGCAGTGTTAAAATTCTCTAACGAATATAGGCCTCGCCGATGAAAAATTAAAAATATGATGGTACGGAACCATCGGTGCGCGAGTCCGACTCGCTCTTGACCGGTTTTATTTTTGCGCTGCTGCTAAGGGTCGTAGCGTGATGTTAAAACTTTCCTCAAGAATTGGCCAATCTATATACGTATAATAAATCTGTAGAAGGGTCAATTCTGTACATTGAAAATATTGAAAAAATAAATAGCGGGGGGTGTTGCTGGATCGATACCAAACCCAAATATGTGATTAAAAAAATTTTTGTCTGTCTGTCTGTCTGTCTGTCTGTATATGCAGGCATCACGTGAAAACTAACGGTTCGATTTCGATGAAACTTGGTATAATTATACCTTATTATCCTGGGCATAAAATAGGATACTTTTTATCCTGGAAAAATACGTAGAAAAAAAATCTTATTTTTCGGTTTTATTCATAGACGTTGTTCTGTAGAACCGCGAACACACGTTGCATTACCCGTAGTGGATAATTTTCCATTTCAATTTATGAGAATACAGTTTCCTGTAGCTTTGTGTTACGCCATGACAATAAATAAGGCTCATGGTCAGACCCTAGGAGTTGCTGGCGTAGATCTTACCGCGAGTTGTTTTTCACACGGGCAACTTTACGTAGCTCTTTCCCATGTGAGCAGTCCAAGAAATCTTCATGTTCATATTCCGGACGAGCTCACTAACAATGTTGTGTATGCTGAAGCTCTCAATTAACTTTCTGTCGCATTGTCACGATCACTTTTTTATTATTGCAAACTTTTCGTCATTGTCAGTAATTTACTGCTACATGCTACTTATCAAGGTCGGAATTACTATGAAAAAAATACTTACTACAGAACGCGAGCTCAACAGCAGTAGCTCAATAGAGGGATCTCCTTAATTATTATAGGCTTAGCCGTATTTGGGTCCAATAGATATTTATAAGATGTCATTGTCAGAGTTACTCAAAATGGAGAAATAAACCATCCACGCGAAGACCGACATCCGCGCGGACGGAGTCGCGGGCGGAAGCTAGTACATAATATGTATTGTGAAAAAAAATTTTTTACATGATTTTATAATGCAAAAATATTTTTTATAATCCGACCGGTAGTTCCAGAGATTCGCTCAAACAAACAAACTTAACTGCCTAAGTATATCAAAATTGAGTTTCCCAAACCCGGTAAAATCTAGAGTGCTTACCTACATTTTTTACATAAACTACAAACAAATATTAAAGCAGCCACTGTTGGTGTAGTTGGGATATTGGTTGGCTTACGTTTATATATCCTCTGGGAACGGCTGGTAATCCCTGTTCGAGGCTAAAGCTTAACTTGCCAATTTATTTGTATTATTTACACATTTAATAACTGTTTGCTGCTCATTATTGTACAATCTAAATATAATAAGCCCGACCTTTCACAACTAAAGCACAATAATCGAAAATCATGACAGCCACTAATGAGGTTATAGAATACAATGAATTCGATTAATTTCAAATTGGCCAGAATTTGGACGGATAATTAACTCAGCAAAGGGTGTGGTTCTGAAATAGGTTATATGTCAATGCAAACCGTAACCATGAAATCAGGACATGATTCTAAACCCCTTTTTTTTTTGAGGATGCGACATACCGGTCTGAGTAGAACGCAAAGGAGTGTCAGACTCTTACTGACTAAAACCCACCCGTGTTCCTTCCGTAGCCCTTTATGTTCCGGGGTGGCGGTAACCCTTTCGGTCAATCCCGCTGCCCGGCAGGCTTCGGCCCTAGCGGACCCCTTCTTTATTGCTGACTTCTCTTTGAGGCGCGCGTAGAACACGTTCGCGCCGTCTGGCACGGGCCTGGTCCTGATCGGACGGTGAACTACTCATTACTCTCCGTCCGCAGGCCCGCGCCTACGGTGGCCGGGAGTCGTCACGCGGCTCCCGACCCGACGCCTCTAAGCTATATATAAGATACCTCTAAGCTATTGCCCTTATTCTAGACCCCTTAGCTTAGAAATTATTCGTCTGTTAACTGTTTCATAGAAAAGAGCAAAAAAATTGCTGTTGTAAGTATACTTTTTTTACTGTGTACTTTTTTACAGTAAAAAAGAATTGAACAGCATTTTTTTTTTTTTAATAACCGACGAAAAGTTTCTGCGCAGGGTATTTTTATAAAGGCCTCCAGACCGTATTTCAGCCAATCTCAACGGAGACACAGGTGCACTCCCTCTTCCCTCACTCTCATAGACCGATGGGACGGCAATCCGACACGACGGGAGAGTGATCAGGCGGAGAACGTGCTTTCCGAGGCACGGGAGTATCACACCGCCAACTTCCAAACTCCTGGCTGTTACTAAGAAATTCCTAATGGAAAAACTCAATAACACTTTGCCCGACACGGGAATCAAACCCAGGACCCCCCGCTCAGCAGTCGCACTTGCGACCACGAGACCAACGGGGCAGTTTTATTTATTAAAACTTATAAAGGTACGGGTTGTATTGTACAACTTTATTAACTAATGTAATTGGCGGATAGCCGTTTTATGTTAAAGTAAAATAAATAAAAATACAGGAAATCAGAAACTCAAATTGAATGAAACAGAGGAACGTGGTCATAGGAATTACAAAGACGGGGACCACGTTTTTGAAAACAGCTACTTAGGTACTCGGGAATCATACTTTATGGGTTTTTTTCCCCCAAGTACCTACAGGAATCGGCAAATTTGTATTTAAAAATAATTCATCACATAATTTAATAACCACAAAAAAAATCTAACACCCATATCTAATGCTCTCGTGTATCATCACAAAAACTTTTTTAAGCGAAAAGGAAAACTCCTTCATCTATTTCTTTACATTCTTAGCTTAGTTTAATATTAAAAGAGCGTATCGTCAGGAACGATCTCCAGTGTTCGTACACGATCAGAATGCAATCTGTTACCTGGCACGCACTATTAATCTCTAGCAAGCTAATAAATTGCGTCTGCGCCTGGAGCTCTACAGTCCCAGTGCACTAATACATCCCTGGATATTATGTGCACGGTATTAATAGGAACACCCTGTGAAAGGCGACCATTAAACAACATAGACCATTAAACATGTTGGAAGTGGCAAGATTTTTATGACTGTAATAACATTGATGACGGAAAAGCAGTTCGTAAAGATCGTAACAGAATGCCAATTTCCGTAATTAAAAACTTCTAAATCAAGCCGTAATCTCATCTCAGCCACAATCAATGTCAAAGATTTAGGGAATTTAGTGGTATTTTTGACACATTTAGATTGAGATCAAACTGGGAACGTTCTTTAAATTAGAATTGAGAATTGAATTAGAGAAGTGCCTCTCTGTTGTTGTAGTTCTGATCTACCCCCATAGAAAGTTATTAGTTTATGTAGGTGTACAATTGTGTATACTTATAGATTGTGTCATATTGTAAAAAGTTTTATGTTCGCAGACTAGGAGATAATACTATATATATGCTTGCTTGCTTTTATTTATTTTTAAGTTCTTTTACATGTATTTACTAACACTATATTTACACATTTAGTCTGAAATAAAGAAATAGAATTGAATACATTACCGATTCAACTATTTAATTAATAATAACCTTTACAACTAGCTTCATTTTTCTGACTGGCCAACTCCTTGCCAATTCAAATGTACCTGTAGGTAATTGGTTTATTTGAAATACATGCTTTACATACTTAGTGAAAACTGAGAATATTTCCAACTAGCAGATAAAATCCACGTCGTCGTCGAAAAATCAGGATAGTTTTTGCATCGTATCTCTTCATTAAGAATCCCTCCGACTTCTGCCAAATAGGTCATCGTTTTGTGTCGTATGGCAAAAGGGATTCCATCAGTTCAATTAACAAGCCCGGCGCACTGTTTCTAACCATTGCAACTCCTGTAAACCGGAATTCGCAGTAGCGACAAAAAGTCCATTTACATGGTGCAAGTTTATTGCATGTTACATCATCATCTGCCTAGCCTTTTCCCAACTATGTTGGGGTCGGCTTCCAGTCTACAGATTCAGATTCAGATTCAGATATATTTATTGTTTGTCACAGGTGGAAGTACAGCTCTTAAAATTATTGTCGTAACAAGTATCACTGTAACATACCCATGGGGTGTACAATCTTTGATATTTACAATATTACATGTCAAAAAGAAAAGAAAACCTTCATACTACACAAAATTACCAAGGCAGCATAATATAATAATTACCATTACAGAAAATAAATTAATTGTGTATAAATATTAATTCGGAATTGTCATAATTATTGCATGATTAAAATATTGAATAAATTGAGTCAAAACATTAGTCATTTAGAAATTCATTGAAGTACCTATACAATTATAATGTCAATTAGGATACAATTATTTATGTCAAAAACCGTCACAATAAACAAGATAACAATATTAACACCACATTATAAATAAATAAACTAAACCTGTCATTTTTTTTTTGTAATTGAGCATTAGAAAATTAAATACATTTTAGTCAAAACATTTGTCATTTAGAAATTCATTAATTGTGTAATATACTTTCTGTATCAGTAATTCTTTGAGTTTGTATTTAAAAGTAGTTAATGTTTCAATATTTTTAATAAAATCTGGTAATTTATTATAAATTTTTACACCCATACCAAATATGCTTGATTTAAACTTAATTGTTCTACTCTTAGGTGCTTTAAGTTCATTCTTATGTCTTGTACTTCTCATTGTCTCATAATTACTGATATCGCGCTTTATGATTGAGGCTGCTTCCAATATATACATTGACGCTAGGGTTAAGATTTTTAATCTTCTGAATTCCGCTCTGCATGAATCGGTTTGTTTAAGCCCACATATACTTCGAATACATTTCTTTTGGGCTTTGAATGCAAATTCTTTGTTAGTAGTGTTACCCCAACACAAAATGCCATATTTTAGCGTAGATCCCACATATGCATGATACACATTTAGTAGTACGTTTTCATTCACCACTTTTCGAAGTACATTTAGAGCATATGAAAACTGGTTAAGTTTTTTGCAGACACCGTCCACCTGCACTTTCCAGTTAAGTTCTGAGTCGATATGGACTCCTAGAAACTTTGTGCTATTGACCTGATTTATTGTATTGCCTTTATAATTTATATTAATTTTCTTCGATTTAGTATTTTTATTTGTGAAGGACATATAGTTTGTTTTATCGATGTTTATTTTTAAATTATTCAGTATCAGCCAGTTTATAATACCTTCGAGAGACTTATTTACCTGTTCTTCAAAATCCTCTTGACCACTATCAGTAAAAATAGCCGTACTGTCGTCAGCAAATAATATAATGTCCTGGTTTATAGACCTTGGTAGGTCATTAATGTATATAATGAAAAGAAGGGGCCCAAGGATACTTCCCTGGGGGACGCCAAATTTAACAAGTTTAGGGTCCGACGTATATATATGTTCAAATTTTGTGTCTTTATCTATTTTCGCTATACGTGTTATTTGAAATCTGTTTGATAAATAAGACTTAATCAAATTTAGGGCATTTCCTCTTACCCCATACCTTTCCAATTTATCAAGTAGGATGTCATGGTCAACGTGGTCAAAACTAATTTGAATTTCAACTGGGTTTTTATCGTTGACACCCCCTAGTACTATTATAAAGTCGTTTTTGCCCAATAAACTTATTTCTGATTTATCGGTATTTAAAACTTGTTTCAATGTTGCCCCGCGTTTCCAGAAACATGTAACTAAAAATTTATCCCCTAATAGTTTTTGAAGGATTCTCTGAACGAACCGTCCCTGCTGATCAGCAATAACAATGACTTTCTTCTTACTATTGTAGCATTCCGCGTTTGTAGATTGATTTTCGTTGGAGTGTATTGATGATTCACTTTCTACAGTGCTCTGTTTTTTAATATGAGATTTTTCTACGATGAGTTTTTGTTGATTTTGTAATGGTACAATAGCCTCCAAGCAGTTTTTGTTTGAATTATGATTCGTTTCCGATCTTGTAATCTCGGTACATTCTAAATTATAACTATTTCCGGTAGTCTGTGTGGTTTTCTTAGTGGTTTCCTGTACATTGTAACTTGTTTCTTGGAGCGTCAATGCGTCTGATTGCCTTTGTTCTATTACAGGCGTTCCAAGTATTTCCTGTGATGTTATAATTAATTGATTTTTATTTGTTACAGGTGTTCTATTCTTGTTTAGGCTGGATCTATGTTTGTGTTGTAGGCGTGGAGTCAAATTTGTTTTATCTGTAGAATTTATATCTTTGTAAGCATTTATTATTTTGATGTATTTTTGCAAGTCCGTTTTCAATCTAAAATTTTCAGTGTTTAAATTTTCTATTTCTTGGTGGGCGCTCTGCAAATCGTTTGATAATAATTTAACTTTTTCCTGAAGATCAATAATTGTTTGACTTGAATTTAGAGATGTATTTGGTAGACTCATCATAGTCGTGTCAAAAAGGAGTGAATTTTCTTGACTTATATCGTTGACAGAGCTTGATTTAAATAATTTTTGGGTTCGGTAAGTAATATTTTCATCCATAATTATTATTTAAAAACAAAACAACAAACTAATAAATTTCCAAAAAGTGTACTTGATTGCAGGAATCGAACTCGGGGTCTGTCACGTACAGTGCCCAAAAGTAGAAGCTATTGCAAATGTGCTATTATTGCATATATGGGTAACGTCGAAATTATGGCTCTTAATCTAATTGCTCGTTCTTTTGAAGTTGTCTGGCAGTTATTATGACTCATGTGTTAGGAATTTTTTGCACTATTTCTTTGTTCGTTTTGCTTCACCAGATACATTTATTTATTTTTTTATCTATTAGAGATTGTTTGTTCACTTTTATGATGATTGATATTTATTTGCATGTAACAGTTGTTTTTAACTTATAAACACTTAATTCACCTTTATTTCTGTAGTTTGTTTACACAATTATTAAAGTAGATTATTAGATTTTTGTAAATTTTATATGTTTATTAACACTTATTGTTTGCACTTTAAGATTTAGATAGTGACTGATTGATTTAAATCCACATATTTTAATTATTTTTGTCTTTTTTCACTAATGTTCAAGCCAGTGTAGTTTTGTGAGTTTTTATACTTAAGTCAATATCACATTCACAAGATAACAATGTCACTAATAGTTTATAACTATTTACACAAACTAGTCACACATTCAACTCAATATTTACTTAATTAATGATTTTTAAAATATTTTTTTGTACGGAGGACAACAACTGAGATGCTTGTAGCTAAAGCGGGTAGTCGCTCAATCCGGATGCAGCTGCATCTAACCGGATGCAGCTGAATACCAGTATTTTACATGGAGCGACTGCCTATCTGACCTCCACAACCCAGTCACTGGGTAATACGATACCCTTTGGTAAGACTGGTTGCCAGATTTTCGAGATTTTTTTTGGATTGAAGACTGAAATTGAGGATCTCGTGGCTAAGTTATACCAGCCGCACGGGTTGATCGGTCGGGGTAAGCTACGCTTGCCAAGGTTAGTCGGTGGATGGGTGACCATCTTTACGTACCGAAACCCCTACGTGCCTCGGTAAGCACATTAAGCTGTTGGTCCTGGCTGTCGTTTGTGAATCTTTCAGTCGTTACGGGTCGTCAGAAGCCCAAAAGTCTGACATCCAGTCTTACCAAGGGGTATCGTATTACCTAGTACATGGGTTGTGGTGTTCAGATAGGCAGTCACTCCACGTAAAATAATGGTATTCAGCTGCATCCGGTTAGCCTGGAATCTAACCCCAAATATAGTTGGGAAAACGTTAGGCAGATGATACCATAAAATTGAAGCAACAATTGACTGGCACTTTGTAAATAACACGTACAATTGTTGCACGATAAGGGCAAGTTAGTTGCCTTTCAAAACTGGTTTAGGTGAAATAAAATCGCACGAACAATAAAATTGTATTCAATTCTTGCATGAAAATTATATTATTTACATTCAAAGTTAAAGAAAATCTTGAGAAGACGTTCAATAAAACCGAATTAAATATTTGGCAGTGCAAATACGGGCAAATCTTGAATAAATTATTCAAAGACGTGCAACAACTATGTTAAGACGAGGCAAAACTTGCATGCAGTAATTGCCGTAGTGTAAACAAAAGTCGCATGTAATTATTGAATGGCAATACAATTCAATTATTGTATGCCATTTTATGGAAATCGCACCCATGTAAACAATTGCAAGCAATTCTTGAATGGCAATAATTGAACGTGTTTTATTGCAATATTCTTGAATATTCCAGAAACTTGCACCATGAAAATGGTTCTTAACAAGAAGTACATAGAAACAGTGATGTTTGGCGAATTCCAGAGAAATAATTTTGCAATCTTGGATGAAATAATACAAGAGAATACCTAGAGTTACCTAGGGCATTCAGCAGTGCGCAATAAACATAGGTACAACAATAACATGTTTCTAATTCATCTACCAAATGCAGAATACGGATAGTTTCCCCTATCTAAGCTCGTTAGCAGCATCGCGTTGTTCTATGTAATGGTCGATGCATTCAAAATAATTACATATTACGTCAAAACAAACGTGTATTAAACGAGATTTTTTTATGACTATTATAGGATAAACATACCATGTTGTTCTTGACCTTCACCGGAATAACATGAAATGATAGTACCTATAGATAATGACAATAAATCATTTTCTCAAATGATTTATTGTCAACGGAAAGTAAATAGATACATTCATCTTCCCTATCGGAAATCGTACATTTCAGTCTCGTATATTATGCTTACAGACCTTTCAGACAAGTATTATCATTTAATTTATACATTTTCCTTCTCCCTCTTCGGTGATCTGATCGATCTGGACTATATGAGAAATACGAACTCGTGCCATCGTGGACCTCATCCATCGGTTTCCATCAGGCGAGGTTCACTAATCCAAAATAAAAAAAATACTCCAGCCGTGGTGAAAATAAATATCAGACAGTAAACCGTCTCGTAAGCACGGGCCCAGGGACCCTGAACTAACCTGAAAATACCTGAAGTAGGTATTGTCCCTCGTAGAAAGAAGATATACTTGGAGATACCTCTAAGAAAGCCTGTAGATACAGCTCCTAAAGTAGTCTCACTTATTTGGCGGTGACGATATTTACGAGCGATCCTATCCTATCCTATTCTATGTAATAAGAGACGAACCAATTGCCATTTACTGGGCACAACTCCAAACTTTCGGTTGCTACTGAAAGATTTCTTAAAATACAATCAAACTCTCCCGACGCGGAAATCAAGCACATTATATACGGTAGATAGCAGAGCTTGTTAAAACTAGACCAGTAACAGAGTTAAGATTTATACGATTTGTAATTCCTTTAACATTTCCTTCTATTACCATCCATTAGCTGATTGTAAAGGGCCCCCCAGTTAGCTAAACTAGGAAGAATGAAGATGGATGTCTGAACGAATTTGCGCTTTAATTTCTAGAGAGCGAGGTCTTCATAATTTTCAGTTTTAGGCGAAGCGACCACGGGCTTTATGTGGAAATATTTTAAGGAAAGTAGGTTTTTGGTAGTACAATTTTATGTGCAAGTAAAGATACGAACAAAAGTTGATATAACTATGCTTAGTTAAGGTTTCAAACCACATTTTATTAAACTGCAAGGAAAAGACATTGACCTATTTATTACACTAAGCTTTATATTGTTTCAAGTTTGTCATAAGATAACATTTACCCAGTTCCTTCGTTTATTCAACAACATTGTATTGCCTCAAGCTTGTCATGATAACATTTACCTAGTTCCTTCATTTATTCAACAACAAAACGGTCCCTTGTTTCTCCTACCGGATCTGTGTACATAAATTCCCACAGCATCAGGTACTAGGAACACAAAGCGTCATAGAAGATCGTTACAGTAACTATTTGCAAGTTACAGCGGACTGTGGCATAGCTTCGAACGCCACAAATCCTTCCCTTGTCTTCTGCATCGATGCCAGACAAAGGGAACAATATAATTTACGTGTCTGGAAACGACGGAAGCAATTATGTTTACACTGTATCAATAGAATCAGTGTGCTCGGGTTATGATTCAGACAAAAATGTCTATACTAAGCACCTATATGATTGAATAGATTGCAGCTATGTATATAACTCGAAATCTGCATTTACCTACAGTCGACTTTTCCTATTTTTTTTTTTTTTTGACTGCTTGCCGCATTGCCAATGAAATGAAATGAAATTGTTTATTCTGTAAATAGGATATCGAAACTTTTACACGTCAAATTATTAAAAAAAAAAAAAGCTAGATGAGGTTTCCTATCTGACTACTCTGAGAAGAAAGGCCGAAACAAACTTAGAGTTCACAGTCTCTTTTAAAGTCCAGACATAATCTGAGTCAGACCATGTAGATTGATGTCTGAAATGGTATTTTGAGGAAACTACCATACAGATTTGAGTGGACCAGTCCAGTCAGTGCAAGTATTTCTCAGTAATCGTGTAGCTCAACTCAAAACTTGAGGTCAATGTCGATAATTCTGCAAATGACGAAAAGTCAAACATCATCGTCATCATCGTCATCGGTGTCTGTCACTATGTTAAATAACATGATTACTTAAATTTTTAATTGTATTTTAGACTGCACTTAATTTACGTTGAAAATTAAGTGCAGCATTAGCACCTGTCAATTTACTCCAGTGAATGATAGATTGTCTGTAGTTATCATTTATTTATCGATTTATTTCAGGCATCAAGACCCATGTAGACATACAATACATTATTATATATATAAATATATATATATATTATATTATTATTAGACAACTGTCAGTCGTTACTTTTATTGTGCACCTGCATCTTACTGCTGAGCAAAAGCATTCGATTCTATCGCCGCTTTTGCGATATTTCGCTGAGAAATTGAAACATGATTACACACAACGTTGTAAAGGACTGTTAGTTGTAACACGTCTTGTCTTCTACATCGATAAAACACAAAGGAACAAGTTGATATAAGTGGCAGGAAGTGGCGGAACCAATTATTATCTTTGTCGCTTAGATTTTGTTCAACAACATTTTTGGTTGAAGGGAGAAACTTTTTTGCAATTTTGTAGGGTTTTTTGAACTTATCTGATCCAGCCTGTCCTTTGTTGCCCTCCCCAGTGACGCTTTAAGCTGAAGTCTATTCCCCACAGGGGGTGCCCTTAGCGTGTATTTAAGCCCTGCCTGGACGCCTTAATTTATTGAGGCAAGCAACAGGCAAGCCCGGTTAAGCAGACGAAAACTTCATAGGTTGACCAGCGAGATGCAATTCCCAAACGAAAAAAAAAAAATAACTAAACAGCCGGACGATTCTTTAAAAATCTCACCGTGAAAACTTAGGAGAGGTGAGTTTGTTTTTGCTAGGAATTGACACTATTGACAGCTCACTCCACGCTCACTTCACCTAAGTTGTCACGGTGAGATTTTTACAAAATAGCACCGCTGACATTGAAACTAATCGATTCAAAAAATACAGCGAGGTTATTCAGTAGCAAACAAATCATCCAGGTTTATTTTCAGGTTTTATAACAAGCTAGTTCTTTTCTAATCTACGAGTTTGGAAGAGAAATAAAATACTTACATATGAATCGCGTGTGTTTACGACTTTATAAGTCTTTTGAACATAAATGAGCTTTTGGCATTTCTTTTACTTTGTTAAGCTTTGATTGTAATAGTTTACATAATCAAAATGTTACTGGTGAACACGTAGGTCATGTAATTTACAGGAGGAATTAAAGTTTTATAAAAACGTTTGTATTTTTGTAAGTATAGAATTTATTCAAATAATCATACCTGGTAGGCAATATTCGTTGATTTCAATGTGCCCTGGCGGCTGAGAGTATGTCATGCTCGCTCAAATGTCTCGCTGGTGGTGGCGCGTGTGTTGGATCATTAAGTTCCCTTCAAAATAGTTTAGCTGAATGGTACTAATTTATACGTCATGTCCGTGAACGGGTGCCGTCAGTAGGGACTGGTCATCTCTTAGCGGCCACAGATTATTTTCATTTCTGAATTGTTTTTATATTTTTTTACGGACGCTTTTAACGTGCACGTCTTTCTCCATCGTTCTCGCATGTATAATTACAACATGAATGGTGTAACCAATATTTTGTAAGAATTTTATGATTTAAAAGAGTATCCGTTAGGTTTTTGCCCGTTCTTCTCCTTAGGTATAGTCAACAAAAGAGATAAGTATGCAGGATCGTCGGATATAGTTGAAGTTTAGTAAGAAACCGATGAATGTTGTCGACTGAAATTTAATTTTATAAATACGCTGTTTGTTTTCTATTAATTAAATTACATTTTATTCGAGAACAGTCTTCGGTTTCTTACTAAACTTCAACTATATCCGACGCTCCTGCACACTTATCTCTTTTGTTGACTGTACCTACCTCTACTTTTTGGAATAGGCAACTATGTAGATTCATCTTTCTGACTGATCGACCCCTTGATAATTCAAAAGTGCCTGTAATTGGTTTATTTGAAATAAATGCTTTGAGTTTGACTTTGAGAGTTTGAATATTTAGAAACTTATTTTGCACTAGACAGAAAATTATAAGTTGACATTTTTTAGATTAAAATGCTAATCACTTTGTAATAACTTCAAACACTTTTTTGCTCAAAGCTCTTTTTGGTGATTGACAAGCTCTTGTGGGTAAAATAATAATAACATAGGGAATTCCTACTCATTCACATGGAAAATAAAGCACACAGGAAGAAAAAATTCAAGAAAATGTTCTGCAGCGTGATTTTTTGCGGTGTGGTACTATTCAACTGTAGTAGAATTTATTAGGAAGAGTGGTTCCCAATTCGTCACTGTTTCTATTTATCATTCTAGCTTCACTTTCTGACTTCATTTGACAATTCAAAAGTAAATGGTATAGTAGAATTTGACTTTGAAAACAAAAGATCCCGATTCGCAACTGCCAAAAATATTAAAAAAAAAAACACTATTTCGAGAATTTAAATTCCATTCAAAAGTTCCCATTGATAAAACTAGCCATACAAGTTCAAATAAAAAGTACGATGCCTTTCATGCTCTACCTTCGCAATGGAATCAATTTTTGAAGTGAAACACAATGCTTTATCCCGGGTTCAACCGTAGCCATTGAAACCAGGTCGTCTAGTTAATGATTTGTTAATTAATCTCCCCTATTGTGGACTGTGTCTATGTATATGGGCCATTGTATCATTAGATGATTGTATGTATTGTGTTAGGTGCTAATAATGTCTAATAGGATTTAGGAACCTAAAGTAAATTTGGTACATAAATAGTTTGAAGTGGATGCTTGTTATTCTTTCACGCAAAAACTAAGTACTACACGGATTTGCATAAAATTTGGCACATAGGTAGGTTATAACCAGGATTGACGTATAGATTACTTTTTATCCCGATATTCCGTCGGGATCGAAACGTATGCGGGTGAAATCGCGGGGCGCTGTTAGTGTTTAATAATCTTGAAGTTAAACTGCATAACTTTACAACCGACAGCGTCAACTTGAACGGGCGTTCTGCATACGCAAATAAGAAACCATGACATGTAAATATTACCAACAGACTTTAATATCTTGGCAGAAGTCAGGACATGGAAATGTACTAGAAATCATACACTGTTGACAGTTGCCTTGCCAGCAGGACCTACATAAGCTGCCAAGATAAACTAGCACACCCAAGTTATACTTATTGTATATTCGTGTGGATGGATTACTTGTATTGTAATTGGTTAGTGCTGTAAGTTTTTCTATTAAAAATTTCTCTGGAGATACCTGAATTTGTGCCTAAATAGCAAGGTACAGCTAGAGCTCAGATTAATATAAAAATATATTATTATTATTATTGTTTTAATAGTTTGTTAGTAAATTTAAAATAAGAAGTTTATTCAGTGTATGTAAATTATTAAAAAAAAACATTAAATAATTAATTAACAGACTAGTATTGTCCCGCTGCCGCGCTGCATTGATTATCACGCTTGCCCAAGACGGTTTGGCGATTACAGACTTATATTTTATCTATACCTAACAAACTAATAAAAACTTTTTTTACAAAAAACTACAAAGAAAAATTACTTTAATTTGGGAAGTTGGTGTCGTTGGTCCCGCATTTTCGTTTATTGACACCGACTTCCGAAATTGAAGTTATTTTTCACTTAGTAGTTTTTTTTTTGGAAGGCGGCTGTTTTTTTTGCAAAAAAGTTTTTGTTTTACTTTTTAGTTGTACCTACCCCACACTAATTCATATAACACTACTTGCTATGTAAATATCAGTGACAGGAAGCTATTAAAACATAATCAATATAAACTAAGTGGAAAAAATTCCTATTATTAAGAACCCCTGAGGCCTTATCCATCAAAAAATGAGAGAATTTTGCAAATCCGTCATAATAATTATGACAGAGTTATCATTTATGCCCGAACATACATAAAAAAAATAAAATCCAAATTGAGAACCTCCTCCTTTTTGAATTCGGTTGATTCAATTAAGCCCGAACCTACTTGCAAGATTAGAGGTACCCCATAACAACTTTGACAGAAATGTTGGTGTAGGTACCGTGGTATACCTACTGAACACATCTGCGTACCCCTTTAGAAGGTACAAGCATGATGTTATGTTTTGTGATTGCGTAAACAATGCATACGTAAGCAATAGCAGCAATCGCGGTTGATTTGCTGGCAGGCATTTATTGAAGAGTTCCGTTGTCTGTCTCCGAAACTCGTCATCAGATCTTTACGAAATTTAAATGGGACCATTTCGGAATAAACCTCTTTCGAACAAAAAATAATTTTGCAAATCCGTCTATATATGACGGAGTTATGCAAGAATTTACATTAAAAAAATATATAAAGATCCGAATTGAGTCTTTTTTGAAGTCGGTTAAAAGGAGGTAGGTGCCCTACAGGATCCATAATTGTACCTTAGCTTTAAGCCTCCTCTACATTATGGAATGCAAATAAATATATGAATATGAATAGGTTACCTACCCAACATTTGATATTCAAGAACGGCACAATATCATACTATATGACACGTGGAAGTAGTCGTAATTATCGGGAGCGAACACGAGACAAGGCGATATGTAAGTATGTAACTAGGCTAGCCAAGTTTTGACGTACCACTTGCGGAGCGCGTATAACCTTTCTACCTCTATCCTCTATTGCATTGTGCCTTACGTTGGTTTTAAAAGCTAGATGTTTCTCAAATGACACTTTTACTGAAATACTGAAAGAAACTTACACAATTTTCAAACTGCTAGAACATTTAGTCAACAATTTTCATACTAAATAGTGCTACCATTCCAAGCGAATTGTGAATTGACATGAACACAATCCTAGTACTGACACATTTTTATTACAACTTCGGTTGCACAGAAGGAAAGATAACTCGTCTGTTCTATTTTGTGCTAAATTATATTTTTAAAGAACGCCTGTGAATACCCTTGGGTAGTAGAGCTGAAGAGAGCTGCTGAGTCGAATCCCGCGCGGGATGCAGGACGAAATTCGCTCGTGTTTAAACTGGCGCAAATAGTCGCGTGACTTTCATAATCATTGAAATAGTTGAAGCGCGCAGTCGCGTCCCGCATCCCGCACAAGTTTTTTAGTGTGGCCAACACCCTAATTTCAATCACTATCTAAATAAGGTTGAAGGATATCGCTAATCCATTGCTTCATATGTTCGAAAAATTTGTCTGCTCAACAACGTAATGAAACGCAATTAATGTCGATGAACTGTCAAAATGTAAGCGACTGCTACTGTTAGTGTATTACGCCCCGCAGAGCTTTAAAATAGTATCAATTTGAGTTGTCTTAACGTTAGAAACGCTGACATATGCATATGCATCCAAGCTATTTCAAGAAGTCTGCATCGACGTACAAGTTTAGCACAACTGCCTTATATGTTGCAGAAAACTTATTTACCTATTATTATCTCCTTGATTTCAATAAATATATATAAATTATATTTTAAAATATTAGAATATAAAAACATTGAAAAATATAAAAAATAGTAGCCCACCGGTATCGCGAACAGAGTCCAAGTTTCCGGCGGTCAGGGCTATTTATTATGTGGTCAGGGCTCCAGAGAGAGGAACCTCCTGACAATGCGAGCCGTGTCCAGAAGTACCTACTCCTTTATTACTTCTTTCTACTTAAGTATTATTATTACTTATATACTTTCTTTGTGTATACTTTTTCTTACTTGTAAATGTATTCTAGCATGCAATAAGTATCATTTCCGATACAATTTTGTTTCAATATAATTATGTACAATAATGTATTTTCCGGAATGTGTTTCATCTTTTATCAGTGAGTGAAAATAATGAGAGCATCATTATTTCTCCTTTAAATATATTTTGTTAGATGAACCGTAAAGCGAAGGATTCGAAGCTACGTCATAGATACATGAGGTAAAGAAAGGGCAATGTTACTTCAAATCGATTGTTAACGAAAATTATGATAGAATGATCTAACTCAATCTATGTGTTTTCCATCTGGAATTTCGTAGAAGCTGCCCGGAGTATAAATTTGTGCCCGGTTGATGGTAATAGGGTCACGCCCTATAAAAATAACTGGCGAAATGTGGTTGTACAATAGGTGCACCTCTGCTTAACCCTTCGGTGAATACAGGTGTGATGTTATGTGAGTTATCTAACAGTAGCTACGAGAGCGGTCTCACCCGCATAAGCGATCCGATCTCGTGGAAATATCGGGATAAAAAGTAGCCATGTGTTAATCCAGGATGTCAGCTGCCTCAACAGCAAATTTTATCAAAATTTGTCGCGACGTTTGTGCGCGAAGAAGTAACAAGCATACAAACATACTCACAAACTTTCGCCTTTACAATATTATAGTGTGGTTAGATGTCTTTGGAAGTGACCTTGTGTAAAATGTATGAATAATATAAATACACTGGATAAACTTCTGATACTAAATTAACTACCAACTATTAAAATATATAATGATGTCTTTTGGCTTAAATTATTGTTAAAAATATTGTCCAAGCAAAAACATAAATACATTACATAGCCATACAACTTATTACGGATGTAGTAAGCCCCAAATTGCCTCAAGATAGCATCCACTCACATTTTATAAATTTTAAAATTAGGACCGCAAGTCTTCCAGAAATTCTCCGGAGAATTGACCAGAAGCTAAAATGTGCTACCGTTAGATGTCTAAACTTTGACATGTTTATGTATCCAGACTATTTCCAGCTCGTGTGAATGTATTGGAACATCTATAGTTTACAAAGGCTTCTCTGAGTGCTTCTAACAATATCTTTCAATAACTCTGTCGTGTCGTAACTGTACTTTGCTTTACTGAAGGGAGTTTTGGACTTTTTGTTGGAGTATCTACGCCAATCATTGGATTATCTTCTACTTTATTGAATCTTATGTGATTAGTTATATCCGAAAGTGCCCTAACTGTACAACTGCCATTACGTCTTTCTTTTTACATTTTATTGAATCTTGAGATGTTGCCAAAGAAACACGTTTTTTGCTAAAGTAGATACGGTAATGGTATTGACATATTTATGCTTCCAGGTTTTTCATAGTTCACACACGTCTGGTACAGGTGTATCTAGTATCTCATTGTAACAATACAATGTGGTTTAGGATTGGTTCGTTAACTAGCTTCCTATATATTTGTATTTGCTTGTACCTACTATCCATTCGTTACTTTATTAAACTACTAATATGATTCATGCATTGGTTCAATCAATATCATTAGTATCTACCCTGCTTCCCTAACTGGCAAATCAAGTGGAAACCACCTGTTTTTTTTAATAAATGTATGGAATGCTTTTACTGTTTCGTTTTTATCAATCAAGACTGTTACTGTTTCAAAATAACAATCAATTTTTAAACTTAAAACCCCTCCTACATTTTTTATTGAGAACTGCCCGAAACCCCAAAGCCCATAAGTTAATTCCTGGAACGTATATATCATTGTAGAGTCCATAGTTTACGAAGGTCTATTGGGGTGGCGGACTTTAGTTATGCATGGCCCGGTGTCCCAGGCCTCCGTTAATTATGACGAGCCTCGCACTCCACTTGAAAATTGGATATTTAGGCCTGAATACCAGGTTTACGTGTTATTTTATAGATGCCGTCTGAGTTTGTGTTTATTAGGAGATGGGATTTTTGGCGTGGCCTGTGCTTTTTATGGTTGATACTTTTAAAGCTTCTAGCCCAGACGTATGTGCATCAATGATTTGTTTTTAAATATTCTAGAATACACCTGTAATCTTCATTTTTATATGAATTTTGTGGCATCCTCAATGATATATTTACGGCTCTTTTTTCATCACTAATATAATAGTATTTTTATGTTCCATTATAAATACAATATCTTCTTCAATTACTGATCTTTGGATTTAATTGTTTACTTACTGAAAATCATATCTGCTTCTTATTTGTTCCATCCAGCATCCAGTTTCTTCCTTTATTTAAAAAAAATAACATGCGCCTAGAAATTAACTGAATTTTAAACGATCTTCAATAAGGCCAGTTCCTGACAGTATAATTTCAGCAGTAATATATTCAACTACTTAATTAGCATACAGTTCGTTACTCAACGAATAATGCCACCAATTTGCTAAACCACCGCACATCACTATTACCGCAGCAGCAAACACCAAAATTTTCTAATCGGCAATCCGTACCTGCTGTCAGACCTAATCATTTTATGCAGTTTGCAATTAGTCGCACAAAGAGATTTATTAACAATGCTGGCAACGCATTATCCAACTGTCACTACTTAGTCATTTTAATCTTCTATGACCTTTGCGGATTTTTGTGTGAGATGGTTAGGCAGCGCAGCTGGGACATTTATTTATTCGTCTAATTTAAATTAGGCATTACATCCATACATAATCAGCCTGTAATTTTCCCACTGTGCTTGAACAAAGACCTCCTCTTAGAGAGGGAGTGGGCTGTAATCCACCACGAGGGCCCAGTGCGAGTTGGTAAATGTCACATGTAAAATTATGTATGAAGTACATACAATAGAACTTTACATGCCTTCCGTCAGCTCGTTTGGTCTGATCTAGACAAAGACGAAATTATCATTTTATGGGTGCTACGAACAGCACACTATGATCATCAATGATCTTTATTAGGACCACTATTGCTCTCGATGAGAACGCTTCTAAATAATCATATCACTTCTGAATTCTGATCAGAATGAGCAATGATAATGGATTCTGATTGTAAACAAAGCTTTTACCAATGACATTATTTTATTTTGTATTTTGAACCAAACAGGCAATAAACTTCAAGGAAAGATGTCCAGTCCAGGAGAAATCCGATTATTCGAATTTCTCTCGCATGAATCATGAGTAAGAAGCTCTTATTCATGGCGAGAATCTCAAACGTTATTGTAAATTGCAGCGTCTGCTATGCTGGTCCTAATAAAATATATCAGCTTGAAATAGAAAGAATGAAAAATTGGTTTAGTTGTCACAGAAACACGTGCATACAAAAAGATAATAACTCGAATAATAAAGAAACATAAAAATAATATAGATCTGTAATCACGAGCATAAAACAGAAATAGTTGACAGACGAGTAGTGTTGACAGACCTGTAGTAAAATTGTCGATGAAAAACATGAGCTGATAACATTGATAAAGATAAAAGACGTTTGTGAATGTCCAAGTAAAGAATAAGAGAAGAATCTTGAAGCAAGAGGCAATGTTGCGTAAACTACCAGCTATGTTATGAGGCTACTGAGGCTAGCCTTACGGAAAGAAAAGAAGTAATAACAGCAAACTACAATCCGCAAAACCTTGATGTTCTTCTGATACAGAAAACGAAAAACTCCAATACCCGTCTGGTATAAACTGACCGATATTTCTCTAATTGAAAAATGGAATTATCGCGTTCAGCTAGGGATTAACCTCAGTACCACAAGACCTTTAACTTAAACTAAAGCAATAAGCCAAGATTAATCTGCAGGTTCATTTACGTCGACCATAAGCCTGAGTAATATATTCCGAGCTAGAAAAATGTCTCTAAAACGGCAACGTTTTATATTCCAGCTAGAGGTGCTTTAAAAGTGCTCGATTTACGTATAAATCGCTACCTAGTGTTAGTAAGCGAGTATCTAAGATCCGACGGAGTATCGAAGATCGAATAGTGTATTGATAGGGAACTGGGAATATATTTTGTATAGACGTGTCTGGCGAGGCGAGGGGGTAAAATTTACTTAGTCTATAGGTATAAGATTATATATCAAAGCACAGGGTATGTTCGTAAGACTCTCCCATAGCTAAACGGCTGAACATAGAAACTTGAATGTTGGATAATAGTTGCAGTTTAAAACGAAGTTTCCCATAGAAGTTTCGAGTTTCATCAATAGTAAAGATCGTAATGATTACTTTTCCAAAATTCCTGTTTAGAGGGGTGTTGAAGTTTGTAGAAGAAAGTACCAAATCCACGCGGACGAAATTGCGGGCAAAGTATGATATAAAGGATGTATGAGAATTACTGTTTCAGTTGGTAACCTCAAGAACTAATTACTCCTATAATTTGTTACTTAGTTAGCACACATTTTACTTTATCAATTACAACTTACCCGCTGTAACAAATCTAATTAAAAAGTAACTCTAGACACCTAAACAAACTTAGCCCTAAATAAATTCCTACTTTAATAAACAGTCTTTTGAACTGACAAAAACGGAAAACCTTTAAGTAAACGACGTTTCTGAACAAAAATCCTTATTGTTTAGCCACCTATTGAATAGCTTTGGGCAAATTAGTCTCTTTTATAAAGCTGTAAACAGCAAAAAGCCACTGAGATGTTAGCATGCGCGACGTGACTTTGCAACTTCGAGAATTTTATATTAAACTAGCTGCCTCACTTGCGGATTTTTCTCATTTCTTTGCCCCCAACTTTGCCATTGTTTGCCCAGTGTTTTTCTATTGCCATGGATTATTAAACTCGGCTAGTTGTAAATGAAAAGTTGTGAATCAAAGGAGTCTTTACTCGTGCGCGTCGGCGTCGGTGTAAAGTTTGTATTTAAATTTTCGTTCGGAGTAATTCCGTTTGTATTTTTAATTAGAGTTGGGATTGCGAATGCATTTTACTGACGTTGCATATGATTTGGGTTTAATTAAATTTTCTTTTGCTACACGGTGTGTAGGAGAATTTGAGAAAACATGTATGCGAGCCTGTGTCCCAGCAGTGGGAACATTATAGGCTGATTATGATGTATGCGAGCGTTAATAATAATATTATGACTTGCTGTTGTAGATTACTTTGTACTTCGTGTTGCATGTTCTTTAGTACATATGTTGATTATGTTACTTGCCTGTCCTTTCACAACTATGTTCGAGTCAGATTCCACATCTAACCAGATGTTGGATATCAGTATTTCACACGGACTGCCTTCGGATACAACGATACCCTAAAGTTAGGCTGTTTCCGGGTTTCCGGCATCTGACAGTTAATGAATACCTACAAGTCCTCTCCTCGTGTTTGTTTAGCTCATATCGATATCAAAGAGAAAATCATGGTTGAATGATCTATGGTTAATAGGCAACCAGGGCAAGCCCCCCGAGATTCGACCGGTATTCAAGCACCACAAGCCCCTTCACCACAGATTATATAATATTTACCAAATCCATCACTATGATGCTTGACTTACATTTGGATTTTGAAAGAAAGAAAGAGTATTTATTCCGACTAGTACAGGAGATTACAAACTAAACACAGTGAAAAACAAAAAACAAATTATATATTTTTTTAAAGTAACAAAAAGAAAATTACAGAAAGTCCTGTACGAGGCCAAAAGACATCTAGCTATCTCAGCATGACAGTGCGACATTTAAAAAAAATATATCTCAGCGCTGGTATTCTGATAGGGCCCGCTGTTATGTTACGGGCGGATACAGAAATAAATAAATAATAAAATAGATACCTATAATTATGTAAAATATTTGCATGTATATATTTCTTTCTGTTTTTATACTGATTTATGACCGAATCCTATAATTTACAACCGTTATTGGTTAAAATTAAGACTTTTGTATCTAAACCAATAATGAAGCAAAGACCTCATAGTTTTGCACAGTAGACCCTCCTATATGGAAGTAGCTATCACAGGTAAAATTAGCATACGAATCCATTTATATGCTCAGATTGGCAAAAAAACACTATAAATAAAGAGAAAAATAACTTTAATTTCGGAAGTCGGTGTCTTTGGATTTGTATTTTAGTTTTTGCCACCGACTTCCGAAATTAAAGTTATTTTTCTCTTTATTTATAGTGTTTTTGGAAGTCGGTTGTTTTTTTTGTAAAAAAGTTTTTATTTTTCACTTTTTAGCGGGTCAGTTTGTAATTTATCTAAGTTATAATAGCCTAATATCAACTGCTTATCACCTTTTACAAAATATGCTTTTCCCGATGCATGGACGTTAATTGTTGAGGAGTTCTCCTAGTAAGAACCAGGAGAACTGGAGCTGATTGAGAAGTCACCATCAGCTCCACTTCACCATACGCGTTGTAATAATATAATAATAATAATAATATAATATATTCGACAACTATCACACAACGCCGTCTAGTCCCAAGCTAAGCAGAGCTTGTGTTATGGGTACTAGACAACTGATAAACATACTTATATATTTCTAAATACATACATATTATAGATAAATTACACCCAGACACAGAACAAATGATCATGCTCATCACACAAACATTTGTCCTGGGTGGGAATCGAACCCACGACCTCCGGCATAGCAGTCAGGGCCACTAACCACTAGACCAACGGGCCAGTCAAAATGAGCATAAATTGCTTAGCAGCCATATTAAAGTAATCGAATCGCAACCCGTGAAATATTTGTCATTGAGTAGTGCCATTTGTGGTCTTCATCATCAGTTCCACTTTACCAAATCATAATTTCCGAGAGCAAATGCTCAAGTTACTTTAATAATAAAAACAAGGCAAGAAAAATTTTGCTAAGGGCCAAGTTTATGTTACGCTTAGTCGTGTAAAGACGCTGTACGACATTGTATTATGCGACTTGGAACCTACCAAATTGCTAAATAGACCACATGACGAAAAGGCATTGCGTGAAATGCAACGATTGAGGCTTTTATAAATCATCATCAGCCAATTGCAGTTCACTGCTGGACGTAGACCTCCCGAAGTTTGCGCCAACGTTCGCGATCCTCCGCTTCTCTCATCTAGCCACTACCGGCAACCTTTGTTAGGATAATTATACAGAAGAAAAACTCGCAAAAGTATTTCACTTTAAGAAGTATTTATTAGTTTTTAGACTAGATGCTGATAATCCTGGCTGCAACATCAGGCCAACTTATGTCAACATTGCATTGAACTTAAAATTTAGTCCTGTTTAAAATGAGCCCAAACACGACTACGGTGCTGTAATTTCAAGGTTTGTACTTTTTCTGATGCTCGACTGGCTTCAGCATCAGGTCTCTATGTACTTCGGTGTTCCTCATTAACAGTACGTTTATCCACACATCGAGCCCTTTTCAATGAGCCTAAACACGATATATCTGCTGTTAGTTGTCGAGGAGTTAGGTACTCTGCAGACTATCCTGACTGCAGCATCAGGTCATAACTTGATGATCATGAGACCAAATGTGGCAAATGCCCTATCAAACATCAAAACAATTTACTAAAACAGTCCTTGCCTGTTCGAGTCGAACATAGTACCTCCTCCTTTTTGTGAAGTCGGTAATAAAAAAAAACATACAAACAGCCGAACATAGTACCTCCTCCTTTTTATGAAGTCGGTAAAAATGCTACCATCGGTCAGCAAAACGATTCGTGTTTGCTTATTTCCTATAAACAAACACGAATCGTTTTGCTTACCGAGCACTAGGGCGAATTTCACATAGGATACAAGTATACAACGCGATCATCACCTCTAAACTTAGTTCAAGAACTGTCAGTGTCAATGTCAAATGATGTTACTGAAAGCTCTTGAACACGGTTTAGGTGTACTGCATTTCATTGGTGAAATTCATCTTTAATTAATTTTAAGTAGCGATAGGATCCGTATAACCAATCTCAAATGAATAAGTACCACCGTCTTCTGTTATAATCTGTTCATGTCTATTTACGACATCTGCGGGGAAATGTGGGGTGGCTTATACGTGGTCGTTAGCAGAGCCCAGTATTAACGTATTAGTGTATGAAAGAATGGTAGGTGGCTCTTGAGAACAGTCTCATACCCAGAAAACAAGATAAACTACCGCTTGGCACTAAACGCATTTAGTCATTGGTGGTGCTATTGGGCCTTAGTTTTATTGTTAGAAAGTAGATTTAGAATGCATCACGCCATGGATGTGTATAATTTGTGCATTATTCATTATTCCGATATTTGTAAAAATATTTAAGACTATTTTCAATACTATTTCATTCTAAGTATGTTTTTCTTTGAGAAGCGGGTGGAAAGAACATTCTCTTTCAAGATATTATTTGACTTTTTCCATCCACATCCTCACATAAAAGGAGCATAAATTAGAAAGAAAGAAAACTTAAAAAAGACTTTAAAAAAATATTTATTTGGACTCGCACAGAAAGATCTCAAACTAAACTAAACACACCCTTAGAAAAATAAAAAAACAAAAGTAAATTGAAAATATTTCAGTTAGGTACAGTGACAACGCTTGAGTGGCTTTAGAAGGGTCTAAAGTCACTCAAGCGTTGTTACCAACACCTAGTATTGTTTATATCACCACCGCGTCTCTCTAACCCTTAGTAAATAGCGAACAAGCCCTTCGGTTGGCACAATAGCACCTCGGTTCAATGTAGGGTGGGTTTATAGATTGTAATAACAAAGGTGACAGGTTGCAAGCCCATCGCTTCAGTGGGATTACAGGGTTTTACCCTTACTGATAGATACAACTTACTCTAGTGGCGTAGAACAGAAAACACTCGTACATTTTACAAAACTGACGCTGTGATTTTCTGATAAATATTTCATGTGTCAAGTAAATTCTTTAAAATAAACGCAAGTGGCTATATCAAGGGGTCTAGGTATTGTGTATTTAATTTATTTCTTACTGTGTCTTTGTCATCTCTTGGTATACTGCACCAGTTGACGTCATCACGTCAACGCCGGCTGTCGCTGAAAACCAGCGCTGTCTCGCATAGGGTCGTAGCATTATGCTGAGCGATGGCCGTTTTGCATGGATGTGACGCATATTTTCCAACATTTTGTTCGTTTTTGTGTTTGTGTTCTTATTCTGCATCATGTTAACCGCAAATAAAAGTATTTTCTTTCTAAGATTGTAGCTACAATTTTAGGTATTACTTTTTAAAGTTTAAAGAAAAGACTTGTATAGTTTTTATTGTTGCAAATTACAATAATAAGTACCTAAGCAAAATAATAACTAACACCTAATTAATTAATAAAAATAACAAAATTAAATCCTAACTTAACTAAAACTATACACAAACTAAAACATAGCGTCGAATAATTTTATTCATCCGCATCGCTGTCGACTTGTAATGTACCCAAGAGACTGGCGGTTTTACCACGTTATATGGCAATGCTTAGCCTCTAGCCAAGGTGTGTTGAAAAATATTTACGTATACACCGTATATGGAACAAACACTGTCTGATTATGGCAGTACCAATAATAATTAATTTCCTTTCTTCCTCTTGCTTATTCTGTGTTCTTTAAGTGACTAGGTTTAAATCATTTATTCTCATAAAAGACAAAAAAAAGCCACTTACATGAGAACAGACAAGATACATTCAGTAAACTTATTTTAGGTAACCGTCACCAAAGTATATGTATAGTATTAATTATTCTATACTCATTCAGCAGTTCAACCCTCAGCCATTCAAAAACATTGAAGGACTTTAGTCAAGGCAGTTTTCAATTATGTGTTTGGATAGCCGAGACCTAAAACTGCTGAGAGAGCTAACACTTTTTATGTAAGTAGGTAGATTATTAAATAGTTGTGCTCCTTCATACGTAATGTTCTTTCTAGCGTACTTAGTGCGTATTCTTGGCAAAACAAGTAGACTTGGTCGACGAAGACTGCGTTTAGTAATTTGAGATTTTTTTGTAAATGATAAGTTAGTGTGGATGGTTCTGTCTATAATTTTTCTAATCAGAACGCAAGTATTATATGTGTAGAGTTGTTTGATATTCATTAGTTTTGTTTCTTTATAAATTTTACAGGTTGATGTTAGATATGGATAGCGAAACAATATCTTTATGACCTTATTTTGTACTCTTTGTAATTCTTGCAACTTCGTTTTTCCGGCACTTCCCCAAATTTCTATGAGATATAATAGATGCGACTTAATAAGGGAATTATAAATAGTATAACGTATCTTTTTAGGTATGCACTGGTTTATACTATGAAGTGATCCTGTGAGTGCTGATAGTTTATTTTTAATATGGTCTATTTGATTGTGCCATGTTAAGTGATGATCTATTCTCAAGCCAAGATACTTTTCGCAGGTTTTTTGATCTAGTGGGGTGTTATCAATAGTTAGTGTGTCGTACTGTGGAATTTTTTTATTTTTAGCTCTGAAGACAACGTAACAAGTTTTAGAAATATTTATGGTTAGTAAATTATATTTGAACCACTCGAATAGGACATTGAGATCTTCTTGGGCTTTCGAAATAACGTCGTGCATGTTGGCTCCGAAATAAAATAAGCACGTATCATCTGCATATAAAGTTATATGACCATGTAGATTTAGTTCTGTGATGCTATTTATGTAAATCAAGAACAACAGTGGCCCCAGTATAGATCCTTGCGGGACTCCGTATGTGATCGGCAATGTACTACTCTCAAAACCATCTATTTTAACTATCTGAAATCTATTGGTTAGATAAGATTTTAGCATTTTCAATGCGTTGCCTTTGATACCTATGTTTTCTAGTTTTTCTAATAGTAGTTGGTGACTTACGGTATCAAAGGCTTTTTTCAAATCAATGAAGACACCCAGCACATACTGTTTTTTATCGATGTTTTCTTTTATTTTTGTTGTTAAATCAATAGTAGCTGCAGTTGTGTTGTTTTTAGTTCTAAAACCATACTGACGATCAGATATTAGGTTAAAGGAGTCAAGATATTTAAGAAGACGACTGTGCAGTATTTTCTCTAAGATTTTTGACAATATGGGTAACACAGAGATCGGACGGTAGTTCCCTGGATCGGTTTTTGGTCCCGATTTGTAGATCGGTGTTACCTTTGCGATCTTTAGAGAGTCAGGAAACTCACCATCGATCATTAATTTATTAAAACATTTAGCTAAACCGTCTGAGATTAAATTTTGTAAACTTTTTATGACTTTTGTGCTAATTTTATCTATACCACTACTTGTATTCGAGTCAAGATCTTTAATAATTTTGATAATTTCATTCGAATTACATGGATCTAATGCCGTAAGTTCATGATTGTATTTTTTATTTGACTTAAAAATAGGGTTATTTGAGCTGCTATGATATTCTCTAGGTATTTTATTTGCAAGTATTGATCCTATTGTTGAGAAGTATTTATTAAAGACACCACAAATTTCTTTTACATCAGAGATACAATTATCATCAACTAAAAGTTTTGAAGGAGCACTACTCTGTATGATTTTGTTGTTAGCTAAGCTATTTATAAGCGACCACATTTTTTTAGGATTATTTACACAATTTGTAAAAAGTTTGTAGTAGTATGAATTCTTTGTAGCATGGATTAATCTTGCAATTTTATCTTTCATTTCTTTATATTTATCTTCTAATTTCTTATTTTCTTTGTTATTCACGTGTTGTATCCATAGGTGGTTTCTTTGGCTAATTCCAGTAATTATCTCATTGTTAATCCAATCTTCATGTGGTGGGTTCAAAACTTTAGTTCTCTTTACTTTGCTGTCTTCTACATACTGTTTTAGTTTTGATTCTAGTGTTATATAATTACTTGTCACGTCTTCGAGTCCTTGTGATTCTATTGTCATATACAGCTTCTCGTAATCTATTGTTTCATAATTTAAGCGAATTTTTGAAGGAGGTTTCCATTTGTTTATTTGTAAATAAATTTGCTTGTGATCCGACATAGATGAATTGATAATAGCGATTTTATAATGTTCTCTTTTTAAATTTGTGGAGACGTGGTCCAGAATTGACTGTTTTGTTTGTGAGTCTCTTGTACAGTAGGTTTTATTGATTTTATTGAGTATTTTATATCCGGTTTCATTTATTCTTTGCTTGTACTTTTTTAGAATTTTATTTTTTGTCAAAAGGTCTATGTTAAAATCCCCAAATACAATTGCTCTTCTCCGCTGCTGTAGCTGTGAATCATATAAATCTAAAAATCTTTCAAGGTTCGTATTACCAGGGTTGTAGACCACACCCACATCCAGAGCAAATTTCTCAATTTGTACCCAAAGGTAGTTATTTCCATCTTGATATGTTGATTCGATTAGGTTATGCTTTAGGTCGTTGTGTATGTATGCTGATACTCCTCCTCCTCTACTGTCTGTTCTGTAATTATAGTAGTGCGTATAGTTAACTATCTGTAGCTGTAAAGTTTGATTTTCATTCTGTATCCATGTTTCTGTTAGCAAAATTATGTGCACAGTTGTTGGTATTGATTTTAAAATACATTTTAGTTCGTCTAGTTTTCCTTTCTTTCGTATACTTCGTGCATTCAAATAGAGAAATGAGAGGCGTGATTTATTTGTATTTAGTTGTCGATAATCGTCTACTATCTGGTAAGTTGTAATATTAGGTAGGGTATCGTTCATTGTTGTTCTTTGCAGTTTTTTGAAGGTTCTACAATAGTCGGTATTCCATTTATGTATTTTATAGTTAACTCAGTTTCTCCTTCGTTTGTTCGGCGTGTCAGTTCATTTTTTACGGCTTGGAAATACTTTTGCTGCGCTGGTGTTTGGTCAGAGAAAATTTTAATGTTATCCGGTATTTTTTCTCTATTGCGAAGTAGTAACATTGCCGACTCAGGATTATTATAGCAAACTTTAATCCTACGTGTTTTACCGGCATTGTACTTGCCGATACGATAGATTTTAATTGGTTTGCTGTCGCTTATTTTCGAGGTAATATCTAACACGGCAGACTCATCTTTGAGAATTCTCTCTTGGCTGCTTTGCGCATTTTGCTCTGGTATGCCTGCCATAATGATATTATTTTCCCTCTTTTTGCGCTCTTGGACTTCGCGTATTATTTGTTCATTTACACATAATTGATTCATTTGGATTTCGGTGGACATAGGGCTCAATTTCGACTCACTAAGGTGGTTTTCAAGCTTCTCTATTTTATCTTCAGTGTTTGATATTTTTAATTCTACCTGATTTAACTGGGTTTTTATATTGCCATGTTCTGAGGTAATTTTTAATGCGGTGGATTTGATGTCTTGTATTTGTGAACTAATATCCGCTACATTTGAGGTGATTAGGTTTGTTGTTTGTTCGTGCGAGGCCCTTAAACTGGCCATCTCACTTTTGACCTCGGTGATACTCGCGTTCATTTGACTTATCATTTCCGTGTTGGAAACAATATACTTTTCCAACAGGGATGAGACGCGTGATAGGTCATTTCTCATTAGTTTTATATCTTCCGAGCATAAGCATTCACGTTCGAGCGGGTGTTTACGCTTACGGTAAGTAACTTGTGCCTCGCTAAGTTCTTCGCTTAATTTAGATAAGTCGGGTTGCGAGCCAGCTCCTGTAACATATGCTGTGGCCGCAGAGCATTTAGGCAAAGGCTCTAATGTTGCAGGAGTTCCAGGTGGAGATCGCGTTACACTCATTGTGTCTTAACTAGATATTTCGTTCACGATTTATAACACACAATCGTGTCAATAAACGCCTAGCGTGCGCGTGCGCACCCTCCTACCGGCCACACGCTATCGCTCGGTCACCTCACAGGTGTCAGTCGCTAGCACAGAGTACATTTTAATATATAGAAAGTCGCTAGCCTACACCGACGGCGAATGCACGCTCAATTTTCTAACGCAAAATCGCTAATATTTTCGTAAAGTACGTCAGCCGCACGCCGAGTCACTGTGCGAGCGAGTCAAAAAATAGCTACCGCTCTCGTCGCACGGAGGTGAAGCACGTCGCCCCGCTCGCTGCTCGGCGCACTGTCACATTCACGTATTTTTTAAAGTCATAAATCACTGCATACAGTTCACACCACAATAGGTATTATTTACTTTACTTTATGTACTAGATTAGAAGCACACTAATTGAATAAGTTTCGCAAGGATCAAATACACGTCTACTCTGTTATACGGTCACCGGCAATTATCTTATATATTATTATGACTTCAAAAATAAAAACAAAATTTCACTCGCCCTCAAAGAAGACGCAAAAATAACAAAGAATTTCCAAAAAATTTAAAACAAATTATGTAAAGTGCACATTAGGTTCTCAGTTCACGTGGAACACATGAATCTTGCATAAAGGCCGCTATTTTTGGCATCATGTGAAATGTCCAAACGTGAAATGAAAGAAAAAGAGAAAGATAGATAAATAATTAATTAATACGATGTAGCGTTAATTCAATATATTTGTAGCGTTTTCCCATGAATGTTTGAGAGAAAGACTCCATCATGTTTGTAGGAAGCGCTCTGAGGTCCTTTATTTAATTAGTACTAGGAAAAGGAAATGGCGAAGCGTAAGGTTAATGTGTCACAAAATTGTGACTGTGTTATTTTTTTAAACGGCGTAGTTTGTTGGTTGATGTATGAGCATGGAATTAGTATATGTACTAAATAGTGTATAAGTATCAATTCTATTCGTAAGTACTCAAACTGTTTTCAACTTGTTTGCTGCCTATAATTAGTCCTTAATAAAAGTGGCGCCAATACACTTAGGCAAAGACTCAACTACCATAGGTAAACAAAAGTTCTAAAATAATATAGTAATTCAAAAGTGGATCTCTAAAAGATTGTTTGTAATAAAGTTTAGGCTGTGATTTCGTTATTTTAGCTAAAATATTTTACACTTAGTCTATTAAAGTATACGTTACGTTAATTTGTTTGATTATAAAAATAATGATCAATGATAAAAAAAACAAAGACTTCGTGATTCTTAAATAGTACTTGAGTTGTTTGTATTTTAATGTTTAGTGATGTGGATTGGTAAACTTTTTTTCCACAAATCCCAATTGTGAGCTCTATGAGACTTCAATGGAGAGTGGAAGAAAAGTTCATAAATCCCCACTGATAGGGATTGCCAATGGGGTTAAGTGGAATAACCCGGTGTTTCTGGTATTTTAAGCCGACGCGATGGTATAAACTGCTCGGCATTATAGCTTCGGCGCAGTTCTAAAACCGGGCACTAAATGAAGAGTTCCTAATAATCTGTACTTACGACCTAATGCTTGGCAACCGGGTTTAAATTACTTGACCAAAATAAAGTTTTTTTTACTAAATTCATGTTCTTAATTTTAACTTAAAAACGAGTTTCGAAGGCCTTCAAATAAAAATTTTTTACAGGATTATTTTTTTAATTTTATTTTCAAAAGGTCTCTCAAAGGGATCTCTTTTGACTTGAATGAATACTGAAAAAGTCGACCTTAGTCATAATTCGTAGGAATCAGCAGACCGGATCAAAGTTAATGGTAATCCAGTTAACCGTAATTGCTGAAGACGGGAACCACGATTTATCATTACTTACCTACCTACTGGTTCATTCTTTAAACTGAGGAAGAATTTGTAATAATACTAATAGTATTTTTTTAAGTGAAAACTTTTTTAGGCACGTTGGGCATTTTTTGAGAAGGGAAGAAAGCATTGAACTCGCGACACTGTTACCGTAACGACACCTCTGTTTTGAGTTTTGGCCATTATAAAGACATCAACGCGCGGTACATTTTTTTTGGGAAGAATGACCTTCAAACATATTTATAAAATTAATATGCTTTTTCAAGTTTTCACTCCTGTCAGTACTCCTAGAGTGCCACAGTTTTTTTCTGGTGTGTATTTTTGTGGTGTAAGTACTTACAATAAAGTATATATAAATAAATAAATAATAAACTTGCGTGTGCAGCTCCTTTTCTTTGAAAATTTTTTTGATGGAGTAATAGAAAAGAAAGAAAATCGATTTATATATTGATTTCTTTGATGTTTTTCTTTACATAACAAGTCCTACCAAGGGGTATTGTGTTACCTAGGAATTGGGTTGTGAATATCAGATAGGCAATCGCTCCATATAAAGTACTGGTATTCAGCTGCATCTGGTGAGTCTGGAAGCCGACCACTATTGGAAAACAGTAGCAATAATAAAAGCAGCAGCGGTGAGATAGTTACTATATTCATTCGTGGTCCATGTTTTACACACAAATGACAATGTACAGAACATAAACAACCCGCAAATATGCTTATTTTAAATAAGTGACAGACATGTGTAAAATCAGATTATGCACACAGGCCAGTGCATACATATATACGACCTCCAATAACCACAACATATTTGGGAAAGGGCTAGGCAGATGGTGGTAGGTACCTACAATGTTGGCTGGTAATTATTATTCTAGCGTATACACTCAATTGGGTCATACAACTCAATTAATGCGATAGATAAGGAATAGGGGTCAAATACCAAAAACTGACAACATGACCGACATGACCTGTCCATTTATCATTGGTGTATTGCCATTTTCCAATTTGTATTCTAAACTTTTCCGTAGCCTGCTGTCGAAGACTGCTTTCTAAAAACCAATTTCAGCGATGCAACTAAACGCGGTCAGCACATCTAAACCACGTTCAAGAGCTGCCAGTTTCATCGTTGTTGTGGAATATTGACACTAACAACCTGAAAAAGCGGTTCAAACCGGTATGAGAAAGTTTTTAGTGGATAAGACAGAGACTAAAACAGAAGACGATCTAGGAGGGGATCGAGGCGGGGGGGGGGGGGGGGGGGGGGGGGTTCAGGGGATCAGAACGGAATAACTCGACCAAGATTATGTCATTTATTATTATTATTATTATGTATTATTAAGACTTTAAAAGAGACTGTGACCTCTGAGATTGTTTCGGCCTTTCTTCTCAGAGTAGTCAGATAGGAAACGCCGACCTCATCTAGTTTTAAAAAAACATGATTGACGTGTAAAAGTGTTTGTACAGCCGCCAGTACATCAAGCTCCCCGAAACTGTCAAATTTTTCCAATTAACATTGAACCTTACTTCAGCGATAAAGTTGAAAATCTATTGAAAATGAAAAATTTGATTTGTTGAAAATTTGACAGATTCTAGTAGGTTGATGTACTGGAGTCTGTACAAACCTACTTACAAAAATAAATTAATTTATCATTTAACAGCTCTTGAACGTGGTGATGGTCTAGATGTGCTGATCGTCTTCAGTTTAATCGGTGAAATCCGTCCTTGATCGCTAAGCTTCTCTACTTTGCTAAGTATTTTTGCATAACGAGCCAGTAAGTAGTAACGATTATCGTCTCACCACTATCTTAATGATAGGGATATACCGATATCGGATCGATGTTGTGTTGATGTTCGATTAAACTGCATGTGCATCTACAGTGTGTATCTCTACCGACACTTTACATATCGACGCTTAAGAGGCAAAATTGTCTAAGCGACACAGGGCTTCTATGTCGCTTAGTCAATTTTGCTTTTCAAGCGTCGAAATTCAGTTTTTCCGCCCACCTCCTTATTAAAACCGTGTTACTTATCAATAACAAGGGCATATAATATATAGGAATGTAGGAATAGGAGGGGCTTATGGCTAAGTAATACAGCCGCACGGTTCGATCGATTAGGTTAAGCTATGTTGCCGCGGTTGGTCCGTGGATGGGTGACCATCTTTACATACCAAGACCCTTCTATGCCTCGGAAAGCACGTTTAGCCGTTGGTTTCGGCCGTTACGAGTCGCCAGAAGCCCGAAAGTCTGACAGCCAGTCTTACCAGGGGTGAAGGGGGGGGCAAGGGATATCGTACTTATTACCCAGTAACTGGGTTGTGGAGGTCACATAGGCAGTCGCTCCTTGTACCTAAAATACTGGTATCTAACTGGTTAGACTGAAAGCCGACCCCAACATAGTTGGGAAAACTAAAAAACTGTGTGTGTACACCTCTGATTAACCTTCCGGGGATTATAATCATCATCATCATCATCATTTCAGCCGAAAGACGTCCACTGCTGGACATAGGCCTCCCCCAAAAGGGAGGGGGTTTGCCATAATCGCCACGCTTGGCAGGCGGGTTGGCGATCGCAGTATAGTATGGTGGAGGAATGCATAGAGAATGCTGCTGCCCATTCTCTGGTACGACCCTTTTTTTTTTTTTTGTGGGAAATCATCAAATGACTCCTCCCGCTCTGGGTGGAGCGGAAGGGAGTGTCAGACTCTTACTGACTAAAACCCACCCGTCTTCTTTCCTTAGCCCTTTATGTTCCGGGCCAGCGGTAACCCTTTCGGACAATCCCGCTGGCCCGGCAGGCTTCGGCCCTAAGGGGCCCCACGCACACAGCCGGACGCGGTCAAAAGGGGCGTGACGTACCGTGACGTGCTCTCGAAGGCAAGGGAGACGGTGGACCTCCGGGAGCTGGGGATCACCGGGGGCCTCCGGCACAGGGTGACCGCCACTGGCGCCCGCATGATGGAGATCCCCGGTGCGACAAGTGGCCCCACCGCTGACGCCCTAGCTGAGAAGTTAAGGGCGTCACTCGATACGGACTAGGCTCGGGTCTCCAGGCCCGTTAAGTGCGCGGACATGCGCATCTTGGGCCTAGATGACTCCGTTACGGAGGAAGAGGTGGTAGCCGCCGTCGTCAGGACGGGCGGGTGTCTTGCCGAGCAGGTGGAGGGCCGAAGGCTCCTGGTGGGCTGGGTTTCAGCGCAGGTCAAACTACTGGAACCCAAGCCTCTGAGGTGCTTCCGACGCCTTGTGGGGCACCATGTTGGCATCCAGTACACCTCGGAGGTAGACCGCAGCACACTGTGCTTCCGCTGCGGTCAGCCCGGACATAGTAAGGCCGGCTCATGTAACGCCGCGCCGCACTGCTTCGCATGTGCGGCTGTTAGCAAGCCGGCCGATCACCGGGCGGGGAGCAAGTCCGGTACGACCCTTAGTCGCCTTTTACGACACCCACGGGAAGCATGGGGTGGTGCTATTTCTTTAAGTCCGGCACCACAAAGACATTTAAGCCCCCCTCCCCCCGGTCTGTGTGGGGATTACAAGCGTGATGTTAATTATGTTATGTTTATAAAAAACTAGCAGCGCCTCACGGTTTCACCCGATACTAATATTATAAATTCGAAAGTAACTCTGTCTGTCTGTATGTTACCTTTTCACGCCTAAACCGCTGAACGGATTTCGATAAAATTTGGCAGAGAGATAGATTACATCCCGGGGAAGGACATAGGATAGTTTATATCCCGGTATTCCCACGGAATCGACAATTATGCGGGTGAAACCGCGGAGCGCTGTTAGTTTAATATAATAATAGAAAACGCTTTATGGCACAGCAGATAGTTTGCTCAAACGGATTTTAAAAGCGATTGTGAAGTGAGCGGTTTTATCTCAAATTGCAATCGCGTACAAAGTTTAGATGGACCGGAATTGTCGGGAAAAGACAAAGGCTGCCAAAGGTATAGCGGTAAATGGTATATTAAACAGACGTGGTGGTTGTCAACGTGGTAAGAAGGGTGATATAGACCAGCGATAGACACATAATCAGCCTAAATGTTCATAAAGAGACCAGCGATAGACACATAATCAGCCTAAATGTTCATAAACAGACCAGCGATAGACACATAATCAGCCTTAATGTTCATAAACAGACCAGCGATAGACACATAATCAGCCTAAATGTTCATAAACAGACCAGCGATAGACACATAATCAGCCTAAATGTTCTTAAACAGACCAGCGATAGACACATAATCAGCCTAAATGTTCATAAACAGACCAGCGATAGACACATAATCAGCCTAAATGTTCATAAACAGACCAGCGATAGACACATAATCAGCCTAAATGTTCATAAACAGACCAGCGATAGACACATAATCAGCCTAAATGTTCATAAACAGACCAGCGATAGACACATAATCAGCCTAAATGTTCATAAACAGACCAGCGATACACACATAATTAGCCTAAATGTTCCCACTGCTGGGACACAGGCCTCCTCTCTAGAGGGAGTGGACCCGCACTTCACCCTCGTGGTTGGTTAGGTACGGACCTAACGGACCTAACCGTGGACTTTCTTGCCGGTTCTTCTCCATAGGAAACGACCAATTGGAACCGTGCACCTAGCTTCTGACATTTCATAAGTGCCCGTGTAGGTTTATGTGAAATAAAACATTTTGAATTTGAATCAACCACGAGGGCCAAGCGCTGGTTGGTAGACGTCACATCTCTTCGAATGTTTGGTTCTAGGATATGCCTGTTTCCTCACGATGTTTTCCATCACTGTTTTGAGAGCAGTGGTGGTGAAATAAGTTACACAAAGTAAAACGCCTGGGTTCGAATCCTCGACCTCAACTTGCCGATAGACATTTGCAGGTTAATAGCTAGGTATTTTATCGCAAGATAGCTCGACCAGAAATTATAATATTAGATACTAGCAGCGCCCCGCGGTTTCACCCGCGTAAGTTTCGATCACGTGGGAATATCGAGATGAAAACTATCCTATGTCCTTTCCCGAGACTCAAACTATCTCTATAGCAAATTTCATCTAAATCGGTTAAGCGGTTTAAGCGTGAAGAGGTAACAGACAGACAGACACACTTTCGCATTTATAATATTAATTAATAAGTATGGATTAAATTTATGTTATTAGTATTTAAGAACTTGTTTTACCAAGAAGGATCAGAGGAAATAAAGGCTATTTTTATTTATTTTTATTAGGTACCTACTACCCAAAGTCAAAGTCAAAACATTTATTTCAAGTAGGCACTTAAAAGGCACTTTTGAACGTCAAAATTTACGAAAAAATAGAATTGATTCTAGTCGCCCATTCCAAAAGGCAGTTTTCGTATGGAGAAGAATGGGCAAGAAACTCCACCGTTACTCTTTTAAAATGTTTTACAATATTTTGTATACATTAATTATATAAGTAATAATATGTGAAGACGATGCACCTAAAATAAAATAAAATTACTATACCAAAAAAAGTAAAAGAATTAAAAATGAAAACATGACATAAATTAATTATCTAATAGATACATGGTGCTCACATATTTACAAACATGGTAAAAATAAACGATTTTCATTTAAATAAAAAATTACAAGTAATAAGTCAGGGTGTGAGTTTAAGTAATTACAGAATATAAATCAACGTCAAAAAAAAGAAGAAAGAATCAATTTTACAATTAAATTAGCAACCAGTTTGATTTTGTCTAGACTCTAGATTGTCCTATGGAGCAGGACCAGCATGTTTCCAAGCGTTCTTATCTTGGATATAATCTTCTAATTTATAGTATGCTTGTTTACAAAGTGTACGTTTAATGTGCGTTTTAAATTTTCTTTCATTTAATTGCAATATATCACAAGATATTTTATTGTAACATTTAACACAGTACCCCATAAAAGATGTATGTACTTTAGCTAATCTAAAAAATGGTTGATGTATTTTATCTTTATTTCTAGTATTAAAATTATGTCTATCGCTTATTTTATTAAAAAGATGTAGATTTTTTCTTACATACATAATATTTTCATAAATAAATTATTGTATATATAACTAGCTTCTCACCCGCGACTTCGTCCGCGTGAAATTTCACCCTCCCCCATTCGTCCTCTTAGGGGTGGAATTTCGAAAAACCCGTTTCTACTGTTTACAAAGAACACACCCTCCAAATTTCATGTCTCTAGGGTCAGCGGTTTAGGCTGTGCGTCGTCGTGCGCTCTGCTCATATCAGTCAGTCAGGACTTTGAATTTTTTTGAATTATACAGGGTGTTTGGTGCATCGTTTGCCAAATGGAATTGGCCGAAAGAAGAGGTCATTTGCTATCTCTTAAGGCCCAGTAACTCATTCCTTGTTTCACTGGTTTTTTTAAAATGACTTTTTAATTTTTATTTATAGAAATACAAGAACTCTGCATTTAAGCTTAATTTTTTTTTAAAGTTATGAGTATAGCCTTCAAATTTTATTTTAATTCTTATGTTTACTCTTGTATGGTTTTATGAAATTAAAAAATTACTTGCTAATAACATCTAGTTCCTTTTTAATAACTCCCAAAGTTTTTGAAAAAAGGAAAAATACACTTAACACTCAACTTTAAATTGCTGTAAAAAAAAACTAAAAGCGATCGGGATCTTCGAATTCTTTTAAAAGGTTCTCTAGTTTGTCCCCTTTCCAACGGTGTGCAATATACCAAAAAAAACTTTTGATAACTTCAGTAATTCGCTAAATGTGTAATCGAGACACATCAGGCTGATATTCAATATTATTATAATTTGCTTATTAATATCTACATTAATAAGCAAATTATAATAATATTGAATTGCTACTTAACCCTGTCGGGCACAGCAAAAATAGGAGAGATCCTCTCTCCTATTTTTGCTGTGCCCGACAGGGTCCATATTGATCATTTACTTGTAATACCATCTATGTCATACATATGGAATGCAATAAAGAATTGAGTATTGAGTATTGAGTATTCCATATTACGGTAAGAACACTAGTTTTCACATAAATAACATACTTTAAGTAGGTGGATAGTGTTATCTCACTCTTACGCAGTCTTTTATCTCTTTCTAGGGTTCTAATTTTCCTCAAACTTGAAATAAAAAAAAAACTTTTATTTAATAAGTACCTAATTATAAATTTTGTTCAAATTGTCCTCCACTATTGCGTACATTTTTACATCTGGGGATGGCCCAAAGAACTTGTTTACTCCACGGGAGTTGAGACTAGGGATGATTTAATCTAACGCATTGAGGCTGCTTTCGTCACTATCAAAGCAGAAATACGTTTACACACCACTACAGTCGAGATAAGACGAAGATGTCGCGCGTGTGTACGCAATAGTGGAGGACAATTTGAACAAAATTTATTATTAGGTACTTACTTATTAAATAAAAGTTTATTTTTTATTTGAAGTTCGAGGAAAGTTAAAACTCTAGAAATAGATAAGAGACAGCATAAGAGTGAGATAACACTATCCACTTACTCAAAGAATGTTATTTATGTGAAAACCTGATGTGTCTCGATTACAAATTTAGCGAATTACTGAAGTTATTAAACGTTTTTTTTTGGTATATTGCACACAGTTGGAAAGGGGACAAACTAGAGAACCTTTTAAAAGAATTCGAAGATCCCGATCGCTTTTAGTTTTTTTTTACAGCAATTTAAAGTTGAGTGTTAAGTGTATTTTTCCTTTTTTCTAAAACTTTGGGAGTTATTAAAAAGGAACTAGATGTTATTAGCAAGTAAATTTTTAATTTCATAGAACCATACAAGAGTAAACATAAGAATTAAATTAAAATTTTAAGGCTATACTCATAACTTTAAAAAAAATTAAGCTTAAATGCAGAGTTCTTGTATTTCTCCAAATAAAAATTAAAAAGTCATTAAAAAAAAACCAGTGAAACAAGGAATTCGTTACTGGGCGTTAAGAGATAGCAAATGACCTCTCCTTTCGGCAAATTCCATTTGGCAAACGATGCACCAAACACCCTGTATATAGATTCTAGAATAATAATAATTTGTTTATTTTCACTTCAAGACACAAGCATCAGTGTGGCCCTGGCTCTTGTACTAGGAGGTCCTGTATCACAAGAGCCAGACCTCTCAATTTACAAAGAATATGATATAGAAGCGCGATAGACAAAAATGAGTCTATGATTGACAGAATAGTCTGTGCAAATAAAGTGCAAAGGGCTTCTCATAAAGCTATGATCATACAAAAAGCAGATATTGAACATAACTAAACTACATAATTATACATATATTTGGAGTATAAATGTATTATCTTAAAAGTTCTGGGGAATCTCAGTGGCAAAAGTTTTAATGAAAGCTGGCACTAATTGAAGATTTGGCACAGATATGGTAACTAAAAAGTTAAGACATTCATATGATAGCAAGAAGCTCCCATGCTGCCAATAAAAGGAATTAATTACCTATGGACTATTAAAAATATTCATTCATAAGTAAAACATAAATTCGTAAAAAATGTATAAATTTTATTTTTTGTTCATTGTGACATTATTTAAAACCCATTTACCTACTTAACTTCTATTATTTATTAACATTATATACTTTATCGTCGTTTCAGCCGATAGACGTCCACTGCTGGACATAGGCCTCCCCCAATTTTGGGAGGATTTGCCATAATCGCCACGCTTGGCAGGGGGTTGGCGATCGCAGTATGGTATGCTCGGGGACTACATAGAGAACGCTGCTGCCCATTCTCCGGTACGATCCTTAGTCGCCTTTTACGACACCCACGGGAAGTAAGGGGTGGTGGTATTCTTTAAGTCCGGCACCACACAGACCCTATATACTTTATAGTACACCAAAAAAAAAATTAAAAAATACATCAAAAACGGCCTTGTCGCTTTCTACGATGTCTTCCAGACAACCTTGGAATGGATATAATATAGTGATTTGCCTGGACTTAAAATGGGGCTGTCATTGGTGCAAATAATAAGTACCTATACAATATACTAAAATAGGATACAATAAAAAACATTTAAAACTTATTTTCAACTTTAACAACTTGAGAACTATAAACCGGTCAAGAGCGAGTCGGACTTGCGCACCGAGGGTTCCGCACCATCATAATAATATAGTTTAAATTTTCATTGGCGAGGCCTTTATTTGTTAAAGAATTTTAACACTGCGCACTACGGTGTAGAATATTGCAGTTATAGGTCAGCGCCATCTCTTGACCGATAGCGGAACTAATGTAACTTTTGTGGATGATTTCAGAAAAGGCGCGCTACTTAGAGACATCTTTTTATTTTTCCTGTAATCTTTAGCTTCTATCAAATAGAATTATTTCAGATTTTTCTCTTTGCAAACTTCGGAGATAAGGCGGAAAGGTATTTTTTTTTACATTTTTTATCAAAAGTCGAAAACTATGGAGGAGAAAAAGAAAAAAATACTTGAGAATGAGCAAACTGCGCTCTTTCATATGATACCCCACATCCCCTAGTAGCCCCACTTCTATTTTTTCAGACCGCCTTTCAATCCCTGTTGCAAAAAAAAAAACAATAATTTCTTTCTTATTTGCAAAATAGTTAGGCAAACGTTATCTAAAACTATTCCAAATTTGAAGTTGATAGCAATTGAGATATCCAGCTGTGACAGACAGACAGACAGACTGAGTCTCACCATAAGGGTTCGGTTTTACCCATTTGGTACGGAAACCCAAAACGAAAAAAATCCCGTTCAAAGAAAAGCAACAACATCTAAGCAAACGACTTCAACGCAACACAAACATAACTTCCCCAGACAATTCCCACTTGCAGTAACATCACCTCAAAACTATATTAAACGCGCAAGACTACCATAAGTTACAATAAGGCCGTAACTAAACACTGCAGATGTAACCCGAAAACCGCATTCACCTAACTTTGGTCTCAAATTGTCACAGCGTTCCAAACGCTCTGAGAAAAGTCCAAAACTTCTGGCAAAGTTGAGTTTTCTAGCTCGTTTGTGCCAATTGTAGAGCGGTGTGGATGTGGTCGGGAAAATACGTTTGTTGAGATACGATCCAAACGTGAGCCTAATAAGGTATTGAAGGAATCATTCCGAGAATTTAGTTGGATTTATTATTAGAGACTTTTTTGCTCAATAAAGGAAAGTGTTTCGTTGTGACGTTGTTTTAAGACTTAGTGAGCAATAAATAATAAACCGTCCTAGGCCCAAAAATTCGAGACATTTGACATCTGTCAACCCGCACTGGGCTCTCTTGGTGGATTACGGCCCACTCCCTCGCACTGAGAGGAGGCCTGTGTCTGTGTCAGTGGGAACTTTATAGGCTGATTATAAAAATAAAAAAAAGCAAAAAGTAAAAAGCATTAAAAAAAATACTACTACCACTATATAATATATGCTTATTAAATAATAAGCATTCTACTTAAGTAAAATTGAAAATTGATCAAAGTTGGCAATAAACTGTTTATGGCCCCAAATAATTTAGACCATTTTAACTCATTTTGTATAGTGTATTAGATTTATATTTCAATAACGCCGATTATGAAAACTAAAAAATATTCCACGCAATTCATTATAATGACCATTTCAGTAACGAGTTGTATAGGTACTACCAAACTATATTGTACCATAAATTACGTTAATCAATTAATTAATGAGCCAACTTTTAGAAGACCCAAAATGATAAGAGTTAAAAAATCTCATTACCAAACACTAATGCCATTCGAAATCTGGGCACGTATCTCCCGCCTCAACTTACTGAAGCAGAATGTTTCTCATAATAAAATAATGCGAGTACCAAAGTATAATTATCTATAAACATAGCATAAAAGTTTATTATCATTAATAATAACTGTAAATAGGTCGTGAAAACAGCCAGTCAACACCACCTGTCATGTTCATGTTAAGAGGAAACAACAGGAAAATGGTCACGAGAAATCTGAGCTGACATGATCCGTAATGAGACACAAACACATGGTATAGAAGATTCAATTTTCTGCCTCCCGTATAAAGGTTACAATTCCACGTACTACGGTTGGTTTTTCACAGTATTACTTCCAAGAACAGACTTGGATTTGGTCTCGATGATTACAACACTTGGGTAACGCGGTTTACCCAAGTAGTCTTATTGGATAGGTCTCAGCACCACTAGTTTGTTCATGACATTAGTATAGCTAATGACCTTGTGATCTTTGTATGTGACTGTTTATTAGGACAATCCTGCCACACTTTTTCCGAACTCTGAAATTCCTGAAAAAGAGACCAGAAAAGTGGCAAGGCAATGAATGTAGAGGATTCCCAGAGAAACGATTCAACTGTCTTGGATGCCGCTACGGTAATAAAACAAAAAATTTACAATGATTTCCATAGAGACAGAAAATACCTAGGCCAGAGAGGAGTAGGTACACCTGTGAAACCTCACAGCAATCCTTTTCGTACCTAAATCTAATACTTCGCTCTCTTAATATCCCTTCTATCCCAAAAATAACGGCTCCGTATAAATTTTACACGAGCAATATAATTCATAATTCTCGCTGCGTACATCCCAATTGATATAGGTTGATATTTACTTTACCGACAGCAGTTTCTGTTCGAAAAGTCAGGCTTTTATTTTCTATAGTTGGAACGCAGTCAGCATGCAAATTTTATTCCGGGATTTTTTTACGTTTTTGAGAATGTGCTGTGAAATAATTGTAAAGGAAAAATGTATGGTGGAAAGTTTTAAATGCAACTTGAATATGTTAAGAAAATATTTGTGATGCTTTGTGAATTTGTAAAGAATAAATAAGCCAGTGAAATGTCGGTGAATTCCGAGTTGTCCGCAGCGACTGTCGAGCTTTCCAAGCCCGTGGGAATGGAGATTCTCGTAACGATGTTAACAATGTGCAGGTTGATGCTTCTTGCTGGTTGCCCTCCTCATTATTCATATAGTTTACTTTATTTCCCTTCTAGGGCACCGTAAAAAATAGTAAAAAAGTTTCTCGAGCTTATTAGTAATGCGCTGTGAATTTCACCAGTCTTCTCATTCATAATGCTTCAATGAAAAGACGTCTAGAATTCGCCGCCCTCAAGTTTCGCTAACTTCATCATCCATTTCAATTAAAATTTACTCCGGCTTAACAAAAACTACTAGGTGCAAGCGAAAGGGGTGTCGGAACTCAAAACTTTTTAAACCCTATTTAAAATTTTAAACAACTTAAATATCAGCTTCATTTAGTTGGCAAAAGTTTGTTGCGAAGCTTTACTTTTCATATTTAAATTGAAACAAAATTGTAGTACAGGTAATTAATACAGGCTTTTTTAGTTAGGACTCTCTAAGACCCATTGTGTTTGTAATCACCTGTACACTGCTTACCTTTATAAAGAAATCGATATTTTTTTTTACGATAAATCGAGGTTTAAAGAGGATGGATGCGACTTAATTTACAGTAGGAATGAAAAAGACAACTTTAGACTTGAAACACTAGATACCAAATTGAAAAAAAACTGCCTCTATAATTAATGACACTGCCTGCTAATAGAAAGAACAAACATTTTAATTGTTAATTAATGACGAGCTAAGTATAAGACCGCCTGCCCTGATGCGGGTCGACAAGCCAATCTACGCTGTGACCTAATTTCAACTTTAGGCTTAAATGATGACACAACTTCTGCCCTTAGGCTAATGTCACTGGGTGCACCTAAGGGACACTAGGGTTCAGTATAAACTTAATGAGAAACGGGATTGTGTAGACATTAAGGTATACAAAATGACAAGCTAGCAAGCTTGTCGCAATTCACGACTTAGTTGGTACAGGTTTTTCCAAAAAGTGAACATATTGTTATTATGATAGCGAAATTACCATTTTGATAACCTGCTCTTCTTGCAATGATAATGCTTCTATTACTTACTAAGAGCCGCGTATTTCTTAACACCATCCTATTATAAACAATTGACTGAACTTATTACCACTCTTCCGCTGAAGCGCTACAAAAGTGCGTAACTTCAAAAAAAAAGCGGCTAACTCACGCTCTATTAGTTGTCAACTAGCCAGAGAGAGCGATGGTGCGAGTAATCCAATTTGAAAGTTGTGCCCACCGAACCGGGCTACGTCATAATTAACTACAGGCAGGGGACAATGTCATGAATAACTAAACCCTGTCATGGAACAACTGGCCACGTCGCATGTATGCTTTGTAATCTGTGGCAGAATGAAAGAAAAATATAGTTTAAATGAGGTTGTTTGCAGCTGATGGAAGGATAACAGTGCGCGAGTCAAATGAGGAAATTCGGCTTTGCTTCAGGTTCAGAATAACACAATTGATATCACGTGTATGTGTGCGTGGGTGCAATCTAAAACAGCGTTAGTGGCTTTAATATGTAGCTATAGGTAGTGAATCCTGTGCACATAGCTCACGTGTGAGATCATTTTTTCTAGATATAAATTACCGCTCATCCGTTCTCAAGTATCAAGTTATCATTCTGCCAAAAAAACAACAAAATTCTTGGGTAGTTAAGCCGTCAACGCGTGGAGAAAGATAGACTCGCTTTCGCATCTCGCTAAAATATCTACACTAAATTATTACGTGTCGTTTTGCTACGACCTGTCTTATGATAACAATGGCAGCACATGGAAGCTTTATAATACCACAGTGTAACAAACACTCCATACAAACTGTTTGCTAAACTGCGATAATACTGTTTGAAAGCTGAGCTGTGTCGTTGGCATTTCAATGTGCACCTATTCATACTAATATGCTTGCCTATAAGCCAACCTATTAGTACTTAGCCGGCTATTGTTATAACAGTATTCTCATTCCATTACCGCTTCGAGCTACATAGCTCCAGTTCCCGTCAAAGTTAGACTATCAATGATAGATGCATTATTGCTCCTAAACGTAGATTTGTATTGCAGAATGGAATGCTCCCAAAAGACTATTAGCTTAGTTGTAGAATGGAGTTATTATCTATGTAGGTTAGACTCCGAATACGCGAAAATTCTGCTCTAATAAATGTACGAGAGCTCTGTGTTACATTGTGTTATAATTTCATAGTAAGTTTACTGCAGTCTAAAATTAATATGTAGTATGAAACAAAATGTTTGTAGGAATTGTCTCGCGAGGAATGAAGGATACGAGCTCTGGAATGTTTACATTTTATTTTGTATTTCATGTATTTTAATGTTTTTTTATTGTGCCTCCGGGAATTGAAGAGAAACATACATTGTATTGGTTGCCCATTGTCTCTAGAAACTCAAAAGAGTTTATTCCTTTCAGAGAAGACTTTGGCAACATTGTGTTAAATTCAGGCTAGTTAAAACGAATGAGTTCCAGGAAATTCTGACTTCAAATAGTGATGTTTTTGTAAACTTTTTCTTTCATATTCATAAAACAGGTGATAAATCACGTGTTTTATATCAGAAATCACGTGTTTTATATCAGAAATCACGTGTTTTATATCGGAATCCTTTCATAGTATTTTCCCTCTGATTAAGCATCACTATCAAAATCACAGTGATCTTTATTCTCGTTATTATAAAGTTGCAGTTGAGTTGTTTCTGTCAGACGTAGAATAACTGTGAACAGACTGTAATTTTCGCGGTGATAGTTAGGCATAACTTGACTCCGCTGTAGAAATAACTTTGTTTTCATTTTAATTAACAATCGGATTGAGTGGTTCTACGGCAATAAGAACGAGATGAAGATGCACTGTCTGTCTGAGTCTGATCTAATTCCTTTGACTTTCTTGGTTATAACGGCCTCTTCATACCAGTGCTCTCAAAACGGTGAAGGAAAACATTGTGAGGAAACCAGCAAGTCCTAGACCAAAAAATTCGAAGACATCCGAATTCTAATAACGTGGTGGATTACGGCTCACTCCCTCCCACCGAAAGGAGGCCTGTGTGGAGGCTGTGAAGAAACCACTAGAATAACGTTCCATTTTTCATTTTAGTGCACACAAGAATCACCTTACATACAGCCACGTGAGGACTTTTTAAGACCAAACACGAAAGCCAATTTCAAAAGGGAACTCCATACATATTTTTCCTTACAAATCCACTTTAATATCCTTTTGATACAGTAGCCTATTTAGCTGGCTTTCCTTGGAAATAATGTGAGCCCCTACAGGGAACTAGTTACGTTTATATAAGAACTTCTATCGTTTGTTACACCTAGTTACTCGAGAGTCATCCTGGGACAATTTTTAGTTCCCTAGTCAAGAAGGAAAAGTTTTTATCTTTCGCTATATGGAAATGTCTGCTTTTAGTAATTTCGCTGTCAGGTTAACATGTTATTTGTTTTCTTTCGTTCCTTTGTTAGGTTTTTCCGTACTATTTGTAAACGTTTTTTGTGGGGAATGAACTTTAAAAGTGTTTTCGTGATGTTTTGCAAAACTGACAAATAAAAAATTTTAAGAGGCAACCACAGATTTTTCTTGAAATTTTCTGTTTCGCAAGTTCATCTAGCTTTTCTGTCATCAAGTTTGACTATTTTTAGATAGATCTTTTGATACCCATTATGAACTCACTTATGTACACCATAAGTGATTCATAAATCTTAATTCAAATTCAAAAACTTTAATTCGAGCGAAGACTCATATAGGGTTAGGAACATTGTTCTTATAACTAAGTGTTAGTAAACAACACGATACGATGGCACATGTAACTGACAGCAGTGAATTATAACGGACAGTCTACTCTGTCAGCAATCATTTTTAGAACCCTGTTGGGGCTGGCCATGACTCGAGCCACCATCGATGCTGCGCGTTTGTGCATTATTATGTAAAAACAGTCTACACGCGCCGCCGCATACATCCCTGATGCACTGCAACGCCATGGCAACCCCGTCAGTTTTCTGAATGCATTAAATTGGACACGAAGGGCTCCATACGATGCCCGCGAATATCCCTCCCACAAGCTGCACATGTAGAAGGTGGAACAGAATGCTCTAAAGAGCGTCACCTTTACGTCTGCTATACGCTGTGCTTAATGAGTGTAAACTCTTTCGTTATTTCTTTTTTCACCTATTAGCTGCAAACTCCCTAACTATTTTAGCAGGAGCATTAGCTGCATCACTCTTGTTGGAACCAAAATTCACCTGCATAGTAATTACAATCACAATCTATCCCGATCAATCGCCGCTAAGCGCGCTGATTATCGCCCAATCGTTGGTAAGCGCGCTGATTATCGTCCAATCGTTGGTAAGCGCGCTGATTATCGTCCGATCGCTGGCTCATTCTGTGGAAGCCCACATTCATCAGCGGATATTTACATAATGTTTCTATTTCCATTTACATCTGCACTGTGGAACTAGTGGCTAGTTGCACCACTCTAATCCACGATAACCAGTAGGGCTAGGAATAAAGTTCATGATTTATGGGACATGTTGCTTGGTAGCAATTTAACATGAGAGTCGCTACGTTAGGAAATTTGATTATTTTAGTAGCAAAATATAGGTTTATGTTTAGCCTTTGTATTATAGAGGTATGAGGAACAGGGTGTAAAGTTCACTTATACTCCATAGGAAAGGGAGGATCCTCCGACCAGACGGGTGTTGTGTCTGGCGGGCAACTGCCCAATGATTCATGTCGAGTCGTTGTATCTATGCTAGTTGCGCGGTAAACTCTGCTTGCGAGATGCAGGATTTTGCGTGACGTCAGTATGACGCGTTGTTCTCATGTGGCGTTGTAGATACCGCTACAGTATACCAGTGTCCGGTTGGTAGTAGCCATGATTGTTTTCATAATACCGATGAATTATGATTGCATAACAACTGCGGGGTAGTTGCGTAACACTAACAGTAGCAATGGCTTTCATTTTGACAGTTCGACAACATTCATTGCGTCATTTACGTTGTTGAGCAGACAAATGTTTCGAACATATGAAGCAATGGATTAGCAATGACCTTTAAAATGATTCAGATTGAGATTAATAGTGTTACGCAATTAGGGTGCTACGTTCAACACCAATATATTTTTAGAACTTCTCACACGGATTCAAATTCAAATTATTTTATTTTCTCTTCACAAACAATGGTATCATATAAATTTAGACAAGCTTAGAAACTAGATTTGTAAGAGACTGGTGTCAGCACTAGGAATACCTGTATAGCAGATCACCAGGGTCCTACCACACGGTCTGAGAACATAATTACTTATTCAATAAATGTGAAAAAATAAACTCAATGAGAAAACACAGATTAAAAACAATAAAACAAAAAGAGAAGTAAGTCGAAAAAAGGTGATTTAATATGTGTAGGGAAAGTAGGGGGTTGGACTATTTTGGATGAGTTAGTAAATCCTTACTTGCTTCATAATCTAAATTAAGGAGCCATTTAACTAGAGCAATTTTACACGCCTTTGAGCGAAAAATGTTACAATCTTCAAGTAATTAAGTAGGTCAGTAATAAATTTTGTGATAGATCAATGTTGTGATAGCGTTGCATTAAGTGTAATTAGAGACCTTGTACCTATCAATCATCACTTTTCATATCTGTTGCGGATTCGCTATAGACAAACTACTGCGTATACGAGTACCGACACCTCCTTTTCTTTGGAAGCATATGAGCATCCTTTTAAAAAGTTCCAATCTCACGGAATCCATAAGAAAATTGCATCGCAGTATGTTAGAATACGTTCGGCAATTTAAAATAATGTTTGTTCACTATACGTATCGCGTCTGCAGACGCGAAAGGGGATCTCTTATAAATATTTGATACAGCTGAGCCAGATATTTGCCTTTGCCAAGCAACAGTAGCTTTGGGCAATAACGTCGAAATTTCAGAGCCCACCTTCGGGCTAATAGAATTTTCATTTCAATAGCAAATCGTTGAAGAGGGAACGTTCAGGTATAAATGGTTGACAAAAGAAACAACGTCGAAGAAAGGTAAGACGATAAGATTGTTTCCTCACTTGTTTTACTGCTCACGTCTTTGTAAAAGGTAAGGCTTTCGATAGACATATGAGCACTGATATAGTCGGTCTCTTCTACGATAATGTAGCGATAAAAAGTTACGCAACAGTATCAAACTACGTTGATTAGAGAAGTGTTAATTAAAATTTGATTCGACGGAAACTAATCCGTTTTAAAACATTCGTGCTAACTTTATTGCTTAATAATGTTAACCTCATAGAGTTTGCAAACAGGAACGAAACATCATCGATTAAGATAGTCAAAGGTTTTTAGTGAATCATGATCTGCCTAGCCTTTTCCCAACTATGTTGGGGTCGGCTTCCAGTCCAACCTAAAGCAGCTGAATACCAGTATTTGACATGGAGCTACTGTCTATCTGACCTCCACAACCCAGTTACTGGGTAATACGATACCCCTTGGTAAGACTGGTTGTCAGACTTTCGGGCTTCTGACTACCCGTAACGACCGTCAATGATCGACGAATGACAGCCGGGACCAACGGCTTAACGTGCTTATCCTGATCGATCGACCACAAACGAAACACCGGCAATTATTAAAAGTTCAACCTCTCGCATGTATTTTTCAGACGTAAGTATGGATGTATGTAATTAATTAAACTTGTCACCAACTTGTACAAGTAGCCCTTGTTAATACCGAATTCTGGACATGTGTCCCATGCGCATGCTTCAGGCTCTAGCGCCCCTTCGTAGGACAAACATTACATTATGGCGGAAACAATGAAATCAAGGACCTTGTTGGAACATTGGTAATGAGTGTTGACCTTGTTGTTGCTCTTACAGTTCCAAGGATAAGTGTTCAAATACAAATAGGAGTAAGGAGTTCTTGAGTTTGCTGATGGGAAATTAGAGGGTAACATTGTGTCCTAAAAATATTAAGCTTATTAGGCGACATATAAAGAGAAAACCAAACATTAATGACTCCTCATATTCTACTGGTGAAAGTTTCAAAAGACTTATTATAAAGAATGAAGAAGTAACTAAGAGTAACTAACTGTATTCCAACTAGTGCCTTCAGCGACTGTTTATTATTCACACATATTTCCACTAGATATACCTTTAATTAATTATTCATCACATAAACCTATATACTTCTACCGAGTAAACTGATATTGACCAAGCAAACAAAAACAAAAAAGTAAACGAGAACAAACCCGTAATCACTGTAAAATATAATTATATAATAAGTATATATAATTCTCCGAAGACTGACTCATTAAATTTTATGGCAAACGTAAATTATTTTGTTTGTTCTACTAAAGATAATATTCGAAATATGCAAACATTCCCGATTCCATTTAAAGCCTGAAACTCTACGTGGATGTTAATAATTAATTTGCTTTTGCAAAGAGTATACAAGTGTAGGAGAATTTGAGGGTTTGGTGCCTAGCTGTTAAAAAATTAAAACGGAATACACGGTCGGTCGAGAGGCGTTCTCTGTGTTTATGGCATGTTTGCTGTTTAAAGAGTAGCATGTGCTGTGACACAGAAAGAAGGCGGTACGTTGAATAAATTTTTCATGCCTTCCTTAGCCTCGAGATGATTTCCTTATCTCCTGAGTTAAGTTGGCGGGGCTTTCATGCCTTCCTAAATTTAGATTGTACTCTAGTAGAGATAGCAAATACTATACACCTCTTTTTTATTGCCAACTGTAAAATAGAAGATTGCGTTGAGGGGTCTTGGCGTAGAGCCTAGTTTGCCAATCTCCACATAGTAACCCAATGAGTCTCAATCCGGGCATCCATTTCAAATGCAGTATCATTGGAAATAAAATAACCTAAGTATATCTTTCTGCTTGGTCTGAGACTTTCAGCAAAATACCCTCAGTGCTACAATGTTTGTGGTTATCAAAACATTTAAGCTCGTAACTATCGCTTGATATTATATGTCGTGAATGTTGTCTGCCCTATTTTCCTCTATAGAAGTGACACTCCAAACTGATTCAGTACAATGAGGGCTGATAACACTTGACAAGACGCTTGCCCATTGCCAACGTGCAATAAAGTGATAGCCTCTATACACAATGGCCCACGTTAGCTACATGTCAACGTCATCTCTACAATATACCAAAGATATATCAACTAGGTAGCTACAGGATGAGGAGAACATCGTTAGAGTGAAATAGTGAAAAGATCCACTAAAAAAACTTTGGGCAGGCAGGGTACTTTCTTTCTTCATCATCTACCTAGACTACCCAGAGATAACTCCTCAAAAGTCGACTGCGAGGTTGACTGGAGCCATCTAGCATAACATAACGTCACACCCGTAATCTCAGATGGGTTAGGCATAAGAGTTCATACCTATAGGACACCAACATTTCGCCAGTTAACCTAGTGTGGTTAACTGGCGAAATGTTGGTGTCCTATATATTATAAATATCACACTAATATTATAAAGGCGAAAGTTTGTGAGTGTGTGTGGGGGTGTGTGTGTGTGTTTGTTTTAAGTACCATCCGAGGACGTGCGTATGAATACACAAGGCACGACCGAGGACCTTTTCAAAGCGAGGACCTTTTCGAGGGTCCTCGGTTTGACTTGACCAAAGATTCGCATTCTGCAAGCGATTTTGAGTCTTCCTATATACTTAATACGAAAAAGTAGTCTGAACCTCGGTTTGATCAAGTTTATTCATAATCTTACACAAACATTGTGTATCCACCAGATGGTGCCACTGTCGCCTCATACACACACTCTTTACACTAATTTCACGTTTGTTGTATTATCCGAGGACCTATGTGTTAACTTTAACACAAAAGTCCTCGGTTAGGTAGCTTTTCCAGACAATGTGTATTTGAGACCTCGGTTGGTAGATTTTCCGAACAGTGTGTATTCTAGTCCTCGTTTCGACAGTTTTCCTCGTGTGTAGAAGACAAATTATATGCTATCATTTAAATAAAATTATGAAGGAGGAAATCGAAGGTAGACTGAATCCTTAAACAAATTGTTAGTAGCTACTAGGTGCACGAGGAATAATCAGGCTTCTTCTGCAGTATGTGCTAAGTACCTAGGCTCGCTTATCTATATATAAAAGAAAGTCGTGTTAGTTACACTATTTATAACTCAAGAACGGCTAAACAGATTTGGCTGAAAATTGGTGGGGAGGTAGCGTAGAACCAGGAGACGGATATACGATACTTTTTTTTAATACTTTTATTTATTTATAGGAGTAGGGTAGGAGTAGGTTAGGAGTTGGGTAGGAGTAGGTTAGAAGTAGGGTAGGAGTAGTGTAGAAGTAGGGTAGGAGTAGGCTAGGAATAGGGTAGGAGTAGTGTAGGAGTAGGGTAGGGGTAGGGTAGGACACCACGCGAACGAAGTAGCGCTGGGCAGCTAGAAATAATTTATATGGCAAAACAACGTTTTCCGGGTCAGCTAGTATTATATAACTATGATTTGCACCATAAAATATTGTATTGTCATAGGAGCTGCATACGTGTGCTTTTCATAAAGAATCTAAAGTAAATGCCTTCCTAGGTGAAATGTCTGCAGCAAGATTTGAAGCAAATATAAAGAAATACAGAACATGAACGTAATAAAGAAAACCACATGAACTTTACATGATCTACTTATAGAAATAATCATCAAGTTGCAGTAACATCTTTGAGAAGCATTATTAGAAAACTTACATAACAGTTATTAGAAAACGACTCAAACAAAAAGACATAGAAACCATAATTAAAAGAGATCGACATAGTTTGGGCTAAAAACTTGACATAAAATTACATAACACAATGCTTAGTTAGAAAACAACAAAGAAATATTATTAAGTGAGATCAAAATAATTTGGGAAGCATGAAAACATAATAACTTAATGGCGCCGATTCCCTTGTTCACAAACTAAACTAAATTTATGTTCAGTGCATCTTTTTCTTTCTATTTCATTAAGAAAAGGACAAGATAAATATTAGTTTAGTCCTGTCAAATTAAGATACTCCACAGCAAGTTTAGACGATTACGACGATTTATTGCTTTTTTTTGCTAATTAACACATTGCGGGATCATGGAAATGGACTGGACATGGAATGGACCTTGGCTGCAGCATCAGTACAAACTGGTAATTATTTTAGTTTTACTACATAAACATAACACGTGTGTCAAATTTGAAAACGGTGCTATTAACTGTTGAGGAGTTCCCTCATGAAGAAACGACCTTGGCTGCAGCATCAGCACAAACTAGTAATTATTTTGGTGTTACTAGATAAACATAAGACGTGTGCCAAAATTGAATCCGGTGCTATCAACTGTTGAGGAATTTCGTCATAAAGAAATTACCCTGGCTGCAGCATCAGCACAAACTGGTAATTATTTTGGTGTTACTAGATAAACATAAGGCATGTGCCACATTTTAAGATGGTGCTATCAACTGTTGAGGAGTTCCCTTATAATGAAATGACCCTCGCTGCAGCATCAGTACAATCTGGTAATTATTTTGGTATTACTATATAAACATAACGCGTGTGCCAAATTTGAAGACGGTGCTATCAACTGTTGAGGAGTGGGTCATGAAGAAACGACCTTGGCTGCAGCATCAGCACAAACTGGTAATTATTTTGGTGTTACTAGATAAACATAAGACGTGTGCCAAATTTGAAGACGGTACTATCAACTGTTGAGGAGTTCCCTCATAAAGAAATGAACCTGGCTGCAGCATCAGCACAAACGGGTAATTATTTAATTTTGCTATATAAACCTAACGAATATGCCAAATTTGAATACGATCTGTTGTGGAGTTCTCCCATGAAGAAACGACCCTAGCTGCAGCATCAGAACAAACTGGTAATTATTTAATTTTGCTAGATAAACCTAACACGTATGCCAAATTTTAAGTCGATGCTATCAACTGTTGAGGAGTTCCCTCATAAAGAAATGACCCTGGCTGCAGCATCAGTACAAATTGGTAATTAATTTAGTTTTACTACATAAACTTAACGCGTATGCCAAATTTTAAGTCGATGCTATCAACTGTTGAGGAGTTCCCTTATAAAGAAACGACCCTCGCTGCAGCATCAGCACATACTGGTAATTATTTTAGTTTTACTACATAAACCTAACGCCTCTGCCAAATTTGATGACGATGCTATCAAGTGCTGAGGAGTACCGTCATGAAGAGACGACTCTGGCTGCAGCATCTGATACTTAAATAATAATCCTTTGAGAAATGCCGACAAAGGTAAAGACATCGACTCGTCCTCGCTTGGTACTTCATTTTAGATAAAGTGTGTAAGAAATAAATCGGAGCATTCTACTTACATTGATATAATTATTATCTTACACGTAAACTGTTTTAGGTAGGTAGATTTTCCAGGTCCTCGGTTTGTACAAGTTCTACGCGAAAAACTGTCCTCGGTTTAGTGATATAAAGTCTAACACAACGTCCGCACTTTGTACAAGCTATAAGAAATATTGTGTAAAAATACGTCCTCGGAAGGACGTCCCAGGGCTTACGTAAGAGGTCCTCGGTTTGCTCACACAAAGTCCTCGTAAGTGCATCGCTGGTCACATTTAGCTGTGTATTTCAGGTCCTCAGTATGATAGCCGAAATTCATACAGAAAAATTTTGAGATAGCATTATCCCAATAAGCTCATCACTATAGGTTTATTCACCTGTCTCTTTCTATCTTATTCTAAAAGGCCCACGAGGTGTTTAAACCAGTTTTTTGGAGGGTCCTCGGTTCGTTCTAGGATTAACAAGGTCCTCGTAAGGGTGTCTGTACAAACAGGGGTGTGTTTATATGTTTGTTACTTCTTCACGCTCAAACGGCTGGACCGATTTTGATAAAAAAAAATTTATGGAGGTAGCTGACACCCTGGATTAACATATAGGCTACTTTTTATCCCGATATTCCCAAGGGATCGACACTTACGCGGGTGAAACCGCGGGGCGCAGCTAGTATATTATAAAGGCAAAAAATTGTGAGTGTGTGTGTTTATGTGTTTGTTACTTCTTTACGCTCAAACGGCTAAACCAATTTTGATAAAATTTTGTATGGTGTTAGCTAATACCCTGGATTAACATATAGGCTACTTTTTATCTCGATATTCCCACGGGATCGAAACTTACGTGGGTGAAACCGCGGCGTGCAAATTGTGTGTGAAGTTCCTGAAACTCGTACTAGGTGGTCCACCTGTTTTACAGCCTGTGTTATCTGTGTTTCCAGTGCAGTTATATGTTTTTTTAAGTCCCATGCAATACTGGAACAATCGGTTTTTCTAAAAGCTGTTTCTTAAATAATCTAGATGTTTGCTCACGAATCCTATAAAACTGTCATTATACTGCGAATGAAGCATAAATGTGATATCAAATCGTAAAAATATAAGCCCGCTGCAGAAAATGCTTCCACTCAACTTCTGCCGTTTCCAACTTGCATAATCTTAACTAGAAGTTAAACTGCATCTAAACTCAGAATCCGTGCGAGATTAACCTTAATTATGTTTCTCTAATCGATTAAGACGCTTAGATAAAGTATACTTACTCTAGATGGTGTGGATTCTATATTTATAGTAGGCTCACACACAGGGATCCATTAATGAGTAGTATCCTTTAGTATCGATGCTATGTACAGACGCCAGCACACAAAGCTACTACAATCTGTCAAATTTCTTTAATAGATTTTCAATTTTATCGCTAAAGCATAAGGTTCAAAGTAGATTGAGAAAATTTGACCGTTTCGGGTAGCTTGATGTGCTTGATCATGCATGATCTGCAATGATCACGCAAAGAAACTCCAAGCATAGCCCTCTCCATTGCCCTTTGGGTGACCTTTAGCCTTCCAATAAGGCCCATTGTGAGCGACACGCACTGGTCAAAGACTTTCGCCTTGAGGTACTGCGGTATGTGGGACAAGAAGATTTTGCGTATTAGCTTCCCGAATGCTGCCCAGCCGAACCATCTTGTATACTTACTTAGATTTCTTAGGTATATGTATCATCGATATTTTTTTATTAAATATCATATAATTTTGTCAGACGGCACAATTCCAACGCACGATTGATCGCAATTGCCGACGCTTTGAGACTTTATTTGAAGAGTACATATTTGAACTAGATAATTACACGTTTCATATTTTTTCATTAATAATAATAATAATAATTTATTTGCATCAAGTTTTACATTTTACATTAAACACATGGTAGTACATACAGTTTAAAGTAAATTATACAATAGTGTGGCGACACCAGCACCCTTGCTAAGTTGCCAAGGCAACTTGTGTTAAAGATGCTGGGCCCGACCCTCTATGAGATGTTTCTTAATTGCATTTAGGTACATACATGCCATTTTGCAGTTATGTGAGTAGTTCATTATATGGCGTAGGTAAACGAACAAATAAACTAATTATGAAAGGAAATATAACAAAGTAATATAAAAAAAAATCAAAGAAATATAAAGAGTATTGCGTGTAGTGGTGTGTGAAAGGGTGTGTGAGGGTGTGTGTGTGGGGTGTGTGAGGGTGTGAGTGTGGGGTGTGTGAGGGTGTGTGTGGGGTGTGTAAGGGTGTGTGTGTGTGTGAGGGTGTGTGTGTGTGAATTATTATTCGTATATTTGTGGGTAATGGTAGCTAGCGATGTTCAAATGAGGAAAAGGGGTTTAACGGGAGCTGTATTGACTCAACAATAAGCTTTCTGTGCTGTTGTAATTAAGGGTTTGTAGCCAATTATATAGCTTCTTTTTAAATGCTATTATAGGGAGTGAGTAAAAGTTCAGTATTCTGTTAAGACTATTGTAGAGATGAGGACCTTGGAAACAGGGAAATCTTCTTGTGAAAGAGTATTTACAGCGGAAGGGTTGACATACTTTGTCTTTGCGTCTTGTGGTAATTATTTCGTAGGAGGTTCTTTGATGCTGATATAGTAATATGTGTAATACAAATAATTGTCTGACTGTGAGGACTTTACAGTTCTTATATAGTTCTTCAGTTGGGAAAAGAATGGGCCGAAAGGTACTAATTTTCAGCACTGCTCTCTGAGCTCGTTCTAGTTTCAACAGTACCGTCTTGGGTGCACCACCCCAAGCGCATATACAGTACGTTAAGAGAGACTGGCAAAGAGCAAAATATGTACACCTGATAGTTTGAGGTTCTGCAATGTGGCGAAGAGTACTAAAGACAAAAATTAACTTTCTGATTCTTCTTGTCAGTAGCTCTATATGAGGTGCAAAGCTCAGGCCATCATCAAGAGTCACACCGAGGTATATTATAGTTCGACAACGTTCTAATTTTGGGCATGTACATGTCGCCTACGTTTCGAAGAAGTATGAAGCGATTTTGTTAAATTACGAAAGATAAAATATACTACTACAGAAATATTTACAGAAAAAAATTATGATGAGCTCGATGTTCTGGTTCGACTCCCAGGTTGGGCAAAGTTTTAAGTGTGTGTGTTAGTGTCAGGTCCAGTTGAAAACTTGCGTCAGGCACTAGTTGTCTGGCATTTTTGCTGAACTGGGCCTTTTTGGCGCAACCGTAAAGCACACTTTTCTGCTAATTTCTTACATCGGACTTTACGCTTTTTTGTTATTATCTGATGTATGTATCTCGTGTATTGTGTGTCTTTTAGTCTGTGCTAAATAAATCTATTTTCTTTCTTTCTTTATTGAGATTTCCTATCAGAAATTTCTCAGTGGCAGTTCTGGATTTGCTAATGGCAAAGGGCTCGCCCCGTATTACGTAAACATACTTAACTAGCGAAATCTTAGGTGTACTATACCTCTGTCTAACCTTTGAGAGGAGGAAACAAGCGTGATGTTTCTATGTTAAATTATGAAATATCCGTGTTCTTCAGAATATAAGAATATGTCTACGTTTTGAAAAACGTCAAGACGCGATATTACTAACCGTTTAGCTGGAAATAATGGTTCGTAAAGATACAACACACGTTTGAACGGACGCCCAACGCCTTATGTGTCCCTGCCTTTAATGGAAGGGCAAACTCAGGCCGTAACATTTTATGCCCCATTCTTTTGACTGACTCCGGTTTGCTACTATTCACTTTAATTTTTGATTAGATTGTTACATGTTTCAGCTTGTAGGATTGGCAAAGTTTAAACAGTACCCCAAAATGGTAAAAATGCAGAAAGTTCGCCTCTCCTTCGACTTTACTCTTAGCGTTTCTAAGGAAGGTAGGCTTTTTTTCTACGGGAAATCAGTGTAGATAGTTGTAGCAGTAGGTTTTTTTTGTTATAAATTCGATGACAAGGCTAGGGGTGCAATAGGTAACTATGAACTGAATTAACTCTTATTTTGACACCTGTTCTTCCATCTTATCTTTTCGCATTTAATTAGGGTTAATAATTTGGCGTAATTATCGAAATAATTTGGCGTACATAAATGATGTTGGCGTGCCTAAATGATGTTTTTTTTTGTGTACCTTTGATTATCACAGAACAAAGAAAACATTTGTCTTAACACAATGATGGAAGAGACATATTTATTACAAGGAAAAAACCAAAACTAAATTTCGTAATAAATTCAACAGTGAATAATGTCCTGAAACGGTGATAAAAGGCGCTCTTGTCGCTTTAAGTATGAAATATACACATCAACGTAAATATCAGAGAGGACTTGGCACTTGACAGTTTACGTAACAGGAACCTACCCTGCCAGGTATGGTCGACCTCGCAAATACTTTACCACTTTTGACAACGTTTCCCAGTTGTAAAGAACTTCACTACTGTTGAAACTATCTCACTGTCACATATAGAACACTAGCTGCGCCCCGCGGTTGCACCCGCGTAAATGTCGATCCCGTGGGAATATCGGAATAAAAAGTATCCTATATGTTAATCCACGGTGTCAGCTACCTCCATACCAAATTTTATCAAAATTGGTCTAGCCGTTTGAGCGTGAAGAAGTAACAAACATATAAACACACACAAACTCTCAGAAACTTTCGCCTTTATAATATTAGTGTGATTAGGTGCTGCAGCGGCCAGCAAAAGAGGCATTGATGAAAGAACGAGAAAACGTGACACATACGTGAATCCTTTAATGCCTGGTTGCGGCCAAGGCTTGTAGAGTACTTTTCTCAATTAATATGCGAAAATTAAAAACTAAGCAGTACGTATGCAGAACATTTTATTTGAAAATCATCAATTTATTATAAATCCCAGAATCAATGACGAACAACAATAATTTTTCATTCGCCATATATTATGTTCATTTGTTTCTTTTGTACCTAAAACAGCTCTATTTGCAAACCAGTTCGAAATTTAAATAAAATCATTGATAAGTTACTTCCTTGGTTGCCATGTTATGACGTAAAAGTTTCATTTTTAATTTACACGATAGATTTATTTAGCCGCTAAACATGTCAGCTACTGTTGTTCATAGTAACTTGGCCGCTGCTTGCATTTATTTGACAAGTATAGTATTTTCGATTTATTTCGAAGACGGTTGTCAAAATAATGCTCGAATTTCCAAGCATTTTTGAGAAAAACAAATCGACAATGTTACCTTGTCGATTTATGACGAATGACATTCCGTATTCAATTCAATGCGTGGTAAAGCAATTACGAGGTCAACTGTACCTACTTTTATTGATTCTAGAGCTTTTCCAAGCTTGTTAAAGTCTGATTTCATTATTGTTAGTCTGGGTCCGACTTGATCATAAAAAGCCTCGCGTTTATAGGGGAGGATATCTATGTACTATCTAGTTCATCACATACGGGCTGATCTTTCGAATTCTGAAAGGTTCTTGTACAATTTATGCTATGTTTGATAATGTACGGTCACAGTAAAAATACGTTCGTTACTTTAAGGTTTATTTTTGCTTGTTCTTTACCGACTGATTATTGCCATTTTGTCAATTTCACAGAATGACAATCAATTTATAATTATTAAAATGTTTTTTTAGAAATGGTCAGTTCATTATAAATTTCAATTATAAAAAAATAAAAAATAAATGTTTCGGTATATTTCATCAACTCATGTAAGTAAATAACTTTGTAAAGTTTGGAGTTGCTTGTATTAGGTGGTTCCGCTCCTCCAGTTTACAGTAACTATACATTATGTGTGAAAACATAAACAGTAGATAATTATGAAAGCATGCCAAAAGTTTTTAACTATAAAATTTTAAAAAAATATCTAAATAAAGAATGCGCACTTAGACATCGTTCAAAGGTATAGGCTATTTTAATCTTTGTTTTATATAGTTTTTCTATGCAGTAGTCTGCTCAGCTTCAATAGTTATAGCATAATATTATGTGTCCTGACTTATTAAATAAACAGGAAATAATTTGAAAACTGCAGCAGGTTTAAGAAACTCGACTGTAATAGATAAATATAGGTATACACTGTTTGTTTTCTATTAAGTAATTAAATTAATTATAATTATATTAATAATTATAATGCTATTCGAAAACATCCATCGGTTTCTTACTAAACTTCGACTAAATCCAACGACCCTGGTTACTTATCTCCTTAGGTGACCGTACATCAACTTAGTAATACACGACTTGGTTGCCACTGTTATACGTGGTCCCCTTACATCTACTAAGGAACACACTGAATAATCCTGGGGGGATAATCAATAACTCAGATGCACGGTAAACGCATGTGTGGATATGCTTCGGCTGCGGCTGCGTTTCCACCAGAGATGAGCGAGGATGCGAAGCGAGGGATGTGTGTGAAACCAACCGGTTCCCTATCCATTTGCATAAAATTTTAAGACCTAATATGACTTGGCATACTTTTGTTTCTCCTAATTATATTTTCGCATAACATTATATACGCATAATAGCATACGCATAATTTTTTTTAAGCATATTTTCTCTAATCATAATAATGATTAAGCATAACATTCTAAAGCATAAATTTAGCATGCTGCATGTTTTATTTCTACCGACGTCAGGTCGACGGAACCCCGCTGCGCGGGGCTCCTATTTCTGTCTGCAGGGTTTAATTAAAGGAACCTAACCAAACCGAACCTGGGGTGCTCATTGCTCGCTCTTGCATCCTACGTCGCCTAGTAGCACAACATATTGAATTTCTACGACAATACTTTAATTTCAATTTTAAGTACTTTAGTTTATTATTATGCGAATTCAATTTATGCCAAAACAAATTAGCCTTTAAGATTATTATGCCAACATAAACTGTATGCCAATAAAAATAAGGCATAGTATTATTATGGCAAAACAAATTATACCAAAATAGTTATGCCAAACTATATTAGGAATGAGAACATTATGCGAAAAGAAGGGATCCCAAACTAACCACATCGTATATCTCAAGAACTACTAATGCTATCAACTTGAAATTTAGAATAGTTTTCGATGACGTATGCCCAATTATTTTGCAAATAAGATTTTTTTTATAGACTGAAAGGGGTCTGGAAAATTCGAAGTGGGGCTACTAGGGCATGTGGGGTATCATATGAAAGAGCGCAGTTTGTACATTCTCAAACACTTTTTTTAGGCCGCATAGTTTTCGATGCTTGCTTTTGATGAAAAATGTAAAAAAATAAATACCGAAGTTTGCACAGAGAAAAATCTGAAATTATTCTATGTGATAGAAGTGTATGTAAAGATTTCAGGAAAAATAAAACGATGTCTCTAAATAGCACGCTTTTTTAGAAATTATCAATAAAAGTTACATTAGTTCCACTATCGGTCAAGAGATGGCGCTGACCTAAAACTGCAATATTCTACACCGCAGCGTGCATTGTTAAAATTCTCTGACGACTATAGGCCTCGCCGATGAACATTTAAAAACATAGGATGCGCCAAAGTTCACCTTAATTTTCAACTCCGAAAATTGGAAATCCGAAAATGTTCTTCCTAAAATTTTTCATCCTAACAATCACAATTCCTAACTACTCTATCTCTAATGTTCATAATTCCGAAGCATTCAACTTCATAATGTCAGTAGCAATAAACATCTATCATACTTTTTTTTGTTTTCCTATATTTTCTCAACATAACCATCTTTTACACTATTATTCAAAGTCATATATTTTTTGTTTAGATTTCTTTGTACAGATTTTTTTTTTGTTCAGGTTTTATTTATAGCGGTAACCAACATAATATACAAAAGTAACACATTTGTAATGACAACTTAGGATGCAAGAGCGAGCGAAGCGAGCTCGGGACTTGGGGCACCCCGACTCGGACAGGTTAGGTTCGAAGGGGATGACGGGGGCTCGTTCGCTCGCTTTGCTCGCTCACTCGAGCCCCCGTCATCCCCTTCGTGTTAGGTTCCTTTAAACCCTGTAGACAGAAATAGGGGCCCTGCGAAGCGGGGCTCCGTCGACTACGCCTAAGCACATATTTTTGTAGATAAAAAAAAACTTTGGGATTTCTTTTCTCGGCCACTATGATTTTGCGAATTTGCGGTTTTCAAATATACACTAAAAAGAGTCTATTCTATCAAAAAAAAATAGCTACTATCAAAAAGCGCCGGGTGTGGAAGTACAGTGGTTCCATAGACACAACTCAGTACGTTATGTAAAGCATATCCCCAAATAATAATCATACCCTCAAATTAAAACTATAAATATCATCGTTTATTATTATGGTAATTATGTTTAGGGATAAAAGCGTTATGATAAAAAACAGTAGGAGTTTAAATATATTTATTAAATACATTAATGATATTATTAATTACAATTTTCGGAAACATGACTGTTATGAACATCGCCGGTAGCACTACAAATAATATGAATGAAACTTTTAGGATGAAAAATTTTAGGAAGACTGATCATTCGGATTACAAATCATTAGGAAGAACAATTTCGGGTAAAGAGCTTTCGGTGAGCCAATATGGACCCAAAAACATATATTATGATGGTACGGAGCCCTTGGTGCGCGAGTCCGACTCGCTCTTGCCTGGTTTTATATAGCTTGAACTAAGTTAGCGTTGGTATTGGTTAGTTTTGCACACATCCCTCGCTACGCATTCTCGCTCATCTCTGGTGGAAAACCAGCCTAATACTAGTAAACGGTAAAGGAGGCTCTTGGCTCTGTGTTAACCGCCCCAGCTGGCTTAGATTAATAGCCATTGGCATTTTCATCCTTCTCCGTAGAAGCATGGCTCGAATAATAAAGGAGATGTCTCGAACAACCAATTATGTTTGCGTTAGTTTGTGAAGTGTCGCTTAGCTTCAACAGAATACAGAGTGACCGGGACATCGACGCGCAACCTGTTAACCATGAATTCAGTACAGTCACGAGCACTAATATGTCAACACGTGGCAACTTTCAATTGCGATTTTTTCACGAAATAACGAATGCAACGTTGAAATACGACACTAGATAAATCTATTGGTTCGAAAATACTATGTTCCTAATAATATAAAATTTCATTCAAAAATAAAGGAGAAAAATCGCCTTTGAATAAAGCTAAGTGTATACATACTTTTGCTCGTGACTGTACACAGATATAGATAGACCTAGATAACGCAAGTATCACGATCTGTATGAAAACCAAGCGTGCCATTTTTTGACTACCTACTATGACGGCCGGCCGCATACGTCCGGTTTCCTGATTAATTCCTGATCAAATCGTCTCTAAGCGCATACGTTCTTATATTTTCCTGACGGAAATATTTATGAAGGTTGCGCTTAGAGACGATTTTGTATGAAATGCGTGCGTTCAGGATCTCAGAATATGAATTCCTGATCAGGAGACCGAATCAGGAAACCGGACGTATGCAGCTGGCCTTAGTGATGGGAAAATCAAATTGATTCGAAGACGCCGCGCCGCCGCTTGCGGCACTCGTCTCGCCCCACCCCCGGGGCCTAGCGTCAGCGCTCACACTCACCCAACCAGCAGAACTTAGGACTGAGCGCGAAAGTGGCGGTTTACGATTTTTGGACGTAAGCTGTGCACGCGAAGTACATAGTTGGTCTTGCGTTATCTATATCTGTGATTCGGTACGTGATTCTGAATCCCCGTTGAAATTATTCATCAGTTTAAAAAAAAATACTTAGAGGTTCCATTCCATACATTTTGACCGCGTTGGTATTGCACTTTTCAACAAGTGTCAACGCACAGCATATGTACAGTGGGCTGCATCAATGGGGTACGCCAGTTGTATGAAAATTTTAATACAACTGGGGTACCCAATTGATGCAACCCACCGTACATCAGAAAAAGTGCTCGAAATGTCAAAGGTACAGCGTGTGTACACAACTGTGTCATTGTTCTATTGTCATTGTTAAAACAATGGCTTTATTGCACCCATTCTATTACTCCGACGCGTGAAGCGTTTCGACAGGTAGGTGGGCAAACATGCGAGAGGTGAAACAGCAGAAGTTTTTTTTGACAACCGAAGAAAAATTTCTACGGTTCTAGTCATGTGCTGAATTCATGATTTCAGGCTCCACGTCGATTTCCCTGCCACCCTGTATAAACAGTAGTAGTTAGTAATGAGACAGCTCCTCTCCTCTTCGCTTTGATGAAAATCCGAAGTATTTATTTTATTCGATCCTTTTTGATCTTCTAATGATGATCGCCTTTTTTATTCGATGAATGTCTATTTAACTGTTTGGACTTTTTAAAAGCTATGTATACCGTTAAAGTTGATCGCAGTGGATAAGCTACATAATAATACCACCCGATCTACATAATAACATCCAAATTAGTCGCAGTTACTTGGCTAGGACCCATCATAACGTATCTATTAAGTAGTATTTTTAAGTAATCAAATGGGACTGGGATTTTTTTGGGAATCCATCAAATACATGCCATGCCAATGAAAACTGAACCCTAGACGGATTAAGAACATTAATAGATGAAAAACCCTTTTCTACCGGCCTGCACTAGAACAGATTATTTCTCCAAAAATACGTATAAATCAAACAAGGTCTTTCCGCCTTCAGTCACATTAAATACAGGTCAAACAAAATACAAAAATTCCGCCATTACAGATAAATAAAGTGTCATAACAATGTTTCTAGTCCAGTAGGTGCTTACCTTCCTGTGCGAACCGATAACGAGCTTACACCTACCCTCCATTCACATTTATTTTATTTCCGATATTCAGGAACTATGGTACCTAACCTTTTCTCTTTATACGAGTAAAATTATACGGAACGCATAATTGAAAACACGAATGAGGTAATTAAGGAAATGAATTGTTTATCAAATTAACACACTACGTTAAAATTGTTAAAGCAATTTCATACAGCTATCAGAAATGTCAATTATGATTCAAATAAACGAAAAAATTTAGTTAGAATAAAATATTAGATTTTTATTGTTGCTACAGGTAAATTAGATTTTTTGGTAGAAAAATATAATCCAAATTAAGAATTGTGACTGCAACATGTTGGTAGTTAATTTGATAAACTATTAACTTTTGACTTTACCTCTATCTAATGTGAAACCCAAAACATAGTACCTACCTATCCTAATTTGAGCTGATTGGACTTCTGAATCTTGATAGAAATAGAAACTTTTTCTTTTCTCCGAGCTCCGGCGAGAATGAACGTTGCCAAAGTTCTTTCTGAATTTCGTGGTCGATTTGAAGACAGTTCTTAATTAAGTACTTATACCTAGTGTCTCCTGAAGTCGCGTAAGTTACAGTTACAGTAGAGTAGGTTAGTTGATAACCGGCATTGCATTTAAATATTTTCATCTCATTATTAAGTCAATCAACTACCAACATTAAATTAATTACTGAGACTTCAAATTTTGAAGTCTCAGTAATTAATTTAGGGTATTTTATAAACGGTATTTTGCAATTTGTTAATATGTTTCAGGCATAGTTAATTAAAATTATGATCACAATTCAAAAACATAAATTATCTTCTGCCTAGCCTTTTCCCAACTATGTTGGGGTCGGCTTCCAGTCTAACCGGATGCAGCTGAGTACCAGTATTTTACATGGAGCGACTGCCTATCTGACCTCCACAAACCAGTTACTGGATAATACGAAACCCCTTGGTAAGACTGGTTGTCAGACTTTCGGGCTTCTGACGACCCGTAACGACTGTCAAAGAATCACGAATGACAGCCGGGACCAACGGCTTAACGTGCTTTCCGAGGCACGGTGGGTCTCGGTATATAAAGATGGTCACCCATCCACGGATCAACCGCGGCAAGCGTAGCTTAACCTGATCGATCGACCCGTGCGGCTGTTATTACTTAGCCACAAGCCCAAAAATGTTTATATTGATAAAGCTAAACAACGACAAATGTTCTCGTAAATACTGCAATAGAGCTCATATTTGTGATCATAAAAAACTAAGTACTATAATTAATCACCCTTTTCTTCAGCAAAAGCTAAAACGATAAACAGATCTTTTATATTTTCTGTTTCACGTCAAGATCAGTAAGGGAATAATTTATTGGGACAAAAATCAATAGGAATATCTTCAGAAACACGACGTTCTTAGCCTCCTACACACACTCCAGCACGCACGTTTTATTGAATATTTCAAATATAAGAAATCTTGGAGGATCCTTATGTCCCTGTACAAATGGACCATTTTCTATGTACATACTTGACTAAGGGAGTTTACAAGCAAATGAAAGGGCAACCCTCTTCTATTTGCTAATTGAAATAATACTGCTGTCCCCAATTGGCCAAAAGTAGAAAGGGGAATGTCATGTTGTATAATGATTTTAGGGTAATAGGGTTCATTAAAGTTCATCTCTTCATACTACGTCATAGGGGGGGGCGGGTCTGGACAAATCTTTAAACCTGAATTGGTTTCAGAGGTAGTCCATTGACCTTTGGTATTGTATCACTGCCAAAATCGCAGTGATCTTTTTATTTGTTGATTGTGGTTAGTTTGCTGCTACTGACGATTCTATCAAAATCATAGTGATCTTTAATTTCGTTACAATGAGGTTGCTATTGGGTTGCTGCTGTAGTGCTGTCAGAGGTAAAATAACTGTGAATGGACTGTATTTCTGTTGTGTGAGCGTGATTATAGATCTATTTTGTTTATTTCCCTTTATTACACGAGTTAACTTATCTTTTCGTGTGCACGTCGTGTTTTGTGACACGCAATTTCTTTTTCTAATTATTCTTTCTTATGGCAGATCAAACTCATAATCAGATTTTGACTTTAAAACTAGGCCTTCTAACACTCCATCTGGAAAGCAATTAACTGGACTAGCTCTTGAACTTATAACATATGGAGCTGGTGTGCCAATTTACCAACGACCGTCACGGCTTGCAGGTACCAGGTCAACCATGTAGATTGGTTTCAAATTGGATCGAATGTAAGGATTCCTGACCTTTCGGAGTATCGCAGCAGGTCTTGGATATGGATTCTTTTGAACGCTCGTTGGGTGGTTATACGGGCGATGATGATCCACGCTTACCTTGATACGCTATTAATTTGTGACTTAAGAGCGTTTTCGCCGTACGGCATTTCATACAAACTTTCAAGCCCTTGTTTTTCGAAATTAAAGAACCGATTTTAATGAAACTTCATGCGCATAAGCAGGATACAAAGGTCTAAAAAGTAAAGAGAGTTAGTAGAGAACATTTTCGAAATGTCTTATTTAAAAAAAGCAGGATACAAAGGTCTAAAAAGTAAAGAGAGTTAAACATTTTCGAAAAGTCTTATTTAAAAAAAGATAACTGGAAATCTCTGATTCAATGGAAAATTTAAAATCGGTCTAATTTGACTGTAACACTATTTTTCGCAAATGTTCTCTACTAACTTTTTAGACATTTATCCTGCTTATGCGTATGAAGTTTCATTAAAATCCGTTCATTCATTTCTAAAAATAAGGGCTTGAAAGTTTGTTTGAAATACCGTACGGCGTAAACGCTCTTAAAGACTATTCAGTAGTATTCCTAATTATTAATGATCTACTTGAATAAACATTATGTAGATGTCTGATTATGCTTGCGTATCTGATTAACACACTGGTTCATTGGCTCTAGAGTCTAGGTCATTCCAGACTACTATAAGATCATGTAATGATTAATTAATAAATTTATTCAGTTATTTGTAAAAAAAGGTGTAAGGGGCTTGTGACTAAAGTAATAACAGTCGCTCGGGTCGATCGATCAGGTTAAGCTACGCTTGCCGTGGTTGGTCCGTGGATGAGTGACCATCTTTACATACCAAGATCTCTCCGTGCTTTTAGAAAGCACGTTAAGCCGCCCCTGCTGTCGTTTGTGGATCGTTGACAGTCGTTACGGGTCGTCAGAAGCCCGAAAGTCTGACAACCAGTCTTACCAGAGGGTATCGTATTACCTAGTAACTTGGTTGTGGAGGTCAGATAGGCAGTCGCTCCGAGTAAAATACTGTAACTCAGCTGCATCGAGTTAGACTGGAAGCCAACCCTAACAAAGTTGGGAAAAGGCTAGGCAAATGATGATTCAGTTATCTGTATTAAATAAAGCTCCGTAATATTTTGCGTCTAGCCAGAATCTTAGTGGTGTTTATCTCTTTGTTACTCGAATTTTTCTTCTACATTCTCATAATCCTCTTGTTTACCTCTGCAATATAATAAATGAACATAAAACTACGTCAACTTAGATGATTCATTAATGTTTTTCTACATTTCCAACGTTTCGAGCGCTTTTGAGTTCTTCACAACCCCAAGCGCTTTAAAGTGCTGGAAACGCTAGCAAGTATAAAATGCAAACGAGAAGAGTGGGACTTAAAAAAATACCGTTGAAAACACTAAAAGCAATTTCATTCATGATATGAACACAAGGACTCCTGCAAGTGTACAGAGACCAGCTGTTAGTGCACTTGTTTTAAAGGATTACGGTAGTCCATTCTCGTTCGATGTTTCCATATTGCTACCATAAAATATTAACGACTTTTCGCACTAGTGACTACCCACTTCAGTAAAAGCCGTGTTTCCGTGTACCGAGTAGCTTGCGGCCAACTGTTGTAGCTACCTCTCTATACATATAGCTGCCTGCCTGAGCTTGCGATAAGAGATTGAATTTAAGTTTCAATTTCGCTGAATTTGCTCTATAGGGGCAATAGTATAAAGAAAGTTGTTGGAAAAGAGTAACAATAAAAATACGCCAGCCATTCTTATACTCACCACGAATTGAATTGGAACGTCGCAGTTAAGGTACACCTCTTGGTGAGAACTGCAATAGAATTGCTTTCTTTGAAACTAGATGGCCGAAACAGACACGTACCTTTTCGGTAGCAATCTGCAGCAAACTATATGTATATCGCAAGATCTATGGCAAATTCCAACACGATTCCAAGATTCAAATTCAATGGGATACCTGTCCATTCTATTTCGTGCCTACAATTACTGTAGCTGTATATCACATGTTCCTTTTAGATATTATCTGTTGGTGCACAATAGATCCCTCCCTTCGAACGTATCCTATAGACTCTATAGAATACAGTATCAAGCACTGGTAGATACCCGTGTCTATTTGTATCAAGATGGTGATGTGTTGTGTGATGAAAAGCAATGTTTAGGAATATGATATTTCTTGTGTTGGAATATAATAATTGGGTATTGCTAGAGATGTTTTTATTGAAATCAAGATGTGTCTCCATCAGGTAAAAGATATAAATAAATAAAAATAGTTTATTTGCACCTACACGTAGAACTAAGGTCTACAATAAAAATAAAGTAAGTAAAGTCGTGCTTGGGGGAGGTCTATGTCCAGCAGTGGACGTCTTTCGGCTGAAATGATGATGATGATGATATAAACTCGTTTGTTTGAGTTGCAGCTAAGATATCTTGTAATTATATGTATCACTAGCTTCTGCCCGCGACTTCGTACGCAGATCCTGTTGCTTATGCCAGCGACAACGGGGTCGTCGAAAATCTAAGATCTGAAACGTCTGATGTCGAATTCTAAGAGCTCGGGGACAGGACGGGTTGTGGTGTCTCGCCGACACTACAACCCGTTAGTATTTCCGCCTCAATGATATTTCTCTGCAGCGAGACGACTTTGAGCCGGGTCCCAATGCACAGTTTCGGCGGAGTGAGTTTCCGAAGAAGCATAATTGGGACACCGACCTTTAACTTAATGGTGTGCGCTGGTAGTCCACTTGCACTGAGGGAATTGAGAAATTCTACGGGGTAATGTGTGGCGCCATCTTGGTCGACAACAGTGTTTATTGAAGGGTAGATCATTTCAATTCCCTCAATTTCCACGAGAATGCATTCATTGATCGCTGAAGCTTGGTCGTTTCTGGGTGTTAAAATGGCTCGATCACACACCCAAGAATTATGTTGGAGCGGTATCCTATTGATGTCCCCGTACACCAGGCGAATCAAATCTTCTAAGGTAGACACCACTCTCCCAAGTATCTCACGTAGAACCACCTGGCCACCGTCTACTGGTAGCGTTCCCTCACCCAATTTTAAGAGAACATCAGAAAATTCTTGGGCGTGTACATCCCCGCCAAGACGTGCTCTCATATTCATCGTTAAGCGTAACCTATGAATATGTGGCCATAAGAAAGAGTATTTCAACAAAGCATTTACCTCATCAGCCCTAGTTCCTCGCGTCACCACAGGCAGCGTTTGTCGGAAATCGCCGCTAAACAGAACTATAACGCCACCCATCATTTGCTGGTTCCTGCGGATGTCCTGCAAAGTCCTGTTTACCGCCTCTACTACTTTTCTGTTCGCCATAATGCATTCATCCCACACGATTAAACAGCAATCTTTAAGGACGCGCCCTTTATCACTGTTGCGTGACACTCCACAAACAGGTGTTTCATTACTCTCTAAATCTATGGGAATCTTAAACATTGCGTGCGCTGTTTTGCCACCAGGAAGCAGTGTTGCGGCGATTCCTGACGATGCTACTGCAATGGCAATCTTGTCTTGCCTCCTGACCTCTGCGAGAATGCCAGCGGTGACAAATATTCTCCCTGTTCCACCAGGAGCATCCAAGAAAACATTTTACCTTGGCCGAGCCAAGTCAAGGATGGTGTCGAAACTTTGCTTTTGCTCTGAGGTAAACTTAGAGACATGGTCATTGACGACGGTACTCATAGCTCTTGGATCATAATTTATTTCAGAGTTGTACTCTCTGTTTCCAAGCTCTTGTACATCCAGATATTGTGGAGTCGGTAGCCCATAATCCACCAGAGAACTGCCGCAAATCGAAATGACCTCTCTTGAAGTGAACTAAGGCAACTTTTTAGAATGCGCTCATCAGATGCCTCAGTATTATCTTCAGTAGTGCGTCTCAGACCTCTTAGGAAGTCTTCGGACAGAAGATGCCGATATTTCTCCCACAACAGAAGCGGATTTGCAATACCGCAGAACACCAACATGACGACAAACAGATGTCGCAAACGACTGAGATTGTCACTAATGCTGGCCTCCTCAAGTGCGTTGTCCCAGTGCTGATCACCGTCGTGAAGGTGGCGTGCTACGCAAGCAGCGCGGTATTTGGGATACTCAATGTCATCGACTGTCCTTAGATGTTGGGCCGTGCACTGTGTGAAGTAACATTCACAAATTCAATAACATGCACTCGCCATTATTTGGGTGCACAGTGTAAACCCGTCCCAATGCGGTGTCCTTAAAAATTCCCGGAAACCCGTCCACGGCGTGTCCGTATCGACTTCGATTAAATACACCTCTTTGCTTGTCGTACGTGTAGTACGAAGGCTCATCATAGGTGAGTGATCTAGCAAAATTGTCCCCTTCACAGAGTCTGAAAAAGGCCAATTTCAGTCTATCAAAAAGTACTCTGTGAACGCCAACAGGAAAATTAAACACATCAACCAACACAGACAACAAAGGTAACCCCCGTTTCTATAGGTTGAGAACGGCACATCGGCACTTATCATCATCACATTTTGGGAACAAAACCATAGCGCGATCTAACCCGACGCCAACGCGTTAGTTAGAAAACGGAAACTACATATTATTTACCCAAATTAATTAAATTATGAATAAAACTAAATTGTCGTTAATTTAACAGACAACACAGTTTTGCATTAAAAAAATATATTGTAACAGCAGCAAGGATCAAAACTAAGAATTACATACTTACCTAAATGAATTACCTACAACAAATGTGCTTGGTAAGATATAGCTTAGAACCAAAAGTTTGACTTGAATTCATGATAGTGTAGCTTGTTGTAATATTGGTGTGAAACTCTCCATACAATTAGATATAACATGTGAAGTTCTCAGATTTCATAACAGTATCGTTCCTAATGCACACAAAAAAAGCAAAAACTGAAAAAAAAGAACTTTACGATTTTTTAAAACAATATTACGGGATTTGAACTCGCACCATTTAGTGCGCTAAACGGTCGCCTGACCTTACCGCTAAATTCGCCGTTGACATATTGTTGAAATAGCTGTTCCCTTGCAGCTTATAATATTACTGCCCCGCTCCTTTATAAAAAATAGCGTGATTATTATATTCCCAGAGTTAGCTAAGCAAGTTTTAGCTAAATAAATAAATCAACATGTCATTTTGTGCATTCAATTACGAACAAACACATTTTAAAATCAATATTGCTTACCTCCCATAACATATGGCGTGATTATATGTAGCCTAAAGCCTTCCTTGGTTTACTAAGAACATTTTTGCTGAATTTCAATTCAATCTATCCAGTAGTTTTGGCGTGAAGCCGTACCATACACACAGACAAACAGACAAACAGACAAAAATTCTAAAAAGTCACTTTTTGTCATCAGTTACGTTTTTCTAACAAAAGCCACTTATTTTTTCTCGAAAATTCACAATGTACAGTTTTTCTTTCGTTACTGTTTTATTATATGTATAGATTATAGCCGATGTAGCTGCAATTAATCTCAGGGAAACTTGATAAATCCTTATATGAAAAATAGCTTAAAGAAAATCTTTTAAGCAAAACTAGACACTACTTTTATAAAACTACAGAAATATTTTCTTTGAGACAACAAATGCAATAAAATAAATGTCCAGCAGTAATGAAATACTATCATTTACCAAGACAACATGCCGCGAATTTTTTTATCAGGTAAGTTATTTTTCATTGCGTAAAACAAAGAACTTTGCAGGTGAAGGATGTCTGTAGGTAAAGTCAAGAAAATTAATTGTTAAGCAAATTGACACCCTACGCCAATTTGCCGCATTATAGTCATTGCATATAACTGTCAGAGAGTTTTCATTTTAATATAGGTACGAACTCTGTGAAGTTGGTCCACCCTGGAGTGTATATGAGGAGCTGTTCCACAAACAATAGGACAACTAATATCGTGTGCAGCGAGTCCTATTGTTGTATGTTACAGAAACTCATGGACGCTACTGAAGGAGTTGCCACACTCGTAGCCAAATTCTTCTATTTAGATTTCCATCGACACGCTGCGAAGATTTAACTTGGCAGTCAATTTGTTTAACAATTTATTTCCCTTACTGTAATAACAAACAAAAGGTAACTTAAAAGCCGGTTAATATTGAGTAGACTGTTCGCAAAGTCCCTCTTTGCTATTTAATTTTCATTTTAATCTGCCAACGGATAAACAACGCGAACAATATTGTTCTGTTTCAAACGCTTATCATTCTGTGCAGGCATTTAAAGTTGGACTTTGGAAAGTTGTGCCTGAATAGTGCTTATTATGATTGTGAAATGGTTGGGGCTTAGTTGACGCTGTCATTCTTTAGTAGTTTAAAGGCTGGCCTTTAAATTATTACCTAATCATTTTTATTTTTATTCGTTCATATACCCGGGCATATGAACGAAATTTAGTCCGAATTTCAGTTATAATATTCTTTGTATCCTTGACTAAGATTTTAACAGAACTATGATTAGAACAGATGGCCGATGGGGCCGAAAGTTTCAGGGGTAGCGACCGCGTACCGGAAGACGTAGCAATGGAAGGCCTCCCACAAGGTGGACCGATGGCCTGTGAATGCTCCAGGAATCCGTTGGATCCGGGAAGCTTAGAACCGGTCAAAGCGGCGGTGCTTGGCCATCGAGGCCTATGTCCAGCAGTGGACGTCTTTTGGCTGAATTAATGAATGAATGGATGGGTGTTGGGTGTGAACTGTGAAGAGAAATTGTGGTGTAAATAGAAGTCGGCTACGTTGTTTTTTGTGTTGGTACTAGTGTGCTGATTGTCTATGAGCTTTATCATCATCAGGGCTACTTCCCATTTCGCCACTTTCCCAAGAAACCATACACTTTCATGTAAAATTTAGATAGGTTACCAGGTTACCAGGTATCCATCGAGCCCTGACATTCATTTTTGACAAGTTTTTGCTGCTGCGGTGAGATGAGGTTGCGACTAGATTTTGAACGGTTTTAATTACGGGAATTGGCCTTCTGGTCTCGGAGTCTAGAATTGTGCCCGGTTGAAAGCAATAGGCTCGCCCCCAATAACATGGGACTTAAACATAACTGGCGAAATATGGGTGTATATACTCGTACAACATTATTTTTAGTATATGCGAAACCCGAAACACGTGTCTAGTATTTTTAGGGTTCCGTAGCCAAATGGCAAAAACGGAACCCTTATAGATTCGTCATGTCTGTCTGTCTGTCCGTCTGTCTGTCTGTCTGTCTGTCCGTACGTATGTCACAGCCACTTTTCTCCGAAACTATAAGAACTATATTGTTGAAACTTGGTAAGTAGATGTATTCTGTGAACCGCATTAAGATTTTTACACAAAAATAGAAAAAAAACAATAAATTTTAGGGTTCCCCATACTAAGAACCGAAACTCAAAAAATTTTTTTTCATCAAACCCATACGTGTGGGGTATCTATGAGTAGGTCTTCAAAAATAATATTGAGGTTTCTAATATCATTTTTTTCTAAACTGAATAGTTTGCGCGAGAGACACTTCCAAAATGGTAAAATGTGTGTCCCCCCCCCCCTGTAACTTCTAAAATAAGAGAATGATAAAACTAAAAAAAATATATGATGTACATTACCATGTAAACTACCACCGAAAATTGGTTTGAACGAGATCTAGTAAGTAGTTTTTTTAATACGTCATAAATCGTAAACCGCAATTTACCATTCATTCAATCAACTCAAAAATAAAAATAAACATTTAATTTCATAAACATAAACCTTATGCATAAACCCGAATGTTACGGAACCCTCGGTGCGCGAGTCCGACTCGCTCTTGCCCGGTTTTTTTTATGTAAAGAATCTATGTACAAAATTTCAAAACTGTATCATGAAAAATCACAAAGTTATAAGCTTGATAAGTTACCTGTTTGTCCGTACAAAAACTTACTCACCCGCGCCGCTCGCGCCGCGTCGTCTTGCGCTCATTGATAATTAGTACCTAGGTACTAAGTTGAGTAAGTTAGGTACCTAACCGTTCGGCGCGGAGATTGGATAACCTACCTGGTGTCGCTCGGTGTCCAACTTTTAACCTTTTTTAAATATTTTTGGGACAAAATATAACATGGGGTAAAAATTATTGGAATCGATTCAGTTACCTATTCTGAACAAACTATATTCAGGTTTCGCATATAATAAAAATAACGTTGTATACGTGCACCTCTGTGTCTGCCCTTTGTGGAATACAGGCGCGAAGTTATGTTATGTATCAAGACGTTCTTAACAGATTAAAATAAATACTAACTACATAAATACAGATCGCTATAAGGTTTTAATTGCGTTGCATTAGTAGCAGCACTAGCTCTGTAATGTTTTTTGCCTTCTTGTGTTTCATTAGACAGATTAAAGCAAATACGTTTATTTTTACAATCTGTTGGGGAAACATGAAGGCTGCCACGTTTAATTGAAGTATTCCCGTTTGAGCACCTATGCATTGAGCACCACAGGCACCCTTTGAGCACCAATCAATATTTTACCGTGGTGATAACAATTAAAAATGTTCAACTTTATTCCCTTTTGAGCACCTTCCATTATAAACTACCTTTTTCCTAATACGTAATAATATAGAGGGCAAACAGCTTCAAAACATATCTCCTTATTTTGTTATCGTTAGTAATAGGTGTCCGCAGTTCCACGTCAATGCTGACAATCTCACGGAGGGTACCTTTTTTTTTTTTTTGCGGATGGGAAATCATCAAACCTGAGGAGGACCGGAGGGTACCTGTGTTAGTGACCAGCTTAGAAGCACATGAGCTGCTGTCTCGTTCGTCCTGCATAGCGAACTGTATATGACTTTTAAGGTGCCACTAGTCGATATTTCCGGAGAGTATTACTCCACTGTTAGACATTATGCATCCGAAGTTAAACATGATATCGTTGTGATTTATTATTAATTTTGTCCGTACGGAAACAGAATAGTAAAATAAAAAGCCATTAAAAAGTTATGAGCCAACAAAAATTCATTTTTCTTGCTATTTTTAACGTAACTTTGGGTGTATTTATGTAATAAAAGAACTATAAAATCTTTATAACCAAGCCTGTACCGAAAAAGCTCAGTTATCGAAAAGTTCAATAAAATTTATTTGTAATTGATTTATGCAGTGGCTTTTTCTCAAAACTCGATTTTCCGAGGCACTTTTCGAATTTTTTACGCGCCTATCAGTTTGGAACGGTGTTTCTGTACGTAAGAACTAGACGTTGTTTGGTAGACTAGCGTCTAACTGCTTATCACTGATACTAGCTCTGTCGGACATGAAGCCAAGTGAGAAAGCGTGCTTTTTGGCCATGACCACCAATGAGTTCGAGCTCGCGGCTAGTTTACTCTTAAGACAAAGAGGTATTTATTAAATGACCCGTGGCCAGTAACTGTAGGTACGTTAGTTTAGTTAGTCGGTTGATGGCAATAAGCTTGCCCATGATACATAAGACTTAAACATTGAAGCGTGTGAATTATTATAAACTTATTTTCTTAAAGAGATAAGTAAAACAAACTCACTAACACTTTCAATATTAATTTATTTTAGGTCGTAGGTAAAAAGGCCCGTCATAATGTTTCCGTTCTAAGGAGGTAGGCGCGAAAAGTACTCTCCTGGCTTTACGCTGAAGAAGACGCAGGAGCCGAGGAGTTATCCCTGGTTTGGTAGAAGACCGCAGGGTTGATGGACGTGGTGCCAGATGTCCCTTGTGTAGGCCGCCCGATGTCACGGCAGTACGGCAGCGGTTTACGCGGGCAAATGAACCCGGAACTTGAAACCCTGGAATTTATGTCCAGGAAATAAATAACTGAGCCCTCTGTTAATCCTCTCCTGACGGTGACCACGGCGGCAAAAGCATAAGCGTAAGGCGGATGAAGTACTATTGCGCTTAAGGCGAATGTGTGTAAAGGTCACCTTCAGAATCGGAGTTTACAAAGTTTGAAGAAAAGAGTGTAAAGCACTTTTACATTAATACGAACACAAATAATGACATAAGCTAAGGTTTATGGTTAAAAGAAATGATTGAAATTAATAGAAATGGGTGTCAAGAAAAAAAGATGATGAAACACAATTTTGCAAATCATTGACCACCACCATGACACATGAGAAAGCAAAGCGTAATTTTGCAAACACTTACCCAATACGGGGAAAACACAGTTTATATTACTAAACTTTTTTTTAACTTTACTAATAAGTATTAAGTACTTAATGTATAGTTAGTAAAAATCTGAGCTTAGAGTGTTTAGAGTGAGACTGCACGTGTGACGTCACGCACAAGTGTAGTATGCGTGAACGCGCGTCTCAACTGACCGTCCTCAAGCCGATCGTGGCTCGCGGCGCGCATAAGTCGTGTGGAGTGGGAAGTAAACCGGTTCCTATGATCGTGAGCGAGTGGGACAAAACAAAGGCGCATTAAGTGATGTGAATGAGTTGGAACTATATCACAATGACTTGACGATTTGGATTGCTTGCCTATTTACTAAAATAATAGTTTACAACGTTACAATACCCCCGCGCGCAATCAAGGATTTTTGTCATAACTTAAAATGAAAGAAAATCCGCATTATGAACTAGAGTTTAACTATTAGTTTACCTTTTTAAAAATCATCTTTCATACTTCTCGCAAACATAAACTAGCAGCAGTTATTGTATTTAATCGATACAAACATAACTGACGCACATTAACATAAAAAATATAGGTATCTTGCTTTTTTAGCCCGATACCTTACCAATAGACGTTCCAATAGAAGGTGGAATATATGCGAGAGGGATTGTAAATCATGAATTTACTGCTATTTATTTTTTCCTACTAATTTTAAATCTTTAATGTGCCAAGAACCTAAATTTTTGCCAGACATGTCTTGTAACACATAGACAAGAGGGGACTTTTTCTCAATTATCTTGGCTTTTATAAATTTTGGAGCCAGCTTCTTTGAGAATCTGCTCTCTTTATCACTTAAAAAGTACGCTCGTTTCATGACTACGTCTCCAATATCAAATTCGGCAAACTTGCGTCTCAAATTATAATGTGAAGTATTCTTAACATGGGCTTGCCATAACTTCGCTTGCACGTTGTCAAAGATAGAAGACAAGACACCTAAATTTTCTGCATATACGTCTCGTGGCAGGAATAGTATTTCGTCACCGAGGTCATTATCAGTGTAATGTGACCCACATGTAACAAGCTCACGGCCGAAAACTAAAAATGAAGGTGAAAATCCTGTAGCCTCGTTCACTGAGTTATTAATAGCAAACTGCACCTTAGGAATGAAAATGTCCCATGATCTATGATCGTTATCCACGTAGGTAGAAATGCAAGTGATAATGGTTCTGTTATACCGCTCTACTAAGTTTACCTGAGGGGTATATTTAGGTGTATAATAAATATTTGGGATATTATATTTCTTAAACAATGCCTCTGTCACCTTGCCAGTGAACTGAGTACCGTTATCCATTAACACGGTTTGAGGTATGCCGTGAGTTAAGAATACAGAATCTTCTAAAATTTTTGTAATTATATCAGCAGTAGCTCTTTTAATGGGAAAAATTAAACAAAATTTAGAAAAACAGCAAGTTACGACTAATATATAATTATTTTGCTTTTTTGAAGTAGGAAGAGGTCCCATCAGATCAATTGAGATCATTTGGAATGGTCGCATACAGTGTTTAGGACGACCCATTTCTCCTAAAATTTGATGATTTTGGGACTTGTAAGCTAAACATTTTTCGCAAGAACCAATAAATTTTACGACATCTTGGTACATGCCAGGCCAGTAGTAGCGTAAGGCAAGACGTCGATAAGTTTTGAAAATACCCATATGTCCAGCTGTAGGCTCGGAATGATTTTCAGACATTATGGTCTCGCGGTGTTCAGTAGGTACGACCTCTTTCCACGAGAATTCTGTAGTTAGTTCGTGTTTATTTTTAGATAACCTAAATAAGGAATTATTTTTAATAATAAAATTTGGAAATTTGGAAGGATCATTTAAACAACCGTTATATATATTTTTGTACCAGCTGTCTTTAGAAGCTGAATAAGAGTTTGCAATATTGATGGCACTAACCGGAACGATTCGGGACAGCGCGTCAGGAATAACGTTATCAACGCCTCGTCGGTGTTTTATGACGAAATTAAAGGCTGAAAGACGTACGCCCCATCGAGCTAGTCGACCAGTAGGGTTACTTAAGGACAAAAACCACTTAAGAGCGCTGTGATCCGTGTAGACAGTAAACTGTTGACCGTTTTCAATGTAGCAACGCCAATGTTCGAGTGCGGTAATAACGGCTAAGGTTTCGCGTTCGGTAATGCTGTAATTCTTCTCAGCAGCGGTTAGTGACTTACTCATGTATGCAATTGGGTGCTCTTTTCCATCTATCGACTGAGTAAGCATTGCACCGACCCCGTAACTGCTAGCATCCGTATGCACTTCGAAGGGCCTAGTATAGTCTGGACAGCATAGAACTGGTGCAGAAATTAGACATTCCTTTAAGTTTTGAAAGGCAGCGTCAGCTTCAGGGGTCCATTTAAAAGAAGGGGTGCCTTTCTTGGATGAAGTCAACTTATTTAGGGGACCAGCGATAGTGCTAAAGTTAGGAACAAAACGTCTGTACCACGTCGCAGTTCCTAAAAAACGTTTGAGGTCCTTACAACATTTAGGTGTCGGATAATTAAGTATGGCCTCAACCTTGGCTGGATCTGTACGTAAGCCAGAGCCATCAACGACATACCCTAGATATTTAAGCTGAGAGCTAAAGAATTTGGACTTTTCAAGGTTTATTGTTAGGTTTGCTTGTTTTAACTTGTCGAGTACACGCAAAAGTAGTGTCACGTGACTATTAAAGTCTTCAGATATGATGATGATGTCATCCAAATAAGCAAACACCTTGAGATCAAATTTAGAAAATAGTAAGTCAACCAATCGCTGCTGAGTAGCTGGTGCATTGGTAAGGCCAAAAGCAGTCCGTTTGAAACGAAATGTGCCTCTGCCGGGAACGTAGAACGCAGTCTTATCGCGATCCTCAGAAGCAATCGGAATCTGCCAAAATGCTTTGGATAGATCGATACTGGTCAAATAGCGCGCGTCTCGTAAATTATCTAAGATCTCGGAAATATAGGGAAGATTGTAAGCATCTCGTTTAGTGACGGAATTGAGTTTACGACTGTCCAGGCAAAAACGAGGTTGGCCGTTCTTCTTGGTCACGATCAGAACAGGAGATGACCACGCACTCTCACAAGGCTCGACCACGTCAAGTGAAATCATCTCGTCAACCTGTTCCACCAAGATACGCTGCTTCTCCGGTGACAAACGATAGTACCGTTGGCGAATTGGTTCCGAGTCACCTGTGTCAATGTGATGCGTGATAAGACTTGTTACGCCCAAGCCCTTGTTCTGATATGAAATGTCTTCGAACTGCTTAATAACATTATCAGCTACTTGTTTTTGTGACTGATCAAGGTTATCATAGCCTTGTATGAAGGTTGAATTAGAAGTGACCAAAGAACAATTACTACTCTTGGCCATAGCAACGCTGCCAATAAATTTTGGGCATAGTTTAAACTTACGCCAAAAATCTAAACCTAAAATAAGATTACGTTTAATCTCAGGAATAACAAAAGCTTTTAAAATATGAAATTGGTTTTCGAAATAAATTGGAATATTGATATATCCTAAACTCTTTATATTCTGACCTCCCGCAGCTGTTACTGTTATACGATCAGATTCGACAAGTGGCAAGCCGTTAGCACCTAGCACTGAATGAACACCGTTGCCCAAAATAGTGACAGCAGAGCCAGAATCTAGAAGTCCCGAAACAGTGAGGCCGTTAATTTTAACTGATACATAGGGTCTATCATCGAGATCGTCTTTATCATCGAGAATTGAGTAGATGTTATACGATTTGAAGAATAGTTTGATAGTGTGTAACCAGTTTTTCCAGTCTTCGCTATCAAATTTGTTTTTTGCACAATTCTCAATAATTAATTTTTTTGATTGGTTTGTTTGGTCTTACCACACTTTGGACAGTCTGGTGCTTTTACACCTTTGTGACCACATCTGAAACATACCAACTCATCTTTGCTAGCAGTGCACTGCCTCAGATTGTGTGTATTATTACGGCAACGGGGGCAGTAACGCTGTTTCGTGTTAGACTTAGAGCTGTCAACTGTATCAACCAAAGTAGGTTCCGTATTGTTATTAGAATTAAGTTTATTTTGGTTATTATTATGTTTAGAGAAATTTTTATGAAAAGAGTTGAAGTTATTATTATATTTAGAGTAGTTTTTACTATTAGACTGTCCTGAATATGCAAATTCAGGAGCTAGTGTATTCGAGCACGGTTTTGGAGGCTCCCTAAATTGAGAAAATCGTGATTGGATAGCTTCATAATTTCGGCACAAGGTTCGCAATTCATCAATAGATTTGATGTCTGATACCGAGGAAAGGGTGTTAGCGTAGATAGGACGTATGTTGTGGAGTAAGATTTCCAATTTATCTTCCTCTGATAATTTTTTCGTCAGACGTGAAAAAAGTCCAGACATAATGGAAAGGTAAATAATAATGTTTTCAGTTTCTCCCTGTGTGCGAGACCGAATTTCTGCCAGCAATCTGTAATCGTAATCAGACTGATCGAAATCACGTCTCAAAGACACTGTAAGATCGTTCCAACTCGTAACCGTATCCCTAATACTCCTGTACCAGTGTAGTGCGTCACCGGTAAATATGTCGGTAGCGTTTGTAACAATTTTATCGTGTGGGATATTCTTAGCGATACAAATTTCCTCACAACGTTGAATGAATGCTCGGACGCAAGACTTGCCGTCGAATTTTAATTTTGAGAACTTATTATTGTTACCATCACAAGTAACGGTGACATTAATCGGTGTCGAAAGAGTAGGTGATAAGCAATCACTACTAGTAGCAGCTAGGGGATCTAAGGCTGACTCACCAAGTGACGTGAGCCTTATTGTGGCCTTCTTGAAAAGGCTAACACATTGTTCATAGTCTTCCCTTAATTTGTCATCACATGTTATGCGGTTTAGCCGGTGGTACAAATGATTAATCAAATTTTGGGTTCGCAGCAATGCGTTCTTATCTAATGACGTAGATTCTAAAGTGACGTTAACCTTTTCGAGAACATCCAGCACACCATTTAAGTCGTCCGTTGGGTCGAAGGGGCTAGTGAGAATATCCTCTGAAGGAAATAATGTTCCACACTTAGCTATCTGTTTGCGCAACTCCTGCACTGTGGCAGCTGGTGATTCACCCCTAATGGCAACTTCATACTCAAGCTCAGACTTTTGAAGCGACATAAACTTCACGGGAAAAGCCATTATAACAATAATTTTAAATGATAGAAGAGAGAAAAAAAAAATTAAAGGAAAAAAAAAATAATCTAAAAAATGTTGGGTAAGTGTTGAACAATTTCGGAAAGTGAAAAAACAAAAAGAACTAAGTACTCCGTCTGTTACAATTTTAATTTTAAAGTAAATAACGTCTTGGTTGTTCTTCCACTAAAAAATAACACAAACACAAAAATAAAAAAAATTAAAATCTACAATAAATAAAAAGCTCAAAATAAAAAAATGCAACTAATGTGTACGCACAATACAACGAAACTCGATAAAAATTAAAAACATTTAGAAAAAATAATTGTTAAGAAAATTATGTTGCTGACTGTACTTAAGAAATAAATAACGTCATTATGTAACGGTAAAAAAAAAGAAAGAGTAAAAAAAAATTTTAAAAAAATGCAACTTATATCGTGCGCTGACTGTACATCATAATTGTTACAAGTTTTTCAACATGACTGTACTTTATGAGTACTTACTAACTTTTAGTACTTACTAGTTTCCTGTAACGTACACCTTAGTTACTATGCAACCAAAAAAAAAACGTTTCACAAAAATAAAAAGAAGCAAAACACAAAACACACAAAACACCAAAAAAAAACAACTACCTCCATAGAAACAGAAAAAAAATATGACCATTAAAATACCACGATAAGGGCGCCAATGAAGCGTGTGAATTATTATAAACTTATTTTCTTAAAGAGATAAGTAAAACAAACTCACTAACACTTTCAATATTAATTTATTTTAGGTCGTAGGTAAAAAGGCCCGTCATAATGTTTCCGTTCTAAGGAGGTAGGCGCGAAAAGTACTCTCCTGGCTTTACGCTGAAGAAGACGCAGGAGCCGAGGAGTTATCCCTGGTTTGGTAGAAGACCGCAGGGTTGATGGACGTGGTGCCAGATGTCCCTTGTGTAGGCCGCCCGATGTCACGGCAGTACGGCAGCGGTTTACGCGGGCAAATGAACCCGGAACTTGAAACCCTGGAATTTATGTCCAGGAAATAAATAACTGAGCCCTCTGTTAATCCTCTCCTGACGGTGACCACGGCGGCAAAAGCATAAGCGTAAGGCGGATGAAGTACTATTGCGCTTAAGGCGAATGTGTGTAAAGGTCACCTTCAGAATCGGAGTTTACAAAGTTTGAAGAAAAGAGTGTAAAGCACTTTTACATTAATACGAACACAAATAATGACATAAGCTAAGGTTTATGGTTAAAAGAAATGATTGAAATTAATAGAAATGGGTGTCAAGAAAAAAAGATGATGAAACACAATTTTGCAAATCATTGACCACCACCATGACACATGAGAAAGCAAAGCGTAATTTTGCAAACACTTACCCAATACGGGGAAAACACAGTTTATATTACTAAACTTTTTTTTAACTTTACTAATAAGTATTAAGTACTTAATGTATAGTTAGTAAAAATCTGAGCTTAGAGTGTTTAGAGTGAGACTGCACGTGTGACGTCACGCACAAGTGTAGTATGCGTGAACGCGCGTCTCAACTGACCGTCCTCAAGCCGATCGTGGCTCGCGGCGCGCATAAGTCGTGTGGAGTGGGAAGTAAACCGGTTCCTATGATCGTGAGCGAGTGGGACAAAACAAAGGCGCATTAAGTGATGTGAATGAGTTGGAACTATATCACAATGACTTGACGATTTGGATTGCTTGCCTATTTACTAAAATAATAGTTTACAACGTTACAACATCACTGGTGAACGCCAGCACATCAAGCTACCCGAAACTGTCAAATTTTCCCAATCAACTTTGTACCTAATGCTTTAGCGATAAAGTTGAAAATCTACTAAACTACTACTATTGTAGTAGCTTGATGTGCTGGCGTCTGTACAAAGATACACATCTGCATTACCATTTCGGGATTATAAGCTTGACGTTATGTTATATTTCTGAATTTTTATTTGTGGGTGGCCTCATGTTATTGAGCGACGTGAATTTGAACATATTGTGTTGTTCATCATCATCATCATCATCATCATCATCGTCATCATTGGCATCCTTGTTCCATCCACTATCAATCACAATCTGAATCATTTTGAAAAAAAAATCTGCTGTTTCATACATTTTGGTCAAGTAGGCATTGAAGTTTTGTATGAAACAGCTGATTTTTTTTTCGTTATTTCAGAGTTGGTCCCATTACCTATAGTGAAAGTTGTTTATATTCATGGGTAGAATACCATGTATGAATTTGGATGATCTTTGAAAAATAACCCTGTATACATATCTGGAATCAGAAAAAAAGGCGCAAATGCCAGTTTTTTTACTCAATTTTGGAAAAAAAATGTTGTGCCCTTTTTCTTTATGACGGCAGTATTGCAGTCCACTGCTGGACATATGCCTCTCTCAAGCTGCGCCACAGCACCCTGTCCTCCGCATTCCGCAACCAGTCTATCCCAGCCACCTTCTTTAGGTCGTCCGTCCATCTAGCTGAGGGGCCTCCCACACTACGCTTGTCGATACGCGGTCTCCACTCCAGGACTCGTCTGCTCCACTGACCATCATCGGTCCTTCGACTAACATGGCCAGCCCACTGCCACTTCAGTTTGCTTACTCTGCAAGCTATGTCCATAACTCCGGTTCTTTTCCGGATAATTTAATCCCTGATCCATTGCTAATCCATTGCTTTATCTACGAGTATAATCGAAAAATTTGTCTTCTCAACAACGTAAAATAATACAATGAATGTCGTTGAACTGTCAAAATCCTACTGTTGACAAGTTACGCAGTTACCCCGCTGGTCTCTTATCTCTCAATCTGTTGTTTACTAACCCTGAAAATCAAGAAATAAAAATCCAATTGCGACCCCAACCGTTACTTACATAGAATTAAGATGTCGAGCTAAAAGCGTTATTGTATTAAAACTTTTGTCCGCAAATCTCTAACTTTACACCAGAATAATCCAATTTCTAAGCTTTCCTTATTCCATACGGTGTGACGCGGCCCATATTTTCCAGTTTTAATACAACATTCGCAACATCGAAGGAGCATTAAGCATTTTTTTGTGCTGTCGAAGATTATTGTGTTATGGTCTCGTATTTTTACTAAGCTAAATGTTTTTTTTTTCTTCTATTACCCAGTAAGCAAGGCAGGTAGGATAACCGACTCGTCAGTATTGTCACGTGTTCTATCAGAATAGGTACCAGCGCTGTGATATTTTTTTTTAAATATCGCAGCATTACGCTGTGATAGGAGCCTTATTAGCCTCACACAGGTCTATTTTTTTTTTTTTCTATTTTGTTGTTAGTTTTAAATGCTCCTTTTTAGGGTTCCGTAGCCAAATGGCAAAAACGGAACCCTTATAGATTCGTCATGTCTGTCTGTCTGTCTGTCTGTCTGTTCGTCTGTCTGTCCGTCCGTATGTCACAGCCACTTTTCTCCGAAACTATATGAACTATACTGTTGAAACTTGGTAAGTAGATGTATTCTGTGAACCGCATTAAGATTTTCACACAAAAATAGAAAAAAAAACAATAAATTTTAGGGTTCCCCATACTTAGAACCGAAACTCAATTTTTTTTTTTCATCTAACCCATACGTGTGGGGTATCTTTGGGTAGGTCTTCAAAAATGATATTGAGGTTTCTAATATCATTTTTTTCTAAACTGAACAGTTTGCGCGAGAGACACTTCCAAAGTGGTAAAATGTGTGTCCCCTCCCGCCCTGTAACTTCTAAAATAAGAGAATGATAAAACTAAAAAAAATATATGATGTACATTACCATGTAAACTACCACCGAAAATTGGTTTGAACGAGATCTAGTAAGTAGTTTTTTTTTAATACGTCATAAATCGTAAACCGCAATTTACGATTCATTCAATCAACTCAAAAATAAAAAATAAACATTTAATTTCATAAACATAAACCTTATTCATAAACCCGGATGTTACGGAACCCTCGGTGCGCGAGTCCGACTCGCTCTTGCCCGGTATTTTTTACTATTTGTATATTGAATCCTGTTTGTGACCCGAGTAAAATATTTTTCTTTCTTTCTTTCACGTGTGGTTGTGGTACGTGCCTTATGTGCTAATGGTCATCAACCAAGTTGGATAGTTACCTAAATCCTGCTAGTCAATTTGGGATACATAACAGAACGTTCTTGGCCAAGAATCCAGCCTATCGCAGACCGCTGCTGGTCATAGTCCTCTCCCAAGCTGCGTCACAACACTGCGGGTCCTCCGCCTTCGGCATCCAGTCTCTCCCACTCACATTTTTGAGGCCGAGGTTTGTGTCGTTATTTTAACAAAAACCATCGACACAACAAAAGGTAATAGTTGACTGTTATTTCATCATCATTACACGCTGAATAATTTAGAGAAAAAAAAAAGTCACAACACACAAAATAAAATCTAATATCGGCATAAAATATAACAAGAAAGTTTTGCTTATTCACGTCTAGTGCCTACCTATTTATATCGGGTTTATCGCACAGAATTTTTATAGCTCAATTAGGTACACTGCCAAACAATATGTTTGTAAATCATTTGTCCGTAAATTCGCTGAATAAAAACACCACGATGTATGCATAGTTACAAGAGTTGGATGTGAATGTTTACACAGCGTAATCATTTAAGTTTAATAGCTTGCTAAACAAAAGTTTTAAAAATAAAGGTGTGCACCATCAAAACTAAACAACGATACACTGGTACAAGAGTCAAGACAGTAGGCAAAATCGACTTCAATACCTACTCCCTGCCTTTTTTTTTGAGTATAGGAAATCATCAAATGACCCCTCCCGCTCTGGGTGGAGCGGAAGGGAGTGTCAGACTCTTACTGACTAAAACCCACCCGTGTTCCTTCCTTAGCCCTTTATGTTCCGGGCCAGCGGTAACTCTTTCGGACAATCCCGCTGACCCGGCAGGCTTCGTTCCTAACGGGCCCCTTCGTCATTGATGCTGACATCTCTTTGAGGCGCGTGAGGAACACGTACGCTCCGTCCGGCACGGGCCTGGTCTTGATCGGACGGTGAGGTGCCCATTACTCTCCGTCCGCAGGCCCGCGCTACTCCCTGCCTTTGATAGTGGAATGGGTACTTTCACCATGGTCCACCGTCCTTCTTCACCGTGTCCTGTCGACTTTTCACTCTCCAATCCAGCGCACTGTACGACCAATGTGCGGGTCGCACATTGGTACACACACATACACTACATCATCGTGAAATTAATGTTATGGAAGATAATGACACCAGTGTACCACCCTAAGATGATATGATTTCTAATTTCACGACTGTTTTATAAGAATAGCCATGAAAATCGACACGCTTACTTTAGGAGCTGAAAACATGCTGAAAACTCTTCATCGCGTACGCTTATAGTTGTTTAGCTTCATAACGGCTAAACCATACTACACAAGAAGTCACCATGTGTTCGAAATTGTTTTCATAATATCTAGTTGAAAACACGGAAAGCTAACTCCGTACAATATCATTTCCATGCAATGAGCTACATTCCGGCTTCCAGCCTAATGCGATTGAGAGATCTAGGCAATAGCGTGCACTTGACTGCTAGTAACAGCATACTGCCATCGGCATTCCGGATGCCAAACGTTGCAATATGTAGGTACGAGCTAATGTGTTGGGCTATGTTGGTACAGTCGAACAGGCTACAACGCTACAATGGTCTTATGGCGCGTGGCCGAAATCGGAACTAATGCCGCCATCTTGTTTTTGTTCAATACATTTTACAAAACAATTGCACAAATGTATACCAACAGCGCTGCACTGTCAACTGTTATTTTTTTTTTATATAAAGGAACAAAATCAAAATCATCAAAATCAAAATGTTTTATTTCACATAAACCAACATGGGCACTTATGAAACGTCAGAAGCTAGGTGCACGGTTCCAATTGGTCGTTTCCTATGGAGAAGAACCGGCAAGAAACTCCACGGTTACTCTTTTTAAAAATAATTGGCTTTTACAATGTTTCCAGATTACAGTAGGTATGGGAGGACAGCGCAGGCCTGTCAACAAGTACCAAGTACTTGATAGAATAAAAAATGGTCTACAGATCTAAAGTCCATAAGGCCTACAAAGTCCAGTCCAAACAGCAAACAGTTACATTATAAAAACTTACAACTAATATAATAAAAACAATTTTAGTGATAATAATACAGGGTGTCCCAGAACTCAACGTCAAGCCGAAACGGGGCGACAGGATTGATCGTAAACATCTTGAGAAAAATCAGAAAAAAATCTATCCCATCCAGTTTGAAAATTATGGGCATTCAAGAAAAACCTAAAAATTTGGTCAAACTGTAACCATTTTTCGGTTATTGTGGTTAATTTTTATTATTTTTGTTTATTTAAACCTTGGAAACGTAACCCTAAATAACATTTCTAAGAATCATAGTCAAAAATAATGACACAATTGCCCCAAGTTTCCTAGAATTAAGACTTTGTTAAACTATGAATTTAAAATTTTCAAAATTTGTCGACTTTGAAAGGCCCTCCTTTAAAAAAAATGAGTGCCTTGGCAAGTGCCATTAAAAGTTGGCGCATTTAATGAGGATTGTAAAATAGTGCAATACTTGTTAGTTTTATACTAAAAAAAACGAGTAAAAAATAAAAAACCTCAAGTAACCCGATTTTTGCTAACCCATTTTACTCAGTTAAAATGTTTATTATTCGCACAAGCTCTTGTTAGGTTCTTAATTTTACGGCAAAATGATGAGAGAGATGGATAGTGGACATGTTTGCCATGTCCGAGCGAGACTGATAGCGACGCCACGCAGTGAGACGAAGATGCATCTTTAAACGAGTGCGAATGAAACAGATACAGACGCCATACCAAGCAAATGGCTACGCTACCAGTCTGACACCAGTTAGTACGTTTCGCTCATTCATCTACTGCGCACCTTTCCGTATTCGCTTGTGTTGATTTAGTACTGACAACTTTAGCTTCTCTTTTTGGACTTGGATTTTTGTGAATTGAACTTGTTGATTACATACCGGCAACTTTGGCTTCTTTCTTTTGGAATTGGAGTTTTGTGTTGGCATCCTTGTTATCTACCATGCCACAGATTTAAATCCCCTGGATTTTTTTTTATTGGGGCGTTCTTTCAAGTAAACGGCGTAAACTCATTAGGGTCTGAAATGACAATGGGTGTTCCTCAAGGTTCGATATTGGGTCCATTCCTCTTTTTAGTTTACATTAATGATTTACCCCAATTACTTCAAAATCAACCGAAGATGGTGTTGTTTGCAGATGATACGTCATTGATCTTTAAGATAGACAGACGGGCACAAAATCTTGACGATGTGAATAACTCTATTCTTCAGGTCCAAGATTGGTTCACGGTAAATAATTTGGTACTGAATGAAAAGAAAACCAAATGTATTAGATTTAAATTACCTAATGTTAGAAGTAGCGAATGTGACATCATACTTAATGGAGAAAAACTGGAATTTGTTGATCGAACGGTTTTTCTGGGAATCACGCTAGACGAGAAATTACAATGGGGACCTCACATAACATCTCTTGCGGGGCGGCTTAGCTCGGCCGCTTATGCTGTTAGAAAGATTAGACAATTAACTGATGTAGAAACCGCGCGTTTAGTCTATTTTAGCTACTTTCACAGCTTAATGTCGTACGGCATTTTACTATGGGGTCGAGCTGCTGACATTGAATCCATCTTTATTTTGCAAAAGAGAGCTGTCAGAGCCATTTATAATCTACGTCGCCGCGAATCTCTTAGGGAACTTTTTAAAAAGATTAATATTATGACGGTACCTTGCCAATTTATTTATGAAAATATTATGTATGTTAGAAAAAATCTACATCTTTTTAATAAAATAAGCGATAGACATAATTTTAATACTAGAAATAAAGATAAAATACATCAACCATTTTTTAGATTAGCCAAAGTAAATACATCTTTTATGGGGTACTGTGTTAAATGTTACAATAAAATACCTTGTGATATATTGCAATTAAATGAAAGAAAATTTAAAACTCACATTAAACGTACACTTTGTAAACAAGCATACTATAAATTAGAAGATTATATCCAAGATAAGAACGCTTGGAAACATGCTGGTTCTGCTCCATAGGACAATCTAGAGTCTAGACAAAATCAAACTGGTTGCTAATTTAATTGTAAAATTGATTCTTTCTTCTTTTTTTTGACGTTGATTTATATTCTGTAATTACTTAAACTCACACCCTGACTTATTACTTGTAATTTTTTATTTTAATGAAAATCGTTTATTTTTACCATGTTTGTAAATATGTGAGCACCATGTATCTATTAGATAATTAATTTATGTCATGTTTTCATTTTTAATTCTTTTACCTATTTTGGTATAGTAATTTTATTTTATTTTAGGTGCATCGTCTTCACATATTATTATATAATTAATGTATACAAAATATTGTAAAACATTTTAAAAGAGTAACGGTGGAGTTTCTTGCCCATTCTTCTCCATACGAAAACTACCTTTTGGAATGGGCGACTAGAATCAATTCTATTTTTTCGTAATTTTTGACGTTCAAAAGTGCCTTTTAAGTGCCTACTTGAAATAAATGTTTTGACTTTGACTTTGACTTTGACTTTCAAAGAAAAAGTTTATTCAAAGCCTATTGAGAGCGTAGCCGAGCCGCGTGAACGAATTTCTCAAGCTGCTGAGGACATCAACTCTCGAGGATATGCCCGGCTAATAAGTAGATCTTTTTTAATAAGATGTAGGGCGTGTATTGAGGCTGATGGTAAACAATTTGAACATTTATTCTAATAAAAAATGTTATTTCCCTATCTGACTTTTATTCCAATAAACCTCAACCAATCTAGGTCAAATTTTTTCATTATTTTATTAATTTTACTTACTTTTGTTGACTTTGGTAAAAGTGGCGTCACTATCTATCTCGCTCACTCATGGCAAACATGTCCACTATCCATCTCTCTCATCATTTTGCCGTAAAATCAAGAACCTACCAAGAGCTTGTGCGAATAAAAAACATTTTAACTGAGTAAAATGGGTTAGCAAAAATCGGGTTACTTGAGGTTTTTTTTTTACTCGTTTTTTTAGTATGAAACTAACAAGTGTTGCACCATTTTACAATCCTCATTAAATGCGCCAACTTTTAATGGCACTTGCCAAGGCACTCTAGTACATTTTTTTTAAAGGAGGGCCTTTCAAAGTCGACAAATTTTGAAAATTTTAAATTCATTGTTTAACAAAGTCTTAATTCTAGGAAACTTGGGGCAATTGTGTCATTATTTTTGACTGTGATTCTTAGAAATGTTATTTAGTTTCGTTACGTTTCCAAGGTTTAAATAAACAAAAATAATAAAAATTAACCATAATAACCGAAAAATGGTTACAGTTTGGCCAAATTTTTAGGTTTTTCATAAATGCCCATAATTTTCAAACTGGATGGGATAGATTTTTTTTCTGATTTTTCTCAAGATGTTTACGATCAATCCTGTCGCCCCATTTCGGCTTGACGTTGAGCTCTGGGACACCCTGTGTATATAACCTACAACGCTGTCCACAGGTAGACATAATAGTGTAAAAGAACGTTATTCGTGTGCCAAAAGATACTTGTTACTATGTAGGTATTTGGAATTATTACTTATACATTATACTATTAGTTATTCTGTACTTAGGTATACAGACAAAATGTTTGAATATTTATTTTTGTTTAAAACACACTTAGACACTAATGGGCTCGAACAAAACAATGTTTATCTTGAGACCTAAGTTTGAACAATCGAGCCACTTCTAAATTTAGAAGTCTATTTCAACAAACTTAAAGTTTAAAATTAACAAAAACTGACGTCAAACCCAAGTCTAAATTAAGAACATTAAGAACTTTACCGTGTTTGAATAAATTTCAAAATACATTAACTGGCTCGAAGGTTTAATTAAGCTTGGACTAAAGTAAGAACTCGTTTTGTATTAAGAGGGATAGAATTACCTATATAGTCATAGTCATAGTAGTCATAGTAGTTTATTGGTAAGGGATTCTTACAAGTCATAAACAAATATTTCAAATTACACAATACAAATAATTACATTACAATGTCAAATAATATAAAATGTCAAACAAATAAAATAAAATACAAGAAAACAAGTCAATGTCAAATCACAGATTAAAATAAATTATACAATTAACAGTCACAACAATTTTCAGTCCAAATTAATATTTACGTCAAAATTAAATTACATTAAATCATAAATTCGTCAAAAGAATAAAAAGCTTGCTCGATAAGCCATTTTTGCAAACGAACTTTGAAGCTGCCTATAGTCGGGGCACCAGAAATAGCTGCAGGTATGTAGTTGATTATAAACTGTCGGGCCCATGACATGAGTCGTCTTGGAGGATTTGGCAAGCGTTCTCGAAACCGTCGATAACTGACCCCTGCTTCTGGTGCAATATGAATGACGGCTGCCTACCTTTGGGTAAAGGTCGAGGTTCATCCTCACGTACAGGGCGACCTGATATATAAGAATAGCAGGTAACGTGAGGATGCCTAATTTAATAAAATGGGGTCTAGCGGACATGTCCTGCGATATCCCGACGATGGCCCGCACGGCACGCTTCTGCATTCGGAAGGCGCGCTGCCAGTCGGCAGCACGTCCCCATAGCTCAGCGCCGTATTGTAGTAACGAGTGCACCGTCGCGAAATAACAGGACCGCACATCGCGTTCGGGTAACACGCGCGATATTCTGCCAAGAGCAAAACATGCACTACCCAATTTACCGCACACTTTATTAATCTGATCATCCCACTTGAGGCACCCGTCAACTTCAAATCCTAGGAAGGTTATTGTCTTCACCTGAACTAGAGCCACTCCACCCGCAGATACTGCCAGTGGTCGTGAAGACCGCCCTGACAGAACAAAGTGAATGAAGTGGGTCTTTTTCAGATTCAGAGCAAGACCATTTCCTTGGAACCATAACGCCAATAGACTCGCGGCATCATTTAGCTTTTGCTCTAACTCATCCACTGATTCAGCTGTTACCAACGCTGCAACATCATCAGCGTACATAAGTACTTCTGCGTCAGTCACAGCATCAGGCAAGTCATTCAGCAGCAGAGAAAAGAGTATGTTGGATACAGATGAACCCTGAGCCACTCCCATCTCCGATTTCAGAGGCTTAGACCTCACCTTTCCTTGGCCTCCTACATTATCTAATGAAAAGTTGAAGTAGGTAGTACATCAATCAAATCAATCATCAAACAAATATTTGCCCTTATAATAGCTGATGTATACCAAATAGCTTGTTTGACTGTACAAGGACTCTCTGTAGCGTTCCACTTATAACGTTATAACAAACAGCTCCATAAGTTTCTTCATTCGCACACACAAATGAGGCAGGATTGGCAGAGTTTCAAAACTATCGTTTCTGCCTTTAGCAGTTTCTACCCCTAAATTCGGTTACGCTTCTGTTATAAGAACTATGTATAGTATGTTCTTTTTCGATTCTATTCTATTTGCCTGCCATTTAATAAAATATTATTAAAAGGCAAACAAAGCCGATGTCGACTATTCTCTCAATGTCTAATGGGCTGATTTATCCATCTCCAGATAACTCAAAAAAAAAAAAATTGCAAAATTTTTCCTCGAATAAAGTTAACAGATGATTGAAAAATTAGCCCTAAAATGAATAGGAAAAACAAAAGTACATGATAAAAAAATAAAGAAAAAAAACAAAAACTAAAGAATTCTTAGATTGATACAGTTGAACACAATGTAGATCTTGTTTGATTGGAAAAAAAATCTCTAAACGCGATTCGCGAGCAAATTAGACACCAATATGATATCAAGAACCTGAAGGCCACAATATGATGCAAGTATGCTGGGATACGATATAAGTATGATGATGATGATACTGGGATAGACTAGACACTCCGCGACCCTAAGCATAGCGTAGGGTATCCATACTAATATTATAAATTCGAAAGTAACTCTGTCTGCCTGTATGTTACCTTTTCACGCCTAAACCACTGAACGGATTTCGATAAAATTTGGCAGAGAGATAGACTGCATCCCGGGGAAGGACATAGGACAGTTTTTATCTCGATATTCCCACGGGATCGATACTTATGCGGGTGAAACCACGGGGCGCTGCTTGTTGATATATAGGGTACAAATATATTGCGTATCCGCGCAGAGTGCGGGGCAGCACCAACACCGTCCTGGCGATGATCACCAACAGACTGGATTACCCTTACTCCGGCAATGTTGCAGCAGACATATTGTTACATTGTGAGTGTTAGTTTTTGTCTGTGCTTGTTATCCTGTCTGTATTCTGTATCCTTTTTTGTATCTGTTTGTATGTGAGTCTTGTTACTTACTTGAATTAAACTATTTTTTTATACCTTTCTTTTAGATACTACCACTCAGAAGAGCTACGTCGCTCCAAATCATCGTATATAATGCGCCAAATCATCGTTTAACTCCGATATCACACTAATATTATAAAGGCGAAAGTTTGTGAGTGTGTGTTTATATGTTTGTTACTTCTTCACGCTCAAACGGCTCTACCAATTTTGATAAAATTTTGTATGGAGGTAGCTGACACCCTAGATTAACATATAGGCTACTTTTTATCCCTATATTCCCACGGTATCGACAGTTACGCGGGCGAAGCTGCGAGGCGCAACTAGTCTTTCAATAAAAGTAATACGCCCGATTTCATCTTGTAAGAACATCTTTCGTTCAAGTAATTTCAGTCTCTTTTACCGTTTCCTCCATTTAATTCTACAAGTACTTATCGGGTATACTTCGCAGTTCCTATCTCCGGGATTTTTTCATCGTATTTCCGACTCCATGTAGCTGGCCATTTCTCATTAACTTTTTTAAATAATTAAACTTAAAACAGTTTCACGGATTCACTGTATCTACCTACTTAGAATGTGCAACTTTGCTGCTTTTTGAATCGGTTCAAAGAGAATGCAAGAACTAATGACTAGTGGAAAAATACGGAAAACGTCTTTGCAATTTTCCAACCCTTTGAACCAGTGGCATAGCGTGCCTTGGAGGGGCCCTGTATAAAAATTAGCTGGGGGGCCCAAATGAAGGATAAAGATTTCTCACAAAAGAAACAAAAATGCTTTCATTAAATTAAAATAAATATTTATTGATTATAAGTTATCGCGTCCTCCTAGAAATTGAGCCAGCCAAACAATTCAAATGAAATATACACTTTTCTTGCCTTTTTTTCGGCAAATTGATTTATTAAATAAATCACCTATAGCTGAAGACGATTTCAGTTTTTCTAAAATTTCTGCATCTAGGCACGTATGAGAGTTTTTTTTGTTATATGTTTTTTTCCCGGGAAGCACGAGATTAAATGACGTTGTGGATAACATTTTACTAATTTTTGCTTACACACATTAGTGGCCTCTGTAGCCCGGGGGCCCTGTATCATTGATACGGCGGTAGCTACGGCCCTGCTTTGAACTAACAACTCGGCAGCTTTGAATTTCTCAGTAGCAGCCCGGAGTCTGGATTTGTGTCCGGTTGGTGGCAATAGACTCGTCCTCTATCACATCGGACTTAAACATAACTGGCGAAATGTGATATTGTTTATTTATTTTATTACTAGCTGCGCGGTTTTACCTGCATAACTGTCGATCCCGTGGGAATATCGGTATAAAAAGTAACCTATGTCCTTCCCCGGGATGCAATCGATCTCTCTGCCAAATGTTATCGAAATCCGTTGAGTGGTTTAGGCGTGTAAAGGTAACATACAGACAGACAGTCAGACAGAGTTCATCATCATCATCATCATCATCATTTCAGCCGAAAGACGTCCACTGCTGGACATAGGCCTCCCCCAAGTTAGGGGGGGTTTGCCATAATCGCCACGCTTGGCAGGCTGGTTGGCGATCGCAGTATGGTATGGTGGTGGAATGGCTTCCGTCCGCGGCTTCGGCCGGGAGGTATGTCGATAAAAACTATTCTATGTCCTTCCCCGGGATGCAACCTATCTCTCTGCCAAATTTTATTGAAATCTGTTCAGTGGTTCAGGCGTGAAAATTTAACATACAGACAGACAGACAGAGTTACTTTCGAATTTATAATAATGGATAGTACGAGTATTAGTATGGATATGGATTTATGTAAACAATAAAATCGATACCGATACGACATATTAGTATTGAGTACAAAGGTACTGCTTATTTCTTCAGAAATTTCTTCCAGCAGACCTGCGAAAGGAGACAAAAAAACACACAGACATAAAAACTGGCCATGTGCGAATCGGACTCGCACACGAAGGGTTCCGTACCACGAGGCAAAAACGCCGAAAAAAGCACGTTTGTTGTATGGGAGCCACCTTAAATATTTATTTAATTTAATTTTTAGTATTTGTTGTTATAGCGGCAACAGAAATACATAATTTGTGAAAATTTCAACTGTCTAGCTATCGCGGTTCTTGAGATACAGCCTGGTGACTGACAGACGGACGGACGGACAGACGGACAGACAGCGAAGTCTTAGTAATAGGGTTCCGTTTTTACCCTTTGGGTACGGAACCCTAAAAAAAATGTAGACAATAGTGTGTAAGAACTAGAAGAGAATAATTTGATTTTGTTATTATTATGTTATAAAATAACAACTCTGCATGTATCGTATATAGTTTCAAATTATTTTGCAATTCGCGGTCTAGTATTCTCCACATAGCTAAACCAATAAGCCTACCTACATTCCTAGATGTCTTATTCTCAAACCCTTTTGGTAACAAAGGGAACGGAAAACGTAGGAAGAGAATTAGTTATATCTATCTCAATCAACTCAAAAAACGTTGCGTTGAGTTAAGTGTTACTTGTCGGGACGGGAACAAACGAACTATCGCATTCGACTGCTGGACATAGGTCATTTATTTATTATTTATTTATTTAAACTTTTCGCACTGAAGGTACAATGGCATAATTCTGTGGACGTTGCTAAGTCAATTATAAACATTGTAGCACCTACTTTAGCTGTTATATTTAATAATTGTATTGACCGTGGTGAGTTTCCTGATCTTATGAAAAACAGTAAAATAATACCGTTGTTTAAATCGGGTAGTACATCAGACCCTACTAATTATAGACCTATTTCAGTACTACCTACCTTTAGTAAAATTTTTGAAAAACTTATTTTAAATCAATTGCAAAGATTTTTTAATAAAACTAAATTACTACATAACAAACAGTTCGGTTTTACAAGGGGTCGTTCGACTACCGATGCAGGAGTTGAACTTTTAGGACATATTTATAATGCATGGGAGGACAAATGCGATGCCTTGGGCGTCTTTTGCGATTTGTCCAAGGCGTTCGATTGTGTTCTTCATGAAACATTAATCAGGAAACTGCACCACTACGGAATCCGGAACGCCTCTCTGGATCTTCTTACTTCTTACTTGAGTGATAGGGTTCAGAGAGTTGATGTTAACGGAAAAAGGTCACCCGGATCTGTAGTAAGAATGGGGGTCCCCCAGGGCTCAATTCTCGGCCCATTTTTATTTATTATTTATATAAATGACTTGCCTTACCTCATAAGGGATAAACATGATATAGTGTTGTTTGCAGATGACACTTCACTTTTATTTAAAATTAAACGTCAGCAGCTGGTTACTGACAATGTAAATAACGCCCTTGCAAAAGTAGTTAACTGGTTTAATGTCAATAACCTACTTCTTAACGAAAAAAAAACGAAATGTATTAAATTTACGATACCCCACGTTAGACAAGTAGAAACTAGTGTTCTCATTAAGGATGAAGAGTTGAAACCCGAAGATACCACAGCAGGGGCGTGCACAGATTTTTCAAAGAAGGTAGGCAAAACAAAAATCTCACCAAAAATACTGCACTTTGGTTTCTGTTCGTCGTCTTGTCGATCGATGATGTAGGTAATTTCCAAATGCCAGCTTAAATACCTATCCATAGATCTCTGTCGCTCGTAGTTCCGAGTTGACGCGAACAAAAAAAAACAACCGACTTCCAAAAAAAACACTACAAATTGAAAAATAACTTTAATTTCGGAAGTCGGTGTCTTTGGTTCCGCATTTTCGTTTATTGACACCGACTTCCGAAATTAAAGTTATTTTTCAATTTGTAGTGTCGTGATTTAATTGATTTAATTTTAAAAAAACAAGCATTATTTTAATACCGCATTACAATATCCACTGTGGCAACACTATCAAAGTACAAATTATTAATATTGTAACAAACTTTTAAAATGTATTTCCGCTATGGCAACTAAATGTATTATTTTACTTTGGCAACACTTGGAAATAACGGTGATGATATTACTGAGCGTTATTTCTGGGTGGGGCAAATGTCGTTTTAAAATGGTAAAATGTAGTGCAAAGCCAGTCGTTGTTGGATTGTGAAAGAGTACAGTTGTGCGATTAAAAAAGTATTGGTAAGAAAAGGGTCTATTTCATTTTAATTCAGAAGTGCTATGGACCACGAGCCATGTCTCGGCAAAATCGTAAGTAGTCTTATGAATTCTTTACCTTACTTCATTGTTTTAGTCCCAGATAAGTTCAGTGAGCGGTAAGTGTGGTTGTTACGTAGTTTTTGATTCGGTAGCAATCATTGTGGCGTATTTCCCTGACGGTTAATATTTAAATCATAGTTAATAGTAATTGGGCCGATGCACGTGCTACCTTTGGTCGAGGCAACTCCTCGATAGGGTTATCGTTGCGTTGGACTAATTATAATAATATAATAAGTAAATAGTTAGGCCGACGCACGTGCTGCCTTTGGTCGAGGCAACTCCTCGATAGGGTTGTAGCTGTGTTGGCATAATTATATAAGTAAATGGTTGGGCCGATGCACATGGTACCTTTGGTCGAGGCAACTCCTCGATAGGGTTATCATGGCCTTGGACTAATTATAAACAATAAGTCAATAGTTGAGCCAGTGCACGTGTTACTCTTGGTCGGGGCAACTCCTCGATAGAGTTATCATTGCATTGGACAACTTGAAGTAAATGTTGGGAATTTCGCTACAAGATTCACTCTGAACAATGATATTTTAGAGGTCTGTACCGTTCATTGGATTTTCTGAGCAGGTATATAGTTTGATAGCTAAGCTAAAAGTTTGATCATGTTGGTTGCGGTAATGTCTAATGACTGTATGAGCATGCATATGTATAGTAAAATGTATAGTTTAGACCTCCGACTTTGGCCTTTGACTTTAACCTCTATCTATGCGGCGTGCACTCGGGTCCAGCCACGAGGTGAGCTGTTCAGAGATGTACGAGTATAGTTTAGACCTCTATGCGGCGTGCACTCGGGTCCAGCCACGAGGTGAGCTGTTCAGAGATGTACGAGTATAGTGATTTTGACCTTTGACCTCTATCTATGCGGCGTGCACTCGGGTCCAGCCACGAGGTGAGCTGTTCAGAGATGTACGAGTATAGTTTAGACCTCTATGCGGCGTGCACTCGGGTCCAGCCACGAGGTGAGCTGTTCAGAGATGTACGAGTATAGTTTAGACCTCTATGCGGCGTGCACTCGGGTCCAGCCACGAGGTGAGCTGTTCAGAGATGTAAGAGTATAGTGACTTTGACCTTTATCTATGCGGCGTGCACTCGGGTCCAGCCACGAGGTGAGCTGTTCAGAGATGTACGAGTATAGTGACTTTGACCTTTATCTATGCGGCGTGCACTCGGGTCCAGCCACGAGGTGAGCTGTTCAGAGATGTACGAGTATAGTTAAGACCTCTATGCGGCGTGCACTCGGGTCCAGCCACGAGGTGAGCTGTTCAGAGATGTACGAGTATAGTGACTTTGACCTTTATCTATGCGGCGTGCACTCGGGTCCAGCCACGAGGTGAGCTGTTCAGAGATGTACGAGTATAGTTTAGACCTCTATGCGGCGTGCACTCGGGTCCAGCCACGAGGTGAGCTGTTCAGAGATGTACGAGTATAGTTTAGACCTCTATGCGGCGTGCACTCGGGTCCAGCCACGAGGGTGAGCTGTTCAGAGATGTACGAGTATAGTGACTTTGACCTTTATCTATGCGGCGTGCACTCGGGTCCAGCCACGAGGTGAGCTGTTCAGAGATGTACGAGTATAGTTTAGACCTCTATGCGGCGTGCACTCGGGTCCAGCCACGAGGTGAGCTGTTCAGAGATGTAAGAGTATAGTGACTTTGAACTTTATCTATGCGGCGTGCACTCGGGTCCAGCCACGAGGTGAGCTGTTCAGAGATGTACGAGTATAGTTTAGACCTCTATGCGGCGTGCACTCGGGTCCAGCCACGAGGTGAGCTGTTCAGAGATGTACGAGTATAGTGACTTTGACCTTTATCTATGCGGCGTGCACTCGGGTCCAGCCACGAGGTGAGCTGTTCAGAGATGTACGAGTATAGTTTAGATTTCTATGCGGCTTACACTCTAGTTTAGCCATGTTATTGAGCTTTATGGGGATGTATGCGTATAGTTTATTGCAGCCATGTAGGCCAGCTGTAGTTCAGATTTAAAGACGAAGATGTACGAGTATAGTTTAGAGTTCTATGCGGCTTATTCTCTATTTCAGCCATGTGAGTGAGCTTTATAGAGATGTATGCGTATAGTTTATTGCAGCCATGTAGGCCAGCTGTAGTTCAGATTTAAAGACGAAGATGTACGAGTATAGTTTAGAGTTCTATGCGGCTTACACTCTATTTCAGCCATGTGAGTGAGCTTTATAGAGATGTATGCGTATAGTTTATTGCAGCCATGTAGGCTAGCTATAGTTCAGATTTAAAAATGAAGATGTACGAGTATAGTTTAGAGTTCTATGCGGCTTACACTCTAGTTCAGCCATGCAAGTGAGCTTTATGGAGATGTATGCGTATAGTTTATAGCAGCCACATAAGCGAGCTGTAGTTCAGATTTAAAAAATAAAGATAATGATATGGGAGAATAGTTTAGAGTTCTATGCGGCTTACACTCTAGTTCAATCATGGGTGATGTATGCGTATAGTTTGTTGCAACCATGTGAGTGAGCCGGTAGTTCGGAGTTCAACGTCGGTACTTATGTGATCTTATGCAGCCATGTAGGTGAGCTGCAGTTCAAAGTTTAACGTAGGTACTTATGTGATCTTATGCAGCCATGTAGATGAGCTGCAGTTCAGTTTAACGTAGGTACTTATGTGATCTTATGCAGCCATGTAGGTGAACTGCAGTTCAAAGTTTAACGTAGGTACTTATGTGATCTTATGCAGCCATGTAGGTGAGCTGCAGTTCAAAGTTTAACGTAGGTACTTATGTGATCTTATGCAGCCATGTAGGTGAGCTGCAGTTCAAAGTTTAACGTAGGTACTTATGTGATCTTATGCAGCCATGTAGGTGAGCTGCAGTTCAAAGTTTAACGTAGGTACTTATGTGATCTTATGCAGCCATGTAGGTGAGCTGCAGTTCAAAGTTTAACGTAGGTACTTATGTGATCTTATGCAGCCATGTAGGTGAGCTGCAGTTCAAAGTTTAACGTAGGTACTTATGTGATCTTATGCAGCCATGTAGGTGAGCTGCAGTTCAAAGTTTAACGTAGGTACTTATGTGATCTTATGCAGCCATGTAGGTGAGCTGCAGTTCAAAGTTTAACGTAGGTACTTATGTGATCTTATGCAGCCATGTAGGTGAGCTGCAGTTCAAAGTTTAACGTAGGTACTTATGTGATCTTATGCAGCCATGTAGGTAAGCTGCGGTTCAAAGTTTAACGAAGGTACTTATATGATCTTATGCAACCATGTAGGTCAGCTGCACTTCAAAGTTTAACTTAGGTACCTATGTGATCTTATGCAGCCATGTAGGTGAGCTGCCCTTCAAAGTTTAACGTAGGTACTTATGTGATCTTGCGCAGCCATGTAGGTGAGCTGCAGTTCAAAGCTTAACGTAGGTACTTATGTGATCTTGCGCAGCCATGTAAGTGAGCTGTAGTTCAAAACTGTAGTTCTGAGTTTAACGTGGGCGCTAATGTGATCTTATGCAACCATGTAGGTGTGCTGTTAGTACGCCATTTGTGTGCTGTTAATAAGCCATGTAGATATGCTGCAATGAGTCCCAGATTTTGACCCTGATAGTAGATTCCAAGATATAGTTAATACGCCAATATTTGATTGGAATGAAAACAAATAAAACATTATGCCCTTTAAAAAGTTTTTGGATTGGCCAAAAAGCGGTATGAAACTTTGCTAACGCTCAATTACTCGTGGAAATAAATGGTATTGATGAAAATTTCAGAAAACTTTTAGAGATGCTTAAATGAAAGTCCTGTATGGATGAAACTATTTTTACTTGGATGGACTATTTTTATGATAAGTTAGCATTGCACAGTAGGTGTGAAATTGATGGCCGAATGGCAGTAGGTTGTGTTACTTAATGGGATCAATGATAATTCTAATAGAAACGGTGCGCAGGCACATACAGATGGTTAGTTAAATTATTTAGCTTCCCAGTAAACCAGCATACCAAAATAAATTTCCAATATTGTTGCTATTTGATATATTGCCTCAGTGGTCGTGATTAGCGCGTGCTTCGGAGTTAGCACGCCGTCGGATGGCCGAGTTGTCGTGATTTAATTGATTTAATTTTAAAAAAACAAGCATTATTTTAATACCGCATTACAATATCCACTGTGGCAACACTATCAAAGTACAAATTATTAATATTGTAACAAACTTTTAAAATGTATTTCCGCTATGGCAACTAAATGTATTATTTTACTTTGGCAACACTTGGAAATAACGGTGATGATATTACTGAGCGTTATTTCTGGGTGGGGCAAATGTCGTTTTAAAATGGTAAAATGTAGTGCAAAGCCAGTCGTTGTTGGATTGTGAAAGAGTACAGTTGTGCGATTAAAAAAGTATTGGTAAGAAAAGGGTCTATTTCATTTTAGTAGTGTTTTTTTTGGAAGTCGGTTGTTTTTTTTTTCGTAAAAAGTTTTTATTTTTCACTTTTTAGTGGGTCCGTTTGTAATTTATCTAAGTTACAATAGCCTAATGTCAACTGCTCATCACTTGTTACAAAATATTGCTTTTCCCGATGTTGGGACGTTAATTGTTGAGGAGTTCTCCTGGTAAGAACCAGGAGAACTCAACAACCACTCACCATACGCTTGGTGACGAGCATAAATTGCTTAGCAACCTTAATAAAGTAATCGAATCGCAACCCGTGAAATATTTGTCATTGAGTAGTTCCAATGGCCATATGTGGTCTTCTTCATCAGCTCCACTTTACCAAATGATGATTTCCGAGAGCAAATGCTCAAGTTATTTTAAAAAATACCCAAATCGTTATAGCTTTGCCTATAAAATTTGAAGGTTTCCCTCGATTTCCATGGGATCCTCTCATCAGATTACAACTTGATGATAATGGGACCACCTGGAGAGTATACCCTTTCAAACAAAAAAATAATTTTGAAAATCGGTCCACAATTGGCGGAGTAATTGCGTAATAACAAACAAACAAAAATAAATTTATTTCTATGAGAAACTACAGTAAAGACACTGCCTATTATCGCAGTTGTGTGCGTTATTTTTTTCATTGTGTGCCACATAGTTATAGGCGCGCACACACTCATAAAATCGTATGAGCACGACTTACCGCGAGAGCACACATCGAAACATTTAGTGACGAATAGTTTGTGTCTTCGCCGTTGAGATTGTGAGGTGGCTCCACTGCAGCGCGAATCAAATATGCGAAATTTGTCAAATCTTAATGATACTACCGACGCTCGGTAGGTGGAGCTGATGTATGATTTAAGAATTTTTATATTTTGTTAAGTTTTGTTTATTGACTTACTTATGTAATATTAGATCAGTTCTCCGAGGTAGACACTGTCTTTATCACTCTATGGAATGCCCGCCCCTGTACCACAGTATTCTTAGGCATAACGTTGGATGCCAAGCTTCAATGGGGCCCCCATATAAATAAATTGTCAAAAAAGCTTAGCTCTGCAGCATACGCCGTTAGGAAAATTCGTGATTTGACTGATTTAGAGACAGCCCGTTTAGTTTACTTTAGTTATTTTCATAGTGTGATGTCGTACGGTATTCTATTGTGGGGAAATGCCGCCGATATTCAGACTATCTTTGTTTTACAGAAGCGAGCTGTTCGATCAATTTATAAATTAAGTCCGAGACACTCCCTCAGAGACAAATTTAAAGAGATTAATATAATGACTGTGCCTCCTCAGCACATTTATGAAAATCTTTTGTATGCACATAAAAATATTAATCTGTTTAAAAAATACAGTGATATCCATAACATAAATACTAGGAACAAACACAAATTTGTTGTTCCTACAACAAGGCTCAAGAAAATAGGTGGCTCGTTTAGATGCCAATGTATACGTTTTTATAATAAACTTCCTAGCCACATTCAAGAACTAAGCCATAATAAATTCAAATCTTTTATAAAGCGAAAACTATGCCAGAAAGCCTATTATACTGTAAAAGACTATATTGAGGACAAAAAGGCTTGGGATTGAGCTGCTCCAATAGGTTTAGACAGTGAATGTTATTTTTCTATTTTTACACTTTAATATTTTCATCCTTTTTTTTTTTAAGTATCTATTTACTTAAACAATGACATGTACATTGACTGTATAAAGTATTATATTATTTTAATTATTGTGAATGTGGGGACTATGTGGGTCATTGTTTTCGTTTTAATCATGGTCTGGCAGTTTGAGTAGTATATGCGGCCTACCCAAATGTCCTGTCTTTGGTATTGTTCGTCGAATCGTTGAGCTCCTTATGTTCTGAGTTGAGCTGCACGGCTACTGACAAATGCGTGCACTGACTGGACAGGTCCACTCAATCTGTGTGGTTCTTTCCTCAAAAGATCATTTCAGACACTAATCTACATGGTCCTCAAAGCTTATGTTCGGATTTTTATATACACATTGACATTGATGAATTTTATTTAGAATTGACATGAATATTTACTTTGTAAAGATTTTTTTTTTTTTTTTTAATTTTTTCTATTAATTTATTGTGAATGTGAGGACTATGTGGGTCATTTTTTTTCTGTTTTCCTTCTTAGTTCTAATCATGATCTGGCAGTTTGAGTAATTTACGTGGCCTACCCAAATGTCCTTTCTTTGGTATTGTTCGTCAAATCGTTGAGCTCCTCAACTTCTGAGTTGAGCTGCACGATTTTTGACAAATGCGTGCACTGATTGGACAGGTCCGCTCAATCTGTGTGGTTCTTTCCTCAAAAGACCATTTCAGACACCAATCTACATGGTCTTCACACGATCTGACCAAGATTTTGTCTGGACTTTAAAAGAGACTGTGACCTCTGAGTTTGTTTCGGCCTTTCTTCTCAGAGTAGTCAGATAGGAAAAGCCGACTTCATCTAGTTTAAAAAATATTATTGACTTGTAAAAGTGTTTGTAAAAACCTACTTACAGAAATAAAATCATTTATCATTTATTTATCATTTATACTTATTGCCTTAGGCATTCTCTACCAGTCAACCAAAGGTGGTGAAGAGATTGGATGGCAGGTGCTTCAGAGGAACAAAGATTAAAAAAAACTGGTCAAGTGCGCGTCGGACTAGCACACGAAGGGTTCCGTACCACAAGGCAAAAATGCCGAAAAAAATACGTTTGTTGTATGGGTATGGGTAAAATACAATAAACATTTAAGGGGGGGCTCCCTTAAATATTTATGTTATTTTAATTTTATTATTAAAGTAAAAATACAACTGAGTATTTTGTGAATATTTCAAGTGCCTACCTGTTGCCATTATTGATATCGAGCAAAAAAGGGCAAAAAAACCGCGTTTGTTGTATGGGAGACCCCTTAAATATTTATTTTATTTTGTTTTTAGTATTTGTTGTTATAGCGGCAACAGAAATACATAATTTGTGAAAATTTCAACTGTCTAGCTATCGCGGTTCTTGAGATACAGCCTGGTGACAGACAGACGGACGGACAGACAGGTAGACGTCTTAGTAAAAAACTGGCCAAGTGCGAGTCGGACTCGCACACGAAGGGTTCCGTACCACAAGGCAAAAACGCCGAAAAAAACATGTTTGTTGTATGGGAGCCCCCCTTAAATATTTATTTTATTTTAATTTTATTATTTCTTATTAAAGTTAAAATACAACTGAGTATTTTGTGAATATTTCAAGTGCCTACCTGTTGCCATTTTTGATATCGAGCAAAAAAGGGCAAAAAAATCGCGTTTGTTGTATGGGAGCCCCCCTTAAATATTTATTTTATTTTGTTTTTAGTATTTGTTGTTATAGCGGCAACAGAAATACATCATCTGTGAAAATTTCAACTGTCTAGCTATCGCGGTTCTTGAGATACAGCCTGGTGACAGACAGACAGACAGACGGACAGACGGACAGACGGACAGACAGCGAAGTCTTAGTAATAGGGTCCCGTTTTTACCCTTTGGGTACGGAACCCTAATAGGGTCCTGTTTTTACCCTTTGGGTACGGAACCCTAAAAACTACCATTCCCAGACTGCGCCAGAACACCCTGGATGCGGAAGGCGGAGGCTTCCGCATCCAGTTTGATCTCGTATGTATCTCGTATGGAAAATTATAAATAATGAAACAAACAGGAATAAAAAGCATAATTCTGATTACACACTGCAGACGTCAAGCGGTCTCATTTGCGATAACAAAGAAGTGGCTCAAGAATTTGTAAATTTCTTTACTAGTATCCCACTCAAAACAACTGAAACCTTAAATTCCTCGCCCTCGCTCGCTTTTGATTTAGTAAGGGCGAACGTTTCAGCCTGCCCGATTGAATTTAACTTTAGGCATATTAACCCCTTAATTGTAATTAAAGCTTTTAAGCAAATTAAGATCAAATTGACCGAAGATCTTTGGGGAATGTCCATTAAGATCTGTACCTCCATAATTGAGACTATTGCACCTTACTTAGCCTTAGTATTTAATTCGTGTGTGGATCAAGGAGTCTTCCCCGATTTAATGAAATACAGTAAGGTTATACCACTTTACAAATCCGGAGACAGTAAAGACACCAATAATTATAGACCCGTATCCGTTTTGCCGGTTTTCAGCAAGGTGTTTGAAAAGATAATGCTTAATCAAATGCTCAATCATTTTAACACGAATAAAATCCTACACGATCAACAGTACGGTTTCACCAAAGGACGTTGTACGACCGACGCCGGCGTAACTTTATTAAAACACATTTTTAACGCGTGGGAAGAGGCCCAAGATGCCATAGGAATCTTTTGTGACCTCTCCAAAGCATTTGATTGCGTCGATCACCAAACCTTGCTTTTGAAACTTGAGCATTACGGACTTGGAAAACTTGCGCTCAGTTTAGTTAGTTCTTATTTAAATAATAGACAACAACAAGTTCAAATAAATGGTGTCAATTCACTTGGTTTAATAGTAAAAATTGGTGTGCCACAAGGCTCGATATTGGGTCCTTTCCTCTTTTTAGTGTATATTAATGATCTACTCCATTTATTAAAAAATCAACCACCAATGGTGTTATTTGCTGATGACACTTCCTTAATTTTTAAGGTAAATAGACGTGCTACAAATTTTGACGACGTAAATAACGCCCTACTGCAGGTCCAAAATTGGTTCACTGCTAATAATCTAGTATTAAATGGGAAAAAAACTAAGTGCATAAGATTTTCTTTACCAAATGTCAAGGGTAGTGATTGTGAGATAATATTGAATCAAGAGAAACTAGAATTCGTCGATGAAACTGTTTTCCTAGGGATCACGCTCGACTCAAGGCTACAATGGGGTCCTCATTTAAAATCTCTTGCAGGACGGCTAAGTTCAGCAGCTTATGCTGTCAGAAAAATCCGTCAATTTACTGATGTAGATACCGCGAGACTAGTCTATTTTAGTTACTTTCATAGTATCATGTCTTACGGTATTTTACTTTGGGGACGGGCTGCAGACAACGATTCTATTTTTATTCTGCAGAAAAGAGCCATCAGAGCCATATATAATCTCCGCAGGCGCGATTCTCTAAGGGAACTGTTTAAGGAAATTAACATCATGACGGTGCCTTGTCAATATATCTATGAAAACATCATGTATGTAAGGAAAAATTTACATCTTTTTAGTAAAAGAGGTGAAAGACATAATTATAGTACTAGAAATAGGGACCTATTAGTTCAACCAGGTTTCAGACTGGCTAAAGTAGATTCATCTTTTATGGGGTACTGTCTAAAATGTTATAATAAAATACCTCCCCACATTCTTCAACTGAATGAGACAAAATTTAAATCTTGTATAAAACGCACACTATGCAGTCAGGCATATTATAAGTTAGGGGATTACATCACTGACAAAAATGCCTGGCTCAATGCTAGTCCTGCTCCACAACTAATTGACTAACACTTGAAAATACTGTTTGGAGCTGCTGAAGATTGTAAGACTATCCTTGCATTGTATAAACTCAATTTCCTTTGTATTGTATAATTGCATAGCACAGATGTGAGTTCTATGTAATCTATAGCTACCATTTACTGGGTAATAATATATCTTTCATTGACTTGAATATTCCCTGGCGGCTGATAGTGTGTCATGCTCACTCAAATGTCTCGCTGGCGGTGGCGTGTATGTAGGATCATTTAGCTCCCTTCAAAGTGGTTGAGCTGAATGGTGCTGATATATACGTCATGTTCGTGAACGGGCGCCGTCAGTTGGGACTGGTCATCACTTAGCCGCCTGGGCTTATTTTAATTGTTTTAATTTTGGATTGTTGTTTTGTTACTATTTGTTGTATTCTGGACGCTCTTAACGCGGACATCTTTTTACTTTTTTTTTACATCGTTCTCACATTATATAATCATAAATTCAAAAGAAATGATGTAACAAATGTTTTTGTAAAATGTAATTTAAAAAGAGTGTCCATGGAGTTTCTTGCCCGTTCTTCTCCATAGGTACCTACGCTTTGGAATGGGCAACTAGCTTCATATTTTATGACTGACCGACTTCTTGACAATTCAAAAGTGCCTGTTAAAGGTTTAATTGAAATAAATGCTTTGAGTTTGAGTTTGAGTTTGAGTTGAGATGTATTCAAAGGATATATCCAATCACCCAATCTCCCTAGTTCTCCCGAATCGATTGGCTATTAATTGAATTAAAACGAATTAGCTACCAATCTTAACTGTCTAAAGACTAAACGTATCGCGGTCCGACGATATTGCGTGAAATGGACCGGCTAAGGATACGAGTCGATATCGGGAAACTAAGTACCTACACCCCTAGGTAATAGAATTATATCGGTACACTAGCTTTGTACGCGAACTTGTGCTCGGATAATTTTATCTTCCGTTTAACGTTGCTTGAGTATTTCTACCAATCTGGCAGGAGCACCGGAACATATCAAAGTGTTACTGACTGGCCAGGAACACCATAGAAAGAAATGTGGCAATACTAGGGGGATACCTTTACCTAGCTACCTTGCTCTCTCTTTGATGATGACCTCTAAGGGATTTTCTAGTGGGATTGTAGCTCTAGTGGGATGGTAGGTTCAAAAAATAAAAACTATGACGGAGAAGGTATGAGAAGGTATGTGTGTCGTTATTATCAGGCATGTTTTAACTAATGTGGGCGTACTGTGGGAAGTGTGACCAGCGAATCACACACTGTAGGTACACGACACAACCAGGTATGGAACGCGGGACAGTTTCTGAGCACATGTTGTTCGTACGATGTCCAATGTCCAAGAGCTCCACATCGTTCTGTCGCGCTGTCGTCGACACGAACTCAGGCTAGACTCTGTCAAGCGCCACCAGATGGCGCTAGCGTTCCGAATAGTCAAACGAATGACCGGATGCGACAAGTATAAAAATTATTATGTTTTTATTAAATGTTAGGTTAGGATAAGTTAGGGACCCCCCCCGTCCCCCCCGGTGGGTTCCCGCATTGTCGAGGCGGGGGGGCTCAGTAGCCGTGGCTTGGACACCCACGGTGAAGCGAAGAGGAACCCGAGGAGGGGCCGCTCGTCAGGGCTTTTGCCTGTAAGCCGACGACGTAGCGGCCAACAAGTAGGTTGCGGTGCCGCTTCGGCGACATCGCAACTGAGGCGGGCCGCGATGTCGTATGAGAGGCATCGCGGCTGAGGGTTAGAGGCCGCGGCGGGAGAGGAGTGCCGGTATTGCGGTGCGCCGCTCTCCCTACCTTCCGCGGCCTTTACGGGGTCGACACCGTTCGATGGCGGACCCGTTGGTCCCGCAGGGGAGGAGGAGTGTCGGTATGACCTTGGCCGCTCGCCCTATCCTCTGCGGCCGAAAATTGGCAGGCGGCGGGGCCAATGACTTGACCCGTCGCAGGGGGACCAAGGGTGCCCAGACACGGGGTCGTCTGGCGCCCATATGCTGGTTTGGTCCCTGGGGTGGTCACGGCGTGCTATGTGTTCTGGTGCGCCGGTGATGGAGAGTACTCCCCAGAGGAGGGTCCGGTGACGGACAGCCGCGGCGGGTTCACGGATGAGTGCTAACGCGTGCCCGTGTTCCCGCCGTAAGCGGCAGAGGAGGACACCGTGGAGTTTTAGTGGGTTAGATTCCCACATAACTGCACTATCTCCCCGTGGTAGTGCAGAATGCATGAGCATTTCTCCACGTTAAAATAAAAAAAAAAAAAAAAAAAGGATAAGTTAGGGAAATATCTTGAAAAGTTTGTTTGGCAATCCCAGATAGTAATTTGACAGCTGTAATGTCAAATTCCTATAGGTACTTATCTACTAAACAGCAAACACACAAAGACTTGAAATTACCTACTATCTGGGTCTACTTTAGGTAAGGTTAGGTAGGAACTCTACACATATAGTTAATTACTGTTTGATAGGAATACTGGTGATAAGTTCACAGTGTAGGCACAAAATACTGTATTTTGTGGTGTAGGTACCTAATATCAAAACTATACATTAAGTATATCTTAAATGCTTTACCCTTGTTTCCAACAAAACCAACAAGTTTTAGGAAATATGAAAAAGGTTAGCGCCGCGCTCTGCCACTGTTCTTGGGTGCCGTCCAAATAGATAAAGTTTTCTCCCTGACATAAGGCAATAATTATGACCATGATACTTAAGTAATGCTTTCCAACCAAATTAAATAGATATCCTTGAAACTTGAAATGTTTTGTATTTGGTAATACATTTCTAGACTAAAAGAAGCCTAAAAGAAAGACTTAAATACCTAGGTAGGTACCTACCTACTCAGCCCTGTTGATAATAAAGCTAACTAGAGCTTTGTACGGACCTACGTTTGTCTACCGCTGGCTTTTCAAGGGTTGAATCCATTTCTTTTCCCCCTAATGAATATGAACAACTTTTACAATGGGACTAACTTTGAAATATCGGAAAAAAAAGCGTTTTAAAACAAAAAAGAAACATTAATACTAAAGAAAAATAACACTATCAATCCAAATACCTACCTATATTTAAGAAACCTTAGTTTGCATTGAGTACGGTGCTTAAATACACGAGCGGAACATTGTCGACGCGCGACGGCAGCCGTAGACATTTTGCCCAAGTTTAACCATTACGTACCTATTCCAATTGTTAAAATTAGTAACTAATGGTTAAATTTGGGCAAAATGTGTTTTTTGATCAATAGTTTGTCTTTGAATTGTCAAATAATTAACTAGGTACCTATTAGTTGACGTAGTTGTCCATTAGTTACTATTTTTAACAATTGGTCGAGTTCACCACGGATCAAAAAACCGGACCAGTGCAAGTTTTTATACCGATTCGATCGCGTAAACTTTATTTTGAACGCACGACGACTTAACAAACTGTACTTTTCCAGTTTCTGGTTTCTCATTGTACGAAAAGCTTATACAATGCGAGGTCAGCTAGAACTGGAAATGTAAGTTCTGTAATGCTATTCTGTAAAAATCACACCGTCAAAACTTAGGTGAAGTGAGTTTTCAATAGTATCAATCCCTAGCACCACTCCACTTTAAGCTCACTTCACCTGCCGGGTCAGCGGGATTGTCCGAAAGGGTTACCGCTGGCCCGGAACATAAAGGGCTAAGGAAGGAACACGGGCGGGTTTTAGTCAGTAAGAGTCTGACACTCGCTTCCGCTCCACCCAGAGCGAGAGGGGTCATTTGATGATTTCCCATCCCCAAAAAAAGTTCTCACGGTGATGGTTTTACACAATAGCACCGCAGCTTATTATAATATGTCGCTGTGTAGGTTACCTACCTGTTGAAACTGAATAAGCGCCGTCTGATGACACAATTATTCGATTTCACGCACTAGGACCTCTGATCTAGATAAATAGAAATACCCTACCTACAATCCTACATACCTACCTATTCACAAATTAGAGTTGTTCATGAGTGTTTGAACTGTCCGATTCGGGCAAATTCTCAAACTTTACTTGTAAGACTAGGCATGTGAAAAGTTTTGTTGAGTTGAGTGGCATACCTACATACCTATGTCTTTGTCGTAAACAATAGTTTACGTTACGCCAGGTTGGATTTATCCTTACCAGATATGCTCCTGACATGTGCAGTAATTCAATTAAACAAGAGCAGTCACCAGTGACGTACCTATAGGGTGGCATTGGGGCAAAATGCCACGGGCCCCCAGCTAGAGGAGGCCCCCGGCCCGAGAGGGCCATGAGCACAGGAGGATCCTAACACAAGTTTATAAAAGCAAACTTTTTTTGAAAATGTGCAACAAAGGACATCATTCAGGTTTCGAACAATTTGTACCTTTTCCCATTGTTTATCAAATTTTTTGGACAGGACCTCGTGCTCAGCAGTAGCGTTTGCGAACACTAGACCAACGAAGCAGTCATGTTGTAGGAGAAAATATGAAATCTACGCGGAAGAAGTCGCGGAAAAGTGCAAGTAAAAAAAAAAAAACTATAATGTAGCGGTATCTACAACGCCACATGCGAACGCCGCATCATACTGACGTCACGCAAAATCCTGCATCGCGCAAGCAGAGTTTACCGCGCAACTAGCATAGATACAACGGCCCGACATGAATCATCGGGCAGTTGCCCGCCAGACACAACACCCGTCTGGTCGGAGGATCCTCCCTTCTCTGTAGAGGTTGCGTGAGTTTTATACCCTGTTCCTCATACCTCTATAATAACGTTGGTTGAGCTTCTGTACATTGAAGAAGAGCCCCTTACCTTGAATTAGCCACGGGCCCCAAACGGTATAGTTACGCCACTGGCAGTCACTCCATATAAAATAGTGGTAGGTATTCAGCTGCATCCGGTTAGACTGCGGGGTACATAAGTAACACACTAACAGAAGCATTGGCTTCCATTTTTCCAGTTCAACAACATTCATTGCGTTATTTGCGTTGTTGAGGAGACAAATTTTTCGAACACATGAAGCAATGTAAGTATTAGCAATATCCTCCTTCAAAATGATTCAGATCGTGATCGATAGTGTTAAGCAGTTAGAGAAGCCGACCCCAACATAGTTGTCCCGACCCAAACATAGTTGTCAAAAGGTAAAGTAGATGATGAAGAGATTAGAGCTTTTGTCGTTTTACATTAGGTCATCATCATCTGCCTAGCCTTTCCCAACTATGTTAGGGTCGACTTCCAGTCTAGCCGGATGCAGCTGAATATCAGTATTTTAGATGGAGCGACTGCCTATCTGACCTCCACAACCCAGTTACTGGATAATACGACACCCCTTGGTAAGACTGGTTGTCAGACTTTCGGGCTTCTGACTACCCGTTACGACTGTCAAAGATCCACGAATGACAGCCGGGACCAACGGCTTAACGTGCTTTCCGAGGCACGGAGGGGTCTCGTAATGTACAGATGGTCACCCATCCACAGACCAACCGCGGCAAGCGTAGCTTAACCTGACCGATCGACCTGTGCGGCTGTTATTACTTAGCCACGTTTTACAGTAGGTATTTAATTTAATTAAAATTGTTTGACAACTCGTGTATTATTAGTGTTGCGTTTCAAAGTTAGTTAATCGTGGAACTAACTTAGGATCCCCATGCGCCTGCCTGACATAGGTAGGTACGTATTTAGTCTTTTTTTCTTTCATAAGCTGATGCATTTGAAACATTTACAAAAGTATTAAGCAAACAAAAGTATTATTATTTTAGGGTTCCGTAGGTATCCAAAGGGTAAAACGGGACCCTGTTACTAAGACTCCACTGTCTGTCTGTCAGCAGGCTGTATCTCATGAACCGTGATAGCTAGACAGTTGACATTTTCACAGATGATGTAGGTATTTCTGTTGCCGCTCTAACAACAAATTTAATACTAAAAACGGAATAAAATAAATATTTAAGGGCACCCATACAACAAAACGTGTTCTTTTAGGCGTTTTTGCCTTGTGGTACGGAACCCTTCGTGTGCGAGTCCGACTCGCACTTGGTCAGTTTTTTCTTTCATAAGCTGATGCATTTGAAACGTTTACAAAAGTATTAAGCATAAAGGTCTACCAAAATCTCATAACAAAAAAAAGTGATTTTCATAAATGGATTGCCATATGAAAATATGTTTTTTTTTGCCATGTGATTCTGGTAGACCTAGGTATTACCTACTTACTTTGTATTTCGTTTTTTTTATTCTTATCCTGACTAGTTAGACCGTTAACATGGATTTGTCTCATAATTTTATTAATCAGTGTGTCTCATAATTAATCAGCCTATAATGTTCCCATTGCTGCAACACTGGCCTCCACTCTGTGAGAGAGTGGGCCATAATCCACCACGAGGGCCCAGGTAGGCGGATGTCACATGTGTTCAAATTGGTCCTTGGACATGCCGGTTTCCTCACGATATTTTCTTTCAACAGTTTGAGAACAGTGGATGAAATAATTTACATACCTAATGTAGTCTTGGGTTCGAACCCACGACCTACGCCTCGTAAGTCGCGGCCGTAACCACTGGGCCTCCCCTGCTCCTAATGTGATGGTTGTGTCTCACGAAAACTAAAACAGATGCAACATGCTTATGAGGACCTCAAATCGCAACCAAACGCAAGTTGGATAGATACTTTTTTAAGTTCCCAAAAGATATTTAATGATCTTTTATTACATACTATATTGCCATAATCGCCACGCTTGGCAGGTGGGTTGGCGATCGCAGTATGGTATGAAAAAAAAAAAAAAATTGGGGGAGGCCTATGTCCAGCAGTGGACATCTATCGGCTGAAACGACAACGACGACGACATACTATATTTTACTATTTTACACGATGGGGTAGACGACGAAAAAAATATTCATCCTCACTTCACATGTAGGGGTGCTACCCTAAAAAAATATTTTCCAAAATTTTATTTTACCACTTTATCGGCGTACCTAATTGATATACGCACTCCTACAAAATTGCAGCTTTACGTAGTAGTACTAACGGTCTCTTAGCAAAACCTCGGACAGACAGACAGACAGACGGACATGACGAAACTATAAGGGTTCCTTGTAGGAACTACGGAACCCTAATAAAAAAGACACACGTAGCTTATCATTATTTTTAAATGTTGGTCAATTCTATGAGAAATATAAGCATATTAATACATACCTATTAGTACCAAACGTCTCCAAAGGACATTACATAATTGAATTACATTTTGAGCTCCTGAACACATTAATCACTTTTACGATAGGATAGGTATTAGGTGCTTCCAACACTGACCTCCCGAAGCTACCTGTCGGATCCCCTAAATGAGTTTCCACAAGGCTAGACAGAGCAGATTATACTTATAACTTTCTGCCTAACTCAATTATGTAGGATTATTTTGTTATGAAACCGGTTGCCCAAAATAATATTGAATAAATTATTTTGTGACCTGAGGGCTGGCTTATTTTTTGGCCAGAATCAGGATTGCCATACAACGTGGCAATGCTGCCAGCCTTTTGGGCACGTTTCCTATTGACAGCGATGCGGACGAATTATTTGATGCTTTTTGATTACCTACCTATTTCCCTTCCTTTTGATATACTTGTACATATTATTATTATTTTAAGACTCTTAGTTTTTTAATTATATAAATATACTTAATGTAGTTTATCTATGGATTGAACATCATCTGCCTAGCCTTTTCCCAACTATGCTGGGGTCGGCTTCCACCTTCCAGTCTAACCGGATGCAGCTGAATACCAGTATTTTACATGTAGCGACTGCCTATCTGCCCTCCACAACCCAGTTACTGGGTAATACGATACCCCTTGGTAAGACTGGTTGTCAGACTGTGATCTATGGATTGACACAGTAAAAAAAATGATTTGTTTTTGTGTTATATTTGGGGAAAGAAAATTTTAGTTTTTCTCTTAAATATTTTATGGAACCATGAACATAGGTCATAGGTAAGCTAAGAAAGATACGCACGGCTATGCATAACCAGTATAAGCTGACTTCTGATTGTACAGACACCAGCACATCGAGCTACCTGAAACTGTAAAATTTTCCCAATCAACCTTGAACCTTATGTTGTAGTGATAACGATGAAAATCTATTGAAGAAATTTGACAGATTGTAGTAGCTTGATGTGCGCGATGTCTGTACGAAAAACCTATACCTACATTGCGAGTTCAGCTAAAACTGGAAATACTTCCACTCCTCCTTCTCTTGGCACTTCCTCTCTCCTTAAACATCATCATTATATTTTTCTTTGCTCCTGTTTCATGTTTATTGTTATACCTATATACATCGAAAGGTTGTCTTTAGAAGATCGCTTTTAGCGATAAGACCGCCCATTGTGTCACCCTTTGTACAGTTTCTATACCTTATGTCTGTTATTAATATGGCGTACATAATAAAGAGTATTCTATTCTAATACTAGATGTGTAGCCGTGTGTACAGACGCCAGCACATCAAGCTACTACAATCAAAAGCTACTACAGTCAAATTTCTTTAATAGATTTTCAATTTTATCGCTAAAGCCTTAGGTTCAAAATCGATTGGGAAAATTTTGCACTTTCGGGTAGCTTGATGTCGTTATGTCGTGGCGTCAGAACATATTAAATTTCCCTTTGATTTATTTATCAAAGCGGGCAATTAAGGGGCCCTTATTTTATTATTTCGATCTTTTAACCTATCTCCATGTTCAGTATTTATTTATAAAAACTTGTCCTTTCTGAGCTTGGTAAAAAAGTATACATTTTATTGACAAATGGGTTACATTCCGAAATGTTTTCAATCTAACCCCACAATTTTTTTGTTGGCCCAATGGCAAGGTATCCTAGTTAAACTAATAATAGCCGTACTGCCAACAGTTTTGTGTGTTGCCACGAGCTAAATAAAACACCAAAAACGATTGCCGGCATAATTTTAATAATACATTCTTACGGCATAAAAACAGTGGATTTGATATTAAATAACCTTAAAAACTCATACAACCAGTAAGACGACTATCACAGCTACGTCACAACAAAAACAGGGTAATCTTTCGTATCACATAATTTCACCTCACTAATACATTGCATTAACCAATCCTTGTGTACATGCCTTACATCTGCAGGCAATTTCTTCGTTAACTTTTTCATTTTTTCAAAATCTATCTCGTTATTGTTATGTAGCACAAAGTCGACATCCACTGATTTAATTGACTTCACAACGTCACCTCCGTAAGCGATCCAATGTCTTTCAAAATGCTTTCTTTCATCCTCTGAGAAGCTTATGAAATCCGGGTAGAAACCTAGACGTTTGTCTTTGAAAACGTTCGGTAGAGGAGTCTGTGGTATGAACAAAAACTCTTTACTATCTACCTCATCAACGCTCATATTACTATCTTCTTTAATATCAACCTCTGTTGACATAGACTCGTTACTTTTTTCTGAAGATGACCGGTTCAGTTTAACTTTCGGCTTTACCTCCTTTTTGGTGAAAAAACTATCTATGGTTTTTTTGGGACTATGTTTTGTAGTTTTTGTTGTACTGGCTTTTGTTTTGGACGGACTAGTTTTCATTTTTTTTGCAGGAGGCTCATCTGCTGAAGCTGCTAGATTATTTAAAAGTGTCACATCCGTTTTTTCTTTAGAAGTCTTGTACAGATGTTTTAACTCTTCTAGATTAGTTGCAGTCTCCCAATCCTTGTCTGTCCTGATTCTGGTAACTCTTGGAAATCTGACCGAAATGCCGTCCGCTGTATGTAAATTTGCCTTCGTTAATTCCGTTCCTGAAATCAAATTGATGCATAATAAATAACGTTGCAGTTATAATATGTGGCTAAATCATGTTTTAATTGAATTCGCGGTTTCATTGCTTTTGCGTCCAACTGCGTTGAATATTAACGGAATATTGGAGTAAATTTACATTTTAATTCAGTTTATAACTAAAACAATGTAGGCAGTATGTTATCCAGTCATATTTAGGGACTAAAATCCTGGTGACTAAAGAAGATGGCATTGAATGTCCATATATTATCCTGTGATTTTCCCAATGCAGGGCAAAGGCATGCAGAGAAAGAACTAGCTAAGTTCGAGGTTTCCACGCGTTTTGCCATAACTATATTATGTTTGGTGTATTATAAACTTTCCAACCAATAATACGATTTTAGAAAAAGATTGTTTATACCAAAATACATACCAGTTATCTCCCAAACAGGTTGTTTTTTCGGATCCGAAGCAACAAAATCAGGCACCATTCCTTTATTGCAATCCAACCAAGATGGGACTTTATTGCTGTCCTGTGATATTTTTACCATGAGCGGTGTTAATTCTTTCTGTAGCCTTTCCAAAGTGCTGTCGTCATGTCCTGTGTGTACTTTGGTAACAGTTAACCATTTGTTGCGGCGAGTGTCATGGCACCCCATCAAGAATACGGACATCATACCTCCTTTTTTGCCTGTACCTGTAAATTAAATTAAATACTAGATATGAGATCATTGAAGGCCATTTTATAAGGAAAATTATATAGTTGCAGGCTCTGTGTTTCTGCATGTTGTTACAGCAGGCCTATCTACTCAAAAACTTCTAGGTATTAAAACTTCTGGAATATTTTCTCCGCAGTAAATCTGCAGAGAAAATATTCACAAATTATTTTGTTATCAGAGTGATATCCCAATATAGTATGAAAGGAAAAGAGGGATAGTGTTGTCCGTATTCTTGGCACAATAAGTCCTTAGTCATCTTTTAGTGACTGTACAACCTGTACTGTAATGTCAATAATGACTCATCTGCCTAGCCTTTTCCTAACTATGTTGGACTCGACTTCCAGTCTAACCAGATGCCGCTGAATACCAGTATTTTACATGAAACTACTGCCTATCGGACCTCCGCAACCAGTTAAGTACTGGGTAATACGATACCCCTTGGTAAGACTGGTTGTCAGATTTTCGAGCTTCTGACTATCCGTAACGACTTTCAAAGATCCAAGTATGACAGACGGCACCAACGGCTTAACGTGCCTTCCGAGGCACGGAGGGGTCTTGGTATGTAAAGATGGTAACACATACACGGACCAACCGCGGCAAGCGTAGCTTAACCTGATCGATCGACCAGTGCGGCTGTGATTTCTTAGCCACTAATGACTCTATTGGCAAAATAATTTTATTTGCTATTGGCTAAAAAAACATACTCATTGTGTTGTGTGTAATGGTCTTATTCAATTTTGAGATTAGTCTGCCCATTGTACTGCATATAGTTTGTTTACTTTTCCTGTTTTGTTTGTAAATCTATGCAGGCTGTGTCCATTATTTTCCTTTTACATGCAGCTAGAAGTACCTATACTGCTATACAAATAACAATATAGATTATAGCAGGTATTTAATTAGCTAGTTGCCAAGTCGGACATATGTACGTTTGGCCCCCAAACTGGAACGGGCCGGGGCCGCCTTCAAGCGGCTCTTGCCCAACCTGAGGGGGCCAAACGCCTCCTGCCGGAGGCTTTACGCGGGGATCGTGCGGTCCATGGCCCTATACGGAGCCCAGGTGTGGGCGCGTTCACTGCGGCGGCGAGCCGCCCACTACCTGAACGCGCCCCAGAAGGTGGTAGCCATAAGGGTTATCCGGGGCTACCGCACGATCTCTGGCGAGGCGGCAAGCCTCCTTGCCGGACTGCCGCCATGGGATCTGGAGGTGATAGTCCTCGCGCGCCTGTATGAGTGGCGCGCGGAGGCACTACGCCGGGGGGAGGATCCGCTTCCGCGGCAAATCGCTGCGGAGCGGACGGATCTCCGGCGCGATCTCATGGCGGCATGGAAAGAGCGACTGTCGCAACCCAGCGCAGGGCACGCCGCGACAGCGGCGATAAGACCCCTCTTTGAGGAGTGGCTAGAGAGGCGCCACGGCGCCCTCACCTACCGCCTGACGCAGGTCCTCACCGGACACGGAAGTTTCGGGAGGTTCCTGCACATTATCAGGCGGGAGGAAACGCCCGGGTGTCACCATTGCCAGGATCGCCCAGAGGACACGGTGGAGCACACGGTGGAGGTCTGCCCCGCTTGGGCGGAGCACCGCCGTGTCCTCGTAGAGGCGATTGGCAGCGACGGCGACCTCTCGCGTCCGGCCCTGGTGCAAGCCATGGTCCGGGGCGAGAGGGAGTGGGAGGCAGTCACCTCCTTCTGCGAAGCAGTCGTGCTAGCGAAGGAGGTGGCGGGACGGCTCAGGGAGAGAGCCTCCCGTCCCAGCCGCCGCGGGAGACGCTCCGGGCGTCGGGAGCCGCGTGATGACTCCCGGCCACCGTAGGCGCGGGCCTGCGGGCGGAGAGTAATGGGTAGCTCACCGTCCGATCAGGACCAGGCCCGTGCCGGTCGGCGCGTACGTGTTCCACGCGCGCCTCAAAGAGATGTCAGCATCGAGGAGGGGCCCCTTAGGGCCGAAGCCTGCCGGGTCAGCGGGATTGTCCGAAAGGGTTACCGCTGGCCCGGAACATAAAGGGCTAAGGAAGGAACACGGGTGGGTTTTAGTCAGTAAGAGTCTGACACTCCCTTCCGCTCCACCCAGAGCGGGAGGAGTCATTTGATGATTTCCCATCCGCAAAAAAAAAAAAAAAAAAAAAGTCGGACATATGTGCCTAATGCTATAAAGGGCCAAATTAAATTAGCTAGCGAAACTCCGCAAACGTGATACGTTATACAACATTATTTTTAGTTTATGCGAAACCCGAAACACGTGTCTAGTATTTTTATGTAATGAATCTATGTACAAAATTTCAAAACTGTATCATGTAAAATCACAAAGTTATAAGCTTGTTAAGTTACCTGTTTCTCCGTACAAAAACATGCTCACCCGAGCCGTTTGCGCCGCGCCGTCTTGCGCTCATTGATAATAGTACCTAGGTACCTAACCGTTCGGCGCGGAGATTGGATAACCTAGTTAGTGTCGCTCGGTGTCCAACTTTTAAACTTTTTTAAATATTTTTGGGATAAAATATAACATGGGGTAAAAAATATTGGAATCGATTCAGTTACTTATTCTGAACAAACTATATTCAGGTTTCGCATATACTTAAAATAACGTTGTATAATGCTTAACATGATACTTAACAGAAAAAATAAATTAAGTTGGTTTTTTTGTGGAGCTAATGACCACAGTTAGAGTATTAATTTGAAATATCAGTTAAAAAAAATCTAAACACGATAAAACAAATCAAATTTCAAGTAACAAAACTACCAGCGGCCATTTACCCCAAAAAAAAAACAAATCATATTGATACCCAGTGCAGTTTCCCTAGCTAATCAAATTATATCTTGTATGTGGAGGTTTGGCCTTCAATATATTTGCCTAGCAGTGTTACATGTGTTATTATAAAAGTATTGCTTAGTTTAAACACCTACCAAACCAAGCTCCTAGAACAACAAGATCAGCTGTGTCAGCCATCGCTCCATCAAACAGATAGTCCTTCTTCACCTTTAACCAATGTCTCTTGCCTGGCTCATAGGGAGACTCCAAATCTTTGAGTACTAATCCTTCGAGGCCAAGTTGTAGTACCTGTAATGTGGAGAACAGAACATTTTGAATATATGGAGATAAGTAACAGTACTTAGCACTTTTTTGTAAGCAATATAATTATGTTTCTTGAAAGAAAATAGATAGTTTGGAATGAATGTCTGTCGTAAATGATTTAAAGTATGCAGCTAAACAGTGATAATTTTTTGTAAATGTTACAGAATTTTTATCTCATGAAACGCCGCGCGCTTTACTTTTGGTGACTAAGTGACGTGTACCAACACGCTGTGAATGTGTGTGTGCACGTCAGCACATAATTTAACACACACACTTCCGAGTTCGCCATTGTCTCGGACGGTACCGAAAGCTCTTACACACAAATTCACATGTAGTAGACTTGGTAACCACAAAAAAAGCGCGCGTCACTTCATGAGATATAAATACTATACTTACCTAAAATTCTTAAGGGCTAAATTAACTACACTACATGCTATCTAATAGTTTTCTAAGTAGCTAGTTCTAGTTTACATTAACTAGACAGAAATCCTAATCAGATTATCTATTGAAATGCAATCTATGAGACATTTCTTATAGATTTCTAGTCAGTTGATAGTCAGAGTATGAAATATCATCACCTCAAAAATAATTGATTATGAGTTTATCACCAATTGAATTATTTATTTTTAATAGTTGAAAAAATACATCCAAAACATACCTCAGCAATCATTTTCGCTAAATCAGACGGCTTTTCAATTAATTTCTGCTCAGAAAACATAACATGATTTGTTACTTCCACCATATTGTCATGCAATATCTGTCTCCTTTTCCTTATAGGTAGATCTATTAAGACTTTGCCATTGTAGTATAAACAGTCAAATATGTACAGACACACTTGTGCATCTTTGAATTCCGACTGCTTATATTTACCTAATGTACCGAATGGTAACGGCTTCCCAGTAGTCACATCTACCATCAAAACTTCAGCATCCAGAATCATATCTGTACCTTTAGGAAAAGCTTGCGGTAAATAATCCTTAAAATGACTGACTTTATGTGCCATTACCGGTTTTAAAGCTCTAGAAAAATATTTGAACTCATTGCCTTTTTTATGTACTTGTACTCTTTCGCCGTCATATTTTATTTCTGAGAACATTCCGTTAGGACATTTCTTCATTGCCATTTCGACTGATTTGCAAGCTTCAGCCAACATCGGTAGTACAGGAGTCATCAGAGCAAGTTTTGCTTCAAAACCTTTTTGGATTGCGTCTTTATGTTTTACGGTACTGGTTTCAGACATAATTCTATCTAACACCATGTCAAGGTCTCTGGATGTTTGAAAGACGCTATAAGCATCCGGGTGCACCCCTTCTAATATGTGTTTCGGTCCAGCGTTTATTCGTAAATCTCCTTTTATTAACCTGATGAGCATTTTCAAGTCTTCGGCCGTACATTTCTTAACAATCTTCTTAAAATGGTATATTTGTTCTTCTTCTTTTGTTAGTTTTGAAAGATCTTCTAAGAAGTCTTCTACATTTTGTATTGTGAGTGTGCTGTCTGGTGCAGGTTGTACTGCTTTTGATTTGAGGAAGAAATGTTTTATTGTGTCGGCAACATCACCCTGTTCCAAATGTGTTAACATGTCATCATGGTCCATATTGAATACTCTTGAAAATAATTTGACCAATTGTTTACTTTTTAAATTGTAAACTCTTTTACATACTTGTGGTAGTAATAGCTTACACCATAATATTAAGTTACCCTTGAAGGAGGTGTTATCAGTGCCTTTTGTAAAAAAGTTATTGACTACTGCTGTTTTTTCAGTATACGCATCTACGTTAGAGATTTTCTTGCATAATTTGAAAAATGTCACAAACTTATCATCATCAGTTTCCACTTCCTGCCTCTTAGGACTCTCAGCACTCGCACTACTTGCATTTTTTGAGGGGCTAGGTTTCGCAGACACGTTGGAAACGTTTTTAATAACCTTAGCCGTATATTTACCACTATTTTTGTCAGCATACAGTTTCTCCATTTCATTTAGCTTTTTCAATATTAGTTCTTGATCTTCCTTGCTTATAGAGCCCCAATTACCGATGTCGTCTATCGAATCTACCCGTTTGGTCGCAGGTCGTTGCTTCAGTAAGGCATTCATGAAGCAGTCTACATGATGCCATGATTTCATCGATTGACCCTCTCCGTATGGACTTGCAACAAGCTTCGCCATACGCAATTCTCCGCTGGGACAGTTAGTTTTACATCCTTTGCACGAAGCTCGGCCACCTTTAGCTCGATCTACGAAAAACGGTGTGGAATCCGCCATGGCTAAAACTACACTTGATTTTTAGACATTAAATCACATTAAATTTAACAAAGTAATATTTGTGCACGTTTTTATTACGGTTAGAGTGAAACATATGTGTGATATTTATGTTACAGAATACGCAATATTTACTTTAAAAACAAAACAAATATTGGTACAGAAACCAAAACAACACGAAAGCGAAGCATGGCTTAGCAAAATGTCAAACTGACAGCCCATGAGCCCAACATTGACAGTTCTAGAGGTGTTGTACACTTCACTGTCTGAATCGAGATTTTGTTTTACATCAAATAATAAATCCACGAAAAGCTACTTTGTATAGAAAATATTCATCTTAAACGAAAATTAAGAAACCAAACAGTTATAATCATTAATATTCTAACGTTTTTATAGTTTGATTGTCGTATTAACAATTGTTTTTTTTTATTCACTGTTACGTTGTCATAGTTTCGTGTGAAATAATCTAATAGAAAGGTCGGTCTGCCTCTATTGACGTTTCGTTTTACGCATGCGTCGATTTAACCAAGTCTTGTCTGCACTGTATGTCGCCCTGACGACGCAACGAGTCGATTCAAAGTAAAGCAAATTCGCCGTTGTTGTTGCTTTAAAGTAACACTAACGTTATAAAATTATAAGATTGTGAAAATTTTAAAATATTTAATTGTGTAGGAAAAATGCGTCCGTCTTACCCTGGCATTAGATAATGCAATATACTTTAGTACTTTAAGTGTTTTGATTTGAATTTGTCTTTCTTTACAGCATCATCATGTCACCAAGAGTTCAGCAGCGACGGTACAAAACACGGCACGCTGACATCTCCTCACTACCCGTCGCCGTACCCTCCGAACACTCATTGCCACTACGAATTTTTCGGGAGGGGCAAGGAGCGAGTTAGATTAATTTTTCAAGACTTTTACTTATATAAATCTGCTGATGGATCTATTGAGTAAGTTTAAACATTCCCATTTAGCGAAATATAAAATAATGTAGATAGTTGTACATGTACCTACATATGTCAACGATGTTTGATAATGACTTTACGATGAATTACCTACTCACGATTTTTCAGTGAGTTTAACAGTCTAATCTAATCTAATATTCTAAAAAAGATTTCGTGGTACACTTATGCTTCTTATCCTTGGATCGTTTTAGAAATAAGTGTTGGCCCTACCCTTTGCCTGTAACAAAAAGAAGGGCCAACGCTTAAATTAAAAACTTTTCCCAATTCCTCTACACTCACAAAAAAAAACTATTAAGTACTTACCTAGTAAACTTTACAAAAAATACTGTACTTAATGCAATTTTTATGCATTTACAGCTGTACAAACGTGGATTCGTTGCAAGCATTCGTCAATGTGGATGGGCGGTTAGAAAAAGTGGAGACATTCTGTGGAATCGACCTCCCCAAGCCTATTATGTCGAATGGACCGAAACTAATGCTGGAATTCCGTGGAACGCAATCATCGAGGTACTCCAGAGGATTCAAAATATCATATTCATTTGTAGAAAGTAAGTATGCATTTGATCATACAAATATTTCTGTTTTAATTGTGTTCAAATTATCGAATTGATTTTGACTGAAACGAATTGAATGTCTAGTGCTGAGTAAGAACAGTTAGGTAGGTATATAAACTTAGCTTGCTGTTATTGCTTTAAGACAAAAAGCAACCTTTGTATAACTAAGCCGTTACCTAAATCAGGAATTCAGGACCCTTTAAAAAGATGTCAACACCGTAGAAATAAGTGAACCTATTCTGAAATCTCTTTGTAATTCAAATTAAAAAATCATTTTTCAGATTTCGGAATAAACACAGGGAGGCAGTTGAAGGAGTTTCCATGCGCGTTCGTGTATAATAGTAGTGAAGCGCGCAACGGTACTTTTGCATCTCCAAACTCGCCGGGACCATATCCAAGGGATACGGAGTGCACATACTTCTTCCACGGCGGCGAGACTGAGAAAGTGCATTTGCATTTCACGAATTTTGACGTTGAAGGAGTTTTGCCGTGAGTATACAATATTTTAAAACTACCTTAATTTGTCAAAAAGATTGGAAAAGAGCAACAAATCTACGATAACTGAACCTAGTTTAAGCACAGTGTAACTATAGGACTGCCCTGTTGGTCTCGTGGTTGCAAGCGCGACAGCTGAGCTAGGGGTCCTGGGTTCGATTCCCGGGTCGGACAAAGTGTTATTGGGTTTTCCATTAGGAATTTCTTAGTAACAGTCCGGAGTTTGGAAGTTGGCGGTTTAATACCCCCCGCGCCTCGGAAAGTACGTAAAGCCGTTGGTCCTGCGCCTGAACTCTCCCCGGTCGTGGATTGCCGTCCCATCAGACTATGAGAGTAAAGGAACAGAGAGTCCACCTGTGTTTGCGCACACACTTGTGCACTATAATATCTCCTGCGTACCTGGCTAATCTTCATTGAGATTGGCCACCGTGACCGAAAACGGTCGGGGAGGCTATTATTATTATTAGTATTAACTCTTAGTAAAAGTAAAATAAAGGGAGCAATGAACTGCCTCATAGCAAATGTTCGATAGTTTCTTGGAAGATTTGATTGACTTTAATTCATAAGATATTATTTAAAAAAATCGTACTTCAACTCATTAACAACAGCTTCAGCTCGTTATCAATTTTCGATGCATGGCCATGGCCACCCATAATAATTAACACTCAAACAGTCTGCGTAGCCTTATACCAAATATATTGGGATCGACTTCCAGTCTAACCGGATGCAGCTGAATACCGGCGTTTCACATGTAGCGACTGCCTAGATCCGACCTCCACAACGCAGTCTTAAGACTAATAGTTAATATACTAATAATAAACATTAATACTTAAATACCTGTTCCAGATGCGAAGCAGTATCGGCGAGTGATTATGTCGAATTTTCAAACTATATGACTGAAGACAATAGATTCGGTAGATATTGTGGACAAATGAAAGAGTTCCACGTAGAGTCTGAGAGGAATTTCTTCAAAGTTTCATTTAGGTCGAACGACCGCTTAGATGGTACAGGTTTTAAAGCAATCTATCAGTTTTTAGAAGCTACTGATGAATATCGAGCTCCACCGGTACAAGATAAGGCTTCACATTCTCTAGGTAAGTATTTTCAAATTGGAACGAATCTGGTTGTCAATACATAATAATTATACAACATTATTTTTAGTATAGGTATGCGAAACCCGAAACACGTGTCTAGTATTTATAAGTAAAGAATCTATGTACAAAATTTCAAAACTGTATCATGAAAAATCACAAAGTTATAAGCTTGTTAAGTTACCTGTTTGTCCGTACAAAAACATGCCCACCCGCGCCACTCGCGCCGCACCGTCTTGCGCTCATTGATAATAGTACCTAGGTACCTAACCTTTCGGCGCGGAGGTTGGATAACCTACTTAGTGTCGCTCGGTGTTCAACTTTTAATGTTTTTTAAATATTTTGGGACAAAATACATGGGGTCAAAAATATCGGAATCGATTCAGTTACTTATTCTGAACAAACTATATTCAGGTTTCGCATAATACTAAAAATAACGTTGTATGACAGATTGATGACTAAAGCAGTGGTTTCCCAGTTGTATCGGCCCTAACAATTGGGTCGCCAGTCGTGAGTTCGAACCCAGGCAAGCAGAAACCAAAAATTCGAAGACATGTGACATCCACCGACCCGCACTGAGCCCGCGTGGTGGATTATGTCCACTTCCTCTCACAGAGAGGAGGCCTGTGTCTAACCAATGGGAACAGTTTAAGCTGATTATGCTATATACTGTCTGTGTGGTGCCGGACTTAAAGAATTGCACCACCCCTTACTTCCCGTGGGTGTCGTAAAAGGCGACTAAGGGTCTTACCGGAGAATGGGCAGCAGCGTTCTCTATTTATTCCACCACCATACCATACTGCGATCGCCAACCCGCCTGCCAAGCGTGGCGATTATGGCAAACCCCCCCAAAATTGGGGGAGGCCTATGTCCGGCAGTGGACGTCTATCGGCTGAAACGACGATGCTATATACAGACAAAAACTAGATACAAACAATTTACCCTGATGAAAGAAGGGAATTTATAATGGGACTTTATAACTGTTTGCATGCAACACACACATAACCACGTGCCAAAATCAAAAAAAAAAGAAAAAAATCTGCCCTCTGTTTCTCTTCTGTGCTCGTAATTAAAGTGATGATGAGCGATATACGTATAAATATATTTGAACCCGTGCAAAGATTTAAAGGTGAAGGCTCAGCAGGCACTTCAAAATTCAGGCGTTATTTAGGTTCGATTCCCATTTACATAAAATGAAGGTACACTCGATCGGTCAGTGATCAGACTTTGATCTGCAGTTGGCCTAGCGTAGTACGGAATTTTAATAAAATACGAGGCCAGCTGATACGGGTTTTGTTACCACTGACGCGCGAAAGACTGTACCTACTAATATGTTAAACAATCTGAAATAATTCACGTTTTATTGTCTCATTTCAGGTATATTTGAACATTTTCTAATGCTGATCATCCTCGCAATACCACAGCTGCATCATCAACTATATCATTAAATAAAGTGATATTAGATTAAATATTATTATAAATTAGTCTATAATCCTGTATATTTTGTATAATAGTATGTGTGCCATACACCTGTAATTACGTAGATATGCAATATTTTCTATAAAGTCGCATTTTATGTTTTCCTCTATTACCTACCAACTAAAGCAATACCATGCGAGACACAATAAAGATTTATTCATAAAGGCACGTCGTAAAACGAAATAAATTTATTTGACTTTAAAGCGTTTTTCGTTTTATTTTAAAGACCTTTTTCGCTATTTCAGACATCTCTAATCTCCTGCATGGCATAGAACAGCGCTGGTTTTGCAAAGCAGAGCGCAAATCAACTTCACCAGTATAGCGGAACTAAAAGGAGAATCCAGTATATCTCTCAAAACATGGGAAAAGTCTTGTAGGATCTATAAACTTTTACCATGCCTACACGTACGGAAAGACTAAAACCTTATTAGGTTTTAGTACCTATTGGTACATCTCTTAGGCCAGCCAGCTAAGACTGTAGGTTCTTCTCGTTCATTATACATTATTACTATCTCACAAAACATATTTTGTTGATAAACATGACTGTAATGGTGGATCATACAACAGACACATTAATATACATCTCTAATTGAGCTAACACTAAAAACAATTCAGACATTATATGTTTGTCTGAAGGTACTGTTTATGATGGCTTTAACTGTGGCATAAAGTATGTAATGAACACAGATCTGATATGAATAAAACTGCCAAGTTCTATCAATAGTTATTAATAAACAAGATTAAGTTGAGTATATAAATCAGTGCCAACTTTAAGTGAGACAGCTTAATAAATATGTTAAATCACAGATTTGAATTAACTACGTCAAAATCTCGGTAACATCATAAATTGCTGCCCAAGTAGGCGTTTAGTTACATGACGGGTTGCAATAACGATTAAATGAGCAATTCCGTGCTTAAGTATATTTTCTCTTACGGTTAATCTGGCAGTAATGCCGCAGATACATTCTACATTAACAAAGTAATCAGGAATTCAGGACTACAGATACCTGCCTCAAAATCAAAAATCAAAATCAAAATGTTTTATTTCACATAAACCTACATGGGCACTTATGAAACGTCAGAAGCTAGGTGCACGGTTCCAATTGGTCGTTTCCTATGGAGAAGAACCGGCAAGAAACTCCATGGTTACTCTTTTTAAAAATAATTGGCTTTTACAATGTTTCCAGATTACAGTAGGTATGGGAGGACAGCGCAGGCCTGTCAACAAGTACCAAGTACTTGATAAAATAGAAAATGGTCTACAGATCTAAAGTCTATAAGGCCTACAAAGTCCTCACATTTACAAAATAAGAATCTATCAAAAGGATAGATAATAAAAAAAGAAAAATAATAACAAAAACGTACTAAAACCAAGTGTTATGATTCTCATCAAAACCACTAATAAAGAGGTGACAAATTTCAAGTGTCTGTATATAATGTCAATTAATAAAGAAATTATGTCAAAAAAATCCCTATCTGCCTATCTACCTATCCCTGAAACGGGAATAAGCGAACTGTCTATTTAATGAGGTCGACTCACAAATATTACCCTTGTTTTTAAAGCTTATCAGAACATACATTATTAGAATACAGCAATGACCACTTGACTACATGGAAATTGCGTGCTATTCCTGTAAATACAAATACCTTCGTCCTAATTTTTATTTTTGCCTAGCTTCTGCCCACGTCTTGGCCCGCGTGGATGACGGAAATTACCTCACGGGAAAATGCTACGGGGATAAAAAGTATAGCCTATAGCCTTCCCCAAGATGCCATCTATTTCCTAGCCAAATTTTATCGCAAACCGTTCAGTGGTTTAGCCCTGAAAAGCCAGTGAAAGTCCCGTCAAAATTGGTCCAGCCGTTTCGGAGATTACCAGACACACATACGAAAATGAAAAGAAATGTTTTTTTGTTGTAAGTAGATATACTTTCATATGCATGCACCGTATTCATGTACTTTCATAAGCATTTAGTAAAAAGCTGTTATTTTGACATTATTTGTGTATGTATAGATTCTCTTTACCTGAAAAGATGAATATATTTTTGTTAGGCTACAAAATTGAGAACTTGGGCTAGTTACATTATGTAGGTGTAGGTACGTCGAGACAAAATTGTTCAAAAGCTTCTTTGACAAGGCACTGGTTTGATTATAATAGTTGTGAGATATTTATGTTCTACCTTGTATAAGCAGGGCTGCTTATCGGTACTCAGAAGCTGGTCAACTATTACTGCGTAGTGTAGGAGTATTGCTAGAACTACTAGGTGCTATGATAACAAAACAAGAAGACGGGAAAATGCCCTGAAATTATACTACTTTGCTTTTCTACAACTGCTGCAGAGTTCAGCTGTAACATCAACTGCTACAACACTTCATTAACTGAATAAGCATCGGAATTCTTTAGTCATGCTAAGTAAATATTAAGTTTCACAACAAATATCTGCACGCCGTATCTTATGTACACAGCTGCAGGTACCTAAGTAAAATAATAACAAATTGGCTTTACAAAGTTTATGGCTTCCCACAATGATATTCATTACACGGATTGTCAAACAATATTAGTGAATGTTGCGCTAATACCAGTCCTCTATGTAACGAAGAATTTCAATTAACTAGGTATTGTGTCACATTATTCTCGAAGTCATTTTCTTCCTGCCTGCACCCGGTTAAGCTTTACCGCCGTTGATTGCATAATCAGAGAAATTAAAATGTATTAAGTATAGGTAGAGTGATGTGATGAGCGGCTAAGTACGATTATTAGGTGTCTACTTTCTTCTAGGTGAATAAACAAACATAAATGCAGCGATATCGACTTACCGACAGTTTGAAAAGTAAACATAATCTTAGTTACCCACTAAGTTAGTAGACAGGTACAAACTTAGGACTTTCTATCAAGTCAATCTTGAATAGTAACAGGAGTTTTAATTAATAAGCACATACTTATTGTAGTTAGGTACTTACCTATTTTTTTTGGGACTTAGATTTAAAACTTTTAGCTAGTTCAACCAGTTTTACCGTTATTAGGTAAGATAAAAGTTCATGTTAGTTGTTCATCTAATCATAGGTAAGGTACAAATCGCAGCATAAATATTATTACTTACTGCGAAGTAATAATTTCTTCGGAATTATATTGAATAAAAAACTTAGTCAAGCTCGATTTAAAAACAAAGTCATTGCACCTCTACTTTCGCCTCGATTCATTGCTTGTCACAGAGTTGTAGTCCGCGCGATGACAGGTGTGGCGGCGCCACGGTCGCGTCGTTTAGTTCGCTATTCACGCGCGATCCCCACTCCGTTTTAAGTCAATTCGAGTTCGTTCGCCGCTCTCTTCGGTGCCGGTCGGTAGGCTGTACGTGGTTATTTCCTAAGTCCGCGAAACTTTTCTCCGAAGTAAAGGGATGTGACAGAAAACAGCGTTATTTTGATAATTTTGTGTGATAAATTGTGTGAACGTTGTTTTTAATTGTGACTAAGTAAAGTGTTAGGTCGGAGTGGTACTGTGAGTGTGATTGTGGTCACAGGTGTCGCATTCCAGGGGGGACGCCGACGCAGCCTCTGTACCCGATACAGTAGGCAGGTGAACCGCTAGACAACCCTATTTTATTTGTAAGTAATCTACCTCCTTGTTACTAGTGTTTTATTGCCAATAAAAGACCCGTACGTAAGTATAATGTTACATAGTACGCACCTATAAATGGCCCGTTCACCGCATGATACCTCATTAATTTAATTAAATATTGTATAGTTTTCTAGGACTCCTTACTTTGTAAGTATCCAAGTACAAATAGCCTGGTTGATACCAGGCTATTTGTATTTCTTGAGATCTAATATCTCAACTCTGAACACAACAATGTGCAAACCAAGTATAAGTAGGTAGCTCAGACCAACTAAAATCGTAGGTAGGTAAATGTAAATAAGAATTAAGTACAGAATTTCGCATGCAGACAAATGAAGGTACAAAATTACTAATAAGTAAGTACTTACTTGAATGTTTATTGCTAATACTTGAATGTTTATTGAAAATTGTAGGTACCTAGACGCAGGTCTGTACCTAATTCATGCCTTATTCGTACAGTCAACAGCACATCAGTGGTAACATTCACTACAAAAATCGCTCTCACTGCTACGACATAAAGGCGGTGCCAATGTGCAATGTCGTAATGACAACAGCTGTTGCCACTGTTTGGTTGACTGTACTTTATACACCATGAAATGGATGAGATGCACCTACTAGGACCTTACCTGTCGTAGTCTACAGGTTGCACTAAACGCACCAGTTACACTCAGGTGCCTATTGTAGATAAGATAGGAACTACGAAGTCCACATGCTAGGTAACGGGAAAGACGCGCATCCAGTATTTGTAACATCGCCCGTGTCATTGCTGGCCATCCGGCCCAGTATTCATCTGATTGATGGCATTATACATCTAGGTATAAAAAATAGACATAGGTACCTATCAACTCAACCCAACCTCAAAAACATACTTAAGTACATATTCTATTTTTCATGGGTGTGCTTTGGGAGACGGGTCCTGGACTCATCAAATTACAATGACTCAATCTTTAAATAGTTAGGTAGCTACTTATGAAAGGCCTATCAATCTCTCTAGGAGCAGTGGTGGCGCAGTGGTATCGCCCCTGCCTGTATCGGTAGGTAGTAGGTTCGAACCCTGACAGGCGCTTTACTTTGTGTAACTATTTCATCACCACTGCTCTTAAAATGGTGAAGGAAAACATGGTGAGGAAACCGGCATGACCTAGAACCAAAAATTTGAAAGCATGTGACATCTACCAACCCGCACCGGGCCCGCGTGGTGGATTACGGCCCACCCCCTCTCACCGGGTCCGTGGCTTAGGCCCCCAGTGGTCGACGCACCTGTGGCCGACGCCCCCGATTCGATTAATTAAACACTCATCATCATCATTTCAGCCGAAAGACGTCCACTGCTGGACATAGGCCTCCCCCAAAGGGGGGGGGGGGGGCGGGTTTTCCATAATCGCCACGCTTGGCAGGCGGGTTGGCGATCGCAGTATAGTATGGTGGTGGAATGCATAGAGAACGCTGCTGCCCATTCTCCGGTACGACCCTTAGTCGCCTTTTACGACACCCACGGGAAGTATGGGGTGGTGTTATTCTTTAAGTCCGGCACCACACAGACTAAAAAAAACACTACTCTAGTGAAAAGACCATTTTCGCGTGTTTCTGTACCAGCTTCACTGTCATTTAAATAAAACAATAACAACAGTTCAATACCTCCGTGCTAACTTTGTAAAGGTCCTGCTGCCTTGATTGTTGTGCAATGGCTCAATGCTGGTCCTGCTCCACAACCACAACTAATTGATTAACACTGGAAAATACTATTGGAGCTGCTGAAGATTGTAAGATTATCTTTGCATTGTATAAACTCAATTTCCTTTGCATTGTATAACTGCATAGCACAGATGTGAGTTCTATGTAAGTATACCTTCTTTACCATTTACCGGGTAATATGTCTTTCATTGACTTGAATGTGCCATGGCGGCTGATAGTATGTCATGCTCACACAAATGTCTCGCTGACGGTGGCGTGTGTATTGGATCATTTAGCTCCCTTCAAAATGGTTGAGCTGAATGGTGCTGATCTATGCGTCATGTTCGTGAACGGGCGCCGTCAGTTGGGGCTGGTCATCACTCAGCTGCCTCGGCTTATTTTTAATTATTTTATGATTGTTGTCTTCTTACTATTTGCTGTACTCTGGACGCTCTTAACGCGTACGTATTTTTTTTACATCGTTCTCACATTTACTTGTAAATTCAACATTAATGATGTTTAATAATTTTTTTGTAAAAATACAATTTAAAAGAGTGTCCATGGAGTTTCTTGCCCGTTCTTCTCCATAGGTACCTACGCTTTGGAATGGGCAACTAGCTTCATATTTTCTGACTGACCGACTTCTTGACAATTCAAAAGTGCCTGTAAATGGTTTAATTGAAATAAATGGTTTGAGTTTGAGTTTGAGTTTGAATGTTAGCAGGTAGGTAGGTATAGAACGGTTGTAAAATCGAAGGTTGTAAAGGTGAGAAGAAACAAACACAGCTCAATTTAATTTACACGTGGAGGAAAATTATTATTTTGCCGACATGCGATTGTAAAAATATGTGCCATCTTTTAAAACCTACCTACCTACTTCATTTTATCGAAGTCTGTTAATCTGTGAATGTGAGTCACTGACCTTATTTTCGGTTGTTTTTTTTTTAATAAATATGCAAATTCGACTGGACTGCGATGTTTTTATTACTTAATAAAAGTTCAAGGCGTCTCGAGATATTCCGAAAAAAAAACAGGCCAAGTGCGAGTCAGACTCGCACACGAAGGGTTCCGTACCACAAGGCATAAAACACCGAAAAAAAAACGTTTCTTTTATACCCCTTTAAATTTTTACTTTATTTTATTTTTATTACTTATTTGTTTTTATATCGGCAACAGAAATACATCACTGAAAATGTCAACTGTCTAGCTATCACGGTTCATGAGATACAGCCTGGTGACAGACAGACAGACGGACAGTGGAGTCTTAGTAATAGGGTCCCGTTTTTACCCTTTGGGTACGGAACCATACAAATAGGTAAGATCATGGTGTCATTCTGTGTAAAGTTCACTTCGAACCTCATTTTATTTTTTAGATCAATTAGGTACGAAATTAACTTTTCATTTAATTACGCTTAACCGTGACCTTACACAATTTGAACTCATTTGTGTTCACCGTTAATCAACGCAGTTGAGATCTCGACTCTCGAGCATCGTTCCAAATTCATAGTGAATCCAAATGCATAGAGAATAATACTGCCGTCCTTACAAAAAGTGCAATAACTCGGATTTTGGGCTTTAAAAAAGTCTCTTTTGTCGACTGTACTTATGTAAGTACAGTCAACAAAAGAGATAAGTGTGCAGGTTTGTCGGAAATAGTTTAAGTTTAGTAAGAGACCGATGGATGTTGTCGACTGACATTTGATAAATGAGCTGTTTGTTTTCTATTAATTAAATTAAATTTTATTCGAGAACATCCATCGGTTTCTTACTAAACTTCAACTATATCCGATGATCCTGCATACTTACCTATCTCTTTTGTTGCTGTACATATCCGTAATCTGCAAAATTTGCTGATTACGGATATGTATGCAACTTTTTTGACGGCAGAATTCTATGTCCACATGGATTTTGTAAAAGTACGAAAAGCTTCGGAAATACCCGATAGGTTGCCTACACAGCATTCCCATTTCGTAGAGAAAGTCGCAGACTAGCACCATCATAAATTCTTACGAGATTTATGTGAGCTGAAGACATGAAGATATTTGTAAACGATTGGCCTGAAAACTAGTTACGTGTGCACTGTGCCTTTTTGAACGCAAGTTTACAGTTGGATTTTACGGCCGTTTGAGTTAATCTCACCATAATAGTAGTGAAGGCGGTTATGATAGCTTTTATGATCCGTAGAAGCTTTTAATCGCTAAGAAATACATACCTACGTAACTTAACTTACATTCCAGACTCTTAGTCCGCTTATGTAAATCAACACATAATATGTAACAACTCTAACATATCTATCATTAAGGTTCCGTACTTCAAAAGGAAAAAAGATTCACTTTGTTGTCCGTCCGTTTATCTCGGGAATGCGTGGAGGTATCGAGTTGAAATTAAAACCATATACTCAAGTCTACAGTCCCTTGAAGCTGTGAAAAAATCAAACTTCTGAGTTAACGTAAAATAAAGATACGGCCGTTTATGCCGCAAAAAATGTATATTTCGAAACTCTCAGGGGAATCAAAACCTATAGGGTGCTTCCCGTTGACCTAGAATCATGAAATTCGGCAAGAAGCAAGATCATGTAGCACAAGTAAAGGAAACATCCGAAAACCGTAAATTTATTAGTACATTAAAAAAAAACCCGTGATAAACTATTTGCATACCTACAAAGTACGGAAGCCTCGGTGCGCGAGTCCGACTCGACTTGACCGGTTTTTTTTCCATAGTCCTCATAATCGTAGTCTGTTTGATCTTTTTAGTAATGGTCTTCAGAAAGATTAGGTGCGTAGTATTCACAACCGGTGTGGGTGTATGACCACGACATGTATGAACGTATACAGAGCAAAAGGAGTATGTTAGGTTAGGTTCTGCTTATCCTCGTAGGAATAATGTGTATGTTTACGTATGTGTATGTATAGTTGGTATTAATAAGTCTCGTCGTCGTAAGTCGTGGTCTGTGTGGTGCCGGACTTAAAGAATAGCACCACCCCATACTTCCCGTGGGTGTCGTAAAAGGCGACTAAGGGGCGTACCGGAGAATGGGCAGCAGCGTTCTCTATGCATTCCACCACCATACCATACTGCGATCGCCAACCCGCCTGCCAAGCGTGGCGATTATGGCAAAACCCCCTTTTGGGGGAGGCCTATGTCCAGCAGTGGACGTCTTTCGGCTGAAATGATGATGATGATAATAAGTCTCGGCTGCAATATTTGCGCCAGTTTCAGATAAATAAAGTCGTTAGGATCGAGACTGATGTACGTATTCATAATTTTCCTAATTATTATTAAAATGTACCTAACTACTGTCTACACATTTGGCGTGAATTTATAGCTCAAAATTTGCTCATGTTCCAATCTAGAATTCTAGAATAAATAAATGTCAGGACCTTATCTTTAAACATTGGTATTTATTGACAAGTACCTCGCTATGAGTTATTTTAACTAACCACTAATAGAAGGGTCGTTCCTTCTATTCCATTCACACTGTTTGTACGTGATTTATTAAGGAACTGTTATTCCGCATTTAAATAGTTCACCTCACTATAATAATATATTTCCACAGTAAATTCTCCTCATTGTCATTAAACAGATCGTAAATGTTCATTGCACGTGTCAGAAAGGTGAATGGTACTATATGTACAGGTAATAATATCAGCTTAATTAGCAAGCTTTTAGTGTGGTTGGTTGGTGTCATTTACTGTGTCTGGTGGTGTTACTAGTTATTTAGGTACTGTATGAAGTACCTACCTATGAATATGGTGTGTAGGGAAAGGGATTTATTAAGAAAAGCACAGAAAGACAAGACTAGGCATTTATTTCAATTTGGCTTGTCAGTTAAATACGTTAATGAGAAAACTAGTTGCCCGTTCCCAAAACTAGGTCGTCATGAAGAAGGAAGGGCAAGCAAACTTCATGGCAGCTTGTTTTAAAGTATTTATCAGATCAACACATTGTAGGTACATTTGCATATACAATTATTGTTATCACATCAATGATTAATCTCTTGGACCATTTCTCAAAGTTAGGTATAGCGTTATAGCAATGGTGAATGGATAGAAACAGAACATGAATACCTATTCCGTAATTCGATTTAACACAAAAGCAATATCAGACTTATTATATTAGACCACCTAAAGGACAATACAATTAACAGCGATAATATTAATTAACTTACGTGAACGGTAGTCCATCTTTCACCACAGTTGAATCCAAGAGAGCCCGAATAGGCGGTCTCACATGTTTTATAGTATTAAAAGCCCCCCAATATTACTCAAGTACATATCTAACATTCCCGCCATTTTTAACAATCATACATTTTGACCAAATAACTTTTAATATTGACAGTCTTATGTAAATCTATTTTGACAGAACTATTTTAAAACGATAAAAGATATTCAATGTATTTTATAACAATTTATCAGGCTATAATTAGATGAAGTCCCTTAAACATACATTCCACTGAGTATACTACAATTAATTATTTATAACCACATAAACATCAAAATAGCACATAAAATTAAGAAAATATTTCAAATACAATGTGTAATTCTGCTATCCTTAAATCTTAGGTGAAAGTAAAATAAGTTATTGTATTTATTTAGACCAACTCACAAATCACCGGTTCGTTCGGAATTCGTTCCTAATTCGTCTAGAAATACTCTTGACAGTTTGGCAAAATATAGTACATACTAATTCCATGCAATTTAGGAAAATAAATCAAGATTATATTCTATAACTCTACATATTCCGACACACGCGTAGCATGAACACTTCTATCTCTACGAAGAGTAGACACATTGCTTTCTGTAAAAAGTGACATTTCTTTTCTTCATTTTTGACATATCGCCTAGAAATCTTTCTACAATCTGTCATTGTGTCTTTCGTTTCCAACTGAGGTTTCCAACGATCTTTGTCTAGGTCCTTTTATATGTAGACTATTTCAGAAGAAAGTTTTCTATCACAAATGTCAAAATCACACTGACAGTTGTCTATGGTAGTGAAGAGATTTTGTAATCGCTAAAGACAGTACAAAACTTTCTACTCGACGGCCACAAATATACGGTTATCTACAAAATCCCACGAAAAAAAAAACAAAATTCCCAATATTCCAATGGCTTAACGTGCTTTCCGAGACACGGAGGGGTCTCGGTATGCAAAGATGGTCACATGGTCAGTTCCCTTTTTAACAAACCCTGAACCCAATTTTCTTATTTTTTCTAATCTTTAACATTAATAAACCCGGTAGCAACTTCTAATAAACTCCACCGGAAGCAATGTTAGCACAATTACAATGATCTTTTTATTATTGTTTAAATGTTTATTGTTTTGATACGTTGAAATAAACAGTACAGCAAATCCAATTGTTCAAAGAACAATCGATCTTGCTCATATGAGTATTTGCGTGTGGCATTGAAGAAGTAAATAAAATAACAATCCTGACAAAGATACTTTACCTAAAATATCACCTCGCGCATTCTGCCCAAAATAAGGCATTATTTGATTAGGCATCACGAGTCTCCATGAGCTTTGTCGTCGTCGTCGTCGTCGTTTCAGCCGATAGACGTCCACTGCTGGACATAGGCCTCCCCCAATTTTGGGGGGGGGTTTGCCATAATCGCCACGCTTGGCAGGCGGGTTGGCGATCGCAGTATGGTATGATGGTGGAATAAATAGAGAACGCTGCTGCCCATTCTCCGGTAAGACCCTTAGTCGCCTTTTACGACACCCACGGGAAGTAAGGGGGAGCTTTGTACATCTATAAAATTTTCTAAAACCTTGCATAACAACTTGAGTTCTTAGGACTCAGGTTCTGAGTTCTTAGGACAAAACATTGGCCGCCAAGAGAGCAAAATTCGCTGAAGACATGACGGAATCATTGTTTAATGATTAGCAAAAATAACCAAAAGGCGCATTGTGCATGTGCATCCTAAACACAATCACGACTAACGTCAACAGACACCCAAACACGCACTGCCGTCATAATCTAAACAAATCTGTCATCGCTTCTGTACTGCTGATCTCACGTTTCAAAACAAAAATTGCCAATTAATAGATAGGATCATAATTAACATCGTCAATATCACGCTATTGTCTCTAGTTAAGAGTGTTGCTAACAATGCCTATCTGTTTAACGTCTATTGTGTAATGAAATAAGAATTGTACACGATTTTATCATGCAGTATTGTTGTGGTTTTTGTCATATCTGACTGTCTGTTAGTTGAAGGTAAAGTACGGTAAGTAAAGACTTCAACGCGCAAGGTTTACATATTTTATCATTGGCCAAAGATCTTTCACACATCAATCACATAGTGAAAAATCGTAAGGTTCACCCTGTCTACGATAGCTGTGTAATTACCAGAATCTTAACGTGACTAATTAAGTGAAAAATAATCTGGACTGTACTTAATTCTTGGCCAAATGAAGTGACGACGACTTGAGGCGACAAGTGATGCAAAGCAGTAAGCAGTTATGTAAAGCTATACTTTTCCAGTATCAACCCCTCCACGGAAAGATGTGATCTTTGGAAAGAATAACTTAAGCCTCCTGATCTCTTAAAACCATCAGAGTCTCTCATCCGGGCATAAGTTATCGTGGCCTACTTGGAAAATCTTAAATAGACTTCGTACCCAAGTAGGCCGCAGCAAGGACAACCCTCACAAGTGGGAGCTAGTTCATAGAAGGCTCTGACATCCTGTGTGTATGCGGTGTCTCTCCACAGACAACCTCCCATCTTGCACCGCATGCCCCTGTCACCTGCACACTTGATGGCTGCGTCAGCAAATGCTATCCGCGTTGCTGAATTTTGGGCCAAACATCTAATATTTTTGCCTTCGACACGCTAAAAAGAAGTTTATGCTGACTTCTCATTGTACGAAAAGCCTATACAATGCGAGGTCAGGAAATGGAAATGTATAGCTTGATATGTTGTCGAGTGTACTGTAATATTAATTTTAAAAGAGAGGTCCCATCATAATTAACGTTTGCCCCATTGTCATATAAACCTGGCAACTGTCTGCCTACATGTCACAGACACTTGACTCTTTAACGCTACTGTTTTATCAACTGACCTGGGTAACATTTCACATCTTTTACGAAGATAAAATGGAAATATGGCGTCCGTAGTTCTATGCTCTCGATTCTTATAGCTTGACCCCCACACTTGCCCCTAAGATAAGATATTCAAATTTCGCAAGCTTTTGTGATAATTTTCTTGAATAAACTTATAATATTATCTTTTTGGCGGAAATCGCTTGATTTATCTATTAAAGATACTACTAGTTTTAGAATTGGTTTTTATTGATTGTTGTTGTTCGCAGTGCGGTTAAACAACGGTATCTGAACGGCAGAACCTTTTATCTGTCCTAAGGCTAGTCTACTTCTGAACATGGCCCCGTTTCCTAGGTAGCTAGCTAGAGCAATCTTGAGGAGATACAAACGGGATCGGAAGATTAGGTTACGCCACCTTTCAAACTGAGTGCGAATTACAGTCACTTCGAATGACGAATTGAGGCTCAATAAATCAGGCGCGTCAAATACATTCTGAATAGGTTTACGTCATTATCTGGAATGAAAATTATATCACTAGTTCGTATTAATTTGACCCGTGATTAAATTCTGCAAGATTTACCAAAAGGGGTTTATTTAATTACTAGCTTCCCTGGCGAATTTCGTACCGCCTCAGAATCAATAAATGAAAATGTGTGAGAAAGTGAATTAACTTCATTTTTTTTTTCTGAAATTTTATCATGTCTTAATAGTTATTCTGCTGACACATCCAACACATCAAAGATCATAAAAATCGGTCCAGCCGTTCTAGAGTTATAAATGGTGTATCTAACTCGACCTTGTTTTATTTATATAGATAGAAGATTTAAACCTATCCCACACAATGAGGTACAAAGGCGGACTTAGGCTACTAAGGGTGGTGAAGAGATAAGATTGAAGGTTTGATTGAGAGGAGTAAGATTAACTTAAAGTTCGGCACTTAAATCAAAGAAAACCTCATAATATGGGCCTTGGTTAGTTTCCACCAAAGTCTTCTAAATTATGTTGTCTTTTCCAACTGTTCTTAATAAATTCACATGTCATTGCGCCCGCAGCATTTCCTGTAAAAATTTGACTCAGCAAACAGGTTCGTACTGTTCTAAGAAAAGTTGAATTTAATATTCTCACGAGAATTCCGTGGCTAAATATGGGCAATTGTGCAAACACAAAACATTCCTCTTGCCTGATAAATATTTAATTCAAATGGTACCTGTTGAGGTACTTAATGTTCTATCAATATGCAAGAGTGTTAAGAGCGCGATACAAGTCCGGTTGGTGCAATTTATTTATTTTACTCCTTTGTCCTAGTCATGACTTAGAAGAATTATTTGACTTCCTAATACACAAATACGTAAAATGAATCTTACTAAAAGGTTCATTGGCATCGTCGTAAAGGTATGTACTCGTACAGAAACAAGTGTTTGGACAGCTTTGTGATGTTATTTGCATAACTAACAACTCAACTCAATATATATTCTTCAACCTTCAAAGTCAAAGCATTTATTTCAAATAGGCACATAAAAGGCACTTTTGAACGTCCCACATTACAATAAAATAGAATTGATTCTAGTCGCTCATTCTTAAAGGTAGTTTTCGTATGGAGAAGAATGGGCAAGAAACTCCACCGTCCACCTTTCTAAGTAACTTAAACCCTGTACTTTAAGTTATACGTCGCGTCGCTTGAAAAAAGGCATAAATAAATCTGCAAAATAAAATAAAACTTTATTTCAGACTAGGTCCATAATTTTGTTAGTATTTTGGTGTTAGTAACATGCTTATATGTAGATAGGTTAGTATTGTTAGTTTCCAAAACAGTAATTATTAATTCAGATCTAGGACAGTCCCTTTCAGGGACAGTCCGCTCTGGCAGCAATCATTTTTAGAATGCTGTTACTACCATGCAGGCTCTGTAGTACGGAGGCCGCTTTCTTTCACATATTTTTTTATTAAGTTCTTAGTAATTGACTACAATCTAGCCTAAATATTTTACGAGATAGATTATGTTATAACTAAGTGTGGTATTAACTTCTTTAAGTTAATCTTACTCCTCTCAATCAAACCAAAACATAACATCTTATCTCTTCACCACCCTTAGTTGCCTAAATCCGCCTTTGTACCTCATTTATTTATTTATTTAATACTTCAAGCACATAATTGTGTCAATTTGCACTTTTACATAATGGCATGGAAACCATCTGTGCGGGCCTCTGCGATCATTCCCGAAGCACTACAACGCCATGGCAGTCCCAACAGCATCCTAAAAGCATTATTAAATTGAACACGCAGGACGTTGTAGGTTCGGCGCGTGTATGACACCAACAGGCCACTCGTGTAGGTTAAACGATTGACAGAACGCCTTAAAAAGGGTAAGTAACTCAAAGGAAAAAAAATAAATATTGACTACTTAATTAGGTACTCTCCAAAATATAGTCTGAATCAACCTCATCATCATCACTACAGTCTAATACGTCCAATGCTGGACAGTACCGCATTTACTGTTAATATTCACTAAAAGGTGCCCGTGGCTAAATAATAACAGCCGCACAGGTCGATCGATCAGGTTAAGCTACGCTTGCCGCGGTTATTCTGTGGACGGGTGACCATATTTACATACCGTTACCCCTCCGCGCCTCGGAAAGCAAGTTAAGCTGTTGGTCCTTGTGGTTGGTCATTCGTGGATCTTTGACAGCCGTTACGGGTAGGCCGAAGCCCGAAAGTCTTGACAACCAGTCTTACCAAGGGGTATCGTATTACCCCTGGTATTCAGCTGCATCCGGTTAGACTGGAAGCCGACCCCAACATAGTTGGGAAAAGGCTAGGTAGATGATGATTCACTAAAAACCTTTGACTGTCTTAATCTTACCTTGATTTTGTCGAAGTTATTCGCACTCGCAGTGCATTTAATAATGCATATTTTTTTACAAAAGGGTAATTAATTTAATAGCTCAGTACCCTATTAAATGGCCTACGGCTATCCCACGCACCATCTCCCTGAGGATGAGCTATTCCCATAAAATCGAGTTATGATCCGATCTTATAACCTGTGTGATGATTACGTATCCTGCCTACTAAAGATTACAGCTATCCTCACAAACTCACAATTAACCGGCGGAAGCACCTAACAAGAACTCTAGCAATAAATGTCGAAACAAATTGCATATAATGTTCAAGTACATACATTATTCCCCGGAATTACGCAAGAGGCGGGGAAAACTAAAATTATGGATAGTAATTCCCATCAAATCTGCCGATGGATCGGTTAAGTATGGGAGTAAGGAATAGAGGTGCTAATTGGGATGGGCACATAATATCCCATGTTAATGCAGTTGCTATTAGATTATTTTAATTCTAATAGGTGTCCGAAAGCGGAATATGAAAGCTTCAAAAACAATTTTCGTTTTTTTATGATCTTTATTATTACATAACTGACGTATGAATCTAAATAATAAATTAGAAATACGTTGCTTGCTGGATATATTGCTGTTGCGGACACGACGTGTCTATAGGTACTAAAAGTAAGTTCTTCATTAGAAACTTTTTGCTTTTATTTGCTTCTATTGATTGAGCTGCCGTTACATGCGTGTATGGCATTGTACCCAACTTTTTATGTAGGTACCCAAACTATCTTTGTTAAACTGTCACTACTTAATTTGCCCTACAGGGTACAATTCCGCTTCTATTGTACCACTACACAAATCAACTTTTTTTAAAGAACATTCTTAATTACTTTCGTAAACCAGCGGATGATGCCGCAAAAATATAGGAGAACAAGACACCATTTAAATACAGCTTTATATTTAAAGGCTATTGGCCCGAACAAGAAATCCGTCATTTGTTTTTTTGTTCAAACAACTGTTTGCCAACCGACCCACGAAATATAGTGGAGTTAAAAGTCAATATTGTGAACACCAAGATACCATGTCTAAATCGTTTTTTGTTGAAAGCTTGATTTTGTACCTTCTGAGTAGTTTTAATGTGGGGAAGTTAGTTATGCGTGGCTAATGAATTTCATACGGGTCTAGAGGCGAAGAAATCATGGTATGATTGCGGTTTTTTGGTGAGTAACCTTGATATTTCTTAGTAATAGTGTCACTTAATGAAGCTTAGTGGTGACAAAATATAAAAGGATTTCTCTACAAAGGAATTCCAAAGCGACTGAGAAATCTTAATCTCGAGATGAAAGGCCTCCATTAAAAAACCTTTGCCTCAGATTTGTGAAAGTGTAACGTTACATTTCATCGCGCACAGGTCCATCCTAAAGTCTGGTTTTGTCCAGTGTCACACACATCTTAAGGTGAATGCGCAGTGGTAGACCGCAAAATTCAAAATTTCTTACGTTTTTTGCAATTTGCAGGTCACAAACTTCTTTTTAGCGTTTCGATGGCAAAAATAATATATGTTTGGGCCAAAATTCAGCAACGCGGATGGCATTCGCTGACGCAGACATTAGGTCCTTACGTGTGCAGGTGAGCCATTGTCTATGGAGAGACACCGCATACACACCGGACGTCAGAGCCTTCCATGAACTCCCACTTGTGGAGGTTGTCCTTGCTGCGGCCTACTTGGTTACGAAGTCTGTTTAAGATGGGAGGTGAGCCATTGTCTGTGGAGAGACTGGAGAGACACCGCATGATAAAATATGTAAACCTTGCGCGTTGAAGTCTTTACTTACCGTACTTTACCTTCAACTCAGCCAGTCAGATATGACAAAAACCACAACAATACTGCATGATAAAATCGTGTATTATGAAATATGATTCGCGACTATAATATATGTATTTACAGAATTAAAGTCATCAGAATCATTAATATATTGTTCTAAGCACTTTTCCATAAGAGGTTTGATCTTATTTATGGAAAAAATCTAATTTAGAAAGATGTATCAATGATTCTAATGATTATATTTCTGTAAATACGTACCTGTTATAGTCGCGAATCATATTTTGATTAAGATACAACCTGATACTGACCTGAAAACCGCAAAAAAACAAAAGAAAAATTGAATTTCGCGATCTACAACTGCGCAATTACCGACTTCGCTGTCGTAAAAGGTGTCAAAGGCGTATCATCATAGGGTACACTGGACAGTTTTTTTCATCCCAGAAAACCCATACGTATCTATATTACTCTTCATAATACTTTGTTGGCTAGGCTAACACAATACCTACATTCTCCTAGCTTGCATGTAGTGGTAATTATATGATTATTACTGTCGACTACAATGCCGTCCTTGCATCATTTGCAGTTTCTCCTCGTGAATAAAATTATTCTCGAATTACCTTCACGCCAAGAAATTCTGACATCCTAATTTTCAACAGCAAATCATACTGACATATTATCATTTATATGACAAATTGTTCCAATCAATCGGAACACATTATTACATGATCGATTAGATTCAAGTATCTTAAGTCTTCTAATGCATTGTTCTGTCAAGTTAAGGTCGATACAGACTTGATCGTCGCCCTTGCACTATATTCGTCGCTTCGCAACCGAACAAGTCTCGATATAAATAACAATGCTGGTGATTATGAATTCGTTACTAACATTTACGCATTAGGTACGCGTAGTTCGATGAATGGTTGTGTTGAGTTCGCATTACTTCGTGTTGAGCTTTTCGCTCACGGTCAACTTGGGATAGAAGGAATTGTTTTGCGTGTTGTTTGATAGAAAGTATAGGAAACGATGGATTGTGTGAAAGATGATATGGTTGGGAAGGGAGGGAAAACCGAGATCCAGCTTATAGTACCTACAGTAAAGGAAGCTGCGTGGCCCCCAGAAACATGGGATAATCTATCTAAAAGCAGGAGGTTGTTGACGTATAATAGGCAACAGTATTCAGTGTAAACTTTGTTTTACAAACCACCAATAATAACAAAGACACGCCGTAAGAAATATCTTCATCTAACTCCATAATTTCCAAGCTAGCGATTGCAATTACTATAACATTCCACGATGACTTAAACCTGATATCACATGATCACGTCATACATTACAGATATTACGCGGTCTAGTAATAACTTTTAATGATATTATCGAAGGATATGGACTCCACAAATCTCCATTTATGTCTCTTATCGTGTATTGAATCGAAACCCAAGAAATACATTCAACCTTTTTCATAAACCATAAGTAGTTAAGTAAGTATATTACTTATAATAATAACTACGTAGCACCGTAACACGTCAAGTCAGCAATAAATTAAAAAAAAAACATTCGCGCCAGCACAAGTCAGTCAGAATGACATGACGATGACTATTAACATGACGTAAGATAAATTAATGTTCCTAACATTCTAAAGAATCGAATTCCTTTTTCGAATATCTTTGAAATGGCAACGGCACTCGGCGTAGCCGGCTACTACATGGCTTTTTTATAACATGGGTATTTTTATTGCGCATGGACAGAACCAATGAGGTCTTCTTGTCTCTGTTAAAGCGGTACTTTCCTACCGGGGCATTTCAATTGGTACTTTGGACGTTGAAGTAAAAGCAAATATCAATAAAGAGTACTCAACTCCTAGAGAAGGAATTTTTATTAAAAAACTGTCATATATAAAATCTGAACATTTTGGAAAAGGTCGTATAAGGTAAGGTTAAGAAAATAAATTTCTCCTCAATTCCAAAGAGAATTAACCCAAGTGACACGAGGAAACAAGACTCCAATAATGATCAAACAATGCATATTATTCGCAGAAACTACGTCAGTCTCAAATACCTCCGTATTAACAATTTATTATCTCCAATTCAAACATCATGGCATGTCGCAATCGCATTGTTTTATCTGAGCTTGAAGCACACTAATCTAACCTGTTGAGGAATGTAAGGCCGTGTCTAACAGCCTTTTCTAAGGCACGTAGGACCTCATTTATCTGATGTGACAGGTATGAGAATACAGCATGACTGTTTGCATGTTTGGACACGCAAATTATGGGACATAGGGTGACAAATTGGGTAATTAGTCCGTAACCACGATCTTTGGTAGCTGCTTGTTTTGTTGCGAAATTCTTGCATCTGTGGCTTTAATCCATAGGATTTGTGGAATTGTAATCCTTATTATTGTATCTTACAATTGCAATAAGGAGCTTAAATGATTATTATTGCAGTCTGTTTTATTATTAGGATCAGCTTCCAGAATGTAAAGTGCTACTTCAATTGCTCTAGGTAATATAATGAATGAAGTGTGGTGTTTCCGCGTTTTAATCCTGATTTGTAAAATTAATTTAAAGTAAAAATTTACTTTTATCTTCGGCCGTGTGTTGCCCAGTGTTTTGGAAGCCAAGCATTCTTAATTTGATATAAATCGCGATAAAGTATATTTTCGTGTGTAATTTTCGTAGTATGCCGTCGATGACATAACCGAATAATTCATTCGCCAATACTTCTAATCGATCCATTAAGAAATTATCCGTAGAGAAATAACGTTTAACTAAATGATGGCTATGCAACGAGACACGACTTCTGATATCAACTGCAACAGTAAATCTAATACTTAGAACACGGCGTTTACCTTTGGCTGACGAGGTCGAATAATGTTAATACCTCTACAAGAAGCACTGTATCACCGTTATTTATGTCTACACTTGCATCTAACGTGTATTTGGCATTTTACTGTTTGTCAGGGTTAAGAACTCTGACTGAGAAACTAAGCATGGGTGTGTGCTGGTTTTAGAAAGCTTTTAAGAGGTAAAAGTGAGTTGTGCATCTGCATTGGCTGTTTCTCTTGCGTATTAAGATACTTGTTGGGCTCAGAATGATCAGCTCGTTCATGCTAAAGAGACAGTGACAGAAAATAATGAATGTTTGTTTTATGTGATTGAGTGAGTGAAGGGCAAAGCTCACTGGCAATGACTGACAAGCATCTTGTCAGTAGCTGCTTTATGCTAACGTGCCTGCTCCATTACTAGGGCAACCGCATTGAGTAGTAGATGTGAGATTCTAGTTTACCGTTGAGCATTGCTGTCGTTTGATGCTATCACTGTTCTTTTTGCTTTCGCAGCTGCCGGCCGCTTCGTTTGATCCAACAAGGTCACATTCTGGTATCTATACTAACATTATAAAGAGGTAAAGTTTGTATGTAGGGGTAATTGCTGGAAGTACCAGTCGGATTTGAAAAAATCTTTTTGTATTTGATAGCCCAATTCTTGAGGAAGGATATAGGCTACTTATCATCACGCTATGACCTTTATGAGCCGAGCAAAAAGAAAAAAAGTCAGAAAGAACGCTAAGCAAAAACGAAAGAAATTTCACGCGGACGAAGTCGCGGGCAGAAGGTAGTAATTATATGTATTTAACTAACAAATAGTAGAAGACGAATAGATGATTCTCTGTATCGAATTAGTCACACATTTTGAGCAATGGACCATCAAAAATCATGACAAAATGCACACATACATATAATTCTGAAAGTGTTGGTTGGCAATTTGCCGTACCGCTATGTCAACACGACCGAGAAATCTGTCACTTTTGTCACAATACTCACAATACAGCTCTCGTGACTGCAAGCTAAATATTTTACGTAAGTTCAACCTAATACAGAGACAATGGCTACCTTAGTTTAGCTGATAAATTATTTCTAACTTATAGGGTCATAATGGTCATAATCGAACAGCCGACTTTGTAGGTGGCGGTCGATATCGTTATGTCAACTGACTAGTCTTATGAAATGCACTATACGTTGTGTTTTCTTAACTTTCTCATAGTGTACCAGTTAAATAAGCTTTCGCAGTTCCCTGATGCATAATTCATTAGAGTCAGGTGCTTTGAAGGAATATATTTGCTTGATCTAGTTTTTTTTTTAGTTCAGGCTTTAAATCTAATTGACCTGAAACTAGGAAAGGAATTGCTCACCCTGCTGTGTTCACTTCTGTCGTCAATAGGGTTAAGAATGTTGACAATAGGCGTGACGACAGTATCAAATAATCAAAAATTTAATGATGTTAGGGGAAAATACATATTAAAAGGATTTAAAACAGTGATTTAGTTTAATTTAAAAACTTGAGATTAATCGGATTTTCACTAAAATAAAAGATTAAAATACTGCAGTCGGCCATTTTGACTGAAACACCAATCACAGCGCATGACGTCACGCCTATGTTAACATCACTGTGGTTCACAGAGTACACTATAGATAGTATACTGACAACATTTGATGTTTACCTAGGCGTGACGTCAGATCCGACGCCATGACACTGTGAGCTGTTTTCGCGCCCTATTGAAAAAATATTAGAAAAATGGCTTCAAACTTCGTTAAACTTTAGTTTATTACCGAAATAGTAAATGTGTACGTACATTACGGAAGAGGATTTGAAAAACATTCGTCATGCCTATTCTGACAACTATCGGATCCTAAGTTTTGGTAACCCTCTGAGGGGTAATTATTGCCGTATTTTAAAAACGTTCACATTCTGATATCAGTATCAATCTGTCAAAAATAACTCTAATTTTACATACATTCTTGACACGTTTTTGACATTTATTGTCGCTAAGATGAGATTGCGACGTGAATTTGATCGTTTTTAATTTGCCTTCAGATATCAGGAGTCGGATGTAAACGAATATGTTTATTGTGTATTTTATGTTTTATTTTTCTCTCTGTTCTATTACTTGTTTTTTTTTTTTTTTTCTCTCATGGTCTGGCAGTTTGAGTAATTTATGTGGCCTACCCAAATGTCCTTTCTTTGGTATTGTTCGTCGAATCGTTGAGCTCCTTAAGTCTTGAGTTGAGCTGCACGATTTCTGACAAATGCGTGCACTGACTGGACAGGTCCTCTCAATCTGTGTGGTTCTTTCCTCAAAAGACCATCTCAGACATCGATCTACATGGTCTTCATATAACCTGACCAAGATTATGTCTGGACTTTAAAAGAGACTGTGACCTCTGAGTTTGTTTCGGCCTTTCTTCTCAGAGTAGTCAGATAGGAAACGCCGACCTCATCTAGTTTAAAAAAAACATGATTGACGTGTAAAAGTGTTTGTACAAACCTACTTACAAAAATAAAATCATTTATCATTTATCATTTATCAATATCCCCCTTGTGTTTCGCCTTGAAACCGACCAACCGCCATTAGTGTAAAAAGGTTTGCATACAACTTAAACCTCCGATGCTGAATGAATGAGCAAAAAAAAACAAATCATTCTCAGAAAGAGCAGTAATGTACTCTCTTCATTCGTTTTATATGTACGATACTTTAATGACTACGATTATAATGTAGATATTTTCTCCGTCATCTGAGTCTATTATTAATGTGTTTCCGATAGAAATCTTTATGATTACGATTCTCTTGAATAACATAATTCTTACAAAGCAGTATTTTATTGATTGCGTATTCAATTGGTATCCAACTCTGGGGCTGTACTAAACGGAGCAACCTCAAAATAATACAACAATTCCAGAATAAAGTACTCAGGGATGCTGTAAAAGCACCTTGGTACATCAGAAATGACGACCTCCACCGTGACCTTAAAATAGAACTCGTCACCACCATCATTCAAAAATTTGCTGAAGCCCACGAACACAGACTTCACCGACATGTGAATGTTGAGGCAATCCAGCTGTTAGACAACACGGACCTAGTGCGTAGACTAAAGAGAACAAAACCTTTTGAGTTAGTGTAGTGTTTAAAGTTAGTGTATAATAGTGATCATTGCTGTGCTATGCATATAACACATGAACAAAGTGTTTTTATCAATACCAGACTCTAAGAAAGTGCTATGGACTTGTATAAAAGTGCTAAAGGACGCTATTCAAAATCTTTACCGTATAATAATAAGTTAGAGTTAAATTGCTTATTAGTCTTTTAGGCTAGATTGTAATCATTTATTAAGAAATCTGTTCTTAATAATAAGGAAAAAAAAAAAAAAAAAAAAAAAAATTGTTTCATGCGTTTTATATGTAGACCATTCATGTTTGTTTTCCTTTTAAATTATATTATCTGTATTCTGTTGTAATGTTTTTCCTTTCAGTGTTTACAACTGCGGAAATAAATATTTGTACTGTTATATGTGAAGGAAACTTTCTAAACAAAGGATTACACAATTTTATAACAATGAAACTAATAAAATATTTTGTTAAGTAAATACCACCGAAAGGAACTTTTTGAAATTTCATTTATGTATGACAATCATAGATATCTGATGACAGTCATCATTAAATTACGCACACTTTGGACATGTTTTAATTAGAATCGAAATACCATTTTTTTTATTTAAAACAAAACTACTATTTACTTCGCAATCTTGACGTCACGGTCCTCACCAGCTAATTTTATTATTAGATCATTTGTATTATTTTAATAATATAAGTATCATGTTCAATATTAATTTATTTGAGTACTAAACGATCTGCTAATATTATAAACGCCTGACAGGCAGTAGGAATGTACTCTAGATAGTAGTCGGCCTCAACACGGAGCGAGGACACCAAGCGGTGACGACCACACTTTTACTAAGTAAATGATTAATTAAATATTAAATAATTTCGTTTTATTATACTAAAGGCTGATTTTTCAATAGTCTGATAATTTTTATCTGAAGAATAAATGTGACGTTTTGACAGATTGTCCATACAGAAACTGTCAAAATGACAAACTTATTCGTCGGATAAAAGTTAACTGGCGATTGAAAAATCAGCCCTAAGAAATGGAAATAAGTATAGGTTTTAAGGAAAAAAGTAGAAAGGTGCTGAAATAGGAGGATAAATAGAAAGTTTGGTCTAGCAGAGTATTTTTTTGTATTTCACTTTTTTTTCCGGCGAATACTACCAGTTGATTCTTTAAGATTTTATCGTTATTGTAATGTCAGTGTGAGTTTAGCTTTACTTAGGTACTAGCGTTAAGTTAAGTAAGCAAATTACTATAAGTACATACTTGTGGTAATTTTCTTAGTACTAGCAAGTCTAATTAGATCCTGTTTGAAGGAGCTACACGCATCTTTTGCAAGCTACTACCACAAATGATGTAAAAATAGGGTGTATTAGAAAAAAAAATCCTCAAGTACCTGCTTCTTTAGACAGTACAGGTAAAGATGAATATTTGAACCTCATTTCCTGCATTAATATATTATAAGAAAAATCATAAAACATGATTCAATCCTGACCTTTGAAGTTAACCTATCACAAAATAATTGCTATGTGGTTTTTCTACTAAAGAAATAATATATTATTTCTTCGTGACTGTTTTGACCTTGTCCCCGTCACTTATGTAGCGTGCAAGTGTTTTATAAATTGTAAGACACTATTGAATTGACACCTAAAAGTCTATTCAACCTTATGTTTTAAATTACTATTATTTCAAGATAAACAAATATCAACTTTATTTTAATGTCATTTAAGTAGATTTCAGAGTGACTAGCACTAATGAAAAAGTTATAAAAAAAATGTTTGAAGTTGGAGCGTAAACTGAACTTTATTGTGTAGGATTTAAAGTTATTTTCCCATAAACTCATATTTGTTTACATTTTTGGCAAATAAATCACGAATGCAGATTAAACGAATAAGCCAGGTATACATTCTACTTATATATACTCATATATCGACGGCGAAGTGCCAATACCTCCTAACTGACAAAGTCAAAAATTTACACAAACTGAATTTTTTTTTCAAAAATAGACACTTTGCGTTGGTTTGCGCGATTCCAATAAAACGCGAATAACGCTTTTAAATTCAAAACAATAAAAAAAGTGAATTTCTCGAGGAATGTCAGTTAAGAGGTATTGGCACTTCGCCGTCGATATAATTATACTCATATAATCTACTTTTTGCTCTTCAGAATATGTCGCTTGTCAAGTTGACACTGCTATTGTTTGGGTCTAGAATTGTGCTTGAAAATAAAACAACGGCTTAGAAGTTTTGACTAATAATACGACAGATAATTTTATCCGAGGAATAATTTTGAATTTATGACAGTTCTTCCATACAAAATCTGTCAGACGTAAATTTTATTCCACGAATAAAAATTATTTGTCGATTGAAAAAACCAGCCCTAAGTATGAGCATTAATTTGTTTGCCGAAGGAATAAAAAAAAACTGGCCAAGTGCGGGTCGGACTCGCACACGAAGGGTTCCGTACCACAAGGCAAAAACGCCGAAATAAACACGTTTGTTGTATGGGAGCCCCCCTTAAATATTTCAACTGTCTAGCTATCGCGGTTCTTGAGATACAGCCTGGTGACAGACCAACTGACAGACGGACGGACAGACAGCGAAATCTTAGTAATAGGGTCCCGTTTTTACCCTTTGGGTGCGGAACACTAAAAACACTATATCATCGTAGGTGCTTTCTATCATCATCATAATTCTCTTGCCCTTAAAACCCATTTAATTTGGGAACGGCGCAGGATGTCTTGTTTTCCATATTTCTATATTAGTCTTCATCTCAGTAGTCACCTCCGTGTCCGTTGTAGCCATGTCATCTTTCACACGGTCCATCCATCTTTTCTTAGGTTTCTTATAGCCTTCCACATCCATACTCAAAACTTTCCTCATCCTTCCTCCACTATCAATGATTAATAATGAAAACAAAAGTCAGGTCTGAGCCTATTCTACTCCACGTATGATGGTATGGTCAACAAAACCTCTTTTATTGTCATTCTAGCTGCGCCCCGCGGTTTCACCTGCGTGAATGTCGATCCCGTGGGAATATCGGGATAAAAAGTAGCCTATTTGTTATCCAGGGTGTCAGCTACTTCCCTACAAAATTTTATCAAAATTGGTCCAGCCGTTTGAGCTTGAAGAAGTAACGAACATATAAACACACACAAACTTTCGCCTTTATAATATTAGTGTGATGAAGAAATAAATGTAAAGAGTATATATTATCTGCAACTAGATATTTTTTTTTAGTATTTATTTTATTATAGAACGTTTCACACAGCGCTATTGTGGGCTACGTTTTGAACAGATATTTTTTGCCATGAAACAGCCTTTCTTCTTGCAGAATCCAGTCTTTTGGAATGCTTTATTATCATCGGCTCTGAATCATTACTGGTGCCGCAAGTACGAAAAACTATTAGTCTCCGCAAACATTAAACTTTACTGAGCGTTTATTTTCTACTGAGCAATAAAAAACTTGAACTGTCAATTTGGATCGTGATGCTGCGGATGGCAACATTTGCTATCTCTTTTCTTGGCACAGGAAATGGACTATGGCTATCTCGTTCTCACAACTAAGCGTCACATGCCTTTTGATTGGACCATCAACCTGTTTGTATAGGTGTTCCATCGAGAGATGGAATCGACACACAAGTATCCTGTGCACATTTTTTCCTGCCCATTATAGTCAATAGAAAAATAAGGACCACATAAACGACACGGTCTTTTAATTAAGCGTATCTAGTTGGAAAACTTTGTTAAAGTCTTTGTGTGGGAATCCAGTGGTCATAATGACATTTTTGTGTCTTAATTAATGCCTTGAACTCAAAGTGTGTTGCGCCCCTTTGTTCCCATCAAAAGGCAGCTCGTTATTCAAATTCCAAAGGCATGCAATGTCCATGCCAGTGGTTTATTACCTGTCCGTGTGATTAATTAGGTTCTATGATTTGTCATGAATGTCATTCTTGGTCTTGATCACTATGCTTACAAATAATAGTTGCTTGTTAGATTCAGGATGTGTCATCTACATTTTTCCCATTTTCTAGGCTCATAAAGAGCTTACAAACAAGAATTTAACAAATTTCATAATGGCGCCGATTCTGTTGTTCACAAACTAAACTAAATTTAAGTTCATGCATCTTTTTCTTTCTATTTCATTAAGAAAAGGACAGAAGATAAATATTAGTTAAGTCCTGTCAAATTAAGATACTCCATAGACAACTTTAGACGAGATTAAAAAATTGGAAATATACGTCAATTTACGTCAGGCGCTGACTAATTTGACAGGACTAAACTAATATTTATCGGGAATCGGCGCCAATGGCTACATTAATCAGATTACATGGTATTCGACAAGTACAGTTTCATAAACTAAAGCGCAGCCGATTCACCGAATGATACACCTGTTCCATTTCTCGAATCGGTCTCAAAGAATGTAATTAGTCGTTGCCCAACTGTTCCGCTCGATCAGTCTTTGTTTTGGGATTCCAATCTTTTTGTTTTATCGTTGAACGTCTTTATTACGTGTCATTAGAGTTCACAAAACAACGGGAATCTTTCAATTAACGCTGACGACTAATGACGTTTGCGGCTCAGCGGGCAGGAACGATCGCTTGCCTAGAGTCTGGGACATGGCTTCGGTTAGCTTGTGTCTATAGAATTAAGAAACTTCACCAGATAAATTCGAAAGATAATGTTTTTATTACGTTTAAAATAAAATATTATCTTCTACGTTAGTTATGTGTTGTTTTACTAGCCATTGGATTTAGCAATGTAGCATTGATACATACTGTTTGAAACTAAAAAGCTTGCGTTTATTAACCGGATTGCCTACTTACATGAGTCAATGATTTCGTAAGTTTTAAACTTTAAGATGATTCATGTCACATCCGCCAAGCCTTTGACCATATTTTTTGGATCATCGTACTGGAGGCTGTATTCGCTCAGTACTGATAATGATGCCTTTGAACTTTAAAACCTGCTGTATTTTTTGTACCGTGAGACTCAGTGAGACGAAATCGAATTTCCTCCGGCCCGACTAACCGCACAGGGTCTATCCTGCGGCTTCTTTGAATGTGCCCGAGCACCGTGTCGTTACTCCCCCTCCTCACCTCACCAACCTGACCACCGCACCGCCGAATCCTCGGAACCACGGTGTGCCACGGTCAACAGTCTTTTGTTTGTTAAACGCGATACAAAACCAACACGTACACGGAATAAAGCACCGACTTATTTACTCTTTTTGCGTTCTGAACCGGTGCAGCCTCTTGTACGCAAAACAAATAAAAGGTGCTCCAGATCGATATTTATGTATGAGCACCGATTACTACCTCCATGTTGCAATTGTGACTTGCAACTACAAAAGTGTGATGTAAGCGTTTTATAGCTAAAACATGACGAATAATAAAGGCTTATTATGTCCAGGCCTAAATGGGATCTTATTTTATCAATGTTTACTGTCAATGGTGAAGTAACAAGTTTATGGGCGAAATATTTCTTTGTTAAATTGTCTATGAGAAACTTAAACAGTCACTAGCTTTAGCAATAGCACCAGAGACTGATCTTTTTTGTGAAATAAAACATTTACCGGTGGACATTAACGGGTTTGGTCGACAGGCGTTGGAGCGAATAATTGATCCAAAATTAAATAGCAATTGAATGCACTTAACAAATACTTATCTAATTTTTGGTGTCTCGGGCCGATTGTTCATTGCCGCATTGAGAGCTTATTAGAAATTGGGCACTTTCAAAACTGGTTTTAAGATCGGTATCGATCGAAATGATTTTGTCAGGTAAGTACGTAAGTTTTTGAACTTCTTAATATGATCAAAATTATCTTGAAATTGCTTCTTACATCACGTGTTTAAATGATTGATTAATTGATTAAACAGATACGAAAAACAAATACGTGCGTTTGTCTGACATGTCTCCATCTAGAACATGATAATCGAGCTTATTATTTTGTGACTTGTGTCAAGTTGTGATTTAACTTTGACTGGTTACGAAAGGCTAACATAAATCTATTAAACTCGATAGTTTCAATTAGAATTTCAATGTTGAGTCTATGTACCTGTTGGCTAACTGTTCTTCAATAAAAAGGTAGAATTACTTAGGTAAGTACCTACTCCAGTTTAGATGCTTCAGCTGATTATTTAAACTCTTCTCTTTTTTTGTCTAAAGTTCATTCGCCGAGCTTTACGTATTGGCAATGGAGGGACAAAAAACTAAAACGACTGTATTTAAATAAATAAGCAAGAACCCGGATTCCTCACGTTATGTTACTGCCTTATTTTAGAGCCTCTATTAGTTTTGGCGTGCCCAGAATATTAGCACTTAATAAGCTGGGATCGGTAACGAGTTGCAGATCAGAGACATGCAGGAAACATGACGTCATTTTAAATGTTTTACCTGTTTCCATGCCTTTTTGAATGTGTTATTTCATACTTAAACATAATTGCTTAGATCCCTATCATTATTGTGCGCACAGCGGGATGGCTCCCGGCGCGGGAACTAATCTTGCCTATACTTTTGGTCGTATGAAAAAACTTGGGTCTTTCTAATCGTGGGAAGTCCGATAACTATGTTTTCGATTAGCTCCATTATGTTCGGAATGACTCTATTTGAAGAAAGTGTAAACTTGTTTTATTCTTCAGCTTCTGTTTGATCTTTGTTTCATGCAATTTGTTTACCATTAAGTTGCTATTGCTTTAGCTTCAAAGAAAACGTGACCGTTTACTGGAGTTTCTTTTTTGTCCTCTAAGTCAATGTTGCCGACTGAAATGTCTGTAGTATTAATCTTTTTTTCAATAATATTCAAATGCGCTGTGTCATCTTTGATGGACCAGTTCCCCTTTTCAATTTACTAATGGAACATCCAAGGTAGTGTTGATGCAATATGATCAAGTTACAAAATCAACAATTGGGTCTATATTTTCTTACTAAGTATATTAAATACGATATACATGTATGTACTTTTTCTTTATCTTCCGTCACACCCGGTACACGTAAACCAACAGACACTTGATACATGCGTCATACCTCCGGATGTGGTACCCTTACATCTGTAGAACCAGTTTGAGAATTTTTTGTCCCACTATCTCGTCCATTTGTTTGCCGACTCTTGGCCATTAGCCGACTGTTTGATGTTAGATGTGATAGAGGAATGGGTGCGGCTTTATATTCATACGTGGCCTTGCGATTTCGGGGAAGGTATGGGGTAAAAACTTGGATTCGCAACATTAGTGCAGCTTTTAATGAGTTGTTCGGTATTTTGGGATTCAGATGGTGAATGGGATATTTTTTTGTTGGAAATAGTGTTTCGGTTCATTAGAATTCTTCAAATGCCTAATTTTAAAGCGTCTGGTGTTAGAATTTCGTTTGGAGATCAAGAATTCGATATAGGTGAAACTATATTTTTCAATCAATCACAGTTTACAGTGTCAACTTGCGTTTCTTGCGAAACACGACAGTACAAGACAACTATTTCACAATCCAACGCATAGATGATTAAGTAGACCGCATCAGTACTAAACATCTCCGCACCGTATTCACTACGATGAGAACAGAACGATACTATAAAGTTAAATTGCATTTAAAGCATGGTTCACATGTTCCATATTCCCGTTCTCCCACGCAGACTCCCATTAAGTACTACACGCGATCATCAATCTAAGGCCGGAACAATGGGCTTAGGAAGACTTCAGCGTCGCGAATTTTTCGAACCGAATCACATACACGTGTGAAATGACGTTTAGAATCGCTGATGTGTGTATAACTTTCGATTTTTGTATCGTGAAAGCTTCGTGCAGTATCGGTAATAGGGGTTTTGTTTGAACATCGAGCCGCATTGGCTTCTTTTTTAGCTATTGTTCGGTTTTAATGGTATGTTATTTGACACGTCAATTCGTTGTCACGGTTTAGCGACGGTGAAGGGGTAGACTGTTTTTGGTATTTGGCTTTTTAATATTTCTGTCTAGACTTCTAGTGGTCTATTCTTCAATTTAGAATGAATAATTAATTAACTAACTTTATTTTTCTAGTAAAACGAGTTTTTATACGGGTTTTTTATTCGATAAGGTGCCAAGATTTTGTTTTTACCTCTCTTTTTGCATAATGTGCAGATTGCAATTCTCTAAACGTATTCAAAATTAAAGATCTGACAGAGGTTTTATCGAAACCTGTTGGCTGATGTCAGTCGCCAAAAATAACTTTACTGCAGGTCATTTAAAAGCCAAACCTAACAAATTCTGAATCCAAGTTTTTATGCGTTTCTGCTAGGTACTAATCATCAACCATTAAACCTTTTTCGTGTGTTCATTGAAGGTTTATTCTTAAAGCGTTAAATGTATTAAACGCCTAACGGTACCCATAACTTAAATACCTGTGAATGGTGGTTTAGATTTTGCCCTTTTTAATCATGAATGAAATTAGCATAGAGCGATGCCCCAGAATACATAGGGCTTACGCCAACAAGATGTTTCGTCCCAACATTTAAATAGACTGCCTTTGTTTAGTTCTCCCACGAATAGCAATAACGGAACAACACTAAATGGTAGTTAGGTACGTCACTACTCACTACGTGCGAAAATCCGATGCGTTATTTGTTCGTGAGAGAGTAAATTGAAATTTATGCCAGTCTGACAGTTCAATGAGCCATAGTTTATTCGAAACAATGTCATTGGCAGAAGCTGTACTTGATTGGTTTATCGATGGTTTTTGTTTGCTCCGACAGAAATAGTAGTTATTTGTTATTTCTTTCATGTAGTAATGTGGATGGGGAATTAAATGTGAGTTTGTGTGATCAATGCTTAATGTTTACAGTAGGACTAGCTTTAGGTGGCTTTAATATTCTTTATTTTCGGACAACAGTGATCCAGCGTGTTAGTAAACAATATAATAACTTACTAGCTGCGCCCCGCGGTTTCACCCGCATAAGTGTCGATCCCATGTGAATATCGGGATAACAACTATCCTATGTCCTTTCCCGGTACTCAAACTATCTCTATACCAAATTTCATCTAAATCAGTTCAGAAGTTTAAGCGTGAAGAGGTAACACACAGACAGACACTCTCGCATTTATATTACATATTAGTATTGGATTACTAGTGTTAGTAGTTAAAATACAGTACTTAGAGAAGAAGACAGAATAAATAGTATTGTGAAAAGGGCACCTGGGGATGTCCTTTTACTAATTAATTAACTAATGTTTAGTGATTGTCCTTCTCACAAAACTTTTAATAATCGGAGAGTTGATACTCTCCGCTATAGTTTTTAGGGTTCCGTACCCAAAGGGTATAAACGGGACCCTATTACTAAGACTTCGCTGTCTGTCCGTCTGTCCGTCTGTCTGTCTGTCTGTCACCAGGCTGTATCTCAAGATCCGCGATAGCTAGACAGTTGAAATTTTCACAGATGATGTATTTCTGTTGCTGCTATAACAACAAATACTAAAAACAAAATAAAATAAATATTTAAGGGGGGCTCCCATACAACAAACGCGATTTTTTTGCTCTTTTTTGCTCGATATCAAAAATGGCAACAGGTAGGCACTTGAAATATTCACAAAATACTCAATTGTATGTTAACTTTAATAATAAATAATAAAATTAAAATAAAATAAATATTTAAGGGGGGCTACCATACAACAAACATGTTTTTTTCGGCGTTTTTGCCTTGTGGTACGGAACCCTTCGTGTGCGAGTCCGACACGCACTTGGCCAGTTTTTTTGGAATGCTGTTGCCACTCGCCCGCAACCTTGACAACAGCGACGCAGCTTTCTTGCGAATGAAGAAAAAAAAAATTCAAATTGGAAAATAATTAATTAGAATATTTGATCGTTTTTAAGAATGTAGGTAACTTTTGGTCAAGCTAGCCGTAAACCAAATTATCTAATATTTTGTCTAATTTAAAAATAAATGTATCCCTTGACATTTCGCATAATTTTTAATGTTTAATAAAAATTATGCGAAATGTCAAGGGCTATACATTTATTTATTTGCATATGATTTTAAAGAAATCGTCAGCCATTTTGCTAAGTAAATTAATCACCGATAAGATCTTTTAAAAGCAAAGCTTTCCTATTTCTCAAACAATAAAATGGAGAATTATGTAGTATTGCAGTAAAGTGTGAGAGTATTTTATGCAAAATGGCGACGTCAAAACCGATTAAAGTTAATACAAATTTTAATAGGTGATTTCATATTATTATCTTGTATAATAAAGTTCGTCGTAACGGTTGCATAAAACGTTTCTTCGACCTTTTTATGTCTCCAATATCCATTCTTTCTCTTTCTCTTTTCATAATTCAAGTGGCATTTACTCATGGTTGAGTAATTCGGTTGGCTTTTTATTATTAAACTGTGCATGTGACTGCTTATGTAGGTATGGCTCACCTACCAGTCTACGCATTTTGCTAATTGCTAAAAGTTTCGTTTAGAGTTCAGCCGCGTATAGGGTAACCGTTTGAACATTTTAAAAGTTCTGATAAAATGCCAATGTGTTGACAATGCCTTTTTTTTTTGTTTTTTTTTTGGGTGGGATGTTATCAAATAACTTCTCCCGCTCTGGGCGGAGCTCGAGGGCGTGTCAGACTTTTACTGACTAAAACCCACCCATGTTCTTTCAGTTGCCTGTGCCAGGGCCACGGTATCTCTTTCGAACAACCCGCGACCCAATGTCTTGCATGTCTTTTTGGGGTTCCGTACCCAAAGGGTACAAACGGAACCCCAACACTCCACTGTCCGTCCGTCTGTCTGTCTGTCTGTCACCAGGCTGTATCTCTCGAACCGTGATAGCTAGACAGTTGAAATTTTCACAGTTGTTGTATTTCTGTTGCCGCTGTAACAACAAATAATAAAAATAAAATAAACTGAAAATTTAAAGGGGTATAAAAGAAACGTTTTTTTTGGCGTTTTATGCCTTGTGGTACTGAACCCTCCGTGTGCGAGTCTTTAACTTTATTTAGGTTTCTTTTTTAAGGTTCCGTACCCAAAGGGTACAAAACGGAACCCTATTACTAAGACTTCGCTGTCTGTCCGTCTGTCCGTCTGTCTGTCACCAGGCTGTATCTCAAGAACCGCGATAGCTAGACATTTGAAATTTTCACAGATGATGTATTTCTGTTGCCGCTATAACAACAAATACTAAAAACAAATTAAAATAAATATTTAAGGGGGCTCCCATACAACAAACGCGATTTTTTTGCCCGTTTTTGCTCGATATCAAAAATGGCAACAGGTAGGCACTTGAAATATTCACAAAATACTCAGTTGTATTTTAAATTTAATAATAAAATTAAAATAAAATAAATATATAAGGGGGGCTCTCATACAACAAACATGTTTTTTTCGGCTTTTTTGCCTAGTGGTACGGAACCCTTCGTGTGCGAGTCCGACTCGCACTTGGCCAGTTTTTTAATTTTTAGTCAAAAACTGCACGGGAAGCAAAAAACCGGACTAACCATTAAACCAATCAGCTATCACTACTACCTACTTTTTCAAAACTTTCCTCTAACAACTTTAATTGCGCAAGTATAGAATCCCGTAGCAGTAAACTACAGAAATGAGTACGTACTCCAGGTTGTTAACCCTTTCATACAAGCGTCAAAATAACTTATTTTCCGTCCGACTCACTGATTGCCCTCCTATCAACTGATAAGCTATGATTTTCCTTCATTACGAGGTCTATAAGAAAACATCGTGGTATTCAAAAACCGTAACACGGTACACACCGCAAAACAGTTTAGTATACCGAGCCAGAAATTACCTTTTTCAAAGTAGGAACCAGAGGGCTAGTCCCTGTTTTTAGGGTTCCGTACCAAAATGGTCAAAAAGGAACCCTTATGGTGAGACTCAGTCTGTCTGTCTGTCTGTCTGCCACAGCTGGATATCTCAAGAACTACTAATGCTATCAATTTTAAATTTAGAATGGTCTTAGATGACGTTTGTCCAACTTTTTTGCAAATAAGAAAGAAGTACAATATATTTTTTTTGCAACAGGGACTGAAAGGTGATCTTCAAAATTCGAAATGGGGCTACTAGGGCATGTGGGGTAGCATATAAAAGAGCGCTGTTTACACATTCTCAAATATTTTTTCTTTTTTTTAGGCCGCATAGTTTTCGACTTTTGATGAAAAATTAAAAAAACACCCCTAATTTAGCTACCTTTTTGACAAGTTTTTGACATTGATTGTTAATAAATCAATCAACTCAGCCTATCTCAGTCTACTGCTGGACTAAGGCCTCGCCCAGGCTGCGCCACAACACCCTGTCATCCTTCTTCCGCATCCAATCGGTCCCAGCCACCTTTTTAAGGTCGTCGGTCCATCTAGCCATCAGCAATCATCTCATTGATTGTCGTGAGATGAAATTGCGACAAGATTTTGAATAATGTCATTCATTACGGGAATTAACCTTTTTAGGGTTCCGTTGCCAAATGGAAAAAAACGGAACCCTTATAGATTCGTCATGTCTGTCCGTCTGTCTGTCCGTCCGTATGTCACAGCCACTTTTCTCCGAAACTATAAGAACTGTACTGTTGAAACTTGGTAAGTAGATGTATTCTGTGAACCGCATTAAGATTTTCACACAAAAATAGAAAAAAAAACAATAAATTTTGGGGTTCCCCATACTTAGAACTGAAACTAAAAATTTTTTTTTCGTCAAACCCATACGTGTGAGGTATCTATGGATAGGTCTTCAAAAATGATATTGAGGTTTCTAATATAATTTTTTTCTAAACTGAATAGTTTGCGCGAGAGACACTTCCAAAGTCGTAAAATGTGTGTCCCCCCCCTGTAACTTCTAAAATAATGGTTAAAGAAATTTATTTCTCAATAAGAAATTACAAAGATTTCACTTACTTGAGAACATTTTTAAAACTTACTAATATTAATAGAACTTTGACACACAAACTAAGCAGCTATTGTTTTCCTTTACAGAAAATCATTTACGCAATATTATTTAAGTTAATAACAACAAATAAGAGAATGATAAAACTAAAAAAAATATATGATGTACAATACCATGTAAACTTCCACCGAAAATTGGTTTGAACGAGATCTAGTAAGTAGTTTTTTTTTAAGACGTCATAAATCGTAAACCGCAATTTACCTTTTATTCAACCAACTCAAGTATAAAAAAATAAAAAATAACATTTAATTTCATAAACATAAACCTTATGCATAAACCCGGATGTTACGGAACCCTCGGTGAGCGAGTCCGACTCGCTCTTGCCCGGTTTTTGTTTTTTTTTTCGTGTGGGAATCATCAAATGACCCCTCCCGCTCTGGGTGGTGCGGACGGGAGTGTCAGACTCTTACTGACTAAAACTCACCCATGTTCCTTCCTTAGCCCTTTATGTTCCGGGCCAGCGGTAAAACCCTTTCGGACAATCCCGCTGACCCGGCAGGCTTCGGTCCTAAGGGGCCCCTTCCTCGATGCTGACATCTCTTTGAGGCCACGCGCGCCGTCCGGCACGGGCCTGGTCCTGATCGGACGGTGAGCTACCCACGGGAATTAACCTTCAGTTGTAGTTGGGTTGCTGTCTGTCTGTATGGTATCTAGGTATCTCTTTTTTCGACTGTACACACTCGTGGTACACACATAAATTACTGCATCGACCACGTTTCTAATAAAGATATTATTAAGCATAAATTACGTTCAATGTTACATTCAGGTAATTAATGGTTTGGTCAGAACGCATGAGTTTCGATCGTTAAATCAACATTTTGTTTCGATTTTCGATCAGTCGTTTCGTAAGATCCCGATCGGTGAGTTCATACGAACATTATTTATTTCTTTCTACGGATTTTGACTTTATTCTTTTGGTTTCCTGTTCACTTTCTGTAATGATTGAGTGTGAAAGGGAAACCGGTTCAAACAGTTTTTGACACAGCTTTTGTTTAATTTACTTTTGCACAATCTGGTTTTAATTATGATGAAGCGTTACGTTGCCGTTTAGCTAATCTTTTACTGCTTAAAACATCCTCAATTGAAGGTTTACAGATTTCCGGAAAGTTTGACCACCGAATAGGCAATAAACTTGATAAAAACCTTGAAATTACCATAGGTGCATTGCACATGCATTCACAAAATTTGCAGCTTACGATCTTTAGCAGTCAGATCTTTGCTGATGATATTAATTAACTCCCAAATTCATAGTAACACACTGGATATCGAATAGGGCGGTAACCGTAAAGGTCAGTGCTGTCAATGTTTAATAAATAACTTATTCGCGTGCTCGTCAACTAATAACGTTAATTATCTTAAGAATACTTAAAATATATAATCACGATCTAACGAAGGTGATGATTCAACTGTGAAGCACGTATTATATTAGTAACGTGTATTATTTACACACTCAAGGAAACACACATAATATCCATAAATTACAAGACGTAATCGAAATTAACAACAGACATTCAGCATAAGTATAGTCCATGCAGCATAGTCCATGTGGTGCCGGACTTAAAGAATAGCACCACTCCTTACTCCTTACTTCCCGTGGGTGTCGTAAAAGGCGACTAAGGATCGGACCGGAGAATGGGCAGCAGCGTTCTTTATGTATTCCGCCATCATATCATACTGCGATCGCCAACCCGCCTGCCAAGCGTGGCGATTATGGCAAACCCTCCCAAAATTGGGGGAGGCCTATGTCCAGCAGTGGACGTCTATCGGCTAAAACGACGACGATTCAGCATAAACAGTCCTTTAGCAAAATTATCCTATAGATAATTGACAGCAGTTGAAAAGCATATATGGATGGAACCTTATTTTGAATGCTTTTAGTAATTAATACACTAGTTTTTGCCCGCGACTTCGTCCGCCTGAAACTTCTTGTTTTCCCGACACACCCCGTCACATCGCGCTGCCCTGCCATTGCTATTACTTCGTTTTCACTTAGCGTTCTTTCTGACTTTTTTATTATGGCTCGGCTCCTAAAGGTCATAGCGTGATGTTTAATAGCCTATAGCTTTCCTCAAGAATTAGGCTATCAAATTGGGAGCAGTGAATGGGCAGCAGCGTTCTCTATGTATTCCACCATCATATCATACTGCGATCGCCAACCCGCCTGTCAAGCGTGGCGATTATGGCAAACCGTCCCAAAATTGGGGGAGGCCTATGTCCAGCAGTGGACGTCTATCGGCTGAACGACGACGATTTAGCATAAACAGTCCTTTAGCAAAATTATCCTATAGATAATTGACAGCAGTTGAAAAGCATATATGGATGGAACCTTATTTTGAATGCTTTTAGTAATTAATACACTAGTTTTTGCCCAGACTTCGTCCGCCTGAAACTTCTTGTTTTCCCGACACACCCCGTCACATCGCGCTGCCCTGCCGTTGCTATTACTTCGTTTTCACTTAGCGTTCTTTCTGACTTTTTTATTTTGGCTTGGCTCCTAAAGGTCCTAGCGTGATGTTTAATAGCCTATAGCTTTCCTCAAGAATTAGGCTATCAAATTCAAAAATAATTTTTGAAATCCGACTGGCAGTTCCAGAGATTAGCACGTACAAACAAACAAGCAAACTCTTCAGCTTTATAGACCTGAAGTGAAAAACATTTTCATTTTGTCACTTTCTTGCATATTTATCCCAGAAAAAAGGTAGCAAAAGGCAGTCTCTCAGCCAATATAACGCAGGCCACTATTGCTCTATTCTCGTGCCAATAGATGAGGTGACGCCACCAATCTGATTCCCTCACGGCATGCAACTTTATTGCTTCCGCCTGCACCGGCGCGGGCGCGGGCGCCGAGAACGCAAGTAATAGCAGACCTTATCTGAGACAAAAGGACCGACGCCACTAAACCATGTTTTGGTCCGTTTACCCTATTTATAGGATGTTGTGTTTGAATGGTCCTTAGTTCCGATAACAATATCCCCATATTTATTTAACACCTATGTCTGCTGTTTTGGTCGTCTATAAGCTATCTCTTATTTGGTTTGGCCCTGTTATTTTTACCCGATTATGGCGAATCAAAAAGGAGGGTTATGAATTTGACCGGTATGAATGTACGTATCGTATGTTCATCTGTTCCCTCAAAACTTCTAAACTCATAATCATAATTTATCAAATGAGGTATCCTTGGAAGCGTCTGGATCGTCCGCTGGTTATAGGCGACGTCACATTAAACACGGCTATTATCTCAACATCATTATAAAAATTTATTCATCATCATCAACATTTCAGCCGAAAGACATCCACTGCTGGATATAGGCCTCCCCCAAGCACCTCCACTTCGACCGGTTCTGTGCTTCTCGCATCCAACGGGTTCCTACGGCCTTGACAAGGTCGTCGGACCACCTTGTGGGTCCAACGCAACGTCTTCTGGTACGGGGTTGCCACTCCAGAACCTTTTGGCCCCATCGGCCATCTGTTCTGCGAGCAATGTGCCCTGCCCACTGCCACTTAAGTTTGGCAATTCTTCGGGCTATGTCGGTTACCCTGAGTTCTCCTGCGGATCTCCTCATTCCTGATTCGATCACGCAGGGAAACTCCAAGCATAGCCCTCTCCATTGCCCTTTGGGACACTTTAAGGCTTCTTATAAGGCCCATTGTGAGCGACCACGTTTCAGTGCCATAAGGCATCAATGGCAACACGCACTGGTCAAAGACTTTCGTCTTGAGACACTGCGGTATGTGGGACGAGAAGGTATTGCGTAGCTTCCCGAATGCTGCCCAGCCGAGTCGGATTCGACGATTGACCTCTTTCTCGAAGTTAGACCTACCTAACTGGACAGTTTGTCCTAGGTAAATATTATCGTCCACGATTTCGAGTTTAGCGTCTCCGATCTTTATGTGAGTGGGTGTTACATGGGCATTTGACATGACCTTCGTTTTGTCCATGTTTATTTTAAGACCCACTCTTTCGGAGGCTCTACTGAGGTCATCGAGCATTGTATTGAGGTAAATGTATTAATAGATTAAAATAATTACGTGTAACTTGTTTATCTAATAGACGATAAATATTGAATAGGTTGTACATATCAATTTAAGATGAGAATGTTTTCTAGTTGCATACTTTTTAGAGCGTGATCTTTCAGTAATCTGATTTTAGTTTTTTTTTTTTTATTTAGGGTGGTCCTTTACTGTCAGCGCTACACAATATTCTGAAAAAAAATGAGAACTGTTTTTAGATCGTAAATTAATTTGTATTTTCTTTTGTTTCAGGTTAGTATTTCATTCATCTCAAGTACAAACATCATTATTACTTACTGAAAGCCGTTTGGTATTGGTAAGAAATCTTATTTCCTATTACGAGTAATCTTAGTCCCAGTGTTTTCCCAGCATATCAGTGCCGGCGTTCTTAAAGGAAACTGGTCCTCCGCTTCTTAGGACCATTATAAATTGATGATTTAGAGATAGTTTCTTGGTTTTGTTGCTTTACGTAAAATCAAGAAACCGCCGTCGCCACTTTTTGAGAAATTTCCTATTCTTAACATGATCTTTGAACTACTATAGTAATACTAGCAGCGCCCCGCGGTTTCACCCGCATAAGTGTCGATCCCGTGGGAATATCGGGATAAAAAGTATCCTATGTCCCTTGCATCCCCGGGATGCAATCTATCTCTCTGCCAAATTTTATCGAAACCCGTTCAGTGGTTTAGGCGTGAAAAGGTAACATACAGACAGACAGAGTTACTTTCGAATTTATAATATTAGTATGGATACCACGGCTACCACACTACTATACTGCATATTACTATAGTACTACAGTAATGAACTGCCCCGTTGGTCTCGAGGTCGCAAGCGTGACTGCTTAGCATGGGTCCAGGGTTCGATTCTCAGGTCGGACAAAGTGTTATTGGGTTTTCCATTAAGAATTTCTTAGTAACAGTCTGGAGTTTGGAAGTTGGCGGTTTAATACCCCCCGTGCCTCGGAAAGCACATAAAGCCGTTGGTACTGCGCCTGATCTCTCCCAGGCCGTGTCGGATTGCCGTCCCATCGGACTATGAGAGTAATGGGAGAGGGAGTGCACCTGTGTTTACACACACTTGTGCACTATAATATCTACTGCATACCTGGCTAATTTCCGTTGAGATTGGCCACCGTGACCGAAATCGGTTGGCAGGCTACAATAAAGTAATGTAACATAATGATATAAATGTTTTAATGTGTTTTATGTTAGTAATGGTATACTGTATAGTAATGTACTCTGCATAACCATATAATTTTAATAGCACCCAGGACAAACTACGGTAGAAAGACTGTCGTATATGAGGGGGCACAACTCTATACCTAAAGTAAGATACGGTAGAAAGACTGTTACTTTTTTACTACCTAAGGAATCAAAATCATTTCCAACTTTTAAAAGGCTATTAAAGCACTATTATTCAGAATAATGTTTGCATTGTAAGTCTGTACTCTTCTTTATTTTATTTTTATATAACTTAACTAGCTGCGCCCCGCGGTTTCACCCGCATAAGTGTTGATCCCGTGGGAATATATAGAAAGTACCTCCATACAACATTTTATCAAAATTGGTCCAGCCGTTTGAGCGTGAAGAAGTAAGTAGCAAACATATAAACACACCCCAACACTCATAAACTTTCGCCTTTATAATATTACTGTGATTTTAGTTCATAAACCAACGAAACCGTCGCCTATCTTAATTATTATGTTTTCCTCATAGGAGTGAATAATTCTAAAACCTTAACAGCTGTTAATAGTCACTAAGTAAAACAACGTTTACAACAACAACGTTTCTGGAGGGCTTTTGCTTAGTAGCAAAAGCCCTCCAGAAACGCAATCCTTTTCACTTATCAAGCCGCTCTTACCTCTACGGCAAGAAAATACCATGGAAACAAAATACCGTCTGCCTTACACCAAACTTATGAATAATTCCAGATTCGAAACGTTAAATGTTCCTAAATCCCTTTTTCGTGACATCTTCACCGCTATTCTATAGTCATACAGTTCCCAGACCGTTCACACAAGTTCTATTCACAGCTATTACACAGCTATTATGCAGCAGAAACCAAGTCAGTCACATCATCGAAGCTCGAACAATGTCAAGTGTTCGCTCACAAGCATTTTCCCGTTGCATTCATTGCCATAATGTTCAGCGATTCACCTATTTCGTCTAATGTTTTTATGCAACGCGATTTGTGCATAAACTTCTACATTATTGGTACTTATGTATTCGTAACGTGATTTTTAAATCGTTTCAGATTATATGACATTAGAATTGCTGATCGTGGGCTTTGATGTTGTTCTGCTTTTAAGTTTTACCATTTATGTATAAATTCCTTAAATGTTCTTTTGTTTTGTGGAAGCCAAAGGCGTGTCGTGGAATTTCAAAAAATAAAGTAATTAGATGTTTCCTTATAAAGGCGTAGATTTAGTAAATTAAAAATAAAACTTTGCTGACTCCTAGTTAAATATGCATGATGAATCTTCACATCTATACTTCGTATAGCATTTCCTTTAGCATGTTCGTATCAGTATTGGTCGTATCGTTTACATCATCACAAACTAGCAGTTTTTTATTAAATTACCTATTTGAGAGAGTTTTGAGTCATTCTACTGTCAAATACTTCGTCAGTCTATTTAAGTACGATTAATAAGGCTTTTAAATGATCGAATCACATCTCCAAAAAACGTTTGCTTGTATAACCCATCACTTTCTCTCAATGCCAACAAAATGTATATACATATGACAAATGACCTACACAATTTTGCATCGCACATTTGTCACACAACATAATCTCGTGCATCTGGCAGTCGGCGCACGCGCACGTTGACATGCATGCCACGCACGCATCGGATAGCATCGCGAACATTGGTCCCTCGTGTTTACAAGCATTAGGTTAATCAATATCCTATTTATTTTCTTAGTTTTACCGATTTTTGTAGGTTTGCCAACGATTTTGTTTAGATGATCAGCACTAATGTTATCAGTGTTTAAATAGAATAGAAATTGAATCTCTTCTCTCATGAGGGTATTAATTAAGCCTCATCATCTGCCTAGCCTTTTACTAATAATTTTGGGGTTAGCTTCTAGTCTGACCGGATGCACTTGAGTACCAGTATTTTACATGGAGCGACTGCTTATCTGACCTCCACAACCCAGTTACTGGGTAATACAAAACCTCTTGGTAAGACTGGTTAATTCAGCTTCTATGTCTAATCTAGGATACCTACTCTAGCTAGGACATATTAGCCGGTTTGTAGCATTGTGAAGCACTTTCTCCTCTTTAGTTATCATGATTAGAACCTGATCCAATTTTGCTTTCCAAACCAATTCTTTTGTCCGAGTATAGATTTCCTTGATAACTTTGTCAAATTAACGTCTGTCGAATGTCAATTTTAATTATTAGTTAAGAACAAATTATGACTTAACACAGAGGTGATTTTTCTAAAATCAATCCAAACTGCTTTACAATTTTGCTTTAAGTCAGGCAAACAACCTATCATCTATTTCTTTTTATTTTAAGAAAAAAAAATGCGAGAACCTAATACCGAGCTTGTATTAGCATTTTAAACTTTGGAGACGGATGATGGCTTGCTACGTCACTATTTTGATACAGTTCATACTGATACTCAAATGCCTCTTATGAAACTCTTGATGAGATGGTTCTCTGAATGTTTTTGACAGAGATCACACACGTGAAATTTGAAATTCGTAAACAAGGTAAACTATAATAATTATCAGCAATTAAATCATTGTTACGTGTAGGTTCTTTAATAACAAAGACACATTTAAATATTCACGAAGGTTTGTTAACTTCAAATCAAGGTTTATCGTCTTAAATTACGATGGTTAAATCGGTTAAATTGCATATAGCTACAATTATTAGAATCTTCCGCATTCCGACTCAAAGCAACAATTAGGGTTTTACTGTCGTGAACAACTTTCGAATCTTTTGGGAGGAGTTCCAAATTCCGATGCCAGTTTTGGTCCTTATGCTCTTAAATGACGTATTTCAAAAGCAGTTTAGATGAAATCGTATGGAGTTCGTACGTCACGGTGCCTGACGGTTGCTCGGGTCACTGCCCGTGAACTCGTCTGCATTTCCTCTATTTACTGGTTTACTGGTGTACTAACCTCATGTTCTGGCTTATTTAGGGCGTGAATTGAATGAATATGCATTGTATAAGTCAACGCGTAACAATGAGTAGGCTCTTTGAAGTGAAGAATATGTAGACGTTTAATTCCGCTACAGACGGTGATATAATCTACGCCGAACACCAGATGTTATATTTTGTAAGGAGCTGATAGTGAGCTTGGTTTAAACGACATATTCGGTAATCCCCATCAAAAAGACGGCAGAACGTTAGAAAATGAAATGATTATGTACAATAGTTTACTCGCCTAATGGCAGAGATGTTATCTCAAAGAGAGTGGTTGCGTTTCACAGCAATTTCTGTCCTATTATTTAATCAAATCATTTGAAACGTAACATGTGAAATGTCATCACGAACTATACTTTGAGCCCATTATCATCTCATTAACTAGCTCTGGCGTCTACGATCGTGTGCGAAATAACCCATCTGCTTGTGGTGAAACCTGTGCGCGCCGACCTTTGACACAAAATCCAAGATGGCTGCCGAGCTGTCAAACTAAATACTCTTACTTTCCTTATCTGCTAACGAATCATATTTTACCGTTTCGTAGCACCTTTTGCAGATTCATTGTGTCTTTGATTCACAGATACCATTGTGAAACCATTTAAAAAAAAATTAGCACATTTTGTTGCCCGAGAATGACTGACTACCGGGTGGTATTGATTGTGTAATTCACACTTGAAACGTCTTCCTTTTCTATAGCATTGTCGATGGAAGAGATGAAATTACGCAAATTAACAATCCAAATGTAACTTTCGGTTATACTAAACCGAATAAGCATTTCAAATTCGCAAATAATAGTGAATCAGTTCCGGATAATGTCGGTTAGGATATGGCGCGTTATCTGAGTCCATAAACGTTAAGTAGCCGTGCAAATCATGTATCGTATTCAAAGTTGAATTCTTTAGACTTTGAAATTTCACCAAGATGTATTATCGGCCAAACATGACATTTGAAGAAATTACAATGAAAAGTTACGTGATTTTATTGTGTTTGTTGCGTGCACTACATTATGGTTCATTTATCATGGGCAACCTCGATTCGTCGAGCGCAGTCAAGCCATAGAAATTGTACATTACAGTTTCCTTATGTGTTCCTTCGTCTCTTATATGATTGATATCTGAAGTTTTTGTGTTGAGTTTTTTACTGGTTCATGTTGTCCGTTTAAGTTATGACTTAAGTGAGGTGTTTCTTATGAATCAGTGAAGAACTTTTTGTTGTTTTTATGGGTTTGTTGTTTTATTCATTAGTTGTCGTTCATCGAATATTCTTGTTCAGAATTTTTAGACTCGACTCATGAATTTTAATTTAACGATTTATAGTTAGTAGATATTTGTTATCAAATTAAATTCAGAAGCTCGGTGAGTGGAGTAAGAGTAGCTCTTAGAATTCTTGCTTTATCATTCAATAAAGATAATGGGGGTCCAGGGGTTCATGAGTTAAATGAGGCTGATTTTATGGTCGAGTTAGGTGTAATAAGCCGTAAATCTCCATTACTTTTACGACTTGAACTAGGCCTCGGCTGACCGTTGTTTATTAGCTTTCGCTCGCGCCTCTATTCACGTTCGAAGAACATTCAGACATTTAACAATAGGTACCATCTAACTCTGTACGACTTAGACCAAATCACAGAAAAAGGAAGGTTTAAAATGCCAGAAAGTTCATCTATTTCTGGTCCTTCGATCATGAATTTCGATTTTCAAATGCCAGGCCAGTAATAGGGATTAATGAAACATAACTGACATAAATAACCTACAATCTTTAACATACTCAAAAGTTTAGCAAATGAATGAAAAACGTAGAACACCATCCCACGCGGGTCGTAAGACTAATGAATTAACGGTGTTTCTAAACAATAGACCAGAAACTTGTCACTATTCATACGCCTATGTTCTTCGAATGCAATGGAGGTTCCAGTTGTAACAGCCAGCATTACGATGCATTGTCTGTGCATGGAACTGGCAAAAGTTATGCAAAATTTTCGCACATCGCATAAATATCCAATAGCCGCTGTGCTTGCGTCCGTCTGATCTCTAGCGGCGCGTTTCTCGGATACACAACGCAATGTTTCTCAACCAGGGACAACGTGACACGAATACCTGCTGCATTGCCCAGGCCAAAGGGTAAGCAGAAGAACTGTCAATACAAGTGAGTACACACTCAGGCTGCCAGCCAATTATGTAAGCCAATCCGGCAACTGCATTTCAGTGCATTGACCAATCGCAGCCTCCTTACGGTGTCTATGTCTGTCTCATTATCTTTCGTATTCAGTGAAGCATGCTATTTGCTTAGTGCGGTTTGTAATGTAACTCTGTAATCCAAACACTCATCGAAAATTGTGAAGATATATAACTGTTGCTTTTACTATAACCGTGTGAGTTAAAGTCCTCGTATAATTTTACACGACAGCACCGGAAGAAAACACTTTCAGTGTCTGTTAGGCCGTTAAAGAAGTGGGACTCACTTTCTATATTGCATTAGCGGTAGTCTTGCCTGATAAACTTCGTAAGCTGTTTATCATATACAAGCATCGCATGGTCTATACATAAGTACGTAGTAACAAGATGCGTGTATTGGACAATCGGTGTTCCATTTGCGATGGAGGTACGCTATTGACTTTGACATTTCGGACCGTCTCTTAAAGGTCTTCAAAATTTGTGCTATTGTAGAAGTTCTTAGAACGCTGTTAGACAAAATTCACATAATCGATGACAGATCATAAACTTATAAGTAATGATGCTTAGTCACCATCTGCCTAAAGGTTACCAAAATTGGCTAAACGACGCGCCGTTTCATTTATTATTTGAGTTTGAAACACCATTAACCATGTTTGGTGTTTACGACTTTGCTGAGAAAAAGTAGGCTGACAGTTAACTTTACAGACGGCAGTTTGACAAATAAGAGTGACATTTACGAATTTACATAAATTAAAGAAATGTCAGATGGACCTACTTATGGAAGTAGATATGCGTGAGTCGCAACATTTGAGACAGAGGAAAGTGCGAATAAAAGACTTAGGAGGCAAGGAACCAAAACCAAAACTCTCAAAAGAGAAAGCAGCAAAGAAGGTTTGTTAACTAATGAATTTGCATAAGCTTTTTCACAGAACCAAGCAACATGAGAATTGAAGACCAAGTAATGAGTCACTTCAAAATTCTCCGTAACAATGAAACAGCATAGCCGATCCAAAATGTCTCCTTCCTAATTTATTAATGACTAACAGCGCCCCGCGGTTTCAGCCGCATATGTGTCGAGCCCGTGGGAATATCGGGCTAAAAATTATCCTATGTCCTTTCCCGGGACTCAAACTATCTCTATACCAATTTTCATCTAAATAGGTTTAGCAGTTTAAGCGTGAAGAGGTAACAGACAGGCACACTTTCGCATTTATAATATTGGTATGGATTCTTCATAGGCCATTGTACTGTATATGTATATGCCCGTAACAAAATGCGTTTATACCATAAAGGCAGCCTAATAGAAGCCGTTCGTTATCACTTCGTGTTGTATAAACAACTTTAACAAGTACCCTACGTTCACATACACGACACTTGACCGGCAAACCCTGTAGTCTATGCTATTGTGTGCTATCTGGAAGTAGGACTCGCTTTCTACCTTGTGTTCATGCGTTTTCGCTGGTTGATAATAACTTCTGAATTGGCTATGTAAGGGGATCTTTATCTGAAGTTAGAGAGGAGATAGTATACATATATTTGATTTGAAATTCAAGGAATGCATTGGCGATGAATTGGGGGACATTACCACTCTCTCGAAATAAAGCTCACAGCGGGTCAAAATTGGAGGAGAGTTGCGAAAGATCAGTGGAACCTGGACCTGGACCTATGCTAAAAAGCACAGTAAACTAAGAGATATTCCGTAAACTACTGAAAATACCGCAACGCAAATAAGTTCAGAATAAAAAGTACGTATTATTATAACTATCTCATGATACGTGAGTATTGAACTGGGAGTTCCAATTTCAATGGGCTAATATACATATGAAGTAGAGAAATAAATTTATACGAACAAACCTACAACCTTAAAGATGACGTAGGCAAGTTGTTAAGATACGCAATGAATATCGATAGAATTCTAGGAAACCATAAATTAACTATTGAACTAGCTCCGTTTCTACCAGTTACATGTTAGAGCGTGATTATTAAATCTATTAGACTACTAAAATACTATCTATTATTATCATCACGATTTAGCATTCCCGACTTCTGAATTCGTTACGAAACTAATAACCATATTGACATTGCGAAACTATGTTGATTTACTTGGCGTGCTTCATTTGTTTCAAAACGAACTTATCTGATACCTAAGTTGTTACGCATTAGGAATGTTCTAAAACAAGCCGTAAAATCAATAGAATAATGGTTCCTGTCGTTTCCTGAACGATACATTATTAATATTTCTTGCATGTACTTTATCTTGCTTGATAATGTAACAAAACATACCTAATACGGGTATAATAGGAAGCTGGTTGATAGTTGATAGATAAACATTTAGACCAAATCGTTTACATGTGCTATAAATTGTACTGTTCAGTATTGTTGTAAAATGGATCGCAAATAAATACCCGACTCCTATAATGTTAGGGTTTACTGTTGAGATGAAGGGGAAAGTGTCCCACGTAAAGACGATGTAAATACAAATTCAATGGACATTGCGCATTACTATGGAGCTACTGCCATTAAAAAGCTTACAATTAGTAGAAACCGACTAACCTTTAGCATCGGATGGTATTAGACATGTGTCGGATCGTTAAAAATGTGTAGATGTCCACATCAAGCAATTTTCCAATAGCCCTTTTAATAGCCCCGAGTAATCTGTAAAAACTAAAACCATATTGCATACTATTGCATGCTAATGAAGCGTGTGTATTCACAACCACATCTAACGATCGAGCTACTACTATAACTTTAGCTCACTAATCACTTGCACTAATCAAAGTGTAAACATGCTGTAATATATTATCTGAGTTTGACAAGAACAAGGCTATACCTAGAGGTCTTGATTTTCTATGTGCGGAAAGCTAGCCCGCGGCAAACTTGGCGGCGCTGTAATTAAAAGGGCCGAAGTATGTACTACACCGTATAGGGAGCTCTAAGGGGCTTACATGACCTAAAGCGCGGTCTCCGTCGGACTGCATAGAAAAGAAAGAGAAGCGCGATGACACAGCGCTGGTAATTTATACCAAAATAAAATCAAATACAAAAATTATTATTTAATTACAAAAAATCTATTGTTTAGACTAAAAAATTAAAACACTAGTGTTTTAATGTGTTGCTTGTAGAATAATCTGCCAAAAAATCAGAATGATTGTATGTACATAATTAGTATGGTTTTTATTGTAAAAAGAAAGTTTTTAGAAGTATCTTCATGAGTTTTTTCTATCGTACGAAATTAGTTGTATTATGTTTTCAACACACTATCTACCTAGCATATATCCTGTAGAATATCTATACATCTATACATATAATAAAACAGTAACGAAAGAAAAACTGTACATTGTGAATTTTCGAGAAAAAATAAGTGGCTTTTGTTAGAAAAACGTAACTGATGACAAAAAGTGAATTTTTAGAATTTTTGTCTGTTTGTCTGTTTGTCTGTTTGTCTGTGTGTATGGTACAGCTTCACGCCAAAACTACTGGATAGATTAAATTGAAATTCAGCAAAAATGTTCTTAGTAAACCAAGGAAGGCTTTAGGCTACATATTATCACGCCGTATGTTATGGGAGGTAAGCAATATTGATTTTAAAATGTGTTTGTTCGTAATTGAATGCACAAAATAATTGAATGCACAAAATGACATGTTTATTTATTTATTTAGTTAAAAATAAAACTTTAACTCTGGGAACATAATAATCACGCTATTTTTATAAAGGAGCGGGGCAGTAATATTATAAATTGCAAGGGAACAGCTATTTCAACAAAATGTCAACGGGGAATTTAGCGGTAAGGTCAGGCGATCGTTTACCGTACTAAATGGTGCGAGTTCAAATCCCATAATATTGTTTTAAAAAATCGTTAAATTCTTTTTTTTTTAGATTTTGCATTTTTTATGTGTATTAGGAACGATACTGTTATGAAATCTGAGAACTTCACATGTTATATCTAATTGTATGGAGAGTTTCACACCAATATTACTAAACAGATTGATTGGCGGTACAACAAGCTACACTATCATGAAGTCAAGTCAAACTTTTTGTTCTAAGCTATATCTTACCAAGCACATTTGTTGTAGGTAATTCATTTAAGTATGCAATTCTTAGTTTTGATCCTTGCTGCTGTTACCATATTTTTTTGTAATGCAAAACTAATGTAGTTGTCTGTTAAATTAACGACAATTTAGTTTCATTCATAATTTAATTAATTTGGGTAAATAATTTATGTAGTTTCTGTTTTCTAATTAGATGGATGGCGTTGGCGTCGAGTTAGATCGCGCTATGGTTTTGTTCCCAAAAAGTGATGTTATAGGTGCCGAAGTGCCGCTCTCATGCTATAAAAACGGGGGTTACCTTTGTTGTCTGTGTTGGTTGATGTGTTTTATTTTCCTGTTGGCCTTCACAGATTACTTTTTGATAGACTGAAATTGGCCTTTTCCAGACTCTGTGAAGGGGACAACTTTAGTAGATCACGCACCTATGATGAGGTGCCGTCGTACTACACGTACGACAAGCAAAGAGGTGTATTTAATCGACGTCGATGCGGACACGCCATGGACGGGTTTCCGGGAATTTTTAAGGATACCGCATTGGGACGGGTTTACACTGTGCACCTAAATACTGGCGAGTGCAATTATTTGCGAATGTTACGCCCAACATCATTTGCGTTTCTAAGGACAGTCGATGACATTGAGTATCCCACATACCGCGCTGCTTGCGTAGTAGGTACGCCACCTTCTCGACGGAGATCAGCACTGGGACAACGCACTTGAGGAGGCCAGCATTAGTGACAATCTCAGTCGTTTGCGACATCTGTTTGTCGTCATGTTGGTGTTCTGCGGTATTGCAAATCCGCTTTTGTTGTAGGAGAAATATCGGCATCTTCTGTCCGAAGACTTCCTAAGAGGTCTGAGACGCACTACTGAAGATAATACTGAGGCAACTGATGAGCGCGTTCTAAACAGTTGCCTTAGTTCACTTCAAGATATGGTCATTTCGATCTGCGGCAGTTGTCTGGTGGATTATGGGCTACCGACTCCACAACATCTGGATGTACAAGAGCTTGGAAACAGAGAGTACAACTCTAAAATAAATTATGATCCAAGAGCTATGAGTACCGTCGTCAATGACCATGTCTCTAAGTTTACCTCAGAGCAAAAGTAAATTTTCGACACCATCCTTGACTCGGCTCGGCCAAGGTAAATGTTTTTCTTGGATGCTCCTGGTGGAACAGGGAGAATATTTGTCAACGCTGGCATTCTCGCAGAGGTCAGGAGGCAAGACAAGATTGCCATTGCAGTAGCATCGTCACCGTCGTCAATGACCATGTCTCTAAGTTTACCTCAGAGCAAAAGCAAATTTTCGACACCATCCTTGACTCGGCTCGGCCAAGGTAAATTTTTTTCTTGGATGCTCCTGGTAGAACAGGGAGAATATTTGTCACCGCTGGCATTCTCGCAGAGGTCAGGAGGCAAGACAAGATTGCCATTACAGTAGCATCGTCAGGAATCGCCGCATCACTGCTTCCTGGTGGCAAAACAGCGCACGCAATGTTTAAGATTCCCGTAGATTTAGAGAGTAATGAAACACCTGTTTGTTGAGTGTCACGCAACAGTGACAAAGGGCGCGTGCTTAAAGATTGCTGTTTAATCGTGTGGGATGAATGCATTATGGCAAACAGAAAAGCAGTAGAGGCGGTAAACAAGACTTTGCAGGACATCCGCAGGAACCAGCAAATGATGGGTGGCGTTACAGTTCTGTTTAGCGGCGATTTCCGACAAACGCTGCCTGTGGTGACGCGAGGAACTAGGGCTGATGAGGTGAATGCTTTGTTGAAATACTCTTTCTTATGGCCACATATTCATAGGTTGCGCTTAACGATGAATATGAGAGCACATCTTGGCGGGAATGTACACGCCCAAGAATTTTTTGATGTTCTCTCAAAATTGAGTGAGGGAACGCTACCAGTAGACGGTGGCCAGGTGGTTCTACCTGAGATACTTGGGAGGGTGGTGTCTACCTTAGAAGATTTGATTCGCCTGGTGTACGGGGACATCAATAGGATACCGCACCAACATGATTCTTGGGTGTGTGAACGAGCCATTTTAACACCCAGAAACGACCAAGCTTCAGCGATCAATGAATGCATTCTCGCGGAAATTGAGGGAAATTGCACTTCAATAAACACTGTTGTCGACCAAGATGACGCCACACATTACCGCGTAGAATTTCTCAATTCCCTCAGTGCAAGTGGACTACCAGCGCACACCATTAAGTTAAAGGTCGTTGTCCCAATTATGCTTCTTCGGAAACTCACTCCGCCGAAACTGTGCAATGGGACCCGGCTCAAAGTCGTCTCGCTGCAGAGAAATATCATTGAGGCGGAAATTCTAACGGGTTGTGGTGTCTCGCTGACATTACAACCCGTCCCGTCCCCGGGCTCTTAGAATTCGACATCAGACGTTTCAGATCTTCGATTTTGACGACCCCGTTGTCGCTGGCATAAGCAACAGGATCCGCGTACGAAGTCGCGGGCAGAAGCTAGTTATAAATATATTTTTCTGATTTTGTTTACTGTAGTCGATCATATACTTTTATTGTTTCTAAAACGTGCGTTTTTTTTGCGTTTAGGTCCTGTAAGCCCCTTAAGTTATAGGAGTTATACTAGAACCAAATTTTATTACAGTTTAACATATATTATAGTCGTCTGCTATGTACTACAAGGGCCGCTTGGTGTAAAAATGCTCGTAAAAACTTTCGATGTCGTTTTTAATAAGTTGTTGATGAATAATAAAACATTTACATTTCAGAAAAAATACACTGTGGTTTAAATTGCAGCTTAAGTATACCTATACTTAGTTTTTTTTATTCTGAAATGAAAATGTTTTTATTGCTGTGAGGTAGAGTTGATTATGAACTGAAACTGCTTTGTTATATTAACAAACGTTGAATATTCTGTTTTCCAAAATTGACCTTCGTAACCCATTATTCAAATGAGAAGCTTCTAATATTTGTTTGATTTTCATTGACATGCAAATTAGGCAAAACATAATATCATATCCATAAACACTTGGTAGGCAAGAATTTTGTATATAATCAAGTGTCATTCAGCGAAGATGATCTTGACATTTATTGCGTCATCATTTCATGTTAGCTCTGTTGCAATAAGATAACAGGTGCTCCTTCAAATGTTAATATGATATTGTTGTTTTAAGAGACTGCCTCGTTAGTCTAGTAGTCGCAAGCGCTACTGCTGAGCTAAGCTCGTGGGTTCAATTCCCAGGCTGGACAAATTGTTATTGGGTTTATCCATCAGGAATTTCTCAGTAGCAGCCCGGAGCCTGGGTTTGTGTCCGGTTGATGGAATTAGGTTCGCCTCCTTGGGACTTAACAGAACCGGCGAAATATGGGTGTAGGTTCAACTCTGCCTAACCTTGTTGAGGATTCCAGGCGTGATGTTATGTGTTGTTTTAAGAACTTGGTCAATAATATTAAAAAACTTCATGAATAATTGTTAAGCATGAAATACACCAACACTCGTTTGGTTCGTATGAACAACATAACCATCGTGCTTGAAGCCTTGAGGGACCTCTTATTTAAAAACCTAAACAGGTTTAAAAATAAAGAAAGCTTTTTCAATATACAAGTCTTATTTCTGTCAAAGTTAAAGTGTAAAAATTCTAAGTAAAACTCACTTAACTTGCTCGTCGGGTGTAAAACAAGTGACTCGCTCAAGGCAAATTCTTGAGGAGATTACTGCAATGTTTAAATTGTACTCTAGGGGTGTCTGTAATACCCACATGTCATTTGTCTATAAGATATATGTTACAGACAGTGGAAAATACTATGGCATTGTCGTAGAACAAATGGCAGATCAGCTGGCTGCAAAACAGTTGCCTACTTCAATTTTGGCAAGAAATACTAAGCATGTTTCAGAAATGTGTATGCATATTATTTTTACTCGATTACGATGTTGGTCCCATTGAGAATGTTGTTTAATTTGATGATCTGTACCACATCCTTAAATATGACCACTCATTTCTGATACCTACACGCTGCTTATAGACTATGGATTAAAATACCTTGAAGAAGTACTTTAACTTGACTCAAGTACTTTAACCGCCTGATGATTATCACCTTTTCTAAACGCGTCTGTCATGTTTCTGAAATTCTCAGAGGCGTTAAGAAATACCTTAACTATAGTCTTTCGCCAGTTGTAATAACGTTATCAAATACATATTTTTTTACAAATGTCCGGTGATAAAATACAACAAAAAGTCACGCAATAGAAACATTAGGTGCGCAATCGCATCATTAGAGTACCTATTTGTAAAAGTATTGCACCTACACTTGCTTCACGGTATATCATCCTTAAAATGATGCTAGAAGCTTAAGCAATATAGTCGATATATTTGTCAACTGACAGCTGATAATGTAATATGTACTCAGAAATATGTGAGAAAATTGTTACTGTGTATTGAAATATACACTCTGATGCAATGAAGATTAGTGTTTGGTCCAAAGCTTGGCTTCGCTTTAAACTGATATAGGCTAATAAAAACGAAACGAACTGCACGTTAATGCAGGTTGCATCTATGGTATTAGTAGCGAAAATGATGATATCAGTATCATTTTCCGGAGCATAAATGGGCTTTTGAAACGCGTTTTCGCCCAAGATAATATTTATAGCGACCGCAAAAACTGATACAATAAATAACGTAAGTTTCAGCTCACTAATTTGTTGACAACCTTATAAATAAAAACAAGCAACCCTAAATTGGTGCAAGAAGCGTGTGATATACAACGAGACACGCCGCAGGCGACAGAGTTCCTAAGAAGATCTACAGATTGCGCCGCGCCGTAATACACAATACATTTAGCTCTACGTCTATTTACCTAATACAGCATGAGAACCGTGCTAAAGTCGAAAATTCAAACAGTAATTGGCGATTGTTTAGTTCATTCGCTTCATTTCAATTCAATTTCGTGAAATTTATAGCGTATAAGTGACCATACAACGGTCAAAAGTCACTCGCTCGGATACCAATATTGTGTATCTCGTTATTTCGAAACGCTTACACAATTTGCTTGTAATTCGGTAGTTAGATTCTTTTGCATTTACCTATAATATTCTGTACATATCTGTTTCGAAGTAAAACGTTCTTACCAACTCTAACACTCTTTGATATTTCAAAAGTTTCATTGCGTGCGCTTTTAATGGCTAGTATTTGTAAATTGAGAGGTATTTAAATAACTATTTCAGTAATATGTACGTATTTATGTCAGAGGTAATAGATTAAAGTTCAACTTTAGCAATGACTATAATCACTTTTTTGACAGGTTTTGCAATTTGGACACTTAGTTTCAGGGGTTATCATCATCTTCGGAAAATATAAGGATTGCTTACAGAATATATACACATTTAACATTTTCTGACCTTAGCGATCAAACTTCCGACTCGGCTGATCCGACCATAAGCGAAGATAGCCGAAGTACTCATAACATTTATCAGCTATCTCCAAGCAACGGAATACCTATGTATTAGCTACATAAGTACTATCCCCGTGCACGTTGTGAAAGTTTACCTAAGGTAAATAGGTTACCATGGTGCTTGTGCAGGCCACTTGTCACCTACTCGCACATAGCCCGTTACCTACTATTTAACTTGACTTCATACAATTCTTAGAATACTGGCACCTTACACCTCCTTTGAAATGTAAAATCTTTGTTCGGAGCAAAATGGTTTGAAGTCCTCCTACTAATTACTAGTTGAAGCAGTGCTGCTTTGACTTCACAATAAACGGGGGATGCGCTTAGGTTACCCGCAAAATTTTTACTTACTTTTTGTAATTCTATTATAGGTCAGTCTCAGTGGCTCGGGTTGTATGTTGATTAAATATGATTCGCGACCGTAACAAATATGGCTTTACAGAATTATGATCATTATAATCAGCAAATAAAATTAGAGGAATTAGATGGGTGACCATCTTTACATACCGAGACCCCTCCGTGCCTCGGAAAGCACGTTAAGCCGTTGGTCCCGGCTGTCATTCGTGGATCTTTGACAGTCGTTACGGGTAGTCAGAAGCCCGAAAGTCTGACCAGTCTTACCAAGGGGTATCGTATTACCCAGTAACTGGGTTGTGAAATACTCGTATTCAGCTGCATCCGGTTAGACTGGAAGCCGACCCCAACATAGTTGGGAAAAGGCTAGGCAGATGATGATAATCAGCAATAAAATTCCTTATGTTAGAATTCGCCTCAACTATCATGATTTCATGAAATAGTCATTCAATAAGGCTTCTAGCGGCTCTGTTTTGAAACGTAAATTCTAACAGTGTATACAATTTTCTATCTTGTCACCTGCCATGTTATTCTTAGCACCGAAATGTATCTTTCATATCATTCGACGTCTCATATCTCCAGTTTAGATCAGACTTAACTTCTCTATATTAACAATGTCATCCATAAGCTGAAGTAGATTACTTCAGCTTACGGATGAGATTAAAATCAATGATACAACTAGGTAAGTACATTGGCAGAAATGCTTTCCCGTCTAGAATATTAATAGCAACATTAAATGGCATTATACGGACAAGGCTTGCTGCTTTACTTTGTTACAAAGTTGGTCAGATTACAAGACAGTTTGAGCAAACTGCTCTTAAGTCGTGAAGGAGTGTTAAACTCTGAAGAGAATTTTATAGAGCTGTTTATTAAATTACATAATATTGGCAAAGGCTTCCCCATTGCCTTGAACTTCGGTTCGGTTCAATGGGTAGAAAGAGTAATATGAAACTATTGCTTCGTTGCCCCTGCATTACGCCTTATAAGGTTTCAGTTTGTGTTTTCCAGAAGGTTCCCTTCCCAACTATGATCCAGAACAAAACAATGATTACCTACAATGAAGGGGAGTAAAATGTCCTCTCGGCTTCTTTAAGTGTCTTTTTACACCCATAATATGGTATTGTTGTTAATAGTTCTTGTATACTGTCTATTCCAATTGCATGTTTTAACCCTTGTAAAAATTTTGATATAAAAAATCGAAACTAACTTTATACCTCTGAAATCAAATAGTTTATTCAGTGCTTTAAACCTCCAACCAGTGCTATTTCTTCTATCACAAGATAGCCCGCCAAGCTTAAGTCTCAATCCTAGTTTACAGGTATTAAAGGATGTCACAATTTATGCATTTTACGTGCAAAACTCCCACATTTGACCCTCAGCAGTGCAGGCAATTCACTGAATATGTAAATTTTAGTGTCCATAGCACTAGCACCATGTCCATAGTCCTTTTGTCAGCTAACGAGGTGTTCAATCGGTTCTTAATGCGAGATAAAATGTGCTGTGAGCGTAAATAGTCGTTTCTGTTTTACATATTGATATTAAATCGAAGAAGGTAACCGATGGGCTTTGCATTATTTTGGAAGAGGTTATTGGGGGAACCGAGTTTTCTGCTGCAGAATTGCAGAATCTTTCAATTAAAGTTTTCCGAATCTTGCTCTATAGCAAATACGTATATTTTTCTGGCCCACCTCGGGTACACTACTGAGAAATAGGGGAGCGTTATACCATTATACTAATTTGCTGAAATAAAACCCAAAACATTGCTATTTATACCTAATTCTCAACACACTCTTTGAAGTGAATGAAAGTAATTTTGTTTTAAACTACTGCCTTTAAATCTTACCCAAAAGTTTCTTCAGTCGTATCTATATATATTGACTGCTTGATTAACAGATACGGCGAGACTACAAAAAAGTTTATTATAGATTACTACCGCTTCAATTGCTTTTCGAATAACATAGTGCTATAAACACTTATTGGCAATATCCTTTAACCAAAAACCAGTATAACTGGACTAGTCACGGACGAGGCTTGAGATCCCGTTAGGGAAGTAAATCACATTAATGCTTTCCTACGCGTTGTACCCGTCATAGTGTGGCAGAGTTACATGTGGATAATTACGTGTATAATCCATTTCCGATGGTTTACTAGCGCATTCCTCTTCAAATAGGTTTCGACCAGCAGCGGTCATGTACCTATATTCCAAATATTTGCACTGGAATTGAGCGTGTTGATTTGAAAATGGGTCTGTTGTTTCCCCACAAAAATTCACTGGACACCATAGTACCCACCTTAGCATTTATTTCTAACGTTAATAAACCAAATAAGTCCACAAAATAAATCTGTCACTTCAAACGGTATCTTAAAACACGACAACTTAGGAATAGCCACAGCATAATCAGATAAGAGCGTACAAAATACCTTTTGTAGAAGCTATAAAGAATCCTAATCTCCAAATGAAATACGCAACTAAATCAAAACGTATCAGTTCGAAGACAAAGTCTCAGCAGGTGGACATAGCTGACGACAACAGAGGTAGAACTGTAGAACACAGTATTCTGTGAGCATCGTTCGTTCTATCACATAAATTATCCGCGTGCTCCCATACGGTGCGGGTTGCGCTTGCGCTGGGTATGCAAGGCATGAGCTGGACGAGATTAGCGAGTTGACTTTGTATTTTGGCACGTAGAACACGATGCAGCTTTTGTGATATTTGATGATGATTTAAGAAGTTTTAACTACAAGACTTTGATTTCATGGTTTTCATGATTTGCTTGCATTAAGGCATAGACAGAAAAAAAAAACTTAGCTGACAGCAAATCTATACAGGTCGAGCCAATGACAATAATAAACACTTTTATCTACCTTTCTGTCACTAGGAGGCACGTAGTCTGCCATCTTGTTTATAATACTAGCCCCTCATGAGTGACTCTTTCATTCTTGTTTTTATTTATTTTCAATGAAATAATTGGCGTCGTTGATATGTATAACGCGTCGTTAAAGGCGATAACAACGCTCCTTCTCCAACACTCAGCCATTAAACACCATTTAATATTCCATACAGGCAACTGAGATAAATAACCTATCCACGATAAAATCGCAATCGATGCAATTCATTCCCTTCACACGTAAAAAAAATATATTGGTTACTAATAACAGTAATTCTATCGTAGTTAATTACATTTTTTCGCCACCCACTTGTGCTTTGGGCCATAAATATTGTAACTAATGCACGCCCATTCGCTGTCACGCGGTACCGGCGGTATATCGGAAGAGGTGTGCAGATACGAACTGGTTGACGTATGCTACGTTATTAATTATAGCCAGTCTGGTGAAGTATTTTCATATATGCATGGGAATTTAATCGTGAGGTCTGTTAGGAAAAGCTCATCGGTTAACGAGACGTGTGAATTAGCTGTTGGTTACCTCTAGTGTGAGGGTAATTTCCTAGTAAACAGGAGATGGTTAGATGTTTTACACCTGACGCTCCAAACTATCGCCTATCGAGTCTTCTCACTTTTTGCTTAGCATGATCTGCCTATAACGTTCCCATTGCTGGGACACAGGTGCCCTCTCTGGGTGGGCCGTATTCCACCACGCGGGCCCAGATGTCACGTCTTCTATTTTTTTTAATTCTAGGACATGTCAGTTTCCTTCACCGTTTTCAGAACAGTGGGGATGAAATAAATTACACTAACTAAAGTACCTTCTTGGATTCGAACCCACGACCTACAACTCATAAGTTGGGGCCGTTACCACTGCACACTGGGCCACTCCAGCTCTACTCCTTTCTGCTTCGGCTCTTATTATCCTTCACGTCGTCGCTCTATTTCCGACAAGGCGTCTGTTCTTAGGTTCGAATGAATCATTGCATGACGTTTCATCTCTGTGCACTATTACAGCTATTCACCTTGTTGTAGGTCGAACAAGTTTGATCGATGGTTTTGTATCAACAACAATCGACTGGACTGTTATTCCGGTTTGTCTACACAGTTGCATATTGACACAGTAAACACTCGCTGATCATCGATTCACGAGCCCTTATTCTAATGAGTGCAAGTCACTCGATTTAAGCAAGTTGCAATAGCAGTTCACTCGTAATTTGTAGTGTGGCATATTTAGACCGCGCTGTCTTATTGTTGGGCTAAGCTCCTTTGAGGTTGAGGCCTCTACCGGTCTCCTTGATTCTGGTTTTATAGAATTCGTCGAAAGTCTAATGTATATTTCCAACTGCTCGGTCTATTTCATTCTCGTTACTAATACCTAGTATCACAATACCAAGTAATCTAATATCTTTGACTCCATTGCGTAGAATTACTAATATTCCTATTAATCTTACAAAACTACGCAAAATTCTTGTTCTGGGAATAGGTTTACTATGATTGCCCAATTTGAACTGGTGACCTTTCGATCGTAAATCCACACCCTATCTCCGGGCTATGTGTCTATCGGTTAAATGTAAATATCTTAAAGGCATTTTAAGCGACCTGACTTGATATGCACGACAGATTTGTAAAATGGCGCGGAAAATGGTCCCAAATATCAAGCACTTATCTGCCTATTTGTAAGCTAAACAATGGCGGAAAGACGTAAGATAATGTTGGATACAAAGTTGAATACTAAATGGGAACCTTGTAGTGGCGTTTCGAATAGATAAGCTTACGTATGTATTCTGAAAGATATACAAGGGTCATCAGGTGGAAAACTAAAGGGTACTTACACTACACCACACTCACTCCAAAAGTACTTTACAGGAAACAGAGGGGCTAGGCTAGACAAAGTGACATTCTATCAGCGATAACGATGATGGAAAAGTCAAAAATGTATTCGAATGACATGCTACTCAAAAGCTAAGTAAATTGAAACCCGTTGAAAATCGTTGTAGAAATACGAAACGCTCTGAAAGCGTTCTAATACAGGTAATTGTCTTAAGCTACTAAATCACTAAAAATGAGATTTTTGACTGTTAAAATAATCGTTTTCAATCAAAGCTCAGCCGAGGGCTGAGGTGCGCATGAAATATCTTCGGAAAACAAAAGAATCATAAATTACTAACCTGCCAGTATGTCTTACTGTACTTATTGGACTTGTAAAGTTAAAGTTAGCATCATAGGTAAACGAACTCGTTATACTAATGCAAAGATGTGTGGCACATTGCCAATATTCATTTGAGCTTCGGTTCTCTTTGGTAAGCTATTCAAGAAATTATGAGAGAGAGTTCCTAGGCGTTTTGCTTATGAATTTTGATGGGTTGACCAGATACTCGTACAACTGCGATTTTGTTGGTAAGTTCGTTGTTAGCGGAAGCTTTAATATTATAAACATCAAGAACTTTAAGTTCAGCAGTAAATATAATATTTCCCTTGCTTTACTTTACTTTATGTCTTGCTTAAATAATCTTAAATCTTAAATATCTGTTTAGGAGCTAGTCGACATTTACATGTAGCTGTATAGATATCACCACCACCACCACCACCACCATTTCAGCCGAAAGACGTCCACTGCTGGACATAGGCCTCCCCCAAAAGGGGGGTTTGCCATAATCGCCACGCTTGGCAGGCGGGTTGGCGATCGCAGTATGGTATGGTGGTGGAATGCATAGAGAACGCTGCTGCCCATTCTCCGGTACGCCCCTTAGTCGCCTTTTACGACATCCACGGGAAGTATGGGGTGTGGTGTGGGGTGGGGTATGGGGTGTCTGTGTAGTGCCGGACTTAAAGAGTACCTATAGATATACCCGGTTGCGATTCCGACCTATCAATCCCTAGTTTGATAAATTGCATTATAATTGGGAGCAGTGCCCTTCCCTCTCGATGAGAGGAGGCCTGCGTCCCAGCAGTGGTATCATTCTAGGCTGACTATGCTATGCATATTATGACATTCTATAGAAGCAGTATAAGGTATTAAATATTCCGTACTATGTATATTTGATCAGGTTTTAAAAGAACTTCAAATGGCCAATGGCGTCGCCGCCGGGTTGTTAAACACCGCATTATGTATGCGTTGTCACGCACTTCCCTTACAAAATGTACTAGAATCAAAATCGGCGACTACAGAAGAAGCGGCTTTAATGAATCATTAATATGGCAGTAAATAATGTGAAGAGATTTTTCAATTTATCTTATTTTTATTATATTTTTTATTATACAGGAAAAGTTTTTAACCAGTGCGCAAATTTTGACATAATAAACTTGAATATATTTTAATAAACACGTATTTTTTGTTTTGATATGTTTCAATAGTAAAAAATTAAGTTAACGCTTACGAGACTTGTTTACTCAGAAATTTATTTTATGGACGTCGCTTGCCAGTCCGTCGACCGGTCGCCCGATTCACGCCGCGCGTCGACCGGTCGCCTGACGCGCCAGCTGCTATCAGAAGTACTCACGCGCGCGCGCTCGCTCTAATGCGACGGCGGATTATTGACCCCAGTTTAGCGCTACAATTTTTTAAGTTTAGACTGTGTAAAGTTATTTGTAAACGTAATTTTTCGTAAATTCCAATTTATCCTTCATACTTTCATGGGCTTAGGACCATCAAAATGCAGAAAATAAATCATAATAAGTAAGAAAGTAATACGTTTTAGTCCATTTAAAATAAAACATTTAGGTATGATAGGTACTTAGACATGATACAATTTGCGTCAATGTCTAATCAAAGAGAACCTAAGACACTAAGATTGTTTATAATTTCTTCTTACCTCTACATTTTATTAATCACAATAATTTTAGGTATTGTTCGAAGTGACCTCCTCATTTTTCAAGGCACGTTTAAATAAGTAAGCATTTAGTTTGTTTAGGACACTAACACCACTTTTTACTTCAATGAAAGCGTTAATTATTTTTTCTTTCAAGTCATCTAGGCTCTGAGCCTTCACTTCACTTGTTTCATACACCTTGGTTTGCTGCTAAAATTGTCCTCTCATTAGGGACCGTGGGATTGAGGATCCTTTGGGCTCGCATACGAGGTACGCTCTCCCTTTCGTATCTTCTTTTTTAAATTTTCATTGCTTAACAAATACACTCGCACCATTTCATAATACTCGCGGTGACTAAAATGAGACATTATGTTTCCTTCAAAACACATAGCATTGGGTGAAGAAGCAATCTAAAATTTAGTATATAAATGCCTTAATAATCATAAAAAACGTACCTCGTAGATCTGTCTTTGTTACCTGTGGTTCTTTTCCAAGGCAGAAGTCGGGCCATCCTTGGCCACAGCTGTCATTTTCAAATGTCACTCATAGCGTCTAAAATTTTTGCCGCCAACGTACGGAAAAAATTTTCTCTCGTTAATTTTCATAGAAAATTAGAAAATATTCAGGTATAACTTTAAAGAAAGTGAATAATAGTGATTGTGGTAAGTGATATATAGTGTTGCGCTGATCGTTAGTCAGCGAAAAGACGAAACGGAGATTGAAGGTTCAAATTATAGATACGTGGTCATCGGTTACTTCGAGGAACCGTGTGTAGCGACCCTGAGTGATTCTCCTAAGCGCAATAGTGGGGAAAAACTCTCGTCATCCTCGGAGGATTGAGGCACCCCTTTTCCCACCGCCGAACGACAAGGCAAAGAGATCGAAACGATTTCCTGTAAGTCCGACCTACGCATTTTTATAATTGAATTAGTAGCCAGTAAGCCAAGTAAGTGCTGAATATCTGTTATTAAGACACATTATATCACTAATCTTACTCAAAAATACTATCAACAAATTTCTAATCTGTTTCTTGCTAGTATCTAGGTAGGTACTTCAGACAGAAGTGCAGTGTTGTTTTGTATACAACCCTTTTGTGTTTAAAGAATATTACAAGTTATGGAAAGGGATTTCAGTGTAAAAATATGATGATTAGGTAGTAATTCCTAAAGCAAATACTGAATGTCTTGAGGAGCTAAAATTACTCAAGCAGTGGCTTTTCTTTGACATTCCACCATGAAAAGCAATCCATTATAAGTAAACCTTACATGTATGCTCACCTACCCTATGTGTTCGGCACACTGAGAGTGAGTAGGTACATAGGCCACAAAACAAAAATAAAAACTATTTTTAGCCCCCGCGGAGGGAGGTGTGGCTGGGATATCTAATATGTGGGTCTAGAGCAAAAGGAGCTAGCTGCTTAAGTAGTCCTACAGACATTTGTTAATTGAGCAGCAACCTACCCACTAGGATTGTATCCTACCCCTTTTGGAGGTAGTCGGCACACTCCTATCCAGGAGTGTAATTACTTAGTTCATTGCTCTCATGCAGTATGCAGTTGTTACTTACATTGAAGAGGTTCAGGACCTCTAACTCTAATGTGCAATTAGAAGATTAAGATGAATAATTAAAAATTACATAAGTTTTATAACTAATAAGAAATGTTAAATATTTAAACAAGGTTATAACTACTTATAACTTATTATGCTATACTGTATATTTTTTGCTGTATTTTGTAATATTTAAGGAAATCTTATAGTTATGGTCAGGAACAGGACCATCAGGATCTTCTTGGCATTCATCAAAGTGTCCTCTATCATATAGATATTTATTATATTTGCAGTGGAGCAAATACTACACAATTTAAAATTGGCAATAAATAACACAGGTCTGCAAAAAAAATGCTGTCTGGATGTTTTCAACTGATTTATATGTATTAAGGTGTTCTGAAAACTGAAAAAATACTCAAAAAATTCTAGAACGTCACGTTATTTTGCTAAACGCAAAATTTTATTACAAAAAGGGGTTTTTGGGCTAACTTGAAGTCATAAATAAATAAATACAATTTTATTTTGATAATTGTTTTTAAATGTATTCAGGCCATAACTATCATTACTTTCTAAATAAAGAACGCCCTGAACGGCAAAGTTGAAAGAAGGTGTTTTCACTGGACCAGATATTAGACGGCTTATGGCTGATCCACAATTCATCACAACTATGACGGATCCTCAAAGAAAAGGGTGGATTGCCTTCAAAGAGGTCATAGAAAATTTTTTAGGCAATAACAAAGACCCTGACAACAAACAAATCGTCAAAAGAATGTTAAAAGCATTTCAAGCTTTAGGTTGCCTAATGAGTTTAAAAGTTCATTTTCTTCATTCCCATCTCGACTACTTTCCAGAAAATTTAGGAGACGTGAGTGAAGAGCAAGGTGAACGATTTCACCAAGATATTAAGGAGATGGAAAAAAGATACCAGGGAAGATGGAGCGTCTCAATGATATCAGACTACTGTTGGATGCTTCAGAGAGACCTTCCAGATGCTTCCTACAAGCGAAAATATACCAAAAGGAGTCTCACTGGGAAAAAGAAACGTGTTTAGTGCTTACTTACAAATGTATTTAAGATAAAAAAATAAGTTTCGTTACGCAATTATAAATATTTTTTTTTTTTTTGTATTTTATCTTTTATTTTAAGGTGATAACTTGTTTAACATAGATACCTATATTGTCAGAAAACGTGACGTTCTACGAGCAAATGAAAGTCATTTTCGGATTCAGCACACCCAAAAACATAAGAATTACGTCAAAAAATCAAAACAGCTCTCAACTTTTTTTTTTTTGCAGACTTGTGCACAGGTCTGCAAAAAAAATGCTGTCTGGATGTTTTCAACTGATTTATATGTATTAAGGTGTTCTGAAAACTGAAAAAATACTCAAAAAATTCTAGAACGTCACGTTATTTTGCTAAACGCAAAATTTTATTACAAAAAGGGGTTTTTGGGCTAACTTGAAGTCATAAATAAATAAATACAATTTTATTTTGATAATTGTTTTTAAATGTATTCAGGCCATAACTATCATTACTTTCTAAATAAAGAACGCCCTGAACGGCAAAGTTGAAAGAAGGTGTTTTCACTGGACCAGATATTAGACGGCTTATGGCTGATCCACAATTCATCACAACTATGACGGATCCTCAAAGAAAAGGGTGGATTGCCTTCAAAGAGGTCATAGAAAATTTTTTAGGCAATAACAAAGACCCTGACAACAAACAAATCGTCAAAAGAATGTTAAAAGCATTTCAAGCTTTAGGTTGCCTAATGAGTTTAAAAGTTCATTTTCTTCATTCCCATCTCGACTACTTTCCAGAAAATTTAGGAGACGTGAGTGAAGAGCAAGGTGAACGATTTCACCAAGATATTAAGGAGATGGAAAAAAGATACCAGGGAAGATGGAGCGTCTCAATGATATCAGACTACTGTTGGATGCTTCAGAGAGACCTTCCAGATGCTTCCTACAAGCGAAAATATACCAAAAGGAGTCTCACTGGGAAAAAGAAACGTGTTTAGTGCTTACTTACAAATGTATTTAAGATAAAAAAATAAGTTTCGTTACGCAATTATAAATATTTTTTTTTTTTTTGTATTTTATCTTTTATTTTAAGGTGATAACTTGTTTAACATAGATACCTATATTGTCAGAAAACGTGACGTTCTACGAGCAAATGAAAGTCATTTTCGGATTCAGCACACCCAAAAACATAAGAATTACGTCAAAAAATCAAAACAGCTCTCAACTTTTTTTTTTTTGCAGACTTGTGTAATTTAAAGTTGGTTAATATAAGAAAATAGTTATTTTAATAAAAAAAAAATAAAAAAAAAAGAAACATGATAAATGAGGATCATGTCTAAAATAACTAGGCCAAGATACACACTAGAGACAAGATTCAGGCTGTCTAAAGAACCATGTAAAAGCTTGGGAATGAAAGACTGCAAACCTGTTTCTGTTTCATACTGAAAATCATAACAGGAAGTCAAATCTGGAAGACATTTATATTCAAAACATTTCTATTTTGAGATACAAGTAAGTATCCTTAGTTAAAATAATTAATGCAAATCTCTATTAAACCAATCATATTAATCTATGCGGATATCTAAGATTATGATATTATAATCAAATAGCCTATTGTTTACACTCCGGTATTACTAAAAAGTTAAATGGAAGTAATTATATATTAATGAAGGGAAGCTGTTCATGCCATAGTTCACACCAACGACTCCGGAGAGTCTTTTAGAACCAAGAGAAATATGGGAATTGACAACACACCCCTTTTGGCTTTTCTTCAGTTCCCGGGACAATTGTAGCATTAGCCAACTAAGTGGCAGAGAATTTGCAACCCTGTGGTGTTTGCATGTAACAATTTAATCTGCAATATCTAATTTATTTAGTTGAGATAATTTTTTCTGGCTCACTAGCAAAAGCTGTCTCGGAGACTGTGGGTCTTAACAAAGCTTGGGGGACAAATGAATTTCCAAAGTCAATTCTAAATCTCAATCAGGAGTTAGAATTATCTAGGCCTTTTTTAGAACACTGATAGCAATCACAGCCTGCCTGCAGCCTGCAGGCAAGGTAGAAAGGAAGATAATATTATCAATGCTCCTAATAAAGAGATTTTGTTCTCTGAGACAAGTTCAAAAAGCTAAATTTTGCTATTCTTTTATTGGAATGCTTGTCATCAAAAAATATTTGAGAAGAGCAGACCAAGACAAATGAAAAAAGGTTGCTCCACTGGTTTGTCAAGAGTTAATGTGGTGGCCAGTGGCTGTTGAGAGACCACAGCTCAGTTCCTTTATATATGGATAACCCACTTCCTGTCCACACATGCCGTGGAGGAAGGGTAAGGAGCCCACATGAAAAGGGCTACTATATCCATCCAAAAGAGGTCTTTAAAATATCGCTTTTAGTGATAAGACCGCTCATTGAGTCACCTTATGTAAAACATTCTACACTTATATCTGTAGTTTGTATGGTGTACATAATAAAGAATATTCTAATATCCTACTCTTGCCAGGAACTTGACCAAACCAGAAAAAAGTGGCACTCTAACTTGAGAGATGTTTGCCATATACGCAGTAATAATCAGCCAAAGCCAGTCTTCAGAGTGTACAGATTCTAGCTCAATCCGTCAACAGACCATTTGTCGCAAACTTAGGATAAACGAACAAGGGTACATACATCCCTAGTGATCCTGAACCTAACGATTAGCTGAACACTAGAATTACTCTGTCAGCGGTTTATCTCCCGGGGAGGTTAAAGGTATAATAACGGCTTAGCCGACCGCTTATCTAGGAACAGACCAGCCGGATTGGCGCCTGTTGCTCCAGGCCCCAGGCCTCGGAGGCCATGTTTCAAAGTGGGGCGTCTCCGATGTAGACCTTTTCGCGTCAGATAAGTCGGCCGCTGTGCGACATTACATCACAGGGGACTCAAATGATGGCTTGGCAAGCTTCTGCGATGCATTCAGTTAAGAAGTAACAGTTTTGACTAGCTGGGTGTTTCTCTTCACCCAATTTAAGACCGAGTGCTCAATCATTTGAACTCGGAAAAGGGGCAGGGACGTACTATGTATAAATCCCTCCATACTGGATCCGGAGTGCCTGGCTCCCTTACCTGGAGACAAGAGGTCTCAGAGAGCCAGTACCTACCCATACAAGAACTAAGTAAGAACCTCTTAGACCTGACAAGCTGCAACTCCTAGCTTGGAAAATTTGGGGGGGGGGAGGGCAGTCAGGTTGGAAGGGGCAGTATTTGGTAGATGAGCAAGGGACTTGCTCAAATGTAGTTGAAGATCCACAATAATTATTTATAAAGCTCGTATTCAGAGGTGAATGTCATAGACTCATAGTGTAGATTGTATGACATCTAGACAGTTTTTTGTCCATTTAGAAAGTCACCCGTATGTAATAGAAAATTACCCCTTGATTAGCAGAGATTTACATACTCCAATATTGTAAGACATCCCACAACTTTTAAATGTTAAATAAGATAAGACAATCATTTGTTTGCTCAAACATGAGTACAATACTTACAATACAAATTGTCAGTATGCAAGAGATGTTAAAAGTAGGGTAAGTAAGCAAAGTGCGCCCAAGATTTGGCTTAAAGACACTGACAAAGAATTAACTTAAAAGCTACCATAATCATTGTTGATTTTGGTTTACAATAACAGGTGTGTCTAAACTTGCTCAAAAGATTTCTAAACAAACTATGTTAGAGGAGCCTCCATGAAGTCAGAAGAGGTCCGTGGTAGCCTTCGGGAGGCTGACTGGTGATTAGTTCATCAGATAAAATCTAACTGGAAGAACCACTAAGCTTACAGAATGATTACTTCTGTAAAGTAGTTAAGGAGAGGGCTATCCCTCAAGAGTACTTAGAATGATCAGCCTATAATGTTCCAACTGATGAGACAAAGGTCTCCTCTCGGTGAAGGGGACGAAGATATGGACTGTATCATATGAGAATTTTCAATTCCCAATGGAAATATTTAAATATGTTTGTTTAAATGATATTTTCATATTTTAAGTCAATTAATTGGTGAATGAATAGAATTATACTTCATTTACATGCGAGGATTAATCTATTAACCATAGTGATATAAAAGGTCCTAAATAAATTTCAGTTTCAATGGGATTTTGACTTTGTTGTGTTAGACATTGAGTTTGTTTTCCCACATCTTTATAAAGTTTGAGATTCAAAAATATTTGTACTTTTGATTAATTAAGGATAGGATCTTATGAGTGATCCAATTATCCTTTAATAATGATATTATTATTTTAATTCAATTTAGATCTCATTGATTTTAAATTATCATTATAGTTTTATATTTTATGTTCACCCTATATAAGGCAAATTGTTAACAATATATAACATTTTATAGAAGATTTGTTAATTTTTGAATTTTTTAGAAACAATAAATTGAAAACGTTTAATTTTCGGTTTCAAAATTTAATGAATACATACAGAAATATTCATTAATTTCATTTAATATAATAATTCAAATAGCGTCTACATCCTTCGGGTGTTCTTTCACCAGCAGATATCAAACAGGTCTTCACCCAATGCTATGTGTTTTGAAGGAAACATAATAGAGCTGTTTTGCATTAAAACAAAACAGTTATTATGTTATGAAAAACACATAGCATTGGAGCAATGTGCTTGCTGTTGAGTTTTGAAGACTTCTATGAGTGACATTTGAAAATGACAGCTGTGGCCAAGGATGGCCCGACTTCTGCCTTGGAAAAGAACCACAGGTAACAAAGACAGATCTACGAGGTACGTTTTTTATGATTATTAAGGCATTTATATACTAAATTTTAGATTGCTTCTTCACCCAATGCTATGTGTTTTTCATAACATAATAACTGTTTTGTTTTAATGCAAAACAGCTCTATTGTCACTACGCTAGTCTAGTACGCGGCACGCGCGCAGTGACGGCGAAGGGACATCCGACCTCCGCTTCCGCAAGTGACGTACTGCATGTGCATGCGTTTTGTTTATCAAACGCCGGCGCCGCGCCGCATGCCCCCGCACCCCCGCCCCGTCTCGTGCGCTGGGCGTCCAGCGGCCGGCGGGCGGCCTTTGCGTTTTCATTCATGCTCATTCATAGTATTACTATTAAATTATATCCATGTCTTGCTTTTTTCAAATTGGGACAAAGTGGAAAAATGAAAAAAAAAAAGTCATAAACTAAAAATGGAAATGTGTTCTATTGCTTACACTGAGCCACCAAAAAAAATTTGCGCACTGGTTAAAAACTTTTCCTGTATAATTTTTATATTTTTCGATTTATCAATGTTTAGGGTTGAAACAAAAAAACCCTTTGATTTGAATTGAAACTCGAAAAATTACAATAAACGGAATGTCCGAGACAAGACATTTTTCGGAATTTCCGTTTATAGTAACTTTTATGTCTTGACAAAATGTAATGACTCCTGAGATCAGAATCTGTGTAGGTATTGAAACAATAAAATAACAGTAAGTACCTATTAATTAACTGAAAGCAGTAAGAACTATGAGAATCAATGGAAATTGAACCGTATGAAAGTTTAAATGATGTCGTTATTCCTATATCAAAGTCAAGGATCAAACATAAATTATATGGTGCAAATACGATCTAATTTCCTGTATAGGTGTAGTTACTAATTAGTAGGTACTTTACAAATGTTATAGTGTTGCTTCATAGGCTTAAGGTCTAAGTTTGCGTGAAAATCATAAAATAAATATTACAGTAATTAAATCGTGATAGCTTGTTGTATAGTACTTTAATAGGTTGTATAAAATGCATGTGTTTGAGCAGCAGAAGACTGTTTATTAACACTTTTATGACCGATCATGTTGTATAAAGTACTGTTATTCTGAATAATGTGGCTCTTCAGTATGGAATGCGTGTTGGTTGTTCTAAACTCGTTGTAATTGATAATCAGGCACCGCGCGTAGGGTTAGAATACCAACCGTTATTTATACATATATGGTAATGTTACACTGTTTGGAACAACAAGTGCCGTTGAAGATGGTATTTCGTACCTTCACTAAGATTCTTTCAACGTTACAGCTGAATGTTTAAGTGATGATTCTCATCTAAATTATAAAACTCAAAGGTGACTGACTGACATAGTGATCTATCAACCCACAGCTCAAACCACTGGAGGGATCGGGCTGAAATTTGGCATGCAGGTAGATGTTATGACGTAGGCATCTAAGAAAGGATTTTGATAAATTCTACCCCCAAGGGGATAAAATAGGCGATGAAAGTTTGTATGAAACTTTGTCAATTTTAAACCGATCGGGCTGAGACTTTGCATGCATATAGCTACTATGACGTAGGCATCCCCTAAGAAAGGATTTTGATAAATTCAACCCCCAAGGGGATAAAATAAGGGATGATGGCGGATGTAAATGTATTAGTTTTTTTTAATAATACTTAACGCGAGCGAAGCCGCGGGCAAAAGCTACTCATACATATAAATCAAAGTTAATGTTTAAAATAATTAAGTTAATAAAAAAATAAGGAATTATGCTGCGCTTTCTTTGCTTAACTTACCTAAATCTCTATTTTACAATACTCAAAGAACGAGACGGGATAATGTCTTAATGCTCATGTCAGAACAAATTCTAAAAATCCTTGATATAGTTTCACATCCGTATCAGTAACAATCACAATATCTAGATCGAATTCAGCAGTAAACCTACTTACACAATCTCATTTTAACAGTATTCTGTATCTGAAGTAGCAAATTCAATAAGCTAGAAGTACTTAAAGGCTCCATAAAATTGGTTTGTTACTCACACTAGGTTCCTTTGAGAGATATAATGGTCACCAAACCATTAAACTTTAACGATATAACAATGTTATTCATTCAGACTGAAGCATGACTGGAGACACATTAGGTACTTACTACATTATTATTAACTAACTAAAGGTGAGAATGAAGAATTGAAGATCAAATACCTTTTTAGGGTTCCGTATAAAAACGGAACCCTATTACTAAGACTTCGCTGTCTGTCCGTCTGTCCGTCTGTCTGTCTGTCACCAGGCTGTATCTCAAGAACCGCGATAGCTAGACAGTTGAAATTTTCACAAATTATGTATTTCTGTTGCCGCTATAACAACAAATACTAAAAACAAAATAAATTAAATATTTAAGGGGGGCTCCCATACAACAAACGCGATTTTTTTGCCCTTTTTTGCTCGATATCAAAAATGGCAACAGGTAGGCACTTGAAATATTCACAAAATATTCAGTTGTATTTTAACTTTAATAAAAAATAATAAAATTAAAATAAAATAAATATTTAAGGGGGGCTCGCATACAACAAACATGTTTTTTTCGGCGTTTTTGCCTTGTGGTACGGAACCCTTCGTGTGCGAGTCCGACTCGCACTTGGACAGTTTTTTACTTCTTTTCCTGTCTCGTGGTCGCAAGCAAGGCTTTTGAGCATTTTTTTGGCTTTTGGTCCAGGGTTCGCTTTCCAGGTCCAGTGTTATTGGGTTTAGGGTTTTTCGGCTAGGAATTTCTCAAGGAGGTTGGCGGGGTGATGCTCCCGTCACAAAGATAGTGCACCTGCCATGTGTCTGCGTAAACACTTGTGCACTATAATATCGCCCGCGTATTACCACCAATCTGTCTGTGTGGTGCCGGACTTGTCTGTGTGGTGCCGGACTTAAAGAATTGCACCACCCCTTACTTCCCGTGGGTGTCGTAAAAGGCGACTAAGGGTCTTACCGGAGAATGGGCAGCAGCGTTCTCTATTTATTCCACCATCATACCATACTGCGATCGCCGACCCGCCTGCCAAGCGTGGCGATTATGGCAAACCCCCCCCCAAAATTGGGGGAGGCCTATGTCCAGCAGTGGACGTCTATCGGCTGAAACGACGATTACCACCAATCTCAGGGAGACTAGCCATTGGGCTAGTTTCCTAGAAATGCTGTCTGGTTAGTTTCCTAGAAAGTCTGGAGGACTATTAAGGGTCTACACAGACGGACTGCATTTGAACTGCATGCCAGCTGCAACTTCGCAGTTTGGATGCTGTTGTCATAACTAGGTTTCAAAACAGTTTAGGTCAACTGCATCCAAACTATGAAGTTGTAGCTGGAATGCAGTCCGTCTGTTTTGCGCCTTATTACTTCTTTTTCCGTACGCAAAATACGCGCATTGACGTGGAGTTGCGGACTAGCCCGTATTACCTATACCTACTTCTTTTTCTGAATCAAAAATATATCTGGATTGGGAAAAATTTTGCCCATCAGAGAATTCAGACTTGACTGAAAAGAAGCTGAAGTTTAGCTTTGCACAGCACTTTGAAAACGGTTAAAGAATAAAAGAAAACCCACAAACGAAAAATTCTTGGTTTTAGCAAAGAATAACAACCATATTCTATGGATCTCGTCTCATTATTCATCATTGACAGTTCGTATTACTGTACCACCGCCTAACCTTTCACGTACTGTGACGGTATGTTCTATTTCCTTGCCATTTTCTTGTACAAATTCGACACAGTCGAACCATACATTACGTTTAGCCACAGAACATTGTTCACGTCGGCTATACTTCAAACTCGATCGGTACGTGAGTAACAAATATTGCGGCGTTCTCGAAATTACTCGCTCGTGACAATGTGTTTCTTGTAATATGTGTCGTGGAGTCAATATTGTATGGATGAAGATTTATGTACAGTAGGTACGGTGCCGGGCCATAAATGAGAGACATGTCGGGCAATAGGTACAAAGGGACGGACGGAAAAGCTAAGATGACTCAAAGACTGCTGCTCATCTTTCAAACCATCACTTTGTACTTGAAATGGTTAAGGGGTTGCATACCACTTCTTAGATACACCATACTAATAATTCTTCCGCCATTAGAGCTGGCTCAGCACAATTATAAATTGATCTTGGAACATCCGTCTTCTTGGCCGACTTTGTTACCAGATGTAAAGCCACAGAATATTGACGACATTCCTTCTAACAATAGAGTTTGTCAAGTCAACAATTTGTAGATCCTTCTTTTACCTGACTTGATCATCGGGACGTTATTCACCTTGGCCCCGATGCCATCGCACGTTAGCATCGATACAGTCACTCTGTTGAATCGATTCCGAAACAAAAACGTTTAGTTAAACGTGATAAATGATTCATCCGGCTGGAACCGCTACATCGATCTGCTGAGTGAAGATGGAATGTGGCTTAGACTGAATAAAGAAGCCTTAGAACAGGGTGCTGTGGTGTAGCTTAGAGAAAGGTTAAGCCCAGGAATAGTCATAATAACTAATAGGCGTGGTAGACGGACTTGTCAAAATATCAATACATTCAATTCGAACCATCATGCAGAAAAAAGCAGAAAGGAGTGGAAGATTTAAACAATTATTAGAATTGTGTGAAAGATGTTTTAACTGAAATGGGGGTGAGTACTGAGATGACGCTTAACAAAGATGAATGGAAGATGATGATTTACTGGCTGGCCCTACACTAAATTAATTGGGATGAAGATACAGAAGAACGACCACATATAGGTGCAGAAATAGACGTGGGTCCTGGCCCAATGGCCTGGGGAATGACCTGTCATATTACACGTCCACCCGTATTGCAGTACTTCCATATATTTTATATCCTTTACGATCTTATCCTACTTCTCACGATGGAAAATTAATAGAAAGACTGAGAGTTAATAGCAGTTATACGACTTGACTTTAAAAATTCCTCGAATGAATATGAATGAACCTCGTGAAGTACCTAGGTTTGCGACAAAGGGACTTTAATTAAGATTATACCTGCATTTGATGGTTGTGACAGTTACATTAACTGTGAACAGACAAGAACCTCTTTGGGACTTCACGTTTTTGATAAAGAAACCCCTCGACATAGTTATGAATAGCGCTGGTCTGTAAGTAATCAACTTCGTGGATGTGTCGAATTTTGTGTCATACTAGCAGTGCCCCGCGGTTTCACCCGCGTAAGTTTCGATCCCGTGGGAATATCGGGATAAAAAGTATCCTATGTGCTAATCCAGGAAATGGTCTATCTATGTACCAATTTTCATCCAAATCTGTTCAACGGTTTATGCGTGATTGAGTAACAAACATCCAAACGTCTTCACAAACTTTCACATCCAAAACACCATTATTAAAATCCAGAATAAAGTTGTAATAATTTTTCTGTAGTTAAAGTACAGTGTTTATTGAAGTGTTGACTTTACGCCTGATAAAAGCTTTCTGAACTATGCCCAGTAAAACATCACACATATCAAATAACATATAACTGCAATAGAGGATGTAATCGCGGATACACATAACCCTAAGATAACCTATAAATCGCGATTGTAAACATAATTAATTACACTGACATAAAACAGTTATATAAAATCAAAAACGCAATAGTATTTCAATAAGCGTAGTTACCATAACGGTTCGTTCATTCCGTAATAGGTCTAAACGTATGCATTAAGTCACGGAGATATACGCCTCGTAAGTCTCGTTTCGCTTTCAGAATCACGAGTTTTGCTCTCGAAACGACGTTTAAGATACATTATGTATGGTCTACTAACACGCTTGGATTGTGAATTAGAGTGTAAATATGTAAACAAACACTTCTAGCTCGGGATATGGAAAAATGTATTGGTTTTTTGTATATATAGACGTGTTTTCGGGATAAATTTCGGGACTAGTCAATTTGCTTTCTATTGAGATATATATTTTCAATACGACAAATAGTTCATGAATGCCCACTTTGTTGAAGGTTCGTGAGTTTACTGAGGTCCAACAAATTATGCGCATGTAAAGCGTATTTGTTGACCCATAATAGTCCATGGTATGCAGTTAAGAAGGAACTGCTGTTGAAACATTAAAGATGGACGAAGCAGATGTTTGAATGATAGAAATGTATGTATGGATAGCGTTTCTTATTTATTACTACTTTATTTTTTATAAAGGAGTTCGTAAAAAGGAGGCTATGCATAATAAAGCACATGTTTGTCAAAATGAAAGTAATTAATAATAATAAGTCTATTTATTTTCTCTTCACAAATGGAAAAACTAGCTTAAGGATAAGTTTACATTTGAGAGAGACTGGTGCTTGAAATAGGCATTGAAAGCAACGCCTGTAGTACAAGTCACCAGGGCCCCACGACGCTTCATAATATTATGTGTAAACTTAAATTGGACTAAAGAGAATTAACATTATAAGAAAGAGAAAAAAAAATACAAAAAAGATAAGAAAGTGCGCCATCATCAAAGAAATGCCATGTGCAAATGAAAAGAAAGTTCATCCACTGCTACACGTGAAATAAAAATAGAAACAATCAGAATGCAATGTACCATACATCTTGTTTGTACCTTTCATGTTATCAATAAAATAAATCACACTGTACCCGAGCTATGCAAAGACACCGCAGAACTTTTTATTATGCCAGTTATAAAGGCTATAACCATACAATACACGGTGATGCGCTAATCTGTTTGACACAGCCCCGAGCGTTGTCTCTGGGATTTGTAGACTAAACCCGACAATAAATTAAAACGACTTCAAACTTAATACCATCAATCGAATATGGTTTTTAAATTGATAGTTGCAAAGTTGAATTTGGTATGCTTCACAGGTAATAGATGCGTCGTCGATATGCTCATGCGGTGTTCCGTTAGCCGCTCACCTGCGCCCGCGCTTCTCTAGTTATGCTAATGGCTGAGCGCGGCTCGCTCTCAGACTCTCAGTACTAAGTACTGAGAAACATGGAAATAAGTCCACTGGAAGATTTAGTAGTCGTATTCCCTTGTATGTAGATTTGTACTCGCAATATTTTCTTATGAAAACGGTGCTTGCACACCCAATAGAAGTCCAACGTCATTACGTAGTCATACGTATTCAAATGAGACAATCGTTTAGATAAGCATTTCGCTCGAAACACTATATTACGTTCATGTGCTGATAATAATTCCAAATCGATTCCTGTATAACATCGAATTTACTTAAAACATATCCTAGAAAGACAAAGCGAGTTGACAACTAGATATCCGGTGTATTTGGTGATGTTCCTTATCTAGTATGCACCATTTATATCAGGGTATGGAGATATTCTGTTCGGTGAACGAGACCGTGGGTGGACGCGAAACTGTAAAGGAAATCGATTCCGCTGTACGTGTTTGAATCGATTTCTCGACACCGGGGTTAAGTGTGCGAGTATCGAGTAAGATGTTCCCTAGTTTCATTTACGGGCAAGCAAGACCACTTCATCGGAATACGAATACTCAGCCACGGTATGTGCATGCCTAATTGTGCATGCTAAGTGTTATGTATAACTTTACTAGTTGCCGCCATTAAACTGCCTATGTTATGAACTTATGATGTTGCACGTCATAAATGTTTCACGCTAAAAGGTTCTTGAAAGGTTCTCTTTTTGCTTGATAGTACTTTTGTAATTAAAACATTTTACGCACGAATCATGGTTTCATACTAGACGTTTTATTTATAGTTTGTGTTTATCAAGCAGATTTCGGCCAAGATTATTGAAAGAATCTAAGATTTCTTAATGACAGCTTCAAATTAACAATGGCTTTCGTCACTTTCGTCTTTCACAATTAACACTATGGCGGCAAATTGCTCTTCTAATGAACAGTTAAAGTTCGACAGCACAGTTCATTATAGTTTCACAAAGCATGCTATTGTGTGAGAAGAGCCGACAGAAGCTCTTGGCGCAAGCGTGAGACATCTTAATGGATCAGCTCTGCACGCATCGCTTTGTCGTCGATATCGAGTACATATCGCATCGAGTCGTGAAATCGCTCACTGGCATACAATCGATTGGTGACGTAAGTTTTTACACTCTAGTTTCGTTAGCGTCATTGTTGAATTATCGTGTTACAAATAGTACCGTTAGTAGGTTGTTATTGAAAACGCTCACGTAGGCAATGATTTTTGATCGATGAACAGCATTAACGATGGTTATAAATTTCGCAAGTGATCGAATTGTCTGCCCGCTCTTAGAGCAAACAACCACGCAACTAGGCTCACTACGAAAAGATTCGCTCAATAGAATAGAACGAAGTTATTCCAAAACTTCCATTTGTAACCAAAAAGATCTTTAGCTAAGTTTTAAGTTCTGTATTAGCTTGACTTTTGCGCACAAGAACATTTTTTCAATCTCCGTGTCTTCGATTTTTCTGTCGACTAAACAGTTATTCTTTGAACCCTTTGTGGATAGGCTTGCATGAACATTCTCAAAAGCAAATCGATTTTAGTTCGCTTGCGAATAGAATAAAATATCATAAAAGAGAAGCGTGACCAAGTTGTGTTTATGCTTTTTTGTAGGGACTAATCCCATCACGGCTGTTACCAAAGACTAACAGTTGCATAGCTGTCAACATCTGTCCCAGTTTCTGTCACCCATCTGTCAGGTTAGACTTTTTCATTTGTAATTCGATTAGCGGTGTTATCATGTTCGTGAGTAGACCGTTTGTTCCGCTATTCCACGACTCGAGCCAATTCGTGAATTTTCACAGCACGTGCATGTATTTAATAACTGAGAATCGGAAATAATGGAAGCACTCGGCAAATCGACACGTGTTTGAGTAGAGTATAACCCCATTGCGGAAGTTGTAGGCAGTTTAGGCACATAAGTAGACAAACTCATGTGGTTTAGGCTTACTGCCATGGCGAAATATGCCCAATATATCTAGACTGTTAACATTGTCGTCGCTAATCCTGCTAGACTGCAGACGTACCAATACCAACGGCTTCCCAAGCTTAGAATTCATACATAAATCAATACTTAATTCTGACTGGCACAAATCCACGACAACTTTTTTGTTTTTTGTTCCTCTACTCCCAACTGTATGCGTTTCTGTACCTTTCTTTCTTAACTGACTTCCATCAATCCCGTTTTCAGCATTAATTACTAAGAGTAGTATTGATATCTATCTACTGGATGTCAAGCAGGTCTTTTTACTGTTGTAACTGGAAGCTATTAGCGATAGCTTAGCTTTTTACTAGAGTTTAATTATCTATTACGACGGTTTATATGTTGTGGGCGTATATCGTTTTTATATGAACCTAGTGGTTGCGATAGATTGCCAGGAATTCTTGCAAATAGGTTTCTAAGAAAACATTAAGTACTTACTAAGTTTCTCTCGGTATGTTGATTTACAAGTCGTATTTGATCATGTAATACTTTGTAACGGTGACAGGTTAGGAATGACTACGTTACATAGTATTACTAGAAGAGTAATGGAATTCTTCATAAAGGTAGTTTTGGTGTAACTGGAGTGGGCTCAAGTAGCTCATTTTCTTCCATCATCAATAGCCTTATCAAGAGTCCACACAGCAAGAGTTCAAAGTAGTTGTCATACTGATTTGCTTTTTTACTAACCCCTCACACGTCTGGCCGCCCGCCTGTCGAAACGCCCCAAGTGTCAGCGTAGTTGAACGTACTTTTAGATTTTTAGGTAGGACTTCAGAAAAACTGAGAAATCGGCAATTTATAGCCATTATTTATACCTTCCTGGCTTCGTTATGAGTTTATCTAACTATTTATACCATTCAATAAGCAAATCAAACTGACCTTACGTCGCAGTGATGTGATATGTTTTCACTTACATAATTTTCGCTATGTACATACGCTGTACGTTTGACATTTCGAGCATTTTTCTTATGTACATACGCTGTACCGTTGACATTTGGGTTAATTTCCCTTTCATGTCCATTGCATAGCGCGTTCATTGTCGTACAGACAATATAAATTCCACAACATCTCAACAAACAAACAGTTCTGACCTAATTACTACTCACAGCACAATTCTGACTGATAGAATCATCTTAACATCTAATCATTTACCTTCCTAGTTCACGAGTATCCCCAGCAGCCCTTCGGCAATGTCCGTCAGGTAGTCGTCAATCATCGTGACTCGTTCGGGACGTCGTGTCGTGATCGCGGCCCACCCAACCCGCGCGCGCGCATAACTGTTACATCGTTGGGTACAAGCTGTACAAGTACTAGATAGGTGAGAGCAGAAGGCTCGTTCCTCATGCCTCACAAGTCGTTGCGAATGATCTTATTTATAAATGTTTAGGCAGAGAGCGAGGGCTCATCTGCCTTAACCCAACACATCTCCAATTTCTGTGTTTTCCGTATGCAGTGTGCTGCTATCGTCAGTGTTTTTTGTATGTTTAGCAGAGTCCTAACATTTAGGACTCGCGCTTCCAGGAAATACAATGATTTAGGTCCTAAATCTCTCGTGCCATAACATTTGTTACTTCTTATACTTTAGTTTTATTTCGATGCTCTTGTTATGGTGCATTGAGAGGAGTTGCTCTTCTGAACTCAAATTGTTGGTTTAACAAACCGTGCCTGCTATGAATAATCCCCATCTCCGCTATATAGTTTTAATTATCATGGAACCAATTACATATGAATATGTATTAATTTTATACTGCAGGAGGAAGTAAATTGTTGATTATAATAGTGATGTCCTGTTACTTACAGACTTTAGGTCTCAACAAGTGTTTCGTGCTTCACTGTTATTGCCATTTACTTCTTCAGATCGGTGAACATTTTATGCCTTACTGGAATCATTTTCGCTCAGCTTATAACCAAAGAAGCTAATAAAAACATGTAAGTACAGCCACGTGATGGTTATGGGACTGGACATTGGACAAGTGACCTACATAAGGGACCTGTTTTCTTCGTTGACGCTCACACTTGCGTGGGTCTTGCTGTACTACATGCGTTCGTGTGTAAGTGTCAACTGTAGTTTTTAAAGCTATGTGTTCTGTACGCTTGTTTGTTCTAGCGGCACATTGAAGAAGTCTCATTGCAGGTGGTCTACTTTCATCCATCTCTTTTGTTTCTTATTTGATTTTTACCAAACTGTGCCATTGATGGAAAAAAGGGCTTTCAGATTTTTTCCACGTTGCTGTTCATTGCTGTCGAGTTTGCAAGAGAACCGTCGCTTGCTCTATTTAGCACACTTTTACCAAATATATTTGGGCCAGCTTATAGTCTACTGCTATCAATCATATTACAGTAATTTGTTACAAGATTACGAAGTCAAGTCACCCTTCGAATACTGACTCCCACGACCGAGCTTCGCAGATTGAAACATTCCAAACCATTCGATGAATATCCGTATCTATGCCTAAGCTAGCTTAAGATTCTTCATCTTCTACGGGAACGTCAGATGGCGCTGACAAGTAAACACTGTTCGAAGTTGTGCTCCTGATGAAATAATTATTAAAACTACTAAATCTCACCTCCGGACTGTATACTACTACTACTGTATTGTACAAAAAAGTGTAAGTGGACATACAAACTAACTGTGGCAGTGTTATTTTCGATGAATAGTGTCGAGTTACTAAATAAATACCCAATCTCAAAATACGTAAATAGTGAATTTAAACTCAAGAAACGAAGTGTTACTGTGCTACATTGTGACCCCTTTGCATAAGTCTTCAATCTCAATGCAATAGTGTTCAAAAGAACGATAACTATTATAATCAAGATTGTCTAATTCAAATTCCAACAACAAAAAAAACGTTTTTTATTCAAATGTTACTCTGTACTACAACGCCATCTAACACAAATCATATGAACTAATTTTCATTCACAGTAATAATACTACTCTGCATTAAATATTCAAATAAGCGACATCTATTGTTGCAATAAAGATCTACATTGATAAAGAGCTACAAGATCAACAATTTCACCTTCTTCATTACAACACACCTGGTTCCGTGGTGTATGTGACGACGAAGCATTGACGTGGTCGTACGTTCGAATCCAGCGAGGCGAGAATCTTTTTGAATTACATTGAAGTTGAAATTCATAAATTTATTCTACCATTATGAATTTCTTAGAAAATATGGTAGATAATATCACGTTCCGGCGCACTCGCACCAGGTCGGAACCAAATAATGATAGTAGTGACATTATCTCCCAAACATTAGATTGTACCACAAATAGTGTGCCAGAAATGTCTGATGACGAGTATGACACGCAAATAAACACGTACAAAAATGAGATAGAGGATCTTAAATCACAGCTAAAAAGCGCACATCAAGAAATAGAAGTGTTGTCTTTGGAAAATAGTAACTTGAAACAAATTAATACAGGTTTATTAAAGAAAAATGAAATTTATAAAAAAATTGCTAATAGCCCAGTTAAGCAGAAAATCCAAACTCCAAAGAAGAATATAGCTAGCTACACGAAGACAAAACATACTCAAACTTCAGAAATAACGGATCGCTGCACACCTCTAGCTGACACTAGTACTAGTAGCACTCAAAAAGCCACAATATCACCCAACGTTATTACCGAAAAAAATCCTTCATCGCCGCTTGTAAAACATAGCATCTGTGTTGTAAGTAGCGAAACGTCTAATAGAATATATACGATGTGCGAAAGAATACTTAACTGTAATTATGATATATGTCACTATCGCATGCCTAAATGTGGATTAAAGCATATTTTAAATAATATTGATGTAAAAGTACGAAACTTCACACACTCTGATTACTGTGTTATTCATATTGGCGAGGAGGATTTCAAGAAAACGCATAATTATATAGAACTAGTTACGTTTACTCGCGAAAAATTACAAACATTAGGTCATACTAATTTTATAATATGTCTACCGACTTTTAAATATATGGATAACCGTAATATTATGTTTAACAGCCGTATAGATACTTTTAATAACTTAATGTACATGGATGTGGAGACATACAAATTTGCGTACGTATTGGACTCCAATCTCAATCTCCCATATACCTATAACACTTATAACCATCGGTATGGGAGATTAAATAACAAAGGCTTAAATATTGTAATTTCGGATTTGCAAGACCTTGTCCTAAACTTGAACAGCATGAATGAAACTTACTCAGAGGTTGACTGTTCCCAGAATAACCAAGCAGAGTTGGTAACTGATAAACAATCACAAAAAAAAAAAAAATTTTTTCTATAGTAATTACCTTACTATTATCAAAATATTGCGGGACTTATGAATAAAGCGGATTTACTGACAATTAAGTTAGAAGAGCTTTTTAATAAAGGAATCAATATAGATGTTATATGCATCACTGAACATTTTGTCGAGACAGGTTGCGAGAACCTACTGCATCTACCTAATTACTACCTGGCTGCCTTCTTTTCGAGAAATACTAAACGAGGAGGAACCTGTATATTTGTTCGAATAGGATTACATTGTAAAGAATTAACGTATGTAGCAAAACAGTCAGTGACCGGTGTCTTCGAATGCTGTGGTATAGAGCTGACATCTCATAATATTATTATAGTATGCGTATATAGAATACCTAAATTTAACTTTAACGTGTTTTATGAAAAACTGGACGATATATTGCGAAAAATACTTTCACTTACAAATAAAAATGTCATTTTAACCGGAGAGTTCAATATCGATGTACTAAAACGAAACAAAAGTACATTAGACTTTGAAAAATTTTTTTTGCAATATAATCTTAAACTAGCTCTCTATGAACCGACACGATTAAGTAGTAACTCTTGCATCGACAACTTTGCACACTCTTACCGAAAAGAATGCAAAGCGGAAATAATGGATCTAGTTCTTTCGGATCATACTTTTCAGTTACTCAAAGTACCTATCAATAAAATCTGTACGCTAAAATTCTGGAAAACTAAAAAACAGGACATTTCAGCATGTAATCTATCCAGATTCAAAAATCACTTGAAGTGTTTATCTTTCCTGCAAGTGTACAAGGCCAAAGATGCAAATGAGTCTTATGAGAATTTTTAGGATGACTTTTTGTTACTATATCGTTTATGCTTTCCGGAAAAAAATGTCACTATATCTACTAATAAAAAAATTAAATGGTTATCTCGTGGAATTAAATTATGTAGTCAAAAACAGAGAAAGCTACTCTGGGCATACAGACTTAATCCTAATTCAGAAAATAAAATCGTTTTCAAAAAATATTCTACACTTTATAGGAAAATAATAAAACTAACCCAGAAAGCCCAAAATAACCATTTTATAAATGATTCACAAAACAAGTCAAAAGCAGCCTGGCAAGTAATAAATAAATCAAAATTTTGTTTGCCCCAAGAACCAATATTATCTTTAGCAAAGGATAATCTAATTTTAACACACCCCATGGATATAGCTAACGAGTTTAATAAATATTTTATTGAGGCTGTTGAAAACAATCTACAAACGAATTGTACCTCGACAAAAAAACTGTCTAGTGAAAATCTGACGTCGCAGTCATTATTTATGTTGCCTGTTGTAGATGATGACATAATTAAAATAATTAACAGCCTTAAGAACACGAATACGACAGGATACGATGGCATATCGACTAAAGTGATAAAATATGTCAAGGAAATTATAGCACCACCACTATCGCATGTAATAAATCAATGTATTGCTGATGGAATATTTCCAAATTGTTTAAAGAAAGTAATTATTAAGCCCATTTTTAAAAGAAATAACAGAGATGATGTAAAAAATTATAGACCGATAGCAAAGATTCCGGTTTTTTCAAAAATAATTGAGAAAATAATTTATAATTCTGTATATGCTTATTTTGAAAAATTTAATTTATTTTGCAATGAGCAAAAGGGGTTCAGGAAAAATGTCAATATTAATATGGCACTTTTTGACCTACTATCTAGTGTCATGGCATCTGTCGATAAAAAAAAACATGTTTGTGCGATTTATACAGACATGACAAAGGCGTTCGACTTTGTAGATCATAAAATTTTACTGCAAAAATTACACGGTTATGGTATTAGAGGGAATATCCTTAAACTTATAGAATCATACCTAAGTGATAGATTACAATGTACGGAAATCTCTAGAATATGCCCTATAACTAAATTAGAAACTACATATACCTCTGAAGCAAGGTACATAAAATATGGCGTGCCCCAAGGCAGCGTTCTGGGCCCACCCTTGTTCTTGATACACATAAATGACCTCCCAAAATCCACCGGACAAAAAATGGTACTCTTTGCAGACGACAGCACGGCTATAATAGAATGTAATAATCCAAACAATTATCAAAATGACATTAATAATTCTCTATATAAAATAATCAATTGGCTTAATGATAATAATCTCGTTATTAATCTAAATAAAACTAAAATTATGCACTTTCACCAGCGGCTTGAGAAACCGCTAGTTAATGTTGCTTATGACGATTCTGGAATAGAGGAAACTAGTATTGCGAAATTTTTAGGAATAACTATAGATGATAAATTAACTTGGAAACCTCATTTAGAGGAAATTTGCAAACGAATAAGTAAATCAGCATATTTGTTATCCCAACTCTCAAAGAAAGTTAATATTGATACACTGTTAACGGCCTATCATGGACTAGTCGCCTCAGTTCTGCGGTATGGTGTTATTTTTTGGGGGCAGTCAACGGATCGGGAACGTGTTTTCAGGATGCAGAAAAGATGCTTACGTTCAATGTGTGGTTTAAAAACAACAGATAGTTGCATTCCATATTTTTAAAAATTAAAAATATTACCCCTACCAGCTTTATACATCCTGGAAACTGCATTATTTGTAAAAATGAATCCGCATTTGTTCAAAAAACTATGTGCAGTAAAGAAAACACCGATGCGTGCTCAATATATAAATGAATTATGCCTTGTGAGATGTAAAACTTCTCTAATGAAGAAAAGTTTCTTTGGTGTTGCTCCACGAGTATATAATAAAATACCCGATGAAATAAAATGTATGCCACTGCAGAAGTTTAAAAAAACACTTAACGGGTTACTGCTCGAAAGATGTTATTATACTTTAGATGATTTTTTTAATGACGAATCTCTCTGATTATATAAAATGCTGACATAAATTTTAATACTTTACATCAACACTAATATTTTGAATTGAATTGACATTAAATTTTGACATGAAATGAAATTGACTATGAACTGTAATGACATTTAATTTATTTGCATGCATTAATACAATTAGGTACCTACTGAAATACTTCTAATATTATATTGTAATAAATTTATGATTGTAATTTAATAGTAGGTACCTACCCACTTATTTAATTGGCTTTTAATCACATTAATCATTTGTATGTCAATATTGGCAAAGCATAGCGCACCACTAATTCTTAAGATCTTTGTATGAAATTACCTATGTTTTACAAATAAATTTTTCTATTCTATTCTATTCTATTCTTCTATACACACTTCCAACTTCAGTCGTTAATCAAAAGTAAGCCATAGTATTTTGTATTTACCTGTCGCGTACAGACGGACAGATTTACACTAGTTCATAACAGACCGGTCGTGCGACTTCGTCCGATTTATTTGCAGTGTGAGTGAGAAGGCAGCTGACGGATTTGTTGCTAATAAATACATTAGTTTATTACACCAAGTTTGTTTCTGAGTTTTGAATTATTGAGTTGAAACAGGTCGGTGGACGGTGAAGTATTTTTCATGTGTGTACTCTGAACATATTTTTACGTGGAGTTACGGGTCGATCTATCTTAGTTGACAGTGACATGTCGGAATCGTGAACCGTGCATACGTGTGTTGTGTCATTAGAGGTATTACTTTTCTTAAGGTTTATTATTATATTTTCTCAAGGCATTTTCCGTCACTTTTTTGATCCAGATGGTAATTCAGTTGCCGCACTGGTTGTCTTATCTTGATCATGAATTCTTACTTTGACGTTGTATGTACATACGTGTGCTCACTAAAATAGTGTATTGCCTGAACTACCTACATGTAAAATTAACAAGATTATTTACTGGTGCAAAATTACGAATCATTGCAGTATTGGAATGGTCTATTTCGCAATGAATGACCACTTACATACTGCTTTAATAATAAAGCTACCATCATTATTCTGAAACTAGCTGTGCCCGCGACTTCGTCCGCGTGGAATAGTGACTTTTCGGGCAGCATATTTTCAATTACATATACCGTCTACAGACCGGGCATTTGCTGTCCGAACCCTCTGAGAACTCAGGCGAATTTCCCTATCAGTGAAAGTCTCAGACTCACGCGATAGTGCTTGAGCTTCACGATCGGCAGTGAGACGTATTTCTCGTTCTTCCTGTGTTTCCTGAGACCGAGCATTTGCTGTCCGAACCCTCTGAGAACTCAGGCGAATTTCCCTATCAGAGAAAGTCTCAGACTCACGCGATAGTGCTTGAGCTTCACGATCGGCAGTGAGACGTATTTCTCGTTCTTCCTGTGTTTCCTGAGACCGAGCATTTGCTGTCCGAACCCTCTGAGAACTCAGACGAATTCCCCTATCAGTGAAAGTCTCAGACTCACGCGATAGTGCATGAGCTTCACTATCAGCAGTGAGACGTATTTCCCGTTCGTCCTGTGTATCCTGGGATCGAGCATTTGTTGTCCATACTCTCTGGGAGCTCAGGCGGGTTTCCCTGTCAGCAAAAGTCTCAGACTCACGCGATAGCGCGTGAGCTTCGCGATCGAGAGATAAACGTGCCTTTCGTTGTTCCCCGGGCCGTTTTCCCTATTTCGAGTTGTCATCATTCGAGAAGGATTTGAACTCAGTCGAGATTTTCGCTGAGTCGAAGTTTCTGTAGCACGAAGCCTAGCCTGATGTTCCCGAGTTGCAGAGAGCCTTGCCTCACGACCTTCCTCAGATTCCTGTGATTGAACCAATCTCATCCTTTTAGCATTTCTGCTACACTGGGAGAGGTTGGTTCTTCTTCGAGGCATTCTTACAATAAAATAGTACTTACTACTTAACACACAGTTATTTAATAAACACGTACTATCGTAAACAATTAAATTATAAATATTTACAGATTATTATACAGTCTAAAATTATCACAGTTTAAGTAATTAATGTTAAGACGTGTAAACCAAACGTACTAACTTTATAAAACAAAAGAATTGCTAGAAAAATTAATTACTAACCTGAGCTAATGAACTTATACTTAATAAAGAAAATCAAGAAAAGAAATGCCTAACCTATACCAAATACTTATAATATTTATATACAAACCCTAAATACAAATTAACACGTTGAACGCCAGACAGCAGACACAATAGAAAATCTATTGTTCGCAGTCACCGGTGACCGCGTTGGCAGTCAAAGCCTTAAGATAAGTAAATACCCAAAAATCAAGGAAAGAACCGCCTAACCTATACCAAATACTTACAAAATTTTAAAGAAAATTAAGAAAAAGAACCTAACTTACAAACCTTAAAATATTAATAAATGAAATATGCAAACAGTCAGTATTCAAGTGAATCGCAATAATCGAATACTCCGTCGCCGCCTATACTCTCCAGGATATTTCAACCTCATAGTTCAACCTGAGGGGGGGTTATCGACTGCTTAACCGGGCTTTCCTGTGGATGCCTCAATAAATTAAGGCCTCCAGCCAGGGCATAATACACTTATAAACTTAACTACACAATATAAACTTAAAAACTAAGCGACTACACGCTAAGGGCACCCCCTGTGGGGTACGGACCTCGGCTTAGGGCGTCGCTGGGAGAGGGCAGCAAGGGACAGGCTGGATCGGAATTATGGCAGCGGCGTGGCTCTCAGCGCGCTTTATATAGCCACGGACGCACAGGTGCGAGCCGTGAACAGTCAGTATTCAAGTGAATCGCAATAATCGAATCCGCCTATACTCTCCAGGATACGTGCGTTCGCTACGAATAACTGATTCCTTATGGCAGCGGCGCGTTTATTTTTTTTTTTTTTTTGAAATGGTCGTCTCATAGTTCAACCTGAGGGGTTATCGACTGCTTAACCGGGCTTTCCTGTGGATGCCTCAATAAATTAAGGCCTCCAGCCAGGGCATAATACACTTATAAACTTAACTACACAATATAAACTTAAAAACTAAGCGACTACACGCTAAGGGCACCCCCTGTGGGGTACGGACCTCGGCTAAGGGCGTCGCTGGGAGAGGGCAGCAAGGGACAGGCTGGATCGGAATTATGGCAGCGGCGTGGTTCTCAGCGCGCTTTATATAGTCACGGACGCGCAGGTGCGAGGCGTGAACGTACTCTGATAGAATACCTTAACAAATGTTCGCCGTGATTCTTTAAATTGACATAACTTTTTTATTTATGAACCGATTGACATGAAATAAACACTAAATGTAAAGTGAAGCTTATTACAATATATTTGTGAAAACCGCATCTAAATCGAATAAGCCGTTTCTGATATTAGCGTGCACAAACACACAGACAAACAGACAAAAAAAAAATAATTACAATTTCGGGTTCGGCATCGATTTAATAACAACCCCTGCTACTTTTTTTTCATATATTTCCATTGTACAGACACCACTTTTCTACAATTTTATTATACATATGTATAGATGAACCAGCAATTGTATAACTCTATAAATTACAATCTAAATCATTTTGAAGGTTATAGGTAATCCATTGCTTCATATGTTCGAAAAATGTGTCTGCTCAACAACGTAAATAACGCAATGAATTGTGTTGAACTGTCAAAATGAAAGCCATTCCTTCGGTTAGTGTCTAACGCAATTACCCCGTAGAATGTTAACGTTATATAATTATGAAACTTAACGATGTGGGAACAATTACAAGTCCAACACACACAATAAACTTTATAACTGTAAATTCAGAGACCACACACGGTATTAATTTATCGTAGATCGTTAACATCAAATATAATAATTGCTTGAATGCTAATTGCAATTAAGTTCATCTTTAAACCTTCATAAGATCACGTTTTTATGTGAGCTATTCGTCAATAGTTCAATACCTTTTGGAGTTAATTGAACATTACCTTTTACTATAATGTGGCCTTTAGGAGCAACTATTTCAGGTCTCTTCGTCGATATTGTATGGTTAGATACCGAGACTTTAATTGTGTTTTTGATTCTGTAGCGGTATCTACAACGCCACATGCGAACAGCGCGTCACACTGACGTCACGTGAAATCCTGCATCTCGCAAGCAGAGTTTACCTCGCAACTAGCATATATACAACGGCCCGACATAAATCATCGGGTAGTTGCCCGCCAGACACAATACCCGTCTGGTCGGAGGATCCTCCCTTTTCATAGAGTATTCAGAGTGAACTTTACACCCTGTTCCCCATACCTCTATAATTCCACCAATATTTTTCTTGTATTTGTATAGACATGAATAGACCAGTAGTACATTATCAGCGGTCTACCCAAAGGACCAGTGTTTAAATTTGTGAACTGTTACTAACCTCTTTTATGTCTGTTATTTATATGGTGTACACCATAATAAAGAGTATTCTATTCTATTCTCTAATAAGTTTGTCACCTCCTTACTTACTAACCTCTAATCAAAATTGTCACCTCCTTAAATTATAGCTGGTTAAAGTTATTCTGACTATTGATAGCGGTAGCAATTTCAAGACAATCCATTTCTTCCTATTTATCAGTTATGCCTACTGTCGTAACATAGCCCTTAATGGACTAAGTACCATTTATAATTACCCTAACAACAGAATAATTACAAACACATACATGACCTAGCTAACAAGTAGTGTATAAAAAAAAAACAGCTGGCAGGAATGTAGCCTATTCATTGTCATCATCATCACTATTCATATATACTCGACAAAGTCCACCTGTTTACAAATAATAAATAGTAATCGTACACATTGTGATTTATATTTTTATATGTAAATGACTATATTGTATTGAGTTCATTCCCCTTCTTAGTAAAGTGTTGTTGTTTCTCTAAAATATTCTAGTCAGGTTTTCGCGATGGATTAACATCTTGTGTGTGTGTGTATCGATGACTAATACAACGGTTTTTGACACTTGAAGCGGTATTTTATGATTTCCTAGTAGGTTCTTTCAGATGTATTTGTTCTCTAGGTGGGTTCTTAGAATTTGTTTTGCTTTATTTGGCTTGCAACGGTTTTCTAATTGGTGAGCTAATCAGGTTCTTCGTTCGGGTTCTTTATTACTGAAGGGTATACATGTACCTACTACTTCCTATTACCCGCCGTTTTGTCTTTCGCCATGCTGCCGCCTTTTGAGAACGTAAACAGTACTACAATCAAAACAACAGCATTCAAAGCTTTCTCAATTTCAACGTAACTTTACCCAAACAAAAAACCAATAAAGAAATTAATCGCCAACAATACTACCCATCATCGAACAGCGTATCCCAATTGATTCGAAATGCAAAAACTGGCCAAGTGCGAGTCGGACTCGCACACGAAGGGTTCCGTACCATAAGGCAAAAACGCCGAAAAAAAACATGTTTGTTGTATGGGAGCCCCCCTTAAATATTTATTTTATTTTAATTTTATTATTTATTATTAAAGTTAAAATACAACTGAGTATTTTGTGAATATTTCAAGTGCCTACCTGTTGCCATTTTTGATATCGAGCAAAAAAGGGCAAAAAAATCGCGTTTGTTGTATGGGAGCCCCCCTTAAATATTTAATTTATTTTGTTTTTAGTATTTGTTGTTATAGCGGCAACAGAAATACATAATTTGTGAAAATTTCAACTGTCTAGCTATCGCGGTTCTTGAGATACAGCCTGGTGACAGACAGACGGACAGACGGACAGACGGACAGACGGACAGACGGACAGACGGACAGACAGCGAAGTCTTAGTAATAGGGTTCCGTTTTTATACGGAACCCTAAAAAAGGTACAACATTCGTCCCGAGATGAAGCGCGCTTCGGCATCGTTCGCCATCTCGCTGTGCCATTGACCCACTACAGGTTTTTGTACGTATAACGGACCGACACACTTCATCTTTATTGACTATAAACTAATCATTTAAAACTACATATACCTATGCACATTTTTCTTTTCAATACCGTTGCGTAATGAAGATTTTTACGCTTTCATCGTTAAACGTTTGTCAATCGTCAATTGTTTGATGACTTTTGTTGCGGACAATACCGATGTAATGATGGCTCTATCACTAATAAAAGTTGGTTTTCTTCTTTGGAAATATGTTTAACGACGTGCGTGTACAAGAGATTTGGATTGTCATAATATTTTAATGATCTTCGATTTTTAACGCATTGACAACTACTAGCAGCTTTTTATTAGAAGGTAGATTGGAATTGTAGTACCTGATATTTGCTTACCCTCATTCTACAGTTTGTCCAGCTGTATCTTTGCGTATTGATTTAACCTTTAATCGGTAACTTTCTAGAAGGATCATCTGCACCTGTCTTGCTAAAAGTAAAGATGACACCATCGAAGCTTTTAAAACATATTTTACGATGCATTTATTATAATGAGACTCTTAATAAGCACGAAGTTACGTAAAATATGCACACTTCATGCTAATTATTGCCTAATTTGCATTATCAGTTTCATATAAAGTTTCTAGTTGCATAAATAACGTCATTCAGACACAGAAGTCACAATGAACACCTTATTTGTCCTATAAGCACATCGAATTGAATCAGACTTTCGTCTTATAACAACGAAAAGACCATAAAAACTTTATGATCATTATAATCAACTCCAAATCAGTTTTTTTTATTACGCGTTGGTGTGAATGACAACCGTTTCAAAATCTGTCATTCGGTAAACCAGGTGTTTCCTTCTAATGATTGGTAACTTCCTCTCATATTGGGTGGAAATTATCATTTAACTGTACGTACGTACAAGTAATAGGTACTACTAGCTAATAGTACGTATACCTACTATCAATTTGTATTTCCGATGTGGATATAATAGTACAGTCGACCGCAAGTTGGGCGTACCACTTTGAACTTACGGGGACTACATGAACCTAAAGCGCGGTCAATGTCTATTGTTTGGACAAAAAAATTGAAACACTAGTGCTTTAGTATGTTGCTTGTAGAATAATCTGACAAAAAATCAGAATGATTTATGTTATATTAGTATGGTTTTTATTGTGAAAAGAAAGTTTTTAGAGGTATCTACATGATTTTTTCTATCGTATCAAATTCGTTGTAGTATTATGTTTTCAACACACTATCTAACTAGCATAATATCCTGAAGAATATCATATGTTTTCTAATTTTGTTTACTGTAGTCGATCATATACTTTTAGGCATTATAAAACTTGGGTTTTTTGCGTTTAAGTCCTGTAGGGGGACTACAGGACTTAAACGCAAAAAACCCAAGTAAGCTGACCAAACGTAGTGGGAAGTTCCAATAGAATTAGAGGCCAGCTGATACTGGTTTTGTCACCACAGACGTCCGGCATAATGTAGGTAGTCTGCAACAAAAGCCGATTAACACTTCGGTTTTTTTAATCTCAGTTATTGAGCAAAATATTTGTTCAAAATTGCATTGTACTTCTGCTGCAATTTTGAACAAATATTTTGCTCAATAACTGAGATTAAAAAAACTGTAGTGTTAATCGACTTTTGTTGCTGACCGTACTACCGTTAGCACTATTACTTAGTTCTGTGATACTACTCACCTCGTTCAAATGTTTGTAGGAATGATAAATGCGAAATTAATTACGGTTTTCCGTTGGTAGCAAAACATTTAGACAGACGGTTAAACTGCCTGGCTATATTGGCAATCTGATGCACCGTTAACTCGTAGGATTGGAAGGTAAATAGTATAAAATCAGAAACAGAATCTGGTATTCTGCAGTTGAGAAAGTACAACGATGACAACAACAACGACGTTCGGAATGGTTTCTCTAAGTAGAGGCAAATAATAATAACTATCAGGTACTAGAGAAAGATAGAGGTGTAGTTTTTCCCCCCGTGGATGTCGGCAAATATCCCACTGGAACGTACTTCCGGGAATAAAAGTACCCTAATATTAATCCAAGTTATAAACTACCTGTATGCAAAATTTCATCTAAATCCGTTCAGCCGTTTTTGCACCAGTGTGGAACATGCCTACCTAGTACCTACATACTTTTAGGGTTCCGTACCCAAAGGGTAAAAACGGAACCCTATTACTAAGACTTCGCTGGCTGTCCGTTTGTCCGTCTGTCTGTCACCCAGGCTGTATCTCAAGAACCGCGATAGCTAGACTGTTGAAATTTTCACAAAGTAAGTATGTATTTCTGTAGCCGCTATAACAACAAATACTAAAAACAAAATAAAATAAATATTTAAGGGGGGCTCCCATACAACAAACGCGATTTTTTTACCCTTTTTTGCTCGATATCAAAAATGTAAACAGGGAGGCACTTGAAAAATTCACAAAATACTCAGTTGTATTTTAACTTTAATAATAAATAATAAAATTAAAATACAATAAATATTTAAGGGGGGCTCCCATACAACAAACATATTTTTTTCGGCGTTTTCGCCTTGTGGTACGGAACCCTTCTTGTGCGAGTCCGACTCGCACTTGGCCAGTTTTTTTTTCATTATGATATGTAGATGTCTACCAACCATAAATTCCTAAATGCAATATCCGATAACTCTCACATTACGTTTACCTCCGAAATCCAGGTAAAAGTTTCAGGTTTCGTTAGTTGTCACACTGAAGTATTAATATTACAATGTATCATGTTACTTATTCAAATGAAGCGGTTCTTGATCTGTGCGCGTTGCCGCCTGCTTTATGTTAATGTGCTTGTATTTAATTAATATTTATTTCTTTCTCTCTTGTTTTGAGGTTGGAGTTGATATGTGACTTATCGATTCATTTTCTGTTCTTTATGGTTTCGTATTGACGTCATAAGCGATTCTAGCCCTTATCTTTAAGTGAGTTTCGTAAAAAAAGCTGGTTATTCTCTTCATAATAGCTAAATGTTATGTCAAATATTGTTTTATTCAACACGTCTTCACATAGTCTTTGTTTCCTAAGTAATTCTCACTTTTGTCGCAATCTGTATACTTAAGTGTACCCCAGCCAGCCAGTTGCGTAGTCGGGAAACCTGACCACGACAATCGTGTCTATCACTCGTTAAAACGCCATATAAACCACCCAACAACATTTTAAAACACACTTTATTCACAAAAGATAACGTCTATATTTCACTGACGTGATAACCTTGGATATTTAATTTGTGTGCAAGCGAAATTGCCTGCTATTGCAAAGAAGGAAGGACTAGTTTGTTGTAGATGACCAGTATTGATAGTAGAACTCTGTGAGAAAGAGACGCTCTAAAAACCGCGGATTTACTTACAGTGCATAATTGTATAGGAAAAATCGTAGGTCTGTAATAACAGTCCACTTTTTTTGCTAGCTATTGTTGATCGATAGCCCCTACAAATGATTACTTATTAGAACACATAAAAAGATTCCATGTTGTTGTATGTATTAAAGGTTAATCCCCGTAGGTGTAAATTGCCTTTATTTAGACCAATAGGAGCCTATTCATGGTAGGCCCCCGCAACCATAAAGTGTACCATTAACAAAGCCTCCCACAGCACTGGCCACTATAGATCAGAAACGCCTTTGAAACGTGAAGAGAAAACCTACTGCCTATTGAAAAATAGCTACTTGTACTTAGAACGTTAGAAATAAATGAAGAACGTTGCTTCACTTAATATATAACTTCGCTAGGAGTATTACACAAACAGATATGACCATAGTTCTAATTACAACCAAAACAATATCTTTTGTTCGAAGACAAATTGGCATGCATTTTACATCTGACATGGCCATTGGGTACAACTCTGGGAGGCATTTAGAATTCATTGCATCATTTTTTCAATCCATATGTAATTACAAGTCAGATAAAATGTATGCTCTACATTGCAAAGTGTTATTTAAATGGAACTGGCCATCATTGCGGAGCCATTAACACACTCATCTTGGCAGATAAATGTGTGCCATATTTAAAATACATAATGTCATTAGTTCAGTTTTACATAACACCATCCCATGACCTCTTAAGAACACTTTGGAAGCTGCATTCAAATATTAGTTAATGGGATCTATGAAACCAGCTGTGGTGGCCCAGTGGTAACAGCCGCGACTTATGATGACGGTCGCGGGTTCGAACCCAAACAGACACTTAGTGTAAATTATTTCATCACCACTGCTCTCAATACGGTGAAGGAAAACATCGTGAGCAAACCGGCATGTCCTAGAACCAAAAATTCGAAGACATGTGACAATCCGCACTAGGCCCGTTTGGTGGATTACGGCTCACTCACTCTCACAGAGAGGAGGCCTGTGTCCCAGCAGTGGGAACATCAACATGATAGGTTGATTATGCATGAAACAACTCCCGTATAATACCAAATTACCAACTTACACCAAGTTACCAATTTAATGACCTTATATAGCTTAGGTGTATTGTGAATTAGCATAGTGATGGTCATTCTATCACTATGCTAATTCACACAGCCCTAAATGCAAGATCATGACATTTAGATACATATATGGTTACTCCTGGAGCCTGCAAAAAGGTTATGATTTGAATGAAAATAATATTAAGAAACGAATAGTCGCTTGCACATAGTCAATTAAAACTTCTCATTGAAATAATCATCAAAGGCATTACACGTCTGCAAGAAGATTAAATTTTGAATGAAAATGATATTCAGAAAATAATCAAGTTATTAATTTGCAGATTTGTTTATACCGTTTCGGCATTAGTGTTACCAGTCCTGCTCATATGCCAATGTTTCAAGTTTGGCTGTTTTTGGACGAATGTAATGTGCCTAACCTAATATTACCATGGTCCCCAAAACCTGCACGGTTGTCCATTCACACCACAGTTACTAATCGTAATACCATCAAATGATTACGAATTAAAATTGAATATCATTGACATTTACGTACCTATGCAGCTAGCTGTCTTCGTGATGTCTGCCTAATTAGTTAATTACGTTGGCTTGACGTTTAGTTGAATGACACGAGTTCTATCGATCGTAACATCACTAATTAATTCGTTCTTGACTAACCTTTTGGCATGGAATCCGCATCAAGAGGTTGGTCAGGCTTCTTTAATCGATTCACTAGTTTAACGGGAATCCAGTAAGTACGAAGCGACGTAGCTAAAAATGCGCGAACTTTAGCATTTTTAACATGAGACATTAAATTAAATGTGGTATTTAATTTTGGAATTAATCTGGGCCTGCTAGAATAACAAACTTAATGACCTGAGCATTATGTACACAACTTAATTTGCAGGCCCAATAACATTCGAATGGATCTAAAATTAAAATACATGATCATTTTCCGGTCCTTCCGTCGTCTGTTGACATGCAATTAAAAAGCAAAATGTGATAGCTTTGATGAAACACTGTAACTTAATACTCTACTAACAACTAGAGAACTTGCATTTAAACCTCCAACACTCAGTAGTACAGTTATGGAAAATACTACGTCACGAACTAACGTCACGTCAAACATTCATCAACGCTAACTCTAATTTCTTCCTGGAGCAAGTTTTATTAAGCTAAGGTACGAAATTAAGAAAACGTGCTCTCATATTTATGACTTGAACACAAGTATAATCGTTGCAAGATAATTCTGCAAAGAATGCAAACAATCTAGGTGCCAGAGGTGGTGAACATTTAATGTTATAGAAACATTTGAATTATCTAGTCAAAGGATTCGTATAATTCTGTTTGCGAAGAGAAAATATCAAGTTACTCAAGATTTCAAGTAATTTTGGAGTTAAATTCATGGTTCTCGTATTTATGCCTAATTTCAACATAGCGGTCGTGTACTAGTTCTGTAAGTAATCTTTAAATATCAGAATTCCATTCAATTCTTTAACAAGTAATAATGAACAAATATGCAATTCCCAACTATTTTGATTTTACGACTAAAACAACCGTTAACTAAAGGCTCCAAAGAGATCATAAAACCTAATACCGTACTGTATAATTTTAGTAAAATTATTCCCTAAATCCTTCGCAGTGTAATTGTTGACAATGGTTTGGAGTCATGTAATTGCTATTACGAGCACACGAGAGCCATTATGTGGTAACGCTGCAATATGCAATTATATGCACACGTTTAAGGCGCGAGTAAATTGAACATATTATCTTGTAGAAGAACTGTGTTGCAATGTTGTCCTGAACTTTTTGGGAGGAATTTATGCCATACTTCTGAAGGTGGGAAAGAAACTCATCTATGCACGTGAAGGATCTTAGTTCCTTTTAAATCAGTGACTGTAAAATTTGGTAGAAGCTAGAAAATAAAGTGAGCATAGGATAATTATGTCAATTTCCTACGGGATGGTCTAAGATCTTTTAGTTTATAATAAAACTGCTACATCAAAAATCTTAGATTCCAATTCAATGCGACAATGATGACGCTAGTATATATTAGAAAAGCAATCTCACATGGTAACACATGGTTGAGATTACTGGTTGGGAAAAGGCTAGGCAGATGATATTGGCATGCATACATACATATATACGTGTCAAAGCATAAACAGAGCAGAGAAAATAGAATAACCTTTACAAATAAAATACCGTATTTTAGAAGTCAAGACAGTATTAGCTCCTTCATATCCAGGGCAAGTAGTAAATCCCTAACGACGCCAAAGCCACGGGTCAGCATGGATACTTGTGCACTATCGCGATCGTCATTCGAATATATTTATAGCTGGAAGCCCTGCAGCCTAAGAATAAGTATTATTGTCCATTTTTACGATTATCAATTTATAAATTTGAATAATCATAACGGTAACCATGCTTGGTTCTATACAGGCTTTAAGGTAGCTCACTCGTCAGTCTGTAAATTAGCTACGGTTAAATCTATCACTTGTATCAGAAGCTTGCAAAGATTTACGACGGACTTAAGCATTTCATTAGCCTTCCTACCATTTATTGTCCAAAACGAAGAAAACTTGAGTATTGCTAGATTGCCAAGTTCATTGCCGACTTTATTCTGGCGATAATTCTTTATGCAAAGAGAGTATAGTCTTTATATCAACCGGTAGATATATTGCAGCCGATATAACAATACTCGTGCTCCGTATTTTAATGTTTCTTTCGATGCAAATTCTACCTCTATTGCAATCATTTAAGACTGAAAATTGCACAGGATTACCCTAACTACCCTTTGAAAATATAAAAACGAACTCACGTGTCGACTCTGAAGACGTGATCGGCAAATGAAAGAGACATCCATATATTTAGAATATATTTCTTGGTAACCGCCAGTCGTTTCTCAACGAAAGAAAAAGCAGTAAAAGTGTTTTAAGATGGCGGTGATTACGTTAAATCTATTGCCGCCATTACTCAGAATAAATAGAATTATTATATTGCCAAGATGGGTTATGAAAGGATGGCAAAAACTCTTCCAAGTACGGAATGAAAGGAAGATTGATTTATAGTGCTTAAAGTCATCTAATGCTTGGATTATTCTTACTAATTTTACCTACTTTTATGGCAGGCTCCTCAGTAAGTAGGAATTTTATGGTTAATCCCAAGTTATTGCCGCTGTAAAGCATTTCATGGCGGTGTTTTATAATGAAAGCTTTTCCATGTTAATGGTTTTCGATGAACGACATCTATTGTACAAAAGGAGATGTATTTTCCTGTTGCGCGTTGACACTGGGTGTCATATTCTTGGAACGATGAATATCAGAATAATTTCAATTACAGCATCCGTGTCAAAGATTCTCAACCACTCTCGCCTCTGCCACTACATATTCATGAAATAATCATAAACTCATTATTAAGCCCTGCAGTAAGACATAAGAGCTTATTCTTAACATACATTTATTTATTGTTCTCAGATTCAAAGATGGCGGAGCGATTATGAGGTCGAACGGCGAACGACTTTTAGGTGAGTCCAGAATGTAAATGTATTATGCAAAGAAACATGTTTATGCCATAAGCACATAATGGGCCTATTCTGGCGATTAATTGACAATCTATATGGATAAATGCTCTCTCGGCAAAGTGAAGGGTGTGGCATGAGGAATTGGACTGCGACCCACGCTTCTTTGGTGACAAAATAAAGTCATTCAATTCATTTTGACAAGACAGTGAACTTTTCCGATGATTTAGGGTCGCCCCACTTTCTGTGTGAAGGCAACAGGTTACCACGATTACTTCACAGCTCACGCCGTGATATGTGGCGTGTATGCGATCCTAACTCACGTCAATCGTGAAATTGCGAGTTGTTCTCGTCGTAAATCCTTCGCGTCGATACTATTCTACAATGTAGACCGAGACTCGATGAGATTGAGTAACTAGCTCCGTTAAAACGCTCTGAACTTTAATATAACAGGTTGCTCATGTATAATCGAAAGTAATAATCGTTAAACTTCCAGTATCTCAGATTTTACACAGATAAGACAACTTATTTCAGTTGCTACCGTGCTGTGAGCTATATTTTGAGTAATGCTGTGAGTTCAGTAACATTTCAATTCTATGTAGTAATGCTTTCTTAGTGGCTAGTTCGGAGTTGTATTGTGTTTTGAAGTGGAATGAATAAACGTATTGTTGAAGCTGTTTTCAATTTACGAATTTGAATTCCCAGCAAGCTATTGTATATTTTAATAAATTTTGTGCTTTACTTGAATGTCCAATCGTACAAACAGTTCCGATTTGAAACTATTGTCAGAATAAACATGGTTTGTATTGGTTGGTGAGTTACCCACTACCCATATGACATTTACATAATCATTCAACTTACAATTCCAAACGAATGAAACAAATTTCTAAAACATCTAAAGTTGTTAGTTTACAACCATTTATTTCATTAATGACGCTCAAAAGCTCATTTTCAAAGTTATTTACATTCTTTTTTGCGATCATATCTATTGCTAGCTTCTGCCCGCGATTTCGTTCGCGTAGAAGTCGTAAGACATATTTCCCAACCGCGCTATTACTTCGTTTTGTACCTCTTCGCGTTCCTTCTGACTTTTTTCTTTTTGCTCGACTCTTAAGGGTCGTAGGATGATGTCAAACAACCTTTAATCTTCCTCGAGATTTGGGCTTTCAATTGCAAACCGTTTTTTTCAAATCCAAAAAGATTTGTAAAACATCTATTTCCAGAGATTAGCGCGTTGAAACAAACAAACCTTAGCTTAAATATATTAGTATAGATTATCTTTCCATTACTTCCAAATCTTTACATGTATGTATATTATGAAACTTCTCCCCTATCCACAGACCCCTTCTTTACTCTACAAACGAGCCTCAGATTCTATTCCTATTTTCTTTCAACCACCTATTTTGTGCGAGGTGTTACAAATTCTGCCTGTAGGCTAGCTAACAATACACCATGTTCAACGTGTACTGTGTGTACGGTATAAATTGGTTACGCCAGTTAACTTACGTCCACTGAATAAGTAAGCGTCAATGTTGGTATTACGGAATACTCAAATGACGCCGATTTTAGTGTAATCTTAGTCATGGCGGAAGAATTTGTTTTATTGTGTGTTGTAGGTGTATTGTTTCGTTTGATTGCAGATTTACAAAGTGTGGGAATGTAACATGCTTGTTGTAATTTAAGCGTGTCAAGTTCATTACCACATATTGTAATTTGCAAGTTAACTAAACAATGCTCGTTACCTATATGTTCTCTTTTTTTCTATCTTTATTAAACTACCAATAACGTTCCAATAACGTGGACTTGCTTCTTATTTCTTCACTGTGATTATGTTTCATCGCACCAAACTTGCCCCTCAAGTTCCGACTATGCAACATCCCGATTCGTAACAATCGTACCAAATTGGCAATGGGATAATATATGTTCTCTTTATTCTATCTTTATTAAACTACCAACAACGTTTTTTGACTTGCTTCTTCTTTATTCATAGTGATTATATTTCTTTATTATCTATTACACTAAACTTGCCTCTCAAGTCCCGACTATGTTATATCCCGATTCGTACCAACCGTCCCAAATTGCCAATGGAATATGTTCTCTTTCTTTTTTAGGGTTCCGTACCCAAAGGGTAAAAACGGAACCCTATTACTAAGACTTCGCTGTCTGTCAGTCTGTCCGTCTGTCTGTCACCAGGCTGTATCTCAAGAACCGCGATAGCTAGACAGTTGAAATTTTCACAAATTATGTATTTCTGTTGCCGCTATAACAACAAATAAGTACTAAAAACAAAATAAATTAAATATTTAAGGGGGGCTCCCATACAACAAAGGCGATTTTTTTGCCCTTTTTTGCTCGATATCAAAAATGGCAACAGGTAGGCACTTGAAATATTCACAAAATACTCAGTTGTATTTTAACTTTAATAATAAATAATAAAATTAAAATAAAATAAATATTTAAGGGGGGCTCCCATACAACAAACATGTTTTTTTTGGCGTTTTTGCCTTGTGGTACGGAACCCTTCGTGTGCGAGTCCGACTCGCACTTGGCCAGTTTTATTCTATCTTTATTAAACTACCAACAACGTTATTAGACTCGCTTCTTATTTCTTCACTGTGATTATGTTTCATCGCACCAAACTTGCCCCTCAAGTCCCGACTATGCAACATCCCGATTCGTAACAATCGTACCAAATTGGCAATGGGATATGTTCACTTTTTTTCTACCTTTATTAAACTACCAACAACGTTATTTGACTTGCTTCTTCTTTATTCATAGTGATTATATTTCTTTATTATCTATCACACTAAACTTGCCTCTCAAGTCCCGACTATGATATATCCCGATTCGTACCAACCGTCCCAAATTGCCAATGGAATATGTTCTCTTTCTTTTTTCTATCTTTATTAAACTACTAACAACGATTTTGGACTTCCTTCTGCTTTCTTGTGATTGATTATGTTTGTTTAGTATGGCACCAAAATTGTCTCTCAAGTCCCGACTATCGTAGCATCCGTCCCAAATTGCCAAATAGGGTTTTTCTATTTTTTTTAACTATTCTTCGGTACATACATCACGAGAACACAATAAAACACAAATATGCATGCCGAAACAAACGGAACATTAATTTTATAGCCCACAACACAAATGCCCTAAAACATCACGATATTCACGATAGCATACAATTAAACGTTCCCATCACAATACCATTAATGAACGGGTTCCGTTACTCTCAACAAATTCCCAAAGAAAACTACAAGTCTCAGGTCAAAGTTCACGGAACTTTACAACATACTGAACATACATGTTCGTGATATGGGTTTGCTTAATTTAATGTAATCAACATCGTCATAAAACGTGAGGGGAATGCACCATTGAAAGTTAGTATTGAGATAGCGTAATAAAATATGATGTTATGTCGTGAATTTAGTTGTTATGACGTAGGTAGTCTAGACTACTCCAGAGTTTGCCTTATTTTAGACTAGAATTTAAAATGCATGACTAAGCACTGCATATATGGTACTCAGTCCGAGGTACCTATACTTGAACAGAATGGCAAATAAAATAAATTTATTTTGGTTTTAGTTCCTACATGCGTGGATGCTGCTGCCCTTCCTTTTGATGGCCTGGAAAGGTTGCACGGAAACTTCACATTCGATTCCACAATTCCAATTCCCTAGACAATAACAACAACACCAAACTCCTACTACCGGTACATTATCTCCAGCTCTTAATTTCGCTCGCCTTCTAAATCGGCTCATTGAATACCAAATGGCAGTAGACCACACGTACTTCTGCACGCTACTCCGAAATCGCATTAAGTAAATCTTTCACAGGAACACGGACCTTTGAAGCTAATAAGGTCTTTACAATGGCGGTACGGGCTTTTCAAACTCTCGACTTTCGAAATATATGGATCGAATTTACGCGCGTCAACGATAAATTCAAAGGTAATAAGGTTGCGGTATTAGTGACCTATGTTGCTTTATGTGTGTGCGTAGTGACTGCCATTTAGATCGTATTCAGGAAATAAATTGAATCTAATATAAATGAATTATCGACATCTATACAGTTTCTGCACACATTTTAGTATATAAACTAAAACTTGAATTTTGCACAACTCCACCAATTGTATAACCATCGCCTAAAATTCTCTTTACTACACATCAGCTTCAACTTCCTTTATTTATTTAAACCTCTACATCAATATTAAATACGGAAGCACTCATTATGCGCTTCTAAGTAAACTCTAACCGTTAACACCGACATTACGTATCCGTGTGTTTCTCCTTCAAGTTCTCGCCATAACGGTACGGGGCTGGCGCCCTCGTTTCGAAGTGATAATGCTTCTGAAACAGATACCTGATTGGCCCAAGGAGCAAAGGGACTTATAATTGGAAAGATAAAATACTTACCGTGAAAATGGATCGTGCTATCCAATAAAATACTTATTCTCGTAACTGTAACACTATCGATTGCGATTCATAATTGAATTCCAAAGAATGTATTGAAAGAGTGCGAAAAAATGCTTTAGAGAGAAAAAAAATTAGGGCGTGCTTTGGTGAAAATAACAAAGAGCATCAACAATGGAAGTATAGTATCAAAACATGTAGTTGTGGAACAATTTCTTATGAAGCCAATCCATTTTACTCTTGTATTGTATTGCGGACCTATTGCAAATATCTATTATCGATTGTGTCAGAAGCATTTACGTTTCTCTGGTTAGCAAGGTCAGTGTTTAAATAAAGAAACGAGTGCACTGAATCTAGACTATAATTAGATTGAATAGTTACAAATGGTGGCACATTTTTTCATCAAGCATCCAAGCACTGTTAATCTAGCCTAAAATTCATTGTTTGTTGAAACTTACACTGGTGAAGATTTATTAAATAAGCTTCATAATGCAGTTTGTCTTAGAATTCTCATTCCCAGGGTTCATTAGAATATTCTAATGTAATGTATTTACCGTGTATATATGCGCTATATTGTATGTCAACGAATGTGTCCGTTTTGTAATTCACAAACGTATCTCTCGTCTCATTTAAATCTTTGATTCTGTTGTAACGGTCCCTTTATCCTCTTATCCATCTGTTTGTTTCCCAGACATTCATAAGATTGCCCTTATTTGACTTCCTATTAAGATTCTAATGAATATGTATCTGTAACTTGCCATTTTCCCTTGTGTGGTGCGCGATTTTCCAGCAGTATCGATATAAAGTTTATTGGTACCGTTTCTAAGATACCATCGCATCGATTAGAATGATGTCACTGTGAAATGAACAGTTACAAAAAGGTGGTACATCGTCCTAATTGTAGACTAAAACAATTTGTGTAGGATGGCGAAACTATTTCCTCGATTTCTAAATTAGCATGAAAATGTTTTATTTCTCAACAAATATGCCTTTAACATTACCATTTATGTCTGACAAAAAATTTAAGCAAGTCTTCTTTAGACTTTCTTGGGTTCCGTCTGTTAAAAAAGTTGAATCATTATCATCTTCATGAACGAATGGTGTTATTATACGGTTATTGTAAATTGGTAAGTATGTGATCTCTAAATGTTAGTCAACCAACATTCTTGTCTTTATACACAAACAAGCCTCATTATAGGCGTCAGTGCTTTCCGACGCCTTGATTAACATTTTCTAGATTAAGCAATTTTTTAAAATTTACAGATTGCTATAAAAATGGTCGAATGTGACTACCGTTACCACGATAATCTTCGACCGTTATAGTTTGGCGGGTTGTCTACCAGTTTTTAATTCAGTGAACTTGATAGCTTTTTCGAACTCAACTATAACAGTTACGTTTTAAAATTCAATGACTATATCTCTCCAGTTTGATCTCGTATAATAAATAACTGTTGATATACTGATAACTGCATAGGCCATGTTATGCTTTTCGGCATATATCCCAACATACTATCTTTACAAAATAAAAAGCTCTTTGCTAGCTTAATTATCAATTGAAGTTTGTTGCATCGAGAAAGATAACAAATCTGAATGGAGTGTCTCATATATTTATTTTGTCGTAATATTTACTAAAACAATTAATCTTAACTTCTACTTTCTCCATACTGTACAACTGCGACTCCCACTTCTGAAAATTAATGATATTCCATCAAAATGCAAACTAATCGTTTCGCAAATAAAAGTCATCGCTGTCGTTTATTTTATTTGTAGGCAGATAATTATAAAGTTAGCTTCTCAACTGACGTGAAAACCGAGATTAATGTTACCAATTAAAGTGGGTGTCATTGCGCAAGTCCTGGACCATACTGTGCATAAAATTTGCGTCTTCGATGCTGATAATTGCATAATCTACGAAGCGATTGGACATGTATTTAATAAACTTTCACTGAACTGGTTAATTTAAAGTGAATTCTGATTCTGAATGTAAACTGTACAGCTGAGATGCTGTAACGATGTTAATTTTTGAAATGCTGGCTCGCTTACATCAAATCTACGAATGGATCGTAATCACTCATGTAATGATTTTTATGTAAGTTCTTACAGATAATCATTGGTATGATTATTCGATTTCTGATTAGGTAAAAACTACCAGACATCACAGAATTTCTTGTTATTACAATTATGAACAACGATAACGATCTCTAGAGACCACTCTATAATAACCCACTTGAATCCTACGATTTGTGGAGGGCGAGAAGCAGCTGATAATTTATTTTTCTTCTTACATTCATTAGTGACTGACACACGGTGACTTCCTACTATTTTATACTATACCTGACTATAAAATATGATTAGATCCATTAATGATGAACTTTAAAAGTATATAGTCTCTGATGTCCTGGATGTCCATATCCCAAGAGTTTTATGTCGCATTTCCCAAGAGTTGTTAAAACTGCAGTTTCAATCACAGATTTTAAATGTCTGTAGGTTCCTCAAATTATTATAATTGATGTCTGCGAACTGCTTGTGGTCTGTCCCAAATTTGGCACAACCTGTTTTTTCCGCGACACAAACTTCACCGCTACTTGCGCCAGCGCCGTTTTTGGTGCCTTACACGGTTACACGTGTTTCATCTTCTACCTTTTGAATTATGAATAGGTTTTTCTTTAAACTTTATTATGATGGAAATATTGAGACGTGGTTTGAATTTTTGTTGTTTACCGTTCTTCTTGGTGTTTAAAAAGTTATTATAAGGCGTTAAGAGCGTTTACACCATACGGCATTTCATACAAACTTTCAAGCCCTTATTTTCCGAAATGAATGAACCGATTTTAATGAAACTTCGTACGCATAAGCAGGATACAAAGGTCTAAAAAGTTAGTAGAGAACATTTTCGAAAAATAGTGTTACAGCCATATTAGACCCATTTTAAATTTTCCATAGAAACAGAGATTTCCAGTTATCTTTTTGTAAATAAGACATTTCGAAAATGTTCTCTACTAACTTTTTAGACCTTTGTATCCTGCTTATACGTATGAAGTTTCATTAAAATCGGTTCATTAATTTCGAAAAATAAGGGCTTGAAAGTTTGAATGAAATGCCGTACGGCGTAAACGCTCTTAATTGTTTTTATATTGAGTCGTTATACGGAGTAGGTATCTGTAATTTTTTTTTAATTTTATTGCGGAATCGGCTGAATCAACGGGTGCGTGGCGTGATAAAACTGTTAATTTGTATGAAATTGTTAAAAGACAATGTTTTTGTATCCGTGTTGTTAATTGTCAACATGGATAATTGTTTTGTAAACAATTCCTGTATCGTTATCCTCACAGAAACGTCTGCCAGTATCACAATTTCTCATAGATTAATCAGTCCCTTTTCCAGTAGGGTCATCTCTAACCGATTGCTACTAGACAAAGTAAATATCTCTATCAACTCGATGCGCTGCATAGATTGCGGTGTAATCGCCAATCGCCATATACCGACCCTAAATTCCGATCGTGGCGATTCTCGATAAGCGATACGTAAACGTTCTCGATTGTCTGGTACCGTTCGAGGGGGACTATCGTTAAATTATCGCTCACGTTTCGCTACTGACGGCGCCCTAGTATTACGGTATTGCCAGGATAGTCATAGCTATAGTTTTAACGGCAACCGACAGTGACATGGGCGCGAACGTTGTGGATTGTGACGTCAGTGACTCATACACCGTGTTCGTGTATGTTTATGGTCTTTTCTATCACGAGGCGTGTAGATTACGAGGCGGTGTTAACACTGCAATGTGCATCTGATGTTTAAACAAATCTATATGCAATCAAATCTCTACATTTATTTTGCTGACATTCTTTTTTACTGAAGAACTTACTATTAATTTGGTCCGACTGACTGCAACACTGTAGTTTTATTTTCGAAGTATAGATTGTAATTTACTATGCACGTTTGGCTTATTTCGAATTGTGATGACCACTGACATCCCATAATCAAGCCTGAAGTCGCGTCCAAAAAAAAAGGGGTGCCGATGCCGTTCTAGTCTGGGGCCACACAGGTCGATTTTACTTTCTACCAATCCTCTCTATATTACATCTATTTACTTCGTTTCCAAGCACAAACATCAGCAGTCAAAAAAGGAGATCATTTGTAAAACGGCTTTCGCTAGCGACTTCAATTGCGTTGATTTATTTACTGGTTAACTTTCAATGTGTGGTAAACTGCACATTGCTGGTCAATTAAGGGTATATTTCGTATACATATGCTTATCCATTTCCCCATTTATCATTGAACAGGTTTTCATTCAACTGTTAATCGAAAGATTGACTATCGTTCCTTCTGCTTGCTTGCGCCTCATTTAGACTTTATGTAATCAAAACATTCATTTATTTATAAACAACTGGAATTGCAAGAGCAGACATTTGCCTGTTTTACTGTACCGTGATTACAAATCTCCCCACCAACTGCAAAAATGGCGTTATCCCCCCAAGATCTTTGGTGGCATGGTCAATGGGGGAAGCCCAATTGCTAACGGTCACATGGTACACACGGCGACACAAGCTCATACTAGCTAGCTACTCTCTCAATACTAGCTCACTCATTTCCAGCTGACCTCGCATTGGTCTTCTTACAATCAAAAGTCAGCTTATACTGGTTTTGTATAGCTTTATGTGTAGACGTGCTTACACTAGAATATACACTAATTTACATCGAATTCATAGAGAATGTCAGTGTTATTCCAAGCATATTGCTACCAATTTTTATTCTGTGATCTTCACTGTTACGCAACACCAATTAAAGTCTGTATATATATACCTATCTACTTTCAATTGCTAGGAACACAGATTCATCAATCTTAATTTTAATTGATGACTAATAATATCCAAGTTCTATGTCGTTAAGTTAATTGTATCTAAATATCACTCTGAAGTCTTGAAATAAATTACAGGTTTCATTTGACTTTATTATACAGAATGAAGTCATTGATTTTACTTTATGTCCGAATTATGTAAAGTATCGAATGCATACGTTGTGTAACAGTGACGGTTACACCTTTTGGTTAATAAATCGTCACTGCTAATGGGTTTCCGATGTTACGCGTCGGTGTAACGCGGGGCCTCCTTATTACTCGAACAACAATGTTTGTCGACTTTTCAGTTGTGGGGGCGGATACGCTAAAATTGGCTGGAATTATTGTGTTACTGTAAAAGCTTGAATGGTGGTAAAATAATGCTGTTTATCTTCAAAGTTAGTTCCAAAATATTTATGTCTATGCGAACAAGGTGAATTCAAAAACTGAAAGGGGCCATTGTATTAATCATTAATGTATTAATATCATGTTTTTTTATGGTAAGAACCCGGAAATGGCGAAAAAAAACGAGTTTATCCCTACATTTTGCCGAGTTATGCATAAAAAAATGCATGGAGCAAGCAGTGGATTGTTTTTGTTACTACGTCGATGTAAAAGACATATTTTAAATCTGTTTTTTTTTTTCTTTGTTGATAGGTTTGGCTGCTTTTGCTAGAAGCTTTAGATTTTTTTAAATAGAATACTCATGGCAGATTTTGTAAAAAAACTCCAGTACATAAATTTACTCTTCATTAAATATTTTATATTATCAAGTAAATCTCAGTATTAACTAGAATTTCTGAGATTCACGATCTTCCCAGTTTCACGGCAACATTTACACCGTTACATTTATAGACGTCACGATGGTTCCGTACCAAAGGAATTTTATTATGTGGGCGAGGGCAATTTGTTCGACGGTCTGCCAGATTGAAAATTGTTTGAATTAATCATTGTGATTACCGGCGACGTGGTCAGGTGGTCCACAATACAAGCTGTGTACTGGTATTTTGTGTAAGCGAGGAGGGTATTCATTACTTCGGCATTTACTGTAGTTTAAAATCTAATCATTCATATAATTAGATCAATATTTTTAAAAATCTGGCCAAGCGCGAGTCGGACTCGCACACGAAGGGTTCTGTACCACAAAGCAAAAACGCCGAAAAAACACGTTTGTTGTGTGGGAGCTCCCCTTAAATATTTTTTTTATTTCTGTTTTTAGTATTTGTTGTTATAGCGGCATGCATAATTTGAGACAATTTCAACTGTCTAGCTATCGTGGTTCTTGAGATACAGCCTGGTGACAGACAGACGGACAGACAGATAGCGAAGTCTTAGTAATAGGGTCCTGTTTTTACCCTTTAGGTACGGAACCCTAATAAAAAACACGAACATACAAAGAGAGCGAAAGTGTGAATTTAATACCGTTTTTAATACAGAGCCATCTAGTATCAGTATTTAGAAGCTCTTATAAATCGGTTTCAGCACCCTCATAAACCATTGAAAACCATCTCTCACAGAGATAGAAAGTCGCATGGAGGGCATAACGCTTTTAGAACTTCATTGCAATACGCTTGGTCCTGCGCATGATCTCTCTCTCTCTCTCTTTCTCTCTCTCTCCCTCTCTCTCTCTCTCTCATTTCTTCCCATCGGACTATGGAGTGAAGGAAGAGTGAGTGCATTTGGTCTGCGCACACACCATTATAATACCTCCCGCGTAGATGGCTAGTCTCCGCTGAGATTGGCTGCCATGGCCGGAATTCGGTCTTCTTAAAGTATGGAATCAGGACATTCTTGCGCTCAAGTCTGAAATTTCGTGCTGCGTTTTGTATGCAGTAATTCTCACCTATCTGACATCTCATTATTATTATTATTATATGGGTTAATGTGCATGCGTCAAATACAAGCATGTCCGGTTTAAGTCATACGTTTGACAACCTTACACAGTTGATACTAGGTTCTTATACACAATGTACATTGTACATACATTGTCAACATTCTAAGTAACAAGTAACATTGTCTGACCCACTTCTAACAACGTATTTATACATTTCTATAATTACATAGGTCTATCGAAACGCCATTACAAAATTAACAATTCAATTGTGTCTCAACAGTCCAATACTAATAAAAAGTTATTGCCCTAGATAATGTGTGGAGTTAATAAAAAGCGGCCAAGTGCGAGTCGGACTCGCACATGAAAGGTTCCGTGCTACCGCATAATAACTAACACTATCAAGCTAAAAACGCAGAAAAGAGACAATTCTCCTGTATGGAGGTCTCCATACACGAGAATTGTCTCTTTAACTTTATTTTATTTTCATTATTTGTTGTTATATCGGTCATAAGTATATACAGGGTTATTGGTAAAACATGAATAACCTCTTTAGTGGTCATTGTACTTATCATTATGAACAACTTTTACTATGAGACCAAACCTGAAATCGCGAAAAAAAAAATCTGCTGTTCCCTACATTTACGTTCGTATAACTCGTCAAAATGTAGGGAACAGCTGACTTTTTTTCGATTTCAGGTTTGGTCCCATAACGAAAGTTGTTCATAATGATGAGTACAATGACCTCTTAAGAGGTTGTTAATGTTTTACCAATAGGTAACCATGTATAGTAAGTACTGTAGTGTCTTATGTGAGAAAAGAAAGGAAAAAAGAGAAAAAAAGAAAGAAAAGTCTGGCAGAAAGGTCTGGCTAGATATAATATTCCATTCGAAGATTCAAAGGAACGTTTTTTTTGGTTGAATAGATAGGGTTTATATATTTGCCTTGAAGCTGTAAAGTTCTTTTTAACAATATGATAATTCCAAGTCTACGGCCTTTTAATTATAAATTATGGAGGTCCAGCTTAGACCTTCACAGAACACTCTGAAAATTTCAAGTGTGACAGAAGGAGGGACGGATGGCCTGCGGAGCCTTTCAATAATATGATTCGTTGGCACCCTTTGGGTGCGGAACCCTAAAAAGTCGATTAAATTCCATTTCAAATCGAGTCAGATTATATCGATTACAATCGATTGGTTACGATGCAGTTTTCGAGTTGCCATTTGACACTAGACAAGAATACTAATATAATTTATTTGGGTTTGATTATGTAAACAAAAACGGAACCGGCATCATTGTTTCTTTTGTTTGCAAATCTAATCAGTTACGTATTTATTACTTCACCGTGAAATCTGTGGAAAACAATTGCTATCGCTTGTTTTAGGGGATTACTGTATTGTTTATTTTTACGTCTTCTTTTATTATGTCGTTGTCGCTGTCGTTGTTTTCACCTTGAACAAGTCCGAAAAGCTAACTTCATTTGTTTTTTATTTTATTTCGTAATACCACTAATCGGCTTAACCCGAATTCTCGGGAATCACCGGCTAATCGGTTTAGACCAAACCAATGTTCAGGTTTTTTGTTCGTACGAAGGAAAACTGCTAAATGATTAGAAAAATTCCAAGGGCTGCGCTGTTACTAATGACACAATTACTTTTTCTATTGTTAACGACCTTAATAAGGCTTCATAACAGACGAGGGGGTTTTTTTTAATACAACATATTGTACAGATTAAATTCCTATATGTTAAGATACTGTTACATGCAGCCGTCATTTTAAACATAACTATTTAACCATATCTACATGTTTGACGTTTAAACGTCTCTTAAGGGGATTACAGGACCTATACGCAAAAAACGCAAGTTTTAGAAGCAATAAAAGTATATGATCGACTACAGTAAACAAAATCAGAAAAATATTTGATATCCTTCAGGATATAATTATACTAGATAGAGTGTTGAAAACATAATACAACTAATTTGATACGATAGAAAACATCATAAAGATACCTCTAAAAAACTTTCTTTTTACGATTAGAACCATACTAATATACATACAATCATTCTGATTTTTAGTCAGATTATTCCACAAGCAACATACTAAAGCACTAGTGTTTTAATTTTTTTGTCCAAACAATAGATTTTTGTAAATAGATACTTACTTAATTGCTTCATATTTTGCAATAAATTACCAGTGTTGTGACATCGCGCTTCTCTTTCTTTTCTATACAGTCCGACAGTGACCTCGCTTTAGGTCATGTAAGCCCCTTAACTTTCAGCACCGTTTATAAATAAACCCCAATATATATGTCGTGCAGCATACCTAGGTACTATTACGTTTATACAACACACGTTTTATGTTAGATTTTATAGACGAGACCATCGCCATTTGAAGTGCGTTACAGATAGGTAATGTGTTTATATACTTAACTTTTATTAGCATCGTATCTTGGCGAGAGACAAAGATAAATCCTAATCTTATTATCCTGTAGGGATCGGTGAGAATTTCTGAACCCTCCCCGTTCCGTTGCATAGCATTATGTATAGAAATGTGCAGATACAAAACTGGACTTGGAAAACATGATGATCATAGGAAACCACTGCCTGTCTTGACATAATTATCATAATCAGCCTATGTTTCCATTGCTGGGACAGGCCTCCTCCCGGAGAAGGAGTGGGCCGTAATCCACCACGCGGGCCCGGTGCGGGTTGGTAGTCACATGTCTTTTTTTGGTCCTAGAACACTTCTCACGATGTTTTCCTTCACCGTTTTGAAAGCTTAAAAAAAAAAAAAAAAAAAAAATTATGTAATAACCCTCCTTTTGGGCTTCGCCGCAGTCGGGTAATAATACTCGCAACGAAATTCTCAGTAGATGAATAATATTACAGGATACTTGTTACGGAAAAACACTGCTATCTCATAATTATTAGCCATTTTACGTGAAAAAGGAAAATCTCCTGTTCTTTCGAGGACTAAGTATTTAATACGCATTATTATAACCTACATCATCATCTGCCTAGCCTTTTCCCAACTGTGTTGGGGTCGACTCCAGTCTAACCGGATGCAGCTGAATACAGTATTTTACATGGAGCGGCTGTCTATCTGACCTCCACAACCCAGTAACTGGGTAATACGATACCCCTTGGTAAGACTGGTTGTCAGACTTTCGGGCTTCTGACTACCCGTAACGACTGTCAAAGATCCACGAATGAAAGCCGGGACCAACGGCTTAACGTGCTTTCCGAGCCACGAAGGGGTCTCGGTATGTAAAGATGGTCACCCATCCACCGCCAACAGCGGCAAGCGTATCTTCATCTGATCAATGGGCCTGTGGAGCTGTTATTATTTAGCCACGGGCCCCTCGAGATATTCTCGAACGAATTTCACAAATCTAGGCCAGTGGTTATTATCAAATCAGAGCTTAAAACCTTAAATTGTATATTTTAAACTTGATTTTGCATAAGGCAGACGAGTTTGTCACGAATCCACCATCAAATCAAAGGCTTGGCTCGTAAAACGTAAGTGGGTCACCCACCATCTTCGCTCTCAGGTCTATGTGTTCGGTTATACTACTTATGATTATGATTATGTCTAGGGCCGGTTGATGGTAATGCGAAACGATAATTTCATATTCTGGGTGTACGTAAGTAGGTAACTATGCAAAGAGAATAATATCTTTGTAAAGTCATTATGCGTGTGAAGAATTTATCACGATAGTTATGGTAACAGTAGGTACTTATTTATCTTTTTGTTTTAAATGGCTATAAGTACTTATTTAAACTTTATTCACATTTTACAGAGAAATATACATATAAACTTCTTAAAGTAATAATATTGATACCTACATGTACAAAAATCTCACCCTTTTTAACCGACTTCAAAAAAGGAGAAGGTTTCTTTATACACGTATACATATTAATATTATATTACTTGTATTAACTTGTCTTTTCCTTTTTTCTTATTTGTTAAAAAAGTAATGTAACCTTCAATGCGTAATATTACGAGAACATTAGAGCTTGTTTTAGGGTTTTAAAATAGCATTATGAAAGATATTCCACGATCTTAGTAAATAAATAGTCGAAATTACTTCTAATGATCACGCAAAAAGAATAAGTACACGCATCTATCAAACAGCTGTTCCAATAAGAAATAAAAGAAACAAACCTAACCGTACTACGCATCGAAGAATGTAGATTGTAGGTACATTCCTAGCTACACTTTGAACCGGGCATGCGGCATCGGAAAGGTATTGGAGCCACGAGGAACAAACCGTTCTAATGTACTATGCGGTCGACGTGTAAGTACATGTAAATGCACGCCTTATCCCTACTGCGATATCGTAACTTTGAACGCGGAATAAGGGCAGAGGACAGAAGACCTTTAAAACGAACGGAAATAAAGCCTACCAACTGTTTTTGATTTGAGAGCTCCAGTCGAACTTAACTTTACATTTCAAAACGGTCAACGAACTATTTACACTAGGTAGGTACTAAATTAAATAACTAACTAGCTATAAGTACCTAAATAACTTACTGTGTAATAATAGTATATTAGCATTTTAATGTTAATAATAAAAATGTGAAAAAATGAAAAGGGTCTTATTCATATTCCAATTACATTGCCCACACACTGGGTGACTAGTGTGATTAGTGTGATTACTTACTAAACTACCAGTAAAATTACCATCTTTTTTGTGAACTCTAAAATCAGCCTTGTATGTGCTGTCATGCTCTTTGGCAGACGATGCGTTTTCCTTTAACTGCGCAATGATATTATATTAAAGAGCTGGGATATGGCACTAGCGCACGCAAATTGTTGCAGACAAATTCAGACAATTGTTGTAGTTCCATTTAGTCCGCTAATAGCAGCGAGCAACACACTACAGATAGCTATCTCTTTCTCTATCATACGTTCCGTATTATCTATCGCAGTAAGTACTTTGTAATAACAACGCAACAATACAGAACGTCGCTCAGTATGAACGTAGCGTATCTTTCCTTTATAATATCATTGTAATAGCGATTGTGCCCTGCTAGTTTGAATTTATTTTGGTTTGAATTCATCTGAGTGGAAATTCTCGAATTTTTAAGAACATTCGCATTCTATAGCGTCTCAATATATCACAAAACCCTCTAAATTTCATAAATTTTTCTAAAATATTTGTCATTGATTGTTGCTGAGATAAGATTGCGATTAGATTTTGAGCGTTTTTAATTACGGGAATTGAACTACTGCTATTAAGCTTCTGAACTTTCCACTGTAACTAAAATATCGGCTTCGTCACTATGCTTGTTGTCGATTCGAGACCAACTTTCGTGTCCAATTTGTAGTTACACACCATTGCACGCACGGCTTGCAGAAGACATTGATGTTTTTGCCATGCTCTTTCCTCCCTTCTTACATACCGCAGCTTGTTCCAGATAATTTTGTAACTACTGTAATTGCCGACATTTAGATACAATCCTGAGTTGCTTATTAAGAATATAGTGGACATTCTGTATCAATTCTGTCCCTTATCCCAACGATATCGAGTTCAACTTAGCATATCGTCCAGGAAAATCGCAGTACGGGGGTTAATCAAATATCTAATGAATCAATTTGCGATCTCAAATGTTCCTAGCCTTTTATGTGGTTGAGAGATAACAACATAGTTAGAACATTTTGTTTGTAACTGTATTCAATGACAAAATTAGATGTGTGATAAGCGTAATTGATTCTTTTGGTGTAGAAAGTTGTATTGTGATTTGAATGGCGCTATCATAATAGGCTGTTTTTTGTAGTATTTAATAACTAGAATAAATTGGTACGCTAAAAGGTATTGTTAACACCTAAGTGGATGTGAAGTAGCTGAATAACAAAGATTGCAATGCTTTGATACTTTATGCAAACTAATAATTGTGATCTGATAACTTTTGAATGTAGTAAATACCCGACTGTAGACTGACCTAAAACTTTTTAGAGATCTATTGGGAACATCTTTCAGCGTACTCTTTGTTTAATATAGAATGCTAGCTTTCGCACAGGCGAAGGTCGGAAATAGTTCCACGTGATCGTGCTGTCAGGATAAAAAGCGCGAACTGTAAAGGGGGGAACTTGTAGGGTTCTAGAATCATGTACTGAATCCATGCATGGTAACAGGTTGCGCGCCGATGTCCCTGCCACCCTTTACAACATTATTTTTAGTACACACATCAAAAGTGTCTAGGGATCAAGCATTTTTATGCGGATTTCTTGAGATTGAGATGTGGCTTTGTAATAAATTTATGATTTTATAAATTTATATGGATCCTTTTTGGTACATTTCATAATTTGAATCAGGAACTGTGAATCAAATTCGAATAAAAGATGAAAATCAGCTGTCAATATTTTCCCTATAAAAACATACAACGCATTGAAGACATTATTAGTGCTACTGTTTCCCTACTACTGATTAAAACCAACGTTATTATGGAGCGGCGACGTCATTTAAGCAGGGAAGAAATGCTCAGAGCCGTGGGAATGATAGAAGCTGGTTCCCGGCAACGTACCGTGGCTTTAGCTCTGAATACAAGTCAGAGTGTTATCAGTCGACTTTGGACACGTTACCGAAGCACTGGTACCGTGGCTGAGCGCCATGGAGGACGGTATCGCTGCACCACACGGAGACAAGACCGATACATTCAAATCTTAACTCGAAGAGCTCCAACAATAACCGCCATGATGTTAGCCGTGAGGCTTCATCACTCTTCAGGGAACTTAATTAGCGACCAAACAGTCAGAAACCGCTTGCATGAAGTGAACCTTCATTCCCGAAGACCGCTACGGGTACCACCTATAGCAATGCACAATCGTAGGATTCGATATCAATGGGCTCTTGAACACAGATATTGGGCAGAAGAACAATGGCGTTTCGTGTGCTTTTCTGATGAGTCTCGTTTTGGTATGAGACCGGATACAAGACGTATACGACACTGGAGAACCCCTGGACGCCAACAGCGATTAAAATCCTGCCAGGAAGTCCATCCTTATAGTGGTGGAACCATCATGGTATGGGCGGGTATTTGGATCGGCGGAAGAACTGAGTTGATTTGGATCAGAGGCAACCTCAACGCTCAAATTTATGCTGAGACGATTGTATCAGACGTCATCGTTCCTCTACAAGTGCAAATCGGTCCCTTATTTCAGTTAATGCATGATAATGCACGACCGCACACCGCAAGAGTTGTAAGACAGACTCTCGCCGCAGCTAACATCAATGTCCTGCCCTGGCCTGCTCAGTCGCCAGACTTGAACCCGATTGAGCATGCATGGGATATGCTACAGAGAAGAGCTCTGCCGAATATGGAGGGTATCCAGTCGCAAGAAGACCTTTTTTTGTTGTTGCAACGAACATGGGCGCCCATTCCACAGCGTGATTTGGATGAACTCATTTTGAATATGCCAAACCGATGTTCTTGTGTTGTTAGTGTTCGCGGTAGAAACACGGATTATTAATTGTTTAAGTTACCCAATAAAATTTTAAAGAAAACTGTTATTTCAGTCTTTTTTTCGAACTTTTGTGTTAGTGGTTCAAATGTCAAAAATCCCTTTATTAGGAAAATGGCAAATTTCTTTATTAATGCAAAGGTGACTTGGTTTATCGTTACTGTGACAAACGAAAACACTTTATTTGATGAATCCTTAAAGAAAATTTTAATTAATATCAATCAGGAGAAAAGTTATTGCAAAAATATATGTTGATCCCTAGACACTTTTGATGTGTGTATATGCGAAACCCGAAACATGTGTCTAGTATTTTTATGGTAAGAATCTATGTACTTACAAAATTTCAAAACTGTATCATGAAAAATCACAAAGTTATGAGCTTGTTAAGTTACCTGTTTGTCCGTACAAAAACATGCTCACCAGCGCGGCTCGCGCCGCGCCGTCTTACGCTCATTGATTATAGTACCTAGGTACCTAACCGTTCGGCGTGGAGATTGGATAACCTACTTAGTGTCGCTCGGTGTCCAACTTTTAACCTTTTTTAAATATTTTTGGGACCAAAAAATATAACAAGGTGTAAAAATTATTGGAATCGATTCAGTTACTTATTCTGAACAAACAATATTCAGGTTTCATATATACTAAAAATAACGTCTATAGTGTATATATATCCTATACCAGGTCATCATAATTATATCCGTGTACCAAATTTCATCTAAATCCGTAGAGCCGTTAAGGCGTGACAAGGTAACAGACAGACGTGTGGAGCTTCTTTCGCATACATTTACATAGACATGCCAGTAAAATGTATATGTAAATCCATACTGAAGACCTATCAAAGCAAAAGCTCACCTCTTCCAATACATCAAACTTAATCTAGATTCGCACTAAATCTAATCGAACAATATCATCCTCGTAATAAATCCTCCAGTACAAGCTAACCAGTGTACCTGCTACGGATGTCGATTACATCAAATGAATCATGACATAAATACACTGGGGACTTCTATTTCTTCGCGGCCATACAAAATATTCCCGATTCCCGGGATTATGACAGTTGGTTCACAATGGTTTATTTATACGTAGGAAGTCTTGTCCTTTGAAACGATATTTTCTTTTTGTGGTCACGGTTGTCGGTGTAAATTTTATAGAAAATAGAGTACTGTTAGAGATGTTACTGTTATATTTTCTTAAAAGTATAACGTCAGCTCTTGTCAATTGAACTTTGCAATTTGCTGTACTGCGGGGTGATTGCGTAACACACTATCAGTAGCAATGGCTTTCATTTTGACAGTTCAACAACATTCACTGCGTTATTTACGTTGTTGAGCAGACACATTTTTCGAACATATGAAGCAATGGATTAGCAATCCTTCAAAATGATTTAGATTGTGATTGAAACTGTGTTACATAATTAGGGTGCTGGTCCGTGTTCTACAGAAAATACTACTTACTAAGTATCAAAGACATTGATTCAACAAATCAATGTTATTTCTTAGTCGAACACCGCTTCTGAGTTCCCTTCTGAAGGACAAACTCTGCTATATGTATATGCGCAAGAAATCATCCAAACCTCTTGTTTAACAAGTGAATTCAACACTATAAAAGCCACCATAATAAGCTCCAATAAAAACATAGTAAAGATCAGCGACGCAACATCTTACCATAACAGTACGTCAACCTTGCAATAAAACTATACTTCTTTTCCTTTAACGCCCGCGTCTGAACCAGAATAGCCTTTATAGTCAACTTATAGTGAACTTATAGTCAACTTGTAGTGAACTAAACGACGCCTACGTAGTTAGTAATGCCGTTCTATAAATTGCACTTCGTTATGCTAAGTCGATAGGCAGGTGGTCTGCCTGCTTACCTGGGAACTGTGATGAATGTATGCGTGTAGGGTTGGACAGGGAGTCAATGAATGATGGGAGAAAGAACCGTTTTGATCAGGGATAATCATAGAAAATGTTCTGCATAGCACCATATAGGTCCTATACCATACGCAGACAGACCATTTTGGAAAGACCTCTGGGTTGTAATTGATAAAGAAGTTGGACTATGTAGGTAGGTAAAGCCATGGCTTTAGTAGATGGATAAGCATTTTGGTAAACATAGTTACCAATACTGCAACAGTATTCATTATTTCATTCTCCATAACCTAATAGAAACAACATTTTGAAATGTCGTTTTTAGTAAAGTTCATTCCAATTATTTCTAAACATTTGTTTTCTCTTGCAGTTTAGACGACAGAAACTGTTAACCGTTTTGTGTATTCCAAGCTACGCCCATGCATTCGATTAAAGCATTATAGACTTAACTTGCATATTTATCGCACGATTTATGTCCTAAGTACCCATACTGTTATTCGTAAGACGCTTAGTAATTACTTCAAAACAGCTAATACTTAGTCCAAGAATTTCAATAAAACAAACGCAATCCGTGCCACTGCAACTAAATCGACGATTAACGTTCGTAACAAGGCAATAATTTTTCTACTTTAAAATTAATCGTTTCCATATTTTCGAGCCCAGCAATCCTTAAGAAACTTGGTAAATATATCCTGGAACAATTAAAAGAGAAGGTATAAATCCTTGCCGAGGAGCGGGGTACCTAACTTACAGAATGGTCTATTAAAGTTGTCAACTAACGTTTTTCACTTAGACCCGTATTTATCGATGTTACCGAAGCAATCAGTATGTTTTATAGGCTTGTTTATCTCATGACAGTGGTTCGGCCCGCATCGGTAAACGCACAATGGACTAGAGCCAAGTAATATAGATAATTTATTGTATATTTCCTAGTTTATTTGCGGTTTATAATTAATTCTCACGGGGTTTATATAGTATGTGGAATTGTGATTGTTATTTTCACATGTTTTGTGATGCCCTTACAGATTTGAATTATAGAGTTTCTTGAACCAAGTCCAGTTGTTTTTCTTGTTCAGTGATGCAGGAAGTTGAAGTCGTTAATAATAGAGGAATGTAACATTAAATCTGGATTTATAGACAAGCATGAAGTTAACGTAACTACCATAAAATGGATGATCTTTGAGAAATTGATATTATTTGAACCGTAAAGCAGTTTTGGAGAAGGTTCATTCGATTCAGGATTTTTTTATATTTTTATAAAGGTTGCACATGAACCATGCTAATCTTATAAGTAATATGTAGCAAGAGTTCATAACTTAATTGATAAGCACTTTTCAAACCTGCTTCTTTACCTATGTTCCCAAATAGCATTAGAAATATTTAGAATTTATTGTATTCTGAAGAGAGCTGCTAAACTTTCTGCGCAAAGGCACACCCTTATAAGGCCTTCACGACACCGTCCAAGAATATTACACAACAAGCGAATCACAGCTGTCATTTTTACATAAGCGCTAGTTTAATTGAATATTCATTTCCGTAAGTCGCTTCCAATCTTCGTATGATGATTTATAACGCCCAAGTTACCATGTTTGGTTACGTTCTCGATACTAAACCAACTGATTTAGTACCATTGTACTACTCTTGGCTTATTACCATAGCCTCTTCTTGAACAATGCCATGGAACTGTGATGCGTATGCGTTTCAATGCTTAGATGTATCTTCGGTATGCTCTGGTCATCTTTTACCATTGCCAAAGCGATTATCAACTCTTACTGCATTGGTGAAGGTTTATTTTTGTTTGATAGCATTATACCCATCAAACCTTGATTTACTGAAGTATTTGATACGGCAAAAATTACTACTAGTAAAAGCGTTTAATGTAGGTAAAATATATGAGATTTCATTTGCCAGTAATAAATTTAATTTAATACTCTCGATATTACTTGGAATGCTTATTCAAATACTTGGATAATGCATTGAGAGTTAAGATTTATGAATTGCCATGATAAGTAGTCTCATCTATAAAGTATTTTATTGAGTAGGCACTAAAATTAATTCCAGTATTTGAACCTTTATAAAGGTCCGCTTTAACACCGTCTTCGTCTTTAAAGTAGTCTTCTGTAGTTTTGTTACTTGTTATGTTGATTGGGCTGCTATCTTCACTTACGTCATCTTTAGTATCAGCTTCTGTACCTTTGAAAGACATCTTTGTCTTTATACTTCTTCGTAAACCTTCTTGTTCTTTCTTGTCAATAGTTGAATAGAAGGATTGATTGGACAGCGTGTCCAAATTCCTTATTGGTAAAGGAAATTCTTAGACATCATTGGGCATACTTCATTGCGTTCTAAAGACAATATATGTATAACGTACAAGTCACAAACAAATAAGTTTTTATATTCCACAATAGCTAATCGTCAATATTTTCGAAAGTGTATTACTCCAATGAACTATACATCTCATTGAGCCTTCTATTATTTTCTTAATAGGTTTTGAAAGGCAAAGTTACGAAATAAGCTGTAAGCAAATTTTTTGTTGAATTTCATAATAATAGATTAGACGTAGGTTTAGGACATTCTTCGTTGAGGCTCTTTAGTTTTTATCTGCTATTGTACGTGCCGGGGTCATTACAAGTTTGACTGATTTTACTGTTTGCGGTTTGCAGTTCCGTTCAAACGTTATTTGGCCTGCGAAGTTTATGTTTTCTGAGGTTAGTTTTCGTTTTACAATAACTGTAATATTGAGGCAGGTCATAGTTACAACAGCGGTCGTTGATAATTTAGTATTCATTATATAAAAAAAATCCTAGTGGTTTGTTTTACTCTTGCACTTTTCTCTATTTTCCATATTAACTCTCTGATTTGCTATATATTAATAAAGATCCTTCTTGGGATCTTGGTGCGATTCAATCCCTGTTAACTCTTGCACGGGATCAAATTGCAGCTTGTAAAGTCTGTCGCTAGTGGGGCTCCCAACCATCACGATTTAAATTAAGGATTTACGATCATCGTTTGTTGTTATTTAGTAGCAGACAGGAGATCACTGATGTCCATTCTCTTAACATTATCCCTTAGTTACCCTTAACGACACCTTCAAGAAGATAGCGGGTGGCCCATTCCTTGCTATGTTTACGAGACCAATTAGATATTACATCGTTAACTTAAGTAGGATCACTTAAAGGCGAGTTTATAAATAGTTATAAAACTTAAGAACCAGATATTGCCTTCTGGTAAATAATTGTAAGTGGACCAGGTATCGCAATACTATTAATTAAGACATCGTAAAATCTGTTGTACCAGATTGCTTGTTTCATTATTTCCCATTTGAATTCAAATACCAATTTATAAGTTGCAGGAAGAGGCCTGTAATAAAATTTGCAGACAGGTGCCGATTATAGGGTTGTTCTTAATAATTGTTAGGTACTAAGATTAAATCTGTACTGGACTCGTTCAGTTTCGCATTGAGATTTTTATTGAACATGCTCTTTATGTATTATTAGTATTACTCAATGTTAAGAGGAAGTAGTTTACGCAAACATAAAATAAATCATTGACATCCCGTTACTTATAATGGGTGGACTGAGAAGCAAGACATCACCTATAAACTTAACAAGGTACTTAGTTCCAGGTTAATATAATACAATAGTTCCTTGTTAGGAACGTTAACTAGGCATGCCATTTCGTTCATGGCAGTGCAAACGTTCGCTTAATTTTTTTCGCATTCTTGAAATTCTGTCGGAGCAACAGCCCTATTCGGTGCAGTTAGCGCAGCGGGTGGCTGTCTCAAACTACCTCCAGTAAGGTTTCTTTCACAATTGTAAAATGGATCTCTTGTATCGATTAGATACTCGATATCGTAAGCCCACGTTTCGGGTGCTAATTATAGCTATCGGTTTATATGCTTGGGGCTAAACGAGGGCTTTGAAAACTGCAACAGATAACCGATTGTTACGACCAATTGTCGCTTTATGTTTGCGTTAGTTCTGCCAACTGCTACTGTTGCAAATATTGTTTGAGAATGTTGTTCCAGAGCTTTCAAAATTATTGAGCCTATATTTCAGAATAATAAAACGAGAGATCAAATCTCGGGAAATTCAAGCTGCAACTGTAAATACACTTTGACTATTAAGGAGTTCATTAGAATTAATAGGAACACAGCTAGTTTCAAAAATGATAATGCTTTAAAAAAATCTTGTCTGTAGCTTTTGTTGGAGATGTTACTCCGAACAGTTTAAATAAAACTTGTTCGTAGACCTAATTTAAATTCAATTTATCGGCACATCTTTCTCTTGTTAGACAGCTAAGGCTGGCAACGCACTGGCCGTGTGGACTTCAGAGGGAAGTGTACACGGACGACTGGGGCTGTTAATGATCCACACATCAATCTCTTCGGCAGTCCCAGACAGTTGAATCCGAAAGCTGTCGACTGTTTGAAACTTCGCGGTTGTAAAATGCATTCTGAAGAAGAAGCATTATTGCTTGGTTTCCTGTCTGGGAAGATTTAAAAGGAAAAGTTCAAACGCGGTTCTACAGTTGGCAATTTGAGCTTTGTTACCCTTCTAGTTTAAACTTCTCCTGTGTGTAACCCTAGTTATATTGTCTTTTTTATTTAAGTTAAAGATCTGGAGCAGACGATTTCGTGTAGACATCTCAATTCAAAGCAGTTTAAAGTTAACTATTCATTCGAATCAGAAGTAATTTAGCAATCTAATTTAATGTACTGTATTGTTCTCATGTAGTATAATTTAACTTGACCTCTTTTCTTAGTTGCTTCATTGCTTAAATATCTCACAGTATTCTTCTTTTCTTTCGTCTTTATTTCAATATTATAATAAGCAAATCATATTATTATAGTCATTAAATGTATGTAACTAAAGATTCATTTCACCTTGATATGCCAGTTGTAGGCGCGAACGCATTATTTTGGCAATATCAATACACGCTACTAATACATTGACCTTGTTTTATAGATTGTAAATTATGTTTCACTTAATATAATTATAGGGGTTTGCGATACAAAAATCCATTGAAACGTCTATTTGGATATTTAGATAAATTAGTTTCATCTTCTATTAATCAAATAGCATCTTTAAAATTATAATGTTTGCGAATTTTTTTATTGTTTTATCATGTTGAAACCATACATCCATTCATATTATCATTAAAACCAATGATATATGCAAATAGTTCATGACACGGCAGTTTCACACTTGATAAAACTCAACACCTGACAAAATATTAGATTCCAAACAAACCACACGTTACTTTGTATGGCACGAACCATGAAAGCGTAAAGGTGAAAGCAAAACAATTATCAAATCATTAATTAGTTCCAGTGACATCCACTACTAATATCATCTTTCTTGATACAAAGTCAATCTACCGAGAAATTGTGATGACTATGGTAAAAAGTAGATAGGTACCCATATGGTGTACGGACACCGTTCAAAGATGCGATTCATAGGCGTATGAATGGCAGCATTACGTGGGCAGTATCGCTTCCGTGTCCGTGAGTCTGTGACTTTTCAATCGTATGCGTTATTATTGATGCGATCTCATCTTTAACATAGCATCGCACCTGTACCTATTCCCCAAAGGTTTAGCCAGAGTGCCAGAGGTGTAGTTATAGTATAGTGGTGACTGGTGGCAAGTCCTGGATTCGATTCCCGGGTTGGGCAAAGTCATCATCATCTGCCGAGCCTTTTCCCAAATAATGTTGGAGTCGGCTTCCAGTCTAACCGGATGCAACTGAATACCAAAGTGTTATTGGTTTTTCCATCTGGAATTTCTCAGTAGCAACCTAAGTATTGGTTTGTGCCCGGTTGATGGCAGAAGGCTCGTCCCCTGTTACTTGGGACTTAAAACATTTCATCTTTCGTGTGTACTGATTCCAGGTTAAATACCAGAATCAAAATAAAAACAAACTATTGTGTTACTTCTGGAGCTACCAAATCGTGCTATCTTATAAGGACCAAGGTCCCTTTTCTCTTTCAATAACATCTTACAAACACAGTTTCGTACGCACTCTGACCTCAATGTAGCGTAACCACGAGACAGCGAAATTGTAGCAAAAAAAACGGGTTTCCGAATTTCACCATCTAGTAATTGTTACGAATCGAATTATCCGCCAGATTTCGGTCGGCTTTGCTCGCGAGTGTGGTGGTTGTGTTTGCGCGTGACTTTCGCAATCGGTGACATTATCGTGTCGTGTCTGGCCAAAAGTTAAACGCCTAGCTGACCTCACGGTTTTGGCTACTCCACAAACTAGATACTTAGTTTTTGTGGAAAAGAAACCGAGTTGGCTAATGCAGCCAAACTGATTTCTGTACAATGTTGCAGACTTTATCCTTGAACATTTTCAAGTTATAATAAAGTAGATCAAATTATACCACTTTAAAATACAGTAAACCATTGTTTATTTCAATCTCTTAAATTCACTTTCCCTTAATGGCGATCAACTAAAAGCGTTAGCGCCGCTTAGTTCTGTAATGTTCAACATTTTCGAAATTATATTGCGTTCAATCAGATTTGGTAACTAAAGCAAACTCTAATGGGACAAGAAAAGGTTGACATAAATAAAATGAACGATAGAAAACACGAAACTGTTTAGTTGTATTTCAACAGTGTAGAAATGAAGGATAGAATTTATGCTATTTTCACGAACAGTACCTATAACATTCTTCAGCAACAATAACTTCTTGTTACCAAAGCCAATCCCGCCCATCTGTTTGTTTCTCCACAATCATTAACACGCTATACAACCAATGGAAGTGAAGTGATATCATACCGTAGATAATATAATAAAATGTTCGGAACAACTGCCAGTGTCTAATCGTCACAGCCCGATATGGAAACGACCAGTCTGTCCATTACTTACGATTTCATTCGAAAAAGATCTTAATCTTTGGCCATTATCGTCTGTATATGTACGTGAAAGGCTATCCGATCTATGTTGGCTTTATTTGGCTAGTAAAATCGAAATTAACTAGGTGGACCGAGGTTTTTGAGATGTTTGGGATAGTTTAAATGTTTTTATGTTTGTCAAACAACGAGTGTAACGACGTTTTTTGGCTTGTTACACGTTTAGAGACAAGATAAGTGCTGTTAGGCCTTATTTTTCTCGTCGGAAATTATAATTAGATTATATTTTCGGCTTCTTTAATCATTCTGTCGTCGTCTCTTTCATCCTAAGCGTTTCCTGTCTAATTGCTAGTGTTAAGTTACGAGTTCGTAGCCGACCGCATACAGCAACAGCAGACGACGTGTCGCTACGACACCACTGGTTTGTATGTATTTCTATGTTTATATACTAATATGTTTGTATATTTCTTTTTTCTGTGGAAAACCTTCCGCAGCTAGCGACACGTCGTCCGGCTACACGTCGCACGACCGCAGACGTCGTGTCGCTCGACCGCAGATCAGTAGTGCCACCGACGACAGGACGTTGAATCTTTCTCAAAAAAAAAAGAGTTTTTCCGATTCCGAGGAAGAAAAACTGATAAACCTTAGTTGCCTAATATCCTGCACTGTACGACGCATCTCACAAAAACTATAATATATCTTTATAAGTACTTGTATATATCTCTATACTTGTATAATAAAAACAAGTCATCGTCGTCTTCTTCCTCTTCTAAAAAAAAATACAAAAGTAAAGCACGATCGCTAATCCCATACAGGTCAGACATTTGTCTCACGGAAAATGCAGTATTAACTGGAATTCGGCGCTGCCTTCAGCTGCTGCAGCCATCTGCGGTTGGGTTCGGAATCATGACTGCAGCGACATGACGCTACGACGTGCCCTTACGACATGTCGTAACGTCACGTCGTCTGCTGCTGCTGTATGCGGTCGGCTACGAACTCGTACCTTTAGCGACACTTAAAATTACCCTCATTAGCTGCTACCAGTTCCTTCATCCATGATATGTCAACTTTCAAGTTTTTTGTTTCATCTACCTCTATAATTACATAAACGGTTTTAATTTTGTCTACCATATACGGTGCTCGATTACTCAGCGATTCGATCACTGCGATCCCAATTTATTTAACAGCAGTGCCACTCTACTGGTTAGAGTCTAGAGTCTAGACAATCAACGGGCTTCTTAGCTCGGTTCTTGATAATAAGTAAATGCCGGTCGTGACGTTGCCAATACCTGTTTCCATTTATGCACGAACATTGACGTGTTATAGATAACGTACAGATGTCAATTCATTTTTTGGACCGAAGTTACGTAGTTGTCCTTGTGTAATGTTGGCAAGTGTTGTAAGTTTTGGGCAATAAACCCTTAAAATTTAATGTTTGTAAACACCAAGCTTTTTAGGGGAGAAAGCCTGTGGACTGATTATTGATCCTCTGTTTCAGGGACCTGTTTATTAACTAAAGTTCTCGTTACGGTATTTCAGCGCAAACTAAATTCGAGCACAGTTCCATAGATCTGTATGTAACTGCGATGATATTCCCTTCGATGTAAAGGCAAGCTTAATTGAACGGCCATCATGGCCCGACAATCGAAGAGAAAGCAATTACCGTGCTTTCACAGACGACATCCTAAATCAAGTCCCGACCTTACAATGGAAACTCGTTGGGCGTGCATCCGAAGTATTCCGAAGTGCAGAAAGCACCGCTCGTCTCGTGACGGTGGTGTTCCGATAACGGCATCATCGGGACCTTGACTGGTCGAAGCTTGAACTTTTATAGACCTGACGATCATTTGCCACGGTTTTAACTGGCTACGGGATCCGATTTTCTGAGAATTTGTATTTAATGAGAGATATTTGTTCGTCTACCTCTGTTTATTCTGGAAGTCATTAAATGCTTATTTTTTTAATTGAGAAATGGTGATTTTGTGTCTTTTTCTAAGTGAATGCCTGCGTAATATTTTATTTCTCACTATTTTAGATATTTTATTGAGATTATTATTTGCCACCCGGGGCTACGCCAGCAGTTCACCAGGTTCTAATTACAATAACTCTTTGATAATAGTATTTTGTCTTCTTATTTAATTTCTGTTCCCACTTCAGCGTATGATATTGCAAAGCTATTTGGTTTTACCATTCAATATTCTATGGCACTTTAAGGTGTAAGAAAAACCGTTACAACGTGCAATTATAAAGGGAAAATAGTGGTATCCCTACTTGTTGTGTAAAGACATTTGTCTTCAAGTTTCAAATGTCATTGCGAAGCTTCGAACGTGGGAGATTCACATTTTACCAGCAAATCACGTTCCATGTTTAACGTGATTTCTATTGTAAAACGACGGTTTCTTGTTATATTTATTGCAGCTTGTGGCTAGCACTTATTCTGACGCCTGATGTTAATCGCTGCTTATGGTGCTAACTGGACCGTTACATCAGTCCTATCCATATCGAATATTATTATAACTAGCTGTTTGTTACCTAACATTAAATAATTGACACTTTCTTTGATCTTAGGATCGGCAGATATATATTCTACACCTACTTGCCGCATGTTGGGACTGATAATGTGTTTAACATCCAGTGTTATTGCGTCGTCAGCTTTTGTAGTCAATATTTGACTAACTCAAATGACATACGATCATCTTTGCTTTATCTGTAAAAACTGCGCCTCATTTTCTTTACGTTTCTTTCTTGAAATCCAATATTTTAGTTAAAGTAATGGTCACTTGATATATTGCTTTTTAGAATTTTAAAGTTGGATTTATTTTATGACTGTGTTTGTGGATTAATGCTCTAGTAATTGTGTCCAGTAGGTACACCATTAAAGTTTGCCTTTCTACCAATATGTCGTTCCACCGATTCCACTGAAATTAGCTCACTAGACTGATCGACGCGTGTCTACATTATTCAATGACTGATAGATTAAACCAACTTCGAGTCACGGTAGCGTTTTGCAGTCCACTCAGTGCCCACCTTTATTCCAGTTTCCTTCGATAAAGTAATCTAGTCATGTTAGGTGGTGCCAATTAGCTTCGTTCAGTTTACAAACTTGATTGATGGTAATTAATATTCATAAAGAGAGTTTCGAAAGTTTGTTTATGAATATGTAGTGCTCAATCAACGATAGGTCAGAGGCGATTCTTTTTATCATCATCATGATTGGATGTGATTTACCGCATTTGAATATTATTTATCTTTAGCTTCATAATTAATTCCTATAATTACTCTTTTTACCGACACATAATCGAGAATCCACTAGAATATATATTATGAATTGTGATTATTCCATTTCGAAATTTGATTAGGTACACAAATATCTTCTTAAAATTATCCTAAATAAAAAATTAGGGAAATTTGAAGAAGATCTCAAACTCACATTTAGTTTTAGAATCAGTATCGTTTCAGACTTTATTTTTATACCAATTTTTATAATCAATGAAGGGCGGTGCTCCAACTCCAAGTGAAGTGGACATGCGAGCAAAAAGTGAGCGTTGCCGGTTGATCGAGTTTGTACCGATATGTATTCGTATTCGGAGATTTTTTGTCTTTATCAACTGGCTACGTCGGTCTTTACGCAATTCAAACTGGATACTGTTACGTGCTTTTAACGATGTATGACATAGGGACTTTGCGACTTGTCAATTAAGTTGAATTGTGGAAAAAAAATGTGAACTGCGTGTTTGTGTTTTTGCGGTGAAGTGTAAACTGTCTTTAACTTAGTTTATTGAGTTGATTGATGGGAAGAACAACATTTAAATGAGGCCAATATTTGGTTTATTTTTATTTATATGGTTTTTGATATTAAACGTTAAATGTTAAAATATAATTCATACTGTGATATATATGTGTATAGTGAGAGCTACGAGTAGCTACTTACGTTTGCAAAATGGTAAGTATAGAAAGTTTTCTTTGCGCCAAGTGCCAAGTCGTGAAGAAAACATTGACCATGTTTCGGACGGACGGAGTTACTTAGACAAGAAGTAGACGCATCGCCTTATATTTTTTTCATGTTGACTTGCCTTGCCAGCCGTATGTCTCAGTATTGTCTGTGCTTGTTAAAAAACTGCTAGCCATGTAAGACCAACTAAAGGACAAGAGAATGGCTCGATAAAATTCCATTTGAAGGAAATGTCAATTGGCCACTTGCTGTATTCAGTTTGCCGACATTACTTTTTTATTATTGTTCTACTATTTTATTTACTCTTGTATGATGTGCCGGTATTTCAAAGCTGTGGGGCACCGGATTAGGAAATTGTAAAAGGATTGGATGAAGGGCCATTTTTTACTTTATCTTCGTTTTAACTTATTGCCTTATTTGTAGTACCTACGACAGTTTTCAGTTGTATTTTACAATCTGCAGTGCTATTCTGTAAAAGTGACAATCAAGGTACTAGCAATTGCAGTGAAAATAAAGTTTTGATATTGACAGTAGTCATATTAAGTAGTTTGACGACTAATACTGAGAACTGATTATGATAGATTATCAGAGTATGAGAAAAAAAAAACATCTTACGCCGACCCCAAATGCCTAAAGGCAGGATAACGATGATGATGGTGAATATTAACCACTTTGTCAGATCAATATCATAACTCCACTCGTAATAAAAACATGATAAACTAAATTCATTATCAAAGCGAGACTCCGTGGATCGTAAATGTATCTCTAAATGGGTTTAAAACAGTGTGCCTTAAGCTTTGACATGGTACGTGAACATTTTATGAGTATCTAGGTGCAGTTTTACTATCGACATCCCAAATTGAATCGTGCTCTTGTAATCGGCCCCTAGTAAGTGTTGCTCGTAAAACTGTCTGATACATCGACCTGGCCCAGGCGTTACACAACCTGTCTTTTAATTCATTGGCAATCTTTCACGGGATGAAAGTAGTAATGAATATAACCAACTTTTACTTATCATCTGCCTAGCCTTTTCCCAACTATTTTTGGGGTCGGGGTACCAGTATTTTACGTAGATCGATTGTCTATCTGACCTCCACAAGCACAACCCAGATACGGGTAACACGATATTCCCTGGTAAGACTGGTTGTTAGACTTTCGGGCTTCTGACGACCCGTTACGATTGCCAAGATCCACGAATGGGAGCCGGGACCAACAACTTACAAGCTTTCCGAGGAACAGAGTTCTCGGTATGTAAAGATGGCCACCCATCCACGGACCGACCGCCACAAGCGTAGCTTAACCGGATCGTTCGACCCATGCGGCTGTTATTACTTATCCACGAACCTCTCAATTTTTATTACGAGGTGGAATTAAAATTTCGGAAGTATCATTTGCTTTTTTTTTCGTGCATATGTGTAATTTTATGAAAATGTTCGGTTTCGAAAGATTCGTCTCATTTTGTTGGCAATAGTTATTTATGTTTTACAAAATTGTAACAATAACCGTATAGGAAAGGATCGTGGTCCTACAGAAAACCTCTTTGAATGAGCTAGAAAATATCTGACTTCAAAATTATTGATATATATTTATAAGGTTATTGTTACAATTTTATATGTCGTACTTGTATATGTAGAGATGTGATATGTGATGTCACAAGAAATGTATTGTAAATACCAACCAAAACAACATTGATTGGTTAGACAGCGACCAACTGTTTTTTGATTAACATACATAGCTTCTAAGCACGTCCTTCACAAGTAAAACTTCCTATTACAGCCTTCATTTACTTAAACCATCATCTTTGTTTATCTACACAAGAAGCTAGAACCGGCTTTCTTCCATAGTTTGTGCATGTTAATGGACTTCCATAGCGGTATGCTTACTTGCTTTGAACCTTTGAGTTTTTACTCAAGAACACTGCATTCCGAATTAGCTGTTTTGTCTGCCAAAACGTGCTATATCTTAAGTAGGCCATTTGGCAATATCACAATGGTTTGGAGACAGTGATGAGAATATCAACGGTAATTGCGACTAGCCATACGTACTAACGGTATTTTGTGTTTATGTAAAATATTGGATGGTGCTTTTTGAAAGTTTTACTGACCGTCTTTAACCGATAGATATTAGTGTCGTTATTGTTTTGCTTTCACGATGTAAGCCAAGCCGTCTGTGGCATATAGTATTTCAGTACTTTTTGTAGCCTATCATAATTATGTATCTCTTTTCTGTTTGATTAACAGCACCTATCATTTATTGTTTTTTTTTATTTTATACGATATACCTGCTTGCTACTTAATTTTACGTTTTCCTTGAATTTAAAGTTTGTTTAATAGGAGAACCCATATCGATAGACTCGTCGTTCTCGTTCATGTAACGCTTTATCGCAATCATAACTACTTTATACACAATTCATATCTTATGATGCTTTATGTCCAAGCTTTTGATGCATTAATATTGTTAGTGATATCTAGGAAAACGTCAAATTGCATCAAGACGTTATCTTCACAATATAGGTAAATCAATTACTATTTCCCTTACCTGAATAGAGACGTTAGATATATCACGATATTTATTTGAATCTGTAGATAAACTTTCGACCAGTATTGAGATCTCAGCGGTCATACTAAATACATTGTTAGCACAGGCTACCAGTGTGGCACAAATAAATCTTGTTTTGTGATCAGAATTCCTATTATATTCAATGCTTATTTATTCAACCTGTTCATGTTTGTGTGAATGATTTCATTCGGTGTTACTCCCAACTGCCCACGCGCAGCGAAAGCCGAAAAAGAAACTACTATTCTTTTATTTTTTGTTCCGCGTTATTCGTCCCCAACACAACACGAATCGATGTACACATAAATCGATTTAGTATACAGTTACATCGATTACGAAAGATTGAATCGAGTTGCGATTTTGAGGTATTCGGGTGGTCCAATTTTCAGTAAGTGGGTAACTAGGTGTGTATAGCGTGATAAATTGCGATTGTTTTGGGTAACACGTAAAGGTAATTTTTATGAATGGTTCAGTTGATTTGAGAGCGAAGACTCCACGATGTTAAATTGAAATCGTAAATGGCTTGGCTAAGATTGTTATGCATCTGCACGATTATTCTGTATTATCGTGAGATGTGTGAGAATCGTTTCATGTTATGAAGAACAACAGTTAAACCGCCATCGTTTATGTGATGTAGATCCAAAAGTTCGTGTGCATTTATGCATAGCTGTTATATGTACTTGAACGACTTGAGAGTGTATTTCTAAAATCATTGTCGGAAGTCGGTATTCAATCAGAATTTGTGATTGAAGGATTGAATGCACACTGCACTAAGATGCTTCCAATGCTTTCCAAACCCAACATAATGTGTTCCAGTAAGTTCGTTATAAAACCCTTAAAGTTTACATGTAAACCCTTAAAGTTTAGTAAGCAAAAAGAGCAGAACGATTACCCGATACAATTCTCGTTTCTCGTAAATATATTAATGATCGATCAGGTTTGATGCCTAGTCAAACCAGTCGCAAGCAACTTTATGGAGACGTGGCGTAACACACGGAAACTAGACTGTTAAAGATTAAGATGATTGATATCGTTAATCGATCATCGATGATCAAAGAAAGTCATAAAATCGTCACTTTGATCCATAAATTGGTAATTGGTAAGAGCATTATTGGCGCTAAAAGAACGATTTGAAATCAAATTGGAAATAAAAACTTCAATATGCCAACGTTCGCACAGACGTAAATATATCGCGCACTGTATTTTCAACTGTCGGTGTTAAGCCGAGCGTTGAGAATTCAATAGACCGTATCCCAGCGCGTCAAAAAACACACCATTGGATTATCAACTCTTGAAAGTCCAGTACGCGAAAAAAAAACGCTGCGGGAAAAACGCGCCCGTGCGAACCTGGGCTTAGCTAAACTAATAAAATGCTCCACATGTTGTAAAATCCTTATTACTTAGCTTTAATTGGCGTAAAGTTTTAGTCACAGAACAGATCAAAGATTTTAGTGGTGTGTCATGCGTGTATCTAACTTAATTATACCAATCAAGAAATTCCTTTCCACAAATTCTGGACTATGTAAATAAGACATTGCTACTAGTCTATAAACTTTATTAATATATGAAAGAAACATTACCCAATTATATGCAGAAGGGAAAGGGGGACTTGTATTACTCGCTACTAATATGAGGCAATCGAATTAAGTTATGATCCTACTCCTAGACTAGCTGCTACCTGGTATGACTGAAGTGGTACTTAATTCTATTTACTAACACATGGAAAAGCTTTGGTGTGAATATACTTAATGTTGCTATTGACCAGATTAGTATTGGATACGAGAGATATGATAATTATTTAAAACGGGGAAATAAAAAATGAAAATAAACATGTACATTATAAAGATGAAACAGAAGACAAAAAAGGCAAACAATTAGAAATAAATAATGAATCTGTCACTGTTATGCTTGGCTATCTATACTCTTGGAGTTTATCTCAATTTCACTTTAAAGCGTCATTTAGATTACAATCAATGGGGTGCATGTTGAAGAGCCTCCTCGTGGCGCACCCTGGGCAACGTCGGTTCCAATTGCCCACCAGGTTTGGGTGGACAATTGGGGCGGGCGGCAAATCTTCGACAGGAGGGGAAGGTCATGGTTCCAATCACCGATCATCCTTGATGGTCGGTGAAGGGAACCGGGCTATAGACGGTCATGCGTCTACTCCCCCTCTGCTTACAGAGGAAGGTGAGTGGGCGTATACCGTCACAGGGCGGTTTGTGCCGCGGTACCCACGAGAGTGTGGGCGGTGGAGGGTGTCCCATGCCCGCGCTGCGTCTGTCCGGCATCCGGCGGCAGCGTGGGGACGCCGGGGCGGCGGTTGGTTTTGCCCAGCCGTCGGCCACCCCGTAATCCTGAACTCAGGACCGGGGGTCCGAGCCACTGAGGCCCGGGCCGCGAGGAAGAAATCCTCTATAAAAAATTACCCCAATCCCAAGGTCTAGCGTGCCGAGGGGATGAATGGCCGGAGGGGATCCGGTCGTTAGCGCGACAAGGGACCTCACCCTTAAAAGGAACACAAAATGGACTCGACACTCGATAAAAAACTACCCCAGGGCGGTACCGGCTGCTCAGCAGTCGGAGAATCCGCCACGTTCCCTTTGGGAACGTCAAGCCCCCATTCGTATTCTGGGGGGGGCAACGATTGTCACCCGTTTGCCAATGGCAACAAGAGCCGAGGAGGCTCCTGTCCCCGAGGGGACCAAAAGGAGGGGAGGAGTGATGCGGGGTCGGAGTCCGACGTCGCATCAGGAGGCGCGAGCACAGGAGGCTCAGTGAGCCCGTGCCGTGCCAAGGAGGTGGCCGCTGCGAAGAAGAGCAAGCGGCCAAGGTCAGGGGACAGCCAGGGGTCGTCCTCCGACGGTGAGCTACCCTCGGCTCGGAAGATCCCCACCAGTAGGCGGGGTGGAGTCCGAGAGCGAGGCAAGGGCAGGGGGCTCACTGCCCGGGAGGCCGCAGAGAGAGCGGAGGGGGACCCCACAAAGGAGGGGGGGACCGGTAGCGCGGTCGCTTCGGAGCCCTCAGACGACGAGGCGGGTGCGGTTGGTGGCCCCGACGCAGACTGCAAGCAAAGGTTTGCCGAGGTCGTGGAGGCCGCGATCCGGGACGTGTCCCTGAAGAAGATACAGTCTTCTAAGAACAGGGCCATAGTCTCGGCGACGGCTTCCATCATGGCGGCAGCGGAGGCGGCCAACTATGCCGGCCCATCGGCTAAAGAAGTGGCTGAACTGCGGGCGGAGGTCGCCCGCCTGACGGCTGCCATGGGGCTTCTCCAGGAGGAGAACGGGAGGCTCCGAGCGGATCTGGCCGGCTTGAGGGCTGCCAGCAGCGCGCAGGCGCAACTGCCAAGCCAGCCCGTGCCGGTGGAGAACCAGGTCCTGAACCTGGTCCGGCAGGAGCTGGCGGCCTTCCAGGCACGGTTCTCCGTCCTGGAGGGCATAGTCCTGCGCCCCCCTCTGGCGGGCGGGACGGCCCCGGGGCCGAAGGCGGCCTCATACGCGGCCGCTACGGCAGCTGCCGCCCCTAAACCCGGGCCGTCTGGCCGGGCCCAGGCGCCGGCCAAACCGGCGACGGCAAAACCGGCGTCGGTCAAACCTGCGTCGGCCAAATCGGCGTCGGCCAAACCGGCGTCGGCCAAACCGGCGCCGGCCAAACCGGTGTCGGCTGGAGGAGCCCCGGCGCCGGCTGGGGGGGCCCCGGCGCCCACTGGCAACACCCCGGCGCAGGCCCGGAAGAGGGGCAGGCCGGCACGGGAGGCGAAGGCCCCAGAGCCAACGCCCCGCCCCCAAAACCCTCCCACTTCTCCCACGACCGACGCCGAATGGCAGGTGGTCGGGGAGAAGAGGAAGGCGGCCAAGGCGGCTAGGAAGAAGGCGCAAAGGCGGCGCCGCAAGGAGCGAGCCGTCGCGGCTAGGCTTCGCGCCCCGAAAACTGCGGCTGTAGTTATAACGCTACAGCCGGAAGCGGTCAAGAGGGGCGTGACGTACTGCGACGTGCTCACTAAAGCGAGAGAGACGGTGGACCTCCGGGAGCTGGGGATCACCGGGGGCCTCCGGCACAGGGTGACCGCTACTGGCGCCCGCATGCTGGAGATCCCCGGTGCGACGAGTGGCCCCGCCGCTGACGCCCTAGCTGAGAAGCTAAGGGCGTCTCTCAATGCGGACGAGGCTCGAGTCTCCAGGCCCGTCAAGTGCGCAGACATGCGCATCTTGGGCCTGGATGACTCCGTAACGGAGGGAGAGGTGGTGGCCGCCGTTGTCAGGACGGGCGGGTGTCTGGCCGACCAGGTGAAGGCAGGCGCCATACGTCCTGACTACACGGGCATGCGAACCATAACGGTAAGCTGCCCCGTGACGGCGGCCAGAACGATCACGGAGGGCCGAAGGCTCCTGGTGGGCTGGGTTTCAGCGCAGGTCAAACTGCTGGAACCCAAGCCTCTGAGGTGTTACCGATGCCATGTGGGGCACCATGTTGGCATCCAGTGCACCTCGGAGGTAGACCGCAGCACACTGTGCTTCCGCTGCGGTCAGCCCGGACATAAGGCCGGCTCGTGCAACGCCGCGCCGCACTGCATCGCATGTGCGGCTGCTGGCAAGCCGGCCAATCACCGGGCGGGGAGCAAGTCCTGCGCTCCACCCGCCGGGACCAGGAGGAAAGGCAGGCCCTCCGCCGCCGTCGCCACCACCACCGTCGCCGCCGCCACTGCCGCCGCTGCCGCCGCCGCCACCAACGCCGCTGCTGCCGCCGCCACCACCGCCGCTGCCGTTGCCGTTGCCGCCGTCGCCACTGTCGAGGGGCCCTCACAAGGGGCCCGGGAGGGGGCTGAAATGGAGGAGTAATGGCTCCCCTTCGCCTCCTCCAGGCGAACATCAACCACTGTGCCTGCGCTCAGGACCTGTTGCTCCAGAGCGTGGCGCAGTGGTCGATTAACATCGCCGTGGTCGCTGAGCCGTACTTTGTCCCGCCCAGGGATGACTGGGTGGAGGACCTGAGCGGCTCAGTGGCCATACTTTCGTCGGCCGCCGCCGGCACCCCGTCCCTCGAATGCGTCACGAAGGGACAGGGGTGCGTAGCAGCACGGTTCGGAGAGATAGTAGTAGTGGGGGTGTACTTCTCTCCGAACCGAACTCTCGCCGAGTTCCACAACTCTTTAACAGAGTTGAGTGTCGTCGTCGCCGGAAACCATCCCTTCCCCGTGCTAGTGCTCGGGGACTTCAATGCCAAGAATTTGGCCTGGGGTTCCCGTTACACGGATGTGCGGGGCAGGATGGTGGAGGACTGGGCTCTGGAAACAGGCCTGGTCGTCCTAAATCGGGGTTCTGTTCCCACGTGTGTGCGGATGCGGGGTGAGTCCGTGGTGGACATCTCGTTCGGCAGCCCCGCTCTGTCACAACGCGTCATTGACTGGCGCGTCATGGAGGGGGTGGAGACCTACTCCGATCACCGGTATATCCGGTTCGACGTCTCCGCCCAGACCTCTAGCGCGCTGGTCCAACAGGCCCCGAGTGGTCCGCGGTGGGCGCTAAAACAGCTGGACCGGGAGCTCCTCCTGGAAGCCTCGATCGTGCAGGCCTGGGTGTCATCACCGGACAGGCCTGCCGATATCGACGATGAGGCGGAGTGGTTCCGGGAGGCCATGTCTGAAATTTGTGACGTGGCAATGCCCCGAGTCCGGCCAGGACGCGCCCGACGTCAGGTGTACTGGTGGTCGCAGGAGCTGGAGACGCTACGCAAGGCGTGCGTCGATGCGCGACACCTTTACACCAGGCACCGCAGGCTCCGCATTCGCCCTCCGGATGCGGAAGCCACGGAGGCGGAGCTGTACGAGGGGTACAGAGCGGCGAAGACCGCCCTCCAAGAGGCTGTCCAGCGGGCCAAGGATGTGGCCCGCGAGGAGATGGTGGAGTCTCTGAACAGAGATCCGTGGGGGCGCCCTTATAAAATGGTGCGGAATAAACTCCGCACCTGGGCCCCCCCGCTGACGCAGAGTCTCCGCCCCCAGCTGGTGGAGGAGGTGGTGAGCGCTCTGTTCCCTTCACGGGGGGAGCACACTCCCCCGCCCATGGCTCCGCCAATTGCGGTGCCCGAAGCGGACCACGCGGACGACGACGACATCCCTGCAGTGACCGGGGTAGAACTGAGAGCGGCGGTAGGAAGGCTGAAGGCCAAAAATACCGCCCCAGGACCCGACGGCTTGCCAGGTAAAGCCTGGGTCCTGGCCTCGAGGGCTCTCGGGCCTCGACTGGAGGCGTTCTTAAGCGCATGTTTGGAGAGAGGCCAGTTTCCACGCCGTTGGAAGACGGGGAAGCTGGTCCTCATTCGGAAGCCAGGGCGCCCTGCGGACTCTCCGTCCGCATACCGGCCCATCGTGCTGCTCGACGAGGTCGGCAAGCTCTTTGAGAGAGTGATTGCGGGCCGCCTCGTCGGGCACCTGGTGAGGACGGGGCCGGACCTTGCGGACAGCCAGTTTGGTTTCCGCAAGGGGCGCTCGACGGTGGACGCCATCATGCGCGTGAGAGCCCTCACGACGGGGGACGCGGTGTCCCGGGGTGGGGTCGTCGTGGCGGTGTCACTCGACATCGCCAACGCGTTCAACACCCTCCCCTGGAGCACCATTGTGGAGGCACTCCGGTATCACCGGGTGCCGCCCTACCTCCGTCGAATAGTCGAGGCGTATCTGACGGAAAGAGCCGTCAGCTACCCCGGTCGCGATGGGGAGTGGAACCGGCGAGAGATGTCGTGCGGTGTCCCACAGGGATCGGTCCTGGGGCCGCCTCTGTGGAACATCGGGTACGACTGGGTGCTGCGCGCCGACCTCCCTGATGGCGTCAGCGTGGTTTGCTACGCTGACGACACGCTGGTCCTGGCGCAGGGGAGGTCGCATCAGGCGGCGGCCGACGCGATGACACGCGGGGTTGCGATAGTCGTGGAGAGGATCCGGCAGTTGGGTCTCGAGGTGGCATTGCACAAGTCCGAGGCCATGTCATTTCATGGGCCCCGGAACGCGCCGCCATCGGGATCCCAACTAACGGTAGGAGGGGTTCACATCGGCGTCGGGATGACGATGAAATACCTGGGTCTCGTCCTCGACAGCCGGTGGAACTTCGTGGAGCATTTCCGACGTTTGGCCACCAAACTGGAACGGGCCGGGGCCGCCTTCAAGCGGCTCTTGCCCAACCTGAGGGGGCCAAACGCCTCCTGCCGGAGGCTTTACGCGGGGGTCGTGCGGTCCATGGCCATATACGGGGCCCCGGTGTGGGCGCGTTCACTGCGGCGGCGAGCCGCCCACTACCTGAACGCGCCCCAGAAGGTGGTAGCCATAAGGGCTATCCGGGGCTACCGCACGATCTCTGGCGAGGCGGCAAGCCTCCTTGCCGGACTGCCGCCATGGGATCTGGAGGCGATAGTCCTCGCGCGCCTGTATGAGTGGCGCGCGGAGGCACTACGCCGGGGGGAGGATCCGCTTCCGCGGCAAATCGCTGCGGAGCGGACGGATCTCCGGCGCGATCTCATGGCGGCATGGAAAGAGCGACTGTCGCAACCCAGCGCAGGGCACGCCGCGATAGCGGCGATAAGACCCCTCTTTGAGGAGTGGCTAGAGAGGCGCCACGGCGCCCTCACCTACCGCCTGACGCAGGTCCTCACCGGACACGGATGTTTCGGGAGGTTCCTGCACATCATCAGGCGGGAGGAAACGCCCGGTTGTCACCATTGTCAGGATCGCCCAGAGGACACGGTGGAGCACACGGTGGAGGTCTGCCCCGCTTGGGCGGAGCACCGCCGTGTCCTCGTAGAGGCGATTGGCAGCGACGGCGACCTCTCGCGTCCGGCCCTGGTGCAAGCCATGGTCCGGGGCGAGAGGGAGTGGGAGGCAGTCACCTCCTTCTGCGAAGCAGTCATGCTAGCGAAGGAGGTGGCGGAACGGCTCAGGGAGAGAGCCTCCCGTCCCAGCCGCCGCGGGAGACGCTCCGGGCGTCGGGAGCCGCATGACGACTCCCGGCCACCGTAGGCGCGGGCCTGCGGGCGGAGAGTAATGGGTAGCTCACCGCCCGATCAGGACCAGGCCCGTGCCGGACGGCGCGAACGTGTTCCACGCGCGCCTCAAAGAGATGTCAGCATCGGGGAGGGGCCCCTTAGGGCCGAAGCCTGCCGGGTCAGCGGGATTGTCCGAAAGGGTTACCGCTGGCCCGGAACATAAAGGGCTAAGGAAGGAACACGGGTGGGTTTTAGTCAGTAAGAGTCTGACACTCCCTTCCGCTCCACCCAGAGCGGGAGGAGTCATTTGATGATTTCCCATCCGCAAAAAAAAAAAAAAAAAAAAAAAAAAAGATTACAATCAATAAACATTGCATTAAAAAACGACGTGACAACATAAAATTATGATTCAATATTCTTCAATTTTACTGCTATTACAGCATGTAGGTGATGCGAACCCATAAGATTTTTCCCTAGCAAAAATCGCACAACATGCCTGAAGAAGTTTTCACTTCAAAACCAGCCCTGAATCCGCTGCCACAATACATACAACTTTTCGAACACTTGCTAGATTTTACAGCTTTGAAATCAACCGGGACTTTACGACCATCGTCCAAAACATTTCAACCCTAATCCTATTAATATCATGACGTAAATGTCGTACCACCAAAATTATTGTCCAATAAGTGAGTCACGTGGACCGGTTCCCACACCCACTGGGCGCCTACGCAGCGCACCGAAGCGTTGACATCACTTATGCAAGGGTTGTTGTGTTACACTTGTTTTTTATTTGGTTTCTTTACGTTCATTAACGTTCGTTGTTTTCACGCTGATTAATGTTTTAAAGCATATTTCGTATTATATATCTTTCTTACTTTCTCTTTTAGGTATCTTAACTTCATCAACCACTATATTTTCTAAAGGGATTTTTACAATAGCTAGCACAATTCCTTTACAGCCACTAAATTGACTTTTATATCAGCTATGCAAGGGTTGTTGTGTTACACTTGTTTTTATTTGGTTTCTTTACGTTCATTAATGTTCGTTGTTTTCACGCTGATTAATGTTTTAAAGCATATTTCGTATTATATATCTTTCTTACTTTCTCTTTTATCTTAACTTCATCAACCACTATATTTTCTAAAGGGATTTTTACAATAGCTAGCGCAATTCCTTTACAGCCACTAAATTGACTTTTATATCAGCTATGCAAGGGTTGTTGTGTTACACTTGTTTTTATTTGGTTTCTTTACGTTCATTAGTTCGTTGTTTTCACGCTGATTAATGTTTTAAAGCATATTTCGTATTATACTCTTGCTTTCTTTCTATTTTATCTTAACTTCATCAACCACTATATTTTCTAAAGGGATTTTTACAATAGCTAGCGCAATTCCTTTACAGCCACTAAATTTACTTTTATATCAGCTATTCAAAGGTTGTTGTGTTACACTTGTTTTTATTTGGTTTCTTTACGTTCATTAACGTTCGTTGTTTTCACGCTGATTAATGTTTTAAAGCATATTTCGTATTATACTCTTGCTTTCTTTCTCTTTTATCTTAACTTCATCAACCACTATATATTTTCTAAAGGGATTTTTACAATAGCTAGCACAATTCCTTTACAGCCACTAAATTGACTTTTATATCAGTCAGCAGCTGACTACATTTCATTAAAGGCAACCTAGTTTATACCCTTTTTAAATATCAGAATCAAATCCGATATATTAAACTCGGTTCACTTTCAAAGAACAATGAGGCAATCCTTTATTCTGCATTCTGTTTCCATGTAATCAATTAATGACAACCTATGGTTACATACCTTGGTCCGTCTCGACATGTTCCCTATAGTATAATTAATGTGATTTTGCGTATACTATAATTTTATTCTTGGCTTTTTTATTTTTTCCATTATAAAGAAACAATTGGCTCGTGGGTCTGTCATCTACGTTCTTATTGTTCTTACTTATTAACTTAGGCTTAAAAGTATTCTACATCTAGGCGAATTTTTTTACATTTGTTTATATTGATTTTTAATATGTGTATGATATTCAATTATTCATCTCTATTTCTCTGTGAGCTTGCATTGTTTGCGATGCTCCATAATGAAACCCAAAGCTGTGTAGAAAATTTAAATGCTCATCTTTATTCAAACTGCTAACAATATGCTATCTAAACAAATATTTAATTGGTATTGCTAATTGCTGACTCGGTTCTATTGTTTCCTTGGCGATTCTTTCTCACAATTGCCATTGTGGTTAGACAATGTTGGGAGCTGACCTTAAGGATCATGATGCAACGACTTTTTGTTGCTGTAGGAAGCGATGGGTTCTTAGAACGGTGCCTTTCGATTTAGGTTCTGATTATTAGGAACACTGTCGTATCTTATTAGTAAGAATCTTGTGCCGTGTTTGATTTTGTGATTGTCTTTTGTTGGTTCGGTTGTTCATGTGATTTGTTAAAGATTAGACGATGTCTCAGGTTTCTCCGAAAATGATGGAACAGCCAACTCTTCCTCTTTATTGCTACAACTATCTTCATCAGCAATAAAATCTATTAATGAGTTAAACTATCACTGCCTTAACTAATAGTCACTGCTTTCTCACCTTGTTTTACTTTTAATGATTGTTTTATCGATCCATATTTAAAACATTTAATTTCTTGTTTCAGATGTACGAGAAGGACGCATAATTTGAGTAATGCGAACACTTCGGTGTCATAATTTCTGCGTAAGTACAATTTTATGTAACATCCATTATATGCGGTTGCCGATTCGTTTTCAATTCGACACGCGTAGTTAACGGGCTTGAAACTGGTGGTTACTGCTTGATCTATGTTGATGGTAGCAAAAAGATAAGCTGGTTTAGAACTTGAAGTTGTATGAAAAATGTGTGTGCGTACATTTTTCATGAGACTGTTTTTTTGTTTAATCAGTGAGCGTACGACTCAATTAGATGTGGTTCGTTATGTGATTGATGTGTCATTAATATTTAAGTGCTTCTAAATTGTGCACGAATAACTAACTTAGCTCTTAGGACATTTGCTTCGACTTACATGCAATGTAACTTGAAGCCTTCTAGACTTTTATTATTAGTAAACCTAAGTTAAAATCGTCTCGTTTGTTAAACCCGAAGTAGTACTGTTTTTTCGACGATCGTTGAGGTGTCAGCTAGTGGAGTAGAAATCTTATATTCTCACGAATTGACAGATTGAGGAAACTGATACGCACTATTAATATTATCAAGAGTTAATTTTTTTTTGTTTGTATGTAGGGGTTAATCTCTGAAACAACCAGTCGGATTTGAAAATTCTTTTTTGCATTTGATAGCCCAATTATTGGGGAAGGCTATTTTACATCACGCTGAGACCCTTAGGAGCCGAGTAAAAAGAAAATAATTTAGAAAGAACGCTAAGCGAAAACGAAGTTATGGCGCGGACAGGTGGCGCGACGTGGACCCACCACGTCGGGGAACAAGAAATTTCACGCGGACGAAGTCGCGCGCATTATGCTAGTGTACAGTATGAACCAAGATTAGTAGTATCGATATAAAAATAAACTGCTACACTTACTATTGAAACCTTAGACTTTTTTATTATTTTACATTCAGATGATGGCGTTCTGATTACTTCTGATATAATATTTTACTTATATCATATTCCGTTCAGGTTAAGCCCATGAAATTCGAGGATGTCAGATCTATAAAGATTATTCGGGATTGTGTATTAAGATGTGAAGGTACGACATTGATTTTGACTTTTATGATTTTATGTATTAACTAGCTTCCGCCCGCGACTCCGTCCGCGCGGATGTCGGTCTTCGCGTGGATGGTTTATTTCTCCATTTTGAGTAACTTTGACAATGACATCTTATAAATATCTATTGGACCCAAATACGGCTAAGCCTATAATAATTAAGGAGATCCCTCTATTGAGCTACTGCTGTTGAGCTCGCGTTCTGTACTAAGTATTTTTTTCATAGTAATTCCGATATTGATAAGTAGCATGTGATCGTGACAATGCGACAGAAAGTTAATTGAAAGCTTCAGCATACATAACATTGTTAGTGAGCTCGTCCGGAATATGAACATGAAGATTTCTTGGACTGCTCACACGGGAAAGAGCTACGTAAAGTTGCCCGTGTGAAAAACAACTCGCGGTAAGATCTACGCCAGCAACTCCTAGGGTCTGACCTTGAGCCATATTTATTGTCATGGCGTAACACAAAGCTACAGGAAACTGTATTCTCTTAAATTGAAATGGAAAATTATCCACTGCGGGTAATGCAACGTGTGTTCGCGGTTCTACAGAACAACGTCTATGAATAAAACTGAAAAATAAGATTTTTTTTTCTACTTATTTTTCCAGGATAAAAAGTATCCCATTTTATGCCCAGGATAATAAGGTATAATTATACCAAGTTTCATCGAAATCGAACCGTTAGTTTTCACGTGATGCCTGCATATACAGACAGACAGACAGACAAAAATTTTTTTAATCACATATTCGGGTTTGGTATCGATCCAGCAACACCCCCCGCTATTTATTTTTTCAATATTTTCAATGTACAGAATTGACCCTTCTACAGATTTATTATATGTAATAGATTTTATTATAGATCAGATACAATCACCTTAACGGGTCCCGTAGCTTCAAGGCGGTTTTTATCGTGTGCGTTACCCCAGCCAGAAAATGTTGAAAATCGTCATCTAAGTGATAATTAGATATTCAGTTTCTGTAATTGGTAAGCACATTTTGAATTTGGTAAGGTGATAGTTTTTTAATTATTTGATAAAAACAGTTCCGACTGGAGTAACGTTACCGCAGCCCGATCTTTTGTTGTATAACGGGTATATTTACCATACTAAATGTTTAAAAAAAGTTCAAGTTAGTCTTTGGAGCGCTTATTGGAAGTGCTAGGACCTATTAAAGCATATTTCTATTTACTAAAATAATTTCAAAACGGTGCATTATTGTGGATTCTTTTATTGCGTAACAAATTATAACTAATTATTAGCCAGATGTCATGTACAAAAATTATAATCATCCGTTTAGCCAATTCCAAGATGCAGCAATCGTTTATTTCAACATACCCGTTATAAAACAATAGATCTAGCTACGGTAACGTTACTCCTGCCGGAACTGTTTTTATCAAATAATTAAAAAACTATCACTTTACTCATACATAATTGTATTTTTTATTTTAATACATGACATAAATTTATGGCAGTACAACGAAATAAACATCTAATTTACAGTATGTACATTAACGAAGTTAAAATCCAAATTAAGTAAATATGCGTCGACATAATTAAGGCAGCTGATTGGTTTGTATTTATGACCTCTAAATATTCTTAAATAATCTCCCTTAATTACCGTCATCCGCTCATTAATTTAATGGACCCTGTTAACCTAATATTATCTCCACATAAATAATTAGTTTTGATCGTTAATAACCAGTAAGTTATTGTTAAGCTGGCCCATACCTTATAATATAATGTCACGATATCGTGACGATCTCGTAATCGTATAGATAAATTGTTCAGTGATATATTGCAGTGATATTTCAAACATAGCTACTAGCTATGCACGTAGGGTAATGTTATAATTGGCATTATTTATGGTGTAATAAATGTTGATATAGGCCTATGATATACCTAATCAGGTATAGAACAAAATCTTCATAGAGAGAGATTGTCTTCAGTTCTTGAGTACAAAAATCCAACGTTTCCAAAGAAACGTTGGATTTTTGTACTCAAGAACAGAATGTGCAGAATTGCAAGAGGAGCCGTGTCAAAGACTTGACAACTCAGCACGTGAGCACGAAGTAAATATATCAGAGATACCTGCATAGTGCATATAATACATATCTCTTTTGGCTGTGCAAGTGTGCAGCACCTACAAATCCTAAGCAGATAATGATAGGTCGCCTTACTGCGCCATGCAATACCATTACCATTACGTAGGAACTTTTGATTAGCTAAGTAAACATAGCTGCAATCTTTGCATTGGCTAACGCACTATCAAATACCTTATCGGCCTCAGCTTCTTCGAAATCAGATACAAATGCAACCAATTATGCGTGATTAGAATTCTTTTAAGCAATGTAAAATGCAACAGAAGTAAAGTTAGGCAAGAATTGTTTGCAAAACTTGTTTAATAACAGATTTTGCTCCAGTTTAGATTAATCTTTGGCTATAAAACTGCTGGGTTTATTGATCGGTTGGTTCGTGCAAGGGAAAACATTATCAGGGTACTTAAACAACTTGTCTTAAACGACGATATGTTTAAATTTATGAAGTTTTGTCCGCTTTAGACACTAGCTTTTGCTTGCTTGGTGTTGTTGTGTTGTACAGATTTCAGAGTTCATTTTTGATGTTTATTTGTGTTGATCTTGCCTTTGAACTTCCCAGCTGTACTCTTCATGTTGTCAATAATAGTTTGTTTGGCGATGTCTTGCACATTTGCATGCATGTGCAAGAGATCAACATTGTTTGTTGATCGCTTGCACATGCAATGGCATTGTGTCCTTTTTTGGATAGTTAGTTTTGAACCCCAAAATATCGTCAAGCGTGTTCCAGTACCTACTCTGATCCCCAAGATACAGGCAACCATAAAAAAAGAATTTCGAACCTTCATAGGATATGGCGGTTTCAAAATTATCATGGTACACTATATTGTCAGTTTATCTCCTGACAATATAGTGTGCCTTCATATTGCGATTGCTTATCCTGTGTTACTAGTCTAGAAACGATAGAGACACAACATTAACATAGCAACTATATTAGAGGACTTCGCGGAAATAATATCAGCACTTTATTCAACAATTTTATTACAGCTTTATCGTAATTCGATTCAAATGCAATCGCAAAACGATATCGATTCATTAGAACGACGCCCACCTACGTCGATCGAAAATCGCTTATTGTGTTGTAATATCGTAATTATGGTAACAATTTGTTAAGTAAACTATATTTTGCATCAATTTAGATAAAACAGCTTAGCGCTCATAGCGTGACCATGAATGGAGAATTTATTATCATTTGGCAAATGGCTTGCGAATAAACTTTATAATTTTACAACGTTTAGTTTAACAGCGTTTGCTAATATTTCTCGAGTATCATTTTTATTGTACCTACCACTTGTGAAACGATAGCTTAATTACCACTTGCATGTATTGACCAATCAACTCAGAACATCGCAATCTACTGTTGGACATGGGCCTCGTCCAGGCTGCGCCATGACACCCTGTCCTCCACCTTCCGCATCTATCACCTTCCGCATGTGTCCCAGCCACCTTCTTAAGGTCGTCCGTCTATTTAGCTGAATGCGAAACTACGCTTGCCGATAGGCGGTCTCCACTTCACGACTCGTCTGTTCCACGAGCGATCGTACCTTCGACAATTATGGCCAGCTCACTGCCATACATGTTTCCTTAATTTAATGTATTTAACATATTTTGCAATATGTCTAGTTTCTCTAGTATGTATTTTATCTACAACTAAACATTTCAGCACAGCTCTCAGCCTCTCGAGTAAAGCAATCTACTATCATAATATTATGACTGCAGACCGGATGTTAGCAATCATCTTGCAATCTAGCTACTTGATGATGCTTCTAGACACTCTTGATGCACATCGGCATGACTTGACAAAAGTATTTATACTTTTACGATAGTGGATTTTAAATTTCTAGAGAAAAAAACTGTCAATTTTGGGGTGCTGTTTTAAACTAACAGATTTAAAAAAAAACTGGCCAAGTGCGAGTCGGACTCGCACACGAAGGGTTCAGTACCACAAGGCAAAAACGCCAAAAAAACGTTTGTTGTATGGGAGCCCCCTTTAAATATTTATTTTATTTTAATTTTATTATTTATTATTAAAGTTAAAATACAACTGAGTATTTTGTGAATATTTCAAGTGCCTACCTGTTGCCGTTTTCGATATCGAGCAAAAAAGGGCAAAAAAATCGCGTTTGTTGTATGGGAGCCCCCCTTAAATATTTAATTTATTTTGTTTTTAGTATTTGTTGTTATAGCGGCAACAGAAATACATAATTTTGGAAAATTTCAACTGTCTAGCTATCGCGGTTCTTGAGATACAGCCTGGTGACAGACAGACAGACAGACGGACAGACGGCCAGACGGACAGACAGCGAAGTCTTAGTAATAGGGTTCCGTTTTTACCCTTTGGGTACGGAACCCTAAAAACAGTCTGCTACATATACCTAAATAGATTTTGAACTAAAGCTTAGTCACGCTACTGTAGCGTTTCCGGAATGTTCACGAGCCCAGGTTTGATGGTTTTCATGCCATTTTACGGAAACGTTGCGCTTCTACGTTCGGTAGAATGCGTGCTAGCTCCCACAGCATCCTGAGTGTATTGTGTGATAGGTGTGACAGCCCCATGCTGGCTCACTGGATAAGGCTGTACACGTAGGTGTCAGTCGTTTCAATTTTGATTTTTTACTAACAACATATTATGTAATCTGTGGAGAACGTAGTGGGTAGCATAATTGTTTTAAATGTTATATATTTTAAGATTTTATGACTGTTTCTTATTGTGCTATTGTTTGTTTTTCCTTAAATAAATAAATAAATTATTATGGATTTTAATCTGCAATAAATTTATTAGTTAAGGCTTGCGTGCCGTTGTGTAGCCGCAAAATGACAGTTATCATCATGAACATTCATGATTTTCACTGGTGTTTTGGTTCGATCCGGTGTAAATAAAACCTATGAGATAATGGACGCTCACCATGAATGACAGCACCGCTTTCTGTTGAAACCCAGGCTTTAGTTCAAAATCTATTTATGTATATGTGTACAATTCATTTTTTTTTAATTTGCATAGTTTTAAACAGCATCTTAACTTAATGACCGCTCCAATAAATAAAACAAATTGCATCATTACATTCACTTCTATCACAATGATGAATCTTGAATCCATGACCTACAGTTCGTTTCTCATCTGCTAATTCAAATGATTGATCACAGACAGATAAACTATGACCTTTTTTTAGGGTTCCATACGCAAAGGGTAAAAACGGGACCCTATTACTGAGACTTCGCTGTCTGTCCGTCCGTCTGTCTGTCTGCTGTCACCAGGCTGTATCTTAAGAGCGTTTACGCCGTTTGGTATTTAATACAAACTTTCAAGCTCTTATTTTTCGAAATGAATGAACCGATTTTAATGAAACTTCATACGCATAAGCAGGATACAAAGGTCTAAAAAGTTAGTAGAGAACATTTTCGAAAAACAGTGTTACAGCCAAATTAGACCGATTTTAAATTTTTCATAGAAACAGAGATTTCCAGTTATCTTTTTTTAAATAAGAAATTTCGAAAATGCTCTCTACTAACTTTTTAGACCTTTGTATCCTGCTTAGGCGTATGAAGTTTCATTAAAATTGGTTCATTCATTTCGAAAAATAACGGCTTGGAAGTTTGTATGAAATGCCGTACGGCGTAAACGCTCTCAACCGCGATAGCAAGACAGTTGAAATTTTCACGAACTATGTGTTTTTGTTGCCGCTATAACAACAAATACTAAAAATAAAATAAATATTTAAGGGGGGCCCCCCATAAAACAAACGCAAAAAACAAACGTGTTTTTTTTTTCGGCGTTTTTGCCTTGTGGTACGGAACCCTTCGTTTGCGAGTCCGACTTCCTCTTGCCCGTTTTTTTTTAGTTTTGTGAAGGTTCAATTTAATCAATTAGATTGATAGGTGGTTTACCTAATTAATTATTTTAGCAACTGGTTTCGAAACGGTCCAGATAAGAGGCGTTGAGTTAAGTGTTGCATTTACAATATGTTTGTTTATGTGTTGCAATCAAGTTAATTAAAAGTTTATTCGATTGCAGCTTTAGAGTAGTCGTAAGTATTACTTATTTAATTATGTTGTAAAGTCTGAAGAAACAATTTACATCTGTGTTATCTTTACTGTTGGACCAAAAGTACTTGACCACTGTAATACTAATAATAAAGCTGAAGAGTTTGTTGTTGGACGTAGGACGTACTCCGGAGTATTCCCGTTTGAGCACCTATTTTTAGAGCACCAAAGGTGTTCCCATTTGACCATTGTCTGGAACTACCGGTCAGATTTGAAAATTTTGAAGTGAAAACTTCTTTAGCGGCGTTGTACACTTTTTTTGTAATGGATAAAAAATGTTAAACTCGCGTCAGGACACGTGCCCCTGATCGTAAGATGACACGTGACCCTGATCGGAAATTCGTAAGATTCCAAAATATCAAAAATGCACAACGTTAATATTCAAGTTTTCACTTCTGCCTGCACTCCCGGGGTGCAACACGTCGTTTTTTTTTTGTATTTGATAGATCAATTCTTGAGGAAAGCTATAGGTTACCATCACGCTAGGAACCATATGAGCCGACTAAAAAGGCAAAAACAACGCTAAGCAAAAACGAAGCGCGAGACGGCGATGCGATCCGATGGGGTTGTAGGGAGAATAAGAAATTTCACGCGCTGCCGTCCACTAGCTAAAAGGCCGTTAAGCCACAGTTGGTCGTTTTTCACTTTCGGCTTTCAAGTGATGGAATCATCAAAAATTATGTTACTTAACGGCCCAAAAGATCTTCATATCTTTAGAACTATTTATATTATAATAATGTGTCTTAGACAGAAAGATAGAGAATTTTGAACTCTGTCACATTCTATTAAAACGTGAAAATTGACCATTTGAGGGTTAACGGCTTTCTAGTTAAAGGACGGCAGCACGTACGAACTTACGAAGTCGCGGGCAAAAGCTAGTTTGTAATAAGATTGATTGCATGTAATGAAAACAGTCCTATGTTAGTTAATTTCATATCATGCTCTGAAAAAATATTAATGTTATTCTTTGTCCTACCAGTTTTTATCAGAATATTGCCTCCACACGTAAGACAAGTAGAATATACTCAAGAAAGGTTAAAAAAACAAGTAGAGCTTCCAATTCCAGTTTCCAATATCTTCGGATGGTAATAAACTTAAACTCCTCATTTTATATAATTTAATGGTTAGTTATAAACAAAGGAAGCGCGCGCACCTGTCTTCCGTACGCGGTGCGATTGCGCAGACCAGCTGTTTGATTGCCAGCGTAAAAAATAAAAGGGTTGCTGTTAAAAAAAATATTACGAGGATAAAGCCGATTAAGTGCTGAGATGAAGTTGTTATAAGTTCCGTAGAGAATTTTATTGAGTTTTTTATAGAGTTGCAAACTGTTTTGTTCTTTTAGAAACCTGTGCGAATAATATACTTCAAGGCTTTTCGTTTCTTTTCTTTTGTAGCCAACCACAAGTTGCATTATTCGATGTGGATAAAAAATCAACTCCGACTATCGCTGTCCTCTGCTTGCCATAGGCCTCTGCCAAAATTGCCGCACCCAGTATATCCAGCAACTAACAGCGATTAACTAAAATGTTTCAGAGATATATTGTCACAAATCATGCAACATATCGGGATTTGAGGGCAAGTCCAGACCAGCCTCTACTCTGTTTTCATTTCGTAACTGTTTCCTCGTTATATTTCCATAAGCTTTGATCTTTAACTTACCTCCCACTCGTTCATAATCAAATTCCTGGTATAATGAAGCCGTTTGCCCATACCTTTTCAGCTGACTGTATTAGGTCAGCTTTGCTTATACCACACTATCGACACGCCCCAGCTTCGCACGGTTTTTACGACATGACAAAACATGGTGATTTCCTTATTATATTAATGTATTATACACATAACTCTTCGGATAAGGGTAGGAGATTGATGATGACACATAAATCCCTGGAATAAATTCTTTAAATGGTGGTGAAAACCACATCAAGATCGTTGCTTAATCTGGAAGAACAACGCGGTCACACAGTCAGACACGAAAAACTGCTTTCATTTATAGATCTCTTTATCTTATTTTTTTTGTCACTCAGGGGATGGAGATGAGGATATCGTTATCATACATCGATAAAAGTATATTTTATAGAAAGAAGGAATCAGACATAGGTAATCAAAAGGATGAGAGTGTTGAGATGTTTTTTAAGGCAAATTAATTTACATCATTCGGTTTTATTAAAATTCTAAGTTTCAGGAGCATAAATGATTTAAATTAAAATTAATTTAAAAATCACCTATGTGACTTTTATTACAGAGGCAATACAAACAAAACTTCATGCAGACTGTCCCATACATTACCTTACGACATTAGCTTTTGATATCAAATCGAATCAGTTTAATAACTTTAATATACGTTCTGAAGCTAAATCATTTCCGAACAGATTACGATATAGGTGCACGGTGCACATTATTGCCTTTAATTTCATAGTAGGTACTTCAAATAAGCAAGTACCGCTCGCACCCAACGCGGCCTTTGCGTTTCGTCACAGCCACATTCCTGGGCCGCGGATCGAGTGTAGGGCTGACAAGTAATCTAGGAAAATGTCCAATCCTATGTTGAAATGCCTTGAAAAGCTAAACAATGTGGGTGAATAATGGCTATAAATCAAGGGACATCAAGAAGTTGGGCGTTAACACGGAGGAAACCAAAACGTGCAGTAATTCGAATTGATCAGTTCGTTAGTAGTCTTACAGCATTCTGTATCCCCTAAACCTATGGGTACCTCTACTGCATTAGCTGATGAACAACGAGGATAAGAATAAGAAGTTTTTTGTTACAAAATATATAAGTACTCATAATTATTTAAATTCTTACTGTAACTTGATTCATTTACATGGTTACTTGAACACTGAAACCCAAACAAGCAGACCCTATAGGTATCTTGGGGGCCACAAGTCATCAGTCTCGTTGTCGAGTTTAGGAATTGAAAATCCCTCTTTAGTGATAAATGATAATGATAAATGATAAATGATTTATTTTCTGTAAGTAGGTTTTTACAAACACTTTTACACGTCATCATATTTTTTAAAACTAGATGTGGTCGGCGTTTCCTATCTGACTACTCTGAGAAGAAAGGCCGAAACAAACTCAGAGGTCACAGTCTCTTTTAAAGTCCAGACAAAATCTTGGTCAGATCGTGTGAAGACCATGTAGATTGATGTCTGAAATGGTCTTTTGAGGAAAGAACCACGCAGATTGAGCGGACCTGTCCAATCAGTGCACGCATTTGTCAAAAATCGTGCAGCTCGACTCAGAAATGAGGAGCTCAACGATTCGACGAACAATACCAAAGAAAGGACATTTGGGTAGGCCGCGTAAATTACTCAAACTGCCAGATCATGATTAAAACTAAGAAGGAACACAGAAAAAAAAAAATGACCCACATAGTCCTCACATTCACAATAATTAAATGAAAAGAAAAAAAAAAAATACTTTACAAAGTAAATATTCATGTCATTGTCTAAATAAAATTCATCAATGTCAATGTGTATATAAAAATCCGGACATAATCTTTGAGGACCATGTAGATTAGTGTCTGAAAAGATCTTTTGAGGAAAGAACCACACAGATTGAGTGGACCTGTCCAGTCAGTGCACGCATTTGTCAGTAACCGTGCAGCTCAACTCAGAACTTCAGGAGCTCAACGATTCGACGAACAATACCAAAGACAGGACATTTGGGTAGGCCGCATAAACTACTCAAACTGCCAGACCACGATTAAAATGTAAACAATGACCCACATAGTCCTCACATTCACAATAATTAAAATAATATAATACTTTATACAGTAAATGTACATGTCATTGTGTAAGTAAATAGATAAGAAAATATTAAAGTGTAAAAATTGCAAAATAACATTCACTGTCTAAACCTATTGGAGCAGCTCAATCCCAAGCCTTTTTGTCCTCAATATAGTCTTTTACAGTATAATAGGCTTTCTGGCATAGTTTTCGCTTTATAAAAGCTTTGAATTTATTTAGGCTTAGTTCTTGAATGTGGCTAGGAAGTTTATTATAAAAATGTATACATTGGCATCTAAACGAGCCACCTATTTTCTTGAGCCTTGTTGTAGGAACAACAAATTTGTGTTTGTTCCTAGTATTTATGTTATGGATATCACTGTATTTTTTAAACAGATTAATATTTTTATGTGCATACAAAAGATTATCATAAATGTACTGAGAAGGCACAGTCATTATATTAATCTCTTTAAATTTGTCTCTGAGGGAGTGTCTAGGACTTAATTTATAAATAGAACGAATTGCCCTTTTTTGTAAAATAAAAATTGTCTGAATATCGGCGGCATTTCCCCACAACAGAATACCGTACGACATCACACTATGAAAATAACTAAAGTAAACTAAACGGGCTGTCTCTAAATCAGTCAAATCACGAATTTTCCTAACGGCGTATGCTGCAGAGCTAAGCTTTTTTGACAATTTATCTATATGGGGGCCCCATTGAAGCTTGGCATCCAACGTTATGCCTAAGAATACTGTGGTATCTTCGGGTTTTAACTCTTCATCCTTAATGAGAACACTAGTTTCTACTTGTCTAACGTGGGGTATCGTAAACTTAATACATTTCGTTTTTTTTCCGTTAAGAAGTAGGTTATTGACATTAAACCAGTTAACTACTTTTGCAAGGGCGTTATTTACATTGTCAGTAACCAGCTGCTGACGTTTGATTTTAAACAAAAGAGAAGTGTCATCTGCAAACAACACTATATCATGATTATCCTTTATGAGGTACGGCAAGTCATTGATATAAATAAGGAACAAGAAAGGACCAAGAATTGAGCCCTGGGGGACCCCCATTCTTACTACAGATCCGGGTGACCTTTTTCCGTTAACATCAACTCTCTGAATCCTATCACTCAAGTAAGAAGTAAGAAGATCCAGAGAGGCGTTCCGGATTCCGTAGTGGTGCAGTTTCCTGATTAATGTTTCATGAAGAACACAATCGAATGCCTTGGACAAATCGCAAAAGACGCCCAAGGCATCGCATTTGTCCTCCCATGCATTATAAATATGTCCTAAAAGTTCAACTCCTGCATCGGTAGTCGAACGACCCCTTGTAAAACCGAACTGTTTATTATGCAGTAATTTATTTTTATTAAAAAATCTTTGCAATTGATTCAAAATAAGTTTTTCAAAAATTTTACTAAAGGTAGGTAGTACTGAAATAGGTCGATAATTAGTAGGGTCTGATGTACTACCCGATTTAAACAACGGTATTATTTTACTGTTTTTCATAAGATCAGGAAACTCACCACGGTCAATACAATTATTAAATATAACAGCTAAAGTAGGTGCTACAATGTTTATAATCGACTTAGCAACATCCACAGAATTACCCCATAGATCTGCGGTCTTTTTAACATTTAACGTGTGAAAGGTTTTAATTATATCGTTACAGGTTACATATTCAAAGTGAAATTCAGAATCACAAACTGAAACGTTTTCTTTAAGTAAAGACTCTGCGGCAGCGGGTGATGAGTTAAGAGATTTAGTAGTTGATACTGGAATCTCTGCAAAGAAATTTTCAAAGGCCGCGGCGACTTGAGAATCTGATTTAATTATATTGTCATCAATAGCAAGGCTGTAGTCACTACTTCGGGTGCATGACCTTCCCGTTTCGCTATTAATGACATTCCAAGTCGTTTTAATAATGTTGCTACTATTTTTAATTTTTGAACTCAAATAACGTGACTTGGCAATACTACAAACTTTTTTAAATATTTTAGAATAATTCTTAACATATAAATTAAATTCAGCAGTGTTTATACAAATCCGTTCTTCATATAATTCATAAAGTCGTTTTCTACTTTTATGTATACCAATGGTGGCCCAGTCACTGAAGGAAGCGTTACTATTAACTGATAATCTTTTTGGAATAAAAGTGTTATCAAATTGTGTGCAATACATATTAAAAAAATCATTATATTGTTGATTAGGGTCATCATTAGTGAATAAAAGTGGTAATTTACCCAAGAGTTTAGTTTTAAATGTTTCCAAGCGATTAGTTGTTTTTGGGTTAACAGTGATATCTTTTTTAGTAACTTTTTTGTTGTAATTTGGAATACTGATCAATTGTCCGCAATGATCTGAGTCTATTAAGTTAATAATTTCTTTATGGGTCGGTATAACATCTGTATAAATGTTATCTAGGCATGTGGCACTAGTAGGAGTTATTCTAGTGGGCTCTAAAAATTGGTTAGCAAGATTGTATGACTGAAACAAACTTATAATTTTAGTACTTAACCCAAAATTGTCTAACAAATTAACATTAAAATCACCACAAGTGATGATAGACTTCTTTGTATTACAGATTTTGTGCAACACTTCATCCATAACTTTTTCAAAACAATCATACAATCCTGAAGGTGGTCTGTATACACTTAATATAATGAACTGCTCCAATTCTATACAGGCTATTTCAATTGTTCGCTCAACAGAGAGGCTTACGATATCCTTTCGGTCCTTAAACTTAAGCTGGTTATTTATTAAAATTAATGAGCCACCATGTATAGCATTTACTCTGCTGAATGAACTACCAACCTGGTGATTACTAAAATTGAACATGAACTGGTGGCTTTTAAGCCAATGTTCTGTCAAACAAAGAATATCTATATTGTTACAATTCAGGAATAATTCTACTTCTAACTCTTTGTTTAAAAATCCTTGAATATTTTGATGCACCAGATTGATACTATTTAATTTTTTTACACTTTCATTTGACTTATTATTTACCTTAGCTACATTTTTGCAAGAGGTTGTCTCTATTGTCTTAATGTCTAATTTAAATGATGATTAATGTCATTAATTTTGACCAAATTATTGCCAGAATACTTTAAAAAGTCATTGCATTGCTCAATAGGAGCAATTTGTTTAGCCAAATGTTTGGCTGAAATTGAAAAAAAATATGATAGCGACACAGCTATCTGTCTTTTAAGATAGTTAGAAAGATAGTACATAACAATATTGTATCTATCTTTTGTCAAATATAAATTATTACCAACATAATAGTTAGTATCAATTAACTGGAATTGGTTATCATTATATGTCAAATTGTGCAATGTCATGTTCATATCAAATCTTAAGTTATTTTCTTCCTGTGGCAAACTGTTACTGTAAGGGAATGTAAACAATACAATTTTTCTTAATCTAAGGTTGCACAATGTTCGATGATATTGGAGCAATTCTCCTTTATTTAAATTACCCCTATTTCCCATAAATATTAATAAAGTTGTTTCCTGCTTAAAGTTATGTTTAATAACTTCTTTCATAATATCAAATAAAGAACAACCAGGCATACAGTAATTTATTATCGAGTGTCCCGGATATTCATCTGTCAACAAGTGACCTAAGTCCTTTCCAATCTCATCACAAAATAATACAATATCATGATTTACATTTTTTTTACATGGTATAATGGAACTATTAACAGAGGGAATAGTCAAATCAACACAAGGATGCAGTAAGGTGGTATTGCATGCTGATAATGAATGGTCTGGTGTAGGTACAGTGGATGGTGTTTGACAGCGCTCACAGCTGTTTGTTTGTGAGTTCACCAGCTCATTCATTGCCAACACATATTCCCTCATTAGATCTTCAGAGGTATTATATTTGTTAGTCATAGATCTTAGTTTCTCCTGCAGCTGGTCAAGTTGAGATTGCAAGTCCTGTGTGTCAATATTGTACTTCCTAGTACTTTGCTCCAAATTAAAAGAATACATATCTAACTGTTTAAGCAAATTTAACCTTTCCCTATTTAGTTTTACATTTTTAATAAAGAACTTTTGTCTTTTTACCATTTTTTGGGTTTTAACAATGTATTTATTAATTTTGATGTACTTTTTGAGTTTATTTTTACTAGTGACTACCCTCACTGATTTACATGATTTTGATTCATCATCACCTGTCAAATCAATAGTGTTAGTAGGATTTATGTCAGAAACCATTGACGGGGCAATAGACACCAACTCATTGAACAGACTTTGGTTCAGCGAGGCAGTGATGTTAAGGTTTGTAGTCTCAAGTTGTGTAATCTGACTTTGAGCCTCATGTAGCTGCTGTAGTAATAAGTGTTTGTGGCTAAGAGCTTGTTCATACTCTACGCTACACTGGCTGAACCCGTCCACAACAAGCTGAAGTCTATCCCGTTCTTCTATGGCATCAGTGTATTGAGTATATATCTGAGCCATTTCAATTTTTAATTTCCTATTCTTTTCATGAGCATCAAAGAGCAACCTTTCACTGTCATCAATTTCCTTAATTAGTTGGTCACAGGACTCCTTTGACGCCTTTAAAGCGCTCAAAGCCTCATTGAGTTTGGACTCTTCGAGACGAGCACGGGCGCTGCGAGTCATAATCATGATTAAAACTAGTAAGGAAGCGACAAGAAATTAGAAAAGAGAAGGTTGTTGTGGCAGGAGTTGGAAAGATGATTAGTTTAATAAGAGAATATAAAAGTTGGTCAGTAGGTCGTCTTAGGGGCAGAAGTCAATGGGAAAAAATGAGATTTAGATGTAAATAAAAGGAGTTCTGTCACCAAACCTAAGTAAGGTTATGTTTACGTTCAAAGGTCATTGGCATCAAGTAGCCTTACTAAAAGTGAACAAAGTAGGTAATTGCAGGTGAAATTATACTAATTGTAGTACGTAAACTAACTAATAGCAAGTAAAATATAAAGTATTGTACCTGATATCAAGATGACAATGCAAATTCCCTTGTGCCGGTAACTGTCACCGATTTACATTGTTATATTTACACTTAATTTGCACTAGGTATGTGAATCTGACACAAAATACACATTATTATCCTATTTACTTGAAGAGTAATTGGAAATAGGCCTAAAAAACAACGAAATTTAATATTTAAGATTAAAATTTCAAGAACAAATTTTAAACAGCTGTTAGCTGTAGTGTTGCCACAGGAAAAAAAAAGTTTAAGTGATAGTATTTCGTAAAACACTCTACATAACAAGTAAATTGTATTACTAAAGACACAGTAGACGGCAGTGACAGCTGTCATCGGTAGGAAAAGATTGCATCTGTTTGCAATTATCTCCTTTCCTTACGCTGCTGGCGACTTTCAGCAGGTTTACGGTGTGTCTTCCATGTTTAATCCTCTAACTGCCTCTTACGACACTAACGGGAAGTGACAGGGAGGTCAAATTCTAGCAAGACGATTATACAATATATTATAGGTACACGTGGGCCAACCCTAATCTAGCGTCGAGTTGTCTCAGCATGCCGACAAACATGTTGATTTATGTAGCGTGTTATTCTAGTTTTGGGAACTTCCAATTAAAGCAAGACGAATTAGTACAAAAGCTTTAAGGTGCGCTTTGACTGTAAATAAAACGTGTGGCTGTTATGGTCGATGGGGTATGCGGAATTATTGATATATCACTTTATAAGAGCATGTTTGGAGTAGCTATTAAGTAATTGGAGATAAAAATTCAACTTTTGATGTCTAATTATTATTTATTGCTGTTTATCTGGAGACCAGTTTATACAGAGATGAAAAGGTATATACAGAATTTGGCCCGTGTATCTAAATTCGACTTTTCATCACTTCTTTCTTTAGTGTCATAATTGATTAGTTCTGCTGTATGTTCCGTTTCGTGTCCCACTAATTGAAACTCATAGTTCAAAAACGAATTAACTTCCTACCTACACGTTTCTGGACCTCGCTTATCGGGGAAACCTGCTGTCCAAGCTATAAAGTAACATCGTAAGTTAATTTCACACCCACGACCTGCAGGTCGTTTAATTAGGAAGTGAGTCATTCACTACGCATTGACGTATGAACTTTGCACATTTACTGACAGCTGATCAAATTAACCCACTGGCCCACGCTATTGCTAAAAGAAACTTGAAAGCAATAAGTCTTTATTCCTTTGAAACGAAACTGTTATTAACCATTACATCAAAACCAACAAAAACTGTATAACAACGAAAAGTTGCGGTCACTTTTTGCATAGAAAAAATAGTGTATCAAAGTCGGTTCGCTCTGTTTCATGTGAATTTCGTTCGAAATGGGACGAAAGCGAAAATCTAAGTGAATGTAGGTAGGGTTGACTCTTTAAAAATAGTCGAAATTGGGGCTTGTATTTTGGCATAATCGGTGTGTTGATCTAATTTTCATTGGCTGAAAGGAGGGTGCTACTACAATACATGTGTGAGGGATAATATTAATTAAAAGTGAGGGTTAACAGGAGAGAATGGAAGCAAACGATATTTTGGCCGACCCCAAGTACGTAACATGGAACTAGGGTAGGCAAAAGGAGGATGCAACCACGCATCCTATCTATAACGCAAGGCTGGAAGAAGAAAAACTGGCCAAGTGCGAGTCGGACTCGCACACGAAGGGTTCCGTATCACAAGGCAAAAACGCCGAAAAAAACATGTTTGTAATATGGGAGCCCCCCTTATATATTTATTTTATTTTATTATTATTATTAAAGTTAAAATATAACTGAGTATTTCGTGAATATTTCAACTGCCTACCTGTTGCCATTTTTGATATCGAGCAAAAAAGGACAAAAAAATCGCGTTTGTTGTATGGGAGCCCCCCTTAAATATTAATTTTATTTTGTTTTTAGTATTTGTTGTTATAGCGGCAACAGAAATACATAATTTGTGAAAATTTCAACTTTCTAGCTATCGCGGTTCTTGAGATACAGCCTGGTGACAGACAGACAGACAGACGGACAGACGGACAGACAGCGAAGTCTTAGTAATAGGGTTCCGTTTTTATACGGAACCCTAAAAAAGAAAAGAGAGAAGGACGCCCACGGAATGAAGGTGGCCTCGTTTCTGAAAACCACACTGGACGTTTGAATATGACATAAATAAAGTTTCTAACAGAATCAGACTACATAGGAAATAGGAATTACTAGATTAGGTTTCGTGGTCGTGAAAGGTAATCTCGCCTACCGCTAAACGTAATTATGTTATGACGTTAATATTTTATGTTTTGTTCATTTCCTTTGCAAACAGAACGTAACGGGGTTAAATTGGCCAATTATATTATTGTATGTTAACTATATGGTCTAACATATTAAAAACCTAGCTGCGCCCCGCGGTTTCACCTGCATAAGTTTTGATCCTGAAGGAATATTGGGATAAAATGTATCATATGTCCTTTCCCGGGACTCAAACTATCTATATACCAAATTTCATCTAAATCAGGTCAGCGGTTTAAGCGTGAACAGGTAACAGACAGACAGACACACTTTCGCTTTTATAATATTATAGTATGGATGTATAAATAGAGAAGTATGGAAGAAATGACATGTTGCGCCGACCCCAATAAATTGGGATAGGGGTAGGAGAATGATGAATCCTGCTACCGGGTCCGCCCCCGAATTAATATTTTTATTTTCCTTGATTTAAGTAAGATTTTTGTCAGTTTCCTGACTTTTTTTTGCCGTTAATGTCCCACTGCTGGGCAAAGGCCTCCCCTACTCTCAGTCCGCCTTATTGCGTAAAACACTATCAACCTCAATCATTTTGAAGGCTATTACTAATCCATTGCTTCATATATTCCCCGCAGAGCTACCAAGGACCAATTTTTATGAAAGTAGTCCAGCTCATCTCGCCATTTCCGTCTGGACCTGCCGCGATATCGTTTGCTATTAAGCGGGACCCGCTGGGTCGTAAGTTTAGCCCATTGATCGTCTAACATGCGGCAGACGTGTCCAGCCCACTCCCACTTAAGCGTGGCAGTCTTCCGAGTGATATACATACCTTTATGTCAGTAAAATTGTGTTGTTGTTCGAAATCCTGGGGTAGCCCAATCGAACATAACATACCGCCTGTGTACCCCGAAGGGTTAAGCAGAGGTGTACCTATTGTACACCCACATTTCGCCAGTTATGTTTAAGTCCCAGTCAGCTCGCCCGGTATTAGAGCCTATTTTGCCACTAACCTGGCACAAATCCAGACTACAATAACAGCCAATGGCGCCGATTCTGTTGTTCACAAACTAAACTAAATTTAAGTTCATGCATCTTTTTCTTTCTATTTCATTAAGAAAAGGACAGAAGATAAATATTAGTTTAGTCCTGTCAAATTAAGATACTCCATAGACAATTTAGATGAGATTAAAAAGTTGGCTATTAAAAATACGTCAGACGCTGACTAATTTGGCATGACTAAACTAATATTTATCTTCTGTCCTTTTCTTAATGAAATAGAAAAAAAAGATGCCTGAACTTAAATTTAGTTTAGTTTGTGAACAACAGAATCGGCGCTAATGACACTGCCCGACCCGGGAAATGAACCCAGGACGTCACGCTCAGCAGTAGCGCTTGCGACCACTAGACGTATATGAGAACCTTTGGGATGCACGAAGAATTTAAGCCTCCTCGTGTAGCGTAGTTTGTTCCGCCAGTTTCTCAACTGAACCGAGCGCTCGGCGCATCCTGGACAGTCACACCCAACGCCTTTTTTGACTGGCCAATTCTTCGCGGTGGTAGGGCTAACGCCCGCCTGGTTTGCGACCACCCTCCCACCGGAGTCCGGCGTCAAGCAGCCTGCTGTGTTTCGTCGACGCGTGGGAGTTCCAGTGCCTTAGGCATCTTCTGGGCACGCTCGTTCCATCATAGACCTCATCCATCGCTTTCCATCATGCGTGATCGAGATCAAGAGCGGGCCCAAACAGCAATAAAAAAAAGCTGCAATATTTTCAAGCCCAAGTTACGCAAAGAATAAGCCTCATTTATCATTATAAAGGCTTATTCTTTTTGCGTAACTTGGCCACCCGTGGTGAACAAAATGATACTCACCTGCTGCCCTATCCAATTACCTTTGTTTCACAGGTGATAGGACATTAGGTATTAGTAAAATTATCCCTTACAAAAGCTATATTCCTCAAATTACAACGGTTAACGAGCCTTGCTGCGTTAATTGCCGCTAAATTGCTAATTAACTGCCCTAAGATTAGCATAATGAACTTTACTAATTCTGTCATTGTTCTACAGTAATGTTTAATTGGAGAATACTATTGGTATTCAGCTGCATCCGGTTAGACTGGAAGCCGAACCCAACATCATCATTTCAGCCGAAAGACGTCCACTGCTGGACATAGGCCTCCCCCAAGCACCTCCACTTCGACCGGTCCTGTGCTTCCCGCATCCAACGGGTTCCTGCGGCCTTCACAAGGTCATCGGTCCACCTTGTGGGAGGCCTTCCAACGCTACGTCTTCCGGTACGCGGTCGCCACTCCAGAACCTTTCGGCCCCATCGGCCATCTGTTCTGCGAGCAATGTGCCCTGCCCACTGCCACTTAAGTTTGGCAATTCTTCGGGCTATGTCGGTTACCTTGGTTCTCCTGCGGATCTCGTCATTCCTGATTCGATCACGCAGGGAAACTCCAAGCATAGCCCTCTCCATTGCCCTTTGGGTGACTTTTAGCCTTCTTATAAGGCCCATTGTGAGCGACCACGTTTCCGTTCCATAAGTCATCACTGGCAACACACACTGGTCAAAGACTTTCGTCTTGAGACACTGCGGTATGTGGGACGAGAAGATATTGCGTAGCTTCCCGAACGCTGCCCAGCCGAGTCGGATTCGTCGATTTACCTCTTTCTCGAAGTTAGACCTACCTAACTGGACAGTTTGTCCTAGGTAAACGTACTCGTCCACGACTTCGAGTGTAGCGTCTCCGATTTTTATGAGAGTGGGTGTTACATGGGCATTTGACATGACCTTCGTTTTGTCCATGTTCATTTTAAGACCCACTCTTTCGGAGGCTCTACTGAGGTCATCGAGCATTGTACTGAGGTCCTCCATAGTCTCAGCCATGACTACGATGTCGTCGGCAAACCGAAGGTGAGTTATGTACTCGCCATTGATGTTGATGCCAGCCCCTTTCCAGTCCAGAACCTTGAAGACATCCTCCAGTGCAGCGGTGAACAGTTTCGGAGAGATAACGTCTCCCTGTCTCACACCTCGCTGCAGAAGGATAGGTTTCGAGGCCTGATCCTGGAGTCTGACTGACATAGTGGCGTTTTCGTACAGACACTTCAGCACTTCGATGTACCGATAGTCGATCTGGCACCGTTGAAGAGACTGCAGCACAGCCCATGTCTCGATCGAATCAAAAGCTTTCTCGTAGTCCACAAACGCTAAGCAGAGAGGCAGGTTATACTCTTCGGTCTTCTGTATAACCTGTCGCAGCGTATGTATGTGGTCTACGGTGCTAAAGCCTTTACGGAATCCGGCTTGTTCGGGAGGCTGGAAGTCGTCAAACCTGCGCGCGAGACGGTTCGTGATGACTCTCGAAAACAGCTTGTAGACATGGCTCAGGAGTGAGATGGGCCTATAATTCTTAAGGAGGGCATTATCGCCCTTCTTAAAGAAAAGTATCACCACACCCCTGTTCCATGCCTGTGGTGTTTTGCCCTCGAGTATGACGGAACCAAACAGCTTCTGAAGGGCCTTCAGGACGGGTTTTCCGCCAGCCTTCAGCAACTCGGCCGTAATTCCGTCATCACCCGGTGCCTTGTTGTTTTTGAGCTGCTTCAGAGCCATCCTAATCTCGTACAGGCTGACGTCCGGGATGTCTTCGGTATAGTGCCGGGTCAATCTGGCTCTTGGGTCGTTTGCCAGATTCATAGCGGGGTTATTTGTTGAAGTGTATAACTGTCCATAGAACCTCTCGATCTCTCTCAACCCAACATAGTTGGGAAAATGGTTAGGCTGCAGATTGATTTATTTATTGATACTTAATTTGTTTTTCTCAACCCTTGTTTTAGCAAGTTGACCTCTTGACCAAAATACAGATATTTTTGTGTCGAGTAATGACCACAGTGTTGTTTCTTGTCGATGCTGATCGTTTATCATTTATCTTATTTGAGGTGGCTGGCAAAAAGAAAAGTAGGTATGTTATTTTTAAATCTCTCTTTAAGTATTTTTTGTCAGGATCGATTCGACACTTACTAAATTATTATTCAATTATTGAATCTTTATTGATTATCTTGAAGAATCAATAAATAAAACTGAAGCCGTATACATAACTAGCAGCGCCCCGCGGTTTCACCCGCATAAGTGTCGATATCGTAAGAATATCGGGATAAAAACTATCTTATGTCCTTCCCCGGGATGCAATCTATCTCTCTGCCAAATTTTATCGAAATCCTTTCAATGGTTTAGGCGTGAAAAGGTAACATACAGACATACAGAGTTACTTTCGAATTTATAATATTATTAAGTATTTATAGTATTTACTAGCTTCCGCCCGCGTCTTCGCCCGCGAGGTATGTCGATAAAAACTATCCTATGTCCTTCCCCGGGATGCAATCTATCTCTCTGCCAAATGTTATCGAAATCCGTTCAGTGGTTTAGGCATGAAAAGGTATCATACGGACAGACAGACAGAGTTATTTTCGAATTTATAATATTATTAAGTATTTATAGTATTTACTAGCTTTCGCCCGCATGGTATGTCGATAAAAACTATCCTATGTCCTTCCCCGGGATGCAATCTATCTCTCTGCCAAATTTTATCGAAATCCGTTCAGTGGTTTAGGCATGAAAAGGTATCATACAGACAGAGTTACTTTCAAATTTATAATATAAGTATGGATATAACTTTTTTCTGTAGGGCAATACATCACAGTCATCTCCTGCATTCAGTGGGGCAATTGCGTAACACACTAACAATAGGAATGATTTTTATTTTGACAGTTCCACAACATTCATTGCGTTATAAACGTTGTGGAGCAGACAAATTTTTCGAAGATATTAAGCAATCGATTAGCAATATCCTTATAAAAATGATTCCGATTGTGAATGAAAGCGTGGGAGCATGAAGAAACCTCGTGTGGCGCGGTTTGTTCCGCCAGTTACTCAACTGAACCGAGCGCTCGGCGCATCCTGGACAGTCACACCCAACACCTTATTTGACTGGCCAATTCTTCTGCGGTGGTAGGGCTAACGCCCGCCTGGTTTGCGACCACCCTCCCGCCGGAGTCCGGCGTCAAGCAGCCTGCTGTGTTTCGTCGATGCGTGGGAGTTCCAGTGCCCTAGGCATCTTCTGGGCACGCTCGTTCCATGATAGACCTCAGCCATCGCTTTCCATTAGGCGTGATCGAGGTCAAGAACGGGACCATTGAGCAATAAAAAAAAATGCAATTAGTGTGCAGGTCCATCTGATGAGTAATCCGCGTCACGTCGGGTGACTTGTTCAACCATCTGTAACAATAAAAATACTATTTTGATATCTTGGCTTGTATACGTGCAATGGCCTATGAATATGATTCATATAGCTAAGCTATTGTAATATACTCGTAATAATTGAAACGAACCAAAGTGATAAAACATTTACTTTCTGTACTTAAATAAAATAGCTTTTTATAGCACTACATCTAATATTTGTCTATAAATTTATTGGTCTCAGATAAACATCTTTTAAACAAAAATTGTAATCAAAAGTCAATATTTGTTAACGAATATTTATGAGCAATCGTTTCTAAACAAAAAGAAGATTATGATAATAACTTAAATAAACATGTACGGCCGCGGTAAACGCGCGTAAACGCGGCCGGCCTGCCCGCTTTGCCGTCGCCACTTGATTCACCGCTTCAAACGTTCGCGTTCCAACCGCCGACGCGTTTGCTGCGCCCGCGACGTTTGCACCGCGCGCTGGTCTGTGAGTGTCGCTCGGCCGCTTCCAATGCCAACGCCAATTCGATGGCTTTTTTGTATGTAATCGATGGTTCCGCGAAAATGCGTGATCTCATATCATTACTAGCCAAACCCGACACAAATTGGTCACGTAAATTTTCCTCGAGTGTATTATTGAAATTACATGTACTGGCCAGGTGTTTGAGTGTTTGTAGATATTCACTGAGCGATTCACCCGTGTTTTGGCGTCTTTGCCTGAAAACATGGCGTTCCGCAATTTCGGAACGTTTTGGTTCAAGATGATCACTCACTATTTGTAGTAATTCACGTAAAGTTTTATTTTCTGGATGATTAGGTGCACATAAATCACACATTAAGTCATAAGTGGCCGCTCCGACCAACGTAACCAACGTTGCAACTTGTAACTCTGGTTTTATCTCATTTAAGGTTATGAATTGTTCCACGCGTCTGATATACGCCGACCACTTTTTGCTAGATAGGTCAAATTCTTCAATTTTCCCGATAGGCATCTTGACGTTCCTCACTTAAATGATGTAAACCACACGAATTAAACAATTTTCCTCGTCGCCAGTTGTATTTATGAAATATAATAGCGGGAAGCGATGAATAAAACTGCGATTCCGAGTGACAGCTGATATATTTTCACATACCCACATATACTCTTATTAACATACCCTACAATTTGTCTATAAATTTATTGGTCTGAGATAAACATCTTTTAAACAAAAATTGTAATCAAAAGTCAATATTTGTTATTGAATATTTATGAGCAATCGTTTCTAAACAAAAAGAAGATTATGATAATAACTTAAATAAACATGTACCTATTACGAAACAACAGGGTAAAATTGTTTTCTTTCTTGTCTATTTATCTAGGTACATAGGTGACCACATAACAGATAAATTAACTGTTCTGTTTATGCCAAAGCTCTTTCAAGCGTAGTTTTATTTCCAAATTGCGATAGACATATAATTATGACAACTATGGCTTTATAATTTTAAATTACCTACATCGGTACATTGACGCCCAACCTGTTACCCTGGATTACGTGATTCTGAAAATCTGAAACCCCCGGATTGAAATTTTTTGACAGTTATTAAAAAAACTGGCCAAGTGCGAGTCGGACTCGCACACGAAGGGTTTCGTACCACAAGGCAAAAACGCCGAAAAAAACACGTTTGTTGTATGGGAGCCCCCCTTAAATATTTATTTTATTCTGTTTTTAGTATTTGTTCTAATAGCGGCAACAGAAATACAAAATTTGTGAAAATTTCAACCTGTCTAGCTATCGCGGTTCTTGAGATACAGCCTGGTGACAGACAGACGGACAGACAGCGAAGTCTTAGTAATAGGGTCTCGTTTTTAGGGTTCCGTACCCAAAGGGTAAAAACGGAACCCTATTATTAAGACTTCGCTGTCTGTCCGTCTGTCCGTCTGTCTGTCACCAGGCTGTATCGCAATAACCGCGATAGCTAGACAGTTGAAATGTTCACAAATTATGTATTTCTGTTGCCGCTATAACAACAAATACTAAAAACAAAATAAAATAAATATTTAAGGGGGGCTCCCATACAACAAACGCGATTTTTTTGCCCTTTTTTGCTCGATATCAAAAATGGCAACAGGTAGGCACTTGAAATATTCACATAATACTCAGTTGTATTTTAACTTTAATAATAAATAATAAAATTAAAATAAAATATATATTTAAGGGGGGCTCCCATACAACAAATATGTTTTTTTTTTTGGCGTTTTTGCCTTGTGGTACGGAACCCTTCGTGTGCGAGTCCGACTCGCACTTGGCCAGTTTTTACCCTTTGGGTACGGAACCTTGCCCTTTTTTGCACGATATTAATAATGGCAACAGGTAGGCACAAATATGGCACAATGAAATATTCACAAAATACCTACTTACTCAGTTGTATTTTTACTTTAATAATAAAATTAAAATAAAATAAATATTTAAGGGGGGCTCCCATACAACAAACAATTGTGTTTTTGCCTTGTGGTACGGAACCCTTTGTGTGCGAGTCCGACTTGCACTTGGCCAGTTTTTCAAAATAGACATTGGTTTAACGCCAACCTCGTTAAATGAAGGAAATTCTTTTTATGGGTGTTGTACAAAATTATTGCTCCAAGCTGACTTTTATTGAGATGTTAAGTGGGACAAGACGAGAATGTGTCTACAAGGCTGTTGTAAAATCCTGATAATTGAATATCCCTATAGACACAAACTAAGTTCTTGTTTATATAGTACTGTTTCGTTTGAAAAATTCTTTATTAACATAAAACATATACAAAGCTGTAGTACCTACTTAAAAAATAAAGTAATAGTTACACTAATAGAATAGAATACTCTTTATTATGTACACCATATTAATTACAAACATAATTATAGAAACTGTACAAAGGGTAATATAAACCTTTATAAGTACCTATATAATAGTGATGGTTACACACTTATTACAACATGAGGCATTCAATAATAATTAATTAACCTTACATATTAACTGATGAAATTATTGTGACTAATTTCATTTACTTAGGTAAAGAAAATAAAAATAAAAATATTTAAATAGATAATCGTGTGTGTGACGCCTACAGACAGGATTGGTCCACACTAGCTCAAGACTGCCTTTGCCCATGCAGTGAGACTACATAGGCTAAACATCGTGTACGTTTTTCTACAGTAGTGAGAAATATGCGTTCTTCTATTCGTCAAAGCTCAGGTATGCATTATGCATATCCGAGTGTAGGAATCTGGCCCTAACCCTATTTAGCGAATACTTGACGCGTGTAGAATTACATTAAAGTTTCGGGTCGACCCTTTCTAAATATCTAGCCAATTCAATAAACAAATACCAAGAACACTTTTTGATTTATTGTTTTAGTAAGTTTCAATTAAATTAAATTATTAATCAACGAATATGACTGTAGGCGGCTCTAGATTTGGAATTGCTTGCAGCAGTAACGTGAGTTTACTTAAATGAATTAATGATGGCCGATTGTAAAATGAAAACAAATTTAATTACTTGATTGCTCTACTTATAATTCGATTGTCGTTTGTGACTGGCTAATAAAACAATCGAGTTCTCAGAAATACATAGCTGCGATTTGCTTAACAAAACAATGGGAAACGAATCGTCGATTGTCGACTAAAATAATAAACCTGATTGGTGGTGCTTCAGATTGAGTTAATTCAATTATCGTAACAGCTTTCAATTGTTTTTTAGAGCAAATCATTTCTTGATCATTTGAATTGTTTGGTATGATTTTGCTTGTGAATAACCTTCAGTGAAATGTTTGTAGATAAGTAGATATTGTTTCTATATTATAAAACAGTAGCACCACTAAAAACAATTTGGTAATGTAAATAGCTAGGTTCAGGCATGAGGAGATCCGCAGGAGAACCAAGGTAACCGACATAGCCCAAAGAATTGCCAAACTTAAGTGGCAGTGGGCAGGGCACATTGTTCGCAGAACATATGGCCGATGGGGCTGAAAGGTTCTGGAGTGGCGACCGCGTACTGGAAGCGTTGGAAGGCCTCCCACAAGGCGGACTGACGAACTTGTGAAGGCCGCAGGAACCCGTTGGATGCGAGAAGCACAGAACCTAGGCCTATGTCCAGCAGTGGACGTCTTTCGGCTGAAATAATGATGATGAAATAGCTAGGTTTGATCATAATAATAATGAATTACCTAAATGTAGAGCATTGGATCTTCAAGACAATGAAAGTTTTGACCTGTTGCCTGCGGCAAACTTTCCATCAAATTATTTTAGAAGAACATAATATGCTCTATTTTCTGGTTTATTTTTACTACTACTAGATACTTTCAACTGATTACCTAAACCACTCAGATCTCACCGATTACTCAGATCTCAAATGCGAGTGCAGCATCTCCCCATAGTCAATGACCCACCTTCCATCTTGCGCACTTGCGCTGTTACCTGTGCACTTGATTACCATGACTGCGTCAGTGAGTGCAGTTCACATAGAGTATAACTAGATGAACTGACCCAACATTTTGGGCCAACATGTTATACATATAAACTTTTTGGCCATCGATATACGCTAAATAGAAGACCGATCACCCACAAGCGTAGCCGCGTACAAACTTTATTAAAGTTTCTATCTCCTTATTTATGTATCATTCCATCAGCATTACTTACGTTATTAGCAGTACACTGTGTAATACTAATTGTAATCTAAAGCCTGATCTATCGTCTATGAAATTTTACGCTAATCTGTTCTGTTCACTCGTTTACGACTTACGAGTACTTAATGGTTAGTAGTCGAGTAAGCTTTAGTTACGCATAATTATCTGGATACCGAGTATTTTACAGATTATTCGATATAGATCATCGATTTAGTATAGCGTATCGAATAAACTGGAAGTTGGTATATTTATTTCCTCAAATGTACCTGTCGTTATTGGGCTTTATTAAGACGAAGAGTTCACATAATCAGTCTATATTGTTTCCACTGCTAAGACATATGCCTTCTCTCTTCTGAGAGGGGGTGGGCATCCACCACGCGGGCCTAGTGCGGGTTGGTAGATATCACATGTCTTCGAATTTTTGGTTCTAGGACATGTTCACATGTCGGTGTCCTCACGATGTTTTCCTTCACCGTTTCGAGAGCAGTGCTGATGAAATTACTTACACAAAGTAAAGCGCCTGACTGGGTTTGAACCCACGATCTACAACTTGGTAAGTCGGGGCCGTTACCATTGGGTTACCTCTACTCCTTCTAAAACAATAACTTGAATTCCGAATTAATATTTTGAACGCGAGTAAAATACCTTTAGGCCACAAATATAACACGAAGCACAAAACAAACGAAACGATCACATACTATAATTTTGCTGACCGTCTTCCTTAGTCACGCATGTTACGTAACAAAGACAATATTATGGAAAATAATTATAATTCGCAAATAGGAAGCGTGAGATAAAGCCATGGTCTAAAGGTATGCGTTGCGTGTGAATGCGAGGTCACACAATCGCCGCTTTCTCATAGACCTGACCGGAAAGAGCTTGAATTATCATTTCAGGTGAGCTTGCAACTAAAACGTACATATGAATAAGGCCGCAAATGTAATAAGGTTTTAAGAGAACTTGAAGATTTAATGAGCATGTCTTTGTAAAGCCTACCACCTAAGTTCATATTGTGGAATGTAATAAATACGAGTGTAGGTATATGCACTAGATAAACTTCCTATACTAAATTAACTAACAAAATACAGTGGCCGGCACGTAACTTGGCGTAGTGGAAGTAAGTTAGCGCATGTACACTTAGTGCAACAAGAAAATGGTCACTTTTATTGTTTGTCATAATACTATGGTTATTGCCATAGATTATTTTTAAACAGCTCTGTTTACAAGAAAGTTGAAGAAAGGGAAAACACACAAACACAAGGGAAGCCTGCCGGGTCACGGGATTATCCGAAAGGGTTACCGCTGGCCCAGAACATAAAGGACTAAGGAGGGAACACTGGTGGGTTTTAGTCAGTAAGAGTCTGACCCTCCCTTCCGCTCCGCCCAGAGCGGGATTACCCAACCAAAAAAAAAAAAAAGGACGAAGAAACTTGATATGCATAATGCCATAATATTTAGTAATGACACAGAAGTTTTTGGCCTCCAGTAATACTAATATAAAAGAACCTATAATACACATAACATCACGCCTGAAATCCCCGAAACGTTAGATAGAGGTGTAACTATAGTAACACCCACATTTCGACAGTTATGTTTAAGTCTCGTGTAATGGGGGGCGAGTTTATTCCCATCAACCGGGTACGAATCAAAACTCCGGGCAAAACTACTGAAAAATTCCAGATGAAAAATTCCCAATAATATTTCGCCCGACCTGGGAATCGAACCCAGGACAGGCCAGGCAAAGTGCCTATTTTCCACTAAATTGAACGATATCCGACAGCATAAATTACATTTCGGAAACCGCCTATTATACAAATGCACGTTTCCAATTCCAACGACTGAAGTTACAAGTATTACAACATTCTTAAGTTAAATAATTACGGTGATTTTCTCTTATGACGTAAGCAGAACATGCAAATATCTTCCTGCCGCTTCTGCATAACTGTTTAGACGAGTTTGTGTTTAAACTTTACCGTTACACATGATTTATCCTCATGAGTCTTTAGAATTTTAGACATTTTGGCAGATTTGACCGCGACTTACGAGTTGCAGGTAGTACGTTCGAATGCTTTACTTTGTGTAAATTATTTCATCACTACTGCTCTCAAAATGGTGAAGGAAAACATGGTGAGGAAACCGGCATGTCCTAGAACCAAAAATTCGAAGACTTGTACCAACCCGCACTGGGCCCGAATGGTAGATTACGGCCCACTCTCTTTCACCGAGAGGAGGCCTGTGTGCCAGCATGGCAGCAGTGGGAACATTATATGCTGATCATGTGGCAGATGGTGTAACAAATTCTAAGAAATTCTAGAGTACATTTCCATGTTCGACTGATTAGCATATTGATATGCGTTTAAATAATTAAGCAAAACTTCTTAATTACCGATGACAAAGTCTAACTTAATCTTTACTTTAAAGTTAAAATAGAACAAAATTTAAACTAAGTAACGATTGTAATGGAATGAATAGCCATTAAAATGCCGTTCTCACGTTTCAGGCTGTATAAACAAACGCCTAGTCTTTGCAGATATTATTGACAATAAAATATGTTTCAAAGATTTACCTTTGACTGATTTTAGGGTTAGGATAGGGCAGCATTCCCTACCGTATTACCGTTCAGTTCAACATATTTAAAATTATAATTCAGACGATTGTTTATTCAGTCGCCAAGCAGTACTGTTTTCAATGAGGTAGGTAATTTATTTTTGAACGTGGCGAAGCTTAGCAAAACTGCTTATATATAACCAATAGAAGCCTTAGCTAATAAAGATCAAATTCGCAAAACACGTATTCGTTTGTTTGAATTTGACAGGTGTCAAGAATGCATTCTCGTCGGTCGCACCGCAGGCATCTACTTAGAAAACCTAAAAAATAAGGTAACATTTAGAAGCCAACATAACATTGTAAAAAGTAACAGACGCAGTATGACACTATGCTATGTTCCATTTCCTACGCTTAACATGCTAATAGTGTGGCCCAACCCGTCTATCGATATCGAGGTCAGAAGTATTAGCACTTATTATCAACATACTCGTTCACGCCCACCCAACTTCCTATAGAAAGCCTAAACAAATACACAAAAGGAAGCCTCTAATGAAGCTATTGATAATTAATTATACCTTTATGAGCCTCATATAAGAACAGGTTACAACCGATGTTTTGGGAGTAGTATAAATAAAAATAAACAAGGTTTATTAATAAAAGTTATCCAGTTTTGTGTTGGGGTTGAACAAAGTTATACAACAGTTCAAAGCTAAAAAGTTTCGTCTTATTTAGTGAAAAGGCCCGCAGTCAGGTGGGATGGGACGGTGCGACGCGATTTTGGTAGAACGAATTAAGTACATCAAGTTTTAATAGAAATTGTTCTACTGCAGTCGCGTCGCGCCTGTCTGCGGGAGCCTTAGGGTATTAAACAAACGTTCTTAAAAAACCAGTACAGAAACTTTCTGCTATTAAAAAGTCTAAACAAAATAATGACTGACGCAGTACCAAGACCCACGCACTACTTTTAGATCTTCAGATTAGTCTCAAACATACGGATGGACATAGACATCGTTACATGGGTGCCTCATTTTATACAACATGTAGTGATTACTCAGTCGCTTTTATCACATGAACCAAATGAAAACAGCGCATTAAAGTATATTAGCTGTTTATCGCCGCATTAAAGGAGCTGGAAATCAACTGGAAACTGGTTAATGTTTCCGTGGCCAGAAGCCCAGCAATTTGTCACTGCTCCTGTACTATTGCAATCATTAATCCCCAACACATTATTGCAGCCGTTCCAACCAGGAACGTACTTACTTCTTGTTGACACTGATTGGAGTTCCTTTCACGCGCACAGCGGACAGAACATGACAACGCGAACATCAAAGCTGCTACTTTGCAAACAAACAGACGGGCTTTTGAAAAGGGAGCGACGCTTAGATTGCATCACGTAAGTTATTAGACGCTATGATGAGGGGATATCGACTCTCTTACATAGCTCGACATGCACGCAGTAATACCTGTTCTCAACGGACATAAATCATAAAGCAAACACGGAAAACAATTAACAGAAAATAACGAACAATTTCACCCGACACGAGTTTAAAGATACTGATCTTCCAATCAGCTGTCAATTGGAAAAAAGTGTTGGCCTCAATTGCATTTTATCGATACTATTACGCAAATAAGGCGCATGGTCAACTAGCCACAGGAAAGGTAGGTAATTAAAGATTACGATTGCATTAAATGATTATGATAATGAAGTTCAATCGTTTCATTTGTTTCCATTATATTTGCTATTCCTGCTGAGGATATTTGCAGAGTTAATTAAAATCGTGGAGTTAATATTACACGCTTCAGAAAGTTTGTTCTGATTTAGCACACATAAGTTCTATTCGGTTACGTCATAATTGCTTCCCAATTTCGATTATGCCGTGGTAAAAGTGTGTGTGTTAGCAAATTAATTATTATGTGTGTAAAATGGGATCATTTATTGTACTGTGCAATAATAAAAAGCTATTACATTATAGTTATGCCATCCGCTGTGTAATTAACATTTCTCGTTAACATGTCCAGTTGCTTTAGTTCTTTATTACGTCCAGTGTGTGCATTACAGTCGTTATTTAAATGCTAACAACGACTTAATTAAAGTTTTATTCGTATCATGAATGCTCAGTCGGCATTCATTGGCTGTCTAACCACAAACGACAATCGATAAACTGTGCTGTGAAATAAATCTTATAGTTTGTCTTTCTTGATGTTCGATCGATAACATCGTTAGAGTTATTTAAAACACTTGCACCGCGTAGGTGAACGCCTCGCAACAGTGGAACAATAAATCGTCTGTCGAGTAGCAACGACGAGACAAGATTATCGATGATTTTGACATGCAACACTGCCCGCCGATGTTCAAACTCTTGTAATTTTTAATAAAAGCCAGATAGATTTTAGTTTTATGAAATAAAAAGGAAACCGGAAACTTATTAATATTTATACTCGCGAAACACCTGGCCACCCTAGAACTTTACATTAAAGACTCATAAATAAATTCTTATGTGATATTTTATAACTGGATAGTAACACTATATTTCACTGGTTCGATGCTCGGACTGTGTAGGAACTGGTTCTAGCAAATTATACATGTCTCTTTGTATCCGGTGCCTCTTCTTCGCTATAATTTATAGCATCTGCTTTCTAAACCCTACGGTTAGCTTCGTAGACGCTTACATGTTTTAATTCACTGCTGGCAACCTGGATGTTTCTTTATAAATTTTAAAGAGCTGCATTGTGATTTTATTTGTTAGATGCTATCGTAAATAGGATGGAATAAAAGGCGTTTGCTGCGTTCAGAAACGAGACTTGGAAGTTTATTACAATATTCTAGGAAGTTATGTAAGACGATTTGTTGTTTAATAGATTTTTATTAAATTTTATGTTGGTTGTATAGATTTGCAAAGTATTTTATAAATCTACACAACACACACCACATAGAAAGTAGTTTCTGTGTAGGTAATCTCTTTAATAACACGTAAATTTTAGTTTCTCATTAGTCATTTCACTTAGGTAACTCTTAGGAAAACGGTGCAAAATAACAAGAAGCCGTCTAATAAATCATTAAAGTAATCGCTTAAAATATAAGACACTCAAAGACTATAACAGAAACTATAAATCAGGCACTAACCACTTCATTCCAAGGTGGCGGGAGAAATATAATTGCATAGTGCGCAACTTCAAAAAAAGACGTACAGTCGTCAAAAAACTAATTCTTAGTAAAACCGCAGGCTACTGTCAAGCTACTATTTCAGCAGTAAAAAGTGGTCGCACAACCATTTTATCGCTAGTTTAATCTCATACCGAAAAGCATGTTTTTTACACTGTAATATTTTATCATAGCAAAGTTATTTCATGTCTGGTGTGAGTCTGCACTAAAGTACGTGTGAGATTGTGCGTGTGATGAGTGCTAACCTTAAATGTGTAAAATGTTTGGAAAATGTCGGTGACCTTATAATCTTTCAAAGTAGCAAAGCACGACTGTTGGATTAAAGGTCGTTTTGACTCCGTAAAAAGCAGATCTTGATGAATAAATCTAGCATCGTAGAGACAAGAGTAGCTAGTGAAAAGACAGCTTTAGGAAGGTTTTCATGCAGTTTCTCCCTTGATTGTTTCCTGTCGTGCCTTGTCCTGAATTTTGCCCTGTAGTGGGTGTGACATTTCAAACTTAGAAATGACATTTCTATTTCTTTAATGTCAAATATCAAGGTAATACAATCATTTAATTTTACTGGTGTAGCATTACCATTAGCATTAATTTTAGAACCAATTTACATAATGCATTATGCTAAAAACGATATTAGCATAATCTCTATGTCACTGTTATAAAACGGTTTAAAAGGTTTAAGATTATAGTTATGTTAATAAAAGTGTTTTAATTTATTATTTACTAATTCCATGGCTTTATTAATAGATGTATGACTTCGCAAATCAATTTGACGTGTAAACTGTTAGACCATAAACATTTCTATAACATATTGACGTTAACAGGTTACGTCAGTTAATTAATGTGTATATATAATTAAGTAAGATTTAATTACAACGTTTTTCGATGTAATTGGCCTGCTAAAAATTCTGTTTTCGTTTTTATTGTTTGACTCAAATTGACGTTTATTTTAATTTTAATATTTTGTCACTCATTCATAATATTTATTGGAGTTTCCGCTTGCAATATATCAATTAACACATTGTTAATTTATTTGTAACATATCGATTGATTGGAATTTAATTCAAAGTACTTACTCACATGTTTACCTAATAGTAAGAGAACATAATGAATATATATATTTATTTATTAAAACTTTATGCACAAGTAAAAACTGCACAAAGGCGGACTTAATGCCTTGCCTTGGCCTTTTACTTATTATATGTGTATTATTCAAAACGTAACCCACTTTCTTTCACAGTTTTAACAGCCAAAACGAACCATTAACATTTGTAAGTACCTAACCAAATAGGCTATTAAATGTTCTATTTATCTACAAAACTAAGCCTTAAAAATCTCTTCAATCCTATTATAAACTTTCTAACAAACATTCTCCCATAAATCTATCAGAAAAAAAAGCATAAAAGAAGTCTCAAGTCTATAAAACGTAAAAATATAGCACCTTTAATTATTATTGGTGCAGTAAAGACTTGCTGTCTAACGCGCAAACCTTGCATTCTTTGCAACAAAATTACAAGACGGTTCAGTACCTAATAGCGTATCCGTACCACAGACACTACCTGTTTCTCAGCTTATTGACTGGCCTAACTGGAGCTTTGTATTAAGGAATGTTTAGGAATTCTCTGTACTGTGCACTTGGCGCGAATGGCTTCTTGTAACGTTTTAAGTTGTGTTCGAATCGTAATTGATTAGTTTCGTTGTGTTATTTTGTTTCGAGTAACTTTAAACCTTTCTTTCTGTTGTAAATACGATTGCCTCGTTGCTGAGAGTTGTTTATTGGTTATAAACTTCAACAAATTCGCAATTTTGTTTCTGTAAAGTGTTGTTTAAGACACTGATTTTATACGTTTTACGAAAGTTGAACATGAAACTTAAGCTCTACATAATAAATGCCAAGTATGGTTTCTGAAGAGAATGCTGATTGATATTCTGCTTATTATATAAACATTAATAACTGTTGCATCATTTACCGTTTGTCTTAAAGAAATGAGATACCACCACATCCAATTTCATAGACACCGTCAATTTCCTTACTCCAGCAATTTCTTTAAGCGAAACAAAATACTTCAGCTTGATCTATGTATACTCGTACATAGGTATTATAAACACAGCTTACACCTCAGCGCAAATCCCGTTTCTATCTTCACGTAATAACACTAATCCTGGCGACTAGAAAATACCCGAGCCGCACCCAACTATACATTGGCCACGAATTAAACTCTTAATTGCATGTACATTGCCGCTTTACATTCGCTCTCTGATATGTAGTTAGAGGCAAAATGTTAATGGATTGTTACCTTAAGAGGAAACTTTACAGTCGTGGTTCGCTTGTACCCTGGGAAAACGGGGCAGCCGTATCAGAATCCGTTTGACAGAACAATTGGGTTCAGTTAATATTCATGGGATCTGTCAATTATTTTCTCAACGGTTCAGCGTATCGGTATCTATATTAGAGGTTATTGGATGTTAATTGTGGAAATTATTCAGTGAATGTGACGAAACGTGAACTTGTGTCAGGACATGGAATGTGCTCGAATAATGGACTTTGCAAATAGTTCTAGAATTCTTCAGCCGAATCAGCTTCCAATCAACTCCATCAAAGTCTTGATTTTAGAAACACTTAACTTGTGAACTCAAAACCTTAATGACCAGGCTTTCGCAGTATGTTGTTAACAATTTACAGGGTGATGCGACTGCCATTCTTGACACGTCTTTTAACGCCTTTTACGACACCAACGAAATAAATAATATAGGTGACCTGTTTTTAACCGACGTAAAAAGCAGTGCCACCATATTATTAAAATCGACAGTGTTTTTTACGCTTACTCATTTTCTTATTAACACCGCAGAATCTTAATACTCATAAAACAGTGTAATCGCCTCTACGTTAGTTTACAGCGCACTTATTCAGCATAACCCGTTGATTGCTTGCTGTTGAAACTGTCACTACTTAAACTTGCTTAACATTAAAACGCGACAGCGATAAATTTCTCATATTTTATGTCAACTTGCTTCCTATTTCATAAATCTGCGGATTACCACGGTCGCATAAGAGGAGCTTATTACCTATTTATGATGTTCGGTCATTACATCCCCTTTGACATTTGGCGCCGTTTAGGTTATTACTGCAATCTTAACATACCATCCATTATGAAAAAGACCATTCTAAAGTGAACCTTTAGACTCGGTAATAGGGTTTTATCAGCTTCATGTTCATCAGTATGCGTATGTTTGGAAGTCCGCAGAGACGCGTCGCCTGACTGATGGTTATCCGATATCCATAAGATGGTATGCTAAATCACCGTTGATGGTCAGATGTGTTATTCAGTATACAGGATGAGTATATTATTATATTCCTTTACTGTTATTTTGATGACATGATTGTTAGCCGCTAGTCGTGATTTCTCAATAACAATGAATATGCATATTAAAGTCCTGTTGCTTGGTTGATAATTTTATTAAAAGCAATAAAACGTTTAAGAGTATTCCTTAGGCTTAAAGATGTCTTGTTTTCTCATGAGTATGTCATAGGTAGATTATTAATTGATATTGGTGCTGAATAGTAAAGGCAAGCGTAAAATATTTTACTACATTCTACAGTTAGCTCATTATTCAAAAATTAGCATTGGCCACCTTGCATTTCTTGCCAAATACATTCACGCAGGTGCATTTGAAGCCAGCACGTTGCACGCCTATTCAAATGAAAAAGTTAGCAACAAAAGTAAAGTCAGCACTGGATTTATTCTAAGAGGTTTCGGTGGCGATGTCGCGGTGATAACATCTAGATCGGATCTCCTTGCGTGCCGATCCGATCTTCAAGCTCCTGCTTTAATGAGGCCTGGTGATTCAGTCTCGTGGGAGTGGTTAGAAAATTGCCCGTTTTTATCATACATACGACGTCACTTATGTAATAGTGTGCTTATTATGCACATACATCAGCATCACTTTATCTTTGTTTAGAACTGTGTTTCCTGGATGGTTGTTTTCTGATGTGTCCGGCGTCATTAGAATAACGGAATGTTAGTAAGTCAACAGTTGTTTAGAAGACTTGTTGATCCTCAATATCTTTAAGCCATAAAAAACCTAACAAGGTAACTAAGGGATGCTCAAGACCACTCCCAGTGGTATCGGCCCTGACTTACGAGTTGTAGGTTGTGAGTTCGAAGTCGAACCCGGACAGGCACTTAACTTTCTGTATTTAATTTCATCACCACTGCTCTCAAAACGGTAAATGAAAACATCGTGAAGAAACCGGCATGTCCTGAAACCAAAAAATCGAAGACATCCACCAACCTGAACTGGGCCCGCGAGGTGAATTATGGCCCATTCCCTCTCATTAAGAGGTCTCTGTCCTAGCAGTAGGAACGTTATAGGCTATATATGACAGTCTTTGTATATACATATAACAGTGGACGGTGGATATTCGCCAGCGATATTACGATGTCAAGTCTAGAATTTCGGGCTTAGATTTAATCTCACAATGAACTAAAAACAAAAAAATATGAACTTGAATTAATCTGTGAAATTAGTTTTATTGTGGTTGGGCAATATTTGCTTAAATCATTTACGTGATTTAGTGCTCAATCTTTCAGACAGCCTTGAAAATGGTATGGACAGTTCTAAGTTCTAATCGTTACATTATTTGCTAGCATTTCAATTCTAGCCATGTAATTGATTTGATAATTACAATTATTATAAGTATTTTTTATTTACAATATATCCTCCATCCTTAACTTTTTCATCGTACCTACGACTGGGATATTATACCTAGTTCTTCAGTACCTAACCTATTCCTTTACAAGTTTACACCTATTAAGATGTCTTTTCTATTTTTCCTTTCACTATAAGTACGAGCAGTGATCAAAAAGTAGTGAGAATGACTTATCTCCTTATCCGGTATTTCTTCTTACTAATAATCAAAGTACATTCAATTATGGTGGTACACACAAAAAATTAAGTCATAATATTACGAAACATAGAAACAGCGGTCAGTTGTTTGACACATCCGACGTAAATCATCAACATGGAGAAGAACGAGCTTCGTGCAGTGCTTAAATACCTTTGTTTGTAAAAGTGAACGACCCAGTATATTCATCGCAATTTGGGGGAGACATTAGGGGAGTCTGCTCCTCCGTATTCCACTGTGGCTAGGTGGTCAGCTCAATTCCGGACCGGTAGAACATCAACGAAAGATGAGCACCGCTCAGGTCGGCCATCCACGTCAGTCACACAAGAAAACATTGAAAAAGTCAAAAAAATTGTTCTCTGCGATCGACGAGTTACAGTGCGTTAATTAGCCCAGGAGTCCGGCATTTCATATGGCACTGTTCAATCGATATTAAAAGATCATCTGAATATGAGAAAAGTGTCCGCGCGGTGGGTACCGAGAATGTTAACGAAATCTCAAATGAAAAACAGACTCGACATTTCAAAGCGGTGGTTGGATAAATTTTACGCAGATCCTGACGACTTTTTAGCATGGTTTGTCACAGTGAATGAAACATGGGTTCACCGCTATGATCCGGAAAGAAAACAACAATCCTAACAATGGAAAAGACCGCCATATTCAACTCCAAAGAAATTTCGCGCCACACCGTCGGCAAGGAAAGTCATGGCTTAAATTTTTTTGAACTCGGAAGGAATATTATTAATTGATTATCTTGAGCAGGGCCTCACAATAACAGGTCAATACTACGCAGCTTTAATAGTGAAATTAAGGTAAGCTATTAAAGAGAAAAGCCGGGGCAAACTCAGGCGAGGCGTCCTGTTTCATCAAGACAACGCACCTGCTTACACTGCGGCAGTTTCACGGGCTGCCATTCGAGAAGCTGGGTACGAATTAGTTGATCACCCTCCATATTCGCCAGACCTGGCAACCAGTGACTTTTACCTATTTCTAAAATTAAAAGAATACTTACGTGGAAATAGATATGCCGATGACAAAGAAGTGATGGACGCCGTGGAAGGGTTTTTGGCAAGGCAAGATTTGTCATTATTTTTAAAAGGGTTAGAGTTGATGGAGAAACGCTGGACTCTGTGTGTAGAGAGACTAATTTGCAAAAATTTATGTTGAAACATAAAGGAGATGGCTAAATGACTGCCCCAAGCATGTATAGTAATCTCACATTAACTAGTAATAGTAATAGTTCATTCATGAATAATTTAGTGTTTAATAATTTCCAAGAACTTTCGTGAATTATTAAACATAAAAAAGTATCTCAGTTGCTTTTTTTGATTGACATGACAAGTTCAAGGGGAAATAATACAGTACTGCAAGCTATGGAGGAGTCATCGCTGTTCGAGAATGTCAAATCGAAACTCGGTTTTTGATAACAGGTATCAAAACGATTTATTTTCTGAAACTAAGAAATGGCAATCAGTTTTCGACGGGAATCGATGGCGCGCAGTTCGGTGTCCTGTTTAGTTGCTTGTCACAGGGTTTTGATTCGGAAAATGGGGTTTTTTTAAAGTGTCAATCGACTATACTCAATTTCACTTTTTTCTACTTAATCAAAATCAAATAAAAATAACTGAAAGCTTCGGAATATGCTTCTTTGTTTAATCTTACTACCTATTTTGTGTCGAAAAATATTAACTGAATATTGGTCGACAAAAACTAATTCTATTTGTATCTTTCAACCCTTTCGATTATTTTATCGATTCTGTTCCACCCGACGTTCAATCCCATCTCTATGAAAAAAACTAACGTCAGATGTCAGACGTCGTTTTTTAAGACTAAACGAATAAATAAATAGGTAAATCGCATTTTTGTTGTTTTATTTCAATATCTTTTATGCCCTTGGTTACTCAGTGCGATAATTATCTACTTTAGGCAGAATTGTTAACCTACCTACCTCAATACAGAAATTACAAATATTTGGCTCGGTTAATCTTTAAGATCTTTTTCAAATACATCATTTCAACCTTAATGTTATTTACATTGTCTGAATACTGTCTTTATTTTAACTAATTTGGATATGTAGTTTAGGTTTTACAACAGAATACTTATATTATTATGATTTTAGTGGAGATTATCTATCGTAAGTCCGTTTTATCAAGTTTTTTTGGTGCAATTACTCCTTTGTAGATATTTACTTCAAGTACCTTAGTCCAAAATCGCCAATGAAAAACACATTAATCAATAAAAATCGTCGCAGACACGTTAAAACGCCTAGATAAAAGTGCATAGCAATGTCATCGTTTGAAGTTTTTATACCTTTATCGTAGGAGTTATGCGATTTTATTTTCAGGAATGTGCAGATATGAAAAGTTCCTGAACCTTTTTAATTACAAAATACTAATTGTCAGCTATTCAGCATTATATATTGCTAGGAACCATGTCTATACATGCATTTTCATTGCGGGATCAGTCGTCCATACTTCAGTTTAGCCATGTCCTTTTTGCAAATTAAAAAGCCTTTATTTTCTGTGTCTTTCTCACTACTTTTTGATCACTCCTCGTACAGTATTTTTTTTTCAAACATGATAAATTTTACATAATTTATTATGTATTAATTTTATTATTTAATTTTATTATGGGCAGATTCTGCCATCGCCAGATAACTTTTATTCGAGGAATAAAATTAACGTTTGTCAGTTTTTGTATGAAATACCTGTCAAAATTTCAAAATTATTCCTCGAATACAGTTATCAGTTGAATGAAAAATCAGCCCTAAATCTGTTAGCCTTATATTAAGCTAATATTAAGCTAACATATTTCAAATAATAACAATCATATGATAATAATATAAACGTACATGTGTAAAAAAAGGGGAAAGAAACATAGGGCATCAAAAAATTCGTCCGCACACAGAAAAAGCGCCCAAAGAGCTGGCTAAAGTTACAGTTCACTTTTTTGAAGATTACCGCCATGACTATTGCGACAAAACTGTGATGTTATTAAAAGTGCAATCCAATTCAATGTTAACCAATACTTGCATATTGCATTCTAATATTAATTTAGATTAGATAGTGTCCAAAACTCTGTAAAATAATTTTAATCAGCGTTTCTTTTGTATTTTTATCACGTCTGGCTTTATAATCATTGTTACATTAAATCGTTATGTTAATCACATCTGCATCTTATTATACCGCATAATGAAATAGTATTCAAATGAGGAATTAAACATGCAAGATCTTGTCGTTTCTCTGAATGTCTTTGTGTGAATTCAAAAATTTTGTAACAATATGATGTGATGTTACTAAAATAGTTTGTTTATTGATGATAAATTAAGAATCCATGTTATTTAAATATGTCCAAGTTGCATCTTGCAAGCAGATGTTAATTTGTCTTTTGTTTTTTTTTTCTTTTAATAACGGCAAAGCTAAGCTTAGGATGAGCAGTGGTGGCTCAGTGGCGACGGCCGCGACTTAAGTGTTGAAGGTCGTGGGTTTGAACCCCGACAGACGCTTTGCTTTGTGTAAATTATTTCAACACCACTGCTCTCAAAACAATTAAGGAAAACTGCCGGTCCTAGAACCAAACATACGAAGACATGTGCCGTCTACCAACCCGCACTGGGCCCACGTGGTGGATTACGGCCCACTCCCTCTCACCGAGAGGAGGCCTGTGTCCCAGTAGTGAGAACATTATAGGCTGATTATGTTGTTGTAAGCTTAAAAACAAAGCTGATTTCAATCTCATATTTATAGTTCAGTTATTCTTAATTCTGACGGATGGTTAGTCATAATTTATTTCAGGGAAATAAACCTTAATCAAGTTCATTTTAATAGCCTATAAACTGAGGATAATGCTTACGTATTCCTTTGTGGCTCCTGGTCTTGGCTGTACTTTAACAACCATTGCTGATTTAATTGCTACTTTAATAGACCTCTTTTGTACGAACTGCGCTGTGGGCGTTGAAGTGGGCCAAAGTGGGTGTTCGGGAGCTGTAACAATAACATTCTCAGTTACTATTCGCAGTAAAGCCACTTATAACAGTAACTGGCTTGTTAGCACGGCAACAGACTTCCTTAGCCCAACCATATCCTAATATAACATTAAAATAATAAATTATGAGTAGCCAGTAACGATCACTGCACTGCACTAATTACTTAACTTCAGGCTAGAGTTGGCCTTTGCACTTAGCAATGTTTTGTTCATTAGCAACACGGTCATTAAGTCTGCGAGCAATTGATCTTACGTTACATCTCTATTTCACAAATCGGGTATAATTTTACTGCTCTGTATAGGGTTATCATTCGTCAAATATCTGGCTTGAAATGTCAGAATTTATCGTCAGAAATCTTATTTTTACCGGCTCAATTTCAGCATTTCATTTTCGATGAAAATCGTATTTCCCCATGATACCTAATACCAATTTTCACGGCCTTGTTTCGAAGAATTGACGTTTTGATTCAATTACAATCCAGTTTTCAATATGGGAGAAGTTTCGTAAACTGTGAAATGATGGCTTATTTGAATCTTACCTAATTATATATGATTTGATCGATAGAGCATTCTCATGAAAAAATGTGTAGTTTTGTATTGCTTTCATTCGTGACTTTTAAGCGCCTAAAGTAAGAAATATTTAGCTGCATCGCTAACCCTAGCACACTCATACATCAGAATCCGCTGACACGAAGACGCTGCAGCGCTGTTAATTTACATCAGTCACGAGCAGTAAGCTGCGACCCAATGAACTTTAGATGAAGATGTTACGTAAGCCTATGCAAATCATGAGGATGCACCAAACACAGGCTTTATGTAAACACTTTCACGAACTAATAGAGGTTCTATACGTAATGCTAAGGTAATATAAGGGAATGGATCGTGAGGGTTTTGATTTGTTGCTTTATCCTCTCCATTATCATTTAGTTGTTAAGGGTTTTATGTAATAAAATTCACACTTTATATGCTTTTTAATACGATCATTTCTCTGGCGTGTGTTCTGGTTAAGCTCTCTAAATTTCGGATTTCTTTCTGGGATTAGGTAGTGTCTATTATTCATGCGTTTGGATTTGAGCAGTGGCCGGTGCTACTGAAGTACGGGTATTTGCCTCTTACGATTCAAGAAAACACGCTACTATATATCTATCTATATCTACTTGAGATTCAATATGCAAAACACGTTCGTAAGTGAATTCACTTCTCAGTATTATTCTGTAAATACAGCTCCATGATCTGTTTAGCTTAGGTCCTTACTTTCCATGTCTGTAAGACAATTCACTCTAACAACAGTGAAATTTCGCGTTTAGCCGTAAACGGCCCTTTTACTGCATATACGTGTAAGAATTTATGTTGTTTGTCGTATGTGGAGATAGTATCAGCGATAGAAGATAGGACCAACAAGTTCAAAAATCCGACCCGTGGCAGACCCTGTATTTATTGGTGTCTTTTCTCATTGTGTGGGCCTCTCTGTACGCCACTATTGCTCACCTATGTTCGTTTTTCCCTATAGGTACTTACACATATTCTATCCTTATGTTCAAAGGTTGGTTATCGTGCCATATTGTAGTTTTAATATTTCTATTGTCATTCTCATCAACCATATAATTCACCGCTTCCAGCCTAAGGTGGTGTTTAACTGACTATAAATACTTAATTACAAAAAACATTTCTAAATTTTATTATTAAACAACATTCAAGTCTTGAAGTAAGCTGCTGTCGAAATCGCACGGGAGTTAGCTAATAAAAGGAACTTAAATCATGTCAAATCATATCAGTTTAATATCGACCTTTTTCCCACGGGGTAAAGCACGATTTCCAACGCAACACCAAGAGCGTGTTCTGCACCTGTCTCGCGAAGGATCAAGAAACTTTAATCTAGCTCATTACAGCTCCGTTCAAAAACGGCGTATGTTCCCTTAAAAGCGAGTCTACTTAGGGCGTTGTTCTTGTTGTTTAATTAGATCACTGAGATAAAAGTAAATGCCACGTAACACGAGACTCGTTTCTGCGTTCGACACTTCAACTTCCAATATCACGACTTTATTATAATTTAAGTTCAATTAAAGTTCTACACGTGTTTTTCTTTTTTTACTTAAAACATTGACGTTTAGGTACTTAGTACAGATATCAAGTTTATTAAACCTGATTTTTTAAGCGTTTTTATTATTTTATCGATGAATTTATTTCGAAACTAGTTTTGACTTTTAAGAGCCACTTGATATCATTGCGATACTGGTAAATGGAACTTTATACAATTATTTATCCCATCTGTTGTCACAGTTACAAATTCAAGATTATCTTCATCAGAGCGATAGCCAGAAGCACCTTAGTGTCTTTAATATCTTTTAGCTATCAGTAATCTTTTATCCCATCCCTGTCACTATCAAAAGCTTTACGGACGCCAAGCGTTTTGAAGATAATACTTGTAACACTATAGGGGTTCGTGTGGGAGAAATCCGATATCCTCTCAGTTCTCAGTTCTTAAGAAGCGTAGGCATTTGTAATACATCTGTCATTTCCTTCAATCTTGCTCTTTATGTTTAAATTTAGATTGCAATATATTGATCTTGCCTCGTAAACTTTCTTCACTCGTGCGTCAAATGTTTTCAATTCTTCTGTTTTAAATAAAAGCGCTTGTAATTGTCGTCACAGATTTTTCGCTTCAATATTATCACTACCCCCAGAAAATATGTTAATCCTTTATCCCATGAAACCCACCTTTAACTCCCCACTATGCACCTTCACTGCTGTATTACGTCACAAAGCAATATATTCGCACTCACGGCGCTTATTGTGAACGTTAATAGATTCACCCGCGTGTGGGCCATTACAATAAAGCATCGATCATTTGACTGCGCCGGCGCACAATCGCCGCCGTTAGCAAAGTAAATCGAGGGGTGGATGCGGAAACAGACGGAATGATCCGTGATATTGCAGATGTAACGGTCCGGTTAATGGAAGAGCCTTTAGTTTTAAAGGAGTAAAGGGAATAAATGGGTTATGAATTTGATAGGAAGGCTTTAGAGGATCTTTCAAAAAAATAATGTTTGTAGTACGCGCCGTTGATGCCCTTAGGAAACCTGATATTAACATCTGAAAATTTACGTTGCCCACGGCGGTTATGTGTGTGCGAGTCTAGATTATATGTAATAATACTATATTGTCCTATCGTTCCTTATTGGTTGACTTTAGTTTTGTGTGAAGTTCAAGGGCATCATCATTCACTGTCTTTTATATCTGCGGGAAAATGTAGTATTGGCATTTTCTTGTTAAAATTAATTTATTACTTATTTTGGACCTCACCACTTTTCATTACGTTTGATAGGCCTCAATTAAGTATCTTTAGCAAGCTCATTAATAGGTTAACTATCAAATGAACCGCAATAATAAAATAAACGGTCAAGTTCGAGTCGAACGTTCCATACAAATTTACGTGTGCTACATGACATTGCTTCTTGCCAAATTTCATGATTCAAGGTCAACGGGAAGAGGTTTTCATTCCCTTGCGAGTGTCAAAATATGCGGCATAACTCAAACTCAAAGCATTTATTTCAATTAAACCTTTAACAGGCACTTTTGAATTGTCAAGAAGTCGGTCAGGCTAAGGAAGGAACATGGGTGGGTTTTAGTCAGTAAGAGTCATGAATCTCGCTTCTGCTCCACCCAGAGCATTGTCCAGAACCAGTCATTTGATGATTTCCCATCCACAAAAAAAAGGGTTCCGTTTTTTGCTTTTGAGGTACTTACGGAACCCTAAAAATGGCTACTAATTTATTGGACATATAAAGTAATTCGACAAACGATCAATTATCGGGTGTCAAAATGTTGATAACGATAGAATTTATGGATCGCTCTGACATTGATTTTTTTATTCTTTAATAGCACTAGTTTTATTAAGTGGCTGTCTAGTAATTCGTTAAGTACTTGGAAGTCTTGAGTTTATTTTTAAAATTATCTTTGGATCTTCTGTACGTGTGTTCCCATTCCTTTTTGATTTAACTTTGACGTAACACTGTAAACATTTTACTGAGTGCATTTCAAAGTTATTCTCGTCTTCCTTGGCCGTTCTAACTGTATATTGCTCAGCTTATTCCAAACTACCTTACAATAAATCGGAAACATTATCTACAGAAATGCTCCAAAGGAACCTATCAACATTCATCGGTGTTAGTCTGCCCCCGAACGTGCGCAAGAGTGCACCGCAATCCGTTAAGACAATGGCGATGGGTTACTGTTGTTACAATACAAATTCCTAACACAAATTACATGTGTGCAGATTTCCGTAGCCGCCTCCCAGACGTTTTTCATTGTTCCGTGTGCAAATTGCCAATAGGTTCTTGAACGATTTCAGTTAGAGCTTTGATATATATTATGCGCATGACGTTTTCAATTTTCGCGTCTGCTTGGTCAATATTTGTACGGCCTGCGAGCTATACACTATGCAATTATATTTGTAGTTATGAAATCTGATAGTTCTGCCCATGCAGTTGATACTATGGCATTGTCGGTAAGTACGTCTGTCTTCTCGGGTCTATCATCATAAGATTAATATTTTTTACAATAAGTAAAAAATATTAATCTTATTCTATAACTCAGAATTAACAAAAACCTAATTGGCTAGATAGCATTAAATTTCCTTTTACCTTCTTCTAATGCTGCTTTTAATAGTTATATCCTTACCTAATTACATTTTATAACCACCATGTTTTATAACGGTTATGGATTGTTTATGATCATTAATTTTGCTAGATTAATATTTTGAACCCTGTGTGGTCTAAGCTTCATTTAGACTCTCATCTCATCTCTTCAGGTTTTAGCGAGTAGGTAATAAAACTACAGTATACTGATTATACTTATATACATATTTATAATTTGCTTTATCGATCCTGTTAACGTCGTAAATGCATCGTTAGCCATTGTTTTTTTTGCAAAGTTATTCAGACAATATTTCAGCCATGATGGTGCAATGGTCGAGAAAATTTTGGGGGAAACTAAGGTCAATACTCTAGGGAACGATTTACGCAGTTAAATCTACAATAACCGTGATGAGAATCACCAGTTTCAAAAGTTAGGAATGCCACATATTTTTATGGTTTCAATAAACACCATATGTTAGCATCAGTCGAAGAACAGTCATTACATTAATCAATATTTTGTAATATCCTAAATTACCGTGACAACGAAGACCAATTTCCGAAACATTAATGTTTGGGACACGAATAGGATTATGAGAGTCGTCAACGAGCCTACTGTTCGTAATTCACCGTAATGCTGTTAACGGATGATACAGCCGTAATCAAGGCAAACCGTAATCGTATATATCTGGATAAAGGCGTTGATTTATTTTGATTCTTTTAGGGCTTCCATTCAAACGATGTGTTTATTGTAACCTATAACAACCCAGCCTATCGTAGTTCATGCTGGACATAGGCCTCTCCCGAGCTTCGCCACAACCCCCTGTCCTCCGCCATCCGCAACCAGTCTGTCCCAGCCACCTTTTTAAGGTTGTTCTTGTGACCTGTTTATTGGAATTAAAAACGGTTTGATCAGAATTCTGTTCTGGTTTGAATATTCTGATTCATATATCACCTTTAGCTTTATAATCTTGGTTCAGTTTTGTTATTTTCAACTGTATTCCAATTTGTTTGGTTTTAACATCACCAAAGGGTCTATCTATACTGTCTAGTCTATTATCGGCATTCAAAACATCATACTAAGAATACCGCTAGTCCGAGCTCAAGCTGATGCTATATACTTATCTGCGCTTACGAACATGTACGATCCATCAAACGATACTCCTCCAGTTTGTCACTTACACGATAGCCTCTTGATCGGTGGTATTTAATAAACCGATTACATATTTCTTATAATAATAATATCTTACTTACAAAATATATTCTTACTTGTCGAAGTTTTTAATATTCTTCTTTTTAGCGAACAAATCCTCTGATTCTATTATCATCTGTTGTAATTTTAAACCTAATTTATCAGAACCTTATCAGGATTCCGTGTACATGTCTAGCGTGTTCTACAAATAGTAATTCGTAGTCCCATAAAACTTTATGTCTCTTCGCCAGGGGCCTGCTCGAGACATCCCTTTAGCATGCAAACTACAACGCGTGACAAATTAAAGCTACGTGCAAGCAACGCTGGCTTCGATCCGATGTCTAACCTAGCAATAATGCTAATTGTGAAATGATTTATGAGAACAAAGAAGGAATGTGCAATTGTGCACTCCTTCATATTATCGGAGAGAATAATTTCCTAGTGAATGCTAATGAGAGGACAGGTGGAATCTAGAAGCCTAAGATTATTGTTTTTTATTCTTTAGGTCCCACCTGCAGTGCCCTCCAAAAGTTAGTTGACATTTTTCCGCTTCGGCTGTAATGCCACATTATGATTTAAAATTCTAGTTTAAAATGTGGGAACTGTAAACTATCACGTTTTTGTTGACAAGTTATTATTCAACTAGGTATCTATGTTATGGGATTACCAGATTTTTTTATAACCGGCTTATAATTGTGAAATACTTGAATTCCAGTCGCTAAAAGTAAGTTAACGATTATATGGTCAGGTATCTAATCCCTTATGATAGATAGTTGAATTAGTCAATAAAACGTTAGGTATAAGTGTACAATTCAAACACTTGAAACTAGAATTTTTAATCATAATGTGGCATTACAGCTGAAGTGTAAAAAGTCAACTAACTTTTGGAGGGCACTATGTATTAAAATTGATTTGCTTGGATTTGTTGCTTACATTCCACGTTTTGACATGTAGAAGTTGTTAAAGTCTAGTTTCATCCAGAACACAAATTACGATTCCAATCTAGGTTACAATTTACAACTGCAACCATTGTGCTTCCCTTTTCTTTCTCACAATTCTTCTTTTTAAAAGATTAGCACTTGTAAAAGTAAGTTCATCCGTTAGCCGTATCATTGCATTATCTTGTTTATTGTCGTCTCCGCCCACAAACTTAGATGTTGCGTTATTTTAACGATTTCTCATGATTTACCCTGTCTTCTGGATAGCCTGTTAATACTGGGTCTACTTTTTGCACTGACTTGCAACCGGTCAGGACCGCTTCACTTGTTTTATTGCACCTATAAAACACTATAAATAATTTCACTTAGAACAAGCGCGCATTACAGACAACGCCTTGAAACTTTTTGCATAAAATCAAATAGCTCCATTTAATATATGAAAAGTTTTCGCTTCTTTGTTTGCGTTCTACCGCGTGGGATTATGAGCAGGTGATGCATTCATTTGCAGATCTGCATAGAGCAAACCCGTCGCATCCGTATTAAAAATAAACACTATAAGATTGTGTTAATAAGACTTTATTTATGTGGGAACATTTATCGGTAAGCTGGTATTGTAGCTATTTCATAATTTGTCTCGATGAAAGATGTCTTCCGCTAGGAATATGCTGTCTCTCAAGTTATTCTATTTGTAGTGCTAGGAGTTGTATGCACATTAGATGCGTAAGCATTTCTCTAAGTCGTATGAGGCAGCATATGACATCAGTAATAATATGCGTGCATTGGTCTTAAAATATATCCTTCCATATCATTACACTGTCTCGACTTTAGTTCTGAACTGCACACATTTTAAAAGCCTCAAGTTCTAGTGTCTGCGGTGACTATTTACTTGTTACTTTGTTGCATTGACTTACAATATGCGCTTGACCTTAATCGTAATGAGAATTTACAGTGCTTGCAAGCAAAGGAGTATTGTCCTTTGTTATGTTTTCTGAATCTTGTGATGTAGGATTTAGGAAGTATGGTTACGAAACTTTGGACACAATAATAAGATAGTTTATGCGTGCCCTAATTTCGATAAAATGTAGCCTGAAGTTAAATTATGAAATGTCGTGCAAATGTCTCTACATTGTGTGCAAGTACTAGAAATTGAAAATACGCATTCACGCGTAAAACCAGAATCTCACAATCCTCCGGATGAAGTATTAGGACATAAAACCGCTAATGAACGCTTTACCTACCTGTTTCTTAATGAAAGCCGTACCCTAACTACGTATACTATATATAAGGACTCATCCTTCATGGGGTACTGTTTAAAATGTTGCAATAAATTTCCTCCCCACATACTCCAACTGAATGAAACGAAATTTAAATCTTGTGTTAAACGCACACTTCAGCCAAGCGTATTATAAGTTGGTTAGATTACATCGCTGACAAAAATGCTTGGCATTTGGAGCTGCTGAACATTGAAAAAACTATCTTTGCTATAAATTCAATGTCTTAGCATTGTATTTATTTGCATAGTACACGTGTGAGCACTGTGTAGGTACTTACTATAAAGCTACCATTTACTGGGTACGTTTTTCATTGGCTTTAATGTGCCCTGGCGGCTGAGAGTATGTCATGCTCTCCCAAATGTCTAGCTGGTGGTGGCGTGTGAGTTGGATCACTCGTCATCTCTTAGCTGCCACGGCTTATTTTAATTTGGGAATAATTGTTTTTATCTTTTTTATAACGGATGCATTTAACGTGCACGTCTTTCTTCATCGTTCTTACATGTATAATTTTAACATGAATGATGTAACCAATATTTTGTAACTATTTTATGATTTAAAAGAGTGTCCGTGGAGTTTCTTGCCCATTCTTCTCCATAGGTACCTACTACGCTTTGGAATGGGCAACTAGCTTCATCTTTCTGACTGACCTACCCCTTGACAAATCAAAAGTGCCTGTAAATGGTTTATTTGAAATAAGTGCCACCTACCATCTTGGTTGACTTTATCATAACCACCCTTGGTTGACTGGTAGAGATTGCCTAAGTCCGCCTTTGTGCCTTTTTGTGTGCGAAAAGATTAAATAAATAAATAAATGCTTTGAGTTTGAGTATAAAAGTAGGAAAAGAAAATGTTTGAGAGAAGGACATCAGAGGGGCAATACTCGTAATTTTAAGAACACTTTCACAGTCTGATTTGTCAAAAATACCTCTAATTTTCCTACATTTATTGACAAGTTTTTGAGTCTGATTGTCGCCGAGATGAGATTGCGACTAGATTTTGAACTATTCTAATTACGGGAATGGGAAATTTGTATAAGGTTTTTGTTTACGATTCAAAAATGATTCACATTGCTGCAAAAACAAGCAACGTGAGTCCATACATTTGCTGAATATCACCTACAAACTATCTGCCTATAAATTCCACTATAATGTAGACCCGAAGGCTTTGAGGTCTTAAGCTTCGAAACGATATATTGTACGGGGGGTATCAATACAAATAATTTATACGACACCATTTATTTTTCTGCTTTAGCTTGTGGGATTTCAATGATTGTAAATTGCATTAAGATATAAATGGATTTGTAAAGTGTTCCCAAGGCTGTGCCTGTTTGCTTAATCGTGAGAATTGGAGGTGCGATAACTATGTAGTTTGTAATCCGATTAATGTTATCTACTTCGGTACCAGAAAGTCCAACACTGGGATTTGTTGGTAGCCTGCCATGTTCACTTGTAAAATATTGTTGGAACAGAGACAGTTGTAACTACCTACCTAATATTTTGACTGCAGATTAAATTATTGACTGACGTAAAGTTCTTAATCATTGCGCCCTTTAACTTTCAAGGTTCGCAGATCAAGCGATTTCTATCGGAACATAAAATTGTAGTGTTTGCCGTGCTTGAAATATCGTTTTTATCAAGAACATCTCTGAAATATATATAGCAAGAATGGTACTTTGATTTTTCACAACTACCATGAGAGTTTTAGATTATAACACGTAGCGCTTAAAAGGATTCTGTTATGTTGACTACTGTGATATCTGCATCTGCTCTCCACAATTTATCTTTGGCAGGTTCTTCCAAAGGTTTACTGTTATTGCATTGGTGCGATAAGTAGCAGCCCTTAATGCATTTCTGATATTTCTAGTGGCTTCGAAACTAAGTCTTGTGAATATCTTATTTATTATAATTTAAATCCCTTGATCGCAAATATTCGCATTACCATCAATAAGGGCAGAACTTGCTGTTATTACAAATGTGAGAATGAGTTTGTTCCACTTATGGCTCGGCTGTTAAACTGAATCGATCTACTTTGAATTTTGTGTCAATATAGTCCACGTTATGAATATAAACATTCAATAAATTTAATCTTAAGTAAGTCAAATAGTATCTAACCAATTTCAAGAAACCTAATCTTCGTGGGCAAATCCGCGGACAAAAGTTTCATAATCATCATTAACTTGGCTTATGGCAGCATAAAGCTAGTTTATTATAATTTAAATCCATCGATTACAAGCTTTCCCATTACCATCAATAAGATCATAGATACAAGCGTTAATTTGTAATAAACTTGATGATGCGTTTTTATCGCAATCTGGCTTGTCAGTTTAGTGTCAGCTATGATCCCTTGGGAACTGAGTTGAAGATAAGCTTTGATTCATATTAAGCGTTGTTGCAGAATTATTATCTTGTTTGTTATTTATTTTGTTTTTCTATTACGCTTCTATTGTTAGTCCGTCATTATTAGACAGTTCTTGTTTGTCTATAACAGAGTGAGTGAAAACACGTGTGGTTATTGTTCGACGATATCGCAAGTGAATAGGAGTCTTGTCAGATTTTCTGTTGTATTTGAGGTATTGTTTTCTTTATTTTTTTTAAGGATATTTTTATAGTTTGAGCTGTGGCCCAGTGATATTGCGGACGGTGTTTTATTTTTATTAATCGTTTGTCTTTGCACAAATGATGGGATTGCTACGAAAAATTGCTGAGGAAATTTCTCCAAAATTACTGTTGTGTGAGTGAGTTAAAGTGCAAGTGATTCACGTAGGACGTTTTACATGATAATGTATTAAGACATTTTTATGTTTAGCTGTACATAAAATAAAGTTCATTGTTTTGATGCTCGTGGGCGATGCACGATGAGACGACATGCTGACTCGGCTTATTTGTAGTCGTAATCCATAATCGCCTCTTTTACATAATATCTTTGAATGCGGTTTATCTTTAAATTTTTATGCTGACTTTAATTTTGTGGTATTGACAGTTCCGAGCCCATTATCTGACAAAATGTGTATACACATTATAATTTGGTAACATATAATATCTAAGGAAAATTACTTGAATTGCAGACACAGCTTCTGAATAAAACTGTGGAAGAGAATTTCTTTGAAAACAAAAAACGAATGTGTTGTTCTAATAGTTACTCTCCCTTGTTACAGTGAGATGGCGCGGTGGAGTGCGCTCCAGCATGGACGATCAACGGCTTGGGTTGTTTTCTTCTGCCTACTGCAAGTGGCGAGGGCAACGCCTGGTAAGTACCTACCGTCCTTTATTAGAACCTTTACCACAGTGTAACTATTTACAATGGTTCACCGGTCATACATTTGACATAACTTGAGAAATCTCGAACTGACATTTGGCAGTACAGGAGTCAGGACACATACTAAGGTCCATGCACCACTCTAAAATGAATTTTAGATCATCGTTCTATTACTGACAATCGTTTGAAGATGACAGAGAAAGAATGATGTGGTGCAAGTGCGACTGTGCCTTTACTATGTAACTTAAAATAGAACAAAAAATAATATCTCGTCAAAGATGAATACTGAACATAGGCTTATGTTATAGACCTTTAAAACAAACGATGGCAAGGTAAATGGACCACAGTCACTTCCTTCTGCGAAGCAGTCATGCTAGCGAAGGAGGTGGCGGGCGGGACGGTTCAGGGAGAGAGCCTCCCGTCTCAGACGTCGCGTACGTGTTCCTCGCGCGCCTCAAAGAGATGTCAGAATTGAGGAGGGGCCCCTTAGGGCCGAAGCCTGCCGGGCCAGCGGGATTGTCCGAAAGGGTTACCGCTGGCCCGGAACATAAAGGGCTAAGGAAGGAACACGGGTGGGTTTCAGTCAGTAAGAGTCTGACACTCCCTTCCGCTCCACCCAGAGCGGGAGGAGTCATTTGATGATTTCCCATCAGCAAAAAAAAAGGTAAATGGACCAACGCTATACTGGCGAATGGATCTATGAATTTGTTACCCATCTTGTCTAGGCTTAGTAACTTTTTACGACACCTGCAATATTTATGGTGGTTTATGCATGGCAGATTCATAAATGGTATTTTCTCACAAGTTGGTAGGAAGTGTGTAGTCAAACTGTAAAATGCAAAACCAATTTAAAAAAATATTTTGCTGCGAAAAACGGACGTGTTGAAATCACGCCTTTACCTTTTTTATCTACATCTAAATATATAAAACTCAAAAGTGACTGACTGATATAGTGATCTATCAACGCACAGCCCAAACCACTGGAGGGATCGGGCTGAAATTTGGCATGCAGGTAGATGTTATGACGTAGGCATCCGCTAAGAAAGCATTTTGATAAATTCTACCCCCAAGAGGATGTAAATGTATTAGTTTTTTTAAAAATAATACTTAACGCGAGCGAAGCCGCGGGCAAAAGCTAGTCTATATAATTATGTATATAAAAGAAAGTCGTGTTAGTTACACTATTTATAACTCAAGAACGGCTGAACAGGTTTGACTGAAAATTGGTGGGGAGGTAGCTTAGAACCAGGAGACGGACGTAGGATACTTTTAAACTTTTTTTTTTACTTATAGAAGTAGGGTAGGAGTAGTTAGCGTAGGAGTAGGGTAAGAGTAGTGTAGGAGTAGGGTAGGGTAGGGTAAGGGGTAGGACACCACGTGAACGGAGTAGCGCCGGGCAGTTAGAAATAATTTATATGGCAAAACAACGTTTGCCGGGTCAGCTAGTATGTAATAAAAATCTTATGTCTATTCATTCATTCACTGACTGACAACGCACTGCCTGAAATTTTGAAAAATACTTTCTTCTATGTATAGCGAAAGTGAGCAGTAAGAAAGCTTTTTAAAAAAATCGTTCCATAAAGAACTTATAATTTGTCATTTTACCCGATGTTGATCCCTTCGGGCACACAGTAGGTAGACCTACAAATTCTTAGAAAGGCCACATGATATGTCAAAATCATTTCACTTTTTTGCGACGCTATTTAAAACATACACAAACACTGACAGGCTAACAAGATCAAATCATTAACCGTGTTTGTTAACAAACAGATCAATACTCCATTGTATTGTGTTTACAAATAATTATACCCGTTGAATGGACCGAGTAATAAAATAACGTCACCGCTTCATTCATTCATCAAAACTAAACGTATTCAGTGAAGCTTGTAAAACGCTTGTGTATAGAATTTCATTGAATCGGAAAAGTAATAATCGTTTGGCAGGATAAATATTGTGTTTTTATATCCTTTTACGACGTTAAAAACATTTAAAAAAACTGACCAAGTGCGAGTCGGACTCGCACTCTAAGGGTTACGTACCACAAGGCAAAAACGCCGTAAAAACACGTTTGTTGTATGGGCTCCCATACAACAAACGCCCCCTTAAATATTTATTTTATTCTGTTTTTAGTATTTGTTGTTATAGCGGCAACAGAAATACATCATCTTTGAAAATTTCAACTACGTATCACGGTTCATGAGAGCCTGGAGACAGACTTACAGACATACGGACAGTGGAATCTTAGTAATAGGGTCCCGTTTTTACTCTTTGGGTACGGAACCCTAAAAAGAAAATTAGCCAATTCGGTCCAGCCGTTATCACGTGATGCGCAGGATATTTTTGTAGTATCAAAGGATAACACAGGCCAGCAAAATGAAGGTCATATCTTCCTCTCTGGAATTTGATAGCTGATTCTAGAGTATTTTGATGTGCTGATTACGAATATGTACTTAGTTTTTCTCCATCACCTCCTGATTTTTCAAAAAAGCTACAGATAGAAAATTGAGGAAGAAGACAAGCTGTCACTTAAAAAAATTATATATTTTAAAAAGTATATAATTTTTAACTTAAAAAACTATTAAAACGTAATAACAACTTATTGCTGGGTTAAACTACACTTAAATTTTATTTGTGGAACCTGGTCCTTTTTTCCTGGAAGCTTCTGTTGTGCGATTTTTGCTTATATTTCCGGTTTGAATCATCACGCTTCAACAACCAACAATAGTCCGCCATCATGCTGACATTCCATCTTCCTTGATACCGGACTTCAAGCTCTTTTAAATCTTAGTCAAATCTCTCGCCTTGTTCTTCGCTAACGGCTCCTAGATTTTCTGGGAAGTAATCACTGTGCGAATTCAGAAAGTGAAGTTTAATGCTCATATTACAACCCATTACACCAAAATTCGTAATCATTTTGGCCACTATTTCTTTATAGTAGCTTTTATTGTTCCCCAAAAAGTTTTTTACCATTTCCTTAAATGATTTCCACGCTTGTAACTCGACATCATTGAGTTCTAGTAAACAAGTCGAACAAACTTTTTGAGGTGTCCAAGTTTTGTCTTGGTTACTTATAGCATGTCCAAAATACCTTTTGTAAATATTTTTCACATAGTCTGTAATATTGTTTCGTTGTTTTATCACCATGAATTTCCCGCAAATATAACAAAAACAGTTCGAAGAATTTAAACATGTTCGACATTTTAAAGTTTATGTTGCAAGATGCGCACTTCAACTGTTAATTTTCTAATTCAGTATCGGTACTTATACAAAAAACCTTTTGTTTTTGTTCATTATACTCTTTTCAAACAACATTTACAACAATTACGCAATATCACCTAAACATCTTGTATTAATGAGCTCATTACTAAATGAAGCCAAAATGACTCGTTCTCAATATGGTTAATGCGAATTACTTATACTTGTTATGTAGTAATTAACAAATTACTGATTTGCATTTATTACTATGTCGTCTTAAACTAATCAAATGCAATAAAAAATAAGCTGAAGTAATTTAGAGACGTTTTATAGATTTTAAAATGTAGGCGCTCAGACATTATTTAGTTAAAATCTTAAATATTCAATATCAAAGAATCCTGATGTGTTGGATTTTTTTTATCATTTTTTTCGTAATCAGCACATCAGAACCTATAGAAAACGTCAATCAGATCCCAGAGAGGAAAACCATTGCAGACCTGAATTAGAAGTATGGAAGAAAAAAAATACATGTTGCGATGGTCCCCAAATAAATGTCATAAGGGCAAGAGAATGATGAATGATTATTATCAAAACAGGTTAATGTTCTGATTACATAACAAAAGTAGGCTTTAGACCGATGACAGATTTGTCCAGGTGAATTTTAGGTTTCAGTCTATCTAAATAGAGCTGAATATCAGCTGCAAGTGACGCTTACTACAAGTTTTCATAAAGTGATTTGGCTGAAATTTGTTGAAAATGAAAAAGAAAACAAATTCAAATCGTCAAAACGCAGATCAACCATCGCTCACACGTCCGGGAATTGGTGTTTCAAAATCTTCGTGATTTCCCGACCTGGTGTATTTCTCCATTGCATTGTCAACTGATTCTCTATCTGTCTCCAACATAAGTTTCAAATCACAATGATAATGACGTCATTGCAAAAATTCTGACACATTCACTCTATGACATTACTTTTTCCCCACCTTCTAAAAACAAACAAGCCCAAACTGTAACAGTCACAGATAATATCTGTGGTAACAGTCAATAAAACCATGCTTCCAAGAAAATGGCGCTACAACTGTTCCCGTAACATAACCGCAGCACGATCCAAGTTCTAACTAATTTATTTACAGCCTAAAAGCTTGAACGAACGATTTACAAGAATCCTACGTACTTTGAAAACGGTACGAACAGTATTTTCTAATTGGAACAAATACTTATAAGGATAGTCCCAGTTTCCTTTAGAGGAAGCAAAATATATGTGCTTATTAAGATCACGTATAGGTACTAATTAACACTGTCTTTTATGGTTCCTAAAGGGAATGCCCAATGAAAATTAATTGATTGGTTTCGAGAACCAAACAATATAATAATTAATAAAAAAAAAATCAGAAGGATTGCGTGTTCGTTTGTTTGATTTTACGGATTAAGTGAGTAGTAGTTTTTAATCTTAAGTACCTACCTACTAAATTGTTTACTTCTTGAATACTTCTACAAATACATACGACAGAAATTCAATACGTTATACTGCTACACGGCTGAACTGATTTAGATGAGCTTTGCCCTACAGAAAGGCCATGTCCTGTATAATTTTTATCAGGATACATAAAGTACTTCCCTTAGAAGGCGAGTAAAACTACGAGCAATAACTAGTTATAGTAATATCTTAACGCAACAATAATGAAAATCTTGAAATTTATTAAATTACTTACCTAGTTCATAGACTGTGTAATAATAGTTAAATCAGGATTCTCGTGGCTATTCATTATTAAACTTACTAACTTTACGACCAATCTCAAACTATCCCTTACACTAAGTTATTTATAATTTTCGATATAATATGAGGTATGTTTAAATTTTATAGGTTCGTATTTTATTAGCCAGTTTAATGGTGCTCAGAGATTAATAGGTGATTAGCGTGTGTCGATACGAATAACTGGATGTCCATAAACTTTTGATAGCCTTTTTCATATGGGAATGAGGAAAACAGGAAGTTTAGCGACTCGCTAACGCTGGGTTTCTGAAGTCCTTAGAAAATCTTTTAATAGCTCTAATTACTTCGACAAAGTTATTTATTTATTTATTTATTTATTAAAACTTTATGCACAAGTAAAAACTGTACAAAGGCGGACTTAATGCCATGGGCATTTTCTACCAGTCTACCTTAGGGTGATGCAGAAACAATACATAGTAGGTGCAATAACAGAAAACAAATAGAAAATATTTATAAGTAAAATATAAGAATAAATACAAATATACATACATACAAAAAAAATATATAAGCCAAAACAAAAGTTGAGAGAGAAACAAGAAAACCTACAACAACGAATCTGCCAACTTCTTGTGTATGTGTTCTCGAGCTTTCACTTTAAATGTGAACTGATTGGTAACCGTCCTGATATTCTGAGGGAGCGCATTCCAAAGGAAAACCGCCTGGACGAAGAAAGAAGACTTAATAAAACCAGAGCGATGAGAAGTGTCCTTCGAATCGTCTTCTTCGTTGTCACGAAGAAGACGATTATTCTCGGACCGAAGATTCTTGCTGTGTGCAGAGCATAAATATTGACAAAGAGAAGTCAGATATGAAGGAGAAGTGGGTTTGTGAAGAATAGAAAACAGGGTTGTCAATGCCCTCAACGCTCTGCGCTGCCGGATAGGTAACCACTTTAAAAGCGATCGATGTGCAGATACATGATCATACTTGCGGAGATTGAAAACGAATCGAATGCAGCTATTAAGAAGTCGGTCAAGTTTATTGAGGAGATCTGCATTCAGGTCATAGTAGCACACATCACCAGTTATACCAGTTATCCAGTTATCTATTTGTATTTAATCAAAGTCATTCCTTATCCGAGTGCACAAAAACGCAATATGTCAACCCTGTGTCAAGATATCAGACCAACGCTATCGAATGCATAGATTGTCAACTTAGCTTTGAAACCTTAGAAACCGGGCTTAGAAAGATTATTGCTGGCATTCGATTAGAGTGTTTCATCACAACTGCTCTCAAAACGGTGATGGAAAACATCGTAGAAACCGGCATGTCCTAGAACCAAAAATTCGAAGATATATGACATCTACCAACCCGCACCGGGCCCGCGTGGTGGATTACGACCCACTCCCTCTCACAGAGGAGGCCTGAACATTATAGGCTGATTATGCTTATGATCATAGATCGAGAAAGTAGGTTTCGATAAAAAGTCTTTTCTCAGGATTTCAGTCATATATTAAAATCTAAGGCAATTTTTAAAAGTTCTTAATTTTCGTAAAAGCAACGCGCGAATGTGGTATCAGATTGATATTACTTATCAGATTGTTCAAATTGCTCATGCAACTCTTAAGAATAAAGAGGGTTATTAAAAAAACATAACTTTCGAACTATTTTTGTACTGTACTTTGAAATACACAATTAAGACATTTTGTCATGTCTCCATTCTGATATATCTGGCAGGCGCACCTCGATATACAGTAAACATTATCTCTAAACAATTTAATGGGAAAAGGAAAGGCAACGTTTGCAAAACCTTAATTAATTGTTCAAAGGCCTAACGAAGCTAAGGTCTCGTGCACCTGTCGATTCTCTTATTTATTAGGTACTGTTTGTTTCATGTGAGAGTATTTGCTTATTCTATCTCTGGAACTGCAGGCTTTGTAGTCTCCCTTATCTTAATGCATTGTGTTTCGTTTCCACGGTGATAAATGTGGGATTAATGGCCCACAGATTTTGTTTCTCGATGTGCTGGGAATGTTGGAAAAAGTCGTGTTTGAAAAATTGTTTTATGCTAATTGAAGTAATTCATTAATTTTGTTAAAGAAAAATTGTTGTAGGTAATGTTTTATGATTATGCTACTTAGCACCCGGAACGACGCTTAGCTCAAATGATGTAGTAGTTAGGAACCTGTTTTTCTGTCATAATTAGCGAAGTGTTAATGATTTAATGAATGTTTGTTTGTTTGTTTATACAGGTCCATGTGAAGTGGAAACGGGCCAGTCTAGCATTATAGTTGATATTGAAGAGAGCAGAGGAGATCGTAAGTAACAAACCAATTTTTACATCTTTGACACATTTTTTTTTGTGCATAAACCTACTTCGTCAACCTACTAGTAAACTCTCGAAGTCATAAAAGCTATGAATGTAGAAGCGATAATTTAAAGAAGACTATTTTTTTCTGTCTGTCATCTTTTCTTGTAGTTGCAACTTCTTCACTTTGACTTAATCACCAATCCCGTGATTTACCCGATTGAAATTGGCTGTGTTTCTAATCGAATCTTTATGCTTCTATTATTGCTGCCGGATCTCCTTTACATAAATAAACAAAATCCGAGTTATTTCGGTCTGATCCCCTGAACCTCCCCCCCTCCCCTTTCTCAAGACTATTTCTTTTAATTTCAGAGGTGAACCAAAGCACAGTGCCAGCCCAGCTGCCAATAGTCGGGGAGCCAGGTGAAGACGTGTTGCTATCCACGGTCTTTCCTAAGGGGCCCACGCTGTTCCAGCTCGACGGGAAGCGGTTGCAGCTCCTACAGCCTCTCGATAGAGATGAGGATAATTTGTCGCATATGGTGTTTCAGGTATTGCGGATTATTGCTTTGTAACTAGAATAATAATAAGAGAATCTTTTAGAGGTTTTATCAAGTTAGCTGGACTAGTAGTTAGTTAGCTTTTATGCGCGGCCATCTTTACATACCGAGACCCCTCCGTCCCTCGGAAAGCACGTTAAGCCGTTGATCCCGGCTGTCATTCGTGGATCTTTGTCAGTCGTTACGCGTAGTCAGCAGCCCGAAGGTCTGACAACCAGTCTTACCCAAGGGGTAACGTATTACCCAGTAACTGGGTTGTGGAGGTCAGATAGGCAGTCGCTCCATGTAAAATACTGGTATTCAGCTGCATCCGGTTAGACTGGAAGCCGACCCCAACATAGTCCCGTTGTACCGTATGCACCATTGACCTGCACCATCAATGGTGCAGAGGACAACTAAGGAGGAGACTAATAAGTTTCGTTTGCACCATTAAAAGGCTAGGCAGATGATGATCAAGTTAGCTGGAATAATTCCTGAGTAACCCACGGTCGGAGGCTTGGGCGCCTCTCAGCTACTTGTGTTGCCCTTTTGTGAGCCTACTGATTTTAATCGTCATCATAGTCGATTTTTAAAACACCTACGCATAGTGACCTGAAAAATTACTAGTTGAATATGATTTCCTCTATCAACGGTTTGCAACTTGGGTAACTTACCAATTTGCCAACCGCGGATTAGATTGAAATGGCTGATTTGCCGAATATCATGCGAAAAATAGTTCTGTAGGTATTACTTTAACATGTCAACACATCAAGTCTTCTTTAGTTCACCAGTTTTTAAAGTTGTAGTAGCCACAGCCCTGTTTGTTAGCTTCTGGTGCTTAGCATATGCATATCATATAGCACTGCATACGGAGTAGATAATAAGGTGCACGTAATCTTGTTAGATAACTCAATAAAACGTGTGGACGGACGATTGAATAGCTTCAGTATACTCCCGCGACTGTAGAGGTCATCGATTAAATAACTGTTACACAACAAAATCAGTATTTTTTAAACAGTTCCCACGATCAAAAATGTATTGTTAATTCATCCTAATATACTCTCTGTAAGCCATTATTTATCATTGTTAAAATAAATAATCTGTCATAATCATCTTATGATAATTTGTCATATAATTTATAGAGATCTCTAGATACTTCTAAAGTTGCCACTTAAAATTTTTGTACAATCAATTTTCAACTTTACACTACAAAAATAAAGTTCAAAATTCATTGTTTCTGCCGTAGATGCAAATGTGGACCGATATATATCGCCTTAACCGAATTAAGTCTATTAATATATTGCCTAAAGCCAATATGGTAGTTATTAATCTGTGTTAGAAGTAATTTGGTTATATTTAATGGGTGTTGTTTGCAGCTGGTTTGCCAGGTGAAAGCGACGAAGAAGCGGCGAACGATACCGGTGATAGTAAGAGTCTCGGATATCAACGACAACGCGCCGGTTTTCCAAGGGACGCCGTATGAATCTACAGTTTCTGAGGTAAGATAGTAACGATGACTGAAGCATGTATCGGGGGCCTATAAAGGCCACTTTGGCAGAATCATAAAAGGATAACATAATGGACAGTTAACCGTTAAGTTAATCGTATCAAATCCCATTGGTGGAAGCATTTTTCAGTATTTTTTTTTTGTCTGTGCTAAAATACCAATCAATCCGATCCAAATCCAAACCCAATCTCTTTGATTATACCTACGTAGTGGAGAGAAAAAACAAAAAAAAACCCGAACTGTCTTCGCCATATTACGATTTACGATTCATAATGTTATCCTTTTATGATCGCCTTTCTCCAAAGAGGTATTTTTAGGCCCCCTGTTGGGACAGGTCAGCCCAAAGCTGCAATGGCTCTTTCTTCAAAAGGCCCTTCCAGACATGGTCCTGCATTGTTAGACTTGCATAAAATCCTAATAATATAATGTTTGGAATTTAAAAGAGACCATGACTTCAGGTTGATTCTACTCAGGGATCAGTCAGCTAGGAAATGCCGGCGCGGCGCCATCTAGTTTTAAATTAATTGACGTGCAAAAGTTTCTTAAAAGATCTATTTACAGAAATAAACATTTCATTACAACATTAGAAATGTAAAAGTTGCAATACATGTCTGTGCTCAATCGTCAGTGAATGATGATGGATGTTTTGTAGTACAGGGGGTGTACTCTCTAAGTCCGTCAACGAAGTTACGGGCCCGTCCGGTAGTAGTTGATCCGTCAAAACAAGTGTCGAATTCAATTTTTCGGAATTTGTGTGAACAAATCGTGTTGTCAGTCTCTCTTATTTCTTTCGCCGAACTAATCATAATATGTCCGTAAGTGATACGGAGTGAGAAACGCCGAAACTACGGATTTCGTGGTTAGGGAATAGGAGTCCATACAACAGACTGAATTTATTCGGTTTGTCCCTTTGCTGTCAATGATTGTGTTTTAGAATACAGCTTCTCAATTGTTTTGCTTGTTAGAAATTCCGTGGACTACTCAATAAAATACCATATTAGACTCCAAAATATATTGTGCGTCCGCACAGGCAAACGATCAGAAGTACAAGCTTGTCAATGAATGTGACATCTGTCTAGAAAAACTATATTCTATATTACCAGAGTTTATACTGGGACACATATACAAACTCCATGATGTGCACATGCCAACATCATTGTTGTAATTAAGTTATTTCCAACACTGGCCCTTGAACCAATATAAACTCATGTAAATCACATTACACACATTGAACACTATAAATTAATAATCTAAGCATAGACACATCTGCTGTGTAAAAATAATAAAACATTACAACAGCAAACAACATAGCAAAAGTATAAATTTATCAAAGTATCCGTCACATATAAACAGTAAATATTCAAAACTATGTGATGCGGATCTAAAACAAATTATACTTCTGCAAGTATACCTACTGCTTAGAACCATTATATCATTTATTTAACGATATAAATAAACGACATACAAACTTATCGTGTTTTTCCTTTGCCAACGGTTTCGTTAAAACGTCGGCCACCATTTCATCAGTAGATAGGTATTTTATAACGACTGTACCTTCCTCAACGATTTCCCTGATGAAATGATGTCTTACGTCAATGTGTTTCGTTCTGGCGTGGTACATAGAATTAGTGCACAACTTCAGTGCAGACTGATTGTCATTAAACAGCGTAATCCTATACTGTACCCCGTAAATTTCGAACAGAAACTTGCGTAGAAAAAGAGCCTCTTTACAAGCATCTGACAGACACATATATTCGGCCTCTGTGCTTGAAAGAGCCACGGTTTTTTGTTTTCTACTCTCCCAAGAAATGGTAGAATTTCCAATTTTGAATACATAACCGGTATAAGATCGTCGATCGACCTCATTTGACGCAAAATCAGCGTCAGCATATGCAACAATATCCAACCCTGACTTCTGAAAAGTTAAATAATTATCAGGCGTACCTTTCAGATAGCGAAGAACACGTTTTGCTGCCTTCCAGTGAGTCTCGTCGTACGCGTCGTTGAACTGGCTGAGCGAGCTGACAGCGTGCGCAATATCCGGCCGCGTACATACTGCTATGTACATCAGACATCCTATCAGGCCTCTGTAGTCGTGCGTACAATCCTTCTTTGTAGATTTCACGAGCTTCAGACCTGTCTCCATAGGTGTTCGCGCAGGTTTGCAATCTGACATGTGAAATCGTTCTAGCACCTTCTTAATATAGCTTGACTGGTCTAGAGTTATTTCCTTGTTCTGTCTGCAAAGTCTCATTCCAAGAATGTGATGTGCTGGCCCTAAATCTTTGATTTCGAAGGCCTTATTTAATTCTTCTTTGATTCCTGCCGTATCCCGGCAACCGGCTGAAGAAAATAGCATTATGTCATCAACATAGAGCGCAATTATAATCATAGATTTCCCGCTCGACTTGACATAAACACAAGGTTCGGAAGATAAACGTTTGAATTTCATTTTGCTCGTCAAAACGCTATTTATTTTCTCATACCAAGACTTCGAAGCTTGCTTCAGTCCGTATATGGCCTTATTCAACTTGTAAACTTTATCTTCTTGACCTTTAATCTTGTAGCCCTCTGGCTGTTCCATAAAAACGGTTTCTTTTAAGTCTCCATTTAAAAACGCCGTTTTTACATCCAGATGCTCGATATTCATGTTATGTTCTGTTGCTAAAGCTAGCAACGTACGTATAGTAGAATATCGTACTACAGGGGAGAACGTTTCTTCGTAATCAATACCGTATTTCTGGGTATAACCTTTTGCAACTAGGCGCGCTTTGTACCTCAATATTTCCCCGTCGAGGCCAAGCTTTATTTTAAAGATCCACTTGCATTTGACAGGCCGTTGCTTCGTATCGCGGTCAGTCAGAGTCCAACATTTATTATCGATGAAGGATTTATACTCTTCCGCCATCGCGGCTTTCCACTTACTCGCTTCTGGGCCATTCAGTGCCTCGCGTATTGTCTGAGGGTCCCCCGTGTCACTGCATACAGTGCGTGCTACACTAGCTGACTCAAACTCACTAGTTTCGTCCGTAGAGTTCTCGTAGTCTTCCAGTGTGGAATCTCCTGGGAGATACGTCTCATCCGCAGGATCATCTGGGTTCTCACTACTGCTCTCAGAATCATCTATCGTAATGGCGCTGTTATCTTGACAGTTTTCGTTAGATATTTCTGCGGGCTCTTGGGGTAAATCGGGTAAGGCGGGTTGTACTGGAATATTATCGGCGACAGTTACATTGTTTGGAAACAAACCAATCTGAGTGTTACGTGAACTGTCATCCTTATCTGATAAAGTGTCATTCCAAAAAGCATGTTCTAGAAAAGTGACATTTCTTGCTTTAATGACATTCTTCGGGCTCGCCGGATCTATCAATCTGTAACCCTTTGACTCGTCACAGTATCCGACAAAAATATGTTTCTTACTTTTGGGATCCAATTTGTCCCGTTTGTGCTGTAGGGCATAAGCTTGACAACCAAAAATGCGTAGGTAACTCAGATTCTCCTTTTTACCTGTCCATTTTTCTTCCGGTGTACTGCCCATCACAGCCTTAGTTGGAGAGCGATTCTTTAGGTAGACGGCGGTGTTGACCGCTTCTGCCCAGAATTGCTTTTTCAAGCCTGCTTCCTGGAGCATGCACCTGGCTTTCTCCGTAACGCTTCTGATCGCGCGTTCCGCGACTCCGTTCTGAGCTGATGACCTTGGAACCGTGGTCTGATGTCGAATCCCATGCTTCTTCAGGAACTTCTGAAAATTAGAATTGACATATTCACCACCATTGTCACTACGTAGAACTTTTATTTTCTTATTGGTTTGGTTTTCTACGAGAGCTTTAAATTCTTTAAACAACTCAAAAACCTCATCCTTTCTCCTAAGAAAATAAACGAATGTTTTTCGTGACAGGTCGTCAATGAACAACAGAAAATATTTTTTTCCACCTAGGGACGGGCACGACAGTGGTCCCATGACGTCACTGTGAACTATTCCAAGGATTTCCTTGGCCCTAGTCTCAGATTTCTTTGGAAATGGCAACTTAGTCTGTTTACCTAAGATGCAGGAAACACACGACTGAAAGTCCTTGTTGTCATAAGAAATACCTTTGACCATACCTTTTCGCAGTAACTCCATGCTTCGAGTGTTCAGATGTGATAGACGACGGTGCCAAATTTGTTGCGTTGACTGGCTTCCAGTAGCAGGGTACTGCGGCGCTTGCTTCACGCTCACGGCAACAGGACGACTGACATCCTTCAGTTGACGTGCCGGCACCGCTTCGCTGTTACCTGTACCTACAGACAAAGACGAACACATGGCCTGCGAGGATAGCTCGCTACACGAAACAGAAACAGTTTCAATGGCATCAAGTTCATAAATACCATCTCTCAGGGTAGCTGTAGCTAAAACCTCCCCGTTGTCATAGACTGTACACACGCCTGAACGAAACACAATTTCGTAGCCTTTCTTATCCATCGCACTAACAGATAATAAATGAGCAGACAACTTAGGGACTAAGTACACATTACTTATCGATCTCACACTATTGTCCTTTAACACAGCTTGCGCAGTTCCTTTTCCAGCTGTCGGCAATCCTTCACCATTGGCAATTAAGACTTTCTTTGGCTTTTCAGTTGTAAAATCTGATAAAAACCTGCGATCATTGCAAAAATGTTGCGCCGCACCGCTGTCGACGTACCAAACGTCTCGCTTGACTCCTGCGGCCAACGCTGTGAGATGCGCCTGGCTCTTCCGGCCACTCTTCTTGCCGTCAGAGTTGTCAGGACAATCCTTCTTGATATGCCCACTCTTTTTGCATCTGAAGCACTTTATTGGTTTGGGTGCTTTCCGAGCTGCTAAAGCCGTAGCATCTTCGCTTTTCTCATCGCGTCTTGCATTTTCCAGAAGCAATTTCGCTTTGACATTTTCGCTTGACAGTGACGTGTTCGAATTTTCTAGAGCCATAATCAACGGGTCGTAATCGCTTGTCAAACCGCTGAGTAAAATCACGGCCACGAAGTCATCTTCCAAAGCCGCTCCGATGTCGCTCAGTTGTTGCGATGTATCCATAACCTTATTAACATATGCCTCCATACTAGCACATTCGCTTAATTTGGTGGCGAACAATGTGCGAAGCAATCCGAGCCGTCGTGACAAGCCTCGGTCCTCGTATGCCTTCTGAAGGTTGTTCCACGCTTCGCGAGCGCCTTTTCCTGTTTCTTCGCGTCTTCGTTTATAATTTCAGTTGTGCCCACACAATCCCAAAGATCGTCATGGATGAGCACCATTCGCATCATGAATTTCCAGGATGGATAATCTTGGATCCCAGATAATTTTTCAATAGAAACATTCTGAATGGCAGTTGCCATCTTTTGTTTTCTTGCGAATAAATATTGAAAATAATTTTACGAAATCACACGCGCACACTTGGAAAACGGTTATTAGAGTAGCGAATTTGAACGCTCTGCTACCATGTTAGAAATTCCGTGGACTACTCAATAAAATACCATATTAGACTCCAAAATATATTGTGCGTCCGCACAGGCAAACGATCAGAAGTACAAGCTTGTCAATGAATGTGACATCTGTCTAGAAAAACTATATTCTATATTACCAGAGTTTATACTGGGACACATATACAAACTCCATGATGTGCACATGCCAACATCATTGTTGTAATTAAGTTATTTCCAACATTGCTTACAATTAAATCAATCACATCATTCATTTCATTCATCATTTTTCATTTATCAATTAATCATTGTTTTACTTATAATTGTTCTATATTCTGGGTGTTATATAGAGATGAATCAAAACAACTAAATGCAAATGGATGAATACGCAAAGAAACGATTAATTTAAGACAATGGGCCAAAAATTTGTTTTGAAGGCCGATTTCTGATCTCACTTTTTAAATAGCTTTTAAACACAACAACTCACCCACTCCACAAAACAACTCTTATGAAATACTCTCCTACTTTAACGCTATCCTTATATTATTTCAGCTGGTACCAATCGGTACCACAATATTCGACGGTATCAAAGCACTAGACCTCGACGCGGGCGTCAACGGTCTATCAGAGTACTTCATAATACCAGGAGATAATGCAACGATAGAGGAAGCTAATGCAGTAGATGGCTACGGGAGCTTTGCCATACCACTGCCTCATCAGGGGCAAGTGACAGTCAACAGGAGTTTGGATTACGAGCGCACGCAGAAGTATCTAGTCACTATCCTTGCTTCTGTAAGTATTTCAGAGATTTTATATTGGTACCAGGAGGTTAGATTTTAAAGAGGGTGGACGCAGTAGACGGCTCTGGAGGCTTCGTGATACCACTGCCAGGTGCTCTAACATTTTATCAGCCCGAGTACCTATATTTTGAATAGCACCAAAAAAAAAATAGGTACTCGGGCTGATAAAATGTTAGAGGCAAATGCAGTGTTTGCTAATTTCGCGAACCATTGAACTCGCGACACCGATATTGTAACCGACACCGTGCTTGTTTTGTTTATAAGACGATTAAAAAAATACACACGTGATTGTTCAAGATTCCACTTCTGTCGCACCCCGGAGTGTTTATTTTTTTTCTTCATTTTTTTTTACTACGAAGGAAGAAAATATTAGATCAATTAAAATCTCAAAACAAATGAATCTATACATATAATAAATCTGTAGAAGGGTCAATTCTGTACATTGAAAATATTGAAAAAATAAATAGCGGGGGGTGTTGCTGGATCGATACCAAACCCAAATATGTGATTAAAAAAATTTTTGTCTGTCTGTCTGTCTGTCTGTCTGTCTGTATATGCAGGCATCACGTGAAAACTAACGGTTCGATTTCGATGAAACTTGGTATAATTATACCTTATTATCCTGGGCATAAAATAGGATACTTTTTATCCTGGAAAAATACGTAGAAAAAAAAATCTTATTTTTCGGTTTTATTCATAGACGTTGTTCTGTAGAACCGCGAACACACGTTGCATTACCCGTAGTGGATAATTTTCCATTTCAATTTAAGAGAATACAGTTTCCTGTAGCTTTGTGTTACGCCATGACAATAAATAAGGCTCAAGGTCAGACCCTAGGAGTTGCTGGCGTAGATCTTACCGCGAGTTGTTTTTCACACGGGCAACTTTACGTAGCTCTTTCCCATGTGAGCAGTCCAAGAAATCTTCATGTTCATATTCCGGACGAGCTCACTAACAATGTTGTGTATGCTGAAGCTCTCAATTAACTTTCTGTCGCATTGTCACGATCACTTTTTTATTATTGCAAACTTTTCGTCATTGTCAGTAATTTACTGCTACATGCTACTTATCAAGGTCGGAATTACTATGAAAAAAATACTTACTACAGAACGCGAGCTCAACAGCAGTAGCTCAATAGAGGGATCTCCTTAATTATTATAGGCTTAGCCGTATTTGGGTCCAATAGATATTTATAAGATGTCATTGTCAGAGTTACTCAAAATTGAGAAATAAACCATCCACGCGAAGACCGACATCCGCGCGGACGGAGTCGCGGGCGGAAGCTAGTTACGAAATAAAGTTCCAGTTTCAAGTTCCATTTATTAAAACCGCTTCACAATCATTACAGGACCGTGCCCGCGACACAAAGAGACGTCTATCCAGCACCACAACGTTGACAGTGCACATACAAGACGATGATGATCAGGATCCGTCCTTCATATACAAGGGATGCACGCTCCATGAGGGAGCTTGCTTCAATCCGGAGTATACTAGTTTTGTAAGTACTATTTTGTAGTAGTAATGTATCCAATATGAAGCACTTCTCACTCGTAAAATGTGGTGCCTTTCGGAACCTATAGAAGGTCGAGACTATCTCATGTTCTCCCAAATATCTAGACCAGAATCAGACATTCATAAAGTCCAAGCATTTTACACGCAGCGTTCATGATTTCGACCTGTAAATTGTCCAACAGCATCAATGCATATTCTCACTCAGACAAGAAACTACATAGAACTAGTATTGAAAGAGTTTTCAACTCATTCACTCGTATTGACTATTTTAGGAACTTAACGGTGAGATTACAGATAAAAGACAATGACATGCATAATGTCTCATTCTACTGCATATAGTTAGCGACTTTTATACTTAAGCAGTGGCGTAACTATACCGTTTGGGGCCCGTGGCAAATTCAAGGGATGGGGCCCTCCCTCAATGTAAAGAAGCTCAACCAACGTTATAGTTTTCTTTTACTAGCCCTTTTCCGCCACTTCTTCCGCGTAGATTTCATATTATCCTCTACAACGTTTAACACCTGACTGCTTCGTTGGTCTATTGGTCGCAAACGCTAGTGCTGAGCCTGAGGTCCTGTCCAAAATAGACAAACAATGGGTACAAACTGATCGAAACCTGAAAGGATGTCCATTGTTGCACATTTACAAAAATAAAATGCATTTATAAACTTATGTTAGGCCTCCTGCACCCTCTCGGGCCGGGGGCCCCCTTTGGCCGGGGGCCCTTGGCATTTTGCCCCAATGCCACCCTATAGTTAGCCACTGTACTTAAACCTACTTTGAAACCTCCAGGTAAACAGCGGCGTCCTAGCAGGCATCCTTACAATAGAACCAGAGAAGATCCAAGCAGTAGACATGGACACATTAGACGCCCGCATCAAGTATACCATCGACAGTGGGGAGCCTGACTCCTGGGCTACGTACTTCGCGATAGATCCTAATACTGGAGGAGTTAGGCAGCTTGTGCCGGTTGATACTTCCATTGCGAAGAAGTTTCAGTTGGTTATAAAGGTAAGAGCAGTTAATACTTTTATACACCCTTAAATTTTGATCGTTTTAATCCTTATGGGGGGGGGGGGTAATTGTACTCATCATTATGAACAACCTTTAATATGGGACCAACCCTGAAATTGTGAAAAAATAATCAGCTGATCCATACATTTATGTGAGCACTCGACAAAATGTATGGATCAAAAGATTTTTTTTCACCCCTTATCTATACATATAATAAAATCGTAGGAAAGTCAAAACTGTACATTGAATATTTTTTTTAAATAATACTTGGGGCGTGATCTACAATCGATACCGAAGCCAAAAATATAGTTTTTAGAATTTTTGTCTGTTTGTCTGTTTGTCTGTTTGTCTGTATGTATGTCCGGGATAAACTCAAAAAGTACTGCATGGATTTACTTCAAATTTTGCATGAATATTACTAAGAGGTCGGGTCAACATATAGGCTACATATTATCACGCTATCACCTACGGGGGAGGAGCTGTGAATCTTTATTTTTCTTACGCATTCTGTGACAGCGTGTAATCTAACGACGCATATTTAAATGTTGTTTTTGAGTAAGCCATGCTATTATCTAGCTTAACACTATAAAAACTACGCCATTTAAGTAAATTGGACAGAGAAACATAGTTTTTAATGAATGTTAGTAGTATAAAGACAATTTTGAAGCAGCGCCATCTATGAGATTTCATAAAAATCAAATCAAGTTACATGTTAACACTTTTTGGAAATTAATAATTTAAATTTGACCATGTTGGCGAGGTTAGTAGTTAGTTATTCTCAAAATTCATAGATGGCAATGTGCATTTTCTTCATAAAAGTTGTATCGTATAGTTCGTTTTGACAAATTCATGTTCCAACAAAACCCTCAAAATCTTGAGTAGAGTTGAGGAAGACAATTTAAAAAAATGCGGTGTTAAGTATTACAAAAAAATTATGTTCATTGATGATGATCATTTCTTCATCAATTTCATGTTTTTAGTACAAAATAAACATTGACTGTTAATACTTTTGTTCGGTATTTATCTGTGTGAATATTGCTTGGTAATAAATATATTTTCATGTCGTATACCTAACTAGCTGCTGCCCGCGACGTCGTCTGCGTTAAGGCTCTACAGCACCAAAAATACCTAAGATGCCAATGTCGCTATAGCATTATAAGTAAACAACTTTTAAAATAGCATTATAGCACGTCACCTTCTCAACGGTGACCAAAATTGGGATGAAACCCTCGTGGAGGCGAGCGTCAATGGCAGTCCCAGCCGCATGCGTCATCTATTTGCCGTCATCTTGGTGTATTGTGGAGTCGCGAATCCGGAAGCTTTGTGGGAGAGGTATCGCCATCATCTGTCTAAAGATTTTCTACGAGCTTTGAGGCGTGCTACTGGAGACGAAGTCGAAGTAACTGATGAATGCGTGATGAACACCTGTCTCAGTTCACTTCAAGATGTGGTCATTTCTATCGGCGGCAATCCTCTGATCGAATATGGGTTACCAGCTCCCCAATCATCACCGCATCAAGACCGTGGAAATCGGGAGTATAACGTTAAGACAAATTACGATCCGGGCGAAATGACTACCATACGAAATGACCATGTCGCTTTGTTCTCTTCAGAGCAAAAACAAATTTATGACACCGTCCTTGAAAGCGTTGGGCAAAACCAGGGTAAAATGTTTTTCTTGGATGCTCCTGGTGGAACAGGAAAAACATTTGTTACCACTGGCATGCTTGCAGAGGTCAGGTGGCAAAGCTAAATTGCTATTGCTGTAGCGTCGTCGGGAATCGCTGCCACACTGCTACCGGGTGGCAAGACAGCACATGCCATGTTTAAAATTCCTATTGATTTAGAGAGCGCCGAAACGCCTGTTTGTGGTGTCACGTAACAGCGAAAAGGGACACGTGCTCAAGGATTGCTCTCTGATCGTATGGAATGAGTGTACGATGGCCAATAGGAAGGCAGTTGAGGCCGTGGACAGAACCCTGCAGGACATCCGCAGGAACGACATTTGATGGGTGGTGTCACAGTTTTGTTCAGTGGCGATTTCCGGCAAACGCTTCCCGTGGTGACGCGGGGATCGAGGGCTGACGAGGTGAATGCTTCATTGAAACGATCTTCGTTGTGGTCACGAGTTCGTACGCTGCGCTCGACCATTAATATGATATCTCGGCTCGGCAGCAATGCACGTGCTCAAGAATTCTCCGATATCCTTCTAAGTCTTGGCGAAGGCACTCTACCAGAAGAGAGAGGTGGATAGGTGGTGCTTCCAGAATCTCTCGGTAGAGTGGTATCCAGCTTAGAAGAACTCATTCGCTGTGTGTACGGGGACATAAGTTGTATACCGCACCAGCAGAATTCTTGGGTGTGTGAGCGGGCTATTTTGACGCCCAAAAATGATCCGGCTGCAGCAATTAACGAATGCATTCTCTCGGAAATTGAGGGGAATGAAGTGGTCTACACCTCGATAAACACTGTTGTCGAGCAAGATGACGCCACACATTATCCCGTGGAATTTCTGAACTCCCTGTCAGCAAGTGGACTTCCAGCGCATACCATCAAGCTGAAGGTCGGTGTCCCGATTATGCTTCTTCGGAACCTATCTCCTCCGAAGTTGTCTAACGGGACCCGCCTTAAAGTGTCGCTCCACAGACACACCATTGAGGCGGAAATTCTTACGGGTTGTGGCGTCGGCGAGGCAGTATTTATACCACGCATTCCCCTCATATCTCATTACTTCCCGTTCCAGTTCAAGCGCGTACAGTTCCCCGTGAGTATTTGCTTCGCGATGACCATCAATAAGTCGCAGGGGCAGACATTGAGGGCAGCGGGTGTCGACCTCAGGACGAGTTGCTTCTCACACGGGCAACTGTACGTCGCTTGCTCCCGCGTCACCAGTCCTGACTCTCTTTACATTTTGGCTCCTGGCAGCATAACTACCAACGTAGTTTATATTATACAAAGGTATCATACCTTACAACACTTCCCGTGTTGTAAGGTATGATACCTTTGTACGTATTTTTACTCTTTTGTATCCTGGAATGTATTCCTGCATTATTTTCTCTATTTCCTTCAGTCACATCTTATGACTGAAATCAGCAGGATTCCCATATAACTCTCTTCACTTGCTTCGCTTGCAAAAAAAAAAAATATTTTAATGATATTTTAAAAGTTGTTTACTTATAATGCTATAGCGACACTGACATCTTAGGTATTTTTGGTGCTGTACAGCCTTCACGCAGACGACGTCGCGGGCAGCAGCTAGTAAGGATTAAAACGATCAAAATATGACAGTGTATATTAGCACACGATATGTAAAGATTGAATCTAAGGATTGATAGTAAGTGGTTAGAGATATTGATATACATATGTACCAAGTATCGTTATCTGCTGAGAAATATAATTTGTGACTGAGTCACCCGAATGGGATTCTTGGCAAAGTCAGTCCACACTTCTAAGATTTTTTTAAGACTAAGATTTTTATCATAATAAAAGCACCACTGTCCATTGAACTCATAATAACCGCGAGTACTGTTGAATAGTATAGACAAAAAATATAAGTAGCGCGCTTAGAACCATTAAATGTGGTGCGAAATGCTAGCCTCCACGTACGGTCGCTCTTTAAGAAAAAAAGAAAGAATCCATACAAATATTATAAATTCGAAAGTAACTCTCTCTGTATTTATCCTTTTCACGCCTAAGCCACTGAATGGATTTCGAGAAAATTTGGCAGAGAGATAGATTGCATCCCGGGGAAAGACATAGGATAGTTTTTATCCCGATATTCCCACGGAATCGACAATTATACGGGTGAAACCGCGGGGCGGTGCTAGTATCATTTATATGGCAACTGTTCATGAAACACAAAATACTAACAAAAAAAGTGAAATATCTTTGTTGTTGCTGTTAGAAACGGCTAGCTTCTTGCCAAACCATTATTATTAAATAAAGCAATATTGTTATGTATTAAAATTTCATTTCAGGCGGCAGAAGTATCAGAAGCGCGTCGATTCACGACAGCGAAGCTAACAATAACAGTACGTCCAGTAGACGCCAGTCCGCCCGTCGTAGCAGCGTCGTCCGATGAAGGAGTGGTGGAAGAAAACTCTGCTAAAGGCACCAAAGTACTGGACACCGATAAAAACCCTATTAGACTGACTGTTTCGGATCCTGACTTGGTAAGTTATGAATACATTAATTTGGTTGAAAGTCAATCGCATATTATTTGACATTGAAAGTGCTTTTATGTCGTAGTAGTAAGGGCGATTTTTGTTTAAGTTGTACGATAATGAACCTTTGGTTGGGCTAAAGGTATTAGACAAGCGCTCTTGCGTTAATGCGTCTATAAGATGGTTTATCGTGTATACCAGCTAAGTACGTAAGTACTGGTGTAAAACAGCTGTTATACGTCCACTTTCTGAAGGGATAAAGGATATGTAGGACTTCCTAAGTACGAGATTAATTTGCAACGCTTGTACAAAGCTGTTAGGCTAATTTCGGAATACTTTTGCAAAAAAAAAAAAATGGGTTATGAGTTTTGATTCAGCCTTGCTAAAACTGATCTTAGCACGCAAAGAACGTGTCCAAAACCGTACGAATTCGAGAGCTATTGGCAGATTAAGATATATATCTGTGAACTAATTCATTGCTTTTTCAGGGTCCCGGAGATCCAGTACCAAAATACACGTTTGAACTGACAACGAACTTCTTCGACATCGACAAAGATGGTTACCTGGTTGTCAGCGATGAAAAACTCGACCGAGATCCACCGAACCCGGGCAAATTTAGATTCCAGGTAAGATCTGATACAGCTACTGATGTATTTTTGTAACTTGAACAGGGTTTGTTTTCACTTTTATCATATTTTTTTGGAACAAACCATATGTTTCCCATATTACCCATCGTACGTCCTATGGCCAGACCACAGGAATACACGTCAAGTCTACCAGTCTTCGTTGCTGTTAAATACTTTGACCTATTGTCTAATCTTAACGATTGCGTAATCAATTACCTAATTATATTCTTCTATAATATCTACCTTTCCAATCATTCTCAACAATCATAAAATACGTAGCTATTCCATAATAGACCATAAAACCTGTCATTAACGTCCAAAACACCTTTTTCATCCATTTAATATTTTCTTTCTTAATCGCTTATTTCAGGTGGTCGCCCGCGAAGCTAATGGCGGTGCAGCATCAGCTCCGTACTCGTTGGCAGTTCAGTTGCTAGACCAGAACGATAACGCACCAGTCATACCTAAGACTCAACCGATCATTGTTCCAGCCAGCTTAGAACCAGCCGATGTGCATACGGTCAGTATACTTCATCATCATCATTTCAGCCGAAAGACGTCCACTGCTGGACATAGGCCTCCCCCAATTTTGGGGGGGGGGTTTGCTATAATCGCCACGCTTGGCAGGCGGTAATAGCATAGGTGTAATGCATAGAGAACGCTGCTGCCCATTCTCCGGTCTCCCTTAGTCGCCTTTTACGACACCCACGGGAAGTATGGGGTGTTGCTATTCTTTAAGTCCGGCACCACACTGAAAAGTCCGGCACCATACAGACAGTCAGTCAGTATACTTATTTTTACTATTTTTACTTTTTTTTTTGACTGCCCCGTGGGTCTCGCGGTTGCAAGCGCGACTGCTGAGCGTGGGGTCCTGGGTTCGATTCCCGGGTCGGACAAAGTGTTATTGGGTTTTCCATTAGGAATTTCTTAGTAACAGTCCGAAGTTTGGAAGTTGGCGGTTTAATACCCCCGTGCCTCGGAAAGCACGTAAAGCCGTTGGTCCTGCGCCTGAACTCTCCCCGGTCGTGTCGGATTGCCGTCCCATCGGACTATGAGAGTAAAGGAACAGAGAGTGCATCTGTGTTTGCGCACACACTAGTGTACTTTATTATCTCCTGCGTACCTGGCTAATCTCCATTGAGATTGGCCACCGTGACCGAAAACGGTCGTGTGAGGCTATTAAATACTTATTTTTGTTTTTTAATACAAAGTGAACAAATGTGTTGCAGGAGAATAAATTTACAATCAGCCATTTAAGATATACAGTACAGCTGAACTCAGAAACGTTATTAAAACTATTTATTTCGCCCCAATTCAGTGATAGGGACAAACCAGACAGACTTAGTAAAACAACATAATCTCATCTTTCATCATACAAAATCCTACTTGTAAAATGGGACTACATCGGAGAGGCAGTCTCGAACAATAATAAAAAAAAAAAATGGTGCTTATATTTTATTATTTGAGTTATGATCGAAAATACTGACTTACTGTTTATAAACGAAGGTGTTGCTTTCACTGAACAACGGAGCAAAAATTGTCGTGACGGTTTTAAAGAGTTACTTTATGGGCTGTTGTATTTAAAAACAATCTGTAACAAAGTGCTTTGTATTAACACCCACAGGTAGAGGCGGTAGACATCGACGAGGGTGAGAACGCACGCATAACGTACAGCATATATCACGTATCTAACAATGGCGGAAACAAGTTCACTATACACCCTAGCACTGGAGTTATATGTAAGTTGCACCATGTATTGAGAGAGGTATTTTTGAGTCAGTTTTATTGGTCGTATCTGTACGTAGTTTTGTGTTGGTACAGTTATATAGAAAAATTGTGAGTCGGATTCTAACACGAAGGGCTTTGTACCATCATCTACCTAGCCTTTTCCCAACTATGTTGGGGTCGGCTCCAGTCTAAACGGATGCAGCTGAATACCAGTATTTTACATGGAGCGACTGCCTATCTGACGTCCACAACCCAGTTACTGGGTAATACGATACCCCTTGGTAAGATTGGTTGTCAGACTTTCGGGCTTCTGACTACCCGTAACGACTGTCAAAGATCCACCAATGACAGCCGGGACCAACGGCTTAACGTGCTTTCCGAGGCACGAAGGGGTCACGGTATGTATGCTTGTATGTGTGTGTATGTTTGTTTGGTATCACTTTGTTAGCATGATCTCACGATAGAATAATTTCTTCTATTTTCACTTAGATTTCCTCACTACTTAATCATTTCTTGTATGTATTTTGTTTTGCAATTATACCAGTAACCATGATTTATTTTCACCTTTTTCTGGAACAAAAACTAAATCACCGTGTAATAATACATAAGCTTTGGTCTCCTAGAAAGCGGTCCGTCATATTGTAAAGGCCATCATTTTATGATGGCCTTTATAATATGACGGAATCTGTCATTTACACCAGTATTTGACATTAAGTCAAACCCCGCTGCTCAAAGATTTAAATCTCTAGATTTGCTCTCACCGTTCTTAGTCACGCGAGCGAGTGTTCCTACTGAGAGGAGTGAGCTCACACATTATTAAATACTGCGTCATTGTATATCAGAGGTGTCAAAACTAAACAGAAACGCGACTATCTTTTGATATTAGAAGTACGGCGAATCTAATGATTTATATCTTTGTCGCTGTTATCACTTTCATGACAGCTGTCACTACGGCCGTTAAACACAGCCACTGCTCTTCTAGGAAACCGTAGCGTTACCTATACCTTTTCCAGTCAAGAAACACAATATTAAAACCTCTTTCTTTCCCTTTCACAGCAAGCACAGGCCGCTTGCAAGCCGGCGAACAATACAGCGTCACAATTCGGGCCACAGATGCTAAAGGCCTCAGTTCTCAAGGCATTGTGGAACTGTCCGTAGCACCGGGGCCTAATACCAGACCTCCACAGTTCTCATCCCGGGATTATTACGCGCCCATCTCTGAAGGCGCTGCTATCAATTCTACTGTCACTACTGTTACTGTAAGTTACATTTTTGAACATTATTGTGTAAGACGTAAAATTTTACACGAATAACTTTATTAAAACTAAGTCGTTAGCGGCTTCAGCATCCAAATTCCGTAACATCTTCGACTCAAATGATAATGTCTACAACAACAACTTATTAAAAATGTACGTATGCAACTTGTTAAAAAACATCAGCTAATTCTGAACACAAACACTGTCCTGTGTCGAGCCTTAATGCGTTGCTGTAAACTGTTGACCTTAAAAGTTTGTGTATGTTTTCTCTACTTTCATTAATTCACTTTAAATTTAATCATGTTCAGGCCAAAGACCCAGAAAACGAGCCAGTGACATACTCCATAGCATCGGGCAACGACCTCCGTCAATTCGCGATCGGGTCTAGCACTGGAATCATCACAGTTATCCGGAGTCTGGACAGGGAAGACCTGACGAGATATCAGCTGGTGAGACATTTGTTTTATTTATTCTAAAGTTGGTCCTATGAAGAGGTCATTTCTTCGTATGGTTACAGTAAACGTTTTCTTTAACTCGCAAAACGCTTGGTGATGGCAGTATGTTGTTACTTAGTGCTTATTGAGGAAGGAGATTAGATTAACTAAAACTAGCAAGTCATTTCTTGTAAACAGCATCCGTTTTTATAACAAGTTGCCAAAGCCGGTTACAGAACTTAGCGATGGAAAGTTCAAAACCCTCATCAAACGTGTCCTTATCAAAAAAGCATATTATAAGATTAAAGACTACGTTGAAGACAAGCTAGTCTGGCAATAATTCCTTCTGCACATGTGGCTTCCCTGGCTTCTCATTAACGGCATAACTATGTAAATGTCTATTAACTGCTCTCAAATTACGATGTTTAATTTTTATTTAATTATTATTATTATTTTTACATACTTTTTGACATAATTTCTTTATTATTTGACATTATATACTTTTTGACATAATTTCTTTATTAATTGACATTGAAATTTTTCACCTCTTTATTAGTGGTTTTATTGAGAATCATAACACTAAGTGGTTTTAGTAGGTTTTTATTATTATTTTTCTTTTTTTATTATCTATCCTTTTGATAGATTCTTATTTTGTAAATGTGAGGACTTTGTAGGCCTTATAGACTTTAGATCTGTAGACCATTTTCTATTTTATCAAGTACTTAGTACTTGTTGACAGGCCTGCGCTGTCCTTCCATACCTACTTACTGTAATCTGGAAACATTGTAAAAGCCAATTATTTTTAAAAAGAGTAACCATGGAGTTTCTTGCCGGTTCTTCTCCATAGGAAACGACCAATTGGAACCGTGCACCTAGCTTCTGACGTTTCATAAGTGCCCATGTAGGTTTATGTGAAATAAAACATTTTGATTTTGATTTTGGAGGATACTGCTGCCTGAAGTTCTTTTACGGTGACGGATGAGTGGCCAGATTCCTATCGCATGTAAATACATACGATAGGAAACCCTTGGTGAAAGGTCGCTGGCAAAGAATAATATTTTTTTAGGTTTCCATAACCAAATGGCAAAAAACGGAACCCTTATGGATTCGTCATGTCTGTCTGAGGTTTCTTATATTTTTTTTTTCTAAACTGAATAGTTTGCGCGAGAGACACTTCCAAAGTGGTAAAATGTGTCCCCCCCCCCTGTAACTTTTAATGATAACACTAAAAAAAATATATGATGTACATTACCATGTAAACTTCCACCGAAAATTGGTTTGAACGAGATCTAGTAAGTAGTTTTTTTTAATACGTCACAAAACGTAAACCGCAATTTACCTTTCATTCAATCAACTCAAATAAAAAAAAACATTTAATTTCATAAACATAAATTCCTTATGCATAAACCCGGATGTCACGGAACTCTCGGTGCGAGTCCGACTCGCTCTTGCCCGGTCAAAAAATATCGCGACCTTTCACCAAGGGTCTCATCTTGCATTGCTGATACTATGGACTGCAGTCTTGCACTATATTCCGCGCGAAACTAGTTGGCCGCGCCTTGGGTGGGGGCGGGGGTGAGGGCGGCGGGGTTGCCTAGTGTTCGCAACGCACGTACTGAGTAATGACAAAGCGCCCCCCCCCTCCGCCCCTCCGTCCCACCGCTCACATACCTAAGGCGCGGCCAACTAAATAGTTCCACGCGGACTATAATAGTTTACCCTTCCAAACAAAATCAAAATCAAAATCAAAATGTTTTATTTCACATAAACCAACATGGGCACTTATGAAACGTCAGAAGCTAGGTGCACGGTTCCAATTGGTCGTTTCCTATGGAGAAGAACCGGCAAGAAACTCCACGGTTACTCTTTTTAAAAATAATTGGCTTTTACAATGTTTCCAGATTACAGTAGGTATGGGAGGACAGCGTTTGCTGACTTCTATCACTAATTTTGGTGACCCATAATAACAGAACCCTTAATATTTCAGATAGTAAGGGCGGAGGACCCAGGTAGACTGTCGAGCACAGCGACTGTGAACATCAAAGTCACTGACATTAACGACAATAACCCCAAGTTCGACGAGGACTCCTACATGTTCCATGTTAAAGAAGGTATGAAAAATAAATGCATGATTTCAAAATGAGTTTACGCAGGTTAAGAGCGTTTACACCATACGGCATTTCATACAAATCTTCAAGCCCTTGTTTTTCGAAATGAATGAACCGATTTAAATGAAATTTCATATGCATAAGCAGGCTACAAGGGTCTAAAAGTTACTTAAGAACATTTTAGAAAAATTGCTGTCGTTTCAGCCGATAGACGTCCACTGCTGGACATAGGCCTCCCCCAATTTTGGGAGGGTTTGCCATAATCGCCACGCTTGGCAGGCGGGTTGGCGATCGCAGTATGGTATGATGGTGGAATACATAGAGAACGCTGCTGCCCATTCTCCGGTACGATCCTTAGTCGCCTTTTACGACACCCACGGGAAGTAAGGGGTGGTGGTATTCTTTAAGTCCGGCACCACACAGACAAGAGAAGAGAAAAATTGTGTTACAGCCAAATTAGACCGTTTTGTATTTTCCATAGAAACAGAGATTTCCAGTTATCTTTTTTAGGGTTCCGTACCTAAAAGGTAAAAACGGAACCCTATTACTAAGACTTCGCTGTCTGTCCGTCTGTCCGTCTGTCCGTCTGTCTGTCGTGTCTGTCACCAGGCTGTATCTCAAGAACCGCGATAGCTAGACAGTTGAAATTTTCACAAGTTATGTATTTCTGTTGCCGCTATAACAACAAATACTAAAAACAAAATAAAATTAATATTTAAGGGGGGCTCCCATACAACAAACGCGATTTTTTTGCCTTTTTTTGCTCGATATCAAAAATGGCAACAGGTAGGCACTTGAAATATTTACAAAATACTCAGTTGTATTTTAACTTTAATAATAAATAATAAAATTAAAATTAAATAAATATTTAAGGGGGGCTCCCATACAACAAACATGTTTTTTTCGGCGTTTTTGCCTTGTGGTTTGTGGTACGGAACCCTTCGTGTGCGAGTCCGACTCGCACTTGGCCAGTTTTTTTAAATACATTTCGAAAATGTTCTTAAGTATCTAATGATGACTCTTTCCTTAAATACCTTAAAATTATCACTTCCCAGGTGCTTCAAACGAGTTCGTAGGCTACGTGCACGCGACAGACTCAGACGAAGGAGTAAACGCTATGGTCAGCTACAGCATACCGTCGCACCTGCCCTTCACCATAGACAACGGAACTGGCACGATCACTACCAAAACAAAACTGGACTATGAGCAGACTAAGGTAAGATACAAACATGTATCAAACGATAGAGCATAGACAATTTAGCATTACCATTTAAACGCATTCATTACGTACGACAAGTGGAAGTGCTCAGGTGCGGTTCGTACAAGTGCTGTTGAAATCAGTGCTCTTGAGTGGAATACCTCCTTTTTATCACCAAAAATAATGGTCACATACATTATGTGTGATGTGAATAAAACTATTCTTAATACATTTCCAGGACTATGCCTTCGTAGTAACAGCAATAGACGGCGCGATAGACAAGCGACTCGGCACCGCCTCAGTCACGGTACAAGTCACGGACATACCCGACGAAGCGCCTGTCTTCACCAAACTAGTCTACTCAGTGCATGTGCCCGAAAATGCGGCTAATTACCCCGTTGTTAAGGTTCAGGTTAGTATAGCAGCATTTTCAATCTTATACTGTCAACGATAAACGTCAAAAACCAAATAAGTGGGAAGGACAGACAGCAAAACCAAAGAAGAAATATCGCGTCATTCTGACGTCGCGCAAAATCCTGCATCTCGCAAGCAGAGTTTACCGAGCAATTAACATATATACAACGGCCCCACATAAATCATCGGGCAGTTGCCCGCCAGTCACAACACCCGTCTGGTCGGAGGATCCTCCCTTTTCCATGAAGGTTGAGTAAACTTTACACCCTGTTCCTCATACCTCTATAATGTAATTACTGGCATAATGTTTCCTTGCTGTCGTTTTAACTATGAATAGTTTATTCCATGGGCTCGTAACCACTTAATGAATTATGTTACATTTGACTACTTACTGGACTCGTTTCCGAAAAGTATCGATATCACCAAACCTATTCTGTTATTCTTTCTTCTATATTCTTCTACGACTTTCCATTGTAGCAGACTACCTCCAAATTTAGCAGCGTCTTAACCCCAATAAACAATCTGAACTGATTTAATCCGGACATTAAACTCATCATCTGCCTAGCCTTTTCCCAACTATGTTGGGGTCGGCTTCCAGTCTAACTGGATGCAGCTGAATACCAGTATTTTACATGGAGCGACTGCCTATCTGACCTCTACAACTTAGTTACTGCGTAATACGATACTCCTTGGTAAGACTGGTTGTCGGACTTTCGGGCTTCTGACTACCCGTAACGACTGTCAAAAGATCTGTGAATAATAGCCAGGACCAACACGAGGCACGGAGGGGTCTCGTTATGTAAAGATGGTCACCCATCCACAGACCAACCGCGGCAAGCGTAACTTAACCTGATCGATCGACATGTGCGGCTGTTATTATTTAGTCACGGGCCCCTCCGAACATTAAACTAACATAAAATCAATATATTTTCAGGCCGAAGACCCAGACACGGTACCAGAAATAACCTACACGATCCTAATGGGTGACACGGAGCTCTTCTCAATAGATCGCAAGTCCGGCATGATACGGACGCTAAAGGCATTGGACCGAGAAACGACGGCGAGACACCAGATCATTGTGGGGACTGAGGAGAATAGGGAGGAAGGACCCGGCGCTAGTACTACTGTTGAAGTTTTTGTTGATGTGAGTAATGAATATGTTATGAACTCTACTGTCACTAATCATCATCAGCCTATAACAGTCCACTGCTGGACATAGGCCTCTCCTATTGCACGCCATTTAACTCGATTTTCGGCAACTCTCATCCAGCTGCTACCAGCTATCCTGCGAAGATCGTCGCTCCATAGCCTGAGGGCGTCCCATCTTACGTTTACCGATAACTGTCACTAACGAGACACAAGTAGGGATTTTCTTTTTTAACTCTTCCCTAGTCGCTGGATAGATGGCGCTGAACTTGGTATGTTACTGTAAGGAAAGGAACGTCACATAATTTTTTGATTAATTCACTTGGATGTAATTTTAGATCGTAAAACGAAAGCAAACGAAAGTGTCAGTCAACGAGCATATGTGACGTGACGTAATGTTTTTTTTTCCAAGTATTTTGGTTTTGGCACCTAGTAACGTAGTCAGTTCAACGCCATCTACAGAGTTCTTGGAAACTAGGTTTTTTTTTAATACTCAAAAAGAAAACCTCTCATTACTAATTCTATTGATACCGAACTTACTCGTATAAGCTTGCCTAACAGACGAGACGAGGGGATTCTAATAGCAAGTAAAGTTGTTCTTCGTCGTCGTAGTACCCGCGGACGGTACTTTAGTCTGAGCTAATGTAATGTCTAACGTCTAAGGTTTGTGAACTCAAAATCTGATGTAGGGATAATCCTATTTGAACTGAACATCAAATTGAAGTAATATATCAAGGTCTGTACATTCTCACAAAATTACGTCATGTCAAGTAATTTGATTAGCTAGTATAGTATTATTATCTCACGAAGTGACACGCGCTTTACTTGTGTTTACCAAGTGTACAAACACGCTGTGAAAGTGTCTGTATGTGCAGGAGCTCTCGGTACCGTCCGAGATAATGGCGAAGTCATAATGTGTGTGTGTGTTGTAATATACTGACGCTACTCGTCTTCATGCTCACATTCACGGCGTGCTTGTACACTTGGTAAACACAAGTAAAGCGCGCGTCGCTTCGTAAGATAAAAATACTGTAATATCTTTGCCAACTAATCAAAAATGATTACATGATACTTACTCATCAGGGCGTTGATCAGCCTATCGTTCGGTTTCTTCTGTATAACTAGTTAAATAGCGTTAAAGCCCTCTTGTTTCATTCTGTTTATAATGACTAAGGCGATTGGCACACTGCACCGCATCACGCAGCGGAACGCAGATAACGTACCCCGCGCGTGATTTTTTACATACAATTTCAATAAAAACGCGCTCCCGTGCGGCGAATTGGGCTCCGTTTCACGCACCCCGCTGTGTAATGCGATGCAGCGGTGCTATTCTGTAAATATCTCACCGTGAAAACTTAGGTGAAGTGAGCGTGGAGTGAGATGTCAATAGTGTCAATTCCCAGCAAAAACAAACTCACTTCACCGAAGTTTTCACGGTGAGATTTTTCCAGAATCGACCGGCAGTGTGCCAATCGCCTTAAAGTACGTAATTTTTATTCCAAAAACCCTAGAACGAAAGAAGTGTCGTACTTATCTATTACTAGCTGCGCCCCGCGGTTTCACCCGCGTAAATGTCGATCCCGTGGGAATATCGGGATAAAAAGTATCCTATATATTAATCCAGGGTGTCAGCTACCTCCATGCAAAATAATATCAAAATTGGTCAAGCCGTTTGAGCGTGAAGAAGTCACAAACATATAAACACACGCACACACCCCCTCACAAACTTTCGCCTTTATAATATTAGTGTGATTATTGTTTTACTTGTATTTTATTTCCAGGACAAAAACGACAACTCCCCAATATTCACATCCGTTGTTCGCCCCGTTACTATCGAGGGCTCCTCTTCAATCGGCAGTCTCGTAGAAACAGTGGTCGCGATGGACTCTGACGCCACGCCGCCCAACAACAGGGTGCGCTACAAGCTGGTGGGGAGGGGGAAGGCTTCCATATACTTCCATGTTGAACCTGATACGGGTGCTGTAAGGGTGCGGGATGATCTGCGGAAGGAGACTGATAGTGAATATACTGTGAGTAGCATTTTTTTATAATTTTTCTTTATTTAAGTACTAGCTGCGCCCCGCGGTAAATGTCGATCCCTTAGGAATATATGTTAATCCAGGGTGTCAGCTACCTCCATACAAAATTTTATCAAAATCTGTCCAGCCGTTTGAGCGTGAAGAAGTAACAAACATATAAGCACGCATACAAACACACACAAACTTTCGCCTTTATAATATTAGTGTTATATGAAAATAAAGGATAATAATAATCTAAACTCTAGGTATGCTTTATGTCCCTTTTAGGATGAAAATTGTGAAGTATTGAGGTACAGACGTCAGCGGGTGATTCTTAGTCCGGAATATATTTTTGAAGATTTTATTGAAAAAAAATTAAACCTTGTGGTACATCAATTATTTTATACCAGAATCATTTCTTGATTAGTATAATTGAAATTGATAAAAGAGGCACCATTGTGAAGTTAATATTTTCAGAGATAAATCAAATTAAAAAAAAAAAACTGTTGAAGATAATGACAACGTGTGGAAGTTAATGACTTTAAGGTGAGGATAAATGATAACTGGTACGAGTAATGATTTTGAGTCAATTATAAAGTTTAATGTTACAAAAAGAAAGAAATAAAACAACTCGATTAAGAATCAACAAAATATTTTAATCATAAAATCACAGATATATGTCAAAAAATATAAAATTTTTAGATGATTATTGAATAAACATTATTGTTTTAATTAAAATAAAGCGTACTTATTTATGATAGGTACAGAGGCCAGCACAACAAGTTACCCCATTCTGTCACAATTCTTTGATATATTTTCAACTTTATTACAAAACTATATAAGGTTCATGTTTAATTGGGAAAATTTGACAGTTTGGGATAGCTTGATATGCTGGAGTCTGTACTTATATTTCTAGTCTCAATGGTTTTCTTCTCATTTTTACAATAATTATATTTCTTATTATTTAATTAATGTGAAAAAAATATGTAAATAGGTATTTCGAAAATACTTCTGATTCTGATCCTGGCTTATAATCATACAAACAGTTTTCCAATAATTGATGATTTATAATTAATTAAAAAAATGAGGAACTTAAAGAACTTGTAGCATTAACATTAAACGCCTCCACTAATCGTATCATTCAAGACAAATATGATATAATCATCAAATAAATAATAGAAAATACTGATTAAAAGTAGTAGGTAGTTACATTAAAATTTTGATGTTGAGGGTTTAGGTTCCCCATAATCACCAATGTAAAAAGAGTTGCTTTGTCCTATTTTAATATCAGAAAGAACAACTATTTTTTTATTTGGATTTTGCTTACTTTGGTTTCGATTTACAAATTTTGACAATGGGGCAACATAATTATTAGGATTAATATTTTCAATGTTTCCATGGCTATAATTTGGAAGACATCCTAAATCATATCCATGGATACATTTATTATCGGTATTACAATCAAAGCAGCTGAGTTGTCTAAGAACTGTCGTTGGAACAGTATTATCCCATAGGACTTGGTACACGGAAAGAGTGCCCTTGAAGGGTTTCAAATTTTTTGGAATTAATCTTTCTTTAGTTATTATTTCCCCTTCATCCACCTTCTTGATAATAACATTATCAATAGTTTGCATTAACGTATCACAAAATTGATTATAAGTGCCAATATCTTTACCAAAAAGAGTCATACGATCAGCCGTCCTTTTAAGCACTGCTCCTACCCCATCAGGTGCACCCTTTCCGTGTCCCGCTTCAGAGTAGTTCCATGTTACTTTCTTAATTTGATGAAAATCTTGGCATATTTGTGTAATTATAAAAAACATATACTTATTTCGGTATTGCGAAGATGGCGAGTCAGATAAGAAATGTAGGGTTTCAATTAAAGGATTAACTTCAACAACGTGCTGAATTAGGGGCACCAAGTGTGCCCAAATAGCTGGTGCGTCATGCCGCAAGCAATCACTAACTGTGCAAAAAGAAATCGGAGTAACAACACCGAAAGTAAAATTGTGAGTGTACGCCACAGAAGTGTGTAAAGACACTTGTTGGCGGCTACCGCCGAAATGAAAAGCCTGGACTTCTTCAGCAAATTTTAGAGCATAATTTTCTGAAAAATCGACATGTAGAAATGCTTCCTGAACCGATAAGTTGTTTTTAAGAGTTTTAATGCCATTATATTGGAAATTAATCTTGTGAACATGATTTAAGAATGCTAACACATCTGCTTCAAATCTAGTTATTGCTGTTTTAATACTAATTGTAGTCTTTATTTTTTCAGTCAACTGTTGTTTTTTCTTAGTTCCATTTTTCAGTGTAATATCTTTGGTTGTTTTTCGCCATTCGTAAAATGATACATTGCTATCGGAAACATTAAAAAATTCTAGATGGTTTGATGAGCAAGTATTACAACTTCTATTTAAACATGCTAAATTCCTCGAGTCACAACACAGATTTGATAGTAATTGCTCACAATTTCTTACATTTACTACACAAGCTCTATGCAAACCTTGTATAAATAACTCCATATTTAGATGTCGTGAACAGAGACAAGTATCCCTATTGGTAGGTTTTGGAAAAACTGTCCAAAAAGGTCGTAGTTTACAAAAGGTAGAGTAACTTATTTTTATACCAACTTGAGAAAGAAATTTTTGATAAAGTACCTTTAATGGAGCATTTAGATACCGTTTCTGCATCTTAACTTTATTTTTCGTCACAAATTCTTTTTTACTAGCGCTTATAGTACTATTAGAATCATCGTTATAAAATGTATGAACTTTTTCTTCAAATGATTTGTGACCTGATATTATGCATATTTAGTTTTACCCTGTTTTACTGACTTAGAAGAGTCTATGTTTATTTGACTATGTTTGTTCTTATTTTCTTGCACTTGAAGTTTCTTATTTAATCTTTGAATTGTTTTTCTTTGGGTTTCAACTGTCTTTTTATATTTATTAATAGTATTTAGCAACACATACCTCTTCTTATATTCGTTATAACGTATCCTTCTTACCACCGCTTTCATAGCAGGAGAAAATTGATGTAATGGATCACGTAACCTCTCTGTCTTGATCTGTCCCTCTGTCTTATCTATAGCCTCTTCTTCAGCTTCTATTACAACTGGCTCAAATGTAGGCATCGTTTCTTCTTGCTTTTTCATTAACCTGTACCTCTTGGAATTCTCCTTCCATTTTTTCCTTTGCTCACGTTGAGCGCGAGGTGTTCGTTCCTTTATAGGTTTAATTTTACCTTCTTCTTTTCTTTTCTTATATTTTTTACGTCTTTTCTCTTGTTCTATGGCTAACAACTCTGGATTATTTTTTATTTCCAAATATTTTCTCCTTTTACACTGTCGTTGTTGTTCTAGACGGCGTTCTTTTATTGCCTTTATGTTTATTGGTGGCATTTTGAATAGACACCTTAAAACAAAAGTTATCGTATAAAAATATATTTGCAATGTATTAAAAACTTTATGTAAAAGTGTTTCTAAAAGAATTCAAGTTCAAAATCATTATCCTCAACAGCTGTCATTATTAAAAACAGATCAAGTCATTATATTCCCTATTTGTCATTATAGGCAACACACATTTTGAAGCGAATGATGTTGGTGAAAATGACGAATTCGAGAAAACAGGTTGTAACTTGTCGAAACCCAACCAATTCTGCATTGAATCACATTGATATGAATAAGTTCACTTTAGATACATAATAGTAGCAAACAATATGATTAATGTAACAATTATTTACAACAACCGACAGCAAAAGTGTAATGACTTCTTGTATAACAAATTTGTAAGAATGAAATTTAAGCTTACCTGGTCGAAAAACACGAGACGTCCACTCCGTCCAAACCGTTCAACTCGACTGAGGGTGGTGCGGGGAGCGTACTGCGGGATTCAAACTCCGTGCATTGCAAAACCATAGAGAATTATATAAAAAACAATCTTTGCTCCGTATAATGACTTTTTTTTTATGACAAACTTTTAGTGTGTTGGTTTCTTAAATTAAAATGAAGGAAATGTATATAATATACGGTAATTGGAAACTTTGATCTTTTGAGGATGATTTGGCAATTAAAAATAAGACGGCGAGGTTTATTTGATTTTTTTATGAGACGAAATATCCACGCGTAGCCTTGTGGGACATGCGAGATAATGACGTTTGAGGCATATTTTGACTTAAATTTGAAATTAAACTATGTTTAATATCATATTTTAGTGTGTTAATAGTTGTGCCGGTAGTTAAAGTATCTTAAGACCTTGTTGCTATTAATTATGGTTCCATTACGAAGAAGTATTGGGACTGGACACGTTTTATCCTCCATTTCTAAGAATCACCCCAGCACATCAAGCTACCTGAAACTGACAAATTTTACCAATCAACTTTGAACTTTATGCTTAAAACAATAAAGTTGAAAATCGATTAAAGAAATTTGACAGATTGTAGTAGCTTGATGTGCTGACGTCTGTACATACAGCGATGTCAAAAACATAAAGGTTTTCTGTCCATAGACTGATTTATTTTGAACATAGAATCCCAATGTCTGCTGTAATTCAATTGTTATAAGGCATTATCGGGGATGGTGAGAATGTGTGTTAGAAGTATGATGTTTTAGCCTACGCCAGGCTATGTTGAAAATCACTTACTCGCCTTTTTACAAAATGTATTTTTTTCATCAGATTTATATGATTCACTAGCTGCGCCCCGCGGTTTCACCCGCGTAAATGTCGATGCCGTGGGAATATCGGGATAAAAAGTAGCCTATATGTTAATCCAGGGTGTCAGCTACCTCCATACAAAATTTTATCAAAATTGGTCCAGCCGTTTGAGCGTGAAGAAGTAACAAACAAATAAACACACACACACTCAAACATTCACAAACTTTCGCCTTTATAACATTAGTGTGATAATATTTATTTTCCAGGTGGACGTGCAAGCTTACGACCAAGGCGAGCCTATGATGTCTTCAGTTACTAGTCTTACTGTTTACGTCAGTCATTCTGCTACTGTGCCGCCAGATGTGAGTACCCACTCTGAAGCATTGCCAGCTAAAAGTAGATCATGATAAATCTAAAACAAACAGCAAAATAAATTGTTTACCTGTCGTTGGTTGAAGGCAACAAAATGAACCTTATTTACCTACTCTCTAAGGCGTGCTATACTTGTTCGGCTCGGTTCATTCGATTCGGCAATATTTGAGGAACAACAAAGCCAAAGCAATTAATTCGTTATATTATATTCGATTTTGCTGACCGGCTGTTCTAAACGCTGAGCCGAACGAGTCTGTAACACGCCTCATCATCTGCCTAGCCTTTTCCCAACTACGTTGGGGTCGGCTTCCAGTCTAACCGGATGCAGCTGAATACCAGTATTTTACAAGGAGCGACTGCTTATCTGACCACAGCCAAATTACTAGGTTACGTTACCCCACGGTAAGACTGGTTGTCAGACTTTCGGGCCTCTGACAACCCGTAACGACTGTCAGAGATCCACGAATGACAGCCGGGACCAACGGCTTAACGTGCTTTCCGAGGCACGGAGAGGTCTTGATATGTAAAGATAGTCGCCATGCACGGACCAATCGCGGCAAGCGTACACGCCTAACTTTAAAAATAATTATTGCAATGCGAATGTTTAACAAGTACCTTACTTAACTATGCTTTAAAGACAGAAACATAAGATTTAGCTGACAAGGAGACCTGACCTTCAATCGAGTTTCCGTCTAAACTCCTTATTTTTCAAACACGTCTCTCTCTCTCTCTCTTAAGCACTTTCCTAATCCCCCTATTTCTATCTCTTTCAGGTGGGCCTTGGCTTCGCAGACACGCTATACACGGAACACGTAGCAGAGAACTCTCCTAACGGCACGCTAGTCAGAATCCTGCCTTTGTTGAACAAACGCGAACACTCACCCGACACGCCACTCAAGTGTCGTCTCACCGAGTCGTCACAGCAAGGTAAGGTGAAAGGTTAGTAGCAAAATGAAGATATCACCGTGTTCCTGTGTTACTTCTCTTTTTGCTACTCTGTGTACCTACTTCTTTAGTCTTATGTTTTTGTGTGTATTTTGGTAATCTGTGGTGATAATATTTTCCTTATTTCTAAAGTGATTGCTAACATATACTTTTAATGAATGTTGAGGAATGCTTTTTTAAAAACAGTGTTATTGGTAAAACATTAACAGCCTCTTAAGAGGTCATTGTACTCATCATTATGAACAACTTGTACTATGGGACAGCAGATTTTTTTTTTTCGCGATTTCAGTATTGGTCCCATAGTAAAAGTTGTTCATAATGATGAGTACAATGACCTCTTAAGAGGTTGTTAATGTTTTACCAATAACCCTGTATAAGTAAGTATAAGGGGGTTTACACAAAATCCTAAGTAGAGAAGTCTGTTTTTAAAAAGTGTGGTCAGTAACAATCCAAAATTTTCACGGTGTGTTTAAAAAATGCCTAACATGTGTCCACTTGAACGAAGCCTCCGCTGTCCGTCCGTCCGACCAGCCGTTCATCCGTTCGTCGGTTCGTCCGTCTGTCTGTCAGAGGGCTGTATCTCATAAACTGTAATAGGTAGTTGAAATTTTTACAGTGGGTATTTATATTGCCGCTATAACAACATCGTGATCGTGATTCGTGATCTTTATAACAACAAATAATAAAAATAAAGTTAAAAATTAAAAGGCCTCACAAGGAACGTGTTTTTTTCGGCATTTTCTGCCTTGTGGTACGGAACCCTTGGTATCGAAGTCTAAAGTTTTTTTACAAAACTAACATAAAACATCTTTCACAGGAGTATTCTACGTGAAACTAACAGACGAACGAGACTGCGCAATCTACCTCAACACAAGTTCCTTAGACTACGAAACTCTTGGAGAATACTCTTTAGAAGTCCAACTAGAATCCATCCAGGGGTTGATAAACCCTGAAAGCAGTAAAGCAACGGTCAAAGTGCATGTAACCGATGCGAATGATAACGACCCAGTGTTTGCGTTCCCTGAACAAAGCAGTGTTTCGGTCGCGAAGGGAAAGTACTTCGCGATTGTGACCAAAGATATGTTGTTGGGGACCAATGTTTTACAAATCAAGGTCAGTTTTAATACTTTTTGTATTTTTAGCATTTACTTTTACTAATGTCTGCTCTCTATGTAACTAATGAAAGTGTAAAAAAAACCCTATTATGGTAATATTTTTACGTAATCACTCACGAAAGGGAATTAGCAAAACATTTTGTATTAAGAGCGTTTACGCCGTGCGGCATTTCATACAAACTTTCAAGCCTTTGTATTTCGAAATGATTGAACCGATTTTAATGAAACATTATACCTACGCATAAACAGGATACAACCGTCTAAAAATGATACATAAGAACATTTTCGAAATGTCTTATTTAAATAAAGATAACTGGAAATCTCTGTCTCTATGGAAAATTTAAAATGGGTCTAATTTGGCTGTAACACTATTTTTCGAATATGTTCTTAAATAACTTTTTATACCTTTGCATTCTGCTTATGCGTATGAAGTTTCATTAAAATCGGTTCATTCATTTCGAAAAACAAGGGCTTGAAAGTTTGTATAAAATGCCGTACAGCGTAAACGCTCTTAAGAGGGTTTCAACTTTATATTTCTCCACCTTTTCCAACAATTATTGTTTGAATAAAATTATTAAATTTTACAACACAAATACCCGCATCGTGGCAGCTTGCTATACTAGACTACAGTCTACAGTACAGTATTATTTAGCTGGTACACCAGCTAAATAATACTGTTCAAAATCCATCAAAATATTCACGACCGCGTAAATTATTACCAGATAGATACCCTGCGCACTATGCAGTAAAATTGTACTTCGTTATTTAAATAGCGCAGTCAATCATGTAATGACAAAACTAATTAACAATACATTGGATAATTAGTTACATCATTACCTGTTCATTCCATTAATATTACGAGTCGTTTTAATCGTGAACCATTTACCAACCAGTCACTTATTTGATACTAGGCAAAAGACAAGGACAGTGGGGATTTCGGCAAGCTGGAGTACCACAAGAACTCCTGGACGAAGGCTGCCGAAGAGTACTTCAGTCTCGATGCGGACTCCGGAGTGATAAGCAATATAAAGACGTTTGAGAATGTGCCTAAAGAAGTGCTACCGTTCAAGTTTAGTGTGACTGCGAGAGACAACCCTAATTCTGCGCAGGATTACAATATTGCGAGGGCTTCGGTTATTGTGAGTATTTGCACATTTTTTATCGTTATTTTTTTTAATTGGTTAGATGACGTCACGACTGTATTGCCGAAAGTGAAGATGAAGCACATTTTAGCAGTTGTTTCTTATTATTTTAGAAGGGCGTAGGTATACAAGGTGGCAGAGACTTCGACGCGTAACCTGTCATTGTTACAGTTTGTGTGTCGATATATATCCTGCATAATAGAATTAAAATTGATATTCAAATGTTATCAGAGGTGATAAAATTGTTATTTCTAATTAATCTATATATATAAAATTCAAAGTCCTGACTGACTGACTAATATATCAACGCACAGCCTAAACCGCTGGTCCTAGAGACATGAAATTCGGAGGGTGTGTTCGTTGTGAAGAGTATGTATCCACTAAGAAAGGGTTTTCCGAAATTCCACCCCTAAAAGGGTGAACGGTCCCCCCGTTCACTCTCATGGGTGAAACTTCACGAGGACGAAGTCGCGGGCAGAAGCTAGTAATTTAATAAATAATTTATATTGTCAGTTGGGTTCAGTGTTGAATTTGATATTTTCTTTAAGACAAAGTTGTGCAATGGTTGGAAAAACCTACTTCAAATTGCGTAATCAATACGTACAGTCAGTTATAGCAATTAGTTAACCCCACGTTTACATAAATGGTTGAGATTATTTAGAATACGAAATGATAGAATTTTTTAAATTCTTTTATATTTTACTAGCTGCGCCCCGCGGTTTCACCCGCGTAAATGTCGATCCCGTGGGAATATCGGAATAAAACGTAGCCTATATGTTAATCCAGGGTGTCAGCTACCTCCATCAAAATATTATCAAAATTGGTCCAGCCGTCTGAGTGTGAAGAAGTAACAAACATATAAACACACACACACACACACACACCCCCACATACAAACTTTCGCCTTTATAATATTAGTGTGATTTATTGGAGCAAAGTAAATGAAATACAAAAGAATTATAAAATTCTATCGATTCGTATTTTAAAAAATCTCAAATTAATTGTTATAACTGACTGTACAAGGAAAATTATTGTCTATCAAATAGTTACTCAGTGTCGATAGAACTGTTAATGACGTTGTTTTTCATACCGTGCGTAATACTTGTTTGTAATTTTCGTTTAAAAATATCCGTTACACCTAATGTTTTAACTCATCACTTATACAAGGTGTAACAGAATAAACGCAAGTCCTGAAAGTAGTTTGTTCGTAATTGATTACTGAATCGATTTCGGTAACTTTTAATATAGGTATTTTTTTCAAAAATTATGTATTTTTCCATACTGACCGCCGATTGAGCCAAAGAAAAGTAAATCTTATTTCAAGGTAATAAGACTCAATTTTAAATGCACAAAGTAATGATAGGCTCAACACAAATTACTTAATAATAATAGTTAGCTTTTAAAAAAAAAGTTTAGGTCATTGTATTATGCTTTTAACTCTATACTCTAATTGGGGTGTATGAGGTCTTGCGTTAATCATGTTACACGTCGTATTATTATCTTCAATTTCCAGATAAACCTCCTTCAAAAAGAGAACCAACTAGTCTTCGAAGTGTCAGACCTAAACGCCGACGTTATGCGTCGACGATCGCGAAGCTTACTCACTGTTATTGAAGAGAAAACCGGACTTTACGCTGGATTGGAGAAACTGACTTCAAGACATTACTTAGGAGAGAATGGAACGCTTGAGAGTGATACGAAGGGCACCGATGTGTGGTTGTATCTCATTGATCCGAATACGGGAGAGATTCTTAGTAGGGAATCGAAGCCTGTTAAAACGTAAGTTATTTTTTATTACATTGTTCATAGATTATGTGGTAAATAGTCTGAATAGGAAAGAGTTCATCTCTTCTGTTATTACTAGCTTAGGTGACTTCAGTTTTTGAGGTTTGAGTCTTAATAAAAAAAAGTTAACAGCAGTTTCATGTCCAAAATGTCCTTGAAGTCAAAAAACTCGCTTCACCTGCCTCGACCGAGTAAGAAAGTGGTATCAGCTGGTTTGTTCAGCTTTAGGATTCGAATATCAGTTACACCTAAAACTAAACAGATATTCGGGAAGTTAAATGACTTCCCCTCCCCCCTTCCCCCCTCTCTCCCTTCGACCTTCCCTCCCACCCCTCCCTTTCCTTCCCTTCCTTCTTCCTTTCTTTCTTTCTGATTCGAATATCAGTGACATCTAAAACTAAACAGATATTCGTTAAGTTAAATGACTTCCCCTCCCCCTTCCCCCTCTCCCCCTTTGAACCTCCCCCCACCCCTTTCTTTCCTTCCCTTCCTTCTTCCTTTCTTTCTTCTTCTTCTTCAATAAAAAAAAAATAGACTGCTACCCATAAAATCTATATTATTTCAAACATTTCACAGGCAAAGTCCTTACGGTACATCAAACTAACCAACCCTTTTCCACCTCCCAGAGCAATAGACAGCGGCATCCACAAAGCGGTGGCGGCCCGCCTGCAGTCCCCGGTGAGCCCGGCGCGCGGCCCGCTGGCCCCGGCACACACGCCGCGCGCGCCGCACATGGCGGCGGCCCCGCTGGCCACAGCGCTGCCGGCCGCTTTAATCGCTTTAGCGGCCGTTGTACTAGTCGCTGCCATCGCTGCTACCATCTACATTTGTGCATCTTGGAACAGGTGAGATTATAACTTAAGGCGAAAGCGCCAGGGTAGCCCGCGAAATTCAATTTTTTTAGGTTTTTTGCAATTTGCTGGTCAGTATTAAGTTGTACGTTGATTGAAATATGATTCGCGACCATAACAAATATGTATTTACAGAATTATAATCATTAAAGTCTATTGTCTGTGTGGTGCCGGACTTAAAGAAATAGCACCACCCCATGCTTCCCGTGGGTGTCGTAAAAGGCGACTAAGGGGCGTACCGGAGAATGGGCAGCAGCGTTCTCTATGCATTCCACCACCATACCATACTGCGATCGCCAACCCGCCTGCCAAGAGTGGCGATTGTGACAAACCCCCCCCTTTTGGGGGAGGCCTATGTCCAGCAGTGGACGTCTGTCGGCTGAAATGATGATGATGATGAATCATTTAAGTCATCAACACAACTCTCTAAGACCAGACCTACTGAATGACTATTTAATGAAATCTTGACATTTTAGGATTACACTAACTTAACAAGTTGTATTACTGAGTCTAATGATTATGATTCTGTAAATACATATTTTTTACGGTCGCGAATCATATTTTAATCAACGTACAACTTAATAATGACCAGCAAATTGGAAAAAAAAACGTAAAAAAATTTGAATTTCGCGGGCTACCCTTATTAACATCAGGCCTATATACCTCGAAGTGTTTAAAGTGTACTTATAGTAAGCCCTCATTTCGCCAATTAGGTTTAAGTCCCATATAATAGGGAGCGAGCGTATTGCCATCAACTGGACACAAACCTAGACTCCGGCCTGCTACTGAGAAATTTCTGATAGAAAAACCCAATAACACTTTGCTCGACCTGGAAATAGAACCCTGAACCTCATGCTCAGCAGTGTAGCGCTTGCAACTACTAAACTAACGAGCCAAACAAGGGCTTAAGAGTGTTTACGCCGGGCGGCATTTCATACAAACTGTCAAGCCCTTATTTTTCGAAATGAATGAACCGATTTTAATGAAACTTCATACGCTAAAAAGTTAGTATAGAACATTTTCGAAATGTCTTATTTAATAAAAGATATGGAAAACTCTGTTTTTAAAGAACATTTGAAATCAGTCTAATTTTGCTGTAACACTATTTTTCGAAAAAGTTCTCTACAATTTTTTTAGATCTTTGTATCCTGCATATTGGTATGAAGTTTCATTAAAATCGGTTTATTCGTTTCGAAAAATAAGGGCTTGAAAGTTTGTTTGAAATGCCGTACGGCATAAACGCTCTTAAATGACTTGCTAAAGCCACACAATTTTCTTCTATACAGCATTCTATCACAAACAAGTTGTGGGTGTGGTCATATTTCTATCGAAACATCAACATAGTTGGGAAAAGGCTAGGCAGAAATGATGATGCGTTTCTGATGTATTTTTTTATTTATTTGCTACTAGCTTCTGCCCGCGACTTCGTACGCAGATCCTGTTGCATATGCCAGCGACAACGGGGTCGTCAAAATCGAAGATCTGAAACGTCTGATGTCGAATTCTAAGAGCCCGGGGACGGGACGGGTTGTAGTGTCAGCGAGACACAACAACCCGTTAGAATTTCCCACTCAATGATTTTTCTCTGCAGCGAGACGACTTTGAGCCGGGTCCCATTGCACAGTTTCGGCGGAGTGAGTTTCCGAAGAAGCATAATTGGGACACCGACCTTTAACTTAATGGTGTGCGCTGGTTGTCCACTTGCACTGAGGGAATTGAGAAATTCTACGGGGTGGCGTCATCTTGGTCGACAACAGTGTTTATTGAAGAGCAATTTCCCTCAATTTCCACGAGAATGCATTCATTGATCGCTGAAGCTTAGTCGTTTCTGGGTGTTAAAATGGCTCGTTCACACACCCAAGAATTATGTTGGTGCGGTATCCTATTGATGTCCCCGTACACCAGGCGAATCAAATCTTCTAAGGTAGACACCACTCTCCCAAGTACCTCAGGTAGAACCACCTGGCCACCGTCTACTGGTAGCCTTCCCTCACTCAATTTTAAGAGAACATCAAAAAATTCTTGGGCGTGTACATTCCCGCCAAGATGTGCTCTCATATTCATCGTTAAGCGCAATCTATGAATATGTGGCCATAAGAAAGAGTATTTCAACAAAGCATTCACCTCATCAGCCCTAGTTCCTCGCGTCACCACAGGCAGCGTTTGTCGGAAATCGCCGCTAAACAGAACTGTAACGCCACCCATCATTTGCTGGTTCCTGCGGATGTCCTGCAAAGTCCTGTTTACCGCCTCTACTGCTTTTCTGTTTGCCATAATGCATTCATCCCACACGATTAAACAGCAATCTTTAAGCACGCGCCCTTTGTCACTGTTGCGTGACACTCAACAAACAGGTGTTTCATTACTCTCTAAATCTATGGGAATCTTAAACATTGCGTGCGCTGTTTTGCCACCAGGAAGCAGTGTTGCGGCGATTCCTGACGATGCTACTGCAATGGCAATCTTGTCTTGCCTCCTGACCTCTGCGAGAATGCCAGCGGTGACAAATATTCTCCCTGTTCTACCAGGAGCATCCAAGAAAAACATTTACCTTGGCCGAGCCGAGTCAAGGATGGTGTCGAAAATTTGCTTTTGCTCTGAGGTAAACTTAGAGACATGGTCATTGACGACGGTGACGATGCTACTGCAATGGCAATCTTGTCTTGCCTCCTGACCTCTGCGAGAATGCCAGCGGTGACAAATATTCTCTCTGTTCCACCAGGAGCATCCAAGAAAAACATTTACCTTGGCCGAGCCGAGTCAAGGATGGTGTCAAAAATTTGCTTTTGCTCTGAGGTAAACTTAGAGACATGGTCATTGACGACGGTACTCATAGCTCTTGGATCATAATTTATTTCAGAGTTGTACTCTCTGTTTCCAAGCTCTTGTACATCCAGATGTTGTGGAGTCGGTAGCCCATAATCCACCAGAGAACTGCCGCAGATCGAAATGACCATATCTTGAAGTGAACTAAGGCAACTGTTTAGAACGCGCTCATCAGTTGCCTCAGTATTATCTTTTGTAGTGCGTCTCAGACCTCTTAGGAAGTCTTCGGACAGAAGATGCCGATATTTCTCCCACAACAAAAGCGGATTTGCAATACCGCAGAACACCAACATGACGACAAACAGATGTCGCAAACGACTGAGATTGTCACTAATGCTGGCCTCCTCAAGTGCGTTGTCCCAGTGCTGATCACCGTCGAGAAGGTGGCGTACTACGCAAGCAGCGTGGTATGTGGGATACTCAATGTCATCGACTGTCCTTAGAAACGCAAATGATGTTGGGCTGTGCACTGTGTGCAGTAATATTCGCAAATAATAGCACTCGCCATTATAAGGGTGCACAGTGGAAACCCGTCCACGGCGTGTCCGCATCGACGTCGATTAAATACACCTCTTTCCTTGTCGTACGTGTAGTACTACGGCACCTCATCATAGGTGAGAGATCTAGCAAAGTTGTCCCCTTCACAGAGTCTGGAAAAGGCCAATTTCAGTCTATCAAAAAGTACTCTGTGAAGGCCAACAGGAAAATTAAACACATCAACCAACACAGACAACAAAGGTAACCCCCGTTTTTATAGCATGAGAGCGGCACATCAGCACCTATAACATCACTTTTTGGGAACAAAACCATAGCGCGATCTAACTCGACGCCAACGCCATCCATCTAGTTAGAAAACGGAAACTACATAAATTATTTACCCAAATTAATTAAATTATGAATAAAACTAAATTGTCGTTAATTTAACAGACAATTACATTAGTTTTGCATTACAAAAAAAATTTGATAACAGCAGCAAGGATCAAAACTAAGAATTACATACTTAAATGAATTACCTACAACAAATGTGCTTGGTAAGATATAGCTTAGAACCAAAAGTTTGACTTGAATTCATGATAGTGTAGCTTGTTGTACCGCCAATCAATCTGTTTAGTAATATTGGTGTGAAACTCTCCATACAATTAGATATAACATGTGAAGTTCTCAGATTTCATAACAGTATCGTTCCTAATACACATAAAAAATGCAAAATCTAAAAAAAAAGAATTTTACGATTTTTTAAAACAATATTATGGGATTTGAACTCGCACCCTTTAGTACGGTAAACGGTCGCCTGACCTTACCGCTAAATTCCCCGATGACATATTGTTGAAATAGCTGTTCCCTTGCAATTTATAATATTACTGCCCCGCTCCTTTATAAAAATAGCGTGATTATTATGTTCCCAGAGTTAAAGTTTTATTTTTAAGTAAATAAATAAATAAACATGTCATTTTGTGCATTCAATTACTTTGTGTATTCAATTACGAACAAACACATTTTAAAATCAATATTGCTTACCTCCCATAACATACGGCGTGATAATATGTAGCCTAAAGCCTTCCTTGGTTTACTAAGAACATTTTTGCTGAATTTCAATTCAATCTATCCAGTAGTTTTGGCGTGAAGCTGTACCATACACACAGACAAACAGACAAACAGACAAACAGACAAAAATTCTAAAAATTCACTTTTTGTCATCAGTTACGTTTTTCTAACAAAAGCCACTTATTTTTTCTCGAAAATTCACAATGTACAGTTTTTCTTTCGTTACTGTTTTATTATATGTATAGATGATGAGTTTATGACACTATTTGATTGTATTTTTATTGTACCATTTAGTTTATAGTCTAAATTGGATTGTTAATTGTTGTGTGTAATGGACGAATTTAAAATCAATTATTGCTGTGTAGCGTCTGACATCTTATATTTGTACGCCGTTCAGGCAAAACATGACTGTCATAATTATAATTTGATGTAACATCTTGCATGCTATGTGTGTGTATACTCATGTTTTGGACAAATAAAAAAATATCTTAGCTTATGACCATAATCGCGAAAAAATTATCAACTGTCCCATACAATATTTCAATACCTACTCGACCCAAATGTATAATGTATAATAGGGGCAACTGATTATTTTTTCGCGATTACGACGTTCAATCAATCAAATTATTATTATTGGTACCATGTAGAAAATTGTTCAGTTTCACACTTTTAAATATATGACCATACCTTTCTGATAAATGTTGTAATACATGCTTGATGCTTTTACATATTAAATATACCGGAACTGGAAAAGGAATAGACAGTATTTAGAAACTATTTATCAGTAAGTATCGAAAATCTTCTTCAGTTTAACCTTCAGAGAACTTCCAACTCTTGGATCTTTAACCACGCAACGCATACTCGTATTCTCACGTCTTTAAAGAAACCCTTGTTAAGATAAATATGTTAAAGAACTGCAGTGGAATAAGGAAATAATTTTGTAGTAAAACACTAACGTTATTGTCCCCAGATACAAGAAACACAAAGAACAAGCCATACAGCAGTACGGTACGCTCAGTATGAGCATGCCAACACCGCGACCGGCGTCGGGTTACGAATCAAGTGAGGACGAACCCGCGCCCCGGTACGAAACACAGGTAAATAGACGAGTATGTACTACCTTTTTCATTATCATTCGCATGGTAATAGTTAGTGCTAGCTTCGCATGCGAGATAGAAAATGTTGCAAGTAAGTTTTACTGAGTTTCATGTAAAGGCGTGTAAAATACACATGCCAGAAAATCGGGAAAGTAGCTGGAATGAAAGTTACTGCCATGCACGAGTAACTGGCACAGTTTGCAAGTATTACTGGCATGCAAGTTGTGCCCTTGCATGCCAGTATTACCATCGCGTCGCACAAAAGTATGCTTTGGCAACCCCCCGCGTCCCCCTCCTTCAACGGGCATGCAAGATAACCAAATGTTGTGCTAGCTACTTGTATGCCAGTTAGCGTATACACATGACAGTAGCTGGCACGTGCAAGGAGCTGTATGCTAGTGTGCAAGCTACGGGCATGTGTATCTCCAGCATAAGTTATTGGAGCGATTTAAAAATTCGTAAATCTCTGTATACTTGACGAGAAAATGTATTAAAATATATTTACTGGGCAAAAAGCAAGCGAGATCGAGGTCAAGAATAGGCACATTTCGCAATAAAAAAGGCATGAATATGATACCCAAAACAAAACCAAAAGCTTCGTCAAATGATTTACCTATTTATATTTTTAACTTGTAGTAGCACTATTTATGAGGGCGCCGACCAAACGCCGACCGCGCAGTGGCGCCCTCATCGTTTGTTTGGTTATTTCTTTTATTTTAGAATGAAAATGCAGAAAATAAGCACACACAAAATAGTGGCCACTATTATCCGTTTTAGTGATTATAATAAAACTAAACAAAAACTACCGTTTATAATAATATTAACGTATAATCCTTTGGAGTATTTTCTGCATTTTCATTCTAAAATAAAAGAAATAACCAAACAAACGATGAGGGCGCCACTGCGCGGTCGGCGTAGCCATGTCTTGTAATAAAAATAAACAATAGAAAATAATTTGCACTTCTGCACGCTGTAACTTCGCAACAAAATTCGCTCTTTATTCATTGACATCGAGAAGGTTCTGGATAAAAGTATTAATATCATTATATTTACAGGTCCTAAACATGGCAGTGGATGACGCAGATTTACAGCTAGACTTCAGTCCAAACAACCATGCTTTTAACATACACAGCGTGCAATATCTATCGAAAGACAATGGTAAGTTTTACTTGTATTATTAAATAAAAACTCGACCTTCTTACATCATTGTTAACAAGTATACATCTCATTTCATGAGCCTAAGGGTAATTAAAACAATTAATTTATTAGTACACTACCTACATTTCATATACTTAGCGAACGTTACGATAAATCGACTCTATAAAGTCTTGGATCATACAAGAGGCATTAAATATGTAATACAAATGATTTAGCTTACCACTACAATGTGTCTTATCCTTAAACACTTGAAATATTATTAGTTACCTGCAAAAATATGATATGGCTGACGCAACGTAATAATTCTTTTCAGGTGAACGCAGCCCAACCCTCTCAGAAACAGCAACCACAGCCCGCGCCTCAAGCGTCAATGAGAATGGCGGCACACTCAACAACATGCACAACAGCCAACTATTCGAGTCAATAGTCAACAACCCGACACTCATACGTAACACTCAAACGCTCAACCGTCGAGTACCAAACGCTCATCCGCTCAACAATGCGATAGGAACGTTACCACGCGTCAACAACAATGGAGTTGGTGGCGGGTTGTTGGCTACGACGCTGGGAAGGAAAATAAATGGTGGGAACAATCATAAGAAAAAAGCTACTCACCCTATTATGGCGTATGATGAGATACCTGGATTGCAGAGGTTCGTTTCGTTCATTCTATTTTCATGCTCAATTACCTACAGCTCGAGATACATACAGTTGATCATATTTGTATATAACTATATAATTCATTACCAAAAAACATTAAAGAAGCTAAAACTAATTTATATTTTAAAAAAATGTTAAAGAAACACATCTTCGACAGCTTCAACATAAATAAATAAATAAATATTATAATTTGTCTGGTATTGTATAGTGTGCACGGTGCTTTACAACAGTGCTGATAAGAATAGCGCGCTCGATGTTTACAACGACACGCGCGTTCGTGTAATTTATTATGATGTACCCACTCAACAAAATTAAAGTAACTAATTATGTACTTGCTAACTGCATGTCGAGCGCTCTGGACTATTTTAACAATTACCTGCATGTTAAAACTTTGTTTCTCATTAAGTGATTATGTAAATCTTTGAGAAATAAATGATATTTTAAACCGTATTTGGTCACCATTTAGCTACGAAAGCCCTCCATTAGACCGATAAATCTGTCTTCTGTTGTGCTGACGTCTTGTTGGGTCCCGAGTGGCTATACTGCAGCTCGGGATACATTCAGATCAAATGCACGTTTCGATAATTTATCGGCCTTTTGACATTTCTATCGATGATTCGGCTGTCGAAGCTACGGTATCGTGGCGTTCATTTTGTTCGGCTAACCCAAACGCTTGGTCCTGTCGACACTGTCTGTCTGCACAAACGAGTGACATATGAACGCGACGATCGCGTTTTCGCACGAACGATCTTTTTGGTTAGCCCAGCACGTACGTTTATCAAAAAAATGGAACTGCTAATAATAGCTTTTTCTATTCCAGGGCATCAGACAACGATAATGTAACGTTCGGCAAGAGAAACTTCTCTGGTTATAATTACGACCAATCACCAGTGGAGACCACTACGGAGTTATAAAACCGTAACGTATATAGTGAATAACAAGACTTTCTCTCTTAAAGTGTTAACACAGGACTTATAAAGTGACTAAAACTCTGAAGTGAATGAATGGAAGTGGATTCCGTCCGAAAATCATTAATTAATTTTAAAAACATATTTTTATAACGTTTGTGTTCAACGAATATAATAATTCTCTTCGTGTAAGAATACGACTGAACTTTCGAATAATTAATGTTTAAAAATGTGAATAACGAATTTTTAGATAATTATATTTTTGTACTTAATGGTAACGTGATTTCTTAGCCAAGGCTAGTCCCGTTTTTATGAACAAATGTGCATAATAATGATGTAAATATGGCATTACATGGTGATGTATATATTTAAGGTACCTGAATTGTAAATACAGGTACAAAGACTTCTTTACTATTTTTGTAAATCTCTATCTTTACCCGTCTCTGGCAAAGTGCCATCTATCAACCTTGTTTTAATTTAATACGTAATTTGACATTGTTTATATTGGCGCCAATGTTTGTTCTGAAACTATTTTAAACAATCAATCCTTGACTGCCTTGTGGGAACAAACGTTGGACCAATATATTGGCGATAAAATGAATTTTTCTTACGATTACGTGTAGGTTTTATCTAATTTCATTATAGATTTCTTGAGAACAAAACTTTTTATCTTTCTTCTATTTACATATTCTTTACGAATTTTGTGCCAGTTACTGTTAAAATGTATTATAAGGTTTTTACTACGTCTTTACTTGCGTGCAGAAAGCCGCAAAAAAGCGAACTTTCACCTATTTTTATAAGAAGGAAACATTTTTATACCATCATAACAATACGTGGGCGTAGATTTATAAAAAATAAAATATAATTAGCATAATAAATAAAAATGCTCAGTTTTTTTATAGAATTTTTAGTTTTCAATCTGGCTTCAAAATGTGATTTGTGCCAAACCGATACCTACTAACGTTTTTTTTTTAATTTATTACGTATTGGAGAGTAAAATGTTACCTAATGTAATTTCATTGTATATCTTGTAAAATAATAAAATGTTTATTTTGATTGTGAAGAATAAATTGTATCATAATTTTGTGGTAAAATTGTTAATATAATTTTTGAAATAAATTAATTTTTATTATCAACTTTTGTTTTGAATAAAACTTCCCATTTCAATCTACTCAAATGTTGGCTCGTGTGCATTTCAAATTGGCATGTCATTGTGAACAAGTTCAATATAGTGTCCTTCTCGATAAAATACAGGGTTATTTTTAAAATATGTATTAATAACTTCGTGGTAAATATTAGTAACATCATAAGGAACAACTTTTGCTGTATGACTTTTTACAAAACTTAATAGATTTACCAAAAATAATAAAATAAGTTCTGTTAATAATAAAATAAGTTTTGTTGTTCTGTACACTAGATGTGTATTTTCTATCAACTACCGCCCCTGCATTAGCAACGTACTGTTGTTTTACTTATCTGCTTTATTTTGAAACCGCGTAGTTTTTCACATTAAGGGGCTTACAGGACCTAAACACAAAAAAAATGCAAGTTTTAGAAACAATAAAAGTATATCCAGCGAACGAACTCGTGACACGTAGGCCAGCTACAGTAAACAAAATCAGAAAAATATAATAGTTTTCAGGATATATGCTAGGTAGATAGTGTGTTGAAAAAATAATACAACTAATTTGATACGATAGAAAAAAATCATGAAGATACCTCTAAAAACTTGCTTTTGACAACAAAAACCATACTATTATACATACAATCATTCTGATTTTTGTCAGATTATTCTACAAGCAACATACTAAAACACTAGTATTTTAATTTTTTATTCCAAACAATAGATTTTTTTGTAATTAAATATTGCTTCATATTTTGCAATAAATTACCAGCATTGTGACATCGCGCTTCTCTTTCTTTCTATGCAGTCCTACAGTGACCGCGCTTTAGGTCACCCTTTAAGAGCGATCAATTCAATAATTTTTAATTATACTATCTACGAACAAAAAATTGATGAATTATTAAAATTCGTAAAACAAAAGTTGTTATTTATGATGTTAGTATTATAGTCCTACGAGGTTATTAGTGTTTTACAAATGAGCTTGTTTAAGAAACTACCTACCTATTTACCCGACTGCGCGACGCAAAGGAGTGGTAATGTGTTCATCAGCCTATGTATGTATGTATGTCATCATTTTTTTCATCATCATTCTCCTGCCCTTATCCCAATTTATTTGGGGTCGGCGCAACATGTCTTTTTCTTCCATACTTCTCTATTAGTCGTCATCTCGGTAGTCACCCCCTTTCTAACCATATCATCATTCACACATTCCATCCATCGTTTCTTTGGTCTTCCCCTACTCTTATAGCCATTGACGTCCATACTCAAAACTGAGCCTGTGTTTATATGTTCCTTTGAAGCACTATACAGACCAAACGCCTGGGCCGATTTTTATGATTCACACGTTAATCGATTCCTCTTAGTCCGGCGAGTGTCACTAAAGACATGACGTTAGTGAAAATTCAATATGGCGACGACTGGACGCCATATTAAATATTTTTTTTTTAATTTTTTTTTTCAAAACATATCGAGTGGGGTATCAAAATAAAGGGTTTTAAAAGGTGATTACAAAAATATATTCAACATATATACTTAAAAGCAATTCGAAGTGACAAATCGCAAAAAAACACCTACCAAGAACAAAATCGTCTGCGAAATCTTTCAAATTTGTAAACTAAAAAGCTGAAAATAAAAACTTTATTTAAAAAAATCAAAAAACCCGACTGCGACAAAAAACTTAAGTTAAAAGAAACTGAAAAGCTAAAAACAAGCCCATTTTAAATTAAATAAAAGTTGGAAGCAGGCGGGACCCATTTGAATTTGAAAATACAATAAAAATGGTGTGGGTCCCGCCTGCTTCCAACTTTTATTTAATTTTAAATGGGCTTGTTTTTAGCTTTTCAGTTTCTTTTAACTTAAGTTTTTTGTCGCAGTCGGGTTTTTTGATTTTTTTAAATAATTACTTACTTTGTTCAGAATTTATATACTTAACAACAAAAGTTCTGGAGTTCAATCAACATCATTTTGCTCAACACAAATAAATCCACTTACTCTTACAATATACCATATCTTCTAAGTAACAACGGAGTAAAATAGTGTACCCTTAGGGCGACGTAAAAGGCATATAAAGGGTACAGGTAAGACCCAAAAACCCCATTAAACCATTCTGAATGGTCGTGTCAAATTGAATTTTAATGATCAAACCCAAACCTTTTTGCTGAACCTTCTATGATGAATTAAGTTAAAGTGGTCGAAACCCGTCTAAACTTAAAGTAATTTCATGGGTTTTATGTTAAACTAATCATTGTGAATGGAACACGAAAAGATTTTTGAAAATTCATTGAATAGGCGTTGAAAGTTTTTGTGGAAATTCGTAATTTTCGGCAGCGGCCCTTTGTAATTATAAAAACCAAGATTAGTTGATCACTGTTAAGTTACAAAGACAAAGACAAAGACATTTATTCGTAGGATATGGTAGGTACAAAGTTGGTTGGTACAATTACCGGCACGTAACTTGGCAAGAGATTTTCGTAGTGGGGGAAGTTCGCGCATATAAAAATGTATGAAATTGTGCATGCGCAAACTTCCCCCACTACAAAAACTCTTGCCAAGTTACGTGCCGGCAACTATATAATGGATAAGTTCAACACATCCGCCGCGCCGCCCCGACCCTTGCTCGAGCCAGCCCGCGCCGCTGAGCCTGTAGTGCAAAATCAGTCCCCAAATAATACCGATCCAGCCTGTCCCTTGCTGTCCTCTCCCAGCGACGCCCTAAGCCGAGGTCCGAACCCCACCGGGGGGTGCCCTTAGCGTGTAGTCGCTTAGTTTTTAGTTTTTAGTTTTAAGCCCTGGCTGGAGGCCTCAATTTATTGTGGCATCCACAGGAAAGTCCGGTTAAGTAGTGACGACCTCTCAAGGTCAACTACGAGATGCCATGTCCCAAAAAAAAAAAAAAAAAAAAAACATCCGCCGCTAATAGCGGCATACGAATATTTACAATGTGAACCTAATGTAGGTACACGTGGGTAGGTATAAAACCTAACTTGTTTATTACATAAACTCTATTAGACACAAAACACTTATAAAATGGACATTTTATTCTCTTATAATAATACGTATAAATATCAAATAAAAACATAACAATAACAACATTTCTATTATCTAACTAAAAAAACTGTTACGATATGTTAACCTTGTGTTTTGTCCTTGTCTAACCTAACTAGCTGTTTGCTTTGATGTTTTGTACAATTACCCAATCGCAAGAAATCATAAATGCTTTTCATCGTTGAGGAGTTCCATGTAGGTAACTTCTTTCAAAATCTAGGGTCAGTTGATAACAATAAGGTTAGGTTTGCCTAACCTAACTACATCGATCACTAATTAGCGATCGATGCTTAACTAGGTGTTTTCCTTAATAATTTGTACGATTATTCAATCACAAGTCTGACACGTTAGTGCTGTCCACCTACTAGTTAGATAAGTAGTTACATGTACAGTCAACAAAAGAGATAAGTTTGCAAGATCGTCGGATGTACTTAGTTGAAGTTTGGTAAGAAACCGATGCGTGTTCTCGAATGAAATTTAATTTTATTAATCGGAATCAAACAGCTCATTTATCAAATTAAATTTCAGTCGACAACATCCATCAGTTTCTTACTAAATTTCAACTATATCCGACGATCCTGCATACCTACTTATCTCTTTTGATGAGTGTACCTATCTACGTTCAAAACCTAAGATGAGCTGATGATGCCAAGGCTTTATGGGATGCTTAAGCGTCTGCATCCACTGTCGGCACGGCACAGCACGGCAAGGGATTTTTGTGCGACGAATAAAAATGTAACTTATTTGTATGACAATAAAATTGAAATTTCAATGGCGCCGATTCTGTTGTTCACAAACTAAACTAAATTTAAGTTCATGCATCTTTTTCTTTCTATTTCATTAGGAAAAGGACAGAAGATAAATATGAGTTTAGTCCTGTCAAATTAAGATACTCCATAGACAATTTAGACGAGATTAAAAAATTGGCTATTAAAAATACGTCAATTTACGTCAGGCACTGACTAATTTGACAGGACTAAACTAATATTTATCTTCTGTCCTTTTCTTAATGAAATAGAAAGAATAAGATGCCTGAACTTAAATTTAGTTTAGTTTGTCAACAACAGAATCGGCGCCATTGATAATCATCGTAGGTAAAAAACTAAAGCTAGGGGGTATCCGACATAACGTTTTATTGAAATTTGAATTTTATTGTCATACTATTAAGTTATATTTCTATTTGTCGCTTAAAAATACCTTGCCGTGCCGTGCCGCCAATGGGCGCAGGCCCTTATTGTTACAAAAAGTTCATACTATTACATCATGGAAGGAATATGTGGAATTACAAGTCACCCTGTAGATATATTATGTATGTACCAGTAGGTACATTACCTTAGTGCCAAGGTCGTTTTGTCATTACGAAATTGAACCCACCCTGCAGCCCTAAAGTTTTACTTATGTAGGTAGGTACATAAAAAGATGGGACCTCATTGACAAACCGCGAGCGTCAACTTTTGATGGATCGTAAAACTCGGAAATGTCGAGGCACTTGTTTCATTCCTTCAAGAAGAAGGATTACCTACTTAATGGTGGATAAAATGTGGACTCATCATCATCATAAGGGTAAGTAACAGGTCAAAAAGGGTTCTATTTTACAGGATGGATTTATGAGTCGGGGCAGTAAGGGCAGGTACTTTAACCGCTACAGGAAAACGGTCTTAGTAGACTGTCCTTAACTTAAATAAAACCAAGAAAATGGGCAATTTTCGCAAAAACTTTTTGATGCCACCACGATTGACATCAAAATAAACAAAGAATCAGAAAAGAAATTAGATCGGGTTCTAAGAAACAGGATCGATACCCTGTTTCTTAGAAGGATAAAAAAACTAGGTATTCGGACCAACTGAGGTTGGAGTAGGTACCTACTAGAAAAGTCAGAAATTACAAAAACTTTTCCCATACATTTTGTAGGACTCCAACTTACTTTTTATGGTAGCTAGATTTGCCGATACCTACAATGAAGACAGGAGAAAAAAAAAATGAAAAAAAAATGAACTTCGAGTCCTGAACGACCACGTCATAATTTTGTTGGCCTAAAACAAAATCTAGATAGTTTGTTACTTGTGATTTTTGAGGTCTTTTTTCACAGAATAGTGTAACAAAAAGACCTCGCATAATCTTGTCTTAATCTTCGATCTTCGATGTCAGTATCCGTAGCATAATCAGCCTATAATGTTTCCACTGCCGGGACACAGGCCTCCTCTTTTTGAGAGGGAGTGAGCCGTAATCCACCACGCGGCCCAGTGCGGGTTGGCGGATGTCACATAATATGTCTTCGAATTAATTTTGGGTCTAGGACATGCCGGTTTCCTCACGATGTTTTCCTTCACCGTTTTGAGAGCAGTGGAGATGAGATAATTTACACAAGGGTTCGAACCTACGATCTACATCTCGTAAGTTCCGTTACCACTGGGCCACCTCTGCTCAGTCAGTATCCGTAATTGTAAAGTTTAATTCGAGGAGTTGATTGATTGATCATGGATGTCCTGTCCAAAAATGAATCCAATTTTGGTGTACACCTAATAAAAAACTTCAGCCTAAAACTTGATGAAACGGCATTAATAGTGACAGATTTTTTCATTTTAGCCAGAACAACCTAGGGGGCCTAAAAAGGCCACTTCGGCAGAATCATAAAAGGATAACACAATGGACAGTTAACCGTTAAGTTAATCGTATCAAATCCCACTGGTGAAGCATGACTGTCTTCGCCATATTACGATTCATAATGTTATCCTTTTATGATTCTCCAAAGTGGCCTTTTTAGGCTCCCAGTTCATTCGAAATAAAAATTAAAAATTCAACACTAAATGGTGCATAAGTAATTACATTACCCAATCTCGTCTTCAACCCTTCACAGAGCAGGCCCGAATATTTCCCGAGCACATCGGTCCGCGCCAAGCAATCTTGCTTGCGTACATTTTTAAATTTAATATCTCTTTGTAGCGTGGTCCCCTGCGAATATAACGTCGTACGGAATTACAGAAACGTCGAATGATATAAAATTCTATGTTACCTTACTTAATGGCTTATTCACTTATACATTTGAAATGTTTTGTTCTTCACGGTAGGGGCATAGTATAAAGAGGCGAAGTAGGCTATCTTCGGCCCAATCCGCGATATAATTGCCTTCTGTCTTGTTGGGGTTCTGGGTTATCACTTTTAGCTAAATTTGAATTCTGTGCCTATAAGTTGGCAAGGGTCGGGAAGTTGTATTTTTTACTTGTATTGTCTGGGTTCAGGGTTTGTGAGGTCGGTTTTACCTAAACGATGATGAAACCTTTCACGATGAAAGAAAGAGCGACGGGCCAGCAGACGTCACCAATTAATTAGTTTAAAGCCTGGCCTTTGCCAAAGATAACACATCTCTGTATAACTAATTCAGTGATCATTAGTCAATAAAGTTCAACAATGGTTTTCCTAACAAATACAGAAACGTATTCAAGATTCAGAGCAGTTACTATACCTACAATACTGAGCAATCTGCATGACTAAACGTAAACAAAGCAATAGCGGCAAATCAATTGACAGATCAAAAGTACCTAATACATTCTAGTGGGAAAGTACCTACCTACTTCCTCTGTCTGATAGAAAACTAATACAACAAAAAATAAGTAAGTATCTTCATCAAGTAAAAATTATATGCTAGAATAAGTGACTTGCTTACCTTTCCTGTTCAATAGGTAATCTGAACATAGACAATTCTGGAATCGATGAATTATGACACCCAAAGACCCAGCAATACGTTCTCCTGCGATTATCACACATTTTTCATTCATTTAGCGGTGCCGAAAAGGCGTGACGCGCGAACCTCGTACGGTGTTAGCCCCGACTGGCGCACAGAGAAACGGGTCGAGATTTTGTTTAAGTGTGCGTGCGGCGACGCATAGATACTTTGGCGCACACTTAGAAGCCACTTGCGGTGCGTTTGTATGAAGATAACTTATTTCTCTCTTTATACTATGGTATTAGTGGCAGCGAGTTATCGGCGAGTTTTTAGTAATGTGATCTTTTTAGGGTTCCGTATAAAAACGGAACCCTATTACTAAGACTTCGCTGTCTGTCCGTCTGTCCGTCTGTCCGTCTGTCTGTCTGTCTGTCTTGTCAACAGGCTGTATCTCAAGAACCGCGATAGCTAGGCAGTTGAAGTTTTCACAAATTATGTATTTCTGTTGCCGCTATAACAACAAATACTAAAAACAAAATAAAATTAATATTTAAGGGGGGCTCCCATACAACAAACGCGATTTTTTTGCCCTTTTTTGCTCGATATCAAAAATGGCAACAGGTAGGCACTTGAAATATTCACGAAATACTCAGTTGTATTTTAACTTTAATAACAAATAATAATAATAAAATAAAATAAATATTTAAGGGGGGCTCCCATACAACAAACATGTTTTTTTCGGCGTTTTTGCCTTGTGGTACGGAACCCTTCGTGTGCGAGTCCGACTCGCACTTGGCCAGGTTTTTGTAAGTTAATTTTACTTAACATTCCTGTGAATTTGCCCAGAGCCTAGAGTTTACCTCCGATTTAACATTTACGTAGATGAAACGAACCTTCTTTTCGATTTGTGTCAAGCGCTCTACACGTCAGACAAAAAGAGAGCTGTCTGTAGGTACCTAAACCGAGTCCTAACTGTAACAAAATAACCATCTTATAAACACACAGAGAACCGAACTTGACCCATAAAATATCTGGAACACCCGCTTTAGGTCCCAGACGGACATCGCTCACAAATTAATGGTTGTGAAATTAGTTCCAGTTTGATGTTTCTCAGTAACTGTTGGCGTGGGAGACGTTGTCCTCCTTGTATTGTAAAGGCGAGAAACGGGGAGGCAACAGTGTGCATTCTTGCCATATTCGAGCATGCCATTTCGGATATCTAATATCTATGATGCTATTATATAGGTAGTAGGTACCTATTTGGAATATTCCCGATTAGTATTGGAGCTGACCGAAGAAGTTCATCCATACTAAATGCGAAAGTGAGTCTGTCTGTCTGTTACCTCTTTAAACTTAAACCGCTGAACTAATTTCGATAAAATTTGGCAGAGATATAGATTGCTTTCCGGGGAAGGACATATGAAGTTTTTATTCCGATATTACCACGGGATCGACACTTATGCGGATGAAACCGCGTGGCGTTGCTAGTAATATATAAATTCCTCTCGCGTTTTCTCTCTCAGCTCAGTTTACATCCATCATAATGACTACGTTGAGAGAAGAGATAGAAAACGCTTGGTACCTTTAGATGTCGATTGCTGCAGCATCTGATCGACTCTCAGAAAAAACAGGGCTTGACCGTCACAAACACGTCCATAATATACCAGATGGCTTTGGCTCTACTCCACACGACATGTTTGTCTACACGTTATCCTGTAGACAAAGATTAAGACAACTGTGTAAAACGAAACGCATATAACATAGGTAGATAGGTATCTATTACAATAGAAAATATATAAGTAAGTTACGCTATACTCACTGTACATAATTATTATAAAACCATGACATAACAATATATTATTGTACACCAACATGTAAACTCGTACACACACGCTTAAAAACATAAACTAGTCATTCATTACATATATTATTAGGTATCTATACTCTAATAATCAAGTAAGTATAGTTGCCGGCACGTAACTTGGCAAGAGTTTTTGTAGTGGGGGAAGTTTGCGCTCGCACAATTTCATACATTTTTATATGCGCGAACTTCGTCCACTACGAAAATCTCTTGCCAAGTTACGTGCCGGTAATTGTAAGTAATCCAGTAGACACTAAACAAGTATTTAATAAGTTTAAAATTTCAAAATCTTTCTTTTTGTCGGTTTTAAAAGCAAGTCAATTGTGGGTACTTACCACCTTTATAATATACGCGCCGCACTGTGTAGGTACCATTTTGTTGAAACTCAGATTTGTGTCTTCTCGACATCAGTGTGTCACTAACGGGATGCAGCAGAATACCAGCGTCAGGTATATGCTGAGCTGGACTCCCATTTGGTGTAACTATGAGACACACACCGTCACCGCCCAGTAGAATTATAAGTGATCGACCGTTATAGATGTACGAGTATATGAGCTAGGTGTCTATGGGTCAATTTATCTTTTTAATCTTTCTTAAATTAAATCCGCCCCTAAGACGACCCACTGACCGTGTCTTTTGTTGCACTGAATAAACATTTTATCTATCTGTCGCATCCGGTCATACGTTTGACTATTCGAAACGCTAGCGCCATCTGGTGGCGCTTGACAGAGTCTAGCCTGAGTTAGTGGGAGTCGACGACAGCTCGACAGAACGATGTGGATCTAGGACATTGGACATCGTACGAACAACACGTGCTCAGAAACTGTCCCGCGTTCCGCATCTGGTTGTGTCGTGTCCCTACAGTGTGTAATTTGCTAGTGTGATTAAATTGTTCGTGAAATTATAATCTGATTTGAACTGCAAACGGTGTTTCTATTGCGCAATAACCAACACTACCCAAAAGTACGCCCACACTGTTAAATTATGGCTGATGATAACGAGACACACTATACCTTCTCCGTCATATCTATCTAGATACCTACTTAGTTGTTAAAATGAGTGTGGAACCTAAGATAGAAACACGCTTGTACGATACGACTACATATATAAAGCACAGCTCATAGAAATCTCTATTCCTAGACAGCACGTTTCGCCGAAAACTTTGTTGATAGAAAACATTGTTTGTAGATATCTCGGTCCATAGGAAGCACTGTTGACAGAGATCTCAGTTCATAGATAGGCACTTCTTGCCGTAGACTTTTACATAGAAACCATTTTTTCCAGATACCTTACTACCTAACTGTGAGGTTTTCAGGGAATGTAAGTTGATATCTTTTGCCGTTCAAATAGTCATCATCCAGCTATTTCATTGATTTTAAAATCAATCATTAATTATTTTAGTTGCTGATTCGAGTATCGTGGGCTCGTGGCTCAATGTTAAGCTTGCTGCGGCCGGTTCGGTGACCATCATCTATTGTCGTGGTAAACATCCTTTCCATATCGAGACCCCTCTGTGCCTCGGAATACGTCCCAGCTTTTATTCAAAGATCGGCTTTTATTCGTTACGGGGAGTCAGAAGCCCAAAAAAGTCTGACAATCAGTCTTTTTTTTTCCGTATTACTCTTACTGACTAAAACCCACCCATGTTCCTTCCTTAGCCCTTTATGTTCCTGGCCAGCGGTAACCCTTTCGGACAATCCCGCTGATCCGGCAGGCTTCGGCCCTAACGGGCCTTGTTGTCTGTGTGTCAAGACCACAGAAATCTTAATATTAAGATTTCTGTGGTCAAGACCTTTTATCTCGGGAACCACCTGTCACACAACACAACAAACTGACAAAACTCACAACAAACACAAACTAGAACTAAAACAACAAACTAGTTACTGGGTAACGTGTTACCCAGTAATTAGGTTTGTGGAGGTTAGATAGGCAGTCGCTTCATGTAAAATAGTCGACCCCAAATATAGTTTGGAAAAGGCTAGGCAGATTAAGTAGAAGCAAAGGGTATCACAGCCTAGGTACTGCATTTCTAACTTAATAATGCATGGTGCATGCAGCGGAATAACACGGTGTTACGACAGTGTAACCTAGCCTTAAGGGGATTACAGGACCTAAACGCAAAAAACACAGTTTTAGAAACAATAAAAGTATATGATCGACTACAGTAAACAAAATCAGAAAAATATATGATATTCTTCAGGATATATGTTAGGTAGATAGTGTGTTGAAAACATAATAAGTACAACTAATTTGATACGATAGAAAAAAAACATGAAGATACTTCAAAAAACTTTCTTTTTACAATAAAAACCATACTAATATACATACAATCATTGTGATTTTTGTCAGATTATTCTGCAAGCAACATACTAAAACACTACCTAGTGTTTTAATTTTTTAGTCCAACCAATAGATTTTTTGTAATTGAATAATTGCCTCATATTTTGCAATAAATGACCAGCGTTGTGTCACCGCGCTTCTCTTTCTTTTCTATGCAGTCCGACAGTGACTGCGCTTTAGGTCATGTAAGCCCCTTAACGCCTTAACAGTCTGTTAATGTCATACGACCATCGTTACTTGCATACTAATGCGCCTGATGAGTTATGGGACTATGAGTTATGGGTTATATTTGAAGGTAAATCATGATGTCTTATTTCAATTATGTAAGTTAAACTTCTCAATTCAATACAATTTAGTCTCATTTTTGAGATGGTTGTTATTATAGCTTTAGTACCTACGATCGACAGTCAAGTCAAGTATGATATTTCTCTACTAATCAATCTATCTATCTATATGTATATATAAATAAACCAAAGTTGGGTTAGTTACACCATTTATAACTCAAGAACGGCGGGACCGATTTTTATGATCACACAAATTTCACAAAAGATAATTCATTTGCTCATTACATTTTGTATGCAACGGCTTTTTTGATGATATCTCGAGAACGGATTGACTGATTTCGATGGCGGTACGAAGTTAGTCGGGTCAGCTAGTATTTATTAAATGGTAAGCAAAGCTGATGTCGACCATTCTGCCAATGTCAAAAGTGAGTTGGAAAAGCAAGTGTGCATGATAAAAAAAAAAATAAACGACAATTAATTAAAAAAATCGTCGATTGATACTACAGTTGAACACAATGTAGATCTTGTTGGGTTAGAACGGGACTGAAACAAACAGAGAAATAAAAATAAATACTTAACACATTGAAGGACACTGAACGCCTATAGACGTAATAACAATAAAACTTCTATTGTGTCTCGTTCAGTGTCCTTCAATGTGTTAAGTTAGTTCATGATAAAGGCTCTGTTCAACTTACCTACTTGGAATTTTATAGTACAGACGCCAGCACATCAAGCTACTACAACCTGTCAAATTTCATTAATATATTTTGAACTTTATCTCTAAAGCTTCAGGTTCAAAGTTGATTGGGAAAAATTGACAGTTTCGGGTATCTTGATGTGCTGGCGACTGCACATGCAAGATTAAAACGGCATATCTACGTCCATAAACCTCAGAATTAGTAATATACCTACATGTACCTAATGACGCAATGTTATGTAATCTCTACGTACTCTGTACTTGTAAATCAAACTATTGTTGCTTTGTTGTGTGAGTCTAACTTCTGAAAAAACACATTTTCATTGTGTGATGCAAATTTTCCACTCCTAACAATTTGAATATATAATATATTTCTTTATATAATTGATGCGACGCATTATTTATTTACTTAGTTGCTTATAAAACAATGCCAAAGATTATAAGCAATATGGACGGCCACCAGTAATCCTATCATACTAGGGCCTATAACGCAAAGTAATTCATGACTCATTAAGGGCTGATTTTTCCAACGCCAGATAATTTTATCGGAGGAGTAATTTTGAATTTTTGACAGTTCTGCCATACAAAAACTGTCAGACGTCAATTTTATTCCACGAATAAAATTTATCTGTCTATTGAAAAATTAGCCCTATGTCAATTACAATAATACAGTCAGGTTAACACGCAAAGAAAGCGAGCGACAAAAACCAGAATTGATTCTAGTAGCCCCATTTTTTTCCGTGTGGAAGTCTTCATGGATTCCCTCCGTATGGGTAGAACGGAGGGTTATGTCGGGCTCCTATTGACTAAACCCCACTCTTCCTTCTACTACCATAAGTCGGGGGCCCGGGAGATACATGTACAGTCACGTGCATAAGTATTTATACACTTGGCTTTATTCAAAGGCGTTTTTCTCCTTTATTTTTGAATGAAATTTTATAATAAGAGGAACATAGTATTTTCGAACCCATAGGTTTATGTAAAGTGTCGTATTTCAACGTTGAATTCGTTATTTCGTAAAAAAATCGCAATTTAAAGTGGCCAAGTGTTGACGTATTAGTGACGTATTAGCCCACCATTCTTAGCGGGCCCCGTCACCAAGTGCGGCCGCATGCAACACTGCGTGCCACTTCTTTGGGACTGACTGTTCGAGCGACCTCCAAAATGTAGTTTCATATGTAGAAGAATGAGCAAGAAACTCCACCGTTACTGATCTAAAATGTTTTCAGTGGGTAAAAAGAATTAGAAATGAAGCAATGACGGAATTATTATGTGATAGATACATGGGGCACATATTCACAAACATTGTAAAAAAAACCATTTTAATTCGAGTATCATTGACTCATAATAGAAATAATACACTACATACAGTCACATTACATACACAACACTACAAATTCAATTCAAATCAAAATAACAATAATAAAACATGATCACAATTAAATTAACATTTTACATACAAAATAAACCAGTCAACCAGCCTTACCAAGGGGTATCGTATTACCCAGTAACTGGGTTGTGGAGGTCAGATAGGCAGTCGCTCCATGTAAAGTACTGGTACCTATTCAGCTGAATCCGGTTAGACTGGAAACCGACCCCAACATAGTTGGGAAAAGGCTAGGCAGATGATGACATAAAAAATAAATGAGGTTGATAAGTCGCATCAGCCTGCCACATGTCGCTGACAACAGTGGGAGATGATGGAGCAATCAAGCCTCCCCGCGAGCGTGGCCAGCATGCTGTAAAAGTAGACGATTTTCCTTTTTTCCTTTTCCTTTAATTATAATATGAAATACCTACTGTCCATAGTGAAACATCTAATCGGCAAATCACCAAAGGAAATAAATAAAAACCTGACGGACCGCCGATACCTATTGGATCATCTTTGAGACAAAGGATCACAGTAGCTGATCACAGATGGGAGACGGTATTGTGGCTCTCTCTCTGTTTGTTTCTCTCTATTGAGGAGGCCTGTGTTCCAGCAGTGGGAACGTTATAGGTTAATTATGATTGTGCCTCTACATCTACATAATGCATCATCATCATAGCCTAGCCTTTTCCCAACTATGTTGGGGTCGGCTTCCAGTCTAACCGGATGCAGCTGAATACCAGTATTTGACATGGAGCGACTGCCTATCTGACCTCCACAACCCAGTTACTGACAATGTCATAAACAGCATTAGAATGTCCGTGGTCGTACTTCAGTAGTATCTGTGAGCACCATTCCACGCGAGCCCGCTTCTGCTCTGCTGTCAGTTCATGAGGGATCCAACGACAACAAAGTTTCCGAGCTTTCAATTCTTCGTGTATAATTTTCTGAATTTGGCTAATACCAATCCCCAATAATCCTCGAATTGTCTCATAGGTAATCCGTGGGTTTTCTTCAATTAGCCGTTTAACAGTAGCCACATTATTTTCGTTGACGGCAGTTGAGGGCCGCCCTTCACGAAATTCGTCATGAAAAGAAACTCGACCTCTCTCAAAGTCAGCAAACCATCGCCTCACGGTGCTCAAACAAGGTGCTTCTCTCCCAAAAGCATTTTGAAGACGAGCGGCACAGTCTTGCGGAGAGAGAGAACTTTTAAAATCATAAAAAATCATCGCTCTAAAATCTTTTCGACTTAATTCCATTTTCGTTGCGTACGTAGAACTTTGATGTGTGATAAAAAACAATTGACAAATGATTTCCCGCCAATTGTCTTTTTTTATTACTAAGAAGGTTGCAACGTTTAAAAAAATATAACATTCAAAATTCAAATACACTTCTGGACACATCTATTGGCCCACCTTAGAGTTTAGGTTTCGATGGCCCCTACCGAAATATGATTGCTAGATTGAACAAAAACTGTTGATGCAGTTTTAAACCTGATACATTTTACCATCTTTTTCGATCGTATTGTTTTAAATTTGAATTCAGAATACCATACGACATGGAGCTACGCCTAACAAGTCGGATATGCGCCTTGTTAAAGGCAATTGATTTTTGAATAAAAAACATGTTTTATCAAATAAAGGTTTAATTTAATAACGCGTGTTGCCTCCATGGGCATCTACCACAGCTCTCATACGATTAGGCATAGAGTTTATCAACCGCTCTATGAAATTTTGAGGGATCATCTCCCATTCCTCTTCTATGGCAGTTTTCAACTCCTGCATCGTCTGGGCAACTGGCTGACGAGCCCTAACACGTCTTTTTAGCTCGTCCCACATGTGCTCAATGGGGTTCATGTCTGGGCTTCTGGCTGGCCAGTCCATAACTGTGATGTTCACATCCCGAAGATATTCCCTGACGATGCCGGCCGCATGGGCTCTTGCATTATCATGCATAAAAAGGAAATTTGGGCCCACATAGTCCGCGTATGGTATCACGTGAGGTTCTAAGCACTCACGAATGTACCTTTCAGCATTTAATGTTGGCAGCCGTGGTCCTGTAACAACCTCAAGTTGAGTTTTGCCGCTCGCGGATATACCGCCCCAGACAGTCCATGAGCCACCGCCATAAGCAACCCTCTCTTCAAAGCAGCATTGTGCGAAACGCTCTCCCTTACGTCGGTAGACCTTCTTCCTTCCATCATTGCCATGTAACACAATTTTAGACTCATCAGAAAAGAGTACACGGCTCCAATCTTGCTGTGTCCAATTTAAATGACTGCGTGCGAAATGAAGGCGCGCTGTTCGGTGGGCTCGCGTTAGTTTGGGCCCATTAGCTGGCTTGTGTGGTGTGGTACCATATCGCGTTCTTTTAACCTTCTCCGAACAGTTCGAGCGCTCACAGAACTCCGTGGAAGTCGCGAAGTTGGTTTTGTATCTCAATGGAGGTAAGGTGACGATTTCTCAAGCTGGTCGTCACGATGAATCGATCCTGCCTTTCAGTTGTGACCCGAGATCGTCGCCTTCCTTGGCGACGAACAAAGCCGCCAGTCTCTAGGTACCTCCGATAAACATTTCGGACCGCAGATCGACTTAAATTAAGTTGAGCACTCACGTTTCTTTGGCTGTGTCCGGCCTGAATAAGTGCCACAGCTTGGGCGGCGACTTCAGGTGAAGTATCCATAGATTATTGATAGAACCTTACCTTAATGTAAAGAATAAGTAATGTTTGTTGCAAAACCAAAGATATCAATCACTTTTTCAAGAATTAAATCCAAGTAAACCAATAAAACCAAGTTTTCTTAGTATTCGATTGTTTGATATCAACAAACAGGCTCCAAATTGTCTTTTGTTTCTTTAAATTCTATGTTCCAAATTCAAAAAAAGACTATTGAATGAAATTGTGAATGTGCCAGGTTCAAAACTGCATAAAAACTTTTTGCTCGACCTAATATAAAATTTTAGCTAGGACCAAACGAAACTGAAAATACAAGGTGGGCCAATAGATGTGTCCAGAAGTGTAGTTCCGATTAGCTAGAAATGCAAAACTTTTAGTGTGCCCCATGTATAAGGCCGAGATGCGGTACGACCGGGACAGTTTGGATACAGCGATACGAGCGAACACATCGAAGCGATCTTCAAATGCGACTTAAACTATCAACCTGCTACAAATCCAGACTCCGGGCTGCTACTAAGAAATCCCAGCTAGAAAAACCCATTACTTTTCCCAACCTGGGATTCGAAGCCAAGATGCTTTCATGCTGCCTCAGTTTATGAAAAATCGTTGGTCTAATGGACGCAAGAAGTAGTAGAAGTAATAGAAGTAGCGCAAGAAGTAGTAGGAGTAATAGAAGTAGTGCAAATTTTTGTTCCAGTAGGGCGTCCCCCCTGGACGCCCTACTGGAACAAAAATTTGCACTTTAAAGTTTAATATTTCGTAAATGGAGCATTAAATCGAAATATAATTTTAGCAGCCCCCAAGTCATTTTAGAAGACCTATTCAACGATACCCCCATGGGGTAGACGACGAAAAAATATCCATCCCCACTTCACATGTACGGGAGCTATCCTAAAAAAATATTTTCCAAAATTTTATTTTACCAATTTGTCGGCGAACTGGCGAACACACTCCTACAAAATTACAACTTTCTAGTACCAACGGTCTCTTAGCAAAACCTCGGACAGACAGACAGACTGACATGACGAAACTAGTCAGAACTACGGGACCCTAAAAAATAACACTTAAGCCTTTTTGGAACTAGGACCAGACGGCCATTTTTAGGGTTCCGTACCTAAAGGGTAAAAACGGAACCCTATTACTAAGACTTCGCTGTCTGTCCGTCTGTCCGTCTGTCCGTCTGTCCGTCTGTCTGTCACCAGGCTGTATCTCAAGAACCGCGATAGCTAGACAGTTGAAAGTTTCACAAGTTATGTATTTCTGTTGCCGCTATAACAACAAATACTAAAAACAAAATAAAATAAATATTTAAGGGGGGCTCCCATACAACAAACGCGATTTTTTTGCCCTTTTTTGCTCGATATCAAAAATGGCAACAGGTAGGCACTTGAAATATTCACAAAATACTCAGTTGTATATTAACTTTAATAATAAATAATAAAATTAAAATAAAATAAATATTTAAGGGGGGCTCCCATACAACAAACATGTTTTTTTCGGCGTTTTTGCCTTGTGGTACGGAACCCTTCCTGTGCGAGTCCGACTCGCACTTGGCCAGTTTTTTACCTTATCTTAATGATACGAACTGACCCTAAAGTATCCCATGGACACACAGAGGGACCAACAAAGGCTACCGGACATATTATATCTTTGAATATCAGGCAGAGCCTAAAAGGTTCACGAGCTTTCATTATAAACCCTTTTAAAACTAAAAGGCTTTTCGTATGTTTCTGTTTACTTATTTATAGCAGGTATAAGAAGGAAGGTTTATCAAATTTGTTACTATCCTACCATAAAAAAATATAAAAATATCCTACTAACATTATAAATATGAGAGTTTGTGTTTTTGGATGTTTGTTACTCAATCACGCGAAAACGCGAATGGATTTAGATAAAATTTGGCGCACAGACAGTTTATAATCTGGATTCACACATAGGATACCTACTTTTTATCTCGGTAGCGATAATTATTATTACTAGCAGCGCCCCGCGGTTTCACCCGCGTAAGTTTCTAAATAAGGTAAATAAATTATCATCATCATCATTTCAGCCGAAAGACGTCCACTGCTGGACATAGGCCTCCCCCAAAAGGGGGGGGTTTGCCATAATCGCCACGCTTGGCAGGCGGGTTGGCGATCGCAGTATGGTATGGTGGTGGAATGTATAGAGAACGCTGCTGCCCATTCTCCGGTACGCCCCTTAGTCGCCTTTTACGACACCCACGGGAAGTATGGGGTGGTGCTATTCTTTAAGTCTGGCACCACACAGACAAAATCAAGAGGGGGTCAATCGCCTCGAGGGAAGCCAGTATTCGTCAAGCTGGTCTAAATTGACGATCACTCAGATGTACCCAACCCCTGCGGGCGGTAACTTGGTAATGTAAACGGGAGAGAATAAATAAATTATCCTATGTGTTAATCCATAAAATGGTCTATCTATGTGCCAATTTTCATCCAAATCTGTTCACCGGTTTACTCGTGATTGAGTAACAAACATCCAAACATCTTCACAAAATTTCACATTTATAATATTAGTAGGATAGTAGGATAAAGCACAGCAGCAGCCAAAGTAATAAATCCGGACATTATATATATTATCTAGCCATTATTTATAATGTCTACCCAATTTAGATAAAGTGATAATTGACACAGAATTAATCACATTAGCGAAGCGGGGCTACGTCGACATAGGATGCTAGAGCGAGCGAAGGGCACCTCGAGGTTCGGTTTGGTTATTTTACTTTAAACCCTTTACACAGAAATAGGAGCCCCGCGAAGCGGGGCTACGTCGACATAGGATGGAAGAGCGAGCGAAAGGCACCCCGAATTTCGGTTTGGTTATTTTTAAGCCCTTTACACAGAAATAGGAGATGCAAGAGCGAGCGAAGGGCACCCCGAGGTTCGGTTTGGTTAGGTTACTTTAAATATAATGACTAGTCATTATGTATCATAGCTATTTCACTAGCTATTTTATTTAATCACTATATATGACTGTAAATCTTTAGCATATTATGTCTGTAGGTACCAACAACAAAATAGGCTTTTAAAAATCATGATAATCAATCTGCCCAGCCTTTTCCTTACCATGTTGGGGTCGGCTTCCAGTCTTACCGGATGCAACTGAATACCAGTATTGTACATGATCTGTCTATCTAAGCTCCATAACCTATAACACGGTACCCCTTGGCAAGATTGGTTGCCAGTCTTTAGGGCCTCTGACTACTCATAATGACTGTCAAAGATCTACGAATGACCAAGCCACGGAGGGGGGATCCTGCCGTTTTGCCAAAAAGATTTTGCCAAAATTTCACCACTCAAACAAATTTTAGCAACCTTTTTTTATACCAATGCAATGTTTGGAATGATTTTAGTAGGCACATTTTCAATTGGCAAAATTTTTACTTGGCAGAATATTATCAAGGGTCATTTAGACATTTGGTCTTTAATCAAATGATTTATTACAGCAAACAATCTTTAGACAATAAACATTTAGTCAAATGATTTGTTATGAAAAAAATATACAGACAAGAATATTTTTTTTGGGAATTACATGGTTTTACTTACATAATTACTTTTTTAATTACATTGCATGGTTGCGGTCGGTCGATAGGCGACGTAGGATGCAAGAGCGAGCGAAGGGCACCCCGAGGTTCGGATTTGTTAGGTTACTCTAAACCCTTTTCACAGATATAGGAGCCGCGAAGCGGGGCTCCGTCGACACTGGATGCAAGAGCGAGCGAATGAGAATACAAATACCTTTACCTGATATCATATTAAACAGGGCCAATTGAAATCATAGGCAGTCAAAAAAATGGGGGCCCCAACGGTACTAAATATTTGGCTTATTTTATTTTGCGTAAAATATGTTACCAACTAATTTGACTAATTTAAAATTGGGAAAAGTACTATTTGGTGTGCAAGTTATTGTATAAACGTTCACTTGCCAAACATTAGGTTTGCGTTAAAAAAAATTGTGAAAAGTTTGTTTGCTAAGTAATGATTTGGCAAATGAAATTATGCGGAAAATTGTTTGGGAAGTGATAATTTGGCAACTTCTTTTCGATGAAACAAGGGAGACCCCGCGGTCTCAATATGTAATGGATGGTTACCCATCCACGAACCAACCGCAGCAAGAGTAGCCTGACCTTCGATCGACCCGAGCGGTTGTTATTATTTAGCCACGAGCACCTCTTTACCTATGAGCCCTTCTTTAGACACGGGCCCCTCTTTAGCCATAAGCCCCTGAAAAAAATCATGAATGTAGTTTTTTTTTAATGCCTGTAACTGAAGTAATAAGTGCTCCAAGTTCAATGACATGTACATAATTACATAATATATTATTATTCAAATTCGGTGGTTCTACAATGTTTTTCAATGTAAGTAGGTACCTATATCGGTGTACCTAGGTAAGTCTGTATCAATTCAAATTCGTTCCGCGACGTTGGAAGTTTCCACGTTTTATATTATTTATTTAATGAGCAAAATTATATTATAAGTTATTGCGCAGGAATATTTTACCTAAAAATGGAATTCGTAAAAACATTTCAGTAATTCCTATTCAATATGCCCAGATAAAAGTAACTTTTCCAGATGATATAAACACAAAAATTAGGTACAGTAATAGAATTTAAGTACTTACAAAATTAAATGTCTGCAAGAAGAAATTCAAGGAAAATGATAATAAGCTTTAGGAGTAGGAGTCCTTAGAGTATTTAAGAGTCGCGTAGTTACCAAAAAAAACGGTTTGGGGTCCTTATTTATTCATCGTCATCATTTCAGCCGAAAAACGTCCACTGCTGGACATAGGCCTCCCCCAATCACCGACACTTCGACCAGTTCTGTGCTTTTCGCATCCTGCGACTTTCACCAGGTCATCGGTCCTCCTTGAGGCTACGCTACGTCTTCCAGTACGCGGTCGCCACTCAGATTGGTTCCGCCCCACCGGCTATCTGTTCTGCGAGCAATGTGCTCTGCCCACTGCCACTTAAGTTTGGCAATTCATCAGGCTATGTCAGTTACCTTGGTTCTCCTATGGATTTCTTCATTTTTGATTCGATCACGTAGGGAAATTCCAAGCATAGCCCTCTCCATTGCCTTGCCTTTTGGGTGTCTCTCAGGAGGCCCATTGTGAGCGACCACGTTTCACCATACCAAAGGTGTAAAGACTAAGGTCTTCAACCAGTGTCTTCTGCCTGAGATGACTTTTGGAGCCAAAACGTGGACACTTACGGCATGGCTGGTCCAAAACTGAATTTTCGGTGCATGTTTTTTCATAGATCGCAGATCATAAATCGGTCATAGACTATTAATACTGCTATTTATGCGCCTAAACCACGATAGATAACGCAAGAGCAACTACTTCGTGTGCCAAAAATCGCATCAGCTTACGTACAAAAATCGTAAGCTGCCACTTTCGCGCTTAGTCCTGTGTACTGCTGGCTGCGTGAGCCAATTTGATTTTCCCATTACTAAATAATGCTTGTGATGTCATAGTAGGTAGGTAGTAAAAAAATGGCACACTTGGTTTTCATACAGATCGTGATACATACGTTATCTAGGTATATCTATATCTGTGGTATAAATCATTGATGCGGGTAGGCAGCGCCATCTCGTGGCTTCCGACTACAATTTATGTCGCTAGCCCGCGTTCAGAGTCTGCCCTCAAATATACATGGCGGAGCGTCTACCTTATGAAATCAGTTTTTTTTACCAGTTAGCCCTATTCTTGCAGAAGACAATTAATAAATATAAAAAGATCTATCAAAGTCACACTTAGCCGATTTTATAATAAAATTAAAACAATTAAACACAGTGTATCGTTTACATTTTATACCTACTCTACCTACTCTAAATTAAAAACCAAGCGACCCCGTTGAACTAATTTGAACATTTTCATTGTCAACAAAAACGAAAAACGAGCTATGTCCTGATAAGAACAATAGACCCCGTACCCACGGGCGATTTTTAAACGCGGCGATTTTCACACGCGCACTAGATTTTCAACGCATTGCTTACCGCCGAGAGTTGAAATTCAACAGTGTATTTTTTTGACGCGCTCTCATTTCTCGGCCCCACAACGAGAGTTGAAAATCAAATGCGCGAAGAAAAATCGTCGCCTTAAGGCGACTACATGACCTAAAGCGCGGTCTTTGTCGGACTGCATAGAAAAGAAAGAGAAGCGCGATGACACAACGCTGGCAATTTATTGCAAAGATTACCAGCGAAGCAATTATCTATTTACAAAAATACTATTGTTTGGAGTAAAAAATTAAAACACTAGTGTTTTAACGTTGCGTCTAGAATAATCTGACAAAAACATAATGGTTGTATGTATATTAGTATGGTTTTTATTGTAAAAATAATTTTTTTAGAGGTATCTTCTTGATTTTTTTCTATCATATACACTATCTACCTAGCATATATCCTGAAGCATAACACACTATCTACCTAGCATATATCCTGAAGAATATCATATATTTTTCTGATTTTGTTTTTTGATTTTTCTATAGCCGATCATATACTTTTATTGTTTCTAAAACTTGCGTTTTTTGTGTTTAGGTCCTATAAGCCCCCATAAAGAATCACCCGTGCGAATCAAGGCATCGCGTTTGTTAAAATGTAGCTCACAAAGCTAATAATGCAACCTGTTATTTTATTTTACGACTAAACGGCACACATCATTTTTTTTATTGATTAATCGTGCAACGTTTAATTATTTTATCGAATTTGTTCAACTGTAATCTTGCATGTTTTTTTAATTGTTTGAAACCTTTTCAATAGATAGTGAATAATTAATGTTTGCACGGCGAAGATAATAAATACTGCTGCGGTTGTACTAAGCACAGACACAGTCCAGTTGCAATGTTGGTGTACGTTGGTTTTTTTATTTTAACTTTTGTAGGAGGCGTTTTCAGCGGTCACAAGCCACCACCAGATTCAGGTATGCTTATTCTTTCACATTTTAGGCATTTGGGTCACCAGATCGTTTAAAAAAACCATGACGATATTTCTATATTTTAATCAGAATGTTGTCAAACGCCTTCAAAATAAAGTATGCAGGGGAATCCAAGCAAAAATGATCCAGTAGTGGGGTACTGAATTAAGATTAGATTCGGTATCTAGATAAAAATATTCAAAAACTGGCACATTTTGCAATCCTTTTTTATTTTATTGATTTTAAGATTCTTATCGCAAATGTTTTTCATTCGTCTACAATTTTTTTTAAATTCTCTTCATTGCATCCGACAATAGGTTGATGTAATTTACACAATCAATTCGGACATCTTGCAGTGGCCATTGTGGGCAACCTAACGTTGCTACCCTGTGCCTTAACCGAAACCGACTGTTGTGGATCATTATAAGGCCACCATGAGAAATGAAGTCTTTTAAATCCTCTTCATCATCGAGGAGGACCTCCTGATCTCATGCCAATTTATTTTGGGACCACTCAGCATGTATTTTCTTCCATACATCTTTCATTATCTATTAGTTCGTATCTCAGTATCTATTCACACTCTCTCTAGCTTTATCATCTTTCGCACAATCCATCTTCTTCATCACAATTAATATGTTACTCTTATTTATATAAGTCAACACACAACAACAACCCTTTTCTTCATGGGGATTAATAAAATAATTCCATTTTGAAGTGCAGCGTTTCTGTTTGAAAAGAAATGGGTACGTATCTAAGTATGTGATATTACCCATATGTAATGCACAAGTGCCATTATCAGGATGGTAAATTAAATGAAATAAACATTTCTTTTCATTGCATAGCATTTAATTTATTACTTAATATATGTTTACCAGACTTATTCGTTACAACAACAATACAAATGGTACAAGTGTTTTAAATAGTTACACAGGTGGTTTCGGTTGATATATAAATTGATATTCGTGTAAGAGTAGGTACTTTCTTACACGAATATCAATTTATATATCAATTTATATTTAGACTTGTAATATACTCACAGGTTTAGCAATCTCGTGCGTCAACATTATTTGTTTAAAAAATGTGTATACCTAATTAGCAAATCGTTAATACTGTTTGTTGACATTGTTTCCAAAACCTAGAATGATGTATTTTTTTTAAATCTTTGTAATTGATAGCAATGCTGACTGCCAACTACATATTGCACTCACACGAAACGGTATAACGAATGTCAGAGAAATACGTCCGTTATAAGCTTATTATTTGCAAATATGGTCAAATTGTGTAATTTTACTTGATTCCATGCATGTTGATTGCCTAAATTATGTACCATCTCTTTAACTAGCGTCGCATCGTTACCAATTAAACTTCATTATTATATCTCTCACATTCGTAAATATATTTTTACGACATTTCGTGAATCATGCTTTCCATTGTTTACATTTTCAGCTTATAAAGACGATCTGAAAAATCCGTATAATTCAAAGCTTCAATTAAATACAGCGCATGCAGAAGCTGTAGCTTCCGCAGCAGTAACTCAAGGAAAGACAACTTCAGATGGAAAATCATTAACTCATTCCAGTGCAAAAGCTTCATCTTTTTCTAAATCATCATCTTCTTCGACATCTGTTATATCTAGTGACTGTAGAGGTAATTTTTATTTATTTCTTTTTATTTGTATCTTTTTAAATTTTATTCTATCTTTCTATATGTATTTTATGTAGAGTAATTTTCCTCTTTCGTAATCAATCATTACATGGTGAAGGAAAACATCAGAACAGAACCAAAAGTTCGACGACATGTTACATCTACCAACCCGCACTGGGCCCGCGTGGTAGATTACGGCCCACCCCCTGTCACAGAGAGGAGGTCTGTATCCCAGCAGTGGTAACATTATAGGCTGAGTATGTCATCATTTGTCAGGAGAATATCAGGTTCCAGCGCGGTTTTATTCTTATGACGGCTATAGCCGTATAGGAACCTGAAAGTGTTATCCTACAAACTCAAACTCAAACTCAAAGCATTTATTTCAATTAAACCTTGTACAGGTACTTTTGAATTGTCAAAATTAAACAGTCTGTCAGTTAGTCAGAAAGTTGAAGCTAGTTGCCCATTCCAAAACGTAGATCTCTATGGAGAAGAACGGGCAAGAAACTCCATGGACACTCTTTTAAATCAAGTTATTACAAAATCCTGGGTACATTATTCTTGTTGCTTCTATATGTGAGAACAATGTAAAAAAAAAAAGACAAATGAAGAAACAATTCAAAATATAAGATTAAAAATAAGCCTTGGCAGTTAAGAGATGACCAGTCTCAACCGACGGCACCCGTTCACGAACATGACGCGTGGATCAGCACCATCCAGCTCAACCATTTTGTAGGGAACCGAATAATCCAACGGAGAAATAATCCTACGGAGACGCACTACCGGGATAAAAAGTATCCTAAGTCCCAACCCAGGTCATGGTCTATCCGTGCGCCATAATTCGTTCATCCAAATCCAAAAAGGTAACACACAGATAGACCGACAAACATACAGAGTTTCTTTCGCATTATAATATTAAGTATGGATTTAATAAGAGATTCACGTCTATAGATCCGTCCTGTCCAAAAAATGAACATTATACAAAAAATAGTAAACGATGCATAAGGACCTGTGCCAACAAGCAGGAGGCGATCTGCTATGATTGCAAACCCTTCACGGGATGCGTCTGCGACGGTGACCTTGTGAGACTCAACAAAGATGGGAGTGGGCCCTGTGTCCCTAAAGAAAAATGCCGTAAGTGGACATTATTTCAGAGGAACATTCGAATTGAAAGATCGTGGCAGGAGTGCGCTGTAGTTATTTAGGCCCGCTTGGAACACAAGTCACTAAATTCGTATAACTTTTGTCGAGGTTTTCTGTCTCTGTCAATAGTTTGAAGTTGATAAAGACAGAGCGATATTTTAAATAGCTACTAATATGATTTGTGGTGCAAGCTGGTCTGTCAACTCTATTCTAGTCGTGTTTCCAGGGTTTATGTACAAAGCATTCAAAAGAAAAAAAAAGTTGTTAATCCTTTTTTATTTATTTTTAAGCAAACATAAGATGAGGTTTCTTATTGCTAATGTTGTACATTCGTCTAGTATTTTTGAAATTCTCTTTACATGTGACTGGGTTAATGTCATTTATACAATCTATTCGGACATCGTGCAGTTGCCAACCTGTCGTTGCTATCATAGTTTACATTAATTATACGTAATGCCATTATATAAATCTGGTTAATATGAAATGTTAACATATGGTACAATTAAATATTTTATTAATTTGCTTACCAGACTTGTTTGTTACAACAACAATACATCACAGAAGTGATTTAAAAAGTTATACAGATGGTTTTATTCACGATGCAGGATAAATAATTGTTATTTGTCTAATAAACAAGCCGATGTTAAATAGCATTTAACCTTTCTCAAGAGTTTGACTGTCAAATGCAAAAATATTTTTCAAATCGGACTAGTAGTTCCAGAGATTACCTCCTACATCCAAACGAACAAACAAAGCAAAATTTACTTCATCTGTATAATATTAGTATAGATATAGTTTGGGTTATTTTACCTGCATTCCATACATGTTAATCGCCTTAATTATGTACTACCTAATTAACTAGCGTCCCATTGAACTTTATATATAATTATATCTTTTCATATCTGTCACATTTACGAATATATTTTTTACGACATTTCGAGAATCATGCTTTCCATTGTTTACATTTTCAGCTTGTAAAGACGATCCAAAAAATCCGAATAATCCAAAGCGTCAAGTATATACAGCTCATGCAGAAGCTGTAGCTTCCGCAGCAGTAACTCAAGGAAAGACAACTTCAGATGGAAAATCATTAAGTCATTCCAGTGCAAAAGCTTCATCTTTTTCTAAATCATCATCTTCTTCTACATCTGTTATATCTAGTAACTATAGAGGTAATTCTTCTTTCTTTCTTTTCATTTGTATCTTTTTAAATTTTATTCTCTTTCTTTATGTAATTTATGTAATCATATTTTTTTTTTTTTTTTTTCGTAATCATTCATTACACGGTGAAGGAAAATATCGTGAGGAAACCGGCACGTCCTAAAACCAAAAATTCGAAAGCATGTGTCATCTATCAACCCGCACTGGGACCGCGTGGTGGATTACGGCCCACCCCCCTGTCACAAAGAGGAGGCCTGTGTCCCAGCAGTAGGAAAATTATAGGCTGAGAGTATGTATGTATGTATGTCATCATTTGTCAGGAAATTATCAGGTTCCGGCGCGGCTTTATTCTTATGACGGTTATATCCGTATAGGACCCTTGAAAGTGTTGCCCTACGGAGACGCACTACCGGGATAAAAAGTATCGTTAGTCCGAACCCAGGTCATGGTCTATCCGTGCGTGCGTAATTCGTTCATCCAAACCCAAAAGGTAACACACAGACAGACCGACAAACATACAGAGTTTCTTTCGCATTATAATATTAAGTATGGATTTAATAAGAGATTCACGTCTATAGATCCGTCCTGTCCAAAAAATGAACATTATACAAAAAATAGTAAACGATGCATAAGGACCTGTGCCAACAAGCAGGAGGCGATCTGTTATGATTGCAAACCCTTCACGGGATGCGTCTGCGACGGTGACCTAGTGAGACTCAACAAAGATGGGAGTGGGCCCTGTGTCCCCAAAGAAAAATGCCGTAAGTGGACATTATTTCAGAGGAACATTCGAATTGAAAGATCGTGGCGGGAGTGCGGTGTAGTTATTTAGGCCCGCTTGGAACACAAGTTACTAAATTCGTATAACTTTTGTCGAGGTTTTCTGTCTCTGTCAATAGTTTGAAGTTGATAAAGACAGAGCGATATTTTAAATAGCTACTAATATGATTTGTGGTGCAAGCTGGTCTGTCAACTCTATTCTAGTCGTGTTTCCAGGGTTTATGTACAAAGCATTCAAAAGAAAAAAAAAGTTGTTAATCCTTTTTTATTTATTTTTAAGCAAACATAAGATGAGGTTTCTTATTGCTAATGTTGTACATTCGTCTAGTATTTTTGAAATTCTCTTTACGTGTGACTGGGTTAATGTCATTTATACAATCTATTCGGACATCGTGCAGTTACTAACCTGTCGTTGCTATCATAGTTTACATTAATTATACGTAATGCCATTATATAAATCTGGTTAATATGAAATGTTAACATATGGTACAATTATATATATTATTAATTTGCTTACCAGACTTGTTTGTTACAACAACAATACATCACAGAAGTGATTTAAAAAGTTATACAGATGGTTTTATTCACGGTGCAGGATAAATAATTGTTATTTGTCTAATAAACAAGCCGATGTTAAATAGCATTTAACCTTTCTCAAGAGTTTGGCTGTCAAATGCAAAAATATTTTTCAAATCGGACTAGTAGTTCCGGAGATTACCTCCTACATCCAAACGAACAAACAAAGCAAATGTTACATCTGTATAATATTAGTATAGATATAGTTTGGGTTATTTTACTTGCGTTCCATACATGTTAATCGCCTTAATTATGTACTACCTAATTAACTAGCGTCCCATTGAACTTTATATATAATTATATCTTTTCATATCTGTCACATTTATGAATATATTTTTTACGACATTTCGAGAATCATGCTTTCCATTGTTTACATTTTCAGCTTGTAAAGACGATCCAAAAAATCCGAATAATCCAAAGCGTCAAGTATATACAGCTCATGCAGAAGCTGTAGCTTCCGCAGCAGTAACTCAAGGAAAGACAACTTCAGATGGAAAATCATTAAGTCATTCCAGTGCAAAAGCTTCATCTTTTTCTAAATCATCATCTTCTTCTACATCTGTTATATCTAGTAACTATAGAGGTAATTCTTCTTTCTTTCTTTTCATTTGTATCTTTTTAAATTTTATTCTCTTTCTTTATGTAATTTATGTAATCATATTTTCTTCTTTCGTAATCATTCATTACACGGTGAAGGAAAATATCGTGAGGAAACCGGCACGTCCTAAAACCAAAAATTCGAAAGCATGTGTCATCTATCAACCCGCATTGGGACCGCGTGGTGGATTACGGCCCACCCCCCTCTCACAAAGAGGAGGCCTGTGTCCCAGCAGTAGGAAAATTATAGGCTGAGAGTATGTATGTATGTATGTCATCATTTGTCAGGAAATTATCAGGTTCCGGCGCGGCTTTATTATAAGACGGTTATATCCGTATAGGACCCTTGAAAGTGTTGTCCTACGGAGACGCACTACCGGGATAAAAAGTATCCTTAGTCCGAACCCAGGTCATGGTCTATCCGTGCGCCTTAATTCGTTCATCCAAACCCAAAAGGTAACACACAGACAGACCGACAAACATACAGCGTTTCTTTCGCATTATAATATTAAGTATGGATTTAATAAGAGATTCACGTCTATAGATCCGTCCTGTCCAAAAAATGAACATTATACAAAAAATAGTAAACGATGCATAAGGACCTGTGCCAACAAGCAGGAGGCGATCTGCTATGATTGCAAACCCTTCACGGGATGCGTCTGCGACGGTGACCTTGTGAGACTCAACAAAGACGGCAGTGGGCCCTGTGTCCCTAAAGAAAAATGCCGTAAGTGGACATTATTTTAGAGGAACATCCGAATTGAAAGATCGTGGCGGGGGTGCGGTGTAGTTATTTAGGCCCCCTTGCAACCCGAGTCACTAAATTCGTATAACCTTTGTCGACGTTTTCTGTCTCTGTCAATAGTTTGAAGTTGATAGAGACAGAGCGATATTTTAACTAGCTACTAATATGATTTGTGGTGCAAGCTGGTCTAAGTCAATACCGTTCTAGTCGTGTTTCCAGGGTTTACGTAATTACAAAGCATTTAAAAGAAAAGTGGTTAATCCTTTTTTATTTATTTCTTTTTAATCAAATTTATGAAGCGGTTTCTTATTGCAACTTTTTTACATTCGTCTAGTATTTTTGAAATTATCTTTATTACGTGTGACAGGGTCAATTCCATTACAATCAATTCGGACATCTTGCAGTTGCCAACCTGTCGTTGCTATCATCGTGTACATTAATTATGGCGTACTTGACAAACGCGACTTCACTGATCGCACGAGTACGTCATATACATACAAACGAGTGCGACGATCGTGTACTTGCACGAGAATCAATTTCGGTTAGGACACGGCCGTAGACCATGGACAAAGCCTACACTTGACGTATCCAGATTTAGTATAAGTTCTTCATGATAACCGACAGGCGACACACGTCGGGTTTTTATTATAAGCAACCTGCGTTAAAGAGGTGGATCGTTATACGGTCAGCGACAATACAAATGAATTCCAGTAAACCCTCTTCATTATCAATTTCTCCTGAACTTATCCCAATTTTATTTTGAGTCGCAGCATGTTTTTTTCTTCTATACATCTCTCATTATCTATTAGCCCGTATCTTAGTACCTATTCACGTTATTTCTAGCTATCTCTTCTTTCACACAATCCATCTTCTTCATCACAATAATATTGATCTTCTCACTCTTATTTTTGTTAGTACAATCCTTTTCATCATAAGGATTAGATATGAGCGCCGATGGTCAATTCCACGACGGCGGCGTGGACTGAAAATTTCCACAGCGGCGGCGGCGGCGGCGGCGCCGCGGCGGCGCGGCATGGTCGGCCGTGGGCCTTCGTTTTTTTTTAGGGAGGAATTTCTTAAAAATAAATAAAGAAAACCAATATGGTCTTACCAAAAAAGACGTTATAAAGGAACGTATTTGTTAATTACAATTTTACAGTCCTCTAAATAATAATTGGAGATCACGTTTACTGAAAAATAATCATTTCAGTATTTTGAGTTGAAGAGAAACAGAGTTTTTTAATCATCTCTATATATAATGCTGAACAATACACGTTTACCCGGTAAAATATTCGACTCACGTAAATGAATCTGGTTAATATGAAATGTTAGCAGATGGTACAACTAAATTTTTAATGAATATGCTTACCAGACTTGTTGCTTACAACAACAATACATCACACAAGTGATTTAAATAATTGTTATTTGTCTAATAAACAATAGTGGGTATTTAGATTCGTAATATAAATCAGGTCGTCCGTTGCCATTATTTGTTTTAAAAAAAAACGTGCATAATTAACAAATCGTTATAATTTTTTGCTGCCATTGTTTTCCACACAACCTAGAAGTACGTTTTTTTTTTGTTGAAAAACTCGGTAAAATTTTAGCAGGGCTAACTGCTAACAACACATTGCCACGTAAGGTATAATTACTTAAAGAAAAATACGTCCGTTAGAAGTTTATTATTCTGCAAATATACTAAAACTAGCTTTTGCTCGCAACATCGTCTGCGTGAAATTTCGGCCCCAACTCATCGCATTGCATCCCATCGCCCGCCCGTGCTGCTACTTCGTTTTGGCTTAGCGTTATTTCTGACTGTTTTCCTCTTGCTCTGTTCCTAAGGGTCGTAGCGTAGGTCAGCGGGATTGTGAGAAAGGGTTACCGTTGGCCCGGAACATAAAGGGCTAAGGAAGGAACACGGGTGGGTTTTAGTCAGTAAGAGTTTGACACTCCCTTCAGCTCCACCCAGAGCGGGAAATCACCAAATGACCCCTACCTATTTGATGATTTCCAATCTGCAAAAAAATGTTAAATAGCATATAACCTTTCTCAAGAATTGGGCTATCAAATCTCACTAATATTATAAAGGCGAAAGTTTGTGAGTGTGTGTGTGTTTATATGCTTGTTACTTCTTCACGCTCAAACGGCTGGACTAATTTTGATAAAAAAAATTCTGGAGGTAGCTGACACCCTGGATTAACATATAGGCTACTTTTCATCCCGATATTCCTACGGGACCGACATTTACGCGGGTGAAACCGCGGGGCGCAGCTAGTATAAAATATTTTTCAAATCGGACTGGTAGTTCCGGAGATCACCTCCTACATACGAACAAACAAACAAAATAAATGTTACATCTTTATAATATTAGTATAGATATAGTTTGAGTTATTTTACTTGCGTTCCATACATGTTAATTGCCTTAATTATATACTACCTAATAAACTAGCGTCCCATTGAACATATGAAATTCAAAGTCCTGACTGACTGACTGATATATCAACGCACAGCCTAAATCACTGGTCCTATAGAGACATGAAATTTGGAGTGTGCGTTCTTTGTGAATAGTAGGTATCCACTAAGAACGGATTTCTCGAAATTCCACCCTTAAGAGGGTGAATGGGGGGAGGGTGAAATTTCACGCGGACGAATTCGCGGACAGAAGCTAGTACATAATTATATCTTTTCATATCTGTCACATTCATGGATATATTTTTACGACATTTCGTGAATCATGTTTACATTTTCAGCTTGTAAAGGCGATCCAAAAAATCCGAATAATCCAAAGCGTCAAGTATATACAGCTCATGCAGTAACTCAAGGAAAGACAACTTCAGGTGGAAAATCATTAAGTCATTCCAGTGCAAAAGCTTCATCTTTTTCTAAATCATCATCTTCTTCTACATCTGTTATATCTAGTAACTATAGAGGTAATTCTTCTTTCTTTCTTTTTATTTGTATCTTTTTAAATTTTATTCTCTTTCTTTATGTATTTTATGTAATAATATTTTCTTCTTTCGTAATCATTCATTACACGGTGAAGGAAAACATCGTGAGGAAGCCGGCACTTCCTAGAACCAAAAATACCAACCCACACTGGGCCCGCTTGGTAGATTACAGCCCACCTCTTCTCACAGAGAGGAGTCCTGTGTCCCATTTTGTCAGGAAATTATCGACTTCCAGCGCGGTTTTATTCTTATGACGGCTATAGCCGTATAGGAGCCTTAAAAGTGTTATCCTATGGAGACGCACTACCGTCGGATAATGGATAAAAAGTATCCTAAGTCCCAACCCAAGTCATGGTCTATCCGTGTGCCATAATTCGCTCATCCAAATCCAAAAAGGTAACACACAGTCAGACCGACAAACATACGAGTTACTTTCGCATTATATCATTAAGTATGGCTTTAATAAGAGATTCACGTCTATAGATCCGTCCTGTCCAAAAAATGAACATTATACAAAAAATAGTAAACGATGCATAAGGACCTGTGCCAACAAGCAGGAGGCGATCTGCTATGATTGCAAACCCTTCACGGGATGCGTCTGCGACGGTGACCTTGTGAGACTCAACAATGATGGCAGTGGGCCCTGTATCCCTAAAGAAAAATGCCGTAAGTGGACATTATTTCAGAGGAACATCCGAATTGAAAGATCGTGGTGGGAGTGCGGTGTAGTTATTTAGGCCCGCTTGCAATACAAGTCACTAAATTCGTAGAACTTTTGTCGACGTTTTCTGTCTCTGTCAATAGTTTGAAGTGATCGTGTACTTGCACGAGAGTCATTTTCGGTTAGGACACGGCCGTAGACCATGGACACAGACTTCACTTGACGTATCCAAATTTACGTAGTTATGTAGTTCTTCACGATAACTAACAGGCGATACACGTCAGGTTTTTAATATATGCAAACTGCGGTCAAGAGGTAGATTGACAGTCAGCATGGCAAATGAATTCAAGAAAACCCTCTTCATCATGGCCGTCCACCTCCTGATCTTATCCCAATTTATTTTGAGTCGCAGCATGTTTTATCTTCTATACATCTCTCAAATTATCTATTAGCCCGTATCTAAGTACCTATTCACACTCTTTCTAGCTACCTATATCATCTTTCACACAATCTATCTTCTTCATCACAATTGATCTTCTCACTCTTGTTTTTGTAAGTATTTACAGAAATAAGCCTGTTCATCATAAGGATTAACAATTAAATTACATTTTGAAGTGCAGTGTTTCTGTTTGAAAAGAAATGGGTACATACCTAAATATGTGATATTATACGTAATGCCATTAAATGAATCTGGTTAATATGAGATGTTAACAGATGGTACAACTAAATTTTCAATGAATATACTTACCAGACTTGTTGCTTACAACAACAATACATCGCACAAGTGTTTTAAAAAGTTATTAGATGCTTTTATTCACGGTGGATAAATAATAGTTATTTGTCTAATAAACAATAGTGGGTATTTAGATTCGTAATAAACATGAGGTTTAAAACAATCTCGTGCGTCAACATTATTTGTTTAAAAAAAACGTGCATAATTAGCAAATCGTTATTATGTTTTGTTGCAATTGCTTTCCATACAACCTAGAAGTATGTTTTTTTTTTGTTGAAAATTCAGTAAAATTGGTAGCAGGGCTAACTGCCAACAACAACACACGCACACACACGCATTCACACGTAAGTTAAAATGAATATAAGAAAAAATTAGAAGTTATTATTTAGTTAGAAGTTTATGATTCTGCAAATATACTAAGACTAGCTTTTGCTCGCAACTTCGTCCGCGTGAAATTTTGGCCCCGACACATCGCGTTGCATCCCATCGCCCGCTCGTGCTACTCCTTCACTTCGGACATGATCACTTAGCTTAGCATTCTTTCTGACTGTTTTCCTCTTGCTTTGCTCCTATGGGTCGTACCGTGATGTTAAATTGCATGTAACGATTCTCAAGAAGTGGGCTATCAAATGCAATAAGATTTTTTCAAATCGGACTGGTAGTTCCGGAGATCACCTCCACAAAATAAATGTTACATTTTTATAATATTAGTATAGATATAGTTTGAGTTATTTTACTTGCATTCCATACATATTAATCGCCTGAGTTCTGTACCACCTAATTAACTAGCGTCCCATCGTGACCAATTAAACTTTATACATATATCTTTTCATATGTGTCACATTCATCAATATACTTTTACGACATTCCGTGAATCATGCTTTCCATTGTTAACATTTTCAGCTTGTAAAGACGATCCAAAAAATCCGAATAATCCAAAGCGTCAAGTATATACAACTCATGCAGAAGCTGTAGCTTCCGCAGCAGTAAGTCAAGGAAAGACAACTTCAGATGGAAAATCATTAAGTCATTCCAGTGCAAAAGCTTCATCTTTTTCTAAATCATCATCTTCTTCTACATCTGTTATATCTAGTGACTGTAGAGGTGATTCTTCTTGCTTTGTTTTTATTTGTATCTTTTTCAATTTTATTCTATCTTTCTATAAGTATGTATTTTATGTAACAATATTTTCTTCTTTCGTAATCATTCATTACACGGTGAAGGAAAACATCGTGAGGAAACCGGCGCGTCCTAGAACCAAAAATACCAACCCGCACTGGGCATGCTTGGTAGATTACGGCCCACCTCCTCTCACAGAGAGGAGGCCTGTGTCCCAGCAGTGGAAACATTATATGCTGAATGTGTATGTATGTCATCATTTTGTCAGGAAATCATCAGGTTCCAGCGCGGTTTTATTCTTATGATGGCTATAACCGTATAAGAGCCTTTAAAGTGTTATCCTACGGAGACGAACTACCGGGATAAAAAGTACCCTAAGTCCCCACCCAGGTCATGGTCTATCCGTGTGCCATAATTTCGCTCATCCAAATCCAAAAAGGTAACACACAGACAGACCGACAAACATACAGAGTTACTTTCGCATTATATTATTAAGTAAGGCTTTAATAAGAGATTCCCGTCTATAGATCCGTCCTGTCCAAAAAATGAACATTATACAAAAAATAGTAAACGATGCATAAGGACCTGTGCCAACAAGCAGGAGGCGATCTGTTACGATTGCAAACCCTTTACGGGATGCGTCTGCGACGGTGACCTTGTGAGACTCAACAATGATGGCAGTGGGCCATGTATCCCTAAAGAAAAATGCCGTAAGTTTACATTTTCAGCTTGTAAAGACGATCCAAAAATCCGAATAATCCAAAGCGTCAAGTATATACAACTCATGCAGAAGCTGTAGCTTCCGCAGCAGTAAGTCAAGGAAAGACAACTTCAGATGGAAAATCATTAAGTCATTCCAGTGCAAAAGCTTCATCTTTTTCTAAATCATCATCTTCTACATCTATTATATCTAGTGACTGTAGAGGTAATTCTTCTTTCTTTCTTTTTATTTGTATCTTTTAAAATTTTATTCTATCTTTCTTTATGTATTTTATGTAACATAATTTTCTTCTTTCGTAATCATTCATTTAAGGTCATTTGATGCAGGTGCAAGGCGAGCTTGACTCAAAATTGAGTTGGGAGTAGTAAACCACATGTTTAGTAGTTCTTTGGTAATATTTTGCTTTTCTTCATTTGCCAATGTACTGTCTCTATATTCCAGTTTAAAGATGCAGTAATTCAAATGCAGTATACAAAGATTGTCCCAGTCCATGTCCCTTGACATGTGCTAAACCAAATCCAAGGCCATGTGCATTAATGTGCATAAATAAAGCAGATTGTGATTGTGCCTCAGGATTTGTTCTTAATGAAGCTACCGGTAGATGTATCAAGCCAGAGGATTGTCCGGGGACTAATATTAATTTAAAGATCGATTTCTATTTATTTAACAGGTGACTAGAGGGCTGGCCTATTTTTTGACCAAAGAATCAGCATTGCCATACAAAGTGGCAATGCTGCCAGCCTTTTGGGCACATTTCCTGTTGATAGCGATGCGGACGAGTTTTTTGAAGCCCTTTGATTATTTCCCCTCCTTTTTATATACTTGTACATATTATTATTATTTTAAGACTGTTAGCTTTTAAAATTGTGTCTTAAGGTTCTTTATCATTTATGATAAAGAATTATGAATTATGAATTATTCTATAACTATTCACTGCACACTGTTTACATTTTATTACCAATATTTTAACTACTTATAACCAATATTTTTCTCACTATTTTAGGAAAGAAATGCAAAGATCCAAATGCAGTGTACAAAAAATGCCCCAACCCATGTCCTGTATCATGTGATCATCCATTTCCAAAGCGAGTTTGTAATAGGACTTGCGTTGAATTTGGATGCGAGTGTGCTTCAGGATTTATACTGGACCACATGAACGGAAAATGTGTCAGACCTGAAGATTGTCCGGGTACCTACTGAAACTTTTTTATTCTGATAATGCAGTTTATACTTGTAACATTTTTTTGGCAAAACGCCCCCTTCCCCTTTTTCTTTCTAACGCGACACCACGCTCCTTATTTTCCTGACTGACAGATTTTAATTAATAAGTATTAATATTTTTTTCAGTGAAAATATGTTGCCCAAAACATTCACATTACGTTTTAAACGATAACCAATGTCCAAAAACTTGTGGGAATAGATTGTTACCTACTATTGACGTAGCCGGCGCCAGGGTCCCATTCACAGGATGTATCTGCAATCCAGGTTTCGCCAGAAAATATGATAACGCTACTGGACCTTGCATACGTGAAAGAAAATGCCGTAAGAATGGACATTTTTAATGAAATAGCTTGCAAAATTAAAAATTATTCCTAAAATAATGTTGATACTTTCAATTTTCTAGCACCAATTCCGAAACATTGCGGAATTAATGAAACACGAACTAGCTGCCGAATAATGTGTCCTCCACAAACATGCGACAGTATCTTCTCTAATTACGCGTGTCACCCGACCGTCTGCGAGCCAGGGTGTGACTGCCTCAACGGCTATCTGAGAAATAAAGACGGAGTTTGCATCCCGTCTGAGGATTGTTTCAAACCTGAACGTAAGTATTGTTTTAAGCTGCTCTTGCACCCCTCAAATATTATTAAATTTTTTGGAGTCAGAAACCTATGATGTCAATCAAAATATTATTATATTATTATTTTTGTTTTCAGCGGTAGAATGTGGACCAAACGAAATCTGGTCTCACTGTGCAATTGTATGCCCCCCTCAGTCATGTGAAAGCCTGTACACAACATACACGTGTGTCAAAACGAACTGTACACCTGGATGTAATTGTATTGACGGTTATCTTAGGAACAGTCGCGGGGTCTGTGTGCCGAGTGCCGAATGTTCTAACGGTGCGTGTTGAACTAAAAATATATAAGGTTTTTTTTTATAACATGAAATGCAACACAAATTAGCTGTTCAAATAAATATGCAATGCAACATGAAATGTATCGCAAGAACAAGGCGAATTTGTTTCAACGTTTGTTACATTTCATGTTACGTTTCACAAACGTTTACCTGGTACCTGCAATTCTGTATTGTATTGAAGTAACATTTACTGAATTAAAGATAATGGTATTACGAACACATTGAAGTGTGTTCGTAATACCATTATCTTTAATTCAGTAAATTTTGTTATTAACCAATAATAAACTCACGCCCTTTTCGCCTGTTGGTAGGCGTATAATTATCACAAACTCATACATACTTAGAAAATTTTATTTTTCAACTAACCGCTCCATACTCACAGACTAACAAACCGACTGGTTACAGTGTTACAAAGAGTGCCACAAGGTTCTATCTTAGGACCAACTCATTTAACACTTTTGATCATACCATAGATCCAGCCGGATGCAACGGAGACCGCAATGCAACACGCGTGAGTGGTTGCAGTGATGCGTGTCCACCGACCTGTGAAAAACCGAACCCTGTAGTGTGTCCTGCTATTTGCATATTAAACGGATGTGATTGTAAGCCGGGATACATTCGGTCATGTGATGACGGGTATTGTATTGATCCAAAAGATTGTCCGGGTGAGTGAATATATTCTTTTGTACAAGACTTTCCTGGCCACAGACTTGCTGACCCGATGACGATGACGCATGCTAAAGTATGAGAAGTTTTCTTGAGTAGCGATCGATTGACGAAAATGGGGTATGCATACAGGATCTTGGGAAGGCCTGCGTCACCAACCACTTGTTCCTACTTAACTATGAGCTTTGAACTGTTTTACTTTCCAAGGAATCCTATAATGCCACCTGCTATGAATCTTCGTATGAATTTTAATAAATTATTTTAAAATATCAATAAATTTTTTAGGCGGATCGCCAAAATGTGGAGCAAATCAAACATACGTCGGTTGCAAAATAGGTTGTCCAACAATCTACTGCCCAGAAAATGATGGTCGGGGTCGCGTAGCTTGTTCCCTGCCATATCCTTGTAGAGGCGGTTGTGCTTGTAAATCAGGACATTTGATAGTCAGTCGTAAAGACCCGCGATGCGTCTTATCTTCAGATTGTCGTGAGTTAAAATTTTCATTTATTCTGATTCCAATAAGAATTCTGTAGCAGCATCATCATCATCATCATTTCAGCCGAAAGACGTCCACTGCTGGACATAGGCCTCCCCTAAGCACCTCCACTTCGACCGGTTCTGTGCTTCCTGCATCCAACGGGTACATGCGGCCTTCACAAGGCCGTAGCAGCATGATGGAAGATAATTTAACTAACTTTCATTCATTCATCGATAATTAATTTCATTCATTTCTTCAATTTTAATTTTGGATTTGTATTGAAAGAGTTCTATTGAACTATGAAATCATTTCTACTTGATTTTTCAGCTGAAGTTGAATGCACAAGACCACATGAAGTTTGGGATCGCAATCCCTCAAATTGTTTCCTTGAAAGATGTGAAGAAAGAGGCAGTGTATGTGACCAGCCTAATCCATACCCTGGGCCAAGATGCGTCTGTGAAAAAGGTTACTACAGGAATGAAAGCGATATTTGTATTCCTGCTTCAGAATGCCGTAAGTTATACATTAGATTAAACTGTTTTATATCATGTGTGGTTGTCAGCAAGCAATATTGGTTAACTTCTTTCTGGTGAATACTCTATGCCATTAAAAACATAACTTGTAAAAAAGCCAAGTCTTGCAACTCAGTTCTTCTACCGTAAAATGTTGTGAGATCCATGTAATACCCTACTTAAGGGACCTTCTTTTAACAACATCTTATAGTGACCATATCAATATTAAAAATCTGTTATGTTTTAAATAAATAGATTGACTTGGCCATCGCATGAAAACACAATGTATCTCACAAGTAATACATATTGATTGTTTAGTGCGATTGTCAAGTCAATCTATTTATTTAAAACATAACAGATTTTTAATATTGATAAGGTCACTGACGACGACTCGTAAGTCGCGGCAGTGCTGCCGACTGTACCACCACTGTTCTCCTTAAACCATTACAACAATAAAATTAATTAGCAAAAGCAACGGAAAGATAAATTCAGTACATAGTTACAGATAATGGAATTAATTAAAAATAGATAAACTGCAACTGTTCAGAATAAACAAACATCAAAATTTTAAACCACCGCCAGGGTGAACCAGGTCTTTCCATTAAATAATATTTCATGAACGGTCATATCTATCTCTAAATATATAAAACTCAAAGGTGACTGACTGACATAGTGATCTATCAACGCACAGCCCAAACCACTGGAGGAATCGGGCTGAAATTTGGCATGCAGGTAGATGTTATGACGTAGGCATCCGCTAAGAAAGGATTTTGATAAATTCTACCCCCAAGGGGATAAAATAGGGGATGAAAGTTTGTATAAAACTTTCATCCTTGTCAATTTTAAACCGATCGGGCTGAGACTTCGCATGAATAAAGCTACTATGACGTAGGCATCCCCTAAGAAAGGATTTTGGATAAAATAAGGGATGATGGAGGATGTAAATGTATTAGTTTTTTTTTTATAATACTTAACGCGAGCGAAGCCGCGGGCAAAAGCTAGTTGTTAATAAATATTGAGTTTCATATAATCTGGGGGCACGGCAGTGCCCCCGCCAAGTCGAGCAAAAAGCGGCGCGGCCGTATCATCCTTTTCTCGAAGAAGTTCAGGCCATTTTGGACCCCCTATAACTTCGTTGTGGATAAAACTAGAAGCCTGAATTTTCAGTAACCAAGCAGGCATTGTATAAACACGGTATATTTCAAATTTCATTTAATTTGAATCAGTCAGTCGTGGGTTTAAACCGAAGCAGGCTTTGTGTAAATTATTTCATCACCACTAGCTCTCAAAACGGTGACGGAAAACATCGTGATGAAACCGGCATGTCCTGGAACCAAAAATTAGAAGACATTTGTGACATCTACCATCCCACACTGAGCCCGCGTGGTGGATTACGGCCCACTCCCTCTCACCGTGAGGAGGCCTGTGTCCCAGTAGTGGGAACATTAGGGCCTGCGCCCATTGGCGGCACGGCACGGCAAGGGATTTTTAAGCGACAAATAGAAATATAACTTAATAGTATGACAATAAAATTCAAATTTCAATGAAACGTTATGTCGGATACCTCCTAGCTTTAGTGTTGCACCTACGATGATTATCATTGAAATTTCAATTTCAATGCTAGCTTTTTTTTTTTTTTTATGCTAATTGTTTGTTCCGTAACCATACATTTTTTATCTATGCGCGCACTGTGCTTGCGAACGAATGAGATACGAGTCGATTCCAAGATGGCAATAATTCGAGTTGCCTAAGTGCGCGCTCCCGGTTAAAATCCTTGGTATGAGGGTTAATCGTCGCTAAACTGCTTCGATCTGGACTGATTGTGATTCTTGAAGGCTCCTATAGTGCAGTACAGACTTTGGTGCACCAATTTGTGAGTGGATAATCGGACCACGGCCGGTCGTCGTGCAACGCCAGCCACGTGCCACATCAGGACAAGATCCCCTCGAAAAGCCACAGGAGGCTAGCAGGTGAGTGATGCACTTTATGCTTGGAAGGTCTAACGGTCTCCCCGCGAGCAAGCACAGTTAATCATTCAACTAAAATACGTAACGAAAACTGAGTTTGCCCTCCAATGTACCACCATCGGCTTGGTACATTTTTTGGTGCCGAAACCAGGGAACAACGGATATAATTCGATAATATATTCATTCGTTTACCCGTTAACAGTAAAGTTCTCGTAAAGTCTTAGGTAATTTTCAACATTCAACACAGAGAAATTAAAATATTTTTTTTCCCACTTACCCCCAACTATTTCCCACTTTTGGGCCATACATATTCGTTTTAGGTCGATTGCTATACATGACGCTAGTTTATTTCGTTAATCGTTAAAAAACAAAAAAGTGTACTTTCAAACGTACATCGATCTTTTCAGAATTTTATCATCGATAAATTCTTTGTGTGTCCGATGCATTCTTGTTCATTTGCTATAAACTCGTGTGGCTGCACGTATTTCGTTGTTATATTCTATCGAAATTGTCATACAGGTTGTTATAACATCGAATCGAAACGTAAATAACTACAATTGACCATTCTTAGAACATTTGTAAACTTCTGGGTCGCCTATTTTTTATTTTTGACCTACCTTCCATTTTTGAATTATTTGAAATTTGTATTTTTTCATAGCCGCCATATTAGTGCGAGTAGTTCTTTGTTCTACGATTTGAAATTGAATTGAACCATAGACAAATTTAATTTTGTTTAGTTTCTTTTTTTTCTTTCTATTCAACGACAATATTAATTTGTTGGATTTAGAGTTGTAATGATTGAATGAATGAACTGCGATTGAGCAATTGACGTACGGTGCTCTGATTGGGCGTTCTATTCAGTTTGAAACAGTTGTTTACGTTTTTCATTGTTATTTAGTTGAACATAACGGTGCCATTATTCGTTCATTATATAATCTTATTGTTAAATATAGATTGTTTTAACGTTATTACGGCTAACTAATAAACAAAATGCCTTATTATTCTAAAAAATCATTACGCAGATTGAGTAAAGGTAAATCGGTTGAAGTCGAATACCCAACTGAACGCGACTTACCGGTATTACGGAGGAAACGTACTTTAGCTTTCAATAGGTTATCTAAGACGCTTGAAGTCGCTCGTTTAGCGGAAAATAATGAATGTGATTTAAGTAAATTTTTGGCACATTACTCAGACGTAACTAAAATAGTAAATAACTTTGAAGAAGCCCATGATGACATACTTACCATATGCGAACTTACAGATGAACAACAAGCGGAACAAGATAGTATCAGATCCGACTTCGACGAACGATATTATGAGATTCTAGCGACACACCGACGCTTAACGAAAGTCGATGAGCCTAACGAATATAACGATGAGCCAAATAAATCTCATAATGAGTCGTCGAGTGTACTCAAAGTAAAATTACCTAAAATTAACTTACCGCAATTCAGTGGTAACATAAAGTTGTGGCCCGAATTCTTCGATATCTTCACCTCGCTGATTCACGAGAATGGTTCACTTTCGGATACGGAGCGCATGCACTACCTCGTCTCTAGTCTCACGGGTGATGCGTTAGCACTTATACGAACCTTTCCTGTGACGGGCTTATACTACCACGAAGCATACTCTGCATTGGTTGCGCGGTATAAAGACAAGCGGGAACTTGCCTTTACTTGCTGGAAGGAGATCTTGAACGTTAACCTGAAAGCCAACTCACCCATTGATTTACGACGTGTCCTTGATTCTTTCAACGAAAATCTATCGATTCTTAAACGGCAAGGGCTACCGACGGATCAGTGGGACTTTGTAATCTGTTACCTTTTACTATCGAAAATGGATTCAAAATCGCGTTGTGCTTTTGAACGAGTTACTGCTTCTCATGAGTTTCCAAAGTACAAAGATCTCAACGAATTTCTGTACACCAGTTGCGAGGCTTCGGTTCGCGACACACACTTCTCCGTAAGTGGTCGCGATAATCGTGCCAACGAAAAACCACATAAGCCGAGTGGTTCACGGAATTCTAACACCACGGTCGTAAGTAAGAAACATACTTCGACATTTCTATCGAATACAGAAGTTGACAAACCTCTTGCAGTTGCGCCCTCATCATCGAATTTAACCACATCAAACGCAACTGCACCATCGTCGTCAACATCGTCGTGTACTTCACGAACTGCTCTTGTGCCACCAACTGAACCTCGAAAGTACAAATGTCCGTTCTGTGGGGAAGCCCATCCCATTAATCAGTGCAAATCGTTTACTGACAAATCTGTTCAGGAACGACTTGACTATGTGAAAACCAATCATTGGTGCTTCAACTGTTTGAAGCCATCACATGGCCTCAAAAACTGTAAATCAATGTTTACGTGTCAAGTGTGTCGTCAACGACATCACACCTTGCTACATCAAGATCTAGATGTTTCGAAAACCGATAATACCGAAAAGGTCACTACCTCGCAGGTCAGTGTACTTACCAATATCGGTGATCGTTCCATGATTCTGCTGTCCACGGCTAATATCGAAATTCGTGATTCATCGGGTCGTTATCAGACTTTTCGTGCGCTGATTGATTCCGGAAGTCAGGCCCACTTCATAACTGAACGTGCTACTGAGCGTTTAGGTCTCCAACGAACGCAGTCAACGCGTAGGATTCACGGCCTAGGTCATGCTTCAACATCCGCTAGTGGTACAATCTGCTTAAGCGTAGGTGTCCACGGCAACGATTTGTTTAGTATTGAAGCGTTAACATTACCTAAGATCTGCGGCAATATGCCAGTCGTTAAGCTGAACAAATCTGCGTGGCATCATATTCGAAATCTTAACCTAGCGGATCCTGATTGTCACTTACCTGGTCAAATCGATGTCCTTCTCGGTGCTGAGGTCTTCCCTTCACTCCTGTTACCAGGTAGTGTTAGTGGAGGATTGCAACAACCATCAGCAATTAACACTGTGTTCGGCTGGATTCTACTAGGAAAGGTCAGCGGCAGTGATAATCACGAACTGCCAAAGTCGTTCTTCGTTTCAGACGACAATCTTCTCAATGAGCAGGTTAAGAAGTTCTGGGAAATGGACAACATTCCGCAGTCTTCAAAGTTAACACCGGACGAGGAACTCTGTGAACAAAAATTCGTTACCGAACATTCCCGCGATGCTTCAGGGAGGTATACCGTTACCTTGCCTTTCAAAGATAAAGACAAGAATCTAACTTTTCCTGGGTCGCGAGAATCTGCTTTACATCGTTTTAAATCATTAGAACGCAAGTTAGCGGCAAATGAGGCTTTATGCGAACAATACTGCGACTTTATGTCTGACTATTTACAAAGTGGTCACATGAGTCTAGTTCCTTCAAAGGAAATCAACCAGGGTTGTTATTACATACCTCATCACTGCGTTTTGCGACCTGACAGCGCAACGACAAAGCTAAGAGTGGTCTTCGACGCTTCTGCGAAAGACGCTCGTGGTGTATCATTGAATGAAGCTTTACTCGTAGGTCCCAAACTGCAGGCTAACATTGCCGAGATCCTGCTTCGCTTCCGAACACATTTAGTTGTATTTACAGCCGATATTCGTCAAATGTTTAGAAATATTACTATGTCAATTGACGATCGAGATTTCCAAAGAATTTTTTGGCGATTCAAATCAACGGACCCAATTCAAGAGTATCGATTAAATACCATAACTTATGGGGTATCATCGTCTCCTTTTCTTGCTTGCCGCACTCTCAAACAACTTGTAGAAGATGAAGCTGACTTACCTCTCGCTCGCGAAGTGATGACTTCTGATACATTCGTTGACGATATCGCGAGTGGCAGTTCTGATATCCAGACAGCCATCCAAGTCAAAACTCAGGTCATCCAACTCTTAAAGAGAGGTCAGTTTGAGCTGCGTAAGTGGGCTAGCAATAAACCAGAGGTGCTTGCTGATATACCTCCGGAACACTGTCTCACTGATTTTGTGTCTATGGACATCGAAAAGACGAGCACTCTGAAGATCTTAGGCCTGAAGTGGTGCCCCAGAAGAGACAAATTCTTGTTTGAGGTCAAACCTATCGATCGCCAATGCACAAAGCGTGCGATTCTAAGTGAACTCGCACGTATTTATGACCCCTTGGGTTTCCTAACTCCTATAACTTTATTAGCTAAGTGCTTAGTTCAGAAGTTGTGGATGTTAGGTATTAATTGGGACGATTCTCCGCCGGGTGAAATCGTCGAACAATGGCGTTGTTATACTGAACAGTTACCTGTCATCAAGTCCTTGGAGTTCCCTCGATGCATTTCTGCAAAGGATATGAAATCGTTTGAGCTCCATGGCTTTGCTGATAGTTCCGAGTCAGGTTATGGAGCTGTAATCTACTTACGTGTCACTTGCGTCGATGGTGGTGTATCTGTCTTCTTTCTGTGTTCAAAATCTCGCGTAGCACCTGTAAAAAGGATATCATTACCTCGTCTCGAATTGTGCGCGGCAGTCCTCCTGGCAGATCTTCTGAAGTTCGTCAGAGAAACCTATTCATCGTTTTTCCCCATAGCTGACACCTGTGCGTGGTCAGATTCGATGGTGGCGTTATCGTGGATTCGATCTTACTCGTCACGTTGGAAGACTTTTGTCGCCAACCGAGTGAGTCATATCCAGGATACTATTCCGGAAGCTCGCTGGAACCATGTCTCCAGCTCGGATAATCCAGCTGACATTGCCTCTCGAGGTCTTTATCCTGCTGAGTTGGTCAACAATTCGTTATGGTGGGCGGGGCCCTGTTGGCTCGCTCAACCTTCTAACACTTGGCCAAACAACACTGACAATGTTAATGAAGCTGATGTATTATCTGAAGAGCGCGCGGTCTCTCTGTTTGTTCCTAACGACACCAACGTCATTGATTCTTTACTCGAAAATTTCTCATCAATCCGTAAAGCACAACGAGTACTCGCGTATTGCATTCGTTTTGTAGAATGCGCTCGTAAAAAATCTTCGCGAAGCTCTAACCATCATTTAAATCGAACAGAGCTTCATAACGTTTTATTGATTTTCGTACGCAGAGTACAATCATTGCATTTCGATGAGGAAATAACTCGTTTGAAAGACTCAAAACCTATTTCAAAACCTATGCAAAAACTTAACCCTTTCTTAGATAAATTGGGAATTCTTAGGGTGGGCGGTCGCCTATCACGTTCTGGGCTCGAGTATGAGCATAAGCATCCTGCGCTGCTACCTAAGGATTCTAAACTAACGTTCATGATCATCGAAGCACTTCATCGTGAAAACTGTCATCCCGGTATAAATACAATGCATTATCTTTTGACACAGCAATTTTGGATATTATCACCAAAACGTGCAATCCGTCATTGTTTGTCTAAGTGCTTACAATGTTTCCGTACGCGCCCTACACCGCTTGAGCCTTTTATGAGCGACCTACCAGCGACTCGCATCAACCAAGTCAAGCCATTTTCAATCGTCGGTGTTGACTATGGCGGACCTTTTCGCATTAAGTTAGGACGACATCGAGGAGCTAAAATAAGTAAAGCTTACCTTTGCTTGTTTGTGTGCTTCACAACGAAAGCAGTCCATTTGGAGGTCGCTTCAGACTTGACTTCGGACGCTTTCATAGCAGCACTTCGCCGGTTTGCTGGCAGGCGGGGTCGTGTAAGCGTTATCCATTCAGATTGTGGAACCAACTTTGTAGGCGCTTGCAACCAACTAAATGAGTACATGAAGGACGCATCTAATACCGAAAACATAACATTTAAATTCAATGCTCCGGCTAGTAGTCATTTTGGCGGTGTCTGGGAAATACAAATAAAGGCAGTCAAATCCCATCTTTATCGTATTATCGGTGATCAGACATTAACGTTCGAGGAGATGACAACTTTGTTTGTACAAATCGAATGTATGCTGAACTCGCGCCCTCTTTACTCGCTGAGCTCAGATCCCAATGACTTAAACGTATTGACTCCGGGTCATTTCCTAACTTTAGAGCCGCTTACTTCAGTCCCTGATGAAGATTTATCAGGCATTAATCTTACTCGGTTAGGAAGATGGCAACTCATTCAGCGATTCCAACAAGACTTTTGGAAACGCTGGAAGGTCGAATATCTGCAATCGTTGACTCAGCGAGCAAAGTGGACTAAGCATTGCAAACCATTAGCTGTAGATTCAATCGTGGTCATCAAAAACGAAAACACTATGCCGCTGCATTGGCCTCTTGCTCGGGTCACGGAGTTACATCCGGGTCCTGACGGCGTGGTACGTGTGGCCACCGTGCGTATGGCAAATGGATCTCTTCTTACGAGACCTCTTGTGAAGTTGTGCCCTCTGCCAACTCAGACTGACTAGACAAACCGTTTACCGTAACTTCAATTCATTAGATTCTAGTTTAGTTTAGGTTAGTGTTAATTTCAATTAGTGTTAATGTCAATCGATCACATCAGCTCTTCATTCGTTTTTGTCCGTTGTTTTCGGGTTCCGCTCTTTCAGCGTAGTGAAAATACTATGCATTTTGGTGGGCGGAATGTTCCGTAACCATACATTTTTTATCTATGCGCGCACTGTGCTTGCGAACGAATGAGATACGAGTCGATTCCAAGATGGCAATAATTCGAGTTGCCTAAGTGCGCGCTCCCGGTTAAAATCCTTGGTATGAGGGTTAATCGTCGCTAAACTGCTTCGATCTGGACTGATTGTGATTCCTGAAGGCTCCTATAGTGCAGTACAGACTTTGGTGCACCAATTTGTGAGTGGATAATCGGACCACGGCCGGTCGTCGTGCAACGCCAGCCACGTGCCACATCAGGACAAGATCCCCTCGAAAAGCCACAGGAGGCTAGCAGGTGAGTGATGCACTTTATGCTTGGAAGGTCTAACGGTCTCCCCGCGAGCAAGCACAGTTAATCATTCAACTAAAATACGTAACGAAAACTGAGTTTGCCCTCCAATGTACCACCATCGGCTTGGTACATTGTTTATGTTTCTCAAATGTTACAGCACCACTTGCATGTAAGGGCGATTTTAACGCAACACTCACAAAATGTCCGTCACCATGTCCGAAAACCTGTGATGATCCAAACGCTGGAAGCGAAGGTTGCATAGAAATATGTCTTCCGGACGACTGTGAGTGCAATCCCGGATTTGTATTAACCAAAAAGAAAGGAGGAGTATGTATCAAGCCCGAAGACTGTCCAGGTAAGACTTTTTCCCTTTAGAGACTGACAACAAAAGTCAAAGTCAAAGTCAAAGCATTTATTTCAAATAGGCACAGAAAAGGCACTTATGAACGGCAAAAATGAGTAAAATAGAATTGATTCTAGTCGCCCATTCCAAAAGGTAGTTTTCGTATGGAGAAGACTAGTCTTATCAAGGGGTATTGTATTACCCAGTAGCTGAGTTGTGGAGGTTAGATAGGCAGTCGCTCCATGTAAAATACCGGTATTCAGCTGCATACAGTCAGACTGGAAGCCCACCCTAACATATCTGGGAAAAGGCTAGGCAGATGATGATGAGAGACTAAAATTGTATAGTTAAAGATACTCGAAACATCAATGCCAGCTTCAACATAGATTGACGACTGACAGCAGCAGGGACACTGACGAGGAATTATCTTTATCTTCAGTAGAAGCCTATGTCTCGGATATACAGAGTCTAAAAAGATACCATTACCAAAAAACTATTACTAAGATACCATTTCAAAAATTGCGGTGATCAATGTTGAAAACAAGACTATCATTAGGGTTCCGTACCTAAAAGGAAAAAAACCGGCCAAGTGCGTGTCGGGCCACGCACAGTATAGGGTTCCGTAGTAGCCCGTTATCACAATGTAGTACGATTCTGTCTCTCTTTATTATGAATAGGTAAAAAAAAAAATTACATATTTTGCTTTTCAATGCAAGTCTTTACCCGTTATAAACAAGCAACTACCTACTTCATCTTAGTCACTTTAAAGGATTAATGCTAAGGATTTTGTATTTGGTACAAAATTATCCAACACCCAAGTTCAACGACTTTTAGGTACTGCTAAACTAATAAAGTTATCTTAATCGCTATAATTTTCCTTTAAAGTTCGTGAAATGCACTATCATCGTGAATTTTTCCAGATTTTTCAAGCCAGCAGATTAGGTTTTAGAGGGGGGGGACGCTCTATTGGAACAAAAATGTGCACTTTAAAGTTTAATATTTCGTAAATTTGTCTGTGTGGTGCCGGACTTAAAGAATACCACCACCCCTTTCTCCCGTGGATGTCGTAAAAGGCGACTAAGGGTCTTACCGGAGAATGGGCAGCAGCGTTCTCTATGCATTCCACCATCATACCATACTGCGATCGCCAACCCGCCTGCCAAGCGTGGCGATTATGGCAAACCCCCCCCAAAATTGGGGGAGGCCTATGTCCAGCAGTGGACGTCTATCGGCTGAAATGATGATGATGATGATGATGATTTCGTAAATGGAGCATTATCTCGAAAAATATTTTGAGCAACCCCCAAGTCATTTTTAAAGACCTATTCAACGATACCCCACAAGATGGGGCAGACGACGAAAATAATATTCATCCCCACTTCACATGTAGGGGAGCTACCCTAAAAAAAAATATTTTCCGAAATTTTATTTTACCACTTTGTCGGCGTGATTGATATACATATTGGTACCAAATTTCAGCTTTCTAGTGCTAACGGTCACAGAGATTAAGCGAGGACGGACAGACGGACGGACAGACAGACATGGCGAAACTATAAGGGTTCCTAGTTGACTACGGAACCCTAAAAACGGAACTCACTCGTGTGTCTTTCCGTCCGTCTGTCACAGCCAATTTGCTTCGAATCTAATGAACCGATTATGTTGAACATGAATCTCTGTGACCCAAACACAGACGTGTAACGTAAATAAATTAATATTGATTAGGGGTCATTTTTGTGGGACAAATAGAAAATAAAAAAAAAAAAAGTTTCGCAATCTGTACCGTGTGACATATCAAATGAAATAACTTACTGTGAGCATCTCAAATATATTTTTTTCATAATTTTATAGTACACTGTATTAAAGATATTTAATAAAATGGACGAAAATTGACAATAAAATATGACAGTACATTATATTAAATATATAAATTTTGAAAAAAATATAGAAAATAGTTTTATACCTGTAGATTACAGGAAAACCTATAAGAAGTCTGTGGTCTTAAAACAACAAGGACTCAATATGGTGCGTACAAACTTACATTTTCAGTTGGAATGTATGGGAGAACATGTTTTTCAAATACAATGTTAAGTTTGTTCTTGGGATAAATTCATTCCAACTACGGAACCCTTCATTCTGCGAGGTCCGACACGCACTCGGCCGGTTTTTAATAATCACAAATGTGTAAAGTTAATGAAATACTGGATCGGATCGTCATTATTATCATTGAAATCATAGACGCGCAAACAGTAACCATTACTTGAGCACATGGTTTAGACCATAAAGCGTAGAAAATGTACGGAACAGTATTTTTTTTAATAACCGACGAAAATGTTCAACGCCCCTGTTCAGAATGTACTGAATTATAGGTTGCGCGTCGAAAAATGTTTCATTACGCGCGTCAATGTCCTTGCCGCACTGTTTAGCTATGGATCATCGTCTGTCATGTTTGTTGCCCTTGTTTGTGTGGGCAAGAACAAGTTGTTACTTTACTGTCCCTATTACATTGCCACCAAGTTGTGGAGGAGATCCCAACGCAGTGTACAAAAGCTGTCCAAGTGCTTGCGAACCAACTTGTACTAACCAGAAGCCTCGAGTATGCACCAAGCAGTGTATGCCAAGCGGCTGTGTGTGCAATCCTGGATTTGTGAAAAACGAAAAGACTGGAAAATGTGTCAAGCCTGAGAGCTGTCCGGGTAACATTTTAACCATAAGCTTACCTATGACAAACATTTGTAGGGGGATGCGCTAGGTAGCCCGCGGATTCAAATTTTCTTACGTTTTTGCTATTGATATTTCATAAAATAATTATTTCATTGGATATTATGAACTTAGAGGGTTGTATTGTTGATTTTAAGGATTCAAATTATGTAAATACATACTTGTTACGCTCGCGAATATAATTTTTCTTTCAACTACGTAGTAATGTTATCATTAATCACTACAAAACCGATCACAAAGGACGTATTTTTTGCTTAGAACCAAAACAGTGCAGAAATATTGTATGAAATCTCATGGTTGCACAGTTTTTCATTATTGCACTGTTTTTTATTTTTCATTTAGATAGAAATTTACCAGAAGTTTAATGTCTCCTATTATGTTTAATATAACATGTATGCATTAGATCAAAAAGCTACTGGCTGAAAATAAATTTCGGCTGAATAAAGCCGACTTGGTGAAAAAAAAAACAAATGGCGCGTATTTTGTACCATTCTAAAACTTCGATACTTCACATTTAGCAAGAAAAGTTTAAAAAATGGAAATAGACAGTGATAGCGAAATAAATGCAACTCCAGAAAGTATGAAAACAGCTGCAAATTAAATTGTTAATAACTTTTTGTCGCTAAAGTCGCGGGATAAATATTTAAAAACTTATGAAAACTTTGTTTTCATTAACTTGAGTTTTTATTTTGAGTAGGTATATTTTATCACGGTAGGTAGGTGGATTAGTACATGAGAAAAAAAGAAATGTAGTGCCCTCACGTGTGCTCGGGCACCAACATAACTCTCGTGCGTTAATAACTCACTTTGCGCTCGATGCAACAATCTACAATTGTTCAACATACAACCTGACACTGACAGCAAATTGCAAAAAAAAGAAAGGATCATGACCAACGATGTATGGAAATCCGTCATAAGTTGAAACACAATCAATCTTTATTTATTATAGACTACGCTTTATATACTATTAAATAAAAGTGTTCATTTTCACACAAGTATCTGAGTTTTAAAGTAATTAAACAAATTCGGAGATAACCAAAATTATGTCTAAACTACTCGCAACTTATAAAATGACCACAGATCACTCATGTAGGTACAAAACAACAAAAATAGTTAAAAACAAAATAAGAGAACAGCTGCTAATTGAAAAAAAAAAACGTAAATAATCGTGAACAACGAATAATCGTGCTTTTTATGGCCTCGCAGCGTTGATGTGACATTATCGAAATAAAACAGCTTCAGTCAGATAGATATTATATTTTACTAACTTCCATTTATCCCAGACCTATACACAAATGAATATGTTACCTACCTAATGTATAAATAATATTATTTAATTTATTTTGTATTCGATTATTCATTACATTTGACTAATTATGCTGGCAACACCAAAACGAATAAGTGATTATCTATAGTAAAGCTGTCGATGTAGAATAATGGCGGGAATAGATCTATCAGAACTCAATTTATTGCTGAATCGATTCTTTCCTGGGATTCGGATAGATTTAAAAATCGATCTTGCTTACGAATAATCGTCATCCCTACCGGTACGTCTGTCACCTGCCTTGACAGTTGCATCTTCATGAGACGAAACACAAAAATAAATATTTTCACAACGGAACTATGAAATACATATACAGTACCTAGGTTATGATTATGATATTACTAATTATTTAGCTATTTATGAGTTTAATATCATTTTTGTGATGTTTTTATGTAAAGGCTCATACTTACGTAACTCGTATAAATGAAGAGAACAAAACGTCCATCATGACTATACGGAAATGTACCTAGCAATCGTTAATTTACTGTTTATCTATAAATCATAATTCCGGATACGAAAACAAGATTCCTGAAGTGAAAAGCTCGTAAAAAAACAAGCAAATAATTTGTATATTAATTTGGTTTTCATACGTGCAACTTTTCAAGACTGCTTTTGGTCAATCTCCTTTGAATTTCGCGGGTTACCCTGGCGGTTCCCCTTAAAGTTGATACAAAAGTTCAATAAAATTAACGAACTGTCTTTTTCATATTAGTAGTGGGGTGCAAAGGTGATCGCAACGCAACATACACTGAATGCACCAGTATGTGCCCTCTGACTTGCGCAGAACCGCACCCGAGGATTTGTATAGCCATGTGTGGTCCTGCTGGCTGTCAGTGTAACCCAGGATACGTAAAAAATGAAGACGGAAAATGTATCAAGCCTGAAGATTGTCCAGGTAAAATAAATGCGTTCAAGACCCCTCCGTACCTCGGAAAGCACGTTAAGCCGTTGGTCCAGGCTGTCATTTGTAGATCTTTGACAGTTTTTACGGGTAGTCAGAAGCCTGAAAGTTTTTCAACCAGCCTTTCCTAGGAAAGGGAAGGGAATGCAAGGGAAGGGGAGGGGAGAATTGCTCATTAACTAGGTTGTGGAGGTCAGACAGGCTGTAGTTCCTTTTAAAATATTGGTACTCACCTGCATCCGGTTATACTGGAAGCGGTCTCAATCAATCAATTTTGATTGACTTGTTTGATTGATTGATTGACTTGGTTATTACCTTTCCTTCATTAATAATTGAAATTCTCATATTACAGTTGTGGACAAAGGATGTAACGGTGATCTTAATGCTACATATAACGAGTGCCCAACTTCTTGCCCAGTTACTTGTGAGAATCGGCACAGTATAGGAAAAGAAGACTTAATCTGTCCCGCTGTGTGTGATCCGAGCTTCTGTGTTTGCAAGGAGGGATACATTCTTACTAAGAAAGGTGGAAAGTGTGTCAAGCCTGAAGATTGCCCAGGTAATATATTATGAACTCTGTAAGGCTATGTAAGCACTGATAGGTGGCTTGCTTAGCGCCTAGACCTTAGCGAGTTACCTTTGGAGTAGCGAAGTGAAAGGAACGCTTTAGAATTTTCGCCACCAGCTCCACTGCGGGCTTCGTGCCTTCGCTGGTCACTAAGCTCTAGGCGCTAAGCAAGCATGTCTTAAAGGATTATCATTTATGATCTGAGGGATTTGTGGAGACGCCAGCACATCATGCTACCTTCCCAATCAACTTTGAACCTTATGCATTAGCGGTAAAGTTGAAAATCTATTAAAGAAATTTGACGGATTGTAGTAGCTTGTTGTGCTGGCGTCTGTCTGTACAATATGTAACATAATAAGTTAACGCAAAACCTCATACACCACAATTAGAGTATTGAGTGAAAAGCATAAAAGCAAAAATGCAAAGCAAAAACGACCAAAACTATTTTTTTTTGACCTTATTTTTTTCATTAAAAAACCGTGTTGACTCTAGCATTACTTTATGCATTTAAAATTGCGTAATATTCCTTTAAATTAAGGTTTAATGTTCTTTGTGAGTATGTCAAAATACATACCTACTTTTTTAAGAAATTACTGATATCGTTTAGTATTAATTTAGGAACAAACTGAGAAGATGTCGATTACAATAAATCGCGATAGATAAATAAACTTGCTTTATTTGTTAATTAATCAATAATTTGACAGTAGGTACTATTGTTATAAATTATTTTGAGAATCAGCACTTTTTGGAAGGTTTTTTTTTTAACTTTGCCCCACACTAAGAATTTCTCCTGTATTGTGGGTGCGTTTACAAACATTTAAACACACATACACAAACAGCCAGACCCGGAACAACTACTTGTAGGTCATACAAATATTTGTTCCGTGCAGGAATCGAACCCGCTTAACCACTGCGCCAACCGTGCCGTCAAATATTCTGTCAAATATTTTGTATTGTAATAAATGCATTCCTTTTTCAGACTTTTTATTACGGACAAACTACTTTCTGAACTTGCTTTTATTCTGTTACACCTTGTACATTATATTTATTAATAATTTGATACTTTGAGTAAATAGTTAAATAGTAATTTACTATTGTATACTAATTCTTCCAAATCTATGTCCTCCATCAATAGAACGTAATTTTTTTTACTACAATTTTTGAAGTGAAAACTTCTTTAGCGGCGTTGTACACTTTTTTTGTAATGTGTAAAAAATGTTAAACTCGCGTCAGGACACGTGACCCTGATCGTGAGATTCGTAAGATGACACGTGACCCTGATCGAAAATTCGTAAGATTCCAAAATATCAAAAATTGAAAACAAGTATACAGGATCAAATTACAGACAGACAGACAGACAGATGTGAAAGACGGCACGGTTGACATCTGTCATCTTGCAACACGTTAAAATAAAATAAAAAAATCAAAGGAGATTGACCCAAAGTCGTACCAAAAAGTCTCATGCATCAAGATCAAAATATTGTAGTACCTAATTATTTTCATATTTTTTACGACATTGCACGTCGGGGATTTAATTTTTGAAGTGAAAACTTCTTTAGCGGCGTTGTACACTTTTTTTGTAATGGGTAAAAAATGTTAAACTCGCGTCAGGACATGTGACCTGATCGAAAATATCAAAAATGCACAACGTTAATATTCAAGTTTTCACTTCTGCCGGCACTTCCAGAGTGCAACCCGTCGTTTTTTTTTTTTTTTGAGGTTGGGAAATTATTAAATGACCCTTCCCGCTTTGGGTGGAGCGAAAGGGAATGTCAGACTCTTACTGATAAAAACCCACCCGTGTTCCTTCCTTAGTCCTTTATGTTCCGGGGTAGCGGTAACCCTTTCGGACAATCCCGCTAATGGTACTACTATTTCAGTTGCTTTTCGGTCGTGCTTTTTATTAATTATTTTCACTCCTTTTTATAAACAGTGCTAGGTTGTGGAGGAGATTCCAACGCAGAGGAGAGTAACTGCCCAAGCGCATGTCAAGCGACTTGTGAAAAACCAGACGCTAATCAACTATGCACTAAGGAGTGCCTGCCAAAAGGTTGTATTTGCAAACCAGGTTTTATTCGGATTAAAAAAGGTGGAAAATGTATCAAGCCCGAAAATTGTCCAGGTAATACTTTCTCAAATTCATTTAAAAAAAGATATCGGCCTTGGGTAGTAAACAGGGTCAAATTAAATTAATTAGCGAAACTTCGCAGACGTAATGGGTATCGATATCTAAACAATCCCGCTAATGGTACTACTATTTGAGTTGCTTTTCGGTCGTGCTTTTTATTAATTATTTTCACTCCTTTTTATAAACAGTGCCAGGTTGTGGAGGAGATCCCAACGCAGTGTACAAAAGCTGTCCAAGTGCTTGTGAACCAACTTGTACTAACCAGAAGCCTCGAGTATGCACCAAGCAGTGTATGCCAAGCGGCTGTGTGTGCAAACCTGGATTTGTGAAAAACGAAAAGACTGGAAAATGTGTCAAGCCTGAGAGCTGCCCGGGTAACATTTTAACCATAAGCTTACCTATGACAAACACTTGTAGGGGGATGCGCTAGGTAGCCCGCGGATTCAAATTTTCTTACGTTTTTGCAATTGATATTTAATAAATAGTCATTTCATAGGATTATATGAACTTAGATGGTTGTGTTGTTGATTTTAAGGATTAAAATTCTGTAAATACATACTTGTTACGCTCGCGCATATAATTTTTCTTTCAACTACGTAGTAATCTTATCATTAATCACTACAAAACCGATCACAAAGGACGTATTTTTTGCTTAGAACCAAAACAATGCAGAAATGTTGTATGAAATCTCATGGTTGCACAGTTTTTCATTATTGCACTGTTCTTTATTTTTCATTTAGATAGAAAATTACCTCAGAAGTTTAATATCTCCCATTATGTTTAGTATAAAATGTATGCATTAGATCAAAAAGATACTGGCTGTAAATAAATTTCGGCTGAATAAAGCCGACTTGGTGAAAATAAAAACGAATCGCGCATATTTTGTACCAATGTAAAACTTTGATACTTCATATTTAGCAAGAAAAGTTAAAAAAATGGAAATAGACATCGATAGTGATATAAATGCAACTCCAGAAAGTATGAAAACAGCTGCAAATTAAATTGTTAAATTAAATTGTTAATAACTTTTTGTCGCAAAAGTCGCGGGATAAATATTTAAAAGCTTATGAAAACTTTGTTTTCATTAACTTAAGTTTTTATTTTGAGTAGGTATATTTTATCACTGTAGGTGGATTGGTAGATGAAAAAAAAAGAAATGTAATGTCCTCGCATGTGCTCGGGCACCAACATAACTCTCGTGCGTTAATAACTCACTTTGCGCTCGATGCAACAATCTACAATTGTTCAACATACAACCTGACACTGACAGCAAATTGCAAAAAAAAAAAAATATTGAATCTCGCGGGCTAACCTAAGTTTCCCCTTAAGTTGATACATAAGTTCAATAAAATTAACGAACTGTCTTTTTCATATTAGTAGTGGGGTGCAAAGGTGATCGCAACGCAACATACACTGAATGCACCAGTATGTGCCCTCTGACTTGCGCAGAACCGCACCCTAGGATTTGTATAGCCATGTGTGGTCCTGCTGGCTGTGAGTGCAATTCAGGATACGTAAAGAATAAAGACGGAAAATGTATCAAGCCTGAAGATTGTCCAGGTAACATAAATGCGTATTTTGCGGTTAAATGTAAGGTGTGCTATTGTATGTATATATTCGGAATTATTTGTTAAACAGAAAAGCTGACTCAATCAATGTTCAGATTTCATCTATCTCGGGCCGAAGGGCATCTACCCTCGCTTAATCATATTCGGGTCGGGTCGGCTTAATTCGAGCTAACCCGAGCAGCATTTTCCCGAACACATATCTATCTACATAGGTATATTCGATATTGCCACCCGGCTGTGCCGACTCATACCGACCCGGAAAAGTTTGTAGAAACCCTAAAATCTGAAATAAAAGCTGGGATGATCAATAAAATTTGAACAGTTGGGTATTTCCTTCGCTTGCCGCGGTCGATTTGTGGATGGGTGTCCATTACATACATGTCAAGACCCCTCCGTGCCTCGGAAAGCACGTTAAGCCGTTGGTCCAGGCTGTCATTCGTAGATCTTTGACAGTTTTTATGGGTAGTCAGAAGCCTGAAAGTTTTACAACCAGCCTTTCCAAGGAAAGGGAAAGGAATGGAAGGGGAGGGGAGGATTGCTCATTAAATGGGTTGTGGAGGTCAGATAGGCTGTAGTTCCTTTTAAAATACTGGTACTCAGCTGCATCCGGTAATACTGGAAGCGGTCTCAATCAATCAATTTTGATTGACTTGTTTGATTGATTGATTGACTTGGTTATTACATTTCTTTCATTAATAATTGCAATTCTCATATTACAGTTGTGGACAAAGGATGTAACGGTGATCTAAATGCTACATATAACGAGTGCCCTACTTCTTGCCCAGTTACTTGTGAGAATCGGCACAGTATAGGAAAAGAAGACTTAATCTGTCCCGCTGTGTGTGATCCGAGCTTTTGTGTTTGCAAGGAGGGATACATTCTTACTAAGAAAGGTGGAAAGTGTGTCAAGCCTGAAGATTGCCCAGGTAATATATTATGAACTCTGTAAGGCTATGTAAGCACTGATAGGTGGCTTGCTTAGCGCCTAGACCTTAGCGAGTTACCTTTGGAGTAGCGAAGTGAAAGGAACGCTTTAGAATTTTCGCAACCAGCTCCATTGCGCGTTTCGTGCCTTCGCTGGCGTGCATTGCTTAGCGCTTAGAGCTTAGTGAAGCTCTAAGCGCTAAGCAATGCTTGCTTAGCGCCTAGAGCTTAGTGACCAGCGAGGATTATCATTTATGATCTGAGGGATTTGTAGAGACGCCAGCACATCATGCTACCTTCTCAATCAACTTTGAACCTTATGCATTAGCGATAAAGTTGAAAATCTATTAAAGAAATATGACGGATTGTAGTAGCTTGATGTGCTGGCATCTGTCTGTACAATATGTAACATAATAAGTTAACGCAAAACCTCATACACCACAATAAATTAGAGTATTGAGTGAAAAGCATAAAACCGGGCAAGAGCGAGTCGGACTCGCGCACCGAGGGTTCCGTAACATCCGGGTTTATGCATAAGGTTTATGTTTATGAAATTAAATTTTTTTTTTTATTTTTGAGTTGATTGAATGAATGGTAAATTGTGGTTTACGATTTATGACGTATTAAAAAAAACTACTTACTAGATCTCGTTCAAACCAATTTTCGGTGATAGTTTACATGGTAATGTACGTCATATATTTTTTTTAGTTTTTTTATTCTCTTATTTTAGAAGTTACATGGGGGGGAGACACACATTTTACCACTTTGGAAGTGTCTCTCGCGCAAACTATTCAGTTTAGAAAAAAATGATATTTGAAACCTCAATATCATTTTTGAAGACCTATCCATAGATACCCCACACGTATGGGTTTGATGAAAAAAAAATTTTTAAGTTTCGATTCTAAGTATGGGGAACCCTAAAATTTATTGTTTTTTTTTCAATTTTTGTGTGAAAATCTTAATGCGGTTCACAGAATACATCTACTTACCAAGTTTCAACAGTATAGTTCTTATAGTTTCGGAGAAAAGTGGCTGTGACATACGGACGGACAGACAGACAGACGGACAGACAGACAGACAGACAGACAGACATGACGAATCTATAAGGGTTCCGTTTTTGCCATTTGGCTACGGAACCCTAATAAAAATGACCAAAACTATTTTTTTAGACCTTATTTTTTTCATTAAAACACCGTGTTGACTCTCGCATTACTTTATGCATTTAAAATTGCGTCATATTCCTTTAAATTAAGGTTTAATGTTCTTTGTGTGTAAGTCAAAATACATACTTTTGTAAGAAATTACTGATATCGTTTAGTATTCATGTATGAACAATCTGAGATGTCGATTACAATAAATCGCGATAGATAAATAAACTTGCTTTATTTGTTAATTAATCAATAATTTGACAGTAGGTACTATTGTTATAAATTATTCTGAGAATCAGCACTTTTTGGAAGGTTTTTTTTTTTTTTTTTTTTAAACTTTGCACCACACTAGGAATTTTTCCTGTATTGTGGGTGCGTTTACAAACATTTAAACACACATACACAAACAGCCAGACCCGGAACAACTACTTGTAGGTCATACAAATATTTGTTCCGTGCAGGAATCGAACCCGCGACACGCACCGCAGCAGTCAATCGCTTAACCACTGCGCCAACCGTGCCGTCAAATATTCTGTCAAATATTTTGTATTGTAATAAATGCATTTCTTTTTCAGACTTTTTATTTCCTACGAACAAACTACTTTCTGAACTTGCTTTTATTCTGTTACACCTTGTACTTATTTAGTTAACAATTTGATACTTTGAGTAAATAGTTAAATAGTAATTTACTATTGTACTTATACTAATTCTCACAAATCTATGTCCTCCATCAATAGAACGTAATTTTTTTACTACAATTTTTGAAGTGAAAACTTCTTTAGTGGCGTTGTACACTTTTTTTGTAATGGGTAAAAAATGTTAAACTCGCGTCAGGACACGTGACCCTGATCGTAAGATTCGTAAGATGACACGTGACCCTGATCGTAAGATGACACGTGACCCTGATCGAAAATTCGTAAGATTCCAAAATATCAAAAATTGAAAACAAGTATACAGGATCAAATTACAGACAGACAGATGTGAAAGACGGCACGGTTGACATCTGTCATCTTTCAATACGTTAAAATAAAATAAAAAAATTAAAGGAGATTGACCCAAAGTCGTACCAAAAAGTCTCATGCATCAAGATCAAATATTGTAGTACCTAATTATTTTCATATTTTTTACGACATTGCGCGTCGGGGATTTAATTTTTGAAGTAAAAACTTCTTTAGCGGCGTTGTACACTTTTTGTAATGGGTAAAAAATGTTAAACTCGCGCTAGGACACGTAACCTGATCGAAAATTAGTAAGATTCCAAAATATCAAAAAAGCACAACGTTAATATTCAAGTTTTCACTTCTGCCGGCACTCCCGGAGTGCAACCCGTTGTTTTTTTTTTTTTTGAGGTTGGAAAATTATGAAATGACACCCCTCCCGCTTTGGGTGGAGCGAAAGGGAATCTCAGACTCTTACGGACTAAAAACCACCCGTGTTCCTTCCTTAACCCTTTATGTTCCGGGGTAGCGGTAACCCTTTAGGACAATCCCGCTAATGGTACTCCTATTTATGTTGCTTTTTGGTCGTGCTTTTTATTAATTAAACTAAATAAACTTGATTTTTATAAACAGTGCCAGGTTGTGGTGGAGATTCTAACGCAGAGGAGAGTAACTGCCCAAGCGCATGTCAAGCGACTTGTGAAAAACCAGACGCTAATCAACCATGCACCAAGGAGTGCCTGCCAAAAGGTTGTATTTGCAAACCAGGTTTTATTCGGATTAAAAAAGGTGGAAAATGTATCAAGCCCGAAAATTGTCCAGGTAATACTTTCTCAAATTCATTTTAAAAAAGATATCGGCCTTGGGTAGTATACAGTGTCAAATTAAATTAACTAGCGAAACTTCGCAGACGTAATGGGTATCAATGTCTAAACAATCCAGCTAATGGTACTACTATTTAAGTTGCTTTTCGGTCGTGCTTTTTATTAATTATTTTCACTCCTTTTTATAAACAGTGCCAGGTTGTGGAGGAGATCCCAACGCAGTGTACAAAAGCTGTCCAAGTGCTTGTGAACCAACTTGTACTAACCAGAAGCCTCGAGTATGCACCAAGCAGTGTATGCCAAGCGGCTGTGTGTGCAAACCTGGATTTGTGAAAAACGAAAAGACTGGAAAATGTGTCAAGCCTGAGAGCTGTCCGGGTAACATTTTAACCATAAGCTTACCTAACATTTGAAGGGGGATGAGCTAGGTAGCCCGCGGATTCAAATTTTCTTACGTTTTTGCAATTGATATTTCATAAAATAGTCATTTCATAGGATTATATGAACTTAGGGGGTTGTATTGTTGATTTTAAGGATTAAATTTCTGTAAATACATACTTGTTACGCTCGCGAATATAATTTTTCTTTCAACTACGTAGTAATGTTGTCATTAATCACTACAAAACCTATCACAAAGGACGTATTTTTTGCTTAGAACCAAAACAGTGCAGAAATGTTGTATGAAATCTCATGGTTGCACAGTTTTTCATTATTGCATTGTTTTTTATTTTTCAATTAGATAGAAATTTACCACAGACGTTTAATGTCTCCCATTATGTTTAATATAAAATGTATGCATTAGGTCAAAAAGATACTGGCTGAAAATAAATTTCGGCTGAATAAAGCCGACTTAGTGATAAAAAAAAAAAAACAAATGACGCGTATTTTGTACCATTGTAAAACTTTGATACTTCATATTGAGAAAGAAAAGTTTAAAAAATGGAAATGGGTAGCGATATAAATGCAACACCAGAAAGAAAAAATTATATTTAAAAGCTTAAGAAAACTTTGTTTTCATTAATTTGAGTGTATATATTTTATCACGGTAGGTAGATGGAAAAAAAAGAAATGTAGTGCCCTCGCGTGTGCTCGGGCACCAACATAACTCTCGTGCGTTAATAACTCACTTTGCGCTCGATGCAATAATCTACTATTGTTCAACATACAACCTGACACTGACCAGCAAATTGCAAAAAAAAAGAAAATTTGAATTTCGCGGGCTACCCTGGCGGTTCCCCTTAAAGTTGATACAAAAGTTCAATAAAATTAACGAACTGTCTTTTTCATATTAGTAGTGGGGTGCAAAGGTGATCGCAACGCAACATACACTGAATGCACCAGTATGTGCCCTCTGACTTGTGCAGAACCACACCCGAGGATTTGTATAGCCATGTGTGGTCCTGCTGGCTGTGAGTGCAACCCAGGATTCGTAAAGAATAAAGACGGAAAATGTATCAAGCCTGAAGATTGTCCAGGTAACATAATTGCTTGAATAAAGTATTTAAAGGTAAAATGTAATGGAGGCCTTGTACACACGTGTTTAAGTCTGTACATTCGATTCCATTCCATTACATATCGAGACCTCTCCGTGCCTCGGAAAGGTCCCGGCTGGAATTTGTTGATCTTTGGCAGTTGTTACGGGTCGCAAGTAGCCGAAAGTTTGACAACCAGTCTTAGTCAGAAAAGGATGGGCAGATTGTTTTTTTATATATTTATTACAAAAATTCAATAAAATTAACGAACTGTCTTTTTCATATTAGTAGTGGGGTGCAAAGGTGATTACAACGCAACATACAAGGAATGCACCAGTATGTGCCCTCTGACTTGCGCAGAACCGGACCCGAGGCCTTGTATAGACAAGTGTGGTCCTGCTGGCTGTGAGTGCAACCCAGGATATGTACGGAATAAAGACGGAAAATGTATCAACCCTAAAGATTGTCCAGGTAACATGAATGCGTATTTTGCGGTAAAATGTAAGGTGTGCTATTGTATGTATATATTCGGAATTATTTGTTGAACAGAAAAGCTGACTCAATCAATGTTCAGATTTCATCTGTCTCGGGCCGAAGGGCATCTACCCTCGCTTAATCATATTCGGGTCGGGTCGGCTTAATTCGAGCTAACCCGAGCAGCATTTTCCCGAACACATATCTATCTACATAGGTATATTCGATATTGCAACCCGGCTGTGCCGACTCATACCGACCCGGAAAAGTGTGTAGAAACCCTAAAATCTGAAATAAAAGCTGGGATGATCAATAAAATTTGAACAGTTGGGTATTTCCTTCGCTTGCCGCGGTCGATTTGTGGATGGGTGTCCATTACATACATGTCAAGACCCCTCCGTGCCTCGGAAAGCACGTTAAGCCGTTGGTCCAGGCTGTCATTCGTAGATCTTTGACAGTTTTTATGGGTAGTCAGAAGCCTGAAAGTTTTACAACCAGCCTTTCCAAGGAAAGGGAAGGGAATGCAAGGGAAGGGGAGGAGAGGATTGCTCATAAACTGGGTTGTGGAGGTCAGATAGGCTGTAGTTCCTTTTAAAATACTGGTACTCAGCTGCATCCGGTTATACTGGAAGCGGTCTCAATCAATCAATTTTGATTGACTTGTTTGATTGATTGATTGACTTGGTTATTACCTTTCCTTCATTAATAATTGCAATTCTCATATTACAGTTGTGGACAAAGGATGTAACGGTGATCTAAATGCTACATATAACGAGTGCCCTACTTCTTGCCCAGTTACTTGTGAGAATCGGCACAGTATAGGAAAAGAAGACTTAATCTGTCCCGCTGTGTGTGATCCGAGCTTCTGTGTTTGCAAGGAGGGATACATTCTTACTAAGAAAGGTGGAAAGTGTGTCAAGCCTGAAGATTGCCCAGGTAATATATTATGAACTCTGTAAGGCTATGTAAGCACTGATAGGTGGCTTGCTTAGCGCCTAGACCTTAGCGAGGTACCTTTGGAGTAGCGAAGTGAAAGGAACGCTTTAGAATTTTCGCAACCAGCTCCACTGCGCGCTTCGTGCCTTCGCTGGTCACTAAGCTCTAGGCGCTAAGCAAGCATGTCTTAAAGGATTATCATTTATGATCTGAGGGATTTGTAGAGACGCCAGCACATCATGCTACCTTCCCAATCAACTTTGAACCTTATGCATCACACTAATATTATAAAGGCGAAAGTTTGTGAGTGTGTGTGTGAGTGTGTGTGTGAGTGTGTGTGTGTGTTTGTATGTTTGTTACTTCTTCACGCTCAAACGGCTGGATCAATTTGGATAAAATTTGGTATGGAGGTAGCTGACAACCTGGATTAACATATAGGCTACTTTTTATCCCGATATTCCCACGGGATCGACATTTACGCGGGTGAAACCGCGGGGCACAACTAGTTAGCGATAAAGTTGAAAATCTATTAAAGAAATTTGACGGATTGTAGTAGCTTGTTGTGCTGGCGTCTGTCTGTACAATATGTAACATAATAAGTTAACGCAAAACCTCATACACCACAATTAGAGTATTGAGTGAAAAGCATAAAAGCAAAAATGCAAAGCAAAAACGACCAAAACTATTTTTTTTTGACCTTATTTTTTTCATTAAAAAACCGTGTTGACTCTAGCATTACTTTATGCATTTAAAATTGCGTAATATTCCTTTAAATTAAGGTTTAATGTTCTTTGTGAGTATGTCAAAATACATACCTACTTTTTTAAGAAATTACTGATATCGTTTAGTATTAATTTAGGAACAAACTGAGAAGATGTCGATTACAATAAATCGCGATAGATAAATAAACTTGCTTTATTTGTTAATTAATCAATAATTTGACAGTAGGTACTATTGTTATAAATTATTTTGAGAATCAGCACTTTTTGGAAGGTTTTTTTTTTAACTTTGCCCCACACTAAGAATTTCTCCTGTATTGTGGGTGCGTTTACAAACATTTAAACACACATACACAAACAGCCAGACCCGGAACAACTACTTGTAGGTCATACAAATATTTGTTCCGTGCAGGAATCGAACCCGCTTAACCACTGCGCCAACCGTGCCGTCAAATATTCTGTCAAATATTTTGTATTGTAATAAATGCATTCCTTTTTCAGACTTTTTATTACGGACAAACTACTTTCTGAACTTGCTTTTATTCTGTTACACCTTGTACATTATATTTATTAATAATTTGATACTTTGAGTAAATAGTTAAATAGTAATTTACTATTGTATACTAATTCTTACAAATCTATGTCCTCCATCAATAGAACGTAATTTTTTTACTACAATTTTTGAAGTGAAAACTTCTTTAGCGGCGTTGTACACTTTTTTTTGTAATGTGTAAAAAATGTTAAACTCGCGTCAGGACACGTGACCCTGATCGTGAGATTCGTAAGATGACATGTGACCCTGATCGAAAATTCGTAAGATTCCAAAATATCAAAAATTGAAAACAAGTATACAGGATCAAATTACAGACAGACAGACAGACAGATGTGAAAGACGGCACGGTTGACATCTGTCATCTTGCAACACGTTAAAATAAAATAAAAAAATCAAAGGAGATTGACCCAAAGTCGTACCAAAAAGTCTTATGCATCAAGATCAAAATATTGTAGTACCTAATTATTTTCATATTTTTTACGACATTGCACGTCGGGGATTTAATTTTTGAAGTGAAAACTTCTTTAGCGGCGTTGTACACTTTTTTTGTAATGGGTAAAAAATGTTAAACTCGCGTCAGGACACGTGACCTGATCGAAAATATCAAAAATGCACAACGTTAATATTCAAGTTTTCACTTCTGCCGGCACTTCCAGAGTGCAACCCGTGGTTTTTTTTTTTTTTTTGAGGTTGTGAAATTATGAAATGACCCTTCCCGCTTTGGGTGGAGCGAAAGGGAATGTCAGACTCTTACTGATAAAAACCCACCCGTGTTCCTTCCTTAGTCCTTTATGTTCCGGGGTAGCGGTAACCCTTTCGGACAATCCCGCTAATGGTACTACTATTTCAGTTGCTTTTCGGTCGTGCTTTTTATTAATTATTTTCACTCCTTTTTATAAACAGTGCCAGGTTGTGGAGGAGATTCCAACGCAGAAGAGAGTAACTGCCCAAGCGCATGTCAAGCGACTTGTGAAAAACCAGACGCTAATCAACTATGCACCAAGGAGTGCCTGCCAAAAGGTTGTATTTGCAAACCAGGTTTTATTCGGATTAAAAAAGGTGGAAAATGTATCAAGCCCGAAAATTGTCCAGGTAATACTTTCTCAAATTCATTTAAAAAAAGATATCGGCCTTGGGTAGTAAACAGGGTCAAATTAAATTAATTAGCGAAACTTCGCAGACGTAATGGGTATCGATATCTAAACAATCCCGCTAATGGTACTACTATTTGAGTTGCTTTTCGGTCGTGCTTTTTATTAATTATTTTCACTCCTTTTTATAAACAGTGCCAGGTTGTGGAGGAGATCCCAACGCAGTGTACAAAAGCTGTCCAAGTGCTTGTGAACCAACTTGTACTAACCAGAAGCCTCGAGTATGCACCAAGCAGTGTATGCCAAGCGGCTGTGTGTGCAAACCTGGATTTGTGAAAAACGAAAAGACTGGAAAATGTGTCAAGCCTGAGAGCTGCCCGGGTAACATTTTAACCATAAGCTTACCTATGACAAACACTTGTAGGGGGATGCGCTAGGTAGCCCGCGGATTCAAATTTTCTTACGTTTTTGCAATTGATATTTAATAAATAGTAATTTCATAGGATTATATGAACTTAGATGGTTGTGTTGTTGATTTTAAGGATTAAAATTCTGTAAATACATACTTGTTACGCTCGCGCATATAATTTTTCTTTCAACTACGTAGTAATCTTATCATTAATCACTACAAAACCGATCACAAAGGACGTATTTTTTGCTTAGAACCAAAACAATGCAGAAATGTATGAAATCTCATGGTTGCACAGTTTTTCATTATTGCACTGTTCTTTATTTTTCATTTAGATAGAAAATTACCTCAGAAGTTTAATATCTCCCATTATGTTTAGTATAAAATGTATGCATTAGATCAAAAAGATACTGGCTGTAAATAAATTTCGGCTGAATAAAGCTGACTTGCTGAAAATAAAAACGAATCGCGCATATTTTGTACCAATGTAAAACTTTGATACTTCATATTTAGCAAGAAAAGTTAAAAAAATGGAAATAGACATCGATAGTGATATAAATGCAACTCCAGAAAGTATGAAAACAGCTGCAAATTAAATTGTTAAATTAAATTGTTAATAACTTTTTGTCGCAAAAGTCGCGGGATAAATATTTAAAAGCTTATGAAAACTTTGTTTTCATTAACTTAAGTTTTTATTTTGAGTAGGTATATTTTATCACTGTAGGTGGATTGGTAGATGAAAAAAAAAGAAATGTAATGTCCTCGCATGTGCTCGGGCACCAACATAACTCTCGTGCGTTAATAACTCACTTTGCGCTCGATGCAACAATCTACAATTGTTCAACATACAACCTGACACTGACAGCAAATTGCAAAAAAAAAAAAATATTGAATCTCGCGGGCTAACCTAAGTTTCCCCTTAAGTTGATACATAAGTTCAATAAAATTAACGAACTGTCTTTTTCATATTAGTAGTGGGGTGCAAAGGTGATCGCAACGCAACATACACTGAATGCACCAGTATGTGCCCTCTGACTTGCGCAGAACCGCACCCTAGGATTTGTATAGCCATGTGTGGTCCTGCTGGCTGTGAGTGCAATTCAGGATACGTAAAGAATAAAGACGGAAAATGTATCAAGCCTGAAGATTGTCCAGGTAACATAAATGCGTATTTTGCGGTTAAATGTAAGGTGTGCTATTGTATGTATATATTCGGAATTATTTGTTAAACAGAAAAGCTGACTCAATCAATGTTCAGATTTCATCTATCTCGGGCCGAAGGGCATCTACCCTCGCTTAATCATATTCGGGTCGGGTCGGCTTAATTCGAGCTAACCCGAGCAGCATTTTCCCGAACACATATCTATCTACATAGGTATATTCGATATTGCCACCCGGCTGTGCCGACTCATACCGACCCGGAAAAGTTTGTAGAAACCCTAAAATCTGAAATAAAAGCTGGGATGATCAATAAAATTTGAACAGTTGGGTATTTCCTTCGCTTGCCGCGGTCGATTTGTGGATGGGTGTCCATTACATACATGTCAAGACCCCTCCGTGCCTCGGAAAGCACGTTAAGCCGTTGGTCCAGGCTGTCATTCGTAGATCTTTGACAGTTTTTATGGGTAGTCAGAAGCCTGAAAGTTTTACAACCAGCCTTTCCAAGGAAAGGGAAGGGAATGCAAGGGAAGGGGAGGGGAGGATTGCTCATTAACTGGGTTGTGGAGGTCAGATAGGCTGTAGTTCCTTTTAAAATACTGGTACTCAGCTGCATCCGGTAATACTGGAAGCGGTCTCAATCAATCAATTTTGATTGACTTGTTTGATTGATTGATTGACTTGGTTATTAGCTTTCCTTCATTAATAATTGCTATTCTCATATTACAGTTGTGGACAAAGGATGTAACGGTGATCTAAATGCTACATATAACGAGTGCCCTACTTCTTGCCCAGTTACTTGTGAGAATCGGCACAGTATAGGAAAAGAAGACTTAATCTGTCCCGCTGTGTGTGATCCGAGCTTCTGTGTTTGCAAGGAGGGATACATTCTTACTAAGAAAGGTGGAAAGTGTGTCAAGCCTGAAGATTGCCCAGGTAATATATTATGAACTCTGTAAGGCTATGTAAGCACTGATAGGTGGTTTGCTTAGCGCCTAGACCTTAGCGAGTTACCTTTGGAGTAGCGAAGTGAAAGGAACGCTTTAGTATTTTCGCAACCAGCTCCACTGCGCGCTTCGTGCCTTCGCTGGTCACTAAGCTCTAGGCGCTAAGCAATGCTTGCTTAGCGCCTAGAGCTTAGTGACCAGCGAGGATTATCATTTATGATCTGAGGGATTTGTAGAGACGCCAGCACATCATGCTACCTTCCCAATCAACTTTGAACCTTATGCATTAGCGATAAAGTTGAAAATCTATTAAAGAAATATGACGGATTGTAGTAGCTTGATGTGCTGGCGTCTCTCTGTACAATATGTAACATAATAAGTTAACGCAAAACCTCATACACCACAATTAGAGTATTGAGTGCAAAGCATAATAAAAATGACCAAAACTATTTTTTTAGACCTTATTTTTTCATTAAAACACCGTGTTGACTCTCGCATTACTTTATGCATTTAAAATTGCGTCATATTCCTTTAAATTAAGGTTTAATGTTCTTTGTGTGTAAGTCAAAATACATACTTTTGTAAGAAATTACTGATATCGTTTAGTATTCATGTATGAACAATCTGAGATGTCGATTACAATAAATCGCGATAGATAAATAAACTTGCTTTATTTGTTAATTAATCAATAATTTGACAGTAGGTACTATTGTTATAAATAATTCTGAGAATCAGCACTTTTTGGAAGGTTTTTTTTTTTTTTTTTAAACTTTGCACCACACTAGGAATTTTCCCTGTATTGTGGGTGCGTTTACAAACATTTAAACACACATACACAAACAGCCAGACCCGGAACAACTACTTGTAGGTCATACAAATATTTGTTCCGTGCAGGAATCGAACCTGCGACACGCACCGCAGCAGTCAATCGCTTAACCACTGCGCCAACCGTGCCGTCAAATATTCTGTCAAATATTTTGTATTGTAATAAATGCATTTCTTTTTCAGACTTTTTATTACGAACAAACTACTTTTTGAACTTGCTTTTATTCTGTTACACCTTGTACTTATTTAGTTAACAATTTGATACTTTGAGTAAATAGTTAAATAGTAATTTACTATTGTACTTATACTAATTCTCACAAATGTATGTCCTCCATCAATAGAACGTAATTTTTTTACTACAATTTTTGAAGTAAAAACTTCTTTAGCGGCGTTGTACACTTTTTTTGTAATGGGTAAAAAATGTTAAACTCGCGTCAGGACACGTGACCCTGATCGTAAGATTCGTAATATGACACGTGACCCTGATCGTAAGATGACACGTGACCCTGATCGAAAATTTGTAAGATTCCAAAATATCAAAAATTGAAAACAAGTATACAGGATCAAATTACAGACAGACAGATGTGAAAGACGGCACGGTTGACATCTGTCATCTTTCAATACGTTAAAATAAAATAAAAAAATTAAAGGAGATTGATCCAAAGTCGTACCAAAAAGTCTCATGCATCAAGATCAAATATTGTAGTACCTAATTATTTTCATATTTTTTACGACATTGCGCGTCGGGGATTTAATTTTTGAAGTAAAAACTTCTTTAGCGGCGTTGTACACTTTTTGTTATGGGTAAAAAATGTTAAACTCGCGCCAGGACACGTGACCTGATCGAAAATTAGTAAGATTCCAAAATATCAAAAATGCACAACGTTAATATTCAAGTTTTCACTTCTGCCGGCGCTCCCGGAGTGCAACCCGTTGTTTTTTTTTTTTTTTTTGAAGTTGGAAAATTATGAAATGACACCCCTCCCGCTTTGGGTGGAGCGAAAGGGAATGTCAGACTCTTACGGACTAAAAACCACCCGTGTTCCTTCTTTAACCCTTTATGTTCCGGGGTAGCGGTAACCCTTTCGGACAATCCCGCTAATGGTACTCCTATTTATGTTGCTTTTTGGTCGTGCTTTTTATTAATTAAACTAAATAAACTTGATTTTTATAAACAGTGCCAGGTTGTGGAGGAGATTCCAACGCAGAGGAGAGTAACTGCCCAAGCGCATGTCAAGCGACTTGTGAAAAACCAGACGCTAATCAACCATGCACCAAGGAGTGCCTGCCAAAAGGTTGTATTTGCAAACCAGGTTTTATTCGGATTAAAAAAGGTGGAAAATGTATCAAGCCCGAAAATTGTCCAGGTAATACTTTCTCAAATTCATTTTAAAAAAGATATCGGCCTTGGGTAGTATACAGTGTCAAATTAAATTAACTAGCGAAACTTCGCAGACGTAATGGGTATCAATGTCTAAACAATCCAGCTAATGGTACTACTATTTAAGTTGCTTTTCGGTCGTGCTTTTTATTAATTATTTTCACTCCTTTTTATAAACAGTGCCAGGTTGTGGAGGAGATCCCAACGCAGTGTACAAAAGCTGTCCAAGTGCTTGTGAACCAACTTGTACTAACCAGAAGCCTCGAGTATGCACCAAGCAGTGTATGCCAAGCGGCTGTGTGTGCAAACCTGGATTTGTGAAAAACGAAAAGACTGGAAAATGTGTCAAGCCTGAGAGCTGTCCGGGTAACATTTTAACCATAAGCTTACCTAACATTTGAAGGGGGATGAGCTAGGTAGCCCGCGGATTCAAATTTTCTTACGTTTTTGCAATTGATATTTCATAAAATAGTCATTTCATAGGATTATATGAACTTAGAGGGTTGTATTGTTGAATTTAAGGATTAAAATTCTGTAAATACATACTTGTTACGCTCGCGAATATAATTTTTCTTTCAACTACGTAGTAATGTTATCATTAATCACTACAAAACCGATCACAAAGGACGTATTTTTAGCTTAGAACCAAAACAGTGCAGAAATGTTGTATGAAATCTCATGGTTGCACAGTTTTTCATTATTGCACTGTATTTTTTTTTTTCGTTTAGATAGAAATTTGCCACAGAGGTTTAATATCTCCCATTATGTTTAATATAAAATGTATGCATTAGATCAAAAAGATACTGGCTGAAAATAAATTTCGGCTGAATAAAGCCGGCTTAGTGATAAAAAAAACAAATGGCGCGTATTTTGTGCCATTGTAAAACTTTGATACTTCATATTGAGAAAGAAAAGTTTAAAAAAAACCGGGCAAGAGCGAGTCGGACTCGCGCACCGAGGGTTCCGTAACATCCGGGTTTATGCATAAGGTTTATGTTTATGAAATTAAATGTTTTTATTTTTATTTTTGAGTTGATTGAATGAATGGTAAATTGCGGTGTACGATTTATGACGTATTAAAAAAAAAACTACTTACTAGATCTCGTTCAAACCAATTTTTGGTGGTAGTTTACATGGTAATGTACATCACATTTTTTTTTTTAGTTTTATCATTCTCTTATTTTAGAAGTTACAGGGGGACACACATTTTATCACTTTGGAAGTGTCTCTCGCGCAAACTATTCAGTTTAGAAAAAAATTATATTAGAAAACTCAATATCATTTTTAAAGACCTACCCAATAGATACCCCACACGTATGGGTTTGATAAAAAAAAATTGAGTTTCGGTTCTAAGTATGGGGAACCCTAAAATTTATTATTTTTTTTCAATTTTTGTATGAAAATCTTAATGCGGTTTACAGAATACATCTAGCTACCAAGTTTCAACAGTATAGTTCTAATAGTTTCGGAGAAAAGTGGCTGTGACATACGGACGGACAGACAGACAGACTGACAGACAGACATGACGAATCTATAAGGGTTCCGTTGTTACCATTTGGCTACGGAACCCTAAAAATGGAAATAGACAGCGATAGATCGCTATCGTTGTAAATATTTTTTTAAAAGCTTATGAAAACTTTGTTTCATAAACTTGAGTTTTTATTTTGAGTGTGTATATTTTATCACGGTAGGTAGGTGGATTGGTAGATGAAAAAAAAAACAAATGTAGTGCCCCCGCGTGTGCTCGGGCAATAACATAACTCTCGTGCGTTAATAACTCACTTTGCGCTCGTCTACTATTGTTCAACATACAACCTGACACTGACCAGCAAATTGCAAAAAAAAAAAGAAAATTTGAATTTCTCGGGCTACCCTAGCGGTTCCCCTTAAAGTTGATACAAAAGTTCAATAAAATTAACGAACTGTCTTTTTCATATTAGTAGTGGGGTGCAAAGGTGATCGCAACGCAACATACACTGAATGCACCAGTATGTGCCCTCTGACTTGTGCAGAACCGCACCCGAGGATTTGTATAGCCATGTGTGGTCCTGCTGGCTGTGAGTGCAACCCAGGATACGTAAAGAATAAAGACGGGAAATGTATCAAGCCTGAAGATTGTCCAGGTAACATAATTGCTTGAATAAAGTATTTAAAGGTAAAATGTAATGGAGGCCTTCTACACACGTGTTCAAGTCTGTAGGTACATTCGATTCCATTCCATTACATATCGAGACCTCTCCGTGCCTCGGAAAGGTCCCGGCTGGAATTTGTGGATCTTTGGCAGTTGTTACGGGTCGCAAGTAGCCGAAAGTTTGACAACCAGTCTTAGTCAGAAAAGGATGGGCAGATTGTTTTTTTATATATATATTACAAAAATTCTATAAAATTAACGAACTGTCTTTTTCATATTAGTAGTGGGGTGCAAAGGTGATTACAACGCAACATACAAGGAATGCACCAGTATGTGCCCTCTGACTTGCGCAGAACCGGACCCGAGGCCTTGTATAGACAAGTGTGGTCCTGCCGGCTGTGAGTGCAACCCAGGATATGTACGGAATAAAGACGGAAAATGTATCAACCCTAAAGATTGTCCAGGTAACATAAATGCGTATTTTACGGTTAAATGTAAGGTGTGCTATTGTATGTATATATTCGGAATTATTTGTTGAACAGAAAAGCTGACTCCATCAGTGTTCAGATTTCATCTGACTCGGGCCGATGGGCATCTACCTTCCTATCTTGACCTTTGCGAGTTATCTTGCGAGTAGCGAAGTGAAACGAACGCTTTAGAATTTTTGCAACTATAGCTACTGCGCGCTTCGTGCCTTCGCTGGTCACTAAGCTCTAGGCGCTAAGCAAGCCACCTGTCTTAAAGGATTATCATTTATGATCTTAGGGATCACTTTTGTTTATATTGTAACTGCTCAGTGCTCTGTCTGTAGAGACGCCAGCACACAAAGTTACCCGAACCTGTCAAATTTTCCCAATCATCTTTGAACCTTATGCATTAGCGATAAAGTTGAAAATCTATTAAAGAAAATTGATGGATTGTAGTAGCTTGATGAGATGGCGTCTGTCTGTACAATATGTAACATAATAAGTTAACGCAACACCTTATACACCACAATTGAGAATATTGAGTTAAAAGCATAATACAAATGACCAACACTATTTTTTTAGACCTTATTTTTTTCATTAAAAAACCGTGTTGACTCTAGCATTACTTTATGCATTTAAAATTGCGCCATATTCCTTTAAATTAGGGTTTAATGTTCTTTGTGAGTATGTCAAAATACATACTTTTTTAAGAAATTACTGATATCGTTTATTTAGTATTCATTTATGAACAAACTGAGAAGATGTCGATTACAATAAATCGCGATAGATAAATAAACTTGCTTTATTCGTTAATTAATCAATAATTTGATAGTAGGCACTATTGTTATAGATTAATTTGTATTGTAATAAATACATTTTCCTTCCATCCTTTTCAGACTTTTTATTATGAACAAACTACTTTCAGAACTTGCGTTTATTCTGTTACACCTTGGTACATTATATTTATTTAATAATTTGATACCTTGAGTAAATATCATCATCTGCCTAGCCTTTTCCCAACTATGTTGGGGTCGGCTTCCTACCTTCCTGCTTTATACCTTGAGTAAATAGTTAGATAATAATTAACTATTTTATACTAATTCTCACAAATCTATGTCCTCCATTAGTAGTAACGTAATTTTACTACTATTTTTTGTTTTTGAGGTTGGGAAGTCATCAAATGACCCCTCCCGCTTTGGGTGGAGCGGAAGGGAGTCTCAGACTCTTACTGACTAAAACCCACCCGTGGGTGGGTAGCTTCCTTAGCCCTTTATGTTCCGGGGTAGCGGTAACTCTTTCAGACAATCCCGCTAATGGTACTACATGGTACTATATGGTACTACTATCCCGCTAATGGTTGTACTATTTAAGTTGCTTTTCGGTCGTGCTTTTTATTAATTATTTTCACTCCTTTTTATAAACAGTGCCAGGTTGTGGAGGAGATTCCAACGCAGAGGAGAGTAACTGCCCAAGCGCATGTCAAGCGACTTGTGAAAAACCAGACGCTAATCAACCATGCACCACGGAGTGCCTGCCAAAAGGTTGTATTTGCAAGCCAGGTTTTATTCGGATTAAAAAAGGTGGAAAATGTATCAAGCCCGAAAAGTGTCCAGGTAATACTTTCTCAAATTCATTTTTAAAAGAATATCGGCCTTGCGAAACTAGCGAAACTTCGCAGTTTTTTTTTATAGTTCTTCGTTACCGAAGAACTATAAAAAAAAACTGATTTTCTCCATTCATGCTACAAGTAAATATACTATCAGGCGGACATGGTCTTTTTTTTATCAAACCCTTTTTATTTATTATCGCGCTAATTTAAATATACCTTTTTGTAACGTCACATTTTGATTTCACTGGTTTTTTTAACCTTTTGACCGCCACACTCATGTATAGATGGCAAACCAAAATGTGCCCAGCGTGCCACGGTTCGGCTACATGACAAACTTTGACGCTGAGGGGGGGGGGGGACGTTTTTGATTTTTTGACATGTGGCGGTCAAAAGGTTAAAGAAATATCAATGACTTTATTGTCGAAAAGACTTGACTTACTTTGTGACTTGAGAGTTTAACTTTGACTTTCATTTTTAAAACAGAGCCAGGTTGTGGAGGAGATCCCAACGCAATGTACAAAGTGTGTCCAAGTGCCTGTGAACCGAGTTGTGCCAACCCGAAACCCGAAATATGCACCCTGCAGTGTTTGCCAAACGGTTGTGTTTGCAAACCAGGATTTGTTCTAAGCAAAAAAGGGGGAAAATGTATAAAGCCCGAACAGTGTCCAGGTATGTTTTTTTTTTCATATGAAGCAAGCGCAAATAATTCAGCTTAATCAGCCTATAGTGTTCCCACTACTGGGACCCTCCTCTCGGTGAGAGGGAATGTACCTTATGCCACCACGCGAGCCCAGTGCAGGTTGGTTGATCGGAGTAGGTAGATTGAATTGGGGTCATTGATCCGAAACGTATATATTAATATGGACATTCCTCCGGAATTTCGGGATTGAAACGTTACATGAAAACAGATAAATAATAAATTAATTTAGTTTTGATACCTTCCTTTAAATTTTGAATTTATTAGTAATAATAATCACTACCAACATTGACAATACTTAATTGGATACGGAAATGGCTTATCCATGTTATTCTTTTTGTGGGCATTTATGATACAAGTACCAAAAATCAATCTACCTACTCCGACCATTGTAGATGTCACATGTCTTCGATTTTTTTGGTTCTAGGACATGCCGGTTTCCTCATTATGTTTGCCTCACTAATTTACACAAAATAAAGCGCTTCCTGTCTAGGTTCGAACCTACGACCTACAAGTCGTAAGTCGCGGCCGTTACCACTTTATAGCCACCACTGCTCCTAATTCGTTAATTGCTGATAATTCAGGAATATCTATAATTTTGCAACTGGCTGATAAAACGTAAAATAGAGCATGTTTTACAGTAACCGCTACCGATCAGTATCCATGTCTGGAGACTGGAATCAGATACCATACAGTAACAATATTTAATAAAATTTCGTGATCTCAGTTTCCGAATAAAGAACTTGAATGTACAGTCGAACAAGCTATTTGGTAAACAGGCAGCTAACATGCAACTACTTTTTAACAATGATGTGCTAGTGCTGAGTAGTTAATTCTTTTACACCACTCTATTAAGGATGCCATAAGCTGAAAAAGTTATAACGCACAAAATAAAACTAAAGATGAATATTTTTGTTTGTATACCAAATAGCTTGTTCGACCGAACTTACTTATAAACACTTTATTAAGTTCCGTTTTAAATACGAAATAATATACGTTTAGGATCCATCGGCCATCGCAACGCCATATTGGTAAAAACGTTAATATTGCTGTTAAAATTGTAGATCTATGTAATGGTGATCGCAATGCTACATTCAGCGAGTCTCCAAGTTACTGTCAGGCCACCTGTAAGCATCCGGACGTTGAAGGGCTAGGCAATGACACCTGCTCGTCCCCAGGCTGTGTGTGTAAACCAGGATATCTTTGGAACAAAAAAGGTGGACGGTGTATTAAGCCTGAAGACTGTCCAGGTGAGAAAGATAAGCAAATTTTGAGTAAGGGTTAGAAGGTAAGCTTCACACAGCAAAGTCCTGTCTGTCATGTTCAGTCAATGACTAACATTGAAGAATAGTTTCTTTGTAATTTTTGCAAGTTTCAAGTTAATTGTTCTTTATTTTCAAACAAGATAATATTTATATATTATAAACTAACAGATATATAATATTAAATAATAATTTGTACAGTCAACAAAAGAGGTAAGTATGCAGGATCGTCGGTTATAGTTGAAGTTTAGTAAAAAACCGATGAATGTTGTCGACTGAAATTACATTTTAATAAATGAGCTGTTCGTTTTCTATTAATAAAATTAAATTTGATTCGAGAACATCCATCGGTTTCTTACTAAACTTCAACTATATCCGAAGATCCTGCCTACTTATCTCTTTTGTTGACTGTACAGTAGGGTTGCAAAAGTGCATGAATAGTTCAGAAATATAATCGTGTGAAGCGAGAAATGACGCCATCTAGCGTAAAACCAGTTAACGACTAACAAAATTTCATTATACTGTTAGTAGATGGCGTTGCTTTGCTTTTTATGACAAATATTTTTGTAGTTTATTTTTGTCTCTTCAAACATTCAAACAATTTATAATTAATATTTACTTAAAAAAAAATTGTTCCTAACTATTAACCTACTATGTTAAAATTGAATATCAATTTATTAGTAGTAAGTAAGAAATAACCGAACAAACGATGAGGGCGCCACTGCGCATACTTAATTATTCCTATCGGTTTCTTTTATTATTTTTTCATATGCTAGCAAATGTAATGTAATAGTTAGATAAATATATTAGCTGTGTAACTCCTTTCTCAATACGTTTCTTCAAGCAGTTGCTTACTTACGTTTCGTAAATTAGTCACAGTTGTGAAGAAACCAACGCAATCTAGTTTATTTTAGAAAACTTGAACTCAAACGTTCACAGGAAAATAGCCATTATCCATGCACTTTTGCAGCCGAAAGACGTCCACTGCTGGACATAGGCTTCCCCAAAAGGGGGGGGGGGGGTTGCCATAATCGCCACGCTTGGCAGGCGGGTTGGCGATCGCAGTATGGTATGGTGGTGGAATGCATAGAGAACGCTGCTGCCTATTCTCCGGTACGCCCCTTAGTCGCCTTTTACGACACCCACGAGAAGTATGGGGTGGTGGTATTCTTTAAGTCCGGCACCACACAGACAGGCTGGTGACCGTACATGTAGGTATATAAAAAATAAAAAAAAGCAAAAGGGGGAAATAATCATAGGGCAAAAAATAGTATCGCCGTCAACAGGAAAAAGGAGGTTATATGTTCGACTTTATGAATGTTTTTTTTTATGTATGTTCACCGATTTCTCCGTCAATTGTGGAATTATTTAATTTTTTTTTTTAAATTTAGGTGGATGGCCGACTTGCCGAGCAAACGAAACCTACGCGTACTGTAAAGTAGGTTGCCCAACTAACATTTGCCCAGTCGATGACAGCCGGGCTTTTATCGCTTGTGATCCGACGTATCCTTGCCTCGGAGGCTGTATTTGCAAAGGAGGCTACTTGATGGTCAGTGAGGAAGATGATAGATGCATTTTGTCTTCAGAATGTCGTAAGTACAATTTAATTATTTTTTTAGCTGAATTCTTACAGTAGTCGACCAAATGAGGAAAGATGTTAACTCGAAGCCAATTCCTAGAACGATCAAAATCTAGTCACAATCTTATTCTAGCGACAATAAAATGTCAAAAATGTGGGTAAACGTTTTATAATTTATGCCCGATTATAATTAAAACTGGGATGAGATTGCGTATGTTCATAAAAAAGCGTGAATTGTCTGTCTGATTGAATTAAAGCATTGTTATTAAAAGCTCTCATGTTTATAATTATGGCAGCATATACCTCAAAGCTAACATCGTCTGTATCTCTTGAGATAAATAAAAAAGCAGAAATCCTTTAAAAAGAAAATTAATGTTTTTTTAGCGAAATTAGAATGCACCAGACCGCACGAGGTATGGGACGCAAATGCTCCAGGTTGCTTACGTGAAAGATGCGACGATAAAGACATTCCTTGTGATTTCCAATACCCCGGTCCACCGAGATGCAGATGTATTAAAGGCTACTTCAGAAACCAGGATGATGTCTGTGTACCGGAATGTGAATGTCGTGAGTATTTTTTTTAATATGAAAAAGAGTTCATTCACAGAAATACAAAAAAAAAAAAAACTTTACATGCTTTCCTTAAATGAAACAGAAACAGACACAAGACTTTTTCACTACAGTAAAGCTAAAGTAATAAGTCTAACAGATATGGCCAACATCCAGTAATCTTGTACGTTTTTTGGACTTAGGGCACTCCCACATCCTTCAAGATTAAAGATTACCCTAAATCTAAAATAGACTAGGTACTTGTGGTGTGTAAAAGTAGTATAAGTAAGTAGGAATATCAAATCAGTATTTTTTCTTCTTTACCCTTATGATCTATACCTCAGGATCTGTTATTATACACTGAATCGAAAAGCGAACTTGCCGATGGACAAGTACCGCACAAGTCTGACAACAAATTCGTACCTATTGCTAAATGTTTAAACAGATAGATTGGAATACAAGAGAAAAAAAAAAACTCTTGTGTGAAACATTAGTAAATATCGAAGAATCTAAGTTATGTATTACCGACCAGTTACAAATATTACTACATATATTGCAGCTCAAAAAGGATGTAACGGCGATATGAACGCAACATTATCAAACTGTCCCAGTAAATGTCCTGCAACCTGCTGCGAGCCTGATCGAACATGCGACAAAGGCTGTGCAGAACCCGGCTGCGTATGTAATGAGGGATTCATTCAGTCTAAACCTGGTGGTCCCTGTATAAGACCCTACGATTGCGAAGGTAAGACCATTTTATAACTCCACCAATAGAAATTTTAGCTTCACTAAAATAGCATTTATGGACCTGCCTTGTCTGTAATTCATGCCTGTACTTACATTCTGATAGTATGTCGTTACTATTTGTAAGAATTATAAAACATTTTTAGTATTCGTGTATTTAGATATTTATTTGTGGTTTACATATACCTAATTAGAAATATTTAAATATAAGCACAAGTAAATTTACTATATTCATAGTTTTAATAGGTATTTTGTATTTATATATACCTATGTCGGAGTTGGTTCTTCAATTATTACAATAAATTGTGGGTAGTCAACATAATTTGTTATGATTTGTTGTTCTTATTATGAATTTAAGTAATTTTACTATCAATTATTGTCTAACAAATTGGAACATAATTTATTGAGTACTCGGTGTACGCACTAATTGATTTAGGCAACTTATCTCGATAATTGTAACCGATGGTTTTGTTCAAAATAAATGACGAAATGTTATTTTGATTTTAGAATGATTTAACTTGGTGAAATCACCATTGTTTATTTACGACAATTATTCTTGTATTATTTGATTACTTATAATTTAAGTTTTATTAGATTTATCACATTTTAGTGTTTTGTATCAACTGAAGTAAACACGTTGACGTACTTCCGTGCGTCATCGGACAGAGTTGTTGTGGGGCGAGTGCGTGGTGGGGACAAACCCTTTATAACTGAGCGTTCTTGTTTGTGCCGTCAGAGTCGGTCTTCGGACTCTGACAGAGTACGAAGACCTCTGTATGCTTACAGAGCACTAGCTCCCGACAACTCAGTCGGTTTACTAAAGTTCAGCCTCGCTGTTGGAATTATATTCCTGTATTCTATATGTAATTTGCTAGTATGATTAATTGTTCATAAAATTATAATCTGATTTGAACTGCAAACCGTTTTTCTATTGCGCAATAACCAACACTTCCCACACTACGCCCACAGTAGTCAAAATAATATGACTGATAATAACGAGACACACACTTACCTTTTCCGTCATATACAGGGTTATTGGGAAAACACCAAAAACCTCTTAAGAGGTCATTGTACTCATCATTATGAACAACATCACAATGAAAAAAAAATCAGCTGTTCCCTACATTTTGACGAGTTGTACGAACATGGAAACAGCTGATTTTTTTTCGCGATTTCAGATTTGGTCCCATAGTGAAAGTTGTTCATAATGATGAGTACAATGACCTCTTAAGAGGTTTTTGGTGTTTTTCCAATAACCCTGTATAAACAAATCGTCGATTTTCACAATTGCACCTACCGCTGTTGGTACTGTCAATGAACATGAGAACAATGAGCATGAACAACATCATAATGAAAAAAAATCTGCTGTTCCCTACATTTTGACGAGTTGTACGAACATGGAAACAGCTGATTTTTTTTCGCGATTTCAGATTTGGTCCCATAGTAAAAGTTGTTCATAATGATGAGTACAATGACCTCTTAAGAGGTTTTTGGTGTTTTTCCAATAACCCTGTATAAACAAATCGTCAATTTTCACAATTGCACCTACCGCTGTTGGTACTGTCAAAACTCAATACTCGGTGTACGCACGAAAAAGCAAGTATTCAATGATGTCTCTGTGATCAACGCAGTGAAAACCGGAAGTGATCACCGTATGGTAAGAGGCACATTGAAATTAAATGTCAAGCTGGAATGATCTCGACTGATGAAGTCTACGCTCCGTCCAGCACCGATCCAGATCCAAAACCCCGAGAGCTTTCAGCTCGAACTCCAGAATCGTTTCGAATGCCTAGGGAGCTCCGTGGACGATTATAACGATGGGTTTGTGGAAACTGTCCATACGGTCGGGTCTAAGATCAAAAAAGAAGCTCTCTGATCCTACTTTGCGGCTCATGAAGGAGAGGCGCGATATGATCCTGCAGTCTACGGATGATGTGCTAAATTACCGGCAACTCAATAGACGGATCTCTAAGGCCTTGAAAAACGATCTTCGCCGGTTTAATACAGATCGTATTAAGGACGCGATAGAGCGAAATAAAGGCTCCAAGGTCTTTGCTGGAGATCTGTCTATTGGACAGAGCCAGCTTGCGAGACTGAAGACCGATGATGGCAGGATCGTATCCGACAAACCTGAGCTGTTGAGAGAGATCGAGAGGTTCTAAGGACCGTTATACACGTAAACAATAACCCCGCTATGAATCTGGCAAACGACCCAAGAGCTAGATTGACCCGGCACTATACCGAAGACATCCCGGACGTCAGCCTGTACGAGATTAGGATGGCTCTAAAGCAGCTCAAAAACAACAAGGCACCGGGTGATGACGGAATTACGGCCGAGTTGCTGAAGGCCGGCGGAAAACCCGTTCTGAAGGCCCTTCAGAAACTGTTTGGTTCCGTCATACTCGAGGGCAAAACATCACAGGCATGGAACAGAGGTGTGGTGTGGATACTTTTCTTTAAGAAGGGCGATAATGCCCTCCTTAAGAATTATAGGCCCATCTCACTCCTGAGCCATGTCTACAAGCTGTTTTCGAGAGTCATCACGAACCGTCTCGCGCGCAGGTTTGACGACTTCCAGCCTCCCGAACAAGCCGGATTCCGTAAAGGCTTTAGCACCGTAGACCACATACATACGCTGCGACAGGTTATACAGAAGACCGAAGAATATAACCTGCCTCTCTGCTTAGCGTTTGTGGACTACGAGAAAGCCTTTGATTCGTTCGAGACATGGGCTGTGCTGCAGTCTCTTCAACGGTGCCAGATCGACTATCGGTACATCGAAGTGCTGAAGTGTCTGTACGAAAACGCCACTATGTCAGTCAGACTCCAGGATCAGGCCTCGAAACCTATCCTTCTGCAGCGAGGTGTGAGACAGGGAGACGTTATCTCTCCGAAACTGTTCACCGCTGCACTGGAGAATATCTTCAAGGTTCTGGACTGGAAAGGGGCTGGCATCAACATCAATGGCGAGTACATAACTCACCTTCGGTTTGCCGACGACATCGTAGTCATGGCTGAGACTATGGAGGACCTCAGTACAATGCTCGATGACCTCAGTAGAGCCTCCGAAAGAGTGGGTCTTAAAATGAACATGGACAAAACGAAGGTCATGTCAAATGCCCATGTAACACCCACTCTCATAAAAATCGGAGACGCTACACTCGAAGTCGTGGACGAGTACGTTTACCTAGGACAAACTGTCCAGTTAGGTAGGTCTAACTTTGAGAAAGAGGTCAATCGACGAATCCGACCCGGCTGGGCAGCGTTCGGGAAGCTACGCAATATCTTCTCATCCCACATACCGCAGTGTCTCAAGACGAAAGTCTTTGACCAGTGATGACTTATGCAACTGAAACGTGGTCGCTCACAATGGGCCTTATAAGAAGGCTAAAAGTCACCCAAAGGGCAATGGAGAGGGCTATGCTTGGAGTTTCCCTGCGTGATCGAATCAGGAATGAGGAGATCCGCAGGAGAACCAAGGTAACCGACATAGCTCGAAGAATTGCCTAACTTAAGTGGCAGTGGGCAGGGCACATTGCTCGCAGAACAGATGGCCGATGGGGCCGAAAGGTTCTGGAGTGGCGACCGCGTCCCGGAAGACGTAGCGTTGGAAGGCCTCCCACAAAGTGGACCGATGACCTTGTGAAGGCCGCAGGAACCCGTTGGATGCGGGAAGCACAGGACCGGTCGAAGTGGAGGTGCTTGGGGGAGGCCTATGTCCATCCAGCAGTGGACGTCTTTCGGCTGAAATGATGATGATGATGGGAATATCGGGATAAAAAGTAGCCTATATGTTAATCCTCCATACAACATTTTATCAAAATTGGTCCAGCCGTTTGAGCCTGAAGAAATAACAAACACATAAACACACACACACAAACACACCCCCACAAACACACACACACTCACATACTCACAAACTTTCGCCTTATAATATTAGTGTGATTTTTTTATTCTTAACTTTTAAAAATATTTTATTGGGGAACTACGGTTCTCGCTTTGTTGGATAGCCATAAATGTGGACAATGGTTTTGTTATGTGTAATTTGTGCTTCTTACTGTTTATATGTATAATTGCTTTAGTGTTGGTGTTAGCTGGCGGGTGGGCCCCTGTTAGTTGCTCTGATTTTAGCAATAGCTTAAATATATATATATTTTTTTTTTATTACATTATATTTATTTATTTGAACTTAATTGCTACCTACTTCTATTTATGTCAGACAATGAGTCTTATTTTTCTGCCAACCAATCTGCTGCTTCTTCTTGCGATGATAGTTTTTGTTCATTCAGCTACACCCTTGGTGACTTTTTACAACAAAATTTTAATGATTAGTCTAATCGGTTGGTGAATGTGTGTCACATTAACGCTCAAAGTGTTTCAAGCCACTACAGCGAGCTGTACGACGCGTTTAATAACAGCAATGTCCCGCCATCCTGATCTCTGAAACTTGGCTCAAACCACATCTCCTGTTTTTTCTCACATTTCGTTCTTATACGGAATGATTGGATTGGTAAAGGATGGTGTGGCCATATACCTTCACTCCGATTTTCCTTATAAAATACTTGCTACTTCCTCTTCAATTTATTCTGCTTCTGCGGAGTTTTTTTTTTTCTTGTAGTCTGTATCAAAGGAGCCAAAACCATTATTGGTGTTGTCTACTGTCTTCCCACTGTAGATTACTTCACTGAATTCGAATCAGTACTTGAATCTTTGTGTTCGGAGTATGCACATCACATCATCATCAATGGGTGATTTCAACACAAACCTCCTTGCCCTCAACTCCCCTCGGTCCCGTAAGCTCCTTCATCTTATCGAGTCTGCACGTATTGCCGCTCAAACCTACTCATCACAACACTGTTGGCAAAGACACCTGTCTCGACCTGATCCTCACCTCGAATCCTTCCCTCATTTCTTCCCACAGTCAACATGACGCTCCTGGCTTCTCTCATCACGACATGATTTTCCTTTCATATCCTGAAACCTCCCAAACTAAGCCCAAGGTTCTGTACAGGCGTTGTTTTGCGCGCATGAACGTCGAGAAGCTCAAAGAAGATGCATCTATGGTCGATTGGGAGCCTATGACGGAAGCTACTTCAGTTGACGACAAGGTTGCCATGTTCAATGAAGTTGTAGTCAACCTTTATAACATCCATGCCCCCGTCAAAAAGGTTAAATTAAAACGCCCACCTGCACCATGGATGGCTAGAGGTGTACAGATGGCAATGCGACGTAGGAAAAGCGCGTTCCGTAATTTTAAAAAGGATCGTACTGATGAAAACTGGAAATCATTTAAGGCTGCAAGAAATACATGTAATCAGATGATACGCAATGCTAAACGCCGCCATATTCTTGATACTATCAATTCTTCCTCTTCTGCCGATATTTGGAAATTTCTTGGAACTCTTGGTATCGGCAAATCGCGACATTTAGATCTTCCTAGTTCAATTGACTTAGACGATTTCAACCGGCATTTCTCCACTGTTTCTACTATGGGTCGTCTAACCAAGCAACAAATTCTGTCTTTAATTTCTGGTCTATCGCGTCCTCATACTAATTCTTTCAGTTCCACTCCAGTTGAACCGGGAGAGATCAGAAAGATCATTCTCTCCATCAAGTCAAAAGCGGTGCGATGTGAGAATATCACCCGTGGTATGATCATTACTATTCTGGATCATCATCTACCCACGATTACCAACATTATAAATTTTTCCTTGTACTCCGGAGTCCCTTCCCTGTGGCGCAAAGCCTATGTTCGTTCACTACCTAAGGTTTCCAATCCCTCTCTTCCTACCGACTTCCGTCCAATTTCTATCCTTCCCTTCCTATCCATAGTGCTCGAGGCCAGAGTCCATAAACAATCCTCCAACTTTGTTCATAGTAACTGAATTATTAGTCCTTTCCAATCTGTGTTTAGGCCTGGGCACAGCACTGTTACCGCATTCCTTAAAGTGACTGGCGATATAAAGGCAGGACTGGAAGACACCAAAGTTACTGTTATAGTGTTAGTTGATTTCTCAAATGTCTTCAATACCGTCAGTTATGACATCCTGTTAGCCATTCTGTCCTATATTATGATCTCTCCCGAAGCACTGGAATGGTTCTCCTCTTACCTTCAGAAACGTCACCACTCCGTTCATGCTGGGGATTCTTCTTCTAGCTGCTGTAATTTGGAAACTGGCATTCTTCAAGGCGGTATACTTTCTCTTCTTCAGTTTTCAATTTTTATTAATCTTATAACTTCCGAACTTCAGTGTGCGTATCATCTTTATGCAGCTGACTTGCAGTAGTACTATCAAGGGAAGGTTGATGAATTACGTGATGCTATCGACAAATTAAATAAAGACCTGATAGCCATAAAACCTGGTCTGATAGATTTATGGCTTAGCTGTAAACCCTATGAAGTGTCAGGCGATCATCATTGGCAGTTCTCGTAGTATTAGCAAGGCAGATAGTACAACCTTGCCGCCAGTTCTATTCAATGGTACGATCGTTCCTTTTGGTACCGACTTGAAGGACCTAGGCTTGCATATTGATTGTACTCTGAACTAGTGGACTCAAGTCGCTAGGGTGAGTCAGAAGGTTACTGGAACGCTGCGGGCTCTGTACCGTTTGAAAAATTTATTACCATCAAGTACGAAGATAATGCTTGTACAGTCCCTTATTTTCCCTATCATCGATTATGGTGATGTCTACTACTACTTATGACCTGAATGCAAATCTCCTAAACAAACTTGACCGCCTTTTCAATAACTGCATTCATTCAATATGATCATATTTCTGCGCATCGGTCGCTTCTAAAGTAGTTACCCATACGCCAGCTCAGAGTAAGGGCGCTGACCACCTTGTTCTCATTTCTTGATTCTCCGTATTCCCCTGGTTATCTAGCCCCCCACTTTCAGTACATTTGCGCCAACCACAATAGAAATCTACGTTCATCACACAATCGTCTTCTCTAATGTCCCACTCACCGCACAGACTTCATTCACTCTTCCTTCTTCGTTCAGTCTATCTCTCTGTGGAATGCGCTCTCCCAGGAAATCAGGATGGCAACCAACCGATTATCCTTTAAAGTTAAGGCTCGCGAACACATTCGCAAGAAGCTGGCAGTATCATCACAACGGTAATATTTTCTCATTGTTTGTATTTCTTTTTAGTAAGTATATTCCTGTATTTATGTATATTTATTTGTGCTTATATTTATATGTAATTAGGGATATATTATATTCATATTTTTGATAAGTTTATGCGTGTTTTTATCTTTAAAATATTTATTCCTCTGTTTGTCTCTGCATCACCCAAAGGTTGCCTGGTAGAAAATGCCTATGGCCTTAGATTAAAAAATGTCCAGTTTCCGTGTTCGAAACAAAACGCAACGTTTTAAGTGAAGCCACTTTTTTATAAATGTGTGAGTGAGCGCCACGGTCGGGAGTGTATTACGTATCGTAATTGCGTTTGTGTGCAATGTGCGTGTAATACCAGTGGCAGAAATTTACCCTTAAAAGTGGGAGATTTTCAGTACCTATTTTACGTTTAGCGTAAAATATATCATCAACAGTAATGACATGATTTTTTATTATTACGGTTGTTGAGTTTCAACGTTATTTCTTTTATTTGTGTAATTTGTCATGTGCGACTTTATCAGAAATTATTATGTTACGACTTTTTGTGATATTTGCTTGTAAGTTAGTTAAATGTTTGTTGTTTTGGTGTACTTAAGGTAGTAAGCAGAAATAGCACAAACGGTAACTGTTAAATACCACAAACTTACAAATAATGGGTAAAAAAAAATTATGCCCCTGGCAACACTTAACAAATATGGCGTGACAGTAATGTCAAGTTATACTTTTTGTTTACATACATTTAGAATGCGGTAACAAAGAAATACAAAGTGAAATTGAATACTTACTTGTGAAATGATATATAGTGGCACATTCCTTTTTTTTTGTGTGATTTCTACACCATTTCACAACACAAACCTTCATTTTAAAATATCAAAACACGGTCTCGTGACGTAATTTACGCGGGGAGCGTTACTAGGCGACTGACGTATGGATCTTACGACGCGGGACATTTGTCCCCCGTGTTTTTGGCTTCAATTCTCAGTGGCCTACTATCCATCTGGACATTTTTTAATCTAAGCCTATGGCATTAAGGCCGCCTCTGTACATTTATGTGCTTGAAGTATTAAATAAATAAATAATGTTTATTTATTTATACAACATTATTTTTAGTATATGCGAAACCCAAAACACGTGTCTAGTATTTTTATGTAAAGAATCTATGTATAAAATTTCAAAACTGTATCATGAAAAATCACAAAGTTATAAGCTTGTTAAGTTGCCTGTTTGTCCGTACAAAAACATGCTCACCCGCGCCGCGCGCCGCTAGCGCCGCGCCGTCTTGCGCTCATTGATAAGCCTAACCGTTCGGCGCGGAGATTGGACAACCTACTTAGTGTCGCTCGGTGTCCAACTTTTAACCTTTTTTAAATATTTTTGGGACAAAATATAACATGGGTTAAAATTATTGGAATCGATTCAGTTACTTATTCTGAACAAACTATATTCAGGTTTCGCAAATACTAAAAATATATACTTGTACTTGTACGTTGTATATACTTTATTGTACACCAGAAAAACATAGCAAATAAAAATACGATTCTACTTATTAGGGGGATCTCCACACTGCGGTGACAACATGACCTACGTCAATTGCAAGATCGATTGTCACATGAAATATTGTCCAGTGAATGAGAATGAAATATTTATAATTTGTGATCCTGTATGGCCCTGTCCGTCAGGCTGTGCGTGCAAACCAGGCTATTTGATGCCGAATAAAGCTAATAAAATATGCATTTTGGCTGCTGATTGTCGTGAGTTTTCTTATTTATTTTACAAAAATAGCTAAAAACAATACAAATATAATACTTGAGCATCCCCGATAGTATAAAATGAGATTAGGCTAATCATTTGAGAGCCACCCTGAAACTAGGCTTGTTCACATCATAATTGAAGTTTCTCAAATTAATTATTATGTAAATAAAAAGTGTTATGCAATATCTTCTGACAATGATCGCTTTGTCTTCTGACGAAAATATTAATGTCTGTCTCATTTGCAGCTTCAAGGGAATGCACACGTCCGAACCAAGTATGGGATCCCAAACCTTCAATTTGCAACTATGAGAGTTGTGACCAAATGTATTTCACTTGCGATGATCCAAACCCCGGGCGGCCCAAGTGTGTTTGTAAGGAAGGCTACTACAAAGATAAAGATGGTGTTTGTATTCCTGCTAAAGAATGTCGTAAGTACCTTAATAATTTTCCGTAGATCACAAGAAGGAAACGTTTTCTACATACAGCGGCAGGACAAGGGACAAAAGAAACACATTTAAACGTTTTCGTTATCTACATTCGCATATTGTGTGGTGGTGCAATTTCATCACGCCTAGAAGATGAATAGCACTTTGTACTGTACTATGTGTTTGTAGAAGTTGAGGAGTCTAGATCCGTAGTTCATCACTAATTATAACCGCACCGCTCCAGCGCAGTAACGGCCCGGCACTGCCTTGGAAAAAATCCACCCGCTTGTCGCCAACACACGTTCAGCAAGATGACCGCTCGCTGCTGGCATGCAACCAGTGAGGTGCCAGCTTGTTGTTCACTGGCTGCTTACTAGTTGGTAGCTTACCGTCCTCGCGCCAACTAGTATTCAGCTGACAGGCCGGTTTGCGAACAAAGTGAGTGATCTCGCCTTAGAAGCATGCGATTCTACGTTTTCTTTATACGAATTATTTGCACTCGACGAAGAGAATCTTGAAATTGGAAGAGATTAAAACAAGACCCCGCGCGGACGGCTACGTGCCAGCATGCGTGCCACTTGTCATCGTAAAACTTACTTTAATACGTTTGATTTAAAACCCTAACTTGAATGGCAAGTTATTTGCTTTGTCTGAGCTGTTATAATGAGTGATGTATTTTATTCGATACTTACACCTGGATACAACATACAATCTTCACTAAGGGGTTGGCTAATGCTATTCATAGCAAGACGAGCACTGGCCATTGCAACACCATGGTAGTGGTACTTACTTACTTTTCACCTGGGCAAAAAACCTTTACAATAAGAAAAATCGGTTCCATCTACGTGGAGTTGAGAAAGATATATTGTCGCTTGCATTTCAAAGATATTGCAATAGAATAATCTTGACGGTTGGACACTGAACCTTATTACCATATTTTTCAGTTGAATTTTGTCAGAATGTAGGGAGATCTTGGGTATAAATCTGTTTGAACAGAAAGGGAAAGATTTTTTAGGATTCTATTGTTGCATGAAGAGTTTATGCTTGTAAACCGTTTGAAAAGTTTTGTCGTCTATGTTCATAGTCACTTCCATAATTCTTTGTAATATAGAATGCTAATTTTAATTAAACTGCTACAATACAAATTGATTATTTGTCTTCAAACAATTCCGTCGCTGCCACATCCAAGGGTTTAAATGAGAAATGCGTTCACTCCAACTATTGTTTGGACAATTCAGAATCCTAACAGGTACCTTTATTTATTGAATCACTTTGTTCAGATGCCATTGAGCAAATAACACGTAACTGAAAAGTGGAAATAAATCCCGGATTTTTGGAAGGAAAGTCGATGGCTTAGGTGGAAATCCAAGTGAAACAGGGTCCTTCGATTTAAGTAAATGTAATAGAAAATGTTCGCAGTTGGATTACGCTTTATCGCCATCTTTCTCTTACAAATGACGCTCTTTTAACAGTAAAATACTATGTAGAGGATTTTAATTAGACAGAATTCAACTAAACAACGAAAAAATTAAACTAAAAAAATATTCTCCAAATGTTTAAATCTTAGCTTTTTTGCAGTCATTTTTGGTTAGTTAACAAACTAAATAACCTTAGGAACGAGAAGATGGGCAAAAAAAAATGTTATTAAAAATATGGCAAATTTTAATAATTTTCCAACTCGCTCTCTTTGAAGGCCGATTTTAGCCAAAGTAGTCCCATCAAGTAATACTTTTTTTAATGATTATGAAAGTTGAGAGCATTCTTCAGGCCTACATAGGAACCATGAAGTCACCTACTTAGATTCACATTTATGTTCGTCTAACTCGTCAAAATGTAGGGAACAGCTGATTTTTTTTTCGCGATTTCAGATTTGGTCCCATAGTAAAAGTTGTTCATAATTATGAGTACAATGACCTCTTAAGAGGTTTTTGGTGTTTTTCCAATAACCCTGTATATCAAATGGACACGTTATCCGACAAAGAAATTTTTTATGCACATTATTCCACATTTCTTGTCCCTATTCCGTCATAATGGAGTGTCAGTTGCTTCTACTAAGTTACATAGTATTCTGTTCGTCTGTCTTTTGTTTACTTGTACTTCTTACGAAGTGTTTTCAAATGAATTGTTACGTATCGTGTTTTGTTTTTTCCCCTGTTGTTTGTGTTGGTTTTGTTTTATGGAAGGATGAACACTTTGGTGCGTTGTTCAGAAAAACATGTTGTTTTTTGTCATTGGTAAACACTGAAATCTAGTTACGATAAGATTTTCAGGATCTATAGGTGTGTCCAGACCTGGCGAATGCGCCGCTCGCGAGCCCCTTGCGACTGCGCGCGTGTTGCTCGCGTGCGGTTACAGCCTGCGACCCTCTAGTGCAAATCCAGCAAGGCTCGAGTGGGGCGCGAGAGCAGTGCGTGCACATCTCGTGCGCACATAGCTTCTTTCGCGTTTGAACTATGAATTTGCTTGCGCCGCTCGAGTACGGCGCGTAGCTTGCGCGCGCTCGGACCGCGCAGTGGCTGCGTACGAACATGAAATGCACGCGCGCAGTTCGCAAGCGGCTCGCGAGCGGCGCATTCGCCAGGTCTGGACACACCTGGTATGTGATGTTACATTTTTGGTAGCTGATAATGATTTCGATTCAGCCCAGGGAAGAGACAAATTAGACCTCTTCTCCAATTTGACTGCAGACAATGACTTTATTATGGAAGCATGACATAAATGTGAACAATATAGTTCATGGTATAAATTATATTTAAAGCATTTTCACTGGTTTAACTCATCATTACAATAATCAACTTCATATTTCTATACCGTTGCATCACATTAGTTATCATGACGTGGGTGTTCGCATTTTATCTACGTCATAATATATAATTTAAAAAAAATATTGGTCAGACAGGGGCTATAACTTTCTATAGTCCTAAATAACCAGTTCACTTTAGCCACTTAAACCCATAATTCAATATCTTTGTTTCCATATTCTGCAAAAGTCCTACAAACGGGAGGTTGTCCTTGGGTGCTGCACTAGCATAGTGCGAACAGGGAAAATCATCGGTTGGTGCCTCATTTAATTTAAAAAAACGTCTAACGGGCCTCTGCAAGTTGTCTGCGGCCCCTCGCACGCCTTTCAAAAGTTCGGGGACCCCAGGGTTCCGAGATATTACCTATATCAAAATATAATAAATAACACTGGTTGCCAGTGAAAATGTTGTTGACATTGATTATATTATAATGACAGCATTACAATATTATCAATGTCGTATTTCTATACCGTTGCATCACATCATTTTCCTCAAACATACAAAATTCTGTACTTTTACTTACAACATAATTGTATGATGTAAGTAAAAGTACAGAATTTTGTATGTTTGAGGAAAAAATTCCCCGCGTGAAATACGTCACAAACTTCAAATTCAAATTCATTTATTGCTTGTTACAGGTGTATGGTCAGTTCTTATAATTATTTGTTATAATAGGTATCTCTGCAACATACCCTTTGGGTGTACAATGTTTCAAAATAATAATAATTTAAACAAAATAAAATTAAATACATCACTGGTCATAATTACACTAACTACAATATTCACATGTCGTTTTCAATTAAAAATAAAATAAATTACGCCATTTTCAATTAAAAATAAAATAATAACTTCATAGTATAATCTTCGTAGCTCTACTGCGTACCTCACCGATGTTCTAGGTAACGGCTTTGACGTCACTCTGCCAGATGTCATGTTATCCTGCACGGATTGTACTTTTTACAAATATCTAAATATATAAAACTCAAAGGTGACTGACTGACATAGTGATCTATCAACGCACAGCCCAAACCACGGGAGGGATCGGGCTGAAATTCGGCATGCAGGTAGATGTTATGACGTAGGCATCCGCTAAGAAAGGATTTTGATAAATTATACCCCCAAGGGGATAAAATAGGGGATGAAAGTTTGTATGAATCTTTGTCAATTTTAAACCGATCGGGCTGAGACTTCGCATGCATATAGCTACTATGACGTAGGCATCCCCTAAGAAAGGATTTTGATAAATTCAACCCCCATGGGGATAAAATAAGGGATGATGGAGGATGTAAATGTATTAGTTTTTTTTTAAATAATACTTAACGCGAGCGAAGCCGCGGGCAAAAGCTAGTTAAATAAAAAATTTCCACACCGTTGGAAAGGGGACAAACTAGAAAACTTTTTAAAAGAATTCGAATATCCCGATCGCTTTTATTTTTTTTTTTAAAGCAATTTAAAGTAGAGTGTTAAGTGTATTTTTCCTTTTTCAAAAACTTTGTGAGTTATTAAAAAGGAACTAGATGTAATTAACAAGTAATTTTGAATTTCATGGAACCATACAAGAGTAAACATAAGAATTAAAATAACATTTGAAGCCTATACTCATAACTTTAAAAAAAAAATTAATTAAAAAAAATTTTAGAGTTCTTGTATTTTTCTAAATAAAAATTAAAAAGTCATAATAAAAAAACCGGTGTAACAAGGAATGAGTTACTGGGTCTTAAGAGATAGCAAATGACCTCTCCTTTCGGCCAATTCCATTTGGCAAACGATGCACCAAACACCCTGTATATCCCCTACTGTTATACGATTGTAAAAAAACAATAATTGAATGGTTGAGATCCCTAACGTATGATAAAACAGAAAATATTCTGACCAGGATAAGCTGAAAAAAAAACAATAAATAAATGGGTACACTCACACTCGTATACACACACACTCTCAACACTCACACATACGCCTCAACATTGTTAAGTTACCACTTATGGGAAGAGCGAGACAGCTCCGACACAAGTACTTTTGTAACTTACTGGGGCTGCCTCAATTTATGTATTTTTTTTTTTGCGGATGGGAAATCATCAAATGACTCCTCCCGCTCTGGGTGGAGCGGAAGGGAGTGTCAGACTCTTACTGACTAAAACCCACCCGTGTTCCTTCCTTAGCCCTTTATGTTCCGGGCCAGCGGTAACCCTTTCGGACAATCCCGCCGACCACCTCAATTTATGTATGACACAATGTTTAAGTTGAAATACATTTTTTTTTTGTATATAATTGAGAGGAATAGTGTCTTACACTTGACTGTTGTTGTTGTAATACATTTTATTTTAAATTCAAACAAATTTTTTTCAACTAAATCCACAATGGGCTAATCAAAGTCAAAATCGTATTAGTCCCAGCTGAAATCTGGCCTTCTATTATTTTGGTCGTTACCAGGGCTTTATAGGCCTCCAAATGCCTTAATGACAGCCTCTGTAGATGATAATTGGGTACAGAGGATTTAACTGCCTTTTTAAGTAAGGATTTGGTATATAGCCGTCTTTGAAATTGATTTTCAGCTTGCGTACGTTTCTAAACTAACGCTGTTTCGAATCGAGGTCATTCTTTTTTCAAAGATAGGTACTGTTAGCATCGGAGGGATGCTAACTATACCGGGATTCAAGAATTAAAGAAAAGTTTGTCGAATAACCTTGATAATTATTTCTATAAACGGACCTATGTTAATTTTGTATAGCATGACATCCGCTTGTCAGCTAAACAGATCCTTGTCAGAGACGGACAGACGAGATTATTTGTCACCATTATTTTTTATAGACAAACCAAAATGTGGTTACAACGAAGTAGAAGTCCCCTGCAGACAGATATGTCCACCGCAAAACTGTGAGATCGCATACACTGAATACGCTTGTACTGAAGAATCAAAAATATGTGAACCAGGTTGCAACTGTCTACCCGATCACCTAAGAAACGGTAGCGGAATATGTATACCGAGTGACCAGTGTCCATGTAAGGATTTTTAAACCAGCAATTTCATCATCTATTGCTTAAAGTTCGTTTTTTGAACCCAGATACCAATTTGACAGGTGTAATGTCAAACTTCTGTACTAAAAAAAAGCAAACACAAAAGACTTAAATGTCAGATTAGTATCTGGGATTAAAAAACGAACAACTACAATATAACAATCTGCAACAAAAAATATGCGGAGTGAATTGTGATCTGTTGCGGTGTGTCCCAGTGGTAATGGCCGAGTTGTAGGTCGTAGGTTCGAAACCTCGAACCCAGGATGGCGCTTTACTTTGTGTAAACTATTTCATAACTACTTCTCTCGAAACGCTGAAGGAAAACATCGTGAGGAAACCGGCATGTCGTGGAACCAAAAATTCGAAGTCATGTGACATCTACCAACCCACACTGGGCCCGCGTGGTAGATTAAAGCCCACTCCTTCTCACCCAGAAGAGGCCTGTGTCCCATCAGGGGAAACATTATAGGCTGATTATGGAGTGTTTCTCTAGTATTACTATAGTCAAAGCTCCTTAAACTATACAATTATTGCCAAGCTTTATTTTATACCAAACATCATAATACTCTACGATTCCGAGCTTTACACAAAAAATTGTATCAAAATTGCTAATTGCCATCTCGATAACTTCTTCGACCTCAATTCTCACACTGTGCGTCAATTTTAGATCCATCAACTCCCGTGTGTGGTATAAATGAAATAGCCAGAGACTGCAGACGGATCTGCCCGCCACAAACTTGCCTGAGCAAGTACGCGTTATTCCGTTGCGTTGAAGACTTACCCTGTGAGCCGGGGTGCGACTGTGTTCCCAATTATCTGAGGGACGACAGAGGAATATGTATACCGAGCGAAAAGTGTCCTGCACGTAAGATATGTTTCATGTTGACTGTCTTTGCTTTCTGGCTTTTTGCTTACTCTCCTTTTTTCCTAAAGTCAAGTAGTGATAGTAAGTTTATTGAGTGTCAATATCTTTTAACGATATTAGACTTCTGACTGATACGAGTATGACTTTGAAAAAACAATTATTTATTCTGGACACATACCATTCGTTCTTTTGACATCAATATGTGTTATAGCCGAACCAATATGTGGTTACAATGAAGTGGCAGTATCCTGCAGACAAATATGTCCACCACAAAACTGTGGGATCGCGTACACCGAATACGCTTGCACTGAAGAATCAAAAATATGTGAACCGGGGTGCGACTGTCTTCGCGATCATCTTAGGAATAGTAGCGGCATATGCATACCGAATGAACAGTGTCCTCCGCGTAAGATATGTTTCATGTTGACTGTCTCAGCTTTCTGTCTTTTTCTTCCCCTTCTTTTCATTTCTTCTTCTTTAGTAGTTTTAAATTGTCAAGGTTATGTTATAACATAAAATGAAAGTAAGTATTGCTGCCGTTTAACTCTGTGTATGTATGCTATTTCTGCGATTTGTCGTCTTATTATTCAACAACGCGAACGTGGCCTTCTCTCATTATCAGAGTTCCCATTTTAGATTTAGTATAGTTTAGTGCAATCTGTCAGTTGAGCAACAATACTTGCGAACTTGGTATAAACTGTTGCTTGTGAATATTTAGATTTGAATCGTACTAGGTCGTTTGATTTAATTAATATTTATGCAATAGTCTTGTCTCGTTTTGCCAAACACGTAATAGGTACCACGAAAACTAGTTTTTATTAAATACCTCGCGTACTGGATACGTTTGAACAATTGGTTTTTGATTTAGACTTCGTGCCAATATATATCAAACAGTAAAGTGCTTTTCTACATGCTTTGTCTGTTGGGTAGTCGACGTCGGGAGTACCCGACGTCGCCCACCGAGCACGGTGGGCGATAGTTGTGAAAAAGCCAGATGAACATATGTTTAAACATAACCATATCTCTATTTCTGTTACAGCCTGCCAAATTCCCGTTGAATGCAAGCGAACCTGCGAAAAACCGAATCCTCCAAACTGTGAATATAATCCACCAAAAGAGAATATGAACGGTTGCGATTGTAAAGATGGATATATTCTGTCAAAACTAGGAGGGGACTGCATCCCTATTGACCAATGCCCGCGTAAGTACCAGCATCTACTATCTTATTATTATTGGGTTAATTTTATCCTTTTTAGGATTCTACAGAATACATTTAGGTTAGGTTAGGTTAAAACAAGGGAAGTGTTGAATCAATCAACAGATTTAAAATATTGTATTTACATTCTGACGTTCTAAGCACTGACACTTCTTCTACAACTTCATTGTCGTACAAACATAAAATCAACGTGCCAAAGCCACAGTACTATTATGTTATAGGTATTATTAAAAAAGTGAGAAGTTTAGGTAACAAAACCGTTTTTGTGGCGCGCTACAATGTTGGGCCGTTGCGCGGTTGGACAAGGAACGACGCAACAATCTGATCCTTAATAGTCTCTCTATAATAACTCCTTTGTTCATTATATTTCAGCTGATATAGCCTGCGACGGTGATCCCAACGCAAGACCTAAACGTTGTCCAAAGCCATGCCCTTCTACTTGCGAATCACCAAACCAAACTCCCTGCAAGAGAATGTGTGAACCAATCGCATGCGCATGCAAATCTGGATATATACTATCTAATGATACTGGTCGATGCATCTTACCTGATAAATGTCCTGGTAAATGAAAGAGATACATAATTACGAAAAAAAAACAGTGATCACTTAAATAAAAAAGTGTAGAAAATTTGGTAAAAACCTTGTCATATTTTCTACACTTTTAATTTTTTGGGTATTTTTTTTAGTCTATTAAATGGTGAAAAAAACCTAGATGAGTCAAAGCATCGCTATACAAAAAGCTTGATGATTTTTCGATTTCATTCGGAAATTTATAGTTTTCTGACTATGTGCTATCACTCAGTTCCAAAAGTTATTTTCGATTTTTCTATATTTTCTTAGGTGGAAATCCATGTGGCAAGAACGAACACTTCGCGGAGTGCAAGTTGAATTGCCCAGGCGAATATTGCTCAGTGGATGACAATCGGGACTTAGTATTTTGTCACCCTCCTCCAGAAGGCGAGTGCCTGTCGGGCTGTGTTTGTAATCTGAATCATAGAAGGAAAAGCCTCAAAAATCCGACATGTATCGTGTCGTCCGATTGCCGTAAGTGATTTTTAATGCTAATTGCATTTTTCATTTGCGAGGATTGCAAAAAAATATTGAATGAAAAATTGTTCGGTTTTATTTCTTCCTATGCAGAAGCAATTTTGCTTTGTAATGTTTGTCATAATAAAAAATATATACAGTATCAGTAGCTATGGCTACTGATAATGAATATGTAGGGTGTTTAGAAGTTAGATACAAAGCCTTAAGGCCAAAGAGTCTTTGGCCTCAAAATGGTGTCTTTGGCAAAGACACCATTTAGAGCATTTTGACCCATACCATTCCCATAGACGAAGTATGTTTTTTTTTATTTTTTCCCAGTTAAAGTTGGTATGTTATTTTTGACTTAATGTTTTTAGTTAAAAATAACAAAAAAAAAATCTTCGTCTAAGACATGTAAGGCTCAAAATGCTGTAAATGGTGTCCACTATCACTCCCTTAAAGCTTTGCACTCAGCTTCCAAACGCCCTATATAAAATTCAAATATAATATTTGAAGTAAAGTAAATACTATGAAGAGAAAAGATAAAAAATCTCACCGTGAAAACTTAGGCGAAGTGAGCGTGGAGTGATCTGTCAATAGTGTCAATTCCTATCAAAAACAAACTCACATCACATAAGTTTTCACGGTGAGATTTTCACAGAATCGACCGGCAGTATTGCAATTGAAGATTTTGAAGATTAAGAATGAAGATAATCATAAACACACAAATATTAATAGTAGTGGCTAGCAAAGATTTAGGTATCCGAAACCATGGTTATTTCATCAAAACGAACATGTTTTAACAGCTCCAGTAAATTGCACAAGACCAGACGAAGAATGGTGTTCCTGTCCATCAGCTTGCCTTGCTGAAAATTGTGAAGATGTCCACAATCAACCAACTGTTTGCAATACTTTGGTGTTGAACTGTGATCCTAGATGTATCTGTAAGAAGGATCACTTCAGGAATTCAAGTGGAATTTGTATTCCTGCTAAAGATTGTCGTAAGTTGAACTGTACTGTTGCAATGTGTTATTGTGTATATTATATTGCTTTTGGTTCCGTATTTCTTTAGGCACGGCCAATCCACCGGCGGTGCAAAATGCCTTCAATTGAATTGAAAAGATAATAAAAAGTGATAGTTCATTAGGTGATAACAGTGGGCCAAAAATATCTGACTATATTGACTGGCCCGTTGGTCTAGTGGTTAGTGGCCCTGACTGCTATGCCCGAAGGCCGCGGGTTCGATTCCCACCCAGGACAAATGTTTGTGTGATGAGCATGATCATTTGTTCTGTGTCTGGGTGTAATTTATCTATAATATGTATGTATTTAGAAATATATAAGTATGTTTATCAGTTGTCTAGTACCCATAACACAAGCTCTGCTTAGCTTGGGACTAGACGGCGTTGTGTGATAGTTGTCGAATATATTATATATATATTATTATTATTATTATCTAAGAAAGGATTATAACAGATACCTTTGAAAATAGGAATAATGACGTTTATTCGACCGTGAAATCTTGTTATCAGAATCAAATGGGGAATGGGCCTAACTAGTTCAGTCGACGAATGGCCCATAAGGGGCAGCTCATTCCTGAGCCATTAGGTCACCACTGCACTTGGTGCGTCGGGAAAGCTGTTTAACGCTGAATAACTTTTATTTTTAACCGACGTCAAAAAAGAAGGTTCTGTATTCGACCCGTATGCATGTATGTTTGTATGTCCGCGATTTTCTCAAAAACTAATGAAGCAATTTTAATAATTCTTTCATTTATTTGATCTACTCACTTTCAGGAAGGTTTTAGTATAGAATACATTAGATAATTATTGCTATATACGAAGTTAACGGTACTACATCTCCGGCATTTCTTCAATTCTTCAATGCACTAGTGTTAATTGAATTTTGTGTGGTGTAGGTACAAATAAAAAAAATGAAAAATAAAAACACTTTACCAAAAAACAACCGGCTTCCGAAATTAAAGTTATTTATTTATCACTTTGTAGTGTTTTTCTTTGAAGTCGATTGTTTTTTTTTGTAAAAAAGTTTCTATTTACTTTTCCGGAGCGGTTAGCTCGGAGACGGTTGAGAATTCGGAAAAAGTGTGTATATAAATGTTGTAGCAAATGTTATGAGCTTTATTATTTATTTATTTATTTAATACTTCAAGCACATAAATGTACAGAGGCGGACTTAATGCCATAGGCATAGCTTTCATTTGTTCAAAGATATAAGAAAGAATACATCATATTGCAGCTCAAAAAGGATGTAACGGCGATATGAACGCAACATTAACGGACTGTCCCTGTAAATGTCCTGCAACCTGCTGCGACCCTGATCGAACATGCGAAAAAGACTGTGCAACACCCGGCTGCGTATGCAATGAGGGATTCATTCAGTCTAAACCTGATGGTCCCTGTATAAGACCCTACGATTGCGAAGGTAAGATCATTTTCTACCTCCACCAAAAGAAATTCAGCTTAAATGAAATAGCATTTATTAACCTGCCACTTCTGTAATTCATGCCTTAACTATTATTTTTCAAAGTTGACAGAAATTCGAATACTTGAACACTCAGCAATGACAGTCGATTTATCAATTACATTTTTTAACACAACAACTCTGAAAAACTGTATTGAATGATATTGTGTCCATTTAGTTGATACACATAATTATAGCGTATATGGCGCGTATATATAAATACTTTAACTATTTTAACAGAACCTCATCTAAAATAAGCATATTATTGGATAATTTTATTTTTATTGGAACTTCGTACCGCCTCAGATTTTTTTTGTTATTTGTTCCCATTAACTCTTAACGAAAAGTGCAATAACTAGGTTAAACCTGATTTCGAGAAAAACGCGGTTAAAGATTTTTTTTTGTTTTGTTTGTATCTCCATCACTATATTATGCTTAGTATTAAAACCGGCTACGTCATGGATACGTATAGATTGATTAATGAAAAAGAAAATGAATACGTATCAAAGTTTTTCAACAAAATAGCGAACTTTAGTGTCATCCCTTCGAAAAAGTACCTACAGGCGGTCAATGTCCGAGTGTCCAGTGGCCGATTGTAAACGTCTGCCGTAAGCCATGCAAGTATCTTACGTACGCGATTGTCATAAGGTGCAAATTTTTTTCTATACTTTTACGGACTTAGGTTAGGACTACTTAGGACCGAAGCAATACAAAAAATCTCTGTATTCAAGTGCATTTAAAACATAAAACCTTAGTATAATGAATAAAAATCAAGATAAAAACGAATACAAAAAGTCAATAATTGCTCGGAGTTGAGTCCATCTTTCTCTAAGACCTACCTATAGTAGGTAGTCTATCGAGCACGTCACTATCACTTTTTATAAGTCAAATGCTGTAATGATTTTAGGTCCTCTAAATTTTGCGCTTCATCGCGAGGCGTTCAATTTCACCCCACAAAACAAATCACACACTTTCACAACTTTCGATCTACACTATCACCATTTCATAGTATTTCCGGTTACTGCAATGCATGTACAAGGATCGACCTTGTAAGTCGTGCGCACGAGTAATAAAGAACATACGCACCCGCGTCACAATTGGTCGGCGATTGTTTGTTCTTTGTTGCGTAATTGCGTTTGATGATGAGACCGACCCTAGCGCCACAAAATACAGATAGTACAGAAGGCAATCCACATACAAAGTGCGCTCGAGCAACGCACACATAGACACCGCTCACGGATACGTTATCTCACGTTATCTCAGACGGGTTGGGAGTGGTGCAAGCGCGGGTGCCATCCGCTTGAGGCGCGCGTTTGTGAAGTGCAAAAATGGAGCAACAAAAATGCCTATCTAAGCTCGATTTTATAATAGTTTCCTATTTTGAATCAGTATAAACGAAGTAACTTTTTTGTAAGGTAAATTCACGCCACCAAATAATACGTAAGTTGAAAACATGATTTTTTGTTTGTGTAGATATTGTGTTGCTTTTAGTGTCTTTTGATAGGTTTAGGTCTAAAACGGATAGGGCAAAATAAATTGTGTAAATAGGGTAATCCGTTTTGAAGTTATTAAAGATTTTCGATAGTGAAAATTTACAAATGTAAAATTTTATATGTTTTTGTTCGCCAACCCTGCGCCCCTCGGTTCCCACACCTTACCCCTCCTGTGTGCAAGTGTGTGAGAGAGTGCGCACTAAAAACCTACACTACTATCATTCGTGCTATCGTGAACGTAAGATCATTTACTTTGCTACAGTTTAAAATTTTCTTAGAGTAGGTAATCGGGAACTTATTACAATATATATTTTGTTTCTTCACCGACTGGTTCCGTTATCGATTCTGGTTCAGAGAAAAAAAAAATCCTAAGGGTTTCAGAATAACGTTTTAGAAAAGCGTACACGGTAATCGACTTTCGTTGCTGTTCTTACCAAATTTTGTAGCAATAGCTATCCAGTTTGAGTAGAACTAAATACACACATCAAAAGTGTCTAGGGATCAAGCATTTTTATGCGGATTTCTTGAGATTGAGATGTGGCTTTGTAATAAATTTATGATTTTATAAATTTATATGGATCCTTTTTGGTGCATTTCATAATTTGAATCAGGAACTGTGAATCAAATTCGAGTAAAAGATGAAAATCAGCTGTCAATATTTTCCCTATAAAAACATACAACGCATTGAAGACATTATTAGTGCTACTGTTTCCCTACTACTGATTAAAACCAACGTTACTATGGAGCGGCGACGTCATTTAAGCAGGGAAGAAATGCTCAGAGCCGTGGGAATGATAGAAGCTGGTTCCCGGCAACGTACTGTGGCTTTAGCTCTGAATACAAGTCAGAGTGTTATCAGTCGACTTTGGACACGTTACCGAAGCACTGGTACCGTGGCTGAGCGCCATGGAGGACGGTATCGCTGCACCACACGGAGACAAGACCGATACATTCAAATCTTAACTCGAAGAGCTCCAACAATAACCGCCATGATGTTAGCCGTGAGGCTTCATCACTCTTCAGGGAACTTAATTAGCGACCAAACAGTCAGAAACCGCTTGCATGAAGTGAACCTTCATTCCCGAAGACCGCTACGGGTACCACCTATAGCAATGCACAATCGTAGGATTCGATATCAATGGGCTCTTGAACACAGAAATTGGGCAGAAGAACAATGGCGTTTCGTGTGCTTTTCTGATGAGTCTCGTTTTGGTATGAGACCGGATACAAGACGTATACGACACTGGAGAACCCCTGGACGCCAACAGCGATTAAAATCCTGCCAGGAAGTCCATCCTTATAGTGGTGGAACCATCATGGTATGGGCGGGTATTTGGATCGGCGGAAGAACTGAGTTGATTTGGATCAGAGGCAACCTCAACGCTCAAATTTATGCTGAGACGATTGTATCAGACGTCATCGTTCCTCTACAAGTGCAAATCGGTCCCTTATTTCAGTTAATGCATGATAATGCACGACCGCACACCGCAAGAGTTGTAAGACAGACTCTCGCCGCAGCTAACATCAATGTCCTGCCCTGGCCTGCTCAGTCGCCAGACTTGAACCCGATTGAGCATGCATGGGATATGCTACAGAGAAGAGCTCTGCCGAATATGGAGGGTATCCAGTCGCAAGAAGACCTTTTTTTGTTGTTGCAACGAACATGGGCGGCCATTCCACAGCGTGATTTGGATGAACTCATTTTGAGTATGCCAAACCGATGTTCTTGTGTTGTTAGTGTTCGCGGTAGAAACACGGATTATTAATTGTTTAAGTTACCCAATAAAATTTTAAAGAAAACTGTTATTTCAGTCTTTTTTTCGAACTTTTGTGTTAGTGGTTCAAATGTCAAAAATCCCTTTATTAGGAAAATGGCAAATTTCTTTATTAATGCAAAGGTGACTTGGTTTATCGTTACTGTGACAAACGAAAACACTTTATTTGATGAATCCTTAAAGAAAATTTTAATTAATATCAATCAGGAGAAAAGTTATTGCAAAAATATATGTTGATCCCTAGACACTTTTGATGTGTGTAGTAATGTTTCTACATTTTAGGGGGATCTCCACACTGCGGTGACAACATGACCTACGTCAATTGCAAGATCGATTGTCCGATGAAATATTGTCCAGAGAGTGAGGATGAAATATTTGTAATTTGTGATCCCGTATGGCCCTGTCCGTCAGGCTGTGAGTGCAAACCAGGCTATTTGATGCCGAATAAGGCTGATAAACGATGCATTTTGGCTGCCGAATGTCGTGAGTATTCTTATTTATTTTACAAAAAAATTATATAAAAAAATAAGACTTCAGCATCCACGATAGTATAAAATTAGGTTAGGCTTCTAATTTTAGAACCACCCTGAAACGAGCCTGCTTTTTTTTCTTTTTTTGTCAGGGTGGGTAATCTTCAAATGACCTCTCCCGCTCTGGGCGGAGCGGAAGGGAGTGTCAGACTCTTACTGACTAAAACCCACCAGTGTTAGCCCTTTACGGACACACGTGGAGGCTTTCTGCCCAAGCACCCCAAATAAGACTGCTACACCAACTAAAAAAAAAGTAAAAAAAAGTTTAAAGTTTCAAAAAATATAATGTTACTAAAAAGTATCATGCAAAATCTACCGACCAATGATCGCTATGTATTTTTACGAAAATATTATGGTCTGTCTCATTTGCAGCTTCAAGGGAATGCACACATTCGAACGAAGTATGGGATCCCAAACCTTCAATTTGCAACTATGAGAGTTGTGACCAAATGTATTTCACTTGCGATGATCCAAACCCCGGGCGGCCCAAGTGTGTTTGTAAGGAAGGCTACTACAAAGATAAAGATGGTGTTTGTATTCCTGCTCAAGAATGTCGTAAGTACCTTAATATTTTTCGTAGATTACCGGAAGGATTTTTTTCTACGTAATATCGTAGCAGTAAACAGAAGTGAAGAAACGTCTAATCATAGTGTTTGGCTGTATCTGAACAGTTTTCAGTTATCCACTTTCGCAGATTGTGTGCTAGCGCAATTTCATCACGACAAGATGATGAGTTGAACTTTATACTGTACTACGTGTTGGCAGGTGTCTAGAAGTCTCATTGGATACGTAGGTTTACGGTCATATCTTCAACAAAAAGAGTTTTGTTAATAATATTCACAGCAAGATGCACTCACTTTTCACCTGGACAAAAACCTTTAGAATAGGTAAGAAAATTCAGTTCCATCTTCGTGGAGTTGAGAAAGATTTATTGTCGCTTGCGTTTCAAAGATATTGCAATAGAATAACCGCGACCGTTGGACACTGAATCTTATTACCATATTTTTCATTTGAATTTTGTCAGGACGCAGGGAGATTTTGATGAAAAAGGGAAAGATTTTTGAGAATTCTATTGTTGCGTGAAGAATGTATGCGTTTAAGCCATTTAAAAAGTTTCGTCTAGGTCGTTGTTTTCTAGGTTCATAGTCCCTTCCATTATTATTTTTTAGCTGTTGTCTCAACTAGCAAAAATTTTCTTCTAATGCTGACAAATCGTCTTCAATTCAGTTAATTATTGTAACAGATGTAAGTTTAAGGTTTAGGTTAGTTTAATTTTAATTAAACTGCTCAGACAAATTGATTATTTGTCTTCAAACAATTCCGTCGCTGCCTTGTTTAAATGAGAAATGCGTTTACTCTAACTATTGTTTGAACAATTCAGAATCCCAACCGGTATTGTTTATTGAATCACTTTGTTCAAATGCCATTGAGCGAATAACACGTAACTGAAAAGTAGAAATAAATTCCGGCTTTTTGGAAGGACAGTCGATGGCTTAGGTGAAAACCCAAGTAGAACAGGTTCTTTCGATTGAAGTAAATGTAATAGAACATATTCCGGAGTTGGATTACGCTCGAACGCCATGTTTATATTCATAGGTGACGTCCTTTTAACCGTTAAATACTATTTAGGTGATTTCACATGATAATGGTATGATATTTGTAATAGTAATGACATGATATTATAATCCAATGATACTAATTTATATTTTCCTTTTAATACAAACATATATTTTTAATTAAGTTGATGATTTAAAATTTTATAATAGTAATTTATAAATTGATCTAAATTTGTGTAATAATAGTGATATACTTAAATAATTTCAAATGTTTGCATGCCGATTGGTAAAATGTGGCTGAGCTAAAAGTAATCTTAAGAACTAATATGTATGTATTACCCAAATTTGCAAAATAAAATTCTATTCTATTCTATTCACTTAGATAACATTATTGTATTTGTTGAACGAGGGGCTTACAGGACCTAAACGCAAGTTTTAGACACAATAAAAATATATGATTGACTACAGTAAACAAAATTAGAAAAATATATGATATTCTTCAGGATATATGCTAGGTAGATAGTGTGTTGAAAACATAATACTACTAATTTGATACGATAGAAAAAAAACATGAAGATACATAAATACTTTCTTTTTACAATAAAAACCATAATAATATACATATAATCATTAAGATTTTTTGTCAGATTACCTATTCTACAAGCAACATACTAAAGCACTAGTGTTTTAATTTTTTAATCCTAACAATAGATTTTTATTTGTAAAGAGATAATTGCTTCATATTTTGCAATAAAATGCCAGAATCGCGTTCTCTTTCTTTTCTATGCAGTCCGACAAAGACCGCGCTTTAGACACAAAATACAGAGAGTACAGATTAGGCAATCACATGTCTGTACTTCACTTTTCATACCTACACTCGGCGGTCGCGCTAGGGTTGTCAACTTTGGCTTATGTACAAAAAACTATCGTGGTAGTGGCACTCGTATCTAGTTGTTTGATTTATTGTTGAGCTTATTCTACAATATTAAAACAAAACAGTAAACATAGTATTACAATACAAAAAGTTTAGAGAACAAAAACATATAAAATTTTACATTTGTCAATTTTCACTATCGAAAATCCCTTATAACTATTTACACAATTTATTTTGCCCTATCCGTTTTAGACCTAAACCTATCAAATGACACTAAAAACGTCACAATATCTACACAAACAAAAAATCAAATTTTCAACTTACGTAATACAAAACCAACAAAAAAATTACTTTGTTTATACCTTTTTTTTTTTTTTTTTTTTGTGGATGGGAAATCATCAAATGACTCCTCCCGCTCTGGGTGGAGCGGAAGGGAGTGTCAGACTCTTACTGACTAAAACCCACCCGTGTTCCTTCCTTAGCCCTCTATGTTCCGGGCCAGCGGTAACCCTTTCGGACAATCCCGCTGACCCGGCAGACTTTGTTTATACCTACTGATTCAAAATAGGAAACTATTATATAAATCGAGCTTAGATGGCCATTTTTAGGGTTCCGTTGCCAAATGGCAAAAAACGGAACCCTTATAGATTCGTCATGTCTGTCTGTCTGTCTGTCCGTCTGTCTGTCTGTCCGTCCGTATGTCACAGCCACTTTTCTCCGAAACTATAAGAACTGTACTATTGAAACTTGGTAAGTAGATGTATTCTGTGAACCGCATTAAGATTTTCACACAAAAATAGAAAAAAAACAATAAATTTTGGGGTTCCCCATACTTAGAACTGAAACTAAAACATTTTTTTTTCGTCAAATCCATACGTGTGAGGTATCTATGAATAGGTCTTCAAAAATGATATTGAGGTTTCTAATATCATTTTTTTCTAAACTTAATAGTTTGCGCGAGAGACACTTCCAAAGTCGTAAAATGTGTCCCCCCCCCCCCTGTAACTTCTAAAATAAGAGAATGCTAAAACTAAAAAAAATATATGATGTACAATACCATGTAAACTTCCACCGAAAATTGGTTTGAACGAGATCTAGTAAGTAGTTTTTTTTAATACGTCATAAATCGTAAACCGCAATTTACCTTTTATTCAACTAACTCAAGTATAAAAAAATAAAAAAATACATTTAATTTCATAAACATAAACCTTATGCATAAACCCGGATGTTACGGAACCCTCGGTGAGCGAGTCCGACTCGCTCTTGCACGGTTTTTTTATTGCTCCATTTTTGCACTTCATAGACGCGTGTCACAAGCGAATAGTCCGAGATAAAGTGTCCGTGAGCGGTGTCTATGTGTGCGTTGCTCGAGCGCACTTTGTATAGGTATTTGTTGCCTTCTGTTAGGTACTCTCTGTATTTTGTGCTTTAGGACGTGTAGGTTCAGTAAAATGTACTTACTAATGGAAAGTGAAATGAATTTATTGTCAAGAGTACTGTGTCGGCCAACAGTCAATTTTTTCCTTGATAAGTTAATTAAAGAAACTTTAATTAAACATAATGGTGGTATTAAGTAATTATTTAAATATTTTCTTTTAGGTAGGTACTTGCTCAATTTGTGAATGTTTGTTTTAAGTTCTCTTGGTGTACTAAATGAGTCTCAAAAATCTTTTGTACCAGGAGAAAATTGTTTAAAACGCACTTTAAAAATTTACTTTAGATACTTCCATCATTTCTTGAATATTGCAATATTGTGGGTAGGTACATCTAAAAATAATGAAGACAATGGCGGGAACGTTATCCGACAAAGTAACTTTATATGCACATTATTGCACATTTCTGGTCTCTGTTCCGACAAGGACTGGCAGTTGCTGTTACTAAGTTACACGCTATTCTGTTCGTCTGTGTATTGTTTACCTACTTGTTCTTCTTACGAAGTGTTTTGAACTGTAGGTATTGTTTTGTATCGAGTTTTGTTTTTTCCCTTATTGTTTCTATTGGTTTCATTTGATGAAACAACAAAGACATATGTAGATAGGTGCGTTATTCAGCAAATATGTTGTTTTATAACGCTGAAATGTATTCAGAAGTTGCGATTAGATTTTCATTATCTAGGCTATACAGGGTGCCGCTTTAATGGCGAAATTAATTTCCTACACGCTTTAATTTTATAAACATATTTTAATCATTCAACTTTATTATTTACTAGCAGAGTAAGTGAGTGAGAGAGCTGTTTCACCCGCGTAAGTTTCGATCCCGAGGGAATATCGGGATAAATAGTATCCAGGAAATGGTCTATCTATGTGTCAATTTTCATTCAAATCTGTTCAACGGTTTACGCGTGATTGAGTAGGTAACAAACATCCAAACAACAACAACAACAACTTCACAAACTTTCACATTTATAATGTTAGCAGCTGCGCCCCTGCGGAATATTGGGATAAAAAGTAGCCTATATGTTAAGACATAGGCTACTTTTTATCCCCAGGGTGTCAGCTACCTCCATACAAAATTTTATCAAAAATGGTCCAGCTGTTTGAGCGTGAAGAAGTAACAAACATAAACACACACACACTTGAAACACGTCTGTGTCTGTGTGGTGCCGGACTTAAAGAATAGCACCACCCCATACTTCCCGTGGGTGTCGTAAAAGGCGACTAAGGGGCGTACCGGAGAATGGGCAGCAGCGTTCTCTATGCATTCCACCACCATACCATACTGCGATCGCCAACCCGCCTGCCAAGCGGGGCGATTATGGCAACCCCCCCCCCCCCCTTTTGGGGGAAAATGATGACGATGATGACTTAAAACACACACTCAGAAACTTTCGCCTTTATAATATTAGTGTTATAGTATGATTTAATTTTTTCTAAAATGGCATCTTGTGCAGGTTGCACAAGATGCCATTTTATTAAACACTGTAGCGCAGGGGTCACCGATCATAATATCGCATCTAATGAAATAAAAACAAATAACTTGCGATGACTAGGCGAATTGAAGAAAACAAGAGAGAGAACATTATGTCGGCGAGCGGCGCATAGTTTTTAAATTACGAATTATTGTATGTTGTTATCATTTTTATGATTACTGGCCACTAGCTCCAAAAAAAAAAAAAAAATGTTAAATTAATGTAGCCATTGTAGCTACACGATGTATAAAGTCAGTTTTTGGTTGCTGATAATGATTTTGATTATACAGTCAACCCGGGGAAGAGACAAATTAGAAGCATGACACATGTGAGCAGTATATGTGTCATGTCAACATTTTGTCAACACAGTTTATGCCAGTGAAAATGTTTTTGACATTGACATTACAATATTATCAATGTCATATTTCTATACCGTTGCATCACAAAAATTATGACGTAAGTAAAACACGAATTCCACCTCTCGCTGCCAGAAAATACAGAATTCGTATGTTTGAGCAAAAAAAATCCCCGCGTGAACTACGTCACAACCTTCATAGTACTCATCTACATCGTCTGAGTCATATCCCAGTCGAGTTTGGTGTTTTTATTTCCTCATATACTTTGTTTTGCCGAGTTCGTAATACCTATAAGTGGTGTTTCATTGAGAGGAATAGTGTCGAACAATGTTGTGCGTGTATTCTGTTTGTGTGCTTTGTCTTGTTCATAGTGGTGTTGCAAAATATGTGGAGGAGAAAGGTAATATTCGGTATATTTATGTTAACATTTTTTTTTGTTGGATTATAACAGCCGTGTCAAGTGAAGAGGGTCAGGTTTTTTTAAGTTAATTCATAGGCCATATTTTGTAACATAACATAACATCACTCATGTGTTCGATAAACGATGGGACAATTAATATCGTGTCCTGCGTGTCCTGTCATTTGCACGTTACAGGAACTGATGGACGCTGGTGGTGGCGCCAAACAAATAACCGAATTCTGGACTGAGTCCATTTAAATTGCTATTGACACGCTAAGAAGAGGACTCCTGTGTTCGATGGGTTAGACAGAGGTGTAGTACACCCATGTTTCGTCAGTTATTTTTAAGTACAGACGCCAGCAGATCAAGCTACCCGAAACCGTCGAATTTTCCCAATCAACTTTGAACCTTATGTTTTAGCGATAAAGTTGAAAATCTATTAAAGAATTTTGACAGATTGTAGTTGCTTGATGTGCAGGCGTCTGAACCATATAACAGCCTATTGCCATCAAACAGATTTTGTAGTACCTTCATATTAGAGCTCGTAGTGGCCGTTCATTCCGGACAATTTTTAAAATAATCACTTACTTGATATTGATAACCGTAAATAAGCGGTATAGACTATACTGCATTTGAAATAAGACACGACATTTAAATAAACCTTTTTTACAGTCCGTTCAATCGATTTTGACTTCTATACTGTAGGCAATAAGGATGGCATTAAAAGAAAAATAAAAATGGTTACAATATCAACTGTTTACTGCAGCTGCCATTTGTCATGCCACTAACGCAATAGAATTCAAAATCGATTGAACAGACTGCAAAAAAGTTTTTTTTAAATGTGTAATCTTATTTCAAATGGAGTATAGGCAGCTAAGATTGACGCCAAATAGGTAATACAAATATAATTTTTGAGGTGTGAAGTTGTTAATTGTTAAATCTAGAGTCTTTACTTCAACTCGACTTGACTCTCAGAAAATGCTCCTTTATAATTGTTACAATGATTGTCAATTATCGTTCTTCTCGCCTGCCAAGTAATTTCACTTAATTGAATTTAATTAATTAAACTGCCGTTAATTTACGGTACATTGGTTCCCAATGTTTCCTTTGTTTTTGATATACCTAAAAGTAATTAATTCGTGTTTATTTGACGATTTCTTGGGGAAAATGATTTTGCATTTCCGTGGTTTTTTATAAGTTTTTAAATACTCATATGGATTGTTGACAGTTTGAAATTCGAAAAATGACAGTTGTATGAGGACGGTTAATTTTGTTATCGTGTCATATGTTTTGTCATCACTTTATCAGTGAACTAATAAGACATGCAATAGTGCGTCTCTATAAACTTTAATTAGCAAATCAAGTCGGACTCGGCTTTATTAAATGAAGAGTTTTAAGTATCAGACCCTATGAAAAATATATACCCAAATGAAAAACTGTCCTCAAGTCCCATGACTTTTACCGGCATTCAATTCAAAAAAGCTTTTTGTTTTACCTCATTCACTATTCAGTAATACCCAGTGGCTGCGACGTATCTTAAATGCGAATTACTTTACGACAGAAGAGCTCAATATTACGATCGGTATTGAACATTTTCATCAATTTTCTTAGTGTGTCGAGAGCGATGTAAGTTGTATCGGTCTGAAATTTGACTACGAGTTTGGCGCCTTTAGTAGGGTCCAAATTATTCAACTGGTCTTTATTAAAAAACTTTTACTCTCGTCTGATTAAAAGGATATAAGGGTCTCGCAGAGAGAGTAGTAGTGGGAAAGACAGCGACTTACGAGTTGTAGGTCATAGCTAGGTTTGAACCCAGACAGGCGCTTTACTTTGTGTAAATTATTTCATCACTACTACTCTCAGAATGGTTAAGGGATCATCGTGAGAAAACCGGCATGTCCTAAAACCAAAAATTCGAAGACATGTGACATCTACCAACCCAAACTGGACCCGCGTGGTGGATTACGGCCCTCTCCCTCTCACCGAGAGGATGCCTGGGTGGGAACGTTATAGGCTGATTATTTATGTGTAAGAGTTTCCCAAATCAAGGAATAGTATGAAGGACTATGTTTCGATTTTGGTATCTAAAGAAGGCTGTTTTCATGTAATGGCTGCCAGTAATATAGAATTATGACTAATGCTCTGATTAGTCACAGTCACTCATTGTACTCTAAATTCAAACATAAGTTATACAAGTAAAGCCACAACGGGCCCATCAACGTCAGAATCACCAGTACCGGCTGAAATCACGCCTTCTATTATTTTGCTCGTTATCAGGAGCTTTATAGGCCTTCAAATGCCTTAATGACAGCCTCTGTAGATGATAGTCGGGTACAGAGGGCTTCACTGCCTTTTCAAGTAAGGATTTGGTATATAACCATCTTCGAATTGATTTCAAGCTTGCGTACGTTTGTAAACTAATGTTGTTTCGTACTAAGGTTATTTTTCTATATGTTTAAAAGAATATTGATTTGGGATCCCTAAAAGAAAAGTTAAGCCTAACTTTTCTTCAAGTATTATATTAATTCCCTAGAGAGATCCACTTACGTATCACTTGAAAGTGAAACCACAAAAAAACTTTTTGTGAAACACTTAAGTTTTACTTTGTTTGAGTGTAGAATTGTGTTCCAATATTTTTTTTATACTTTTCGATCTCCTTTGTTTGTATTGAGAACTAAGTTCTCTTAAAATCGTAAAGTAAACTTAGAAGCTTAGGTATATAACATTCACCCTATGTCACAGTTTAATTCAAACAATATTTTTACGGCCACATTAAACAACATGAGATTATTTAGAAGAAAGAAAGTAAGAAAAGGTGTTTATTGTGACTCGTACAGAAGGTTCACAAACTATACACAATCATAAATAAAAAGATAAAAATTATGTAAATCATAAGTAACAAAGAAAACAAAGTCCTTTAACAGACCAAAAGGCTCCTATGTCAGCATGATTTAGAAAATAAATGTCGCAGCGTTGGTATGATCATAGTGTTCTGTGATTCTGATACGGCCCACTGTGATGTCACAAAGTCAATATTGTATTTGACACCCACAGAGCATGTTTGATACCATTATTTTTATAGCCAAACCAAAATGTGGGTACAACGAAGTAGAAGTCCCCTGCAGACAAATATGTCCTCCTCAAAACTGTGAGATCGCATACACTGAGTACGCTTGCACTGAAGAATCAAAAATATGTGAACCTGGCTGCAATTGTCTTTCTGACCATCTTAGGAATGGAAGCGGAATATGCATACCGAATGAGGAGTGTCATTGTAAGCGTTTAACTTCAGCATGACCATCATTTGTTGCTTTATTAACTTTAAAAGAGAATTACCAATTGAACCAAAAAGGAATAATTATAATTTGAATAAATAACCGACATCAGTGGAAAGGCTGAAATTTGCAAACAAACCTTCTGCGCTAATATTATATCTTGGCCGTTGGACAAATCACAAAGTTCGAAAGAAAGAAAAAAATACACAGAATATAATATAGACTTGAATAACACAGTAAGTTGCAGTCTTCTCCCATATCACTAATATTACAAAGCTTCAAAGGTCCATAAATCATACGACTTCCAAGCTTTCCACAAAACATTGCTACTAATCTATAACTATCTCTTTTTCAACCTCAAATCCGACACTACATCATTTTTAGATCCATCAACTCCCGTATGTGGTTTAAACGAAATAGCCAGAGACTGCAAACAGATATGCCCGCCACAATCTTGCCTGAGCAAGTACGCGTTATTTGATTGTATTGAACACATACCTTGTGAGCCAGGGTGCGACTGTGTTCCCAATTATCTGAGGGATGACAAAGGAATTTGTATACCGAGCGAACAGTGTCCTGCGCGTAAGATGTTTCATGTTGACTGTCTTTGCTTTGAAACTGTTTTCTTCCTCTTCTTTTTCTTAAAGTCTTTGGTTGAGCCCCAATATCTTCTTATGAGATTGGATTACTGTCTAAATTGGCGCTTAATCATAAAAAATAAAAATGATGTAATCTGCAATCGGTAGTTTATTTGACCCCATTATTTTATAGCTGAACCAATATGTGGTTACAACGAAGTGGCAGTACCCTGCAGAAAAATATGTCCACCACAAAACTGTGAGATCGCATACACTGAATATGCTTGTACAAACGAATCAAAAATATGTGAACCAGGATGCGACTGCCTTCCCGACCATCTTAGGAATGGTAGTGGGATATGTGTACCGAATAAGGAGTGTACTTGTAAGAGATTTTCCTACAGCATGCCCATCACCTGTTGCTTTATTAAGTTAGAAGAAAGATAATCTTCAACTATGGAGTGGATTAGATAGCGTCAATAGTGAAACGACTAGACTTCAAACGTATGACTTCTTTTCGCCAGTTAGTCCAATCATCCGTAAAATTAATGACGTTGTTTAATCTGTCTCATAAAAAGAAACAGTTTTACTATCGAGCCTAAGAGTTTCATAAACTTAACAGAATTTCCAAGCTTAACAAGAAACATTGAGTCACACCAAAATTGCTACTAAACATCACCGTCACCAAGCACATCAACCTCAATTCCGACACTGTACATCATTTTTAGATCCATCAACTCCCGTGTGTGGGTTAAATGAAATAGCCAAAGATTGCAAACGCATCTGCCCGCCACAAACTTGCCTGAGCAAGTACGCGTTATTCCGTTGTGTTGAAGATTTACCCTGTGAGCCAGGGTGCGACTGTGTTCCCAATTATCTGAGGGACTATAGAGGAATATGTATACCGAGCGAACAGTGTCCTGCACGTAAGATTTGGTTCATGTTGACTGTCTTTGCTTTCTGTTTCTTTTCTCTATACTCTTTCTTCTTTCTTCTTCTTCTTTTTCTTCTTTTATTTGCTTTGTTACTATTAAGTTAACAAAGCTTAAAGCATGCTGCAGGCTAATAAACTATTGACTTTGGGTAGCTTCCATTTTTTGTTATCGATATCTTGCTACAGAAAGTAATGTTGTTTCTCCGATTGTTATTCCTTCTCTAACGTAATCCTTCGTATGAGAGTAACTTATAGCGCTAGAGCAGATTTTTATTTCAACTTTTGATTGAACAGCATATTTTAGGGCATTTTATTTTTGTTTTTATACACTATTTTGTATGTGTGTCTATTTAACATCAGTTGGGAACAAGATTTCTGAAACGGGGAAGTAAACGTTTTATTTGAATAATTGGTTTTACAGGTTAACAGATTGGTATTATGAGTTATATTGTTAGTTGATCTATCTATACAGTATTTATAGCTTTAACATATAGATTAAGTATATTACAGATTAATGTTACAAACCGAAGAATATGAAGATACTATACTAATTTCAAACAGTGCAACAATGTATCGAAACAAAACTAAACCCTTCTCCACTCCTTTTACAGCCTGCCAAATTCCCGATGTATGTAAGCGAACCTGCGAGGAACCGAATCCTCCAAACTGTGAATATAATCCACCAAAAGTGAATATGAACGGTTGCGATTGTAAAGATGGATATATTCTATCAGCTATAGGAGGGGACTGCATCCCTATTGACGAATGTCCACGTAAGTATGATTTGTTTAATTAATGAACTTTATGCAACATTAAAGGTACAAAGTATGCCTGGTAAACATTAAACAATTGTTATTGGGTTTTTTTTTAATCCTATGACTATAGAAATCAGTATACTCTTATTGTTAGGTAGGAAATTTAAATAAGGGCAATGTTGAAAAGTCTTAAAAAGTTGAAAACTGCAGTTCATGTCGAAGGTTCTCCGTGGAGTTGTATTATAAACAACTCAATCCTCATTCATAAATAAAATCGTTGTGTAGGCAGTGCTAGTAGGTATTATCCAAAAGGTCTGAGTGTCGAAAAACATCTTTCGAGAAACAAAACTGCTTCAGACTATATTATTGGGGCACTATGCAGCAATCTGGTTCAGAATATTTTATCTCTATATGTTAATAACTCCTTTGTTCATAATATTTCAGCTGAAATAGCTTGTCACGGTGATCCCAACGCAAGACCCAAACGTTGTCCTAAGCCATGTCCATCTACATGCAAATCACCTAACCAACTTCCCTGCAAGAAAATGTGTGATCCAATCGGATGCCAATGCAAATCTGGACATATACTATCTAATGACACTGGTCTATGCATCTTACCTGATAAATGTCCAGGTAAGTAATATTTTGACTACTTTTGAATTTAAGACCAGAAAAGTGAAGAAAAATGATAAGGTTTCTTCTAATGCTGGCATTTTTGGCCATCTTGCTAAACAATATAGCCTTAGACCTAGATGAGTCAAAGTATCGCTAACGTACATATTTCAAGGTGCTTGATTTATCGATTTCACTCAAGCTTTCCTGCTCGTTGACTTTGAGATCACATTAGCTCCAGAAGTGGTATCTTAGACGACGGTTGTATTTAAAAAAACATTTTACAATATTTTTAGGTGGAGACCCATGTGGTGAAAAGGCGCGTTTCGTCGACTGCAAGACGGATTGCAATGAAGACTATTGCCCAGTGAACGACAATCGGGACTTAGTATTTTGTGATCCCCCAGCAGGCGAGTGCCTGTCAGGCTGTATTTGTACATTCAATCATAGAAGGAAAAGCCGCGCAGATCCGAGATGTATCGTGGCGTCCGATTGCCGTAAGTGATTTTTAATGTTAATTGCATTTTCCATTTGCGAGGATTGCAAAAATATAGGAGTTGGAATAGAAAATTGATCGGTTTTATAGCTTCCTATCCAGAAGCAAATTTGTTTTGTAATGTTTGCCACGATTGTGATTTAAGAGCAGTATCTAGTGATAGTGGATATAATATTTGAAGTAGATAGTATTGTGGAAAGAAAGGATGAACTGGGTTTTGTATATCAGTAAAAATACACACATCAAAAGTGTCTAGGGATCAAGCATTTTTATGCGGATTTCTTGAGATTGAGATGTGGCTTTGTAATAAATTTATGATTTTATAAATTTATATGGATCCTTTTTGGTGCATTTCATAATTTGAATCAGGAACTGTGAATCAAATTCGAGTAAAAGATGAAAATCAGCTGTCAATATTTTCCCTATAAAAACATACAACGCATTGAAGACATTATTAGTGCTATTGTTTCCCTACTACTGATTAAAACCAACGTTATTATGGAGCGGCGACGTCATTTAAGCAGGGAAGAAATGCTCAGAGCCGTGGGAATGATAGAAGCTGGTTCCCGGCAACGTACTGTGGCTTTAGCTCTGAATACAAGTCAGAGTGTTATCAGTCGACTTTGGACACGTTACCGAAGCACTGGTACCGTGGCTGAGCGCCATGGAGGACGGTATCGCTGCACCACACGGAGACAAGACCGATACATTCAAATCTTAACTCGAAGAGCTCCAACAATAACCGCCATGATGTTAGCCGTGAGGCTTCATCACTCTTCAGGGAACTTAATTAGCGACCAAACAGTCAGAAACCGCTTGCATGAAGTGAACCTTCATTCCCGAAGACCGCTACGGGTACCACCTATAGCAATGCACAATCGTAGGATTCGATATCAATGGGCTCTTGAACACAGAAATTGGGCAGAAGAACAATGGCGTTTCGTGTGCTTTTCTGATGAGTCTCGTTTTGGTATGAGACCGGATACAAGACGTATACGACACTGGAGAACCCCTGGACGCCAACAGCGATTAAAATCCTGCCAGGAAGTCCATCCTTATAGTGGTGGAACCATCATGGTATGGGCGGGTATTTGGATCGGCGGAAGAACTGAGTTGATTTGGATCAGAGGCAACCTCAACGCTCAAATTTATGCTGAGACGATTGTATCAGACGTCATCGTTCCTCTACAAGTGCAAATCGGTCCCTTATTTCAGTTAATGCATGATAATGCACGACCGCACACCGCAAGAGTTGTAAGACAGACTCTCGCCGCAGCTAACATCAATGTCCTGCCCTGGCCTGCTCAGTCGCCAGACTTGAACCCGATTGAGCATGCATGGGATATGCTACAGAGAAGAGCTCTGCCGAATATGGAGAGTATCCAGTCGCAAGAAGACCTTTTTTTGTTGTTGCAACGAACATGGGCGGCCATTCCACAGCGTGATTTGGATGAACTCATTTTGAGTATGCCAAACCGATGTTCTTGTGTTGTTAGTGTTCGCGGTAGAAACACGGATTATTAATTGTTTAAGTTACCCAATAAAATTTTAAAGAAAACTGTTATTTCAGTCTTTTTTTCGAACTTTTGTGTTAGTGGTTCAAATGTCAAAAATCCCTTTATTAGGAAAATGGCAAATTTCTTTATTAATGCAAAGGTGACTTGGTTTATCGTTACTGTGACAAACGAAAACACTTTATTTGATGAATCCTTAAAGAAAATTTTAATTAATATCAATCAGGAGAAAAGTTATTGCAAAAATATATGTTGATCCCTAGACACTTTTGATGTGTGTATTTTGCATTTGAAGATTAAATTGTTCGTATGTTTAGGAATGTTATACTTACATAGAAGTATTGGTATACTGATAAAGAAAATGATTTAAGAATAGACAGTAAGTAAGAATAAAAAATATTTAACGTTGCAGCTCGGGTAAATTGCACAAGACCTAATGAAAAATGGAGTCCCTGTCCATCAGCATGCCTTGCTGAAAATTGTGAAGATCTCGCCAATCAACCAACTGTTTGCAATACGTTGTTATTGAACTGTGATCCTAAATGCATCTGTAAGAAGGACCATTTCAGAAATGCAACTGGAATTTGTATTCCTGCTAAAGATTGTCGTAAGTTGAACTGTACTATTGCAATGTGTTATTGTGTAACTTATTGCTTTTCGTTCCGTATTCTTTTAGGTACTGCCAAACCATCTGCATCCGGCGTCCTGGCGCGCAGATATGCGTTCAATTGAATTTCGAATTTGTGATCGCAGCGATCGCAGACGCGCCGGCCGGTCCGGACCCGAACCTAGAAACAAGTTCATAACATGTAACCAAACTCCGTGCATGCCAGACCGCCACAAGCTGGCAGTTTCGCCGCGCCTTATCGCCCAGTTTTCTTTCCGTTGGGATATTGAAATTCATATCCTGTTAAAACAGGGCTGCGTTTTAATGTTTCCTAATATTAACATGTGGTTTACTAAAACAGCAATAGGTTGCAATGGGGATCCTAATGCAATGCACAGCGACTGTCCAAGTGCTTGTGAACCGACGTGTAACTGTCCGAACCCCGAAGCATGCTCCGCGGACTGCAAGCCGGCCGGCTGTGTGTGCAAACCGGGATATGTTCTTAATGAAGAAGATGGAAAATGTATCAAACTGGAGGATTGTCCAAGTAATAGTTTCCTCAATTATTTATTAAATATCAACCTTGGGTATTTATTGTTGTACCGTCACATTTTGATTTAACGTTTCGCTGATGCGTTTATTAATTTAATTTTATAGCACTGTGTGACCTGAACTCGCACTTAAGTCACGTTTTTCTGTGACTTAAGTAGTACGTTTTTACACAAAAGAGCGTGACTTAAGTGCGCGGTTAAGGCTTTTAAATAGTATACGATACGTGTGACTTAAGTAGTTTAAATCACGGCGTTTAGCACCTTTGCTGCGCTCTGGCGCTAATTTCACGCCGCGCGCCGTGCAGTAAGTCACACGTATTATAATGTACTATTAGTATTATAATGAACTATGTTTCATTAAAACAGGTTGTGGAGGAGATCCCAACGCAATGTATAAAGACCGTCCAAGTGCTTGTGAACCAACTTGTGCTAACCCGAATCCTCAAAATTGCACAGATGAGTGCAAGCCAAGCGGCTGTGTGTGCAAAAAAGGATTTGTTCTTAATGAAGTGGATGGAAAATGTATTAATCCCGAGAGCTGTCCAGGTAAACTTTACAGTTTCTAAACATTGTTAGGTACTTTATGGTTATGACATTACAGGGGATAATCGCTTATTCTAATTAATTCATTTTGTTTTTCAGAATGCTGAGCACGAATGAATTATTATCTCCACTTCTCAAGACCGGTCTATTTCTGCAATTAATATTCCTAGGGAACATCATCTATTTTATTACTCTGTTCTGGTTCAAAACTGATAACAACAAAAAAAAACACTATTTCTGTTTTGTTGAAACGAAATCTAATTTTAGTCTAGACAAATAAACAATTTTCGGAAGAATCGAATATATTTTTATTATTCCAAGAAATATATTTGTTTTCCCACAAAGTACAATAAAAGGAAGGACTCGTGAATAAAAAAACACTATTAATTTGTTCTGCGCAAAAGATTTTTGTGGGAAGACAAATCGGCCCATCCATTTTACGCAGGTTTGTCTCGAAAAATTTCGATTATGGCAAGTATGTTGGAGACCCAAGTAAGTTCCTATCCCTGTTTCCTTTATGAAAGGTGAAAATAGACAACATATAGAATAATAACAGATAAACAACTCGCGAGCATATATCGGCGCCGACTTACAAGCTTTAGATCGAACGCGAGCACTTTAGTTTGTGTAATTTATTTCATCACCACTGCTCTCAAAACGGTGAAAGAAAATATCTAGTACCGAAAAATGAACGGTATGGGCTGATTATGACTTAGGAGGTCTGAATCCCGGCAGTCGGAATGTAGCCTCCCGGATCACCGCTTTCAATCCGTTGGTTTCGTAAAAGGTGAGTAGAGTGGGTGACTGTGAGTGTGAAGGTGACTGGGTGAGCAATACTGGTTCTTAATAATTAAGTGAGAGTAATCCAGATGCTACTAATCCAGAATTTGCTAAAAAGTAACCAGTGCACTGTGGTATTCCATTTTTTGTTGAGACTGTTAAGTGATGACTACCACTTAAAGCAACTTTAGAACTGTTCACCTTCCACTTAAATTTTAAGTGGAAGGTGAACAGTTCTAAAGTTGCTAAAATATTTTGCTTTGTGTGAAATATTTCTCATCTCAGACAATGAAACTCAAGATACATAAACAAAGACTCAAAGCAAACTCAGAATTTAATATCCCGATTGTTTAAAAAAAATGTAACAGTAGCTGCAGTAACTCAATGCCAACGGGCACTTATATTTCCTCAGAACGACTGTAAAGTGCAGAGTTATTGCCTTTTGGCTGATTGCTTAAAAGCATCGTGTTACCCATGTTTCATACTTACATCGATGAAAATTTAAGTCGGTTTTGGTCCATTTAATGACTTATCTGGTGCTTTTTTAATTTTGTTACCACATTGTTCGTTGAAGACAGATAAATTATAATACCTATTTATTTATTATCTGTATCCTTAACCTAGATAATCTGAGGAAACGTCATAGATTATACATTTATCCACTTCCAATTATTTTGTCTTAGAATGTCTTAGATGAAAAAATGGGTGAATAAAATGTAAGTAGGTACAATTGTTTGTTTTCCCTAACAAAATAAATAAATATTTAAAAGACAGCTTTGGCCCACAGTAGGTGTTAGTAGTACTTAACATGACGTTAGTTCTAAAGTAAATACATATTCAAAATCAAAATGGCCAATATTTATTTATTATATCAATAAATAAATATTGGCCATTGAATTGAGTATGATCTACTGTTATACTCTAGTATTGTGTGTGTGTACAGTATGCTCCAATACTGCTTAGGCACGGTATGGTTGAAATTTCTGTGTACATGCTTCGCACCGTCCCCGCGCCCGCGCCGCAGGCCCGTATTTACATCTGTGTGTGTACAGTACACTTGCTAACGTCAAACGAAACAAAACATATCGTCATCGCTTTTTCACAAGCGCGGCGTAATTACGTATGACCTTGGTTGGTTCATACCACTGCTAAAATTCACAATTTCATAACAAGAACTGCTAGCGGATAACGTAGCGTATAGGATTAGTAAACACGCAGGCCTGGGTTCGAATCTCGAGATGGAACCTTGATTTGTCTTTTCAACAATAATCTTATCTTTTTTTATTATTCGATAAATTAATACACGAGAATAATAATGTAATATTTGTTTTATTTGTATTATTATATTGTTATTGAAATATGCGGGGTAAAAAAAAAAAAAAAATTAAGTGATTTCAAAAATTTTATTCGTTATAATTTGATAAATAAACTTTTAAAACAGTTTATTTTCTCATAAAGAACAATTTATTGAAGTAAAGCAGGTAATCAGTGAGCTACGACCATTAGACTTAAAATATTGTAACTATCTTAGTAATAAAATAATATCGTGCTTTAATTGCGGATATAGCTTAAGTATTCATTTTCAAAATTCATTTTGAAAAGAAGATTGAAACTATAAACCTCAAAATAATCCTTATTACGGATATGACACAATAATATTTTAATATTACTAAAATCAATTTGTAATAATTTATAACTTAATACGTTGTATAACCCCCATTATTATCCATGCTATCAAGTAAACGCTGGCGTATGGATCCTGTAATGTTTAAACATATATCTTCATATTTCCTTGCAATGCAACTTCATCTGGTAGGTAACTGGTTGGTTAAAACCACTTGTTTCTTATTCACTGACTATACTCTTCCTTATATCTTTTGACCCTCCGACTCACAGTAGGTAATTTCTCTAAAACAAAAAAGAAATATTGTAAGGCTACTAGCAAAATTATAAAATATTAAGTAGATACTTATTACTTTTTTAAACAAAATTATTTTGAAAATAGTTCAAATGTTACAAAATGATTAGGTATATTATAATTTATACATAATGCTACATTCATCATTCCAAAAGTAAATAAATAAACTCTTGGAAATATTATTTTTTTCTTCTATTTAGACCCTATGGTAACTATAAAACGTTTAATAAAATAACTACAAGGATCAGCAGTTAAACTTTAATTAGCTAAATGTTAGATAAAATAATTAAATCATAATACTCACAGTCAGTCCGGTTTCATCAATTATTTGTGATATAATATTAAGTCCACTTTTACGCTGCGCGATAATATCCGCTTTCATCTCAAAGCTTACATTTCAAAATGAACTATTACACAGCTATTATAATAGATTAAACACACGTCACTAACCCACAATATCAAAAACCAACCAAGAACGAACAACATTCTATTAGACGCGGTGAATGAGCCGTAAGTTACCTGCATCTGTCTACCATACCTAATTTATTTATTTAGATTTCTGTGGGTATACTCATAAAGTTTTACGAGTTATGTGAACAAGACGAACATGACACGGAACTATATTCAAAAGCGTGATTATTCGAGTAATATGCGGGTGTGTGTGTCAAATTACTCATTAAAAGAAGGTCGTAAGTCAAACTAAACGTTAAGCAATTAGTTTTAAAATTGCCTATGGACTTTTGGCGTGGATAGTACTAGAGTATAATAGTTTGATGTTTGATTTCTAAGCTTAAGAGGTTTTAATGAAACAAACTTCGTTTTGATAAAGAGGCGAAAAGACTGCATTCATTCACATCTCCTTTGTGTTGCAGTAAGATTAGTTTTTCCTGAAACATTAAGCCCAGAATCTCATTTTGTACTAAGTACTTCCTTCTTCGAATTTACCCTGAACTCCGGGAATTCCATAATCCTCATGCTTCGTTCATCTTCCATAGTTTTCTTCAAAATTGAAACTGAAGCAGCCTGATATAAAGTTTCAAAATTTCTCGATGACACCTCTATTCTTGAACAAAATACCTCTCAAATTTTCAAAGTTATAAAAGTTTTAGTACCAAGTGAACAAACTCCGGCGGACGTTAAGGCGTCAAATTGATATTTTAATGTTCCCTTGTTGTCTGTTTGAATCAAATTTTAAAGTAATCTTCGTATTATTTAAGTTACGTACTTGAGTATACAGTTATTTAGTATCCCCTGTTGTGTTTAAAAAAGTTTTTAAGAGGGTGTTTGTCAAGAATTTAGGCATGTATATTAACATTTTGAAATTGCTTCGTAAACATTTTGAAGATTTACACAAAAAGCTCGTTGAATCTTTTACTCTGCACGTATTACTGTTGTTGTGGTGAGAAGATCAGGCTGATTGTCCAAGTAAGTGTGTCCACTTAAGGGTGGACCCTTAAGTAGGTAGTTGGACAATCAGCCTCAATAACATTGTCAATGAGGTTTTAAAAAAGTCGCGGGAACCCGCTGGATGCAAGAAGCACTGGACGTCGATGTGGAGACGCTTAGGGGACGCATATGTCCAACAGTGGATGTTTTTCGACTGAAATGATGATCATGAATAAAAAAAATGTCCTTCGATGTCTTTAAATTTTGCCATTATTTTGTGAGCCATCAGTATATTTCAGGTCAGTATACGTCATGTCGATTTTCGAATATTCTAACATATTACAGTGAAGTGGGTTACTGGATCCGAGGCAACCATTAAATATTTTATAGCCTTTAATGGATTTCCGCTGATTTTATAGATACATACACTGCGCCATTAATGAAGCTTACCGAATACGTTTTTACTCTGTAAAACTGACGATGAGAGCTGTTGTTGGTTTGAATATTGTAGAAGATGCATGATAACCTATATGACAGAAACACTTTCGTTACTGATATTCACTGACTGATTGATAGACAACGCAGAACTCCAAGCACTTAAGGAACTTACATGACCTAAGCGCGGACACTGTAAGTCCTACAGTGTCAGTGCATAGAAAAGAAAGAGAAGCGCGATGACATAACGTTGGTAATTTATTGCAAAATATGAAGCAATTATTTAATTACAAAAAATCTATTGGTTGGACTAAAAAATTAAAACACTAGTATTTTAGTAGGTACATTGCTTGTAGAATGATCTGACAAAAATCTGAATGATTGTATGTATACGTATTTACTGTACGACGTAACTTTAGTGACTGCTCAACCAACATGTGTCTGCTCTAGCTCTTACTAATTTATGTATATAACTAGTTACTTAATTAATTTTACATCCTACATCACCCTGGTTTTTATTGTAAAAAGAAAGTTTTTAGAGGTACCTATATTTATGATTTTTTTTCTGTCGTATCAAATTAGTTGTATTATGTTTTCAACACTCTATCTACCTAGCATATATCCTGAAGAATATCATATATTTTTTCTGAATTTGTTTACTGTAGTCGATCATATACTTTTATTGTTTATAAAACTTGCGTTTTTTGTGTTTAGGTCCTGTAAGCCCCTTAACATAGACACATTAAATTGAGAAAGATGATTGAGATGATGATTTTTTGGTATGTATTTTCTGGTGTACAATAAATTATATTATCATCCATCATCGTTTCAGACGTCCACTGCTGGACATAGGCCTCAAGCATCGCGACTTCAACCGGTTCAGTGTTTCCCGCTATAAAGTAATATAAATCACACTAATATTATAAAGGCGAAAGTTTGTGAGTGTGTGTGTTTATGTGATAAAATTTTGTATGGAGGTATCTGACACCCTGGATTAACATAAAGGCCACTTTTTATCCCGATATTCCCACGGGATCGACATTGACGCGGGTGAAACCGCGGGGCCCAGCTAGTAAATAATAAAGATAACATCACACCTGTGAGGGGCCCGTGGCTAAATAATAACAGCCGCATAGGTCGATCGATCAGGTTAAGCTACGCTGGCCGCGGTTGGTCTGTGGATGGGGGACCATCTTTACATAGCGAGACCCCTCCGTGCCTCGCAAAGCACGTTAAGCCGGTGGTCCCGGTTGTCATTCATAGATCTTTCAGTCGTTACGGGTAGTCAGAAGCCCGAATGTCTGACAACCAGCCTTACCAAGGGGTATCGTATTACCCAGTAACTGGGTTGTGGAGGGCAGATAGGCTGTCGCTCCATGTTAAATACTGGTATTCAGCTGCATCCGGTTAGACTGGAAGCCAACCCCAACATAGTTGGGAAAAGGCTAGGCAGATGATGATGATGAACCTGTAGAATAGAATAGAATAGAATACTCCGAACGGATACGTAGAGGACTCATTTCACCGGTTTCGTTTGGGGCGGAACCTATATTATATATCATACGTATTGCCACTAACTGGACACATCGCTAGACTCCGGGCTGGTGTTGAGAAAGGAATAAAAAACCTATACTTAGACGTTGTAAATATGCCGTGGATTTTTTAAAACTTTAGCCCAAAGCAGCTCTAAGAGCTAAAGTTTGTACGAAAACAAAATCGCGAGCAACAACTAGTTCAACCATATTTAATTACAAACAAAAGTTTTAGACAAAATAGTGTAGATTACCCTTGACAGGGTAATCTACACTATTCCCCAAGTCCCTAAACATTGCCTTGTCTTCTCATAGTGATAGTAAAGGTTTCCAGTATAGCCAGTTGCGGCTGAACATTTTACACGGAACGACTGCCTTTTGACCTCCGGAATGCAATAAAAGCAAAAGAGTCCTTGGACTTATAGTTGATTTTCAGTGTCTCTGGTAGGCAGATATAACAAATAGGTCTTATCTAGGTTTGAAAAACACGAGCAGAATGTTGTTGACAGCATCAGTTAGGGCATAACTTGTATCCTAAGACCACTTAGTCTTTATTATTCAGTTATTATTTTTATGCCAAACTTTACTTTTTCCCAAACTTTCTTTTTCTTTTTTTTTCTTTCGGTTGTCTTATGACAAATGACAACCGGGGGCTTAAATACTGTGCTGTCCGGACTTCAAGAAATCTTAAACACAGGCTAACCGCAGGTCGCCACACGATAGGCCAAATTGCGTGGTTCTTATTTAGTGATAAACTGATGACGCTCTCAGGATACAGTTTCTTTCGAGTGACAGATATCTCCAACATAATAACTCTATTTTACTTCTGCAAATCTCAGGAGAGCATCGTCTTGCCTGGCACCCCAAAATATGCTTAAACAAAAAAAAATATAAAACATTTATGGCTGGTACCCACATAAAATAAAATATCCAAACTTTCTAAAGCAAAAACTACATTTACTTACGTCACCAGGTATCAAAATAGAAGAAGAAAAATTGCACGGTGTCTTCGTCCCGTTTATAAGCGAACAATCTCTGCATTGTGAATGGAAGTTTTTGTGGAAGTCATAAATCAATCCGCGGCGAAAAGATTCCCCCTAAAGTTTTTGCTACCCTCCATGTACAGATATGGAAAGAGATTTTTAAATAGGAATATATTAGGGTTTTTTTTTAATAAATCGGTAACAGATACACGAACACATCATATTATTGAATTAGACCTACTTGTACACAGCGATCATACTGAGGTACTTACATTGAATAGAGCCATTTCATCTGATTCTTGTGCGTATAATTACTACAGAATATTCAAATTCAAATACCTATAGGTAGATACGCCAGAAGAAAAGTTTCTGCTGACGGGAAGGGATTGTGTTTTTTTTTGTTGTGTTTGATGCAACGCGTAGGCAAGGAGGCGCGGGTGAAAATTGTTTTTTTCTAGGTTACTGCGCCCTTTTAAATTCATACAGAAATTCATTGTTCAAAAATACGTAGGTAAAAAAGTGTAGTATTTCGCATATTCACTGAAAATATAACAGGTATCTTTAAAAAAAACTACATCCCAAGCATTATAAATATTCCTGTATTAAATAATTTCAAAAAAGGTTCTACAATAGTATTTCACATGGAGTCGAGTTGAGAGCCGGTAACAGCCGAATTTGCAGAAATCCGTTGAGTCATTAAAAAAAACCGGGCAAGAGCGAGTCGGACTCGCGCACCGAGGGTTCCGTAACATCCGGACGGAATCCATAAGGTTTATGTTTATGAAATTAAATGTTTTTTTATTTTTGAGTTGATTGAATGAATGGTAAATTGTGGTTTACGATTTATGACGTATTAAAAAAAAACTACTTACTAGATCTCGTTCAAACCAATTTTCGGTGGTAGTTTACATGGTAATGTACATCATATATATTTTTTAGTTTTATCATTCTCTTATTTTAGAAGTTACAGGGGGGGGGGACACACATTTTAACACTTTGGAAGTGTCTCTCGCGCAAACGATTCAGTTTAGAAAAAAATGATATTAGAAACTTCAATATCATTTTTGAAGACCTACCCATAGATACCCCACACGTATGGGTTTGATGAAAAAAAAATTTAGAGTTTCGGTTCTATGTATGGGGAACCCTAAAATTTATTGTTTTTTTTTCTATTTTTGTGTGAAAATCTTAATGCGGTTCACAGAATACATCTACTTACCAAGTTTCAACAGTGTAGTTCTTATAGTTTCGGAGAAAAGTGGCTGTGACATACGGACGGACAGACAGACAGACAGACAGACAGACGGACAGACAGACAGACAGACATGACGAATCTATAAGGGTTCCGTTTTTGCCATTTGGCTACGGAACCCTAAAAAGGCCAGTTTTTGCGGATCCCAGTATTTTAAACACAATATAGCAGACTAGGCCCCAGGGCAAGTTACGTTATTCAATAAAATAAAATACTGGTATCTCTAACATTTATTTCATTGTAGGTACTGACCATCATCTGCCTAGCCTTTTCCCAACTATGTATGTTAGGGTCGGCTTCCAGTCAAACCGGATGCAGCAGAATACAAGTATTTTACATGGAGCGACTGCTTATCTGACCTCCACAACCCAGTTACTCGATAATAATGTAGCGGTATCTACAACGCCACATGCGAATAACGCGTCATACTGACGTCACGCAAAATCCTGCATCTCGCAAGCATAGTTTACCGTGCGACTAGCATACAACGGCCCGACATGGATCATCGGGCAGTTGCCCGCCAGACACAACACCCGTCTGGTCGGAGGATCCTCCCTTTTCTATAAAGGATGAGTGAACTTATCACCCTGTTCCTCATACCTCTTTATCTATCTACAATACGATACCCTATGGTCAGACTGGTTGTCAGACTTTCGGGCTTCTGACGACCCGTAACGACTGTCAAAGATCGACAGCCAAGAGAATGACAGCCGGGACCAACAGATTAACGTGCTTTCAGAGGTAAGGAAGGGTCTTGGTATGTGAAGATGGTCACCCATCCACGGACCAACCGCGGCAAGCGTAGCTTAACCTGATCGATCGATCCGTGCGTACTTAGCCACAAGCCCCTCCAATGTAGGTACAGACCCCGGTAAGATTTTTTTTTTATTGCAATTTAATATCTAGTTTTATATTAATACATATCCACAACCCGTACGAAACAAATGACCTGCCGACTTACTTTTGCGTTTACTTAAACGGTCCTCACAGAAACTCGTAAAAGAAAGCCTCATTTGAGTCCACTTTGTCTGTACTCAGACGAGGGCGGCCGTCAACCAAGTAACGTTCGATTAATCAGTCTTATTAGTTCCTCCTGAAACTCTTAACTAAATAATTGGTTACGATAAATGTTATTCTGCGAACTGTAATTGGTTTTCGTCTTATTTGTTTGTTCGCCGTTGATTTTTCTTTTATTTCTTTGTTTGATTTTTTCTGTGTGAACGTTGTTTTTGTTTGTGTGTGTTCCTTCTGTGATTTATAGAGCGTCGATGGACGGAGAAATTGTCTGAGGTCTTAATTTGATTTTCAGACGCTCATTCTGACTTTGTGTTTCAAAGTTAGTTTTTTTTGGAATCATATTTGTGGCGGCATGGCTTTGTCTTTGCAAGAAGAGCGGGTAGTAGTAAATAAATAAATTAATAAAAATAAATTATATTTTTAGTACTTGATTTGGTTTTATATTTCAAACTTAATTATTTGACTTGAAAATTCACTTTTCGCTGGTCTCTCAATCTCGGTAACGGAAGTGAGGGTATGGGAAAATTTAAATGATGAATATCTTGTGAAACTACGCAAAGTTTCTCCGTCACAAATTCAGGTTATCATTATCGTCCCCGTCATAAAATTTTGAACAAATTTCGTAGATCATCAGGCAGCGGAGATACATGTGTCCAGCCAGCTTGAACTCAGGCTGGCTGGACATTAAGTTCTTATTAATTTCTCGTAAACCCTTACATGTGACGCCATAAATCAAACGTTATTAGTGTCAAACATTGCGTCACTAAATGTTAGTAAAGGAACCATATTCGAAAACGCTCCCATTATTGAGATTCGGAAGTGCCAGCTAGAAGTTTTATATGTAAATTCAAGCTAGCTGGACACAGATTTTTGCACTTTTCTACTAAACGGCTGTACGTATCACAAAACTTTTAGCTCGATGCCTGTCACAAATTTATGTGACGTCCGTCGATATGCAAAAAGTCGTCCAAATCTCTTCCGTTACTGAGATTGAGAGGTTGAGACTAGCGGAAAGTGATTTTTCAAGCTGGCTGGACACGTTTTCGATCGATCTAAGATTCTGTAGCGTCACAAATTCTGAAATAAGGGGGTTTAGCCGTCACATAAAGTGCCCTATTGACCTAGTTAAATGCGAGCTATTTTGAAGATTTGTCCAGCCAGACTGACTCACATAAGAATAGTATTAATTTTATTCGCGTTTCATATTTCCAGAAAGGAATAAATATTGCCTGAGATATAAAACAAATATAGACAATAATCAAAACTTAGGTACACATGTATTTAATAAAATTGTATCCCAATTATTTTGCGCAAATGAAGAATGTAATACTTAACGTTTCTGATTACTACAGGATAATGTTGGCAAATAGATGTAACAGATTAATTACGAGAAGGTAGGTAACTAATAATTCCTAATTGGACAGCAATAAAGAACCTGAGGATTGTAATTACGCTTTTGTTATTCGAAATATCATTTATATCATTCACTTCTAGGTTATTTGGAATAGTTATACAAGGCTATCTTTCAGAAATAACATTGTGATTACAAAAGTTTCGGACCTAATACAAATATTTTTTCCATTGTCTTAGTCCTACTTTTATAGTGATATGAGTATTTAGATCTTACCAAACACTAGAAGAATTAGATTTTGAGGTTAAATACTGGGGGCCTAAAAAGGTCACGGAGAATCATAAATGGATAACATTATGAATTCTAATATGGCGAAGGCAGTCCGTGTTTATCTTTTTTTCACTGCACTACGTAGATACAAACAAAGAGATTGGGATTGGATTGATTGGTATTTTAGCACAGACAAAAAAAAATAACTGAAAAATGCTTCACCAATGGGATTTTATACGATTAACTTAACCATAACTTAACAGTTAACTGTTCATTATGATAGCCTTTTATGATTCTGCCAAAGTGGCCTTTTTAGGCCCCCAGATGTTTGTATAAGTTAGAGATTTGTGTGACTATCCAGATAATATTATTTACAGGCAATGTATTTCATTAGCATCGAAATGCCCAGTGCCAGAGTAGCAGACGAGTCCCAGAGTCGAGATCGCGTATCGGCAAGCATAGTGTGGGACGCCCCCCAGCTAGAGATGGCTGGGACCAACGACCATACAGCCCTTAGACGCCTAATGCTTGATCTAACGCACCAAAACAATTCTGTCAACTAGCAGAGGTATGAGGAAGCGGGGTACTGCGTTCTGATTGGCCCTACCAAGGTCATTACGCCTCACTAGAGATGGGACAGGTTTAAATAAAACACGATGGTATCGATATTTTTGCATAAGCTTACCATTAAACCTTTATTTAATTGTTTTTTTTACTTTCCTATTTCTTAATATTATTTTAACATGTACAGACGCCAGCACATCAAGCTACCCGAAACTGTCAAATTTTCCCAAACAACTTTAAGCCTTATGTTTTAGTGATAAAGTTGAAAATCTATTGAAGAAAGGACATTGCTCGGCTTCCATACATTATTTGCCTAAGAACCGTTGATGCCGTGTTATTATTTTTTGTGTTCTAAATAATGCATATTTTGGATGGAAACTTAATTTAAGTCACGGACACTTTTGCGAATTGTGAGAAATCTAAAATTCTTTCTAATTTTGAGGTTATAACTGGCCAACACAAATAAACACACGGTAAATAATATCTTTGGGTTTATCCTCCTTTAGTCCTTTGTTCACGCCAAGTTGTTTTATCTAACAACTTTACAAATTAGAATACAAAAATAACACAAACGAAAGTACACAACCAACAATCCGTATGCGAACACAGGATGCGCGCGAGTAGGTAGGTAGATATCAACGTACGTAAAGTGTCAACTAAATGTTATCCGTCAATTCATCAACTGTCAGTCATAGACTTTAGTCTATGGTGTACTGCTCGATAAACATAAAATCGTAATCAATAATCTGTTTGTAAAACTAATGACCGTATTTTATAGATGAAACGCTGAGGGTAATTATAATTAATTGTTTTGTATAATTACGATACAGACTGCTAATGGGTCATTTTTACAAAGTGTTTATATAAACTACTCTGTAGTGTACATGAAGATGTGGCTGTATGAGCTTAATACCTTTGCATAATCAAAACGTGAAGTGAAACAGAAAAAAACATGGGAAAATATATTGAATTACTATTTAAAATGTTTTTGAAATCAAAGAGTGTCCGTGTTATTCTAATAATTGTAAAGTAATTAAAAAAATAAAATATGAATTATTGTAAAGTTTGAATACGTGACGATTCTTAGGCCATTGCTATACATCTCCTTTGACAGATTGTAGTAGGTTGATGTGCTGGCGTCTGTACTTAATGATAACATGAAATGTAAAAAATTTAAACAAAATAACAAAATTTCGTATTTATTTAAAAACAAAATACGTTTTAAAAGAGTAACGCGGACTTTCTTGCCCATTCTTCTCCATGCGAAAATACCTTTACGAAGATTAAAAGATCTTCAAATTTCGAATAAATAGTAGGTATAGGTTTTTACTTTATCGATAATTTGTGTCATAGGATTTAGTGTATCACTAGTTATGTTTACCAAATAATAGAGGAAAAGAGATGGCTAAAAAATTACATTCAGAAGAAAGGGACGCAAACATAAAAGACATCAACGAGAGTCGTTGCACCTTTTTTCACCTACAACTATGACCAGTATAAGATGAACCCCGGTAAACAATATCAGAAAATAATTCTAATTAGGATTATGTAACTATTAACTTACCGATGAAATGTTATGCCATCTTTCCGGAAACTCGAAGTTTGTCTATTGTAACCACACCCATGTATTGTGCAAGGGGCCATTATAATAATTTATTTTCACCAATTTTTATTGACTTACGCGGAAGTGATTACGGCTCACAGAAGTGGTCGAAACTGAATCGAAATTCTTGAGTGGTGACCTATATCAGATCTATAAGTCTGATGAGTTGACAGACATCGGTCGCCTGTTATGAGGCGTCTATGGGCTGTATGGTCGTTGGCTGGAACAGACTGAATGTGGAAGGCGGAGGACAGGGTGTTGTGGCGCAGTCTGGGATAGGCTCATGTCCAGTAGTGGACTGCGATAGGCTGAGTGGAATGAAACTGGCAACTGCCAATAATCCAGTCTTTTGTATACTTAATAATAAACTTTTGTCTATTGTATCTGAGGGTGTTTGGTATGTGCTCATATTTTCATGTCACGGTATTTCTTTGTTTCGGTTTTAAAACCGCAGTAAATAAATAGGAGAGTAATTTAAAAGAAGAGAGTACATAGGATTTAATTTAATAGATATAGGACAGTCGGAAATACATCGTCATTAAAAATATCCTGTTACAATAATCCTTCTTATTAAAATTTTATATAAAGGCAAATTATACAGAAAGCAAGGTTTCCACAAACAATGAGATCTCAGACTAGGTTTCGCTAGCAATTATCTCTACAAGCATGTTTTGTGCGGAGCCAAGTCATTAAGCAGACATTATAATAAAAATATATTATTTTTCTTTTACTTATCTCTCGAAACATAGACTTTCTTGATGTTATCTTATCCACAATGAGTATCTTACATAGAGGAAAAGAATAATAAATAGTAAATGATTAAAGACTAGCAACTCGCCCCTGCTTCGCACGGTTTTTACAACTTGACAAAATATTAAGATAGGTATAAGTATATTCATTTGTTATAGCCATGAAAACTGCCGGAATAAATACTCTAAATGGTGGTGGAAACTGCATCAAAATCTGTTACGCAGTTTAGAAAAACAACGCGTTTACACATCAATTTAAAATACGAGGGTGGATCAAAAAGTTCTTAGAAATGCATATATATAAATCCTTTTTGGGAGAAGTTCGATATTCAAATTAAAGAGTGTCAATCGCACAATATTTATGCAAACTGTCACTTGTTTTTGTCAGTTCGTTCGCACGTAATAAATTGTTTAGTGCAACGAGTTGCTACAAATACAAAATTATCGATAAAAGTGAGTTACGTGCGGTGATAAAATATCTAAGTTTGAAAAAAATGTCTAAGAAGGAATTTTTTTCGGACATTCAGTAGACATAAGGGGATGATGCTGTACCCTATTCTACGGTTGCGTACTGGGTGGCTGAATTTAAAAGAGGTAGATAAAGATGACCCGCGTTCTGGGGGCCTTCAACCTCTGTTACGGAAGAAAATGTCAAAAAGGTTCAGAATCTGGTTTTGGAAGACAGAAGAATAACTATTAAACATATAGCTGAGAACCTAAAGATAACATTTGGTAGCGTTCAATCCATTTTAATTGATTCACTTGGGTTCAAAAAAGTGTCGGCAAGATGGGTGTCACGAATGTTAACCGACGAAAACAAAAAGCGACGTTTGGTAATTTCTAAGCGTAATCTCGAAATGAACCAGCGTGATTCGCATAATTTTTGCCGTCGCCTTGTCACCATGGATGAAACGTGGGTCCACCATTTCGATCCTGAAACTAACAGACAAAGCATGTCTTGGAAACGACCATCCACTCCATCCATTAAGAAATTTCGAGTAGCTCCTACCGCTGGCAAATTTATGGCCTCAGTGTTCTGGTGAAAGAATCCTTTTTATTGATTACATGCCAAAAGGTCAGACGATTACTGGACCCTATTACGCAAATTCAAGACCAAAAGTGCGTGAAGCGATTAAAGAAAAACGTCGTGGAAAACTGTCGTTGGGCGTGTTGTTTCTTCAAGATAACGCTCCTGCTCATCGATCGGAAGTTGCGCTCAACGCAATCCGCTGTGCTGGCTTCAATCTCCTTGACCACCCACAATATTCTCCGGACTTAGCCCCAAGTGATTTTCACTTATTCCCAAAATTAAAAGAGGAAATTCGTGGAAGAAAGTTTCACGATAATGACGCGGTTATGGCTGCCGTAGAGGAGTTTTTCGAGAGTCAAGAAAAACATTTTTTTTCAAAAGGGATAAGGAAATTAGAAACGCTTTATTCTAAATGCATTGCATTGGAGGGAGATTATGTAGAAAAATAAAATATTTTTGTTTAAATCTTTGCATTTTTTAATATTGATTCCAAGAACTTTTTGATCCACCCTCGTATATACCTGAAGATAGAAATCACACTAATCTTATAAAGGCGAAAGTTTGTGTGTGTGTGTGTATATGTTTATATGTTTGTTACTTCTTCACGCTCAAACGGCTGGACCAATTTTGATAAAATCTGCCAGGGCGCAGATAGTATATTATAAAATCGATCATTTTCATTATTAAATTTTTATAACAGGAAAAAGGTTAAGCTTGTAAAACTAGAATAAACAGTCACGGATGTGATTATCATCAACTTAAGAGGAAATGCGGTCAGAGAGAATTTTGCAAAAACCCTAAGTAAAAAGTCATAATTCGAAGCTTGGCTCTCGCCTATTTCCTCCTGCAATATTGGACCAATTTAAAAGATATTTCATAAACTGTATAAAAAGGATATATAATGTGTCTCTATGTTTTTCTTTTTTCATAAATAGGTGTCAAATTTTTACACTAGGCCGGGGTCCCTCCAAAACATGACATGGCCCTGTGTGCTTATAAAAATAATGTATCATCAAAAAGGAAAACATAGGGCCATACAAGTTCACCATTGCCAGGATCGCCCAGAGGACACAGTGGAGCACACGGTGGAGGTCTGCCCCGCTTGGGCGGAGCACCACCGTGTCCTCGTAGAGGCGATCGGCAGCGACGGCGACCTCTCGCGTCCGGCCCTGGTGCAAGCCATGGTCCGGGGCGAGAGGGAGTGGGAGGCAGTCACCTCCTTCTGCGAAGCAGTCATGCTAGCGAAGGAGGTGGCGGGACGGCTCAGGGAGAGAGCCTCCCGTCCCAGCCGCCGCGGGAGACGCTCTGGGCGTCGGGAGCCGCGTGACGACTCCCGGCCACCGTAGGCGCGGGCCTGCGGGCGGAGAATAATGGGTAGCTCACCGCCCGATCAGGACCAGGCCCGTGCCGGACGGCGCGTACGTGTTCCACGCGCGCCTCAAAGAGATGTCAGCATCGAGGAGGGGCCCCTTAGGGCCGAAGCCTACCGGGTCAGCGGGATTGTCCGAAAGGGTTACCGCTGGCCCGGAACATAAAGGGCTAAGGAAGGAACACGGGTGGGTTTTAGTCAGTAAGAGTCTGACACTCCCTTCCGCTCCACCCAGAGCGGGAGGAGTCATTTGATGATTTCCCATCCGCAAAAAAAAAAAAAAGGGCCATACAAGTAATTAATATTTATTATTCTGTAAAAAAAAAATCAATGCTTTATGGTCATTAACCAGAAAGAAAACAAGCGTTTCTATGGAGAAACAACCACCCGGATTTCCTCTTAAAAAAACCAAAAAAACTCGAAATATTTTAAATTTAATTTCCTTAAAATTTCGTCTAAATTAGTAAGACATAAGATTAATTTATACAATGGTTAGTTAGCTGGTCAGTCTTCAGAATCCCTCCTAATTATCTCAGAGGGTAAAACTTGGTTATTCGTTTTTCTTTCTTTTGAAAATCCTAAGTTCCTTGAATTCCACTTGCGGAGTTAGCAACAAATCTTTTCCTGTAAATTAAATAAAAATTTCCCGTTGTGAGAGAAATCCTCAATTAAGTTTATAAGGGTCTGTACATAAAAGGTTCATCGAAGAGTGAGATTTTGTACTTAGTTATTGGAGTCATTCAACTTGTTGTACGCTTAATAATTATTGTTTATTAAATTACACCTAAGGCTTTATTTATTTAATACACAATAACATGCATATAAACAATATCAGCATTTAAAGCAATTGATCAAAGCTTAAAAAACTATTTAAAGCATATTTTAATTAGACAAGGTTCTAAGGTTGTAAAATAACCATCGTCGTCGTTCGTCGTTTCAGCCGATAGACGTCCACTGCTGGACATAGCCTCCCCCAATTTTGGGGGGGGGGTTTGCCATAATCGCCACGCTTGGCAGGCGGGTTGGCGATCGCAGTATGGTATGATGGTGGAATAAATAGAGAACGCTGCTGCCCATTCTCCGCCCTTAGTCCCTTAGACCCTTAGTCGCCTTTTACTCGAAGAATGGGCAGCAGCGTTCTCCCCACGGGAGCGTTCGTCCCACGGGAAGTAAGGGGTGGTGCAATTCTTTAAGTCCGGCACCACACAGACAAAAAAAAATAACCATACCATGCCTAAATTATAACTGAAAAAAATGATCCCTATCAAACAGATAAATCTACTGATGAGGAAGAAGACATGGTTGTAGAAATCCCAACTCTAGACTCAAGTTCATACTTAGCCACTGATATAATTGTTGTTGTAACAATACTAATTGCAAAGGTCGCATCTCATAATGTTTCGCGACATTTCAACGACAAAGCCGCTTACACAATTTCCCATAATTCTTGTACAGTGAAGTTATAAAAAAAAAAAAAAATCTCAAAACTGTTTTAAGGATATTGCTTTAAAATTTTAAAACAGTTTTGAATAAATTAAAATTTTGTTCCTCATGGCGATAAAAATTCTAAGGGGTATAATAAAAATAACGGTCAACCAGTATTACTTTTTGGATGTAAAATAGAATTTGTTAATGCTCCAGGTAAAATGTTTAGTTTATTGTGTTCCCATTGCATAATGACATACTTATTTGAACATCTACTAAATGCTTTTTGAAGTTTGAATATACGGATCTAAAAAGGTAATGAAGACGATGACGAAAAAGAAGAAATAGTTATAAATATACTTACAACAATCAGCAGGCAGAACACACAAGCTCAATCCTTCATGGAACACATAACCAGTCCTGCAGTTGCAGCTGTTGTACCGACAGCCGCTCAAGCAAGTTTTGTTAACTTCCTTGTAGTCGGAGCAAGAGTTGCCGCAGTGGTTACCGCAGCCAGATGTGGCGTTGTAGTCTCCGTTGCAGCTAGCTGTAACGGTGAGATGGCCATTAATCTTGTTTTCATATGAACGGTACAGACGCCAGCACATTAAGCTACCCGAAACTGTTAAATTTTCCCAATCAACTTTGAACCTTATGCTTTAGCGAGATAAAGTTGAAAATCTATTAAAGAAGCTTGAGGTGCTGGTGTCTGTACATCTATGTTGCTTATGCAGTTTGGGCCCAGTAGGTTGCCACACATTAATAACATAACGTATTATTACACAATATCACGCTTATAATTATTCCCGACTCTCATTCCCCGATTTTCATTTTTTATTAAAAAAATAATTTCATTTCTTATGTATTTTAAAGAAAGACGATGTTTAGACACAAATCCGCTACGTGACTTCGAAATATACGACGCCGAATAATGCAGCGCCGAAAGTTTGCGATAACGAATACCTAATCTAATGACGAAAGCACGAAGCAACGAATATCGTTACATCGAAAACATTTGATAACGAATTTCGGAATAACGAATGCACGTTACAACGAAAAACTTCACACCTAGCTACGCAACTTCGAAATAATGAAAAAACGAACGTATCAATGACAGCAAAACAGTCAAACAAAACAAAAAATTTGACTTATGACTTTGACTTAGGCTTACGATTATGAAAATGATGGCACAGGTTGATCTTGAACGTTGGATAGAAAGAAATAAGAGGAAAAGTTGATTTAAAAGTGCGTTATTTATTTTATGCTTTAATTTAATCACACCAATGTTCAGAGGCGGACTTAATGCCATAGGCATTTTCTACCAGGTAACTTTTGGTTGTTGCAGAGACAAACAAAGAGCCTATATTACCTCAAATGGCTTAGCATGATCCTCCGTTATGTCGAAAATACCGCAGCATTAATTTTGAAATAAATATATGGTAAAGTTGAGGATTAATGTTAGGTACTATGTTAGACGAAAACACGATTCCATAAAATTTTCTCGATAGAAAAAAATTCCAAAGTTACCTCCAAACCGAACAATAAACCGCTGGTATTTAAAAAATACTTCAATTTAGATCATGAAACTTTGCATACTAACTGAACTAACTATAAAGCAGGTCTTATGTTATTTAGTTTTTTTGAATTATCTTTATTTTCACCATAAAAAGCAAATACCTAAACTATTGGCGCTTCCTTCCGCCCAGCTCCGCACTTTGTCTCGCTCTCACACAGTCCGCGAGCAGTATCGTGCGAGCGAGATAAAGAGCGAATTTTAGCTGAGGTATTATAGGCTCTTAATATTACAAAGGCGAAAGTTTGTGTGTGTGTTTATATGTTTGTTACTTCTTCACGCTCAAACGGCTGGACCAATTTTGATAAAATTTCGTATGGAGGTAGCGGACCTCCTGGATTAACATATAGGCTACTTTTATCCCGACATCCCCACGGGATCGACACTTATGCGGGTGAAACCGCTAGGTGGAGCTAGGAACGAATAAAATCCAATCCGTTACTTTATATCCATGACTATATTAGCTTTTGCCCGCGTGAGATTTATTGTTCCCCCGGCCCACCCCGTCGCATCGCATAGCCCGTGGTGTTACTTCTTTCTCGCTTAGATTTTTATTATAATCCATTGACATGCCACCTTAATTGTAATTTGCTTATTTTAATTTTAATTTTTTATGTTAATTTTGTACACCATATACATTGGCAAGCATAGTGCACATAATTATATAGACAACCAACTATCTGTAACCATACCTATGTTAACAAAATAAATGATTGATTGATTGATTGATTAGAGTTCTTTTCGACTTTTTTTCATTTTGCTCGGCTCGTAAGGGTCGTGGCGTGATATTAAATAGCCTTCTTCGATAATTGGGCTATCAAGCAAAAAGATTTTTTCAAATCCGATGATATTTCCAAAGCGCGTTCAAACAAACAAACTCTTTTTTTTAATAACTCTTTTTATAATTAGTAAAGATAAGATAAACCTATGCTAACTAAAATTATAAATGCGAAAGTAAGTTTGTTTGTTTGTTACCTTTTCACGCCTAAACCACTGAACCGATCATCCTGAAATTTTGCAAATACGTTGTCTGGTGAACAGAAACGAACATAGGGTACTTTTCATCCCGTAAAAGAGTGCTGTTCCCGAGGAAAACAACAATAACGTTATTATGATAATAGATGGCGCCACGTGTCTTTCGAACGGAATCGACACATAAGCGGGTGAAACCGCGGGGCGCTGCTAGTTATTTTATAATTCTTCATTTTTAGTTTGACGCATAGTTTCGATAATCATCATGAATAGCCTACAACATGCTCCTAGGACACCGGTCTCTGTGTCAGGGAGTCGGCTATTAGTAAAGTGTAAAACATAAATATTATTACTATTTACCTTACACAATATTATTTACTCTTGTCATGACGTTTCATAACGCCTACGTGACATATGACTTCTGTTGACGTTTAGTGTGGATTAAATTATATTTTATCTGTGGTTGGGTTCATAATAGTACCACAATGAAATCATAATAATTTAATTAAGTAATTGTTACCTGTACCTATTGTGGTTTCTTTTATGAATATAGCACCTATTCCTTTGTTTGTCATAATATGGTGAACAAACTTGGCTATCTGGATGATTTTATAGGTGTAGCAGATGGGTAATAATAATACCAATTATCGTTATGACACACAGAGCCAAAAACATTAGAACTAAAATCTAATGTGTCGTTCCATTTCACGTTTTTTTTACAAAAACTGTAATCTTTGACCCGCTACTTTGATAAATGCAAAAGGTTTATGCAATTCTGCGTTCAGTAATGGCTCAGGCGCAAAACGTCTCTTTCGCAAAATGTCTACTGATAGTAAAATGTCTAATTCTCAAAAGGTCGCTTTCTCACAATGCCTCTTTCGCAGAATATCTCTTTCGCAAAATGTCGCATTAGTAACTTAGAAAAACATTTAGTCAGGTTTAAAAAAAAAAGGTTGTTTTTTCCAATTTCTTATTAAATGTTTACAAGTTTTACAACATATAAGTTTGGATTTCCAACAAAAAAAAAAACCGCTAAACGTCGTTCAGTTGTTTTACATAACGGAGCTGTTTTGTAAAATAGCTAGCGGTTTGCGCCGCTCTAAAATAGGTAAATTTTATAGATAGATTGCCTGGTAATTCTATCAATTTATATCAAGGATTTTAAAGATGTTGTGTGACCTGTTTCGCCATAGTCGCATTAGTTCTTGTTAACTTGTCTATTATATAATTAAGGTCTGATTTTTCAATACTCACGTTTGACAGCTTTTTTATAGAAATTATGTCAAATTGTCATATTTATTCTTCAGATATAAGTTATCTGATTACTGAAACATCAGCCCTTAGTCAATTATTGATTTTATCCAGTAAAGAAAACGTACCTATAACATGCTTAAGTTTTTATTAAAACAAATTTATTATCTTTTATCACAATCATTGTTTCAATGACCATTTGATCAAACTGTGCTGTAGGAATTCTACCTATTTCATCTGCCTAGCCTTTTCCCTACTATGTACTGGCTATCTGACCACCACAACCCAGTTACTGGGTACTGGTATTGGTAAGACTGGTTGTCAGACTTTCGGACTTCTGACTACCGGTAACTGTCAAACCAACTGACTTTGTGGACTGTCAAAGATCCACGAATGACAGCCGGGACCAACGGCATAACGTGCTATCCGAGGCATGGAGGGGTCACGGTATGTGAAGATGGTCACCCATCCACAGACCAACCGTGGCAAGCGTAGCTTAACCTGATCGATCGACGTTATTATTTAGCCACGGGCCCCTCGAATTCTAGAATTCTACATTTTTTTATTTGAAATGGGTTTGCTCTTGACTCTAGTCTAGGTCAGCGGTGACAGAGACAAAGTCGACGATGGAGTGATCTTACCCAGAAGAAGCCTGTTCACTCTTACTTTGAAGAGATTAGGGTTATATGCGCTCGGAAACACAGACGCAGGTAAAGAGTTCCATTCTTTTGCTGTGCGCATTATAAAAGATATTTGATAATGCTTAGTGCGAATTGGTGGAATAGCAACTAGGCAGGGATGGTAACTTGCTGTGTTTCTGGATGACCGAAGGAAGAAGGGGGCCGGTGGAATGAGGTCGTGGAGTTCTTGGGCACACTCACCGAAGTACAATCTGTAGAAGACCGACAAGCAGGCAACCTTGCGGCGATGAGCCAAGCTGTGAAGCTTGGCATCCACCAGTTCTACGTCGCCAAAGGGCCTCTTAGCTCTGCGTTCCACCGAGTCAAGCGCGGCAAGTTGGTATTTCGCTGAGCCGTTCCAAAGGTGGCTGCAATACTCCATGCAGGATCGGACTTGCGCTTTGTATAGGGTTAAAAGCTGTCCAGGCGTGAAGTATCGCTTCACCTTATTTAGGATGCACATTTTTCTACCACAATGATTGTAGTCACAGTCTTTAGTATACCTACTTAGGAAACTCAGCGTACGTAGGTACTACGTACCCGCTGCCACAGACCGCAAACTTGAGTCACTTCTTAGTTCCTACCGACTTTGAGCGACTTCAAATAACAAACTTATTCCACCTACAGCTCATTTAATTTGTACCAATTCAAATTTTCGATTCCACATTTCTTTTTCGTTGATAAGTATTACAGGGGGCCTAAAAGGGCCACTTTGGTAGATTCATAAAAGGATAACATTATGAATCATAATGGACAGTTATCTGTTAAGTTAATCGTAACAAAACCGATTGGTGAAAGATTTTTCAGTTATTTTTTTTTGTCTGTGCTAAAATACCAATCAATCCAATCCAAATCCAATCCCAATTGCTTTGATTATACCAACGTATTGCAGCGAAAAAAAGAAAAACACGCACTGTCTTCGCCATAATTATTATGATTCATAATGTTATCCTTTTACGATTCTGCGAAAGTGGCCTTTTTAGGCCCCCTAGAGTTTGAAAAAGATATCTATACTAATAATAAAGCTAAAGAGTTTGTTTGTATGAACGCGCTAATCTCTGGAACTACCAGTCGGATTTGAAAAATTCCATTTGCATTTGATAGGCCAATTCTTGAGGAAGGCTTATAGGCTATTAACACCACTCTAGGATTATTAGGAGCCGAGATAAAAAACACTGGCCAAGTGCGAATCGGACTTGCACACAAAGGGTTCTGTATCACGAGGCAAAAGCGCCGAAAGAAACAGGTTTTTTGTATGGGAGCCCCCCCCTTTTTTTTTGGTGCGAAATCATCAAATGACTCCTCCCGGTCTGGGCGGAGCGGAAGGGAGTGTCAGACTCTTGCTGACTAAAACTCACCCATGTTCCTTACTTAGCCCTTTATGTTCCGGGCCAGCGGTAACCCTTTCGGACAATCCCGCTGACCCGGCAGGCTTCGGCCCTAAGGGCCCCTCAATTTATGCTGACATCTGTTTGAGGCGGGCGTGGAACACGTACGCGCCGTCCGGCACGGGCCTGGTCCTGATCGGACGGTGAGCTACCCATTACTCTCCGCCCGCAGGCCCGCGCCTACGGTGGCAGGATAAAATAAATATTCAATGGGAGCCCCCCTTAAATATTCATTTTATTATGTTTTTAGTATTATATTTAACTAGCTGCGCCCCGCGGTTTCACCCGCGTAAATGTCGATCCCGTGGGAATATCGGGATAAAAAGTAGCCTATATATTAATCCAGGGTATCAGCTACCTCCATACAAAATCTTATCAAAATTGGTCCAGCCGTTTGAGCGTGAAGAAGTAACAAACATATAAACACACACACTCACAAGCTTTCGCCTTTATAATATTAGTGCGATGTGATAGGGTCCCGTTTTAACTCTTTGGATACGGAACCCTGAAAAGTAAGAAACAACACGAAAATGAAGTAATAGCGCGGGCAGACGATGCGATGCGACGAGGTGGGCTAGGGGGACAAGAAATTTTACGTGGACCATTTTGCAGGCATTTAAATTGCTGGATTGTTAGCATATAGGTTGGGCCCGTGATGTTCATAGCTAAAGTGTATTTCAAATAAACTTGCGATAAATGTCATTCAACTACCCTGTACCAAAAAGTCCAAATAACTTACGATAGATATCGTTCGTCATACAAAACTGTCGCTAACATTGCATCGGTTGAGTTTCATAATACCAAACACGGAGTAAGTCAATGTTTTGATCGTGTTACCGACACTGCCCATACATTTTTTTCGTATGGTTTGGAAATATTGGGATACATTAGTAGAAGGAGGTGAACAAACTTTATCGCAAGTTTTTTTGAAATGAACTTTAGATTGAAATCAAGTACGTGATTTTGCGTTTTCCTTCCTATGCATTTTATTTAACTTACAAGTAACGGTATTAAGGAAAAGTTGTTTTAACTTTATTTAGATATTAAGCATACATTACGGTATGCAAATTTAACAATAAGATAAACCCCCTCGTCTTTTTTATTGTTTTTTTTTTTATGTCAAAGAATTATCCGGTCAACATCTACCTTACGACCCTCGGTTTTAGTATGGAACTTCCATTAGTAATCGCGCATCATATCATATCATCCGGAAAGTGGTTCTCCCACAGCATATAAGGTTTACCCTTAGATAAACCTAATAGGTGAAGATACGTTACGCTCTAACAACGCAATCACTTAAACCTAGGCTCGGTGCATACTTACAGTTACCGATAGACAAGGACAGAGATAGGACCCGACACAGTCGTGCGAGCGCAATCGTGTTAGTCACCGAATATTAACGATTGTGAATTTTGATAGTAAACATCGCGCGATGCGTTGTATCGTGTGTCTCACGACTGTTTCATATTATCTATCTCGCTCTCACAAAAATGGTGAAGCAAAATTAACAGTTTTGGCTGTAGTTGCGCGTGAAAAATAATCCCGTGTGCCTTATTTTTATTTTTTGAGTGATTGAAACACTTATGAAAACACACGGAGGCATTTTGATGCGACAAAAACTTAAATTATTGAACTTTATAGACATGCGCTGTTCGGATGATGGTTCTCGTGTGACTAAGTGTCACTATGTCTATTGGACTTGGTTCGGTAGGACCGCCCGCTGTGATTAAGTAACGTATCTTCCCCTATTACGTTTATCTATAAAATAACTATTGGCCTACATAGTTACTTTAAAGATTATTATTAGATATATGTATAACTATTGAACTTCCTTTCTAGATTAGACTACTTTGATACATTTCAAAAGATGTGGTAACCGATGGGTAGATCTCTACATAATAATAGATTATTATGTAGAGATCCGTTTGAGTAGTAGACTACTCAAACGGTGAAAAATGACCCTCTAAAACTATCCAACCATTGAACTATCCAACTATGTACAGACGCCAGCACATAAAGCTGCTACTATCCACTATCAGTCAATTTGTTTAATAGATTTACAACTTTATCGCCAAAGCATAAGGTTCAAAGTTGATTGGGAAAATTTGACAGTTTCGAGTAGTTTGATGTGCTGGCGTCGGTACATAATATAACGTTATTTTTAGTTTAAGCGAAACCTGAATATAGTTTGTTCAGAATAAGTAACTCAATCGATTCCAATAATTTTTACCCCATGTTATATTTTGTCCCAAAATTATTTAAAAAAGGTTAAAAGTTAGACACCGAGCGACACTAAGTAGGTTATCCAATCTCCGCGCCGAATGGTTAGGTACCTAGGTACTATTATCAATGAGCACAAGACGGCGCGGCGCGGGTAAGCATGTTTTTATACGGACAAATAGGTAACTTAACAAGCTTATAACTTTGTGATTTTTCATGATACAGTTTTGAAATTTTGTACATAGATTCTTTACATAAAAGTACTAGACACGTGTTTCGGGTTTCGTATACAGGTACTAAAAATAATGTTTTTTAATATAGTATCGGTATGCACTGCAAAACATCCAACTTACGGCAGTCCGTCTTCGGTGTGCAAGTTCCATTAGTGTCGCGAACCATGCCGTCTATGCACACACATTCCGGCTTACACAGCGAGGTGCCACCTCCGCATGGTATAGGATGTCCCAGTTCGTCACAAGTCTTAGGGCCACAGTGTGCACACTCCACGTTCACTTCATTTTCCTTGCACACTTCGCGTTTCACGACTAAAAAAAAAGAAAGATTAGATTCATATTAATTAATAATAAATAGGTGTCCACCATCATACCATACTGCGATCGCCAACCCGCCTGCCAAGCGTGGCGATTATGGCAAACCCTCCCAAAATTGGGGGAGGCCTATGTCCAGCAGTGGACGTCTATCGGCTGAAACGACGAAATAGGTGACACTGAGATCACAACGACTAATAGAGAAATAATTATGGAAGAAGAACCACAAACAAATTGGGACAAGGGCAAGAGATTATTTGATGTTTTTGCAAATGTATAAAACAAAAAGACTCAGGGTTCAGTGAAAGACTTTCTAAATGATATGAATTTATCCAGATTATAATAATAATAATAATTCATTTATTTCGGGTAACTAGGCCCATAGAACATTTTAACATTTTACAAGACATTTCACACTAATAATATAATAGAATAAAATAATAATAAAATTCATAATAAATGTCAAAAAATAAAATCAAAATAAAATAGGATAGCATTAAAATAAAAATTATAAAATTATCATATTCTAAACATACAAAAATACACTCCCAAGATTAATAACGCCTGCTAAACGGCCTCGCCTGAACATGCCTGCTGCAACAATGCAGCATATAAGGGCAGTCCAGCCTGTCAGCAATCATCGCCAGGACTGCGTTGGAGCTGGCCCGTACTCTGCGCACCAGAGAGATGCTCCGCCTGCGCATAGTTGCGTAAAAACAGGCGGTGCGCTCCTCCGCGAACATGCCCGAGGCGCTGCAGAACCGAGGCAGCCCCACCACAATCCTAAATGCATTATTGTAGAGAACGCGGAGGTCGCTATAGCACTTCTTTGTGTAACGAGCCCACAAACTGCAGGTGTAAAGGGATGTACAATAAGCTCTAAATAGTGTGACTTTTACCCTCCTTGAACATCTAGCAAACCTGCGGGCTACCATTATGATTGTTATAATTAATTACAAAATTGACCCTGTAAGACTTATGTACCTGACTATAATATTGATAATTGACTTCACTATAATTTCTGTTTTGTTTAGTTGACATTCTTTTGTTTGTATGTATTAATATTTTAAATAATGTAATAATTTGCACGCCGTAGGGTGGACTTTAGCCGATCTCTTTAATTTATGTATAACATCTTCTACCTGTACAAATAAAGTTCTGATTCTGATTTAATTTATTACAGATTTTTTTTCAAACCTGATTATAAATGCCTATTATAAATTAAGTATGTAATGTTATAATGGCATCCATGATTCAGTTAAATGCAAACCTAATCTGCGTTAGCGATTTTGTTGCCAAAAATGTAAACAAATATACTTTTATGGAAAAACAAATTTAATACATGCACAATTAAGTTCAGTTTACGCTGCAACTTCAAACATTTTTATAACTTTTTCAATAGTGCTAGTCATTCTGAATTCAATTTAATTTCCATTGAAATAAAGTTGATATTTTTTTAACTTGAAATAACATCTATTACCTCCGCTAATGAGGCACAATTGATTTTCTATTGTTTCGTGACCCATTGGGTCACGCACGGAACTTTACCGGTTAAATCAAACACTTGGATGGATTGAAAAAAAAAACTTGGAAAAAATCAACGGTGCCGTTGAAACGGTTGAAATATCTTGCATTAAAATGTACTTTTGGTGGCAAGGGAACACGATATTACGAATTTTGTTTCATTCTTCGCAATAGAATTAATTTCGAAACGGACTGCTAAAGAAGGATGAGCATATAGTTTCAGCAGTTGTCTTTTATCCTTGTACCTCGAAATGAGAAAACTCCTTTTTTAGGGTTCCGTACCCAAAGGGTAAAAACGGGACCCTATTACTAAGACTTCGCTGTCTGTCCGTCTGTCCGTCTGTCCGACTGTCCGTCTGTCCGTCTGTCCGTCTGTCCGTCTGTCCGTCTGTCCGTCTGTCCGTCTGTCTGTCTGTCTGTCACCAGGCTGTATCTCAAGAACCGCGATAGCTAGACTGTTGAAATTTTCACAAAGTATGTATTTCTGTTGCCGCTATAACAACAAATACTAAAAACAAAATAAAATAAATATTTAAGTGGGGCTCCCATACAACAAACGCGATTTTTTTGCCCTTTTTTGCTCGATATCAAAAATGGCAACAGGTAGGCACTTGAAATATTCACAAAATACTCAGTTGTATTTTAACTTTAATAATAAATAATAAAATTAAAATAAAATAAATATTTAAGGGGGGCTCCCATACAACAAACATGTTTTTTTCGGCGTTTTAGCCTTGTGGTACGGAACCCTTCGTGTGCGAGTCCGACTCGCACTTGGCCAGTTTTTTAAACTAAATGACGAATGTCTTGTACCTGATGATATTAAATAGCACGTCTTTGTAAGACGCATATTCTGCAACTAGCGTTTTATTAGGTACTTCGTCTACGACGTTCCTTAAGATGTACAACTTCCCTCGTTCATATTCGTATATGAAAGAGCGAAGTGTTCACCTTAAGGAATAAAAAACTTGAAAATTCGTGCAACTTTTAGTGAATTTAAAAAGTTCGTGAACTAACCACGTTTATTATGTACATACATATGTAGGTACGCAAAAAAGTTGAAGAAGAATGTTAGGCTACGTTTACACGGTTTGAATTCAATTGATTTAGATATGCACGGATGGAGACAGGTTCCCACAAATCAGAGATTCAACGCTCTTGGAATTTGTTTGTCGTACGATTACACTACTGTTCCGGTTCGGATGCGAGAAAATCATTTATAAGAACTGGAAGACGCAGTTCAATAAAAAAATATCGATGATTATTAAGACGACACCGACCGCGCAGTGTCGCCCTTATCGTTTGTTTGGTTATAAATTTCTTTTATTTTAGAAGGACAATGCAGAAAATAAGCATGTTACATTGTGCTCCGCAAGATTATACGTTATTATAAACGGTAGTTTAGTTTTATTAGGTATACATTACATTTGTTAGGACAATTTTTTATGCATTTTCATTCTAAAATAAAAGAAATAACCAAACAAACGATGAGGGCGCCACTGCGCGGTCGTCTTAACTACGTTATTTTTAAAGAAATTATTAAAAGAATTAGTGTATCATCATTACTATTATCCAATTAAACTTAACGAATAGTCTATTCTTTCTTTCAAGGAGCCCGTGGCTAAATAATAACAGCCGCACAGTTCAATCGATCAGGTTAAGCTACGTTTGCCGCGGTTGGTCTGTGGATGGGTGACCATCTTTACATACCGAGAACCCTCCGTGCCTCGGAAAGCACGTTAAGCCGTTGGTCCCGGCTGTCATTCGTGGATCTTTGACAGTCGTTACGGGTAGTCAGAAGCCCGAAAGTCTGACAACCAGTATCACCCAGTAACTGGGTTGTGGAGGTCCCCGACCCCAACATAGTTGGGAAAAGGCTAGGCAGATGATGACGTATAGTCTATTCATTGCCTGCAAATACGCTTATACGTTACGTAAGTAGGTGCCGGGGATCGCTATCCAATATAATTTTTCGAATAAATCTTGGAACTTTGACGGTCAGATTCTCATAGAATATAATATCTCAAATATTTGATTCGGAAAGGATGCATATCGATAACCTACATGTGTCTTGCTCTTTCTTATAAAAACGCAACTAGGAGTTGCAACAGGATAATTGTTGCATTTATCCTGGTATGTTATTTGTGATTATTTGTAAGATGTTCTGGCTAGAATGGAAGTGACTACCGAAATGATGACTAATCGAGAAGTATGGAAGAAAAAGACGTCCCGCCGACACCAACTAAATAGTAGTAAGTCCTCCAGACCGATTTTTACCGACTTCTAAAAAAAGCAGGTTATCAATTCGACACGTATGTATGTAATATTATTGGAATTACATTATATTCACATATGACAATCTATTAGGGCTTCTAAACAAATATACCAAATTTTATAGACGTATGTATGTATGTTTGTCGACGCATTTCTCCGCAACTATTAATCGGATCGTGACCATTTTTATTTATTGGCTTACATATACTTCAACTTAGGAAACAGTGCAAGTTTCATCAAAATCGATTCAGTAATTTTCAAGATATGGACTAATACGTGTAAGTGTGACGGCCTGGCTTATTGATACGAGCTACGGGTGTAGTGTCAAAGGGAAAACATCTCAAAACCTTGGTCAAATTCTAGTGAAAAACTAAAAATTACGAAGTAAAAAAGTAATTTAAAAAAATTAAAACGACTTCAAAAAAAAATTAACTCAAAATTATGAAATAACTTTAATTTCAGAAGTCGGGGGGAAAAAAACATTATTAAACTAAAATACAGATCCCAAGACACCGACTTCCGAAATTAAAGTTATTTCCATAGATATCCGAGTTATTTCATAATTTTTTTTTTTAAGTCGGTTTAATTTTTTAAATTACTTTTTTTTGGCCATGGCAAACAATCTCAGCGGAGACCTTTGGCGCAGGAGAAATTATACAGGGTTATTGGTAAAACATTAACAACCTCTTAAGAGGTCATTGTACTCATCATTATGAACAACTTTTACTATGGGACCAAACCAGAAACCGCGAAAAAAAAATCTGCTGTTCCTTACATTTTGACGAGTTATAGGTACGAACATAAATGTAAGGAACAGCTGATTTTATTTCGCGATTTCAGGTTTGGTCCCGTAGTAAAAGTTATTCATAATGATGAGTACAATGACCTCTTAAGTGGTTGTTGTTGTTTTACCAATAACCCGGTATATAAAAAACCGGTCAAGAGCGAGTCGGACTCGCGCACCGAGGGATCTGTATAAATTTGTAGGTATGTAAATATTTTATCACGGGTTTTCGTTTTAATGTAACTACAAATATACGGTACCCTATACATTTTGATTCCCTTGAGAGTATTTCGATATAGGTTTTTTGCCGCAAAAACCTAAACGGCCGTATCTTTTTTTCACGTTAACTTAGAAGTTTGGTTTTATTACAGCTTCAAGGGACCGCAGACTTGAGTATATGTTTTTAATTTTAACTCAATACTTCTACGTGTTCCCGAGATAAAGGGTCTTGACAGACAGACAGACGGTCTACAATGTAATCGAATCAGGGTTCCGTTTTTTCATTTTGAGGTACGGGACCGTATAATAGGCAAGAGGATGAAGATGAATTCTGTTGTATTATTTTCTAGAAGTATTATCCTTTCACACTTGATGTATTATATAAGAGTCTTCCACGGTTCTTCTGGCACAGCACCTTGGGAATGTATTTCCCAGTAGGTAGCTAAAGCACTTGATGACTGGATAATCTTTTGATACATCATGAGAATTTTAATATCACTTTCCGACACTATATCACAAAGTACTGCAGACAAAATTACAAAACTACTTTACTACTCAATTCAAACTCAAAGCATTTATTTCAAACTAGCTGCTCCCCGCGGTTTCACCCTCATACGTTTTGATCTCGTGGGAACATCGGGATAAAAAGTAGCCTATATGTTTATCCAGGGTGTCAGCTACCTCCATACAAAATTTTATCAAAATTGGTCCAGCCGTTTGAGCGTGAAGAAGTAACAAACACACACCCACAAACTTTCGCCTTTATAATATTAGTGTGATAAACCAATTACAGGCACTTTTGAATTGTCAAGGGGTCGGTCAGTCAGAAAGCTGAAGCGAATTGCCCATTCTAAAGCGAAGTAGGTACCCATGGAGAATAATGGGGAAGAAACTCTACAGATACCTTCTTAAATCAAAATATGGTTTCAAAATATTGATTACGTCATTCATGTTGAAATTTTGCATGCACATCAAGCTACCCGAAACTGTCAAATTTTCCCAATCAACTTTGAACCTTATTATTTAGTGATAAAGTTGAAAATCTATCAAAGAAATTTGACAGATTGTAGTAGCTTGATGTGCTGGTGTCTGTACTACCTCCTCCGGTTAGCTCGTCATGATGAGGTTTACTCTGAAAGTTAGATACCTTTAACATTGTATGATGTTATTATAGAAATGGAGCACCCTTGTTTATTTATATAGACTATTCATGACATTCAAATTCCTATGTTAATAGTCAATATTGTTTTATTCACATCCTCAAACGCTACTAACGTATGCACGGAAACAGTTGAATAATACACCGCTTACAAAACAAGTCGAACTTACCTTCACTATGTATGAAATAAACCCAAAAAGTGGCCACAAAAACAATCACAAGTAGCTTAGACATTGTAAAAAACACACGTCCACTGCGTTCGTCGGACACAACAACAGTGGTATTTCAAAACTAATTGAAACTCTAGACTCTTGACATTCAACTTTTTCCTTTTGAATGAGTAATTCACAATATTACACAATCTGACATGACATTTTCCCTATAAATCTAAACGTATTTCAAGTTCAATTGCAATGTAATTAATTCGTTAATTGTTGTCGTGAATGAAATCGAGTTTAATTTGACTCGGTCATGGTTTAGGTTAAAAGGAAAATTCTGTTTAAACATCACGTGATTTTCGCTCATCTTTTGGTTTTGCACGGCTTTTTTCCTTGTGATGTAGGGTAATGCCTTTTCCTATGGTTGCGGCGGTATTTGTTGCATTATCTTATGAGTATGAGCACGTATTTCCAGTATCTCTGTTTTTTACGTTGATGGCTTGGAATTCACAGAATGGTACTTGTAAAGTGTTTTCCCCTAACTTAGTTTTTATTAAACAGAAAATATTTTTTTCCGATTTCATTACTGCAAGATACCACTTTTGCCTAAAGCCCTAGAAGTTGGGAACAGAATTCTGAATTCAAATTCAAATAAAGCTGTCACTACGCCATTAGTGATTTTGAAAATCGACTTATAAAATATGCAGATGCTGCTCAAAAATCGAATACAAAAATTCGGCTAGTAAATATTAAATCCTAAAGAATGGTCCGGTGACAAAATATCTCCGGGCAAAGACAGTTTCCCCCTCAATTCCCTCTATTTGTCTCAATACACTCTCGGCGTCTATCGGATTTCTTTTCAAAAGCCTCTTATCCCGTTTCCTTCGTGTTTATAGTTTTTGCTCGGGTAGTGAAGTGTTTGAGTACTTATAACAATTCAATTTACCTCTCTCGATGGTATGTGATCTTAATTTAATATCTGATTCTGTAGCAGAAAACATTTTATGATGTAATTTTATTTAGATTTCAGAAATTCAATTTCTAAGATGAGTTACACCATGAAACTGTCAGTATCCCATTCATTTTTCATCGAAAAAGTAAACAATAAAATATATTAGGTATTGAAAACACAACACTCCAATTTCGTAACACACTATCACACTCAAACAAAATTCCTAATTCATTGCTTCCTTTGTTTAAAAAATTCGTCTGCTCGACAACGTCAAAAACGCAATGAATGTTGTTGAATTGTCAAAATTAAAGGAATTGGAATTGTTAGTGTGACATGCAATAACCCGAATTAACCATGTGATGCTCTTTATTGCTCATTTTATGATTAAACTAACGGTAAACAAGTGAGTAAACGGTAAACAATTTAATAAACATGAATTTTCAGTATGTCTCATGAAAGTTATAACATAACAAATTCTTAACTGCAAAGTTTCGTCGAAAGTTCAATAAAAGCTTTTTGTCGAGATCGTATTATGTTGAAAACAAAAGAATAAAGTAATTGTTACTGAAACATGCAAAGCATATGAGATATACAAACGGGGATATATTTTATCACCAGCCAAATATATCCTGGACTTTATAAGAAAAAAATGGGCTCGTGGCTAAATTCTTCTTCTTAGCGTGTCGATAGCAATCTATATAGACTCGGCCCAGAATTCGGCTACTTGTTTGGCGTCATCACCAGCGTCCACCAGTGAGGTAAGGGGTGCATGAAAGGAGCCTCCCCGAGCGACGTATCTACATAACCACTAAACGTCCGGCGCACCCTGGGCAATCAGCGAGTTATCCCCGCTGATTGGCTAAGTCTTTTACCAGGATGGCAATCCAAAGTCCACTTCCAAAACCGGTACTGTGCGCAGTCTCGGTTAACATCGAAGGGTTCTTACGTGACAAATCTGAAATTCATTATGATGTCTACCGCAAAACTCACTGCGACATTCTTTGCGTTCAAGAGACCCATCGAGAGGAAACCCAAAGCCGGCCACACATCCCTGGACGCTTATCGCCGAGGTCTGTCACCCAAAGCACGGTAACGCAGTGTTTGCTGCTCCCGGCGTAAGCATACTATCCACCAAGTGCTCAAACGAGTCGCTAAATAATAACAGCTGAACGGATCGATCGAAAGTAAGTACACACAGACGGTTCGTGGGTGGGGGGTTATCTATGTATTGCATATCGAGATCCCTCCGTGCCTCGGAAAGCACGTTAAGCCGTTGGTCCCGGCTGTTATTTGAAGATCTTTGACAGTCGTCACCGGAGTCATCGTCGTCGGGTAGAAGCCCGAAAGTCTGACAACCAGTCTTGCCAAGGGGTAACTTGTTACTCAGTAACTAGGTTGTGGAGGTCAGATAGGTCGTCGGTCGCTTTATGTACAGTAGTATTCAGCTCCTCCAATATATTTGGAAAAAGGCAAGGCAAGAAAAATATGGTAAAAAAAAAAGTTCTGTAACCGTCTATTGTGGTGTTCGAAGGCCCTAGAACGATCGCAGGACGAACAATCGATCCATCTTTGAATCGAAAATACCTTTCATAAAGCACATTGGTTTAAATTTTTGCGACAAGAATATCACCTTCTGTACTTGTTCTGTGGTATCACCTAGATGTAAGTAAATTCTTAAAACTAAGTTATTATTATATGGGAAACGAGTATTTTCAATTTTATTATCGTTCACATTATTCCATGAACTTACGGCAATCATCAACTGGAATATAACTATGTATAGGTAATGCTCGCATTCGTGACGTAATTCACTTTATAAATACATACACTTTTGCTTCTTGGTGCATGTTATAGGCACATAGGACAGGAGGGCAATTTTGCCATACTTCGTTGGGTTCTTTACAAATAATTGGCACTGTCACATGAGAAACGACAATGATGTATCGAATCGGTGTAAATAATTGGAAACTTTTGGATGCGCTAGTATGTTGATGATAATAATCTGGAATAAATGAAAACAGCATCAATTCTGCACCCTAATTGCAAAACACACGTTCAATCAAAATCTGAATCATTTTCAAGGATATTTAATCCATTGGTTCATAAGTTCGAAAAATTTGTCTGCTCTCTAACGTTAACAATGCAATGAATGTTGTTGAACTGCCAAAACCAAAACCATCGTTAGTGTAACGCAATTAACCACTGATCTAATTAGTTTATGAGTGGAAAACAGAACGCAGTGTCTTATTTGCGGATCATTGTAAGGAATAGATAACGTGAAACTCCACCTACAAATACAGATCAGATGCGAAAGAATCTGACTAAACAATTTTGATAGAAAACAACCATTCAGAACATACAAGAATATAAATAACGCTAGTAAAAGCCGAAGCTGTTGCAAACTACTTAACTTTTTGCGTTGGTGTAATCTATTTTAGCCGTATGAAGGAGCTAAGTGTAGTCAGGAAACTTCAGGGAAAATAAATATCGTCGAATAAGAGTTGTTCACTGACTTCAAAGTTGTGCTGGAAGTAGTTTGAAATGTGCCAGTGTGTTCGTTTAGTGAAAACAGGTACAGTATTCCCATGTGTAAAGAGCTTTGCGAACCAGTTTTGTGTATGTTTAAAACATTTGTGAAGTTGTTGAAACTTCTATTTGAGTGAGCGATGCGTTGCTAATATTGAAAGTTTGATCAACTTTGCTCCGAATGGCTGTATAATACATGAATATTTATTAATGTGATTCTGTTAGCTGTCGGAGACTTTATTTGCTTATAAGTTATAGCAGGCGTTATAATAGTTTGGATGTTGGTAGACATATATAACAATTTCATCACATTTATAAATTCATTGGTCCACTTTGTGGGGGCCCCCCACACATTACGCCTTCCGCTAAGTCGTCGCTATTCCAGAACCTTTAGGCCTAATCGGCCATTCGTTCTGCAAGTAATGTGCCCTGACCACTGCCACTTAAGTTTGGCAATTCTTTGGGCCATATCGGCTACCTTGATTTTACTGCAGATTTCTAATCCATACTAATAGTATTATAAATCCGAAAGTGACTCTGTCCTTATTGTATGTTAGAAAAAAAACCAGTAGTACTCCGGGAGCACCGACAGAAGTGAAAACAAAACACAAACAGAATACTTTACCATCACTCACAGACATCGGATTTAAAACCGAGTACATCCCGAGGACAGCCGAACACATCCGAATGTAGCGCGGTGTCGCTAACAGTGTCGCGAGTTTATTTATTTATTTATTTAACACTTCAAGCTTAATGCCATAAGAGAGTCCATATGCCATATGAGTTTAATGGTTTTTTCCCATCTTAATTAAATGCCCAACGCGCTTATAGAAGTATTCACTTAAAAAAAAATCTTTTGCTGACACAAAATAACCAGGCGCTTTCTATGAAAATTTTTGTAAAGTTAAAATAAATAAAACCACTGTCTAATAATGATATTTTTCAACACGTACTCAATAAACACTATTCGTACAACAGTTTTCATAAAAAAAAACAGTAGCGTTTATCTTTCCTGAGTACATGTTCTTTGTGGCTCTGCTAGAGAGTATGCTCTGCAGCAGAGCCACAATCAATGTCTATTTATAAATATTGTTTGCCTCCTTTCTGCAGCCGTTACCTATGCTTCTCCTAGAACCTACTTAATTTTTTATATACCATTGTACAGATACGAGTAATTTAATGGAGATTAATTCCGTACTTTTCAAAAATTTATTTAATGCAGTAGAAACGAAAAAGTCATGAAAATATTAAAAAAAAAATCCCGTCAATCAAGTGTGAAACCTGAAAACATTGTAGTTTGCAATAAAATCTAGTAATTGAGTAATTTTTTTTTAATGGATTCGTTTCACCCATACGAGGAACCCTATTGAAAATGGCTCTTTTATTCAAAGCAGTTTAATTATAATTAATAAAAAACTAACAAATATATCTAATATCTACTTAAGATCGTGCTCTTTTGGATTTTCCAAATTTTTTTACATGATCATCCGTCTCATGCTTTAATATAAAACTTTTAAGAGTATCAGAAAAAATACTTAGGGAATTTCTGCCTCAAAATAAAACCGGAATAGCTCAACCAATGTATTTATTTTATTGTAGGTAGCTTTACCTGTTCTCTTGTTATTCCACAAAATTTATTTCCAATTAGTAAAATACTTGGAACGAGTGGCGTAGTTTCCTTGTCTTAATTGAAGTGCGCCATGCAATTACTAAAACTTAGCGTTCAAGTTGGATGCAAATTATATGCGTCATAGTTTTCGTTTTAATTCCTGTTACATTGTTGGCTTTTGAGGTAGGTAATTATTTCGTGAATAACGTATCTAGTCTTACATTGTTCCGTTGGTGCTAAAGTTACTTTATAATTGCGGCTAAAATGTGTGTTACATTGAAGAAGGCCTATGTTCAATGAGATATTGTCAACGAAAGTAAGGTTCTTAGAATATCTCAAACATGAGAGAAATGTTCGGGTCGGCATTAATCGGTATAACCGGGTGGCAAAGCGAATATATGAAGGAGGTAAGTGCTTCCGGGCCGGCTTTGTTATTCAGCAAAATACTGCCGAATCGAAGTGCCTTTATAATATACGCGCCGCACTATGTAGGTACCATTGTGTTGAAACTCAGATGTCTGTGTCTTCTCGACATCCGTGTGTCACGAACGGGATGCAGCAGAATACCAGCGACAGGTATTGTACCTGGCATATGCTGAGCTGGACTCCCATTTGGTGTAACCATGAGACACTCACCGCCTAGTAGTGATCGACCGTTATAGATGTGTATGAGCTGAGTGTCTATGGGTCAATTTATCTTTTTTTAATGATTGTTTTTTTTTTAAACTTTCTTGATGTTTTTTAATACCTGTATTGTGTCTTTTGTTGTACTGAATTAACGTTTTATCTATCTATCTATCTAAGTGTTGGTTTTGTGCCTTATCTACAGATACAAGTTTGAGTAGAGCAGCAAAGATATTCACAACCACTACGCTTCCGTACCGTTTAGAGCATCAATCAATCGACAGATAATTTTTATTCGTGGAATAAAATTGACGTCTGACATATTTTGTATCGAAGAACTGTCAAAAATTTGAAATTATTCCTCGAATAAAATTATTATCTGGCGTTGGAAAAATCATACCTAAATCAAATAGACGATCGCTATTCTTCCAACAGCTGTTTGCAGTCGACGGCAAGGCTAATCAGGTTATCTAAATGTGTCATTTTCGATACGATAGCCTGTCGGACGGTTGTGAATAGCTATGCAGATCAATTTACAAACTATTTTCGTATGTATACACAGTAAACGGTTCAGGGAGCTGCAAAAACATTTGGATTGAATTTGAAGCGCCTAGAACATTTATAGCAGCACAAAGATGAAGCTGCGCCTGCGTGGTAGTAAAATCTTAGTACCAACACTATTGCTACCAATATTTGGTAAGTAAAGAGTATGGAGGGCGAGATGATGGATAGTTTTTGTTTAGCAGAAGACTATAGTCCGACTTTTAATTAGCTACAGTCAAATGACACTTCTTAATAACTCATTTCGGACTGAGTTTAGAGATATGCATGTCAAATAAGTTTTGTTTGTAATTGTTACTATTCTGTATAAGAAAAACAAGATTTGGTTGATGGCCGCGAAAAAACAAAAAGACGCCAATTTCAGTCATTTAAGTAACACATTAGGAGTCAATTTACTGTAGCTAATTAAAAACCGACTATAGCATAAAATCAATGATGTTAATCGTTAGATTTGCCCTCACCGTACCTACTTTAGTCGCACGAGAAGTGAGAAGTGCGCTCACACAATTATAATACTAATGGCGTGACAAATAAGTCAAGCCACTGCGTCATTGTGTATCAAAACAAAACATAAACGCTACCATCCATAACTTTCAATGTTTGGATAATATCTAAAGAATGAGTTTTAATTTTTATAAGTTTAAAATATTGCATTGATTGCATCTTGCAGGATTACAAAAAACTGGCCAAGTGCGAGTCGGACTCGCACACGAAGTGTTCCGTACCACAAGGCAAAAACGCCGAAAAAAACATGTTTGTTGTATGGGAGCCCCCCTTAAATATTTATTTTAATTTTATTATTTTTTATTAAAGTTAAAATACAACTGAGTATTTTGTGAATATTTCAAGGGCCTACCTGTTGCCATTTTTGATATTGAGCAAAAAAGGGCAAAAAAATCGCGTTTGTTGTATGGGAGCCCCCCTTAAATATTTATTTTATTTTGTTTTTAGTATTTGTTGTTTATAGCACATGACTGAGCAACAGAAATACATAATTTGTGAAAATTTCAACTGTCTAGCTATCGCGGTTCTTGAGATACAGCCGGGTTAGGGTTCCGGGTTAGGTTTCCGTACCCAAAGGGTAAAAATGATTCCATTTTTACCCTTTAACCCTAAAAAGGCTGACAAGTCTGGTATTAAAGATGGAGAGCCCCATATTATTATGTATTAATTCCTATTAACGTTGCTAGGAGGTTGGTCACAGTAGGTACGGTCAGGAACAAAAGTCAATTAACACTTCAGTGTTTTTCTTCTCAGGTATTGAGCAAAATATTTGTTGAAAATTGCAGCAGAAGTACAATGCAATTTTGAACAAAGAATTTGCTCAATAACTGAGACAGTATTGATTTTTTTTTCAGTGATGTTCCTATCTACCTGAAACTTACATTATTACAATATTTTCTTGATAGCATAAAAACAGTGCTCTATTCATTATAATTTAAATTTAAATAATAATATACAAAAGGTAAAATCTTTCTTATAACTTGAATGGCCATAAGGTTTAAAAAGAGTAACAATAGAAAATATTTAAAGGAATGTTTCAAGAAAACTTTTTCAGAAGACAAGAAAACAAAAGTTCCTAGAGAGAAAATTCTAGCTGCGCAAACAATTAAAAACAAAGAACAAAAAACAGAACAGAATAATTCCCCTTTTCAAACTTTTCTTAGTCACGAATTATTATCACTAAACTAATAAAAAAGTTTTATTCGAGAACATTCATCGGTTTCTTAGTAAACTTCAACTATTATATCCGACGCTCCTGTATACTTATCTCCTTTGTTGACTGTAAGTAGTGTTACCTCATCATCATCATCATCATTTCAGCCGTAAAACGTCCACTGCCTCCTCAAGCATCGCCACTTAGACCGATTCTATGATTCTCGCATACAGCGGACTCATCGGTCCTCCTTGTGGGAGGCCTTCCAACGCTACGTCTTCCGGTACGCACTCCAGAACTTCTCCGCCCCTTTGGTCATCTGTTCTGCGAGTAATGTGCCCTGCCCATCGGTTACTTCTGTTCTCCTACGGATCTCTCCATACCCTTTTGGCTGACTTTCAAGCCTTCTAATGAGGCCCATTGTGAGCGACCATGAGTGTAACCTTCTAGAATAGAATAGACAGGTGAGTGTTACCTACTACATTAAAATGTTAACGAAGTAAAATGTAGTTATGTAGTTTGTACCGTCCCCTATGGGGAAAAGAAACAAAATATCGTGAGGAAACCGGCGTGTCCTAAAAAAAAAAAATCTAAGACATGTGACATCTACCAACCCGCACTGGTGCCGGGTGGTAGATTACAGCCCACTCCCTCTCGAAGATAGGATGCCTATGCAGTGGGAACATTATAATATATATGGAATACATCAGAAGCAAGACCAAGTGGACCTTGAGAGTAGAGAAGTTGGAATCGCGCCACAACGTAAACTTCAAATCGTTTGTGGTGCGATTATGCTTATGTATCTATGGTAAAAAAAACTAATGAGAATCAAAGTGGAATGGTAATCATAAAATTGCCTCAGCTGAAATCAAAATCTCTATTCAATAAAATCAAACCTATCATCTGCCTAGCCTTTTCCCAACTATGTTGGGGTCGGCTTCTAGTCTAACTGCAGCTGTATACCAGTATTTTACATGGAGCGACTGTCTATATGACCTCCACAACCCAGTTACTGGATAATACGATACCGCTTGGTAAAACTGGTTGTCAGACTTTCGGGCTTTTGACTACCCGTAACGACTGTCAAAGATCCACGAATGACAGCCGGGACCAAGGAGGGGTCTCGGTATGTAATGATGGTCACCTATCCACAGAGCAACCGCGGCAAGGGTAGCTTAACCTGATCGATCGACTTGTGCGGCTGTTATTATTTAGTTACGGGCCCCTCAATAAAATCAAATCCAACCAGCGTAATTTAATAAACCGATCTAACTTCCAAGTTGCCATTTTAAAAATTGTGCGCCGGTTACAAAATTGCATAACTTGATGCAATTAAAGATGACTCGCTTAAAAAAATCCGCCTCAGCTCTTTCAATATAAAACTTTATTATGAAGGATGGAAAGTTTTAATAATCCCAAGCGACAAGCAGCGAGGACACAGAATAGATAGGTACAGACAGAAGATCGGCTCCAGATAGAGCGAACCGAGGTGCACGCACACAGACACGTACCTACGTACAGAAATAGATGCTTAAAAATGTATTTAGTGCACAGAAAAGACACTCAAAAGCACTATTAAATTATATCGAATTGTATGAATATGTAGAAAATACAAAGAGCCAAAATTAAAAAAAAACAGTAAACTGACAGTATGATTATCACACACTTTAAATCCAATAACGAACACACAAAGGCGGTGTGCGCAACAAGGTTGCATTAAAATTGGGACCCTCAAACGAATGGCAGTCGCTCACTGAACGTAAAGCATATATTTATTTATTAAAGAACACCATCAGCATATACATTCAACATTGGTTTACAAAAGTACCCTTTTTTTTTCGGATGGGAAATCATCAAATGACTCCTCCCGCTCTGGGTGGAGCGGAAGGAAGTGTCAGACTCTTACTGACTAAAACCCACCCGTGTTCCTTCCCTAGCTCTTTATGTTCCGGGCTTACTCGGAAAAGCTTTAAAGGGTTACCGCTGACCCTTTCGGACAATCCCGCTGGCCCGGCAGGCTTCGGCCCTAAGGGGCCCCTCCTCGATGCTGACATCTCTATGAGGCGCGCGTGGAACACGTACGCGCCGTCCGGCACTGGCCTGGTCCTGATCGGACGGTGAGCTACAAAAGTACCCTTACGTGGTAAGTAAAGTAACCTTTACTTTACCAAATTATACTTACATACAATTTTGTTTGATTTTGAGTAATATTGCTACTATTTATTTGAAAAATTTGTCTGCTCAACAACGTAAATAACACAATGAATGTTGATGAACTGTCAAAATGAAAGCCATTGCTACTGTGAGTTACGCAATTACCTTGCTGCTTATAAACTAAAAGTATATGTGTGCGTGTGTTTTCGCTCGTTGTGTGAAGCTGACCTTCTGTACCCATTTCTTCTGTGGCGAGGACGTCCGAATCGAGATGGTGTAACCTCATTTCACACCGGGTGGGTCCTACTCATTCATTTTTAAGGTGATAAGTAAGTTTATTATTAATGAGGTCATTTATTTTGCCCCCAACAAGATTATAAGGCGGTCAAAATGTTAGTTGCATTTTGTTTTAATGTTAGTTTGAGCCTGCCAAAAATAAATTACTTGGGTCTCCTTTCGGTCTAAGGGCTTGTTCACAAAACTGCGCTGCGCCGTCGCATCGTGAAATCTACGAGCTCGCACGACGCATCGCAAGGCAGTTTGGTGTACAAGCCCTAAAATGTCAATTTTCCACTCGCCCGTTCGTAAGGGGCGAATCACTACAACAAAATAATAAAAAACGGGGTGAGTGGAACATTTTAATCGAAAGGGGCAAGACCCAAGGGGCGAGCGGAGCCCAAACCAAAATATCGAAGTGATGCGGCTCTTTATGATGCAGGTGCACTGTTGCATTTAGCTCCAATACAGGGTGGTTGGGACATCGACGCGCAAACTATAATGAATTCAGCACATGATGACCCTAGCGTAGAAATTATTCGTCAGTTATCAAAATAAAAAAAATGCTGTTTCATAAAAAAAACTAGCCAAGTGCGAGTCTGACTCGCACACGAAGGGTTCCGTACCACAAGGCAAGAAACGCCGAAAAAAAACACGTTTGTTGTATGGGAGCCCCCCTTAAATATTTATTTTATTCTGTTTTTAGCATTTGTTTGATAAAGTGACAACAGAAATAAATCATCTGTGAATTTCAACTGTCTAACTATCACGGTTCATGAGATACAGCCTGGTGACAGACGGACAGCGGAGTCTTAGTAATAGGGTCCCGTTTTACCCTTTGGATACTGAACCCTAAAAACACAATGAAACATCAAATTAAAAAAAAAAAATAACTGACGATAAGTTTCAGAATCATGTACTGACTCTATGGTAACAAGCTGCGTGTCCCCGCCACAAAATTGTATCTCTCCACTTCTTTCGGGTGGGCCAAGTAGCTACGATTTGATCGGATTATAAAGTGGTCAATTCGCCTCTTTGAATTCTTATATTCCTGACTAATAATGTAGTCACTAACAGCTAAAACCTGTGCATAATTACCCTTATTTTTAGCCTCAGAACTTCCTATCAATAAACGTTCCTGTCCCAGAAAGTTAGCAAGCATGATGGACCTACAGGCAGCGGCGGACTGTTAACAACACTAACTAGCCAGCTACTCCCGCTGCCACGGACTTTCTGTGGAGTATGAAACGATATTACGCTCGTTCGTCGCCATTTTTAAAACTTTTCACAGCAACTTGTAACTTTTTTTTTTCTTTCTCTAAACAGCCAGTGATTGCGTTTTCATGAGATTGCTTGTCAAGTGATTTAATTGAGAAGACGGGCAGTTCTTTTTTTGAAAGTTTTTTTTAATGTTTACAATGTTTCGGTTGGATTTTCTTCCTTGTGCAAGGAATTCTATTTTAGGCCTTGCTTCTATTGTTTGACGAAAATAAATGGTGACATGTTTTTGATGTCGGGCTTTGACGTGCTCGACGTCTTCTGCTGGACTTGAAGTCCATAGTCCTGCTCAAATCCATCGAATGTATTGGATTAGGTGTCGTATTAGTTTATATTGAAGACACTTTTGCGAGTGTTGTATTTTTAACTCATTTTCAACTAAAATAGCCAGTGATCGGACACACTCACTTTTACAGTATGTTTGGTTCAATCGGCCGAGTACGGCCGAAGACGTACAAGCATAGTTCGACTGATGACGGATTATTCAGATGTACGGCTCAAGTTAGTTATTTTGTTTTTAGATTTCCGCACCCAAAGGGTAAAAACTGGACCCTATTACTAAGACTGTCTCCGAGGTCTGTGTGGTGCCGGACTTAAAGAATAGCACCACCCCATACTTCCCGTGGGTGTCGTAAAAGGCAACTAAGGGTCGTACCGGAGAATGGGCAGCAGCGTTCTCTATGCATTCCACCACCATACTATACTGCGATCGCCAACCCGCCTGCCAAGCGTGGCGATTATGGGAAACCCCCCCAACTTGGGGGAGGCCTATGTCCAGCAGTGGACGTCTTTCGGCTGAAATGATGATGATGATGATTACTAAGACTCCACTGTCCGTCAGTCTGTCTGTCACCAGGCTGTATCTCATGAACCGTGATAGCTAGACAGTTGAAATTTTCACAGATGATGTATTTCTGTTGCCGCTATACTTAACAACAAATACTAAAAACAGAACACAATAAATATTTAAGGGGGCTCCCATACAACAAACGTGTTTTTTTCGGCGTTTTGCCTTGTGGTGCGGAAACTTTCGTGTGCAAGTCCGACTCGCACTTGTTACTTTTTCTTCTTGCTTGGCTCTTAAGAGTCCTAGCGTAGCGTTAATAGCCTATAGCCTTCTTCAAGGTTTGGGCTATCAAATGCAAAAATATTTTTTCAAATCCGGCTGGTAGTTTCAGAGATATAGTGTGTTCAAACAAACTCTTCAGCTTTATTATTAGTATAGATACCTAGCTATAGCGGTGTACCCATCAATACTTAACCTTATCATTTCTGCCGAAAGACGTCCACTGCTGGACATATGCCTCCCCCAAAAGGGATGCAATTTGAAGCAATTATTTAATTACAAAAAATCTATTGTTTGGACAAAAAAAATTAAAACACTAGTGTTTTAGTATGTTGCTTGTAGAATAATCTGACAAAAAATCAGAATGATTGTATGTATATTAGTACGGTTTTTATTGTAAAAAGAGAGTTTTTAGAAGTATTTTCATGATTTTTTGTGTCTTACCAAATTAGTTGTATTATGTTTTCAACACAGTATCTACCTAGCATATATCCTGAAGAATATCATATATTTTTCTGATTTTGTTTAGTGTCGTCGATCATATAGGCTAGGTACTTTTATTGTTTCTAAAACTTGCGTTTTTTGCGTTTAGGTTCTGTAAACCCCTTAATAAAGTACCTACCGATAAAATGTTGCATTTTTCCTGAAGTCATACTCTGCCTAACCTTTTCCCAACTATGTTCGGGTCAGCTTCCAGTCTCACCGGATGCACCTGAATAGCAATATTTTACATGAAGCCATTGCCTATCTGACCTCCACATCAAAGTTACTAGGTACAACTTCAACACAACAATACACAACAGTATACAGCTTCTTGATATATAAAGATGGTTACCCATCTACGGACCGACCGCAGCAAGCGCAGCTATACCTGATCGATCGACCTAAGCGGCTGTTATTTTTCCTAAATTATGTAAAGACGCCAACACATCAAGCAGTATCATCATCAATCAGCATCATCATCTACTACAATCTGTCAAATTTCTTTAAAAGATTTTCAACTTTATCACTGAAATATAAGGTTCAAAGTTGTTTGGGAAAATTTGACAGTTTCGGGTAGCTTAATGTGCTGGCGTCTGTACCTATAATTAAGACATTCTTCAGGGGCCCTAGTCTGCTATTTTTATAAATTCGTCATTCCAACACGATCCCACCATCATCCCATTGTCATTTTGCTAAAAGTTCGTAATCTGCTAAATTCATAATGGTTGATCATTGGTCGGTCAATGGCACAGAAATTATACGATATTCGTAACGAATTAAAAGCAATAACTGCACAATGACGTTCTAATGGTAGGTTACTGATCAAAGGAACTCAAAATTTTTGCAGATTACCGCGTAAGTCAGTTTAATTCATTTTTCATTATGTACGAGATTACCATTCTATGCCATTTCTTTCAATGGAGTGTCAGTGATTGACCATTGGAAAGTCATAATGACGCCATTATATTAGTAGACTAGCTGCTGCCCGCGACGTCGTCTGCGTGAAGGCTTTACAGCACCAAAAATACCTAAGATGTCAGTGTCGCTATAGCATTATAAGTAAACAACTTTTAAAATATCATTAAAATATTTTTTTTTTGCAAGCGAAGCAAGTGAAGAGAGTTATATGGGAATCCTGCTGATTTCAGTCATAAGATGTGACTGAAGGAAATAGAGAAAATAATGCAGGAATACATTCCAGGATACAAAAGAGTAAAAATACGTACAAAGGTATCATACCTTACAACACGGGAAGTGTCGTAAGGTATGATACCTTTGTATAATATAAACTACGTTGGTAGTTATGCTGCCAGGAGCCAAAATGTAAAGAGAGTCAGGACTGGTGACGCGGGAGCAAGCGACGTACAGTTGCCCGTGTGAGAAGCAACTCGTCCTGAGGTCGACACCCGCTGCCCTCAATGTCTGCCCCTGCGACTTATTGATGGTCATCGCGAAGCAAATACTCACGGGGAACTGTACGCGCTTGAACTGGAACGGGAAGTTATGAGATATGAGGGGAATGCGTGGTATAAATACTGCCTCGCCGACGCCACAACCCGTAAGAATTTCCGCCTCAATGGTGTGTTTGTGGAGCGAGATGACTTTAAGGCGGGTCCCGTTAGACAACTTCGGAGGAGATAGGTTCCGAAGAAGCATAATCGGGACACCGACCTTCAGCTTGATGGTATGCGCTGGAAGTCCACTTGCTGACAGGGAGTTCAGAAATTCCACGGGATAATGTGTGGCGTCATCTTGCTCGACAACAGTGTTTATCGAGGTGTAGACCACTTCATTCCCCTCAATTTCCGAGAGAATGCATTCGTTAATTGCTGCAGCCTGATCATTTTTGGGCGTCAAAATAGCCCGCTCACACACCCAAGAATTCTGCTGGTGCGGTATACAACTTATGTCCCCGTACAAACAGCGAATGAGTTCTTCTAAGCTGGATACCACTCTACCGAGAGATTCTGGAAGCACCACCTATCCACCTCTCTCTTCTGGTAGAGTGCCTTCGCCAAGACTTAGAAGGACATCGGAGAATTCTTGAGCACGTGCATTGCTGCCGAGCCGAGATCTCATATTAATGGTCGAGCGCAGCGTACGAACTCGTGACCACAACAAAGATCGTTTCAATGAAGCATTCACCTCGTCAGCCCTCGATCCCCGCGTCACCACGGGAAGCGTTTGCCGGAAATCGCCACTGAACAGAACTGTGACACCACCCATCAAATGTCGTTCCTGCGGATGTCCTGCAGGGTTCTGTCCACGGCCTCAACTGCCTTCCTATTGGCCATCGTACACTCATTCCATACGATCAGAGAGCAATCCTTGAGCACGTGTCCCTTTTCGCTGTTACGTGACACCACAAACAGGCGTTTCGGCGCTCTCTAAATCAATAGGAATTTTAAACATGGCATGTACTGTCTTGCCACCCGGTAGCAGTGTGGCAGCGATTCCCGACGACGCTACAGCAATAGCAATTTAGCTTTGCCACCTGACCTCTGCAAGCATGCCAGTGGTAACAAATGTTTTTCCTGTTCCACCAGGAGCATCCAAGAAAAACATTTTACCCTGGTTTTGCCCAACGCTTTCAAGGACGGTGTCATAAATTTGTTTTTGCTCTGAAGAGAACAAAGCGACATGGTAATTTCGTATGGTGGTCATTTCGCCCGGATCGTAATTTGTCTTAACGTTATACTCCCGATTTCCACGGTCTTGATGCGGTGATGATTGGGGAGCTGGTAACCCATATTCGATCGATGGGCGACTAGAATCAATTCTATTTTAGTAATTTTTGACGTTCAAAAGTGCCTGTTAAGTGCCTATTTGAAATAAATGCTTTGACTTTGACTTTGACTTTGATCAGAGGATTGCCGCCGATAGAAATGACCACATCTTGAAGTGAACTGAGACAGGTGTTCATCACGCATTCATCAGTTACTTCGACTTCGTCTCCAGTAGCACGCCTCAAAGCTCGTAGAAAATCTTTAGACAGATGATGGCGATACTTCTCCCACAAAGCTTCCGGATTCGCGACTCCACAATACACCAAGATGACGGCAAATAGATGACGCATGCGGCTGGGACTGCCATTGACGCTCGCCTCCACGAGGGTTTCATCCCAATTTTGGTCACCGTTGAGAAGGTGACGTGCTATAATGCTATTTTAAAAGTTGTTTACTTATAATGCTATAGCGACACTGGCATCTTAGGTATTTTTGGTACTGTAGAGCCTTAACGCAGACGACGTCGCGGGCAGCAGCTAGTTAGGTATACGACATGAAAATATATTTATTACCAAGCAATATTCACACAGATAAATACCGAACAAAAGTATTAACAGTCAATGTTTATTTTGTACTAAAAACATGAAATTGATGAAGGAATGATCATCATCAATGAACATAATTTTTTTGTAATACTTAACACCGCATTTTTTTAAATTGTCTTCCTCAACTCTACTCAAGATTTTGAGGGTTTTGTTGGAACATGAATTTGTCAAAACGAACTATACGATACAACTTTTATGAAGAAAATGCACATTGCCATCTATGAATTTTGAGAATAACTAACTACTAACCTCGCCAACATGGTCAAATTTAAATTATTAATTTCCAAAAAGTGTTAACATGTAACTTGATTTGATTTTTATGAAATCTCATAGATGGCGCTGCTTCAAAATTGTCTTTATATTACTAACATTCATTAAAAACTATGTTTCTCTGTCCAATTTACTTAAATGGCGTAGTTTTTATAGTGTAAAGCTAGATATTAGCATGGCTTACTCAAACACAACATTTAAATATGCGTCGTTAGATTACACGCTGTCACAGAATGCGTAAGAAAAATAAAGATTCACAGCTCCTCCCCCGTAGGTGATAGCGTGATAATATGTAGCCTATATGTTGACCCGACCTCTTAGTAATATTCATGCAACATTTGAAGTAAATCCATGCAGTACTTTTTGAGTTTATCCCGGACATACATACAGACAAACAGACAAACAGACAAACAGACAAAAATTCTAAAAACTATATTTTTGGCTTCGGTATCGATTGTAGATCACGCCCCAAGTATTATTTAAAAAAAATATTCAATGTACAGTTTTGACTTTCCTACGATTTTATTATATGTATAGATTACCTAACTTGTCAAAATCAACAATTATGAAATCAATGATAGACCATTCTGACACTATTGTAATAGCAGACTTGAGGCCCAGTTGTCTTGTTGATTATCTGTTTCTTGCAGTAACAATCGAATGCCAAAATTACGTATCTTATAAAAACTCAACGTTTACTAGTATGAACTCATTTTGTTATTTTGCTAAAGAACCTTTTACCTTTTCATACGTTCGTATATATATTATGTAGGCAGGAAATGCCTGACTAAATCATATTTGTAAAAGCATCACTTCAAAATAAATTAAATACAACACCCATAATAAATTTAAGTTAACAATTACAGACGGAATGATTGAATACGGATTTCGACGAATTGTGTGATTTTCAATTAAGAACGCTTTGCTATAAGCTAATTAATTATTTCACGTGGTAAAAATTTTATTTATTTATTTTCTCCTTCCCATCAAGGGAATGGGTCAGCAGAGAGTCCTTTTGATTTTAACACTAGAAATAAAGATACTTAAAATACATCAACCATTTTTCAGATTAGTCAAAGTACGAGTACATACATCTTTTATGCGGTACTGTGTTAAATGTTACAATAAAATACCTTGTGAATTGTGCAATTAAATGAAAGAAAATTTAAATTTGTAAACAAGCATGCTATAAATTAGAAGATTATATCTAAGATAAGAACGCTTGGAAACATGCTGGTCCTGCTCCATAGGACAATCTAGAGTCTAGACAAAATCAAACTGCTTGCTAATTTAATTGTAAAATTGATTCTTTCTTCTTTTTTTTTGACGTTTATTTACATTCTGTAATTACTTTAACTTACACCCTGACTTGTATTTTTTTTATTTAAATGAAAATCGTTTACTTTTACCATGTTTGTAAATACACATACCGGCAAAATTAGGGGAACACAAAAAAAAGCTTTATTTTTTGAGATTGAATGTCTATTATTTAATGTTTTTACTTCATTTGAGTCTGTTCGTTTATTGTATGCAAGAAAAAAATAAACTGTAGGGTTTATTAGGAATAATTTAAAAATTTAAAAAAAAAATGCTCTTGTCTAAAAAATTAGTATGTTTTCTAATGCGCAAGAACAGAGCTAAATAAAAAAATAAAAAAATTATTAGCGCGTGTTGCCTCCACGCGCCCTTATCTAGCCATGCTTCTGATGACACCTTCAATCATTTACTGAGGCAAAATGCCCCACTCTTCAACAAGCGCCAATTTCAGGTCTTCAACATTCATAGGGGCAGGATTTCTTTCACAAACCCTTCGTCCAAACATGTCCCACACATGGTCTATCGGATTCATGTCCGGCGATCGTGCAGGCCAGTTCATCTGGGTTACACTAATCTCATTTAAGTAATCATGCACTATGTGTGGGCCGTGCGTTATCGTGCATAAACACAGAATCTGAACCTATGACTGGGGAAAAAGGCATAACATGGGGTTCTAGGTTCTCAGTTGAGTACCTGTGTGCAGTCTAAGAACCACCAGCAATAATGGCCAGAGTTGTGCGTGCCACCATATACCACCCAACACCATAAAAGACCCTCCACCGCAAGCCATTGTTTCGGAAAAATTTGCTTGATGGTAATGTTCTCCTCGATATCTCCACATCCTCTCCCTTCCATCGATGAAATTTACACAAAAAACAGCTTTCGTCGGAGAACAAAACTCGACTCCACTCATCGGACCAATTTTGATGCTAAGGAGCGAACGCTAATCTTGCTACTTGATGGCTCACCTTAAGTTTTGGCGCTTTTGCTGGCACGTATGACTTCAAACCATTTAACCTTGTCCTCACTGTTCGTTCACTAAAACTTACGTTACGTACTTCTTCTAAGACATTTCGGGTCTGAACAGCCGACGATTTTTTTCGATTTTTTGAACGACGATTTCTTAAAGTTTGCACCCTTACAAAACGGTCGTCTACGGCGCTGGTTGCATGATTTCTGCCTTTCCCTCGCCTACGCATGTAAGATCCACACATCGTCATCGTCATCGTTACACATTACGGTGGATCACGGATACTGATGCACCCAACGTTCGAATGACTGAACGCGAACGGTAGGTGTGACCTTCTTCAATCATCGTTACACCCCGGCGACTTCAGTTGCAGCCAAATCACTCGTTCTGTATGCAATGTTAAGTCTCCAAACAAAACAAACGAAACGAGCTAGGGCACCATTGACTGCATAAACCAACATTCTTATCAAAACACTTAGAAGCTTAAAGTGTAAATAAACACTTAAGAGGGCACAATTTCTGTTAGAAGTTTGAAAAATGTCAAAAAAGCCCATAGTGTTATATGAAAAAAGGGTAATCATTCAAATAACCAACCAACCACTTGTCAAAATTCCCACAAGTTTTTAAAAAATGGCACCTTTTTTTTGTGTTCCTCTAATTTTTCCGGTGTGTATATGTGAACACCATTATCTATCAGATAATTAATTTACGTCATGTTTTCATTTTTAATTATTTTACCTATTGTGGTAAAGTAATTTAATTGTAGGTGCACCGTCTTCACATATTAGGTATGCAAAATATTGTAAAACATTTTAAAAGAGTAACGGTCGAGTTTCTTGCCCATTCTTCTCCATACGAAAACTACCTTTTGGAATGGGCGACTAGAATCAATTCTATTTTTTCGTAATTTTTGACGTTCAAAAGTGCCTTTTATGTACCTATTTGAAATAAATGTTTTGACTTTAACTTTGACTTCAAAATAATTGCACATAAATAGATATTTATGTACCGAACGTGATAATTACCGCAGTTCCTCCTATCGCTTCCTTCTTTCGCTATCCATTCTTACTGTTATTTGAACGATTTGACTTTAATTTTTATTGTATTATATTATTTTCCTAATTGTTATTATACATTATAATATCTTTACATTTGTGTAAATTAAATAGTAATATGATTTGCATGCCCATGTGACGAACATGGCGGACTCTTATAATAAAACCTCTATGTATTAAATACCCATGTTTGCAAACTAATACATTATTTAATTTATGGAACGTATATGGCAGAAGCCATTGGAACTCAGCCATGGACGTTTACTAATATTTGTAGTGGTAGTGTTACCACGAATACGAATTGCTTGTGGCGCTGATGATATTCATCCGCCACAATAATATAAAATTATGATTTGCTTCCTCAAATATTCTGTCTGTTTGCATGTGGTTTATGTTTATTTTAATGTTTGTAACGGTATCTTTTTGTTTGTTTTAGTCCAGTACTAACCCCACAAGTTCTAGATGAAGGTCAACTGTAGCATCGTAGATTTTTATCGTTTTAACTTTTATAAATAAAATAATGCACACTAGCTTTTCCAATTCTATTTTGACATTGGCAGAATAGTCGACATCGGCTTCACTTACCATAAATAAAAATAGAATAGAATATATAGAATCGTTACCACCGTTATCGTTATCTAATTAAAGTCTTAAACAAAAGTTAGTTTAAATCTACAAAAAATCGAAAAAAAAACCTGACAAGAGCGAGTCGGACTCGCGCACCGATGGTTCCGTAACATCATATGTTTTTAAATTTTAATCGGCGAGGCCTTTACTCGTCAGAGAATTTTAACACTGTGCACTGTGGTATAGAATACTGCAGTTTTATGTCAGCGCCATCTCTTGACCGATAGTGGAACTAATGTCTCTTTTGTTGTTGATTTCTGGAAAAGTGTGCTATTTAGAGACGTTGTTTTATTTTTCCTGTAATTTTTACATAAACTTCTATCACATACAATTATTTCAGATTTTTCTCTTTGCAAACTTCGGAAATAAGGGGAGATAATTATAAAAAAAATACCGTACCCGCCATACGGTATTTTTTTTTCAGTTTTCATCAAAAGTCGAAAACTATGCAGCCTAAAAAAAAAAGAAAAAATGTACGAGAATGTGCAAACTGCGTTCTTTCATATGATACCCCCACATGCCCTAGTAGCCCCAGTTCGAATTTTTCAGACCCCCTTTCAGTCCCTTTAGCAGAAAATATAAGTACATAATGTATTTTTATTTCTTTCTTGTTTGCAAAATAGTTGGCCAAACGTCATCTAAAACTATTTCAAATTTCAAGTTGATAGCATTAGCAGTTCTTGAGATATCCAGCTGTGACAGACAGACAGACTGAGTCTCACAAGGGTTACGTTTTTACCATTTTGGTACAGAACCCTAAAAACAGACCATCTGACTTTAATTGCGAAGCCGTATGTATCTCTGTACATCATATCGCACAGAGAGAACAGTACAGTCACAACCACCAATATGTCAACACTTGGCAACTTACAATTGCTATTTTTTCATGAAATAACGAATGCAACGTTGAATTACGACACTTAACACAAACCTATGGGTTCGAAAATACTATGTTCGTAATAACATAAAATTTCATTCAAACTAAAGGAGAAAATCGTCTTTGAATAAAGTCAAGTGTATACATACTTTTGCTCGTGACTGTACAGTCAACAAAAGAGATAAGTATACAGGCTCGTCGGATATAGTTGGAGTTTAGTAAGAAACCGATGGATGTTGTCGACTGAAATTTAATTTGATAATTCAGCTGTTTGTTTTCTATTAATAAAATAAAAATTTTATTCGAGAACATCCATCGGTTTCTTACTAAACTTCAACTATATCCGACGATCCTGCATACTTATCTCTTTTGTTGACTGTACCTACGAGAGCTAAATATAATATAGTAACGTTACAACGTAATAAAGTGAAACACACGACGTCCGCTGTCCCGGACTTTATATTTATGAACGCTTGTGTGACCGGCACTAAGCAGGCTTAGGACGCTATTATGATACCGTTTGCACACAAGAAAATGTTAGGAAAGAGTGCGGTGAGCGATATATTCTTTGAACAATTGAAAGTGGGAAGTAAGCATTCAGGGTGAATTTTTCAAGTGGGCTTGGATAGCCAAATCCGAAACTATGAGGAAAAGCGAAAAGTATTCAAAGGAGTCTCGGACTCGATTTTGATGGAAACTAAAACGGCATCATTGGATTTTTGAAAAATCAATATTTCTAGCCAGGAATCCAACCCATTGATTTTGTAAAAAAAAACACACACAGTATTATTAGACCATTCGATAGTGTCGCTATTATGGATCGAATTCTGGGAAATAATGACATACGGCAAACTTAAGGAAAATATTGGATTTTATTAAATTGCTTTTTATTTTAAAGTATTCATGCCTACATTACCTGTACCATTGAAAAGATGACCCGTACCTTGTTCAAAATGATGCTCAATATTTTTATTAAGGTATTACAACAGTATGACACAACTAAGGTGTGCCTTCGGCAAAATAGTCATGAATTTAATTAGTTGGCCGCGCCTTAGGTGTGTGCGGTGTGAGCGGTGGGACGGAGGGGCGGGGGCGCTTTGTCATTACTCAGTATGTGCGTTGCGAACAAAAGGCAACCCGGCCCCCCTCACCCCCGACCTCACCCAAGGCGCGGCCAACTAGTTCCGCGCGAACTATAGTTCGAACTTTAACACGTAATAGACAGGTTTTACCTTTAGCATAGCATAGCATAGCATAGCATAATCAGCCTATAACGTTCCCACTGCTGGGACACAAGCCTCTTCTTCTTGAAAGGGAGTTTCTCGGGCCATAATCTACCTCGCGGGCCCAGTGCGGGTTAGAGAATGTCACTTGGACTTTTTTGACGAATTTTTACCCTAGGACAAACAGGTCTAGAATGAAAACTATCACAAAATTAATGTTACGAATTTTCAAGCGCGTGTAAACATTTGTGATTGGTTGAATGATTTATCAACGGTTATCGCACGCTTGACAATATTCTCTCTCTTCAATAAACTGGCCTTTATTCGTATTTGGTACATCGACGGAACCTTCAAGTTGTGTCTTACTTATCGCTGTCCTTAACGGTAGAAATAAAAGAGTCCTTATCTCTTTTATTTTAGAACAGAACGGTCAATACTCTGTATGTAAGAATCAGGCATTAGTACCACAGGGCCAATTCTCGTAATTTAAAACGTTCAAAATCTAGTCGCAGACTCATCCTGGCGACAAACAAATGTCAAAGACTTGTCAAAAATGTAGGTAAATTTGAAGTATTTTTGACAGATTGAGATCAGACTGTGAGCGTTCTTAAAATTACGAGAATTGCCCCTCAGACTATGAACATTTCTAAAATAACAAGAATTGCCCCTCTGTTACTATTGCCTGATTCTTATATACAGAGTATTGACCGTTCTAAGTTCTAAAATAAAAGAGATAAGGACTCTTTTATTTATTTCTACCGTTAAGGACAGCGATTGTCTAAAATAGAAACCCTTTCATCTGTAGAGGCTTCCCTCAAAGGTGAGCCTTTTTTTTTACAGGATTAGTTAGGTACAGAGGCTACGATTGGTAAAACGAGGGATAGGATTTCAGAAAAAAGGTTCGGTCGATTTATGTGTTAAAAGCGATATAAGCCTACAAATCATTAAAAAATGGTTAACGAACTACTTAATCTGTGTATTATTCGAAAACATGATAAGTACGTAACCTTTTTATATAACAAGCACAGCCGTATAATGTTCCCTATGCTAGGACACCACAGGATTACAGGACCTAAACGCAAAATACGCAAGAAGCACTATAAAAGTATATGATCGACTACAGTAAACAAAAAAAAAAAAAAGTATGATATTCTTCAGGATATATGCTAGGTAGGTAGTGTGTTGAAAACATAATACAATAACTTGATGAGATAGAAAAAAATCATGAAGATACTTCTAAAAACTTTCTTTTTACAATAAAAACCATACCAATAAACATACAATCATTCTGAATTTTTTGTTAGATTATTCTACAAGCAACATACTAAAGCTTTTGTTTTAATTTTTTAGCCCAAACAATAGATTTTTTGTAAATAGATAATCGCTTTATATTTTGCAATAAATTACCAGAGTTGTGTCGCGCTTCTCTTTTTTTTCTATGCAGTCCGACAGTGACCGCGCTTTGACCGCGGTCATGTAGTCCTCTTAATCTACTACGCGGTTCCAGTGCGGATTGGTAGATGCCACATGGCTTCGAATTTTTGGTTCTGGGACATTCCGGTTTCTTCGCGATTTATCCTTCACCGTTTTGGGAGCAGTGCACAGTGGTAAAAAACCTACAACTTGAAAGTCAGGGCCACCACTGCTCTCAACTACTGCTACAAGTAACGTAAATTACATTTAAACTCCGAAAAACATAACAAGCAAATGGAATGAAATTTCAACCGAAATTACTTTCTACCTGAATAGATTATTTCATTGCCTAGCCAAAACTACAAAGCCGAAAACAGGGAAAGCGAGGAAATCTCTTGCATTTTAAACTACGCATTACCCGTAGTAATGAGGGAACAAAACGAGTGGTTCATAATAACTCTACGGGTCCACAGAATACTACAGTCGGTCGGCAAATTGCCTCATTACACTTAAAAACATAATTCCTTCGTTGTTGGTTGCAATTTTGCATTGCGAGATTTATTCTTTTGAATATTTTTGGGTGTGCGCTACTCTGGGTTAATAAGCTGCCCGTTTGGTTAAAGCCTTTATAAGAGCACGCTGTGGGTTTTGTCAAGTGGACAAACCTCTGTGAAAGTTGGAGTTTTCAAAGTGGTATTCAAATTGAAATTATTTTTCCGAGATGGTTCACTAATGGGTTCAATTTATATTTATGCATCCATTAACGAAAAATTACATCAGATTTAATCACAATAGAATCTGTCTTTGTCATAAAACTTGAAGACAAAATTACAAAACGGGGCGCTAAAGTAATTGTCGTCCCTTACATAAAGGACAATAAAAACAAAATACCTACTTGATGTTTCTTTGTATCTTGTTTCAGAAAGTTAAAACCAACTTTATTTTTAATCAAACGACTTTGTCACTGAGATAATAAAAAATCCAGTCCTCAATTTCAGGGTAAACAGTTTCTTATTTACTTCCAATATTGGTGGGAAGCTAAATTGAGATTTATAGCTTCGCAGACAAGGACGGGAATTGCGTAGGGTGACTTAATTCTGGAGGTATTGTTTTATTTTGATGAAGTGGGACGGATAAATAACAGGGGAAGGCCGTGGATGATTTGATGCAAGATATACCGAATATATGGTGGACGAGATAGGGAAATACTGTTCAGTTAGTGGTTACGCTAGTTTTATTGTCCTGAAGAAAGTTGTTATCGTATCATTACGAAGAGAGATGTCAGTGTTTGTGAGCAGATGATTTTGGGGAATAACAGACATTGCGGATGGGGCTTTTTCTTAAGCTAAACGAGGACAGGGCAAAGGTTGTCATAGCCCTGGACGCTTCAAACGTTATGGTAGGACTAACGTTGCACTCTGCCCTTGACCATGCCCAATCAATCATTGCTTTTTAATTGTGCAAATGCCCAAAATCTTTTCAAAACCCACCGATGTAACGTAGGACCGTATTTAGTTCGATGTACTATAATGCAGTATCAACAAGTAGCATTGTGACTGTTACTGGCGGCCTTATACACCGTGTTATTGAATTAACGCAAAACCTCTTAAGGGCTCATTGTACTCATCATTATGAACAACTTTTGCTATGGGAACAAACCTGAAATCGTGAAAAAAAATCAGCTGTTCCCTACATTTAAGTTCGCTTAACTCGTCAAAATGTAGGGAACAACTGTTTTTTTTTTGCGATTGCGATTGCGATTTTGTACTACTTTGAGAATATTATAATCCCACAAAAACATTTCATGTTAAATGTTGCCAAGACGAGACCATGTAGCTCGCACTGTCAAAAAGTAATCAGATCTCAAGTAGAGCCAAGCTTCTAACTCTACACGCCCTAACTCTACAAGGCCTAACTTCGCAAACTCTAAGTCTACACCTTAGTCGAAATATATGGCTTGGCCGTTTCGTTACTACAAGAACCATTAACAGTATGAGTATGTTTCACCTTACGCTCATGTGAATGTAGCGAAATGGCCAAGCCATATATTTTGACTAGTGTTGTAGAGTTAGGGCGTGTAGAGTGGTATGGTATTTTAGATATCAATAAAATCTAAAGTATAAGAGCTATGCAATTGAAACTTTATAGGTTTAATAAGTCAACCACTGACATCATATCCCGAAAATTTTGTTTATCTGGTATAATCCAAACCCAAGTTAAGAGGGTTCAAAAATACCACAAAGTGCTTCGAGAAAAGGTAGGTAGTGCCCTTGCGCTTCGCTTGGCTCGTCTTGGCGATACTATAGATAATAAACAGACAGACAGATAATAAACAAAAAAACAAGTTAAGTACTGCAGGATTAGATTGCATTGATACCAGTATGAAGTGAAAATTTATCGGAACACTAGTTTTGGTAGTCTTTTACTAGCTTCTGCTCGTGACTTCGTCCACGTAAAATCTCTTGCCCCCCAACCCATCGCATCGCAACGCCTGCCCGCGCTAATACCTACTTCGTTTTGGCTTGCGTTCTTTCTACTTTTTTTTTTCTCGGCTCCTAAGCATTTAGCCTAAGACTTTAGCCTTCCTCAAGAATTGAGCATTCAAATGCAAAAATAATATTTCAAATCGGACTGGTAGTTCCGGAGATTAGCGCGTTCAAACAAACAAACTAATTCTTCAGCTTTATCTATACATATAATAAAACAGTAACGAAAGAAAAACTGTACATTGTGAATTTTCGAGGAAAAATAAGTGGCTTTTGTTAGAAAAACGTAACTGATGACAAAAAGTGACTTTTTAGAATTTTTGTCTGTTTGTCTGTTTGTCTGTTTGTCTGTGTGTATGGTACGGCTTCACGCCAAAACTACTGAATAGATTGAATTGAAATTCAGCAAAAATGTTCTTAGTAAACCAAGGAAGGCTTTAGGCTACATATTATCACGCCGTATGTTATGGGAGGTAAGCAATATTGATTTTAAAATGTGTTTGTTCGTAATTGAATGCACAAAATAATTGAATGCACAAAATTACATGTTTATTTATTTATTTAGCTAAAAATAAAACTTTAACTCTGGGAACATAATAATCACGCTATTTTTATAAAGGAGCGGGGCATCAACAATATGTCAACGGGGAATTTAGCGGTAAGGTCAGGCGACCGTTTACCGCACTAAATGGTGCGAGTTCAAATCCCATAATATTGTTTTAAAAATACTAAAATTATATTTTTTTAGTTTTTGCATTTTTTATGTGCATTAGGAACGATACTGTTATGAAATCTGAGAACTTCACATGTCCTATCTAATTGTATAGAGAGTTTCACACCAATATTACTAAAGTGTATTTCAAATAAACTTGCGATAAATGTCATTCAACCACCCTGTACCAAAAAGTCCAAATAACTTACGATAGATATCGTTCGTCATACAAAACTGTCGCTAACATTGCATCGGTTGAGTTTCATAATACCAAACACGGAGTAGGTAAGTCAATGTTTTGATCGTGTTACCGACACTGCCATTTTTTTCGTATGGTTTGGAAATATTGGGATACATTAGTAGAAGGAGGTGAACAAACTTTATCGCAAGTTTATTTGAAATGAACTTTAAACAGATTGATTGCTGGCGGTACAACAAGCTACACTATCATGAAGTCAAGTCAAACTTTTGGTTCTAAGCTATATCTTACCAAGCACATTTGTTGTAGGTAATTCATTTAAGTATTCTTAGTTTTGATCCTTGCTGCTGTTACTGTTTCATTCATAATTTAATTAATTTAGGTAAATAATATGTAGTTTCCGATTTCTAACTAGATGCCATTGGCGTCGAGTTAGATCGCGCTATGGTTATGTTCCCAAAATGTGATGTTATAGGTGCCGATGTGCCGCTCTCATCCTATAGAAACGGGGGTTACCTTTGTTGTCTGTGTTGGTTGATGTGTTTAATTTTCCTGTTGGCCTTCACAGAGTACTTTTTGATAGAATGAAATTGACCTTTTTCAGACTCTGTGAAGGGGACAACTTTGCTAGATCACTCACCTATGATGAGGTGCCGTCGTACTACACGTACGACAAGCAAAGAGGTGTATTTAATCGACGTCGATGCGGACACGCCGTGGACGGGTTTCCGGGAATTTTTAAGGACACCGCATTATTGGGACGGGTTTACACTGTGCACCCAAATAATGGCGAGTGCTATTATTTGCGAATGTTACTGAACACAGTGCACGGCCCAACATCATTTGCGTTTCTAAGGACAGTCGATGTTGTGGGAGAAATATCGGCATCTTCTGTCCGAAGACTTCCTAAGAGGTCTGAGACGCACTACTGAAAATAATACTGAGGCAACTGATGAGCGCGTTCTAAACAGTTGCCTTAGTTCACTTCAAGATATGGTCATTTCGATCTGCGGCAGTTCTCTGGTGGATTATAGGCTACCGACTCCACAACATCTGGATGTACAAGAGCTTGGAAACAGAGAGTACAACTCTGAAATAAATTATGATCCAAGAGCTATGAGTAGACCATGTCTCTAAGTTTACCTCAGAGCAAAAGCAAATTTTCGACACCATCCTTGACTCGGCTCGGCCAAGGTAAAATGTTTTTCTTGGATGTTCCTGGTGGAACAGGGAGAATATTTGTCACCGCTGGCATTCTCGCAGAGGTCAGGAGGCAAGACAAAATTGCCATTGCAGTAGCATCGTCAGGAATCGCGGCAACACTGCTTCCTGGTGGCAATGTTTAAGATTCCCATAGATTTAGAGAGTAATGAAACACCTGTTTGTGGAGTGTCACGCAACAGTGACAAAGAACGCGTGCTTAAAGATTGCTGTTTAATCGTGTGGGATGAATGCATTATGGCGAACAGAAAAGCAGTAGAGGTGGTAAACAGGACTTTGCAGGACATCCGCAGGAACCAGCAAATGATGGGTGGCGTTACAGTTCTGTTTAGCGGCGATTTCCGACAAACGCTGCCTGTGGTGACGCGAGGAACTAGGGCTGATGAGGTAAATGCTTTGTTGAAATACTCTTTCTTATGGCCACATATTCATAGTTTGCGCTTAACGATGAATATGAGAGCACATAGCACTATGAATGTACACGCCCAAGAATTTTCTGATGTTCTCTTAAAATTGGGTGAGGGAACGCCACCAGTAGACGGTGGCCAGGTGGTTCTACCTGAGATACTTGGGAGAGTGGTGTCCACCTTAGAAGATTTGATTCGCCTGGTGTACGGGGACATCAATAGGATACCGCACCAACATAATTCTTGGGTGTGTGAACGAGCCATTTTAACACCCAGAAACGACCAAGCTTCAGCGATCAATGAATGCATTCTCGCGGAAATTGAGGGAAATGAAGTGATCTACACTTCAATAAACACTGTTGTCGACCAAGATGACGCCACACATTACCCCGTAGAATTTCTCAATTCCCTCAGTGCAAGTAGACTACCAGCGCACACCATTAAGTTAAAGGTCGGTGTCCCAATTATGCTTCTTCGGAAACTCACTCCGCCGAAACTGTGCAATAGGACCCGCCTCAAAGTCGTCTCGCTGCAGAGAAATATCATTGAGGCGGAAATTCTACCGTCTCGCCGACACCACAACCCGTCCCGTCCCCGGGCTCTTAGAATTCGACATCAGACGTTTCAGATCTTCGATTTTGACGGCCCCGTTGTCGCTGGCATAAGCAACAGGATCCGTGTACGAAGTCGCGGGCAGAAGCTAGTTAATAATATACTCGTACATAGATATAAAATACGAGCCAAGAGTTCGCCTGAAATACATTTGGACCTATTATCAAAATTATAAATCATCTTTATCTTGCGTTCCGTCGATTTCCTCTTCCCATTGTTTGTCAAGATCGACGCTTTGTCGACTATGAAATGGCTGGGATTTCCTTAAATAACACAGGTAAAGGAAATTCAACCTTAGCTTGACAAAAATTCAGTCGAAACTGTTTTGTGTGTTCAACATGTTTGTGGAGACTTCCGCACCTAAACTTTCAAATTCGGCGAGAAGGATTTTATGACGTATGCCAATAGATTGATAACTGTAGGGCTGCGGTCACACCAGACCCTTACGGGACAGACCCTTTGAGGGGATTTATTGTTTTATATTGAATGTGAAATCGAAAACACCAATGTAGAATTTATCTAATAAAACTTGTCCTGTATACTGGTAAATATTTTTTAATCGATTTTTGTCAAGGGCATTCTATCAAAGTGATATTATTACTGCAATTTGAAGACAGTATTGAAATAAAATCAAAGAGTTTTTTTAATGCCCTCTGATTATTTCCTCTCATTTTTTGTATACTTGTACTCACATATTATTATTTTATGTCTGTTAGTTATTAAATAATGTAAATATTATCAATAATTTCTGATTTTAATTTGTGTTTTAGAAGTGAAAATAATTAAATTTTCTGAAGTTTTTTTTTTAAATTTACTTCAAAATCATTTATTTCAATCCATTGAGGATCATATATGTTCTACATTTAAAATAAAATAAAATAAAAATAGTAATCATAATAAATACATATAAAAATAATTAATAAAATACCTAATATAAATGAAATTAAAATTATAAAACTAAATTAAAATCATAAAATAAAATAAAATCATAAAATAAAATTTATTCCTGAGTGTGCCTGCTCTTGATCTAGATCACGCCTGATGGAAAGCGATAGACGAGGTCTATGATGAAGTAGCTACCTACTTCATCATAGACCTCGTCTATCGTAAGGTACCTACGTACCTTCTTAGATTTTATAAAGAACTTAGGACCCCGATGCCTATTTATAAAATTACTAGCTGTCCCAACGAAGTTCGTATCAATAAGAATGAATTTATGAGATTTTTTATTCGTGATTTTTTCCCATATTTTAATAGTTATTCTGCTATTCGGGGCGGAGACAAATCTAACAAATTAAAAATCGGTCCAGCTGTTCTTGAGTTATAAATGGTGTTGCTAACCCGACTTTGTTTTATTTATGGTAGACTAGCTGCGCCCCGCAGTTTCACCCGCGCAAATGTCGATCCCGTGGGAATATCGGGATAAATGCCTAATGTGTTAATCCAGGGTGTCAGCTACCTCCATACAAAATTTTATCAAAATTGGTTCAGCCGTTTGAGCGTGAAGAAGTAACAAACATATAAACACACCCCCACACACACACACACACTCACACACTCAGAAACTTTCGCCTTTATAATATTAGTGTGATGACGTAAGTCAATCCTGCATAATTATAATGTTGTGGTTTAATTGAGATAATTATGAGGTAGATTAGATTCTAATTTCCATATCAGCGCTAAATCTTGTTTGAACACGTTTATTATCCACCATAAGGGGAAATTCCACTGACGATCACAGCCAGGTATTACAATGAAAAAATAAAAACACGAGTCTTCAATGGGGATCCCCCGAAACACTCGAACGTTGTATAATACGTACTAACGATTTACGTAGGTACCTTTAACTAAATATATTTTACAAATATTTCTTTATGCAATACTTCAAGCACATAAATGCACAGAGGCGTAGTGATCCCATAGACATTTTCTACCAGTCAAACTTTGGGTGATGTAGAGACAAACTAACAGTAGTAGGTGCAGTTAGGTATAATTGAGGAATATATATGTCGCAAATACGTCATTCATTTGACTATTCGGAACGTCAGCGACATCTGGTGGCGCTGGACAGAGCCTAGCCTGAGTCAGTTTGGGGTCGAGGAGATTGAGCTTCGAGGTGGAGCGGCGAACTTGACCATAGGACATCGTACGGACAACATGTGCTCAGAAACTGACGCGCGTTCCGTATCGTTGAGTGTGCACCTATAGTGTGTGATTCGCTAGTGGGATTAAACTGTTCGTAAAATTATAATCTAATTTGAACTGTAAACGGTTTTTCTATTGCGCAACACTATCAAATAGTACTATTGGATAGTGTTGGTTATTGCGCAATCAGGCATATCTTAACATATTTTTATTACTGTGGGTGTACACCCACAGTAATAAAAATATGCCTGATGATAACGAGACACACATACCTTCTCCTGAATGGACCTGCTCTTGACCTCGACCACGCCTCATGGAAAGCACTGGATGAGATCTATGATGGAAAGAGCGTGCCCAGAAGATCCCTATTCACTCTTGGTTCTAAGGCAGACGGGAACTTGGAACTCTTTTATTCAAAAAAAAATGTTTTATTCAATGGCATATTTAATTTAATTAGAAACATACATAGTCACGTTCAATCTATAAATAATAGTAGGTTACTTACATAAACAATATTTAATATTATTTATTATCAAACAAACGTGACGGATGTGCTCTTAGTCCCTCAGCCAGAAACTGGTTTTGCTTAGCTACTGGCTCTGAGATATTAATACCAACAAGTATAATGATAGACACAATACATCTGTGTTTTACTTACACACATGTATGTGCGTATAGATTACTGTTGTTTCTGTAATATTGAAAGGTAACAATTATGTTAAGTTTATGTAGCTTCAAATTTATCGTAAATATTTTAATGTTGTGTTCTTTTGTATCGTGATTTGCTTATTCTTTTTTTTTTGTTTATTACCCCTAAATGTCCCACTGCTAGGCAAAGGCCTTTATCATTGTAATTTTCGCATGCAAAAATATGGTAATATGATATTTGGCGAAATGTGTCATTGCACTAACAGTGTATGTACCTAACATTTTTTGTACTGCATCATCATCATCATCTGCCTAGCCTTTTTCCAACTATGTTGGGGTCGGCTTCCAGTCTAACCGGATGCAGCTGAATGCCAGTATTTTACATGGAGCGACTGCCTATCTGACCTCCACAACCCAGTTACTGGGTAATACGATACCCCTTAGTAAGACTGGCTACTGCTGACTTCGTACAGCATACACTGCAAATAAATGACATTGACCTTAACATTTGACGCAATTTTTGTATCATATACTTAATTTAGAAGTGAATAACCACTGGCGATTTAAAAAAATGCTTGCTACTTTCGTAGTTTATTCATTTTATGGATATAGCAAATGATAACATCAAATATATATTTAGCTACTTTGTAGTATAAAGAATAATAAAGAATTGTTGATTTCGGGCAAAATTTATTATTATTTTTACACTCCTTTTGTTTTACTTCATTTAAAATGGATTCAATAAAAACTATAGCTTTCGAATTCTTTTCTTTTCCATTGCCAACGTAAAACTTTAAAGCAAGAAAGACTATTAGCTGGTCTCTGTGGCGATCTCTTTAATCTTGTTCAAGCTACATAATAGCTACAAAAAGTACTTATTCGACCAGTAGCACTGCAGTGCGATCCAAAAAACTACGCCTATTAAAATAGCTGCACTATCTATCGAAAAACGCAACGTTAGTAAAAGTTTTATGTGTAAAAAATGCAAAATGGAAACATGTTTTCTATTTTAAATTGTTTGTGTGTTTTATTTATTAGAATGAGTACTAGAAAGGGTTTATAATAATAGTTTTTTTTTTTTAAATTAATACTATGATTTTAACTATTGGTGCATATATACTGCAAGGTGACAAATATTGACACATACTAAAGACAGAACAGCGAAGTAAGATATTTACGGAAAGAAAGTGTCAGACCGATCCTCAATTCCTCACGACAGACAAAATTCAAATATAAATCATACTCACAGATGTCAGTCACGCTATAAACGCACAGGATTTTGATATTTTGAGGGGAGTTTTATGGTTTTCCTTTATGGGATTGTAATAAAATGACAACCTTAATAATATTCGGACAAGAGGTTGCAATCTTGAAAAGAGATGACGGAGCAATGTGAAGTCTTAGGTATCACTTTGCAATTTCTTTGGCAAAATCCATTAGTATTATGATGTAGGTAGTGTTACAAAATAGATGTGCTGGAAGGGAAAAGTGACTAGTTTATTCCCTTATTAAGACTTATTGCTATTGATAATACCTACAAGTTAGGTGATACGTCTTTCTTGTTTGTGAAATGCGCAAAAGGGGTTTGTTTGTAAATAAAAGAATAAAACATCTATGAGGACACCTATAAAAGAAATGAGGTGGCATTTACCAGAGACCATAGACAATGAAAACGAGGTATGAAAGTAAAAAAATATATAGACATTTATTTTTCTCATTGTTTCCCAATATATATAACTTACGAATCTCGATTACTTCATAATTTCCGATGGATGTTGTTACATCAAATTAACAGCAATAATATTCCTGACCAGCAGTGCTATTCTGTAAAAATATATCCGTGATAACTCAGGTGAAGTGAGGTTAAAGTGAGCTGTCATTCCACATGATGCAAGTGATTGACACTATTGACAGCTCACTTTAAGCCCACTGCACCTATATTTTCACGGTGAGATTTTTACAGAATAGCAATACTGTAACTTTTATGTATTCGTTGCGAATATTATTTTTGGAATTGGCTTGGAATCCCGGTTACTACGGAAGAGTCCTTCAAATATTTTTTTTGGATATATACCTCTTTTGTATGTGCCTAGCATTTTTGTATCTTTTCATAGATATCAATACTGATGTTCTAAAGCCAAGATAGTCTAGAAATATAATAACGTTTATGTTAATACCAATTGCCTTAATTGAATACCAATCGAGACTGAGCATTTCTTGGTAAAGGACACTATGTAGATGTGTTAAAAATATGCAATGGTGACCAGTTTACGAACTGACCAAGGATTGTACTAATCGGTTATTTCAACAATCCAAACACCGAAATTACAATTTGTTACTGTACCTATCTGTGCATTTTTGTACAGATTACTACCAAGTTTTTTTTAAATGTCCTCTTCCAGTATTGAACCACAGAGCTACGTTTCATATGCTACAATTTGTCGCCCTATGGACACATTAAGAGGAATATCATTTCACTAATGGACCGTTGTTTATACGTATGTAGGTGTAAAAAGTTGGCACAAAAACATCTCTAGCGCTCATTCAATATGCGGAGGTACTGATATGCGAAATATCGTCATTACCATACGATTCTTTGAAGGTTCTTCGTAAAGGAAAATGTTTATTTCTTGTTTTTGATTCTTGTCAACGCTGAAATACCCGCTAATGATTGTTTGCTAGCAAACCGATGTGGTTTTAGGACTATTGTATTATATTGGATGATTTTCTGATTTGAAAGTCACTAACATTTTTCGGGTCTTTTAATATGCCCACAACAGCAACGAGATGTGTTGTGTACTCTGCAAACATATTTACGAAGTCTAAAAGATAGACGCTCTACTAGATTTTTATCTTTCTTGATTTTATTTTCGATTGACACATTAGCTTTGTTTGTGGCAGTTTTAACTATTGCATCTGCTACTCCTCCACCTGATCATTAACCATGGGGTAATATTTTAATACTTTTATTAGTCATAGTTATAGTCATTTATTCATTAAAAATAATTTGTATCTGAATTTCCATTAGTTACAATGTGGTTTGATATTTTATATTTTTAAGTGAGCAATAATTTTTCCTATCAGAATACAGTAAGTTTTCCTCTTCATATTCCTTTTTTATAGACACTGTGTTACTTCATTTTTTCTATATTTCTTGGTTTGGTTAACCACCTTTGGTTACGTTAATAATTACATTTCAGATTGCCCGATAAAAGGGGAGTACTACGAATGCTTTCCTTACCGTTGCCAATGGACCTGTGACCATTTTAAGGAGAATCCGCCTTGCGTACCCGTTATTTATGACTGCTATGCCCCTAGCTGTGAATGTGTTGGCAAATTGTATAGAAATACGAAAGGAATTTGTGTGCCTGAAAGTGAACGTTGTAAGTAGTAGTGCTACTGAATATATAGCCAAGAAAGTCATCAGTCTGTGTAAAAGCAATGTTGAATTCTCGTTGTGCCACATCTATATCTAAATTGTTTTGTTTGTTGAAACGCTTGTCTCTTAGATTTGATTTATGCATTTGGTAGCCCAAATCTGGAGGAAGGTTACAGGCTATTTATTTTACATCACGATAAAACCCTTAGGAGCCGAACCAAAAAGATCGCTAAGCGAAAACAACGCGGGCAGGCAATGCAATGCGACGGGGTGGGACAGGGGGGGAACAAGAAATTTCACGCGGACGAAGTCACGGGCACATTTAATAAATTTACAAAACATTCATTATTCTATTTTTGAGTGTCCTTCGTCTGAAGAAACATAATTTAGCTTTTCCAACATTTTACTCTTCTTACAAACTGACCTTACCTTTTGTTTCATCGTTTGCATAACTCATTGTTGATTTGTTTTTTTCAGAAACACCGACTACACGGCTTCTTCAGTGGCTGACTTCAGAAATCTGTATCAAAAAGTTGTAGGTTTTCTTAATGTAATTGTCCTTAATTACCTATACTGTTTCTTCATACATAGTTCAGCGAAATTCGATTTATTTCTAACAATTTTTTATAAGGCGACAACAAATCGAATAGCGTTCCACCCCTGCTTCGCACAGGTGCGTTCTACTGATGTGGCGACGTGTCAAAATTTAGTGATTTCTGGGCTGTGAAAGTTAATTTTTTTTTTTTTACGGAGACTTTAACCCCATTGTACCTTATACTCTATTTACACACAACTATACATGTATAATTGTACTATATTTTCCTACACTACTATACCACCACCACTTCATATACATACTATGAAAATAGAAAAGAGAATCACTGCCTAGACTTCTGAATTAAGCCACAAATTATGCGTTTTTTCTGATTTAAGATATGCCAAAACATTTTGGATAAGTCCAACATCCCACATATTTAGTTTGAACTCCCTAGCCAAAGATGGGGCTTTCATCTTTGTTCTTAGCACATTCCATCAGCAAATGTTGCACATCTTCAATTTTATTACATGTTTCCTTTCGCATTAAGTTAGATTTTAAAGTATTAAATGTATAATCCTTCCGGAATAAATTTTCTGAATAATAGATTCTCTAAAATTACATCGAAATACAGTATACAGTAGTTAAGAAGTAGGTAGATGCGTAGCACATACTCAGACAGACACTAAACGCGACTTAATTGAATACAATTTATAGGTAACTAGCTTTTGCCTAAAACCCCTATTACACTACACGATATTCAGGGACCCTTTCCCTAAATTGGGATGGTGTAATATGATAAAGGGAGAAAGAGTTTCTGTTAAAAAAACTCATCACTGTATCGTGTAGTGTATAATAGTGTGTGTGGGGTTAGGGTTGGGGTTAGGGTTTTAGGCTTAGGTTTCGTCTGCGTTGAGGTTAGAAATATTCTTAGAGGGAGAAATTCTCTTAAATTTTTTAGAGGGATGATAAAGTATCATATGTCCTAACCCAGAACATGTCCTGTGTGCCAAATACCATCAAAATCCGTTGTTATTATGGTGTGAAAAGGTAACACACATACAGACTTACTTTTGCATTGATATAGTATGGAGTATAGATTGTAGGTTACATTATAATAAGATTACTTAGTCTAAATAAAGTCCGTGGTAATAATGAACTTGTTATATTTACACGACCCACTCTTAGCTAGACAATGCATTAATTAGCCAAACAAAATGCAAGTATTTATAAAAGACAGATGTCTCATTAGATCATTTTCTTCGTCGGCATCATCTATATCTAACGTTACTGGAGCAATGGCTTTCTACATACTACCTATTGGCTTGTTCGTAACAGTTTTAACTATTGTTTCTGCTGGTCCACCCAATGAGAAACCTTTTGGTATGTTTTATTATTTAAATCTTCTTTTATTACTGAGAAATGTATTCTATTGTATATACAACGTTATTTTTTGTATTATGCGAAACCTGAATATAGTTTGTTCAGAATAAGTAACTGAATCGATTCCAATAATTTTTATCGTTAATTTAAATTTGTGAGCATTCTTATAGCAATGTCCATAAATGTCACTCGGATGCAAAATTAGAGGTAAATTAACTGTGAAAAAACTACAAAAGATAAGTGCAAAAGAATAAGAATTTAAACTTTATCAGTTTCTGGGCCCACATGGTAGATTACAATCTACCACGCGGGCTCTGAAACTGATAAAGTTCAGACACAGTAACGAGACCTCTTCTCCCGAAGAGAAGAGGCCTCGTTACTGTGTCCCAGCAATGAGAACGTTATAGGCTTGATTATGCAATCGTGTCCAACTGACGTCATCATTATCTAACGTAGTGTCTATCTGTTGCAATTTCTTCCTACAAACTACCTATTTGCTTGTTCGTTGCAGTTTTAAATATTGATTCTACTACTCCAGCTGATGAGAAACCTTTTGGTAAGTTTTGATATTTGTATCTTTTTTATTACTAAGAATTTCTGACCATTAATAATCTGAGAGTGCCTGGGAGCTTGCAGCCTTCATTCATTATCAGTGTGCTAACCAGCGGTAAATCCTCCTCAATGCCGTCTCCCGCCGTCCGCCGGTGTGCGCTGGTCTTTAAGTCTACTGTTTCATTGTATGACATTTTTGTTTTGTCTGTTCCTATTTGAAAATTAGGATAATAATTATCTTTATCGTCTGTGTCTTAGTGTATATCTTCATTTTGTTCGAACTTAGATCATCAACATCGTATTTAACAACGTGGCAGATAAAGTCATTACTTGCTATGATCAGAGTGCCTATTGATATTCTGATCATAACCAGTAATTATCTGAAGTATTTTAGTTTAGACTCTATAGTTTCAATCATAAATAAAACTGTCATCATAAAATGCCGTTCCTTTGTGATTCCTACATTCAAATTAATTTATTAAACTTACACATATTTCACAAATAGAATGCTATGGCATGAAAGTCTAACCAACAAATTCTAAAAAAGAATTCTAAACACCATTAAAAGTTAGTTATTATTTCCTCTTTAACATTTCAGATTGCCCTGCTAATGAACAGTATCACAAATGTGATCAGGAGCTGTGTTACAAGTCTTGTGAACATTTGAGACGCCCACCGGCTTGCCCGTCCCTTGATCCTAATTGTTATAAACCTGCATGTCTATGCGCAAAAGATACCCTGAGGAATTCTGCAGGCAAATGTGTGCCTTACGATATGTGCCGTAAGTTATTTTGCGACTGTCTATGTTTCACATGATGAAGTTGGACTGATTTACACGGTTCGATGTAATTAGTTGCACCGTCTAAACAGTAGCGTATTTTTTTGCTTTAATTTTATCGTACATGTGAACTTGCATTGTTTAAATGCGGTTTTAAGATGATATCTCCAAAAAAAACGGGATGACCATTGCCACAAAATACAGATAGTACAGAAGGCAATCACGTGTATGTACTTCACTTTTCATAACTACGCTCGGCGTTCGCGCTAAGGTTGTCAAATGCCAACTTTGGCTTGTGCACAAAAAACTATCGTGGTAGTGGCACTCGTATCTAGTTGTTTGATTTATGGTTGAGCTTATTCTACAATATTAAAACAAAACAATAAACATAGTATTACGATACAAAAAGTTTACAGAACAAAAACATTTAAAATGTTACATTAATTGTCAATTTTCACTATCGAAAATCCCGGATTACCCTTTTTACACAATTTATTTTACCCTATCCGTTTTAGACCTACACCTATCAAATGACACTAAAGAAAACACAATATCTACACAAACAAAAAATCATGTTTTCAACTTACGTAATAGTTGGTCGCGTGAATTTATCTTACAAAAAAGTTACTTCATTTATACTGATTCAAAATAGGAAACTATTATATAAATCGAGCTTAGATAGCCATTTTTTCGCTCGCACTACTCCCAACCCGCCCGAGATAACGTGTCCGTGAGCGGTGTCTATGTGTGCGTTGCTCGAGCGCACTTTGTATGTAGATTGCCTTCTGTAGGTACTATTTATATTTTGTGCCTTTGCCGTGGCCATTATTTTATCCCAAATTGTGATGGTTACTTATACATTAAACGACTTCTTTTTAACAATTACCTTGAGACTTGAGAAGATAGGCTTTTGAGATAATTTTAATTCTCTGACTTAACCAGCAATGAGGCCTGCTACTTTCAGAGCTAGATATCAAAATATTTGAAATTACTGTTGTATTTTTTTGTTTCAGCATAATTATGAAGCAACAGCTGCACTCGGAATCTACTAAATGAATCTATTTCTAAAATTATTTACTTTTTTAACCGATTTCAAAAAGGAGAAGGTTCTCAAATCGACTTTTTGTTTAGTATGTGTATTTCGCGATATCTCCGGCAATTGTGGATCGATTTTTATAAATAAAAACAATAATTTCATTAGCTTTCTGTGTTTCATTTCTTTACTTAGTAGTGAAAACGAGATACATTTTCCGTAAAACGAGATGATGATGATGATGATTTGTCTTGTGTACGCTGAAAACAATTCTAAACTTTACAGGGTTATTGGTAAAACATTAACAATCTCTTAAGAGGTCATTGTACTCATCATTATGAACAACTTTTATTATGGGACAAAACGTTAAATCGCGAAAAAAAAATTAGCTGTTCCCTACATTTTGACCAGTTATACCAACATAAATTTAATGTAGGGAACAGCAGAATTTTTTTGCGATTTCAGGTTTGGTCCCATATTAAAAGTTGTTCATAATGATGAGTACAATGGCCTCTTAAGAGGTTGTTAATGTTTTATCCATAACCCTGTATAAAAGACTGAAGATCGACTAGATTTTGATCATTTCCGATTTCATCTATGCGTGGCAATGGCTTCCTTCATACAACCTTTTGTTTTAGTTGATTTTTTTTAAGTCTAAAATGTTCTAACAAATTTTTGTTGAATTTAATAAAAGTTTTCGCATTATATTTAACCCCGTTGTTTTCTTATTGCCCCTGAATCTGAAAAACACGCAAGGTATAGAAGTTCCCGGTCGCGATGGGGAGTGGGACCTCCCTGATGGCGTCAGCGTGGTTTGCTACGCTGACGACACGCTGGTCCTGGCGCAGGGGAGGTCGCATCAGGCGGCGGCCGACGTGATGACACGCGGGGTTGCGATAGTCGTGGAGAGGATCCGGCAGTTGGGTCTCGAGGTGGCATTGCACAAGTCCGAGGCCATGTCGTTTCATGGGCCCCGGAACGCGCCACCATCGGGATCCCAACTAACGGTAGGAGCGGTTCACATCGGCGTCGAGACCACGATGAAATACCTGGATCTCGTCCTCGACAGCCGGTGGAACTTCGTCGAGCATTTCCGACGTTTGGCCCCCAAGCTGGAACGGGCCGGGGCCGCCTTCAAGCGGCTCTTGCCGAACCTGAGGGGGTCAAACGCCTCCTGCCGGAGGCTTTACGCGGGGGTCGTGCGGCCCATGGCCCTATACGGGGCCCCGGTGTGGGCGCGTTCACTGCGGCGGCGAACCGTCCACTACCTGAACGCGCCCCAGAAGGTGGTAGCCGTTAGGCTGATTGTTACAACAAAATGTTACCTACCACCTAAGCATATACATTGTGGAATGCAATAAATGATTGAGTATTGAGTATTGAGTACTGATCCGGGGCTACCGCACGATCTTGGGCGAGGCGGCAAGCCTCCTTACCGGACTGCCACCACGGGATCTGGAGGCGATAGTCCTCGCGCGCCTGTATGAGTAGCGCGCGGAGGCACTGCGCCGGGGTAAACTCCGCTTCCGCGGCAAATCGCTGCGGAGCGGACGGATCTCCAGCGCGATCTCATGGTGCCATGGAAAGAGCGACTGTGTCGCAACCCAGCGCAGGGCACGCCGCGATAGCGGCGATAAGACCCCTCTTTGAGGAGGAGTGGCTAGAGAGGTGCCACGGCGCCCTCACCTACCGCCTGAAGTAGGTCCTCACCGGACACGGAAGTTCCGGGAGGTTCCTGCACATCATCAGGCGGGAGGAAACGCCCGGGTGTCACCATTACCAGGATCGCCCAGAGGACACGGTGGAGCACACGGTGGAGGCCTGCCCCGCTTGGGCGGAGCACCGCCGTGTCCTCGTGGAGGCGATCGGCAGCGGCGGCGACCTCTCGCGCCCGGCCTTGGTGCAAGCCATGGTCCGAGGCGAGAGGGAGTGGGAGGCAGTCACCTCCTTCTGCGAAGCAGTCATGCTAGCGAAGGAAGAGGCGGGAAGGCTCAGGGAGAGAGCCTCCCGTCCCAGCCGCCGCGGGAGACGCTCCGGGCGTCGGGAGCCGCGTGACGACTCCCGGCCAACGTAGGCGCGGGCCTGAGGGCGGAGAGTAATGGGTAACTCACCGTCCGATCAGGACCAGGCCCGTGCCGGACGGCGCGTACATGTTCCACGCGCGCCTCAAACAGATGTCAGCATCGAGGAGGAGGGTCCCCTTAGGGCCGAAGCCTGCCTGGTCAGCGGGATTGTCCGAAAAGGTTACCGCTGGCCCGGAACGCTCCACCCAGAGCGGGAGGAGTCATTTGATGATTTCCCATCTGCAAAAATAAAAAAAAGGTAAGTATAGAAGTTTAAAGCTGTTTTATTTTTTGACTTCTGTATGTTAAATTTCCCCCATTATTGAGGAAAAAAATGAAACACATAGTTTGTACACAAAACTATCTTGGCCAATTATCTTCCATTTCATGGAATCATGTGAAAGATACCAATGGATATTAAGATATAATCTGCTCTAAGACTCACTAAATAATCTTTAAATAGCGTCAAAAATGAAACGATTTGTTTTTCGTTTCATATTTACCCGCCTGACTCTGACGATTTGTCTTGTGTACTCTGCAAACAATTCTAAACCATATAAAAGACAGACGATCGACTAGATTTTGATCATTTCCGGTTTCATCTATGCGTGGCACAACAGCAATGGCTTCCTACAAACAACCTTTATGTTTGCTTGTTACTGTATTAACAATAGCTTCTGCTAATCCACCACCTGATGATAAACCACTTGGTAAGATGTTATTATTATTTTGATTTATTTTGTCCGATGCTTATTTTAATCTTCAAATTACACGTAGATTAAGTTATTCTTTTATTCACGTGCATAATATTTTTTATATCAGAATACAGAATTTAGTATTTTATAAGTGTCCAGTAATTTCTGTGCAACTCTTATCTTCTCATTCAAAGAAGATCATCCATTTTGTTCGGCGGATTGAAATAAAAAATAAAAAGTATGCCAGAAATGAATTACATTTTATTTGAATGGTCGCAATAGTAGGAACATTTGTAAGGCGACAACGCTTTAATGAACTTGAGAACAAAGTATGTCTTTGTTCTCAAATTCATTACAGCGTTGTCGCCTCGATAACGATCTTATCTTTCGATCCACCTAAAGATATATATAATATATCTCCGAACGCAAATCGGCATGACATTGACGCCTTACTAAAAAACAATCCGTTCTATGTGTACTTCAAAAATATGTAATTATTATTGGTGGCCGCTAAAAAAAATATATATCCCAAGATGGGTGATGTTCTTTACTTCCTTATCTTGTTCTTTTGTATCTATAATGTTTCACTTTTCTTACATTGAAAAAAAAACATTCCAGATTGCCCGAAAAATGAGGAGTACTACTTCTGCTATCTATATCGTTGTCAACGGACCTGTGATCAGTTTAAGGAAAAGGCGCCTTGCTTGCCTCTCCTACCAGGATGCTATTTACCTGGTTGTGAATGTGTTGACGGATACTACAAGAATTCGGAAGGCACATGTGTGCCTGAGAGCGAATGTTGTAAGTAGTCAATGATGAATAAGATAACCAGGCCACAGGCCACCTACTGGGCTCAAATTATATGATAAAAAAACAACAAAGAAGGGCACCATAGATACGAAAAGAAGAAGAAGATATTCATGTCGGGCTCCAAGTGATAGTGAATTATACAAGGTGTAAGGTTATGTGGTTTTGCAAAACCACTTAAGGGGTCATTGTACTCATCATTATGAACAACTTTTACTATGGGACCCAAGCTGAAATCGCGAAAAGTAATCAGTTGTTCTCTACATTTATGCTCGCATTATCGTCATCATCAAAATGTACTAAACAGCAGATTTTTCTTACGATTTCAAGTTTGGTCCCATAGTAAAAGTTGTTCATAATGATAAGTACAATGACCTCTCAAGAGGTTTTGCGCATTTAACGTTACACGTTGTATATATAATAATATATACATATTAATATTACGTTTAAATGTCTGTCAACCAGTCGACTGAGGAAAAACTGTTGTGGTTGTCCTAACGTTATAGGCACTCTTTGTAGCCAAAGTTATATGTAGCTACTGTTTAATATCTACGTAACTCGTTGTTATTTTCCTTTTTCAGAATCACGACGACCATTATTTCCAAGGCCGATAGAAGAAATCTGTTTCGATAACTTGCTTTTGTAGGTACTATAAATATTTTTTATAAATTTATTGTTTCTTTTTCACAATTTGTGTGTCTGCAATCTAATTGTTGAGCTACTAATAATATGTTCAAGGAAGTATAATAATGTAGTATAATATACAAGACATACATACATGGATATGTACAAGCAATAATAAGAGTAGAATGGTCGTTAGTCGAATTATGATTTTAGCATCATTTGACTAACCACTAAAAACACTTCTGATAATTCAGATCATTGGTTAAACATTGGGACACTTAATATCGTGTCCTGCGTGTCCTGTCAGCTGCACGTTACAGGAACTGGTGGACGCTGGTGATGGCGCCAAACAAGTAGCCGAATTCTGGGCCGAGTCCATTTAGATTGCTATCGACACGCTAAGAAGAAGAAGATTGGTTAAAAATAATCAGCCTATAATGTTCCCACTGCTGGGTCACTCACCTTCTCTCAGTGAGAATGAGTGGGCCATAATTTACCACGCGGACCCAGTGCGGCCTGGCGGATGTCACATGTCTTTGAATTTTTGTTCTAGGACGTGCCGGTTTCCTCACGATGTTTTCCTTCACCGTTTTGAGAGTAGTGGTGATGAATTAATTTACACAAAGTAAAGTGGCTGCTTGGGATAGAACCCATTTGGTCGTTTTACTGGGTCACAACTGCTCTCTGCTCACTGATCATCGGCAAATCTGTGGTTATTAATAAACTTTTTATATATTTATACAACTCACACTTCACTACACAACACATTGACTAGCCAAACAATAAAACTTATAAATAAAAGTCAGACGCCTGACTAGATCATTGTAATTGCCGGCATCATCCTTGACTAACGTTACTATAGCAATGGCGTCCAATATGTTACCTATTTGTTTGTTCGCAGTAGTTTTAACTATTGTTTCTGCTGCTCCACCTGATCAGAAGCCTTTTGGTAAGTCTTTGTTATTTGTACTTATTTTTATACTGCTGCATCTGTATCCTAAATGCGTAACACACTATCAATTAGAATCTATATTACTAATACATTGCTTCATATGTTAAAAAAATGTATCTGCTCAACAACGTAATAACGCAATGGATGTGATTGAACTGACAAAATGAGAGATTGTGTGTTACGCAAATACCCCTCTGGTTAGACTGGAAGGCCAGTGCAACGTCCCCAATGTGGTTGGGAAAAGCTAGGCAGGTGATATATGGTACTTCTTTGACTGTGGAAATATTATTTTTAAACAAAAAATACAATAAAGAAATGTTGGCCTTCATAGTTATTAGTATGTAGTTGCAGTATACACTAATTCTGGTCCTGACTTCACCATTTGATACCTAACCTTTAATGACCCCCAGACAGTGTTTAAATTTTTAAGCGTGTTGTTTGCTAATAATCAAGTCTATTAATATACGCTGTTTGATTTTTTCCTTTGTGGCTTTTGAGTTTTTATTGTTCATTTGTTTTATAATGATTTTTTGGTTGCGCTTAGATTATTAAGCATCTTTTATTTGCATATTTTACTCAAACTCAAAGCATTTATTTCAATTAAACCATTTACAGGCACTTTTGAATTGTCAAGAAGTTGGTCAGTCAGATAATATGAAGCTAGCCTAGTTGCCCATTCCAAGGCGTAGGTGGAGTGACCTATGGAGAAGAAAGGGCAATAAACTCCACGGACACTCTTTTAAATTACATTTTTACAAAAATATTAGTTACATCATTAATGTTGAATTTATAATTTTATGTGAGAACGATGTAAAAAAGACGTACGTAAAAGCGTCCAGAGTACAGCAAATAGTAACAAAACAACAATACAAAAATAAAATAATTAAAAATAAGCCGAGGCAGCTAAGTGATGATCAGCCCCAACTGACGGCGCCCGTTCACGAACATGACGCATAGATCAGCACCATTCAGCTCAACCATTTTGAAGGGAGCTAAACGATCCAACATACACGCCACCGTCAGCGAGACATTTGTGTGAGCATGACATACTATCAGCCGCCAGGGCACATTCAAGTCAATGGAAGACATATTACCCCGGTAAATGGTAGCTCTATAGTACATACCTAGAACTCACATATCATCTACCTCATCTGCCTAGCCTTTTCCTATGTTGGGGTCAGCTTCCAGTCTAACAAGCTAGTCTTACAAGCTGAATACCAGTATTTTACATCGAGCGACAGCCTATCTGACCTCCTCAACCCAGTTACTGGGTAATACGATACCCCTTGGTAAGACTGGTTGTCAGACTTTCGGGCTTCCGACTACCCGTAACGACTGTCAAAGATCAGAATAACAGCCGGAATTAACGGCTTAACGTGCTTTCCGAGGCACGGAGGGGTCACGGTATATAAAGATGGTCACCCATCCGCGGCAAGCGTAGCTTAACCTGATCGATCGACCTGTGCAGCTGTTATTATTTAGCCACGGGCAGCTCTTTAGCCACGGGCCCCTGTTTAGCCACGGGCCCCTCACATAGAACTCACATAAAGGTAGCATATCAATATTCTAGGACTGAGGTCGGTCAAGGTTACAAAGATTTGTCTAAATAATCTTTAGTGTAACTGTCCTTTCAATCATTTTCAAAAATTTAAGAATGTTATCAGTCTGATCTCAGTCTAAATCTTTCAAAAATACCTCTAATTTCCCTATATTTTTGACAAGTTTTTGACATCGATTGCCGCTGAGATGAGATTGTGACTAGATTTTGCATAATTACGGGAATCGGCGTTCTGATGCTTAGTGTGATTAATGACTTCCTGTGATCAGTACTTATAACAAAATAATTACCATCAACATGATTGTGTAAAGATATTTGTATGCTTGAAAAAAAAGAATCATGTAAACCGTCATTGTGTCATGTGTATCTTTATCGTTGAAAGTATTTTTCCAATTAAACCGACGTTCGCACTGATGTAAAAATATCGCGGCTTGATCGCGGCTAGATTTTATCGTGCAATAGATTTTCAACTCTCTGTGTTGAGCCTACCATTGAGAATCCAACAGAGCGTCAAAAAACCATACTTTTGGAATTTCAATACAAACAGTGCCAAAATATCCAGGCGCGATATTTTTACGTCCACGCGTACGTTGGCTTACTTTTTCCTCTTTATTAAATTTCAGATTGCCCTGCCAATGAGAAGTATTACAAGTGTGAATTGGCAGAGTGCTACCAGACATGTGATCATTTGAAAAATCCACCTCCCTGCCCCTCCATTGCTGCAAATTGTTACAAACCTGCGTGTCTTTGCGAAGAGGACCACCTAAGGAATTCTGAGGGCAAATGTGTGCCTTCCAAACAGTGTTGTAAGTGATTCTTCTTCATATTATATGGGATCAAATTGTATTAGCTAGCGAAATTCCGCAGACATCATCTGCCTAGCCTTTTCCCAACTATGTTGGGGTTGGCTTCTAGTCTAACCGGATGCAGCTGAGTACCAGTATTTTACATGGAGCGACTGCCTATCTGACCTCCACAACCCAGTTACCGGGTAATACGATACCCCTTGGTAAGACTGGTTGTCAGACTTTCGGGCTTCTGACTACCCGTAACGACTGTCAAAGATCCACGAATGGTAGCCAGGACCAACGGCTTAGCGTGCTTTCCGAGGCACGGAGGGGTCTCGGTATGTAAAAATGGTCACCCATTCACAGACCAACGATTTCGATCAAACAATAAATAAATAAATTTGATTTGTTTTGTGTTTGGGGTCATCAACCGCAGTCACTTGAAATATCAGTAGCAAAAATATCAGTATCAAAAATCCGTTTTTTTTTTGTGTCAACTTCGCAGGTGTGATCACCTGCAAAGTTGACACAAAAAAAACAGGTATTGAAATCTAGACACTTAAAAAAAAACTAGAAGCTTTTACTCCTGTGAAATGAGAGGCCTATCCAGGCTGGAAATGGCAACTTTGTACTTTTGGCTGGTTATGTCCTATGGAACAAATGGCGGTAACCACTTTCCAATAATAGGATCGTTAATCTCTATAAATGTTTTATGATAAGAAAAAAAGTAGACATCCTTGTTGATTTACAATTTTATTGACCTTGCTATACCGCTATAAATCTCCACATTTACCTACTTATTCGTGATTTTGAGCTGAAGGAAAATTATTTGAACTTTAATAATTTTCTAAAAATGGCCTTTGAACGCGCTTTGCTTTGTATAAGGAAATGATTTCTTCACCTCTCCTCTCAAAACGCTGAAGAAAAACATCGTAAAGAAACTTTCTTAGTGGATGCCTACTCTTCACAAAGAAAACACTCTGCAAATTTCATGTCTCTAGGACCAGCGGTTTAGACTGTGCGTTGATAGATACCTATCAACGCACATTCAAAATTCAAAGTCCTCACTGACTGATATACATCAGTCAGTGAGGACTTTGAATTTTATATTATACAAGGTGTAACGTTAAATGCGCAAAACCTCTTAAGGGGTCATTGTACTCATCATTATGAACAACTTTTACTATGGGACCCAAGCTGAAATCACGAAAAAAAATCAGTTGTTCCCTACATTTTATGCTCGCATAACTCGTCAAAATGTACTAAACAGCTGATTGTTTTTTGCGATTTCAAGTTTGGTCCCACAGTAAAAGTTGTTCATAATGATGAGTACAATGACCTCTTAACAGGTTTTGCGCATTTAATGTAATACGTTATTAATAAAGGTGTCAAAATAAAATTATTAACAGAGTTTTGTTTATTGTTCCAGGACCCGAACCAGTGCACATTCTACTTCCATGACCGACTAAATAAATGTTAAAATGTTCATCTTTAAATAAAAACATATTTGTATAACATTGTTTTTTTACTTATCTATTACGAAACGAACATGAAATAATTTTGAACTAACTGGTGTTGGGTCCAATGTTTCACAATAATCTTTGGTTTCAAATAATTCCTTTTATTTATTTTTCGTTTAGAGATAAGTTAATTGATTACCTACTTCTGATTATCCATTTCATCCTATTAAAATCATAATGGAAAAATGCAAGTAATTTAAATTTCCAATTCTTACGAGTTGTAAGTCGTGAGTTCGAACCCAGGTAGGCTTTACTTGTGTAAATAATTTCATCACCACTGCTCTCAAAACGGTGAAGGAAAACATCGTGTAGAAACCGGTATTTTCTAAAACTAAAAATTTGAATACATATTGTGACCGCCAACCCGTACTAAGCCCTCGTGGCCTATTGTGGTCTATTATGGCTCCCTCGCACAGATAGGAGACCTCTCGGCAACAGGAACATTATAGGCAGATTATGCTGCGCTATGTGAGAAAAAGGCATTCTATTTGTAGATGCGAATGGAATGTGGAAGAAGTAGCCACTGCCTGAAGGCTACGTGATGAGTTCAGAGTGATACTTTTGATCGAAGTTGGGAACAATTGATGCAGCAATTGGCAATATTTATCAGAAAAGTGATGTCATTAACATGGCGTCTGTTTTCCAGAGGTAGAAAATGGTATCATTTGTAACGATGACAGTAGGTAATCCGTTGAGCATTGCTTTGTCTGTCTTTGTTTTATTTTTGCTTTGTATATAATATAAAGATCTAAAAAACTTTTTCTAAATGCTTTCTATTCTAGACTTATATACGTCATATTGAGGGTCCCATACTTGAGAAGCGCCAATACTTTTCATACGTACTCAGCCACCTAGGCTGAGTACGTATGAAAAGTATTGACGCCGATTACCTTGTTCACAAACTAAACTAAATTTAAGTTCAGTGCAACTTTTTCTTTCTATATCATTAAGAAAAGGACAGAAGATAAATATTAGTTTAGTCCTGTCAAATTTAGATACTCCATAGACAAGTTCAGACGAGATTAAAAACTTTGGCTACTAAAAATACGTCAATTTACGTCAGGCGCTGAGTAATTTGACAGGACTAAACCAATACTTATCTTCTAAATGAAATAGAAAGAAAAAGGTGCACTGAATTTAAATTTAGTTTAGTTCGTGAACAAAGGAATCGGCGCCAGCATATAGTACTTTGAGAGGTTTTAGAGAAGAGCAAGTTGATCTTATTATGAATCCTAGCGACTGATATTTTGTTGCAACATTTAACATGACATAAAATATGTATTAGTCTACAAAGTAGGCCTTTCCATTAGACGTCATTTAGCTCGTTCATTTATCTCTCGTATTCAGCTGCTGTACCATCCCGCGGAAATTGGCACTCCCTCTAGCGTGGGGACGTCCTACCCTACGGTTGTCTTTCCGCGGTCTCCACTGGAAAAGATTCCTACCGCAACAAGCATTTATACGGCTTAAATGGCCTCTTCAGTTTCCTTATTCTGTTGGCTAAAATATTTTAATTACTAACAAAGTGTTAAACTTGATTTATTAACACGACTCGCACATTGCCAAACTTTATGACAGTATAAATAAAAAGGCGGATTCGTCATTATATTATTGTCTTCGTGGGCATCATCTTTGACTAACGTTACTATGGCGTCCTATGTGTTACCAGTTTGTTTGTTCGTTGCAGTTTCGACTATAGTTTCTGCTGCACCAGCTGAAAAGAACCTTTTTGGTAAGTCTTTATTACTTGTTTCCACTGACCTTTTAAGGGGCTACCTCGAAAATCTAAAATCCTCGAAAACCTACAAAGCGAGCGAAAGTGATGGAATTACTTTTGAAACGCAAAAGAAGAGTGATGGCTATAGTGTGCGTGCGCTCGGAATAAAACGACGATGTGCTAAAAAGAATTTACTTTTTTTAAGCAAAATAAATGAATTATATTTAAAATTAGTTTGAGTAAACTTTGATATGATAATTCTCTATGTTTTAAAGTAAATTCCATTGAATAACTAATAAGCGTTACGCCGTGATGTCGAAATAAGTAAAAAAAATATAACTTGGCAATTTTTTTGTATCGACAAAAATTCATTGAATCGTGTATTCCTTTTACGTGATTCTAGATCAAAGAGTCAAAAAACATATAATACGAAAATGTTAAATCCCTATTCCACATACTTAATAAGTTACACAAAAAAGAAAAACCACATTTTTTTCAATATATCACCTTAATTAGTTCTTGTTTCTATTTTATTGGTATGTTGAAAACCGCATTCTACTACACAATTTGTTTATATTATGGATGAAGAAATTAAATTAATTATTTATAGTCTTCATGGTTTTTTTTTTAAATCTCGAAAACATTTTCTTATGAGACATGACAACTTTAGATTAGTACTTGGATGTGTTTTCTTTTTTATGAGTTTATGATTCTTAAATAGTGAAGAAACATTATACATGCCGGGGGTGCTTATCCGGTGCTTATCCGTACCGTTGCTAACTTCTGACAAAATACAGTGAACTAAATTCGTAAGAATTAAGTGGTTAATTAATTAGTTCGGTGTGGCTTTTCCAACAGATGTCATCTGCGATACCCCGCGTCTTAACTGAAAGCGCACGCTGAATTCGCGTGACAGTCGCTTTCGGTACGAACGCGATATTAGAGTTTGAAATATTTATGATTTTCCTTGCTTTAGATCATTAAGTTTCTATAGGTATATCTTCTTTACATATTATATCTTCGAATTATTTATAACATGTGGAATAGGGAGAGGGAGATCTTTGCCCTGCAGTAGGACAATACAGGCCAGTTAGATTAGATTTATAATGTAATATCGAAAAATTAGTATTTCCTCTCTAATATTTCAGATTGCCCTGAAGGCGAGCTGTACTACCAATGTCAAACTGAGGAATGCTTTAAGACCTGTGCTGAATTGAAGCGTCCACCCGACTGTCCTTCGTTTCAAGCTAGTTGCTTTGATCCAGCCTGTATTTGTGATTATGGTTACCTTAGAAATTCCGTGGGCAAATGTGTCCATGTAGATAAGTGCTGTAAGTGGTATCATTTGAAATGATTGGCCTTATTACAATCGACATGATTTAAATCACCGGGACAGTTTCTTGTGATAAGAACGTATCTGGGATTGAAATACAGTTCTACAAAACTGACAATTTAGTCCGTTACTAAGTCGACAGTGTATTAAGAACGATAACGTTACTAACTACGTCGGAATAACTATCGAAATTAAAAAACCGGCCAAGTGCGTGTCGGGCCACGCACAGTGTAGGGTTCCGTAGTAGCCCGTTATAACAATGTAGTACGATTCTGTTGTTCTTTATTCTGAATAGGTAAAAAAAAAACATATTTTGGTTTTCAATGCAAGTATTTACCCATTATAAACAAGCAACTACTTTATCTTAGTCACTTTAAAGGATTAATGCTAAGGATTTTGTATTTGGTACAAAATTATCCAACACCCAAGTTCAACGACTATTACTGCTAAACTAATAAAGTTATCTTAACCGCTATACTTTTCCTTTAAAGTTCATGATATGCACTATCACCGAGAATTTTTCCAGATTTGTCAAGCCCGTAGTTTAGCTTTTAGAGGGGGGAGGACGCCCTACTGGAACAAAAATTTGCACTTTAAACTTTAATATTTCGTAAATGGAGCATTAAATCGAAAAATAATTGTAGCAAACCCTAAGCCATTTTAGAAGACCTATTCAACGATACCCCGATGGGGTAGATGATGAAAAAAATATTCATCCCCACTTCACATGTAGGGGAGCTACCCTAAAAAATAATATTTTCCAAAATGTTATTTTACCACTTTGTTGGCGTAACTGATATCCTACAAAATTTCAGCTTTCTAGTGCTAACGGTCACAGAGATTAAGCGAGGACGGACAGACAGACGGACGGACAGACAGACATGGCGAAACTATAAGGGTTCCTAGTTGACTACGGAACCCTAAAAATGGCTCTGACTGAACCGAGTTTGAACATCAACCTTGTTTTTAGTAGGACGGTTTATCTTTAGTCTAGTTTTAGTAGGTAGGTACAGACGCCAGCACATCAATCTACCCGAAACTGTCAAATTTTCCCAATCGACTTTGATCCTTATGCATTAGCGATAAAGTTGAAAATCTATTAAAGAAATTTGACAGATTGTAGTAGCTTGATGTGCTGGCGTCTGTACATTTTAGTTTTTAGTTTAAGTTCGTATTTATATCATTCCAATTTATACTTATGAGCAGCATCATATGGATGGGTGCCCGTGAAGTTAAGTGGTTAAGTTAAGTGCCCATCACATATTGTAACTGTATCTCTAAGGATAGCAAAATTGGCAATGCTTCATTAGCCCATCATCTGCATAGCCTTTTCCCAACTTTGTTAGGGTCGGCTTCCAGTTTAACCGGATGCAGCTGAATACCTACCAGTATTTTACATGGAGCGACTGCCTTTGCTTCAAAAGCCCATGTTGGTAAATTCTCTAAATCATTATGTTTACCTATGTATTTCTGATTTCTGTTCGCTATCAGTCCTTCGAAAAATATTGCTGACGAAGAACCCAAAAAGGACCTTTTTATCTTTTACCACTGCATTCCGATCATTGTAGAAGACTCTTTGGAACAATGGATCATGTTTTTTTATTGCCATTTTCAACTTGCGGTCAATCCGACGCGAATTCGCACATTTTACGTAAACTTGCTTCGTAATTATAATTTTAATTAACATGGGATAATAGCGCTGGGTTTAACAGAATTTGCATGTAGATAATACTTACTGACCAAAGTATTAAAGTTTAAATTGTGTCTTTTTGTTTCAGCATAATTGGCAGCAGCTACATAGTCCATTATCGACTACAGAAAATCTGATTTCATGAACAATCATTATTTCATTAAATTAAAAGTAATCATGAAGTGTTTTTTTTTCTTAGGTAGGTAACTTACTTTTATAAAATGATGACCTGTCGGAATCGTTTCTTTTTTAGTGTAGAAAGAATTTGTATGAGGCGATTTTAAACTTTTACTTATAAGAAAAACAGAATATTTATAAGTATCTAAATATTCAATGTGTAATTTCAGCAGCATCCGGTTAGACTGGAAGCCGACCCCAACATACATATAGAAAAGGCTAGGCAGATGATGATGATGATGATTCAATGTGTAATTTAAATGGTGTTGAACCAAACCACGATAAAAATCTGCTGCTCCCAGGCGAAGGTTCCATGCTACTCGATTCCTACCGACTTCTCTTTGAAAAATGGCTCAGTATTCTATAGACAAATAATATAGTCATATTATAGATATCTACTCCGGCTTACCTCTTACAAAAATTGATCCTTCGCTACTGGTGGACATACCTAAATACGTTTAAGTATGCCCACTTAACTAAAAAAAATCTGATGCTTCATTTATGAAGCAGCAGATTTTTTCTTTTTTAGAGTTCCGTACCTAAAGGGTAAAAACGGAACCCTATTACTAAGACTTCGCTGTCTGTCCGTCTGTCCGTCTGTCCGTCTGTCTGTCACCAGGCTGTATCTCAAGAAGCGCGATAGCTAGACTGTTGAAATTTTCACAAAGTATGTATTTCTGTTGCCGCTATAATAACAAATACTAAAAACAAAATAAAATAAATATTTAAGGGGGCTCCCATACAACAAACGCGATTTTTTTGCCCTTTTTTGCTCGATATCAAAAACGGCAACAGGTAGGCACTTGAAATATTCACAAAATACTCAGTTGTATTTTAACTTTAATAGTAAATAATAAAATTAAAATATAATAAATATTTTAGGGGGGCACCCATACAACAAACATGTTTTTTTCGGCGTTTTTGCCTTGTGGTACGGAACCCTTCGTGAGCGAGTCCGACTCGCACTTGGCCAGTTTTTTAGGGATGTTTCCATAGTAACAGTTGTTCATAATGATGAGTACAATAACCCCTTTTCATGTTTTCAGTTATTTTAACTACACATTTATTTATCAGCATGTTTTTAAGTGTAACGAAAAGCAAAACTATAAATTGTTTCTATAAATACGTTGTCTTATTTGATATACCTACCTATTAATGATATTCATTAAATGTGGTTAGCAGTTCTCTGATGCCGAACTCATAGTTCCGCTTAAACATAGAGACTGTAATAATAGTATCCTATTTGTGACGTTATAACAAAGCAATCATGTTATATCATTTTCAATAGAATTAATGTTGCAGTTATTCGAAGCATTTTTTTGGTTTCGTTCAATATACATTGAACTGCTATTGAATGACACATGCGTACCCAATTTCTACAGGGTTATTGGTAAAACTTTAACAACCTCTTAAGAGGTCATTGTACTCATTATTATGAACAACTTTTACTATGGGACCAAACCTGAAATCACAAAAAAAAAAATCTGCTGTTCCCTACATTTATGTTCGTCTAACTCGTCAAAATGTAGGGAACAGCTGTAAACAATAGTAAAAGTTGTTAATAATTATGAGTACAATGACCTCTTAAGAGGTTGTTAATGTTTTACCAATAACCCTGTATATTCGTGTAAACCATCGATTTCTAGGTTTAATTCACATTAGACGGTTTTATCCGACATGGCAGTGAAATCCGTCTATTTTACATTTTTTCAAAACTAGTGTCTAGTTTATAAACTGATAACGTTTTAACGTAAGTTTCTATTAATAGTCAACTAAATGTTTGATCACCCAATATAATCAAACTTGTCTAAAACATTATAGAGATGGCCAAATTTGGCTAATGAAGTAAATTTTTAATGAAGTATGAAGGGTCTTCGCCCCATTGACCTTAATAATATTCTTGGAAAAGATAATTATTTGTAAACAAAGATGCTAGAAGTAAATAAAGAGCAAAAAGTTACTTTTTGTACTTATGAGCTAAGTATGATGTATTTTTATCCGACTTCAAAATAGTGGGAGGTTATGCTTTCGTTGATTTTTAGGGTTCCGTAGTTCCTACAAGGAACCCTTATAGTTTCGTCGTCTGTCTGTCTGTCCGAGGTTTTGCTAAGAGACCTTTAGTACTAGAAAGCTGTATTTTTTTTACGACATAGTGGTAAAATAAAAATTTTGAAAATATTTTTTTTTAGGGTAGCTCCTACACGTAAAGTGGGGATGAATATTTTTTACGTCTTCTACCCCATCGTGTGGGGTATCGTTGAATAAGTGTTCTAAAATAACTTGGGGGTTGTTAAAACAATTTTTCGATTTAATGCACCATGTACGAAATATTAAACTTTAAAGTGCAATTTTTTGTTTCAGTAGAGCGTCCCCCCCCCCCCTCTAAAACCAAAACTGCTGGCTTGAAAAATCTGGAAAAATTCACGATGATTTCATGAACTTTAAAGGAAAAGTATAGAGGTTAAGATAACTTTATTAGTTTAGCAGTAATAGTCGTTGAACTTGGGTGTTGGATAATTTTGTACCAAATACAAAATCCTTAGCATTAATCTTTTAAAGTGACTAAGATGAAGTAGTTGCTTGTTTATAACGGGTAAAGACTTGCATTGAAAAAGAAAATATGTTTTTTTTAATATTCTGAATAAAGAACAACAGAATCGTACTACATTGTGATAACGGGCTACTACGGGACCCTACACTGTGCGTGGCCTGACACGCACTTGGCCGGTGTTTTTTGTAAATATTTTTCGTTACAAGCAGGATAACGGTCTCCCAACTTTTTTTCGACATCTCTCTATTAAGAGCTTCTTAGAAATCTCCAAGAGCCTTCCAAGATGCTGAATGCCACTTAGGTAAAGTTTTCTGTAATGATATTTTTAAGAATATTGTATTGGATTTTTTGGTCCAAATTTCTTTATTTTATAGCCAACAAAAATTTCAGGGCTTGTGCACGGACATTTTTTTCTGGTACACTTTAAAAGCCTCAGTACCGTAAAGCCCAGCGGACTTCAAGACCGCTTGCTGAATAATTGAAGCACCCTTTCACTATGTTTAGGGAACCATCCTGTAGAATTTGGGTCACGAGCATAAACCTAGGATGAGAGTACCTACTTTCATCCTAGGTTAGATACCTGTTTACGTAGACTTAAGGGTCAAAGTAAGTATGGATAAATATTTTTTGAATATTTAGTTTTTCATACCTTTAAGTTGGTGAATTGGTAATAGAGTTTTATACACACTGATGGCACTTTATTCGACGACTGCCTTACTTATAAATCCACGCCTAAACACCTAAACAACTTAACGAATTTCGATTAAATTTGGCAGAGAGATAGATTGCATCCCGTGGAAGAACGTAGGATAGTTTTTATCCCGATATTCAAACGGAACCGACAATTATGCGGGTGAAACCGCGGGGCGCTGCTGGTGACTTATATCGTGAAATCAACCGTAAATACACACATCAAAAGTGTCTAGGGATCAAGCATTTTTATGCGGATTTCTTGAGATTGAGATGTGGCTTTGTAATAAATTTATGATTTTATAAATTTATATGGATCCTTTTTGGTGCATTTCATAATTTGAATCAGGAACTGTGAATCAAATTCGAGTAAAAGATGAAAATCAGCTGTCAATATTTTCCCTATAAAAACATACAACGCATTGAAGACATTATTAGTGCTACTGTTTCCCTACTACTGATTAAAACCAACGTTATTATGGAGCGGCGACGTCATTTAAGCAGGGAAGAAATGCTCAGAGCCGTGGGAATGATAGAAGCTGGTTCCCGGCAACGTACTGTGGCTTTAGCTCTGAATACAAGTCAGAGTGTTATCAGTCGACTTTGGACACGTTACCGAAGCACTGGTACCGTGGCTGAGCGCCATGGAGGACGGTATCGCTGCACCACACGGAGACAAGACCGATACATTCAAATCTTAACTCGAAGAGCTCCAACAATAACCGCCATGATGTTAGCCGTGAGGCTTCATCACTCTTCAGGGAACTTAATTAGCGACCAAACAGTCAGAAACCGCTTGCATGAAGTGAACCTTCATTCCCGAAGACCGCTACGGGTACCACCTATAGCAATGCACAATCGTAGGATTCGATATCAATGGGCTCTTGAACACAGAAATTGGGCAGAAGAACAATGGCGTTTCGTGTGCTTTTCTGATGAGTCTCGTTTTGGTATGAGACCGGATACAAGACGTATACGACACTGGAGAACCCCTGGACGCCAACAGCGATTAAAATCCTGCCAGGAAGTCCATCCTTATAGTGGTGGAACCATCATGGTATGGGCGGGTATTTGGATCGGCGGAAGAACTGAGTTGATTTGGATCAGAGGCAACCTCAACGCTCAAATTTATGCTGAGACGATTGTATCAGACGTCATCGTTCCTCTACAAGTGCAAATCGGTCCCTTATTTCAGTTAATGCATGATAATGCACGACCGCACACCGCAAGAGTTGTAAGACAGACTCTCGCCGCAGCTAACATCAATGTCCTGCCCTGGCCTGCTCAGTCGCCAGACTTGAACCCGATTGAGCATGCATGGGATACCCTCCATATTCGGCAGAGCTCTTCTCTGTGTGAGAAGAGCTCTGCCGAATATGGAGGGTATCCAGTCGCAAGAAGACCTTTTTTTGTTGTTGCAACGAACATGGGCGGCCATTCCACAGCGTGATTTGGATGAACTCATTTTGAGTATGCCAAACCGATGTTCTTGTGTTGTTAGTGTTCGCGGTAGAAACACGGATTATTAATTGTTTAAGTTACCCAATAAAATTTTAAAGAAAACTGTTATTTCAGTCTTTTTTTCGAACTTTTGTGTTAGTGGTTCAAATGTCAAAAATCCCTTTATTAGGAAAATGGCAAATTTCTTTATTAATGCAAAGGTGACTTGGTTTATCGTTACTGTGACAAACGAAAACACTTTATTTGATGAATCCTTAAAGAAAATTTTAATTAATATCAATCAGGAGAAAAGTTATTGCAAAAATATATGTTGATCCCTAGACACTTTTGATGTGTGTATATTCTGTAAGAAGCTGGCTTAGTAGACATTGGACTTATTCACGAAATGACCTGCGGTGCTATTGTGTAAAAATCTCACCCTAAAAACTTAGGTGAAGTGAGCGTGGAGTGAGCTGTCAATAGTGTCAATTCCTAGCAAAAACAAACTCACTTCAACTAAGTTTTCACGTTGATATTTTACAGAATCGGCATGCTGTAGTCGTTTCACCGTGAAAACATAGGTGACGTGAGCTTGAAATATGCTGTCAACAGTTTCGATCCCTATCATCAGGTGGAAAGTCTTCATGCACATTTCATCTTCGTTTTCACGTTCAGATTTTCACAGAATAAACCGGTATGCGGTGCTCAGAAAAAAACAAAATTGATTTGAAAGAAAGACAAGAAAGACAAGAAAGAAAATACGTATATTTGCGGTAAACCTGACGCAGGGAAAGAACACAAAAAAAATACCAAGTTAAGAGAAAATATGGGAAAACAGCTATCGCTCAGCATACAGCTAAAACCCTATGCGAGACAGAGCCCCAACGTTGGTTGTCAGCGACAGCCCGCGTTGCGTATTTCCATTCTATACAAAGCCAGAACGCAAGGGCGTGAAAGTAATGGCGTATGGATTAGAAATCACTTTTTTACTAAGGTCTTCCAATATATACAAGAGTAGTACGCAAACACTGCGTATGGTTTGTAGTGACCTAATTAACTACCTGATTCCATAATATACAGTGCCAGTACGCATACGCAAGCAGTTGCATGCTCGCCATTTTGATTTGTTGACCTCCGTATAATATAACCTTCGAAACAGATAATGTCATATCAAAAATAGTCAAATTTTTTAGTATTTTTTTACGGTAAAAATAAACGGGATATTATTAATTGCACATCAAATAAATAATCACCTATAAATTTACTTCCATCATTTATATAGGTACTTCTTTATATCAAAAATACGACAATCATATCATAAACACTGACTGCACAGCAAATTAAGGAGCTTATATGACCTAAAGCGCGGTCATTGTCGGACTGCATAGAAAAGAAAGAAAAGCACGATGACACAACGCTGGTAATTTATTGCAAAATATGAAGCAATTATTTAATCACAAAAATCAAATGTTTGGACCAAAAACTGAAAACAGTAGTGTTTTGGTATGGTTCTTGTAGAATAATCTGACAAAAAATTCTGTATATTAGTATGTTTTTATTGTAAAAATAAAGTTTTAGAGGTATCTTCATGATTTTTTTCTATCATATCAAATTAGTTTTATTATGTTTTCAACACACTATCTACCTAGCATACATCCTGAAGAATATCATATATTTTTCTGATTTTTTTTTACTGTAGTCGATCATATACTTTTATTGTTTCTAATACTTTCGTTTTTTTGCGTTTATGTTCTGTAAGCGTAAGTGAGGGGCCACCCAGGGTATCAAAAACCTAGCCGACACAAAGGAGTGAGCGCAGAATAGCGCGAGTGGCGACATGGCTGACAGAAAACGAGAGACAATTCAATTGCGAGCGTAGCGAGCGCGAGCGCGACGAGCAGAGTGAGGAGCCAGAACAAAATAATATTTTATTAAACTATATCTCAACTCTTGTCAGGCGTAAGTGATGTAGGTTTGGAACCGGGACCATACACGTTACAAACTATAAACGAGCAGTGCACAAAATTCGTGTATACATTGTAATGGCAGATTTAAAAATAGCAATACAAAGAATACGCGAGCGAGCAATTTCCTATGGCTGCGTTCTGGCCTTGTATAGAATGGAAAGACTCGCCGGCGTTGACGTGATGACGTCAACCGGTGCAGTTTACTATAAGGTATAAAAACAACAATCAAAATAAAAATATTTAATAAAAATTAACCATTTGCAATTAATTACATTTTTGCTGCCACCTCAGACGGGCAGTACAGTTTCTTTGTTCTACACAGAACAATACAAAACATGGTAGCACAGTTTGCGAACTCTATTAATTAAACGCAGCCATTTCCTCTGTGGGTCTCATAAATAACAAAATATAATGCAGCCTTCACAAGTAGATTGCGACTGTGTTTAACATGGAAACTAACATTTTGCCCGTAGTAATTCTAAGCTGCCTAGTGCATGTACGTAACCCAAATTAAAGTTAATTACACTGCCCTCAAACAAAAACCGTCTGCAAAACAGAATAGCAACGACTATTTTTACAAGCCAGGAATATAGTTACACTTACGTGCAAAAAAATGACTTACCAAAATACACACACTTAATAAAATTCAAAAGCAAATTTTACGAAGATTGTCGCTTCAATTCTTGCAAGGGTCTGTATTATGAAGATATGCAAAATGTCATATAATTTTAATCAATAGGTACTAAGGAAAAAATGGTTGTTCAATTTCATTAAGATAACACATCTTTTTGCACGCAAGTGTATAACATTTTGTTTTTTTTCCGGAAAATAACTAAATTACTCGTTGGTACACTGGCACAAAGTAAAAACTACCCTCTTATCTACGCTACGCTGTGGTAAACAGTGTGCCTGACAGTTCCTAATTCCACAAAGCCAACTTATCGCTATGTGTAAATAATTTATTATGATAAAAACTACATTTTAGTTTAAAATCAAACGGGATTATACGAGTTTTTATGATATTTTTTTCGTTGTTCCCCTATTACTGGCATAATTTATGTAACATTCTTAACATCGTTGGTGTTCATATTTTTTATGAGTATTATACATTCCGTACACATATTTCAAAACAAAAAACCCATTTAAACCGTATCCGCATTTTACATTTCATGATGTAACCGCGAAAAACAACTTTTTTTTTTGTAAATCCATTGCCCGTTACAATATTACCAGTATTTCTGCTGAAATTTCAACAGCGACGCGAATTTTTGTGTACATTCGTGAGTGAGCCGTTTAAATATTTCGTGATATTTATAAACAGTCAGTTGTAATGGCCGAGATATTTTAAATTGCTTCATGAATAGAAAAGGGAAGTTTGCGCTCCAGAATTACGTTTATTTTCGCGTTAGAGCATCGCCGCTTTGCTTCCTAGATGTCGTTTGCAAGTGTTAGAGATGAAAAGGTACGTGAGTTTTGCTCTTAGAGTGTTCTCGCTGTGTATTTCTAGGTAATCCTACATAGTGTAAAAAACCTTTAACGCTTTGCTGAGCGTCATAAAACTACAGGTAGGTATGTGAAGTAATTTGCATAATAAAACCCTTATTTAAAAATTCCAACAAAGCTGGACACTAGTACTGTGTGTCCAATAACAGGGATGAAGCCATTATGCAACCGAAATGACAGCTGTCAAACGCTCCATTTCGCGCCAAAAGCTGACAGCTATGAAACGTCGCCATTCAGCCTATTTAAATGGTTCACGTTCGGATATCCGTACAGAATATGGACTCCGCAAGTTTCTATTGTTGAGCCTCAATGGAGCCACGTAATTTGCATAAGCAAAGTTGAAATTTAAGGAACAATACCCTGCATTATTCGGCTGTAAAGTGCTAGTACAAGTCATGACGGCGTTTAAAGCTTTATTGCACGTAATTCGTGCTTTGTTTTATTTTAATAGCCTTATAACATTCAAACAATGTATAATTATGAAAGTCGTACCTTCAAATTCTATGCCAGCACGCGATTTCTTGTATAAATATTTAATCGAGTTATTTGGTATTAATTTGAATTGTCCTGCTTTGATTTTATCGAGTTGGGTTGTTATTAGGATTATTAGCATTCATTACTAAACTGTAATAAGCCTATAGTTTTAGTTATTTTTGTAGGGTTATTCAAATCGAGTCAATATTTAAAAGCAAAACTTTGCTTGTTCCCTTTTTTTAGCTGATTTGGTTTGGGACGGCTACATATTTTTATTCGTGATGACAAAATGTAAAGACATTTTGTCGCCTTTCAAAATGGTTGTATTTTGAGATTCAAACAACATAGAGGTACGACGGTTAGTGAAAAGTGTAAAGAATCACGAATAGAAGAGTGTAGTTGTCCTGACTCAGATCAGCTAAAAAATGTGAAAAATGAGATAGGACTTTTAGTCATGCGAGCGATGATTTTCAGTCCAATAAAACATTACAATATGCATTCCCAGACAAAAGCAATCAAGAAACTATTTCGTTAATTATTTCCTCATATCTTTCGGCAAGCGGTCGTCTGTTTGTTCAGGAAAATGAGAAGCGTCGCATTCTTGTCGCGACGCTCAACGTTATGCATTTGTTTGTGTCAACAGCACAGCGCCGACGGGATTTATAACCGAGCGTCGTCGGTGAATTAGTTTCTTACAAAAATAGTCTAACTTCCGTTTGTAAGAACAGAATTTTAATTACGAATTACGAGCAAAATGTATCGAATAAAATCTTTTTACAAAAAAAAAACAACCGACTTCCAAAAATAATATTAAAAATTGAAAAATAACTTTAATTTCGGAAGTCGGTGTCTTTGGTTCCGCATTTTCGTTTATTGACACCGACTTCCGAAATTAAAGTTATTTTTCAATTTTTAATATTATTTTTGGAAGTCGGTTGTTTTTTTTTTTGTAAAAAGTTTTTATTTTTCACTTTTTAGTGGGTCCGTTTGTAATTTATCTAGGTTACAATAGTCTAATGTCAACTGCTCATCACTTGTTACAAAATATTGCTTTTCCCGATGTTGGGACGTTCATTCCACTCACCATACGCATTGTGACGAGCATAAATTGCTTAGCAACCATATTAAAGTGAAATATTTGTCATTGAGTAGACGTCCAATGGCCATCTGTGGTCTTCTTCATCAGCTCCACTTTACCAAATGACGATTTCCGAGAGCAAATGCTCAAGTTAATTTTAAAAAATACCCAAATCGTTATAGCTTTGCCTATAAAATTTGAGGGTTTCCCTCGATTTCCATGGGATCCTCTCATCAGATTCCAACTTCATGGTAATGGGACCACCTCGAGAGTATACCCTTTCAAACAAAAAAAGAATTTTGAAAATCGGTTCACAATTGGCGGAGTAATCGCGTAACAAAGACACAAAAAAAAAAAAAAAAACATTCCGTCGAATTGAGAACCTCCTCCTTTTTTGAAGTCGGTTAAAAACGTCCACGTTAGAACATTATTGTGGACTGTTTAAAAGCGTCTTCATATATTTCCATACATTTTATTTCCCTGAGTTACCGTGGACGTCCGCGATAATATCGTCACGTGAGAAATTATAAAGGTGCGTCTACGCTAGACGAGCCGAGCACAAGCGGAGCACGAGCCGAGCATCGTGTTCGCGGCGTCAAGTGTGGACGTACAACGAACCTAAAACGATCACTGTCCTCGAATGAAATAAACCCTTTCCGTCTTATTACAAAACGAGATCTAATTTTAGACCTAGTCTAAACCTTCAAGCCAGTTACTCTATTTTGAACTTTATTCCGACTAACGTAAAGTTCTTAATGCAAAATTGACAACTTAGACTCGGGTTTAATGTCAGTTTTTGTAATAAGAACTTTAGCTTCGTCGGAGTAGAGTTCCTGGGACTAAAGATAAATCTTGTTTTGTAATAAGGCCGTTAGTGTTCGTCAAAAAACCGACAATTGGCGGAGCACAGTCGAGCACGAATCAAATGCTCTAAGCGCGCTCGTTCGAGGCTCGTAAGTCGGTCCACACTACACGAATTTATGCTCGGCTCGTGCTCCGCTCGTACTAGACTCGTATAGCGTAGACACACCTTTAACGCCCATTGTTTGGCTGAGAGCGTTTAGTGAGAAATTGTTATTTACTTATAAATTATTTTTAGTTAATAAGATACTACTTTATTTTAGATTTTAAAGCCTTAAGGTAAAATTAAGTATACGTATCATGAACTTGATTGGGTGTAACTTTATGATAATCATAGTTTTAGTTACAAACTCATATTGTTATTTTATCTACATTTATATTGTACAGTCATCATCACATCATTATTTCAGCTAAAAGACGTCCACTGCTGGACATAGGCCTCCCCCAAAAGGGGGGGGGGGGGGGGGTTGCCATAATCGCCACGCTTGGCAGGCGGGTTGGCGATCGCAGTATGGTATGGTGGTGGAATGCATAGAGAACGCTGCTGCCCATTCTCCGGTACGCCCCGTAGTCGCCTTTTACGACACCCACGGGAAGTATGGGGTGGTGCTATTCTTTAAGTCCGGCACCACATAGACATTGTACAGTGGGCTGCATCAATTGGGTACCCCAGTTGTATGAAAATTTTAATACAACTGGGGTACCCAATTGATGCAGGCCACCGTACATAATATTATTTCTGAAACAGGATGCGCAGCACGAGCCGACGTGTGTGCTGGCCGCCCAGGGTCCGCGCTCCTGTAATGATAATATTCTTACCGTCCATTTAAGATATCTGTATATAGTTATATGTTTAATTAGGTTGTGTGTACCAAATGTCTTAAGAGGATCGCTAATATTGCCGACAAACAGTTATAATTTATTATTATTATTTGATTTATTTTGGACCAAACACTTGTACAAACCTACACATTTTATAAGCCTGCCAATCTGCGTAACTATAAAATAATTATATAAAATTCAAAGTCCTGACTGACTGCCTGATATCGCACAGCCTAAGCCGCTGGTCCTATAGACACATGAAATTTGGAGGGTGTGTTCTTTTTGAAGATTAGATATCCAATCAGAAAGGGTTTTTCAAAATTCCACGCCGAAGAGGATGAATGGGGGGAGGGTGAAAATTCACGCGGACGTAATCGCGGGCAGAAGCTGGTACCTAATTTATATTTGGAACGAAGTTCATTAACGCGGCTGGGGTAATATATTATGTACGAGTGTGTGTGTGCGTGCGAGTATCGCGTATCCACTGACCGCACAGGTTTTCTATTTTTTTTACAATTTATGTAGGTACACATATATACAGGGTTATTGGTAAACATTAACAACCTCTTAAGAGGTCATTTTACTCATCATTATGAACAACGTTTACTGTGGGACCAAACCTGAAATCGCGAAAAAAAAATCAGCTGTTCCTTACATTTATGTTTGTATAACTCGTGAAAATGTAGGGAACAACAGATTTTTTTTCGTATTTCTGGTTCCATAGTAAAAGTTGTTCATAATGATGAGTACAATGACCTCTTAAGAGTTTGTTAATGTTTTACCAATAACCCTGTATAAACAGACAAGAAAATTAGAACAGACAAATAGGTATGAAGGTAATGCTTATTTGTAAAGAAATCTCTTCCAGCATAAGTAAATATATATAGTTAAGAGAGATGTAGACGTTTTCTTTTATGTGGATGTTTTTTGGTTGTCTTTAGCGATATCTATTGGTTACCAATATAATATTACCAATGGGAAATACACTTTATTCTCTAAAATTGAACTTAGTGATTGTGAAACATTCGTCTTTTTACGATAGAAGTCAGAAGAAAGTCAAAGCATTTATTTTAATTGGACCATTTAAATTGCCAAACAGTCTGCCATTTCACAAAGTCACTTACTTTACTTACTTAAGTACCTAACTAAAACTATAAAATCTCAGATTTAATATCACTGAGCAAATATTAAAGTGTAACCACATTATTGGCACAATACTAAAGTGGCACTTAACTTAAACAAACTTGAACTACGTCTAGAAGCACTTATAACAAGCGCACTCATACTTGGTTATTAAGTATTAAGTTTCTACTTTTTCGCACATGTTTACTTCAATCAAACATTCTGAGGTCGTAGCCCGTTGGTATTACATTAGTGTTGTTATTGTAGTGATTTATGTGGCAGATAGAAACTTATTGCATTACATCTCGAAGAAATTATTTTGAAGTGTCTTATCCTATATAATGTTTTTCGTCATTGGTGCGTGGATCTTTTTTTTGTTTTAATCTTTATTTAAAGAGCTTTTTCGCTAGATGCGTATATGACACTCTATAGGTAAACAAAAGGTTAACATTCATTTACATTTGTGCATTTTACAGCTAGGTTTTGCGTCCGTTCTTTAAGGCGAACTCAACCATAATATATTGTAGGAATTATATTATCCGATAACGGGTTTGATAGGTTTATGTTATGCGCGCAAATTTGTGTTCTGAGCGATTGATTCCGGACACATCCATCAAAATATGATACGCCCTCATCTTCGTTATACGTACTGCAAACAGGTGATGTTAACTTTTTCATCTTAAAACCGAATTTATTGTAAGGCATATGTCCTGAACGAAGCCTTTATAATATTGTTAAATCTTCCCTGGTAACAATATACTTATCAATCCAAGGTGAATAATATGAAGGTTGTGAATGGATTGTTCTGTACCAGTTTTATGATTAAATAAAACTTTGAAAGTATTTCCAACCCGGATAATTTTTTAAGTTAGCAAAGTAAAAGTTATAACTTTCTGTTTATAGTTAAAGTTAGTTTCGTGTTTTGGAAAGTCATCCCCCTAAAGAGGTTGAATATGATGAATGATAAAGAGTATGGAAGTTGAATCATTTTTTTGGAAGCTCCATCCTCTAAACTTCCTGACAAGTTGCCGATGAGAAACTCCATAGACTTGTAGCTTAATAAATAAAAAAAAATATGCGCAATTTAAATTACCCTAAATCTACAACAGCTTTTGTTTAGCGGTAAGTACGACTTGCGCAATCTTACCCTACCATTATACTCAACCAACATAGCGACATCTTCAGGTATTGTTTGCCGATCCTTTGAAGCCTGTTCCGATTCGTCCCGTTTTTCCTTACACGGTAGAACAAACAGTGTGTGTACATAATTCTGTTTGTCGGAGAAGATAGGTTTATCAAGTTTCTTTGAAGTGATAAAAGACGGTTTCCTTTTGTCGTCCTTGTATTTGTGATATTTTTAGGATACTGTTTTTGTTGTTGTGGGATATGTTCGGATGAGAAACGGATTCTGCTTTTGTGGGAGAATTGGATTATTAGGATAGGAATGGAAATTTTAAATCAGTACCTTTCTAACCCAGTAAGAATACTCCTCCAGACCGAATTTCGGCCAATCTCAACGAAGACTAGCCTTCGGCGCGGGAGGTATCAAAGTGCACAAGTGTGCGCGCAGACACACTTGCACTCCCTCTTTGCTCACTCTCATACTTCGATGAGACGGTAATCCGACCCGACTAGAGAGAGAGAGATCAGGCGTAGGACCAACGTCTTAAAGTACCATTTTAACCTACTTAGATTATGACTATGAGTTACCGTTATACAGCAATTCTGTGTCCTAGTTTGTTGCATTAAGTTCCAGGTAAACTACAAACAGCAAAAGCCTTATAAAAATATAATTCAACAAGCAATGAGATGCAGCTAGAGTAATTATTGCCAGCAAAGAAATACAATCCGCAATTTTCCTTCTAGCGTAGCTAAAATACAGCCAAGAACTTTATTATTTATAGTTTGATTCACCCTTTTACCTATGGGTAAGGTTACTTTATCATAACCTTTAATATGCGGAAAATATAACCCTCCCATGACTCTTATTTAATTCCCCCATATTTTACACCTAATAGTGCGAGGACAGTAATTTTGTCAAAAGCAATTGAAACAGTAAATTCAATACAGTTGGGGAAAGTTTATACCAATACTCATGCCTAATAAAGATTCCCTTTGAAAGGGGACCTCTTTGAACGTAGGTACCCAAAAAACGTCTATGACTTTTTTCAAAGACCGTATTCATGTCCGCTTTTGTTTGAACTTAGTTTCGGAATGTCTTTGATTAGTAGTCAATGAATGAGGTATAAGCAGATGCTATCGTATTATTGTGAATATACTAAGGCAGTAAGGGTGGCCATCTTTATTACTCAGTCGTTATAAGTTTCTCCTTTAGCGCCAAGAGGTTTTCTTTTAAAATTAGTGCTGTAATATATAAGCACGTGAATAGAGGCGATAAACCGTCTGGACGAAAGTTATTCGAATCGTATTTTATTGAAATAAAAATGTTTGATTTTATATTCTCTAGGTTATACTTCTGTTTTTATTCTGGTGGGAGAGAACGCGAAATGGAATTTTCCTTTTTTTTGTCTTTCGTAGTAAAATTACCAGGTCGAGGTAAAGTCAAAGTTAAAGTCAAAACGTTTATTGCGAACTAAGTGTACAATGTTGGTGTTATGTTATGTTAGTAATTATGACTTAGCAGCCTTTTACAAGCATTGCAATTATCATTTGCCTACCCTTATCATCCTAAATTAGCATGCGTTAAACATTATTATTACTTAATATTTTTTTGTTACTAAGCATTAATGTCATCCTTTTCAGGTAATTTTAATTATAGTTTTATATGAACTTAAATAGGATAGACTAAATCTTATTGTTTGTATAGGACAGGTCGCCACTTTTGTAGATGAGAGAAAATTGCTATTTTAAGCTAGACTCTGAATATTCTTTTACTGAGTAGAAACATTTTTGGATTAGGTATAATTTTAGCCTTTTTAGGGTTCCGTACCAAAATGGTAAAACGGAACCCCTATGTTGAGACTAAGTCTGTCTGTCTGTCTGTCACAGCTGGATATCTCAAGAACTATTAATGCTATCAACTTGAAATTTGGAATAGTTTTAGATAACGTTTGCCCAACTATTTTGCAAATAAGAAACAAATTAAAATATATGTATATTTTTTGCAACCGGGACTTAAAGGGGGTCTGAAAAATTCGAATTGGGGCTACTAGGGCATGTGGGGTATAATATGAAAGAGCGCAGTTTGCACATTTTCATAAAATTTTTTTTAGGACGCATAGTTTCGACTTTTGATGAAAAATGTAAAAACAAATACCGTTCCCCCCCCCTTATCCCCGAAGTTTGCAAAGTGAAAAATCTGAAATTATTCTATGTGATAGAAGTTTATGTAAAGATCACAGGAAAAATAAAACGAAGTCTCTAAATAGCACACTTTTTCAGAAATAATCAACAAAAGTTACATTAGTTCCACTATAGGTCAAGTGATGGCGCTGACAAAACTGCAATATTCTACACCGCAGTGCACTGTGTTAAAATTTCTCTGACGAATATGGGCCTCACCGATGAAAATTTAAAAACATTGGTACGGAACCCTCGGTGCGAGAGTCTGACTCGCTCTTGCACGGTTTTTTTTCGGAACAGTGTTACTGATTTTTCAGTTTTAAATATGTTAGGTACACAGTAGGTACTGTTAAGGTTGTCTGCAAAAGTCGACCTTATATAGTGCAGGCTGGCAATGAAATGCTCTGGTTGCATTCAAACAGTCAACCGAACTTAGAATAAGCTTTCAAACTTTAGTACCTATTAGGTTTTTGTTTAGAAAAATAGTGATGGTGTAGGCGCGTTCATGTAAACACGTTCGCTTCTAATAAACGCAGTAAATATAACATTGTATATTTTTAACACTCCCACGCAATCCACACATCACAGTACTTATCTTTTATGGAGCATATTATAGCGGATTTTCAAAAGGCTAGGGTCTGAATTCCTCTGAATTTCAGGATCAAATACCACATTGGCAAATCTATACATATAATAAAACAGTAACGAAAGAAAAACTGTACAATGTGAATTTTCGAGAAAAAATAAGTAGCTTTTGTTAGAAAAACGTAACTGATGACAAAAAGTGAATTTTTAGAATTTTTGTCTGTTTGTCTGTTTGTCTGTGTGTATGGTACAGCTTCACGCCAAAAGTACTGGATAGATTGAATTGAAATTCAGCAAAAACGTTCTTAGTAAACCAAGGAAGGCTTTAGGCTACATATTATCACGCCGTATGTTATGGGAGGTAAGCAATATTGATTTTAAAATGTGTTTGTTCGTAATTGAATGCACAAAATAATTGAATGCACAAAATGACATGTTTATTTATTTACTAGCTTTTGCCCGCGGCTTCGCTCGCGTTAATTATTATTAAAAAAAAGTAATACATTTACATCCGTCATCTTCCCTTATTTTATCCCCATGGGGGTAGAATTTATCAAAATCCGTTCTTAGGGGATGCCTACGTCATAGTAGCTATATGCATGCAAAGTCTCAGCCCGATCGGTTTAAAATTGACAAAGTTTCATACAAACTTTCATCCCCTATTTTATCCCCTTGGGGGTAGAATTTATCAAAATCCTTTCGTATTAGATGCCTACGTCATAGTAGCTATATGCATGCAAAGTCTCAGCCCAATCGGTTTAAAATTGACAAAGTTTTATACAAACTTTCATCCCCTATTTTATCCCCTTGGGGGTAGAATTTATCAAAATCCTTTCTTAGCGGATGCCTACGTCATAACATCTACCTACATGCCAAATTTCAGCCCGATCCCTCCAGTGGTTTGGGCTGTGCGTTGATAGATCACTATGTCAGTCAGTCACCTTTGAGTTTTATATATTTAGATTTAGTTAAAAATAAAACTTTAACTCTGGGAACATAATAATCACGCTATTTTTATAAAGGAGCGGGGCAGTAATATTATAAATTGTAAGGGAACAGCTATTTCAACAATATGTCAACGGGGAATTTAGCGGTAAGGTCAGGCGACCGTTTACCGTACTAAATGCTGCAAGTTCAAATCCCATAATATCGTAAAATTCTTTTTTTTAGATTTTGCATTTTTTATGTGTATTAGGAACGATACTGTTATGAAATCTGAGAACTTCACATGTTATATCTAATTGTATGGAGAGTTTCACATCAATATTACTAAACAGATTGATTGGCGGTACAACAAGCTACACTATCATGAAGTCAAGTCAAACTTTTGGTTCTAAGCTATATCTTATCATGCACATTTGTTGTAGGTAATTCATTTAAGTATGTAATTCTTAGTTTTGATCCTTGCTGCTGTTACCATATTTTTTTGTTATGTAAAACTAATGTAGTTGTCTGTTAAATTAACGACAATTTAGTTTTATTCATAATTTAATTAATTTGGGTAAGTAATTTATGTAGTTTCCGTTTTCTAACTAGATTGATGGCGTTGGCGTCGAGTTAGATCGCGCTATGGATTTGTTCCCAAAAAGTGATGTTATAGGTGCCGATGTGCCGCTCTCATGCTATAAAAACGGGGGTTACCTTTGTTGTCTGTGTTGGTTGATGTGTTTAATTTTCCTGTTGGCCTTCACAGAGTACTTTTTGATAGACTGAAATTGGCCTTTTCCAGACTTTGTGAAGGGGACAATTTTGCTAGATCACCGCTTTTGTTGTGGGAGAAATATCGGCATCTTCTGTCCGAAGACTTCCTAAGAGGTCTGAGACGCACTACTGAAGATTATACTGAAGCAACTGATGAGCGCGTTCTAAACAGTTGCCTTAGTTCACTTCAAGATATGGTCATTTCGATCTGCGGCAGTTCTCTGGTTGATTATGGGCTACCGACTCCACAACATCTGGGTGTACAAGAGCTTGGAAACAGAGAGTACAACTCTGAAATAAATTATGATCCAAGAGCTATGAGTACCGTCGTCAATGACCTGTATGTCTCTAAGTTTACCTCAGAGCAAAAGCAAATTTTCGACACCATCCTTGACTCGGCTCGGCCAAGGTAAATGTTTTTCTTGGATACTCCTGGTGGAACAGGGAAAATATTTGTCACCGCTGGCATTCTCGCAGAGGTCAGGAGGCAAGACAAGATTGCCATTGCAGTAGCATCGTCAGGAATCGCCGCAACACTGCTTCCTGGTGGCAAACGCACGTAATGTTTAAGATTTCCATAGATGTAGAGAGTAATGAAACACCTGTTTTTGGAGTGTCGCGCAACAGTGACAAAGGGCGCGTGCTTAAAGATTGCTGTTTAATCGTGTGGGATGAATGCATTATGGCAAACAGAAAAGAGAGGCGGTAAACAGGACTTTGCAGGACATCGGCAGGAACCAGCAAATGATGGGTGGCGTAACAGTTCTGTTTAGCGGCGATTTCCGACAAACGCTGCCTGTGGTGACGCGAGGCACTAGGGCTGATGAGGTGAATGCTTTGTTGAAATACTCTTTCTTATGGCCACATATTCATAGGTTGCGCTTAACGATGAATATGAGAGCACATCTTGGCGGGAATGTACACGCCCAAGAATTTTCTGATGTTCTCTTAAAATTGAGTGAGGGAACGCTACCAGTAGACGGTGGCCAGGTGGTTCTACCTGAGATACTTGGGAGAGTGGTGTCTACCTTAGAAGATTTGATTCGCCTGGTGTACGGGGACATCAATAGGATACGGTCACCAACATAATTCTTGGGTGTGTGAACAAGCCATTTTAATACCCAGAAACGACCAAGCTTCAGCGATCAATGAATGCATTCTCGCGGAAATGGAGGGAAATTGCACTTCAATAAACACTGTTGTCGACCAAGATGACGCCACACATTACCCCGTAGAATTTCTCAATTCCCTCAGTGCAAGTGGACTACCAGCGCACACCATTAAGTTAAAGGTCGGTGTCCCAATTATGCTTCTTCGGAAACTCACTCCGCCGAAACTGTGCAATGGGACCCGGCTCAAAGTCGTCTCGCTGCAGAGAAATATCATTGAGGCGGAAATTCTAACGGGTTGTGGTGTCTCGCTGACACTACAACCTGTCCCATCCCCGGGCTCTTAGAATTCGACATCAGACGTTTCAGATCATCAATTTTGACGACCCCGTTGTCGCTGGCATAAGCAACAGGATCCGCGTACGAAGTCGCGGGCAGAAGCTAGTATTAAATAAAACTTTCATTGCTTTCGCCTTTTTACTCAACACACATTGATTATTAACTGATATCTTGTTACTCAATTTATATCGACCTCTAGCCATTTCAATTGATATGACCTCCACATAAAAGGTCATTGCTCTTTTATCTTCTTTCATGTCCATTTCGAGTCCATCAAAGTTATTTACTGTCTTGTGATTTATTGTTAGAGCCTTTTTAGTCTAAGTAAGAGATAAAATGAGTTTATTAATCTTACTTATTTCATTAGATGAGCAAAGTTGGCTCGTTTATTATAATTATGAGCATAACTTACTAGGTGATGTAGGTTTTATATTTAAACTTTAAAAATGAAATAGAGAGGATTAAAAAAAAAAACAGTTTCATAGTTAACAAGTCTTTGGCCGAGATTCATAAAAGTTACATAGATCATGATTTACTAAGTACACGTAATCCGATCCAGCCTGTCCCTTGCTGCCCTCTCTCAGCGACCCCCTAAGTCGACGCCCTAAGCCGCCCTAAATCCGTATGCCACACGGAGAGCCCTTACCGTGTAGTTGTTTAGTTATTAAGTTTTTAAACCCTGGCTGGAGGCCATAATTTATTGAAGCACCCACGGGCAAGCCCGGATAAGCAACCTTCTAGGTGGACTTGCAAGATGCCATATCTAAAAACCAGGCAAGAGCGGGTCACGCACCGAGGGTTCCGTAACAACCAGGTTTATGCATAAAGTTCATGTTTATGAAATTACGTGTTTATTTTTTATTTTTGAGTTGATTGATTAAATGGTAAATTGCGGTTTACGATATATGACGTATTAAAAAAACTACTTACTAGATCTCGTTTAAACCAATTTTCGGTGGAAGTTTACATGGTAATATACATCATATATTTTCTTTAGTTTTATCATTATCTTATTTTAGAAGTTACAGGGGGGGGGGGGGGGACACACATTTTACCACTTTGGAAGTGTCTCTCGCGCAAACTAATCAGTTTAGAAAAAAATTATAATAGAAACCTCAATATCACACGTATGGGTTTGATGAAAAAAAAAATTTTGAGTTTCGGTTCTAAGTATGGGAAACCCTAAAATTTATTGTTTTTTTTTCTATTTTTGTGTGAAAATCTTAATGCGGGGGGAACACATTTTACCACTTTGGAAGTGTCTCTCGCGCAAACTAATCAGTTTAGAAAAAAATTATATTAGAAACCTCAATATCACACGTATGGGTTTGATGAAAAAAAAATTTTGAGTTTCGGTTCTAAGTATGGGAAACCCTAAAATTTATTGTTTTTTTTTCTATTTTTGTGTGAAAATCTTAATGCGGTTCACAGAATACATCTACTTACCAAGTTTCAACAGTATAGTTCTTATAGTTTCGGAGAAAAGTGGCTGTGACATACGGACAGACAGACAGACAGACATGACGAATCTATTAGGGTCCCGTTTTTTGCCATTTGGCTACGGAACCCTAAAAATAATGTACTTTTGCTAAGCGTTAAGCCTGCTTCAGTCGCACAACTGTCGTTTCGTAAGAGAGAGAGGTGTGATATATCACACTAATATTATAAAGGCGAAAGTTTGTGAGTATGTGTGTTTATATGTTTGTTACTTCTTCACGCTCAAACGGCTGGAGCAATTTTTATAAAATTTGGTATGGAGGTATAGCTGACACCCTGGATTAACATATAGGCTACTTTTTATCCCGATATTCTCACGGGATCTAAACTTATGCGGGTGAAACCGCGGGGCGCAGCTAGTATTATAATAATAATGTTATGTCTAAATCAAAGCACAACATGTTTAGTAACGCTTATAGATCTCAGCCTTAGTTGTCATGAAAGTAATTGAAAAATGAAGGAGCACATGCTTACACATAGGTACCCCGTGATCTGATGTACAGACGCCGCCAGCACTATAAGCTACCCGAAACTGTCTAATTTTCCCAATCAACTTTGAACCTTATGCTTTAGCAATAAAGTTGAAAATTTATGAAGAAATTTTACAGATTTTAGTAGCTTGATATGGTGGCGTCTGTACACTTATGCAGCCTAAACAAATATTTTTTTTCTTATTACCCTTCGATCAATAATAAATAGTACTATTCACTATATACAGATCGAAGTTATCACCCGAGTCGTCGTTTCAGCCGATAGACGTCCACTGCTGGACATAGGCCTCCCCCAATTTTGGGAGGGTTTGCCATAATCGCCACGCTTGGCAGGCGGGTTGGCGATCGCAGTATGGTATGATGGTGGAATACATAGAGAACGCTGCTGCCCATTCTCCGGTACGATCCTTAGTCGCCTTTTACGACACCCACGGGAAGTAAGGGGTGGTGGTATTCTTTAAGTCCGGCACCACACAGACGTCACCCGAGTGCACGACAGCAAATAAAGGGATTATAGTTGTCACGCGTCACTACTCGTGCGTGACAAATATAATCCCTTTATTTGCTGGCAGGTATTGCAGTCTTGATGCCACTGCATCAAGACTACAATACCTGCCACCAACTGCATCGGACGGCATGAAAAGTGATGATTTTGTTCGACGGCAGCCATCGACACTCGTCGGCGACTGCCGTCGACGAGTGCCGCCTGTGTTATAAACATTTAGATGCGTTTATGGGAGATTGGCCGCAGAAGGTAACGCACAGGGAACAGTGAAAAGCTATGGGGAGACATTTTCCCAGAAGCGGAACAAAACAGGATAATAAAAGGTAAGTAGGTAGGTACTGGTCGTAAGATTTTTTGCAATAGTTGATTGTGGGTTATTTAGTAAATGATAAATGATTTATTCTCTGTAAGTAGGTTTGTACAAACACTGTTGCACGTCAATTATATTTTTTTTTTTTGAACTAGATGCGGTCGGCGTTTCCTATCTGACTATTCTGAGAAGAAAGGCCTAAACAGAGAGAGAAAGAAGAAAGGCCGAAACAGAGGTCACAGTCTCTTTTAAAGTCCAGACAAAATCTTGGACAGATCGTGTGAAGACCATGTAGATTCGTGTCTGAAATGGTCTTTTGAGGAAAAAACCACACAGATTGAGCGGACCTGTCCAATCAGTGCACGCATTTGTCAAAAATCGTGCAGCTCAACTTAGAACTTGAGGAGCTCAACGATTCGACGAATAATACTAAAGAAAGGACATTTGGGTAGGCCGCGTTAATTGCTCAAACTGTGAGATCTTGATTAAAACTAATTAAGAAGAAAAGCAGAAAAAAAAGAAGAAATGGGTACATAGTCCTCACATTCACAATAATTAAGGACGCGTTTACGAAATGACGCGCTTCAATTTTAGGTATTGAGTCTTACTACTACACGTGCACGGCTCACACACACAGCGACATGCGCGAAGCGGTGAAATTATGAGTAAACTGACACGACTTGATACTTGAGGCTAATTTTATTTTATTTTTGCCATGTATTCTTTTTAAGTTTACGGTGATTTGTTTTCAAACAGTTTGTAGGTAATGTGAAGTGTTCATATAAGTAGAATGCTATTTACTTAATTTCACTGGACAGTGATTAATCAAGTACAAGTTGCCAAAGTACCCATGTATTAACAATTTGCGGACGAGCTTATTGAAAACAAATATAAAACAAGCTTGTTTTATTCGGTTTATTTCGTATTTTATATAATAAATTTGCTATGGTATCAAATGCAAGTAGGTTCTCGAAAACTGGAAAGAAAATACGTGTATTTGGCACGAAAGTTTGTGAGTGTGTGTGTATGTTTATGTTTGTTCTTCACGCTCAAACGGCTTCACCAATTTTGATAAAATTTTGTATAGAGGTAGCTGACACATATAGGCTACTTTTTATCCGATATTCCCACGGGATCGAAACTTATGCGGGTGAAACCGCGGGGCACAGCTAGTTGCTTCATAAATATTTAAAAAATTCGTAAAACAAAAACAACGCAATGGATATTGTTGAACTGTCAAATCGGAATGGATTGCCATTCCAAGTGTGTTACGCAATTAGGATAACGTACTAAGCAGTGTCGTGCATTGCATAAAGGCATATTAGCAGTGGCTACCTCGATAAATCACCATAAGCCTGTCAATTACATTTTTGGCCGTGCAAAGTGACGGATATTGAGATCGCCGATAATGAGATAAAAATGAAAATCCAAGATGGCGGTTGTAGTTTTTTAAAATTTTTCATCATGGGTGTCGTTTTTATGGTTTTCAAGGGTGCTAAAACCGATAGTGATGTCCAAGTGAAAATCCAAGATGGCGGCTTTAATTTTATTTATCATGGGTGGTCGTTTTTATGGTTTTCAAGGGCGCTAAAGCCGATAGTGAGGTCAAAATGAAAATCCAAGATGACGGCTGTATTTTTTTATATATTTTTCATCATGGGTGTCGTTTTCATGGTTTTCGAGGGTGTTGGAGCCAATAATTAGGTCAAAATGAAAATCTAAGACGGCGGCTGTAATTTATTTTTTATTTTTATCATGGGTGTCGTTTTTATGGTTTTCAAGGGCGCTAAAGCAGGTAGTGAGGTCAAAATGAAAATCCAAGATGGCGGCTGTAATTTTTTTTATATTTTTTATCATGGGTGTCGTTTCCATAGTTTTCGAGGGTGCTGGAGCCGAAAACAAAGTCAAAATGAAAATCCAAGATGGCGGCTGTAATCTTTTTTTTTTAGATACTTTTGTTTTATGTTTCCGATTAGTGACCGCATCTGCCTAGACTAGACCCGGCCTAGTGCCTGCCTACCTATTCTTAAGGCCTCAACAAAACTAACAAAAGAAGCCCAAACTTGGCACACCTAGCTCAGCTCGGCTATTAGTTCCAGTAGCAGTCTTCGAAGTACACCTGCAGGTCACTCCATCAAGTCCGGAGGTAAGGTCTCAACATAACTAAGAAAACGAGCCCATACTCGGCTCACCTAGATCAGCTCGGCTGTTAGTTCCAGTAGCAGTCTTCGAGTACACCTGCAGGTCACTCCATCAAGCCCGGAGGTAAGGTCTCAACATAACTAAGAAAATGAGCCCATACTCGGCAAACCTAGCTCAGCTCGGCTGTTAGTTCCAGTAGGAGTCTTCGAAGTACACCTGCAGGTCACTCCATCAAGTCCGGAGGTAAGGTCTCAACATAACTAAGAAAACGAGCCCATACTCGGCACACCTAGCTCAGCTCGGCTATTAGTTCCAGTAGCAGTCTTCGGAGTACACCTGCAGGTCACTCCATCAAGTCCGGAGGTAAGGTCTCAACATAACTAAGAAAACGAGCCCATACTCGGCACACCTAGATCAGCTCGGCTGTTAGTTCCAGCAGGAGTCTTCGAAGTACACCTACAGGTCACTCCATCAAGTCCGGAGGTAAGGTCTCAACATAACTAAGAAAACGAGCCCATACTCGGCACACCTGACTCAGCTCGAATTATTCCGTTCTGATCCCCTGAACCCCCCCTCCACCCCCCCCCCCCGCCTCGATCCCCTCCTAGATCGTCTTCTGTTTTAATCTCTGTCTTATCCAATAAAAACTTTCTCATACCGGTTTGAACCGCTTTTTCTTTTGTTTTTGAGATTGAAGGATCGTCAGCAACAAAAATAAGTACTTACAGGGTTTATTGAAATACATAAGTTCGTAATTTCTTATTATAACGGATACGTGTATGTTAGTATTGAGGAACAACGACTCCACATTTTCGTCTTTGTCAAGTCACCGCACCCGGTTTGAACCCTTTTTAATAATTTTACAGATGGCAGATGTGAAAAATGTTACAATTTTTCATGATGTGTGTCAATTTCGTCGTTTTCGAGAGTGCTGAAACCGATGGTGAGGTCAAAATGAAAATCCAAGATGGCGGATGTGAAAAGTGTTACAATATTTTCATGATGGGTGTCAATTTTGTGGTTTTCGAGGGTGCTGAAACCGATGGTGAGGTCAAAATGAGAATCCAAGATGGCGGATGTGAAAAATGTTACAATTTTTCATGATGGGTGTCAATTTCGTGGTTTTCGAGGGTGCTGAAACCGACGGTGGGGTCAAAATAAAAATCCAAGATGGCAGATGTGACAAATGTTACAATTTTTCATGATGGGTGTCAATTTCGTGGTTTTCGAGGGTGCTGAAACCGATGGTTGGAACAAAATAAAAATCCAAGATGGCGGATGTGAAAATTTTTATAATTTTTCATGATGGGTGTCAATTTCGTGGTTTTCGAGGGTGCTGAAACCGATGGTTGGATTTGGATTTTTATTTTGACCCCACCATCGGTTTCAGCACCCTCGAAAACCACGAAATTGATATCCATCATGAAAAATTGTAACATTTTTCACATCCGCCATCTTGGATTTTCATTTTGACCCCACCGTCGGTTTCAGCACCCTCGAAAACCACAAAATTGACACCCATCATGAAAAATTGTAACATTCTTCACATCCGCCATCTTGGATTTTCATTTTGACCCCACCGTCGGTTTCAGCACCCTCGAAAACCACGAAATTGACACCCATCATGAAAAATTGTAACATTTTTCACATCCGCCATCTTGGATTTTCATTTTGACCCCACTGTCAGTTTCAGCACCCTCGAAAACCACGAAATTGACACCCATCATGAAAAATTGTAACATTTTTCACATCCGCCATCTTGGATTTTCATTTTGACCCCACCGTCGGTTTCAGCACGCTCGAAAACCACGAAATTGACACCCATCATGAAAAATTGTAACATTTTTCACATCCGCCATCTTGGATTTTCATTTTGACCCCACCGTCGGTTTCAGCACCCTCGAAAACCACGAAATTGACACCCATCATGAAAAATTGTAACATTTTTCACATCCGCCATCTTGGATTTTCATTTTGACCCCACCGTCGGTTTCAGCACCCTCGAAAACCACGAAATTGACACCCATCATGAAAAATTGTAACATTTTTCACATCCGCCATCTTGGATTTTCATTTTGACCCCACCGTCGGTTTCAGCACCCTCGAAAACCACGAAATTGACACCTATCATGAAAAATTGTAACATTTTTCACATCCGCCATCTTGGATTTTCATTTTGACCCCACCGTCGGTTTCAGCACCCTCGAAAACCACGAAATTGACACCCATCATGAAAAATTGTAACATTTTTCACATCCGCCATCTTGGATTTTCATTTTGACCCCACCGTCGGTTTCAGCACCCTCGAAAACCACGAAATTGACACCCGTCATGAAAAATTATAACATTTTTCACATCAGCCATCTTGGATTTTTATTTTGACCCCACCATCGGTTTCAGCACCCTCGAAAACCACGAAATTGACACCCATAATGAAAAATTGTAACATTTTTCACATCGGCCATCTTGGATTTTTATTTTGACCCCACCATCGGTTTCAGCGCCCTCGAAAACCACGAAATTGACACCCATCATGAAAAATTGTAACATTTTTCACATCCGCCATCTTGGATTTTTATTTTGACCCAACCATCGGTTTCAGCACCCTCGAAAACCACGAAATTGACACCCATCATGAAAAATTGTAACATTTGTCACATCCGCCATCTTGGATTTTTATTTTGACCCCACCATCGGTTTCAGCACCCTCGAAAACCACGAAATTGACACCCATCATGAAAAATTATAAAATTTTTCACATCCGCCATCTTGGATTTTTATTTTGACCCCACCGTCGGTTTCAGCACCCTCGAAAACCACGAAATTGACACCCATCATGAAAAATTGTAACATTTACACATCCGCCATCTTGGATTCTCATTTGGACCTCACCATCGGTTTCAGCACCCTCGAAAACCACGAAATTGACACCCATCATGAAATATTGTAAGTCTTCAGGGGATCAGACCGGAATAACTCCTCAGCTCGGCTGTTAGTTCCAGAAGCAGTCTTCGAAGTACACCTGCTGTGCAGGTCACTCCAGCAAGTCCGGAACGAAATATGAATTTATAAACCCTACTTACTTCTAGAAAAATTATAAGACTGTGAATCAAATCTTTCCTTGGGTAATAAGTACATACAGAATGCGTGAAGTATCAAGTTTTGTGTGTCAAATATTTTGTATCCGTACAGCGATCTTCTTTTAGCACAAGCTGCTGCTTACAACCGACACAGAGTCCACTCACAACGGCGGCCGAGCGCAGACTAATATTTCATTACAAATATTTGTGCAATAAACCGAGACAGTGACCAGTAAAATAACCCTTATTTCAATCCAATAAGATTCACGTATTATAGCTAAATATGTGGAAAAATAGACTCCGATTTTTATTTTTTTCTGAGCTTATTTTTAACATTTTGATAGTTCTTTTGGCTACCTTTTTGAGTTGAACATGTCTGCTTACATAATATATTTTAAAATAAACATGTTTATGTTATTAAATAGAAGAAAAATGATCCCAAAGACAGCACGATATCGTCGATTTTGTGTGAAGAGGCAACGGAAATTGGTTTTTACTATATTATAAACCAACATTTTCGAATAAAAAATGGCTACCATTTGGAGATGAAAGAGTAATCTATCTGTGGTAATTATTAGTTACATTTGGTTTGGTCTCATTTTGCCGCAAAATGCACCGAAAAACGGCTTATTTTTGTCAGATTCGTAAAGGCGTCCTTAAATAAAAAAAAATACTTTACAAAGTAAATATTCTTGTCATTGTAGGTATATATAAAATTCATCAATGTCAATGTGTATATAAAAATCCGGACATGATCTTTGTGGACCATGTAGATTGGTGTCTAAAATGATCTTTTTAGGAAAGAACCACACAGATTGAGTGGACCTTTCCAGTCAGTGCACGCATTTGTCAGTAACCGTGCAGTTCAACTCAGAACTTAAGGAGCTCAACGATTCGACGAACAATACCAAAGACAGGACATTTGGGTAGGCCGCATAAACTACTCAAACTGCCAGACCATGATTAAAACGGAAACAATGAAAACAGAGTAGGACGAATAAAACGCTAACCTTTTATAAATAAACTCACAATATTATAGGTGCCCAGTCCTCACAGTTGAGTATGATATTGTAACTTTATTAAGGAAACGGACAGTAAAAATACTGGTTTACGTGTTGCAAGTTCCGGTAAATAAAGGTATTTATTGGATTGCAAAATTAATTAACTGTGTTTCCGAGTAAGTAGATACAATACAAATGGTCTTTACGCTAAAATGCATCGGCTTGAAGGTTCAGGAAATGAAGCACATGGTTACGTTGGGTTGGGAAGTGGATTCGTGGTATCAAAATATTAGTTTTATTCTTCAAAAGGTTACGTATTATAATAACTAAAGTACTGTTTAAAATACCTAAAGATCGTTTCACCGATTTTTGTAATAACTAATGAACGAAATACATAAAGGAGAATTCACCTACGGTTAACTCACGTACGGTTTATTCACCTACGTTTTATTCAGGTACAATTAATAAACCTAAGGTTGATTGACTAAAGGACGATTCACCTACTATTGGTTTTTGAACAGAAATCTGATTTTGACCGTTTTTGTGCTGTAGTTATTATAATACGTAAGGCTTAGGTATTATAATAACTACAGTTATTCTAACTATTTTGGCTAAAGGCACTCCTTTGAATAATAAAATTAATATTTCAGGCATACCTACTTGATGCACTCATCAAGTATGCCTTTTATGTATGTCTATACTACCAGTGCCGTCTAGGGATAGGCAGTCAGTCCCTTTACGAACAGTTGTTCGGATCGGTATGATTCGGCACAGCCGGCGGCTAAATATATATTCGATTTTGCCACCCGGCTATGCCGAATCATGCCAACCCGAACAAGTATTGTAGCAGCCCATAGTGGCTGCACAGATTTATCGCCACTCACTCTAAGAGCTATCTCTTATCTTCTTGCGAGTTTGCTCTCCAAGTCCGTCAGCGAAGATACGGTACCGTCCGTAAATAGCTAGTTATTTCGTCAAAACAAGTGACAAATTCAATTTAAAAGAAAAAAAAAATGTTCAATTCAAAAGTGTCTGTTAATGGTTTTATTGAAATAAATGCTTTGAGTTTGAGTTTATCGGACGGGCAAAGTTATATCGGCAGTAGGGACAAATGTCAAATCGCGTTTTCATTCTATCTTAGTTTCGGAAACCAAACTAATCTTACATCCGTTAATGATACGGAGTGAGAAACGCCCGTAACTTCTACAAAAGGACGGACTTCGTGCTTAGGGAGTAGACACCCCGACATGAGAGAAGAATATTACACTTCAAAGCTTTAAAATAATGTTTATAGCCATTTGATTGTTATTTTACAATGATTTTATTCGTTATTTCAATTAATTCAATTACCATAATTGGCCATTTGGTAGTCTCTATTCAAATCACGTGCTGGTTTCCCAGTTTCGTTGTTTTGGCTCTTTTCCATAATGTAGGTAAAGGGAATGTTTAATAGCTATTACAAATGTTTACAGAAATATTTTAGATCCTATACCTACATTGTTTCTGTATTTTCGTATATTTGGCCAGGGGTTTCCGGTTTTTATTTATTCAGGACTAGGCTGCGCCCCGCGGTTTCACCCGCGTAAATGTCGATCCCGTGGGAATATCGGGGAAAAGTAGCTTTTATGTTAATCCAGGGTGTCAGCTATCTCCATACAAAATTTTATCAAAATTGGTCCTGCCGTTTGACCGTGAAGAAGTAACAATTTAAACATATATATAAACACACACACACTCACAAACTTTCGCCTTTATAATATTAGTGTGATTGGAGGGGCCTGTGGCTAAATAATAACAGCCCCACAGGTCGATCGATCAGGTTAAGCTACGCTTGCCGCGGTTTGTCTTTGGATGACCGATCTTTACATACCGAGACCCCTCCGTGCTTCGGAAACTTGGTCCCAAGTGTGATTCGTACCACCCCTATGTGCTGATGGTGATCACCGGGGTGGTTTTAGTGAGGTAAAAATCCCACCCTCCCCGACCTCCTTCCCCAGAGGTCGGTTGCCTATTGAAGGTTCCCCGCCGACAAAAAAAAAAGGAGTCATTAGTGGACCTTTGACAGTCGTTACGGGTAGTCAGAAGCCCGAAAGTCTGACAAACCAGTCTGACCAAGGGGTATCGTATTACCCAGTAACCGGGTTTTGGAGGTCTAGGCAGATGATGGTTTATTCAGGATTGAAATAATTATATTAAATTATTTATTCAGTAATTGGGTTTAATAAAAGCAAGTCAAATGGGCACGGTACGCGATAACGTAACGCAATATTTTTTGTTAATTTATAAGGTATATAACGAGATTGAAAAATCTTCGCTAGTAGGTATGTACTACCTCAACGTCGGCCTTGCCTTTTACCAACTATGTTGGGGTCGGCTTCCAGTCTAACCGGGTTGTAGCTGAACACCACTATTTTACATGGAGCGACTTATCGACAACACGATACCCATTGGTAAGACTAGTTGTCAGACTTTTGATAAATGATAAATTATTTATTTTCTGTGAGTAGGTTTTTACAAACACCTTTACACGTCATCATATTTTTTTAAACTAGATGTGGTCGGCGTTTCCTATCTGACTACTCTGAGAAGAAAGGCCGAAACAAACTCAGAGGTCACAGTCTCTTTTGAAGTCCAGACAAAATCTTGGTCAGATCGTGTGAAGACCATGTAGATTGATGTCTGAAATGGTCTTTTGAGGAAAGAACCACACAGATTGAGCGGACCTGTCCAATCAGTGCACGCATTTGTCAAAAATCGTGCAGCTCAACTCAGAAATTGAGGAGCTCAACGATTCGACGAACAATACCAAAGAAAGGACATTTGGGTAGGCCGCGTAAATTACTCAAACTGCCAGATCAAGATTAAAACTAAGAAGGAAAACAGATAAAAAATGACCCACATAGTCCTCACATTCACAATAATTAAATGAAAAATAAAAAAAATAAAAATACTTTACAACGTAAATATTCATGTCATTGTCTAAATAAAATTCATCAATGTCAATGTGTATATAAAAAAATCCGGACATAATCTTTGAGGACCATGTAGATTAGTGTCTGAAATGATATTTTGAGGAAAGAACCACACATATTGAGTGGACCTGTCCAGTCAGTGCACGCATTTGTCAGTAACCGTGCAGCTCAACTCAGAACTTAAGGAGCTCAACGATTCGACGAACAATACCAAAGACAGGACATTTGGGTAGGCCGCATAAACTACTCAAACTGCCAGACCATGATTAAAATGAAAACAATGACCCACATAGTCCTCACATTCACAATAATTAAAATAATATAATACTTTATACAGTAAATGTACATGTCATTGTTTAAGTAAATAGATACTTAAAAAAAATATATATTCTTAGGGATCAGAAGCCTAATTAATTTTTTAAAAAGAAAACACGACACGGCCTACGACTATTTATTTAAATTACGAAAATCGTTACAAGAAAATAATTCAATAAGTTCAGTAATAAACGTCCGTCCCATCCGAGCTCCGCAGCAGAAGTGACCGCGAGTGAGCACACGGCTCATGGTGTGTCACCCCCTCCACTGACAGCGCCATCGCAGTGACGTGATGTCCCCGCCCTCTCAGCTGTCAAATCCTCTAAGAATCCTCTAAGACGGCCTCTCCTGACAGCTGAACGTCCTCGTCAGCTTGGCTTCCTGGATTCACCTCCTCGTCCGTCTGGCCGCCACTGGATGGATTCTCCAATGGTAGGCTTCCTTGCGCCTGGTCATCATCATTTGACTCGTCATCTAAAACATACCAACATAACAAAAATTAACACAGCATTTTGAAAGCCAATTTTTAACTTGGAGCTACCCATTACAATGAAACTACAAGCGTTTTATTACAACTTCCAGCAATAACATCAAAATGGGTAGCAGATAGGTTATCGTTACACCAATGAAAGAGTTCCGGACCTCAATCACTACTGAAACAATAACAAAATTACCTGGCAACCACTATCGGGGTTCCAGTAATCAGAATCACCTGGCAACCACTATCGGGGTTCCAGTTATCAACATCACCTGGCAACCACTATCGGGGTTCCAGTTATCAACATCACCTGGCAACCACTATCGGGGTTCCAGTAACCACTGCCACTTGGCCATGAGTAAGAAGCTGCCACAATGCTGCTTCTACTCACCACCACCGAGATGATCGAATAATACTTCGCAAGCATCCGGGGTATACTCACCACCACCAAGATGATCGAAGAATACTTCGCAGGCATCCGGGGTCCACTCACCACGCCACTGAACCATATGTTCTGCGGCGGTCTGGGTTTTCTTGCCGTATGAGCCAGCAAGCAGCTCGAGCTCGTACCGGTGATGTGGTAGCGCTCGTACCACCTTGTACGGACCACGCATCCCGGAGTCCAGCTTCCCCGTGCTCTGCGAGCCCTTGCTCACGAACACGAAGCTGCCGACGACAAACGTGCGCGGCTGACGGCGACGCTCGTTGACGTACGCGTCCTGCCGCTGCTGATTGTCGGCAAGCAACTCGGACGCCCTCTGTCTTCTCAGCATCAGAAGAGCTTCTCGGTTTGGATGCGAGTCGTTCAGGGCTACATCTCGCACAAGAGACCTCAGCACTGGAGTAGTCCCTTCAATGCCAGTCAACAGCTGTAGAGGCGAGGTGCGGGTTGTAGCTTGCCTCGTTATGTTCAAGGTGAGCTGCACCTTCCACAACGCATCGGACCACTGCGCACCCTTGTTGTTCGCCTCTATCCGCAACATGTTGAGGACCGTCCTGCAATAACGCTCGACCTGCCCGTTTTCACGGTGCATTTCAGGCGTGATAAAATGTATGTTACAGCCTAACTCAGTAACCCAGTCTTGAAAGGATGCACTTTCGAACATTCTGCCACGGTCACACACAATTGTTGACGGAGTACCGAATAGTGAGACAGTATTGGAAAATACACGTTTTAACTCGGTGGTATCTTGTCTATACAGGGCGTACAACAGACAGTACTTAGTAAAAGCATCAACCACAAGGAGTATGTATCGGAAACCGTTTGACTCCGTTAGGGGACCAAGGACGTCAGTGTGAACCACTGAAAAGGGTACCTCAGGCTTCGTCCAAGATTCTATGGGTTGCCTAGGAGCGCGAGGGACTTTCTTATGTGACAGACAAACAATACAGTGACCAACATATTTCTTAATAAAAGCCCTTAACCCAGGAAACCAAAAATGACGCAGTATAAGCTCAGTAGTTTTGTCTATTCCTATATGATCGTGATCATCGTGGAATACCCTTAGCAAACTAAGCCTATGCCCTTTAGGGATAAAGCAAAGGAAACGAGAGTCTTCACCAGTTGGTGAATACTTATAGTACAACAAATCGTTCCTTATAAAAAACCGTGTAGAATCCAATTGACCCTCTCTCAGCTTTCGCATCAAGCTTTGAGTTTCAGAATCAGCCGTCTGAGCAATCTTCGCCCAATTTCGCGGGTTTCGAATTTGGAGAACAGTAGCGGGCTGTCGGCTTAAGAAGTCTGCGTGTTGCATGAGGCAACCTTTTCGATACTCAAGCGTGAACCGAAAGTCTTGCATGTAAACCCACCAACGGGCCACACGAGGCAACAAGTCCTTTTTACGCTCAGTTAATTTCAATGAATTACAGTCTGTTACTATCTTAAACTCTACGCCTATTAAATAATGCCGAAAGTGTTGTAATGCGCGAACGATTGCCAACGTCTCGAGTTCGTAACTATGGTAGCGGGACTCGGCACCCTGTGTGGATTTACTAAAATAGCCGACAACTCGCTTCCGTTTACCCTCATGTTCCTGCAATAAAATTGCACCATAGCCAATCGCACTGGCGTCCGTATGAAGCTCAGTGGGCAGATTGGGATTGAAGATTGCTAAAACGGGTTCCTCAGTAAGACTTTTAATAACAAAATCACGCGCTAAGTCTTGCTCCGCGCCCCATACAAAAGGCTGACCTTTTCTAAGTAATTTGGCAATACAAGCAGTTTTCGAAGCGTACCCAGCAATGTACCTCCGGAAATAGCCCGCCAAACCCAAAAATTGACGAACACCTCTTACATTAGATGGCTTAGGAGACTTCACTAAAGCTTCAGTCTTACTAGGACTCGGCCGTACCTGACCATGACCAATAAGCCTACCTAGGTATTCTAACTCGGTGTCTAGGAACGTGCATTTTTTTAGATTTACTGAAAATCCCGCCTCAGTGAGTGTTTTTAACACCTCGCGCAAAGTTTTCAGACCGTCACTGACAGAATCCGACATTATTAACACATCATCGATATAAATCAATACCTTACCGGTATCCAACAGGTGCTTCAGGGTTTTGGAGATGATTCTTTGATAGACAATAGGTGCATTAGCGAGCCCATAAGGCATTTTTAAATATTCGTAATGCCCTTCCGGCGTTACGAATGCTGTCTTACTAATAGAGTCATCATCCTTCATCATCACCTGATGAAAACCTGTTGCCATATCGAGACTTGTAAAGAATTTAAAACTGCCCAGCCTGTCAAAGTGATCGTCGATTAACGGTAGCGGAAATCGCTCTTTAATAGTGATAGCATTTAGAGCTCTGTAGTCAACGCACATCCTATCAGACCCATCCTTTTTCTTAACGAGGATGATAGGACTCGCGTAATTAGACTGTGACTCGCGAATGATTCCCTTACTAATCAAATCGTTAATTATCTCACGAACGCGACGCTTTTCGTCTGCGGAGAGTTTATAAGGTCGATAGTAAATTGGGATGTCACTATTAACTTTTATTTCCATACAACCCGTGTTTACTGTAGAGGTCGCTGTACCGGTAGTAAACGTATCAGAAAATTCGTTTAACAGAGCTAACAAACACTCTTTTTCGTCACCTACTAAGGGCGTCCTTATCTTAGGGGACTCTACAGTCGACACGTTGTTTACATGCGAAATCCTGACTAACCGTTGAGAGTTATTTGTTCGAGTATACGTAACTCCGCTACGATTTAAAACATCAGTGCCAATCAAAACCGGAGCCTGAATACAATCCGGGGGAATAACAAACAAATCTACTTCTAAAGATAATTCGGGAAATTCGATAAGAGTGCTTACATACGAAGTGGACTCTATATCTTGACTTCCGATACCACGCATACGGCGATAGGTGGGAATTTTATTTAAACTAAAATGCTTTATGACGGAATCAGAGATCAGCGAAATATCAGAACCAGAATCAATTAAAACGTCAACAGGTACGTTCTGTATAACCGCGGACATCACATTGTTTTGTCTGGAGGAGACTCTGAGCAAAAATTTACGTTACTCGAATTTTTTTTAATATTTGATTTCGATTCGACACGTTCCTTAACAAAACAAGTTTCAACTGAATGCCCAATCTTTTTGCAAAATGTGCAAGTCTTAACAGGTTTGGAATTCGACTTTGTTGATTGAAAATTTGAGGTAGTCGATTCGGTTTTTGATGAAGATTTATCAGAATCCGCATCGACTTTCGCTGACTTTTTAGGGCAAACGGCCTGTTTGTGACCTATGTTTCCGCATGAGAAGCATGCTAATCGGTCATACTGTGGGACCTTGCGTTTACGCGAATCAGGGGAATCTGCGTTTGACGTGCGAACAGGATTGTTATTAACAGGTGGCGCGCCCTTAGGCTTTAAGTACACTGACAAAAATTCTACCAATTCCTTTGACTGTAGTTTAGCATTGGCGGTCGCGGCCTTCACTTGAGGATCGGAGATGCCACGGATCACAATGGCGGTTTTTAGTTCCTCTGAAAGCCCCTTGACAATGTTCAGTCGCAACAGGGACTTCCGCACATACTCAGCATAAGTAGCGAATTTATTAGAATTCACACTCATGACATCATACAGCACAGTAGCCATATCAACTTCGCGTGGGCACAGTGATCGGAATTCAATTTTAAAATTGGACCACGACCGATCACTGGTCACCCAATCGTTGAGCCACGTCTTAGCATCACCCCGTAAACACCCACCAATGCGTCCCAGGCATTCCCGATCGTCCCATTGACATATCTCGCGCCCGCGGTCGACTTCCGCACACCACACGTCAAAGTCATGCACACTGGGGTCAAAATTAGAAATATAGTAATGCTTAGATCTTACTTGAATTAGGGAAGAAAGTAAAGTGTAAATCCTGTCCGCAGCATCAGCCTCTCGCGATGTCTCAGTGGTCACGGTTCTATCCGTAGCACATGTTTCCGTATTAGCGGTAACAGGTGCCTCGGTAACCACCGACGTTGTCAGCGGCGGAGTGCCGCCCGGATGTGACGACATGGGAGTAGACGTACGTATAGCGTTTGAAGGCAAACGTTCCTCTAAAGCGCTCAATCGAACCAGTATTTCATTTAAAGGGTCGCGTCGTGGGCTATCCCGACGCCCATACGAACTATCCCGGCGCCTACGCGGACTTTGAGAGTACTCTGATCTGTCACGACGACGCCTAGGAGATCTATTACGCGATTGACGATGACGGTCACGACGCCTTTTATGAACATCACGGCTGTTATGCGAATCGTTTTCCCGAGAATTACGCCTAGGTGTATTCTCACGCGGCGTGCATTCACGACTCGACATGATTAGGACTATAGGCAATATAAATGACCACTACGTGAACAACAAACTAAGCACGAAATAAAAGAATTAAAACGTGGTTGTTTAGTTCAAAAACACGTACGAAATATAATGTAATCGAGTAGAAACACGTTACGAATCACGTTAAAATGCACAGAAACTAATCACGAACAAAACCAACAACACGTGGTGAAAAATTTTAAACAGTCTCAAAAACACTATTTTCGGTTAAAAAGATGGCGAACGATCTAAATCGCGTGTAATTTAATCCTATCCCACTTCTGATCTTAGGGATCAGAAGCCTAATTAATTTTTTAAAAAGAAAACACGACACGGCCTACGACTATTTATTTAAATTACGAAAATCGTTACAAGAAAATAATTCAATAAGTTCAGTAATAAACGTCCGTCCCATCCGAGCTCCGCAGCAGAAGTGACCGCGAGTGAGCACACGGCTCATGGTGTGTCACCCCCTCCACTGACAGCGCCATCGCAGTGACGTGATGTCCCCGCCCTCTCAGCTGTCAAATCCTCTAAGAATCCTCTAAGAATATATTAAAGTGTAAAATAGCAAAATAACATTCACTGTCTAAACCTATTGGAGCAGCTCAATCTCAAGCCTTTTTTGTCCTCAATATAGTCTTTTACAGTGTAATAGGCTTTCTGGCATAGTTTACGCTTTATAAAAGATTTTAATTTATTAAGGCTTAGTTCTTGAATGTGGCTAGGAAGTTTATTATAAAAACGTATACATTGGCATTTAAACGAGCCACCTATTTTCTTGAGCCTTGTTGTAGGAACAACAAATTTGTGTTTGTTCCTACTATTTATATTATGGATATCACTGTATTTTTTAAACAGATTAATATTTTTATGTGCATACAAAAGATTATCATAAATGTACTGAGAAGGCACAGTCATTATATTAATCTCTTTAAATTTGTCTCTGAGGGAGTGTCTGCGACTTAATTTATAAATGGAACGAATTGCCCTTTTTGTAAAATAAAAATTGTCTGAATATCGGCGGCATTTCCCCACAACAGAATACCGTACGACATCACACTATGAAAATAACTAAAGTAAACTAAACGGGCTGTCTCTAAATCAGTCAAATCACGAATTTGCCTAACGGCGTATGCTGCAGAGCTAAGCTTTTTTGACAATTTATCTATATGGGGGCCCCATTGAAGCTTGGCATCCAACGTTATGCCTAAGAATACTGTGCTATCTTCGGGTTTTAACTCTTCATCCTTAATGAGAACACTAGTTTCTACTTGTCTAACGTGTGGTATCGTAAACTTAATACATTTCGTTTTTTTACCGTTAAGAAGTAGGTTATTGACATTAAACCAGTTAACTACTTTTGCAAGGGCGTTATTTACATTGTCAGTAATCAGCTGCTGACGTTTGATTTTAAACAAAAGAGAAGTGTCATCTGCAAACAACACTATATCATGATTATCCTTTATGAGGTACGGCAAGTCATTAATATAAATAAGGAACAAGAAAGGACCAAGAATTGAGCCCTGGGGGACCCCCATTCTTACTACAGATCCGGGTGACCTTTTTCCGTTAACATCAACTCTCTGAATCCTATCACTCAAGTAAGAAGTAAGAAGATCCAGAGAGGCGTTCCGGATTCCGTAGTGGTGCAGTTTCCTGATTAATGTTTCATGAAGAACACAATCGAATGCCTTGGACAAATCGCAAAAGACGCCCAAGGCATCGCATTTGTCCTCCCATGCATTATAAATATGTCCTAAAAGTTCAACTCCGGCATCGGTAGTCGAACGACCCCTTGTAAAACCGAACTGTTTGTTATGCAGTAATTTATTTTTATAAAAAAATCTTTGCAATTGATTTAAAATACACACATCAAAAGTGTCTAGGGATCAACATATATTTTTGCAATAACTTTTCTCCTGATTGATATTAATTAAAATTTTCTTTAAGGATTCATCAAATAAAGTGTTTTCGTTTGTCACAGTAACGATAAACCAAGTCACCTTTGCATTAATAAAGAAATTTGCCATTTTCCTAATAAAGGGATTTTTGACATTTGAACCACTAACACAAAAGTTCGAAAAAAAGACTGAAATAACAGTTTTCTTTAAAATTTTATTGGATAACTTAAACAATTAATAATCCGTGTTTCTACCGCGAACACTAACAACACAAGAACATCGGTTTGGCATACTCAAAATGAGTTCATCCAAATCACGCTGTGGAATGGCCGCCCATGTTCGTTGCAACAACAAAAAAAGGTCTTCTTGCGACTGGATACCCTCCATATTCGGCAGAGCTCTTCTCTGTAGCATATCCCATGCATGCTCAATCGGGTTCAAGTCTGGCGACTGAGCAGGCCAGGGCAGGACATTGATGTTAGCTGCGGCGAGAGTCTGTCTTACAACTCTTGCGGTGTGCGGTCGTGCATTATCATGCATTAACTGAAATAAGGGACCGATTTGCACTTGTAGAGGAACGATGACGTCTGATACAATCGTCTCAGCATAAATTTGAGCGTTGAGGTTGCCTCTGATCCAAATCAACTCAGTTCTTCCGCCGATCCAAATACCCGCCCATACCATGATGGTTCCACCACTATAAGGATGGACTTCCTGGCAGGATTTTAATCGCTGTTGGCGTCTAGGGGTTCTCCAGTGTCGTATACGTCTTGTATCCGGTCTCATACCAAAACGAGACTCATCAGAAAAGCACACGAAACGCCATTGTTCTTCTGCCCAATTTCTGTGTTCAAGAGCCCATTGATATCGAATCCTACGATTGTGCATTGCTATAGGTGGTACCCGTAGCGGTCTTCGGGAATGAAGGTTCACTACATGCAAGCGGTTTCTGACTGTTTGGTCGCTAATTAAGTTCCCTGAAGAGTGATGAAGCCTCACGGCTAACATCATGGCGGTTATTGTTGGAGCTCTTCGAGTTAAGATTTGAATGTATCGGTCTTGTCTCCGTGTGGTGCAGCGATACCGTCCTCCATGGCGCTCAGCCACGGTACCAGTGCTTCGGTAACGTGTCCAAAGTCGACTGATAACACTCTGACTTGTATTCAGAGCTAAAGCCACAGTACGTTGCCGGGAACCAGCTTCTATCATTCCCACGGCTCTGAGCATTTCTTCCCTGCTTAAATGACGTCGCCGCTCCATAATAACGTTGGTTTTAATCAGTAGTAGGGAAACAGTAGCACTAATAATGTCTTCAATGCGTTGTATGTTTTTATAGGGAAAATATTGACAGCTGATTTTCATCTTTTACTCGAATTTGATTCACAGTTCCTGATTCAAATTATGAAATGCACCAAAAAGGATCCATATAAATTTATAAAATCATAAATTTATTACAAAGCCACATCTCAATCTCAAGAAATCCGCATAAAAATGCTTGATCCCTAGACACTTTTGATGTGTGTAAGTTTTTACTAAAGTTAGGTAGTACTGAAATAGGTCTATAATTAGTAGGGTCTGATATACTACCCGATTTTGGGTTTCTGTCGACCCGTAACGACTGTCAAACGTCTACGAAAAGCTTTCCGAGGCACGGAAGAATCTCGGCATGTAAGGCTACTCAACAAACCATGGAAAGATCTTAGCAAGCATTGCTAAACCTGATCGAACCTTGCGGCTGTTATTATTTACCCACGAGGCCCTCCTCGCTGGTACAGACGCCAGCACATTAAGTTACCCGAAACTGTAATATTTTCCCAATCAACTTTGAACCTTATTCTTTAGCGATAAAGTTGAAAATATATTAAAGAAATTTGACAGATTGTAGTAACTTGATGTGCTGGCGTCTGTACCTACCTAAGCCAGTTTTTAAGACCGTTTGTGATTTCATTGTCCTTTATATTAGGTACTTTATTACTTTAATTAAATTGAATAATAATCATATTTTTTATCTTTAAACTGACAAGAACAGGGAGGTAGGTAAAGCTTTTATAATCATTAAGGCAAGGGCAGGATTAAATTTTAAACTTTATTCATTTCTCTCAAAAAAATATGAGAAACACAAAACAAACTTCCACGAGTTCATTATTTTTCAGACTGTATTCATAAAAATAACTGTTGGATAACGTGTGTGTAACGGATAACTGTGACATAACGTGTTGGAGGTCCAATCTGAAATAAACAAAATAAAAAAAAAACGCTCTTTAATATGAAACACGAACTTGTAAAAAAAACAAAACTCAATTTATTTCCCGTTCCGCTCTGAGATCTGATTCGCTTTCCCGTTGTTAATTGATATTATTAAATTTTGTAACGACATCCATCGAAAAGGCTTTGTCTGTCTGTGTTGCCATTACTAAATGTCACAATACCTTGATAATATTAGCAGAAAATATATTATTACTCAAACGTAAGGATCCAGTACATACACTACATTGATAAAATCAAGGAATTTTATTGTTTCGAGTGACTTTTACAACAGAACTTGGTCTATACACTTTCGTCGGAGGCTATAGGCGTGATGATATAGCCTAAGGGCGCGTTCCCACTATATCGTGACGATTAATTTATCGTTGGACGACTGTCGTCTTTAGCTGTTCCCATTATATTGACTGTTTATCATCACTGTGTCGTCGAAATATTTTATCGTTGAACGACTGTGGTATTTAGCTGTTCCCATTGGACCGTGACGACATTTTTACTGTTCACGGCAGTCACCTTGTCGTTTGCACGTTAGTCGCCTCAACGTTCTTTAGAATATCAGTAGTGGTATGAACGTGTGTGTGATACGTGGCTACGATAGATAGTCGCAATAACGACACATGATTTGTCGTCACGATAAGTCGTGACGTTTTTTATCGTTTTACAACTGTCGTGCTGGTCGTTCCCATTGACTTGAAAATATGTCGTCACTGCAAAAAAGTCGTGGACGACAGTTAATCGTGTAGTCCTATATGTGAACACCTCCATTTAAATACACCAGCCACAACGCTTTAAATGACACGATAATCTATCGTCACGACATAGTGGGAACGGGGCCTTAAATGATAAATGATTTTATTTTTGTAAGTAGGTTTGTACAAACACTTTTACACGTCAATCATGTTTTTTTTAAAACTAGATGAGGTCGGCGTTTCCTATCTGACTACTCTGAGAAGAAAGGCCGAAACAAACTCAGAGGTCACAGTCTCTTTTAAAGTCCAGACATAATCTTGGTCAGGTTATATGAAGACCATGTAGATCGATGTCTGAGATGGTCTTTTGAGGAAAGAACCACACAGATTGAGAGGACCTGTCCAGTCAGTGCACGCATTTGTCAGAAATCGTGCAGCTCAACTCAAGACTTAAGGAGCTCAACGATTCGACGAACAATACCAAAGAAAGGACATTTGGGTAGGCCACATAAATTACTCAAACTGCCAGACAATGTTCAAAAAAAAAAAAGTGTTACTGTTTGGGCAGTGAAGACAGGGGGCAGGCAGGGCTTCTTCAATAAGGCTCGACAATTATTTAACAGCGTATATTGTTACTTTTTACAATAGTTTTTATAGTCACGTACAATGCTTCAACGATATTATAACACTGGCTCGGCGGGCGGACGCAGACCGAGACCTTTCGATCGCGCGCGCTTCCTCTGTCAAAAAACAGATGGCGTTGCTTGACGCAACATACCGGCCACCTTGGAAGATCCGTCTTCCAACTGAAACTGGAGTCACGCTGCCGCTGTCTAAACCGGCAGCGGGCAGATTTTTGAAGAAGCACGCTTGATTGTGCCTTGTGATGTTTGGATCTCAGCCACTCTGGAGACACCATCATTGCCTGGGAACAGTTTAATAATTATACCCATTCTCCACTTGAGTGGTGGTAGGTTATCTTCCTTTATTACGACAAGGCTGTCCTTAGCGATGTCGTCTTTCTTGTGTGCCCACTTCGTTCTTCGCTGCAGCTCAGACACATATTCTTTAGACCACCGTTCCCAAAAATGTTGCCGCAACTGTTCCAGCCGATGGTAGCGACATGCAGGCGTAGATGTCGTGCTCGTGAAGTCCTCACTGGCAGGTGCAATCAGCGGACGGCCGATTAGGAAATGAGCAGGTGTGAGTGGAAGGTAATCACTTGGATCTGAGGACATAGGTGACATAGGGCGGGAGTTCAGGATGGCCTCAACCTGGGTCAACACCGTACCAAACTCCTCATAAGTTAGCTTAGCATTACCTACGACACGTCTCAAGTGATACTTACACGACTTCACTCCTGCCTCCCATAAACCACCAAAGTGAGGCGCGTATGGCGGAATGAAACTAAACTTAATATTATTAGTACTAGCAAAATCAATTATTTCGTTTGATTTTTCAAATATAGCTGAAAGTTCCCGTTCAGCTCCAACGAAATTCCTACCATTATCGGAAAAAACATGACATGGCTTGCCGCGTCGTGATATGAATCGTTTGAATGCCAATAGATAATCCTGAGTGGACAAAGAACCAACCAATTCTAAATGCACAGCTCTGGTAGCAAAACAAACGTATAAACAAATATATCCTTTAATTAGTTGTGAACCTCTGCCTTTGCGATTCAATATGGATATTGGCCCGGCATAATCAACACCACATCGCATGAATGGAAATCCAGCTTCTAAACGTTCGGCAGGGAGATCACCCATGTATGGAGTTAACGTATTTCCTTTCATGCGAATGCAGGTCACACATTTATGAACCACTAGCCTTGCTAAATTACGAGCTCCCAGCACCCACCATCTATCACGCATGGCAGCCACGAGAAGCTGAGGTCCAGCATGAAGTAAACGTTTGTGTTCGTATGAACACAATAGCCAAGTAAACCGGTGTTTACGACACAACAACACTGGATGTTTCTTATCGTAATCAAATTTCGAATTACTAAGTCTACCACCACACGAATTATATTATCCTTATCTAAAAATATACTTAAACCTAATGTTTTATTACTGGACTTATTGTTTAAATGCAGCTGTTCTTTAAGGTTATGATATTCCTTACTGAATGATTGTGATTGCACTAAACGTGTCAACACAACTAACGCATTATTAATCTCGCTCACGGTCAATGACCCGGTATGGCGACCTTGACCGACATGCGATGCACGTTGTAATATAAAAAAAAAAATATTTTTAAAGAGTGTGTATGTTATTATAAATGTGTGTGTTGTACTCCAAATAAATAAACAATAAGTAGAAGTGAAAATTCGGGCGCCAGGAGCACACACCAAACTATGCCAAGGATAGACTAACCTGCGGGAACTGGAAACTTTTAATCTTCAAGCGGGGAGTATCAATAAAAATCGACACAAAAGTTATTGAACGATTTTATTACCCGAAGGCTGCTGGTCTCAATATACAAGAAAATTCCTTTCTAATATTAAGTTCTAAGGTGTAAAACTAAGATGGAATAGAAATTAATTTGTGTCCTGTCATTATTGCACTTTTGCCAATTTAAGTTAAGTATTATAAACCATACCATATTCCGGCGCATAAACTAACAAACCGAATGGGCAAACCCTGGTGATTTTGATCTTCGCGGGGACGTCAGGCGGTCCATGATATATGTCGGTAGGGGCTAGCGTTAAAAATTTAAGTCTTGAAGTAAAAATAAATAAGAAACGCCTCACGGCTGAAATCAAACATGAAAAATTGTTAGCTGATGTTCAGCGTCGACAAAAATGCCGATCGGAATGTTTACGACCAAATGCAAATTAACTCACCGTTTCTTTTCCAAAAAAAAAGCTTTTACATCAGTAGATGAATTAATCCAAAAAATATATAAGGTTCAAAAGATCCTGAAACAAATATCGAAAACTATTAACGTCCGCCATCTAAATAGCCACGCGACAACGTGGATACGAAACCACGAAGAATTTTACCAACCTTTTACAAAATATGGCCAATCCCATCATGATGCTGGCAAGGGCAAATCAGCCACCACATAATTAGGACTGGATGTAGTCCATAGGAAGCCAGCTTTTGAAGATGAAATGAGGAGCTCTCAAAATTCCTCCATCTTAGGCAAAGCTTGGGTCGAAAAAGTCGCCTGTCAAAATCAACTGACAGCATCAAAAGAAAAAATCAGTGTGACCACTACACGAATTGCGATTCAAAAAAATGAATTTTTACATGGCAACACCACCCTGTTGCCTTCAAATTAAAGCAAAGAACGCGATATCATGTAACAGGCTTAAAAGACTCGTTACATTACATCCCCTCCCGAAAATAAAAGAAAGGAACTTTCTTTTATTAGAAAGAAATCTTCAACCAAATAAACCAGTTAAGATTGGTTTATTTTCTAATTCAAAAAAAAGAAAAAAATCATATAAAATTCAAAGTGCAAATCAACTCTGAAAATGTCAAACGACAAAATCTCAAGAATTTAATAAAAGTAAAAAATGTAAATGACAAAAAGTCAAAAACGAAATAGTGAAAAACAAAAAATTATAAGTTATATAAACTCATTAAATGAAACGAAGAGAGAAATCTCTTAGCGCTCCAAAACTCCAAAACAGTGCAGTTAGGCACTATAGCCACTGACTAAAAATTTCAAACAAATTCGGACAATTTACCAAAACAAACTACAATTTTTATAGTGCAGTTAGGCACCATCGCCACTGACTAAAAATTTCAAACCACTTGGAACAGTACAACTTTGAGTGCAGTTAGGCACTATCGCCACTGACTACTGTGTCAACCGCTTCCAACTCAACCATCTCTATGAGTGCAGTTAGGCTCTATTGCCACTGACTAACTCCGTATTCAACAATCCAAAAAATTTGAAAACTCCGAACAAAAGTTTTTAAATAAAGCTGAAGTAAGTAAGTAAGTAAGTAAATCATTTATTTGCGTAAAACATGGTATACATTGATGTTAATATTATTACAGTAGCTCAACATGTTTCGCTAAGATATAACATAGCATGCAAAAATTTTATTTTATTTTGACAAAAGGAATCAACATCTCACATCCATAAAATCTTTTAAACTGTAAAAATTACATTCAATAAGCCACTTGTGTAATTCTGTCTTAAATTTCCTCGAGTTCAATATTTTAAAGCGACTTGGTATTTTGTTATAAATACGTACACACATTGCTAGGCAGTTTTTGTTGTATTTGGCAAGTCTTGGCAAATCACTTAATACCAGTTTATGAGGATCTCGTCTGTTTCTAGGATTTACATCATTTGCTGATTTAAATAAATGTTTGTTGTTAACTACAAATACACATACCTCATATATATACAGACACGGTAGAGGTAGCAGACCAAACCTCTTGAACATTGGTCTACATGAGTCATCAGGTTGAAGACCACTTATTGCTCTGATGCACTTTTTTTGTGCTATAAATGCTCTATCTATATTGGTACTGTTACCCCACATTACGAGACCATATCGCAGTATCGACTCAACATAGGCGTAATATGACATAATTGCAGTTTTTATGTTAGTTATGTTTTTAACTTGCTTCAGTGCGTATACAAATTTATTGATTCGAGTGCTTACGTTATCTACATGTTCTTTCCAGTTAATATCTTTGTCTATTATTACGCCTAAAAACCTTGTATGGGTTACCTCTTCGATTTTATTTATATTAAGTTTTATATTGTTTTTATTGTTATTTGATTGATTGAATTGAATGTAAACAGATTTATCTAAATTTATTTTTAAATTATTCATGTCAAGCCAAAGCAGTAATTTGTCTATTGTATTATTTATGTCAAACTCATGGTCAGTCTTGTTTTTCTTTTTATCTGATGTCACTATGATTGATATATCGTCGGCAAATAATATGCATTTATAATTGGTTATTTTTACGATATCATTAATATATAAAAGAAACAATATTGGACCAAGCACGCTTCCTTGCGGAACGCCATATTTATTTTGCTTATATTCTGATGCGTATGGTATCATATCTTTATTACTGTTCATTTTACTAATAATGACACGTTGCTGTCTATTGCCTAAATAGGATGATATCCATTCGAGTGCAGGTCCTCTAATCCCAATAGCCTCTAGTTTATCCAACAATATGCTGTGCGACACAAAATCGAAGGCTTTTGATAAATCAAAAAAAAGTCCAGTAGTAAGATGATTATTATTAATATTTGAAAGTACTGCCTGCATAAGAGAGTAAATGGCTAATGATGTGGATTTCTTTTTTTGAAATCCAAACTGTTCAGTACTTATTATTTGGAATTTATTGCAATAATCAATTAGCCTTTTATACATACATTTCTCATAAATTTTTGAAAAAATAGGTGTCAATGTAATTGGACGGTAATTACTAATATCGCTTTTATCTCCTTTTTTGAATAACGGCTTAACAATTAATAATTTTAATCTATCGGGAAATGTTCCTTCTCCAAAAGACATGTTTATTAGATGTGTTAGAATACCAGTCAATTCATTACAGCAAGATTTTATGATTTTAGTACTAATTTCGTCATAGCCCTCTGATCTAGTGTTGGACAGGGACATTATTTCATAGCGCACTTCGTTTTCTGACATTGGTTTAAGAAAAATTGAGTTGACATATCTATTTTGCCTATAATTTTGAACAGCTGGATTTTGCGGTGACGTATGAGTTAAATTCACGTAATAATTATTGAATGTAGAAGCTATTACTACAGGGTCTGTAACTACAATACCATTTAATTTTATTGCATCTATGTTGTCTTTAGGGGTGGTATTTTTATTTATTTCATTTTTGATGACAGTCCAAGTGGCTTTACATTTATTATCTTGTGTTTCAATATATTTTATGTTCGCATTCTTTTTTGAGCTGTAAATACATTTTTTAAGCATATAGGAATATTTTTTATATTCTAATTTATTAGAATTATTTTTGTTTTTATAATATTCATAACGTAATTTTCGCTTAGTTTTGCAACTTTGTCTAAGACCTTTACTTACCCACTTTTGCGTGTTTTTAGCGGTACTGTTGACCCTGACTCTTACCTTGGGAAAACAGAGATTGTAAAAAAGGCACCATAGATCATGAAAATCATTAAAGGCAGAATTTGAATCTGTGTTTATATATATATCAGACCAGGAAAGACTTTGTAAGCATTTCCGGAATTTCCGGATATTATCTAGGTTGTAATCTCTTTTATAAACGTAGTGTATTGATGCTTTTTGTGGTACATTTTGAGAAGGAAAGCTAAGCATTTGTGCTGTATCATGATCTGAGAGATGTAAAGGTAGTACGGTTGCAGTAGCATTGGGAATGTTGCTCAAAATATGATCAATACAAGCCAATTTACGTGTGGGAACATTTATGTGGATTTTCAAATTATAATTATTTGATAAGTCTTGTAACTGATTTGTGATATTACCTTTTTTTAGTGTATTTATATTCAAATCACCAGCTATAACTATATTAACTTTAGAATTGTATTTATTTATTAAATCGTGCAAAAGTTTGTGTAATTTTAATAAAAACTGTGTTGGATCAGATTTAGGAGTGCGATAAACACATATAATAACTAATTTACCACACATTAATTCTATTCCACAGGCTTCAAACGTATTTGGAGTTGCGTAGTTTTTAACTAATGACAATTCTTTATAGTTTAATTCTTTTTTTACTAATATACAAGTGCCACCCCTTTGTTGTTCTCTACAGAAGTTAGTAGCCATTACATAGTCATATATTTTTACATAATTGTCTAAACCTTTTTTTATAAAAGTTTCAGATAGGCATATTACATCTGGGTCATTATTATCGTCCTTTAGTTCTTGAATGGTTAGTTCTAATAGTTCTTGTTTGGATAGAACACTGGCAATATTTTGATGTAATATTTTAAAATTGTGCGTTTTGTTGGCTTTCGTTACGAAAAAATGAGTGGCTCTTATTTAAAACAGGAAAATAGTACGGTATAGTTCCTTTCCTAACCTTCGTATTAGGTTCCGTGAAGTTATTGCGTTTAGGATGCTTAACCGTTTCAATGTGATTTTGTTTTTTAAAGTAGTAGGGAATTGTCCCTTTTTTTGATTCATGTATACCAATGCTCAATTTGACACTTGATTTGCCACTTGCTATTCTCTTTCGAATTTCACTAGGGTTCAAATATTTATCATTATAGTCATTACAATCTATAACAAAATTAATTGACTTACAAATCTCAGACAATTCGGTGCTTATTTGTTTTACAAAGTGACATTTTTTATACTTACTACATACATTTTTTATAGAATTGTTTAATTTATTGACATTCAGGAATACGTTATTTACAACATTTAATACAATTATAGTGTTACTACTAAATATATCCAATATATTTTTCAATTGAGACAAGATAATATTTATGCTATGGTCATTTTCACCTATACAAATTACAACTTTATCGTCTGTTTTTAATTTTACATTTCTACAGTTGGATGTTACTTCGCTACATGGTGCATTTGGTTTAGTTTGAGCAATGAGTTGATATTTTTCATACTGTGTATTTGCTCTTGAGTGTGATAAGGCGGCTGCTAACCCAACGCAACGTTGTGTACCGAAAATATGTATTTTCTTCCCAGAAATCAGATTTTGTTCTTGCTTGGAAGTGCAAGTTTTAACACTAGCCGTATTCCGTTTCGGTTCTTGAATGGATAGTTCGCAGGTATTCTGACTCTGTATCAATATTGTAATACGTTCTGTAAGAGTCAGAATTTCCTTTTCTGCAGTCCTTAATTGCTGTTGCAGGGTTAAGATTTCCTGTTGCAGGCGTAATATAGTGTTTACGTGATCAGTAACTTCGACGTTCAATGTGGATGACGATGGAGAGGATGGCGTAGAATGCACGTCGAGTTGTTGTGACAGGGCTTGCTTCTTTTTCTTAGAGCTCGTACACGGATATCCGAATATAGAGGAAGAATGACACAAGGATTTCAAAGTATTATTTTCTGTACACAACTTTTTTATTTGTTTGTGTAGTTCGGTATTTTCTAGTAATATGTTTCCCAATTCATTTTCTGTACTTTCTAACTGAAGTGTAAGTTGAGCTATTGTTTCCTTCATTTCTGAGACTGATACCAAGTCAGTTACAGTTCTGTCTACACTTCTTGATAGTTTATTGGGAGTAGTATATGACTCATCAGGTGATTCGCAGTCTGTAAGTATGTGAGAGTCAAATAATTTTGTACTACTTTGAATTGAAGACAGACATTTCGACGTATCATCGACTAGACCTTTCTTTGTCATTGATGTTTGTTTTATTGGCGACGGGGTTTTAATATAATTCTGCTTCTTTCGTACGGTAATATTGGATGCTCCGTCGGTATTAGCATATTTTTTATTTCTGATACATACCTTGCATCTCCATTTTTTTTTTCGCTTCTGTATCTTTGAGTCGATATGTAGATTCTGGATAACCATCGCAATCAAACTCATATCTGTTATCACATGCGGAGCACAAAGCAGTACTTTTTATGTTCACATCTTTTTTACATTTATGACATCGTACTAGTGATGCCATCTTGCGGACGCTTTTGCTGTTATTGCAAACTTACAACGCCAACGTCGATGGAAGAATCAATTTAATTCCAAATATCAATATTCGAGACTTCCGAAAAGTGTAGGTTAGCACTGAGGTTTGAACTCGCGACCACTTGATCGGTGCTTGAACGGCAAAAGTAGATAGCGCCTTAAACCTCTGCACCACTTGAACAGTTAATAGGTGAGTTGAATTTATTAACTAGTTGCGGGAAATTAAAGATCACTGGATAGAACAACAATGACTGTTCAAAATTACTATGTCATTGTGACCGTTGAGAATTTAAATCACTATATGAATCACTTTTTCACTTTGTTTTAATTGTTATTGTTTATTTAACTTTTTTTTAGATGTTTGGGTAAAATAACGTTGTAGCGGGTTTAATTTTACTTGTTTATTGTGAGTTAAATCACTTCGTGTTAATGTTTTGGAGCACTTGAAGAATTTTAAGTTTTTTTTTTAGTCTTATTTTCACAGTTTTTATGTTAAACTTTTAGATAACTTTTAGATAAACTTTTAGATAACCTCGTCACTTAGTTATTAGTCAATATTTTATAAGATCGCAAGGTTTTTACTCACTTTTACACACTATTAGTATTTTTAAGAATATTTTGAACGGAGCACAGAACGTACCAGTGGCGCCGCGCCGCGTCAACCTCGAAAGACCTTATTTAAAATACTGTTACAGGCACAACCTGCAACGAGACAAAGGAAAGCATATTGTGATCGGCTCATCACCACCGAATTCCCGAGCACAATAGCTGTAAAACAATGTGAATGCTGTGACTGGCTCAACACTACCAATCTCCCAAACACAGACAAACACAAAAAAAACATTGAGATCTCCAATGAGAAATCTCAATAACAAATAGGCGAAAGCCAAAGTTTCACAATGCGACCGGCATACCACCACCGAACTTCCGAACGCAAAGGAAAAAGGATGACGAAAGTCAAAACAAAATCTCGCATCGTGATTGGAACAACAAAGTCCAACACAATGGAAAAAAGTCGAAATCAAGGTCAAAAACTACACCAAGATCCAAAAAATAATAAGGCATTTTGTAACAAAGGTTACCGAATGACCCTAAAAAGTAAAGTCCAGGATGAACGCGTTACCAACAAAGTCAAATCCGATCATTAAAAAGAATGAAACTCCAGTAAAAATGAGAAACAATTCTGTCAACGAACAGCACAAAATAGATTTAAAAATCGATTACTATTTATGACGAAGAGGAAATAGAATGATTTTAAACTATGAGAAAAAAAGATTACAAAAACTTGAAATTGAATTTAAGTTTTTTAACCTCAAGGTAGAAATTACCTGAACTGTAGGGTTGTATAAGATCTTAATAAAATATAAACAGGTAGGTTACCCTTAAAAAAGAAAATAAGATCATAGACGATCCAACAAAAACAAACAAAACATAAAATAAGATCCTTCGATGTGAAAAATATTTGGTGTGAAAAAAAAATAGTATTAAATTAACCAGAATGACCTAAGTTTTATTTTTAGAATGTCTCAAATTCAACAAATTTATAAGAAATTACCTAACATACATCTTTCAAACTGCTGATAACCTATCATCCATCCTCTCGTTCATCACACTGTCAAAAGCAGCCTTCAAACAAAATTATCAAAATCAAGACCTAACACTTGGAAACCAAATTAAAATTTAATAATATCTTTAACATGATAACGTCCCACTGAACCTTTATTTAAATCTTTCAAAACATAAACGTTATCTGAAACCTTTTCAGTTATTTTACATTTTACAAACTTAGGTGCAAGTTTAGCTGAAAAATATGCTTGTGCATTAGATTGAAGAAAACTTCTTCTCCACACCACATCACCCACATCAAAAGAAATGACTTTCCGACCCTTATTATAATAAGCGGCATTACGCTTATACCCCTTTAACAAGTAAGCTTGAACTTTAACAAAAATATCACTAAGTGAATTAAGAGAAACTGCATAAGCATTTCTATTTGAAATTTCTAGTTGAGATAAGTTATCAACAGAACTACTAAAGTGATGTAATGACGCATCAAGAATAAGCTCCCTACCAAACATCAGAAAGTTAGGAGTAAACTCAGTAGCAAGGTTTACACTATTATTTAAAGCTAATTGAACATTGGGCAAAAAACTTGACCAAGTTCTATGATCATCTTTAACAAAACACGATATGCAGGTTTCGACCGTTTTATTTTATCTCTCAACAGGATTATTTTGAGGCGTATACAAAGTATTATAAAATATTTTGGTTATATTAAAACCTTTCAAAAAATCTACAAAATGTTTTGAAGTAAATTGAGTTCCATTGTCACAAACTACTATTTTTGGACAACCAAACTTGAGAAATATTTCTTTTTCAAAATGTTTACAAATTACTCTAGTGGTAGCATTGATCATTGGAAAGAACCAGCAATATTTAGTAAAAACGTCTACGACCGAAAGTATGTATCTATGACCAGAATAAGTTTTAGGTAGAATTCCTATGATATCAACTGAGAGCATAAGCATGGGACGATCAACCTTTTTAGTATTAATCATAATACCAAAAGGTGAAGATGTAGTATGTTTATAAGCTTTACAGGTATCGCAGGACAAAATGTATTGATGAATATCATTAAACATTCCCTTCCAAAAATAATGCTGTTTTAATTTCTTTAAAGTTTTATGTTTGAAAATAAATTCTCAAGTTTGAGGTTAATTATAAAAGTCAATGTGGGTATTCCCATAAAAAATTACTATGTTAATTTTATCGTTTTAAAAGTGCAATAATCACTTACAAGCAGTTTAAATCTAGATAAATTAAATGCACAATATTGTACTTAACAATTAGATTAAATTATTTACTTAAAAAGTTAAACTTAGTTTTTAAATAACTTTACTGTTGAGAACAACAAAACGCAGTCTATGCTATACATTTCTGTTGGTTTTGCTAAGAAAAAACATGATATTAAACAAAATCATCAATTGTAAACACCAAACATTGTTTACAAAGATTCACCAAATTAAGTTAAGTACTACTTATGAGTCAAAAATCAAAATAAACACAAAGTTATTAAAGTAACAATGTAGAACAAACCAATGCAAACAATAGACTCATAAGTTAATTAATTAATAGTGCAATAATGACAGTATAAGGTACCAGACAAACCTACTTCAAGTCCCTGTTCGCAGAGCGACAATTGTAATATTAAAAAAATATTATCTAATCTAGCGACAATTGTAATAATAAAAAAAATATATAAAATGTGTGTTATGAAATGGGGTTATTAAATGTGTGTGTTGTACTCCAAATAAATAAACAATAAGTAGAAGTGAAAATTCGGGCGCCAGGAGCACACACCAAACTATGCCAAGGATAGACTAACCTGCGGGAACTGGAAACTTTTAATCTTCAAGCGGGGAGTATCAATAAAAATCGACACAAAAGTTATTGAACGATTTTATTACCCGAAGGCTGCTGGTCTCAATATACAAGAAAATTCCTTTCTAATATTAAGTTCTAAGGTGTAAAACTAAGATGGAATAGAAATTAATTTGTGTCCTGTCATTATTGCACTTTTGCCAATTTAAGTTAAGTATTATAAACCATACCATATTCCGGCGCATAAACTAACAAACCGAATGGGCAAACCCTGGTGATTTTGATCTTCGCGGGGACGTCAGGCGGTCCATGATATATGTCGGTAGGGGCTAGCGTTAAAAATTTAAGTCTTGAAGTAAAAATAAATAAGAAACGCCTCACGGCTGAAATCAAACATGAAAAATTGTTAGCTGATGTTCAGCGTCGACAAAAATGCCGATCGGAATGTTTACGACCAAATGCAAATTAACTCACCGTTTCTTTTCCAAAAAAAAAGCTTTTACATCAGTAGATGAATTAATCCAAAAATTATATAAGGTTCAAAAGATCCTGAAACAAATATCGAAAACTATTAACGTCCGCCATCTAAATAGCCACGCGACAACGTGGATACGAAACCACGAAGAATTTTACCAACCTTTTACAAAATATGGCCAATCCCATCATGATGCTGGCAAGGGCAAATCAGCCACCACATAATTAGGACTGGATGTAGTCCATAGGAAGCCAGCTTTTGAAGATGAAATGAGGAGCTCTCAAAATTCCTCCATCTTAGGCAAAGCTTGGGTCGAAAAAGTCACCTGTCAAAATCAACTGACAGCATCAAAAGAAAAAATCAGTGTGACCACTACACGAATTCCGATTAAAAAAAAATGAATTTTTACATGGCAACACCACCCTGTTGCCTTCAAATTAAAGCAAAGAACGCGATATCATGTAACAGGCTTAAAAGACTCGTTACAACGTAAGTTAAAGATGTACCGTAAGACATACGCGATTGTTCTTTGCAAACGATTAAAACAAGAAACCCTTTCGAAATCAATTATATTATCAGTATCAACATTAATTAACAAATTTGTAGTTTTAGGACATTTTAATTCCGGTAACTTATCACTATTAATAAGCTCAATTTCATTATTTTTTATTGTCAACCAACTTGAAGTTGGTTCACGAAGAAAAGTAGGACCACACCACCACAAACTAGTGTTGACTTCCTTTAAGGAATCAAAGAGAACACCTCTTGATAATATGTCAGCAGGATTCTCCTTACCTTTAACATGCAACCAAGTAGTGTTGCTTGTTAATTCGTTGATTTGCACAACCCTATTCTGAACAAATGTTTTTAACAAATGTGGTGATGTCCGCAGCCAGGCTTGAACTATAGTGGAGTCAGTCCAGAAATAGATCTTATCGAATTTTAGCCTAAGAGAATTTATGATTTTATTATAAAGTTTAGCTCCAACTAGAGCTCCACATAATTCAAGTCTCGGAATACTTAACGTTTTAATTGGTGCGACTTTACTCTTAGCACACAATAATCGACTAGTAATTTGCGACTCGTCAACATTAGAGTGTGAACGTATGTACGCACATGCACCGTATGCAGACTGAGAAGCATCGGTAAAAATGTGCAACTCTTTATTTACAGCATTAGTACACATGACATAACGCGGCACTAATATTTCGGGTAAATATCGTAACGACTGAATTAAATTATCCCAGACACATGCAATTTGACTTGGGACTTCATCATCCCAACTTATTTTTGCAAGCCATAATTTTTGTAATAAAACCTTAGCTGTGGTAATAGCTGGTGCTAATAATCCTAGTGGGTCGTAAATCTGTGCAATGACTGACATAATTAAACGTTTAGTTATCTTCGTGTCATTATAACCTTTATCTACACTAGTTGAAAAATTAAATAAATCGTTCTTGTTAGACCAACCAACACCCAGGGTTTTAGACTGACAATACTCACCAATACATAAATCCTTAGTACTTTCTGAAGTTACATCAAAATTAAAACTCCATTTCCTTAAGGGAAAACAACCGTTTTGTAGAATGGCAGACGTTTTATTACAAATATCTAACAACATGTTGCGCTGATCATGCCCCGTCAAGAGATCGTCAACATAAAAATCGTCATTGATAACGCTAGCAATGACGTCATCCGTGCATTCCTTTGCCAGCTGTTTCAAGCAACGGTTGCTGAGGTACGGTGCTGATGCAGTGCCATACGTCACTGTATTGAGACGATAAACTTGAATCGGCATGCTGTTATCAGTTCGCCATAATATTAGTTGTAAATTACGTTGTTCAGGATGAATTAAAGTTTGTCTAAAGAACTTTTCAATATCTGCGCAAGCTACATATTGATATTGCCGGAAACGAAGCAATATTGAGAAGATATCGTTTTGTAACCTAGGGCCCACGTATTGAATATCATTCAACGAATTATTATTAGAAGTTGTCGCGCTTGCATCGAAAACGACACGTAATTTAGTTGTCACACTACTTTCTCGATATACCCCATGGTGTGGTACAATATAATACGGCTTAATTAAACTATTAAAATCCTCAAAACGCGCCATGTGACCTAATTGCTCGTACTCGTGCATAAATTCACAATACATTTTTTTATACTGTGGTAAACGATCTAGTTTTCTCTCTAAAGATAAAAAACGCTTCTTGGCAGAATTATGTGAATCACCCAAGCAATCAGGTGATTGTTTAAATGGCATTCTTACAGTGAACCTACCGTGCTGATCGCGTTCAGTAGTCTGCAAGAACAACTCTTCACAAAAACGATCCTCCTCAGTAATAACGGGAGGGACTTGTACTTCTTCGATTTCCCAGAACTTTCGTAGTTGAGAATCAACTAACGACAAATTGCATTGAACATCTGTCATGCTAGCCGCTAATAAACGATTATTTGTATTATAAACTGGACCGGACATAATCCAACCTACCAACGAATCTTGTAAGTAAGGACCGGTATGAAGTTTTATTTTATTTTCTTTTAGCAAATCCCAAAAGACATCCGCGCCTATTAATAAATCTATGTCGCTTGGTACAAAAAATGTGGGATCTGCAAGTAGAATATTGCTAGGTATTCTAATAGCATCAACATTAACGTGTGTCGAAGGCAACTTCGAAATGACACTAGGCAACACTAAACAATGTAAGGTTGTATTAAAATCATATACCTTAGAACGAATATTAACATCGCATTTGTGACTGGACTGTGAAACGGTTTGACCAACGCCACAAACACGTATAGTGGACTGTATTATAGGTAATTTCAAACGTTTACATAAGCTTTGAGCTATAAAACAATTTTGACTGCCGCTGTCAAGCAAAGCGCGAACTGTATGATAATGGTTATCAATATCAGCGATCTCAACTAAAGCCGTAGACAGCAAGACAGTCTGTAACGATTTAGCGCTATTTCCGAGCGCGTTACAACTACGATTATCAATATTGTCAGCTGTTTCACTAACGCAGTGTAATACAGACGACTGAGGCAACGTGTTATTGATAACGGAATGTTGTGGTGACGTATTTGGAATAACGCTATTATTGTCAACATGAATTAACGCATTATGTTTTTGTTGACATAATTTACAAGAACCGAAATTACAATTTTCAATTGTGTGAGTGTTTGTACGTAAACAGTTTTGACAAACGTTTTTTGACTTTACAAAGTGTAATCTTTCTTGTACCAACATATTTAAAAACTTAACACATGAATATAATGCATGTTTACCACTACATAACGGGCATGTCAAGTTATGTTTATTGGTTTTACCTTTACTACCTGATGAGACCTTATTATTATTATTCGCACTCGCATAACTAAGTGTGGTTTGAGAGTTAGACTGTTTTTTATGATCAGCTGACTGTTTACCCTCATGTTTACTTTGTGAATGTGACTGATTATTTTTACTGTTACCCGAATTAATCATGTCTAACATGTCAGACCTATTGTTTAAAAACGTTAATAAATCTTCTACTTTTAAAGGTTTAGAGGTTTTGTTAGAATCAGAGATAAGTGAACTTCTGTAGTTCTCCCACTCGCGCTCAGTAGCAGAGTCAAGTTTACTGACAACTAAATAAATGATAAGCATATCCTCGAGTGAAGATTCAGGTTCTTTAAGAGAATTTAGGGCTCTCAGATTACGTAAAACGCAATCTACTAACGTTCTGATCTGTGCCGGACATTCCTTACCCAGTGAAGGTGCCGCAAACAAAGCCTTCACATGGTTGTGTATCAATAGCCTATTATTTTGATACCTAGCTTCAAGCAGGTCCCACGCATTAATATAGTTAGGTGCGGTAAACTCTAACGAACTGATAACATGTAACGCAGATCCACTGAGAGACGATTTTAGGTATTGAAATTTCTGTATTGGATCTAAGTCGTCGCGATCATGTATCATTGAAACATACGAGTTCCTAAATTCTAACCATTTATCGAAGGAACCGTCAAAGACAGGTAGCTTTATTTGCGGTAATTTAATAGACACTGATTTCCCGGAAATGCACTGAGAATTATTTAATCCGTTTTGTTCACAGTCGCCTATCATGTTTTTAGCTATAGCTACAATTGAATAATATTGGCATTCAAACGAATCTCTGTAATCTAAATGTAACAGTAATTCTTTTTCATCCACAATTCTTTCTATTTTAGATTGCACGTCGTTAAACTCGACAAAGAAAATGGCTGCCGAATGAATACGCATTTGCACTTGAGTTTTAATCACAGAATCTAAGCATGATCTATCTAACTTATTAATATAATTTGCGAATAATGTTAATCTACCTTTAATTACACCACGTTGTTTTTTAAGATCAGATAACTGACTATCTAAACGAGAAATAGTTTCATCATCACTCATTTTGGTAGTTTACGAAAGTAGGTACTCACGGTTTTACGTGTTCAGTCGTGTTTTCTCACCTGAAGACGGCCTCAGCACTGCTAGTAGATCTGATTTCGATCAGTTCTGAACTTCTGAAACGTTTAGGTACGGTATTAGCACAAGGCGAAGACGCGGGAAGGAGGGAAAAGGGTAACTGGGTAACCTGACCGTTGCTGGCTGTTGCATCAATGGCTTCTGCACAATAATCTGCGGCTGGTCTTCCAGGTCGCCTCAACGTACTTCTTCTTTGAAGTTCCACTCGCTTCCTCACTTCTTCAAACCGGCTCGACACGTGGGCGTGGCTGATATTTCAAATGTGGCTCGAAGGTCCAATGTTTGGGCAGTGAAGACAGGGGGCAGGCAGGGCTTCTTCAATAAGGCTCGACAATTATTTAACAGCGTATATTGTTACTTTTTACAATAGTTTTTATAGTCACGTACAATGCTTCAACGATATTATAACACTGGCTCGGCGGGCGGACGCAGACCGAGACCTTTTAATCGCGCGCGCTTCCTCTGTCAAAAAACAGATGGCGTTGCTTGACGCAACAGTTACTATAAGGAAATGTAAACAACACAACTTTTCTTAAACTAAGGTTGCATAGAGTTCTATGATACTGGAGCAGTTCTCCTTTGTTTAGATTTCCCCTATTACCCATAAAAATTAATAAAGTTGTATCCTGGGTAAAGTTACATTTAATAATTTCTTTCATAATATGAAACAAAGAACAACCAGGCATACAGTAATTTACTATTGAGTGTCCTGGATATTCATCTGTCAACAAGTGACCTAAGTCCTTACCAATCTCATCACAAAATAATACAATATCATTATTTAAAGTTTGTTTACAATGTTTATACGAACTATTAATAGAAGGAATTACCAAATCAACACAGGGCAGCAGTAAGGTGGTATTGCAAGTTGACAATGAATGGTCCGGTGTAAGCACATTAGATGGTGTCTGACAATGCTCACAGTTGTTTTTTTGTGAGTTTACCAGCTCATTCATTGCTAACACATATTCCCTCATTAGGTCTTCAGAGGTATTATATTTGTTGGTCATTGAACTAAGTTTCTCCTGTAGATGGTCAAGTTCAGATTGCAAGGTTTCTCTGTCAATTTTGTACTTCCTAGTACTCTGCTCCAAATTATAAGAATACATGTCTAATTGTTTGAGTAAATTCAACCTTTCTCTATTCAATTTAACGTTTTTGATAAAGAACTTTTGTCTTTTTACCATTTTTTGTGTTTTGACAATGTATTTATTAATTTTAATGTATTTTTTAAGTTTATTTTTACTGGTTACTACCCTCACTGAATTATATGATTTTGATTTATCATCAGCTGTCAAAGTCATCAGCTTAGGGTGCTTACATAAAGAAACAGGTTTCCGGTGCAGGCGAGTCTGTGAGGGTCGGTACCGATCGATGCGGGTGAAATAGTCCCACTTTAACTTATGCGCTCACACGTTAAGAAACAGAAAAAACGGGATCCCTTCTTTTCGCATAATGTTCTTTTTCCTAAACATCACTATTTTGGTATAATTTGTTTTGCCATAATAATTCTTTGCCATATTTTTTTGGCATACAGTTTATGTTGGCATAATAATCTTGAAGGCTAGTTTGATTTGGCATAAATTTAATTCGCATAACACTAAATGATAAATGATTTTATTTTTGTAAGTAGGTTTGTACAAACACTTTTACACGTCAATCATGTTTTTTTTTTTAAACTAGATGAGGTCGCCGTTTCCTATCTGACTACTCTGAGAAGAAAGGCCGAAACAAACTCAGAGGTCACAGTCTCTTTTAAAGTCCAGACATAATCTTGGTCAGGTTATATGAAGACCATGTAGATCGATGTCTGAAAGAACCACACAGATTGAGAGGACCTGTCCAGTCAGTGCACGCATTTGTCAGAAATCGTGCAGCTCAACTCAAAACCTAAGGAGCTCAACGATTCGACGAACAATACCAAAGAAAGGACATTTGGGTAGGCCACATAAATTACTCAAACTGCCAGACAATGTTCGAAAAAAAAAAACTAACACACATCGTCTTCACGTTCACAATAAATAAAATAAATAATACTTTACATAGTAAGCAAATGTCATTGTTTATAAAAAATAAAATAAAAAATAAAAATAATAAAAAATAATGTCAATGTGTATATAAAAAAAAAAACATTCAAAATGCAGAAATTGGAAGCAGCTCAATACCAAGCCTTTTTGTCCTCAATATAATCTTTAACTGTATAAAAGGCTTTCTGGCACAACTTACTAATTTATTAAGGCTTAAACTAAAGTACTTAAAATAAAATTAAAGTATTGTTGTAAAAATTCAATATGTTGTGTTACTTGTCGACGTAGGATGCAAGAGCGAGCGAAGGGCACCCCGAGGTTCGGTTTGGTTAGGTTCCTTTATTAAGCCCTGCAGACAGAAATAGGATCCCCGCTCAGCGCAGCGGGGCTCCGTCGACCTGATGTCGTTAGAAATAAAACATGAAGCATGCTAAATTTATGCTTTAGAATGTTATGCTTAATCATTATTATGATTAGAGAAATTATGTGTTGAGATTAATTCAAAACAGCAAAAGTAAATTTAACACAGCGTAGTTTTATTTAAGAGATTCCACAGAGTATTAAAAAACCAAGATATTACTAGAGAAGTACTTATAAGTTAGTGTTGTCACTAAACTCAATATTATAGACAACCGGTAAAGTAGAATTTTATTATTACAACACTCTCGCCAAATTTTAACTTTACTTACATCTTATAAAAAAATATAGAGACTAATAGACAACTTTTAGCTAAAAATAGCAATTAATAACAAAAAGAATTACTTGAGAGATACTTGCTTAACACCAATTTTATTTCTAAGATATTGAAATTGTTCTTTAGGTAAAGCTTTAGTAAATATGTCTGCATATTGCTCTTTGGTATTCACATATTTGAGATCAATTTGTTTCTCTGAATACTTTTCTTTGATAAAATTATACCTTATATCTATATGCTTACATCGCTTGTGATAATCTACATTCTTAATTAAACAAATTGCACTTTGATTATCAATATTTAGACAGATAGAGTTCTGATTAAATTCGTTTATGTCCATTAACAGTCCCTTTAACCATATAGCTTCTTTAGTTGCAGAACAAGCAGCCATGAACTCTGCTTCCGTTGTAGACAAGGCTACACTTTGTTGGCGTTGTGTTGCCCATGTTACTGCAGCTCCATTTTTCATAAATACATAGCCAGTTAAAGACCTGCGTGTGCTTGTGTCTTTGGCATTGTCTGCATCACTATAACCCTCTAGGTTAGACTTTGAAGGTGTGTAACATAAACCATAGTCCATTGTTCCTTTCAGATATCTTAATATTTTCTTGACAACATTCCAATGGGTCTGATCATAACAGTTCAAATATCTTCTCACCAGACTGACTCCAAACATGATATCTGGACGGCTTACCACAGCCAGGTGCATGAGTGAGCCCACAGCCTCTCTGTAGGGAATAGTTTTGTCTGGGGCTTCAGTTGCTTTCTCTAGAGTAGTGTGAGGATCAACTGGAACACTGTTAAAGTTTGCATTTTGTATATTAAATTTATATAATAACCGTTCAATATATTTTGATTGGTGAATGAAAATACACTTTTCAAATCTTTCTATTTGTAATCCTACAAAGTTCTTTGGAACACACTGTTTAATTTCAAAATTATCTTTTAAATCACTCATCACTTTGTTTAGTGAGTCTTCTGAATTAGATATTAGAAGCCCATCGTCAACATACAACAACAAGTAAATTTTATTTTTGTTTACATTTCCAATATAGACACACTTGTCGCTATGACTATTAGTAAACCCAAATTTCTTTAGTAAATTATCAAATTTCTGATTCCAGCACCTTGGTGCTTGCTTTAAACCATAGAGTGAACGATTAAGTTTACATACCAAATTTGATTGGACCTCCAAACCTTCTGGTGGCTTCATGTAAATAACTTCCTTTACATCTCCATATAAAAATGCAGTCTTTACATCAAATTGGATAATTTTTAACTCATTTTGTACAGCTTTTGACAGTACAACTCTGATTGAATCATATCTCACCGTAGGAGAGTAAACTTCAGTGTAATCAATCCCTTGTTTTTGTCCACATCCTTTAGCACACAGTCTTGATTTAAAGATTGGACCAGATGGATTGTCTTTTATTCTGAATACCCATTTACAATCAATCACTCGCACTCCTTCCGGTTTTTCAATGAGGTTCCAAGTTTTATTTTCTTCATGTGCTTTTAACTCATCTTGAATTGACTGTTTCCAATGTTTAGCATTCACATTGTGTGAGGATATTGCTGCTGTGTAACTTTCTGGAACATCATACTGTTCTGAAACTTCATTAACACATGAATATGTTTTAGCATCCATTTTACATGTTCTTTGTTTAGATCTTGTTGTTACATTTCGTGTAAGTTCTGTTGGATCAATTGTTTGGTCTGGTTCATAAATTGATCCTTCATCTGACTTAAAAGATTCATCACTGGTTTCAGATTGCCATTCACTATCTTCAGATGTATTTTCTAATTTAGTCTCATTATTGGTAGAACTATCATCATTGGTCTTGGGTTCCGAGACCGACTCTGATAATGGCAGTAATGCATAATTCCTTTTAACTGAACTTTCAATGAATATGACATCTCTGCTAATTAACACTTTCTTTGTCTTTGGATCTAAAAGCCTATATCCCTTTGTCTGTTCATTATAGCCAATAAAAATCATCTTGTTTGCCTTTGAGTCCCATTTTTTCGATTTTTCTTTTGGCACATGCACCATGGCTTCACAACCAAAGACTTTCAAATTAGTGATGTCCGGCCTTCTACCACTCCACTTCTCTTCAGGTGTTGCAAATTCTATCACTCGTGTTGGACATCTATTTGTGACATAGGCAGCAGTTGAAATTGCTTCTGCCCAATACTGTTTTTGTAACTGAGCATTCAGTAGCATGCATCTTGCTCGTTCTAGAAGAGTTCTATTCATACGCTCCGCGAGACCGTTTTGTTGTGGAGTGTAGGGAGTAGTAGTTTGGTGTGAAATTCCAGACCTTTTGAGAAAATTGCGAAATTCATTGCTCAAGTATTCATTGCCATTATCTGTACGGAGAGTCTTTATTTTTAAATCCAGTTGGTTCTCCACCAATGCTTTGAATTCTTTAAATTTTTCAAACACATCAAATTTCTTATTTAATATATATACAAATACCTTCCTGGTAAAATCATCAATGAAGGTAACATAGTAGCGAGCTCCTCCAAGCGATGGTACCTCCATAGGCCCACAAACATCAGAGTGAATGACCTCTAGCTTTGCTTGTGCTCGAGATCCTTGAGAGGGAAAAGGTTTTCTTGATTGTTTCCCTTCTTGACATGAAATACATAAGACCTTTTCTTTATTTTTTAATTTAATTCCTGCAGTTTCTGTTAGTTTACTCAAATCTTCAAAATTTAAATGAGCCATTCTTTGATGCCACAGATAACCGTCGTTGTCTTTTGATGCAGATATGTATGCTGGAGTACTGTGAGTATTAAGCCGGTACATATTATTCATCATCTTTGCAGTAGCCACTTGTTCTTTATTTCTGTTTAATATCTTGCAACCTTTCTCATTAAACTGTATATGACATCCATTTTTGATTATCTGAGTAACCGAGAGAAGATTAGTGGCCAGACCAGGAACATAAAGAACATTCTGCACTTGGATTGTATTTATCTTCCCATTGCAATCAGCAACATTTAAATTTATCTTTCCGCAGGCTTCTACCAAAAGTTTCTCATCATTCGCCACCTTTATAGTACTAATCGGAGGTGGGATTTTATCATATAGCCAGTCACTGTGCATAGTCATATGCATTGACGCTCCAGAGTCTATGTACCAACCTTTCTCATTGCATGTAGTTGCAGAAAATACAGCAACATAGTTGGTACTTTGTTCTGACTTTTCCTTCGACTTCTTATTTCGACAATTTTTACTTATGTGCCCATATTTATTGCACACGAAACATCTAGGACCTTTGCTGGTACTGGGTTTCTCTGAAGCTTGTTTGGCAGACTGCGTCCGATTTCCCTTGTTTTTATTAACATATAAAGCATTTGTTTCAGTGCTTCTCACATCTTGAAGCAGTTTAGTTTTTACAGAATCCGCTGTTATTGCCACACCGGAGCTTTCAAGTGCCATAATCATCGGATGATAGACCTCGGGTAAGCCAGCCAGTAGCAAGGTTCCCAACCATTCATCATTCACATTAAACCCAATGTTTCGTAGTTTGTGTGCGGTCGACATTATTTTGCTAACATAGTCTTCGATGCCTTGACATGTTTCTAGCGTTGTGGTAATCAGATCTCTTAATAAGCCAACTCTACGTGTCAGCCCTTTGTCATCGAAAGCTTTAGATAGGTTATTCCACACTTCTTTGGCAGTTTTGGCCTCTTGGATGTGTACATAGTTGATGGGATGTACCAATAAAACAATTTTGGACTTAGCTTTCAAATCTTGTTTGACATCGACGCCATTTTCTGTTACACAATGCCATAAGTCCTCGTGTTCAAGATATGTTTGGACAGCAAATCTCCACGTTGGATAGTTTTCCCTTCCGGTCAGCTTTTCAATCAGTGCCATATTATTTGTAGAAGACATTTTGCTGATGAAGAAGATTGTGTCACGTCTCGAAGCACCTCGTGTTGACTTAGGTTATGTTTATACGGAACTACTGTTTGTCACTGAATTTACTTTGTATTTTAATTATTACTTGTATTTTCGTTGTATTTAAACCGAAATCAGGTGGCCTGGGCCCATAACCTGTTGAGATTAATTAAAAACAGCAAAAGTAAGTTTAACACAGCGTAGTTTTATTTAAGAGATTCCACAGAGTATTAAAAAACCAAGATATTACTAGAGAAGTACTTATAAGTTAGTGTTGTCACTAAACTCAATATTATAGACAACCGGTAAAGTAGAATTTTATTATTACAACATTATGCTTATTATGCGTAAATAATAATGTTATGCGAAAATATAATTAGGAGAAACAAAAGTATGTCAAGTTATATTAGGTCTTAAAATTTTATGTAAATAGATAGGGAACTGATAAAACATGTAACAGTTTCCTTCCGAAAATCAATCTGCAGAGACCTGTACCGGGAGTCGGGACCGAAAACCCGCTTCTTTATGTAAGCGCCCTTATGCGCTCACACCTAAAGAAACAGGTGAAACACGTAACCGTTTCCTTCCGAAGATCAACCTGCAGAGATCTGTACCGGGAGACGGGCCCGAAAACCTGCTTCTTAAAGCCCCGTATTCATTAGGCAACATTTGTGAATAAACATTGTTTAAAAACAGTTTATAAACAGTGTTTCACTATGTTTCATCATCTCTGAAAACAGTTTATAAACAAAGGTGATGAAACATTGTTTCTTAAACATGTTGCCGTGTTTCCCACTTCGAGCGGAGAGCAAGACGAAACATCTAGTTTATAAGCAAAAATCAACAGGTGTTGACGTGTGTTGCGCGAGTTTATAAACATGGAAGTAGTGTGGTCCAACAACCAGGTTTCGATACCCATAGAGCTTTATCATCAGCATCGTGTGGACTGCCAAGTTTCAGAAACAGTATTTACGGTAAACTTGTTAATAAACACTTCATAAACAGTTTATTAACAAATGTTGCCTAATGAATACGGGGCTTTAAGTGAGCACTTTATCTCAGTAATTGTTACTTATGGATGTAGTCAAGCGAAGTGATTAAGCTGGGTCACACGAGAGGAGAAAAATGTCCTAGTATGAACCAGAGGGCCTCATCCTCATCCACGGCCCGACTTAACCCATTTGCTGAGCATAGGCCTCTCTTTCCCATTATACCAGAGACACAGTGATATCCGCGGTAACGCTGATGGAAAAGTCATACTTAAATGTATTGGACAGAAATTAGCTGCAACAACAACAACACATAACAACAAACAACAGCGACAACTGAGGAAGTCGTGCAGCATGTGAAGGTGAATACCAACTGGACTCTGAGGGTCGAAAGGTGTTACCGCTGGCCCGGAAGTTACCGCTGGCCCGGAACATAATGGGATAAGGAAGGAACACGGGTGGGTTTTAGTCAGTAAGAGTCTGACACTCCCTTCCGCTTCACCCAGAGCGGTAGGGGTGATTTGATGATTTCCAATCCGCAAAAAAAAGGGTCGAAAGGTTGAAATCACGCCACAACATCAACTTTAAGTCATTCGTGGTACGAGTTCCAACCCAACATCTACAGACTTGCCTGAAAGAGGACTTTCAGCCGAAAGGTTTCGTATATCGACGTTTCCGAGGACGGTTAAGCGACACCACGCAGCGAAACACGACACCGACAACGTTACGTGTATAGTCATAGTTTTAAGGTTTTTAATATGTATTAGTTTGTTATTGTTTAACATTATATTGTGTATTTTATCTACGGCCTTAAGTTGCCTGATAATAACATTATTATTATTTATTTTGAATAGCTACCCAAAACTTGAGGAGATATTCTCGCAATTTTTAATTTTATTTTTTTAGACGGAGAGGCACTTTTGACACATTGAGACAGATCAAACTGTGAACGTTCTTAAAATTACGAGAATTATCTCTCCTCTCACCTCGATTTATTAACCGCCGACGGAAAAAGGGAAGTGTTATAAGCTTTAATTTAACCACACACATCGTGTCGATGGCGTAGCGGGTGTACGGCCAGCTTCACCATTTGTGGAACGACGGAAAATCGATACCTCAGTGTTATTTTTTCATTACCTCTGCCAGGTTCACTGTCCTATGAAAATATTAAAGTGCTCCACAATTAGGCGTGCGTTTCATTTAAAACGTTTTTTATGTTCCGGATGGATTTCAAAGGGAAATTTTGTTTAAATTTAAATCGCATTTGGATGATAAAATTTATTTTTACAGAGGCAACAGTATTAAATGATTTTTCGTTTATTTGTTTGTTAGCACAGTGCCTTCTACATATTTTGAACATTTCATTATCTGGACAAATCCAGTTATCCGACGGTAGCATAAGATAAGACAGAAGACGAACTAACAGGGGATTGAGGAGGGGAGGGTGGAGGGGGGCGGTTCAGGGGATCAGACTGAAATAAATCGCATAATTAGTCTACAGCGTTCCCACTGCTGGGACACAGGCCTCCTCTCTTTTGAGAGGGAGTGGGGCGTAATCCACCACGCGGGCCCAGTGCGGGTTGGTAGACGTCACATGTCTTCGAATATTTGGTTCACAAACATTCCTTCACCGTTTTGAGAGCAATGGTGATAAATAAATTACACAAAGTAAAGCGCCTGTCCGGGGTCGAACCTACGACCTGCAACTCGTAAGTCGGGACCGTTACCAAAACCCGTCTCTTATCTTAGAATAAAAAATTCGAAGACATGTGGAATCTACCAGTCGGAGAGCCGGGAGGGGTCCGTGGCTAAATAATAACAGCCGCACAGGTCGATCGAACAGGTTAAGCTACGCTTACCGCGGTTGGTTGTGGATGGGTGACCATCTTTACATACCGAGACCCCTCCGTGCCTCGGAAAGCACGTTAAGCCGTTGGTCCTGGCTGTCATTCGTGGATCTTTGACAATCGTTACGAGTCAGAAGCCCGAAAGTCTGACAACCAATCTTACCAAGGGGTATCTTATTACCCAGTAACTGGGTTGTGGAGGTCAGATAGGCAGTCACTGCTTGTAAAAAACTGGTATTCAGCTGCATCCGGTTAGATTGGAAGCCGACACCAACATAGTTGGGAAAAGGCTAGGCAGATGATAATGTGGCATCTACCAATCCGCACTGGGCCCGCGTGACCACTCCTTCGTGAAGAGAGGAGACCTGTGTTCCAGCAGTAGGAATATACCGGCCGATTATGCTTATCAACCTTGTAATTTCTAAAATACAGCGCATTTTCCTCCTTATAAACAGATTAGAATGCCTGAAATCACGACACCGAAAACATGCTACCGACGCCACTCAGTGCTGAATAAAGTTAATTATTCACTCGTAGTGTTCTAAACCACATTTAAACGTACCATTGTGAACTAGAATGTAGCGAAAGTGAGAGTTTCAAACAAATTACTAACTTAATCCTTGTTAACGTCAGCCGGTTTCACTTTCAGTTTAGAAATTATAATATTTGTATATAATATTTTTAGAATGACATATTTAGCACGGCATAACAGTAGGGGAAGACCAAAGAAACCATGGATGGACTCTGTGAATGATGATATATTTATGGTATATATCGTCGCTCCATGTAAAATACTGGTATTCAGCTGCATCCGGTTCGACTGGAAGCCGACCCCAACATAGTTGGGAAAAGGCTTGGCAGATGATGATGATTGTCGCTCGCATGACTAAAAGTCCTATCTCATTTTTTAGCTGCTTTGAGTTACTACAACTACATTTTTCTATTCGTGATTCGTGACGTTTTGTTGCCTTTCAAAATGGTTATATTTTGAGATCCAAATGACTTAGAAGTACGACGGTTAGTGAAACATGTAAAGCAGTTCAGCCGAAAGCCGTCCTCTGCTGGTCGTAAGCCTCCCCCAAGCACCTCCACTTCGACCAGTTTTGTGCTTCTCGTATCCAACGGGTACGCCACGTCCCCGTACGTGGCTGGCCGTAGCCATACTTGTATTAAATGTAAACCACTTTAAAGTGTTAATCGGTATTTAAATTAATTTAATTATAAATATGTTAATAAACAATTTGTTAAACCTAAGCGCCCGAACCGAGGCACTGGTTTTTCACAAAGGTAATAGAGAAGCAAATACAGAGATTTCGGGTAAATAAATAATAATCTTGCTGGCATGAATAAAATAACAAGCTCGGATAACGTTGGTTTGCATTGGTCACTGTTTGGCAAATGCGCCAACGTTCCAACGTGGTTTTCTTATCGAACACAATTACGGGACAGTAGTGGTTATTTATTGGAGATCTTATTCTGTGTAAAATAAACAGTTTTTAAATTCAGTTCCTGTGTTTATATATTACTCTCCTCTTTCGTTCCCTAAGAAAGAAAAAATACCATTTAGGAGAAAAAAGAGAAGGAAAGGAGCTTGAGTTGCGAACTGCGCCTCGCGGTACCCGTATAAGTCTTGATACCGTGTGAATATCAGTATAATTATGGTATTCCCTTTTATAGTGCTTGTTAGTGATCCTAAGGTTTCTACTACATTTTCTGTTTTACCCGTGAGGACCTGTAATTGGCTTTATGTCTTATTTACTATTGTTATAGCTGTTGGTTCTCCTATAAATAAATAAATAAAAATAAAAGGTATCCTTGCCCCTATCCTAATAAATTGGTAATGGTCTACCCATGTCACAATTTTAATCCAAATCCGTTTGGTCGTTTTAGCGTGTAAGAGTAACAAACATTAAAAAAATCAAATGTTTTCTCTAGATTATAAACCTCCTGGCTGACCCGACAGATGTTGTCCGTTTTTGATTCGAAAGACACGTGGCGCCATCTATTATCATAATAACGTTATTGTTGTTTTCCTCGGGAACAGCACTTTTTTCGGGATGAAAGGCACCCTATGTCCGATTCTGTACACCTGACAAAGTATATGCAAAATTTCAGGATAATCGGTTCAGTGGTTTCGGCGTGAAAAGGTAACAAACAAACTTACTTTCGCATTTATAATATCAGTTAGGATATGAGACTGTGGCTTAGCAGTATGCTCTATCTAGTTAGGAATAGAAGTTCGACTTTATGTTGAACTAGCTTCTGCCCGCGACTTCGTACGCGGATCCTGTTGCTTATGCCAGTGACAACGGGGTCGTCAAAATTGAAGATCTGAAACGTCTGATGTCGAATTCTAAGAGCCCGGGGACGGGACGGGTTGTAGTGTCAGCGAGACACCACAACCCGTTAGAATTTCCGCCTCAATGATATTTCTCTGCAGCGAGACGACTTTGAGCCGGGTCCCATTGCACAGTTTCGGCGGAGTGAGTTTCCGAAGAAGCATAATTGGGACACCGACCTTTAACTTAATGGTGTGAGCTGGTAGTCCACTTGCACTGAGGGAATTGAGAAATTCTACGGGGTAATGTGTGGCGTCATCTTGGTCGACAACAGTGTTTATTGAAGTGCAATTTCCCTCAATTTCCGCGAGAATGCATTCATTGATCGCTGAAGCTTGGTCGTTTCTATGTGTTAAAATGACTCGTTCACACACCCAAGACTTATGTTGGTGCGGTATCCTATTGATGTCCCCGTACACAAGGCGAATCAAATCTTCTAAGGTAGACACCACTCTCCCAAGTATCTCAGGTAGAACCACCTGGCCACCGTCTACTGGTAGCGTTCCCTCACTCAATTTTAAGAGAACATCAGAAAATTCTTGGGCGTGTACATTCCCGCCAAGATGTGCTCTCATATTCATCGTTAAGCGCAACCTATGAATATGTGCCCATAAGAAAGAGTATTTCAAACAAAGCATTCACCTCATCAGCCCTAGTTCCTCGCGTCACCACAGGCAGCGTTTGTCGGAAATCGCCGCTAAACAGAACTGTAACGCCACCCATCATTTGCTGGTTCCTGCGAATGTCCTGCAAAGTCCTGTTTACCGCCTCTACTGCTTTTCTGTTTGCCATAATGCATTCATCTCACACGATTAAACAGCAATCTTTAAGCACGCGCCCTTTGTCACTGTTGCGTGACACTCCACAAACAGGTGTTTCATTACTCTCTAAATCTATGGGAGTCTTAAACATTGCGTGCGCTGTTTTGCCACCAGGAAGCAGTGTTGCGGCGATTCCTGACGATGTTACTGCAATGGCAATCTTGTCTTGCCTCCTGACCTCTGCGAGAATTCCAGCGGTGACAAATATTCTCCCTGTTCCACCAGGAGCATCCAAGAAAAACATTTACCTTGGCCGAGCCGAGTCAAGGATGGTATCGAAAATTTGCTTTTGCTCTGGGGTAAACTTAGAGACATGGTCATTGACGACGGTACTCATAGCTCTTGGATCATAATTTATTTCAGAGTTGTACTCTCTGTTTCCAAGCTCTTGTACATCCAGATGTTGTGGAGTCGGTAGCCCATAATCCACCAGAGAACTGCCGCAGATCGAAATGACCATATCTTGAAGTGAACTAAGGCAACTGTTTAGAACGCGCTCATCAGTTGCCTCAGTATTATCTTCAGAAGTGCGTCTCAGACCTCTTAGGAAGTCTTTGGACAGAAGATGCCGATATTTCTCCCACAACAAAAGCGGATTTGCAATACCGCAGAACACCAACATGACGACAAACAGATGTCGCAAACGACTGAGATTGTCACTTATGCTGGCCTCCTCAAGTGCGTTGTCCCAGTGCTGATCACCGTCGAGAAGGTGGCGTACTACGCAAGCAGCGCGGTATGTGGGATACTCAATGTCATCGACTGTCCTTAGAAACGCAAATAATGTTGGGCTGTACACTGTGTGCAGTAACATTCGCAAATAATAGCACTCGCCATTATTTGGATGAACAGTGTAAACCCGTCCCAATGCGGTATCCTTAAAAAATCCCGGAAACCCGTCCACGGCGTGTCCGCATCGACGTCGATTAAATACACCTCTTTGCTTGTCGTACGTGTAGTACGACGGCACCTCATCATAGGTGAGTGATCTAGCCAAGTTGTCCCCTTCATAGAGTCTGGAAAAGGCCAATTTCAGTCTATCAAAAAGTACTCTGTGAAAGCCAACAGGAAAATTAAACACATCAACCAACACAGACAACAAAGGTAACCCCCGTTTTTATAGCATGAGAGCGGCACATCGGCACCTATAACATCACTTTTTGGGAACAAAACCATAGCGCGATCTAACTCGACGCCAACGCCATCCATCTAGTTAGAAAACGGAAACTACATAAATTATTTACCCAAATTAATTAAATTATGAATAAAACTAAATTGTCGTTAATTTAACAGACAACTACATTAGTTTTGCATTACAAAAAAATATGGTAACAGCAGCAAGGATCAAAACTAAGAATTACATACTTAAATGAATTACCTACAACAAATCTGCTTGGTAAGATATAGCTTAGAAGCAAAAGTTTGACTTGACTTTATGATAGTGTAGCTTGTTGTACCGCCAATCAATCTATTTAGTGTGAAATATTGGTGTGAAACTCTCCATACAATTAGATATAACATGTGAAGTTCTCAGATTTCATAACAGTATCGTTCCTAATACACATAAAAAATGCAAAATCTAAAAAAAAAAGAATTTTACGATTTTTTAAAACAATATTATGGGATTTGAACTCGCACCATTTAGTACGGTAAACGGTCGCCTGACCTTACCGCTAAATTCCCCGTTGACATATTGTTGAAATAGCTGTTCCCTTGCAATTTATAATATTACTGCCCCGCTCCTTTATAAAAATAGCGTGATTATTATGTTCCCAGAGTTAAAGTTTTATTTTTAACCAAATAAATAAATAAACATGTCATTTTGTGCATTCAATTACGAACAAACACATTTTAAAATCAATATTGCTTACCTCCCATAACATACGGCGTGATAATATGTAGCCTAAAGCCTTCCTTGGTTTACTAAGAACATTTTTGCTGAATTTCAATTCAATCTACCCAGTAGTTTTGGCGTGAAGCTGTACCATACACACAGACAAACAGACAAACAGACAAACAGACAAAAATTCTAAAAATTCACTTTTTGTCATCAGTTACGTTTTTCTAACAAAAGCCACTTATTTTTTCTCGAAAATTCACAATGTACAGTTTTTCTTTCGTTACTGTTTTATTATATGTATAGATAGTAGCAACGCACTGCTACGCTGCACGCCAGCACGTCTCGATTTTAACAAAGCAGAACCGGCTGACTATCACTAACATTCGTCTGACACTACCCTAAAACCCTACAACCGCGAATTTCGCTGATCAGAATACGCCCTAAGATCCATATCAAAAGCGCAATAAAGCCATTCTTTCGCCAATAAGGGTGGGCCATAAAACTTTCACGTAACATAGGCTGTGGGTCTGTTGGTAAGCTGCAAGTTTTATTGTCTTTGCAGTGATCGAATGTTTGCTTAGACACGTAATGTGGGTCAACCCTTAACTGTAGCGGTGTGGACGTATCGATTAAAGTGGGCTGTTTGTCTTGTACTTAGTTATAATTGAAAACAGAAAGGTACAGGAAATTGTAATGATTGTCAAACTTTTGAGTCAAGAATATGACAATAAGACTTTCTAATAATTTTTTTATAGTTATTCGGTGAGAATACAACTTGATAGTAGGTAACCTTTATCTCTCTCATTTTCTGAAATAATTTATAATCATAAAGTTAAGTTCTATTTAACTCCGTGAAAATTAAACAAAATGGTAGGGTAGCCTGTAGGCATTTCTCTGTTTTCATCACTGAACAAAATAATTTCTTACTACAGCATAATAAAGCGATTTCATTAAGACTTACTGTCTTTGTACAGTACCTAAGAAGAAATGTTTGTAAAATACAAAACAATAACTTTTAATGATTGCACATACTAATTTACTGAAAAAAAAAACAACAATTTATTGTTGTTTTTTTAACAGTAATGGTTATTTTCCTTCTTTTAAGAAGGAAAATAACCATTACTGTAATTTAAGTATTAATTCTTTAATTCAATAGTTTGAACGATATCACCAAATGAAGAAAACAGTTAATTTTGTGACCTTTTAACTACTTAAAACGTTAAAGTTTACTGTCATGACGGTATTATTTTGCCTCAAGCTTTAACTGTATTCGGATCAGTAAAAAATACTAATTTGAACGTTAGGCTCTTATGGAACTGTTTAAAGCAGTTCAGATTAATGTTTTTTCATTAACCCCCGACGCAAAAACGACGGGGTGTTATAAGTTTGACGTGTCAGTGTGTGTGTTAAGTTCTGATACTTGCAGTAACTTCATCATCTTTTTCCAAGTAACCGTACAAATAATAAAACAATAGGTATCTCACATGGTATGAAGTTCAGTCAATCAGTGATATCAATAACGAATCCGCCGGACGAACATTCATTAAGCCTTTTTTAAATGCACTCCAATACATTTACCGAAGAGACGCAAAAGAACAAAGACAACATACAATTTATAATGAATCCAAGTACAATTCGTACAATGGTATTATCGTACTCGGATCGGAACGTTCTCCAATAAAATACTCTCAAAAGAGAAACAATGGAAGCATTAACACTTGATTCTCGGTATCGATTCCGATCGAATTTCAATTCCGGAAAAACGCATCGAATCGAGAATCTGACTACGTATTAAAAGGAGATCGGTATCGGTATTATAGCAGAATGACCTCTTTATGTGTTCTCGCATGATGTAAAGTACTGTTTGGTACTTACTGAAAAGTTTCGCTGTTAAAAAAGGATAGTGTGAGGTCATAATTATTGATAGACATATCACTTATTTGGAGAAACCTCGATGTAACTGCTTTTTTTTTAACGTCTTTGCTTTCCTAACGTAAATACGCTTTCTAAGTGCTGTGTTATATTTAACTCAAATTATTGGGAAAATATACATTTACGTCGATGTATCTCCAAATGAGCGATATCATAAGCATAGCATAAACAGCCCATAATGTTCCCACTTCTGGGACACAAGCTTGGTCTCTGTGGGAGTTAATGAGCCGTAATCCACTACGCGGGCCCAGTGCGGGTTGGTAGACGTCTTCGAATTTTTGGTCTTAAGACTTCCTCACGATGTTTTCCTTCACCGTGTGATAGACATATCTCAGAAAAATGCTATATGTAGGTGAAATGGTGACTCAATGACCTGGGTTAGTATATTATAGTTTTTTCAATGTGCTTTGTTAATAATAGCTATACAATCCTAAAAGGTTATTTTGGTTCGTGGCCAAAATCGGAACTGCCGCCACCTTCTTTTTTGACAAAACAATTTTTGTGACAATTTCACAAATGTTTACTAACATCGCCTCCCTGTGAATGCCACTCAGGAGCCTACAGTTCCTTGTAGCACTCCACATTGATAGATAACTAGGTTGTTTGTTAGAGTAATCCTTATGTAGGTTCCAATGGTTTATATTTTTCTAGCCATCATACTTAATTTTTTTTATTCATAAAAAATACTCTCTTTCGTAGGTAATTAATGAAGCTTCCTAATATTATCTAAAGAAATTTATTCATTTTAGCAAACGAAGTTATAAAACTTTTAAGACTACGTCAGTTTCATATGTTAATCATTGATAAGGCACTCAAACTTTGTACTTAGTAAAACCGGATATAAGCCCCAAACATTCTGAAGATTGATTTTAACGGAGATATGTCTCTTACAGTTTAAGCCAGTAATCCTATTACCGGCTTATCATCCCATTATCTACTACAAAGACCTTTTAAGAATACGGATCGGAATAACTATCGGGAATCTGTCTTAACCACACTGCCAGAATATTTTCATATTATATTTAGCTCGGAAAAATATTGACAAAAAACAACAGATTAATATTAATGTAGTTTCTGCTCAGTTCTAAATATTATTGTCATACTCGTAGATGAATGTTTTTGTATTTCTTTTACGGATGTATTTTTTGGGAGGTAGGTTTTTTTTAGCCTAAGGTGCTTTGCAGATGGACCAACTTTTGTTGACGCAACTATCAGCTTTTTTTAAATTTTCCTCAAAAAATCAGCTGTTCCATACATTCGTGTTCGTATAACTCGTCAAAATGTAGGGAACAGCTGATTTTTGTTTCGCGATTTCAGGTTTGGTCCCATAGTAAAAGTTGTTCATAATGATGAGTACAATGACCTCTTAAGAGGTTGTTGATGTTTTACCAATAACCGTATATAAATATTTAATCGAACCTAAGAATTCCCATTTTGCGCTCTTAAAAATATTATTAAAACTTTTTGATGCTCAATAAGCTCCTCCCTTTTTCTTTAATTTTATATTATATACTTGTATATAGCATATATTATTATATATTTCAGTGTTAGCTTGTAAATCGTAATTAAGGCTTTTTGTAAGTAGTGTTGTCTTTGTGAATAAATAAAACATCAATTAAAAAAAATATGTATTATGGAACACTCTAATTTAATGGTTGCGCCTTTTTCTGTTGAACTCTAATAATTCCTATTTTGGGGACCGAAAATTAATAGCGTTCACTTGAGTCGCACGCGATTAGTCGCATTTCTATCCTAACTTTAACCCATTAGGTGCCCTATTTTAGTTACTGCGACCAACTGCGATAAAAGGCCACACATTTAGAAAGAGGCTCATTTATTAAAAAAGAGAAAAGTATGCATCATTAGAAGCCTAAAAAGTTATTACAGGCTCATTAACCCTTAATCTGCCGGAACGTAGATCTACGCGATACACAATGGCTTTTTAATTGTGTCTGTAATTACGGCACACAAGCGGTTAATCTAAAAAAGTGTCGATAAAGTTTATAGAGGATTAGTTAAATCAATCAACTCAGCCTATTGCAGTCCACTGCAGCTGCTGGACATAGGCCTCTTCTAGGCTGCGCCACAACACCCTGTCCTCCTTCCACATTCAGTTCGTCCCAGCCACCTTCTTTAGGTCGTCCGTCCATCTAGCTGGGGGGCGTCCCCCACTACGCCCCGTATTACGATTAGTAAAATATTTCCCTTTATTTATTTTTAGTCTTGTCATCGTAATTTCATTGATTTAACCTTTCTTATATATAAAAATCTCGTGTCACAGTGTTTGTTATCGTACTCCTCCGAAACGGCTTGACCGATTTTTATGAATTTTTTTGTGTATATTTGGTAGAGCTGAGAATAGGTCGTAGGCTTTGTTTTATACCCCTAGGTGATAACGGTGGCCCTCCACCAATCGAAACTTACGCGGTTGAAACCGCGGGGTGCAACTAGTTCATGGACCTATAAAAACTGAAAAATTTAGCGTGGTAGGAAATCACACTAATATTATAAAAGCGAAAGTTTGTGAGCGTGTGAGTGTGTGTGTGAGTGTGTGTTTACATGTTTGTTACTTTTTCACGCTCAAACGGCTGGACCAATTTTGATAAAATTTTGTATGGAGGTAGCTGACACCCTGGATTAACGTATAGGCTACTTTTTATCCCGATATTCAAACGGGATCGACATTTACGCGGGTGAAACCGCGTGGCGCAGCTAGTAACAGCCATAATTCCTACGTTTTTTTAATTGTCTTGAAATATTATTATGCAGTATGCATGATTGTCATGAAAAAGGTTCCATATCGATGCTGTTCTATCCGAACCCTATTCCGTGGCCTTTTACAATGGTTTGTGTACGGAAATAGAAAACCACAACTATATTGAATCCATTTCCGTCTCAAGATTGGCTGTAGACATCGCAATTACTTTATATTCGAATAACAATAAAACCGTATCTTGTATCGTGCGCACTTAAATTATTGTTGTTTTGATCTTCAAACCGAGGAGGGTTCTGAAAAGGACCGCAGTGTGACTTGGACTGGAAACAATGTAATTGGAGTATTGTAATTGAAATGTCTTCAATTATTTTATGACAATATTTTGTTCAGTTCAATTGTTTCTTACCTTTGAATTGGACTGTAATGGTTTTGGTTTGTGTTATTACATATTAAGGGTAAAAGCCATTATTCATTTGGAAATTGATTAATTTAAGGAAAAAGTAATTCTTTAAGTATTTCCATAGACACATGTTGGTTAGGAGCAAGTTCAAAGAAGTCAAGAACATCGATAAACAGTTGGATGCTGCAGTATCCAGTGGGATCGGTGTTCACTTCCCTATCATCGTCATATTTTACTATGCCCAATGCCCATGGGAAGCAAGGGGTAATTCCGAGCATATAACACCTGATTTCCTATTAAATTTTGATGGCATGCTAAAATATTGTTATTACCTACATGCATTCAAAGGATGTTCCGAGATTAATGTTAGTATAGACATTACAGAGCAACACGTAGGTTCAAGCTTCATACCATTAAAATTTATGTTAAACGTATACAGCCAAGTCGGAATTTACATACGAAAAATATACATAAAATGACGTCATCCTGCAAATTTTATACATGTCATTTTGCAAAATTACACGTCGTTCACACAAATTTGGTATAAAATGTAAATTTTCTTGGAGGTGTGACAATGGCCACATTTGGATCAAGGACCGTTATTACGATGGCCCATTTCTTTCTTTTGTCACAGTTCTGTTTAAAGCGACGGGTCGTCAGAAATAATTTGGACATAAAGAAGATGTTTAATTTTACGTAGTTACGGTTTGAGTTCTGTCTTAAGTAAATGGGGTTCAATATTATGGCAGGGCGTCCTGTTGGTTTGAGATTTGCGAGTTTAAGTTACAACAAGCTTTTTGTGGCGTAATTTTTAAAATAAAAGAAAGAAAACACAAAAATACAAGAAAAAATTCAATCAATCAATCGAAAATCAAAAATGGCATTTAATGTCGTTTGAAGTCTACCACTACTATTCGCAAACGAAATATAGTTATACAAAAGGTGTTACTGACGCATTAACGTGTTACTGAAATTTAAATGGAATTTTTCAAGCCGTCCAAAAAAGCGAGAAGCACAGATTCAGTCGAAGTGACGATGCTTGAGGCCTATGTCCAGCAGTGGACGTCTTTCGGCTGAAATAATGATTATAATGATCCTAAAAATCACCACAGCAATTTAATTTTTCATTTGGGTTACAAATATTCCACAAAAACTTATCTACTTCTACGTAGATACTTATCCACAAGGCGAAGGGCCGCCGTCCAGGCCGTAGACGCAGGGAAGGGCCTTAAGGCCGCAGTTTAATTTCGAGCTCTGTTTATTCCGACCGATAACCTTAATATTACTTCTAAGAATCGGCGAGAAGAGATTGCTTAAAAAACCGGTCAAGTGCCAGTTGAACTCGCGTGGAGAGGGTTCCGAACGATGAATATTTTATTTTCTACCATGTTTTTTTAAATCTGACCCTTTGTTTGTGATACTTAACTAAAAAAAAACTTATCATTGTAATTGAAAAACATGTTCTCCTATACATTCCACCTGAAAATGTAAGTTTGTACGCATAATATTGAGAGATTTACCATGTTGTTTTAAGGCCACAGACTTCTTATAAGTTTTCCTGTAACCCATAGATAAGAGCTATTTTCTGATTTTTTTTCTAAATTTTGGGCTCAGGAGTTTCGGAGATAAGGGGAAAATGGTCAATTCTCGTCTATTTTCTTAGATAACTTTAATACTATGAAAAAAATATAATTATTTGAAATCCAGTCACAGTAAGCCCTTTCATTTGATATGTCATACGGTAGAGATTGTGAAACTTTTTTTAAATTTTATATTTGCCCCCAAAAATGACCCCCATATTCAAAATTTATTTATATACGTTACACGTCTTTGTTTGGGTTACAGAGATTCATATTATGTGTACCAAATTTCAATTTAATCGGTCCATTAGATTCGGAGCAAATTGGCTGTAACAGACACACGAGTGATCCTATAAGGGTTCCGTTTTTCGTTTTGTGGTACGGAACCCTAAAAAGGAACAAGATTATTCCGATGAGGCGAATCAAGGGCCTACGCAGACCATTAGGGTTCATCGACCCGCCTTAGTATCGTCAGGACCACGACGCCGTTCGTTAAAATCCGTCGCGTCGTTTCACACAGCAAATTGCATCAAAAGAATTCCGTTGATTTCAATTTGAAGTCTTTCAATCGTTAGGGAGTGAAATTTCGATTGAATACTGAGTTGGTGCCGATAACTATGGTTATTCAATATCAATTCAGGTATTACCTGATTGGAGAGCTGGTCAATTTAAAGCAATTTCTGACGATAGGTTTTGTCTGTAAAACTCCTCAAAATACGCTCTATTTGAATTAAATAAGACCCACACTAATAAAAGAGCTTTGGTAAAATGGAATTTACTAAAACTTTTTCCTAGGCCAAAATAAAGCCAGGCCATCTATTTTATTACTTACTTAATTTCCTTTTTGTCCAATTTGATCGCCTGGATGGATTCCTATTTACTTTTATTTCTGTTCATTCGTTCCATTAATTCCACCTCTTAAATTATTTATCTACTTACGGTGAATTTCATCAATTAAACTAAACGCGATCAGCGGTGGTATTCTGTAAAAATCTCACCGTGAAAACTTAGGTGAATTAAGCGTAGAGTGAGCTGTCAATAGTGTCAATTCCTAGCAAAAACAAACTCACTTCACCTAAGTCTTCAAATTCAAATTCAAAATAATTTATTGTGGATCATAGGTTCATATTTAAGATGGTGTGTTAGTGACAGGTAAGTTTGCTATGTCCCGCCATTGCGGCATACAAAATTCACATTATACGTTTGGTTCATAGTTACAACACATCAAATATTTATGTCAAATTACAAATTAGTATAATATAAATGTTCAGTCAAATTACAAATTAGTATAATATAATATATATCATCATCATCATTTCAGCCGAAAGACGTCCACTGCTGGACATAGGCCTCCCCCAAGTTGGGGGGGGTTTGCCATAATCGCCACGCTTGGCAGGCGGGTTGGGTTGGTAGTCTGTGTGGTGCCGGACTTAAAGAATACCACCACCCCTTACTTCCCGTGGGTGTCGTAAAAGGCGACTAAGGGTCGTACCGGAGAATGGGCAGCAGCGTTCTCTATGCTTTCCACCACCATACTATACTGCGATAATATATATATTTATGTCAAATTACAAATTAGTCATGAGTAATATTTAGTATGTACTCATTTCAAATTACAAATTCAATTCAATTCAAAAGTCAAATTACAAATTAGTCCTGAATAATATTTATGTCAAATTACAAATTAGTCATGTTACAAAAATAGTATCATTCAATGTATTGTCATTTAGAAATTCTCTTATAGAGTAATAACATTTACTTATCAATAATTCATGTAGTTTTTTTTTTAAAGGCATTTATACGCTCATATTTCTAAGAAAAGGTGGAAGTTTATTAAAGACACGTGGGCCCATACAAAGGATGCTCTGGTGCAAAAGCTTTGTTTTACTGGCTGCGGTGCGCAGCTTGTCTTCACGGTGAGATTTTTACAGAATCGACCGGCTGCACTTTTAAACCGCGCCAACAAGAATCACCGCCTAGAGCGGTCAGTGTCATCATTGTTGTTAAATATTTATACGAGTATGAACTGATCGCGTTCAGTGTCATTGGTGAAATACGCCCTTAATATGTGTAAAAGAATCCACCCAAACGTGCGTCAAAATTGCAGAAATTTTATGAGTTTTCAGACAATTTCAGTTCAACAATTAATGGGTTCAATAACGTGTTATCGGCTCTCAGTTTAAAATTACGGCCCAGACTTATGACGACGCCAATGGTAATCGAAAAGAACTCCATTAATATCTGCAACAATAAAAACGTCATATTTAACAGTTTTCAATAACCATTAAAGTCGATATGGTTAGGTTTTTCGGACTATAGATTAACATAAAGAATTAAGGACTATATTGACTGAAATTCGCTGAACTCATACGACTAAAGGTCTATTGCACATCTATAAGCAATGCGCGGGAAAGGCATGACCGAACCTCATCGGCTCCTTGAAATCAGGCGTCGAGAAACAGACTCAACGTAAGCACATAACCGGATCGGCTTAGCACCTTTGAGGCGTCATCCCGCTTACGCCGGCCGCCGGCTCGGTGAAGGTGGCGACGACCCTACGTAAGCGAGACAATGGCTCGCCGTAAGCGGGTGGTTGGCCTGTCGTAAGCGCGACCGCGGTGACTGCTGTTTACTATTTGATCCCGACTTCGAGCCGAGGTGATGCCGCGACGATGCTTATGTGCACGTTCCAATATGGAGTTTCATTGTGAGAATTCTGAACGGCTCGAGTTGGGGCGATTCTAATCCCGTGCAGTATTTATAAGTGTGCGTTGACCCTTAAGACCATTTCTGGCGACCGCTATGTCCTCGCGTTAGAACTTTTTTAATAAAATCGACTTTTCCTCTTTCCCTAAGGAATAAATTTCGATAGCAGTGGTCTTTATAAATTCGGGGTTTCAAATCATTTATGTTTAGAGGACAAGAGTTTGTGCTAATTAAAGAGTTTTGTTAACAATTTTGTAAAATTATTTCTACTTGACGCACTTGCTTAAATATTTGTAGGGCGGCTTAAATTCTTCATAATTGGGGGCAAACAGGTCGTTTGTTACAAACAATTTGGCCTGTAAATAACATAAATTACTCCTTTGGCTAGAATTTAGACTAACATTATTGCAGCTGAGTCAGAACCAGAAAAGTCAACCAATCAACTCAGCCTATCGCAGTCCACTGCTAGACATAGGACTCCCCTAGACTGCGCCACAACACCCTGTCCTCCGCCTTCGGCATCCAGTCTACCCCAGCCACCTTCTTTAGGTCGTCCGTCCATATAGCTGGGGGGCGTCCAACACTACGCTCGCCGATACGTGGTCTCTACTCCAGGACTCGTCAGCTCCACCGGCCATCGGTCCTTCGACAGACATGTCATATAAAAAGTCAATGATAACATTTTATTTAAAAAAAAACCGAACTATGCTGTTATATTTATACAACCGTGAATTTAAATAAAATTACTTAACATAACTACACGGCTGTATTCCTCGAAGGGTAAGGTAGAGGTGCAGCTATAGAACACCCAAATCTCGCCAGTTATGTTCAAGGTCTATGTAACAGGCGGAGAGCCTATAGCCGTCAACCGGACACAAATCCAGACTCCGGGCTGTTACTGAGAAATTGGCAATTATATGGTGGATTTCATCATCATCATAATCAGACTTTTAATGTTCCACTGCTGGGACACAGGCCTCCTCTCTGTGAGAGGGAGTGGGCCGTAATCCACCACGCTGGTCCAGTGCGGGTTGGTAGATGTCACATGTCTTCGAATTTTTGTTTATCACGATGTTTTCCTTCACCGTTTTGAGAGCAGTGGTGATGTAATAATTTACACAAAGTAAAGCGCCTGTCTAGGTTCGAACCTACGACCTAAAACTCGTAAGTCGCGGCCGATATTACTGGGCCATCACTGCTCTTTATGGTGGATTTATTGTAATGAATCCATACAAATTGCCTGATTTGCTGATACTTAGCTGTCTTATTAACGTAAATCTGCTGCTTACATTGCTCATTATAGTATTAGTTTCGTAACAGATTCTGTATAGTCATGAAATTATTATTTTTCTTTACGAACCTAGGTTCACATCAGACCTTTTGATTTTTATGGTTTTTCGCACAGGTGATTTTTGTGATTGCAAAAATGTTATTAGCACTTAAATCGGTGATACTGCCAATCCTTTTATCCGAGTTTACGACATACTTTCACGTGACGAAGAGTCCCAAGTGATGTCAATTAACCTATCACATACATTACCAAGAGTTAGGAAATCTGTCATCATCAAAACAACGTCCTTCGCCATTATAAAATCAAATAATCAACTCAGTCTATCGCAGCTCATTGCTGGCCATAGGCCTCTCCCAGGCGGCGCCACAACATCCTGTCCTGGAGGACCTGTTCCACTGGCCACCAGTTTTTCGATAAACTTGGTCAGCCTCTGCCACTTCAGCTTGGTTACTCTGTAAGCTATGTCGGTAACTCTTAGTTCTTTTCCGGATAACTTCATTTCTGATTTTATCCTTCAGAAAAACTCTTAACATAGCCCGTTCAGCACAGTGACCGTGAATTTGTGGACCAGCCGAACTGTCAATGTCTATGTTTCGGCACCGTATGTCATAACGGGCAGGACGCACTGTTTGAAAACCTTAGTCTTCAAACATTCTGCACTAGGCGACGAAAAGACTTTACGAAGTCATTATAAAATTTGTTGACACATCCAACAGTACCTTTGTAAACATAGATATCTTCAATTGCACAATGAGTAAATTTAAAAGCCTCATTCGCCATTCCCTATTAGATATCATAACAAGTGCTCCTTAATATAGTAATCACACCAATATTATAGGCGAAAGTTTGTGAGTGTGTGAGTGGGGCTGTGTGTATGTGTGTGTGTTTATATGTTTGTTACTTCTTCACGCTCAAACGGCTGGCCCAATTTTATAAAATTTGGTATGGAGGTAGCTGATACCCTGGATTAACATACTTTTTATCCCGATTTTCCCACGGGATTGAAACTTATGCGGCTGAAACAGCGGGGTGCAGCTAGTATCGTATAATTTTGATAACTTTTTACTTTAATTTTGAACAAATTATTCTTATTTTTTTTATATTTCTTATATGTTTTCAGTCTTTATTTTTTTTTTCTCAATAAAAAAAAATTAAGATCATTTAAAACCGAAGAAAATCAAATAATAATTAAACCCATGCTGCGTTCCTGTCTACGTTTCTGCAGCTGAAAGACAAAAGATTTATATTAAACTTAGTATGAAACCCAAAGTATGCGGAACAATTCAAACAGTTCAACATTCTGAAGTATAATTATTATATCTCTCTCCACCAACATTCATTAACAAAAGTTTTTGTTGCGATGAAAACGATATTTCAAACAAACTTAATAATTAGACGTGGATAAACTTAGTTAATGTTTCAGAGGAAGTACATTTCTGCGCCAAATCCTCGGGTGTTATGGCTCATTTACTCAACGAGAGTGTCTCGCCCGTCGAGAGGCGAGAATGTCCATGCGAGTTTGATAGGACGATTGCTATTATCGCGCTCGTGTGTTTACTTACATCTAAGCAAGAAAAAGGAATAACCTGCAATTATGCTGCAGTAAGGTGATTTTTTACAGATATTGATAATTGACATTTCGAAATTAAAATTTTACTTCTCCAATTTATTTTGACACCGAGTCGACTCTCGCCTTTCGACATGTGAGTATTGCACTATTTACGAGTCTACTTTGTATCTTTTTGATTATCGCCTATTCGAGGCGATAAAAAATCTTCATGTAAATGAACCTTTACGCTTTCACGATTGTTTATTTCATTAAGATGCGAAGTTACCGTCTATTGTATTTACTTAAGTTTATTTCCGTAAGCACTTTAATAATAGGGTATAACGGGGCAATGGGAGCCACTTAAGCGAGTATTCAAATAAAAGCATATTTAAAAATAAAATCTTTATTGCAATCGCTTAATTATATAATTTACTTATCCATCTATCAACTGAGATCAATTTAATCATTTTGTGTACACACTTTGGTAATTATAGAAGTTAAAAAAAACAGTTTTGATCCCCTTTGCACCGAGATGATGGCAATTGTGATCACCCTGTGGAAAATGACGAATAAGAAAAAAGTAAAACATTAAATAAACTAGAAATTATTATCACAATTTATGTTGCAAATCACTAAATACATATAAAAGTCTTATTAAAATACAATAATAATTTAGACCCCGTATCTCTTTTTTAGGGTTCCGTAGTCAACGTAGAACCCTTATAGTTTCGCCATGTCTGTCTCTCCGTCCGTCTGTCTGTCTTTCCTCGCTTAATCTCTGTGACCGTTAGCACTAGAAAGCTGAAATTTGGTACCAATATGTACATATATCACGCCGATAAAGTGGTAAAATAAAATTTTGGAAAATATTTTTTTTTAGGGTAGCTCCCCTACATGTGAAGTGGGGATGAATATTTTTTTCGTCGTGTACCCCGTCGTGTGGGGTATCGTTGAATAGGTCTTCTAAAATGACTTGGGGGTCACAAAATTATTTTTCGATTTAATGCTCCATTTACGAAATATTAAACTTTAAAGTGCAAATTTTTGTTCCAGTAGGGAGTCACCCCCCCTCTAAAACCTAAACTACTGGCTTGAAAAATCTGGAAAAATTCACGATGATAGTGCATTTCATGACCTTTAAAGGAAAAGTATAGCGGTTAAGATAACTTTATTAGTTTAGCGGTAATAGTCGTTGAACTTGGCTGTTGGATAATTTTGTACAAAATACAAAATCCTTAGCATTAATCCTTTAAAGTGACTTAGGGCTGATTTTTCGATCGCAAGGTAATTTTTATTCGAAGAATAAAACTGAAGTTTTTGTATGGAATAACTGTCAAAATTTCGAAATTATTCTTCGAATAAAATTATCAGATGATTGAAAAATCAGCCCTAAGATGAAGTAGTTGCTTGTTTATAACGGGTAAAGACTTGCATTGAAAAACAAAATATGAAAAATTTTATTTTTTTATTTTATTTTTTTTATATTCAGACTATAGAACAACAGAATCGCACTACATTGTGATAACGGGCTACTACGGAACCCTACACTGTGCGTGGCCCGACACGCACTTGGCCGGTTTTTTATAATTTACAACAGCGCGGCAAAACTGTGTCTAAAGCGAGTCGTTTGTAACAATGGCGGGGCACAGGGCTGTGTGCAGAGGTCCTTTACGAGTCTCTCCGATGTATAGTTTTGTAGATGTGTGGGTGATCCTCATTGCCAGCTGATCCCCATTACCCCGTTTTCCCCTACTATCCAAAAACGGAGGCGTTGTGTATTTTACATTTGAATTGAGATCCATGTGTGTTCAGTTTCAGAAACTACAACAAATAACATGTTGAATAATAAAGAACGCACAACGGTACCTATTTGGTTTCATAATTGCAAGATATGAATGTCTTGAGAAAGTTCCACATTTTATCACTGTAGGTAATATTTCCTTGCTCGAATAACAAACTAAAATAAACAAAGGTTACAATGCTATGACATTTCACTCCCACTATCTTTCCTGTCTCCCACTCCCACGCCTCTAGGGAAACAATACGGATACATTAACTTGCAAATTGCATGAAAGTAGTAACTAAAAGTTTACATATTTTCATCCAACGAAGTTCAGTCAATTACCTCTGGGCTTGGAACTTGAAAGACACACTGAAACATAATATCACATACTAGATAGCACAAATTGAACAATAAGCAACGCATTTTGTTGGAAACCTACTCAATTATACAGGATGATTTTATTATCACCATCCAAATTTTTTGAGGGTGTTCTACCTATGAATATGAACAACTTTCACTATGGGACCAATTCTGAAATCACGAATAAAAAATCAGCTGTTTCATACATTTTGGTCAAGTAGGTATTCGGTTTAAAGACATTTATTTCTCAAAAAAAGAACATAACGGTTCACTTAAATAATGAGAAATGTATAGAAAATATATAAAAAAGTAGATACAGTCTCTGTGATCACATACTGTTATACAAAACAACATAATTAAAAAAAATAAAAGAAAAAATATTAGGTGACATTCAGGTGTTAGTACTTCGTCCTAACGTATTCTTCTAGGGCTTTTTTATATGCATGACTGTTACTGTTAAACACATCATCAGGTATGTCATTATAAAGTTTTGCTCCCTCATATAGTATATTTTTCCTACCATAGTTAGTTCTAGGTTTTCTTAATTCTATTTTGTCTCGTCGTCTTGCTTTATATGTGTAAGTTTTCTTTTTAAAGTTGTATTGAACTTTTGTATTAAATAGCTGATTTTTTTTCGTGATTTCAGAGTTGGTCCCATAGTGAAAGTTGTTCGTATTCATGAGTAGAACACCCTGTAAAAATTTGGATGGTGATTAAAAATCACCTGTATAGTTTTGGTACATTTAAGGTGTTCATCAAACAAGAGTTGACATTAAAATGTTAGTAACTTATTCAAGATTGGTACGAATACAGTCGTATTAGTGAAGGTCCGCAAACGTTGTGTGGTGAGCGTAGTGTAGGACGCCCCCCAGCTAGATGGACCAAAGACCTAAAGAATGTAGCTGAGACGGACGGGATGCGGAAGGCGGAGGACAGCGTGCTGTTTCGCAGCCTGGGAGAGTCCTATGTCCAATAGTGGACTGCGATGGGCCGAGTTGATTCAGTGAAACTACTGTTCATTGCTATAAATGAGCTACATTAATTACATGTAGAAGTATTATAAATTTCAATTTTAAAGTTTTTCATTCAGGCTTTCGCGGTCGATTTAACTGTTCCGATAAAATGGGAGATGAATATTAAAAAAAACTGCTAGGTACTTCCATTAAACAAAAATATGTAGCAGCTGTGACGGATACCGAAGTATGGAACAAGTGATTTGTAAAGAATCCATTTGCACGCCCTTAAATTAAGTTTCAGACGGCTCTCGATCAAAATGCGGGAATTGTGCCTCAATTGAAACTTTTGGTAATTATTATTAAAAGAACCTGGATCTTTATGTAATTTTACTGTAAACTCATATTTATTCAATTGAATTGTTAACCATTTTGGGCATTTCTACAAAATCAAAACTATACCTAGCTATATTTCAATTTCAAAATCAAAACTATACCTAGCCAATCCAAGGCTTAACTTATCGTCAGATTATGACCCAAAAAGTGTGGAAACTGCAAAAATGTAGCGCAATATTGTGCAAAATATCCTTTGTCCTACAGTCACGTACTCCAAAAACAATGTTTATTTGTGCCAATTCGTCATCTGCACGATATTGTTTACAAACTGTTATTATTTTTGTGTGAATTCCGTTCGGGATAAAGATCTGTTGTTTGTTTCAAAACAGATCAATTTATTTTATTCTGAAAATGTTTTTGTTAAAAGGTTTTGGTTTGTTTTGGCACGAAGATGCCGAAATATCAATGAATAACGTTTCAATTTATATTTTCTCGTTATTGTTGAATATTAATATAAAATAAAGTGAGACAAAGTGATTCGAGTTTATTTTTAGGGATTTCCGGAAAATGGATAGTAAAAATAATTACCTGCTTGCGAAAATCATTTGTCTTCGGTATCTTTTTTGCGAAAAACTAACATCGGAATAACAAGAAAACAACTTCACAGAAACTCGAGTCTTTTCAGTGTTGGCAGCTTTAATTTTTTATCTCATCACAAGGAACTTTGAGTGCTCGAGATGAGCATCCAATAATCCAATTAACGACGAAGTAAAAAAACATCATGGCGACGTAAAAGCTAATTTTAACAAAGTGCGCGCGTCACTTTGGGATATTGTCAGTAGAATTGAAAAGTATAGATACTTTTCACTCAGACTAATCGGTATTTTCATAGATTTACGTTATATACGACATCACTTTCAATGTACTTAAAGAGAGTTAGAATAGTATAATTAGGAATTAGCTTTGGTCCGACAGACGTGCCACGTATGGATTTCGTCTAAATATTTTTTGTAGGTACTCACAAAATGTTTAGAATGTCAGTTTAGTACTTAGGTAAAATGTGATTATGTAAGTCTCCAATATTCCATAGACAGCGTATGTGGCTTGTGTTTTTGAAATGTTTAATTAAATTGAACCGCCCTGTAAAAGGTAAAAAGCTTATAAAATATTCCAAGACCAGGTAAATATATTATATATTTCTATACATGCGTATTAAGACATCTTAAACATATGAGGTTTTTATATTTGCGCCGTTTGAGATTTGAAGATGGGTAAACACCAATTATAAAAATGTTTAAATATTCAAATTCGAGATTGAATACCCATTAAATGGTTATAGCCGCAGTGTCTATATTCTTATTTAATAAAAGTAATCGCTATCCGCTATTATGCATAAGCAATTAACGCTTCACGCTCGCATTGAGACCCACTCCGTCGACTATAGAAATTAATTCGAGAGGATTTCGCCTTTTATATCGGCAGATATGAAAGAGCTTTTATTTGAATAAGTTTATTTTTCGCACAAAAGCCGCTTTCAAATGATGGATTCGCTAAGTACTTGAAATGAAATAATTAATTAAGATTTCAATAGAAGCGATGTAATGAAAACAAGATTGAAATAATTAAGGTGTTTTCTGTGGAAATGTAATTTTACACTTTCTGATTAGTTTTCTAATAAAGAAAGCTAGAACACAGGCTTCAGCTGCCATTGTTATGTTATTCTTCTAAGCAGTGTTCATAATCTCAGATAATTCCACCTTTAGAAAAATGTATTATTAGTTGATTTTTGAGTGACCATTTGTAACATAAAGGACGTACCTATAATTATATTGAGGTTTTCGTTCAGAAATCAGAAATAATTTTTTTGCCACTAATCTACCTAGGTATACAGATATGATGGTTATTTTGATGAGAGTCCCGATATATTTTGCCTTACGGCATGCAAAATTATTTAATAACATTTATAAACAAACATAATAATAATAATAATAATAATAATAATAAGTTTATTTCAGGTATTAACCCATAGCAATTACATACAGCAATTAATTACACACAATTAAACACAAAAATCTTCATAAAAACAAAAAACAAAATTATTTCAAAATTAAAATCAGTTTAAAATTAACATCAAAATTAAAATTAAATTATAATATAAAAACACAATTAAAAACAAAAATTAAAATTATAAAATAAAAGAAGTAAAAATAACAATTAGAAATTATAATAAAAACAACAAAAAAAAGTATTCCATTTACTACGCAACATTACTATTATTATTAAAAATACTCATATTATTCAAAAACATTGGGAATTAGGCACAATGCCAATAATTCAAATAAAAAAATGACAATAAATTAAATTTCAAATGTCACAAATTAAATGTAATGCAATTCGTTGCAATGGAATTTGAACTTTGTTAAGTAAGACAGAGTCTGTGTGGTGCCGGACTTAAAGAATACCACCACCCCTTACTTCCCGTGGGTGTCGTAAAAGGCGACTAAGGATAGTATCGGAGAATGGGCAGCAGCGTTCTCTATGTATTCCACCACCATACCATACTGCGATCGCCAACCCGCCTGCCAAGCGTGGCGATTATGGCAAACCCTCCCAAAATTGGGGGAGGCCTATGTCCAGCAGTGGATGTCTATCGGCTGAAACGACGAAGTAAGACATTCAGTTTCTTGTTCCATGATTTTAAATTTATCTCAAAGTCTTGGCTTTAATTATAATAATAATTATATTATGAAAACAAGAGTACCTTATACTACGGCACACGCTGCTCTTTGCCTTTGCCTTTGTCTTTGTGTTTTTTGCTCTTTGTCTTTACCTTTCAATAGAATTAAGGGAACGTAGTTATTAAATTGTAATAATACAACAAAAAAATACAAAAACAAAAAGTTTTAATGACAAACGGAAAGGTGATGAATGACAGAGATAGTACATCAGCTGCCTAGCCTTTTCCCAACTATGTTGGGGTCGGCTTCCAGTCTAACTGGATGCAGCTGAATACCAGTATTTTACCTGGAGCGACTGCCTATCTGACCTCCACAACCCAGTTACTGGGTAATACGATACCCCTTAGTAAGACTGGTTGTCAGACTTTCGGGCTTCTGACTACCCGTAACGACTGTCAAAGATCTACGAATGACAGCCGGGACCAACGGCTTAACGTGCTTTCCGAGGCACGGAGGGGTCTGGGTATGTAAAGATTCTCACCCATCCATAGATCAACCGCGGTAAGCGTAGCTTAACCTAATCGACCTGTGCGGCTTTTATTATTTAGCCACGGACCCCTCAATGACAGAGATAGTACATAAACACAACAATGTTTCTACATCAAAATATCTTGGTTTGACCGTAGAGCCCCAAACTAAGCAGGAGATACTATGAACATTTTTTTTTAATTTGTCACGTAAGCTCTGATATCATGGTATTTGATCAGCCAAAATTATAACGACCATTAAGTATCTAAGTATCGTCAATCCCATTTCAATTCTTGGCTGCTAACCTATTTTGCTCATTCTTTTATAAGTAGGTACAGTCCCGAGCATAAATATTACTATGAACAGCTCGGCAATAATATCTGACTGCATGATTAATCCATTAGTATATGACGACAAATATACAGGGTTACTTTTCAAAAACCATCCAAATTTTTACATGGTGTTCTACCCATGAATATAAACAACTTTCACTATGGGTCCAACTCTGAACTTAAAAAAATCAGCTGTTTCATACATTTTGGTCAAGTGGGTATGAAACAGCAGATTTTTTTTTCGTGATTTCAGAGATGATCCCATAGTGAAAGTTGCTTATATTCATGGGTAGAACACCATGTAAAAATTTGGATGGTCTTTGAAAAGTAACCCTGTATGCGATAGTTTGTGAAAGGCATATACAAGTGGCAGCACAAATATGTGACATCGAAGGAACACCAAAACGATCTGACGATACAAGCGATGACAAAATATAGGACGCTGCATCGGTTTCAAAAATATGTGTCAATGTAATATAATATTATCTACTACGTAATAATTATGCCACAGCCATCTATATATTCCTGAATACACAGTTCTGGCTAGCTGCACAAATTATTCACCTGAAACATATTCCACATAAACTTTCACTAATCACTGGCACTAATTAGCGTACAAATGGCCCTTTTTAATTAGCAAACATAAAAGCAGCAGTGCGTATTTTCAATTAAAATGTTTTTAGTTCACACACGCATGGACCCGTGAATTGAATGACGAATGTAATTGGCTGCATTTTTCAGAGTTATTGGGTCAACGTTTATTCAGGTCAAAAGAGACGCCATTTTATTTTTAAGGTTTGAGGTACATCGGTGAAGGAAAATCACCGTAAGGAAACCTGGACCTGGACTTAAAGTTTAATATAAGCCTGAAATTGCCAAGCTGTCTTGAGCAAGCGTGGTGATCAATGCTCGTCCATAGCGGAATTTGCCCTGCAGTGAGACAGGTACCTACCCCGTGTAGATCGCGCACTGGCGCGACGATCGCTTCTTAACCAAAAGCGAACGTCGCGCCAGTGCGCGATCGTTTGTATGAATTGTGACACACAAACCCGACTTGATTGATCGCACGATTATGCCATATTTACACGGGGTGGCAGGGATATCGATAGGGGGTTAGAATTGTACGCGCCCCGCACGAGGGCGAACGAGGTGAAAGGGAGGGACGAGGGGCGGCAACGCGAGCGCACACTCTGCGAACGACAACCGCGCGTACGACATCTCATATTTTATTGTATAACATCACAATGCAAACGATAATATTGTAACGATTTTACTCAATACAAATGCTTAAAGTTTTTATACTCTAAAACGTAGTTTGTTTAATTCCTAAACAAGAATCATGTGCTGAATTCAAGGTTACAGTTTGCGCGTCAACGTTGTACGAATAAAAAGTGCAATCTTCGCGTACTCGCGCGGCGGGCGTTGGCTTTCGGTTAGGACGCGGCCTAATAGACCCGGCATATTTAGATAGGTTTTGATGAGTAGGAGTAATCCCTGTACCTAAAAAAGGAGTACATACGTGTAGTTAAATTATTTTTAGTTGAGATTAGTTGATTTAAAGGATTTTGCTTCCACGTTTTAATATTCATTATTTCCTAATTCCATACAATAAATGTTTCTGGAACCGATCACTGATTAGATTAGAAAAGTTCCCGGAAAAGCACTTGGCATGTAAAAATGAAGACTGCAAAAAGCAAATATTTTACATAGGCAATAAGCTACCAAATATTGAAGACAGATACTTCAATTCCTACAAAACAAGAGCGTGTTCATGAAACGCGTCCATGAATTCGTTAATCGGGTGCCGCGAGCAACCGACCGTGGTACCGCAAAAATAAACTAATGAAATCGTAATTAGGGTTAATTTCAGCCAGATTCAGCCCGGTTTCGTCTGCGGTTAACCTGTACAGAACAACCCGTTTAGATTTATAGGGTTTTCATACAAGATTTACGACTGTCATTTATTATTCACTATCTGCGGTACAATCAGAATTTATGACACACTTTTCGGTATGGTTTTATACGAATAAATAAACTATTTTATTGTAATATCTTGGCGCGGCGTATGATAAGTGTTTTTGCTGAATAAAGGTATCGGAATATTTTAATATGAAGCCTTTTTGGATTCAAGTCGTAATGTAAATATGTTTGGGACGACGCGATTTAGTCTCTCTTGTTTATTAAAAAAAAAAAACATATTTTCGTGTACTGTATTTTTAAAAGAAAAAATGTTGGCTGTTTATGAAAACGGTTCGTCGAATAAAATTAATGACATGAATGTATTTTTTTGCGAGATTAATTTCGCCGAGGTCAGCGGTCTTTGAACAAAATATTAACAATAAAGGGTCAGCTGCCTCGCTTTGCCGACAAAGTTGATAGCCAATCGAGAGGACGAGGTAATCATGTTCATGGGGCTGTAGTAGTATCTACAACGCCATATGCGAACAACGCGTCATACTGATGTCACGCAAAATCCTGCATCTCGCAAGCAGAGTTTACCGCGCAACTAGCATAGATACAACGGCCCGCCATGAATTATCGGGCAGTTGCCCGCCACGCACAACACCCGTCTGGTCGGAGGATCCTCCCTTTTCTATAGAGTATGAGTGAACTTTACGCCCTGTTCCTCATATCTCTAATATAGGGTTATTGCATACAGTAGCTATAATGCCTCCCCGACCGTTTTCGGTCACGGTGGCCAATCTCAATGGAGATTAGCCAGGTACTCAGGAGATGTAGTGCACAAGTGTGTGCGCAAACACAAGTGTACTCTCTGTTTCTTTTACTCTCATAGTCCGATGGGACGGCAATCCGACACGACTGGGAAGAGTTTAGGCGCAGGACCAACGGCTTTACGTGCTTTCCGAGGCACGAGGGTATTAAACCGCCAACTTCCAAACTCCAGACTGTTACTAAGAAATACCTAATGGAAAACCCAATAACAGTTTGTCCGACCCGGGAATCGAACTCAGGACCCCCACGCTCAGCAGTCGCGCTTGCAACCACGAGACCAACGGGGCAGTCAATACAGTAGCTACGAGCCTACACATTCGATATGCCTTGTAATCTTAGAAGAGTAAATAGACCAAGTTAACCAAGACGTACCGAAAATGAATCAACATTGCTAAATACCTATAACTATAAGCATATAGACGAGTATATTGGAGTCTCAGAAACCGATATTAGCTTGCTAGCCGCTGATGTTTGCCTATCAGCTGCGTTATTAAGGCATTATCGCCTACGGGGATGCTATCATAAATTAATCTTGTATTCTACAGTGTCAAATTAGATTAGCTAGCGAAACTTATTTTTTTCACCAACTTGTTCTTTATTGTGTTTTGTGTTTTTTCTCTTCGTCATGTTTGCGCTAATATGATAAAACAAAAAATAAATTAGGTTGTTAACCGCTGGTAGGTTAGTCACTTGAAATATCAGTTAAAAACAAAATTGTGTAAGCTTCACACTGACGTGATAGTTTTTATATCTAAACACGATAAAACAAAAGAAAATAACAGACTCATATTTCAATTAACATCACTACAAGAGGTCGTTGATCAATAAAAAAACAGTGGCACTCCGGGAATGCCGACAGAAGTGAAAACAAAAGACAAACAGAATATTGCCATCACTCACTGACATATCGGATATACAATAAAACTATAGGCATATAATTCGATAGGCATCCATCACATCTGCGGAGTCTGACTAGCTAATTTAATTTGACCCTGCATAAACGATCCATAGTTTTTCCGTTTTAAAACTGGACACTGTCTTTAACATTGTCAGTAGCCGTCCACTGCTGGTGTGTGTGTGTGCACACTGTCATTAACATTGTCAGTAGCCTTCCACTGCTGGTGTGTGTGTGTGTGGACACTGTCATTAACATTATCAGTAGCCGTCCACTGCTGGTGTGTGTGTGTGTGTGGACACTGTCATTAACATTGTCAGTAGCCGTCCACTGCTGGTGTGTGTGGACACTATCATTAACATTGTCAGTAGCCGTCCACTGCTGGTGTGTGTGTGTGTGTGGACACTGTCATTAACATTGTCAGTAGTCGTCCACTGCTGGTGTGTGTGTCTGGACACTGTCATTAACATTGTCAGTAGCCGTCCACTGCTGGTATGTGTGTGTGGACACTGTCATCAACATTGTCAGTAGCCGTCCACTGCTGGTATGTGTGTGTGGACACTGTCATTAACATTGTCAGTAGCCGTCCACTGCTGGACATAGGCTTGCCCGGCCTATATCCGCAGTGCAGTGGACGGCTACTGACAACGTTAATGACAGTGTCCACACACACACACTCAACACGATCAAACACCACGATTACAGCACTGCATTCAACACGATCTATGATCGCATGCCATTCAACACGTTCTATGAGCACTCTCATCTAGCTGCTACCTAGATAGCAAACGTATGTACCTTAATTAAAATTACTCGCGACTTTAAAAAATTTAGTTCACATGGCAGTTTTCGTTTTCATAAAATAAAAAGATCCACGTAAAAAGTTGGTGTACCTAACTCTATTCGACATGCTAACTTGGTTACTGTGTTGCAGACCCAATTTCGTTCGTTTGACGTCATTTTTCATATTTGATAGCATTTTTTACGAGACCAATGTGCAACCTACTTTCTGAAAACTGATGCGGGGGAGTATCTGAGAGTTTTTTTTATGGAATTTTAGTGACGTGACAATGGAGACTATAATTTTGGCTTTTAGTTCATTTTGGGGAGACCTATAAATTTTTTACGATGGTCATACTTTTTTTAAGGCACACCTGGATCATTTGAAAGCCTGATCAAATCCCTGATCGCAATTCGTGTGTTTTATGTTAGCTGTTGGGATTGCATAATCAGCCTAGAATTTTCCCAGTTGGCATTGATTTGGACACTGGCCTCCTCTCTGTGGCCGTAATCTACCACGCGGTCCCAGTACGGATTGGTATATGTATGTCACATGACGTTGGTTTGGTTTTGGGATATGTCCGTTTCCTCACGATATTTTTCTTCACCGTTTTAAGAGCAGTGGTCATTACTGTAAGTTGTAAGTCCAAGCCGTTTCCACTGCTCCACCACTGCTCTACTGGGCCACTACTGGTCTCATTTGATTGATGCTATAATAACAACAAATGAAATACGGTATCAGGCAACCCGGTTCGGTGGTGCGATTCTTGAGGAACTTGAGATACTTTCAACAGTATTTTGACTAAGATGATGATGAAGATCAATAAAATAAATTACCAATAGGTTTATTGGCGACAGATTTAATCATCAAAGAAAATTATTTGACGTTAGTTATACAGGGTAGGTAGTCAAAAAGTCGTGGATCAAACGAAATATGATAAAGGAGATCATTTCCAACGCCTTTAAAGTGAGAAATATTTTTTGGTAACGCTTCCAAATTTTTGGAAAAAAAATTATTGCTTTTGGAATTTGGTACCCAGAGCCGCAATAGAACTTTTGTAGTGCTGATACATTATCTAGTAATAATACAATACCGTTTGTTTTATGTCAGATTTTTTTAAATTAGTCTAATTGTAAAAGTTATGAATATTTTTGTATACCGAGTATACAAAAATATTCATAACTTTTAGGGCAATTGAATTATGGCCATGCTGTAACAAGATTTTTTGTTGGAAATGACCCCCTTTATCTCCCTATTTCGTTTGATCCACGACTTTTTGGCCACCCTGTATATCAATCTGGCTAGCCTTTGCCCAACTATGTTGGGGTCGGCTTCTAATCTAACTGGATGCAGCTGAATACCAGTATTTCACATGGAGCGACTGCCTATCTGACCTGTACAACCTACAACCAACCTGTACAACCTACAACCCAATTACTGGGTAACACGATACCCCTTGAGAAAACTGGTTGTCAGACTATTGTACTTCTGACTACCTGTAACGACTATCAAAGATCTACGAATGACGGCCGGGACCAACGGCTTAACGTGCTTTCCGAGGCACTGAGGGGTGTCGACATGAAATGGATGGTCACCCATCCACGAACCGACCGCGGCAAGCAAAGCTTAAACTTAAATCGACCCATGCGTCTGTAATCATTTAGCTACGTGCCCCACAGTTAATTATGTCGCATTGAAATGTTTTCAGGCATTTTCATCTTTCACTTATACTTTTATTAGAGCGTTTACGACGTACGGCATGTCATACAAACTTTCAAGCCATTGTTTTTCGAAATGTATGAACCGATTTTAATTAAACTTTATACGCATTAGCAGGATACAAAGGTCTAAAAAGTTAGTAAAGGATATTTTCTAAAAAAATAACAGTGTTACAATCGGTTCATTCATTTCGAAAAACAGGGGCTTGAAAGTTTGTATGAAATCCCGTACGTCGTAAACGCTCTTAATACTTAAGTCTGACTGACTATTCATCGCCGCTGCTTTTTTCAAACTAACTTACAAGTTAAAAGTATTTGGGCTCGTTCAAAACGTTAAATTAAAACCGTTTCTACTGTCATTGGCAGAGTTTAAAGCCGGAAACTACCCTTCTAACTACAGTTCAATGTCCATAGTCCTGCTAAAAAGTTGTCCGTCAGTTCTTTCAACGTTTAATGAAATTTAAAGTTGCGTTTTAACTAAGTGAACCGTTTATATGAATGAGGGAGATGAAAATGGAGTAAGCATAGTGGAAAGTTAGTCAATTCCAGTGCATGGTGGACGTTGCAAAAAGTTTGCGAATCCATATTACAAAACATGTCTAATTATACATATAAGGTGTAAAAAAATTAACCTTACAAACTTTAAGAGGTGCTTTAGACCATTGGACTGAACAACTTTCACTATGGGACCAACTCTGAAATCACGAAAAAAAAATCCGCTGTTTCATACATTTTGATCAAGTAGGTAATGAACTTTTGTATTAAACAGTGGATTTTTTTTCGTGATTTCAGAGTTGGTCTCATAGTGAAAGTCGTTCAGTCCAATGGTCTAAAGCACCTCTTAAAGTTTGTAAGGTTAATTTTTTTACACCTTATATTATATCTAATTATAAACCCCTTAACTTATACCTAAAAGTTGTTTAAAGTTAAGGACGCTATCACATTTTGAACTCGCTCAAGTTTAGGTATTTGAAACGCAACACAACAACATTACGCGCACGCACACATTGAACCCATTGTCCGCACGATTTTATACGTAACTTAACTAATCTTGGTACTTGAAGGTATTATTTTTTAATTTTACTGGTATTTATTGAGTAAAGTTAGTTGTTAGTTCGCAATCGAATTTGGTTACTGTTATTACTGTTGTTACTATGTGATCACACATGATTATCAAATCACGTTTATAGTATTGTTGAAGTTCATCAGTCATTACGAATACGTACATTACCTATGTAGGTGCCGAAAAACGACCTTCGTCGTTTCAGCCGATAGACGTCCACTGCTGGACATAGGCCTCCCCCAATTTTGGGGGGGTTTGCCATAATCGCCACGCTTGGCAGGCGGGTTGGCGATCGCAGTATGGTATGGTGGTGGAATAAATAGAGAACGCTGCTGCCCATTCTCCGGTAAGACCCTTAGTCGCCTTTTACGACACCCACGGGAAGTAAGGGGTGGTGCAATTCTTTAAGTCCGGCACCACACAGACCACGAAAAACAACAGACCAGAAAACGACCTTAACATTTTAGTATTACAAGGAACATCTACGTTTATCCTTCAGTCTGCTGTTAGTTTGAAAAGATGTAAGTACTTTTAAATATTGTTTTTGATGACAATTACCTACATAATCAAATACTAGCCTGGGAGTTGTCGTAGAGTTTCGTAGTGATATTTAAAAATAATCATTCACTTATGAAAACAGTACTTAAGTATTTTATTTACTGGGGCGAGAGTTATTATTTTTTATAAAAATAAAAAAACTTTGTAACAAAAAAAAACTGACGTCCAAAAAGTGAAAAATAACTTTAATTTCGGAACTCGGTGTCTATGGATCTGTAATTTAGTATTTTGCCGCCGACTTCCGAAATTACAAGTTATTTTTCACCTTGTAGTGTTTTTGGGAAGTCGGTTTTTTTTTGTTAAAAAGTTTTTATTTCTCGCTTTTTAGTCGGGTCTGTTTATAATGTATCTAACTAACAATAACCTAATGTCAACTTGCTCATCGCCTTTTACAAAATATTGCTTTTTCTCAATGCAGGGACGTTAATTGTTGAGGAGTTCTCCTGGTATTCACCTATCAGTTCCATTTTACTATTCTCATTGTGACGAGCATAAGTTGCTTAGCAACCATATTAAAGTAATCGAATCGCAACCCGTGAAATACTTATTATTGAGTAGTTCCGGTGGCCATCTGTGTTCATCATCAGTTCCACTTCACTAAACGGTGATTTCCGAGAGCAAATCCACGAATTACTATAAAAAATACCCAAATTGCTATAGGTGTGTGTGCCTATAATATTTGAAGAGTTCCTTCGATTTCTCCAGGATCCTTAGATCCGGACTTAATGACAATGGACCTGACCACATGGAAAGTATATCCATTCAAACAAAAAACGAACAAGAAACAAAAATTTATTTTACACTTTGTGGTTTTTTTTTTGGAAATCGTTTTTTTTTTGTAAAAAAGTTTTTATTTTTCACTTTTTAGTTGTACCCACCTACTGCACACAAATGCATATAACACTACTTGCTATGTGAATATCAGTGACAGGAAGCTACTGAACACATCCGCGTATCCCTTTAGAGCCTTTAGAGGGTACAGGCGTGATGTTATGATGTGTGATTGCGTAAACAATGCATAGATATGCGATAGCAGCAATCGCGGTTGATTTGCTGGCATTTATTGAAGAGTTCCGTTGTCTGTCTCCGAAAATCATCATCAGATCTTTACGAAATTTAAATGGGACCATTTTGAAATAAACCTCTTTCGAACAAAGAAAGAATTTTGCTAATCCGTCCGTCCGTATATGACGGAGTTATGCTCGAATATACAACCTCCTCCTTTTTTGAGGTCGGTTAAAAATACACTCGCCATCTTGAATAAAAAAATGGATGTCATATTCGTAATCACCACCCCAAAATCGACTATAGTATCGAATATCTAAAAATAGTTTTCGTCATTTTTATTTGATTATAATTTTTTAACACAAATATTTATACAGTCTTTATCCGTCATCTACATCCATTAAACAAAAAATTACAACTAAGTATTTATTTCTAAAACAAATTCCAAAAATCGTACTTAATTTTATTTCGGTTCGAAAAAGTATCAACATCGTACTATGGAGTACACAAAACGGAACTCGCTTTTTAACGTAATTATTTTTTGCGAAAAAGCTACATAGGCGTGCTTCCACGGGCGCGTCTGAGCGCGGAATGACCGACCGGCAAGTGTCCGCGGGTAGAAAATGTATGGAGAAATTTGAGAGCGTTTCTTATTTTTCTCATAAATGAAATGTTATTTATTTATCTACAAAATATTTAGCTTATCTTTATAGAATTATATATAGGCAACAATATATTCTTATTTTTAAGTTAAAATATGCATTGGATTTAGCTATATTGGGGACTATTCAGACTCCTTTATATTTAATTTTTTGCGATTATTGTGATGGTAAAAACGTATTTGTGTGAAAATTTTGTATGGGGCTATTTAATTGCTTTGGGCCCAGTCTGGAGATGAATACATTATCTTTAATTTGAAACCAAGATATCCTCGCAGTTGTGGCTCCAGTTTGTTAAAATGGTACCTGAAAAACACTGTTATTCGTGGAAAAATGTTATAGCGTCCTTAAGTAATGATTAAAGTCTGCTTAACAATAATTATTAATGACGTCTCCTAACTTTAAGCAACATAAATACCTAAAGGAGTTATTGCTTAATTTGAAATTAATATGATTTTGATGAATTGTGAAGTTTTATGAATTTTTAACATAACAGGAAGCCTAAAAGGCCACTTTCGCAGTAATATAACAGGATAACATTATGAATCATAATGGACAGTTAACTGTTAAGTTAATCGTATCAAATCCCATTGGTGAAGGATTTATCAGTAATTTTTTTTTGTCTGTGCTAAAATACCAATCAATCCAATCCCAATCTCTTTGATTATACCTACGCACAGTATGATAAATGCCCCAAAAAACGGACATCCCTTTTTTATTATATTAATCGAAACTATACACTATTTTGAATGCGAGAGTAGAACTCCCGGATCTTAAGTATACTTTAAAACAGAGTTATAATTTTTTTTCGATTATTTTGGATTTCCAGATAAACGCAAAAACAAACGATGTGATGAAAATATTTGAACATTTGTTTTTGAAGTTTATTGACATTATATGCAAGGCATTATATAGGCGAAACAGAAAAGATTTCACTATAATAGAAAAATAAATATGCCTGGTTTTATCTTTATTCCTTTTTATTTTTTTCCTCGGACATCTTTTGTCAGTAGCACCTAATATTTATCTTAAAATATTCTTTAGATCTGTACTAATAACTGTAAAAAAAATCTGATGTAAATCTATCAGGAAATCGAAGATATGATGATTCTATGGTTTTCATTTTTTTCTCTGATAATAGGGTTGCCACACTCAAAACACAAAAAACACAGTAAATACTTTCTGTTGAGACTATAATCTGATGAGGGTGGACCACTTTCCTATACCACATTTACCCCTTCATCAAAAAAATATAAATTTTGTAAATCTATAAAAAATATTTTTAAATCAAACGGTTTTATATTAAACGAACAAATATATACGTGAAACAAAATAAACTTTACAAAGTATACCTACAAATAGCCACTAAGGGCAATTTTTGAACTTCACAATATTATTTTACGCCAAGAAAACTTTGTAAGCCATTAAATTTCCTATGGGTACCTCTACACCTACTGTTTATACTTAATGAGTAATACTTACTTCATTTTAAGAATTAAAAAATTAAAATATTTTTGCTTTCAGATTTTTGATTTGTGAAAACCCTAGCAACAAAAAATCTAAACTCGAAAAATCCGAATTCCTTCGTGTTAAGCATCTGATATTTTACAGGCAGGTTATCATAACACTAAACAATAATGTGTGTGAAAATAAAATGCTACTACCTTATAGAACCTGCGCAAAAAAATAATTTCAAAATTACAAAAAAAATTACGTAGCTTGCTTTATATAACATCTAAAAAAAATTTTTTTGTTTCTAAAAATAGCAGATAATTGGCTTTATCACATACTATAATTAAAACATAAAAACGTTGCATACATAATAAGATAATACAATTCTTTTGATTTCTATGGATAACCAGAATAAAATATTGAAAAAATATAGCTCTGGTTCTAAGCTGAATTGGTTTCTGGGAGTTCTACTCTAGCATTCAAAACAGTGTATACTATCGATTAGAAGAATAAAAAAGCGATGTCCGTTTTTCGAGGCATTTTTCATACTGTGCTACGTAGTGCAGCGAAAAAAAGAAAAACACGGACTGTCTTCGCCATATTTTAATTCATAATGTTATCTTTTTATGATTCTGCGAAAGTGGCCTTTTTAGGCCCCTAGGTAAGTACTTAAATATTTAACTTAAGACATTGACGGATATAATCTGAACTCATCTCTCGTTTCGGTGAAACTCACGGGTCAGATCTGTCGGATGCCTAAGGGCCTCCACGAGCGAGAGAATCGCGGCGATATTCTCGCCGTGCCATCAAATTTTCGCGGCGATAGTATCGCCGTACGTTCTAAGAGATTTTATAGAAATACGTGGCACGACGATAATATCGCCGCAATTCTCTCGCTCGTGGAGGCGGTCCCAAAGTGTCCATTTGCATTTATTTGTATAGTTAGTTAATTAGTCATTTAATTTGTAACCTAGTGTAAATAGTTAGTTGCTGTATCTAATAGTTGGTTTGGTGATGAAAAATCATTCCGTATTGTTCTTTTTTTAAGTGAAAATTCTTTAGGCGCGTTGGGCATCTTTTGAGATGGGAAAAAACCATTGAACTCGCAACACTGTTACCGTAACCGACACCGCGCTACATTCGGATGTGTTTGGCTGTCCTCGGGATGGACTCGGTTTTAATGTACATCCGATTATGTCAGTGAGTGATGGCAAAGTATTCTGTTTGTGTTTTGTTTTCACTTCTGTTGGCACTCCCGCCACAATTTTTTTTTTATTGAACTTGGGCAGCGGGTCCAGTCAAACTATTCAAAATGTGATGAGGTTGAGTGATCCCGTGGGTCCAGTTGACTAAAGACTCGTATCATCATCATCACCAGTGGCAGCCTAGTTCCACTCAATGCCGAGTAAAGGCGTCCTCCCTTTTGTGCCATTCTTCTTGGCTTGTTGAGAATATCAATCATATAATCAGACGCCTTTGGCCTTCAGTGACACTATTATACAGGGTTACTGGTAAAACATTTACAACCTCTTAAGAGGTCATTGTACTCATAGTTATGAACAACTTTTACTATGTAATCAAAACTGGAATCGCAAAAAAAAATCTGCTGTTCCCTACATTTTGACGAGTTATACGAACATAAATGTAGGGATCAGCTGTTTTTTTTTCGCGGTTTCAGGTTTGGTGCCATGGTAAAAGTTGTTCATAATGATGAGTACAATGAACTCTTAAGAGGTTGTTAATGTTTTACCAATAACCCTGTATAATGATAACAATATCCCAACAATATGCCAGCCAGTACATCAAGCTACTACAATCTGTCAAATTTCTTAAATAGATTTTCAACTTTATTGCTAAAGCTAAAGCTGTTCGAAGTTGATTGGGAAAATTTGACAGTTTCGGGTAGATTGATGTGCTGGCGTCTGTACAACAGCTAATATATTTGTAACCAACGAGACTCGACCAATGAACCGTTTATCACGGACAAAGAATCATTTTAAAGATCAAATCAAATCATTTATTTTTTGCCAACATGGGTAGGGGTATACATGTTTTGATAATGTTCTCGATGCTCTGCCGTCACTTGGGCATGCAAAATTTAGACATTAATTACAACCTACTATTAAACAAAATACCATGTTGAATAAGAATAAATATTACAAAATTATTAAACTGGAAAAACATTTTAAGCATTTTCTTTTTCATTTTTCAACTTCAAGGAGTATCAATGAAAAGAAAAGGGTTAGTAACTTGTCAGTAACCGTAAGATATTAAAACCCTTACTTTATTTATTACTGGATGTAACGTCTCGTGGTGCTGACGTAACTGTATACCGTTTAGTGATTTATTGATGCCGCTGGGAAAGATTATGAGATTCTTTTTTGTCTTGAGATATCTTTCAACAGTATGAAACTTATACTATTTGAATAAGAGTTATTTATTTTACATAGAAAGTACACAGATATAAGGTGACACTTATTTTAAGCGAGCAAATAGGCTGGCACAAAATAAATTATCAATGACCACCATGCTAGGCAAACCTGTGTTACAGGGGTCGTCAATGAGTCCATAATAACGGATGTATAAAGACACTTAAGAGCGTTTACGCCGTACGGCATTTCATACTAACTTTCAAACCCTTATTTTTCGAAATGAATGAACAGATTTTAATGAAACTTCATACGCATAAGCAGGATACAAAGGTCTAAAAAGTTAGTAGAGAACATTTTCGAAAACTCAGTTAGAAACTTACTTGATTCTATACAATAGTAGGCATAGTAATTAACATAACGAAACAAAGAACATTAAATTAAATTATTTGCCATGTCAGTTAAAACTTAAGATATATTAAACAGAGAAGCTGTTGGTGTACCTTCATAAATAAAATGAAACCCATCTATGGCGTGTTGCGCCACTTCTTCGTAATTTGAATAAAGGACTTTTGATTTCGACGGTTAAGAGGAAATAGGGTATAAGCGACAAAAAATGAAATGTTCAGGAGAGCCGTTTAAAGTTTTAAATTTTAGAAAACCTGACGTGAAAATGATTTTTGCTAGGGCAAAAACTCCAAAAAAAAAGTCATCGTAGAATCATGGGAGTAAGCGCATTCAAAAGAGTGGAAAATTTTACGTAGGATTGGCATATCTAAATCATTTTAGACCAAAATGTCGCTTATTACTTACTTCCTTTTTACCGTCGATTTTGACTTTAGGTACATCTATGACCTTCGGTACCTACATATTTATTGTTGCTAATTCATTTCAACGGTTTCTTTCCCCACACACCAAAAACCTTCTAATTAATATTATTATGTTCTTATTTATCACTATGCGAAAGAATTTCCCATGGATCCTCAGTCCAAAAGATGTTATTGTCAGTGTGTTCTATCGCAATCAAGGATACATTTCTATTTCAAGTAGATATCTTATCTGGTCACCGGATCGAGGAGAATTGTATAATGTAATGGTTTGTTTACTCTTGAAACGGAAACGGAACGGAACGGAACGGATATCCCAAGGATTGAAGTAATAACACGAGTTTGGGAACGTCCTATGTTAACTAAAACTTACATTATACAGCGCTCGAATTGTTATGAAAATCATCACTATCATTCTCTTGCCCATAAGCCAATTTATTTGGGGTCGCCGCAACATGTCGTTTTCTTCCATACTTCTCGGTACTTAGTCACCCCCTTTCTAGCCATATCATCTTTCACACGGTCCATACAACGTTTCTTTTGTCTTTCCCCTACTTTTACATCCATACTCAAAACTTTCCTCACGACATTATCCTCATTCTTCCGCATCATAATATGCCAATACCATGGCAACCGATTTCCACACATGTTTTCCGAGAATATTACATCTGTAAATATTATTAAACGTGCCCTTAACATGGTCACATCTTGTCCCAATTTATTTACACATCCCAAATCGAAATCACGGAAACAAGATTTGTAGAACAACATCAAAAATTCCGCGTCGCATCCAGCACAGGTGATAAAATAAATATTTATAGTAAATAAAAATGTTCCGTATCTCGCAAGATCCCTGTGGAAGAAGGAAATCAATTGATAAAGTTGGAGTTGGAATACACAGTATTCCCCGGCAGAGCGATACGTTTTCATTTGCCTGTCGCATCTAGAATCTGTGATTGTACCAAACCGGCACATAAATTCAAGGAGACAACATAAAAGTGGGGAAAAGGAAAGGTATTCAGTTAACGGTATTTTGTACCGAGCAGTGGGCCTAGCGCGCACGTACGGAGTAAACGTAAAGTTAATTCGAACCATTCTCCCGGTTTGCACATAATATATACTTGGTTTTAAGACATTCATAATGATGGGTGATACTCATTTTGTTTGTCGCCATTTTTTTAAATTACAAAGCTATAGGAAAGTGATATTTTCAATTCAATAATCGTTCGAATTTAAGGTGAATGCGCAGTGGTAGACCGTGACATTCAAATTTTCTTACGTTTTTTGCAATTTATAGGCAAGTGTCAGGTTGTATCTTGATCAAAATATGATTCGCGACTATATACTATTGTTACTATATTATTATGTATACTTAGGTTAAAGTATGTATCTATGGGTCTTTGTTATCTGAAAATAAATGGTTTATTATTATTATTAATTTTATTATAATAGCTTTGTATTTACAGTATTATAGTAATTAAAGTACCTATCTCTTTAAGTTAGATTTGTACTATAAGCACTTTTCCATAAGAGATTTGCTATTATGGTACAAATCTAACTTAGAAAGACGTATTAATGCTTTTAATGATTATAATGCTGTAAATACGTACTTGTTATAATCGCGCATCAGTTCTGATCAAGATACAACCTGACACTGAGGTCAGTGTCAGGTTGTATCTTGCAGGTGCCAATTGCTTAAGAAAATTTGAATTTCGCGGGCAACACTGCGCATTCACCGTAAATTTAAATCAGATTGGAGTGAGCCACGCCGCACCACAACTCCTCCTTTGCCACTTTCGTACATTTTTTATTAACCAACACACGCTACAGGCGGCCGCAACGCACTTCTTTGTATGAAAATGCGTTGCGCTGCGGCCCGTTGCGGCTGTAACGTGCGATTGGCTTTACGTTTACGTCACGCGTTCGCATTAGGGCCTCAGCTAACGGTATTTTGTACGGAACTCTTGTTCGTATTTGGAAGGATTCTGTTATAATGAAGGATCATCGTACTTGACCTATTGAACGTTGTTGTTTTGTTTTTGTTGAGTGACAACGACGAGGACTTTTTATTACTGTTTTGACGAAAGATATAATACAATTTTCTGTAGCTCTTTGTTATGAATTTGTTTGCAATGACAAAATGGGTTTAACAAAGACAAGATATAAATCTTAATGCCTTTTAAATGTTCAAGTGATGGCAATGGCTTTTCAACAAGGCTATATTATTGTGCTGTTTAAGCTCAAATCTCGAGTATTAATGGGTCAGGATTATATACGAGATTGGTAATGCGTGCTTGAGAAAAATAATAGGCCCCTGGGTTGAGTATAATTAAGTTTTGAATAGTAGTTAAGCTTTCTAAATAACAGTGATTCCGAAAGAAGGAAATTGGCGCGGCCCTTCCGTAAGAGACGCGCGGAATAGCCTACGGAATATCTTTTTGTGAAAACAAGTTTCATAATATTTGATGGATTCATAATCTATTTTGCTTTCCAATCGCAGCTCTCAAGATATAAGCAAATTCATCCCCAAACATCTTCAGAAAATTGACTTTTTCAATTTAACCCTCTCTTTGAAAACACATTGATGTTATACTAAATACAATTATGAGATCGTTTCACACGAACGCTTTTTACTGCAAAAAGAGGATCGAACGTGAGATAAATGGCTAATATCAGGGATTTGTGGCTAAGCTTTGGCGGTTTAATTTCCCCTAGGGAAATACGTATAAAAGTATATATTGGTATACATGCCTGGTATATGTAAAGCGGGCGAAACTATTAAATTGGTGTTGTTAAATTTATTACGTGTTCGGCGTTTTATCTATGTTGTGTCGATTTCGACGTGGTGTTAATGAAATATGTACTGAGTCGTGGGTTTGTGGTTTGAGTGGCTGAAAATCTATCAATAATAGATTTTTTTTTCGGATCTTTTCCGTACAATATATTTAGATAAATAGAGTTCAAATTGTAAAAGAATTTGGCTTTAACACCACAACCAGACCACAGGTTTTGGTACCAGAATCATTCTCTATAGAAGCGAAAATAATAATTCTTGGAACGAAAAACGTATTAAGGGTACTCGATTTTTGTTTTCGTTCGGGGAATGTTAGTAGATAGAACATCAAAAATAATTATTCTAATGGCCGCAAAGTCGCTCTCAATGACGGAATTTTCCACGGAAAACCCGTATTTTCGTAAAGTTTCATCAAAACGGGTCGTAAAACGAAAGGAAAGGCTGGGGACTTTAGAAGTTCTGATTTAGAAAAGGATATTATAAACTGCATACGATTTATGGAGGAAATATATAAATATTTGTGGGAAACCAAGGTAAAATAAATTCATATAATCACTAGCAGCGCTCCGCGGCTTCACCCGCGAAAGTTTTGATCCCGTGGGAATACAGGGATAAAAAGTATCCTATGTGATAATCCAGGAAATGGTGTATCTACATATGTGCCAATTTTCATCCAAATCTGTTCAAGGGTTAACGCGTGATTGAGTAACAAACATCCAAACATCTTCACAAACTTTTACATTTATAATATTAGTAGGATAGTTGGATAATATATATAGTAGGACTAGCAGCGCCCCGCGGTTTCACCCGCGTTAGTGTCGATTCCGTGGGAATAACGGTATAAAAACTATTCTATGTCCTTTCCCGGGATGCAAACTTTATCGAAATCCGTTCAGTGAACGCCTAAACGCGTTCAAAGGTAACATACGTACAGACAGTCAGTTACTTTCGAATTTGTAATATTAGTGTGGATGATAATAAAAATAATAAATTCATAAGTAAAACCTAATATTAAATTTATTACCTTTTTTTTTTTTTTTTTTTTATTACCTGTTCATTTAAATGGTAACACAAAACAGCACCCAAAAAACGCAAGTTTTAGAAACAATAAAATTATATGATCGACTACAGTAAACAAAATCAGAAAAATATATGATATTCTTCAGGATATACGAGTTTTAGCTAGGTAGATATGTGTTGAAACATAATACAACTAATTTGATGCGATAGAAAAAAGCCATGAAGATACCTGTAAAAACTTTCTTTTTACAATAAAAACCATGTAATCTGAATGTTTTTTAAGGATATTGCTATTAATAATAACGAAATTAATGTGTTTTTAGTCTGAGACATCGTGAGGACAGTTTTGAGTACGAATGTCGAGGGCTTTATGGGTAGGGGAAGACCAAAGAAACGATGGATGGACTTTGTGAATGATGATATTATGGTTAGAAAGGGGGTGACTACCGAGATGACGACTAATAGAGAAGTATGGAAGTAAAAGACATGTTGCGCCAACCCCATTTATATTGGGATAAGGCCAGGAGAATGATGATGAAGTCAATTCCCGATTTGCTGCTATTTTAGTAATTTTACATTCTACTAAATTGCTGTCAACTGAACCATCTAAGAACTGAAAGGAGTTAAAACATCAATCGGTTTCTTACTAAACTTCAACTATATTCGACGACCCTGGTTACTTATTTTCTTTATTCACCGTACATAGGTACCTATCTCTAACAAAAAACAATTATAACAGCGGAATAATCAAATTTTCTCGTTTGAAGACAATCGGCGTTTCCTTATCACCCCCGTGCTACTCAGATGCACAGCCTATAATATTATTGATATTTATTTATCACATGAAATGTTAACTTTGCCATTACAGATAAATCTAATGCGACAAAGTAACTTAAAATATACTTAACTATACCTTACATGCTACACAGTACGTGGCCCTTGTGAACTCACCCAGTGTACAGGTGAATAAGTCTATGGCATCCTCCACCGCGTTGAGAGTGCGCAGCGCACGAGTCACCGGTGCGCGCTCCAGCAGGTTAGTGCGCGCACTCGGCACCACCAGCAGCAGCGGCTTGCGCCGCCGCGCCACGTACCTATCCGGTAAATTAAACCCTATTTCTGACAGTATACCTGAGTTTTGTATACTACCTCTTAAAACTTTGAAAAGATACGTTGCCAGTGCCACTTCACGCCTAATTTCTAATTTGTAGTAGCCCACCATACCGAGACAGAACAAGGTAGGATACAGTAACGGGTATCCCGGGTATCTCCCATACAGCTTTAAATAAATAAATCTGACGAATTTATTCTGTATCCTTTCGAGCATATTTTTGTATTTAATTTCGCTCGGGCTCCAGACGGCCGCATTATATTCAAGATGACTCCTCACAAGAGCCTCATACAAAGCCCTCAATGCACTGATGTTTGTGAAGTCATTTGCCTGACGCAGCAGAAATCCCAGATTCCTGTACGCCTTTTTACAAACGAGTACCACGTGTTTGCGAAACTGCAGATCACTGGCGAAATGTATGCCTAAATCCTTAATCTCTGTGACACGCTGCAGCGGCTCCCCGTCCATGCTGTACTGGTGGTGTTGTGAAATTATAGCGATAAACCACCTAAATATCACATGACATCGACAGTTGATTTATCTTGGTCCGGGTGTATCACACCCAACCGTACGCTCGCAGGGCAAGTATGAAAACCACCTTCTAATAACAGCTATCATTATATTTCCAACTCCATTACCTTGGCACGTGTCTTGTCTCTTAATATTACTTAAGTATGTTTTCCCTGTTCTTTTAACGGTGAAGGGGAAAACCACAGAACAGGGAAAAACATTGTGAGAACCTGGACTTAACGGTATGAAATCGTCAACGTGTCATTCCATTTAAGGGGCTTACATGACCTAAAGCGCGTCCGACTGCGTAGAAAAGAAAGAGAAGCGCAATGACACAACGCTGGTAATTTATTACAAAATATGAAGCAATTATTTAGTTAAAAAAAAACTATTGTTTGGACTAAAAAATTAAAACACTAGTGTTTTAGTATGTTGCTTGTAGAATAATCTGACAAAAAATCAGAATGACTGTAGGTATATTAGTATGGTTTTATTGTAAAAAGAAAGTTTTAGAGGTAACTTCATGATTGTTTTCTATCATATCAAATAAGTTATAATGTTTTCAACATGACCTAAAGCGCGTCCGACTGCATAGAAAAGAAAGAGAAGCGCGATGACACAACGCTGGTAATTTATTACAAAATATGAAGCAATTATTTAACTACAAAAAATCTATTGTTTGGACTAAAAAATTAAAACACTAGTGTTTTAGTATGTTGCTTGTAGAATAATCTGACAAAAATCAGAATGATTATATGTATAGTTTTTATTTTAAAAAGAAAGTTTTAGAGGTAACTTCATGATTGTTTTCTATCATATCAAATAAGTTGTATTATGTTTTTAACACACTATTTACCTAGCATATATCCTGAAGAATATCATATACTTTTCTGATTTTGTTTACTGTAGTCGATCATATACTTGACGTGGAAAGTATAGTGTATCTCTTTATTATCAGCCATATTTCAATTAGAGTGGGCTACAGTGGGCTACAGTGGGTTGTGTGTTGGATAATGCGCAATAGAAAAACGGTTTTCAGTTCAAATGACATTATAATTTCACAAACAATTCAATCACGCTAGCAAATTACACACTAGGTAGGTACACGACACAACCAGATACGGAACGCCGACAGTTTCCGAGCACATGCTGTTCGTACGATGTCCAATGTCCAAGAGAGCTCCACCGTTCTTCTCGCGCTGCCTTCCAGCGTCGACCCCCCACGAACTCAGGCCAGACTCTGTCAACGCCACCAGATGGCGCTAGCGTTCCGATTCCGGTTGTCAAGTCAGCTCCCGTACTAATGACGTTTCCGACACGGTCATCCTGCGATACACACGTCCTCGTGTGTTAATCTGTAAACAAACATACCCGCAAAGTATCACATAGCTCGGTCACTCCTGACCAATATGGTACAGGCAAAAACACAATGAAAATTCGAACAACCTAAAAAATTGCAGAGTTCAGAGCATTACTCATTATTTGATTAACAAATCTCAAGATCACAAACTAAATAATCAACTAAGGTGCATGTGTCTCATACTATCAAGTAACCTCCTGTTACTCAACCATTCATTTGCGCATCCCCTCGGATCGCCAAGTCACTCACGGACTTTGTGATTTCTCACAAAACCCTACACAACACACACACACGACTTAATCTCTGCTCTGTTTCATCAACAAGACTTTTACTTGGCTTTCCTCAAATTCGTCAGTAATACTCTGATCCCTTGGCCTGTGCCATGGCATGTGCCTTAGCGTCATGAGCGTACTTGATTCAACCAGAGCCATGTAATCAAACTGTAATCAATCATAGCAAAAAAAAACATCAACCATAGCCATGTACCATCGTTATCCACATTACAACAATAATATTTTTCACTAAGAGCCTTAGGCACCTGGAAACCCACACACGAGTAAACCACTCTAACGCCACGGCGCTCCGGCCGACCAGCAATCCACATTGCTCTCACACATCCAGCGCATGGATCCACATCCATCACCCTGTGACTACACACAACTTTACTACGCCCGTTAGAGAACACCTACTCGCGTGGCTCCCACTACATAGGCTTGCTCATTGCTCATCACCACTGTGATCACTATCTACTTCGACTGGTACATGACCTATTGACATCATTCTTAAACTAACGTGAGCGTATTTAAAATCGCATTGTAAATTAGATTGGGCTACACCCAACAATGTAACCATTTTTACTGTTATCTACCAGGGAAGCACTCAGTACCAGAGTCAAAACAAAATGAAAACGGCTCACCAGATTCGGTAGACAATCCACTCGCCGTCACTGCCTCCCTGGCAGAAGTCGTGAAACCTCTTGCACGAAAAGCACCGTCACTGATCAGCGAGCACTCCCACAGGAGATCCAAAGAATGCAGCGCCGCCCGACACTGCCATCCCGCCCGCACACGCCGCCGCGCGCCAACCTGTAACCACAAAAAAAACCAACAGCAGTGCATGTTCCACTCGGCCAATTCTGACCACTTACGGCTTCTAACTTTTGAAATCAAAGCTTTAATCCTCTTCTCATTGTTTTTACAAAACAATACCTCTAAATTAACTAAACAAACTTTGATTAATCATAGCAAAAACACCCAATGGCCTGAGCCATGTAAACAAACTTTGATTATCTAATCAAAGCGAAAATTGTTGTAATTGTATCACTAACATAATTGTAAGTTTAGTTTATTGTTACTAACACTGTATGTTACTCGCAATAAAGAATTTAATTTTTATTAATTACTTTTAATGAAAATCATTACCAACTCTTTCTCTCAAAGCGACATGTTGAACAACACCCATACTCATTCAAATAATAGAAAGCTCATTAAAATATTGCAGCGCTCATGCTCTGACCTCCATCAGGTCTTCATCATCACACTTATAACTTCCATCCAGTTATAAGTATCAAACCAAACGACCTCCATCCGGTCTACATCATCACACTTATAACTTCCATCCAGTTATAAGCATCAAACCAAACGACCTCCATCCGGTCTTCATCATCACACTTAAGACTTCCATCCAGTCATAAGCATCAAACCAAACGACCTCCATCCGGTCCTCATCATCACACTTAAGACTTCCATCCAGTCTTAAGCATCAAACCAAACGACCTCCATCCGGTCTTCAACACGTAACCTCCATCCGGTTACTAACACAACAGGCAACCTCTATCCGGTCACCTCCACATGTAACCTCCATCCGGTTACACACTACTCAAACGAGCCACAAGCCTACGAGCCTTTATCAAAATAAACTTAAACTAGGTCTGTTCAACATGTTACTTTAATTGTCCTATCATAATATTACTTTGCCAGTAAATGTCGGGTATAAAATCTCAAGTCTTTGCTCGCTAATTGCAACGCTACATATGATTTGTTCTGTGCTGAATACACGCGTTTGACCAATACTAGTCAATGCAACAACGTTATTAACTCGTTTGCCACTTAATTTGGCTGCACAACTCACTTTTACTAACGAGCATTCAGCACCAGAATCGTAAACAAAACAATACAGCTCACCTTTATTTTCTAACGTGCCCGAGAGTAGCTGTACGACGCAAACGTCCGCTCCCCGCTGCTGCTTGCAGCACGCGGTCCACCTCCACCATCTGCCTGGCTGCCACTGCTCGTGCACCGGGCCGCGGCCCATGACATGTCGCGACATGTCCTGGATTCCCTCACTGCAGCACACGAAGGGCTTCGCCGACGGCTGCAGGCTGCTTGGCTTGTCACTCCATGTCACTGGTAGCTCCACGCCACGTCCTTGACTCCCTTTGTGCGCCTTAATGACGGCCACACACAACAAGTTGACCTCCTTGCAATGAATTTTCAGCAAAACAAATCAGCTATTGTACTGGGTGATGTTACGTTTGCACACGACGCGTCCTACCGTGTGTTCTTATTACGAAAACAGGATACGACGAACTCAAACGCCGGTTACAGACACACTTTTTTTTTAACATGGCGGTAGGGCGCAACTGGCGCGTCACTGTGCAAAGGTATTTCTGCATACAGCCTATGCCCAAAACAACATGTACTATGATCGCGCATCCGTATCTGGTTTGTCTGGGTCGAACTTGGACAGATCCACACGATTATTTAATAAGCGTTCGCATGTTTGCACTTTGTCTATCAAATGTCAACGGTCACTTTAATTATAAGCGTTCTGATTTTGCGCATGAACCAACACTAATCCCAGTTCTGATGACGTGGAAAGTATAGTGTATCTCGTTATTATCAGCCATATTTCAATTAGAGTGGGCTACAGTGGGCTACAGTGGGTTGTGTGTTGGATAATGCGCAATAGAAAAACGGTTTTCAGTTCAAATGACATTATAATTTCACAAACAATTCAATCACGCTAGCAAATTACACACTAGGTAGGTACACGACACAACCAGATACGGAACGCCGACAGTTTCCGAGCACATGCTGTTCGTACGATGTCCAATGTCCAAGAGAGCTCCACCGTTCTTCTCGCGCTGCCTTCCAGCGTCGACCCCCCACGAACTCAGGCCAGACTCTGTCAACGCCACCAGATGGCGCTAGCGTTCCGATTCCGGTTGTCAAGTCAGCTCCCGTACTAATGACGTTTCCGACATACTTTTATTCCTAGGTCCTGCAATCCTCTTAAGCGCCATATTGCTCAGTAGCTAACAGGCTGAGCAGGTAAGATATTTTGAGTTTGATCCTCACCCGTTGCACTATCGACGTGAACATTAACTACAGTAATAATATTTTTAGCTTAATATTTTTACTACTAAGCTAAAACCTTAAGTAAAATATGCGCATTGACGTGGAGTTGACAGACACCAGCCCTATACCCATTACTAAGCTAATATGAAGACTAAAATTATGCACATACTTAGAAAGAATAACTAAATATTAAGAGCGTTTACGCCGTACGGCATTTCATACAAACTTTCAAGCCCTTTTTTTTCGAAGTGAATGAACCGATTTTAATGAAACTTCGTACGTATAAGCAAAATACAAAGGTCTAAAAAGTTAGTAGAGAACATTTTCGAAAAATAGTGTTACAGCCAAATTAGACCGATTTTAAACTTTCCATAGAAACAGATATTTCCAGTTATCTTTTTTTTTAATATAAGACATTTCGAAAATGTTCTCTACTAACTTTTTAGACCTTTGTATCCTGCTTATGCTTAGGAAGTTTCATAAAAATCCGTTCATTAATTTCGAAAAACAAGGGCTTGAAAGTTTGTATGAAATGCCGTACGGCGTAAACGCTCTTAACTGCTAAATATTAACTACTGTACGGGTCGATCAAAGGTTAAGCTACGCTTACCGCGGCCGGTTGTTGGATGGGTGACCAAAACCATTACATATCGAGACATCTTCGTGCCTCGGAAAGCGTGTTAAGCCGTTGGTCCCAGCTGTCATTCGTAGATCTTTGATAGTCGTTACGGGTAGTCAGAAGCCCACAATTCTGACAACCTGTCCTTACTAAGGGTATCTTATGGGGGTCATATCGTCGCTCGCATGACTAGTCTGTCCTATCTCATTTTTTATGATTTGAGTTAGGACAACTACATTTTTCTATTCGTGATTCTTTCCATTTTATTGCCTTTCAAAATGGTTATATTTTGAGCTCCAAATCACATACGATGGTTAGTGAAAAATGTGAAGAATCATGAATAAAAAAATGTACATAGTGTTCTAACTCAATCAGCTAAAAAATTAGAAAAATGAGATAGGACAGTTAGTCATGTGAGCGACAATATAGGCAGTCGCTCTATGTTATATATTTATTTATTACTGGCTGCGCCCCACGGTTTCACCCGCGTAAATGTCGACCCGGTTGGAATATCGGGGTAAAAAGTAGCCTATATGTTAATGCAGGGAGTTGGCTACCTCCATACAAAATTGTATCAAAATTGGTCCAGCCATTTGAGCGTGAAGAAGTAACAAACATATAAACACACACACACACACACCCCCTCACACTCACAAACGTTCGCCTTTATAATATTAGTGTGATATGTAAGTTCACATCATTAAAACAAAAACATACAAACCAAGCCCCACAAAACCGTAGTAATAGTTTGACTGTGGGGTCTGATGAGTCTTCACACACTACACACACTTAAAAATTCATACTTAATGTATAGTACTGTCAGCTGCATCCAGTTAGACTGGCAGCCGAACCCAACATAGTTGGCAAATAGCTAGGCAGATTGACTTTGAAAGAAAAATATTTGATTAGTCATAGATGTTTCTGTGACGAATAAAATATTGTTCTTTTTACCCGACTACGTCAGAAGGAGGGTTATGTTTTTCGAGTGTATGTATGTATGTATATTTCTTTGGCACGCTCTGTAGCCTAAACGGCTTGATCGATTTCAGCTTGAGAGGTGCCGTTAGATTCGTCTTAATTGTGAGAGTGACACTGGGTATATCAAAATTGAAAAAAAAAATGGCCGATTTTTGGCACAATATTATGTCTTCCAAAAAATTTTTTTTTCTCAAAACCTATCGAGTGGGGTATCAAAATAAAGGATCTTGAAAGGTAATTACAAAAATATATATGACGGAGAAGGTATAGTGTGTCTCGTCATCATCAGCCATATTTCAAATACCGTGGGCGCACAATGGGTAGAGTTGGTTATTGCGCAATAGAATAACTGTTTGCACTTCAAATCAGATTATAGTTTACGAACAATTGAATCACACTCGCTATATCATCACACACTGTAGGTACACGACACATCCAGATACACAGCGAGATCGTTACCGGGCTGGCTAACCAAATTGACCTCCGTTAACTGTCATCAAGGAACCTCTCTCTTCTAGCGGAGTTCTCACTGCTCCTCTTTTCCAATTTCCATCATAAAACTCCTCCCATCCCGGGAAACTCCGGGGAAGCATGTGTTTCTCTTTTTGTAGTTCTGTAATCTGACTTTTCTCAGTTCCCTCCAAAACCAGTGTTGCCAAACTAATTAATACCAAAACCAGTGTTGCCAGCCCAGTCGCGAGCTCACTCAAGCGATTCGCTTCGTATCCGAATGAGGCGATTTCCGAACTAAGCTCTATTGCTTAAACCAACTTAAACGTCAAAACCGAGTGACATCGGTCATCGTGTTCTGACAGCTCGAAACTTCGAAAACAAACAGCGCCAACGGCTTCACGCGCCGACACGGCCGTCCTGACGTCTCACACGTCCTCGTGTGATAAGCTGTAAACAAACACACCCGCAAAGTATCTCAGAGCTCGGTCAACCTGACCAAATATGGTACAGGCAAAAACACAATGAAAATTCGAACAAACTGAAAAATTGCAGAGGTCAGAGCATTACTCATTATTTGATTAACAAATCTCAAGATCACAAACTAAATAATCAACTAAGGTGCACGTGTCTCATACTATCAAGTAACCTCTAGCTACTCAACCATTCAATTGCGCATCCCCCACGGATCGCCAAGTCACTCACGGACTTTATGGTTTCTCACAAAACCCCACACAACACACACACAGCTTACGCTCTGTTTCATCAACAGGACTATTACTTGACTTTTCTCAAATTCGGCAGTAATACTCTGATCCATTGGCATGTGCCTTAGCCTCATGAGCGTACTTGATAAATCATAGTAAAAAAACATCAATGACCAGAGCCATGTAAACAAACTTTGATTATCTAATCAAAGTAAGGATCATCAACCAGAGTCATGTACCATCATTATCCACATTACAACAATAATCTTTCTCATTAAGAGCCTTAGACACCTGGAAACCCACACACGAGTAAACTACTCTAACGCCACGGCTACCTGGCCGACCAGCAATCGCATTGCTCTCACACATCCAGCGCATGGATCTATGTGCATCACCCTGTGACTACACTCCTTTTACTACGGCCGATAGAGAACCCCTACTCGCGTGCTTCCAATAATGTAGGCTGGCTTATCACCACTGTGATCACCATCTACTTCGGCTGGTACATGACCTACTGGCATCATTCATAATCTATCGTGAGCATATTTAAAAATTGCATTGTAAACTAGGTTGGGCTATACCTAACACAGACATGCACTCGCTTCTTAACTTGGCCATTACCGCAGTTGGTTTCTTCAGCTTGTGGTGATATGACCTAGCTCGCCAACAAAAAAGGATACAGGTCACCGGAGTCGATGCTTTCTCTGAGATGATGTCTTTGGCCGGTTGCAATCCACTATTTATTTGGCAGAAGTCGAGAAACTCCTTGCTTGAAAAGCACCATCCTTGATCAGCAATTATTCGTACAGGCGATCCAAAGAGTACAGCACTGTCCGACACTGCCATCCTGCTTGCACACGTCCTTGTGTGTTAACCTGTAACCAAAAAAAATCAACAGCAGTGTATGTTCCACTCGGCCAATTCTGACCACATTGTTATGGTAACAATAAAAAGAAAGTTTGAAAGATACCTCACAAGTAAAAATAATCAGAATAAACTTCAATTATTGTTAAGTGAACAAAACACAACACACAACACTAATACGACCCGGTTGCTCGGCAGCGTAGTCTCTTTGAGACCCAAACAGTAGTCTCATTCAGACCCAAACAATAGTCTTATAGACCCGAACAGTAGCCTCATTGAGACCCAAACAGTAGTCTTATTCAGACCCAAACAATAGTCTTATAGACCCGAACAGTAGTCTCATTGAGACCCAAACAGTAGTCTTATTCAGACCCAAACAATAGTCTTATAGACCCGAACAGTAGTCTCATTGAGACCCAAACAGTAGTCTTATTCAGACCCAAACAGTAGTCTTATAGACCCGAACAGTAGTCTCATTGAGACCCAAACAGTAGTCTTATTCAGACCCAAACAGTAGTCTTATAGACCCGAACAGTAGTCTCATTGAGACCCAAACAGTAGTCTTATTCAGACCCAGCCACCATACGTCTAGCCGCACATTGCACCCTGAACGACTCATAGAATCACAGTTACAACTACGACCAGACTGTACAGTTTGATTACGAAAGGGTAGGTAGGTTAGTCATTTTAGTGTGCGTAATATTCAAACAATAGCGGAAGTACTTTTACTATTATTATCTGCATTGGATTCTATGTCAACAATCAGTTCAGATGGAACTTCACATTGAGGCATCTTTCTAAGACGATCGTGAGCATACTAAACTTGTAAGTACGGTTAGAATTTAAAGCTTTTAACTTATAGCGATCACTTGTCAAAACGTCCACTACCTTAAACGGACCTCTGGACTTCCGATCTAACTTAGTCTGATAATCTGGCTTCCCCCTTCGTTTTATAATAACACGAAATAGCAAACCCAAAATTTTGATATAGCTGCCTTTGTCATATCAAATGGAACTTTGTTATTGATAACCGTTTAAAACTGAATTTATCACAAGAACTTTAATGTTACAAAACTCTATCGCAGTCATGTTAATTGAAAAGCCTAGGTTCAATATTTCACGTATTATCATAATATTACTTTGCAAGTAAATGTTGGGTAGACATTTAATGTAATGAAATTTCAAGTTGTTGCTCGCTAATCGCAATGCTACATATGATTTGTTCTGTGCTGAATATACGTGTTTGACCAATACCGGTCAACACAACAACATTATTAAGTCGTTTGCCACTTAACCTTTCCTTACTAGCAAGCATTCAGAAAGAGAATCGTAAACAAAACAATACAGCTCACCTTTAAATATGTTCTAACGTGTCTGAGGGCAGATAAACGACATCCACTCGCCCTTCATTACTTCCAGCACGTTGTCTACCATCCAAATGGCTGCCGGGCTCATGCACCGGGCCCTGGTTTCCCTCACTTGCAGCACACGGAGGGCTTCGCTGACGGCTGCTTGGCTCGATTATTAAAGTCACTCCACGTCACTGGTAGCTACACGCTACTCAACTCAAACTCAAACTCAAACCATTTATTTCAATTAAACCATTTACAGGCACTTTTGAATTGTCAAGAAGTCGGTCAGTCAGAAAATATGAAGCTAGTTGCCCATTCCAAAGCGTAGGTACCTATGGAGAAGAACGGGCAAGAAACTCCATGGACACTCTTTTAAATTGTATTTTTACAAAAATATTAGTTACATCATTAATGTTGAATTTACAAGTAAATGTGAGAACGATGTAAAAAAAAATACGTACGCGTTAAGAGCGTCCAGAGTACAGCAAATAGTAAGAAGACAACAATCATAAAATAATTAAAAATAAGCCGAGGCAGCTGAGTGATGACCAGCCCCAACTGACGGCGCCCGTTCACGAACATGACGCATAGATCAGCACCATTCAGCTCAACCATTTTGAAGGGAGCTAAATGATCCAATACACACGCCACCGTCAGCGAGATATTTGTGTGAGCATGACATACTATCAGCCGCCATGGCACATTCAAGTCAATGAAAGACACATATTACCCGGTAAATGGTAAAGAAGGTATACTTACATAGAACTCACATCTGTGCTATGCAGTTATACAATGCAAAGGAAATTGAGTTTATACAATGCAAAGATAATCTTACAATCTTCAGCAGCTCCAATAGTATTTTCCAGTGTTAATCAATTAGTTGTGGTTGTGGAGCAGGACCAGCATTGAGCCAGGCATTTTTATCAGCGATGTAATCCCCTAACTTATAATATGCCTGACTGCATAGTGTGCGTTTTATACAAGACTTGAATTTTGTCTCATTCAGTTGAAGAATGTGGGGAGGTATTTTATTATAACATTTTAAACAGTACCCCATAAAAGATGAGTCTACTTTAGCCAGTCTGAAACCTGGTTGAACTAATAGGTCCCTATTCCTAGTACTATAATTATGTCTTTCACCTCTTTTACCAAAAAGATGTAAGTTTTTTCTTACATACATGATGTTTTCGTAGATATATTGACAAGGCACCGTCATGATGTTAATTTCCTTAAACAGTTCCCTTAGAGAATCACGCCTGCAGAGGTTATATATGGCTCTGATGGCTCTTTTCTGCAGAATAAAAATAGAATCGATGTCTGCAGCCTTCGTATGCGTGATTTTTTTTAGCAAAACAAATCAGCTGTCATGCGCTGTTACTGCGACGTTTACGCGGCAGGCGCATCACTAGGCAAAGGTATTTCTGCATGCAGATTACAGCCTATGCCGAAAACAACATGCAGCATGATCGCGCATCCGTACCTGCTTTGTCTGGGTCGAACTTGGACAGATCCACACGATTATTGTTTTTGGTGTTTGAATGTTTGCACTTTGTGATTCAAATTACTGTCACTTCTAGCGTTCTGATTTTTGCGCTTGAACCAACCCGAATCCCACTTCTGATGACGGAGAAGGTATAGTGTGTCTCGTCATCATCAGCCATATTTCAAATACCGTGGGCGCACAATGGGTAGAGTTGGTTATTGCGCAATAGAATAACTGTTTGCACTTCAAATCAGATTATAGTTTACGAACAATTGAATCACACTCGCTATATCATCACACACTGTAGGTACACGACACATCCAGATACACAGCGAGATCGTTACCGGGCTGGCTAACCAAATTGACCTCCGTTAACTGTCATCAAGGAACCTCTCTCTTCTAGCGGAGTTCTCACTGCTCCTCTTTTCCAATTTCCATCATAAAACTCCTCCCATCCCGGGAAACTCCGGGGAAGCATGTGTTTCTCTTTTTGTAGTTCTGTAATCTGACTTTTCTCAGTTCCCTCCAAAACCAGTGTTGCCAAACTAATTAATACCAAAACCAGTGTTGCCAGCCCAGTCGCGAGCTCACTCAAGCGATTCGCTTCGTATCCGAATGAGGCGATTTCCGAACTAAGCTCTATTGCTTAAACCAACTTAAACGTCAAAACCGAGTGACATCGGTCATCGTGTTCTGACAGCTCGAAACTTCGAAAACAAACAGCGCCAACGGCTTCACGCGCCGACATATACAACTTATACGGTTAAAAGTAATTCGAAGTGACAAATCGTAAAAAACATGTACCAAGAACTAAATCGTCTGCGAAATGTTTCACATTTATTTTGTAAACTAAAAAGCTGGAAATAAAAAAAGTATATTAAAAAAATAAAAAACCCGACTGCGGTAAAAAACTGAAAAGCTAAAAACAAGCCCATTTTAAATTAAATAAAAGTTGGAAGCAGGCGGGACCCATATCATTTTTATTATATTTTCACATTCAAATGGGTCCCGCCTGCTTCCAACTTTTATTTAATTTAAAATGGGCTTGTTTTTAGCTTTTCAGTTTTTTACCGCAGTCGGGTTTTTTATTTTTTTTATTAACTTTTTTTTATTAATTATTTTTAAGACAATCTTCAGTGTATTCTTAACCCCTGACAAATAAAGAGGGGTGTTATCAATCAATAATATGTATGTTTACAAAACCATGGAACCCTCATAATCTTAAGGATAAGATCTCTAGAAGAAGAGGTCAATAACCTGTAATTGGAAAATAAGTGGCTAATACTATTATATTATTCTTGACTGATAAACACCCACTCCAATCTAAATAGGGAATAGAAATATGAAAAAGCAAATAATAATCGTATAATAACCAACGATTGACCAATGAGCAAGGAGATTGGTCTAATAAGGGCTAATAAGACGGACTGCGGTAGATAACATCACTGGAAAAATAAACGTTTGAATGGACCTGGGTAATAGAGTCCACGAGCCCGTATTCGACTCGCTAATAACACAAGAAAAGAATATTTTTCTTGTTTTGTCTATTTTGTGTGGAAGCGTTTATGTAGGTATATTTTTTTCTTACTACATGGTTTTTACGGTTCCGTACCCAAAGGGTAACAACGGGGGCTACTGTCCGTCTGTCACCAGGCTGTATCTCATGAACCGTGATAGCTAGACAGTTGAAATTTTCACACATGATGTATTTCTGTTGCCGTTATAAAAACAAATTCTAAAAACAGAATGCAATAAATATTTAAGGGGGGCTCCCATACAACATACGTGATTTTTTCGGGGTTTTTTGCCTTGTGGTACGGAACCCTTTGTGTGTGCGAGTCTGAATCGCACTTGACCGGTTTTTTCTTTACCAGGCATGTAAGCGACAGTGTTTTGTTTTTTTTTCTATTGGTCAAGCTTAGACCCTTAACTTAGTTCGTCGGATACCAAAAAAAAATTAGTTGTTGTTGTTGTGTTTGTTGTTGTTGCGTTTTAACCGCGTAGGTGTTGCACTTTTCTACGCGCACAGATTATTAAAAACCGGCGGCGGCGTGTGAGTCGTTGCCCGGAATGTTACCACTTGTTTCATGTTCATACCATCTTTTTGTAATGTATATTTTATTGCTTATTTTGATTGTTGTTTTTATTTATATCTAAACGTATGCTGCACTGGCTGACGTCATCACGTCAACACCGGCTGTCGCTGAAAACCAGCGCTGGGGCTCTGTCTCGTAAAGGGTCTTAGCATTATGCTGAGCGATGGCCGTTTTGCGTAGATGTAACGCATACTTTTTCCCAAATTGTTATTTTGTTTTATTTTTGTTTGTTTTTTTTTATGCGTCATGTTTGCCGCAAATAAACGTATTTTCTTTCTTTCTACGAAGCAGCAGGTTTTTTTTGATAACCGACGAAAAATTTCTTCGTCTAGAATCATAATATCTCAGAATCAGTCTGTGTGGTGCCGGACTTAAAGAATACCACCACCCCATACATCCCTTGGGTGTCGTAAAAGGCGACTAAGGGTCATACCGGAGAATGGGCAGCAGCGTTCTCTATGCATTCCACCACCATACCATACTGCGATCGCCAACCCGCCTGCCAAGCGTGGCGATTATGGCAAACCCCCCCTTTTGGAGGAGGCCTATGTCCAGCAGTGGACGTCTTTCGGCTGAAATGATGATGATGATGATGAGAATCATAATATGCTGAATTTCTGGTTACAGTTTGCGCACAAGTTAAAAATGTATCCTGTATAAAGTATTAAATGTTAGTTTGAATGGTAAATGTTATTCCTTTTCTACTGCCTGCTATATTTTGGGATGAAAACAGTTTATCTTATACATAGGGTCTAAATCATAAGTCTACTTGTTATTTATTGCTGGGATACTCTGCGGAAAATTCTTAAGACTGGTAAACCTATATTTGGATCCCCTTTATCACTCACTCAGGTTTACTTAGCTACCGTTTTTAGGGTTCCGTTGCCAAATGGCAAAAATCGGAACCCTTATAGATTCGTCATGTCTGTCTGTCTGTCACATCCACTTTTTTTCGAAACTATAAGAACTATACTGTTGAAACTTGGTAAGTAGATGTATTCTGTGAACCGCATTAAGATTTTCATACAAAAATAGAATAAAAACAATAATTTTGGGGTTCCCCATACTTAGAACTGAAACTCAAATTTTTTTTTTCATCAAACCCATGCTTGTGGGGTATCTATGGATAGGTCTTCAAAAATGATATTGAGGTTTCTAATATAATTTTTTTCTCAACTGAATAGTTTGCGCGAGAGACACTTCCAAAGTGGTAAAATGTGTGTGTCCCCCCGCCTGTAACTTCTAAAATAAGAGAATGATAAAACTAAAAAAAATATATGATCTACATTACCATGTAAACTTCCACCGAAAATTGGTTTGAACGAGATCTAGTAAGTAGTTTTTTTTTAATACGTCATAAATCGTAAACCGTAATTTACCTTTCATTCAATCAACTCAAATATAAAAATAAACATTTCATTTCATAAACATAAACCTTATGCATAAATCTGGATGTTAAGGAACCCTCGGTGCGCGAGTCCGACTCGCTCTTGCCCGGTTTTTTTAAGTCTATTGAAACTGAAATTGTTTATTGAAATAATTGATTTACATAAATATTTACAAAATAAGGCCTTGTACTAGATGTAGGTAAAAAAGTTGGATTCTACCTTAACTAGGAATAAACCTGTATCTCAGGTAAAAAAACATGAATAGAACATGAAAAAAAATTCAAAGCGAAATAGACTTAATACATATTGTATTGTGACCATTCAATGCTTTGACAACTATTCTTTTGACACAAAAATAAACTCTCTTTGAACTATATATAAATTAATCATTTTAAGCTATTTAATACTGTATTGTATAACAGCAAAAGAACAACTAATCCAAAACAAGAAAGAAAAATAAGTCCTTTCTCATACAACGCCGAACTACTGTAAAACATGATTAGAAAACTCATATAATACCAGGTCTTAGTGCGATGTTAAGCCGTGTGAACAACGAGAAATTCCCACTAACACTGTATAAAGCCTACGAAATGTACTCATAAACTTTCTTACTTACTCGTAGCCACACACGACCACACGTATAATAAAGTTACTTAGCAAAAATAAAAGTCCGTTTTACATTCGGCCCCGATAAAAATTGTTGAATTACTAAATATTTTTTACTCTGTATGTTATCTATTTGAATATTCGTGAGATTGTAGAAAAAATGTGGTCGTTTAAGAGGGGACGGGGCCTGCGAGGAATTTGAAAAATAGGTATTTGAATAAACTATTGCCGTCGCCTTACCTCAAGTCTGCCACCGTAGTGTGTGATAGGGACAGATGCAGCTCAGTCCGAAATTATCACAAAATTTTTGACGAGAACACCGTTTCGTATTTCCTTTTTTTCTCCTCGAAAACTGAGCGGATTCAATTATTTTCTACATTTACATTTTAAGAAAGAGTATGTTTATTAGGTTCCTATCATTTTATTTAATGTTAAAAACTTTTGTAATTCGTCTGGAAGTCCTCTAATCACGTCTGTAAAAATAGGGCATTTTTTGTAATTTTTAGAGGGTCATATTTTCTTTACTAATTAGTTGCTGAAAAAAAGAAAATAACAGGGACATGTTTGCAGCGGACCTTGATTTTATGAAAAAAAAAATATTGCTCTGGAAGCATTAATCAGGAAGAGAGAAGTGGAATACATTTGTATAGATAATCGCACGCCCTGTTCCCTCTTAAGTAACAAAATTTAAAATTTACACCTAACATCACCGGTTTAGTCTGTAAGATAACCCTGTATACGATTTCGTAGCTCTGCAGTCAGTGTAGCGCTATCGCGATTGTGAGCGGACGTCTACGGCGTAGCACCGTAGCACCGTAGCACGCGCTACGTATCGCACTCCAAAGTGACAGTTTGATTTAAGTATTTCAAGAAGTTATTTTGTTGTTTCTCAGTGTTCTTCAAACCGTGTTGTGTTGATTTGTTCGAAGATTTTCAATGAAAGTAAGTATTTAATGAGTTTGTCTCAAGTTTTTATTGCTCGAAGTTTTGTTTGTTACGGTGACTTTAAGACGTTCTATTATTCGTTTTAGTGCCTAAACTTTGTGAGTTATGCAAAGGTAATTAATTATTTTGTTTTTTGTTTGGCATTGACACTCATTTATAATTTGTATGGCCCTTTGGTTGTTTACTAAGAAACAGTTTATCAGACGTTAGATTCTGTAGATAGGTATTTTAATAATTAAATCAAATCAATACTAAAGTACAGAAAAGTAAAGTATCTACATACTACCCTATAATTTATATTCGGTACTTATTCACACCACACCTACATTTATCATTTATTCATACACGGATCGTTTCGCTAATAAATCGTTGCACTTTGGCGAGATTATGCCTCGCGAGAAATGCTAGTGTTAATTTTGTCTAGATATTTATGGGATTAGGACAGGAGAATGATGATTTATGGACTAAAGTTATTTTATTTTAATCTAACATAGTTTATTTCTTATTTATTTATTCACCTCGGACAACAATTATAGTCCATTTTGTTAGTAAAGTATCTTATAACTAGTGTTAGTAGCTGTACACAAACAAGGAGAAGAATTAGGTGACAGGCAGGATGAGCAGAGAACGATAAGGCAAGGAATAAGCTACCTGACCATTCTCCCCACATAAAGCCTCAGAAAAGGGGAGTAAGGACCCTACACCACTGTTTAGCACTAAACTTATACTTTAGTTACAATAATTTTTTTCACATAAATGTACATATTATTATTATTATTTTAAATATTAGCATAGATTATGTAAATTTGTAATTTAATTTAAGTGATGGAAATACAATTGTTATTATACTAATAAACAAATTGTTACAAAATTAAACTGTTGACAAAAATCACTTCAGTGTAGCGAACTGGAGTGATTTTTATCAATAGTTTAATTTCCGTTTCGTTTCGTCGTTGTCGTTTCGTCTCGTGTCTGTAACGTGCCCAAAAGGCCGGCAGCATTGCCACGTTCAATGGTGATGCCAGTTCTTTGGCCATAGGATGAGGAAGTCATCTGGTTACACGAAGTTTCGAGCAACCACTTATAACCAACTTATCTAAGCATAAGTATAATCAGCCTATAACGTTCCTACTGCTGACAGGCCTCCTCTCTTTGACAGGGAGTGGGCCGTAATCCACCACGCGGGGCCAGTGCGGGTTGGTAGATGTCACAGGTCTTCGAATATTTGGTTCTAGGACATGTCGATTTCCTCACGATGTTATCCTTCACTGTTTTGAGAACTTACGAGTATATCACACTGTGTGTGTGTTTATATGTTTGTTACTTCTTCACGCTCAAACTTCTGGACCAATTTTAATTAAATTTTGTATGGAGGTAGCTAACACCCTGGATTAACATATAAGCTACTTTTTATCCCAATATTCCCATGAGATCGACATTTACGCGGGTGAAACCGCGGGGCGCAGCTAGTAATTAATAAAAATATTACAGTGAAAGACTGATGGTTGGTGTGAACTCTCAAGCTCCGCTAATGAGACATAACTGATTTTCTATTGTATAAAAGAAAAGAAAGAAAATACGTTAATTTGCGGCAAACATGACGCATAAAAATAAAAACACAAACAAAAAAAAAAACGAGACACTATGCGTCACATCTACGCAAAACGGCCATCACTCAGCATAATGCTAAGACCCTATACGAGACACAGCCCCAGCGCTGGTTCGTGTATCGTATTACGTAGGATCCGAGCGAAGCTCAGGTTTCAAAAATTTTCTTATCACATCATGATCTTGTAATACATTTTTTATTCAATAGGTAGGAAATTTTAATATGTTAATAATTAAAAATTGTAGGTACGTATCAAAAACGTACTTACGCAATAAATTTCTCTCCTTTGATTTATTATGTATGTATCGAACAAGAGAGGCTTTTAAAACATTTCAGTGACTGACTGACGTATTGACTAAATGACAGACTGATAGACAGAGCCTTTGCATTGTCGATCCTACAGCTTTTAGGCTTTTTCCTGTTCAATCGCTTCCTACATACTTAAACCACTGACGATATATTACTGTTGGAACATCATCCGACTACTTATATACTTTTTTTTAAATGTTTTTTTTTATGTTCTACTAACAAATTATGGATTTATAATTCTGAAATAAAATGATTATTGTAACGCGACCACACAGCGCGCCCGCGTACGTCAGCACGCTCCTCCCACCGAGCCCCACTCAAGCGCACGCCGCCGCCACCACTCCGCGGCCGGAGAGTATATAAGGGCTTACGCGGCATCGGAGCGTCAGTTCGGCTCGCACGGACACGCTTCCTTCGGAACGGTTTCGGGCAGTTGAGCGCTCTCTGGCTTGCACGGTCGGCATCCACCTCGGAACCGACATCGGGCGGTCGTACCGAGTATTACGGTCGTTGTAGTACTTGTGTTCATTAGTGTGTAGGTTAAGTTGTTATTGTGAATCGAACAATAAATACCTTTTACTGTTACATCGGTTTGCGAGTGGTTTTATTGGAATAACCCTTATAAGTGGCGCACAACGTGGAGGCCGAAGATAGAAAATATTTAAGGCCACGGCCCACTCGCAAACCAGTTCGATTTGGAAGCAGTTCACCTGAAGAAATGGCTATCAACATGTCGGACAGCCAGTTTAAGGAGCTCATCCTTGCAATCACCACCGGCACACGAGGGAGGAGTACCTTTGCACAATGCCCAGCTAAATTTGGAGGATCAAAGGTGGAAGTTGAAGCTTTCTTAGCGGCAGTGACGGTGTTTAAGGAAGTGGAAAAGATATCTGACGAGAACGCTCTTGAAGGCCTACCTTTAGTTCTGATCGGTGACGCAGCGATTTGGTGGCAAGGCGTCAAAAGCAGCGTGAAGACATGGGAACATTTTAAGGAACGCTTACGCCATACGTTTGCTCCAAAGAAATTGGACTACGTAATCTATCAGGAAATAGTTGGTGTTAAGCAAGATAACCAGACCCCGACCGAGATTTTCATTGCCAAGAAGCGGGCACTTCTTGCCGAGATGTCAGAACCACATACGGTACAGCAAGAGATCAGCCTCATTTTTGGCCAGATTAAATTCGCCGTAAGGGAGAAAATTTGTAGGGATTCTATAAAAACTTTTGATGAACTACTAAAAAGGGCAAGGGATATTGAAAGAACACTGGTAGAGAAAAGTAATCAAAAAGAGGAATCAGAGTATTTACACGATAAAGATACAACAACACAACATAAAAATAATAAAAAACAAAATAAGACACGCTGTGGTTACTGTCGTCTTCCCGGTCACACAGCTGAGATATGCAGAAAGAAGGCAAGAGAGGAAGCAGATAAGCATAATGTTGTTGCTGTGAAGGCTGAAACTACCTCGAGCACCCAAAACGAAGACAAACCGAAGTTTACCTGTTATGGTTGTGGTGAGCCAGGTGTGATACGCAGTCGCTGTCCAAAATGCAAAACCAAGCAGTCTCTAACGGCAGTCGATTTTTGTTTCTGTTCAGCCAATATGACTGCTGATGTACGACCACGTCCTACTGTACCTATTACCGTCGAAGGAATGACTGGGATAGCGTATATTGATACGTGTGCAAAGTCGAGTGTTGCCTCCTACCAACTATATACACGTCTAGAACGAAACGGCGTAAATTTTGGGAAGGAGATAATGTACGTAACCCTCGCCGATGGAGTACCACGGAGGCAGGACGTCCTTACAGTCAAGACGACTGTCAATCTCTATGGCCGAGACATAACCACGTCCTTCATAATTTTTCCTGACGCCCGAGAAAATAGGACACTACTTGGGGTAGGATTTATAGAGGATGCTATGTTGGCCCTAGACCTTCCCCAACGAACTTGTCATTTTGTTGATGAACCACAGAAGAAGTACGACCTAAAACCAGAGAGTCTGGATGAATCAAGGGATATAGCGGGTGTTTTATCCAGTGTGTGCTTGCCAGCAATGGAATCGCCAATGATGAACACACCCAGCCCTGGACTATCGCCTGTTGGTATGACAAAATTCATTCCGCAACAGCAAGAGGAACCGTCTATGCAAATGATGACGCCTCCACATTCCCCTCAGAGAAGTGACTTTATTGTGCCTGGAGCAACAGAGCAAGCCTTGGAACGACCTTATGGACCATTAATACCCATAGGATTCTCGACTCCGCCCAAGAGACCACGAACTACCTTATTCGATGGATACTCTCCAATTATTGATGCCCTGTACGAGGATGCGCGTAGGAACATCAATAACGCCGACGTCGAGCTGTCACCAGACTCTGCTGGTTTATTCCCAGGAACTGAGATCTCTTCGGTTTCCATGTGCAGCCATGAGTGCCTACTGACGGAGGAAGAGACCAAGCGCTTAGAACATTTCCTTGAGAGAAATAAAGCGGTATTCGTATCCAATGGCAAGCCAACCACGGAGACTGAACACACCATTGATACGGGATCACACAAGCCTATATCTGTTCCACCATACAGGCTATCACCAGTTAAGATGCAAACCCTGAAGGTAGAAATACAGAAGATGTGTGAGCAAGGAGTTATTGTGCCGTGTTCCTCACCTTGGTCAGCGCCAGTCGTACTAGTTCCGAAGAAAGACGGCAGTACGCGAGTCTGTGTTGATTACCGCCAGTTGAACGCGATCACGACTGCAGATGTGTATCCACTGCCACGTATCGACGATCTCCTACACAGTGCTAAGCCTACGCGTTACATGAGCACCATAGACCTCCGCGCCGGCTACTGGCAGATTCATGTTAAGGATGAAGACCAAGTAAAGACAGCCTTCATCACACCTTTCGGTATGTACAAATTTTTGAGAATGCCATTTGGTCTACGAAATGCACCTGCTACTTTTCAGCGCCTTATGGACAGGTTTCGCATATCCCTTAGTCATATTAAGCTCCTCATATATTTAGATGACCTAATAGTCATGTCCACCAGTCTAGATGAACATTTTAGGGACCTGCAAGACGTATTTGATCGCTTAAATGAGTACAATCTCACAGCAAACAAGGACAAATGCGTATTCTTCTGCTCTAAGGTCAAATACCTTGGACATTATATAACACCTGATGGTCTTCAAGTGGATCCAGACAAAGTTGCTTCCATAATGGATATGGCCACACCAACAAACTTGAAGCATTTGATATCATTTCTGCAGATGTGTTCATGGTACAGGCGATTCATTCCTAATTTTGCAAAGATCACCGAACCACTCTCTCGTTTGACGAAAAAGAATTCTGTTTGGACCTGGAACGATGAACAGAAAACAGCGTTTGACGAGCTGCGGAAACTTTTAGTCACAGCGCCGGTATTGGTGCAGGCAGACCACACCAAACCTTTTACAATAAAATCAGACGCAAGTAACTACGCGATCGGTGCTGTTTTGGTGCAGGGGGAGGGGGCACAGGAACATCCAGTTGAGTATGCTAGTCGCCTCCTTACTCCGGCTGAAAGGAACTATTCAACAACAGAGCGAGAAGCACTAGCTGTAATTTGGGCTGTGAACAAATTTCGTGGTTTCATCGAGGGAACGAATTTCACTGTACTGACCGATCATCAAGCCCTGAAGTGGCTTATGTCGCTGAAGTCCCCAACCGGTCGACTAGCTCGTTGGGCCCTGCAACTGCAACCCTATAATCTGACGATTAAATATATCAACGGAAGAACGAATGTTGTCGCCGACACCTTGTCACGTCCTAATTGCGATCCTACAATGGAAAAAGAATGTGGAGTATGCAGTATGGTAATTGATATGCCAAGGAAGAAATCAAAAGAAATAAGAGAAGAACAATTAAAAGACAAAGACATAAAGAAAATAATTAACGAACTAGAAGGAAACCAATATGAAAACGGAAGGTATTGGAGTACAAAAGGGTATCTTATGAATCAAGGGCTACTCTACAGGTACAAATCAGAACATGATAATGAAAATGCTCAACTAGTTGTACCCAAGCATGAGCAAGCAAAAGTTATCAGTGTATATCATGATGAAGCCTCCGCTGGTCATTATGGAGTGGAGAAAACTATTGAACGAATCGCCAAGCGATACTTTTGGAAGGGGATGAGAACCCAAATAGAAAGTTATATCCGGAATTGTATCCAATGTCAGCGATACAAACCAAGCAATCTCAAACCAGCGGGCCTGCTCCAAACTACGGCTCTTAACCAAAGATTTGAAGTCGTATCCTTCGATTTGTTCGGACCTTTACCTAAAACGGCTAAAGATGAGACATGGATCTTCATTGTAGAAGACCTGGCAAGTAGATGGGTTGAGTTATTCACATTGAAGCAAGCTACTGCAGAGGAATGCGCTAGAGTATTACTGGATGAGATCATTCTTCGGTATGGCACACCAAGACGGTTCATTAGCGATAACGGGTCTCAATTTGTTAGCAGCGTGATGCAGCAATTGACATACTGTCTGGACATCGAACACGGTTTTACTCCCGTTTATCATCCTGAAACCAACCCAGTCGAAAGGCGCAACCGAGATTTAAAAACACAGTTGGCAATACTAGTAGGAGATAACCATAACAGCTGGTCAGAACATTTGCCAAGCATACGTTTTGCCATGAATACAGCTGTCTGTTCATCTACTGGGTACACGCCAGCCTACTTAACTTTTGGCCGAGATCTTCGCACGATCGACGACATAAATCATGATCTGCGACACATAGTACAAAATGAAAATTTTGTTCCCGAGATAACACCGAAGTTATTGATGATGGCTACTACATTGAAAAGAGCCCATGAAATACAGGAGATGAAAGAGGAGAAGCGAAAAGAATACGCTGATAAGAGACGTCAATCATGTCCTAACTATCAGCCTGGCGATCAAGTTATGGTTGATGTTCATGCCTTAAGCAAATCGTCACATGGTTTCAGTGCTAAACTAGCACCTCGCCGAGATGGCCCATACCTTATCAAAGACATTCATGGACCATCTTCTTTTCAGATTGCTGATCCCGCCACTCCAAACCAGACTGCAGGGTTGTATCACTCCTCAGCCCTGCGTCCGTACCAAGGGCTGGCATCAGCCGCCCTGCCCGAGCCGGTCTTACCATTACGCCGGCGAGGTCGCCCGCGGAAGAACAAGCCAACTCCGCCGGAGGCCCAGACAACCACAGTCAAGCCCCGACCCCGTGGAAGGCCGCCAAAGAAGCAGCAGCCTACCTAAGTCCTGTCTTCCTCACCGGGGCGTCTTCGAAGACAGAGGGGGAGACTGTAACGCGACCACACAGCGCGCCCGCGTACGTCAGCACGCTCCTCCCACCGAGCCCCACTCAAGCGCACGCCGCCGCCACCACTCCGCGGCCGGAGAGTATATAAGGGCTTACGCGGCATCGGAGCGTCAGTTCGGCTCGCACGGACACGCTTCCTTCGGAACGGTTTCGGGCAGTTGAGCGCTCTCTGGCTTGCACGGTCGGCATCCACCTCGGAACCGACATCGGGCGGTCGTACCGAGTATTACGGTCGTTGTAGTACTTGTGTTCATTAGTGTGTAGGTTAAGTTGTTATTGTGAATCGAACAATAAATACCTTTTACTGTTACATCGGTTTGCGAGTGGTTTTATTGGAATAACCCTTATATTATTATTATTATTTAATATTATAAACGTGAGAGTATCTATGTATGTTTTTTGGATTTATATGAAATTTGGCACACAGTTTACAATCTATGTAGATTAACACACATGGTACTTTTTATTTCGGTAAGTGATGGATTAGCGACTGTGATCAATTTATGTTCAAAAACAACCGAAACAAAGCCCGAAAACAATGTAAAATAATACATCATGTAATGTCGTCTATGTAGGAAGTATTAAAATTATGTGCGCAAAAAAAAACAAAATAAATTTTTCGATTCTACCATATCAAATACCAATACTTATGGGTGGTATTTTTATTTTTTTATTTATAGGAGAAGCAACAGCTATAACAGAAGCATAACAATAGTATATGAGACATAAAGCCAAATATATTATTCTATAGGTTCTCACGGGAAAAAAATAAAATATCCCATTAATGTTCTTATTACATTTTCCATTTCCCTCTAGGCTCAATTTTGAAGTTCACGCAGGGGAAGTCGCGGTCAGAAGCTGATTTTTAATAATGAAAAGTGTAGAAGTGCGTTAAGAAAAGCCTTGTCAGAATTAGGAGGTCAAACTTGTTGGTATTTTTGTAAGGCAATATCTAAAGAATACTGAGTTGATCCAATTGCATAAATTCATGTAATGGCAGAAAGCTACACCATTCCCGAGTTATTCAGTAACCCATCTTGGGTCATTTGATATTTTCATAAGGCAAACATTCATGGTTCCTGTGGAAATATTCATGCGAGTAAAACTGCAGGGCGCAGCGCGATTATAATATATATTTATACTAGCAGCTCCGCGAGGTTTCACCTGCATAAGTGTCGATCCCGTGAGAATATCGAGATAAAAACTATCCTATGTCCTTCCCCGGAATGCAACCTATCTCTCTGTCAAATTTTATCGAAATCCGTTCAGTGGTTTAGGCAGGAAAAGGTAACATACAGACAGACAGACAGAGTTACTTTCGAATTTATAACATAAGTATGGATATATATTTATACTAGCAGCGCAGCGCCCCGAATATCGGGATAAAAACTATCTTATGTCCTTTACCGGGACGCAATCTATCTCTCTACCAAATTTTATTGAAATGCGTTCAGTGGTTTAACATACAGACAAAGAGACAGACAGACGGACACAGTTACTTTCGAATTTACAAGATATGGATATATTTTTTCTATAATTTATTTCTCATTGTATATTTTAAAATTTTAATTTAATTTAAGTATTTATTTACACGTCTGTGTGGTGCCGGACTTAAAGAATAGCACCACCCCGTAGTTCCCGTGGGTGTCGTAAAAGGTGACTAAGGGAGACCGGAGAATGGGCAGCAGCGTTCTCTATGCATTACACCATCATACAACCCGCCTGCCAAGCGTGGCGAATTTATGGCAAACCCCCCCCCCCAAAATTGGGGGAGGCCTATGTCCAGCAGTGGACGTCTTTCGGCTGAAATGATGATGATGATGAAGTATTTACTGTAAAGTGTTGGAAGTCAATTCCTAGGCTACAAGGTTATGTCTATGCTATATAGCACTGCATCTTTAGAACCACTAACTCTCAAAATACAAGTTTGACTTACACACATCAAAAGTGTCTAGGGATCAACATATATTTTTGCAATAACTTTTCTCCTGATTGATATTAATTAAAATTTTCTTTAAGGATTCATCAAATAAAGTGTTTTCGTTTGTCACAGTAACGATAAACCAAGTCACCTTTGCATTAATAAAGAAATTTGCCATTTTCCTAATAAAGGGATTTTTGACATTTGAACCACTAACACAAAAGTTCGAAAAAAAGACTGAAATAACAGTTTTCTTTAAAATTTTATTGGGTAACTTAAACAATTAATAATCCGTGTTTCTACCGCGAACACTAACAACACAAGAACATCGGTTTGGCATACTCAAAATGAGTTCATCCAAATCACGCTGTGGAATGGCCGCACATGTTCGTTGCAACAACAAAAAAAGGTCTTCTTGCGACTGGATACCCTCCATATTCGGCAGAGCTCTTCTCTGTAGCATATCCCATGCATGCTCAATCGGGTTCAAGTCTGGCGACTGAGCAGGCCAGGGCAGGACATTGATGTTAGCTGCGGCGAGAGTCTGTCTTACAACTCTTGCGGTGTGCGGTCGTGCATTATCATGCATTAACTGAAATAAGGGACCGATTTGCACTTGTAGAGGAACGATGACGTCTGATACAATCGTCTCAGCATAAATTTGAGCGTTGAGGTTGCCTCTGATCCAAATCAACTCAGTTCTTCCGCCGATCCAAATACCCGCCCATACCATGATGGTTCCACCACTATAAGGATGGACTTCCTGGCAGGATTTTAATCGCTGTTGGCGTCCAGGGGTTCTCCAGTGTCGTATACGTCTTGTATCCGGTCTCATACCAAAACGAGACTCATCAGAAAAGCACACGAAACGCCATTGTTCTTCTGCCCAATTTCTGTGTTCAAGAGCCCATTGATATCGAATCCTACGATTGTGCATTGCTATAGGTGGTACCCGTAGCGGTCTTCGGGAATGAAGGTTCACTCCATGCAAGCGGTTTCTGACTGTTTGGTCGCTAATTAAGTTCCCTGAAGAGTGATGAAGCCTCACGGCTAACATCATGGCGGTTATTGTTGGAGCTCTTCGAGTTAAGATTTGAATGTATCGGTCTTGTCTCCGTGTGGTGCAGCGATACCGTCCTCCATGGCGCTCAGCCACGGTACCAGTGCTTCGGTAACGTGTCCAAAGTCGACTGATAACACTCTGACTTGTATTCAGAGCTAAAGCCACAGTACGTTGCCGGGAACCAGCTTCTATCATTCCCACGGCTCTGAGCATTTCTTCCCTGCTTAAATGACGTCGCCGCTCCATAATAACGTTGGTTTTAATCAGTAGTAGGGAAACAGTAGCACTAATAATGTCTTCAATGCGTTGTATGTTTTTATAGGGAAAATATTGACAGCTGATTTTCATCTTTTACTCGAATTTGATTCACAGTTCCTGATTCAAATTATGAAATGCACCAAAAAGGATCCATATAAATTTATAAAATCATAAATTTATTACAAAGCCACATCTCAATCTCAAGAAATCCGCATAAAAATGCTTGATCCCTAGACACTTTTGATGTGTGTAGTTTGGGAGAAAAATCAATTATGTGCTGCTATACAACCATCAAATACCTTATTAATTTGTACTGTACATAGATTTGGTTTTTCTTGTACTTTGAGAACGAAATAAATTTTGTTATTATTAAAAAAAAAAATGGACACTATTGACATTACATTTCAATTCAATCAAACATAAAGACCTCTTTATTCACTCCATGAGGTCCTAACCTATGTAATCCCGCTCATGAACTCCGGAGTAAACCCATTAATTTTATATAACCCGAGTACATTGCCGACTCATGTTCCTCGAATGGTAATCCGAAGTAATTTTATACGAGTCTTGGGAACAAGAATATGTCAATCAGGTATGTGATTATAGGGACTAGAGACGTTTGAAGTTAATGTCAGTTGGAAATTATCTAATTATGTTAATCCATACTCCATACTAATACATATTATAAATTCGAACTCTGTCTGTCTTTAAGTTACCTTTTCACGCCTAAACCACTGAATGGATTTCAATAAAATTTGGTTGAGAGATAGATTGCATCCCGGGGAAGGACCTAGGATAGTTTTTATCCCGATTTTCTTACGGGATCGATACTTATGCAGGTGAAACCACGGGGCGCTGTTAGTTTACAATAAAGGTGAAGTAAAAAAGGAAGGGATTATCAAACAGTTCTAAAGGAAGTAAAATATGAATGAGGACTTTATCATCGTCATCGTCATCAGTCTACATGGTGGCAGGGATATCGACGTGCAGGCTGTTTCCATGAAATCAGTACATGATTCTGAACCCCCCTGCGTTGAAAATTTGAAAATTTTCGGTGGTTATAAAAAAAAATTTGCTGTTCCATACTTTTTGACCTCTTAGGAATTGTACCCAGTTAGGCGCTTTCGTCGTCGTCGTCGTTTCAGCCGATGGACGTCCACTGCTGGACATAGGCCTCCCCCAATTTTGGGAGGGTTTGCCATAATCGCCACGCTTGGCAGGCGGGTTGGCGATCGCAGTATGTTATGGTGGTGAAATACATAGAGAACGCACAGAACCGAGACAGGCGCTTTACATTGTGTAAATTATGTCATTACCACTGCTCTCAAAATGGTAAAGGAAAACATCGTGAGGAAACCGGCATGTCCTAGAACCAAAAATTCGAAGACATGTGACATCTACCAACCCGCACTGGGCCCGCGTGGTGATTACGACCCACCTCCTCTTATAGAGAGGAGGCCTGTGTCCCAGCAGTGGGAATATTATAGGCTGAGTATGAGGGATAGTACGTTTTTATGAAACAGCTGATTATTTTTTGATTACCGCCAAAAAAATTACGCTAGCGGTTTCAGAATCATATGCTGAATTCATATTTACAGTTACAGTTTGCGAGACGATGTCTCTGCAGGCAATAAATATTTGTACTAGGTTCTCAAGTCACCAGTTTTAATAGCGTTTACGCCGTACGGAATTTCAAACAAACTTTCAAGCCCTTATTTTTCGAAATAAACGAGCCGATTTTAATGAAATTACCGTATAAGCAGGATACAAGGGCCTAAAAAAGTTAGTATAGAATATTTTAGAAAAAATTAATTACGGCCATATTAGACGGATTTTAAATTTTCCATAGAAACAGAGATTTCCAGTTATCTTTTTTTTAAATAAGAAATTTCGAAAATGTTCTCCACTAACTTTTTAGAGCTTTGTATCTTGCTTATGCGTATGAAGTTTCATTAAAATTGGTTCATTCATTTCGAAAAAATAAGGGCTTGAAAGTTTGTATGAAATTTTTTACGGCGTAAACGCGCTCTTAATTAATCCCAACAAAAATAATATGATGTCTGTATAATTACTGAATATTGCCTTCCAGTCCCACGTTATTTATTTCGATCTAGGTACGACTACTTCCATCCAGCTGCTAACATTTGATTTCATATTAATTTGCAAAATAGCTGAATTATATATAACGATATAAACATAGGGGAATTAAACATTTAGAAAATAACATTATTTATCAAAATAAAGTTTAAAAACTAAAACCCGACTACTGAAAAGAATGAAACAAGAAACTACGGCCTCTTTTGGTGACTGTACCTTCCCGTGGTCGCATGCCGCTGTACTAACATACATTTAAGCATGTAGGTAGCACGCGACCACGGAAAGGAATTTTCTTGTTTCATCCTTTTCAGTAGTCTGGTTTTAGTGTTTAATCTTTTTATTATTTATTTTTCTTAAGGTTTATTTCAGTAATATTTATATTTTTGAATTTAAATTAAGCCCTTTCATTTGATACCCCACAAGGCACCATACCAAAATAACTATTTTTAATTTCATCACTTTTTTTTTTCCTGATCGGGCGGTGAGCTACCCATTACTCTCCGCCCGCAGGCCCGCGCCTACGGTGGCCGGGAGTCGTCACGCGGCTCCCGACGCCCGGAGCGTCTCCCGCGTCGGCTGGGACGGGAGGCTCTCTCCCTGAGCCGTCCCGCCACCTCCTTCGCTAGCATGACTGCTTCGCAGAAGGAGGTGACTGCCTCCCACTCCCTCTCGCCCCGGACCATGGCTTGCACCAGGGCCGGACGCGAGAGGTCGCCGTCGCTGCCGATCGCCTCTACGAGGACACGGCGGTGCTCCGCCCAAGCGCCAAGGGCAGACCTCCACCGTGTGCTCCACCGTGTCCTCTGGGCGATCCTGGCAATGGTGACAACCGGGCGTTTCCTCCCGCCTGATGATGTGCAGGAACCTCCCGAAACTTCCGTGTCCGGTGAGGACCTGCGTCAGGCGGTAGGTGAGGGCGCCTGCGCTGGGTTGCGACAGCCGCTCTTTCCATGCCGCCATGAGATCGCGCCGGAGATCCGTCCGCTCCGCAGCGATTTGCCGCGGAAGCGGATCCTCCCCCCGGCGTAGTGCCTCCGCGCGCCACTCATACAGGCGCGCGAGGACTATCGCCTCCAGATCCCATGGCGGCAGTCCGGCAAGGAGGCTTGCCGCCTCGCCCGAGATCGTGCGGTAGCCCCGGATAAGCCTTATGGCTACCACCTTCTGGGGCGCGTTCAGGTAGTGGGCGGCTCGCCGCCGCAGTGAACGCGCCCACACCGGGGCCCCGTATAGGGCCATGGACCGCACGACCCCCGCGTAAAGCCTCCGGCAGGAGGCGTTTGGCCCCCTCAGGTTGGGCAAGAGCCGCTTGAAGGCGGCCCCGGCCCGTTCCAGTTTGGGGGCCAAACGTCGGAAATGCTCCACGAAGTTCCACCGGCTGTCGAGGACGAGACCCAGGTATTTCATCGTCACCTCGACGCCGATGTGAACCCCTCTAAATTCATCACTTTACACCTCTAGAGGGCGTCGCGCGTCGTATTGAATTAATTTGTCAAATGATTATAACTACTTTTGAAGTTATGAGGGAACAGATGAACATACATACCGGTTAAAATCATAACTCTCCTTTTTGATTAGCCGTAGTCGAGTAAAAACAGTACCTACCCCATGTTCTTTGAATTTGTTGTTTTTTAGAGTCATTGGTAAAGGTTCCCATGTCCTGTCAGTCTTCATCAGTTATCTGTCAGTTGATATGGGTTAAGCGAGCACTGGCGAACTTTTATAAAACTTGAATAAATCAGTGAAAATCCGAGATTGTTTTCCCATTTTACAACGACAGTAACTTTCGGGCGTTTTGTCCCAAAAGGACTTTATTTCTATGCCATCTACAGTTATGTTATTCACTAAGTGTTGCCGGTATCACTTGAACCCGCGGGGAAATACTTCAAATAAATACTCTGATAAAAGTATCCTATTTGATTATCCAAAGGGCCTAGTCAATCGCTTTCAACGCGCTTCGTATTTCTAAACCGACTTCCAACGAGATTGACATAAGCTTATGTGAATCCAATACATTCTTGACTTTTAAATCATCTTCATCGCTGATAGAATGTCACTAGGTTTAGACCCTCAGGAGATTCTACCTATTTGGGTCGGTTTCATCCAAATCTGTTTAAGTATTTGTGCGTGATCGAGCAAGGAACATCTACACAAATTTTATTTATAACTAGCTGACCCGGCAAACGTTGTTTTGCCACATACATTATTTCTAGCTACCCGGCGCTACTTCGTTCGTCGTCCTACCCCTTACCATACCCCACCCCTACCCTATTCCTAACCTACTCCTACACTTCTCGTACCCCTCCTACTCCGAAACGAAAAAAAAAAGTTAAAAAGTCCTATCTCCGTCTCCTGGTTCTAAGCTACCTCCCCACCAATTTTCATCCAAATCGGTACAGCCGTTCTTGAGTTATAAATAGTGTAACTAACACGACTTTCTTTTATACCTACTTACTTATTGGAGCCAATTCTGTTACGCTCGCACAAATCTAAAATTAGAGTATTTCTATCTTTTACTGGCAGGTTGAGACACAAAGAGACAGAGAGAGCTTTAGTTGTCAAAACTAGTGAAACTATTAATGTTAAACTTCAGCGTGTAATCTTACTTGTTCAACCAGAGGCTCATCGCAATGAAAAGGGTAGACACTTTGTATACTCAACATGGACTAAGATATTGAAGATGTAAATTAGTTGGTCGAACAAGCTGTTATTTTGTAAGATACTTCAATTACGTCTGGGAATATATACGATTTCATTCTTCACATTATTTATTTAGACAACCAACAGCGATACAATAGTATGTCACATTATGTGTGTATGGTATGTAGTGTGTTGTTATGGTTATGTGTATTACAGTATTGTATGGCTAATAATAATAAAAACTTGTCTTTGGTGTCTTTGGACTTGTATTTTAGTTTTTTGCCACCGACTTCCAAAATTTAAGTTATTTTTCACTTTGTAGTGTTTTTTGGAAGTCGGTTGTTTTTTTTTTGTAAAAAAGTTTTTATTTTTCACTTTTTAGTGGGTCAGTTTGTAATTTATCTAAGCAACAATAGCATAATGTTAACAGCTCATCTCCTTTTACAAAATATTGCTTTTCCCGATGCAGGGACGTTAATTGTTGATGAGTTCTCCTAATAAGAGCCAGGAGAACTGGAGCTCAGAAGTGACCATCAGCTCCACTTCACCATACGCATTGTGACGAGTGTGCCTATAAAATTTGAGGATTTCCCTCGATTTCCATGAGATCCCTCCATATGATTCCGACTTGGTGACAATGGGACCACCTCGAGACGATACCCTTTCAATCAAAAAAAGAATTTTTGGAATCGGTCCAGTCGTCTTCGAGTAATTGGTGAACATACATAAAAAAAAAACATATATAAAGTCGAACACATAACCTCCTCCTTTTTGGAAGTTGGTTAATAATTTCAAGGTTTGTACTTTTTCTGATGCTCCTGGCTTCAGCATCAGGTCTCTATGTACTTCGGTGTTCCTTATTAACAGTACTTTTATCCACACATCGAGCCCTTTTCAATGAGCCTGAACACAATATTATTATATCTGATGTTAGTTGTCGAGGAGTTAGGTACTCTGCAGACTATCCTGACTGCAGCATTAGGTCATGACTTGATGATCATGAGACCAAATGTGGCAAACGCCCAATCAAACATCAAAACAACTTACTAAAACAGTCCTTGCCTGTTCTAGTAACTTCTTACTGTTAAGGAGTTGTACCTTCCATCATCAGCCCAGCTACCTAAGATGGTGATAACCATACGCAAATACACAAGATACTTCATAAAATATGCGAAAAACAATAAGTGAGCCTATAAAATTTGAGGGTTGCCCTCGATTTCTCTAAGATCCCATCATCAGATCCTAATTTGGTGACAGTGGGACCACCTCAGAACTATCTACTTTGGAACAAAAAAACAATTTTGAAAATCCGTCAACAATTGGCGGAGTATTCGATGAACAAACATACAAAAAAAAAAAAAAACATACATACAAACATCCGAACATAGTACCTCTTCCTTTTTGTGAAGTCGGTAAAAATACAATCAAGCACACTAATATTATAAAGGCGAAGCTTTGTGAGTGTGTGTTTATATGTTTGTTACTTCTTCACGCTCAAACGGCTGGACCAATTTTGATAAAATTTTGTATGGAGATAGCTAATACCCTGGATTAAAATATAGGCTACTTTTTATACCAATATTCCCACGGGGTCGACACTTATGCGGGTGAAACCGCGGGGCGCAGTTAGTAATAAATAAACATTCATTTCCAAACTTTTTTTGCTTTTTAGGGTTCCGTTGCCAAATGGAAAAAATTCGTCATGTCTGTCTGTCTGTCTGTCTGTTTGTCTGTCTGTCTGTCCGTCTGTCTGTCTGTCCGTCCGTATGTCACAGCCACTTTTTTCCGAAACTATAAGAACTATACTGTTGAAACTTGGTATAGATGTATTCTGTGAACCGCATTAAGATTTTCACACAAAAATAGAAAAAAAAAAAACAATAAATTTTGGGGGTCCCCATACTTAGAACTGAAACTCAAATTTTTTTTGATCATCAAATCCATACGTGTGGGGTATCTATGGATAGGTCTTCAAAAATGATATTGAGGTTTCTAATATAATTTTTTTCTAAACTGAACAGTTTGCGCGAGAGACACTTCCAAAGTGGTAAAATGTGTGTGTGTCCCCCCCCCTGTAACTTCTAAAATAAGAGAATGATAACACTAAAAAAAATATATGATGTACATTACCATGTAAACTTCCACCGAAAATTGGTTTGAACGAGATCTAGGAAGTAGTTTTTTTTTAATACGTCATAAATCGTAAACCGCAATTTACCTTTCATTCAATCAACTCAAATATAAAAATAAAAAAAAAAAACATTTAATTTCATAAACATAAACCTTATGCATAAACCCGAATGTTACGGAACCCTCGGTGCGCGAGTCCGACTCACTCTTGCCCGGTTTTTTTATTTTTATTATTGGTTTTCCTGTTTAACTAGAATAAGTATAAAACATGCGACCGGACGACAGACTAAGAAATATATAAATACATATAGATCAATTTTAGGTACCTATACTACTTGCTACTTACCTACTTAGTTCTATAGTCCGACTTTTAATAAGCTGCAGTAAAATGACACTTCTTAAAACTCATTTCGGACTGAGTTTAGAGATATTCATGTGAAATAAGTTTCGTTTGTCACACTATTCTGTACTAGAAAAACAAGACTTGGTTGATGGCCGCGAAAAAACAAAAAGGCGCCAATTTCATTCATATACGTAACACATAAGCTGTCATTTTACTGCAGCTAATTAAAAGTCCGACTATAGTACCTAGTCTTTTTATTTTCATACCTACAAACATAGGGATGCAGGGGTGATTTGGGACGAAACCTTAAAATGGATTTTAGCGTTAATATAGTTTGCTGCCGACAAGGGCACTTAATCCTTAATTATAAAACAGTAAACACATTAGAGTCCTTTTTGGCAAGAAACTATATTATTTCAATGTTAAAATCCCTTTTAAAATTTCGTCCCGATTCACTCCTGCATCATATTTTCTTAGATAATAACGTTATTGTTTTTATTGTGAATGCTACGTATACCTGTATTAGGCATACATACCAGCACTTTTATTTTATTATGCTTTTCTATCAATTCTTTGTACAGACGCCAGCACATCAAGCTACAACAATTTGTCAAATTGCATTAATCGATTTTCAACTTTATCGCTTAACTATAAGGATCAAAGTTGATTGGGAAAATTTGACGGTTTCGGGTAGCTGGATGTGCTGGCGTCTGTACGTACGTACTGCTATTGGACTGGGTTGTGGACGTCAGATTGGCAGCTGTTCCATGTAAAAATTCTTTCTGGTTCACAGCTGCATCTGCTTAGACTGGAAGCGGTCCCCAACAAAGTTGGGAAAAGGCTAGGCAGATGATTATGATGACTGCTGTTGGTGTACCAAATAAAAAATAATAATCTTAGGATTACACAGAAACATTAAAAAACCGGCAAAGTGCGGTTGGGCCACGCACAGTGTAGGGTTCCGTAGTAGCCGTTACCACAATGTAGTACGATTCTGTTGTTCTGTATTCTGACTTAAAAAAAAAAACAATTTTTTTTCCATATTTTGTTTTCAATGCAAGTTTTTACCCGTTATAAACAAGCAACTACTTCATCTTAGTCAGTATAAAGGATTAATGCTAAGGAATTTGTATTTGGTACAAAATTATCCAACACCCAAGTTCAACGACTATTACTCCTAAACTAATAAAGTTATCTTAACCGCTATACTTTTCGTTTAAATTTCATGAAAGGCACTATCTTCGTGATTTTTTCCAGATTTATCAAGCTAGCAGTTTAGGTTTTAGAGGGGGGGGGGGACGCCCTACTGGAACAAAAATTTGCACTTTAAAGTTTAATATTTCGTAAATTGAGCATTAAATCGAAAAATATTTTTAGCAACCCCCAAGTCATTTTAGAAGACCTATTCAACGAACGACACACGATGGGGTAGACGAAGAAAAAAATATTCATCTCAAAATATTCATCTTATGTGGAGCTACCCTAAAAAAAATATTTTCCACAATTTTATTTTACACTTTGTCGGCGTAACTGATATACGCACTCCTACAAAATTACAGCTTTCTAGTACTAACGGTCTTGTAGCAAAACCTCGGACAGACAGACAGACAGACAGACAGACGGACATGACGAAACTATAAGGGTTCCTCGTAGGAACTACGGAACCCTAAAAACTGGTCAAGTGCATGTCGGACTCGCGCACCGAGGGTTCCGTACAAATTTGTGGGTATGCAACTAAAAATTTACCTTTTGATTGCGTGACTTAGAAGTTTAATGGCTTCATTGCTTCGAAAGATTGCAACCCTGAGTATTTGATATCAATGTCAACTTGATAACTCCACCCGTTCCTGAGAAAAAAGGTCTTGACAGATGGACAGACAACGAAGTGATCTTAAAAGGGTTCCGTTTTTCCATTTGAGGTACGGAACCCTAAAAATCGAGATCCCGTTTCAAATACGCAGTTACATCTTGTACATAAATAAGCAACACCATTTAACCTTCAAAACTTCATGACGTGGAAAAGACAAGATAGAAATTTCCTATCAAGTGGCGGTGTTTGAAATGTGCAAGTTCATAATCAAAATTATTTTCGTTTAGTACAGTGGTTACCACAAAAATTGATCCATTTACGTAAATATGCCTAAGTCACGGTGAAATTAGGCGCACCCTGTAACGTTATTAATGAGTTTCCGATATTGCCCCGCTCACTTCTGAGTTTAATAACCTACCCAATATTTTTGAATTCAACATCTTTTTTTTTTATTATCAGCATTTTTCAATATTTCCCCTGCTGTGGTCGGAAGGTGACTTAATTTAGGAATCGGATTTACTGCTTCAGCATTATTTATGGGGATCGGATAAGATGTGGTTTGTCGTATTGGGTTATTTATGCCTGTTGGTTTTTCATGAGTAAATGTGCGCCTTTATAATTTCTAACGTCACGGAAATTTAAAAGCATCCCCATGTATTTATTACTAGCTTCTGCCCGCGACTTCGTCCGCGTGAAATTTCACCCTCCCCCCATTCACCCTCTTGAGGTGGAATTTCGAAAAACCCTTTCTTAGTGGATACCTACTCTTCACAAAGAACACAGTCCAAATTTCATGTCTCTAGGACCAGTGGTTTAGACTGTGCGTTGATATATCAGTCAGTCAGTCAGTCAGGACTTTGAATTTTATATGTCATCATCTGCCTAGGCTTTTCCCAACTATGTTGGGGTCGGCTTCCAGTCTAACCGGATGCAGCTGAATACCAGTATTTTACATGGAGCGACTGCCTATCTGACCTCCACAACCCAGCTACTGGGTAATATGATACCCCTTGGTAAGACTGTGACTTTCGGGCTTCTGACTACCCGTAACGACTGTCAAAGATCCACGAATGACAGCCGGGACCAACGGCTTAACGTGCTTTCCGAGGCACGGAGGGGTCTCGGTATGTAAAGATGGTCACCCATCCACAGACCAACCGCGGCAAGCGTAGCTTAACCTGATCGATCGACCTGTGCAGCTGTTATTATTTAGCCACGTCATATGTATAGATTTGAATGACATTTTATTAGGGTTCCGTACCTCAAAAGAAAAGCGGAACCATGTTATGTTTATTTATAAGATCACTTCGTAGGTCCGTCTGCCTGTCCGTCTGTCAAGACCATTTTTCTCAGGAACGCGTGGAGTTATCAAATTGAAATTAATATAAAATACCCAGGGCTGCAATCCCTTGTAGCAGTGAAAGCATCAAACTTCTTAGACAACGCAATCAAAAGATACGGGCGTTTATGTTCCGTTGATGTAGCATATTTTGACACTCGCAAATGAATCAAAACCTATAGGGTACTTCCCGTTGACCTAGAATCATGAAATTTGGCAAGAAACTATGTCATGTAGCACAAGTAAAGGAAAAAATCCGAAAAGCGTAAATTTGTAGTTATATACCTACAAATTTGTACGGAACCCTCGGTGCGTGAGTCTGATTCGCAATTTTTTTCATGCAAACCTACTGAGGTTTGAGATCGCACAAGACACTGGTCTTGTGCGATCTCTGGCCATGTTGGCCCTGCAAATGTTACCATATCGTCGCACCAGGTCCCTCAGGCGTCCAGTGAGTAACGATCTTTGCCCATCGCTCCGAGTGCATTCGTGAAACGTGTCCGGCCCTCTCCAACTTTAGCCTGGCTATTTTTCTCCAACATCCGCTACTTGAGTTATGGAGCGCAGCGTGGTATTTATGTAATAACACTATATTTATACACATATTAGTGATATTTATTTTAGAAGTATGTTATGTATGTAAGTATATTCTCATATTGATGGTTTTTATGGATTTTATGTATTTTGTTTTCGCTTCTACCCTTACGCACGTTGTCTACATCATTTTTATCTACTCTTTTATCGGAGGTATGCTGGTAGAGATTTCTTTAGAAATATGAATCACCTTTTTTTTTGGGAAATTATCAAATAACTTCTCGCGCTCTTCTTGTCAGACTTTTACTGACTAAAACCCACCCGTGTTCCTTTAGTTGCCTGTGCCAGGGGTCACGGTATCTCTTTCGAAAAACCCGCGACCCTGGCAGGCATCGGCCCTAGCGGACCCCGTCAGTTAGTGCTGACATCTCTTTGAGGCGCGCGTGGAACACAAGGCGCCCTCGACCTGGGCCTGGTCCTTAAATACGCATCATCACCTTAGTACGTATTGTAAAGTAAAATGTATGGAGATATTTACTCAACCATTTATGTACAGACGCCAGCACGTCAAGCTACTACAATCTGTCAAATTTATTTAATAGATTTTCAACTTTATCGCTGAAGCATAAGGTTCAAAGTTGATTGAAAAACTTTGACCGTTTTGGGTAGCTTGATGAGCTGGCGTCTGTACGCAATACACATAAATAGATAAAAAGAAAGGAACAGAAAACATACGTACTAAATATGCATCACTTTAAGGCTCCTACAAACAGGCGCAACACGCGATATAATCGCGCGCGACACAAAGGTACCGTTCGTCGAGCGACTTGTGGTGCCTTTGTGTCGCGCGCGGTTTTATCGCGTGTCGCGCCTGTTTGAAGCAGCCTTTAGTCCTACGTATTTTTCTGTTCCTTTCTTTTTGATGTTGCTGTTGATGCCGCGACGTGGATGTGAATGTCCATGATAATATCGTCATGGTAGAATTTATAAAAGCACACATTACCTACTTGTAATATTAAGAGTTTGAGATGTCTATTTATAGTTACTTTAATAAGTATAAGTTCATAGTTCTTTAATAGAATGATGATTAATATTGTTGTTTACTTGCAAAATCACTTTAATAGTTGAATTATCGGATGTATTTTAATGTTATGCATTTTGTGTGTCTTAAATATTAATAAATAAATAAGTATGTCGGGGACCCCTGGCAGGAACGAAGTTCAAACTGAAAAGCGGCTTCGAAAATATTCGCAGCCACCATCTTATATTTTCATTTTGACCACACTGTCGGCTTCAGCACCCTTTATTTTTGGGTGGGAAATCATCAAATGACCCCTCCCGGTCTGGGCGTCTGGGCGGAGCGGAAGGGAGTGTCAGACTCTTACTGACTAAAACCCACCCGTGTTCCTTCAGTTGCCTGTGCCAGGGGCCACGGTATCTCTTTCGAACAACCCGCGACCCTGGCGGGCATCGGCCCTAGCGGACCCCATCAGTTGGTGCTGACATCTCTTTGAGGCGCACGTAGAACACTACGCGCCGTCGACGATCCAGGCCCTGGTCCTTACCGGACGGCGAGCTGCCTATTGCTCACCGTCCGCAAGCCCGCGCGGCTTTAGCACCCTTGAAAACTTGAAAACGACACTCATGAAGAAACATTTCAAAATGTTTGCTGCCGCCTTCTTGGATTTTCATTTTGACCTCACTATCGACTTCAGCACTTTAGAAAACCATGAAAACGATACACATGACGAAAAATTTGAAACATTTTGCAGCCGCCATCTTGGATTTTCATTTTGGTTTCAGCACCCTCGAAAACCATGAAAACTATCCCTGTCTCTCTCTATTACTACTATATATTTACTCCTATCGCAAGCTCCGCTAAAGAACTTCGTTTCAAAAATGCTTGAAGACTGATCTTAATCGAATGTCAACCATCACCAATACATATTATTATAACAGTAGGTACTTAATGTACCTAAGCTGCTATTGTCATATTTTGACTTCTGAACCAGTTCATAAAATCTTCATAGTTTCAAATAGGCGATCACTTGGCAGAAATAGGTACCCTTTCCTAGATATTGAAAATGTTGTTCAGACCGATCTAGAAAGCTTCTGCCATCTTTTGGCCATTCGTCCCTTTTCGGCTCATCAAATATCTGCCAGTTTTATAGGGTCTAATAGATTACAGTTAGACTCAACTGGTATCAATGTTGCGTGGAATCGTATCTCTGGGTATGACCATCGTTTGTCCCTTTTCAAATAAATGTGATCCGTTAATTATGTCATTGTTCTGTCGCACTCTTTTGTGTAGAATGATGGATTTGTATTGGATTTTATATGATCATGGAAATCTATACCTACATACATATAATAAAATATAATATTATAAACACGACAGTATGTGTGGATGGATGGATGGATATTTGTTACTCTTTTACGCAAAAACTAGTGAACGGATTTGGATAAAACTTTACAGTAATATAGCTTAGCTTAATTACGTGCATCAGAATAACAAATAGTATACTTTTTATAACGATATTCCCACGGGATCGACACTTATGCGTGTGAAACCGCGGGGCGCCGCTAGTAATAATATCATCATCTGCCTAGTCTTTTCCCAACTATGTTGGGGTCGGCTTCCAGTCTAACCGGATGCAGCTGAATACCAATATTTTACATGAAGCGACTGCCTATCTGACCTCCACAACCCACTTACTGGGTAATACGATACCCCTTGGTAAGACTGGTTGTCAGACTTTCGGGCTTCTGACTACCCGTAACGACTGTCAAAAATCTATGAATGACAGCCGGTACCAACGGCTTAACGTGCTTTCCGAGCCACAGAGGGGTCTCGGTATGTAAAGATGGTCACCCATCCACAGACCAACCGCGGCAAGCGTAGCTTAACCTGATCGATCGACCTGTGCGGCTGTTATTATTTAGCCACGGGCCCCCTGCTAGTAATAATATATAGACATTAAAATATTAACGAAGTCCAAACCCTAGGTACATTGAATATTTGTTAAGAGAAAGTATTTGCTATGAGGTGTGGGAACGAGCCTGATGCTGAAAATATAGTTTTTAGATTGTTTGTCCGTTTGTCTGGATGTATGTATATTTTGAATTGGCGCAAAAACGCCTGAATGGATTCGGATAAAATTTGGGGCACTTTATTACCTGGATTAATAAACAGGGTATTTAAACCCCTTAGTATGTCCGTCCGTACATCTGTAGGTCCGTCCGTACGTCCGTCCGTAAGTACGTCCCCGTGGCATATATCCCGACATCCACTCAGACGAAGCCGCGGGAAAATGCTAGTTCAAGATAAAATATGGATATTGAGGATACAAATGATATTTTACGTATTAAATGGATGTTAATAATAAATGAAATGTCCGTAACAAGGACTAGGTATTCGACAAGCAATAATACAATATAGCCTACCTATCAAATATTTATTAAGCAAATAAATAATAAATACATTAATTCGTATCTAATCGGACTTACCAATGAAAGATTAACATTTATACATATTTTAGGAAGGCTTTAGTATAGTTTGATAAGAATACTACATGTATATATATTTTCATAATCTCATATCTATTTACACTGGGTACTAAATTTAAAGACTACTTAATTAACTAATTATATAATTAAACACAAAACTAAAACCATATTTAGGTGTCAAAGTACTCGTCCGCATCGCTGTTCGATAAATAATTAAATCATTATTTTATCAATTTGTTGCTTTGGGATTAATTAAAACTGGTGATCTGTGTAGTAGAAATGTTTATTATGTACTAGCTTCCGTCCGCAACTTCGCCCGCGAGGTATGTCGATAAAAACTATCCTATGTAAGGACATACCTATTCCTATCCCGGGGAAGGCCCCGGGATGCAATCTATCTCTCTGCCAAGTTTTATCGAAATCCGTTCAGTGGTTTAGGCGTGAAAAGGTAACTTACAGACAGACAGACAGAGTTACTTTCGAATTTATAATATTAGAGTCTGAGATTGTATTAGTGTTTAAGATTGTTGGAGTCGCGTCACAACACGAACTTCAGGTCGTTCGTGGTACGTGTTCCGACACATCATCTCGAGGAGTTCCTCAAAGAAGAGTTCTGGTCGAAGGGTGTTGTGTACCGCCGGTTTCGTGGCCGGCTACATGACACCAGTCAGCGAAACACGACGCAGACATTTCGTTAAGTTAGTTAGTAAATATAATGTGTGTATGTATTTATAGTATTTTTAAGTTATTAATATTGTATTGTATGTGTTTCATAAGGGCCTTGATGCCTGAAATAAATGGATAATAATAATAATTAGTATGGATTCAGCCACAAGCACAAGATAGATACGAGTATACAGCATGTCTTTTCAAACTGTAACCACGAATTCAGTAAGTACATGATTCTGAAACGTTGCGTTGAAATTTTTCGTCGGTGAAAAAAAAATAGCTGCCCCATACATTCTGATCGCGTTGGTTTTGCAGTTCTCTGAAACAGCTGTTTTTTTAGTGTGACAAAAAATTTCTACATTGGAGGTCTAAATTATGTGATGCATTCATGATTACAATTCGCGCGTCGATGTCCTGCTATCCTTACTAATAGGTATTATAAATTCGAAAGTAACTCTGTCTGTATGTTACTTTTTTACGCCTAAACCACTTAACGGATTTCGATAAATTTTGGCACAGAGATAGATTGTATCCCGGGGAAGGACATAGGATAGTTTTTATACCGATATTCCCACGGGATCGACACTTATGCGGGTGAAACCGCGGGGCGCTGCTAGTCCTGTATAAGTACTTACAGTTAAACTTATTGTAGATATTATATTAGTATTTGCAAAACAATACATCATGTCGGAAATAGGCTTAGAAAGTTAGACGATCGCCGTCTCGGAGGGCCAGGTACAGAACTATATATCATCACTCATCACCGACAAGGATTAATAATAATGTCGCTTGTACCTTCAACTTAACTCACAAAATTGCAAGATAACATATTGTCAAGCTTTTAGGTTTTAAAGGAACGTAAGGTTTGTAAATAGCATGAAGGTACAGTCAACAGCAAAAGTAGATGATCAAAATCAGAAATTCAATACTATTGAACGGAGTTCGCATCAGAACTGTGTGGCGTCGAAGTGATTTCTGTGTGGCGTTGATGTGGCGTTGAGTGGTCCGAATCACTTCGACGCCACATAGTTGTGACGCGAACTCCGTTCATTAGTATTGAATTTCTGATTTTGGTCATCTACTTTTGCTGTTGACTGCACTCTTCGAAGGTAACTAGTTTTTATCAAGACTATAAAAAACAATTTTCACTCATTGTTACAAGCAAAACACATACAACCTTTTAACCGCTTGTGTCGCATTTATGCGACACATAATTATATTTCCGTGCTCCTACCGACAGAGAACATGCATGATTTTTTAGTTCTATTCAACGATTGCTCCTCCTTATTTATTGTAGGATTTGTAGCCGCGTGCGAAGTAATTACTATTTAACCAAGGCGATTGATATTTAGCCAAGCGGTTAAAAGGTTAAAAAAAAAATTTTACAAAAAAAAGTAATTTAAAAAATAAAAAAACCCTACTGCAAAACTGAAAAGCTACAAACAAGCCCATTTTAAATTAAATAAAAGTTGGAAGCAGGCGGGACCCATTCGAATTTGAAAATATATTAAAAATGGTCCCGTCTGCTTCCAACTTTTATTTAAAAAAAAAAAATTTTAAAGACATATTGCGCCAAAAATCGGCCATTTTATTTTTTTTTTTCAATTTTGATATACCCAGTGTCACTCTCACAATTAAGACGAATCTAACGGCACCTCTCAAGTTGAAATCGATCAAGCCGTTTAGGCTACAGAGCGAAAAAATATACATACATACATACGAAAAAATATACATACATACATACACTCGAAAAACATAACCCTCCTTCTGACGCAGTCGGGTAAAAAAAAAACAGATTTCCAAGAAAAAAAACCTATAAAGTGAAATATAACTTTAACCAGATTATAATATTTCCACTGCTGCGACACAGGCCTTTCGGGGAGAGAGTGTGGGCCGTAATCAACACGCAGGCCCAGAGCGGGCAGGTAGATGTCACGTCTTTGAATTTCTGGTTCCATAGGACATGCCGCTTTCTTCACAATGTTTTCCTTCACCGTTTTGGACTAGTCATCATTTCAGCCGAAAGACGTCCACTGCTGGACATAGGCCTCCCCCAAAGGGGGGGTTTGCCATAATCGCCACGCTTGGCAGGCGGGTTGGCGATCGCAGTATAGTATGGTGGTGGAATGCATAGAGAACGCTGCTGCCCATTCTACGGTACGACCCTTAGTCGCCTTTTACGACACCCACGGGAAGTATGGGGTGGTGCTATTCTTTAAGTCCGGCAGTGACTTGGACTTTGGACTAGTGGTGATGAAATAATTTACAAAAAGTTAAGCGCCTGTCTGGGTTCGAACCTACGACCTACAACGTGTAAGCCGCGGCCGTTACCTAAGGCCGCCATTGCTCTCCAAATTGCAGATGGAAAAACTAAATATCTCTTTACCCGACTCGAGAATCTAACCTAGACTTAATGCTCATTGGGAGTGCATGCATGCACTTCACCAATGAGGCAATTAAAAAAAATGTTTGTTTTTTTTTCCAACCTGTGGTTCAAGCCGAAGTTTTTGCAACAATTTGCTATTTTATTCCGGAATAACTAGTACGTATGTGTATATAACCTATTTATGTATTTGTGTACCTAGTTTTAATAGATTTTTTTTATCATTGTTCCTCTCAATCAAAGCTCCTGCCATCCAATCTTTTCACCACCCTTGGTTGACTGGTAGAGAATGCCTAAGGCATTAAGTCCGCCTGTGTACCTTTTTGTTCGAAAAATTTAAATAAATAACATTTACATTCCATACATTGTTAGTAAATAATACTTAAGTATAACTATGTTAGTAAAATTATTCATTACTTACAAAGTTGCGCTATTTAATGTTATAGAGGGCACCACCAGAACCGTGGACGGTATTCCAGTACCTCACAACCGTACAGTACGCCTCAAAAGTGCTTAGGCGCGCTATGGTTGAAATTTCTGTGAACATGCTTCGCGCCGTCCCCGCGCCCGCGCCGCAGGCCCGTATTTACATCTGTGTGTGTACACTTGCTAACGTCAAACGAAACAAAACATATCGTCATCGCTTTTTCACACGCGCGGCGTAATTACGTATGACCTTGGTTGGTTCATACCACTGCTAAAATTCACAACTTCATAACAAGTGCTGCTAGCGGATAACGTAGTGTATAGGATTAGTAAACACGTAGGCCTGGGTTCGAATCTCGAGATGGAACTTTGAATTATTTTTTCAACAATAATCTTATCTTTTTTTATTATTCGATAAATTAATACACGAGAATAATAATGTAATATTTGTTTTATTTGTATTATTATATTGTTATTGAAATATGCGGGGTAAAAATAAAATAAAAATTAAGTGATTTCAAAAATTTTATTCGTTATAATTTGATAAATAAACTTTTAAAACAGTTTATTTTCTCATAAAGAACAATTTATTGAAGTAAAGCAGGTAATCGGTGAGCTACGACCATTAGACTTAAAATATTGTAACTATCTTAGTAATAAAATAATATTGTGCTTTAATTGCGGATATAGCTTAAGTATTCATTTTCAAAATTCATTTTGAAAAGAAGATTGAAACTATAAACCTCAAAATAATCCTTATTACGGATATGACACAATAATATTTTATTTAATATTACTAAAATCAATTTGTAATTTATAACTTAATACGTTGTATAACCCCCATTATTATCCATGCTATCAAGTAAACGCTGGCGTATGGATCCTGTAATGTTTAAACATATATCTTCATATTTCCTTGCAATGCAACTTCATCTGGTAGGTCACTGGTTGGTTAAAACCACTTGTTTCTTATTCACCGACTGTACTCTTCCTTATATCTTTTGACCCTCCGACTCACAGTAGGTAATTTCTCTAAAACAAAAAAGGAATATTGTAAGGCTACTAGCAAAATTATAAAATATTAAGTAGATACCTACTTATTACTTTTTTAAACAAAATTATTTTGAAAATAGTTCAAATGTTACAAAATAATTATATTATAATTTATACATAATGCTATATTCATCATTCCAAAAGTGAATAAATAAACTCTTGGAAATATTATTTTTTCTTCTATTTAGACCCTATGGTAAATACAAAACGTTTAATAAAATAACTACAAGGATCAGCAGTTAAACTTTAATTAGCTAAATGTTAGATAAAATAATTAAATCATAATACTCACAGTCAGTCCGGTTTCATCAATTATTTGTCATATAATAACATATTAAAACCACTTTTACGCTGCGCGTTAATCCGCTTTCATCTCAAAGCTTACATTTCAAAATAAACTATTACACAGCTATTATAATAGATTAAACACACGTCACTAACCCACAATATCAAAAACCAATCAAGAACGAACAACATTCTATTAGACGCGGTGAATGAGCCGTAAGTTACCTGCATCTGTCTACCATATGTTGAAAAATTCTGTTTTTAAAATCCAAACACTGTTCTTCGTATAAAATAACTTTATTATACACACTGATTCCTAATTTACAATGTCTTGCTTGCTTCGTAGCTCAACGATTACTGACTCTGAACTACCTTTTACAATTTAAAACGACTTTGCCCCCACTCAGAAATAACCAGAATGTCCTCAACCGATATTTCTGAGTGTTGTCAAAGTAAAATAATACATTCAGTTGACATAGTGAAAAATACATTTTAAAGTTTGTTACAATATTAATAATTTGTTTTTTGATAATGTTGCCATAGTGGATATTATACTTCGTTATTAAAATAATACATGTTTTTTTTTAATTAAATACAAACTTCCGTAATAATCGATAATTTAGTACAATTCACAACTTATTTTTAACAGATCAAACAAATCTATCTAGAAGGTGAGCAATATTTATTCAGAATTAAAACCTAAATTTGAAACAAGCTAACAATTCGTCCATCCTGATAAGTTTCGCGTCCTCGCGAACTACTCACTATTGCAAAACGTTAGCATAAGAATTACATAACATTTAATACACATCGTACTTCTTAGATAATATAAACTTTTCTAGATTTACACAATGTTACTTCAGTTATTGTGCACTTTGCACTCAAAAGTAGTCTTCGGTCACAGCTGCTTATAACGTTATGTGCACACTGCACTTCCAAGGAGTCTTTTCTCTACACTCTCGCACATAGCAGTGTATGGATTTAACATGACTACGTGCACATAGCACTTCAAGTAGTTCTGACTCTACACTCACGCACATAGCAGTGTATGGATTAACATGACTACGTGCACATAGCACTTCAAGTAGTTCTGTCTCTACACTCACGCACATAGCAGTGTATGGATTAACATGACTACGTGCACATAGCACTTCAAGTAGTTCTGACTGTACACTCACGCACATAGTCGTAGCAGTAGGGTATACAACGTGCGTACTTCGCACTTTTAATTTAGGAAAAATATAAAACTCAATCTTTGTTTTCAAAAATATATCTAATAAACTCAAATCATCAATCATCTCATATATTCTCTCATTACATTTTTACTTAAAAAGTATGTTCTATACTTCATAACAAGGAACTTAATTATTATACTATTACTAATTACTACGCACAACAAACATTCACAATTAAATATACTAACACACACAGCAGTGTAAGTGTAGGTACAATGTTCGCACTTTTAATTTAGGAAAAGTATGTGAACTCAATCATTGTTCTAAACAAAAATATATTATCTGTAATCATTTCAACTCTAATCATTTCTCATACATTGTGTCATTACATTTTTACTTAAAAAGTATATACTAACACACACAGCAGTGTAAGCGTACAATGTTCGCACTTTTAATTTAGGAAGAATATGTGAACTCAATCATTGTTCTAAACAAAATATTACCTCTAATCATTCATCTCATACATTGTTTCATTACATTTTTACTTAAAAAATATGTTCCATCTTCCATAACATAACTTCATTATTATACTATTAACTAAATACTACACACAATAAATATTCGCAGTAAAATATGTTCATATATAAATCAACTTACGTAATATTTTATTTTAACCATCTGTACTCTCGCTAGTAGACGATTCACTACCATTATTATTAAAACAAAGCCAAGGATGTATTTTATCTATAGAGAATATACCTATATACTTTGAAGCCCCTTTTCTTTTTGTTATAGGAGTATCTTCGACCTCATACCTATCGTGATCTAAAACTTTTGTTACTCTGTATGGCCCCGAACATTTCGATAATAATTTTCTACTTTTACCTACAGTATGTGCCGCTCTTTCGACTCTAAGTCCCCAACTTTGAACTCTAATGGTTTTTTTCGTTTATTATCAAATCTATTCTTCTGTTTTTCTTGTGACTTTTTCGTATGTTCATCTACTTCCTCCCTAATCTTACGTAACCTTTCATAACCGGTGCTAATTTCATTTTCGTTAGGTGTGTTTTCAACTATATCATCCTCTATTTCCGTAACTAGACTACCTTCATTGATCCCAGTAAGCCTTAACCCAAACAAAACCTCAGAGGGGGTTTTACCCGTGCCTTTGTTAACAGTATTGTTTAATCCCCATTGTACCTGTAATAGTCGGTCGTCAAAGTCTTTCGTCTTTACCATGATTTTGCGAAGCTAAAGAGTCTAAAATCGTTCTGTTATATCGCTCTACCTGGCCATTTGCTCTAGGTGAAGCAACTGCATTCTTTATGTGATGAACTCCTACTTCAGTAAGAAAACTTTTAAATTTCGAACTAGTAAATGACGTGCCTCTATCGCTAATTAATCGTTTTGGCAAACCAAATGTCCCAAAATAGTCCCTAAGAACCGTGATAGTGGAAGTAGACTTCGTATTCTTAACCGCCTTCAAAACAATAAATTTTGTGAACGATTCTACAATCACCAAAATGTAACAATTTTTCCTTTTTGACTTTACAAATGGACCAACATGATCAATATGAATGGTGTGGAAAGGCGCAGTCTCCTTAGGGATAGGGTGCAAGAAACCCTGTTTTTTTCCCGCCGGTAATTTATTATGAGCACACTCTAAACAGGCATTCACATACTTTTTGATGAACTTACGCATACGAGGAAACCAATAATGTTGTTTTATTTTATCCAATGTCTTATCAAACGCAAAGTGGCCTATTTCATCGTGGTTCTTCTGGAGTATTTGCCACCTACAGCCCTTCGGCACCACCCATCTTAAGCCGTCCTCAGTTACTTTATACACTCTCTCGCGCTTAAGGACGAAATTCTTACGTATTTCTACTAAGTCATCAAATTCTTTATCAGAAAGGATTTTCTTAATGCGTTGTATTTTAGAGTCTTCTAATTGCACTGTCGTTAACCAATCATCATTTATCGTCATAATATCAAAAATGTCAATAGCCTGAATTATCCCTGCATTTTCCGTTGGATTCCTACTCAATGCGTCAACGTGAATCATGCCTTTTCCAGATTTATATACTACGTTACAGTCATACTCCTGAATCAAACTCCACCATCGCGCAACTCTGGGTATCATGTCTCGTTTTAAAAACGTTGCCCTGAGCGAGTTACAGTCTGTTACAATAGTGAAGCTTAACCCAAGCACGTACGTTCTGAACTTCACTAACGCTGCAATAACTGCAAGAGTCTCTAACTCATACGACGAAAAATGAGACTCCTCAGGTGAAGTCTGCCTACTATAATAAGCTACCGGTTTGAAAACTCCATCGACTTGTTTTTGTAGTAAAACGCTCCCTATGCCATGTTTGCTTGCATCTGTATGTATTTGTGTTTCAAGTTTGGGGTTATATAACGCTAGTACGGGCCTTGAAACTAGTGCACTTTTCAATTTGTCAAACGCCTCTTCTTGAGCTTGTGACCAAGCCCAAACAGAGTTTTTCTTTAACAATTTCGTAAGGGGACGAGCTATTTCACCGAAACCTCTGATAAAACGTCGGAAAAAACTAGCTAGGCCAATAAACTGTCGTACATTGTGTACGTCTTTAGGCTTAGGAAAGTTTTTGACACAATCAATTTTCTTAAAACCCGGTCTAACACCTTCGCTGGAAATTTCAAAACCTAGGTAGTCAACGTGATTTTGAAAGTAGTAACATTTTTGTGGTTTTAACGTTAATCCCGCCTCCCTAAACCTTTGAAGTACGATTTTTAATCTTTCGATACCTTCTTCAAATGAACTACTAGGTACCAAAACATCATCCATGTAAGCTAAAGCAATATTATAACGTAAATTGCCCAAGACCAAATTGATAGTTCGCTGGAAAACAGCCGGTGCGTTAGCCAATCCGAAGGGCATCTTTTTAAACTCAAACTGTCCGTCCGGTGTTACAAACGAGGTTTTACACCTACTCTCTTCAGTTAGTGGAATTTGATAATAGCCAGAGGCCAAATCTAAAGCACAAAAATACTTATTCCCTGCCAAACGATCAATCTGGTCCTCAATACGGGGCAACGGGTAATGTTGCTTAATCGTTTTCCTATTCAGGGCGCGATAATCCACACAAAGTCGTTTATCACCAGTTTTCTTTTTCACTAATAAAACAGGACTCGCGTATGGAGATTGGGACTCTCTTATGATATCATTTTTTAAGAGTTCTTCAACCATGATTCTAACTTCTTCCCGTTCTGAATGACTCAACTTGTATGGTCGATAAACGACTGGCTCTGTATCTTCTAACACAATATCCATTTCCGCAACCGTAGTCTGACCTAGTTCGGACAAGTCTTTGGCAAAACAATCGCGGTACTCGTTCAAGGTATTGATTAGTTGGAGTTTCTGATTGTGGTCTAAATCTTCGTTAATATTGAAGTCATTTAATGTAAATGGATGCTTATCGCCGTAGCTTTTAACCTTTTGTATCCTATTAATGTTTTTATGTCATTATTAATTTGAATAGCACGTGCCAAGACTTGGCCCTCTTTAAATTGTATTAACCGATTGTCATAATTTAGAATAGTTAAATGACCACTACCGTTTTTGATATTATAAGTACCAATTTCTACACGGTAGTTTAAACGATAACCATTTTCAACGAAAACCGTTCCACTAAAATTTGAATCGGTAGACACCTTAACAGAAACGCAACCCTCAGCCCTGACAGTTTTGACAGATTTTAAAGTCAATCGTGTATCATTTTTCATTCGTTTATCAGTAATCATTAACTCTTTATCAGATTTGAATACCCATATGTGTTGAAAAATTCTGTTTTTAAAATCCAAACACTGTTCTTCGTATAAAATAACTTTATTATACACACTGATTCCTAATTTACAATGTCTTGCTTGCTTCGTAGCTCAACGATTACTGACTCTGAACTACCTTTTACAATTTAAAACGACTTTGCCCCCACTCAGAAATAACCAGAATGTCCTCAACCGATATTTCTGAGTGTTGTCAAAGTAAAATAATACATTCAGTTGACATAGTGAAAAATACATTTTAAAGTTTGTTACAATATTAATAATTTGTTTTTTGATAATGTTGCCATAGTGGATATTATACTTCGTTATTAAAATAATACATGTTTTTTTTAAATTAAATACAAACTTCCGTAATAATCGATAATTTAGTACAATTCACAACTTATTTTTAACAGATCAAACAAATCTATCTAGAAGGTGAGCAATATTTATTCAGAATTAAAACCTAAATTTGAAACAAGCTAACAATTCGTCCATCCTGATAAGTTTCGCATCCTCGCGAACTACTCACTATTGCAAAACGTTAGCATAAGAATTACATAACATTTAATACACATCGTACTTCTTAGATAATATAAACTTTTCTAGATTTACACAATGTTACTTCAGTTATTGTGCACTTTGCACTCAAAAGTAGTCTTCGGTCACAGCTGCTTATAACGTTATGTGCACACTGCACTTCCAAGGAGTCTTTTCTCTACACTCTCGCACATAGCAGTGTATGGATTTAACATGACTACGTGCACATAGCACTTCAAGTAGTTCTGACTCTACACTCACGCACATAGCAGTGTATGGATTAACATGACTACGTGCACATAGCACTTCAAGTAGTTCTGTCTCTACACTCACGCACATAGCAGTGTATGGATTAACATGACTACGTGCACATAGCACTTCAAGTAGTTCTGACTGTACACTCACGCACATAGTCGTAGCAGTAGGGTATACAACGTGCGTACTTCGCACTTTTAATTTAGGAAAAATATAAAACTCAATCTTTGTTTTCAAAAATATATCTAATAAACTCAAATCATCAATCATCTCATATATTCTCTCATTACATTTTTACTTAAAAAGTATGTTCTATACTTCATAACAAGGAACTTAATTATTATACTATTACTAATTACTACGCACAACAAACATTCACAATTAAATATACTAACACACACAGCAGTGTAAGTGTAGGTACAATGTTCGCACTTTTAATTTAGGAAAAGTATGTGAACTCAATCATTGTTCTAAACAAAAATATATTATCTGTAATCATTTCAACTCTAATCATTTCTCATACATTGTGTCATTACATTTTTACTTAAAAAGTATATACTAACACACACAGCAGTGTAAGCGTACAATGTTCGCACTTTTAATTTAGGAAGAATATGTGAACTCAATCATTGTTCTAAACAAAATATTACCTCTAATCATTCATCTCATACATTGTTTCATTACATTTTTACTTAAAAAATATGTTCCATCTTCCATAACATAACTTCATTATTATACTATTAACTAAATACTACACACAATAAATATTCGCAGTAAAATATGTTCATATATAAAACAACTTACGTAATATTTTATTTTAACCATCTGTACTCTCGCTAGTAGACGATTCACTACCATTATTATTAAAACAAAGCCAAGGATGTATTTTATCTATAGAGAATATACCTATATACTTTGAAGCCCCTTTTCTTTTTGTTATAGGAGTATCTTCGACCTCATACCTATCGTGATCTAAAACTTTTGTTACTCTGTATGGCCCCGAACATTTCGATAATAATTTTCTACTTTTACCTACAGTATGTGCCGCTCTTTCGACTCTAACCAAGTCCCCAACTTTGAACTCTAATGGTTTTTTTCGTTTATTATCAAATCTATTCTTCTGTTTTTCTTGTGACTTTTTCGTATGTTCATCTACTTCCTCCCTAATCTTACGTAACTTTTCATAACCGGTGCTAATTTCATTTTCGTTAGGTGTGTTTTCAACTATATCATCCTCTATTTCCGTAACTAGACTACCTTCATTGATCCCAGTAAGCCTTAACCCAAACAAAACCTCAGAGGGGGTTTTACCCGTGCCTTTGTTAACAGTATTGTTTAATCCCCATTGTACCTGTAATAGTCGGTCGTCCCAAAGTCTTTCGTCTTTACCATGATTTTGCGAAGCTAAAGAGTCTAAAATCGTTCTGTTATATCGCTCTACCTGGCCATTTGCTCTAGGTGAAGCAACTGCATTCTTTATGTGATGAACTCCTACTTCAGTAAGAAAACTTTTAAATTTCGAACTAGTAAATGACGTGCCTCTATCGCTAATTAATCGTTTTGGCAAACCAAATGTCCCAAAATAGTCCCTAAGAACCGTGATAGTGGAAGTGGACTTCGTATTCTTAACCGCCTTCAAAACAATAAATTTTGTGAACGATTCTACAATCACCAAAATGTAACAATTTTTCCTTTTTGACTTTACAAATGGACCAACATGATCAATATGAATGGTGTGGAAAGGCGCAGTCTCCTTAGGGATAGGGTGCAAGAAACCCTGTTTTTTTCCCGCCGGTAATTTATTATGAGCACACTCTAAACAGGCATTCACATACTTTTTGATGAACTTACGCATACGAGGAAACCAATAATGTTGTTTTATTTTATCCAATGTCTTATCAAACGCAAAGTGGCCTATTTCATCGTGGTTCTTCTGGAGTATTTGCCACCTACAGCCCTTCGGCACCATCCATCTTAAGCCGTCCTCAGTTACTTTATACACTCTCTCGCGCTTAAGGACGAAATTCTTACGTATTTCTACTAAGTCATCAAATTCTTTATCAGAAAGGATTTTCTTAATGCGTTGTATTTTAGAGTCTTCTAATTGCACTGTCGTTAACCAATCATCATTTATCGTCATAATATCAAAAATGTCAATAGCCTGAATTATCCCTGCATTTTCCGTTGGATTCCTACTCAATGCGTCAACGTGAATCATGCCTTTTCCAGATTTATATACTACGTTACAGTCATACTCCTGAATCAAACTCCACCATCGCGCAACTCTGGGTATCATGTCTCGTTTTAAAAACGTTGCCCTGAGCGAGTTACAGTCTGTTACAATAGTGAAGCTTAACCCAAGCACGTACGTTCTGAACTTCACTAACGCTGCAATAACTGCAAGAGTCTCTAACTCATACGACGAAAAATGAGACTCCTCAGGTGAAGTCTGCCTACTATAATAAGCTACCGGTTTGAAAACTCCATCGACTTGTTTTTGTAGTAAAACGCTCCCTATGCCATGTTTGCTTGCATCTGTATGTATTTGTGTTTCAAGTTTGGGGTTATATAACGCTAGTACGGGCCTTGAAACTAGTGCACTTTTCAATTTGTCAAACGCCTCTTCTTGAGCTTGTGACCAAGCCCAAACAGAGTTTTTCTTTAACAATTTCGTAAGGGGACGAGCTATTTCACCGAAACCTCTGATAAAACGTCGGAAAAAACTAGCTAGGCCAATAAACTGTCGTACATTGTGTACGTCTTTAGGCTTAGGAAAGTTTTTGACACAATCAATTTTCTTAAAACCCGGTCTAACACCTTCGCTGGAAATTTCAAAACCTAGGTAGTCAACGTGATTTTGAAAGTAGTAACATTTTTGTGGTTTTAACGTTAATCCCGCCTCCCTAAACCTTTGAAGTACGATTTTTAATCTTTCGATACCTTCTTCAAATGAACTACTAGGTACCAAAATATCATCCATGTAAGCTAAAGCAATATTATAACGTAAATTGCCCAAGACCAAATTGATAGTTCGCTGGAAAACAGCCGGTGCGTTAGCCAATCCGAAGGGCATCTTTTTAAACTCAAACTGTCCGTCCGGTGTTACAAACGAGGTTTTACACCTACTCTCTTCAGTTAGTGGAATTTGATAACAGCCAGAGGCCAAATCTAAAGCACAAAAATACTTATTCCCTGCCAAACGATCAATCTGGTCCTCAATACGGGGCAACGGGTAATGTTGCTTAATCGTTTTCCTATTCAGGGCGCGATAATCCACACAAAGTCGTTTATCACCAGTTTTCTTTTTCACTAATAAAACAGGACTCGCGTATGGAGATTGGGACTCTCTTATGATATCATTTTTTAAGAGTTCTTCAACCATGATTCTAACTTCTTCCCGTTCTGAATGACTCAACTTGTATGGTCGATAAACGACTGGCTCTGTATCTTCTAACACAATATCCATTTCCGCAACCGTAGTCTGACCTAGTTCGGACAAGTCTTTGGCAAAACAATCGCGGTACTCGTTCAAGGTATTGATTAGTTGGAGTTTCTGATTGTGGTCTAAATCTTCGTTAATATTGAAGTCATTTAATGTAAATGGATGCTTATCGCCGTAGCTTTTAACCTTTTGTATCCTATTAATGTTTTTATGTCATTATTAATTTGAATAGCACGTGCCAAGACTTGGCCCTCTTTAAATTGTATTAACCGATTGTCATAATTTAGAATAGTTAAATGACCACTACCGTTTTTGATATTATAAGTACCAATTTCTACACGGTAGTTTAAACGATAACCATTTTCAACGAAAACCGTTCCACTAAAATTTGAATCGGTAGACACCTTAACAGAAACGCAACCCTCAGCCCTGACAGTTTTGACAGATTTTAAAGTCAATCGTGTATCATTTTTCATTCGTTTATCAGTAATCATTAACTCTTTATCAGATTTGAATACCCATATGTGTTGAAAAATTCTGTTTTTAAAATCCAAACACTGTTCTTCGTATAAAATAACTTTATTATACACACTGATTCCTAATTTACAATGTCTTGCTTGCTTCGTAGCTCAACGATTACTGACTCTGAACTACCTTTTACAATTTAAAACGACTTTGCCCCCACTCAGAAATAACCAGAATGTCCTCAACCGATATTTCTGAGTGTTGTCAAAGTAAAATAATACATTCAGTTGACATAGTGAAAAATACATTTTAAAGTTTGTTACAATATTAATAATTTGTTTTTTGATAATGTTGCCATAGTGGATATTATACTTCGTTATTAAAATAATACATGTTTTTTTTAAATTAAATACAAACTTCCGTAATAATCGATAATTTAGTACAATTCACAACTTATTTTTAACAGATCAAACAAATCTATCTAGAAGGTGAGCAATATTTATTCAGAATTAAAACCTAAATTTGAAACAAGCTAACATATGTGGGGTTGCTCCGTAGCCGTCTGTCCAATAAGTAGATCGTAGTTTAAATAACCATCAGGAACAACAACTGCCTCAACATACATTTTAGCATTGTCAATGATTAGTGAAATTTTATTTTTACCTAAAGCTCTCACGTATGTATTACCAAAACCTTTTAGAGACGGTAAATTACTCACTTGCCATTTTACACGTGGTACAATTACCTCCATGACGGATTCTTTTATCAAAGTACATTGACTACCAAAATCTACGTACCCTGTCAACTGTACATCATTAACGTTAACACCCTTAATAAATTTTTTGTCCACTGCTAAGTCAGTGCTATTATTTAGTCATAATGTCTTGACTTCGGCTCTATCTACCCAAACGCTCCTATTGCATTTAAGATCGTCATGACCAATGCGTTTACACTTTTGGCACTTTACAATTGGTTTTTTACATCCCGATACGTAATGGCCCGTTTCATGACAGTTATAACATGTCAAGACCCTTTTTACAGGTTTACGCGTTTCATTTACAGATCGTACTGGTTTCTTATTAAACCTATCTACTCGCTCATGTTTGACACCCCTCAGATAGCCTAGTAGTTTATCAGCATCCCTAAAACCTGCCGCCTCTGCTCCCAACCGAACCGATCTATCATCTATTCCGTAAACAATGCAGTCAACAGCATTCCTACCCACTATATTACACCGATTTAAGGCTATTAACTTTTCATAATAGTACCCTTCTAAATCATCTCCGAATTTTGCCCTTATAGCTAACATTTCTGTAAGCAAACTACCATAATTTTCATGTGACGGAAAAGCAGATTTAAGTTTTTCGACCCACTCGTCCCATGAAAGCAATACTGAAGATTGTCCTTCGTACCACTTTTTTGCAGTACCAACTAACTTTGGAAGAGCATAGTGAGCGGTCTGTTGACTATCCCAGCCATAGATCTCAGAGCATTCTTTGACTTTATTCAACCAAGTAACAATTGTTTGGTTTTTAGATTTAGGATCGAATTCTGGAACTACATTATTATTAGCAAATCTTTCTTTACTCTGTGGATTTACGGCTAAGATGGATTGTAAAGACTCTTTGATACATTTTAGAAATTCAGTATTAACATCGATAGATGGAGGCTGCGGCGTTACAGATGTAAATCTTTCATTTATACCAGAGCGGACTGGACTTCGCGACCTATAAACGCTTTCTCTACGAGGAGTTTGCAATCTGTGACGCCTCTGCCTCTGCCTATTACGACTACGATCTATACATCTATTTGTCGGTTCATATATCTGCGTGTCCGTTGATGGTGTACGCGATGTGCGGCGCAGCAATGGAGGTATTAGGACTGACCTGCTTCGACTTCTTGCCTGTGACTCAATCCTTGAAGGCGATCTTCTGAATCTCCGCCGCTCGGAGCTACGACCATCGGTGCAGGGCGATGCTGGTGAGTGACGACTTCGCCTGGGTGCTACTGATGAGCGACGACTTTGCGGGAGGTCTCCAGCTGGTTTCCGATATCGGCTACGTTTCGGAGGCCCTCCCAGCACAATGCTGTGATGACTTCCAGTCGATTTCTCTGACCGGTCACTGGACATCTTCACTCGATTGTACAAGGTACACTGACCAACAGTCTGAAAAAAAAGAAGAAACAACGAGTACCTATTTCATTGAACATAAACACGTTATCAAATTATAAGTAGGTAAATAATGTTAAAAATGAAATTATTACTTGCATCCTAATTTATATCAAATTAATTATGTTTCAGGGCAGAAAAATAAATTTCTATCATACACATCTAATCGTGTTTGTTGTATATCTATAAGTGTAATAAAATTTGATTTTAAACTATGCTTAGGAGGGAACATCATAAAATACAAAACCATTGTTCACTGACACCTATCATTGGATACACATCACGTAGTTACCGATATCTATTGTCAAAACTAAAAATCTAGCAAAGTTTACTGTAGCAACACCGACAAAAACTACTATTAAGATTACCTTTTCCAAAGTCATGATCCAATCATAAGTTTCGGGGATTCATCAATGACGTGTAAGCTTATAACTTTTTATTGAGATTCAAACCTTAATGACATAGCAGACATAACATAGAGTTAATAGTAAGTTACGTTACCGCCCCTAAGACGACCCACTGACCGTTACTTGTATTCCCCTATAGTTGATTTATACTTATACTTTATTATTAACTACAAATATCTGATTTTTACGAACCCTTCACAATACACTATGTGTACAAAAATAATTATTCACTGCTATTTGGTATTTTAAATATTAGGACAACCAGTATCCTTGCTATAGGATATTCTAGGTAACGTATAAATGATTAAGAAATCTACTATGGTACCACGCTTTCAATAAGAAGTACAGAAACAAAAATAATTATGAATAACCAATTAACTATTAACATACCTTACTGTGGACGTATGATCACACCAGGGTGGTAGCAATAGCTACACCGGAATTTCCTGGTGTTATCCCTGCTTCTGAATTGTTGAAAAATTCTGTTTTTAAAATCCAAACACTGTTCTTCGTATAAAATAACTTTATTATACACACTGATTCCTAATTTACAATGTCTTGCTTGCTTCGTAGCTCAACGATTACTGACTCTGAACTACCTTTTACAATTTAAAACGACTTTGCCCCCACTCAGAAATAACCAGAATGTCCTCAACCGATATTTCTGAGTGTTGTCAAAGTAAAATAATACATTCAGTTGACATAGTGAAAAATACATTTTAAAGTTTGTTACAATATTAATAATTTGTTTTTTGATAATGTTGCCATAGTGGATATTATACTTCGTTATTAAAATAATACATGTTTTTTTTTAAATTAAATACAAACTTCCGTAATAATCGATAATTTAGTACAATTCACAACTTATTTTTAACAGATCAAACAAATCTATCTAGAAGGTGAGCAATATTTATTCAGAATTAAAACCTAAATTTGAAACAAGCTAACAATACCTAATTTATTTATTTAGATTTCTGTGGGTATACTCAAAAGTTTTACGAATTATGTGACCAAGACGAACATGACACGGAACTATATTCAAAAGCGTGATTATTCGAGTAATATGCGGGTGTGTGTGTCAAATTACTCATTAAAAGAAGGTCGTAAGTCAAACTAAACGTTAAGCAATTAGTTTTGAAGTTGCGTATGGACTTTTGGCGTGGATAGTACAATCAACCCTTCCCAAAATGGTATTCCATTCTATACTGTAAAGTAAAAAAAAACTGGCCACGAAGGGTTCCGTACCACAAGACAATAACGCTGAATAAAACACGTTTGTTGTATGGGAGCCCCCTTAAATATTTATTTTATTATATTTTTAGTATTTGTTGTTATAGCGGCAACAGAAATACATTATCTCTGAAAATTTCAACTGTCTAGCTATCACGGTTCATGGGATACAGCCCGGTGATAGACAGACAGTCAGACGGGCAGTGGAGTCTTAGTAATAGGGTCTCGTTTTTACCCTTTGGGTACGGAACCCTAAAAATGAGAACTAAATTTTAGACAAATCATCATCGCGGCGAACCGCATCCTTTATTCGGAACTTCAGGAAGGCAAGCGGAAGAAGGGCCGGCAATTCCTTAGTTTTAAGGTCTCTGCACACAGCCGGCGTGGCGTGGCGGGGCGCGGCAAGGCGGGGCGGCGACGGCGCTGGCGTGACGGCATCGTTCACACTGCGGGCGCGATCACGTCCCGTCCCGCCGCGCTCATGAACAGTGTTTTTACACTGCCTAAGGCCCAAATCGTACAAACGAACACATTCGATTAGTTTTTCGTCATCCATTTTTGTAAAACAATAGAAAATCTCATTCATGCTCCGTCTCGTCCGACGCGACGTGTTCACGCCCCGCCCCGCCGCTTCTGACTTGTATTCGGAGCTCGGCGCGGCGGCGGCGTGGCGCGACGATTAGCGTCGCGCCGAGCGGGACGGCTCTGTGTGGCGTCGTCAGTAATATCTAGTACATTACAACTGCTCAGCGTCGCGTCGCCGTCCCGTCCCGCCGCGCCGCACCCGCTGTGTGCAGAGACCTTTAAGGATGTGCTTAAGCGCTACATGAAGGGTTGTGACGTAGATCCATCTCAGTGGGAAAAGCTTGCGTCTAACCGCGGAGAGAACTAACTAAGAACTAACCGGTCACTAGTACAACAGAAAGTTTTTGACTTTGAGACCCGTCGGCTTTCAAAACCGGATTCTAAGCGTGACGAACTAAAAGCCCGACCACCAGCGGCGATCAATTACAATTATGTTAATGGTGCTCTCACGAATATTTGTAAGCAAAGTTGGTTTTTCTAGCCACATGAGAGCCCATGATAAACGCCAGTAGGTTGATGATGAAAAGGTCGCCGTAGCCGAAAACGGCATGGAAGGATTATTATTTCATTTTCACTTAGCGTTTTGAGGGGTCCGTGGCTAATAATAGCCGCACAGGTCAATCGATCAGGTTAAGCTACGCTTGTCACGGTTGGTCTGTGGATGGGTGGCCATCTTTACATACCGAAACCCCTCCGTGCCTCGGAAAGCAAGTTAAGCCGTTGGTCCCGGCTGTCGTTCGTGGATCTTTGACAGTCGTTACGGGTAGTCAGAAGCCCGAAAGTCTGACAACCAGTGTTACCAAGGGGTATCGTATTACCCAGTAACTGGGTTGTGGAGGTCAGATAGGTAGTCGCTCTAAGTAAAGTACTGGTATTCAGCTAGACTGTAAGCCGACCCCAACATATTTGGGAAAAGGCTAGGCAGATGATTCTCTTAGCGTTCATTCTGATTCTTTCTGGCTCCTAAAGGTATATTAGCGTAATGTTAATAGCCTATAGCCTTCTTCAAGAATTGGGCTAACAAATGCAAAAACTTTTGTTTTAATCCGACAGGCAGTTCCAGAGATTAACGCGGTCAAACAAGCAAACATCCAAAAAACAAAAGAACTCTTCAGCTTTATTGTCAATACATAGATAATACAGTAGTTCTACAATAGCCTGTCCCAAGAAAATGTTCTGCTAACTTTAGTAATAGATAGATACTTGTACTCCTCAACAACATCCATTACGTTTAAGATTAATTCAAGACATTAGATAACGTCCGACCTCAATCCAAAACTTACTCCTTGGTCAAATGCTCGATTAATGAGAAGGTCTGTACGATTAAGAAGGGTTTACACTTTAATCTCTGCGCCTTTAAATAGTTCAAGTGCGCCTTATACGCACTTTGGTTAATTTTCTTAATCTTGAGCGTAATAATTGTTTTAGGGTTGTAGGGCTTTGTGCTAAATGTGAAAAGGACAGGCTTATTTCAAAGGAAATCGAGAATAGTTTTTTCCATGAATCATGTCTTTCGCCCCCCGTTCACATGGCGATGAGGGCCTAAAAAGGCCACTTTGACAGAATCATAAGAGGATAACATATTAAGGTGAAGATAGTCCGTGTTTTTCTTTTTTTTCGCTGCTCTACGTAGGTATAATCAAAGAGATTGGGATTGGATTTGGATTGGATTGATTGGTATTTTAGCACAGACAAAAAAAAATAACTGAAAAATCCTTCATCAACGGGATTTGATACGATTAACTTCACAGTTAACTGTCCCATTAAAATTCATAATGGTATCCTTTTATGATTCTGCTAAAGTGACCCTTTTAGGCCCCCAATACCTTCGATACTTTAATGTAAAAAGTTAGACTCACACGTTAACATGTCACTATTCATATACGGTTAAAACAAAATGCACTATGACACTGCAAAGTATTTAAAAAATATAAGTAAAATATTGTACTGATGATCGCCGTGTAAACTGGCCTCTCCCTTCGTTCAAATATCATAGAAAATTTACTTTAAAACTCGTTGACGTCATAATTAGCCTCTAATGTTCCCACGCCTCCTCTCTGAGAGAGGGAGTGGGCCGTAATCTTCGAACTTTTGGTTCTAGGACATGCCGGTTTCCTCACGATGTTTTCCTTCACCGTTTTGAGAGCAGTGGTGATGAAATAATTTACACAAAGTAAAGCGCCTGTCTGGGTTCGAACTTCTCGTTGACGTAAATGTATATTACTGTAACATTCACATTTGAATGCCTAAAAATAATATGAGTTTAAATACCAACCCATATTTTTTATATAATTACCACTGAAATAACTGAAATGTAGATGAAAACTCATTATTCAGTTGTTATTGACCTAGAAACTCCGCCGTATATTAATGAAATAATAATGTGTTTCAGCGATGCAGTTCACACGGTTTATCCTATTTTGAACTTTCTGTGAAGGCGATGAGGGACCTTTTTTCAGTGTGATTATTTCAGTCTTCAATATTACCTACTAAAATTTGACTGTTCTTTGTTTCAGAGTCGGAATGCAGCAGTATCAAGGCTATAAGAACATGAAGGTATGTTGAATAATTTACCTTATCGCAAAACTTGTAAATAGTATTTCAACGCTTCGAATAAGGGGATTACTAGCATATCGTTAAATACACATTTCGTCAGAAAACGCATGTTGACAGAAACGCATCTCGTCAGATTTGCACCACGTCAAAGACGCAGCTCGACAAACACGCAACTGGACAGATGCGCGTCTCGGCAGATACGCATCTTGACAGTCAAATAGCATGATTTTTATAAAGGACAGCTTGCTGGACACTGAATCTATACATCAATATAAATAAAACAAAGTTTGATTAGTAACAAAATTTATAACTCAACAGCGACTGGACCAATTTTTATGATCTTTGATTTGTTGTATTTGTCTCCTCCCCGAATAGCAGAAAACTATATAGCAGATCACCATCGGAAAAAATTACGAAAAAAAAAATTAATATAATTAATTGTCTCATACACCATCTGCCTAGCCTTTTCCTAACTATGTTGGGGTCGGCTTCCAGTCTAACCGGAGTATTTTATATGGAGCGACTGCCTATCTGGCCTCCACGACCCAGTTACTGAGTAATACGATATCCCTTGGTAAGACTGGTTGTCAGACTTTGGGCTTCTGACGACCCGTAACGACTGTCAAAGATTCACGAATGACAGCCGGGACCAACGGCTTAACATGCTTTCCGAGGCACGGAAGGGTCTTGGTATGTGAAGAAGGTCACCCTATGACCAAGTATGAGGAACAGGGTGTAAAGATCACTCATCCTCCATAGAAAAGGGAGAATCCTCCGACCAGACGGGTGTTGCGTCTGGCGGGCAGCTGCCCCAATTCATTAAAAATGTAATGTGTGGTGTCCCACACATTCGTTTTTATTGATTTTGAGGCGGTACGAAGTTTGCCGAGTCAGCTAATACTATCCAATAAGGCTCCCGCTGTACATATTATAAACTAGCTTCCACTCGCAGCTTCACCCACGAGGTATGTCGCTAAAAATGTCCTTCGCCGCGATGCAATCTATCTCTCTTCCAAATTTTATCGAAATTCGTTTAGTGGTTTAGGTGTGAAAAGGTAACATACAGACAGACAGATAGAGTTACTTTCGAATTTATAATATTATATTATACTCGTATGGATGCGAAAGCGTGTCTCTTTGTCTGTTACCTCTTCACGCTTAAACCGCTAAACCGGTTCAGATGAAATTTGGTATAGAGATAGTTTGAGTCCCGGAAAAGGTCATAGGATAGTTTTTATCCTGATATTACCACGAAATCGAAACTTACGCGGGTGAAACCGCGGGGCGCTGCTAGTGTTTAATATACTAAAGTTGCTTTTCGTGTCTGTGTAAACTCGTTGCTCTTTTAAATTACGTACCGGATTTTGATGTGGTTTTTACCATAATTTGGAGAATTTATGTTTATGTGTATTATACATTAATATGAAACTTAGGTACAATATGTATCAGAGAAATCTCGTTGTTTTGTCAAGTCGTAGAAACCATGCAAAGCAGGGGCAGGTCGCTAGTGCATTAATAATTTAGCAAAAGAAACTAACATTTATATTTTATCTTTACTCTTATCAGGGTTTGATTTTGAAAAACAAAATCTGTGTTAAAAAAAAGTGAAATGGTACCTACTCGAAATTATAGTCAGTTATACTGGTCTTTTTCTGTTTGTTTATTCAAGTAAATTTAATTCAAATTACAAAATGCGTCGACAATTTGTTTCAATAATAACGACTGGTGTAAATAGGATTTATAATTGTTACGCGCTACTTATAAAGTTATACTGTCCTTATCGGATAAATTAGAAAAGAAAATGTTGACATCAATTATGTAATACTGTTAAAAAATTAACTTTGACGCTTAAATTAGATAATTTAATGAAATTTCTCGTTTTACTGGCTGTCGTACCGTAATAGGCGTTAATCTATAAATTAAATTAGTGCTATGAAAGATGTGTTAAGTTTTGATGAAAATTATAACTTTCTAGAGTCTACGTGTTTGATTTTGAGCCTCAGGGACAGTCTTGAGACAAGGAAAAGTTTATATTATCGCCTACAAGAGAAACGTCTACAAATGTTAGCCATCTCAAAGTTTTGCGTTGCTACGAAAACCGCCATGACACTTTTCTCCAACTTCCCCGCTTTTCACGTCGTCATACTTCATACTACAGAGGTGTTGCATCCAATCCTCAGGGATTGCAGCGGGATTGTCCGATATCAGCGGGATTGTCCGAACTCAGCGGGATTGTCCGAAAGGGTTACCGCGACCCCGGAACATAAAGGGCCAAGGAAGGAACATGGATGGGTTTTAGTCAGTAAAAGTCTGACACTCTCTTTCGCTTCGCCCAGAGCGGGAGGAGTCATTTGAGGATTTACCACACTCAAAAAAAAGGGATTGGATGCAACACCTCTATAAAGAAATCATTCATTCAGCAGAATGATTTCTTTATAACCTACTCAGTGTAAGAGATGACCCCTTCCTCTCATAACCTGCATACACAGCTCTATTTTGTTCAATATTTATCTCCTGATTTCCCATAGGAAATAAGCAGCTGTAAACATGAGTTAATGCGAAGCAAGTAAAGTAAATGTATGACTTAATATTAAAATGTAGTATAGTATGAAGTTGTTGGGTAGTTACGACAGCTGCCCTGATAAAATTACGGGTAGGTAAACTTTGGTTTTACCAACTTTGTTATCGAACCCTTTTACGTGAAGTATTTAATAGTTAGAGAGGGTGTGAGGACCTCTGTTTAGAGAATAATATTATTCATTTAGTTACCATGTGTTAAAAAGTAAAATTTTCCACATGGTTGATTTCGTTTTAAGGAATCTATCAGTTTTCAGTTGGTCAACTATGGATCAACAAGACAAGTTAAGTAAGTTTTTTTTTTTGTATTTAATCAAGTAGTCTATAATATTATTTTTATCACATCTATTCAAAAATAGCTAGTGTATTCTTCGTAAGCAGGGACTAAAATTGCTACTTAATCCCGAGGGATTAAAAGTGATTTGAATTTGGAATGTTGATATTGTTAGTAAAATTTCCAATCACCAAAGAGATCAATCACGAACATTGTATGAACAAGTAACAGGCTGGATGATAAAGTAAAAGACGCGCGAGCCAAAATAAAATAAAAAAATGTGAAAAATAAAAAACATTATTTTTAGTGTGCGAAACCCGAAACACGTGTCTAGTATTTTTATGTCTAATGTAATCTATGTACAAAATTTTAAAACTGTGTTATGAAAATTCACAAAGTTTGTTAAGTTACCTGTTTGTCCGTACAAAAACATGCTCACCCGCGCCGCTCGCGCCGCGCCGTCTTGCGCTCATTGATAATAGCACCCTGGTACCTAACCTAAAAATATAAAAAAATAGTAGCCCACCGGTATCGGGAACAGGGTCCAAGCTACCGGCGGTCTGGGCTCTAGAGAGAGGAGCCTCCTAACAATGCGGGCCGTGTTATTATTATTATTATCTTTAACAGTCGTTACGGGTCGTCAGTAGCCCGAAAGTCTGACAACCAGACTTTCCAAGGGGTATCGTATTACTCGGTAACTGGGTTGTGGAGGTCAGATAGGCTCCATGTAATATACTGGTATTCAGTGGTACAATGGTCCTAATAATGTTATGGTTTAAAATATAGATTGCAAGACAAAAATACTAGATAAAATGAGCTTAGTGGCGTTGTCTAAATCTATATCTACTTACAGATATGTAAAGTAGATGAGTAAAGAAGTCAAAACTGTAAATTGAATATTTTTCAACAAAAGTCATTGATGCGAGTCTGATGCAGAAAATATAGATTTTAGAATTTTTGTCCGTTTGGTTCTTTGTCTTGTTTGTTTCGGATTGGCTCTAAAACAGATAGTTTATAACTTGGATTAACACACAGGCTCCTTTTTTACCGACTTTAAAAAAAAGGAGGTTATCAATTCGACACGTAGGTATGTAATATTATTGGAATTGCATTATATTCACATATTATGACAATCTATTAGGGCTTCCAAACAAATATACCAAATTTTATAGACGTATGTATGTAGGTATGTATGTTTGTCCACGCATTTCTCCGCAACTATTAATCGGATCGTGACCATTTTTTTACTGGCATACTTCAACTTAGAGAACAATGCAAGTTTCATCAAAATCGATTCAGTAATTTTCAAGATATGGACTAATACGTGTAAGTGTAACGGCCTGGCTAATTGATGCGAGCTACGAGTGTAGTGTCAAAGGGAAAATATTAAAACCTTGGTCAAATTGTAGTAGTGCAAAAACTAAAATTTTACGAAATAAAAAAGTAATTTAAAAAATTAACTGACTTCAAAAAGAAATTAACTCAAAATTATGAAATAACTTTTATTTCGGAAGTCGGTGGCAAAAAACTAAAAGTATAAAATACAGATCCCAAAGACACCGACCAATTTTGAGTAAATTTCTTTTTGAAGTCGGTTTGATTTTTTTATAAATTACTTTTTTTTACTAAAATATCCAGACTTCCTGGTAATACGTTGCCGTGGGATATTTTCCGTCTTCCCGCAAAATCTCGTACCTACTTTAATATTTTAGGACATTGTAGGAGTTCTAGATACTGTTTATATTTCTGTTACAAAAATATACCCCTAGAAGCACAACAAAAACACGCCCTACTCTAGCCCAGTTAATTGTTTTTATTACCTTAACTTAGCAATATGGGAAATGTATTTTGGTTAAAGAAAACAGGCCCACATGTCGTCATCCCTACTTTAAGTGTGAGAGACCAGGGCAATAAATATGTTTGAACTGATGTAGTATAAAGTGCTATCATTTAGATAGTTAGACGGCTTCCTATTAACTTTGCTACGTTGTTTTAAACACCTTTAAAGTGTGCTTTTATCAATGTTGATGGGTTTTGAGCTTAAGAGTTCGAAAGTTGGTCTTGACACGATGCTTTCTAATTGTAGATGACCTTCTCTTATCTAATATTTTTAGAACAAGTTTACTACCACCATCCCAATCAAGGCATCTTCTGTAAACCAAGATGTAGAAAAAAAAACTCGTGTCACAAGATAAATGATTAAACTGTCTTGGAAATCGTAACCAAATACTTAGGTCAGAATTGGAGGAATAGCAATGCAGCAGAGATAACTTTCCCACCATATAAAGATAAAGACAGATGAAAGCTACCTATAGGACCCTATGACCGTAGTTTTTCTGTAGGATATTTACTGTGCTTAGCACCATGTATACGACCATTGACATGAACATGCTCCCAACTTAGAGCCAACATTTTTGACCAACCAAAAAACCCTTCATTCCAACTTTAAAATCAAAACAGCGTCTAGTTGGTCTAAAGCAACAGTGACAAACTCTAACTATACCTATTATAACCTTAAAGAAGTCACGTCAGTCCAACCACGAAATATGAGACAACGTTTGGAAGAACACGAAAAAAGGAACCCGATTTTCTATTTTCTAAATGAAGGTAGAAGCCTAATAGAGCCAAAAGCCATCAGCACAAAAGGGTAATGTGCCCGCTTTATTATTGCCAAAACCCACCTTCTAACATTTTTTACCAACCGAAAAACCGGTTCAATTTTAAAATAGGAACGAAGATTCCTACTTCAAAGTCGAAACTGACGATGGTTGGTTTAAAGTTTTCGACATACAATCATTTCCCGCTAACTTAACCAGGCTGTCTATAATCAATCTTTCCGTCGCCGAGTTTGAAGTCTCCACTTCAAAACTTTGGATTTACACTTGTCTTTCAAACTCGTCAATCAATTCCATCAGGTATTCTTTTGAAAGCTACATAATGTTTATGATCAAAAGGACCAAACGATATTGAAGCAGACTATTGTCCGTTTTTTTTAATGCCTGCAGTTACTGCCTTATTGCCTCTGGCCAAGGTAAAAGCCAGCCTGGAGCAGAAGGGAGTGTCAGACTCTTACTGACTAAAACCCACCCGTGTTCCTTCCTTAGCCCTTTATGTTCCGGGATAGCGGTAACCCTTTCGGACAATCCCGTTGACCCGGCAGGATTCAGCCCTAAGGGCCCCCTCAATTCATGCTGACATCTCTTTGAGGTGCGCGTGGAACACGTACGCGCCGTCCGGCAAGGGCCTGGTCCCGATCGGACGGTGAGCTACCCATTACTCTCCGTCCGCAGGCCCGCGCCTAAGGTGGTCGGGAGTCGTCACGCGGCTCCCGACGCCCGGGGCGTCCCCCGCAGCGGCTGAGACGGGAGGCTCTCCCTGAACCGTCCCGCTACCTCCTTCGCTAGCATGGCATGGACCATGGCTTGCACCAGGGCCGGACGCGAGAGGTCGCCACCGCTGGCGATCGCCTATACGAGGACACGGCGGTGCTCCGCCCAAGCGGGGCAGACCTACACCATGTGCTCCACCGTGTCCTCTGGGCGATCCTGGCAATGGTGACACCTGGGCGTTTCCTCCCGCCTGATTATGTGCAGGAATCTCCCGAAACTTCCGTGTCCGGTGAGGGCCTGCGTCAGGCGGTAGATGAGGGTGCCATGGCGTCTCTCTAGCTACTCCTCAAAGAGGGTCTTTTCGCCGCTATCGCGGCGTGCCCTGCGTTGGGTTGCGTCAGTCGCTCTTTCCATGCCGCCATGAGATCGCGCCGGAGAACCGTCCGCTCCGCAGCGATTTGCCGCGGAAGCGGAGTTTCCCCCCGGCGTAGTGCCTCCGCGCGCCACTCATGCAGGCGCGCAAGGACTGTCGCCTCCAGATCCCATGGCTGCAGTCCGGCAAGAAGGCCTGCCGCCTCGCCCAAGATCGTGCGGTAGCCCCAGATATGCCTTACGGCTAGCACCTTCTGGGGCGCGTTCAGGTAGTGGGCAACTCGCCCCCGCAGTGAACGCGCCCACACCGGGGCCCCGTATAGGGCCATGGAACGCACGACCCCCGCGTAAAGCCTCCGAAAGGAGGCGTTTGGCCCCCTCAGGTTGGGCAAGAGCCGATTGAAGGCCCCGGCCCGTTCCAGTTTGGGGGCCAAACGTCGGAAATGCTCGACGAAGTTTCACCGGCTGTTGTGGACGAGACCCAGGTACTTCATAGTTGTCTCGACGCCGATGTGAACCCCTCCTACCGTTAGTTGGGATGTAAAGCCAGCCCTTGGGTAAAACTTTTATCCAAGAAAGAAACTTTTATCCGACTAAAGAAGAAAAAGACATGTTCCACCGACTCCAAATAAATTGGTACAGGTACCTAAGAGCAGGGTAATGATGATGTCTAAATGAGGCAGTATTATATTGTAAGCCGAAGGACTGAAGAGAAATTGATTGGCTGTTAAAAACAAATAAGCATCTGGGTACATTATTAAAAAGATATTCGTTCCGTTTATTGTGGCCAGTCGTTCGTTTAACACTGGGAATCCTTAATTAACTGCCTGAAAACTTAAAGTAACCACTTAGTTCACGCAAACGACACCCACAGGTAAGGTGGGTATGGACTTTTTTTACATGGAGACCACAAGATAAAATTAACTTTACCATTATATATACATAGAAGTATTTTTTGAGTAAAGGGTAGTATAAGTTTGCCCTAATTTTTCGTATCTACATATTTAGCGTTTATTTGAAGTACCTACCTGAAATATGAATATGAATGGCCCGTGGCTAAATAATAACAGCCGCACAGGTCGATCGATCAGGTTAAGCTACGCTTGCCGCGGTTGGTCTGTGGATGGGTGACCATCTTTACATACCGAGACCCCTCCGTGCCTCGGAAAGCACGTAAAGCCGTTGGTCCCGGCTGTCATTTGTGGATCTTTGACAGTCGTTACGGGTAGTCAGAAGCCCGAAAGTCTGACAACCAGTCTTACCAAGGGGTATCGTATTACCCAGTAACTGGGTTGTGGAGGTCAGATAGGCAGTCGCTCCATGTAAAATACTGGTATTCAGCTGCATCCGGTTAGACTGGAAGCCGACCCCAACATAGTTGGGAAAAGGCTAGGCAGATGATGACGTTGACTAAAGCCTTGACGTACTTATTTTAACGCACGAGGGAGCTACGAATTCCTCTAATGGTTGTCATTATTTAAATAATGTGTCACACGAAAATGTTATTTTATAACGTTAACGTGTTTAGTTTATTTTTCGTAATTTCTGTTCCGTGTTTCATTTTCGTTTTATTCTGAGAGTTCCTGAGAAAATTTCTATATCGGTTATAAGCAATATGAAACCACATAACGGTCAACCCACTGGTATACAATATCATTTAGGCTCGGATAATCTATAGGTATGTATAAAAGAAAGTTGTGTTAGTTTCACTATTTATAACTCAAGAGCGGCTGTACCGATTTGGCTGAAAATTGGTAGCTTAGAACCAGGAGACGGACATAGGATACTTTTTATCCGGTTTTTTTTTATTCGCTTTTAGAAGTCCGTCTAAACAACCTACATCTACACTACTCCTAAGTAGTGTAGGAGTATGTTAGGAGTAGGATAGGAGTAGGGTGGGAGTAGGTGAGGAGTAGGGTAGAAGTAGGGTAGGAGTAGAGTAGAAGTAGTGTAGGAGTAGGGAAAGAGCAGGGTAGGAGTAGGTCAGGAGTAACGTTTGCCGGGTCAGCTAGTTTTAAATAAAATAATTGATTTTATGACTTGACTGAACTATTGGATTTCCATAAAACAAAAAAAAGCAACCGCACCTAATCAATAAACAATCACTCATTGTTTTTGCAAGCAGCCGTCACAAGCCAAGATGGTGGCATTTTCACAACTGCGGGCCACGAAACAGAAATCCATTGTTCTAGCGATGCGACACCCACAAAGTTAAAATCCGCTCCACCAGTCCGATAAATGAGGCTCGTATCCACCAAGTGTTTACTTTGAGTCCTCATCAAAATTCTGTTGAATGACATATTCCTGGTGTTTTCGATAACATTTCTCTTCATAAACCTTTCAAAATGGAAAATCCTTATGAAGTTACGAATTCGAAATCGTTTTTCGAAGTCAGTTTCAATTTTGCTATTCTTTGCGACTGTAACTTTGGTCAGACGTATAAGTTGGAAATATTATTGCAGCGCCAAAAAGTTCGTTGTGGATGAGTTTGTGAGAATATTTTAATGAATTTTCCGATATTATTGTACGTTTTGAAGTTCGGGCTTGAGAATAGAATCTGAAGAAATCATAATAAGGTAAATATTGTTCAGTATCAACAGTTTGGTAACTTTTTGGTCTTTGATAAACACGCCACGTTCTTTCGAGTGTAAGTTCATTTTTGTTTCATTTCACGTTCACGGGACACCGAAAAATATTTTTTTTTGGGCGTTCTTCGAAATCCAACATCGTTGGATCGGCTCAAGAATGGATTAATTTTTCATTTTTGATTAATTTTATGTTCTGACTTTTCACTGCAAAGGCGAAAAGCCTCCTCACACAGTCAAAAAACAAACGACAATCGAATCAAATAGAGTTCTAGAATTCATCAATTTAAAATGCCTGTAGATAAGAACCAGCTACAGGAATGCAAACAAATTGTAAAGTTCTCCCGTCTTTATACGTACCTAGGTACTTCAATCCTTTTCTCGACTGTTCTCTTGGACACTTGTGAAGTTTCAAACTTACGACATCTAATTTGTACCACTTTCGTATTTATTTGTTCTGGCTAATAATACTAGGAATGTCCATGTTTTATTTTTATTGTACCTTCCTTGTTTTTAGAACGAATTTTGGCAGAAGTAGGAATTACGAACTGTGTTTGAAAAGGTCGTGGGCCCTAAATAAATAACAGAAGGTACAAAGAGACCTAATGCTTTTGTTTGCCCGCCGCCGTAGAAATTGCCTAGAGGGCGCGTTTTAAGTTCAAAATATGGAGTAGTATGAATCACGCTTGACTCTCTGTCCATATTTGCGATAGCCGGTGTTGAAGTTCGAAGAACAATGAAATGGCCATTGGGCTATCGCTGGCGCTGAACAGCCCAGTGGTAACGGACGCGACTTACGACTTTTAGGTCGTCGGTTCGAACTCAGACATGCGTTTTGCTTTGTGCAAATTATTTCACTACTCCTCTCAAAAACTGTGAAGGAAAACATCGTGAGGAAACCGGCATGTCCTAGGGCCAATAACTTCGAAGACATGTGACATCTACCAATCCGCACTAGGCCCTCGTGGTAGATCACGGCCCACTCCCTCTCACAGAGAGGAAGTGTCCCAGCAGTATGAACATTAAAGGCTGCATTATGCTATGTCCTGAAACAGTATGGTTTCCAATGAACTGCTACTTACTTGTTGCTGTCATTGAATCGAGAGAATCGAGTGGTAGTGAATCGATTGTGATTGAATTGAATGGCGACTCACAACACGCACACATGACGCTACAGTTCGTCTTTTCTTTAATACAAAACACACGCAGATATATAATTAAATTCCTATGTCAGGTGCTCCAAGCTTTAATATTTTTTACATTTATTTGGGTATATAGGTACCTATCTCTCATCAACAAACAATTAATTATAAAAGCGGAATACTCTAATTATCTCTTTCGAAGATTGTTAAGTTTCTATTTATGAGACTTTAATTAAAGAAACAGAAATTGTGTCAATCATAGATATTAATTAGACAACATTTCTGTGTTTCGTGAATAAATATAATAAAATTTAGAGGCTCTTAATATAATTTGTATTTTATTTCTGACGCTTCATGTTCTTCCAATTACCTGCTATTGAATAAATAATGATCTCCAATCGATCGAAATTGATGTTCCTTTAGGGAAATAATGAATGGTTGGTCGATCATCAAATGACAAGCAGAGAGAAAGAACATGAAATTACGAATACACATCTAGTTATATGTATATAAAATTCAAAGTTCTGACCGACTGATATATCAACTCAAAGCCTAAGCCGCTGGTCTTATGCCCGGTTTCTGAGGAACTTTTATCGGTAGTTTATCTATTCATTAGCGCTATTGGTTCGATAACTTGTGAAAGTGCGTTTCCGAACACCGCAACGTAAGATAAACTCCGTTTAAACTTAAGTTAACTTAACTGACCAATGTGCGCCGTTTATCGGTTCCATAACTTTAACTGACGTTTCATTTCATAGCAAACTGCTTTTAGGTTATAAGTGCCTAGTCGTTTATATAGGTAATTAAATTGCAAGTGAAAGCTAAATATTACAATTTTTCAAACGTGAAAACAATGAGTGTTAACATGATGAACACGAGCAGCTCTTCAGAGTCTGATTTGGAAGTACTGGAGTTTATTTATAATATATCAGTACCCAGAAACTTAAGACGTAGGAGAAATCCTTTCGAAATGTTTACGGATGAAGAATTTAAATTGAGATATCGTTTTGATAAAAACACTGTGATACATCTAAGTGATATCATCAGCCCTGGTCTAGCTCCCGTTACGCATCGCAAATATCCATTGTCTGTTTTGGAACAAATTTTTATAGCATTACGATTTTACGCGACAGGTACTTTCCAAGTAGTAATATTGGTGATGACATTAATGTTCACAAAACCACTGTGTCAAGAGTGGTTTATAAAGTAAGCAGGGAAATAGCAAAGCTGGCTACAAGTTATATAGGTATGCCAAATTTTGAAGACCTGAGAGAAGTTAAGGCACAATTTTTTAATATAGCTGGATTTCCAAATGTAATTGGTTGTGTTGATGGATCGCACATACCAATTCAATCTCCTGGAGGTGAGCAAGCAGAACTATATAGAAATAGAAAAGGTTTCTTTTCTATCAATGTACAAGTTGTGTGTGATGCAAAGTTACACATCCGTGATATAGATGCTCGCTGGCATGGATCAACACATGACAGTACTGTTTATCATAATTCATTCCTGCGAGCGCGCCTGGATAATAACGAGATAGATGGTCACCTCTTGGGAGACAGTGCTTATCCTTGTGGAAGATTCATGATGACGCCATTTTTAAATCCAGCTACAAATGCAGAAAAACGTTACAATGAAGCACAAATCAAGACCAGAAACACAGTTGAAAGGACATTTGGTGTGTGGAAAAGAAGATTTGCATGTCTTTCTCAAAAATTAAGACTAAAATTAGATCACACATTAGCTGTAATTGTTGCAACAGCTGTGTTACATAATATAGCTCTACAGCAAAATGATACTGTGATAATTGATTCTGCTCCTGAAGATATTGTTGCAGAATCTATTCAACAACCCCTTTCCTCTGAAGGAAATCATTTTCGACGGTTATTATTGGAACAATATTTTAGGTTGGTAAAGTTGTACTTTTATAAAAAGCTCTACTTATCGACAGTTAAGAATCAATAGTGTCTATCTCACAAGAGTCAACTTGTGAGATAGACACTATTGATCCAACCGACGTTATGCTAACACAGCAAAATTTTATGTTGTACCTACATACTATGGGAACACAAATTAAAAAACAAATGAACTTTAGTATCTATGTATATTTTATTTATTTATTTTCAAGTAAAAAAATGTTATCACATCAATAGCAACTAAAAGGTTACAAATATGGGAGATTAATTGATTCATATTGAATTAAAGATAATTGAAAACTAGAAAATGCAAGAATGGACCTAGAACTTAAAAAGGAGATCTTTAAAATAATAAAAATACTATATAATATTTCCCATCACAAATTAAAATTCTTCTTTTTAAATTCTAGGTCCATTTTTGCATTTTCTAGAAGAACTCTCTTTAATTCAATATCAAGATCCATTAAAATTTTTGTTTTTTCTAATTTCATTGCTTCTTGTTGTCGTTGAATCTCCAATATTTCTAACCTTTTAGTTGTTAAGCAATCTTCGTTTAGTTGCTTCTGGTTTTTTCTTTTAATTATAGATGCACCGACATTATTAATATTTTTTTTCTTTGTTTCAGTTAAACAAACTTTCTTCCTTCTTGGTGTGCTGTCAAAGTCCTTCATAACCGGCGAAATTGGTCTTTTGGAACATTCAACTGGCTTGGAAGGTGATTTGGTTCCAGACACATTATCTTCATTTGTGTCCAACACCATGAAAATTTCTTGCGAAGTACCAGGAAGCGCATCTTCACTTAATACTTGTGTTTCAATATCTGTAAGAAATAAATAGTTACTACTGTGTACCCGATGATTGTACTCACATAACACTGATTTGATTATGCCACAAATGTAATTTGATTATGTCACAAGTCTGCTATTTGAGTATGTTGTATGTGAATTTGTAATTGTTTCTTTATTAGTAATTATAAAAGTATAGCACTAGATTTTTAAGAATTCTCGATGCTCAAACTTCTATAACAATAATAACCCACACTACATTAAATAAGTATCTTTTATTTAATTATACCTCAATCCATTTCAGTTAAAATTCTCAGGAGAGTATGATTCAAATTTAACAATATTTTGTCTACAAAGTTTAATTGCTTGGTAAAGCATAGCCAGTAAGAAGAATCTAACCAGTCAAATAAATGAATACAATATTTTTCTATAATGTTAAAAGAAACTCTTTGGACTTACCTAAGTGGTAATACGGGGCGGATGAGTCAAATTCATTATTGAGTGGTTTGAATTGTGGAGTTAACAAAGCTACAACTTTTTCATCGATTGTGGTTGTCTTAGGACAAAATGTTCCACCTCCTGTCTTGTACATCTCGGACTGAAATTAAAATTTAACAAATAAATTACATTCCTTTCTTGCATAGTTGTGTAACATAATGATAGTTAATGAATATTATTACTCTGAAGCGTAGCTGCATTAGAAATATTATATAATTATGTACTTAGGTATATTATTGGTACCATATTACAGCTTGTACGCTTAGGGGAGGCTTTGTACTTTGTATACAATAAGGACTTATTACAAATTGGTTTAAAGTAGGTGCTTAACAGGGATACGACTTACCTTATCATCGCTCATATTTTTTCTCGCTTTTTTCTTTATGTTGTCATAAAGGGCATGTAACTGCTTTTCGGTCCTAAACCCAGTTTCCGAGACAGCATTGTATTTGTTTGTTAGAGCTATCCAAGCCTGTTTCTTGGCCTCTACAGAAGTCCCGTCCGTTCTTTTATTGTCAATTATATGGACAAATTCTTTAGCCACTTCGATAAGAAGCATCTTCTCTCTTTCAGTAAAATTTTTACTGCGTTTTCCAGATTCCATTATGTACTATTTTACGAAAGAATGGTTAACACTAACGATTGGAAAGACAAAATTGTAGACCGGCAAAGCAAAACTAAGATAAAAACACACGAAACAAACAATAGAGCGACGCGATTCGAGAATGAAAAGTTTACTTTTTAAAAAAATGTCAATGTTGTCGTTCATAGATCCACCCATAATCCCCCGACTTATCATATTTTTTTAAATTAAATAGTGCTAAACCACTCAGTTACTCTAAAAAATAATATTATTATTATTAAAACTAGTTTTAAGGACGAATTAAAATATTAAAATTATTTTTAGGCGCGATCTTTTTTACAGAGCCATCTAGCGGCAACTAAGAAACTAGTTATCGGTTTCATAGCTATTGAATGGTTAGTTGCGTATTCAGAAACGCAGTGACAGTTAACCGACGTTTATCTTACGCATAACTTTATTGAATCAATAGCTAATGAGAACATAACTGGGGACTTCAGAAACCGGGCATTAGAGACATGAAACACGCGGACAAAGTCGCTAGTTTCAGAATAAATATAGTAACTAGAATAACACCATTCATGTGTTCATCATCATCATCATCATCCACTTCATACACTGCTAGATATAGGCCTCTCTTGTCTTGTTCCAATTCCCACACTCCTCTGCCAGCCTCATCCAGGTTTTGCCCGCGACGGCAACAATGTCGTCTGCCCATCTCGCTGCCGGACGACCGACATTTATTTATTTATTTATTTATTTATTTATTTAAGGATTACCAACGAGATACATTACAATTATCTTTACCATTATAGAACTTGTATAATATACATTATCCTGTAATGCACACTCAATTACAGGTAACCACAGCTTATACATTATCGAGTATACATGCTCTGAATACATAATTAAATTATAAATATATTAAAAAGAAAAACAATAACGTGCTAATAAGAGATTTACATGCTTTAAAAGATTAAAAAATACATTTATGAAATACAATAAAACAAAACAATAAAAAATATAGGAATTGAAAAGCATACGTAGTTTAAAATTAAATTAAAAATGATAAATTATTTAATACATTATTAATTATTAGAATGATAAATCAAATGTCCTCCAACCGAAAGTGCTTAGATAGTTTACGCTTAAAAGTCTTAAGACTGTCATGATTTATATCTAGTTCAGCTTTGCGGCATATACCATTGTACAATTTGGTAGCCCTCGTAAAGGGAGAGTTGTCACCTAAATTGGTTTTGTGCAAAGGTTGTCTGAAAAGATTGTAGGTATGTGACCGTGGTAACCTGCGAGGAACATTGAAAGATATTTTGCATAGTAGTTCAGTGTTTAGTTTAGATGTCACCAATTTGTGAAGGAAACAAAGATCTAGAACTTTTCTACGATTGGTAAGGCTTTGGAGTTTGAAGTGCTGAACACGCTCTTTATAGGAATTTAATTGTAACGCATTTTTGCTTTGTAAGGATAGATGATACAAAAATCTCTTTTGAACTCGTTCAATACGCTGCATATGAACGTTATAACGGGGTGACCATACCTGTGAACAATATTCCAAATTACTGCGAACCAACGTCTCATATAGAATAATTTTGGTTTTAGAGTCGTTGAATGGCTTTGAGGTCCTTAATACAAAACCTAGCATTTTGTTTGCGTTAGATATTATTTTATCTATATGGCCATTGTAGGTCATTTTGCTGTCTATCAAGATTCCCAGGTCCCGGATGGTATTAACTTCGTTGAGTGTCTCGCCCGAAATAGAGTATTTTGTATTAAAAACATTTTTATTGCGACAAAATTTTATATGTAAACATTTTTGTAAGTTTAAGCTCATCCTATTTTCCTTACACCACTCAACCAATCTATCCAAGTCAGCTTGCAACAAGTAAGAATCCTCTATAGATTTTATAGGCAAGGTTAACTTAAGATCGTCTGCAAATAAATATGATTCTGCGTGATGGAAGCAGTGAATAATCGTATTTATAAAAATATTGAAAAGCAAGGGCCCTAAGTGGGAGCCTTGTGGTACCCCAGACGTCACGTGAAAATCTTCAGATCGGACCCCATTCAAAACAACGAACGATGAACGATCACTAAGGTATGACTGAAACCATTGCAGTAGTGGACCGTAGATTCCGCAGCTCTCGAGTCTTTGTATTAATAGTAGGTGGTCGACTTTGTCGAACGCTTTACTAAAATCGGTATACACTGCGTCAACCTGAATCCTTTTGTCCATAGATTCTATGACATTTTCTGAAAAAGCGACTAGATTAGAGTGAGTTGATCTGCCCTGAAAGTAACCATGTTGATTGCCTACTATGTGATTTTTCAAGTGGCTATACAGATAAGGATACAATAATAACTCGAAAACTTTAGGGATAACAGAGATAATCGATATAGGTCTATAATTTTTTATATCGTTTTTACGACCGTTCTTAAAAATTGGGACTATTTTAGCTTTTTTCCACGCGGATGGGAAACAACCTGTTTCAAGTGAGCGATTAAAAAGTATTGCCAAAGGCGCCGAGAATGACTTCGCGCACTTAGCTAGGAGAATTGGGGGAATCTCGTCTGGACCTGGTCCTTTGCGAATATCCAGACATTTCAGTTTGGTAGCGACCATATCTTCTGTAAGCGATAGGTGACTTAATACATTTAGATTTACACAACTCAATGAACTGTTTGATGTATTAGTTAGCTGTGTGGGGTGGTTCTGATTAAACACCGAAGAAAAGTTTTTTGCGTATAGTTGACAGATATCGGTACTATTGTCAGCTACTTCATCGTTTAAGCTCATTATTTCCGGGATTGTACTTTTATTTTTACGCTTATGTTTAATGTATGTCCAAAAGTATTTAGAATTGGTTTTTATTCTAGCTTCTATTTTTCTAATATAGGTAATGTAAGATGATTTGTTTAATGACCGGCACCTCTCCTTTAGCAATGCTAAACTAATCTTATCAATAGCGTTGTTATATTTTTTTACTCTTATTCTAAGGTTGTATGTTTCCTTCAGTAATTTAGTGAGTTCTTTTGTAAACCATGGCGGTAGTTTCTTGTTATTAACTTTATATGAAAAAGGAACGTTGTTGTTAATAGCAGCCTTTATGTTGTCGTAGAATATTTCAACCATGTCATCTATCGTCCCACAGTTTTGTAACGTTGTAGTCCAGTTTATAGAGTCAAGATGTTGTGTTATAGCTTGATAATCTGCTTTGTGGTAGTTACGTGTGGGCAACATACTGCAGTTCAGAGTTCTTTCAGGAAGTATATCTAAATGGACCAGTAAAGGAGGATGATGTGTGTCTACTTTAGATATTGGGTCATTGCATTCCCTCACTTTAACATTCGTCATATCAGATAAAACCAGGTCTAAGATCTTTGATTTATCATTCCTAACATTATTGAATTGGTCTAAACCATTTAACGCAATGAACTCAGTAAAAAGGTGGTTAGTTAAACAATTAGTGGTCTCAGGGACTAGGAAGCCACTGTTATCGCTGTTGAGCCAGTTGATGTTAGTCAGATTGAAGTCGCCTGCTATAAAAGTATTGCCCTCTGAACTAATGACTTTACTCGCATTTTCAAGGTAATGCTCCAAAACATCAATTTTAACTGGGGATGGAATATATACCGCGCCAAAGCAAACACTGATTACATTCTTTTTGGTTTTAATTTGAACTTTAACCCATAGATCTTCACACAAACTGTTATAAGATGCCATTTCAATAGAATTATGTTTTTTCAAAATAGCGATCAATACCCCGCCTCCAGTCCTCTTCCTACAGAGCTCATTGAGTTCACGGTCTCTTCTATACACATTGTAACGATCATCGAATAATTCTGTACTGGAGATATCATCATTAAGCCAAGTTTCCGTAAGAATTACAATATCATAATCATTCATTAATACGCTGTGATACAAATCATGCGTTTTTGTCTTTAAACCTCTGGTATTTTGGTAATAAATTTGGAAATCGAATTATAAATTATTTGTTCATGAAACATTCAATAATAAACACAATTGAAACGTGTTAAACTAATTTAACCAGAGAGTCCATGTCTTTTATAAGAAGGCGTTCGGAAGTTTCGTTTTTCTTTGCAAAAATGCGACCGTTTCGCACCCATACAAACTTGTAGTTCTTCTCCTTGGCAGCCATCCTCGTAGCATGGTGTAAAGATCTATTATGTGGGGCTAAATGCTCAGCTACATAGACAGGCTTTTTATCTCCCCCAATGCCCAAGTGGGCAGTGTTAAGTTTATCTGTTTTATTAGCTTGGTTATATTTAATCACGGCAGCTAGAATTTCATCACGAACTGCTGGAGAAGTAAGTTTAACAATTATGGACCTAGGACGCGTTCCCTCTGGGTTTTGTTTAGCAATCCTTGTAGCCATAACGATATCATTTTCCTTTAGGGGGCATGATACTACTTTACATAACTGCAGCATTGTAACGTTTAGATTTTCAGACTTGTACTCAGGCACGGATAATATTTCTATGTTACAAGATCGGGCATGTTGTTCCATCTGAGTTAATCTAAAAGTTAGGTCCTTTATTAAAGGTTTCATGCTGTTATTTTCTTTTTGTAGATGATCTACTAGTTTTGACTTTTCTTCAAAAATTACGCGCATATCATCGTATTGCTTGCTAATGAACTCCAGGGAATCTTTCATCTGGCTTAGTTCCGTACTGATATCCTTTAGTTCGGCTCTCACGCTCTCCTGCACAATATTTCGAATATCGGTAGTTAGAAGGCTACGCAGTTCGGTGCGTATGATGTCTCGAATTAATTCTGGTGTAATAGACAGATTGTTTGCTTCGTTGTTGATTTTATCGGGCGATGGTTCAACCGAACTGTTTTGACTACTAGTTGTTCTAGGCCGTTTATAGCGCGTAGTTACGTGAGTCCCCGTCGTTAAATCCGTGTCGCTAGTTGGATCTTTCGCCTTGTCAGCTGGTGGCGGTGTACGCTGCATATTTGAAATCTTTTAATATTTTAAATCTCAACTAAACTCACAAAAATAATTACAGTTGTTGAGATGCGAACTCGGAACACCATGCACGCCGGTCGATGATAGAACTAAACTTGCTATCAGGTATTAATGGATGTTGACGAAACTAGGTGTTATGTTCGTATGTTTACGATGTGAATGAGAATGGTTTGCCAGGTAATGTTTTTGTTTTTTCATCTACCTACGCCACTAATTATTGGACTAGTATTTTTTAATGTAACACATAAAGGAAACAAAATGTTTAAATTATATTCACTGATCAATGGTGTTCAAAGCTGCTGTTACAGGGGATGATCTGTGTGACACAGGCACTATTTCGCTGCACTTGTTCCAGTTTGAGTCACTATTTAATGATTGTCACTGTTTAAGTTTTCAACTTATTCACTTCGCCTTATAACGTTGGATAACACTTGTGCTTATGGTTTATGTTAAAATGAAACTGATAAACGTATTTTGCAGTCATAAAAACTATTAAAATAATTTTAAACTTGTAATATTCGTGGAGTCAATGTTTACTCGGTGAACCTTTTTTTTTTTTTTTTGACATCTCGTCTTCCAGTCCTTGAACGCCACTCTGTCACAGTATTTTATTTTCGAGAGTAGAAATCATCATATGACCCCTCCCGCTCTAGGTGGAGCGGAAGGGAATGTCAGACTCTTACTGACTAAAACCCACTCGTGTTCCTTCCTTAGCCCTTTATGTTCCCGGCCAGCGGTAACCCTTTCAGACAATCCCACTGACCCGGCACAATCCCGCTGACCCGGCAACAATCTCGCTGACCCGGCAACAATCCCGGTGACCAGGCAATAATCCCGCTGACCCGGCAATCCTGCTGACCCCGCTCCCGCTGACCCGGAAATCCCGCTGACCACCGCTGACACCGCTGACAGCCTTACTCCACATGTCATACTGCACCTTGCCAGGTGTCCTGCCCAACTCCATGCTCGACGCTTTCCGATATCGAAGACCTTCGTACGTCTTCGTATCTCGACATTCGGAACTCGGTATATACATATGTTACGTTTGAGATATTCAAAACTTAAAGTGTTGTTAGTTACCGTCACATTAATTAATTATAACATAAACCCGTGTAATGAAAGACCACAAGGGGTGCCATAACCGACATAACATAATTACTATGTACCCTCGTCCATAACCTCTCAGGAAGCATTGAGGGACTTAACACATTACTAGATTTATGAGTTATGGTCAAACTTGAGTTAAACTTGTTACTCAACAAACCCACTAAATATTTCAGGCCATTTTACATAAACTAACCACTAATGGCGACCAATGTACTTACTAACATCTTTAGTATCTCCAAGCAACCGAACTTGGGGTATTTATTCGGCCGAACTTTAGTTTTGCGAACTTTTAAAGTACTTCCACTGTTCAGTTGGTGTAACAAAGGTAGTTGAGGAGAGTTGAGTCTAACAAATGGGCATCGGACGGAATTAAATGGCGGGGAAACGGGGGGTCTCGGATCTCTTGTTATGCTAATATTTGGCCTCGGGATATGACAAATTGTGATGCATTCTATGAAAACCCGGAGGACGCGACCGTGACGGATGTAGTCAGTAGCTGTGCCCGAATAAAAACTTCCTATCTACAACTTAGAGCGGCTTCATCTTCCCGAGGGATCGCACAAGGACAGTATGCTCAATATTTATTCTTTTACCGTATTTTAAGTCTTTTGTGTTGATGCAAAACACGTGTACACTGCCAGTCAGTAATTGTGTTTTATGTAGGGTGCGTCTTAAGGGACTTACATGACCTAAAGCGCGATAGAAAGAAAAAAAAGAGCGATGACACATCGCCGTTAATTTATTGCAAAATATGAAGCAATTATCTATTTACAAAAAATCTATTGTTTCGAGTAAAAAATTAAAACACTAGTTTTTTTTTTAGTATGTTGTTTGTAGAATAATCTGACCAAAATCATAATGATTGTGCGTATGTTAGTATGTTTTTTTATTGTAAAAAGAAAGTTTTTGAAAGTATCTTCATTATTTTTTTTTTATCGTAGGTATCAAATTAGTTGTATTATGTTTTCAACACACTATCTACCTAGCATATATCTTGAAGAATATCATATATTTTTCTGATTTTGTTTACTGTAGTCGATCATATAATTTTATTGTTTCTAAAACTTGCGTTTAGGTCCTGTAAGCCCCTTAAGTTCTCGATCCTGACAAATGTTAGTGAGTGTCGGCACCCTTTAGTAAGATTGAGGCGTGGCGCTGGTGTAGACTTTTAAGCAGGTAGCGTAGGAATAGTTGAGTTATGACTACGAGTATGTGTCAGCCGTTTTGCCTACGTATTTTTTCTATTAAATGTAAAGAAAATCTTTAAGACAGTGTTACACCCGAGAATAAAAAAAAGTAATTTAAAAAAATTAAACTGACTTCAAAAAGAAATGAACTCAAAATTATGAAATAACTTTAAATTCGGAAGTCGGTGTCTTGGGATCTGAAAGTTTTAGTTTTTGAAGTGGGTTTAATTTTTTTAAATTACTTTTATATTTCGTAATTTTTAGTTTTAAGTAAAAACTGGAATATGTGTTTGTAATAAGTAGGTAATAGTTTTGTTATAAATATTGCACTAGAATTTGACCAAGGTTTTGAGATGTTTTCCCTTTGACAGTAGCTCGTATCAATAAGCCAGGCCGTCACACTTACACGTATCAGTCCATATCTTGAAAATTACTAAATCGATTTTGATGAAACTTGCACTGTTCCCTAAGTTGAAGTAAATGTAAGCCAAGAAAAAAAAATGGTCACGATCCGATTAATAGTTGCGGAGAAATGCGTGGAAAAACATACATACATACATACGTCTATAAAATTTTGTATATTTGTTTGGAAGCCCTAATAGATTGTCATAATTTGTGAATATAATGCAATTCTAATAATATTACATACATACGTGTCGAATTGATAACCATCTTTTTTGTAGTCGGTAAAAATATTAAAAGTAAGGCCAGTCTACTTTCGAACCGTTTCTATTCGTGAGAAAAACCCAATTTGTTTTTCGGCAAACTGCTTTTTTAGGGCATATGCGATCCCCAATCTATCATTGTCCCAAATCTGTCAACATTTTCAACTTACATCCTGTGTAATTAACAGAGGCCTTTTATTTAATATTCATTAAAAGCTTCGCAAGGCCAGTGTCTGATCATTTGTTTGTCCTATTCTTGGAACACTAACGAATTTTAATCCAGGCAAGTTTTACGACCAAACGCTGATTTACAAAGGACAATGGAATAATCTAAGAAAGGTATCACTGTCATTGGCGTTGACCCTATTCATTTCTAAGAACAAAAGCGTCTTTGTAACAAAGGGGTCTTGTTAAAACTATAATATCCAAGGAACCACGACGTGAATATAATTTAATACTGAAGAAGATTGCTTATTTAAGAATAATAGCTTTTACGTAGTATTGTATTACGGCGGCTATCATGTATATGGCCTTACTCGAGGCCGTTTAGTTGTAGACTCAAACGGAATTATGAACACTTGAAACTGCGCGAGTGAGTTGAATTACTCTTTGGAGAGTATTACTGCGTGAGGGTAAGCAAAGTTCGTAAAATAGGCTGTGTTGTTATTAGTTAAAAACTCCTTTATTGTTCTTTATTACGGTTCATACGCAAAAAGTACTAACGGAATGTTACTAAGGGCTAATTTTTCAATAGTCAAATAACTTTTATCTGAAGAATAATAAATTATAACAGTTCTACATATTTTCTATAAAAACCGTAATATTTATTCCTCAGATAAAAGTTATCTTATTATTGAAAAATCAGCCCTAACTCTACAATGTATTCCACTGAACAATGTTATTGCGCTATTTTTCTTATTTTTTTCCTTATGATAATTATGAAAACCACAATAAAAACCACGGAATAAAATACCCACGCGAGATTTGACATTCGTATAAATATTTATGAATAAAATTTATTCAGAATTAATATTAATAAATAACAACGTATTACTAATTAATTCATAAAAATAACAATATAATATCCTAACGTAAGTAAAAGTATTGGGAAACTAAAATATGGCGTCGAAAAATTCAATAAACTTTGAAACCAAGCTTAAGGCTACGCCGACCGCCTAGTGGCGCCCTCATCGTTTCTTTGTTATTTCTTTTATTGTAGCCAAACAAACGATGAGGGCGCCACTGCGCGGTTGGCGTTTGGTCGACGCCCTCTTGAATCTTTTGTTAAAAAAAGTTCATAAGATACGATTTAATCAAGAAAGTATTTTTTATTTATTTACACAGACGGTAATTATTATATGTCAGAAAGCAAAATGCCTGACTATTTTTGCGTTGCCGATATTGAAAATTAAAGAAAAATAGCTGCTTGTGTATTCTGCATACGGTCCATTCGATTTCAGATATATCTATTAAGTATCTAAACTTCATTTCTATTTAAATGATATTTTATCGATTTCTTAAGTGCTGTATTGATATTTTGTGACCTCGACGTTCATCAGCCAACAATTTTTTTAAAAACTGCCGATAAAACTAAATGCAATGTATTTTGACGACACATCGTACCTATGCTAGACGTATTGACTTTTTTTTTTCAATTAAACCTTGTACAGGCTCTTTTGAATTGTCAAAATTAAATAGTCTGTCAGTTAGTCCGAAAGTTGAAGCTAGTTGCCCATTCCAAAACGTAGATCTCTATGGAGAAGAACGGGCAAGGAACTCCATGGACACTCTTTTAAATCAAGATATTACAAAATCCTGGGTACATTATTCTTGTTGCTTCTATATGTGAGAACAATGTAAAAAAAAAAAGACACAAATGAAGAAACAATTCAAAATATAAGATTAAAAATAAGCATTGGCAGTTAAGAGATGACCAGTCTCAACCGACGGCGCCCGTCTACGAACATGACGCGTGGATCAGCACCATCCAGCTCAACCAGTTTGTAGGGAACCGAATGATCCAACACACGCGCCACCATCGGTGAGACAGTTAAGTGAGCATGACAAGTTCTCAACTGCCATGCTCTTCCAAGTCAACATCAAAAAATCATAATAAACCGAAACACGGTTCTTACATTTACAAACATTAAAAAAAAATGCTTCTAAATTATACAAAACTATAGTTTGCAATTTATTTAAGAGGTTGATAGAATTTAAAAAAATTAAATTAAATAAAAAACAATTACATGAACTCATATAACTTGTCAGTAAACTAATTCTGGAGAAAGAACATAAACATTGTCTTGAGCTAATCAGGGCTACCAACTATTCTTATCGTTTAAGTAATCGTGGATGGAATAGTATGCCTTTGAACAAAGGTTGGATTTTATTTGAGCTTTAAATGTATTAAAAGGCAAATCTAGTAATGAAGAAGATAGCTTGTTATAAAAGGTTTATACCAAGCCCAACAAATGAGTTATGAACCTTATGAAGCTGGTGAAAGGGAGCGCGTAGTTTGTCCTTATTTCTAGTGTTAACATTGTGAATATCACTGTTTTTAGTATACAAGTGTATATTTTACCTAATATATAAAATGTTGGCAAAGATGAACTGTGATGCAACCGTAAGAAATCCAATAGGTATCATTAAAAAAATCATTTCATACAAACTTTCAAGCCCTTATTTTTCGAAATGAATGAACCGATTTTAATGAAACTTCATATGGCAGGATACAAAGGTCTAAAAAGTTAGTAGAAAACATTAAAAAAAAATAGTGTTACAGCCAAATTAGACCGATTTTAAATTTTCCATAGAAACAGAGATTTCCAGTTATCTTTTTTTAAATAAGACATTTTGAAAATGTTTTCAACTAACTTTTTAGACCTTTGTATCCTGCTTATGCGTATGAAGTTTCATTAAAATCGGTTCATTCATTTCGAAAAATAAGGACTTGAAAGTTTGTATGAAATGCCATTCGGCGTAAACGCTCTTAAAGAAACTCTGGCACCTTACTGGTATATTGCTCGAACAGCTCGTTTTTGCAGGACAAATATATTTTGTATATCAGCGGCTTTGCCCCACAGGCCCACCACAGCTGAATACCTCGACTCGTAAAAATACCTATCTAATATTGAACTAATTTTTAAGCAAATAAGTAAGCAAATATGTAAGCAAATATGTTTAGAAAACATATTCTTAAATACAGGTACATATGTTATTTACTAACTAACAAAATAATATACACTTCTGGACACATCTATTGGCCCGCCTTAGAGTTTAGGTTTCGATGGCCCCTACCGAAATATGATTGCTAGATTGAACAAAAACTGTTGATGCAGTTTTAAACCTGATACATTTTACCATCTTTTTCGGTCGTATTGTTTTAAATTTGAATTCAGAATACCATACGACATGGAGCTACGCGTAACAAGTCGGATATGCGCCTTGTTAAAGGCAATTGATTTTTGAATTAAAAACATGTTTTATCAAATAAAGGTTTAATTTAATAACGCGTGTTGCCTCCATGGGCATCTACCACAGCTCTCATACGATTAGGCATAGAGTTTATCAACCGCTCTATGAAATTTTGAGGGATCATCTCCCATTCCTCTTCTATGGCAGTTTTCAACTCCTGCATCGTCTGGGCAACTGGCTGACGAGCCCTAACTCGTCTTTTTAGCTCGTCCCACATGTGCTCAATGGGGTTCATGTCTGGGCTTCTGGCTGGCCAGTCCATATTTGTGATGTTCACATCCCAAAGATATTCCCTGATGATGCCGGCCGCATGGGCTCTTGCATTATCATGCATAAAAAGGAAATTTGGGCCCACATAGTCCGCGTATGGTATCACGTGAGGTTCTAAGCACTCACGAATGTACCTTTCAGCATTTAATGTTGGCAGCCGTGGTCCTGTAACAACCTCAAGTTGAGTTTTGCCGCTCGCGGATATACCGCCCCAGACGTCCATGAGCCACCGCCATAAGCAACCCTCTCTTCAAAGCAGCATTGTGCGAAACGCTCTCCCTTACGTCGGTAGACCTTCTTCCTTCCATCATTGCCATGTAACACAATTTTAGACTCATCAGAAAAGAGTACACGGCTCCAATCTTGCTGTATCCAATTTAACTGACTGCGTGCGAAATGAAGGCGCGCTGTTTGGTGGGCTCGCGTTAGTTTGGGCCCATTAGCTGGCTTGTGTGGTACCATATCGCGTTCTTTTAACCTTCTCCGAACAGTTCGAGCGCTCACAGATACTCCGTGGAAGTCGCGAAGTTGGTTTTGTATCTCAATGGAGGTAAGGTGACGATTTCTAAAGCTGGTCGTCACGATGAATCGATCCTGCCTTTCAGTTGTGACCCGAGATCGTGGCCTTCCTTGGCGACGAACAAAGCCGCCAGTCTCTAGGTACCTCCGATAAACATTTCGGACCGCAGATCGACTTAAATTAAGTTGAGCACTCACGTTTCTTTGGCTGTGTCCGGCCTGAATAAGTGCCACAGCTTGGGCGGCGACTTCAGGTGAAGTATACCCCCAACTTAAAGAATCTAGGTAACGAGACTAAAACAGATAAATTCATATGGAAGTCGGGGGACCGTTCTGTGGAACACCTTCTATTCTAAGAGGTCCCCCGACTGCCATATGAATTTATCTGATTTAGTCTCGTTACCTAGATTCTTTAAGTTGGGGGTTTTTAAATTATTTGATCCTTTTCCAATTACTTACATTTAATTTTATTATTTTTTTGTGTCGGGGGTTTTTTAAATTTTTAATTTAATTTTTTATTTGTTAATATTTAGCTATATTCTTTAAGTTACTTATTTAATTTAGTACCTAGTGTAAAGTTTAGTACCTAGTGTGTGTGTGTGTGTGTGTGTGTCAAATAGTGAGTTAAACAAAATTTAGAAAACTCGGAATCTATTTATTTGCCTAAGGGCTCCTAAAAGGAACATATATTTCCCTAGTTCAGAGGAAATGCGAGTGGTCGTATCTCCATAGAAACGCTCTCGCCTGTTTTTTTCTGGTTAATGACCATAAAACAATGATTTTTTACAGAACAATAAATATTAACTACTTGTATGTCCCTATGTTTTCCTTTTTGATGATACATTATTTTTATGAGCACTAAAAATGCCGATTTAAGCCGCTGTCAACAGAGGCCTAGTGTACAAATTTGACAACTATTAATAAAAAAAGAAAATCATAGGGATACAGTATAAATCTTTCTTATACAGTTTATGAAATATCTTTTAAATTGGTCCCATACAATAATTGGGAAATAGGCGAGATTCAAACCTCGAATTATGACTTATTACTTAGAATTTTTCAAAAGTCTCTCCGACCGCATTCCCTCCTAATAAAACTTTCACATGGGCAATGGGCATCCCAATATACTATTTCATCTCGTCTTTGATTATTTTGCAAACATTCATGAAGAGACTCCCGCAGTATATCAACGTGTAATGGGAATTTTCGGCTGATCAAACTGCCTCGAAAAACCCTTAAAATGTAGCCAATTTGTTTCTTTTGCTTTGAGCTAGTGGTATATAAACTTTGTGAAACGGTTTATTTCCATTTGAAACATATTTATTTTTATGAAGGTAGTATTGAATTAAATATAGCTGTCTATTATGTTGGCTATAAAGTAAAACAAAAATAAAACGGTGTGCTTTATTATTTTACTACAAAAAGTTTGACAATACATTTTAGTGTAGGCTTTCATTTTTTGTGCAACCTTTCATTTTATATGCTTTTATTTTATTCATAAATGATTTATGTAGGAAAATATCAGATTCTCTCCAAGTGTGGAGTAAATCGCGAAATATATTATTATGTTTGTTTCATGTGTGGGCGATAATCTTCTAATCCTTGACGTTAGTTGACGTTGAGTAGGCGAAGAGGCGGGGAAAAGCCACGTTCCGAATCCTAATTCAGGGTCCCGTAAAAATATTATATGAGGGCAGTCCACTTAGGATGTCTAAGCAAGGACACGGTAGGCAGTAGAATTGTCTGTGTCCAGAAGGCCTAAAAAGGCCACTTTGGCAGAATCGTAAAAGGATAACATTATGAATCATAATGGAAAGTTAACTGTTAAGTTAATCGTATCAAATCCCATTGGTGAAGGATTTTTCAGTAGTTTTTTTTTGTCTGTGCTAAAATACCAATCAATCCCATCCAAATCCAATCTCTTTGATTAGACTTACGCAGTGCAGAAAAAAAAAGAAAAACACGGACTGTCTTCGCCATATTATGTTTCGTAATGTTATCCTTTTATGATTCTGCCTAAGTGCCCTTTTTGGGCCCCCTGATCCCAGTTTCAATCTGTCAAAAATACTGCTAATGTCCCTACATTTTTAACAAGTATTTGACATTGATTTTCTCTGAGATGAGATTGTGACTAGATTTTGAACATTTTTAATCACGGCCTTCAGGTCAATTCTAAAATTGCTAGTTGTTTTCCATTTTCGCCTTACCTATACTTACTTAACAGTAACTTTTCCATGAAATATTGGAATTGTATATCGTTTCCGAATATATATCAGCTTTTACTTTAGTCCAATAAAACTTCACGATTCCGAGATCAGGTGTTTCTCTCTTGCTATTGCCTCTTGTTGTACTACGATTTTCAAAAGCAGTTGCTGCCTTTGAGAACAACGAGAAGTTTTCTCAAAACGTCCCTTATTATTTTACGAAACGCCTTTATTTTGTTTACTGCGGAAAGAATGTCCCAAAGTTTTTCTACTTCCAAAAGTGTTCGGACCTTTTTTGATAAATCACTTTTTTACGAAACAATTTTTCTCAATAACATGGATGTGTGTTCATATTTGAGAGTGCCTGTATTCTCCTAAGTCTTGCTGAGACGTGTCAGTGTTAATAAAAAAGGAATATACGGGAGTAAAGCCGGGGGCCCGAATCAAGTCGGTAGTAGGCAACGCAACTCGACACCAAAAGTAATCCTCTTATCGTAATATGGGACGGTGGAAGCCTTTTTATATAAGAAGATATATGACGTAGCATATACGGAATATTAGTGCACTGTCTACGTTGGTGTTCTGTGATCCATCAAGTATAAACAGCTGTATTTTGCTCCGGCACAATTTTAAGCAAGGCCATATGAAAATTTTCTTGGAAAAGGCTTGTTAAGGAGGCTTGTCGTCTCTTACGTTATAACAAAGTTTCCTTGGTTTAGGAGTAATGAAATTAGCTAACTATACCTACCTTCAAAGTTCAAGTATAATATTATATCGCAATTTTTTGCCCTAGATTTTTTAGAAAACAAGAAAGCAATTTGGAAAAATGTTGAACCGGAAAGCCTGTATTTTTTTCCCTCGATATTGTTCACAATATTCCAACCGCGTTAGTTTGCAATATATTTAGGTACATACACAGCTACACAGATTCTATAGTCTCTGCAATAACGAATAGCTAACATTGGGTAAACCGGTAACCAATAGTTTCCTTGTTTGTCGCGGGCTACCCGCAAACAGTAGCGTGTGACGTACGTGCTAATAACAACATACTGTGATCATCAATCTGTTGTATGTTGTTGTATTGTTATGATACTAGCTGCCCGGCGCTACTTCGTTCGCGTGGTGACCTACCCCTTACCCTACCCTACAACTACCCTACTCCTAACCTACTCCTACACTACTCCTACCATACTCCTAACATACTTCTAACCTACTCCTAACATACTCCTACCCTACTCCTACCCTACTCCTATCCTACTCCTACCCTACTCCTACACTACTCCTATAAGTAAATAAAGTTATTAAACAAAAACGAAAAAAAAACCGGATACTTTTCCGGATAAACCGGAAAAGTATCCTATGTCCGTCTCCTGGTTCTAAGCTACCTCCCCACCAATTTTCAGCCAAATCGGTTCAGCCGTTCTTGAGTTATAAACAGTGTAACTAATACGCCTTTTTTATATTATATAGATTTTTGTAGTGGTGTTCTTTTTATTTCCTCCTTTTGTATTTCTATCTTTAGAACTTGCGATGTGTGTTGTATATTAGTCGATCAAAACTGTAACCATTTTGTATAAAGCCAGGGAAGTTAATTGTTTGACAAAGTGACTACCGACTTAAATTGTCCGTATATACTGTTAAGTAAGCTTATTAAGTTCGGTATCAATAGTAAAAGTAATAATTGTGTGTCTATTCTATTCTATTTTTTAATTATGGCATGTAAAGCCAATGTCAGTAATTGTTTCTCATTAGTGACAGTTGAGCACATATTCAAATCATGGTTGTCATTCTTGGACAGTTGTACGATTGTTAGATAATTATGGCTATACTATACCACGGTAAATTGACGCCAGACGCCAACACATCAAGCTACAATCTGTCAAATTGACAGGTTGATAGGGAAAATTTGACAGTTTCGGGTAGCTTCATGTGCTTGCATCTGTACCTAGACCAATAAATAAATAAAATAAAATAGATTTCCCTAACTGGAAGGAAGATAATGAGAAGGTTACTACGAAACGTCAAAAGAGTTTCCTAATTATTAAATGTTTAAATTCAGATGTCCATACAGGTTTATAGTTCATTCTGCATTTATCACCGAGTTCCGAGTCTCCGATAGAAATAATTCCTCTCCGCTCGATCTATTCACTTTACGGTTAGTACCAGCACTTCGCAGGTGGCGCTATCTATCGTCGTCAGATATTACTTAAGTTTAAGATTTATTACTTGAGTGGATTTCGTTAGGGTTTCTTTGGTGGGAAGCATGATAAATTGAACTGGATCAAATGGTTGAAAGATTATTGAATGATTATCGGAACGATATTTAGATTTTGTTATTAGATTTTTGAGGCCAGAGAGCAAAATAGATGAATAGAGAATCTCTTTGAATTTTATGGTAAGCATCCTAGCGCAGGGTTTCCTAAGACTGCGGTGGCTGCCACAAAGCGTCCGCAATTTACCATCGAATGACGTCACTGAAACGTTATTTATGAAAGTCAGTTGGTGTATTTCCCTAGAGAACGTTTTTTGACTCCGTAAAATAAAACATCAGTGTCACTACAGGCCGTTATGTGGCGGCGTCCGCTGTCGTAAGAAACCCGAGCATTAGGAATAGGGACATATAAAATTTCAGAAGGTAGGAAAATTGTTCCAATTGGTCGTTTCCTATGGAGAAGACCCACAGGAAACTTCATAGTTCAATCAACTCAGCCTATCGCAGTCCACTGCTGGACATAGGCCTCTCCCAGACTGCGCCACAGCACCCTGTCCTCCGCCTTCCGCATCCAGTCTACCCCAGCCACCTTCTTTAGGTCGTCCGTCCATCTAGCTGGGGGGGGTCCATCTAGCATTTTAAACTTCATAGTTGCTTTTTAAATAATAATTGGCATTTCCAATATTTTCATATTACAGTGTTTGGGGTATTTTGGGTGATGGTATCTGCCCTTGGGTGAAATATGGTTTGGTAATCACCAAAACATGTGTCCAGCATTGGTCGTCTTTCGGCTAAAATTATGAAGATGATAATGAATCCAGAAGACAGCTTTCTGGGAATAGTGACGCTGTAGCATGAGGTTGATGAGTGGTGTGTGATGAGGTTGATTTAGTTTAGTTAATTTATCAGCGTAATGTAGTCGTTAAGCCTTTCCAAGTTCCGCCACACCACTTGATACATCGCCTTCCGTATCCAGTGGTCCTAATTAATACCTGCAACTTCCTTGTATCGGTATTTTCTTAGTACCTATGTATGTCCGGCTCACCGTTACTGTGTGAACTAATCTCGAATAGCTTTGAGAAAAAAAAAATAAAAAAACCCGACTGCGGTAAAAAACTGAAAAGCAAAAACAAGCCCATTTTAAATTAAATAAAAGTTGGAAGCAGGCGGGACCCATTTGAATTTGAAAATATAATAAAAATGAACTGGGTCCCGCCTGCTTCCAACTTTTATTTAATTTAAAATGGGTTTGTTTTTGCTTTTCAGTTTTTTACCGCAGTCGGGTTTTTGTATTTTTTTAAATAACTTTTTTTATTTCCAGCTTTTTAGTTTACAAAATAAATGTGAAAGATTTCGCAGACGATTTAGCTCTTGGTACGTGTTTTTTACGATTTGTCACTTTGAATTACTTTTAACCATGTAAGTTGTATATATTTTTGTAATCACCTTTAAAAACCGTTTATTTTGATACCCCACTCGATAGGTTTCGAGAAAAATATGTTTTTGAAGACATAATATTGCGCCAAAAATCGGCCATTTTATATTTTTTCAATTTTGATATACCCAGTGACACTCGCGCTACCAAGACAAATCTATAGACGTATAATTTATCAAAATCCGTTCATTCGTTTAGAAGTTACGAGGGAACAAAGAAACGGACATACATATAGGTCAAACACATAACCCTCCTTTTGGGCTTCGCCGCAGTCGGGTAAAAAGGTCTTTTGTTTTGATCAAAACACTAGCAGCGCTCCGCGGTTTCACCCGCATAAGTTTCGATCCCGTGTGAATATCGGGATGAAAGTATCCTATGTGTTAATCCTGGTTATAAGCTATCTGTGTGCCAAACTTTATCCAAATCCGTGTAGTGGTTTTTGCGTGAAAGAGTAACTAACATCCATCTATCCATCTTTACAAACTTTCGCGGTTATAATATTAATTAGTTATAGTTAAGTTATAAGTTATTCGTAGGAAGTTGTACGTCATCTATTCAATTGTTTAACATAGGTACAATAATAATGGTATATACCTACCTACTTACGATAATCACACTAATATTATAAAGGCGAAAGTTTGTGAGCGTTTGTGTTTATATGTTTGTTACTTCTTTACTTTCAAACGGCTGGACCAATATTGATAAAATTTGGTATGGTGGTAGCTGACACCCTGGATTAACATAATAAGTGGTTAAAAGGTTAATAGTGCAAGCACGTGCTATCTTGTGTTATGAAGTGTGTGTAAATAAAGGTAACAAGGATAAATATTCATTATTCTTCCCACGAGCAAATTGTTGTAACGGACACTGAACCTAATTATAATTCGATTCAAATAGATGTAACGTCGACATTGCTTAAAGTATGACAATGCAAATTGGGGTAAGGGACAACTATTTTATAACAAAGACATTAGTGTAAGGCCAGTTTTATTATGATTTTTTCAAAAATAAACCATGTGATTGACGTTTATCTTATTTGAAGTGGATTTGCGGCGGTAATTACACCATATCAAGTTGCTATATTGCATAGTTTTTCAGATACATTGTTATTATGGGGCTGTTTCGAAATTTGAATCCGAAAAATCAGTAGGGTAAGGGACATTTTTCTTAAGCTAGAATTTTTTCATATACATACACCATTCGAAAGAGCGAAAAATTCTGAACAAAACTGTATACTGAACTCATTTTGGGTATTTTGTCCCTTACCTCAATTAAACCTACGGTCGACGATACAAGCTACTTTACTACACGGGATCGGAACTTATGCGGGTGAAACCGCGGGGCGCAACTAGTATAAAGATAATAAAGAGTGCGTTACGTTATACCCGAGGTCGTACAGATATTTTTTATTAAGTAATAGAGATAACGATGATTTGTTATCACGAGATAACGATGCCTATAATCCTACATGAGTAGGCTTCTTTAAATGTTTATTAATCTAAAAGCATCATCATCATCATCATTTCAGTCGAAAGTCGTCCACTGCTGGACATAGGCCTCCCCCAAGCTGGGGGGTTTTGCCATAATCGCCAAGCTTGGCAGGCGGGTTGGCGATCGCAGTATGGTATGGTGGTGGAATGCCTAGAGAACGCTGCTGCCAATTCTCCGGTATGACCCTTAGTCGCCTTTTACGACACCCACGGGAAGTATGGGGTGGTGCTATTCTTTAAGTCCGGCACCACACAGACAGCGGCATCATCCATACCAAATTTACTCAAAATAAAATAATAGAAAGAGCCTGTTTTCTCATATCAATTTGGTGGAGACCGAAAGAAAGAGTATCTACCAATTTGTCAGTTGATGGGCAAATTGTCTACATTGATCTGATTCGGTCCACCGCTCATAATGGTCCTCTTGATCTTACAAATTGTCAATTATGTTTACACGATTGTAATTAAACCCTTTGGCTTTGTCTTTTTCTAATTTTAATTAGTTATCTTCCTTTGTTAATTTAATTAACTGTACGTTATTAGTATGTTACAGCATGATGTTAATACATACCTACTTTATGTATTAAATATTTGCTTGCCATCATTACATGGCGGAATGTGTCTTTGCACAATTCTACATTAGCATCTCATGTACCTACCACATTTTATGCAAATAAACGATTTTGATTTGATTTAATTTAAAATGTCTAATTTTGTATAGAATCGATAAGATCTTCAATAGGTACGTGATATTTATACACGTTTATCGACTTATTTCACGTCATTGTTTTGGGTAAAATTACTTAAATTAGTTTTGTGAAATGTATTTTAGCTGACGATAAGGCATACCTACTTAGTACTTACGAATTCGTCGAATTCAACAGGCTTTGTCACTAGTCCCTAAAGGTTCATTAGAAAACCAGCCTCAGACAGCATCTACCTGGCATTAATGCTGAAATGAACCATTTTGACGCCGCGCAGCCTTGAAGCCACTATTGCTGTTATAACATTACTTTCACTTTTTAGGTTTCCGTACCGAAAGGGTAAAACGGGACCGTATTACTAAGACTCCACTGTCCGTCTGTCACCAGGCTGTATCTCATGAACCGTGATAGCTAGACAGTTGAAATTTTCACGGATGATATATGTAACAAGTATTAAAAACAGAATAAAATAAATATTCATGTGGGACTCCCATACAACAAACGTGTTTTTTTCGGCGTTTTTGCCTTGTAATACGGAAGTTTGTGAGCGAGTCCGACTCGCACTTGGCCAGTTTTTTATTATTTTGTGTTTCACTGTGTCCAAATAAACTTTTTTCTTTCTTTCTTTGATTGCATATTAAGTAGGTATATTTGTTTTTAATCGCAATTTTAATAGATATTCAGAAAGGTGTTAGTCATATTTAAGAGTGTGTTGCAGACTCTCAAACTAAACAACTTTCTCCATCGTAATCACGAAACCATAGTAGTCATCCCATAGATTTGGGTCGAGTAGGTATTCGCGTTTTATACGGGATAGCTTGTAATTTAATTGCGATTACGATTTTAGTCCTTAAATATTACCATACTTTGCTGATACATGCTTTATAAGGTCCCGTTTACCCCTTCGTGTCTTAATTATGTAGGATAACTAACCCATTCTTAGTAATAAACATAAAAACTTGTAACAAATAAAATAGACTCTTTTCAACACACATTCAGTTCAGTACCCGGTAGCAAATATATACAAAAGTGAACCATACACAACCTCGGCAAACTCAATACAAATTGTCAAAGCAACTTTCTTAAGACCCAAACGGACGAATTGAGAAACCCGAACGCGTAAGAAGACGAATCGAAGGTCTTATTCACATCATATTGGCCTCGAAAACCAACAATGCGTTAGTTAGACCCTTTGGCCTATGAGGGATTCGGATATCGACCGCCGTCTCCTATGTATAACATGAAAAATTGTTTGGGTTTGCGGTTGAAAAGTTTGTTATAAGTAGGTAACAATTTTATATTTATTACCTATCTTCTATAACTTATATATAAAAACTGGCCAAGTGTGAGTCGGACTCGCACACGAAGGGTTCCGTACCACAAGGCAAAAACGCCGAAAAAAACACGTTTGTTGTATGGGAGCCCCCCTTAAAAATCAATTGCCGTTCGTTAGTCTCGCAAAAACTCGAAAACGATTGTGATGAAACTTTGGTAAGTTGTTGTGTGAGCGCAGGAGAAGGTTCTTAAGCCTTAACTACAAAAAAAAAAATGAAACAGACATTGCTACTCATGCCGCAGTGGATAGTGAATCCGAAAATGTCAAAAAGGTTGAACGAAAAATTCTTTTTGATATAAAAACAGAAAGCTGGTTGTAACGAGATTTTATTTTTAGATTGCCTCGTTTTTAAAAAAAAGAGGTTTGAGGCAGAAAAGGATGTTTTACAAAACAGATTTAGTCATACGTTACCTTCTACCTGGTAGTAATGAATTCCATCAAAATGAATCACAAATGCAATGCACCAAATTGGCATTGTTTGTACCGAATTACAGTGAATAGCATTGAGTTTAAATGTGCTCAGTGTGATGTATTGCTAGCTCCAAGCTTACACATTGTACCTAACACATTACATACCCCTAATTTAGGGAGTTACTCGAGGTAATAACGTTACGTACGTTCCTACGTGCTATGTAACTTAGAGGTACATTTTAAAATAGGTACCTATTTAAAAATGTACCTAATGTACCTACCTATTTTAAAATGTACCTATAAGGTTACATAGCACGTTGGTACTTACGTAACGCATCTACATCACACTAATATTATAAAGGCGAAAGTTTGTGAGTGTATGTGGGGGTGTGTGTGTGTGTGTTTACATGTTTGTTACTTCTTCACGCTCAAACGGCTGGGCCAATTTTTATAAAATTTTGTGTGAAGGTAGCTGACACCCTGGATTAACATATAGGCTACTTTTTAGGCCGGATATTCTCACGGGATCGACACTTACGCGGGTAAAACAGCGAGGCGCAGTTAGTACATACATAAACTAAAGCCTTCTTTTAGGGAGCCTTCTTAGGGAGCAGGCAGAAACTATAGACCGCCAGCTGCTACGATCCTTACCTACCCTTTTTTTTTTGTGTGGGAAATTATCAAATTGTCTCCCGCTTTGGCGGAGCTGGGAGGGACAGACTTTTACTGTCTAAAACCCACCCGTGTTCCTTCAGTTGCCTGTGCCAGGGGCCATGGTATCTCTTTCGAACAACCCGCGACCCTGACAGGCATCGGCCCTGGCGGACCCCGTCAGTTTGTGCTGGCATGTCTTTGAGGCGCGCATGATCCTTACCTACTCTTTTACTTTGTTTACTTTGATACATCTGGTTATACACGTCGATTGAAAGTACTGACCTGACGTCTCTGAAAAAAAAATCACCATTATTTTAAAAATACTGTTTAAACTCAGGCAAAACTGAAACCTCTTCGAATTCATTTTTTATTTTTTTATTTTAGTCCCATGAAAAAGTCATCAACCAAAAAGACCAACATATCACCGCTTCCCGGTATTCAAGTAAAAGGGAGAGTGTTCCAAAATTTAAATCGCGTAACAGTAAACATTTTCTTTCTACGAAACGTGATTATATTTTGCGTTTTTCCGAACCAACCACCGATGAAATTGTGTAGGTATACGGAAAGTTATTTGTGAATATAGGGTTCTTGCTCCATTTCATCATTCCATTTAATCTCAACCAACCAGTCATCATGTATAACATTCTATACAAGCGACCCATCCATGCTTCGCACTCGTTTTACTACTTAACAAAACATGGACATCTGTAAGTTTAACCTGTGACCGCCACACGTCAAAAAATTAAAAATGGCGTCAAAGTCTGTCATGTAGTCGAACCGTGGCGCGCTGGGCACATTAGAATAGAATAGAATAGATAACTCTTTATTATGTACACCATATTAATTACAGACATAAGGTATAGAAACTGTACAAAGGGTGACACAATGGGCGGTCTTATCGCTAAAAGCGATCTTTTAAAGACAACCTTTGGATGGATTAAAAAGGGGAAGGACAGACAACTACTGCAGGTAGTCTGTGGTGTACCATTTACATAATACAATAAATACATACATAAAGCATATTATACTAATCTAAATAAATATATACATATAACATTAACAATAAACATGAAACAGGAGCAAAGAAAAATATAATGATGATGTTTAAGGAGAGCACATTGGGCACATTTTGGATTGTCATCTATACATGACTGTGGCGGTCGAAAGGTTAATATTGTTTCATTATACACATAAAGCATTCAGAATAATTCCCCTAACTACTGGTGAAAATCGCATGAAAATCCGTTGTGTAGTTCAGTAGTACAGCGCGGCAGACCGCGTTGTACTTCAGATAGAACAGACAGACACGAAAAGAGACTTAAATTTATATTATTTACCTAAAGATATGGATATTAAAGGAGCTTAGAGGAACTTGTGGTTAAGCCGCACGGGTCGATAATTCAGGTTAAGCTACGCTTGCCGCGGTTGGTCCGTGGATGGGTGACCATCTTTACATACAAGATCCTCCGTGCCTCGAAAAGTACGTTGTGACAGTCGTTACGGATCGTCAGAAGCCCGAAAGTCTGACAACCAGTCTTACCAAAGGGTTTCGTATTACCCAGTAACCGGGTTGTGAAGGTCAGATCGGCAGTCACTCCATGTAAAATACTGGTATTCAGCTGCATCCGGTTAGACTTTAGTTGGGAAAAGGCTAGGCAGATGATGACCTATATATATGGATTGTATTCAAATAGATCTTATACCTAGCCAATTTCGAAATGTATGCTACAATTCGCTTGAACCGTATATCAATGGTCCGATAACACGATACTGTAGGTACACGACTAATGCATTAGGTACGTCGCTCGACGAAGCCTTACTAATACATGTTCTAGGTGTTACACGTATATTAGTATCAGTAATTCGTAATAGGATTATTTCTAAAGCGAAATGAAGGTCGTTTGTTATAATTAGCGTATTTTTCAAACGATTTATCTTGGTCATTTTGTCGCTTATCTGGGGAGGAGGAGAATTTGCGACTAACCTGTTTGGCGCAGCGGGTCTGCCTGCGAGTAGTTTTTATGCAGATTCAAAAGCAATGTCACTGTTTTTACTGTTTTGAGAGGGAAACCAGCAATCTTCCACTAGTGAGTTGCCGTCTACGGGCAGCTGTTTTATGCCAGAGCAATGTCTCATGCGCCTATAATCTGTACGGTGTTAATACTTCCCATGACAAACTCCTTCACAAAGAACTCCTCAACTACTTTTTTTTTCCGTTTTCACACATATAAACAGACAAGGGGAAAGGAACAGAAAAATATGTAAAAATATTATGCTTATTTCTGAAGAAATCTCTTTAAGCATACGTGTCTTTGGTCAACTGAACCCACTCAGGGTTCAGTTAACCTGCGATAGAAGAGTACATAAAAAGAGATGCAGATAGACAACGTGTGTAAAAGAAAAGAAGGGAAAACAAAATACATACATATCAAAAACTAATCTAAATATCAACATGCATTAAGAGAATATACTCTTATACTTCTAAAATGGTTAGGCGTCAAACAGACAGATACAAACGGTTTTGATTGAAAAGTACGACGAACGATGTAAGAGGCGCTAGCAGGACCCTATTACTAAAAATAATAGGGTTTCGTTAAAGCTTTTTCGGCAAGCAACCCTGAAAATAAGGTTCCCAAACATCTCATAAATTCTCATCATCTTTATTTACATCTTATTTATTCATTCATAAATATTTAACGCTTCCTTTGAGTAAATAATGTGAATAGGTAAGTAAAAATAGGAACCTCTATGTCGTTCTAGAAGTGTGATAAACGAGGTGTTTTTATGTTAAGATGTGTACTTAAATATTGAACAAGTAAAACCCTCGTTGATTTATTGGTCGCAATCTCTATTATTGAGCATGAGGTACTGGGTTTATTACCAGGTCAGGCAGTCTTATTTGGTTTTTTCCATTAGGAATTTCTCAATAGCAGCTCTGCGTCTGGATTTGTGCCCGTTTGATGGCAATAGGGTCGCCCCTATTTTATAGGACTTACACATAACTTGCGAAATTTAGGTGTACACTTTTGCCTAACCTTTGGGGGAGTACTTGAGTGATGGACGTTTTGTTATGACGTAACAAAAAATAAAATTAAATATAAGACGAAGGAGTTTCATGAATACATTTGATAGCCTTGTAGTATTGTAAGACTTCTCGTATTAAACCTACCCGGCTAAAATGAGATAGTCTGTTATTTTCATCGACATTCAAATGCCAAGGACGGGCAGTGTTTGTAAATGTCAATCTGCATAAATGTAGTGTGAGACGTCTCATCATGACTAAATACGGGGAAAATCAGTTGTTGCGGTGCAACTAAGGAGAGGCTAATGCCCAGCAGTGGACGATGGGTTGAATTAATTGATTGAGAAACACGATTTGATTCTAATAAATAAATCTCTCTAATTGCACGACTCATAATGCGAAGCATTAGAGAGTGCTTTACGACTCGGACATCTATGTTTACGACCAAAAAATTTTTTTTGACGCTTTTCTGCAACTGTTTCTATTGTTATACTCTTGTTAGTACACAGAACCTACTAAATTTATATACCATTGTATAGATAATTTGATGGAGATTAATTCTATACTTTCCAAATATTGATATAATGCAGTAGAAACAAAAAAATATCAAAGTATTAAACAAAAAAAAAATCCGTCAATCAAATGAGAAACCTGAAAACATTTAGCTTGCGAAAATCTCAATTAATTGAGTCAATTTTTATTTAATAGATCCGTTTCACTCATTAGAGGATCCCTATTGAAAATGGCTCTTTTATTTGAAGTAGTTTGATTATGATTAATAAAAAACTAGTGTTTTATACGAGCATTATGAGTCGTGCTCTTTTGGATTTTCCAAATGTTTTATTCATTTATTCACTGATAGACAACGCATAACTTAAACCGCCGAGTCTAGACGCAGAAGAGTTCTTTTTTGTGTCGAAAGCCCTACACTAAGAAATGGATTTTGGAAATGTATATCCTAAAAGTGTTAAATAGGGGATAAAAGTTTGCATGGAAGTGCGTAATTTTTGCCGATGGACAATCCAATCGGGAGGAGAAAGAAGGTGGAGGGAAGTTCTGGGGATCAAACCGGAATAACTCGTATAAATTGCAGGTGGCGCTCTGTAGTTTCTCCCTACCCCATGGGAGCAGCGGTGGCCCAGAGGTATCGGCCACGACTTACGAGTTATAGGTTATGAGTTCGAACCCAAAACGGTGAAGGCGAGCATCGCGAGAAAACCGGCATGTCTTAGAACCAAAAATTCGAAGACATGTGACATCCACCAACCCGCACTGGGCCCGCGTGGTCGACTATGGCCCACCCTCTCATAGAGTGGAGGTCTGTGTCCCAGAAGTGAAAATCTTATAGTCTGATTATGCCATGAGAAGAAGATAGTAAGAAGGAAAGGAAGGAAGTTTATGTATGTATGTGGCCTGCTATATCTGCTTAACCACATTAAGAGCGTTTACGCCGTACGGCATTTCATACAAACTTTCAAGCCCTTGTTTTTCGAAATTAATGAATGGATTTTAATGAAACTTCGTGCGTATAAGCAAAATACAAAGGTCTAAAAAGTTAGTAGAGAACATTTTCGAAATGTCTTATATAAAAAAAGATAACTGGAAATATCTGTTTCTATGGAAAGTTTAAAATCGGTCTAATTTGGCTGTAATACTATTTTTCGAAAATGTTCTCTAAGTACTAACTTTTTAGACCTTTGTATTTTGCTTATACGTACGAAGTTTCATTAAAATCGGTTGATTCACTTCGAAAAAAAAGGGCTTGAAAGTTTGTATGAAATGCCGTTCGGCGTAAACGCTATTAACGAACGCGTGTGTGAATGCCAAATGAGAATAATAACAGCCGCACATGTCGATCGATCAGGTTAAGCTGCGCTTGCCGCGGTTGGTCTGTGGATGGGTGACCATCTTTACATACAAGACTCTCCGTGCCTCGGAAAGTATGTTAAGCCGTTGGTCTCGGCTGTCATTCGTGGATCTTTGACAGTCGTTACGGGTAGTCAGAAGCCCGAAAGTCTGACAACCAGTCTTACCAAGGGGTATCGTATTAGCCAGTAACTGGGTTGTGGAGGTCAGATAGGCAGCCGCTCCATGTAAAATACTGGTATTCAGCTGCATCTGGTTATACTGGAAGTCGACCCCAACATAGTTGGGAAAGGGCTAGGCAGATGATGATGTGTGTGAATGCCAAATAAATAGGCTGATTTATTGAAAAGCTACCGATTAAAAGGCTCACTAAATTGTACTAGTTAATAAATAGGCGGTGAATTCGCTACCTATTTGCCAAACGCGGTTTCACGTACTAATGGAACTAATTGTGACTCTCCCAGTGATTCTGTACATAGCAACATACATTTAGAACTATGGTTTGGTACATTGAAACACGATACTAATTAGGTAGGAATAGGCAGACGTGAAGACTAAACCTATTAATTTACATTCACGTTTCAACGATTATGAAATTCGGCACTCTAAATGGATAATACACTGGTAATCGCGTCTGTCGAACTACGTTTAGAACCTGCCTATTGCTTTTTAGGGCTCCATAACCAACGGGTGCCAACGAGAACCTATTGCTAAGCCTCCGCTGTCAAAAATAAGTTAAAAATTAAAAGAAAAAAAAACACGTTTCTTGTATGGTTGTGGTACGGAACCCTCCGTGTGCCGGTCCGACTCTCACTTGGCCAGTTTTTTACCACTACTAATTCAAACTCTGATAGAGAACTAGCAGCGCCCCGCGGTTTCACCCGCATAAGTGTTGATCCCCTGGGAATATCGGAGAAAAACTATCCTATGTCCTTTCCCAGGACTCAAACTATCTCTATACCAAATTTCATCGCAATTGGTTCAGCGGTTTAAGCGTGAAGAGGTAACAGACAGACACACTTTCGCATCTATACATATAATAAATCTGTAGAAGGGTCAATTCTGTACATTGAAAATATTGAAAAAATAAATAGCGGGGGGTGTTGCTGGATCGATACCAAACCCAAATATGTGATTAAAAAAATTTTTGTCTGTCTGTCTGTCTGTCTGTCTGTCTGTCTGTCTGTCTGTCTGTATATGCAGGCATCACGTGAAAACTAACGGTTCGATTTCGATGAAACTTGGTATAATTATACCTTATTATCCTAGGCATAAAATGGGATACTTTTTATCCTGGAAAAATACGTGGAAAAAAATATATTATTTTTCAGTTTTATTCATAGACGTTGTTCTGTAGAACCGCGAACACACGTTGCATTACCCGCAGTAAATAATTTTCCATTTCAATTTAAGAGAATACAGTTTCCTGTACCTTTGTGTTACACCATGACAATAAATAAGGCTCAAGGTCAGACCCTAGAAGTTGCTGGTGTAGATCTTACCGCGAGTTGTTTTTCACACGGGCAACATTACGTAGCTCTTTCCCGTGTGAGCAGTCCAAGAAATCTTGATGTTCATATTCCGGACGAGCTCACTAACAATGTTGTGTATGCTGAAGCTCTCAATTAACTTTCTGTCGCATTGTCACGATCACTTTTTTATTATTGCAAACTTTTCGTCACTGTCAGTAATTTACTGCTACATGCTACTTATCAAGGTCGGAATTACTATGAAAAAAATACTTACTACAGAACGCGAGCTCAACAGCAGTAGCTCAATAGAGGGATCTCCTTAATTATTATAGGCTTAGCCGTATTTGGGTCCAATAGATATTTATAAGATGTCATTGTCAGAGTTACTCAAAATGGAGAAATAAACCATCCACGCGAAGACCGACATCCGCGCGGACGGAGTCGCGGGCGGAAGCTAGTTTATAATATTAGTATGGATAGTATAGATTTCTAAATGAACACTTACCTACATCAGTAATAAGGGTCAAAAAGAATCGAACCTAGGACAGCAGAGACATCAAACTACCGAGCCTGATATCGCCAAAACAAGAGAAGTTTCTACTTGTAGTGAATTACTAAAGTATTTTTGAGACATTTCCCAAAAGCTACTATTACAAAACAATTAAAATAAAATAGAACACGTTTAACGACGTGAAAACTACACTCTAACAACAGTTAATTAAATCTCTTAATTAATGTAACTACGCACAATGGAATGTGCTTAAGGATTAGCTTTCATAAGATTAAAGACATTGTAATCTAAACTCTACTAGGCACAAATCCTTTAATTTTGTGTGGAGCCTTCAAATGGGCTTAACGATGTAAATACGTAGCATTCTATTATTTGCATAGGTACATTTATTGCTCCGTTTGGAAGGTGGTTATCGTATATACATATTACAACTGTTTATAATTGACAGATATATACGAATGTTTAAATGTGTTTTTAGTGCTAATTGTACCAATCTCATTAAATTCATAGAATTTAGGTAAATAAGAAAGGTGGGCTAAAAGAACCGTCGATTTTTGCCCTGCCACCAGATACATCATAATCATATTCAGCCTATAATGTTCCCAATGCGGGGGGGGGGGGGGACACAGGCGTCCTCTCATCAAGAGGGGGTGGGCCATAATCTACCACGTGGGGCCAAGTGCGGTTTGGTAGATGTCACATGTCTTCGAATTCTTGGTTCTAGGACATGCCAGTGTCTTCACGATGTACATAAATTTCACCAGATACATAGATAGTAAGAAAATTCTGAAAACAATCTTACGTTCCTCAGAAAATACAGTGTCCAATGTCTCAAATAATTCAAGAAACAAAAGAACGCGCTAAGTTTTAAAAAAACTGTTTTATTTTTTATACCATACAAGCCGTGTGCCAATTGTAAAAAATAATGAACTTTCATAAAAACTTTCATCCCCACTTTAACCCCTTTAGGGGATGAATCTTTAAAAATCCTTCTTTAGCTGCTCACCTTCGTTAAATAAGAAGCTGTTGTGCAAAATGGTAAGGTTGTGCTTTGTCTGGCAGTAAACCAATTTAAAAGTAATTTCACAAATTGTGCAAAACAATTTTTCGATTAACGTACCTGTTACTTTTTATCGACCACACGCCTTGAAGACCAGGAGTGGGAGGGTCAGTTGATTGATTGATAGGTTCTCAATTCAAGCTATGAACGAACTACATGGTTCGTGGAACTAGGTGCGGTAAAACGTCAATCATTTTATATTGGAGCGCGTTCTAGAGAGCTAACGGCTAGCCAGTAAAATACGATCTGTTTCTATATAAGTAGGTATGTAAAGTATCTACGTTTATGTAGTAACTCGAGTTACTCCCTAAGTGATTACTTATCTGCAGACGATTGTCTGCAGATATAATGTGTGGATTAAGATTAAAAAGCCGTAGTAGGCCTGTTGAGGTCATAGAAATGTAAAAAACAGGTTGAGGTATTTTAAACGTTTTAAAATAAACTAGCATGAATTAAATGCTTAAACATAAGATGAATATTGGAAAACATTTATTATAGCTATGAAGTTTTCATTTACTAACATAAAATTCTAATTATTATGTGATTACCTATATATCTCTTGACTTGGCTCGCGAGATTATCGACATGTGGGTTGTAGATTCGATAGATGATCACTATCATTGCGCCGATAGTCGTGACAGCCATATCAACAACTAAAGAGGTTCTCGTTGTCAGCTGGATCAAGGGCTTGATTCAGCAAGCGGTACTTCTCGACAAGGCTCGCATTGTAAGGAGGCTCCTCTCTCTGGAGCCCTGACCGCCGGTAGCTTGGACCCTGTTCCCGATACCGGAGGGCTACTGTTTTTTTTTTATATTTTTAAATGTTTTTCTGTGATTTTGTTTAGAAATATATTTAAAAATGTAATTTATTATTATTCAAAAATGAAATAAAGGAGTTATGTTACCTGCCAGCCTAGCCTATATTCCCAAATATGTTGTGGTCAGCTTCCAGTCTAAGAAGGAAAGGAGATATGATATTACATAAAATAGACTTGTAGCCAGGGCGCTGCAAGTTTTATTTTTTGTAAGAGAAGACTGTCATATTACAGCCAGTATTTTGTATAATATTGTCACCTGTTAATGACAAAACTGTCGAGGCTTGAGTCTCATTTCATGGGATCCAATTAATTATTATTATGGCTGAAACGTGGGTAATTTTAGTGAGTATAATTTTAAACACTAACCCTAAAATGCCCTTATAAACCTACGCGTTGTGCAAATAATTTAATTCCGTACGTATATCATAATTACGGCGGTCCGCGGTTTCCTACTGTAAATATTAGATTACACAGCTTTTCGCTTACATTTCGTTTACGAATCAAGGTCAAGTAAAGTCCCCTTTTTAACGTTTGCTTCCACGCGTTTTTTACTGAAATATAACAAAATAAGGTGTAAAATTATATTTTCTTTTCATAAAATTTATTACGTGCGTACCTTGGAATAAAAGTGTTTTTTATCTGAGAAAGGTGCTATGGAAGCGGAAAGATGACTTAATATCTGTTTTTTTTCTATTTTTTGGGCTCCTTTTCTTGTTATTATAAATGTAATAAGTATTTATTTCTTTCTCTGAGGATGAAAATAACTGATGTGTTACTTTCTTCTACCTTGAGCTTACAAAATGCATATTGATAAGCTGATGAATAATATTTTGGTAGAATTTTGAGGAAAATGCATGGCTTTTTTACCTTCTAGAAAATTGTTGCCCCTCCGACCCACCCCGTCGCATCGAATTACCTGCTTCGTTTTTGCTTAGTGTTATTTTATTTTAGTCCGGATCCTTAGGGCCCTAGCGTGATGTTAAATAGCCTACAGCCTTTAAGACTTGTGCTATCAAATGCAAAAAAAAGAGTTATTCCGGTCTGATCCCCTGAACCCCCCCACCTCGATCCCCTCCTGGATCAAACTCAAACTCGAACTCAAACTCAAACTCAAAGCATTTATTTCAATTAAACCTTGTACAGGCACTTTTGAATTGTCAAAATTAAATAGTCTGTCAGTTAGTCAGAAAGTTGAAGCTAGTTGCCCATTCCAAAACGTAGATCTCTATGGAGAAGAACGGGCAAGAAACTCCATGGACACTCTTTTAAATCAAGTTATTACAAAATCCTGGGTACATTATTCTTGTTGCTTCTATATGTGAGAACAATGTAAAAAGAAAAAGACAAATGAAGAAACAATTCAAAATATAAGATTAAAAATAAGCCTTGGCAGTTAAGAGATGACCAGTCTCAACCGACGGCACCCGTTCACGAACATGACGCGTGGATCAGCACCATCCAGCTCAACCATTTTGTAGGGAACCGAATAATCCAACACACGCGCCACCATCGGTGAGACTTTTAAGTGAGCATGACACGTTCTCAACTGCCATGCTCTTTCAAGTCAACAACAGAAAAAAAAAAATCATAATAAACGGAAACATGGTTCTTACATTTACAAAATTTAAAAAAAAAAATGCTTCTAAATTATACAAAACTATAGTTTGCAATTTATTTAAGATGTTAATATAATTTACTACCAAACAGGAAGAGGTATCTAATATTGCAGTATTCAACAATTAAAACTGGATTGAATAAATTAAAAAAGTTATGTTCGTAATGTCAGAAATATTGAAAAAGAAAAAGGGAAGCACCTCTTCCAAATGTTGAAATTTTAACTAGTGAGCCCATGTGCCTGTGGAGCAGGACCAGCATTAAGCCAAGCATTTTTATCTACGATATAATCATCCAACTTGTAATATGCTTGTCTACATAGTGTGCGTTTAATGCATGTTTTAAATTTCTTCTCATTTAATTGAAGAATATTGAATGGTATTTTATTATAACATTTTACACAGTAACCCATAAAAGAAGTTTTTACTTTAGACAATCTGAAACGCGGTTGATCTAATTTGTCCCTATTTCTAGTGTTAAAATTATGCCTGTCACTTATCTTACTAAAAAGATGTAGATTTTTTCGAACGTACATAATGTTTTCATATATATATTGACAAGGAACCGTCATGATGTTAATTTCTTTAAACAGTTCTCGTAGAGAATCGCGTCTGCTGAGCTTGTAGATGGCTCTGACAGCCCTCTTTTGCAGAATGAAGATAGAATCAATATCTGCAGCCCGTCCCCACAACAAAATACCGTAAGACATGATGCTATGAAAGTAACTAAAATAGACCAGTCTCGCGGTATCCACGTCGTCTTCTGTTATAATCTTTGTCATATCCACATTATGTAAGTTTACTCTTTATGACAGGTACCTAAGTACAGTCAAAAGAAATTAAAAGTTTCATGATTTACGAAATTAAATAAAGATTCTTTTTTTAATGTCTTATACAGTGGCACTCCGGGAGTGCCGACAGTAGTGGAAACAAAACACAAACAGAATACTTTGCAATCACTCCCTGACATATCGGATATCGGTACATTAAAACCGAGTACCTACATCCCGAGGACAGCCGAACACATCCGAAGCGGGTATTTTTTTAATCGTTTTTTTTTTAACAAAACACGCGCGGTGTCGCTTACGGTAACAGTAGCGCGTATCTCAAAAAATGCCCAACGCACCTAAAAAAGTTTTCAGTTCATAAATTGTTTCTGCACTGTATATTTAAATAATGAAAAAGTTTTGAAAAACTTGAAAAGATGTGCCCTATTAAAACGTGATTTCTCTGAAAGCCATCCTGTCTGAATAGCATATTTCTGGCGTAACACTTCAGGCAAGATAAACTTCACGTTCCCCGAAATTATGTATTTATAATTCACAGGCCAGGTACAGTCGGTAGGGCACGCCGCGATAGCGGCGATAAGACCCCTCTTTGAGGAGTGGCTAGAGAGGCGCCACGGCGCCCTCACCTTTCGCCTGACGCAGGTCCTCACCGGACACGGAAGTTTCGGGAGGTTCCTGCACATCATCAGGCGGGAGGAAACGCCCGGGTGTCACCATTGCCAGGATCGCCCAGAGGACACGGTGGAGCACACGGTGGAGGTCTGCCCCGCTTGGGCGGAGCACCGCCGTGTCCTCGTAGAGGCGATTGGCAGCGACGGCGACCTCTCGCGTCCGGCCCTGGTGCAAGCCATGGTCCGGGGCGAGAGGGAGTGGGAGGCAGTCACCTCCTTCTGCGAAGCAGTCATGTTAGCGAAGGAGGTGGCGGAACGGCTCAGGGAGAGAGCCTCCCGTCCCAGCCGCCGCGGGAGACGCTCCGGGCGTCGGGAGCCGCGTGACGACTCCCGGCCACCGTAGGCGCGGGCCTGCGGGCGGAGAGTAATGGGTAGCTCACCGCCCGATCAGGACCAGGCCCGTGCCGGATGGCGCGTACGTGTTCCACGCGCGCCTCAAAGAGATGTCAGCATCGAGGAGGGGCCCCTTAGGGCCGAAGCCTGCCGGGTCAGCGGGATTGTCCGAAAGGGTTACCGCTGGCCCGGAACATAAAGGGCTAAGGAAGGAACACGGGTGGGTTTTAGTCAGTAAGAGTCTGACACTCCCTTCCGCTCCACCCAGAGCGGGAGGAGTCATTTGATGATTTCCCATCCTCAAAAAAAAAAAAAAAAAAAAAAAAGGTACAGTCGGTGGCCAACATTATATGACCCACTTGAGTGATAGCGAATTTGAACCTTATCGTGAACATTTGGAATAGGTACACCGTGCAAGCATTTCGATAAATCATGTTGTTAGGCGATTTTAATCATTATATTGTTATTGTTAAGGTTGAAAGGCTAATGAGTTTCAAGATTACTAAAAAAAAACCAAGGCGAGGGTGGATGAATAAAAAAAAATATCGCGCATCAGTAACATTTTAAAGGTGTCTACGGTTAATAGCTAAATTCCGTAATTCATTTTAATAGCTGGTTGTGATTATGCGATAATGAACTTTATGAAAATATACGATATGGTTCAAATTCTTTAGAATATTGGGTCTGTCATCACAACTAAGATCGAATTTCAAAGCATATTAGAAGAGTTGAGTTGGTCTCGTGGTCACTAAGGCAGGTTGATGTTCATCGTTGTCTGCGTTCGAAACCATGAAAAACCTAACAGTTTTTTGTTAGCAATGTTTTGTTTTTAATTATTATCTATTTTTTTTCTTTTTTTTTACGAACGAAGTCGGGAAATATCTTTTTAAATGGGCAGTTTGTATAGAAATGAAACAAAATAAAAATGTTTATTAATTCATTAAAATATACATAAGTAAGATAAAGTAAGTAAATGCTCTTTAGTTCAAAATTAATACATTTTATAATATCTTCAAACCTAACCATTTATAAACATTTAAAAAAAGTCATGCTAATGGTAATTGCTTGGAAGTGTGTTATCGAGAAAACATTGATGTATAAACGCGAGAAAATGAATGAATTTGTGAAATGTTTTACAGATTTATAGCTAAATATATGAGTGAATCAACATGTTATTTAAATAGAAAATGCATTTCCATTTATAACAATAACATCACCACAGAATCTTACATTTTAATGGTTTAGCATTCATTCAATTGAGCATTTACTTATATAGTGTGTTTCAACATACTTATAAGTAGATTAGTTAGTAGCGAAGTGGCGCACCGTCTCCTTCTTTAACTTACTGTAAGCGCCTACGCATACCGCACACCATGTTCCAACACAAATCTTTTCTCTCATGTGCTCCCATGTCGATGACACGATCTCAGCCAAATTGTTTTTATTTCGCACTTCGGATGTGTCCCAATTTAAAACCATTTGACCCCATAGGTTTTCTATAGGGTTCAAATCGGGAGTTTTAGATGATGATGGCCAGTAAATAACAGTTACACCTTCTTGAGCAGCTAACCAATTTTTCACAATGCCTGCACGGTGGATGGAACAGTTATCTTGCACGAAGTAAATATCTGTATTTGGATAGGCAATTCGCACAGTCGGCAGCAGGACGTCACCATCCAGCCAGCAATGTTTTGTATAGTCATTAAGTTGCGACATGACGCGATGACGCTTTGATTACACCAAATTCATTAAAAATACTTTTCACGATTTACGTCAAACGTTTTAGAAATGTTTGTCCGCCGCAGTCACTGTTTAGGCATAGGTAGACTGACTTTTGTCACTTAAATCAATTTAGTATCCATCTACCCCACGACGTAAACTTTTACTTCATCCTACTTATTTGAGGACTTATAGTTTTTTTTTATTTACCCACTTGTTTTCCAGAAAAGTTGTTAGGCAAAAATCATATTGGTCGTTCTATAATAATGCAAGAAATAGTGTAGAAATCATAAATGAAAACAAATAAAGAAAAAGAAATTATAAAGAAATTGAAATTGATATAAGGTGGATTGTGTTTTCGAACCCACATGTTGTTCGTCGCGAATCCAGCATCGAACCGCGAAGCCACAATGACTGGTTGAGAATACGCGAAATTAAAGATTAGGTATTAAGTATGGCCGTGTTATTTAAAAGCTTTTCAACTTTAACGATAAGAAAATAATGATTAAAATGGCTTAACAAGATATGCCGGTGGGTCAGGCAATGTTGGGTGGGTCATACAATGTTGGTCACCGACTGTCGACCGTCAGTCAACAAAAGAGATAAGAATGCATGATCGTCGGATATAGTTGAAGTTTAATAAGAAACCGATGGATGTTGTTGCTGAAATTTAATTTGATAAATGAGCTGTGTGTTTTCTATTAATTAAATTAAATTTTATTCGAGAACATCCATCGGTTTCTTACTGAACTTCAACTATATCCGGACGATCCTGCATACTTATCTCTTAGTACCTGTTATTCAAGGCGATGTCTATGTTTACATTAAATATCTAAATCTGTTTAGTATTTACTTTTACCATAATCAGTCTATAATGTTCCCCCCGCTGAGACACAGGCATCCTCTTTTCGAGAGCGAGTACCATATAATCTACCACGCGGGCCGAGTGCGGATTGGTAGATGTCACAGGTCTTCGAATGTTTGGTTCTAGGACAAGCCGGTTTCCCCACGATGTTTTCCTTCACCGTTTTGAGAGCATTGGTGATGAAATTATTTACCCAAAGTAAAGCGCCTGTCAGGGTTTGAACCTACAACCTACAACTTGTATTTGGTGGCCCAGTGAAGTCGCGGCCGTTTCCACTGGGTCACCACTGCTCTCAGAATTGTTTATTTTATCAATATCCTTTCGCCTCATATTTTGGATCATAAAATATGTTACTCAATAACACAAAGATAACGTAGGAACAATAGTAAGATGCTTCAATACTATAACACAGTTTGAGGTATCTCTGGTATCCGAGATTTCTCAAAAGAATCGTTTTAATGCAGATGGAGGCTACCGACGGAGGCGATAAGCAACGCATTCCAAATGAAGCCGTTCGTATGCCTTCGGATGCTTTCGGATCATTTCGGCTTCCCAGGTTGAAATGTTCGCAGAAAATGTAGACGAAAGTGTGAAATGCTTACACAAGACTTCGTGAAGAATACGTTTTCGATTCTAAAGGGTCCGTTTCTCTTGAAGTACTCTTGGACTGTTGGTTGCGTGTGTCAACTGGTTTACAAGGATTTACGTGTTTGAGTTCGAATGAATTCGATTATGGTGTCACGTGTGATGTGATAAGGCTCCGTGCGCGTAAAAACCCGCATTTGTCGATTTCTTTTAGAATTGCTAAAAAGCTTGAAATAATTTGAACATTAAGTCTGTATGATTATAAAATACAGTTTCCATGACGTTAAACTACACTCGAGAGCAATGAATCCGGGTCACTTAAAGAATCCTAAAAATCTCGGAAACTAAAAATGCTAGGTTAATGCAATAAATTGTATTTAATAGACAATGTAATACTCCTTAAATGAAGGTATTAAAACTTCTTAGTTATTGTAAAGTTATATCATAAAAAAATCAAATTTGAAAAAGGGCCACTTTCGAAGATGGAACTACGAAATTACAGCATTTGGTTTTGCTTTTGTTTGTAATCTGTCATTTATGTGGGTACATAAACCATGTTGATAGTGCTCTATGTTCATTATTCAAGCTGAAATTATGTCACTTACGCCTGAAGAATGCACCAGAATACTTACAATGCTGGAAACCGGCCGGAGTCAGCGCGATACAGCCAGGACTGTCGGTGTGTCGCTGTCAACAGTACAAAGAGTTCTCCGACGTTACGAAGAAACTGGTTCTAACCTACGCAGACCAGGAACGGGCAGAACCAGGTGTACCACAGCACGAGAAGACCGATACTTGGTGAACACCATGCTTCGAAATCGCTTTCTCACAGGAACTGAACTCACAAATCAGTTTCGACGCCTCGGAGGAAGTAACCCAAGTGCATGGACAGTAAGACGTCGGCTTGCTGAATCTAACTTAAAACCCCTTAGACCTGCAAACGGCCCTAAACTGGAGCGTGGGCATCGTATTTCAAGACTAAGATATGCCCAGAGCCACGTAAATTGGAGTATTGAAGATTGGTCAAAAGTTATGTTCTCCGACGAATCAAAATTTATGCTCTACAAGCACGATGGAAGACACAGAGTGTATCGAAGACCAGGGGAAAGATTCAAGCAAGCATGCATCGAAGAAAAAGTAGCCTACGGTGGTGGGTCTGTACTTGTGTGGGCCGGAATTTCTTCTGAAAGTCGCACAGAGCTGGTGATCATAGAAAACGGCTCTTTAACTAGCGTAAGATATGTGGAAGAAATCCTCAATGATCACGTTGGTCCATTTATGGTCAATTTAGGTGAGGATGCTATATTTATGCATGACAATGCCCGACCTCATACAGGTAGGATTGTGAATGACTACCTTCAAGAGATGAACATTACTCGTATGGAGTGGCCAGCGCGCAGCCCGGATATCAACCCGATCGAACATGCTTGGGACGAGCTAGGCAGATGCGTAAAACAACGAAACCCTCCCCCAATCACGCTTCGTGAGCTCAAAATTGCTCTCACAGAGGAATGGGAGAATATTCCCCAAAATCGTATAAGGAACTTGGTGTACAGCATGCCAAACCGCGTAAACGCAGTAATGGAAGCACGAGGAGGCAATACGAAGTATTAAAATTCAAGAAAATCGTAATAAAGTTCAAAAATTTCATGTTTCCTATTTTTGTTTTAAGGAGAGATCAGCAGTTTTTTTCTTTATGTAATTTTGTGTTAATAAAATGTATGGTGACTCATATTTTTTTTACTTTCATTTAAGGAGTATTACATTGTCTATTAAATACAATTTATTGCATTAACCTATCATTTTTAGTTTCCGAGATTTTTAACATTCTTTAAGTGACCCGGATTCATTGCTCTCGAGTGTATTTGTGTCAGTCACAGCATCAGTTAATAGTTTCATCTCGAAAATATAGTTTAGTTTGCCTTTGATTTACTTATCTAATAAAGATATTATTAATTATTATCATAAGATAAAATTTTGATTTTGTTTGAGATAACTGAAGACTACTGTGGTTTTTAAATTTCTTCAAATGGTTTCCTAAATAATAGGGAAAAATACATTTCTGACGAATTTAAAAAATACATGGTTTTTCAACATGATTTTTCTACTAGGATATTTTGTATCGAAGTTGAAAAAAAAGTGTTCCAGTTACGTGCAAGTAGACCATAGGTATAATAATATTGATGATATTTTTTAATGCTCAAAATCAAATGTTCACGTTCGCGTAATTTTTCGGAAAGCTTGTTGCGAGTATTTGTGATTTTCCATGAACACTTAACTCGAAACATAGAACTCGGCTTTTCAAATCACAAATAATTTTATTTACAATTTTTTCCCTTTGTCATAAATAATGAACGAAATTGATCAAAATCAGTAAAAATTTTGCTCGGCCCGTTAATTTAAAGAACTTTGTTTCCTGTTTTGATGAGTTTTTTTTGCATTTCTTGAACTGGGTAACACAAGTATCGATTAGTATGATAGTTATTTCATCACCAAGCTAACACTAATAACAAAAAAGCCTTAATTATAATTTGCAAGCTAACAGTAAAATATATATATTATATACAAGCATAGCTATAATTACCAGAACTTTGAAATCTATTTTAAATGATTATTTGAAATTCTGACCCTGAGGGGATCAAATGGAGTTCTAGATCGAATATTGTTAGGCTTTACACTTTAATTAGAATTACTGAACCTAGTAACCACAGTGTACCGTCTGATCATTAGTTACTAGGCTCACCGTTTCAGCTTCATTATTAAGGTCACAGCACACGTATCAAACCGGAAAGGGATCGGCACCGTATCAACTTGAGCCATTCAGTATTCTTTGTATGAAATTCCCTACTGCAACCCACACTAATCGGAATCGTTGCGGCTCGTCGTCCCCGCGCTTACGGCTCGTCGTTCCCGCGCTTACGTCTCTCCATACCCGAGCTTACGTCTCTTTGTCCACTCTTGCCCCTCTCACCCCTCCGGCCTGTCTGCTGCACCATCAACCAGCGGTCCGCGAGCCGTAAGCGCAGCGTCGCCTAGCCGTAGCCGAGTCGACGTGTCGGAGCTTCTAATCCGCTTTGGTTACGTGGTTACATTAGGTTGAAAGCTGTTTGATGGCGAGGCGAAAGGCGATACGGTGCCGATCCGTTTCCGATTTGATACGTGTGTTATGACCTTTATTTGTATTATTATACAGGCTGTTTTAATTTACTCGTAAAGCTTTGCCGATGTCCAGGGTATCTCCAACGCCCATACCTATAAAAAAAACTATTATTTTAAGCAACTACGCGCCACATGAGGGCGGGCGCATGTCCCGCCATATTTTTTTTTATTCACCGATGTAGTAGCAGTACATCAAGCTACCCGAAACTGTCAAGTTCGCAATCAACTTTGAACTTCATGCTTTAGCGATAAAGTTGAAAATCTATTAAAGAAATTTGACAGATTGTAGTAGCTTGATGTGATTGCGTCTGCTTCACAGACATGTCTGTAAAGTTTCACAATCTAATTTATTTTAACTCCATACCTATTTATGACGACCAAACATCTTGATCCATTTGAAACCCAGTATTTTATATTTCAGACGTCAACGGCGCTTATCCTTCTCCTTCACTTATCTCTTCACACAGTCGACGAAGGGCACGCTATAAATCCAAGTAAGTATAAAAGTACTCTCACTTTGTTAGCTTATTATCATTTTGTTTACTGCGACCGTAATTTGTAACTTTTGTGGCATAATAAAGGGGATTTTCGCTTCTTTGAATGTCATAAACCTTAATCTCAGGGCCTTAAAAATGTCCGTCCATCTGGATGGGATTAAGTTTTTTCTTGGATATCGTTATTCGTTTGGAATAAACCGAGCAAAGCTGATGATGTAGTTTAATGGGGTATTTAGTCCGTGAAGGTCAAAAGGTTTTTATTTAGGTCAAAGACTAACTAAACTTAAGACGACACGCTGAGTTTGTTTGATCTTTCTTCTCAGAGTAGTCAGATAAAACGCCGACATCGTTTAGTTTTTTAAATAATTATTATTATAATATGATTGACGTGTAAAAGTGTTTGTACAAACCTACTTACCGAAATAAAATTATTTATCACTAAACTGTCAACAAAGTAGGACCCCAAAATTTTTATTTTTACTCTTTCACGTTGTTTTTTTTTATACCGTTTGAGCCAAGTATTTTTTTAGGCCTTCCACGGTGCAAGTGAACACTCCAGGACCTAGGACACTCCAGTAAGTGGGGCATGGTCTGATCAGAAGCACCGCAGTCGCACTGGGTGTTGAAACATAACCAGCCTATAAAGGGGCACAGACCTCCTCTCGGTGAGAGGGAGTGGGCCGTGATCCACCACTCGCGCCCAGTGCGGGTTGGCAGATGTCACATGTCTTCGAATATTTGGTTCTATGACATGCCGGTTTCCTCACGATGTTTTCCTTCACCGTTTTATGAGCAGTGGTGATGAAATAATTTACACAAAGTAAAGCGCCTGTCTGGGTTCAAACCCACAACCTACACTGGGTGTTGCATGGGTAATAATAAAATATTTTTGTTATAAATAAAAACCCATTCTTTTTTCGTTTTAAGGTTATATGATTGAGTTATGTTTTAAATTGCTCAATTTACAATCAAAATGAAAATCTTTTCATTCAGATTTCAGTATCTACCACACTAATATCATTTCAGCTTGAAAAAGAAAAAAAGAAAATAATGAAAAATGGGTTTATTTGAGGCATATCGCTTTAAAAGATGCCAAATACAATTTGATTAAAAGAACGTCGAGTTCATTATATTTTTCCGTCAAGCAATATTGGTTATTTAAATTAGTGTTTTATTGAAAGTATCAGTTACTTTCTTTTTTATCAACAGGGCCCTATTAGTCTAGTTGACTAAGTAATATTCAGCGAAAAAAACAGCTGATATTCAGTTTTTACTCGTAAGCGCTATCGAGCGAAAATTGTTATTTTGTCGTTTTGAAAACTTGCCTGGACGCGGCACCCTGCCAACTAGCAAAGTTGTGTTGATTGACATTAGGCGAATATCAATCTCGCTAGCCAAAATAGTAAAGCATGGCTGGTCATCTTTGGTGCAATGGGTCCAACTTGGTTTCTAAGACACTTGCTTTTAGTAGAGCAACAATTGAGGATACACCAGTTTTCTTAGAACAGTTTCTTTGACTTTGTGCTCAATTTCTAGTTTGTCATAGCTCTAAATTCTGCTACACAACTTGATGTCTCAAAAAGTATTTATTTGGAGGTTTATACGCGTCCCGGCAGACCGAGCGCGGTAACGAACCGGATTTACGTTTATCGATTTTCTATTGAGCAACTCTTGCTTCAGACTTATCCCCTAGTGAAATCAATTTCATAGCAAATCAAGCTATACAAAAGTAAGAAGTCAATTCTGAAATTGATACAAATCAACATTTTGAAGATAATATACAAACACCAAAAAATCGAATAGATGTCATGTCAGTGATTGAAGTTAACATCAAAGAACATAATTCCGACCCAGTGAAACATCAAACAATCATTATTTCAAACAGCTCCTTCAATAAATTTTGTGATGTCAAACGAGATTTTACGATCCAATTTTGTCTGGATTATACTCTCATCAATGTGAACTCTTTTATTGCTGACATAAAAGTCTCGTAGGAATCTTTCAATTCGATGTATCGCAAATATTATGACAGGAACTAGAGAGTTCTGGTCCATTGTCAAATAAAAAAGGAATTATTATTATTGATATGGCTCATTCTCGCGGTTTTCTATTGATTAATTGTGCACATATTTTGACTAAACAATGGGACTGATTTCCAGTTCAACAAAAACGCAAACCAAAATAACAACAAAAAGTTATGCAGATTACGCTCTAATTCGGGTTAGCCTCAAAATCCTAATGGATATTACAATTTTATGTACATATTTCCACTTTTTTCCTGCGCTATTCAAACGCAATAAAGTTAAAATGCAAATCAAATAAACACGCACAAATTTCTGCATTCAAAATAAACGCGATACAATTTAACGGGATAATGCAATTAAAGTTTTAGTGGCGATCAACAATGTTCATTATTATGAAATGTGTTTATTAACGTTCGTTTGAATGATTGACGTCAATTAACATGGTTCGCATTTTTTTTACCATAAAAAAATACTTGATCACCTAATTTTATTCAGAATTACCACATGGATGTGCAGAAGCATCAAAGTAATATTATACAACAAAAACTTGGCTTGCTTCGAAATTGCAGAAGTTATACTTCTTGTGAACCAATTACTGGTCCCAACATGGACAAGAACTACAGACCAAGCGGTGGCAGACGCGACTCTATGTCAGACAGTACCTATATTAGATTGTCATCAGTGACAATGTCATGTACTTTCTGGCGTTAGTCCGTGCCCGTCACTTCTTCGGTCTGATTGGCGCTTAAAGGTAGAAGTCAGACCTATTCAAATAGAATCGCCAATCCATTTTGCATCTTTTGTATACCAGCCCGCGATATCAGTGAGGTAATTGCGTAACACACTATCAGTAGCAATGTCTATAATTTTGACAGTAGCAATGGCTATAATTTTGACAGTTCAAAAACATTAATTGTGTTATTTACGTTGTTGAGCAGTCCAAATTGTTAAACTTATAAGCAATCAAACGGGTTACCAATATTATATTATTATTAATTGGTTATAATGATTCAGATTGATTATGGCACCTACTGATTCGTTTGAAATATTCAAAGTTATTAATTCATTGAAAAACACAAACAGCGCCAGTTATGAAAAGTCTTAAAACTCATAGCAAACAATATTGCTCCAGTGCTAAGCTATATAATCAATTTATGTATAGAAAATGGACACTTCCCAAGTAAGCTACAAATGTCATTAAAACCATCTCAAATTACTGCCCAATAGCTTTAATTCCAATAAAAAGTGTGAAAAAGTTACTTATAATTCTCTTTATTCTTTTCTTGAATCAAATAATATACTTGCAGAAGAACAATATGGATTTCGAAAAAATAACTAGACTAAGGAGCGTACCGGCAGCAGCGGCGGCGGCGTATGGGCAGCAGCGTTCTCTATTTATTCCACAATCATACCATACTGCGATCGCCAACCCGCCTGCCAAGCGTGGCGATTATGGCAAACCCCCCCCAAAATTGGGGGAGGCCTATGTCCAGCAGTGGACGTCTATCGGCTGAAACGACGACGACGAGAAATATAAACAAAGCAGTATATGAGTTATTCTCTAAAATTGTTCTGAATGTTGACAAAAAATACCTATTGCAGCACTACTAATGGATATGTCAAAAGCATTTGATCATGTAGACACCATGATATATTATTAAGCAAGTTAGAATGCTATGGCATTAGAGACAACAAGTTAAAATTGATTGAAACGTACTTAACTGGCCGAAAACAAGTGACTGTCATAAATAGGATTTGCCCAAAGACAAAAATAGACATTGCGTCTATATGTCTTCAACTAGATTAACAAAATGTGGAGTTCAGCAAGAAAGTGTCCTTGGGGGGGCCCAAGGACACTTTCTTGCTGAACTCTGCTATTCATTTACATAAACGATTTACCAAAATGCACTGAACATCAAACTATTTTATTTGCCGATGACAGCACAGAATCGTGCCATGTAAATATACAAAAACATATGTAAATTATATAAACAGTTCCCTACAAAATATTATGAATTGATTAAAAATAAATAAATTAAAGATAAACCCAGATAAAACAAAAATAATGTCATTTTATCAACGGACAAATCAATCACAACTAAATGTCACTTATGAAAATATAATAATAGCAGACACCAGTATAGCCAGGTTCTTGGGACTGCATTTAGATAGTCATCTATCTTGGAAATCTCACATTGAAATTATCTGCAAAAAATTAAATCAATACTCTTATGCACTTTATAACTTGAGAAAAATTGTAAAGAAGTCCGTCGTGTTAGTAGCGTACAATGCCTACGTAACATCTACTTTACGCTATGGAATTATATACTGGGGAAATTCTACAATTTTTAAACTTTCTAAACTCGTCGCTTTCAGGGTACATAAAAAATGTTTACGATCTGTCTTCAAGCTAAAATCAACTGACAGTTGCTTGCCATTTTTTTAAAAGTTACTAACCCTTTCATGTTTATATATTTATGAGACAGCAGTATTCGTGAAATCAAACTTACAACTATTTACAACACTGAAGTCGAAACGTCGAAACTATAAGATTTGCGCTAATACACACAACACAGCTTTTTACACAAAAAGTTTTCTAGGTATGGCACCCAGATTGTACAATAAAATACCGAAGTCTTTAAGAGCAAAACACGAGCTAAATGCTTTAAAAAAATGTTTAAATAATTTCCTAACTCAAAAGGCATATCATTCCATTAATGAACCTACAAGATAATGATAGATATGTGGATAAATATGTGCGGTAAGAATTAGTTTAAATGCACAGCATTTAATCTGTGGTTTTGTTTGTCAGTTGTAAATATATTATTATTTAAAATGTAGTATTACTAATACATGTGAATTTTTATAAATGTTAAATGTTACTACGTTTTTAACATTTTAAATGTTTTTTTTGTAAACTTGATAGTGGATAGCTTAACTCTGTTAGCTTGTAATTTAATCTTTAACAAAAAATTTAATACTAAATTGTAATTTCGTATGCTTAATATTTGTACGCCGTTAACGGCAAAACATCTCTGTACCTATTCTATTTCAAAAACCTACTTTTACACATATGTTTAACAAACAAAAAACTTTGACTTTGAAATTGATAGTGTGTTACGAAATTAGGATGCTGGATATCAAAAAGTCCTGTTATAAATTCCACTTGTGTGAGAACTTTAACCGCAACACGTTAATTCCAGCTCTAGGGGTGTCACTGTAGTCATATCACTCGTAGTTAAAGGAAAACACTCGTAAAAGCTTTATGTTAATAGTCCTTGCCGGCGGCAACGGGTGTATGTAAGCGCGACACAATGTCAACGTGTTCGTACTAAAATGATTACGTGCGCATGGCTCCATCGATTTCGGTAGATTACCCTTGCGTTTGATTATTGAAATATAATTATAATTATATGAAATACAATTATCATAACTAAATCCAATTGGATTTAGTTATGATAATTGGTAATGCAAGAGGGGCCCGTGGCTAAATAATAACAGCCGCACAGGTCGATCGATCAGGTTAAGCTACGCTTGCCGCGGTTGGTCTGTGGATGGGTGACCATCTTTACATACCGAGACCCCTCCGTGCCTCGGAAAGCACGTTAAGCCGTTGGTCCCGGCTGTCATTTGTGGATCTTTGACAGTCGTTACGGGTAGTCAGAAGCCCGAAAGTCTGACAACCAGTCTTACCAAGGGGTATCGTATTACCCAGTAACTGGGTTGTGGAGGTCAGATAGGCAGTCGCTCCATGTAAAATACTGGTATTCAGCTGCATCCGGTTAGACTGGAAGCCGACCCCAACATAGTTGGGAAAAGGCTAGGCAGATGATGATGATGAATTGGTAATGCAAATGGCTTAGTTAACGGATTACTTAATGAATATTACGAGCTTAAGTATCGACAATAAGGCTATAAGCCTCACTGGGACACCATGCCAGCAAAATATATACAGCTTTATGGTGGGTATCGCACCAGGCGTCCAATCGGCTGCGCAACCAACCATACATTTTTGGCAGTGCGACCATGGTTGTGCCGCCATTTGGTGTTCTAGTGAGATAGGGCTCTAAGCATTAGTGTACCGTGGTGATAGCTTGTCGTTTCAAACACTTTTTTGTTGTATGTAAGCAATAAACAACCGCTTTGCTAAAACTGCTCCGAGAAAAAACATCGAAGAAAAATCTAAAGCACCGGATCATCCCGATATAATATTCAGAAATATCATTTCCTCCCAGACTATTATGCTAGGTAGGGCGTCAGAAAAAAGCGAGATGTTTTCCCCAAAAATTATACCGCAAATAAATTCGGTGTAACGCAACTTTATCTTCAATTTTACTCAAAATAACGTCTTGAATATCTCATTTGACACCGTGGAAGATTACGGTGAACTCGTAAGTCGGCGCCAGAGAATTTTTACATAAAATATTCAGCATTGCTAAAGCCCCGAATCGCGTGCTTTATTCGTCACCTCTTTTTTGCCTGTTTATTTGTTCCCTCTGTTTCATTAAGCATTGTCGTTATAGCTTTTATTATATCGTTGAAAGGTAATTATGCTGTACAATGAAGGCTTTTGTGTTTTTGTTATTTCATTTCGAGTTGGCGAATGTCACATGTTTAGGACAATGGGTTATTTTTTTTTGGGTTATGTGTTTTTTTTTCTTCGAAATCACCTTTTTGTTGGTCCCCATTGTGTGTGATTTTCCCTAAATAAACTGGGTTAATGTTTTTAATACGCTATATAAACTCACAATCATAATACTGCGATGATTTTATCTTTAGAAGATTCTATACATATACCTATTTTACATATTCTCAAGCAAAATTTGCGGCGAATTTGAAGCTTTATTATAATGAATATCTTCTATACCCTGACTTTGATGGGCAAAGTTATTGGAATGATGAAGAAAATAGATTACCTCGTAAAGCCGCCCAGATGGCAAATAAGTTCCTATTTGAGGGAAATAAGGTGATTGAACATAATTCTTATCTTCGATTCAACCTAAATTTCAGAAAGCCTTTTATAAAATAGAAAGGTGAGAAAAACTTCTCGACGGTTTGAAAATATGTAATATTATTATTGTTGCTTTTCGATACAAAACTATCAGCAATATAATCATAATTGTTGTGTTTGTAGGTCTAAATACGAGACGATTTTGCATGTGTGCGTTCCATTAGTATTAATAGCTAAAAACTGTTTGTACGCGTCAGTAGAAATAAAACCTTAGCCGCATCACCACGTATTTTTCATTATAACTCCCTGCAGACCAAAGTGAACTGTATCTACAAAACATATGGTCGAATTTCGAGCCGGACATCTGTGTTAATTACAACGTTCTATTCATCGAGTGCGACACAAAAGAACCACATTCCTTAGATAAGAAGCCAGCTGCTAATGAGTTGTTTGTGTGGATTTGAAGTAAAATTAAATTGACTGTGAATTACCTGTGTATTCATATTACGTTATCGTGAGTATTTTAGAAGAAATTACGATCCTAAAATCTACGATTGGACATTACAAATATGTCTACACCAGAACAGTGTTTATTGATACTTGAAGATACTGCAATGTTACTGCAAAAAGCGCAAACAAATCTAAAAAAATGCCCTAAACAGCGACTTACCAAGGGTTATATAGAAACACGTATACAATCAATTAATGAATACTGGAATACGTTCAGAAGCGCTCATCAAGAACTCGTCAAATGTGTCCCGAAGGAGAAAAAGTCTGACTTATCGTATTTTACCAACGAAGATTATTTTATTTATGAAGATCTATATTCATGTTTACTGGCCGATTTGCGAGATTTATTATCCACATTTTCTCATATAAAACCAACGGAAGCAAGCTCATTCATAGAAGGACAAGTTAAGTTACCGAGAATTCAGCTGCCTACCTTTTCCGGAGTGTACGACGAATGGCCAGCGTTCAGAGATTTGTTTATCTCTTTAGTGCACAAAAATACGTCGTTGAGTAATGTACAGAAACTACATTATTTAAAGAGTAGTATGACTGGCGATGCCCAGGTTCTCCTGAAAGACATTCAAATCACTGAAACCAATTATGAGCAAGCTTGGAACACACTGAGCACACGATATGGAAATAAAAAAATTATAGTGAATTCTCTTTTGAAAAAATTATTTTACCAACGGAAGATTCCCAGTCAAACTGCCAACCACATCAAATCTTTATTGGACGTTACAAATGAATGTATCAACAGCCTAAAGAATCTTAAGGTTTCAACTGACTCTTGGGATCCAATAATTATATTTCTGACAGTTCAGAAATTGGACTCAGAGTCACATCGAGATTGGGAAGAGTTTGCATACCGGGAAGATATGGATGAGCTGCCGAAATGGGAAGACTTAGTCAAGTTTTTGCAAACAAAGTTTCGTACGCTCGAACTCGTTGGCCCTCTTTCAAAGGAGAAACCTGTATCTAAAGGTACTGCAGTGTACATAGCAGCGTCAGAGACTACACCATTGCGAGATTGCATACTATGCGAAGAAAATCATACTTTAAGCCACTGCAGGGAATTTACGAAACTAGAACCAAATGAAAGATGCGAGGTTGTGAAAAAACATAATCTTTGTTTCAATTGCCTTGCCGCCGGACATAATGCGATACGTTGTCGATTGAATATGAATTGTCGGAAGTGTAATAAACGTCACCACACCTTAGTACATTCAAGCGCGCCAGGGTCCGCCCCTGACAAATCAGATACGATTCAAGCAAATCATAGTGAAGTTCAAGAGGAAACAATCTCAAATGATACCGTCCCTGAAGTACCAAAGGTTGAGCTATCGTCCTTTATTACAACACACACAGCCACAGCTCTACTGGCTACTGATCTTGTACCAGTGCGAGATGAAACCGGACGCGCCACCTTGTTAAGAGCCCTAGTGGATCAGGGTTCACAGGCCTCGTTTATCAGTGAACGAGCTGCCCAAATATTACGCCTCAAAAGGCGGGAATTGAAAAATTACGGGAATTGGTTCAACCCAGACTGCAGTGAAACACGCAGCTGACATCGAGATTTTATCCCAATACGACGACAGTTTCAAAATTAAAACTAAAGCGTACATAATGCCAACGCGACTCACTGCGCAACTACCTTCACAAAGATTACCTACCAGCAACTGGGCACACTTAAAGGGACTAGGCCTAGCAGATCCTGGATTTAATCAGCCAGGACGTATAGATATATTGCTAGGTGTTGAAATCTGTGCCCAGATCTTAAAAAGTGAAATAATCAAGGGCCCACCAGGCACACCATGTGCACAAAATACCAGCCTGGGTTGGATCCTCTTCGGGAAAATTCAAAGCAACAAGAATGACCATGACTTTACTGTCATGCACCTTAATCTAGACCTGAATTCCATGTTAAAAACAATGTGGGAACTTGAAACTGAAGACAAAAGTATACTTACCTTAGAAGAAAGAAAATGTGAAGAAATATACAAGGCTACACATTCCAGAGCAAGTGATGGAAGATATATAGTGACATTACCTAAAAGGAAAAGTGAAATACTATCAACAGAAGGACAAACCAGAGACATAGCAATGACAAGACTGTACCAACTAGAAAGACGTTTTGAAAGGAACAACCAGTTAAAATTAGAGTACGTGAAAGTAATGGAAGAATACAAACGGATGATATACATGGAAGAAGTGCCTAGGAATGAAATAGAGAATCCATCGGTATATCTGCCACATCACGCAATAGTCAAACAAGAAAAGGAAACAACAAAGGTTAGAACAGTATTTAATGCATCACAAAAGGGAAGAAACCGTATATCCTTAAACGAAGAACTATTAGTTGGTCCGCAATTACAAGAAAATATGAGAAGTTTAATAATCAGGTGGAGAATGAAGAAAGTGTGTTTTGTCTCGGACATTCAAAAAATGTACCTCCAAATTTACGTCAGCAAGGAAGACAGAGACCTTCAAAGAATTCTTTGGCGTAGTCACCCCCAGGATCCCGTAAAAGATTACAGAATGACGAGAGTCACATTTGGCACCGCGTCTGCTCCTTATTTAGCTGTCAAAACCTTACAACAGGTAGCTGATGATGAAGGTGAGAACTACCCTGACGCGGCCCAAGTGATAAAGGAAGACTTTTATATGGATGACTTGATGTCGGGGAAAGATACAATACCAGAAGCTATTAAACTAGCCAAAGAAATTGACACTATCTTAAGAAATGGAGGCTTTGTACTTCAAAAATGGTGTTCAAATAGCGCGGAATTCCTAAAACAATTTGAGCCTTCTTTAAGAAGTTGTCATGCTAATGTAGATATCACTATTGATGGCACTATCAGAGCCCTTGGCTTAAGCTGGAATATGGGAAAGGATGTTTTTCAATATAAATTAAACTTACCCCCTCCAGCTGAGAAGATCACGAAAAGAACCATTTTAGGAGATATTCAAAGGTTGTTTGATCCGCTCGGCTGGTTGGCACCTGCTATATTACCTGCAAAGCTGCTTATTCAAAGGCTATGGCTGCAAGCCATTACATGGGATGAGGAGGTTGACCGAGCAATAACGGAGGAATGGCTTACCTTAAGAAGTAGCTTGCATAATATAAATAGCTTTGAAGTTAAACGATGGCTACATACCCAGTCAAATCTAATGCCGAACGTTACAGTCCATGGTTTCTGCGACGCCTCAAATAAAGCCTATGCAGCGGTAGCCTATATTCGTGTGCGTGAAGACAATGGTGAAATTAAGACCAATATAGTAGCAGCTAGGACTCGTGTAGCACCCATTAAACCTGTGTCGTTGCCACGTCTCGAGTTATGTGGTGCTGTCTTGTTGTCTAGACTTTTGAAGCAAGTAAAAGAAGCCACTAGAATACCAGCCAAAAATGTCTTTGCCTGGACGGACTCCACAATTGTATTGTCCTGGCTGTTTGGAGACCCTATGAGATGGCACACCTTTGTAAGAAACCGGGTCGTCGAAGTCCTAGATAACGTCGGAAATAACTGGTACCATGTCGCCACACAGGAAAATCCTGCGGATCCAGCTTCTAGAGGAATGTCGTTGATAAACCTTAAAGAAAATAATATGTGGTGGGAAGGCCCTGAGTGGTTAAAGAGAGACGATATACCTTACACTAGACCTAGTAACCTGCTTACTAATCTAGAACGGATACAAACCGTTCAAATTAATATGAAAATAGAAACCGAAAGCTCAAGCCACCTTATTTCTAAATTTCATGAATTTGAAACCCTGACTGAGCTGTTGAAGGCAGTTACTTACTGTAAACGATTCCTGAAAGGCCGGAAAGTGGCGGCAAAAGATATTGCGATGACTACAAGTGAGTTGCATGATTCTTTGAAAACTTGTATAAAGATAGTTCAGAAAAATAATTTTGAAGACGAGGATGGCAAACACCCAATGATATTGGATAGCAACAATGCCCTCGCTGCTCTTATAGTAAAGGACGCTCACTTAAAAACGTTACATGGGGGAATACAATTAATGCTGGGCTATTTACGTTCCAAATTTTGGATACTGAGAGCCAAGAAGTTGGTAAAAGCTAAGTTACATAAATGTTTAATCTGTGCTAAACTATGTGCCGCAAGTAAAACCCAACTGATGGGAGATCTACCTAAGGTCCGAGTGACACCTTCTCGAGCCTTTTTGCATAGTGGCGTGGACTTTGCCGGACCCTTTCAGGTTTTAATGTCCAAGGGCAGAGGAGTCAAGACCTCTAAGGCATATGTATCTATCTTTATATGTATGTCTACGAAGGCTATCCATTTGGAACTGGCTGGAGACCTTACCTCTGAATCCTTCATTGGGGCCTTTCGGAGATTTGTTTCTAGACGTGGAAGATGTACCCATCTATGGAGTGACCAGGGTCGCAATTTTGTTGGCGCTAATAAGGAACTTGCTATTGCCTGGAGAGAAGCCCAATTACAAGTTGACGGACCAATTGCTGAACAACTTGCACTGGAAGGCACACAGTGGCATTTCATCCCTGCTTATAGCCCGCATATGGGAGGTTTATGGGAGGCAGGTGTAAAATCATTAAAATACCACCTGAGAAGAGTGCTGACTTCCCATTTAACCTATGAGGAGATGTCTACCCTGCTATGCCAGATCGAAGCCTGCCTTAATTCGCGGCCATTAAGTCCTATTGATGAAGCTGAAACAGATGACATTACACCATTGACGCCAGGCCACTTTTTAATCGGCGAAGCTCCCATAACGATTCCAAATCCTGACTTAACCGAAATATCTATGCACCGGTTATCCCGTTGGCAGCATATGCAACAACTGCTGTCTCACTTTTGGCGGAGATGGCAAAGTGAATATTTATCTCGTTTGCAGCAGAGACCTAAATGGCTTAAACGGATCCCTGAACTAGATATTGGACACATTGTTCTGATTAAATATGACAATTTGCCTCCGGGCAAATGGATGTTAGGTCGTATTGTCGATAAACACCCAGGCGCCGATGGCGCGACTAGGGTTTACAGCGTTAAAAGTGGTGATAACGTAGTTCAGAGAGCTATAAATAAACAATGCCCTTTACCGATAGATAATGCTGATTAATAAAATTTATCTACATAACCAATAATTCTTTTATGATCAATTTTCTATTTATGTTACTATGGCGACATTAGAATTAACGTTGTTGGAAATTTTAGTTTGTATCCATGTAGACAGATATTAATTTGATTATCAAAGGACCTTTATAGCCCTTTGGTGGGCGGGATGTTGTGTTTGTAGGTCTAAATACGAGACGATTTTGCATGTGTGCGTTCCATTAGTATTAATAGCTAAAAACTGTTTGTACGCGTCAGTAGAAATAAAACCTTAGCCGCATCACCACGTATTTTTCATTATAACTCCCTGCAGACCAAAGTGAACTGTATCTACAAAACAATCAATCAATGATGAGATATTTTATATTCATCAAGTTCATTATATTGAGTCAATGTAGAAATGACTGTCAGTTCTAAATTGACAACGTAAGTAAGTAGTTGACGAAGTTTTGCAAATAATTTGAGCTTTACTCTAGTTCCTTTGATGTAAAGAAAAATATAACTGTGTTACTTATTCTTGAATTTTACTGTCCTTTACACAAAAACTAACATTAATTTAAAATACAGGTACTATTAATATAATATTTTTGAGTCTCTGTACGTCTCTTGGAATGGGCAACTAGATTCATCTTTCTGACTGACTGACCCCTTGACAATTCAAAAGTGCCTGTAATTGGTTTAATTGAAATAAATGCTTTGATTTTGAGTTCTTAAGAATTTATTTGATTTCCCAGGTTGCACGTGTATCCGCTACACGTCGACGTATGGCAAGGAGCGCGGCACGTTCAGCAGCCCCGACTATCCGCGCCCTTACCCACCGCGGATCGACTGCCTCCTATACACCTTCGTCGCGGCGCCCCACGAGATCGTCGAGCTCGTCTTCACTGACTTCGACATCTTTAAAGGACATCTTGAGTAAGTCTAAAATGTTATTTGGTTTAATGAATAGAGACTGGATAGTAGTGAGCTGATGATAAAGAAAATTAAACACAATGACGTTATTAATCTCAACACCACTACCAACAACAGGATATCTGGTTTTCACATACCTGTGTCCTGTACCTAAAACTTTTAGATCGAATGATTTATCGAATTTGTCATCGAAAAATTAAACATCATACAATCAATTCGTTGCAGAGTTGTAATTTAATTCTGATTGATAACATTGCGACATTATATAATATATATCTTGGTTCAATTGACAAACAAATGTAAACAAAAAAAAAACTCCGCAGAAAGTGTTTTCGGTTTGTGATGTGATACTGTAAACAAAAATCGCCGTTATGGATACAAAGCACATAACTTAATATATTTATGGGGCAGTTACGGTTTTGTGTCCATCCATCCAATAAAAAAGGCAAATTCATATCAACGAATCAATTGTTTATGTCGTGAAGTCGAATGTTACAACTTCAACAATGTTTTGCACACAATATTTCGCTTCAATTTACGAATAAATGAACGTCAAATTTTAAATTTTCCATTACGTGGTAATCTAAACCCAGTATTAGGGCTGGCTACCAAAACCAATTTGTGGGTAGACTTAGGAGTGACCAGTATAAATTGGAATTTAGATCTGCAGTATTGCCAAGATATTTGAGTTTTCTTTATTTGGTCAGTGTATTCAGTACTTGACTGGACTTTTGATGACTTCTAGTAACTATACAGACATTGTAATAAGTACAAACTTTATAATAATACATTGGGCAGTGCTATGTATAATCATATTAACTCAAAAGTTTTGCATCCAAACACTATTTTCCCAAATTAAACAAAAGTTATCCCCTAAAAATTATTCTTGATCATGCGTCATTATGCAGAAAAAAGAATATGTACCATATTATATATATCATCTACATACTTCAAAGTAATTCATTAGCTCATTTGCCTCTTTAACGTTATCCAACGTTCACGAAACTAATATACTCTACGCATGTTTTACATTCTCAGATCATCAAGAAAATGGCCTGGCTCATTAACTAAATGAAAAGGGCGCAAACGTGGAAAATTACTGCCTTAAAAGTTAAACTTGACAATACCCAGCCTACGAGCCCTAAGAAATGAACGTCAGAACGCATTTACATTTTCGTCACATTTGTAGCAATAAAGTTGCCAATGTAAACGTTTGAAGACAGCAGTTTGGGAGCGCAATAATGCTCATTTAAGTGTAAGGAATCCCTGAATACGCAACTTTCAAATTATACGACCGGGTTTATTATTGTTCGTGTTTTTACGTCGTTCTCTTTAGAAATAAACATTCGAAAGAATAGCGTCGCAAATCGGCTAATAGATTGAGTAAAAAGTTGTTGAGGTTATTATAAGAGTGAACAAGGTGTAATGATGTTACCAAAAATTTTTACGAGACAGAAGCTACGGTAACCTTTTCATGTCAGTAAAGTTTTACAAACATCTCTTTATTCATCACGAAGTAAGGTATATATTTGTATTCCAATCCAGTTCAGCCATAAAAAGCTAATTCTAAGAGGTACGAGCATCCAAGTAGCAAGCTAAAATTAATAAACAAACAAGTAATCTCTTAACCCAAACACAAACCTCTGCACGGTAAATAAAAATGGCAACAAATTTTCATTTCCGTAAATGAACTTTGAATCCAACTTCTAATTCCGATAATGAACCAATATCTAAAAGGAAGGCAATCAATGTAATTGCGAACGGAGAAATAGGAGCAGAAAAAATTGTACCGTTAAATACTCCTGATGGCGTTATTTTAATCTCATCTCACAAAAGATACATCGAGAACAAAAAATCTCATCTCGAAATTGCTCTATTCACGTCGTATCCTGAACCAATTACGACGAAATTAATGTTGCCTACATATACAGTGTTGGATGAGTTTTTACTAGCGAGTCTCGCATATAACTCGCTTGAAGTACCTATATTTCTCACGTTTAATTCATAAGGTTTATGAGAATATTTTTTTACTTTTGTACAAATAATTTTTTTTTTCTCTATGGGAGTATATGGCTTCCTGCCAATTTACTGAGAGAAAAAATGTTTTTCAGTGTAATTTTGTTTCAAAACAATATGTTTATTGCAGTTTTCAGTTAGATAGATAATAGAATTATTTTAGCTGCAGAAATATTGTGTAGTGTATAATTGGATGAGTCTTTCGCGCAATTTTTATCCTAGTTAAAGTAATCCAGATTAACATGGTGCGTTTAGAGTTCATTTAAATGTGTTATATTTATGTTTATCATAAAGGCTTAAGTGTTTTTATTATTATTGTTCTATTAAATAGATATGAAATAAAGGACGACTCCAAATATTAAGGACGGTGTAGTTCATATTTCTTAACATATTATAATTTTTAAATAAGTATTTTCTTTCCAGTAGCAATTTGACTTTATAAACGCAACAGCGTTTATGAAGTAAGCTCTAGGTTATCACTGCGGTGCTTACAAACTACCTTTTGTTTGGCCATTGTTTGTCCCATTGTTTGTCTCTATAGCACTATTGTTAGCCATAAATATAACGCTCTCACGTGGAAGTAAGCGGAAAATGTTCAATGTGCAGACGACAGGAAGATATTTTTCGGTTGAAGTATGGTATTTTTAACAGATTCTACACTTATTGTTACGTATTTTTTTTAAGTTTAAGACCGTTGGGTGGTCTCGAAAGAATTCTGGAGCACTGTTTACACAAAGCGCATAGTTGGCACACGTTTTTGTTTGTGTTTTTGTGAATATAATTTGTGTAATTGCGCAAATTATGATAGTATTGTGGGTGGGTGTATTGTTACTAGATTGCTAAGTTTACATTAAGGCACTGGTTAAATAGTCAAGTGTTTCAGTTCACGACTTTTGGTTTACTTTTAGCATTATCGACACCATTCTTGTTCCTAACTACGCCGAAAAAGAAAGCGTGTATGAGTCGTCAAAAATGAACGAACGAATAAAAAAAACAGACAGCGAAGCAAAATTGTTTCGCGTTCTCGCGGAGTCTGCCGTATTTTTTTGCGGAAACTTTTTACTTTAATAAACTATCGGTGCTTCTGTCCCGCGTAGTTCTTTTTGCTGAGAAAAAAGTATTTTCACAACTTTGTCTGTCATCAGTTGAAAGATTTATTGTTCTTTTGTTTTATTCGTTTGCGATAAAGTATGGAAAGATGATTTGTTAAGCAACAATTGTTACTAACAACTTTGTTTCCATATTGATCTTTGGATGAAGAAAACTGTTTTGTAGAGCTGCTTCTTTTTTATGCGCAGTATTAAACTCAACAATGGTTTTGCTGTACTTGCTTTCTTTGTCTATTCAAAAGTTGAGTACTATCTACAAATAAAGTTCAAATAAGTCAGGCGAGGAATACATTTGCAGAATGTCAATATGCTATTACGATATTTCAAACCTCAAAGCGGTAGCCTTTAGAGCTTTACACCTCGTGGGCGAAATATATGGGGCTGTACATTCATACATATTTCTGAAAAGATGGATTTTCAGTTAGATCGGTGCCGTTTCAGCCCTACTTAAGCGAATAATACCGAGATTTCCAAATCCAACCCTCTTCCTTTTTGAATAATTTTGACGAATTTGCCCAGACCCTGCCATTAAGGATTTAAATTGCTTTTATCTTTAGAATGTTATCTTTCGGAACATTGTTCCTGACCAACTTCTTTCTCAAGCTTTTCATCAGGTTTGAAGGTCCTTTGATATTATATTCGTGAATTTTCCTCTTGTGTAAGTATGTCTTGCAGGCCTTAGATATATGGGACTTGTATTAGAGATTTACTCTTAACTGGTGTGGCAAGTTTAACTATACACTCTACGAGGCCCGAAGGAGTCGGCTTCTCGTAATTGCTAATTGAATTACTATGAAACTACTCGTATAGTCTAGTACAAGTGTACTTGTGTTTTATTAGATTATGTATTACAAACAAGATATTAAGTATTTTTCTGTCCTTGCTATCATCTAGAGCGGGCCCATTTAGCAATAAAAAAGAAAACTAATTTAACTGTATAATATTACAAATGCGAAATTGAGTTTGTTTATTACGCTTTCACGCTAAAACGGCTGATTGGATTTGGACGAAATTTGGCACAAGGGTAGAACATAATCTAGGTTAGAACAAAATATACTTTTTATCCCGATATTCTCACGGGATTGAGACATAAGCGGGTGAAATCGCGGGGTACTGCTAGTAATCTCTAAAGCCGAAGAGGGTTGCGTTGTTTAACGTATTATCGTTACCAAAATGTTATTAGTAAGATTGTATAAATTCAATTGTGTGTCGTTATCATAATGCATTTATGTAGATAGGTTAATACCTATCTACATAAATGCATTATGATAATGACACACAATTGAATTAATAGCATAATCTCCAAAACATAATTGTTTTGGAGATTATGCTATTAGACTCTTGTTTGACTAACAAGGAGCTTATAATAAAATCAAAATGATCGCTCAGTCTTTGGAACATTAGGAAAACTTGCTTGTATGTAAATGATCTCGAAGAACTGTTAAAGCTTAAATCTACAGTCTTTAAATAAAGAGCGATATTATCACTCTGGGTTAGTGCATCCATGGGTCTATGGTGACTTTTTCACATAAATAGGTGCTACCTACTTAATTTCTCAGACACAATCATGCTATTATAGCATACTATTTGTTATCAAATACAAGAATTTCGCAAACGACATTGATGTATCGTCTTCCCTTAATATAATTCATCAATAACGCTTCCTAATATTGGGTAATTCAGAACACTCCCCAAGGGAATACGGGTTCGAAGACATTTCTTATATCAAATTGTTGGCTCTTAGTCGCGAGCAATGGGACCAACTCCTGCTCGTAACATCATTTGCGCAAGTATTGAATGTTTTTTATATATTTTTCTTTTGGCATGGAAATTAAAAATATGTGTGTCAGATTTTAACCAGATACTTCAGTAGTAAAATAGGTCAAGTTTAACAGTTTTATACGAGATTTATGTTACTGTGAACTACGGAGTTAATGTTTTGTAGCAATAAGTTCAATACTAGTTTTGCTTACCTATGCACCCTTACATTTGGATCGTTTTAATACTTAAAAGAGGTAATTATATTCATCATTATGAACAACTTTTACTATGGGATCAACCCTGAAATATTGAAAAAAAAATCAGTTTTTTTTTTTTCAATTTGATGGTTTCCCATAGTAAAGTTGTTCATAATGATGAGTATAATGGTCATTATACTCATCATTATGAACAACTTTTAAGGATTTAAACGATCAAAATGTAATGATGTAATGATGTTGTGTGTGTATGTATGTTCCTCTTATTGAATTTATCTAAGCTAATACAAACTATTTACACTAGACACTAAATTAAATGTTATTAATTAAATTAGATACTATCTATTAGGTTTTTTTTATTGAAATTTATTTTGCGTCTCTCGACAACGGTGAAAGAAAACATCGTGAGGAAACCGGAAAAATTTAAAGACATGTGACATCTACCAACCCGCACTAGGCCCGCGTGGTGGATTACGGCCCATTCCTTCCTACAGAGAGGAGGCCGTGTCTCAGCGGTGGGATCGTTAAAGGCTGATTATGTTGCGTTTCTTGTAATTCGAGAATTATTCTGATTTTCTTGTGTAATAAAACTAGCATTTTACCTTCAATTTAACAGATTTCCTCTTATACAAATACATTTTCGCCGTTTTGGCAGCATCTTGCAAAAACAAATCCTCGTTACCTACAGACATTACTTAAGACAAATACCTCGCCTCTAAATTATTCAGTCCATATATTATTACATCAAAGTGTGCGACTGTGCGTTCATAGATCACGTGACGTCGGTGCCCCGTCTGTCGTTACATCGTACGACTAATCGCATGGAACTAACAAACGACTCTGTGTAGAATAGGTACGTTTGGCGCTTTTGTGCGCTTGCCTTTACGTTGCTGTTTGATATATTGGTGTGCGAGAGAGTTGTTCAAGTGAATTTATTAGGTGGGGAAGATGTAGGTGGGTGATTATCTACCTACTTCGAATTAAGTTTTGGAGGTTAGTTTTAATGTTCGTAAAGGTCCTTCAGAAGGGTAATTATTTTATCGTTCTATCCGAGGTTTAAGAGTAGGCCTTTTGTTATTTACTAGCTGCGCCCCGCGGATTCACCCGCATAAGACTCGATCCCGTGGGAATATCGGGATAAAAGTAACCTATTAATCCAGTGCGACAGCTACCTCCAAACCAAATTTGATTAAAATATTCACCCGCATAAGACTTGAACCCGTGGGAATATCGGGATAAAAGTAACCTATGTATTAATCCAGTGTGTCAGCAAGCTACACCAAATTTCATTAAAGTTGGTCTAGCCGTTTGGGCGTGAAGAAGTAACAAACACACTCACAAACTGTCGCCTTTATAATAATAGTGTAATATTTTAACTTATAAATTTTATTCTAGGTAGTCAATTAATGATTGACTACCTAGAATAAAATTTCACGTCTTAACACGTCATCTATCAAGATGACGTGTTAAGTAGGTAAATCTACTTAATTAAAGTTGATAAATGCGTTTGATAGTCTTTAAACTTAAACTTAAAAGAAAGAAACTATGACGGTATTTATATACATTTTACTAACATAGCATTTCAATTTCTTTCACATCCATCACGGGTCAAAATTAACCTTTCCGTTGTGAATGAAACCTGACGCAACAAAATCCTTTATTTACCCTGCATAAAACAAGCACCAATGAACGACCTATAAACGTGTAAAACAAAAACCACGTTTCAAAGGCGAAGCCACAAACGCTAGTGCATGCTGTCAAAAGCCCGTTCCATAAAGCGAAAGTGCAAACCCATTCTGCTGTCAGTCGAGTCCTGTTTTACACCGCACTTTTTTTTCTTTGCTCTACTACATTGTTCGACACTGTTCAATAGTGTTGGGGAAAAAAGTTTGATCGGAGTGATTGAATTTTTGAATTTCGAAGGTAGTGTTACCAAAAATCCAATCAAAGCAATCAACTTTGCTAGGTGACTGACAGTTCACCTTGTAAACTCGATTGAAGTGATTGAATTTTGAAGATAGTGATTGGCGTCTAGACTGTCTCTTATTACCGACTTCAAAAAATAGGAGGTTATCAATTCGACGCGTATGTATGTAGGTAATATTAAAAAAAAAAAACAAATAGACGTATGTATGTATGTCCACGCATTTCTCCGCAACTATTAATTGGATTGTGACCATTTTTTTATTGGCTTACATTTAATTCAACTTAGGGAATAGAGCAAGTTTCATCAAAATCGATTCAGTAATTTACAAGATATGGACTAATACGTGTAAGTGTAACGGCCTGGCTTATTGATGGCACTGCTCTCAAAACTGTGAAGGAAAACATCGTGAGGAAACCGGCATGTCCTAGAACCAAAAATTCGAAGACATGTGACATCTACCAACCCGCAATGGGCCGCGTTGTGGATTATAGCCCACTCCCTCTCGAGGAGAAGAGGCCAGTGTCCCAGCAGTGGGAACAATATAAGTTGATTATGATGGTAAGAACCGTAGGGATTATCCTACTGGAGATTTGTTGCACATCATCTGGGAAACATAATTCTTACCTTGGTATTATTTCTGTCGTAAATCTCAATGTTTGTCACTATCGCTCGCGTTTCATGGTTTGCAGCAGTTTTTTTAAGTTTAAACATAGGCAACATAGTCTGCGAACTTTTGTGTGCATGAAAACACAATAGGTACCGTTTGCACTGAACACCCTATTTCAGGAAAGTTCAGTCTTGAACGTCTTGTTGTAGTAGTTACCCTAAGTAATCAGGTACTGTGTACATAGTTGCACGAATACCGTAGTCATCATCATCATCTGCCTACCTTTTCCCAACTATGTTGGGGTCAGCTTCCAATCTAACCGGATGCAGCTGACTAAAATGGATACCGTAGTAGTAGTCGAAATAGAATAGAGATAATAGATGCCTGGATCCATTGCAATCATTACTCCAATTTTATTTTTTCTTCTTTTCAAGACCGTCTATTGTATTCTCCACAAGTTGGAGCCAAAAGTTATCATTAAACCCAGACATACGCAAGCCAATTTCTCACATATACAAATTCGAAACTTCACGCGAACACATTTCAGTGCCAATTTGGACTTTAAAAGAAGCTTTACCTAATGCTATAACATCGGGGAAACGGCTTTTATCTAGTCGGAAAAGAAAATAAAAGACAACACGTTACGGCCCAGGGAAGCAAGCGGAACCGTGGTCAAAGTCCGTATTCCGAACAATAATTTCGTAGTTTTAAAACGATACACGAAACGAAAGCGCGTTTTATTTTTCGCTGCGTTTTATTACGGGTTCTGCTGAGTCATAAATTAATAATTAAAGCGTGAATGGAATAAGTTTTTTGTGGTTTTAACGCGATCTCTGTGATATTCAAGTTGTTATGAGCCAGTTCCACGTGGAGCCTCTTTTTGTTAGAGCAATAAACGTATTGCCTACACTTTGTGATTCTGTTTGCTTGATATTGTATTCAACAAAGAAGTTGGATAGAGGAAATAGGAGTGTTTCAACTCGCGCATATTGCACACGTAATCTGGCGGAATGCCCGTGAGTCACGTCGATATCACAGATGCAGCTGTGGAAGTGATAAACTTTTATTCCGTTACGTTCTAGTTTTAGTAATGTTTGTGTGAAATGAGTTTTCATCATATCTTCTTTGTGTGTATCTATCTATAGATACATATTATAAAATAAAGTCGCTTTACGTATATGTCTGTGTCTTCTAAACTGCGTAACGGATTTGGATGCAGTTTCCACCATCATTTAGAGAATTTATTGCCGAAGGTTTTTGTGTATAATAACACTAATACCAAACGTTCACATAATAAAGAAATCTAAGTATAGTGTCAAGTCGTAAAAACCGAGAGGCGAGCGCAAGCAAAGCGGGGGTCACACTAATATTATAAAAGCGAAAGTTTGTGAGTGTGTGTGTTTATATGTTTGTTACTTCTTCACGCTCAAACGGCTGGACCAATTTTGATAAAATTTTGTATGGAGGCAGCTGACACCCTGGATTAACATATAGGCTACTTTTTATCCCGATATTCCTACGGGATCGAAACGTATGCGGATAAAACCGCGGGGCGCAGCTAGCTATTTCATAAAAGTCTTCCTTAAGCCACCGTAATATCATCATCATCTGCCTAGCCTTTTCCCAACTATGTTGGGGTCGGCTTCCAGTCTAACCGGATTCAGCTGAATACCAGTATTTTACATGGAGCGACTGCCTATCTGACCTCCACAACCCAGTTACTGGGTAATACGATATCCCTTGGTAAGACTGGTTGTCAGACTTTCGGGCTTCTGACTACCCGTAACGACTGTCAAAGATCCACAAATGACAGCCGGGACCAACGGCTTAACGTGCTTTCCGAGGCACGGAGGGGTCACAGTATGTAAAGATGGTCACCCATCCACAGACCAACCGCGGCAAGCGTAGCTTAACCTGATCGATCGACCTGTGCGGCTGTTATTATTTAGCCACGGGCCCCTCCCCACCGTAATAATGATCAATAAAAAAAAATGCTGTAGCCATTTATTTCCGTAAGCATAATATGATGTTTTATACTGTTACTCACTGTCTACCCTCTTTATTATAATAAATTAAAGACACGTCATGTTATACACATTTCAAAACCCCACCATCATTATTCTGCCAATTTATTTAATATCACATCTTCTTTCCACCGAATATGGGGCGTACAGTTTACGTGAATAATTTGTAAGCGATACGCGTCATCCGTCATGCGAAGATCATCAATCATCGTCAGTAACAGAATACACCTGCGGCTGTAATTTGACTAACATACCTACCGTCATATTTCACGACATGATTGTGTAAGCGAGATGAATTAAAGTTAGCGTACCTACCTACTAATGTTGTTCCGAATAGTTTTGTTAGGGGCTGTCTCTAATGGTATTATTATAATCTGATTTATTATGTAAAGTGGTTCGGCTTAGATTGTCATTTTGTTTTGACAAAGTGTCTCAAGGCCAAATGTTTAAGGAATACTAACTTTTTCTCTGAAAGTGGCCATTTTCTTTTAAAAATATTTTACGTGCGTTGCATTTTTTTTTTTTTTTTTTTTTTTTTCACTCCGTTCTCAATGCACGCAGCAAATTGTCACTAAGGTGCAAATTGCGCATCTACACAGCGTGCATTCGACCAATAATGACCTATGCCTGTGTAGTCTTCGCTCACGCAAAGCCCCACCATATCCATAGGATGCAGACCCTCCAAAACCGTTTCCTCCGAAAGGCTACAGGATCCCCATGGTTCGTCCGTAATGAGATCCTCCATCTTGATCTCAAAATCCCCACTATCCATCAATTCATGAAACGCCTCTCCAAGCGCTTCTTCGATACCGCCGCCAAACATCGCAACCCTCTGGTTGTCGAGGCCGCCAGTTATACTCCCTCTAAAATCAGTAAAAGTCGCCGTCCAAGGCATGTTCTCGCCGACCCAGATGACCCCATAACCCTCCTCCAGGAGAGCAATAGGGCAACCAGTACAGTACACAAATACAAAAACAAAAAACCGTCATACCGACCTCGCCGACGAGGTCCCTCGCGATGCCCCCAAGTAAATGCCCCCGACCGACCCTTGCTCGATGTAGTGCCAGCCCGCGCCGCAGCTGAGCCTGTAGAACTAAATTCCCGACTGTGACCTCTGAGTTTGTTTCGGCCTTTCTTCTCAGAGTAGTCAGATAGGAAAAGCCGATCTCATCAAGCTTAAATAAAAAAAATCTGATCCAGCCTGTCCCATCTTGCTGCCCTCTCCCCAGCGACGCCCTAAGCCGAGGTTCGTACCCCACAGGGGGTGCCCTTAGCGTGTAGTCGCTTAGTATAGTAGATAATTGCCCCTGGCTGGAGGCTTTGAGTTTACTTAAGGCAACCACAGGATAGTCCGGTTAAGTAGTCACGACCTCTCAAGGTCAACTACGAGATGCCATATTCTAAAAAAAAAAAAAAAAATTGCATTTTTTTTTGTTAGCTTCCTTGTCCGGCGCGCACACAACAACCTACCAAAGTTTCATTACAATCGGTCAAGCCATTTGCGAGTTTTTGTGAGACTTACGAACGGCAATTAGATTAAACTAGATTTTTATATACAGGGTGTCCCAGAACTCAACGTCAAGCCGAAACGGGGTGACAGGATTGATCGTAAACATCATGAGAAAAATCAGAAAAAAAAATCTATCCCATCCAGTTTGAAAATTATGGGCATTTAAGAAAAACCTAAAAATTTGGTCAAACTGTAACCATTTTTCGGTTATTGTGGTTAATTTTTATAAATATAAAAATGAACTAGAGTGCCTAGTTCATTTTTTAAAAAGGAGGGCCTTTCAAAGTCGACAAATTTTGAAAATTTTAAATTCATAGTTTAACAAAGTCTTAATTCTAGGAAACTTGGGGCAATTGTGTCATTATTTTTGACTGTGATTCTTAGAAATGTTATTTAGGGTTAAGTTTCCAAGGTTTAAATAAACAAAAATAATAAAAATTAACCACAATAACCGAAAAATGGTTACAGTTTGAACAAATTTTTAGGTTTTTCTTAAATGCCCATAATTTTCAAACTGGATGGGATAGATTTTTTTTCTGATTTTTCTCATGATGTTTACGATCAATCCTGTCACCCCGTTTCGGCTTGACGTTGAGTTCTGGGACACCCTGTATAAGAAGATAAACGTCTATGGGCACTTATTTTATTTTATTAATTTTAAGAAAACTTACAGCTAATACATTCGAGTAGTCAGAAGTAATATGTAGAAGAAAACCAATTACAAGTTTCCACTTATATAAACTTATGTGTAAAATAGACAAAACGGTACAAACAGCGCAAGAGTTAAACATAGAGACAACTGAAGAGAATAAATAAAAATAAAATACATTACACAACAAAGTTACACTTCAAAGAAAAGTTACTTAACATTTTTTAACAACTTCTGGACACTATTTGTGAATAAATCAAGCTCAACATCCCGGCACACTATATTGAACATTCGACATGCTCTTAAAATGTATGTATTTTGCCTATAGACAGTTCTCACAATAGGTACGTGAAGGAGATGAGGTCTCCGAAGAAACACAGATGGTACACAAAGTCCAATGTTGGCCACCAGCTCAGTCAGTAGACCCGTTCATTATACTAAAAATAGGAAAGGAAGAATATGAAATTTCTTACACCGACTCAGTCAGGACGACATTAGTCAGGAAGATAAGTATTGGAACGATATTGAGTATACCTTAAAAATCGCCTTTGTATACCTTCAAGGCGATTAATTGTAATTGTGATGTAATATAATTTGGATTCCAAATTTGAGATGCATATTCGTGATGGCTACAGACATAAGCACAGTATAAAATTATGAAACGTCAGAAGGGAAAAAAACAAATCAAACATGGTTGAGAATTAGCACCTTTAGAACGTCACGACTAGGCAGGTACTTAAGACAATCCCCCAAAAGGCACGCCCTTCACCTCATTTTAGTGCTTCAGCTGGAAAGAAGTGACACAACAAACTCCCCAGCAGCACAGCTGTCTCTTCAGTTAGAAGAACTTGATTCTACGCTAGGTGCACAGTTCCAATTTGTCGATTCCTTTGGAAAAAACCGGTAAGAAACCTCACTGTTACTCTATTTTGGATTAGGAACCTACCTAATGTTATTTTCATAAAGTTAGCTTACTTTAAGCACCTACAAATGAAGTAGATATAAATTTGTAATAACATTACAGTTTTCATAATCTTCATTATTTTGAATCAAAATTTCGTTTTCTAATTTCGCTACTCTAATCCACCGTAAAACAAATAACCATTCGCTGATCTCTTACTTTTAACTGCTAATAAGAAAGCTATTTAGGTTTACCATCAACTTTTATTTTTGTCGGTTTAATGTCTTTTGAATAGGTATTTACGGTCGCTTCGCCCACTGAATGGACTATAATTCGATTTTTTGTTTTCCCATTGAGTTTCTTAATTATCATTCAGTTCATTAACGGGTATTGTTATCTGAAACAGATAAAATGATCGGCGGAGTTCATAAGCTTGGGTGATTTTAACAAGATTACCTCGGGCTGGTGGACACGTCGATAAAATGTATTTAAAATAAAATACATTACGCAAAAGTACATGTACTTTTATGTTTGTATGGTGTCTGTGTGGTGCCGGACTTAAAGAATACCACCACCCCTTACTTCCCGTGGGTGTCGTAAAAGGCGACTAAGGATCGTAACGGAGAATGGGCAGCAGCGTTCTCTATGTATTCCACCACCATACCATACTGCGATCGCCAACCCGCCTGCCAAGCGTGGCGATTATGGCAACCCTCCCAAAATTGGGGGAGGCCTGTGTCCAGCAGTGGACGTCTATCGGCTTTTATGTTTAGTGGCGCTGAATATAATAATAATAGTAAAACATCTTGAGGATACCGGCATGTCCTAGAACCAAAAATTCGAAGACATGTGACATCTACAAACCCGCGCGTGGTGGATTACCACCAACTCCCGGGATCTCACAGAGAGGAGGCTAGTGTCCCAGCAGTGGGAACAATATAGGCTGATTATGGTCGTGAAACTACCACACCACACACTCACGCACCACACCACACCATTCGTTTTCACACTCTATTATGTATGAAATATAAACGGTTATTGGAAACGTTTTAGATAGACAAAAACAAAATTAGTTATTAAACACAATATCAATCGAGATTGTACTACTTACATATTTTTGGACACCTTAGTTTTGTAGTTCATCCGAGTTTTTGTGATTGGTTGCAGCTTGCTGTCACCACGTTTCTTCATTATCAGGACCTGGCACCATCTTTTGTTTCCTGAATCCTTATAAAGTCCAACAATTCTTCGCATTTTACATCCCCGAATAAGTGTCGTCTATTTCGAAACAGGTCGTTGCAACAAATTATAGGCGAAGTGTGGCAAGCATTCGAGATCCTGCAATTTTTATTATTTTACAGATCTCTAGAAATATTCCCGGCAATGTTTTAAAACTTCTTTCTTTATCTGCATTTAATTTACTGTTATATTCAGATTAAATAGTGCATGCATTACTGCTGTAAGCGGTTTAGGTCTTAGCAAAATTGCTTCTATTAATATTAACAGAATTTTATTTGTTTCACAGAATTGGTTGTGTTTCTTACATTCGATAGAATTTTAGACCAATCAAAAGTTAACAAGTGATGTTTTTCGAAAAACACATTTCATCAAGATCACTGATGATGATGATGCATGATCAAAACACTATAATGACTTATAGCTAGCATATAAACATCAAGACATCATCATAAACATCATTAATCAATTTTATCTTTTTTTAAGGTTTATAGCAGGTATAAGATTTTATATTCATTTAACTTCTCAGGCACCTCAACATAAATAGGTTTTTCTAATTTGAGTTGAAAGGATCAAAGTAAGCAATATACAGCACCTAAATTGAAAACCAAAGTTTAATTGAAAACCCTTAGCTTTATTACCTTTCCGGAATTCATACTATTATTAAACAAACATAAATGTCTATTTGATGTACAATTAATTACATTGACTTTGATTAAAAACACGTGGAAATAAATTATAAGTAGGTACCTATTATAAATTAATTCTACTATTAATTTTAGTTTTAAAAATGATAAAATATTCGTAACAAGAAATTAAACTTGGAAAAAAGTAAAGTAAAAATAATACGGTATGTAGGTAATTTAAATTCAAACCTAAACATTAAGATGATAATGTAAAAGTAAGTGTCAATAGCCTTATATACATAACATACATAATCAGCCTATAATGTTCCCACTTCTGGGACACAGGTCTCCTCTCTGTGAGAGGGAGTGGGCCGTAATCCACCACGCGGGCCCAGGGCGGGTTGGTAGATGTCACATGTATTCGAATTTTTGGTTCTAGGACATGCCGTTTTCCTCACGATGTTTTCCTGGACCGTTTTGAGAACAGTGGTGATGAATGACCGAAGACTCGAAATAATTTACAGAAAGTAAAGCGCCTGTCAGGATTCGAACCTACGACCTATATCTGGTAAGTCGCGGTCGTTACCACTGCTCCCTCGGTATCACCACACCAATCGCCTTCCGTTGCAACTAATTAAGATGAATGGCAGGACTCCAGTCTTACCAAGGGGTATCGTATTACCCAGGAACTGGGTTGTGGAGGTCAGATAGACAGTCGCTCCATGTAAAGTACTGGTATTCAGCTGCATCCGGTTAGACTGGAAGTCGACCTCAACATAGTTGGGAAAAAGGCTAGACAGATGACGATGAATGGCAGAACTCCATGTAATCTGAGTGTCGCATTTAGACTTCACGTACATTCCTACAAATACTCTCAAAAGATAAATCCAGTATCTTAATAGTATAGGTACGTGGATTGACTTCGAGTCTCATTTAAAAAGTCTGACTACCAGTTTTACCAAGGGGTATCGCATTACCCAGGAACTTGGTTGTGGAGATCAGATAGGGAATTGTTCCATGTAAAATACTGGTATTCAGCTGAATTCAGGTTAGACTGGAAGCCGACCCCAACATAGTTGGGAAAAGGGGCAGATGATGACTTATAGAATGCAATTAACTGTGTGTAATTAACAAACATCAATTTAGTAGTCCCCGAGGTCCATATGTAACCGTGATTATGGAAATTAATATACCTACTGCATTAGGTCTGGTCCATTTTCCTTTATGAGTAGGTCTGAAACGTTAGTTACTTTAGTTAAGTAAACTCCGTCTATCTTCATTATTTAATACATTTATGTAGGAGCTCAACTGCTACTAATGAGACACAATTACTTTTTCTATTGTTACCGATCTTTAGGACATTTCGCGACATCGGAGCGTAGGTATATACACACTTACAAGATATAATCACTTTTCTCTAATAGTCATTCACCTTTAAGATGTCATTACCAAATGCCATAAAAAGAAAATTATTGATAAATTAAGCTGTGCTGGCGCCCGATGGGATTTTCTATCGGCAAAATAGATGAATTTTTAAAAAGTCCTTTCTTAGGTACTTCTTCCTAAGGTAATCCTTCATTTTCGTTATCTAGAAGAAACTAATGAGAAAAATTCCATTCTTCTAGACGAAGATATTATTATGAATTTGTCACATAATATTCAGCATTCATCAACCTTGCTCTCAACGTTAAGCACAAATTCCACCGCAATCCAAACCAACAAAAACATGAAAACACAGGAACGAAGAGGGACTCTTCGTTAATAAATATTGATAGAGTAAACAAAAGTACTCTCAAAAAGTCTCCCGGGGAAACTTTCGTATTATTAGATTCCTAGAGGGCTCTTATGTAACCGACTTGACAATGGACCCCGAGATCTGATAATTACGTAGGTACACAACGACCAACTTTTATCTCCCTTTCAAAACTCTTAGGGCTTTGCCTGAAGGAAATGAGCAGGGCACTGTAGTTGAACTGAAGAGGAGACAAATAAAAGTAGTGCGAGTCACTTATGTAGTAGTTGTTAGGGTTCCGTTCGGCCTAGTGAAAAAACGGAACCATTAAATGATAAATTTTCTGTAAGTAGTTTTTTAGAAATACTTTTACATAACAATCATATTTTTTAAACTAGATGAGGTCGGCGTTTCCTATCTGACTACTCTGAAAAGAAAGGCCGAAACAAACTCAGAGGACACAATCTCTTTTAAAGTCCAGACAAAATCTTGGTCAGATCGTGTGAAGACCATGTAGATTGGTGACTGAAATGGTCTTTTGAGGAAAGAACCACACAGATTGAGCGGACTTGACCAATCAGTGCACGCATTTGTCAAAAATCGTGCAGCTCAACTCAGAAGTTGAGGAGCTCAACGATTCGACGAACAATACCAAAGAAAGGACATTTGGGTAGGCCGCGTAAATTACTCAAACTGCCAGATCATGATTAAAACTAAGAAGGAAAACAGAAAAATAAATGATCCACACAGTCCTCACATTCAGAATAATTAAATGAAAATAAAAAAAAATATTTTACGAAAGGGATATCCTTATAGGATCACTCGTGTCTCTGTCTGTCTGTCACAGGCAATTTGCTCCCAATCTACTGGACTGATTACGTAGGGTAAGTATACACATGAAATTCTGTGACCCATACACGGACGTGTGACGTAATTATATTAATTTTGAATATAGGTCACTTTTGGGGGCAAACTAGAAAATTAATAACAAAAGTTTTGCAAACTGTACCATGTGACACACTTACCCCTTACTAATATATCAGATGAATAGTTACAAACCGATTTCTCTCTTACAGTCGTCAATAATTTGACTCTCAAAAGAAGAAGACAAAGCGTTGTGTAATGAGAGGTTTTTCTTTTCAGTATTAAAAAAAAATAGTTCCCAAGAACCCTGAAGATGGCGTTGAACTGACTACGTTACTAGATGCCAAAGTCAAAACGCTTGGAAAAAAAACATTGCGTCACGTCATATACGCTCGTTGAGTGACAGTTTCGTTTGCTTTCGTTTTACGATCTCAAAATTACATCCAAGTGAATTAATAAAAAAACATGTGACTTCCGTTCCTTGCAGTAACTTACCAAGTTCAGCGCCATCTATCCAGCGACTAGGGAAGCGTTAAAAAAAAAAGAAAAGAAAATCCCTCATTATACAGACGCTATGCAACGTTTATTAATAAAGGGGTTTTAGTTAAGGGCTTGACTTTACATTAGCTGATAACTTTATAACGTTAGTGAAAGCTTTATCTAAATCTTGCCAGCTTACTTTACGAAATGAAAGTAGGTTGCACAATGAAATGTTTTTGGTGGGTAACATATTCATCGTAAGAAAGCCTCTCCTCGCGAGTACAACTCGCACTTCTCTAGTTTTTATTGGACTGGTCTCTAATTAATCATTTCATTAAGCAATTTTGACTGGTTGTAGAATTGGAAATTAATAAATTGGCAAATAATTATTCAATTTTAAAAAATGAATTCCATAAATGGTTTTACCTGCCGCGTTGAGGGGCCCGTGCACGGGCCCGTGGCTAAATAATAACAGCAGCACAGGTCGATCGATCAGGTGAAGCTACGCTTGCCGCGGTTGGTCTGTGGATGGGTGACCATCTTTACATACCGTGACCCCTCCGTGCCTTAGAAAGCACGTTAAGCCGTGGGTCCCAGCTGTCATTCGTGGATCTTTGACAGTCGTTACGGGTAGTCACAAGCCCGAAAGTCTGACAACCAGTCCTTACCAAGGGACTACCCAGTAACCGGGACTCGTATTACCCAGTAACTGGGTTGTGGAGGTCAGATAGGCAGTCGCTCCATGTAAAATACTGGTATTCAGCATCCGGTTAGGCTGGAAGCCGACCCCAACATAGTTGGGAAAAGGCTAGGCAGATGATGAAGTTTTACCTGCTGCGTTATCCTAGTGGTTGCAAGCGCTACTGCCTGGCAGGTGTTCGATTCCCGGGTCAGGCAAAGTGGTTTTGGATTTTTCCATCAGGAATTTCTCAATAGCAGCCCGGAGCCTGAATTTCTGCCCGGTTGATGATGATAGGCTCGCCCCCTAATACATGGGACTTAAACATAACTGACGAAATATGAGTGTACTATACAGGGTCGCGGTTGTACAGAAATAATATAGAAGAGAAGAAAGAAAGAAAAATTGTTTATTCTGCACAAACAAAACGCACATTGTTAATAAAAAATATAAAAAATTAAAAAAAGACAAAATATACACACACAACGTAGTCAAAAGCCTCGTACTCAATCTTAAAAAATGTTGACAATTTTGTCCATTGCTTGACGGAGAGCCAGGCACCAAAGACAGACAACACACAATAATAATTGACATATTTGACATTGACAATACAAATCAATCCGTGATGCGCCCGCGACACTGGCATTATGACAACAAAACGTGAAAACAATAACAATCAAACAAAAACACCTAATATAATAAATAGCTTATCAGTTTTTTTATAAATTAAAATTCTGTCGTGGTCCTGCAAAATGAACTAGTCTCCTGCGATTTTTTACGACCTGTGCAAATGCGATTTGCTAAGCGACCAGCTGGCAGCAAAAATCGACCTAAAAAAAGCCCCAATATTGATCATAAGAAAGGCAGAAAGTACACTCATCAAATAATAATCCATCCGCGATGTTATGTTATGTAATTTTATTTAAATTTACGGTTGTACAGAAATAATATAACAATATGACATTTTTTTTTAAATACAATTCTGTCTTGGTCCTCCCGGTTCTGACTCCGCTGTAATGAGTCTAATTTCTAGGCAAAGGGTCAATCTTCTTCTTAGTGTGTCGATAGTAATCTAAATGAACTCGGCCCAGAATTCGGCTACTTGTTTGGCGCCATCTCCAGGGTCCATCAGTTCTTGTAGCTGCCAGGACACGCAGAACACCATATTAAGTGTCCCATCGTTTGTGGAGCAGCACCAAATTTACACTAATACTATTAATAAATATCCCAAAAAAGTTGGTGTTTCTGCATTATGTCGCTAGATGGCTGTTTATTTTGCTTTGACATCGTTGTCGACTATAGATTTCACGTTATTATCGTAAACAGCAGCCTGTCACCCCATAATATAGTTTCTTGTTTCATTTCGTCACTTCCGAATTTTCCAAATATCTAGAAACGGGCAAAAGACATCAGTAATATGGGTTATATTAGGAAACTTTCTTCAGAAGCAATAACTAGGTACAGAAACTATTCATCTTCGTTCGGTTTTGATGTATTGTGATTACTTACATACATTTTAGCGTAGGAAGTTGATTTCTGTTCAAGCTGAAAACTATTTCTTCCAAGACAGGAAGAAATATTTTTGTTTGTAAAAAACAGAACTTTACACAGGAGACCGCTTTTCCTGCACGGCTAAAATCGGCTTTCTGAATTCGGCTAGGCAAGTGACAAATATCATCAGATTCAAAGTTTCGACTTTTGTCGTGCGGCGATAGATCGCATGCGGCGGGTAACCAAAATCGACCGTGAAAATGCTCAGTCGTAGGCGATTGCCTGTCGCATGAAGATCGACATTTTGATGCAAAACGAACAATTCACCTGCGATTTTTTACGACCTGCGTAAATCCGATTTGCTAAGCGACCAGCCGCACAGCGAAAATCGACCTAAAAAAAATCCCCTATTATTGATCATAGGAAAGGCAGAAAGTACACAAATCAAATAAAGGGCACTCATAAACATCATAAACGATGGATATCATTGCAATCTTATCGGTATCGTTACCGTGTTGAACAATCCCACTCAACGTTCACGGCTTGTGCAGAAACAGTGTCACCAATACATTATCCCACCTTCCAATCAGCGAAGCAACAATGTGTGATACATCAACGCATATAGGTAGTAATACGAACCCCAATTACTTACACCCACCCGGAAACAATATAACAACTAAGCTAGTAAATACTGCCTATATGTATATCGGTGGCTTTGGAATACTGAACCTGGGACCGACTATCGATATGACATATGTTCTCGTAAATTTGCAGGAAGCTGCAACTGAACAAGACGGGTACCAGTGTTTACCTTCATAAAATCCGGTATCTAGCTTTATTGGCAGTGATTGCGAAGTTATGCGATGTTGGGAGGAACATGTGTGGATGGCAATAAATGCTTCATGTTGTGGACGGGTTTCCAGTTTTGCGGGAGCTGGTTTCAGTTCGTGCAACTACAAATCATCATGCTTGTATATCCGGGTTTGGGACAGTAATTTGTGAGTATCGTGTATTTTGTCATTGTCCACCCCAGTTAATATTTTTTGTGTAAGCTATTGATGCTGAGGCAATAAGTTATAAATTGAAGTCCCATTTTTCGGTCTAAAAAGTGTATTTTTATTTGGCAACGGAACACATCTCCTTTCATTCATCTAATATTCAATAATAAAATCCGAAGACATAAAATTCACCGTTTCAACCTTCTATCGGAAATACCCGAGTTTTAGAAGTGAAACTATTATCCCCAACATCAGACGAAAGATTGATATAAAAGTTTCACTATCGGATATCCTTAAGAAGTATATATAGTTCTGGTGACGTAGCCGCTACGAGGTTGCTACTATAAATTACTTTCAAAGAGGAACACGAACAATGAGCATTGTATCTTTCATTGTGCAATGACACAAAATAACGGGACAAGTGCATAATGTGCTGAATAGAACAGAACAGTTGTGCGTATGAATTCACAAACAATGCTTATACGACCCGTTCAATGCCAGAAAATGGTTATGTTGAACGCCACACAGTCGTGTCAGCCTGTTGGCAATATAATTTGTGGGACAGCAAAAATGAATAATAAATGGTTTTATGCTGTGTTGCTTGACAGCAAATAAGTGCCAATTTTAACTGTAGACTGTATTGATTGGCTCTCCATCCAATCGAGTAGCTAAGTATTATTATTATCTGTCGTTTGTGTCCCACTGAAGGGCAAAGGCTTCATTCCTTCCACCTAAACCTATCTAGATACTGATATTTGTGGCTAAGCCATAAAAAAAAGTCAAGTTCGTACCACCATCTTCTGGGCCTGCCGCATTGGTTATATAAACAGGCATCACACAGCCGTCAACTTAGCATTCTGTACATCAAACTAAGTATCATTGCACACAAATGATTGCTGGAAAACGACTTTTATTTTTGGAAAGAAAATTTGCTGTTTGTGGTAATGTAACTTATGTAACACACGCAAAACATTGTGCTTATGGGTACATGCAAAAGACAGGGGCGTTCACAGTTGTGTTATAACATTAAAAATGTGTTTTCGTCAAAAAACGGCAGTAAAAGTTGGAGCTTTGACCTTCAATATCTCCGTAACCAGAACGTTCCCACCCAAAAAAATATTACAATATTATTATATATTGTAATATTTTTTGTACGCAAGTAGTATCTACAAGTGATTCTCGGCTTCGTTAAGTGTCTTTTTACATCAGTTATTTACCACGATAAAAGGAAATGCTTGTTAATAATACATCGTGAATAAAATTTATTGAAGCAAGCAAATTAAGAGACAGAGTGGTGTTGCCAAAATAATATTGTAAATTGACATATTTTTGTGGATTCCATTTTCACATCAATGCCTCGGCCTGTCTCTTGGGATGAGAGTTTTCATTACCGAAAACGAATGGTAATGAGGTTAAATTTAAATATTGGTTATTAAATTGAGTATTGGCGGTAGGTATTCCAGTAAAATTTTACGACTTAATTTTAACTTTCAAAGTATTTTTTGCGTTATCCTGAATGTTTACTAATTATACTGTTAGCCTGCACCATTCCACTGTTGGGCAAAGGCCTCTCCCCATGACTTCTAGCTCTTTCGATTCAGGTCTAAAGTGGCCACTGGTCGTTTGTTTTGTACAGCTCGTCCTGCCATCTTTATGGGGTCTGCCGCGACGCCTTTTAACTGCGTCAGGGCTCCATGTGGTGGTGATTTTGGCCCACAGCTCATTAGGCATACGGCACACGTGCCCAGCCCAGTCCCACTTCAGCTTAGCGGCTTTTTAAAAACGTTAGTAATCTGTGTTTTGGAGCGCAGTGTGGTGTTGTAAATATGGTTTAAATAATTACTCATTTATATATTGATATAAAAAGCTTGAGACTTAACATTATTCCTATAAAAGTTGATAACATGTACGCGTAATTTATTAATTTCTGGCTGCTATGAAACACATTCCTTGAAAGTTTGACAAGCGTTTCTGAAACAATTGCTATTTAAGATTTTAGTTAATCAAATATTAATGTAAAAAATGTTATGTACAGTATTTTACAAGCCATTTGCTTTGATATATTTAGCCTGAACCTATAGACTAGTAAAAATCATTTTCCTTTGTTGTTCTGTCGAAATCGTTAATGTGCACGTAGTGTTAGTAAATGTAACACTATCAGTGTCAACCACTACAGACCCATCAGTGCACAAAAGTTCCATATCTCTTCCAGAAAACATACTTAATTTTGCTCTTACTCAAAACGCACTCATGGTTTTAATTTTCTCAACGGATACTATATCTTACGCTGTCTGTTCTTAAACCAAAGAGATTTATTACTAATATCCTACCTTTTCAGTTGCGAATGTTTGCGGTTATAAACCTCCTCGAATTTTCTTTCTTACCTCCTTTTAATTTTCTCATTTTATATCTTGCGGGGTATTAGAATATAATCTGACGGAAAATGATTACGTTTCCGCCCTCCCGCCCTCGTAGAAAGTGGAATTTGGCCAAGGCTGAACAAAAAATCCTTACGCCATTAAGCTCGTCATATCACCTGCCTATTCCTTTTTCGTCTTCATCCAAGTGTTTTATTGGATCATTTTTGTCACCATTTATTATTACCAGAGCATTCCAAATCAATGATGGCCCAGTGGTAACGACGCGACTTACGAGATATGTCATATGTTCGAACCCTGACAGGCGCTTTACTTTGTGTAAATAATTTCATCACCACTGCTCTCAAAACTGTGAAGGAAAACATCGTGAGGAAATCGGCATGTCCTAGAACCAAAAATTCGAAGACATGTGACATCTACCAACCCGCACTGGACTCGCGTGGTGGTGGTCCACTCCCCCTCGCAGAGGGGAGGGCTGTGTCCCAGCAGTGGGAACATTATAGGCCGATTATGTACCAGCATTATGAGTAAAGGTATCCTTTTGCCAACATTTAAAAGATATATAATGTGTTACTTTGTGACTTTCCTTGTGTTTTTATGCCAGCCTGTGAAAGTATTTCTTTTTGCGATGAAATTAACGGATTGTCCTCAAGCTACACTTTATATCAGGCTTCTGGTCTGTTCCATATTTTCAGTTAATGTTGTTTTTTAACTGACGAAATAAAGGAGGAGGTTCTCAAGTCGACGCGTAATTTAAACTTTCATTCTCAGCGTAAACTAACACTAGTTCTCTCTAAGAACACTGTGCTAGACTACAAAACAAAGCCTTGCAGTGTTTACCTACTTGTTACTACAGTAATATCTAGTCAAAAGTGCTTGTAACATGAGCTTCACTATAAACATTTTTACACCTGTGCATCCGTATGTCACAGTCATGAAAACCGACAAACACAGTTCAGATTACTTGCTCCCGCGAGCGCTCTCAATGTAAATTTCAGTCATAAAGAATAATGATTTGTTCACAGTAACTTTGTCACTGTCAACTTTATATGAAAAGTAGCGCTGTATAAAAGTTTACTACTTGAATTTCATAGGGAAGGTGTTAGTACCCACTTTGCAGGTACTTACTGAAAGATAAAAGAGTAAATCTAGTTGGAAAGTTACAATGTAACTTTTTATTATGACAAGACGTATTTTGTGGGGTAATGGGGTCCGAAACATTATAGAACTATAATTTCGGGAGTATAATCAAGTGGATAAATATGACAAAAGGCGGTGGAATGTGTACGAAGATGGGGAATTCTAACACCCACTTTGACTGAAACTTGTTGCAGTCAATTTAAAGGCTTGCAATGTAGGAAGAATTTCAACTCTAGAACCGATTTCCAATAATCGAGAACTAATTCCAGCAGTAAATTCGAAACTGTTAAACTATTTTATCACTCTGGCATTAGTTGGGCGATTCAGGACATGCTCAAACGTGAATTATATTAGTTAGTATTAGAAACTCGAGTTTAATAATGAAAACCAACAAGCTAACGAGCTTTTAAATGACCCATTTTGCCAAACATAACCAAAATCACAAATGTACGATAAAACCGTAGGTATAACTGACGTCACACAGGGTTACCGTGTAGCCAACCGTTATAATTGAATACTGAACCGAAAGGGACAAAAAGAAACTCATTTGTGCCCGCCATGTTATGAGATTAAGCCGCGTGTTGTACATATACAACATGGAACAGACTCGTTGTGTTTCGTCCGAATGCGGGCCTCAAATTAACTTCAACTTGGTCGGTTTGTTTTTGATCGCATCTATTTGGTTAAAGGTGAATGAAATGAAATGGAAAACCTTTGAATAGGAACGGGAAATGTTGATTTTTTGTGAGAAATAACCAACTTGTGACCAATTTATTTATTTATTTGGACCATTAATTAAGCTATTGGCGCTGAAAGGTATTCCATTTATTTTTATTTTACTTGAAAAGTGATTAAAAATCCTTCAATATTTTTTGGAGTTCATTAGGCAAATATAGGTAACGTTTTTTAAGCTGAATAAATGTACAGTGACAGTGTTTGTATTCGATGTAAATTACATAAAAACCATAGTTATGTATACCAAACAAAAAAAATATTGTGAGGTTATGACCACACGATAGAAGTGAAAACTTACGACTTGAGCCTAATATAGGCGATTCAGCGCCGATTACACGCGGTAAAGCGTCACCTACCGACTGGAGCCGAGTAAACCCGATTCAGCGTCACTGACCCGAGCGTGTCGGTTCAGTTTCGCTCACTGTTCAGAAAGAGCGTAAAGTGCGATTATAGAAGTTTTCACTTTAAAAAATCATAAAATAGATTCACGCTTCTACTCGGCAATATTCGCTTGTTACACCATGACTCGTTGATTTATTCAACGCTAAAAAAGTGTTGTAAACATGTGGAATAAAACCGCAAATTGAATTCACGGTTTGAATTTTTCTGTTAATTAAAAAAAATGGCGGTGCGGAAGTTCTCTGGTTCGGGCGTCGGTTTGGTTTTAATAATATCGGAGCCTTATTTTTATAATTTCTGTTTAGAAATTATTTTTACCGACTCCAAAAAAAAAGGAGGTTATCAATTCGACACGTATGTATGTAATATTATTGGAATTGCATTATATTCATATAAGACAATATATTAGGGCTTCCAAACAAATATACAAAATTTTATAGACGTATGTACATATGTATGTTTGTCCACGCATTTCTCCGCAACTATTAATCGGATCGTGACCATTTTTTATTGGCTTATATTTACTGTTCCCTAACAATGCATGTTTCATCAAAATCGATTCAGTAATTTTCAAGATATGGACTAATACGTGTAAGTGTGGCCTGGCTTATTGATACGAGCTACGGGTGTAGTGTCAAATTGAAAACATTTTAAAACCTTGGTCAAATTCTAGTGCAATATTTACAAAAAAACTATTATCTACTTATTACAAACAAATAATCTAGTTTTTACTTTAAAACTAAAAATTACAAAATAAAAAAGTACCTACTTAATTAAAAAAAAATAACCGTCTTCAAAAAGAAATGAACTCAAAATTATGAAATAACTTTAATTTCGGAAGTCGGTGGCAAAAACCTAAAACTAAAAATACAGATCCCAATACACCGAATTCCGAAATTAAAGTTATTTCATAATTTCGAGTTCATTTCTTTTTGAAGTCGGTTTCATTTTTTTTTAATTTATTTTTTTTTTGTTTTATCGTGAATAATTGTTTCGTTAGTCATTGGTTTTTCTAAAAGATCAGTGCGGCGTCCGCGTTGCTCTTCTCGCTTTACCGGCGAACGACGTCTCTGAAAAGTTATTTTTTAAAAGTTGGTGTTTCATAGAGAGTTTTTTTTAACACCGTAAAGTAAAACTCCGCTGCCATCATTTTCATGGACCGCTTTTCTAGGACACCGTAGTTTTAAAGACATTTCAATATATTATGGTTCTCATTAACCCCTTGTATGTCGTAATTATAGACACAATTAAAAAGCCATTGTGTCTCGCGTAGATCTACGTTCCGGCATACGAAGAGAACTGTGTGTCAAGATTGTGTGGATTGTGAAAACAAGGTGAAGCGGTATTTACAACGCCACATGTGAACTACGCGACATACTGACGTTACGCAAAATCCTGCATCTCGCAAGCAGAGTTTACAACGGTCCGACATGAATCATCGGGCAGTTGCCCGTCAGACACAATACCCGTCTGGTCGGAGGATCCTCCCTTTTCTATGGAGGATGAGTGAATGTTACACCCTGTTCCTCATGCCTCTATAAAGGTTTATAAGGTTAAGGTATACATAGGATAGCCTAAGAATGGCTAGTTGACTCAACTTAGCCTATCGCAGTCCACTGCTGGACTAAGGCCTCTCCCATGCTGCGCCACAACACCCTGTCCTCCGCCTTCTGCATCCACTCTGTCCCAGCCACCTTTTTAAGGTCATCTGTCCATTAGCTGAGGGCATCCCACAAACCGCTTGCCGATACGCGGCCTCAACTCCAGGACTCGTCTGCTCCACCGGTGATCGGTACTACGATAAACATGGCCAGCCCACTGCCACTTCAGCTTGCTTACTCTGCAAGTTACCATCGGTAACTCCTGTTCTCATCCAGAGATCGTTTCTGATTTTATCCTTCAAAGTAGGAGTTACTTTGAAGGATAAAATCAGAAACGATCTCTCCATAGCGCACTGAACGACCTTAAATTTACTGCAAAGACGTCAGAGAATGCCTAGTATGTAATTGTAATTGATAAGATAATTTTGTCTATCAATTTGTTAACAATACCACGAATCATCCGGGCCTCATTTGGTAAAAACTAGAGTGCTGAAATTCCTTGTACCCTTCAGAGCAAATAAACGGGAAGACAACTAACTAATTTGGTTTCTCCCTGGAGAAACCCCATGTTTACCACTTACCCCAATCAACAAACACAAGGGTACACCTTTGATTACTAAACAATTAGAATGTCTCTACAGAATAGTAAAACGTGGCACAAAATATGAAATACAAATTTCGGACAGGGTATCGAAAACTAAATTAATTAAAACTATTGCTTCAAATGTTTTCAACTCGAAACTCCGCCTTCAACGACATTTTGATATCGATACTCATTTTGCGACCCTTTGGAGAGCTGTTCTCAATGTTGCCAAAATGACGCATTCAACTTTCTCTGATTCCGTTAGAAAATAAGAATAATAATATCATTTACATTTTGAGAGTAGCTTTACTCTTGTGCTTCATCAAAAACTAAAAGTTATTAGAAAGAAGGAAAGAAAACATCGTGAGGAAACCAGCATGTCCTAGAACCAAAAATTCAAAGACGTGACATCCACCAAACCACACTGGGCTTGTGTGGTGGATTCGGCCCACTCCCTCTCACAGAGAGGAGGCCTGTGTCCCAGCAGTGGGGACATTATAAGCTGAAAGCAATGTTTTAAGAACTTTCCTTTTTTGGTGGATTTTAACGATAGAGCTGTTTTCAAGCTTAATGCCATCATCATAACATGCAAAATCATATGTATCGTCTTCTTGTTTAGTGACTCTCAGACCACCTCAACAAAGCCTTGTAAGTTGTTAACACATGCAGGTACTTTAACCACCCAACATTGTACGTGAAAGTAGTGTACTACCATCAAAACTGCCATAAGAAGTCGCAGTCTCGAGCAAGCAGCAGCTAACTCCGTACAATGTACATGATTTTAGTGGAGTTAAGCATGTTTTACCAAGTACTAAACGCTTTAGTGGCTAAAAGTGTCCGGTCATAGTGTATTAGTGTAAGTTTTATGTTGAAAGTTGTACCGTGTATCTCCTCTCTGAAGTAATGACATTTTGCCCGCACTTAGTGACTGCAAAATCTAGCGCATATGGTAACACAATTTGTGAGCTTTACCCGTGTGATCCCGGACTAAAAATAGAATACCCTACGTATGTGTGGTTAGAGTTACTAAGGGACTATATTAGGCTTATGGCAACAATTCCCACAGCTGTTTACCTAGCTTTAAAAGGGTTGGGACCAAAGACATTAAATTATTTACTTTAAATCTCTTTGATTGGGACGATTCAATTTTCTGACACTTCGAAACTTAAACTTCGCACTTATTGGTGGGATTTTAGCGAATTGTGTGTTTGATTAATGACATTAAATTGTGTTATAAATGAGGTATTTTTCCAAAGTTGCCTCTCCATCAGTAAAATCTAATATTATTATTTTCTCTGTAAAACTGCTGAGCTAGTTACATCATTTATTAGAATGTAGGTGTTGTTTCGTATTTCACCAAAATAGCGCTCAATTGTAGTCCAAAGTTTAAGTACAACAGAACTAACTGACGTAGTAACATCAGCTAGTTGTTTATCTTTCAGTATAACCTCTGTATTACAGCTTGAGTCATTCCTGTTAATGTGTATCATTTGTCTGAAGTTTTCCACTTGGCCTGCATTTGCCCAAGGGTTTTAATTAATGAATCCCTTTATTACTGTTTCATAATGCATGAGTTCTCTTTGAACAATTTAGTCTTTGAGAACTTGATTCTTATTGTTGGCGATGAGTTATAATATAATTATTACAAAATTCTTACTTTATTTACGGAGTGGAATATTATTATTTTAATAATGTTCTTGGTGCTGATGCGTATATAATATTTTGTCAAGTAAACAAAGGAGGGAACTAGGGAATTTATTTCTTTCCTAGTCTCTGCTCTTGTTATTATTAATATTTTATTACATTAATTAACAATTTATTAAAGAAAAGGTAGCCATCGCAATTAATTCTCTCATTCTAAGGGGCCTCGACAAGTGGCAATCGCTTTCAAAGCGTTTCGTATTTCTACAACGATTCAACAGGATCTGGGGGCACGGCGGTGCCCCCAGATCGAGCAAAAAGCGGCACGGCTGTACCATCCTCTTCTCGAAGCAGTTCAGGCCATTTTCGACCCCCTATAAATTCGTTGTGGATTTGACTTAACATGACAGACGTGACACTATGGTTTTTTAGCATGAGTGATTTTATGATTTTATTAATTGAATTTTATGAATGATGATTTGATTTGATTTTGATCTTAGTAATGACTACTAACATGGTTTTAAGACCTTCGTAACTAACAATTATAGACTGAAAGTCAAAGCATTTATTTCAAATAGGCACATAAAAGGCACTTTTGAACGTCAAAAATTACGATAAAATAGAATATATTCTAGTCGCCCATTTCAAAAGGTAGTATCAATATAATTTTAATTAATAAATCAGCTTTTCGGTAGCCGAATAAACTTTCATCATCGTTATCGCTGATAGAGTGTCACTTGGTCTAGCTATGCCCTCTGGTTATGCCTGAAAAAGCGTTACTGTCTTTTTAGTCGTCGTTTCAGCCGATAGTCGTCCACTGCTGGACATAGGCCTCCCCCAATTTTGGGAGGGTTTGCCATAATCGCCACGCTTGGCAGGCGGGTTGGCGATCGCAGTATGGTATGATGGTGGAATACATAGAGAACGCTGCTGCCCATTCTCCGGTACGACCCTTAGTCGCCTTTTACGACACCCACGGGAAGTAAGGGGTGGTCCTGTTCTTTAAGTCCGGCACCACACAGACCAAAAAAAACTCTTTAACTCTTTCTCTCTTTAACTCTTTTGTCTTTTTAGTAAAAAAACTATTTTCTCCTCACAGGTGTATCCGAGGCGACTACTTGAAGGTATACTCCGAAGGAGGGGTCCACGGACCAGGGCCGCCCGGCGTCAACGAGTACTCCGCCTGGTCCAGAGTCTTATGCGGCAGTCGAGCTGATGCACCACCAGCTCTCTATTCCCATGGACCACTGTTAGTCTTAGAAATGCATACTGGAGCCAAAGCAACCAATGCTACGGGTTTTGTTGGGAACTACAGGTTTATAGATAGAAGTAAGTCAGTTTCTAATAAACTCAAACGGCCTTATTACAAAACAAGATTTATCTTTAGACCCAGGTTTAAACCATCCAGCCATTTTTAAATTTCGAACTATAATCCGACGAAGCTAAAGTTCTTATTACAAAAACTGACGTTAAACCCGAGTCTAAGTTGTCAATTTTGCATTAAGAAATTGACGTTTGTCGGAATAAAGTTCAAAATAGAATAACTGGCTCGAAGGTTTAGGCTAGGTCTAAAATTAGATCTCGTTTTGTAATAAGACGAAAAGCATTTCTTTAAATTAAACCATGTACGCCTAGGCACTTTTGAATTGTCAAATTTAAATAGTCTGTCAGTTAGTCAGAAAGTTGAAGCTAGTTGCCCATTCTAAAACGTAGATCTCTATGGAGAAGAACGGGCAAGAAACTCCATGGACACTCTTTTAAATCAAGGTATTACAAAATCCTGGGTACATTATTCTTGTTGCTTCTTTATCTGAGAACAATGTAAAAAAAACCGGGCAAGAGCGAGTCGGACTCGCGCACCGAGAGTTCCGTAACATCCGGGTTTATGCATAAAAGGTTTATGAAGTTAAATGTTTTTTTTTTATATATGAGTTGTTTGAATGAAAGGTAAATTGCGGTTTACGATTTATGACGTATTAAAAAAAAAACTACCCACTAACTAGATCTCGTTCAAACCAATTTTCGGTGGAATGTACATCATATATTTTTTTTAGTTTTATCATTCTCTTATTTTAGAAGTTAAAAAGTGTGTGTGTGTGTTTAAAATGTGTGTCCCCCTGGGACACACATTTTACCACTTTGGATGTGCTTCTCGCGCAAACTATTCAGTTTAGAAAAAAATGATATTAGAAACCTCGATATCATTTTTAAAGACCTATCCACAGATACCTCATACGTATGGGTTTGATGAAAAAACATTTTTTAGTTTCAGTTCTAAGTATGGGGAATCCCAAAATGTATTGTTTTTTTTCCTATTTTTGTGTGAAAATCTTAATGCGGTTTACAGAATACATCTACTTACCAAGTTTCAACGTATAGTTCTTATAGTTTCGGAAAAAAGTGGCTGTGACATACGGACGGACAGACAGACAGACAGATAGACATGACGAATCTATAAGGGTTCCGTTTTTTGCCATTTGGCTACGGAACCCTAAAAAAGACACAAATGAAGAAACAATTCAAAATCCTATAAGATTAAAAATAAGACTTGGCAATTAAGAGATGACCAGTCTCGACCGACGCGGTGCCCATTCACGAACATGATGCGTGGATCAGCGCCTACTTAAATGAAGCTGTATACAATATTAACTACACGTTGATGGAAAACTAGTACATTCGGCCGCATGACGCTTTGACCTTGAGCTGGTCTAGTGTTGTATGAAGTTTCAATACAATACGACGCCCGCTTGTACTTATACTGGATTCGTTACCACGTTACTGGCTTGTGGTCGACTACACCCATTCATTAATAATAAAGCTGAAGAGTTTCTTCTGTCTGTTTGAACGCGCTAATCTATGGAACTACCAGTTGGATTTAAGAAATTATTTTTGCATTGGTAGCCTAATTCTCGAGGAAGCACCCTTAGGAATCGAGCAATAAGAAAAAAGTCAGAAAGAACGCTAAGCGAAAACGAATTAATAGTGCGGGCAGGCAATGCAATGCGACGCGGTGGATCGGGGGTAAAATAAATTGCACGCAAACGAAGTCGCGGGCAGAAGCTAGTTAATAATACTACGACATAAATGGTGGATTATTTTGAAAGCAATTATGAGCATAATATTGAAATGGATCGTGTTACTTTTTATGTGAATATTTATTTAATTTAACATAAATTACTTTCTTCTACTAGAATCACACTAATATTATAAATAGAGATGGGCGGTGGGTAAATACCCATCGGGTATTTACCGGGTAAATACTCAATTTGGGTATAAACAGGGTTTTTACCCGGTAAATACCCAAAAGCATGGGTATAAACTATAAACACTTTATGGAACGTTTTATTTAATAAAGTTTAGGTGAATTTTAGCCCGTTTTTTTTTTAACACATCCATGTTATAAGTTCAGCTACTTTCATATGTTTTTCGTCTCAAAGCCTGATTAAATTGCTTTATTAACTGATAATAACTGTAATTTTAGCATAAATGTAAAATTTCTTTAACTGATTTGATGAAGTTTCTAGTAAATGACATACATATATAAGGTGACTGGTAATTAGTGAACGACACTTAAACACGTGATTGTAGTCATGAAAACAAACAACTTTTACTATGGGACCAAACCTGAAATCGCGAAAAAAAAAATCTGCTGGTCAGTACATTTGTGTTCGCCTAACTGGTCAAAATGTACTGAACTTGGCTGATTTTCCTCTTTATATAATGTCCTTTCATTATATATTCATATATATTCAGGGATATAAAAAAGGAAATAAGGCATCTTTAATCTATAAATAAGTACGGTACCCGAAGGATGTAAATATTACATAAACATAAGCGAAACTGCGGGAAAAAGCTAGTTAGTCAAAAACTCATGAAAGTATAGAAATAAATGAACGCTGAAGTTGAAATATTTTTAACAGATAATAATGGCACGCACTTTTTACTGCCAGAGATGTTAAATTTAGACTAAGACTAGAAAATGATTTATATCCTTTTTTTTATAAAATGTTTTAGGTTTAACTTACACAATGCCATTTAAACAATTTAGTAATTAAAAAAATATCGATCTGTTAAATAGTAATTAATAACAGATTTTATTATTTTGGTATTGGTATCAAAACAATATATATATGTTTTGGTGGCTAAAAATCACCTAAATGGATACATTTAGGTGATTTTTAGCCACCAAAACATATCTCGAGAATACTTAAATTCGATTTACAATAAAGAAAGTTTGTTAAAATACCAGTAGATAAGCGTTTCATGTGAACAACGTAAAGTGTATTGCATTCAATTAAATATACATATATGAATACAATATAAATTATACTATGGTAAAAATCTTACCTTTGATTTTAGAAATATTCCCAAAACCAGTTTTAGTCGTTAGCACCAGCAAAATTTTGTATCCTGATCCAAAATGAAACTGTATGAGATATCACTTCTACGTGCGCACTCTTTAGTAATTCAAAAACAAGTGGAAGTAGTAAGCATAATACGTATACGCGGAGAGAAGGCGAAGAAGCGGGAAGGGTTGATGTGCATATTTGTAAGGATTGAGGGACCGCTGGCCAGCTAAATGCGCCTACTGACGGACTTATTTTATCAATTAAAAGTCAACTTTAGAAACTTTAACGTAAGGTTGAAACGCCGCGAGCTGCACCACGCCAGCATTTTTTTTAATATTAATTTCAATCTTATACGCTAATGTAGTAGATTTTTAGTTAATAACAAAGTATCTTCATCGTCACTAGTTCTGAGCATATACGCGAGTTTGCCAGATTTTAGTTCTTCATCTTACATACTCAAGAGTTTGATGATTCACGTTTATTTAATGTATTTTATCAATAAATATTTGTTACGACATGCTGTGATATTCAAATAGTCTTTAATTTAAAACTACTATAATCAAATGTAATATAAACCACCTAATATAATATGTAAAAAATACAGACGTACAATTTTTATATGATGTGTTAGTAGAAAACTATTCTTTGCTGACACCATTTACATTTCATGCATAAAACACATTTGATAAACATTTTTTATTGCTTAAAGTGTATAAAAGACTTAAAACAATAATGGAAAAGTAAATACCCACCATTTGGGTATTTACCCGGGTAAAAACCCTGCATTTGGGTATTTTGGGTATTTACCCGGTATTTACCGGGTAGAAACCCATCTCTAATTATAAAGGCGAAAGTTTGTGAGTGTGTGAGCGCGTGTGTGTGTGTGTTTATATGTTCGTTACTTCTTCACGCTCACGGCTGAACCAATTTTGATAAAATTTTGTATGGAGGCAGCTGACACCCTGGATTAACATAAAATATAGGCTACTTTTTATTCCGATATTCCCACGGGATCGACATTTACGCGGGTAAAACCGCGAGGCGCAGCTAGTGAGTGATTAAATTCAATTCTCACGTTCAATTAAATTAATAGCCTTGCTCTTAACACAAATGTTAAATATAAAACCAAGTCAAAAAACACTTGAGTCAATAATGAATCAAACAATTAAACCACTTAAAACTTCTTGCTTTGTCATCGAACAAAAATATTCGTTAATTAACGTCTTATTTTATTCCTAACTTCGTTTGTTCGATCCATAAAGTTTTTGCTCTGTGGTCATTAATTCTTATTACAGTCAATCTCTCTCGTCCTTGGCTGTCCGTCTCTGTCTGATCAAATCAGTGTCTGGTTTTGTTACATTAAATATATCAATTAATTTTGTTAAAGCTACAATAGCTTGAGCGATGTTAGTATTAGGCAAATTAATGAAAGACAATTCAAAGGGCTTATGAGTTTCATGAAAAATGTTTATAGCTTAATTACTGTAGCTTGTAATTTTTTAATTTAAAGTTGGAACTTTATTGATTTTTTTTATTATTTTTTTATTTTTCTTTAATTTAATATCAATTCCAAAGGGTTACACGAACAAACAAACAGCCATCTACCTAGCCATTTTCAAACTCTGTTGGAGTTGACTTTCAGTCTTACCGGATGCAGTTCAGTATCAGTATTTTACATGAAGCGACTGCCTATCTGACCTACACATCCCAGTAACTGGGTAATACGATACCCCTTGGTAAGACTGGTTGTCAAACTTTCGGGCTTCTGACGACCTCAGACGACTGCCAAAGATCCACGAGTGACAGCCGACGGCGTAAGGTGCTTTCCGAGGCATGGAGGTGTCTTGATTTATGTAAAAATGATCACCCATTTACAGGCCAAACGCGGCAAGTGTTGTTTACCCATGCCGCTGTTATCACTTAGCCAGCAGATATCAGCCTACAAAAGACGTTAATCCGACACAAAACACGAAAGAAACAAACATTTCACTCACGTAACAGATCGACTTCCATTCATCGATTTCTAAACTTTTCCAATTTATAAAACTTGTATCTCGTTTCCTAGGAAATTTCGAGACAGACGGTGTACAAGTATCTGAGACGTGGTGTGATTACGTCTTCCACTCGCAGGCGAACAGACCCGCTCACGGGAGGTTGTATAGCCCCAGATATCCATCGAGTTATCCTAGCAATGTGAGGTGTACTTATCACTTTAGCGCCAGGTGAGTTTGAAGTTTGTGCAGTTGAAAGATGCATTCTTGAACATTGCTTTGTGCAAAGTGTAGTGATAGACATTTCTTATACAGGGCGGCAGGCACATAGAGGCGCACCCAGCACATGATTCTGAATTCCTTGAGCAAAAATTTTTCATCAGCTATTAAAAAAAAATTGCGGGTCTATATATTTTCACCTCATAGATATTGCACTTTCGGCCGTGGTACAGTCCATAGTCGGAAGAGAAAACGCGTGGGATGCTGTGGCCTCTTTTTGCGAGAAGGTGATGCATGCAAAGGAGGCGGCGGAGAGGAAGAATGAGCATACCTCTCATTTCACCCGCGCCAGAAGAACAGTCGGGCGTCGAAGGGCCCTTAAAAGATCTCCGGCCACCATAAGGGGCCTACTGGTGGAAATTGGGGCCTTGTCGTCGCTCGAGCAGTCAGGCTCAAAGGGGTGGCACGCAGTGTGATCGTGGAATCGGCGGCACTTGGTGACGAGGTCCGCTAGGCATGGCGGGCTGATACCAATCGGGGGTGCGGCGAATGTGTTATTTAGGGCCTACTGCCAATCCTACTATACCTGTAGCCTGTGGGTCAGTTACACACAGCGGGTCGTCAACGCCCTGCGGGTCCAGTGCAACAATGCTTTCAGGTTGCTGATGGGACTGCCTAGATATTGCAGCGCATCAGCGATGTTTGCTGACGCACAAGTGGATGACTTCCATGCCATAATCCGTAAGCGAGCGGCATCGCTGATGCGCAGGGTGAGGGACAGTTCCAACGGCTACCTGAGGGTCATTGCTGAGAGGGTAGATAGTCCTCTATGGAGGCAGTGGATACACATCCACGTTAGATAATAGTTCCTCTTGTATATGTACTAACATTTATTTTAAAGTTCTTTTACATGTATTTACTGACACTATAGGGACACATTTAGTCTGAATTAATGAAATTGAATTGAATTGAATTGAATGTACAAGTAGCTCCCGGGCCCCCGACTCATGGTACTAGAAGGAACAGTAGGCTTTAGTCGGTAGGAGTCTGACATAACCCTCCATTCTTCCCAGACGGAGTGTATCCATAAGGATTTCCCCAAGAAAGAAAAAAAAAACAAAGGTGCTTTGAAACAGCGGACCTTTTTTTGATAACCGACGAAAAGTTTCTACGCCAGGGCTTCTGGAATCATGTGCTGAATTAAGGTTGCAGTTTGTGCGTCGTTGTCGGTGCCACCTTGTATATTGTTTAATATTTGCTGTGTGTAATATGTTGTGATGGTAAATCCAAGATCTATAAACGTCACTCGCTTTCGTTTAGACATGTTCTCATCGCGCGTCGTGTACTTGCGCTTGTAGTTTGACAGTTGTGACAGTGATATAAATAACGCTTGCAATACATGCCATGTTACGTTTATGAATCTCGGCTTAAGCATTACGGCAATAACTATATGTAAACAATAGACTTCATATTCGAATTTGATGAACAGGTACTCTGAAACGCCAAATATCTTCTTAAAATCAACTGCTCCAATAAACTTCTCCATTTACAATGAAAAGTTGACAAAACTTTCCTTCAAAGTCGGAGTTATTAAGTCACAAGTCAAGTCCTTCCGAAAATCTAATTCTCTCTTTAACGTTTCTAGGTACTTTAATTCTCGGCATTCTTACTGTTTTAGGCACAACGAGCGGATCAAGTTAGTTTTCGAAGAGTCGTTCCTTCAGAAAGGCGACGAGAGGTATTTAAAAGTTTACTTCTTTACTAATAACCAAAGAATACATAGATAGGTACAGAAGGTCGGCTCCATACAACTGACGAAAAGCAAGCGCACGCAATAGACGCGTATAGTCCGTCCAAAAGATAAAAATCTAAACAAATTGAGTAGAAAGCGTAACTGTGGATGCGATAGTGCGATATTTGAATACTAAACCCGAAATTCAAATTTTAAATCGCCTTACGGATGTGTATCATTCGACAATTGAGGACAGACATATTTATTTTTATTAATCAAGATAATATTTACATCATATGAGTTAACATTTAAAATAATAATATGTAAAGTATATGAAAAAAGCATCAAAAAATTGTCCGCATCGCTGTCAACGGGAAGTGCCCAAAAGGTTGGCAGCATTGACAATTGAGGTTAATTTAATAACTTCAATTACAAGCGATGATTTTACAATTACAATGTATGAGATATAAAGTTGAAACCTTCTAAATACATATGAATGTGTTACCAACTTAAGTAATTTATTGCGTAAGAATGTAACCTGAGCAGGGTTTGTTTACACTTCCATCAGATACTAGTGAGCTTTCCCTAGACGTAAACGCATGTCTATGTGTGCGTGCGTTTTTGCTCGTCGTATAGAGCCATCCTTCTGTACCCTATCTATTCTGTGGTTCCTAATACGTCCTATGCCTTTTGGTGTTATAACTTTTCCACTTTTCAGTTGCCTCAATCGTGCTGACATAATAAAAGTGTTCGATGGACGGACTTCGGCGGCGCCAGTTTTAGCAATGCTTTGCAACGAAATCGTAGGTACGAATTACTTTGGATCGCTGTGAAAGGATCTTGATTTATCTATATTATAAAATTCAGAGTCCTTACTGACTGACATCAACGCACAGCCTAAACTAGTCCTAGAGACATGAAATTCAGAGGGAGTGTTCTTTGTGAAGAGTAGGTCCACTAAGAAAGGGTTTTTCGAAGTTCCACCCCTAAGAGGGTGAATGGGGGGGAGGGTGAAATTTCACGCGGACGAAATCGCGGGCAGAACCTAGTTTTAGTATATTTTTTATTGTGCGGTAGAAGAAAATATATCGGTGTTTGATATAATGATGCTAAACTGACACTGTTTTAGAACACAAAAATTATGTTTCCTTTCATCAACAGAAATTGAGCAATAATTAGAATGGTTGGTTTTCTTAAGTTTTTTTTTAAATCCTATATTGTGTCCCACTGGTGGACAAAGGCCTCCCCGTTTTCATTCCAACCCGATTTTGAAATCGCACATGACAGATACATATGTCATGTGCGATTTCTGACCATGTTAGCTCTGCAAACCTTATCAGATCGTCAAACCACCTTCGCCATGGTCTACCTCGTCTTCTCCCAGAGTAGATTAGTATGTCTAATTATTCCCAATTTTTGTTCAGGTTATGAGATACTATCAACGGGACCAGATTTATTGGTACAATTCACGGCAAACTCTAACATACCGGGACAAGGATTTAAAGCAAGATACCAGTTCCAAATGGAGGACGACCCAAACGCAGGTTTAGTAAGCATGTCATAACAAATTGTCTCATCAGCTGATGTTTATATGGCACAAAATCGGAAATCGGCCTTGTCTCCGGCTGAGTAGATATGATTCTATTGTAGTTGAGGACGATAACTTCGAGCTAACAGTGTTTAGAATGGTATTATGCTCTTTTGCGGTTCTCTTACTTGTCTATTATAGGTATAATATCTACCTAAATATTAACGGTGGACAAATGTCGCAAGGGACCGTCGATATTAAAATGATTTAAAAGCTTCAATTTCATATGTAACACAAACATTGCGTATTAGGGGTGCTAACACATTTCTTTGGGTCGGTATAATTTGTCACAGTCAGTCGGCAAAATTGAATAATATGTTACATTTTGCCGTTCGGCTGTGCCGAATCATGTTCATTCGAACAAGTGTGGCACGCTTTAGACAAAAAGTTTATGAGAAATATGAAATACAAAAGTATAGACATCTCTTTCTTGTCTTGTTTATTGGAATAACCATTGTTCTTCTAAAAGCAACAGCTGTCGATGAATACCCTTTGAAACCTGTTACAATTGAATACAGTGAACCACAATAATCTCCACTTTCTTAACAGATGGGGATATTAATAAGAAATCAAGTACAACGGAGGCAATATCCGGCTTAGGACCAGCTGTAAGCGCCGCCAGTAAGTACTTAGAATAAGGTCGCCATTTAAAAACAGAGAGTTTGCGTTTTTGTAAGCAAAATCACCTCATAGATTATTAGGAGTGCCAGGTCTGAGATGCTTTGTAGACGGTTTTAGGTTTAAAGATTTTATTAATAACTAGCTTCTGCCCGCGACTTCGTACGCAGATCCTGTTGATTATGCCAGCGACAACGGGGTAGTCAAAATCGAAGATCTGAAACGTCTGATGTCGAATTCTAAGAGCTCGGGGACGGGACGGGTTGTGGTGTCTCGCCGACACTACAACCCGTTAGTATTTCCGCCTCAATGATATTTCTCTGCAGCGAGACGACAGTGAGCCGGGTCCCATTGCACAGTTTCGGCGGAGTGAGTTTCCGAAGAAGCATAATTGGGACACCGACCTTTAACTTAATGGTGTGCGCTGGTAGTCCACTTGCACTGAGGGAATTGAGAAATTCTACGGGGTAATGTGTGGCGCCATCTTGGTCGACAACAGTGTTTATTGAAGGGTAGATCATTTCATTTCCCTCAATTTCCGCGAGAATGCATTCATTGATCGCTGAAGTTTGGTCGTTTCTGGGTGTTAAAATGGCTCGTTCACACACCCAAGAATTATGTTGGTGCGGTATCCTATTGATGTCCCCGTAGACCAGGCGAATCAAATCTTCTAAGGTAGACACCACTCTCCCAAGTATCTCAGGTAGAACCACGTGGTCACAGTCTACTGGTAGCGTTCCCTCACCCAATTTTAAGAGAACATCAGAAAATTCTTGGGCGTGTACATTCCCGCCAAGATGTGCTCTCATATTAATCGTTAAGCGTAACCTATGAATATGTGGCCATAAGAAAGAGTATTTCAACAAAGCATTTACCTCATCAGCCCTAGTTCCTCGCGTCACCACAGGCAGCGTTTGTCGGAAATCGCCGCTAAACAGGACTGTAACGCCACCCATCATTTGCGGATGTCCTGCAAAGTCCTGTTTACCGCCTCTACTACTTTTCTGTTCGCCATAATGCATTCATCCCACACGATTAAACAGCAATCTTTAAGGACGCGCCCTTTATCACTGTTGCGTGACACTCCACAAACAGGTGTTTCATTACTCTCTAAATCTATGGGAATCTTAAACATTGCGTGCGCTGTTTTGCCACCAAGAAGCAGTGTTGCGGCGATTCCTGACGATGCTACTGCAATGGCAATCTTGTCTTGCCTCCTGACCTCTGCGAGAATGCCAGCGGTGACAAATATTCTCCCTGTTCCACCAGGAGCATCCAAGAAAAACATTTTACCTTGGCCGAGCCGAGTCAAGGATGGTGTCGAAAATTTGCTTTTGCTCCGAGGTAAACTTAGAGACATGGTCATTGACGACGGTACTCATAGCTCTTGGATCATAATTTATTTCAGAGTTGTACTCTCTGTTTCCAAGCTCTTGTACATCCAGATATTGTGGAGTCGGTAGCCCATAATCCACCAGAGAACTGCCGCAGATCGAAATGACCATATCTTGAAGTGAACTAAGGCAACTGTTTAGAACGCGCTCATCAGATGCCTCAGTATTATCTTCAGTAGTGCGTCTCAGACCTCTTAGGAAGTCTTCGGACAGAAGATGCCGATATTTCTCCCACAACAGAAGCGGATTCGCAATACCGCAAAACACCAACATGACGACAAACAGATGTCGCAAACGACTGAGATTGTCACTAATGCTGGCCTCCTCAAGTGCGTTGTCCCAGTGCTGATCACCGTTGAGAAGGTGGCGTGCTACGCAAGCAGCGCGGTATGTGGGATACACAATGTCATCGACTGTCCTTAGAAACGCAAATGATGTTTGGCCGTGCACTGTGTGCAGTAACATTCACAAATAATAGCACTCGCCATTATTTGGGTGCACAGTGTAAACCCGTCCCAATGCGGTGTCCTTAAAAATTCCCGGAAACCCGTCCACGGCGTGTCCGCATCGACGTCGATTAAATACACCTCTTTGCTTGTCGTACGTGTAGTACGAAGGCACCTCATCATAGGTGAGTGATCTAGCAAAGTTGTCCCGTTCACAGTCTGAAAAAGGCCAATTTCAGTCTATCAAAAAGTACTCTGTGAACGCCAACAGGAAAATTAAACACATCAACCAACACAGACAACAAAGGTAACCCCCGTTTCTATAGGTTGAGAACGGCACATCGGCACCTATAACATCACATTTTGGGAACAAAACCATAGCGCGATCTAACCCGACGCCAACGCCATCTAGTTAGAAAACGGAAACTACATATTATTTACCCAAATTAATTAAATTATTATGAATAAAACTAAATTGTCGTTAATTTAACAGACAACACAGTTTTGGATTAAAAAAATATATGGTAACAGCAGCAAGGATCAAAACTAAGAATTACATACTTGAATGAATTACATACTTACAACAAATGTGCTTGGTAAGATATAGCTTAGAACCAAAAGTTTGACTTGACTTCATGATAGTGTAGCTTGTTGTACCGCCAATCAATCTGTTTAGTAATATTGGTGTGAAACTCTCCATACAATTAGATAGGACTTGTGAAGTTCTCAGATTTCATAACAGTATCGTTCCTAATGCACATAAAAAAAGCTAAAACTGAAAAAAAAGAATTTTGCGTTTTTTAAAACAATATTATGGGATCTGAACTCGCACCATTTAGTGCCGTAAACGGTCGCCTGACCTTACCGCTAAATTCGCCGTTGACATATTGTTGAAGTAGCTTGTTCCCTTGCAATTTATAATATTACTGCCCCGCTCATTTATAAAAATAGCGTGATTATTATGTTCCCAGAGTTAGCTAAGCTAGTTTTAGCTAAATAAATAAATAAACATGTCATTTTGTGCATTCAATTATTTTGTGCATTCAATTACGAACAAACACATTTTAAAATCAATATTGCTTACCTCCCATAACATAATGGCGTGATAATAATGTAGCCTAAAGCCTTCCTTGGTTTACTAAGAACATTTTTGCTGAATTTCAATTCAATCTATCCAGTAGTTTTGGCGTGAAGCCGTACCATACACACAGACAAACAGACAAACAGACCAAAATTCTAAAAAGTCACTTTTTGTCATCAGTTACGTTTTTCTAACAAAAGCCACTTATTTTTTCTCGAAAATTCACAATGTACAGTTTTTCTTTCGTTACTGTTTTATTATAAATGTATAGAAGACGATGTGTCGACTAGACTAAATTTAAAGGCTGAGTTACATTTACATTAGAAAGGTAGCGAGTTAAGTCCCTAACATCGTTTGTATTGAAACTTGACATCTATACGTGACACAATCAAAAACTGTCAGTTTCGGACTGACGTTTGAACACAACTTGCTACTTGTAAACTTGCTACTTAACAAATGCAAATTGCGATCATGGTTTTGTTCATTTAGGTACTCAGTGAAAAGCTCCGCGCGTACCCTATGTACGTACGATACAATAGAAAATCGATTGTGTCTCATTAGCGGAACTTGAGAGGTCATAAGAGAAAATGACGATATACATATACTTTTCACTCGTGCGTTGTTTCCATGATGTATTGTATCTGAACAGAAGGCCAATTCGCGTAATTGAAAACGTTCAAAATCTTGTCACAATCTCATCTCAGCGACATGTCAAAAACTTGTCAAAAATTTTGGCAAATTAGAGCTATTTTTGACAGATTTAGACTGAGATCAGCCTGTGAATGTTCTTAAAATTACGAGAATTGCCCAAATTGCCAATTGAATGAAAGTCAAGATGAACTCAACAACGCAACTTCTAAAGAATCATTTTGCTACCAAGCAACTGAACATAACTTCCAAAGTTCAATTGGCTTCAATTAATGACGTAACGACTTCTACAGCCCCACACGTGCCAATGACTTTCAAAAGGTAGAGCTTAAATCTTCTATTGAGCTTATCTCAAATATGTTTGGTTCATAGAATCGTGCCAAATTGCTTGAGAATTTATTAATAGGAAGGAGGAAGCATAAGACTTTATGTAGCAGACAAGACGGTGAGAATTTCTAGTGGTTTCAGAGAGAAACGGGATTTAACAGCCGTTAGAATAAAATTTTCTATTTGGACTTTATTTTCTCACCAATGTGTTTCCATAAGCGGGGTGCCAAATGTGGCGAAAATTATATAGAAAATGTCTATATTCCATTTAAATTAAATTGAAAAAGTAGACATTTTTTACTGAGCAGTCTCAATTCTCTTTTATATTATGAAATATTACAATAATTTATGATCCAAATCAAAGTTCTCGTTTGACAACGTAAATAATTTATTACTCAAATAAATCTATTCAAAATGTACGAAGCATCTCACGCATAATGCTCCACAAATGTACGTATGACATCACTCACTCCATTTCATATATTATTATGAACTAATGTATGCAATCCATTAGTGATGTGACACCTTCATTTCAGCGTCATCCTGCCATCAAGTATTCAGCAGTGATAAGAGCAAGACCGGTAAATTGACTTCGCTTCTCTACCCGGCCCCATACCCGCAGAAAACGCAATGTCATTACGACTTTCTAGCCCGAGGGAGGGAAAGAGTCAGGCTGGTATTTGAAGACTTCAGCTTGCAGCGAATAACAGAGAATATTATAGAGTAAGTTTTTAATCTAACTGCTAAACCACATATTTTTTCATAGAATAGAATATGTAGTCATTTATATTTATATACTTACGTATGAAGGAACTCAGTGAGAGTTTTTGGAGTAGTCAATTAGTTGGATGCATTTTGATCTCTGGATAGTCAGTTGTACTACCATTCCCGCTGACTAACCATGTATAATATGACATATTTTTTTCGTATTATAATTTGTATTGACAAAGAAGAAAATATTGGAAGCCTTGGTAGTGTTTGTCTTTCAGATGAGCACGTCATTTTACCGTAAAACAGTTTTTGAAATTCAACAACAACACGGAATAACAATATTACTTTGACAAAACAAAATGGACAAGCATAAAGAACGAAAACAAAGCACTCGAAGCGGTATCGAATAAGCAAATTTACTTTGTTACAGTTGCGAAAGTATGGATTCTCTCGATGTATTTTTGTATGTAGACGGTCGTCTCGAAAAGATGGCATCATTTTGCGGCAACGATATACCGAAGCCAATAATGTCGAATGGACCCAAGTTATCTATCGAGTTCCGTGGAATATACTCATCGAGACACAGCAGGGGGTTTAAGATATCATATTCCTTTGTTGAAGGTACGAATTTCTTGTGTCTTATCTTAATTTCGTATGTGTGGTCATGCCTTTGGTTTATTGTGATTGATTGATATCAATTTGTATTTCTTCGGACTGGTGTTTTCTTGTCTGTTCTCTTTTTATTTGGAAAATACAAATAAGTATAGACAGATCACTTAACTGAGACGTTGCCTGAGGTAGCTGCGCGGTGCGGGAGGGGTGATAGTTTTCACAAGTTGACGAATCACTGAGGTCTCGCATCACGTCACCACACCGCGCTGCTACCTCAGGCAAGCGGTCGGCCTATAGAAGACATTTCTATTACAATAACTTAGTATTTATAAAATGTGAAGCGAGCAATATATTAATTGCTATTCACAATTTAACACCAGTACCTACCTACAATTACATTGTACATATTATATGAAGCTAGTTTTTGATGACATCTATCATAAAACCATTGCTTACTTTGTCATTCCTTTCTAACACATTTTCATCGTGTTTGAAAATCCTTTGTCATTTTCACATTGGAATTCTGAGCACCACGTATTCCTACCTCATCATTCTTGATGCCGGCCGCGCGTAATTCCTCACATTTTTCTGAATGTTCGCATTTCAAACATGGTGACGTTGCGTCTTTGTTTTCTTTATTTTAATATAGGAGCTAGGAAATTAAAAAATATATTTTTTGTAGAGAGTTGTTTTATTTTTTAATGATGTAGGATTTAAATAGACAGATAACATAACCGCAAAGATGATGCAAAATATAGAATATCTGAAAATTAAACTGCGTTTCTTTCAAGTGTAGTAACAAATGATAAATTAATACCCAAAAGTATCGCTATCCAGGAAAGCCTCAATTACGCCAAAACACACGGACACCAAAAAACAAAAGTAAAAAGTTTTTGACTTTCAGATTACGGGATCGCAACGGGGAGCCAACTTTTAGAATTTCCATGTGCCTTCGTATTTAATAGCAGTGAGAGGGGGAGGGGGGTGGTGACGTCACCAAACCACCCTGGCCTCTATCCAAGGGACACAGAGTGCAATTACTTCTTCTACGGCAACGAAAACGAGAGAGTACATTTACATTTCACTTATTTCGACGTCGAAGGTGTGGTCCCGTAAGTAATTCATTTGAATACTATTAGGTTTAGAAAAGTCTTTCGTTAAGTAGCTTTCGTCACTAGCGGAGAGCAGTAGGTAGGTACTTGATAAGGGTTATTTTTCCAAGATTGGCTTCATGTAGGGTAGGTATAGATTAGTGGTAAAATATGCCTAATCTCTCGTGATCTAGGGTTGACGTGACAAGGATTTTAGTGAATGATTTTGATTTTGTTCTAAAACTTTGGTCCTCCCTTTGATTAAATAGGAGACCGAGACCAAGAAGATGAGAAGTGTAATAGAAGTACCAACTTATCCCAAAGTAATTTAGTAAATTAAAGTAAACGTTTTTATCATCTATAAAATCTTGATAAAGTTAAAACTAAAACAGCTGTCTTTTTGTAAAGCTTTGATGTAAATTAAGATTCTAATAAAGTATTCTTTATTTTAGGTGTGAAGCCGTATCAGCTAGTGACTACGTCCAGTTTTACAGTCAAATGATCGAATCACAAAGCCACAGGCACTGTGGTCAACTAAAAGAGCTCCAAGTGACGTCAGAGAAGAATTTTCTAAGAATAACCTTCAAATCCAACGACAGATTAGACGCAACAGGATTTAAAGCAAACTACTTATTTCTAAGAGACTCCGAAATGCATAGTATAACTATGCCAAATTCTATAGATAAAGGTTTGTGTTCTATTTTACATATTATAGCTTTAAGAGTAGGAGAGACTAAAGAAACGATGGATAAATTGTTTAAAAGATGATATGGCTTGAAATAGGGTTACTACTGAGATGACGGCTCACAGAATAGATGTATGAAAGGAAAAGAGACGCTGCACCGACCTCAAATAAATTGGTATAAGGAGGTTGCGAACAGCAAAATGAGGAAAGAGAAGAGTGAAATGATAATTTGCCGATAAAGGGTCGTTTGCCCATGTCGTCAAAAGTCATGCAAAACGCAACGCCATCGATTGTCCAATGGCAGTCGTTTCATTTCCTTGCACATCCTACGAATTCAGAACGCGTATTATTCTATCAACTCCGTGTACAGTTCTGTAGTGTTTAGTTATGATTAAGTTAGTTTGCGAGTTTGGATTCCAAATTTGAAGACACTTCGGTTTCACTTCGGTTGGATACGGAGCGTCATTTCAAGGTGGTGTTTTTGTTGTATCGAGTTCTAGATTTACTTGTGAAGTTTAGCTACGTATAGGTAGATGGGTATTTAATTCTACATCGACATCTAATGTTACCGTAGATTTGGCATACGCTTCTGAATTGCTGTCATAAATTTTGACCGCGTAGATATTGCACTTTTCTATGAAACAGCTGATATTATTTTTGATAACCGACTAAAAATTTCTACGCTACCCCTTTAGAATCATGTGCTAATTCATGGTTACAGTTTGCGCGTCGATTGCCCTGCCACCCTATATAAGTACAAATAAAGTACTGCTTGTACTTATTTCAACTTAATAAATAATTTTAGGAAGGGAACATTTTATGTCCTCTGAAATATGGCCTTGAAATTATTTAACAGCAGTAAAGTGTCCGGAGTAAGTAATAATTTAGGACACTTTTAACAACTTTTTAACTGTTGTTTGAGAGACTGTTTAACTTTGTGCGTAACTTGAAATCAGTTAGAGTGTATTACACTTTTCAAACTTAATGGTCACCAGAATTTTCTTTTCGTAAAGTTAAAAATAATAATATATCTCAAACCATCTGGTTTACATATTATACTATTATATTATGTTATTGACTACTATTTACATATTTTAATATAATAAAATCATCTTTATATAATTATTAGCATCATCTACTTTTATGATATGAATTTTATTGTTTTTCTATTATAACCTACCAACCTCAGTTCTGCACAAAATCTAGTGCCGTAATTACACGTTAATGCGTATCAATGTTCCAACCGAATCTCGTTGACTACCAGCTACGTTTAAACCTGTTTCTCTAAAACATCTAATCTGATGACGTTCAGCCACTGCCGCATGTAATCCGTCTCTCGAATGCTATAGCTTTTCAGTTCCATTCAAATCATGTCCATTGTGTTCACGTTTCCTCTAACAATAAAGATGTGTGAATTTACTTTGCGGACCAACAAGAGAATTTTAAATACCAAACTAAAGCTCAGATAGCGTAGGGTATGTTTATTTTTTTTGGATCTGTATCTGGATTTTTATTAATACTTAGCATCATCTTAGATTTTTTTCTCATATATGTCCGGAATGCCTTCTGATCTGTCTGAACCATTTGGCATTTTATATTCTTCCAGTTGTAGAAGAAAATAAAAATATAATCCACTGTTGGTTTACAAATTTTTCGTTTAGGTACCTACAGTAATTTACTGTTTAAATTTTTTATAAGTTAATTATTACGCATGACTGTCCAGTCCATTGATGAGGTCTCTTTGAGGGATAGGTGAGCGTATTAATTAATATAGCCAGAACTAAGCACTCGTCACAATCCCAACGCTTAGGCAAATCCTCTTAGTTGCGGGTAAATGGGACAGGATTAAAGGAATATAGGGTAATGATTGCAAAATGAATTGGGAACCATGCAACAAATTTAATGAATTTAGAAATGGCGACGGTATTATGAGCGAGAAAATTACGATTTTGTTTGCGAAACACCGATCTAGTTGAAACATTGGCTTTCCAAACGTGTTTCCATACGTTAATGTCCCAGCGCAGGGCACGCCACGATAGCGGCGATAAGACCCCTCTTTGAGGAGTGGCTAGAGAGGCGCCACGGCGCCCTCACCTACCGCCTGACGCAGGTCCTCACCGGACACGCAAGTTTCGGGAGGTTCCTGCACATCATCAGGCGGGAGGAAACGCCCGGGTGTCACCATTGCCAGGATCGCCCAGAGGACACGGTGGAGCACACGGTGGAGGTCTGCCCCGCTTGGGTGGAGCACCGCCGTGTCCTCGTAGAGGCGATTGGCAGCGACGGCGACCTCTCGCGTCCGGCCCTGGTGCAAGCCATGGTCCAGGGCGAGAGGGAGTGGGAGGCAGTCACCTCCTTCTGCGAAGCAGTCACGCCAGCGAAGGAGGTGGCGGGACGGTTCAGGGAGAGAGCCTAACGTCTAAGCCGCCGCGGGGGACGCCGGTCGGGAGCCGCGTGACGACTCCCGGCTACCGTAGGCGCGGGCCTGCGGGCGGAGAGTAATGGGTAGCTCACCGTCCGATCAGGACCAGGCCCGTGCCGGACGGCGCGTACGTGTTCCACGCGCGCCTCAAAGAGATGTGAGCATCGAGGAGGGGCCCCTTAGGGCCGAAGCTTGCCGGGTCAGCGGGATTGTCCGAAAGGGTTACCGCTGGCCCGGAACATAAAGGGCTAAGGAAGGAACACGGGTGGGTTTTAGTAAGTAAGAGTCTGACACTCCCTTCCGCACCACCCAGAGCGGGAGAGGAGTCATTTGATGATTTCCCATCCGCAAAAAAAAAATACATTAATGTATCAGAATGTAATAAGTCTGGTCTTGGATGGGTGATCATCCATAACCTACATATCGAGACCCCTTTGTGCCTCCCAAAGTATGTTATACCGTTTTTCCCGGCAGCGTAGCTCAAAAGAAGAACAAAAAGTCTGACAACCAGTCTTACCAAGGTGTCAAGATCGGCGACTGCCAGTAGACTGAATACCAGTATCATACATGGAACAACTGCACCATGTAAAATACTGCATCCGGTTAGACTGGAAGCTGACCCTAACATAGTTAGGAAAAGGCTCGGCAGATTGAAAGGATCAGTAATCATATTTCTGAATTGCAATACGATTACGATTATAGTTATTTCAATTATAATCGTAATCGAAATTACAACATCACTGTTATCGGTAGTACAAACTATTAGTAGTTAGAAGTCAAAGTCCAATTAAAGTATACTCCTAAGAAAGATGTATTCTATGAACAATAATAACCAATTAATTTTACTGTTGTTTCAGATGCCACGTGCTACACGTCAAAATTTCTAATATTTGTATGTTTGGTCAAAGTCATTTGGAATATCAGATAGTGATACTAACAATAAATTTGTGCCATCGAAAAGAAATTATGGAATAAAAATATAAGTGTTACTATGGATTGTTTTAATGTTATCAAAGCCTACGCCTTCCTTACCAGCAACCCTTAATGTATTTAAAATTGAACAGGCACATAAGGAAACTAATGATGATGACGGTGATTTTTTTGATGAAATTGTTTATTATGCTGAGTCAATAATAATCACCCAACATAATGTTAGAGTTTTTGAATGTTGAAACTTTTGTAAACTTTAGTACCTAACCTTCGACCCTGTGATATATAATTAAATGTAGCACACTACTCTATGGTGGCGTCTAAAATAAGATCGATCGATCTATCCCCGATGGCGACTAGTAAACACCACAAACCAACACACAACACAACGCAGAATAAATCCAGTGCTTTTCAATTGAGCTATACACCACGTCATACACATTTACATCATGAAGGAGAATACCTACCTACTAGAGTACTATTATCACATACGTGTCATACCAACAACCAGGCTCATCATTGAAATGTGAAAGCCGAAATACCTTTGGGCATACCATCAAAGGGTTCCTCCAGGGGTGACAGACGTGTACCAAAGAGTGACATACAAACATAAATAAGATCAGAAAACGAATATCATTAACATCCACGTCACGTAGAAATCGAGAGATCGAACTTTATCTTCAAGATTTTAAGACCCTCTCAGCAAACATCTATATGAATAATTCTCTGACAGTTTTGGACCTAGGAAAACTGTCAGATAAGAAAGTGAAACGGGTGTAGTTTACAAGAATTTTATAAAGTTTTGGAGTTATTTCTAGAAAGTTCGGAAATATATTTGGGTAGATTAGATTTTTTCATGATAAAAGATAACCTAATTTCAGAATCTAATCCCCAGTCACACGAGTCACTGTTCCCCTTATTCTGTATGCTACATTATTGTTTATAGTCTTTCGAAATTACTTCACAAAACAGAGAAGTAAGTATACCTATACAAATCAATCACACTAATATTTTATAGGCGAAAGTTTGTATATGTGTGTGGGGGTGTGTTTATATGTTTGTCACTTCTTCACGCTCAAACGGCTTGACCAATTTTGATAAAATTTTGTAAGGAGGTAGCTGACACCCTGGATTAACATATAGGCGGGTGAAACCGAGAGGCGCAGCTAGTAGGATAATAAATTATTTATTAATTGATAATAATAATATTGTTGAAATATAACTTTATTCGTGGATATATACTAAAAGGCGCGCCGGTCAATCGAAGGTTAAGCTGCGCTTGCCCCGGTCGTTTAGTAGAGGGGACAACCGAGAAAACACGTTAAGCCGTTGGTCCCGGCGGTCATTCGTAGGTCTTAGACAGGCTACAAAGGTAGTCAGGAGCCCAAAAATTTGACAACCAGTCTTACCAAGGGGTACTGGGTAACACCCAGTAGTATCCGCTAAATATAAAATACCCCAGCATAGAGAAAAAGGCCATGCAGATTTAATTTGAGAACTTCATTCATCCCTTTTGAAGTCACAAAGGCGATAAATCAAAATCATGCTACAAACTTCCACGAGAAGTTTGGTTATTGGTTTTGCATAATAATCACTAGTTTTGGAATGAACAAGCTCAAATCCTAGACTATTGAGAATTTCAAATATGATATCCATAATGACTGAACATTGACTGTAGCAGCTTTTGTTTGAGAAGTCTCAACTTAATGAAGGGAGAACCAGCTCCACAATAATAACTTAATACTTAGTGAATATGAACGCAAACATGAAATAATGTTTGCGTTCATAGTTACTAAGTATTAAGTTGCAGTTGTCTGTGTGGTGCCGGACTTAAAGAATTGCACCACCCCTTACTTCCCGTGGGTGTCGTAAAAGGCGACTAAGGGTCTTACCGGAGAATGGGCAGCAGCGTTCTCTATTTATTCCACCATCATACCATACTGCGATCGCCAACCCGCCTGCCAAGCGTGGCGATTATGGCAAACCCCCCCCCCCCCAAAATTGGGGGAGGCCTATGTCCAGCAGTGGACGTCTATCGGCTGAAACGACGAAGTTGCAGTGGGTTTTGATTTCACAGTAAGAAATTTGGTATAGAGATAGTTTGAGTCCCGGGAAAGGACATAGGGTAGTTTTTATCCTGATATTCCCACGGGATCGAAACTTACGCGGATGAAACCGCAGGGCGTTGCTAGTAATTGAATAAATACTCAAATTTAGTCTCACCTTGTAATTAAGTTAGTAGTTTCACTCTCAGGCTCAACCGACCCCCGTTTCGGCGAGCCCACACTACCGCTAACACTTAAATCAGTCTTATAACTTTTAACAGGCGTCCTCTTCTCCGCCTTCTCATCTTTACACCTCTCTATACTTATTGCTGCCCTGGTACAAGTCACATCCTTCGTTCACAATTATCACAGATGATGTATTTCTGTTGCCGCTATAACAACAAATACTAAAAACTGAATAAAATAAATATATAAAGGGGGCTCCAATTCCTCGCGCGCCTGTATGAGTGGCGCGCGGAGGCACTACGCCGGGGGGAAACTCCGCTTCCGCGGCAAATCGCTGCGGAGCGGACGGATCTCCGGCGCGATCTCATGGCGGCATGGAAAGAGCGACTGTCGCAACCCAGCGCAGGGCACGCCGCGATAGCGGCGATAAGACCCCTCTTTGAGGAGTGGCTAGAGAGGCGCCACGGCGCCCTCACCTACCGCCTGATGCAGGTCCTCACCGGACACGGAAGTTTCGGGAGGTTCCTGCACATCATCAGGCGGGAGGAAACGCCCGGGTGTCACCATTGCCAGGATTGCCCAGAGGACACGGTGGAGCACACGGTGGAGGTCTGCCCCGCATTGACGGAGCACCGCCGTGTTCTCGTAGATGCGATCGGCAGCGGCGGCGACCTCTCGCGGCCGTCCCTGGTGCAAGCCATGGTCCGGCGCGAGAGGGAGTGGGAGGCAGTCACCTCCTTCTGCGAAGCAGTCATGCTAGCGAAGGAGGTGGCGGGACGGCTCAGGGAGAGAGCCTCCCCGTCCCAACCGCCGCGGGAGACGCTCCGGGCGTCGGGAGCCGCGTGACGACTCCCGGCCACCGTAGGCGCGGGCCTGCGGGCGGAGAGTAATGGGTAGCTCACCGTCCGATCAGGACCAGGCCCGTACCGGACGGCGCGTACGTGTTGCACGCGCGCCTCAAAGAGATGTCAGCATCGAGGAGGGGCCCCTTAGGGCCGAAGCCTGCCGGGTCAGCGGGATTGTACGAAAGGGTTACCTCTGGCCCGGAACATAAAGGGCTAAGGAAGGAACACGGGTGGGTTTTAGTCAGTAAGAGTCTGACACTCCCTTCCACTCCACGCAGAGCGGGAGGAGTCATTTGATGATTTCCCATCCGCAAAAAAAAAAGGGGGGGCTCCAATACAACACACGTGTTTTTTTTCGGCGTTTTTGCCTTGTGGTAAGTCTTGCAGCCATTGAAGGAGCTGCCACAATTTTTTTTAAGGAAGTAATTTTAGAAATGGATGGACTGTGTGTGTGTAAAAGGTGATATGGCTAAAAAGGGGATAACTACTGAGACATCGACTAATAGAGGCGTATGGAAGAAAAAGACATGTTGTCCCGACCCCAAATAAATTCGGATAAGGACATGAGAACGACGATGATGTCATGGAAAAACAGGAAACGGCAGACTGATATGAAATCAATCAACATGTTGTTGTGTGGCAAATGTAATCAATATTCTATTGTATTGTATGGCTGATTTTGTGACCGAAAGAAAAACGAGGCAAAAACCACACGAAAAAAATAATGTAACTCAAATAACGAGCTGACAAGAATAGCCAGAATATACAATATATACTAGGGTATATATACACCTATACCTACGGCGGGCCGTAGGGTTAATAACTATTCCCAAAGCTGGTGTATAATTAAGTAAACCTAAGTTAGTATTCAATAAAATATGAACGACCTTTAAAACAAAATGCTGGCGGCGAAACAGAACCTTTGGCCAGCACTTAGACTTCAAAGTTTGCATATAATTATGCCGGACATTTGAGCAACATTTTGAGGAACTGCGGACTTAGGGTTTATGCATAATGGAAGCGGTGGAACGAGGGAGCGGATCCATTATTTGTTAGCGTAAGCGGGGTAGATGAACTGTTACGAATAACTTCGGAGATTTATTAAGTTTTCTCGCATGTGTTGCTAGCAAATTTATTAACGATCTTATGAAATGTTTGCTAGCTTTAATAGCAGTCCTGATTTCACAGAACTTGATTGACTTCTTCGTTGGTCAAATGGTCACAAGCGCTACGGCTGAAATGATATTATATTAAAGAGGTATCGCACTAGCGCGCACAAATTGTTGCAGACAAATTCAGACGATTGTTGTAGTTTCATTAGTCCGCTAATAGCAGCGAGTAACGCACTACAGACAGCTATCTCTTTCTGTGTCATACGTTCCGTATTATCTATCGCAGTAAGTACTTTGTAATAACAACGCAACAATACAGAACGTCGCTCAGTATGAACGTAGCGTATTTTTCGTTTATAATATCATTGTACTGCTGTGTATGAGGTCCTGGGTTTGATTCCCGTTTCGGGCAAAGTGCTATTGGGTTTTTCCGTCTGGGATTTCTCAGTAGCAGCCCGGAGTCTGGATTTGTGCCCGCTTGATGGTAATAGGCTCGCCCGATATTATTATGGGACCAAAACATTATTGGCGAAATGTAGGTGTATGAGAGTTGCCGAAAATCGAGTTTAATGGCGTGCAATAGGAGAGGCCTATGTCCAGCGGTGGACTGCTATAGGCTGATGATGGTGATGATGATGTGACATCTACCAACCTGCACTGGGCTCGCGTGGTGCATTACGGCCCACTCCCTCTCACAGGGGCCTGGGTCCCTGCATTGGGAACATTATAGGCTGATTATGCTGAGGATAGTCTTCGTAATGCCAGAGATCAGTTGAGTACTCATTATATGTACAATAAATTTTAATGTAAACGTAACATGCTGGGTTCGAATTTGAGATCGAGGTACACGCTTCATTCTAGTACCTACTGTAAGGTACCTACAATTTGAAGTCGAGCTACACGCTTCATTCTAGTACCTACTGTAAGGTATAATTTGAGGTCGAAGTACACGCTTCATTCTAGTACCTGCTGAAAGGTACAATTTGAGGTCGAGCTACATGCTTCATTCTAGTACCTACTGTAAGGTATAATTTGAAGTCGAGCTACACGCTTCATTCTAGTACCTACTGTAAGGTAAGTACAATTTGAGGTCGAGCTACACGCTTCATTCTAGTACCTACTGTAAGGTACAATTTTGTTGTAGTAGCCCTTGTCACCTATTAATTGTTAAAAACAGGCTCATCCAAATGATCTCTTATAGCGTGGACTTTGAATTTAACTAGTACATTATTTTATAGCTGTCCAAGTAGGTAAGATGGTTGTCGCCGTGATGTAGTTATTTCCCTAGGGATATAGCGGTGTGTAGTGGTATTATATGTAGTTATATGAAAGCGGTTCATAACTGTCTTACCAGGAATATAACTATCATACGAGCACAATCTAGTAATACAACTACACACAATCTGGCGAAACTTAAAACCACCGGGGTAGGTATACAATATTTGGATTTTAAGTATCTCGCATCCGGTCATCCGTTTGACTATACGGAACGCTAGCGCCATCTGGTGGCGCTTGTCAGAGTCTAGCCTGAGTTCTTGGCGGTCGACGTCAGCTCGACAGAACGACGTGGAGCTCTTGGCCATTGGACATAGTACGAACAACATGTGCTCAGAAACTGTCCCGCGTTCCGTATCTGGCTGTACCGTGTACCTACAGTGTGTGATTTGCTAGTGTGAATAATTTGTTCTTGAAATTATAATCTGATTTGAACTGCAAACGGTTTTTCTATTGCGCAATAACCAACACTACCCAACAGTACGCCCACACCACTGTGATTAGAATATGCCTGATAATAACGAGACACACTATACCTTCTCCGTCAAATATATAAAGTTACATACTTCGAAATCCAAATATAATGCCGCGGGTAGCGCACGGCGCTCTGCATCCTGCTTTTACAAACATTTTACTAAATTAGTCTAGTAAGAGTTATAACTTTATTACGGTATATAGCTATATTCCTAGCGATATAACTATATCACGGCTTCAACTATCTTACCGTGGCATAGACAATAACATACCTTTAACCTTCCGGACCACAATAGAAACGTACTACTGCGAGTATAATAATAGCTCCGTTTTATGCAAAAACAAACCAAGCATGTACATATAAATAGAAGATAATACACGAAGACAATAAATGGGATAAACGGGATAAACCTTCACAGATCTACGTTAACACCAGTCTTAATATACGAATAGGTACTTTAGGTTTCTCGTAATTCAATACTAAATCTGCTGCGGCGAGTTATTATGGTAATGTAATGAATCTTCTGAACGATCCGAAACTTCGATTTGTAAGTTATGAAACGTACCGATCTAGATTAAGTTTCAACTGAATTATTTAAAGAAATATAGTATATGTATAGATATCAATGATAAATATAATAAATAGAAGCAAAATGATAGAACTTTTCTTTTTTGTTAGTATATGTTGTCCCACGTTTCCCCTGTCCTCTCTCGTAACTCTTTTTTTTCTGCGATATCTGGCCATTTTGGCCCCGCAAACATGATTGGATCGTCACACCACCTTCGCCGCGGTCGCGGTTTTGTTAGAACTTAATTTTAAAAATTAAAGGAATTCCAACTTCTGTTTAATGAAAAACATGGAAAATTTAAAAAACCAAAAGATTAGTGTGATAACTTTTGCATGATTACATTCTTTGTATTCCCTTTGTCCTCACCGCTATCTGGTGGGGCCAAAGGGAATGTGTTTTTTTGCCTTACCGCTGTCTTCACTAAGAAGTGGATAGGGAATAAATTTAATATTATTTATTCATTCATACTGGCCCCACTAATTCAATGAGCAAGACGTTAAGTCAGAAGAAATAAAATATTATGATCCAACCAACAAACAATATAATAAAAGTAACCTTACCCTTATGCACAAGCAATCATAAAGATATAAATAAAAGTAAATTAATAATCAGCGCGATGACGTTATCCTTTTGAGCAACTAAATTTAATTTGAAAAATCTCCTTTCTGTCCATTATCGAATTTGGAGCATGAAATTCGTTGAAACTCAGCAGTATAAGTTATAAGCTAACAGGGTAAAACTTTTAAAATTTTAAAGCAGTGCAAAATGGGCATATAAAAATATGAACCAAAAATAGTAGCCGACGGCGCTACTGATATATTCTCACATCTGGAAAAATGAATAGCTGGACCATAACATTAATAATATATAGCTTCCCCGACCGTTTTCGGTCACGGTGGCCAATCTCAATGGAGATTAGCCAGGTAACAGGAGATATTATAGTGCACAAGTGTGTGCGCAAACACAGGTGCACTCTCTGTTCATTTACTCTCATAGTCCGATGGGACGGCAATCCAACACGACCGGAGACCGGAGAGTTCAGGCGCAGGACCAACTTTACGTGCTTTCCGAGGCACGGTGGTATTAAACCGCCAACTTCCAAACTTCGGACTGTTACTAAGAAATTCCTAATGGAAAACCCAATAACACTTTGTCCGACCCGGGAATCGAAATCAGGACCCCACGCTCAGCAGTCGCGTTTGCAACCACGAGACCAACGGGGCAGTCCACCACACCATAACATTAATTAATATGAGAAAGAATGAGAGGTACTAAGAAATTCGAAAGAAATTCAGTATGCTCTTGGAGATTGTCATAAAATCTTCATTACCAAAATCGATCTCTAACTGGTCCTTTCTGTAAAAATCTCATCGTGAAAACTTAGGTAATAATAATAATAATAATCAATTTATTGACACACACAAGTTAGGAAACATACAAACAGTAACAATTATAGTTAAAAGAGTGCATAAGTAGAAGTAGCCGTGGGCCCCAAACTAGGCACAGCTTGTATCTTGGTGAAGTAAGCTTGAAGTGATCAGCGGTGCTATTCTGTAAAAATCTCACCGTGAAAACTTAGGCGAAGTGAGCGTGGAGTGAGCTGTCAATAGTGCCAATTACAAGCCTAGCAAAAACAAACTTACTTCACCTAAGTTTTCACGGTGAGATTTTTACAGAATCGACCGGCTGCCTTCTACCTGAGGGCCAATTCTCAAAAACGTTCACAGTCTGATCTCAGTCTCAATCTATCAAAAATACCTCTAATTTCCCTACATTTTGACAAGTTTTTGACATTTTTGTTTGTCGCTGAGACACTGAGTCACTGAGACTGCGACTAGATTTTGAACGTTTAAAAATACGAGAATTGGCCTTCTGATGTGAGGGATTGATATTATTGACAGCTCACTTTTAACTCACTTCATCTTAGTTTTCACGGTGAGATGTTTACTGAATAGCACTATAGCTCGCCTGGCCGATAAGATTTAAAGCTGCAAACGCCAGTGCAGCTAAAAACTCTCTCTACCAAGAACTGACTTGATCAACTTTTTCGCTTAGCTTTACCAACATTATTGCATTATTCATAAAACTTCGCTAACCGCTCAACAATTGGGCCAACTGATAATAATTTATGAAGGCGACGGACCGCGTCTATCGGACCGTACAAAAGGACTGAAGGATTCACTTTCCGAATTGTTTACACTGCCATGATGTGGGTGAAGCTGACGTCTAAGCGGTTTAGTTCCGAACAGTCGCCGTTTGTGACCGCAAACTGTGGCGTACAAGAAAACGCTTTTGTCTGACCGTGGTAATAGAATAAGAAAAATGTGTAGAAGCGAAACTCGTGTACTTTCTTTGTACGCTTATGCAGCTGAAATATTTTCTGCTGGAGTGGGCGAATTTCCTCACCAGTTTTCATTGTATGGAGTTGGAGAAATTCTGTGTGCCTATCACTCTAACGAAGCGATGTGGTTACGCGGGACTCACTATTCCGTATTTATTTATTACCTTATTGTACACCAGAAAATATATAGCATTCTCCCCCTTATTTATAAACGTTTCTTAAAGTTAAGTAATGATTATCGTTTGTTTAACCATACATTTTTGACGTTTAAATGTCTCTTAACTTTGAGCAATTTTTATAAATAGGAGGAATGATTGGCTTTATCGCTTTCTGCGATCCGCCGATCTTTCCGTATGTGCCTTCATTCGCTTTTGTGGAGAGAGAAGGAGAGTTCATGGATACTGCTACGCTCGTGTTCTCGACACCACAAGCCCTCAAGCGCTCCCCATTGCCATGCAACGGCCCACGTTAACAAGTGCAAAGTAGGTATCTATAATGTGCGCTGCAAAAGACAACACAATCCTGACTAAGGTGTTTCTTACGAACAAATTCTGTAGCCATTTTCAATACTTTCGGAGCAGGTGTCGCTTCTACACATTGTTCCATGGCAAGATGTTAATGTCCAAAACTAGAATCTTCAAAGAGGACCTATACAAACTGCATGTCTAAGATTAATGAAGTTTTGAACACCGAGTCTTTGAACAAAGTATTTACCGCAGTTTACACACGGTTTACCCTGGATACCTTAGGGTAAGCAGGGTAAACCCCTGTTGTATATTATGGATAGGTACTGAAGGGGTTCCGCTGTTACTATAAAGTGCGTTTCACGGTGAATTATGCAATGCGTTTCTTGCTTGAGATGTTATGATACTTATGATACCTTTTACGACTTTCCTCGTCCCTTCTTCGTTGGTAAAATAAATAATTTTGTTAAATCTATTAATGGACTAATAGACGACACAAATACGACTGCTGAGCTTGGGGTTCACAATTGGGCACGAGCATAAATATATTACTATGGACACTTGGACAGGTCAGCAAAAATATCTGATTTTATGATTCATCCATTAATATCTGTCGTAAAAATGACGGCAAATATATGTAATAATTTGGGAAGGCATAAATACAAGTGGCAGCACAAATATATGACATCGATGAAACACCAAAACTATCCGACGAGCCAAAATATAGGATGCTGCATCGACTTCGTCCCAACTCTCACCGATCTCGACTCTACACGATTTGCGTAAAAAATATGCGTCATCTCTTAAAATAGGTACAATAATCTTATCTACATTACTAATAATAAAGCTGAAGAGTTTGTTTGAACGCACTAATATCTGAGACTACCAGTCGGATTTGCATTTAGTAGTCCAATTCTTGAGAAAGGCTATAGGCAGTAGCCTATAGCCTTTAACGTTAACGTTAACTTTAACGTTAAGTATAACGTTACGCTTCAACCCTTAGGTGCCGAACAAAAGCAAAAAAAAAACACAGAAACAACGCTAAGCGAAAATGAAGTCAGAGCGCGGACAGACAATGTGATGCGACGGGGTGGGGAAGCTAGTAAGCGATACTTAAGGAGGAAATGTCTAATGACTAGCGTATTGTGTCCTCTCCCAGCAACGCCCTAAGCCGAGGTCCGAACCCCACCGGGGGTGCCCTTAGCATGTAGTCGCTTAGTTTTTAGTTAGTTTTAAGCCCTGGCTGGAGGCCTCAATTTACTGTGGCATCCACAGGAAAGCCCGGTTAAGCAGTAGACACTAGGTTAAACAGCGAGAGGCCTTTCCCAAAAAAAAAAAAAATGGCGTATTGTGTAAACATCTCTGCGTAACTCTTCCTCGAATAGAGGCGTGACGTTAGTCTATTAATAGCATAACCCTTTCACGTACCTTTACAGTGAAGATAGGTTAAGTTAGCCACATCAGAGCACACGCCCGTAACCGATAGTTGTCGGTAACAATAGCAATCACCGTAGCCAAAATCGGCATGGGATGTATATACAGGGTGAATTTCTCAAGTGGGCGTGGATGGCCAAATCCGAAACTCTGAGGAATAGCGAAAAGTACTCAAAGGAGACGCAGGCTCGATTTTGATGAAAACTAAAACTGCACCATTGGATTTTTGAAAAATCATTTCTGGCCAGGAATCGAACCTGTTAATTTTGATTAAAAAAAACACACTGTATTATTACACCACTCGATAGTGTCCCTAATAAGAGTCAAATTCTGGGAAGTAATGACATACGGCAAACTTAAGGAAAACGTTGGATTTAAAAAACAATGCTTCTTATTTTAAAATATTCATACCGACATTACCTGTACCTTGATAGAAATGATGCTCAATACACCCGCAGCGCAGTCGCCTTCACAACATTAAGTTCTAAATTCAAATTTTGAATCTAGTACAATCCTTGAGACGTCGAATCCAATTATGTTTTGAAAACAGTGGTCATAATTTTCAACAATTAATCAGTTAAGGTTTAATAGGTGGGTAACATAAGACAAATAAAGAAAGGATTTTGTTAAAAATGAGCTTTTTCCGTTAGTTTTCCGCATTATATTACTTCCCAGAATTCGATCCATATCAGCGACACTATCGAATGGTGTAATAATACAGTGTGTGTTTTTTTTTTCAAAATCAACGGGGTCGATTCCTGGCCAGAAATATTGATTTTTAAAAAATCCAATGACGCAGTTTTAGTTCTCATCAAAATCGAGCCCGCGACTCCTTTGAGTACTTTTCGCTATTCCTCAATGTTTCGGATTTGGCCATCCACGCCCACTTGGAAAATTCACCCTATATACAAGGCGTAACAGAAAGGGGGTATCAACCCTGAAGGAGGTGAATGTGCTCATGCTCATTACATTGGGAGGTCCAAAAAAAATTTTGGACCTCCCATAGTAATTGCAAATCAATGATTTACTATTACCTACTATGGGAGGTCCAAAATTTTTTTTCATATTTTGAGTACCTATGTTCTTTGGGGAAAGTTGTTCAGTTTCATGAGCACATTCACCTCCTTCAGGGTTGATACCCCCTTTCCGTTACACCTTGTATATATAACAGCATAATGACAAAGTCAGGTCTTTGTTGATTAATAATATAATTACTGAGCTGTGGTCAGATTTGCGGCAGGCGTCACAAACTCCACTACGGGGCGCTAAACAGAAATGTTATCAGCATTTGCCAGTATTCACGACTATACCTGACCGGTTGCTGATTAAACGACACGCTATGTGATAAGTTTAGTGCTATTTACATAACTTTCCACCGTATTTTACTCGGTGAGCTGTTGGTGACGAGTTCATTATTTTGAACCGTGTAAGGCTTTTAAACGATTTTCATGTTCGACCTATTTCATCATGTACACTTACCTACTTTATAATTTTTCCTGATTTTTTTACGACTTCGTTATTCATTTTTGTTTTCGATAGTTATTATTTAACTAGCTGACCCGCCGAACTTCGTTCAGCCTCAGGCTCAATAACTGTTGTGTTAACTTATTAACTGAATTAAATTCAGCTATCATTAAAAAAGCCTATCATAGGTACAACATATTTAGTTATCTTCATTTTTTTTGTTTTCGTAAATTTTTCGAATTTTTAAATACTTTATTCTGTTATTCGAGACGGAGACAATTCAAACAAATGATAAAATAAAGTAATCGGTACAGCAGTTCTTGAGTTATAAATCGTGTAACTAACCTAACTTTGTTTTATTTAAATAGATTGGTCGACGGGAGTAACCCGTTAAAAACAGTCATATTTTATACATAATATTTCATGAAACATACACTGGTGCTCCATTTCAGAAGTGATAAATTAATATACTGCAAGAGATTTTTCTGATAATGATTACGGTGTCAAGCAAGCAGTATGGGCAACATCGTTTCCAAGATTTTTGAAGTCAAAACAAAGACAATTTGATTTACGTAAATTAAAGGACTGTAATTAAAGAAACATCAACGCGAATTAAATTAAACAATAACGATAAGAACAACGATATACAATGAAAACTTAACTACAAAGTCGAAGCTATAAAGAAATGTAATTAACAAAAACTCTAAAACAATTCAAACTAGTGAAAACAGCGTTTTACTTAAGAGCGTTGAGTGCTTCTTACTTTTCTAGAACACTTAGCTAGGACTTTATTACCTAGTATCACATTATAAACGCTCACCACGCACATAGGACTGCTTTTAGGACATTCCTGATTTCAAAATCCCTGTTTTAAGGGGGCGCCGACCAAACTCCGCCCGCGCAGTGGCGCCCTCATCGTTTGTTTGGTTATTTCTTTTATTCTTTTATTTTATTTTAAACGGATAATAGTGGCCACTATTTTCCGTTTTAGTGATTATAATAAAATTAAACAAAGTAGTACTACCGTTTATAATAATATTAACGTATAATCATCTGGAGCACAACTTAACATGCTTATTATCTGCATTTTCATTGATAAATAAAAGAAATTACCAAACAAACGACGAGGGCGTCACTAGGCGGTCGGCGTAACAACCAATATCCTTACAACCCAGTCGTCCCTGGTAAAATATTTATAAGGATATTAAAAATTATATTAAATTTTAAAAAAATAGGGTGTGTGCTTATGACTACATGATAGAAATGAGAACTTTCGACTGGAGCCGAGTACCTATATGCGATTCAGCGCCGAGTGTACGCGATTCAGCGTCACCGACCGACTGGTGCCGAATATAACCGATTTAGTGTTACCGACCCGAGCGTGACGGATCAGTTTCGTTCACCGTTCAGAAAAAGCGGAAAGTACGCCTATGAAGTTTTCACTTTTAAAAAAATGTTCTCTGGCCAGAGATTTAACTCTGTATAGTCGAATTAGATGGATGAGAGTGACATACAAAATGAGCCCAGAGACACGCCATTGGAAACCTATGTCCAACAGTGGACTACTAAAAGTCTATGATGATGATAAGGGCTCAAACTAAAGTAAGATTTCTGGATTGTTTCTTGATCTATTTTTACGGGTAGTTAGAAGGCCCAAAAGGCTGACAACTTATTAATTGGTACCCCAGTAACTGGATTGTGAAGGTCAGATAGGCTATCACTCCATGTAAAATGTAATTATTAGGCTGCATCCGGTTTAACTGGAAGTCAATCATAACATACAAAGTTAGGAAAAGGCTGGGTAGATTGATTGTTGATCTTATTTTATGTTTCATTTATAAAACTTGTCTTTTATTCGGTCAAAGGATCATTGTATCCCGGTCAATTAGGTAAAATATAATTTCTACCACACACCATACCACTCAAACAGCGTATTCGCAGCGCTGCGTAAGCCAATCATAATTTTAAATGCAAAACACTGCTCGCAGCACATAATTATGCGCGATTTACATATTAATAGATATTTTGAAAGTCATTTACATTATTGTTGACGTGAGTGAGTTCCATACTTATGCATCATTCAATCTGAAAGGCAAACTGGAGATTTTTATGTTGTCTAAAAAATGAGTCAAAATCAAAGTCAAATCATTTATTTCAAATAGGCACTTAAAAGGCACGAGGTATTCCACTCAGAGCACTGATTCCAACTGCACTTAGATGGACCGCACCTGAGCACTTCCTCTAACCACACTGAAACAAAATTCGACGAAAAATATGATAAGACTGTTACTGTTCTATCACACTAATATTATAAAGGCGAAAGTTTGTGAGTGTGTGTGTGTGTGTGTGTTTATATGTTTGTCACTTCTTTAAGCTCAAACGGCGGGCCCAATTTTGATAAAATTTTGTATGGAGGTAGCTGACACGCTAGATTAACGTATAGGCTACTTTTCATCCCGATATTCCCATGGGATCGAACCTTATGCGGGTGAAACCGCGGGGCGCAGCTAGTTTGTTTATAAAATAACTATCTATACTTTTAGCACATAAGGATGGTTCCTTATGTGCTAAAAGTATAGATAGTTATTTATAGATATAACGGAGAAAGTATAGTGTGTCTCGTTATTATCAGCCATATTTAAACTATGTGTGGGCGTGTACAGTGGGTATGTGTTGGATAATGCACAATAGAAAAACGGTTTGCAATTCAAATCAGATTATAATTTCACAAACAATTTAATCACACTAGCAAATTACACACTGTAGGTACACGACACAACCAGATACGGAAGGCGGAACAGTTTCTGAGCACATGTTGTTCGTACGATGTCCAATGTCCAAGAGAGCTCCACATCGTTCTTGTCGCACTGTCCTTCAGCGACGACCCCCCACGAACTCAGGCTGGACTCTGACAAGCGCCACCAGATGGCGCTAGCGTTTCGATTCCGGTCAAACGAATGACTCCGTCAAAGCTTGTTGTCACAGCGTTTCCGCCTCGTTGTCAAGTCAGCTCCCGTACTAATGACGTTTCCGACAGATAGTACTTATAGCCTGTCTGCACATAATATCGAGTGCAACTACCGACTTATTTTACGAATAAAGAATTATAAGTCGAAAATACGTGTTTTCCTCCCAAATATGACTTTACTTCTTACTATCTTACCGCTTAACCTCAAAACTTAATTCCCAATATTTTTGTTTGGTCACCCTACACGTACGTGTCTAATGGACGAGGTTCAAGTGAAGTATACACCTGCATTACTAGAGTCGTTAGTTGACGGGTACCGCGAGTGCATTCTACTAATACACAGTATCTATTTCAGCTAGCTCCTTCAAGAGGTGTTCAGTTAGGTACATACGAGTACATACTAAGTAATCTCTGGGAGAGGGAAGAACTCGCCTCATTTACAGACAATTTTTTGGTCTGCGGTTGGGTTGTTTAGGGCAGTATTATTCGTCTTCTAACGTGTTAATCTACTTACTCCGAATTTGCCTGTTTGAGAATCAATTTGAAATAGGCAAATTAGTGTATATTGGTCCAGAAAAAAAATGTCATAGATACATCCTTGAATTTAAAAGGTTCAAATCAACGATAAGTTATAATCCTATTATTTTTATATATTATTTATTGATATACTAGCTTCTGCCCGCGACTTCGTACGCGGATCCTGTTGCTTATACCAGCGACAACAGGGTCGTCAAAATTGAAGATCTGAAACGTCTGATGTCGAATTCTAAGAGCCCGGGGACGGGACGGGTTGTAGTGTCAGCGAGACACCACAACCCGTTAGAATTTCCGCCTCAATGATATTTCTCTGCAGCGAGACGACTTTGAGCCGGGTCCCATTGCACAGTTTCGGCGGAGTGAGTTTCCGAAGAAGCATAATTGGGACACCAACCTTTAACTTAATGGTGTGCGCTGGTAGTCCACTTGCACTGAGGGAATTGAGAAATTCTACGGAGTAATGTGTGGCGTCATCTTGGTCGACAACAGTGTTTATTGAAGTGCAATTTCCCTCAATTTCCGCGAGAATGCATTCATTGATCGCTGAAGCTTGGTCGTTTCTTGGTGTTAAAATGGCTCGTTCACACACCCAAGAATTATAATGGTGCGGTATCCTATTGATGTCCCCGTACACCAGGCGAATCAAATCTTCTAAGGTAGACACCACTCTCCCAAGTATCTCAGGTAGAACCACCTGGCCACCGTCTACTGGTAGCGTTCGCTCACTCAATTTTAAGAGAACATCAGAAAATTCTTGTGCGTGTATATTCCCGCCAAGATGTGCTCTCATATTCATCGTCAAGCGCAACCTATGAATATGTGGCCATAAGAAAGAGTATTTCAACAAAGCATTCACCTCATCAGCCCTAGTACTTCGCGTCACCACAGGTAGCGTTTGTCGGAAATCGCCGCTAAACAGAACTGTAACGCCACCCATCATTTGCTGGTTTCTGCGGATGTCCTTCAAAGTCCTGTTTACCGCCTCAACTGCTTTTCTGTTTGCCATAATGCATTCATCCCACACGATTAACCAGCAATCTTTAAGCACGCGCCCTTTGTCACTGTTGCGTGACACTCCACAAACAGGTGTTTCATTACTCTCTAAATCAATGGGAATCTTAAACATTGCGTGCGCTGTTTTACCACCAGGAAGCAGTGTTGCGGCGATTCCTGACGATGCTACTGCAATGGCAATCTTGTCTTGCCTCCTGACCTCTGCGAGAATGCCAGCGGTGACAAATATTCTCCCTGTTCCACCAGGAGCATCCAAGAAAAACCTTACCTTGGCCGAGCCGAGTCAAGGATGGTGTCGAAAATTTACTTTTGCTCTGAGGTAAACTTAGAGACATGGTCATTGACGACGGTACTCATAGGTCTTGGATCATAATTTATTTCAGAGTTGTACTCTCTGTTTCCAAGCTCTTGTACATCCAGATGTTGTGGAGTCGGTAGCCCATAATCCACCAGAGAACTGCCGCAGATCGAAATGACCATATCTTGAAGTGAACTAAGGCAACTGTTTAGAACGCGCTCATCAGTTGCCTCAGTATTATCTTCAGTAATGCGTCTCAGACCTCTTAGGAAGTCTTCGGACAGAAGATGCCGATATTTCTCCCACAACAAAAGCGGATTTGCAATACCGCAGAATACCAACATGACGACATACAGATATCGCAAACGACTGAGATTGTCACTAATGCTGGCCTCCTCAAGTGCATTGTCCCAGTGCTGAATCACCGTCGAGAAGGTGGCATACTACGCAAGCAGCGCGGTATGTGGGATACTCAATGTCATCGGCTGTCCTTAGAAACGCAAATGATGTTGGGCTGTGCACTGTGTGCAGTAACATTCGCAAATAATAGCACTCGCCAGTATTTGGGTGCACAGTGTAAACCCGTCCCAATGCGGTATCCTTAAAAATTCCCGGAAACCCGTCCACGGCGTGTCCGCATCGACGTCGATTAATTACACCTCTTTGCTTGTCGTACGTGTAGTACGACGGCACCTCATCATAGGTGAGTGATCTACCAAAGTTGTCCCCTTCACAGAGTCTGAAAAAGGCCAATTTCAGTCTATCAAAAAGTAATCTGTGAAGGCCAACAGGAAAATTAAACACATCAACCAACACAGACAACAAAGGTAACCCCCGTTTTTATAGCATGAGAGCGGCACATCGGCACCTATAACATCACTTTTTGGGAACAAAACCATAGCGCGATCTAACTCGACGCCAACGCCATCCATCTAGTTAGAAAACGGAAAATACATAAATTATTTACCCAAATTAATTAAATTATGAATAAAACTAAATTGTCGTTAATTTAACAGACAACTACATTAGTTTTGCATTACAGAAAAAAATGGTAACAAACAGCAAGGATCAAAACTAAGAATTATATACTTAAATGAATTACCTACAACAAATGTGCTTGGTAAGATATAGCTTAGAACCAAAAGTTTGACTTGACTTCATGATAGTGTAGCTTGTTGTACCGCCAATCAATCTGTTTAGTAATATTGGTGTGAAACTCTCCATACAATTAGATATGACATGTGAAGTTCTCAGATTTCATAACAGTATCGTTCTTAATACACATAAAAAATGCAAAATTTAAAAAAAAAAAATTTTACGATTTTTTAAAACAATATTATGGGATTTGAACTCGCACCATTTAGTTCGGTAAACGGTCGCCTGACCTTACCGCTAAATTCCCCGTTGACATATTGTTGAAATAGCTGTTCCCTTGCAATTTATAATATTACTGCCCCGCTCCTTTATAAAAATAGCGTGATTATTATGTTCCCAGAGTTAAAGTTTTATTTTTAACTAAATAAATAAATAAACATGTCATTTTGTGCATTCAATTATTTTGTGCATTCAATTACGAACAAACACATTTTAAAATCAAAATTGCTTACCTCCCATAACATACGGCGTGATAATATGTAGCCTAAAGCCTTCCTTGGTTTACTAAGAACGTTTTTGCTGAATTTCAATTCAATCTATCCAGTAGTTTTGGCGTGAAGCTGTACCATACACACAGACAAACAGACAAACAGATAAAAATTCTAAAAATTCACTTTTTGTCATCAGTTACCTTTTTCTAACAAAAGCCACTTATTTTTTCTCGAAAATTCACAATGTACAGGTTTTCTTTCGTTACTGTTTTATTATAAATGTATAGATATAGATATAGATTAATATATCAATAAATAATATATGTATATGCGAAAGTGAGTTTCTTTGTTACCTTTTCACGCCTAAACGACTGAACCGATCATCCTGAAATTTTACATATACGTTGTCAGGGACATAGTGCTGTTCCCGAGGAAAACAACAATAACGTTATTATGATAATAGATGACGCCACGTGTCTTTCGAACGGGATCGACACATCGATATTTTAGTAGGTTTTTTCCCTCAAATTAACGTGGGTAAATCTGCGGGGCACAGCTAGTTTAAATATACAGGGCGGCAGTGTCATCGACGCGCAACCTAAGTAAGCACAGATTCAGTAAAAAAAATCAGCTGTTTCATGCAAAAGTGTCTATGCTAGGATGTTTAGAATCAATTGCTGAATTCATTGTTACATTAGCGTGTCTATATCTCTGCCACCCTGTATATTTAAATGTCTTTGTCCTCTTTTCCTCTTTCTCCACCCCGTATAATCTTAAACCGCCTTGACGGAAGACTATAAAAAGCTGGCAAATCATTTTAAGGGGCTTACATGACCTAAAGCGCGGTCACTGTCGGACTGCATAGAAAAGAAAGAGAAGCGCGATGACACACGCTGGTAATTTATTACAAAATCATCTGCCTAGCCTTTTCCCAACTATGTTGCAGCTGAATACCACTATTTTACATGGAGCGACTGCCTATCTGACCTCCACAACCCAGTTACTGGGTAATACGATACCCCTTGGTAAGACTGGTTGTCAGACTTTCGGGCTTCTGACTACCCGTAACGACTGTCAAAGTTCCACGAATGACAGCCGGGACCAACAACGTGCTTTCCGAGGCTCGGAGGGGTCACGGTATGTGATGGATGAAGATGGTCAACCCATCCACAGACCAACCGCGGCAAGCGTAGCTTAACCTGATCGATCGAGCTGTGCGGCTGTTATTATTTAGCCACGGGCCCCCAAAATATGAAGCAATTATTTAATTACAAAAAAACTATTATTTGGACTAAAAAATTAAAACACTAGAGTGCTTGTAGAGTAATCTGCCAAAAAATCAGAACGATTGTATGTTTTTATATTAGTATGGTTTTTATTGTAAAAATAAAGTTTTCAGAGGTATCTTCATGACTTTTGTCTATCGTATAAAATTTGTTGTATTATCTTTCAACACTTTATCTACCTAGAAGAATATCATATATTTTTCTGATTTTGTTTACTGTAGTCGATCATATACTTTTATTGTTTCTGAAACTTGCGTTCTTAGCGTTTGGGACCTGTAAGCCCCTTAAAACAAGCATCTTTCAAACAAACCGTCCATCTTCTACTTTTGCTCCAGATATAAATGGCAGATTGTCTGTTTTAAACACAACCCTTTAGTAAGAATTAAAAACTTGACAAATAGGAGGATTTAGAAGGATGAATATTTAATTAATTTGTTCGTTAGCTGGCAAAATGAATTAAGTGTATCCTTTTCTTTCTCGTTTAAAAATAAAGTTAAAAGGGCGATAAGTCAAAAAAATATATTTCGGTCTTGAAGACGAAAATAAAATATAAAAGAAATATAAAATGTAAAAAAAAGAAAAAATATAAAAGAAATAAATAAAATAATAAATATTATTTGTGTAAATTATTTCATCACCACTGCTCTCAAAACGGTGAAGGAAAACATCGTGAGGAAACCGGCATGTCCTAGAACCAAAAATTCGAAGACATGTGACATCTGCGAACCCGCACTGGGCCCGAGTGGTGGATTACGGCCCACTCCCTCTCACCGAGAGGAGGCCTGTGTCCCAGCAGTGGGAACATTATAGGCTGATTATGTTTTATGTATAAAAGAAATATAAAATGTAAAAAATATAAAAAGAACGAAGATAAAATATATTTTTTGGTTTTCCTTTTTGTGCCTATTTAATATCATAGTTTTTTTTTTTTTTGCTTTAATATTTCACACAACTGATTACATTTTTTTTTAAAGTATTTTTATTCCTTTTGTGGAAAGTTTACTACCTACTAGATACTTCGTTTTAGATAAGTTCGCCGGTTATTTTTTTTTAGACTGAAAAAAATGTGTCGTTGATTTGATAGAAATCAACGACACATTTTTTTTTAATTATTGGGCTGGAGGCATAGGTTCGAACTCAGAGAGGCACTTTACCTTGTGTAAATTATAATCTCATCACCACCGCTCTCAAAACGGTGAAGGAAAAGATCGTGAGGAAACCGGCATGACCTAGAACCAAAAATTCGAAGACATGTGGGTGGGCATCTACAAACACGCACTGGACCCGCGTGGTAGTTTTCAGCTCACTCCCTCTCAAAAAGAGGAGGCCTGGGGCCTAAAAAGACCACTTTGGAGAATCATAAAAGGATAACATTATGAATCGTTTAAAGCGAAGACAGTACGTGTTTTTTTTTTTTGCTGCACTACGCAGGTATAATCTTAGAGATTGGGATTGGATTTGGATCGGATTGATTGGTATTTTAGCACAGACAAAAAAAAAATAACTGAAAAATGCTTCACCAATGGGATTTGACATGATTAACGGTTAACTGTCCATTATGTTATCCTTTTATGATTCTGCCAAAGTGGCCTTTTTAGGCCCCCTGTATGCCAGCAGTGGGGAACATTAAAAGCTGATTATGTATATTCACTCACTCTTCTGCTTCAACCATTAGTTCTCCAGCTTAATTTCCCTGCGGGGTAGTTGCGTAACACACTATCAGTAGCAGTGGGTTTTATTTTGACAGTTCAACAACATTCATTGCTTTGTTTGCGTTGTTGAGCAGATACAGTTTTCGAACATATGAAGCAATGGATTAGCAATATCCTTCGAAATGATTAAGATTGATAGTGTGTTACGCAATTGGGGTGAATGCCTACATCAACTCAGCCTATCGCAGTCCACTGCTGGACATATGCCCGCCTCCCCCAGACTGCGCCACAAACCTTTTCCTCCGCCTTTCGCATCCAGTCTACCCCAGCCACCTCCTTGAGGTCATCCGTGCATCGAGGAGGTCCCACACTACGCTTGCCGATACGTGGTCTCCACTCCAGGACTCGTCTGCTCCACCGGCCATCGATCCTTCGACGCACATGGCCAGCCCACTGCCACTTCAGTCTGCTTACTCTGCAAGCTATGTCAGTAACGGTGACGGTTCTTTTCGGATAATTTAATTCCTGATTTTATCCTTCAAAGAGACTCCGATCATAAACAAACGCGTACGTACGCGCGTAGCGTAGCAAACTTTCTCCTAGAGACAGTAGTAGTCTACCTTTTTAGGGTTCCTTACCAGAATGGTAAAACGGAACCCTTATGGTGAGACTCTGTCTGTCTGTCTGTCACAGCTGGATATCTCAAGAACTACTAATGCTATCAACTTGAAAGGAATAGTTTTAGAAGACGTTTGCCCAAGTATTTTGCAAATAAGAAAGAAATAAAAATATATGTGTATTTTTGCAACAGGGACTGAAAGGGGGTCTGAAAAATTCGAAGTAGAGCTACTAGGGCATGTGGGGTATCATATGAAAGAGCGCAGTTTGCACATTCTCGAACATTTTTTTTTTAGACCACATAGTTTTCGACTTTCGATGAAAAATATACCGTAATATAGTAAAAAAAATACCCCCCCTTCCCCCCTATATCCGAAGTTTGCAAAGTAAAAATCTGAAATTATTCTACCTATGTGATAAAAGTTTATGTAAAGATTACAGGTACAATAGCACACTTTTTCAGAAATCATCAACAAAAGTTACATTAGTTCCACTATCGGTCAAGAGATGACGCTGACATAAAACTGCAATATTGTACACCGAATATTCTACACCGCAGTGCACAGTGCTAAAATTCTCTGACGAAAATAGGCCTCGCCGATGAAAATTTAAAAACATATGATGTTACGGAACCTTCGGTGCGCAAGTCCTCTTGCCCGGTTTTTTTAAAGTAAGTGTCCCTGCTGAGCAAAGGCCTCCCCCAAATCCTCTCAAGTATCCTTTTCCAGTCTACTATAGGTAGGTACTACGACAAATTCCGCTACCAATTATATCACCTGTTCAAACCTCCTTGGATAACATTAGCATAGATACAAGTTGCTAACAATAATCTCAGCTTTGCATACCACTCAAAACCAATCGATTAGAGTATTAGTTGTGTGCGCACTACTCCATACTCGATCATTGTTCAAGAGCATTTAGACCCGTCTTCATATCGTATTTCAATCCGTTTCGCATACGATTCTCGTATTATAGAACAGCATATGTGGCCATGTGGCCATATATAAGATTGTGTTACAGATCATCAAACTGAACAACTTTTTCCATGGGACCATTATAGTAATCAAGAAAAAATTATCACGTTCGATAATCTTTTAACCGACTTCAAAAAAGGAGGAGGTTTGTTACGCGATTACTCCGCCAATTGTGGACCGATTATCAAAATTCTTTTTTTGTTTGAAAGGGTATACTCTCGAGGTGATCCCATTATCATCAAGTTGGAATCTGATGAGAGGATCCCATGGAAATCGAGGGAAACCCTCAAATTTTATAGGCAAAGCTATAACGATTTGGGCATTTTTTAAAATAACTTGAGCATTTGCTCTAAGAAATCATCATTTGGTAAAGTGGAGCTGATGAAGAAGACCACAGATGGCCATTGGAACTACTCAATGACAAATATTTCACGGGTTGCGATTCGATTACTTTATTAAGGTTGCTAAGCAATTTATGCTCGTCACAAAGCTTATGGTGAGTGGTTGTTGAGGAGTTCTCCTGGTTCTTACCAGGAGAACTCCTCAACAATTAACGTCCCAAGATCGGGAAAAGCAATATTTTGTAACAAGTGATGAGCAGTTGACATTAGGCTATTGAAACTTAGATAAATTACAAACGGACCCACTGAAAAGTGAAAAATAAAAACTTTTTACAAAAAAAAACAACCGACTTCCAAAAAAAACACTACAAATTGAAAAATAACTTTAATTTCGGAAGTCGGTGTCAATAAACGAAAATGCGAAACCAAAGACACCGACTTCCGAAATTAAAGTTATTTTTCAATTTGTAGTGTTTTTTTTGGAAGTCGGTTGTTTTTTTTTGTAAAAAGTTTTTTTCTCTATACATACTCGACCCAAATATATAATAATAATAATACCCCGCTCTCCTTGGGTAAAGAGAACTGGCGCAAACCAGTAGTGCTTGACACTAATGATCGCATGGAGGTAGGGCAGAGTAAGGAGCTTCACGGACGCTTTTTCCGGGCCCTACATGGACCCGATGTAGATTTAATAGCGTCCGTAGCCTGGCTGCGTTTCGGTGACCTCTTTGGAGAAACCGAAGGTTTTGTCTGTGCAATTATGGCCGAAGTTATGATGACGAACAATTACCGAAGATTTATTGTCAAAGACGGCACGGTTGACATCTGTCGGGCATGCTACCGGCCGGGAGAATCAATCAGACATATTATCTCCGGGTGTTCTCGTCTAGCTAACGGAGAGTACTTGCATAGACACAACCTTGTAGCCAGGATAATTCATCAGCAACTTGCTCTGAAATACAGCCTTGTGGAATCGGAGGTTCCGTACTACAGGTATGTGCCCGACCCAGTTCTCGAAAATGGAAATATCACATTGTACTGGGATCGATCCATCATCACTGACAGGACTATTGTTGCCAATAAGCCTGACATAGTGGTGGTGGATCGATCAGAGCGTCGCGCAATGATTGTTGACATAACAGTCCCGCATGATGAGAACCTCGTGAAAGCCGAGAAAGATAAACAAGTCAAGTATCTTGACTTGGCTCGCGAGGTTGTCGACATGTGGGATGTTGACTCAGCAATCATTGTGCCGATAGTCGTAACAGCCAATGGACTGATAGCCAAGAGCCTCGACCAACACCTGAAGAGGCTCTCGTTGGGCAGCTGGATCAAGGGCTTGATTCAGAAAGCAGTACTTTTGGACACGGCTCGCATTGTCAGGAGGTTCCTCTCTCTGGAGCCCTGACCGCCGGTAGCTTGGACCCTGTTCCCGATACCGGTGGGCTACTATTTTTTATATTTTTAAATGTTTTTGTGTTTTTATATTCTAATATTTAAAAATATAATTTATATGTGTATAAAATGAAATAAAGGGATAATACTTAATTAATTTATTGTCAGTCAAAGTCCATTCCATTATTACATTAGAAACATAAAATTTATATAATAATCACACACACACAATAAATTAATACTCAGACATTCAAATCAAATAACATTTAAAATACATACAAATGTCATTCAAAGCAATAATAAAAATAAAATTAAAATATTACACATATTACTGCTGATTATTTTTTCGCGAGGATGATGTTGGTGTCATGGAGAAAGTTGTTCGGTTTTGATGGTCTTTACCACAACTTTAAATATGACCCCTAGACATGTCCACACCTTTCTAATACATGCTGTATAGTATAAATACGTCATTGACATTATTCACACTGTGAGAGTTTAATCTGATGTTATGACGTCACCTATGTAGGTATACGAACGTGTTAGGTAACAGACAAGGCTAATGTGCTATAGACGTGTTAAGGTGAATATATTGCCTGTGGAAGTTATATTTCATAGTAGGTAAGTACCTAGTAGATTTTTGCAAATGAGAAAGATAATACGTTTGTAGGTATTTTAATGTTATGTGTTCTTCCCTATTTCTTCCCGTGGATGCAGTCAAAGAAAAATACAATTAAAAAAAAACTGGTCAAGTGCGAGTCGGACTCGCACACGAAGGGTTCCTTACCACAAGGAAAAAACGTCGAAAAAAACACGTTTGATGTATGGGAGCCCCCCTTAAATATTCATTTTATTCTGTTTTTAGTATTTGTTGTTATAGCGGGAACAGAAACACATCACCTGTGAAAATTTCAACTATCTAGCTATTACGGTTCATCAGATACAGCCTGGTGACAGACGGACAGTGGGGTCTTAGTAATAGGGTCCCGCTTTTACCCTTTGGGCACGGCACCCTAACAAGGTTGGTCCACCTCCATGTTTTTTCCTTCCAGCCAAAGTCTTTCAAACCAGAAACATACTATCTTTACATGGTTTCGTCAAAATTGGCCTCTAAAAATGATAAAAAGCAAAATCGTACCTTAAAAAAGTCAGTCCTTAAGAGAGTTGCTTCGAAACACATAAGTATAAAACGTGAAAATCCAATAAACCGCGACATTTTCAAAGACATTGGCTGGAAAAGCTAAACAAGATTAGAAAAAAAGCTTCCTCGTCAGAATTTTATTTGGTTCATTAAACAAAGGTGAGGCAGAACTCCAAAATGAAATACAACAGCTGGATTCAAATTTCTCGGGCGAATTAATTCCAGAACTGTTTCCTAAGAATTTCAATGGACAGACACATTTTTCCATCAAATTGAGTTTTACGGTAAGGTTCTAATTTTAGGCATTGATAAATGATTTATTTTCTGTAAGTAGGTTTTTACAAACACTTTTACACGTCATCATATTTTTTAAACTAGATGTGGTCGGCGTTTCCTATCTGAATACTCTGAGAAGAAAGGCCGAAACAAACTCAGAGATCACAGTCTCTTTTAAAGTCCAGACAAAATCTTGGTCAGATCGTGTGAAGACCATGTAGATTGGTGTCTGAAATGGTCTTTTGAGAAAAAAACCCCACAGATTGAGCGGACCTGTCCAATCAGTGCACGCATTTGTCAAAAATCGTGCAGCTCAACTCAGAGATTGAAGAGCTCAACGACTCTTTGGTAATTATAACTGTGGAATATTGCAATTATGTTCCTATATAACTTAATAACAATTTATAACCTGGAGAAGGGCGGAGCATCCTAACACAAGCAAACTAATTGCTTAAATGGATTCTCCCGATTGTAACTAGAATAAGTTATTTATGATGATGCAATTTTTCAACATTTGATTTATAATTTATTTATTCCTTTTGAATTACATCATTACATTGTTGACATCAGAGGGGCAATTCTCGTAATATTAAGAACGCTCACAGTCTGGTCTCACTGTCAATCTGTCAAAAATAGCGCTAATTCCCCTACATTTCTGACAATTTTTTGACATTGATTGAGATGAGATTGCGCCTAGATTTTGAACAGTTTTAATCAAGGGAATTGGCCCTCTGAAATTAGTATTCAAGACTTAGGAGGAATAAGGTTATAATATAATATGTATGTGGAAGGTTCCATAAATATTGTCACGCTCTCTTATTAAATACATCAATCAACTCAGCCTATCGCAGTCCACTGCTGGACATAGGCCTCTCCCAGACTGCGCCACAGCACCCTGTCCTCCGCCTTCCGCATCCAGTCTACCCCAGCCACCTTCTTTAGGTCATCCGTCCATCTAGCTGGGGGGCGTCCCACACTACGCTTGCCGATACGCGGTCTCCACTCCAGGACTCGTCTGCTCCACCGGCCATCGGTCCTTCGACAGACATGGCCAGCCCACTGCCACTTCAGTTTGCTTACTCTGCAAGCTATGTCGGTAACTCCGGTTCTTTTCAGGATAATTTCATTCCTGATTTTATCCTTTAAAGAGACTCCGAGCATAGCTCGCTCCATAGCGCGCTGAGCGACCTTGAACTTGTGTACCAGCCTGACCGTCAGTGTCCACGTTTCAGCACCGTATGTCATGACGGGCAGGACGCACTGGTTGAAGACCTTAGTCTTCAAACACTGCGGGATAGGCGACGAGAAGACTTGACGGAGTTTTCCAAATGCTGCCCAACCCAACTGGATCCTTCTGTCAGCCTCTTTCTCAAAGTTGTGTCTACCGAGCTGGATGACTTGCCCTAAGTAGACGTAATCCTTCACAACTTCGAGAAGCGACCCTTCGATGTGGATTGGACTCGGCAAGACGTGCGAATTGTACATGACTTTTGTCTTGTCCAAATTCATGCCGAGGCCAACCCGCCGGGAGGCTCCATTTAGGCTGTGCAACATTTGGTCTAGCTGTTCCAGCGACTCTGCCATTATGACGATGTCATCGGCAAACCGAAGATGTGAGATATACTCGCCGTTCACGTTAATACCCTGTCCAGTCCAGTCCAGCGTCTTGAAGACGTCTTCCAAAGCGTTGGTGAACAATTTAGGGGATATTACATCCCCCTGTCTCACCCCCCTGAGCAGTTGGATGGGTCTGGTTTTTTGATCCTGGATCTGGACAGTCATCGTTGCAGCGTCATACAAACATCTCAATACTTCGATGTAGCGCCAGTCAATTCGACATCGTTGCAGAGAGGCCAGAACTGCCCATATTTCGATGGAGTCGAAGGCTTTCTCGTAGTCCACAAATGCCATACACAGCGGCTGATTGTACTCCTCGGTCTTCTGTACAATTTGTCGAACAGTATGAATGTGGTCTACGGTACTGAAGCCTTTTCGAAAACCGGCTTGTTCTGGCGGCTGGAACTCGTCAAGTCTCCTAGCGAGATGGTTCGTGACGACCCTCGAGAACAGCTTGTATACGTGGCTCAGAAGTGAGATGGGTCTATAGTTCTTCAGCAAGGATTTATCACCCTTTTTGAAGAACAGAACCACCGCACCACTGCTCCACGCCTTGGGCGTTGTACCCTCTTGGATGACGGAATTAAAGAGACTCGCTAGCTCTTTCAGGACTGGAGCCCCGCCTGCTTTAAGGAGCTCTGTCGTTATTCCGTCATCCCCAGGTGCCTTGTTGTTCTTTAGCTGCTCGAGAGCCGCCCTAATCTCGCATTGGTCGATATCCGGGATATCCTCCGTGTAGTGGCGTGTTAATTCGGCTCGATGGTCGTCTGCACTATGCCCCGCTGGTTTCCTCGTCCGTGTTGAGTACAGGTGTCCATAAAAATCCTCGACTTCCTCGAGAATCTCGGACTTCGAAGTCACGATTCTGCCATCCGCAGTTTTTAATTTCGTCAGATGGGACCTCCCTAATTGCTGAGCAAACACTTTCGACCCTCGGTTTTGCTCAATCGCGTCTTTAATGTCGCGGGTGTTGGAGCACCGAAGGTCGCGTCGCATCAGCTTCCTAATTTTTAGGTTTAAGGCCCTCTTATCTGACGAATACGGCTGCATAGATGGCAACTCTCGCCTTTCCCTCATAAGTCCGAGAGTTTCCGAGGAAAGTTTGGACACCTTACTTTTTCGCCGTGACGGGTAAAGTCTGCGGGACACGTCGCGTAGTGCTTTGACCACCTCGTCAGCTTTCTCGTCAATATTACCTATGGTTTCCAACAGGGTGAATCGATTTTGAAGTTCCAGTTGGAACTTTTCGGATCCTAGAGCGGCTTGGAGCTGCGTAGGTCGGAGTGTAGGCCTCATCATGCGGAGTCTCTCAGCTCTGAAATTGATATTTAAAGTGCCTCGGACAAGTCTGTGATCGCTTCCGGTATTAAACCTACTAATCACGGAGACATCTCTAAATATATGCTTCCTATCCGTCATGATGAAGTCTATCTCGTTCCTTGTCACGTTATCGGGGCTTTGCCAGGTCCACTTCCTTTGGGGTTTCTTTTCGAAAAACGAATTCATTAAGAAGAGCCCCTGCGACTCCAAAAAGTTGACCAGCATTTGCCCCCTGTGATTCCTGCGCCCCAAACCGAACGGTCCTACTTTCGATTCACCGCGTTCTTGTAATCCCACTTTGGCATTGAAGTCCCCCATAACAACGTTGTAGTGGGCCTTTGTCGTACTGTGCATTGCCTTGGCAATATCCTCGTACATGGCCTCGGCTGTCTCGTCAGAGCATGTCGAAGTCGGCGCATATACCTGTATCACTTTCAGGTAGTACCTGTCAGTGAGTTTCAGTACAAGGTACGCTACCCGTGTCGACACACTGCTGATTTCCACAACGTTGCTAGTGAGTTCCTTGTTGACTAGAAAGCCGACCCCGCCTTGGGACAGGCGATCACCTTCGCGGAAGTAGAATAGGTGGCCTGACTCCAGGGTTATCGTATCCTCCCCCTGTCTTCGGACTTCAGATAACCCCAGTATATGCCAGTTAATGCGGCCTAACTCTACCTCAAGTTCGGCAAGGTGATGGTCCAGCCTCATCGATCGTCCATTATATGTAGCCATATATAGTCGTCGTTGGTAGCCTGCCGTAACCCGGGGATTCTTCGCAGCCCCCGTCCCGCCGTTACCGTGACCGCTACCTTGACCAGGAATAGCGGGACCACCGGGAACTGGGGGCCGTTGTTTTGGCACTTTAATCATGTGGGAGGGTTAATGCCCGTAGTCACCACGCTGGGCATGCGGGTTGGTGACCGCAGAGCCAAACCTTTCGCAGCGACGACGCTGCTGCCCGTCATCGTTCTGAAGGATTTAGGTTGGCTTATGGGATGGTTATACCGCCATCGGTCGGTCGCCAGCGCCTCGTCTGTCAGTGGCAGGGTGTACCGCGCGCAGGTGAGGTTGACGTTTGGGGAGTCCGGTTGTTATGTGCTCCCCCTTACACCCCATATTAAATACATACATCGTTAAAAGTTTTGAACCAGACTAAAATCCTTGTTTACCTACTTATTTTAATCACACTAATATTATAAAGGCGAAGTTTGTGAGTGTGGGGGTGTGTGTGTGTATGTGTGTGTGTGTATATATGTTTGTTACTTCTTCACGCTCAAACGGCTGGACCAATTTTGATAATATTTGGTATGGAGGTAGCTGACACCCTGGATATATATATATATAGGCTACTTTTTATCCCGATATTTCCACGGGATCGACACTTATGCGGGTAAAACCGCGGGGCACAGCTAGTGTATAATATAAATAAATAACTGTCAGTTTCTTCTTACTTAATCGTTTAATTAAATGCAGTTGAAGACTCTAAAATCGTACGCTTCACAAAATACCAGACTTGAACTTATTTATCAGAGCAGTTACGGTAGACTTCGATTTTTCTTATAACTCTTAGGTCTTTTTACAAAGCCTCAGTAAATTGGATTCTACAGAAAAGAAGGTTTACTTTACTACTATTGACATTCCTATTCATTGGAAAACATAAAACGGTAAGAAACCTGAAAGGTATTACTGCGCTATTCATCTTAAACTGTTAATAGAGAAACCTCATTTGAAGGGATCTCAAAGAGACCAAACAGTAGAGTACGAGTTAAGTTTGCAGTATCACTTTACGAAACAAGAATTTAGTGAGGTCCACAGAGCATGGAGACGCCTTGGTAGCCGCTACTAGAGGCGGCATTGTGAACTTACTTAGGTAATTAGGTAATTTTTTTTTACGCTTGCTTTGTATGGAACATTCCATACAAAGCAAGCGTAAAAAAAATTACCTAAATGAAAAAAAAAAAAAAAATGTTTTATCACACTAATATTCTAAAGGCGAAAGTTTGTGAGTGTTTTTGTGAGCGTGTGTGTGTGTGTTTATATGTTTGTTACTCCTTCACGCTCAAACGGCTGGACCGATTTTGATGAAATTTTGTATGGTGGTAGCTGACACCCTAGATTAACATATAGGCTACTTTTTATCCCGATATTCTCACGGGATCGACATTTACGCGGGTGAAACCGCGGGGCGCAGCGAGTTGACATAAAAAATCTAATGAGAGCAGTGGTGGCCCAGTGGTAACGGCCGCGACTTACGAGTTGGAGGTCGTAGATTCGAACTCATGCAGGCGGTTTACATTTTCATTTGAAGCACAGACTCTTGAGCTAGGTAGTATGTGTGTGTGGAAAAGTATGCAATCCGTCATTCTATACAATTCCTAGGAAATTTGTACAATTCCTAAAATAGATAGGAAATCTATGATATATTTTTTAATATGCACTGTTCCTAGGAAATCTATACACTTCCTAAATAGCAATCGGAAATCTTAAAAATTCAATATTTTGTGCTACTAGACGACGTGGATGCAAGAGCGAGCGAAGGGCACCCCGAGGTTCGGTTTGGTTAGGTTCCTTTAAACCCTGCAGACAGAAATAGGAGCCCCGGGGCTCCGTCGACCTGACGTCGACGTCGACGACGACGTCGTTAGAAATAAAACATGCAGCATGCTAAATTTATGCTTTAGAATGTTATGCTTAATCATTATTATGATTAGAGAAATTTACAAACGTGTTTTATTTCTTTTAGTCACAGAAAGCATTACATTTTATATATGTTTCCTAGTATCATCTAGGAATTGCATACAATTCCTAGGAAATACATACATTTCACAGGAAATGTGTGTATTAAAGAATCTTTGAAAGATTATTTTACACGTTTCCTAAGTAGGCTCGGAATTGCATATTTTCCTAGGAATTGTGTAAAATTCCTAGGTTTCATACATTTCCGGTAACATGAGCATTAAATTAAAATAACATAAAACAGAAGAAATTTAGTGCATGCATGCTCTTGAGTGGTGAGTGTGTGTGTATGTTTGTGTCTTAGTGAATGTGCTTGGTGACTGGACTTTGGGTTATATCTGCGAGTTTGTTTACCTACATTACTATTTAACAATTTTAACACGTGTATTGTTCCATAAGCAACTTTTCTGTCTGTGGGTAATCCAGTAAACCACTTTTTCTTGCAATACGACACAAATGACCAATACAGGATGGCAGTCCCCATCGAAGCGCAAAACTGTGACCGCAGCGTAGAAATTTTCCTTACGGTAAAAAAAAACAGCTGTTTCATAGAAAAGTCCAAATTTATGGAGCAGTAAATTTTTTAGGGGGTCATGTGCTGAATTCAAGGTTACAATTTGCGCGTCGATTTAGAAACGACGGCTTTAAAGGCAGTCCATGATAGAAGTTAAGCGCTCAACGGACTTTCTGCGAATGTTTTGACGCTTCCGGCGCTGCAATTCCGTGGTCTATGGTAAAGTCTCACTTAAACTGTCCACTGAAGTGCCCCTTGATTAAGTACTAAAAAGCAAACTATAATGAGACTCGTAATATCTGGGTGAAGTTAAGTGGAATCTAGAGTAAAGCGTACTCGAGAATTCTTGAAATCTTAATCGTTTGTGATTTGTGTAACGAAGATAGTTCGCGGAGTTGGTTCCTAGTTAAGAGTTTTACTAAATCATTCATCTTCTTCCCTAAATGCGACTGATCAGTATTCGTTTTGAATGTTATCTTTTTAAATGCGTTTATATAAATAAGAACTATATCTGTAGTGTTATATAACTTAGGTGAAGTGAGTTTGAGCTGTCAATCCCCAGTGTCAGGTAGGATGACCTGGTCTTTTCTGAAAAAATCTCACCGTGAAAACTTAGGTGAAGTAAGCTGTCCTTTCACCTGATGACTTTAGACTCTATAGACAGCTCACTCCACGCTCATTTCACCTTAGTTTTCACGGTGAGATTTTACAGAACAGCAATGCTGATATATCGTTCCTGTGATGCTATTCTGTATAAGTCTCACCGTGAAAACTTAGGTGAAGTGAGCGTGGAGTGAGCTGTCAATAGTGTCAATTCCTAGCAAAAACAAACTCACTTCACCTAAGTTTTCACGGTGAGATTTCTACAGAATCGACCGGCAGTTTCCAATTTTTTTTTGACTCCAAAGTGATGTCCTTTTTGTTTTTATATGTATTTTTATAGTACGTTAGTTAGGCTTTTAATGTCGTTGTTGTTGTTTTACCAAGTGTAAATAGTTAGTTGTGTTATACATATATACACTGTATTAAAGAATTTTAATGCAGAATATGAAATAAAATAAATACTTCCATTTTAGATTTTCAATTAGCAAGACTGCTGTTTAATACCGCCAAATCTCCAAGTAAGGCTATTGAAAATGTAGGAATAATATAGGTAAATCCTACCTTCTCGCTGTGGTTGTTTCCTCCTTTAGGTAGGTGTGATTCTGGGTGATGGAATGAAAGTCTTCGGGTAAGTATTGTAGCCAGCTTATAATACGTTCCAAACCAGTACACAGAGATATAACGAAGCACAAGAAGAACGAAGGATTGAGAATTACAGTTAGGTTAAGTATAGTCACAAAGTTCACAAGCACAGTTGTAGAAAGCGAAAGAACATTAGTTTAGGATAGCACAAGACGATTCTAACACAGACACACAGTATAGTTTATCATAAAGCATAAAGCATAGGCGGGTGTAAGCAGAACGGTAAGCAAGTGAGCAGCATGCGCTCCGCGTCGAGAGTAGATCAAGACTGGTGTGCGGGTGCGCGCGCGTCGGCGGCGCGGCCGGCGTGCAACGAATAGCTATAGGGGTATATACTATGGTGCTTTTCCACTGAGCCACAGCGGCCGAAGTTCCGACACAAAATATAATTGTGTAAATTATAAGTATATTTAATAATATAAATACTATGTATGATTGTGTGTATCTATGTAAATTATATATGTAATTATATGTATATGTGTATATGTCGCTACATCACTCCCCCCCAGAGGCCTGGTTAAGGACGATAATAATCCGGGAACCTTACCACACGACCAGAACGAGTTGTCTTGGTGGCATCACGTGACCCGAGATTTGAACTACTTGGGGAAGGCTGTACTGGGTAGTTTGGTTCACTTTCTTTTTCAGCTAGTATGTATGCAGGTTTGAGGCGATCGATGGAGACTGTTACTTGCTTGCCTTTTACCATCAATTTGAACACTTTTTCACCTCGTTCGATTATTTGATGTGGACCAGTGTATGCCGGGGTTAAGGAACTATGCGATGCGTCTTCTCTTAAAAATGCATAGTCGCATGTGCTCAGGTCTTTGTATACGAAAACTTTATTTTCACCGTGGCGCGATGTCGGCACTGGCTGTAGTTTTTGAGCTATGGTACGAAGTCGTGCTGTAAAGTCTGTCACGTCACTAGTGCCATTCGCTGCTTGCTCTAGAAATTCGCCTGGCAGCCTCAGTGGCTCGCCATACACTAAGTCAGCCGGTGACGCTTGTAGGTCGTCCTTGTAAGCACTACGAACGCCAAGTAAGACTAAGGGCAGAGCCTCGGTCCAGTTTTCGTTTGCATGGCATACGATGGATGCTTTCAGATGTCGATGAAAACGTTCCACGAGTCCGTTGCTTGCTGGATGGTATGCTGTGGTTCTGTGATGACGAAACCCGGCTATTTTACCCAAGTATTGAAACAGGGTGGACTCGAATTGGCGTCCACGGTCTGTTACAATATCTGTTGGGCTGCCGAACCTAGATATCCAGCCATGCAGCAAGGCTTTGCCCACTGTCTCAGCGGTGATGTCGGTGATCGGTATTGCCTCCGGCCATCGTGTGAATCGATCAATGGCCGTTAAACAGTATCGATAACCTTGTGAAATGGGGAGGGGGCCAATCAGATCGATGTGTATATGTCTGAACCTAGAGCGTGGCAATTTGTAGGTACCTAATGGTGCCGATACGTGCCGATTCACTTTGGCTCGTTGACATGCTACGCAACATCTAGACCACTCCCGGCAGTCTTTCCTAACCCCTGGCCAAACAAACCGATCCGCAACTAACTTCGAGGTTGCGTTTGCGCCAGGATGACTTAACGAGTGCAGACTGTCGAACACTTGTTTTCGTAAGGCTTGTGGTACGAAAGGCCTTGCAGTTTGCGTACTGACGTCACAATACATGGTTACATCTGTACCTGGGACTTTGTACTTTTCTAGCCTGAGCGATGACATTGAGTTGAGGAATCCTGTCAGCTCCATGTCTGACTCTTGTGCCTTAGCGAGAGTTTCATGATCTACTGGGGCCTGCAGTTCATTTATCCGTGACAAGGTATCAGCAACCACATTATCCTTTCCGGAAATGTGACGGATATCTGTTGTAAATTGCGATATGAAGTCCAGATATCTATACTGACGTGGCGAACAATTATTTTTCCTTTCATGGAAAGCAAAACTGATTGGTTTGTGGTCAGTATAGATAGTGAAATTTCTGGCTTCAAGCATGTGTCGAAAATGTTTCACCGCTTCATAAATTGCCAACAGTTCTCTGTCGTAAGGAGAATATTTTTGTTGAGCGGTATTCAATTTTCGAGAGAAAAATGCTAGTGGCTGCCAGTGGCCATCTTTGTGTTGTTGCAACACAGCACCCATGGCTAAATCAGATGCATCCGTCACCAGTCCCATTTTTGCCAGGCAATCTGGGTGGGCCAATAGGGTTGCGTTTGACAGACTCTCTTTGCATTGTTCTAGGGCCTTGTGGGCGTCTCCTGCTAAGTTGATGGGAGTTGATCCCTTTACTGCTCCTATTAGCAATGCATTGAGTGGGGCTTGAATTCGGGCGGCTTCGGGCACAAAACGTCTATAGAAGTTTATCATGCCCAAAAACCTTCTAAGCTCACGTATATTTTTTGGGGCTGGGTAGTCGCGAATGGCTTGTACTTTTTCTGGCAATGGCTTCGTTCCCTTTTCAGATATAGTATATCCCAAAAAGTTTACTTGTCGCGCACCGAAAACACATTTTGCATTATTAATCACCATACCGTATGCCTTCATTCTGGTGAATAACTGTCTTAGATGTTCCTTGTGGAGTGTTTCATTCTTACTATATACAAGGAAATCGTCGAGATACGTGTAGCAAAAATCAAGCCCGCGCGTCATTTCATCTACAAACCGTTGGAATGTTTGGCCCGCGTTTCGTAAACCAAACGTCATATACGGAAATTCAAACATTCCGAACGGTGTAGTGATTGCGGTCTTGGGTATATCATCCGGATTGACCGGAATCTGGTTATATGCTTTGACCAGGTCAATTTTTGTGAAGATAGTACATCCGGATATACTGTGTGCAAAGTCCTGTATGTGTCTGATGGGATAACAATCAGGGACGGTGCGGGCATTGAGTCTTCGGTAGTCTCCACAGGGCCGCCAGCCATTATCTTTTTTGGGGGCCAAGTGTAACGGGGACGCCCAAGGGCTTTCTGAAGGTCGGGCCGTGCCATTGGCTAACATTGCATCGAATTCTTGCTTGGCCGTTTTATACTTATCTGGAGCCAGGCGGCGGGGAGTGCATGAAATCGGAGGGCCCGGTGTAGTACGTATGTGGTGGACCGTGTTATGAACAATGACTCGCTGTGTCCCAGGTGGCTTTGTGATCTCAGGGAACTCTTCAAGTAATTTATGATACGCGGTATCGCCAGTCATGACCTTTACAGAGTGGATACTTTCTGATGTATGGACTAGTGAAGCTATAGTTGAACAAGTTGTAACATTGTCTAATAATCTCTGATTGCGGCAATCGACTACTAAATTGTAAAACGCGAGAAAATCTACTCCAATTATTGGCTTAGTTACATCTGCTACTACAAAATTCCACTGAAAGTCCCTTCGTAGCCCTAAGTTTAAATTATAGTGTGCATAACCGTAGGTCGGAATAGGCGTCCCGTTGGCCGCGAAGAGTTGGTAGTTAGTGCTGGCACGCCGTTCACGTAGCATGGTCCGAGGAAATACGCACAGGTCGCTACCGGTGTCGACCAAGAACTGTACTTTAGTTCTTCTGTCGGTAACAAACAGGCGACCGGAGCTAGGGCAGTCACTGGTCGCCATTAGCGACGGCCCGTCGAGTTTTCCGCCTTGTAATCGCATGGGAGGATGCATGTCTTTGCTTTGCTGCCAAACTTGTAATGGTACCAGCATACCGGGAATTTCCTGTAGTTTGAGTCTGAACGTTTGGATGACGAACGGGAGTGCCTCGTTCCTCTCTCCCTGGAGCGGGACTGTCGGTGTCCCATCGCGAGCGCGTTCACCTCTTTTCGAAGCTCCACGAGTTCTTTAGCTAACACCTCTAGTACTTGAGGGTTCGCACTGGTTGAAGCTACTTGGGCTGAGGGGGTAGTTATGTCCTTGATTCTGTCCGCTATGTCTGCTAAAGCTTCCAGCGATAAGGAGGTCTGGGCCGCCATGACTGTCTGTATGTTTGCTGGCAAGCGGTTAGTCCAGATGGATTTAATAAAGTCCTCTGGGACATTAGTTCCTGCCAAACTCTGAAGGTGCCTCAGAAATTGCGAAGGCTTGCGGTCGCCAAGCTCTTCGTGAATCAAAAGTTGGTTTACCTTCTTCTCATTAGACGAACTGAGTCGTTTAATAAGTTCGCATTTAAGCTTCTGATATTTGTCACTCGCAGGTGGTTTCACAATTATGTCTTTAACTTCTTTTGCGTACTGTGGTTCTAATTGTCCGATGACGTAATGAAACTTCGTCGTGTCCATAGTAATATTTGCAATAGCAAATTGACCTTCTACTTGTGCGAACCATATTTCGGGCTCATCGGGCCAGAAGGGTGGTATGCGAACTGCAACTCTGCAAATTTCTGTCGACACGTCCGATGCGTCAGTGGAAACACGCATTTCGGTACGTTCGGTAGGCGGCTTGCTACTCGTGGACTGTGAATCTTCCGCCATGTTTTTTTTAAAATATTCGCTTTGTTGCGATCTGCGGTATTATTAATCTTGCGGTTACTTATGCGGGGTCACCAATGTAGGAATAATATAGGTAAATCCTACCTTCTCGCTGTGGTTGTTTCCTCCTTTAGGTAGGTGTGATTCTGGGTGATGGAATGAAAGTCTTCGGGTAAGTATTGTAGCCAGCTTATAATACGTTCCAAACCAGTACACAGAGATATAACGAAGCACAAGAAGAACGAAGGATTGAGAATTACAGTTAGGTTAAGTATAGTCACAAAGTTCACAAGCACAGTTGTAGAAAGCGAAAGAACATTAGTTTAGGATAGCACAAGACGATTCTAACACAGACACACAGTATAGTTTATCATAAAGCATAAAGCATAGGCGGGTGTAAGCAGAACGGTAAGCAAGTGAGCAGCATGCGCTCCGCGTCGAGAGTAGATCAAGACTGGTGTGCGGGTGCGCGCGCGTCGGCGGCGCGGCCGGCGTGCAACGAATAGCTATAGGGGTATATACTATGGTGCTTTTCCACTGAGCCACAGCGGCCGAAGTTCCGACACAAAATATAATTGTGTAAATTATAAGTATATTTAATAATATAAATACTATGTATGATTGTGTGTATCTATGTAAATTATATATGTAATTATATGTATATGTGTATATGTCGCTACAAAAACAATGCCTATAAGACAAACACGGAAAGGGAAGTTCCGTACCATAACTAAAACGCCAACTTTCTAGACGCTGCTTTATCTTGAATCTACGTTAGTGAACCCGCAGCTTTAGTCCTGTTTTTACATAGGTCCGTACATATATTAATTTAGCAGAACATACTAACTCCTCTATATTAACTTTGCTGAACACCGAGTCCCCGGTGCGATATGACGGAAAAAGTTCGAAATGCGGGCGCCACATTAAACGTGTTCACATTTGCTTTTGTTCCGAATACTTTTGGATGGAGAATGCTTGTTCCTTGAGATACCACGATTCGTAAATTGTACGGGCGTGTTTTAATTTTGTCGGCTTAGTCATTATACGGTATGGAGCCTCAGGGATTTTGTTGTGTGAATATGGCAAGTTAAGCTGTGTCGAAAATCCTTTGATGAGTTTTTTAGGTCCTGTGGAAATGTTGATGAAATAAGTGCATTAGTCAGGTATATTCGTATGGTATTATGGTACTTGCATAATGCTTCTCATGTCACGCAGTCACGCTGTATTTTCATCCCAAGTAGGTACAAGCGAGCAAGATTTTATGTGGAACTCATGCAACTAATAGTAGATTATGCACCGAGGGGCTAAAGTTGTGTCTTATGTCACGGGCGTCATATTGAATCTCGAGCGCAATGAAGGGTTCGGGATTTAACTCCCGAGCGCAGCGAGGGAGCTAAAGAGTTTAACTCATGAGCGAAGCGAGGGATTTAATACAAGAATCCTGAATGCAGCGAGGGATTCAAGCTAGCCCAAGGCAAAGACACCTTTAGCCCAGAGGAGGATACTCTACTTTTTACACCTACTGTGAGAAAATAATAGTCATAGTACGAAAATTTGCGCCTTTATTGCGTCTACCAATAAGTAGCCAAGACACGATCAATTCGATTTAAAAAAAAAAAGTCTCTTCTACGGTTTTGTCGTGTGTGTCTATTGATATCACTCTCATGGAAGTGGCGTTTGTGTAAACTAAGCTTTATACAGGGCTGGTAGAATGGTTTTGGATGATTGGCTGTATGTATGCATTTTGAATTTAGAACGTCATTGGAGACGCTCGTGAAAATAGAGTATTTTTGATAAAATGTGATAAATCGACTGTAGTATAGATAGGTTTTATTATTTATTCACAAAATCCACAGCAATCTTAGCGCAGTTTACTTAAAATAAATTAACTAATGTTACAGCCAATTACTATTACGGTATTACGGCGCGGTATGGTATTTGTTATTATTAATGCCAGTTTTAATGTTATTCCATTCCTTTTAAAAAATGGTTCGTAGTTATCTAATTATTCTTACAATATTATGTCTTCGAAAACATGGCAACGATATGAAGAAGCAGTCGTTATGATTTTCTAGGAAATCGAGAATATCATCCACGCGTAGTAAGGGTTTCGAGAATAGAATTTTCCTCTTTCTGGCTCCAAAGGGTGTTTGTTAGTACTATACTGCCAATTTAGCTGAGCATGTGCGATTCCAAATTTAAATCACATTATTGACCAGCGGGTCATAATAAAATCCAGTACAACATTATTGACCGGCTGTGCCCCCGGCCACTAATGACTCACTTTAGGTTAAGGTTGCTTGACATATAATTTGACATTTTCGAGCAGGTGGTGTGAAAAATCTATTAAATCATAGTGGAATTATGAAACATTTGTAAGAGGGGATTTGTAATCTTTAAATTGTTTGTCTCATTAATAGTCTTAAGCTTAAACAAAGTAGGTTATTGTGAATAGGGACAGTGGGCAGAGATTAAAACAGAAGACGAACTAGCAGGGGATCGAGGAGGGGGGAAGGGGGGGGGGAGGGTGTTCAGGGGATCAGGCCGGAATAACTCGGAAAATTTACCAAAAAAGACAATGTCTCCTAATTTCTACCCTTCTTAGCTTCACAGCCATTAAAACGAACAGCGAACAGTATAAGTACACCAAAAGCACATTAATCCTTAAAACGGGTAATTATAATTAAATTTTGTAGCCATATACTGTGAACAACGTGTGAGAATAATTTACTAGGGCATTACCACACCGTAAATAGTGTTTTATCCCATAATAAATGAAGCGTGCTTTATGAGATTATTTAGCGTTAAATTGGAGTATAATGGGAGTATTATTTCATTAACTCGTCAAACAGAATGTGTGTCATGAGTTTCGTGTGTGTTGATAAATACATTTCGACGAACATGGATAGCAATAGGCTCCTCCTCTATTACATGGGTCTTAAATATAACTAGCGTAAAGCGGGTGTAATATAGGTATACCTTTGCCTTTTACCAAGTGACCCCCAGGAAACAAGTGACCCCCGGGAAACAAGTGACCCCAGGGAAGACGGTGGCACAGTGGTCACGTGCTGCCGTGCATAGCGAGGCTCAGGGGAGGCCCCTTTACAGTCTCCCCAGGGATGTGCCTTACAAGAGTTGCACGGGGGGTTCCAGAATTAGTCTTTTAAGAGGAACCGGGATCACCCCTACGTGCTGATGGTGATCACCGTGGTGGTTTTAAGTTGGAAGCAGGCGGGACCCATTTGAATTTAAAATATAATAAAAATGATATGGGTCCCGCCTGCTTCCAACTTTTATTTAATTTAAAATGGGCTTGTTTTTAGCTTTTCAGTTTTTTACAGCAGTCGGGTTTTGTATTTTTTTAAATAACTTTTTTTTAAAACAATATTATGGGATTTGAACTCGCACCATTTAGTACGGTAAACGGTCGCCTGACCTTACCGCTAAATTCCCTGTTGGCATATTGTTGAAATAGCTGTTCCCTTGCAATTTATAATATTACTGCCCCGCTCCTTTATAAAAATAGCGTGATTATTATGTTCCCAGAGTTAAAGTTTTATTTTTAACTAAATAAATAAATAAACATGTCATTTTGTGCATTTAATTATTTTGTGCATTCAATTACGAACAAACACATTTATTAAATCAATATTGCTTACCTCCCATAACATACGGCGTGATAATATGTACCCTAAAGCCTTCCTTGGTTTACTAAGAACATTTTTGCTGAATTTCAATTCTATCTATCCAATAGTTTTGGCGTGAAGCTGTACCATACACACAGACAAACAGACAAAAATTCTAAAAATTCACTTTTTGTCATCAGTTACGTTTTTCTAACAAAAGCCACTTATTTTTTCTCGAAAATTCACAATGTAGAGTTTTTCTTTCGTTACTGTTTTATTATACACACATCAAAAGTGTCTAGGGATCAAGCATTTTTATGCGGATTTCTTGAGATTGAGATGTGGCTTTGTAATAAATTTATGATTTTATAAATTTATATGGATCTTTTTTGGTGCATTTCATAATTTGAATCAGGAACTGTGAATCAAATTCGAGTAAAAGATGAAAATCAGCTGTCAATATTTTCCCTATAAAAACATACAACGCATTGAAGACATTATTAGTGCTACTGTTTCCCTACTACTGATTAAATCCAACGTTATTATGGAGCGGCGACGTCATTTAAGCAGGGAAGAAATGCTCAGAGCCGTGGGAATGATAGAAGCTGGTTCCCGGCAACGTACTGTGGCTTTAGCTCTGAATACAAGTCAGAGTGTTATCAGTCGACTTTGGACACGTTACCGAAGCACTGGTACCGTGGCTGAGCGCCATGGAGGACGGTATCGCTGCACCACACGGAGACAAGACCGATACATTCAAATCTTAACTCGAAGAGCTCCAACAATAACCGCCATGATGTTAGCCGTGAGGCTTCATCACTCTTCAGGGAACTTAATTAGCGACCAAACAGTCAGAAACCGCTTGCATGAAGTGAACCTTCATTCCCGAAGACCGCTACGGGTACCACCTATAGCAATGCACAATCGTAGGATTCGATATCAATGGGCTCTTGAACACAGAAATTGGGCAGAAGAACAATGGCGTTTCGTGTGCTTTTCTGATGAGTCTCGTTTTGGTATGAGACAGGATACAAGACGTATACGACACTGGAGAACCCCTGGACGCCAACAGCGATTAAAATCCTGCCAGGAAGTCCATCCTTATAGTGGTGGAACCATCATGGTATGGGCGGGTATTTGGATCGGCGGAAGAACTGAGTTGATTTGGATCAGAGGCAACCTCAACGCTCAAATTTATGCTGAGACGATTGTATCAGACGTCATCGTTCCTCTACAAGTGCAAATCGGTCCCTTATTTCAGTTAATGCATGATAATGCACGACCGCACACCGCAAGAGTTGTAAGACAGACTCTCGCCGCAGCTAACATCAATGTCCTGCCCTGGCCTGCTCAGTCGCCAGACTTGAACCCGATTGAGCATGCATGGGATATGCTACAGAGAAGAGCTCTGCCGAATATGGAGGGTATCCAGTCGCAAGAAGACCTTTTTTTGTTGTTGCAACGAACATGGGCGGCCATTCCACAGCGTGATTTGGATGAACTCATTTTGAGTATGCCAAACCGATGTTCTTGTGTTGTTAGTGTTCGCGGTAGAAACACGGATTATTAATTGTTTAAGTTACCCAATAAAATTTTAAAGAAAACTGTTATTTCAGTCTTTTTTTCGAACTTTTGTGTTAGTGGTTCAAATGTCAAAAATCCCTTTATTAGGAAAATGGCAAATTTCTTTATTAATGCAAAGGTGACTTGGTTTATCGTTACTGCGACAAACAAAAACACTTTATTTGATGAATCCTTAAAGAAAATTTTAATTAATATCAATCAGGAGAAAAGTTATTGCAAAAATATATGTTGATCCCTAGACACTTTTGATGTGTGTATGTATAGATAACAATAAATCAGAGAGTGCGATTAATGGTACGCGGTGTCTAATATTAGAAAAAAAAATTATAAACTGTTCTTTAAAAGGGATTTAGTACTTGTAATTGGCTGATAGTCACACTTACTAATTGAATTCTGTTTTGAGTCTTCCAAAGAAAATAAATAAGCAACGACGACTGTGCTGACCTTAAAGCTTTACATTTGATCTCTAAACAAGAAATCTTCACAATTTAATACACGGACAGCATGCAGTTGACCTGCGACTTGCTTTGATATTTGGTATTAAATTATGAACGGGTCGTCGAGCAATGCATCATATATGATTCATCGGCGGTCAAGAGGCGTTTATGCATGTGATACATCAATACCTGTCTTGACCGTTGGGCGTTGTGGCTTCGTCGGTTTAACCTGAATTCACTATTGGTATTGTCAGTCAGTTTATTGTTTATTAAAGTGGCACTTTGTTTTTTGTAGCTTGAAATCCTAATCCTAACTATAATATTATAAATGAGAAGGTAAGTTTGTTTGTTACCTTTTCACGTCACCAAACCGATCATCATGAAATGGATATACATTGTCAGGGGTATATACAGGGTTATTGGTAAAACATTAACAACCTCTTAAGAGGTCATCGTACCCATCAAAAAAATCTGCTGTTCCCTACATTTTGACGAGTTATACGAACATAAATGTAGGGAACAGTTGATTTTCTTTTTCGCGATATCAGGTTTGGTCCCATAGTAAAAGTTGTTCATAGTGAATACAATTACCTCTTAAGAGGTTGTTAATGTTTTACCAATTACCCTGTATAGAAAAGGACATAGGGAAAATTTCATCTAGAAAAAAATACTGTTCCCGAGGAAAAGAACAACAACTAAAAACTTTCGACGGTCACAATTGCATTAGGACGCTAGATGGCGCTAAGTGTATTTCGAAATCATGATTGAAATGTGACCCGACTTTCTGAGCAGAATTCTAACATAAAGTACTAGGCTTGCATGAATTTACGACAGCATTTCAATCATTACCCAAACCAATGGAGTATAGCTTACTAACACTAGCTTACTGTTCTGGCTTGTGAAACTAACCTCGTATCTCGGCTATAACGTCCCTTGCAGCCACTCTGAAAAGTTTATTCATGGGTAAGTGAGCTGTGATGGACCTTTTGTTTACGAAGAGGCCAGATGGGCGTTAACGTAAAGCCTTTTCACCTCCCTATTGTACAGAGGGCCTTTAAGATGTCTTGCAGACTTTGAAGGATTATTCAAGGATTATTAAAGTGAAAATAAAGAGCTTAGAAATCTAAAGTAAAAAAGCGAGCTGAAATAAAAATATGCTAATTTATTTATAAGCCTGTAGTTATTTTAACAGCAATTTTAGTTTAAGTAACGCTATGAAACGGCCTCTGAAACATGGGCTTCTCTATCAAAAAACAGCGAGATAAATTCAAATATATTGGCAGTGTCTATTTCTGGGAGCAACAAACTAAGTACTTATAGATCAAGTTACTACAGCTGTCAAATTTCTTTAATGGATTTTCAAGTTTATCGCTAAAGCATAAGGTTCAAGGTTGATTGGGAAAATTTGACAGTTTCGGGTAGCTTGATGTGCTGGCGCCTGTACGTACGTAATAAACGTTCAAAAAAAAAACTAAAGCAATGACTAAAACGTAGTTTATAAAAAAACTAATAAACAGTAAATGTCAGTTAGTGACTCAGTGGGCGACAAAATAATAAAGGGCCAAACTTCAGGAAGGGAACAACAACATTTTCGCGATAATAAACGTCGTATCAACAAATTGATTGATAATCTTGCGAGCCACCAAGCGAACGGAACTGCACCTGTAGGGGTTGTCTATGTAGGGTTAAAGGGTCAGACAAAATGTTTACAATTTCTGAACTCATTAAATAAAGCTCTTTCCTATCGGTATTCGTTTTTGAAGAGGCCTATTTTAAGCTATTTGATGTTGAGGCTTTCGTAGCAAACAGCTCAATATCGGAAAATTTGCCTTGTACGCAAGGCAGAGAATAAAAATTGTCATTTGATGGACCCAAATGTTACAAATGGTTTCACCGTTTTGAAAGCAGTAGTGATAAAATAAATTACGCAAATTAAAGCGCCTGTCAGGGTTCGATTCTATGACCAATTCGGAATTGGGGACCGTATGCGCATAACACATACATCGGAAATACGCCATTCGATGCATTCGTTTGACTGATCGGGACGCCAGTGCCATCTGGTGGCGCTTGACCGAGTCTAGTTAGCCTGAGATCGTGAGAGTCGACGAGAGCGGTGTGGACTCACTTGGACATTAGACATCGTACGGACAACATGTCATTATGCTCAGAAACTGTCTCGCGTTCCGTATCTAGTTGTTTCGTGTTTCTACCTACGGTGTGTGATTCGCTAGTGCGATTAATTTGTTCGTGAAATTATAATTTGATTTGAACTGTAAGCGGTTTTTCTATTGCGCAATAACCAACACTACCCATAGTACGCCCACAGTAATTAAAATATGGCTGATGATAACGAGACACACGTACTTCCTCCGTCACATATAAAACTTACATAATTCGAGGTTTTGTCAAGTCGTAAAAACCATGCAAGGGTGGTTAACTTGTTAATAATACCTAATGCTGCGGAAAAAATACAGTTTTATCATTAATTTACTGTCCTCCTACGTAAGCTGCTCGTGGCTCTTGCGTTTAAGTGGTACCATCTGGAAATGAGTTCTAGCAAATGTAAAACTATAGGCAGACGAGCATAAAATAATGCTTGGAATGTGTCACGTTTTGTGCTCTGTTCATTGTGCTTAGTACTTTGCCCGGAAATATGTCAGGAGCATTTTGTAAATTTAACCAATCCGACTAATGTAGAAATGCAGTACTTACATACAAGCATGTTTCTATTATTATCACTCTTTAGCGTTTTATGTAAATCAAAACATTAATGAGATTATTTTTAGTTAACGTATGATTCATTTTTTGAGGTTAACTAGCTTCTGCCCGCGACTTCATCCGCGTGAAATTTCTTGTTTCTCCGACCCAGCCCATCGCATAGCATCGCCTGCCAGCGCTGACTTCTTTTTCGCTTAGCGTCCTTTCTGAGTTTATTTCTTTTTGCTCGGCTCCTGATGTTAAATAGCCTTCTTCAAGAATTGGGCTAGCAAGTGCAAAATATTTTTTTTAATCCGACCGGTAGTTCCAGAGATTAGTGCACTCAAACAAACAAACTCTTTAGCTTTATTATTAGGTATAGTAGTATAGATAGATATAGATAATGCAGAACTTATTGTGAAAAAACGGAAGTAAAAAAGAAAAAAAAAAAGAAAAAAAGATTAAAAAAACGAAAAAAAATATGTAAAAAATAAATGAAAATGAAATGAATGGACATCTAAAAGATGTATAAAACAAGGGTATACACTTAACCATGTCATCAAAACCTGAAGATATCAGTGAACGAAAAGCAGCCAGTACCTACTGCACTGGTGACCCGCTATAGACCCATCAGATTGGCAAATATTTTACACTAACCCCCTTATTTATAAACATTGCTTTAAACGTTATAAACGTATGGTTAATCAGACGCTAATCATTAGAAAAGAAAAAGAAAGAATAACGTTTATTTGGACACAGATCGTGAAACACAAAATACAAATAACAAAATGAAATGTTTTAACTACAATAGTGTGTGCCTCACAACATTACCACGTTTATAAACAACGGGGAATGGCTATTGCCTTAAACCTGGGGGCGATAACAAGAATAGAATAATTATACCTTTTTTTTTTTTTTTTTTTTTTGAGGATGGGAAATCATCAAATGACTCCTCCCGCTCTGGGTGGAGCGGAAGGGAGTGTCAGACTCTTACTGACTAAAACCCACCCGTGTTCCTTCCTTAGCCCTTTATGTTCCGGGCCAGCGGTAACCCTTTCGGACAATCCCGCTGACCCGGCAGGCTTCGGCCCTAAGGGGCCCCTCCTCGATGCTGACATCTCTTTGAGGCGCGCGTGGAACACGTACGCGCCGTCCGGCACGGGCCTGGTCCTGATCGGGCGGTGAGCTACCCATTACTCTCCGCCCGCAGGCCCGCGCCTACGGTGGCCGGGAGTCGTCACGCGGCTCCCGACGCCCGGAGCGTCTCCCGCGGCGGCTGGGACGGGAGGCTCTCTCCCTGAGCCGTTCCGCCACCTCCTTCGCTAGCATGACTGCTTCGCAGAAGGAGGTGACTGCCTCCCACTCCCTCTCGCCCCGGACCATGGCTTGCACCAGGGCCGGACGCGAGAGGTCGCCGTCGCTGCCAATCGCCTCTACGAGGACACGGCGGTGCTCCGCCCAAGCGGGGCAGACCTCCACCGTGTGCTCCACCGTGTCCTCTGGGCGATCCTGGCAATGGTGACACCCGGGCGTTTCCTCCCGCCTGAGAATAATTATACCTAGTATACCTATGCCGTCTTATTACAAAACTAGATCTAATTTTAGACCTAGCCTAAAGCTTCGAGCCAGTTACTCTATTTTGAACTTTATCCCGACAAACGTAAATTTCTTAATGCAAAATTGACAACTTAGACTCGGGCTTAACGTCAGTTTTTGTAATAAGAACTTTAGCTTCGTCGGATTATAGTTCGAAATTTAAAAATGGCTGGATGGTTTAAACCTGGGTTTAAAGATCAATCTTGTTTTGTAATAAGGCCGTTCGTGTTCTAGAAATGCGGTGGCCGCGCACATAACATCCACCCGTTTACCGAATGACATGTACTTTAGGAAAGTGTGTTTCTAGGGTTCCGTAGCCAAATGGCAAAAACGGAACCCTTATAGATTCGTCATGTCTGTCTGTCTGTCTGTCTGTCTGTCTGTCCGTCTGTCTGTCTGTCTGTCTGTCTGTCTGTCCGTCCGTATGTCACAGCCACTTTTCTCCGAAACTATAAGAACTATACTGTTAAAATTTGGTAAGTTGATGTATTCTGTGAACCGCATTAAGATTTTCACACAAAAATAGAAAAAAAACAATAAATTTTAGGGTTCCCCATACTTAGAATCGAAACTCAATTTTTTTTTTTCATCAAACCCATACGTGTGGGGTATCAATGGGTAGGTCTTCAAAAATGATATTGAGGTTTCTAATATCATTTTTTTCTAAACTGAATAGTTTGCGCGAGAGACACTTCCAAAGTGGTAAAATGTGTGTCCCCCCCCCCCCCTGTAACTTCTAAAATAAGAGAATGATAAAACTAAAAAAAATATATGATGTACATTACCATGTAAACTACCACCGAAAATTGGTTTGAACGAGATCGAGTAAGTAGTTTTTTTTAATACGTCATAAATCGTAAACCGCAATTTACCATTCATTCAATCAACTCAAAAAAAAAAAAAAAAAATTAATTTCATAAACATAAACCTTATGCATAAACCCGGATGTTACGGAACCCTCGGTGCGCGAGTCCGACTTGCTCTTGCCCGGTTTTTTTTATTGCTGAAAGGGCTCGCTTTTGACCTCGATCACGCCTGATGGAAAGCGATGGATGAGGTATATGATGGAACAAGCGTGCCCAGAAGATGCCTACGGCACTGGAACTTCCACGCAACGATGAAACAGCAGGCTGCTTGATGCCGGACTCCGGCAGAAGGAGGCGCAAACCAGTTGGGCGTTAGCCCTACCACCGCGAGGGAAGAATTGGCCAGTCAAATAAGCGACTGTCCAGGATGAGCGGTTCAGTTGAGTAACTGGCGGAACAAACTGCGCTACACGAGGAGGCTTCTTCATGCATCCCATATTCATGTTTCCATAGAGAGCGTTTTTGACACCGAAAAGTCCCCGCTGACATCATTTTCGTGACAGCTGCCATTGCGGTTTTTGTGTTGCAGCCACCGCTCTTATAGGAAAACATAGTTTTTTTTTGGAAAAACACGAATAAAGAAACGAATATCAACACAGCAATCCTAAGTTAAGGCTTCCTTCCTGATTATGATGAATGCCGACAATATTGTGAATTGCCGTGCCATTTACCATATTTTACTGTGTGATAATTTATTTATTACATTAATGTATTATCAATAAAATAACTTGATACAGCTGAATTTGAAAGGTGCCAACAAAAATCTAGGCGAAAAAAAGCCTCTGGTCGGCTGGTACAGACACATCAAGCTACTAGAATCTGTCAAATTTCTTTAACAGATTTTCGACTTTATAGCTAAAGCATACGGTTCAAATTTGATTGGGAAAATTGGACAGTTCCGGGTAGCTTGATGTGCTGGCGTGTGTAAATTTTTGTGAAACAACTAGGAGTTATTTATCTTTGATAATCATCTTGTTTTTACTGAAACCATTTGTTGTCTCTGTCCTATTTTTAAGAAAATAACTTTATTATATCCGTTCGGCACTGATGCTGCGACCACATTGTCGCGATGAGGCGACATACACTTCCCACGATCTCTCTCGCACACCGTTTGACGTCTCGCTGTAAACAGAGAGCGCGCGAAGTGTAGTTTCTTTATCTCAACAACTAGCTTTTGCCTAGACTTCGACTGCGTAAAGTTTATTGTTCCCCCGACCCACCCTGTATTAGCTTAGCGTTATTTCCGACTTTTTATTTTTTTACGTCGGCTCCTAAGGATCATAGCGTAATGTTAAATAGCCTATAGCCTTTCTTAAGAATTGGGTTAACAGGTGCAAAAAGATTTTTTTCAAATCCAAGTTGTCCCGGAGATTAGCTCGTTCAAACAAACAAACAAATTCATCTGCTTTAGTATTATTATAAATGTAGGCGTAGCATTAGCAAGCTATCCAAAATAAAAATTTACAAAAAAATGAAAAAAGAACTGAAAAACAATAAATAATAAAGCCCTGTAAATCCCTCTCACAGAGAGGAGGCTTGTATCCCAGCAGTGGGAACATTACAGGCTAATTTATATGTGTTAGGTTAAGTGTGTAAATTAATTACTAATTTAGTCACCCACTTCGCATATCAAACAAAAAAGAATCATCAAAATCGGACTACATTGTAAAAATACTGTTGTTAAGGGTCGACGTCGTCAACTTGAGAATTCTTCCTCTTTTTCGTCGGTTAAAAATATGAATAACCACGAGTAGATTTTAAAGGAAAATGCTGAAAATATCTTCAAACATCTTTATCTTTATTAAACTAAGGTTAAATACCCAACATAAACTGTAGCTGTATTTTATAGCTAAGGTCATTCGTTCAGTGAAACCACAGTCTAACAATTGTAGCCAGTTAATCAATGTCACGTTTATTATACGGCCATCAAGGAGGTTATGAGCGAAATTACGAGTTTCAGGTTCAACAGTAACTGCCATCTTGTCTATTCTGTTTTATGTGCACTTACCTGTCGTAATGGCCGTAGATATGTCGTATTATGGATGTCTTATATGTATAGCAGCGTTTACATCATAAAATATGTATTCTATATTATCATCTTATTCTCCTGTCCTTATCTCAATTAAGTTGGGGTCGGCGCAACATGTCTTTTTCTTCCATACTTCTCTATTAGTCGTCATCTCGGTAGTCACCTCCTTTCTAGCAATATCATCTTTCACACAGTCCATCCATCGTTTTTAGGGTTCCGTACCCAAAGGGTAAAAACGGGACCCTATTACTAAGACTCCACTGTCCGTCTGTCACCAGGCTGTATCTCATGAACCGTGACAGTTAGACAGTTGAAATTTTCACAGAGGATGCGTTTCTGTTGCCGCTATAACAACATATACTAAAAACAGAATACAATAAATATTTAAGGGGGGCTCCCATGCAACAAACGGTTTTTTTCGGCGTTGTTGCCTTGTGGTACGGAACCCTGACTCGCACTTGGCCAGTTTTTTTGGTCTTGCGCTACTCTTAAGGTGCTCCCTCACCTGGTTCGCTTGTAATGTAACATTTTAGATTCGATTTTGAGCATTACTTTACAATACTGCCTCCCTGACTGACGAGCATTCGCCTGTAATGTAACATTAAATTCGATTTTAAGCATTAAGTTGATTCAGTATCAAAATATTACATATTGTATCATCAAGTTGCGAACTTGCTTGGTTCTCTTCCCTCGCCAATGTAATGCTCGAATCTGTAACATTACAGATTGCGAGCTGTATGGTCTGTTCTCCTTCCTCACTGATGTAATGCTCGGCTCTGTAACATTACATTACTTGCAGATGCTCCAAGTGAGGGAGCACCCTTAGAGCCATAGACATTCATACTCAAAACTTTCCTCATGACATTTTCTTCATTCCTCCGCAATAAATTCCCATACTATGACAACCGGATTCCGCACAGCGTTTTAGTTACCGGTGCCACTTTCAGACTTTCTCCATTTTTTATTCCATCCGTTCGTGTAACACCAGACATCTCTCTTAACATTCTCATCTATTATGGTATTCTACATAATCTACATTTTGTGTCTGCTGTTTTCATTTATCGTTTAAACCTAAAGTTAGCAACCCTATTGACTTTACAACTTGACTTGAATACAACTTGAATACAACTAGTATTTACAGCTTGTCAAAAATTTTAAAAAGTTGAACAAGACATGTTTGAAACAAGGTCAATACATATGTTATACAAGGTGAATACGTGTATGATATTTAATACATGTTTTTGACAAGTCTTTCACAAGACTTAATGAAAACAAGCATCACACAACTTGTAGGTATATAAATATCTAGATGCAAACGTGGGGTAAAGAATCAATAAAATATTTTTTTTTATATAATTGGTAAAGTATGTCTAATAAATTGTAAGTTATCTAGGTATTTCATGTTTAACCATGGATAATCAACTGACTATTTGAAGCTGCAGATCAGACCTCTTGTAACACTTAAAATCTATCAAGACGATGGAACAAATAAACAAATTCAATAGGTAATTGAATTGTATAAGAAAATAAATTTAACGATATCAAAATTATAATAAGGCCTTTAAAAATAAATCAGGTATTCGAACAAAAATAAGTGTGAAAATTAGGAAAAAAGAGAAAATATTATAAAAAATAAAACATTTTCACGGTACGCAACAAACTGAGCCTACTTCCTGTCGCGAAGGTTTTATCCTCTCAAAAAAATGCTTTAACATAATCCGACAAAATCTTCTCTAACGGTGTGAAGATACCTCAAATCCCCGATTCCTCTTTAAAAAAGGTCAATTGTAATGAATTCGTTTTTTTTTTTAAAGAATGCTCTGGCTTTTTTGTGCAGTTAAAGGGAAATTACTTTGATAAGGCAAAAGCGTAGGGTATCCCGTGGAATTCATTTTTTTTTGAATTTCTGCAATTTGCAGGTCTGTATCAGGTTGTTTGTTGATCTAAATATGATTGACGGCCGTAACAAATATTTATTTATAGAAGTATAATCATCAATACAACTCTCTAAGTTCATATTACCCTATTGAATGACTATTGATGACGCTGATTCTAATGATTACATAATGAAAATTTAATGCTTTAAAAAACGTTATTTTTAAGCATTATTTTGTTAGACTAAGTGTTTTTTAACCCCCGACGCAAAAATGACGGGGTGTGTCTGTCTGTATGTGGCATCGTAGCTTCCAAACGAATGAACCGACTTTGATTTTGTTTTTTTTTATATTTTTTTTTTAATTTCACGACGATAACGTCTGTCAATATGGTACCTCATCATCTGCCTGATGTTTTCCCAGGGTACACTACATAAATACGAAAAACTTTATTCCGACAGTCACAAATACGAATTTTAAAATACCGATTTTCATAATTCCGAATGGTTCAAAATTCCTAATATAACAACTCCGATTTATCATTCATCCTATTTTTATAATTCCGAAATTTCAATATTCCTAACGTGTATAAGTACTATTCTCAAAATACCGAGATCCAATAGATCGAATAACAAAAAGTCCGAATTAATGAAAATTCGAAACATCAAAAATACGAATTCCGATTAATTAGAATTCCGAATTAATTATAATTCCGAAATAAAATCGCCTTGTAAAACTGAATAGCAAGACAAATAATACGAGTAGAATACGGAACATCGAAGCACAAAATATCGATAAATGCTAATACGATGCTACAATATTGCGATGCACGTAACTGCGAAAGACCCGTTTCTGCGACGCCACTACATTTCCATGCACGTTACCGCGATAGATCTTCACTGCGACACTACTAGACCTCGATGCACGGTAAAGGTATTTATTTATATTGTCATTCGCTCGCTCTTGCATCCTAGTATCGACGAAGCCCCGCTTCGCGGGGCCCCTATTTCTGAGTAAAGGGTTTAAAGTAACATGCATGCAGCAAGCATGCAGCATGGAAGCAAACACGCAGCATGCAGCATGCAAGCAAGTATGTAGCAAGCATGCAGCATGGAAGCAAACACGCAGCATGCAGCATGCAAGCAAGCATGCAACAAGCATGCAGCAAGCATACAGCATGCAAGCAAGCATGCAACATGCAGCAGGCATGGTTTCTGTCACGGCTCCGGCGCTGCGGTTCTCCGGCGGCCCCACGCGTGCTAATCGTCGCAGACGGCTTTCGCTCACCACCACGGCTTCGGCTTGCTGGCCGGCGGCTCGCTCACAGCCTCCTGCTCCTCAGCCCGCGGGCCGCCTCGCCCCTACGCGCCTACGCGATTTTAAATTACACTCTAGGGGTAGGGCAGACAAGACTGCGTGGAGTCGGATTTACAGCGATTCGTTTCTGTCACTAAAACCTAATTTTTAGCAAATGTTTTAGAGCTAACAATTTTATTATAAATGAACATTCGGAATAATACACATTATATAATACAATACATAGACATATGACTTTATTTCATGCAAAATTAGGAGATTCAATTATTATAGTACTCGACAGATATGACAGAATAGATTTAGAAGTAAAGATAATTTTGTAAAACAAAATTTAGAATTTTTGAACATTATGGTTACTGAAGTTTATAGTAAACGTGTTATGGATAATGACTTTCGGACAAACAATTTTAGGAGAAGAAAGGGAGTACCAATTTTAACAGGTTATTCGGAAAATTGAAAATCGGAATGACGTTTTTCGGACCGAGAACCCATCGAGCATTTGATTCTTCGAACATATGAAAATCGGAAAACAAGCAAATCGCATTTATGACTTTAGGAAACATAAATTTCGTGATTTTTAATAATAGAGATTATAATTCTTAGGTATTATGAAATTCGGACTTTTGAAAATCGGAACATCGAAATTCGGAATAAAATATTTCGGAATATTTGGGTGTTCCCGTTTTCCCAACTATGGTGGGGTTGGTTTCCAGTCTAGCTAAATACCGGTAGGTACCTATGTTACATGGAGCGACTGCTTATCTGACCTCCACAACCTAAACAAACAGTATTAGTGGTTGGCAGCCTTTTTAACTTCTGACTACCCGTAACAACTATTACCCTTTTAAGCGCTTGGGCTAAATATCAATTGCCGTGCCCCTAGCGCGCGGCCACTAATCGATAAAATAATCATCATCATCTGCCTAGCCTTTTCCCAACCATGTTGGGGTCGGCTTCCAGTCAAACCGGATGCAGCTGAATACCTAAACTCAATAAAATAATACCTACAACAAATAATGAGGAGCAATCGTTGAATAGAACGAAAAAATCATGCATGTTCTCTGTCGCATAAATATGACACGAGCGGTAGGGGCACGGAAAAATGTGTCGCATAAATGCGACACAAGCGGTTAAAAGGTTAAAGGTCTACAAATGACAGCCTGGAGCGAGCCGTGCGCTTCACGAAAATTTATATGAAGCAGTTTACGCACCTTGCTACGTCCGTGTCCCGTCCGACTCTTGGTCCCTACAAATTGAGCAGACACGGACGTGCCTCGCACCCGTGACGGTCTAGCATATATCATCCCGAAATATATTGTCCGTGTCACGGAAGGGTCTCGATATATAATGAATGGTCACCCATCCAAGGACCAATCCCCGCAAGCGTAGCTTAACTTTCGATCGACCCTTGCGGCTGTTGGTATAGATAATATTTTTTTTATTATTTTACCCGACGGCGGCGAAGCCCAAAAGGAGGGTTATGTGTTTGACCTGTATGTATATATGTATGTCCGTTTCTTTGTTCCCTCGTAACTTCTAAACGAATGAACAGATTTTAATAAATTATACGTCTTTAGATTTGTCTTGGTAGCGCGAGTGTCACTGGGTATATCAAAATTGAAAAAATATAAAATGGCCGATTTTTGGCGCAATATTATGTCTTCAAAAAAAATTATTTTTCTCGAAACCTATCGAGTGGGGTATCAAAATAAAGGGTTTTTAAAGGTGATTACAAAAATATATACAACTTATATGGTTAAAAGTAATTCGAAGTGACAAATCGTAAAAAACACGTACCAAGGAGCTAAATCGTCTGCGAAATCTTTCAAATGTGTCTATAATCAAAATCTATTAATCTAAAAAATTAAATAAAAGTTGGAAGCAGGCGGGACCCATACCATTTTCATACTCAAATGGGTCCCGCCTGCTTCCAACTTTTATTTAATTTAAAATGACCTTGTTTTTAGCTTTTCAGTTTTTTTTAACTTAATTTTTTTTTCCGCAGTCGGGTTTTTTAGTTTTTTTAATTACTTGTTTTTTATTTATTATGAGCCTGTGTTGTCCCACTGCAGGGCAAAGCCTTCCTTCCCTCTTTCTACTTTTCTCGGTATACTGCGATTGTGGGACAATCCTTTAAGAAGGAGTCCAGCTCATCCCGCCATCTCTTTCTGGGCCTGCCGCGCAGTCGTTTCCTGCCATTGGGGATCCACTGAGTGGTGGCTTTTGCATATTACTGCTCCGACATGCGACAGATATGGTCAGTTAACTAATAATAATAATAAAACCTTTATTTTCAGGCTACTTAAAGCCACGAGCCCCCTTACGATACCTATTACGAGTAATATTTTTTTTTTTGCAATCTTTTGGCATTGTGTATCTTTGTCTTTTCTTATTTGACATCCTTGTGTAACTTTGACATTGTTATATATTATATATACTGGATGATTTTTTTTACCGTCTCGAAATTTTTACACGGTGTTCTACCCATGAATATGAACAACTTTCACTATGGGACCAACTCTGAAATCTCGAAAAAAAAAATCCGCTGTTTCATACATTTTGGTCAAGTAGGTACTGAACTTTTGTATTAAACAGCTGATTATTTTTTCGTGATTTCGAAGTTGGTCCCATAGTGAAAGTCGTTCATATTCATGGGTAGAACACCGTGTAAAAATTTCGAGACGGTAAAAAAAATCATCCGGTATATTAATCAAATTTTTTATGCCTATCGGCGGGACATGGTTTGTACAATAGATTTATATTGAAAAACACCTGTAATCACCTATGTTTCACAAAATAAATAAATGAAATGAAATAAACTTAAATATTATGAGAGTCTACAAGTCAATATTTAGGTACTCCAAGTAAAATATATCAACTATTAAAACAATATAAATAAAATCCATAGCGACGTTAACATTCAGACCCGTTCACATGTAAAGTTTAATTTCCTGGGACTTGCTTCCTTCAGTAGGTACTTGCTTTTGTCTTTGTTAGTCATTGGATTCAGTTTCATTCTGCTCGCTTTGTTCAAATAGATTATGCAGTGGTTTCTGTTTTCAGTGAATGTTCACTCGAAATTAATAGATTTTTTTTTTCTGACCAGTTTTTTTATTTGAATAACATAAATATGTAATAAAATAATAATATATATTTTTTTTTTAATTTAAGGAATAACGTTAAATTCAGTTTTTCTTAAATCTGTGTCAAGTTCACCCATGATTTGTGCCTGAACTAGGTAATCCTGTGTTTCAGGCACTTGGAGGTAACATTAATTGATTAAATAATCATATACTTATCATATTATCTTATCGATACATATGTAAAAAGGTGTTTAAAATTATATAATACGAACAATATTTACTTTAGCACAAGTAATAACTTCTCTGTATCTTCATAGGATACAGTTTGAAGAGCCTCCGCAGTAACTATGATTTAAGGAGTAGATGTTTCCTTTAACATTTAACCTAATAAAGAGTAGCGGTCCGAGGTACATATAAAATTTGACTGTGAAAGCATGTTTTGTACTTTTTTGAGGGCAAACTACACACATCAAAAGTGTCTAGGGATCAAGCATTTTTATGCGGATTTCTTGAGATTGAGATGTGGCTTTGTAATAAATTTATGATTTTATAAATTTATATGGATCCTTTTTGGTGCATTTCATAATTTGAATCAGGAACTGTGAATCAAATTCGAGTAAAAGATGAAAATCAGCTGTCAATATTTTCCCTATAAAAACATACAACGCATTGAAGACATTATTAGTGCTACTGTTTCCCTACTACTGACCTGAAAACCAACGTTATTATGGAGCGGCGACGTCATTTAAGCAGGGAAGAAATGCTCAGAGCCGTGGGAATGATAGAAGCTGGTTCCCGGCAACGTACTGTGGCTTTAGCTCTGAATACAAGTCAGAGTGTTATCAGTCGACTTTGGACACGTTACCGAAGCACTGGTACCGTGGCTGAGCGCCATGGAGGACGGTATCGCTGCACCACACGGAGACAAGACCGATACATTCAAATCTTAACTCGAAGAGCTCCAACAATAACCGCCATGATGTTAGCCGTGAGGCTTCATCACTCTTCAGGGAACTTAATTAGCGACCAAACAGTCAGAAACCGCTTGCATGAAGTGAACCTTCATTCCCGAAGACCGCTACGGGTACCATCTATAGCAATGCACAATCGTAGGATTCGATATCAATGGGCTCTTGAACACAGAAATTGGGCAGAAGAACAATGGCGTTTCGTGTGCTTTTCTGATGAGTCTCGTTTTGGTATGAGACCGGATACAAGACGTATACGACACTGGAGAACCCCTGGACGCCAACAGCGATTAAAATCCTGCCAGGAAGTCCATCCTTATAGTGGTGGAACCATCATGGTATGGGCGGGTATTTGGATCGGCGGAAGAACTGAGTTGATTTGGATCAGAGGCAACCTCAACGCTCAAATTTATGCTGAGACGATTGTATCAGACGTCATCGTTCCTCTACAAGTGCAAATCGGTCCCTTATTTCAGTTAATGCATGATAATGCACGACCGCACACCGCAAGAGTTGTAAGACAGACTCTCGCCGCAGCTAACATCAATGTCCTGCCCTGGCCTGCTCAGTCGCCAGACTTGAACCCGATTGAGCATGCATGGGATATGCTACAGAGAAGAGCTCTGCCGAATATGGAGGGTATCCAGTCGCAAGAAGACCTTTTTTTGTTGTTGCAACGAACATGGGCGGCCATTCCACAGAGTGATTTGGATGAACTCATTTTGAGTATGCCAAACCGATGTTCTTGTGTTGTTAGTGTTCGCGGTAGAAACACGGATTATTAATTGTTTAAGTTACCCAATAAAATTTTAAAGAAAACTGTTATTTCAGTCTTTTTTTCGAACTTTTGTGTTAGTGGTTCAAATGTCAAAAATCCCTTTATTAGGAAAATGGCAAATTTCTTTATTAATGCAAAGGTGACTTGGTTTATCGTTACTGTGACAAACGAAAACACATTATTTGATGAATCCTTAAAGAAAATTTTAATTAATATCAATCAGGAGAAAAGTTATTGCAAAAATATATGTTGATCCCTAGACACTTTTGATGTGTGTATATCTTTCCGTCTCCTTTTTGTAAATTCAGTGCTATATGGAAGCGCTGCGTGTTGTTTTAGTACAGTGCTCATTATAAATAACCGTCGAACTGTAAGTAATTTACAAGTTTTATACAGGATACGGACCAAAGTAACCAGGATTTTGTGTAGACATGATGGATGGACTGTGAAAGATGATATAGCTAGCTTTCTAGCAATACCTAATTAAAAATATTATATTTTTCATGGAGTAGTTTGGGAACTCTTTTTGGAGTACTTTGGGAACAACCCCAATTATCATGTTACATGAATGGATAGAAAAACAAATGAGTACAAAGGTAAAGTCTGAAAGTGGCACCGGTAACAAAAACGTTGTGCGGAAGTCGGTTGTCATGGTATGGGCATGTAATGCGGAGGAATGAAGAAAATGTTGTGAGGAAAGTTTTGAGCATGAATGTCGATGGCTAAAAGAGCAGGGGAAGAGCAAAAAAACGATGGATAGACTTTATGAAGGATGATATGGCTAGAAAAGAGGTTACTACCGAGATAACGACTAGTATAAAAGTCATTATGGGGTTGGCTTCCAGTCTAACCGGATGCAGCTGAATGATGAGCCACCAACGGTTTCACGTGCTTTCCGAGGCACGGAGGGGTCTCGGTATGTAAAGATGGTCACCCTAATTGAGTAGTATGTAAGAAAAAATTCCGCCGACCCTAAATATATTAGGTTAAAGGCAAAATAATGATGAAGATGATGATGTAACCAACCAAGCGCACGTAAAATTACTAGAATAAACAAGGTACTACAATCTGTCAAATTTCTTTGATAGATTTTCAACTTTATATCTAAAACACAAGGTTCAAAGTTGATTGGGAAAATTTTTAGTTACAGGTAGCTTGATGTACTGGCGACTGTTTTTAAATAGTTATGTATTCAGATGCCAGTTAGGTAGTTAATATTCCGAAAGTATCTAACAACGAATGCTGCTAGTGTCATTAAAGTCTCCAATATTTCGATCAATAAGCTGAACCACGTACTATTATAACAGTTATCGTTTACATGGACGCGTGCGAAAATGTCATGCTATAGTAATAATTTAGAAATAATCACGATCAGACTCGTGCCAAGTTTCGTTTCTTGCATTCTGATAGCCTGCTCCAGAATTCTTGTTTTTGTAAGAAACTTAATGTTTTCTTGGGTACAAAGTGTAGTTCTAAAATATAATGCCTACAAATTTGGTAAACTTATCACAACAAACGTAGGTAAGCAATTAGGCAAATATACAGGATTATTGGTAAAACATTTAACAACCTCTTAAGAGGTCATTGTACTCATCGTTATGAACAACTTTTACTATGGGACCAAACCTGAAATCGCGAAAAAAAATCAGCTGTTCCCTACATTTATGTTCGTATATCTCGTCAAAATGTAGGGAACAGCTGATTTTTTTTCGCGGTTTCAGTTTTGGTCCCTTAGTAAAAGTTGTTCATAATGATGAGTACAATGACCTCTTAAGAGGTCGTTAATGTTTTACCAATTACCCTGAATAGGTAAATATGTAATAGGTGTAAAGTCAGAGAAATAAATTATTTAGAATTATTATTTAAATGAAATGTATAACAACTGATACCTAATTAATTAGCATAAACAGCCTATAATGTTCCCACTGCTGGGACATAGACCTCCTTTCTGTGGGAATCCACCACGCAGGCCCAGTGCGGATTGGCAGATGTCACATGTCTTCGAATTTTTGGTTCTAGGACATGCCGGTTTCCTTACGATGTTTTCCTTCACTGTTTTGAGAGCAGTGGTGATGATATAATTTACACAAAGTAAAGCGCCTGTCTGGGTTCGAACCTACAACTTGTAAGTCGCGGCCGTTACCACTGGGCCACCACTGTTTGTTTATATGTTTGTTACTTCTTCACGCTCAAACGGCTAAACCAATTTCGACAAAATGTTGTATGGAGGTAGCTGACACCCTGGATTAACATATAGGCTACTTTTATCCCGATTTTCCCACGGGATCGACATTTACGCGGGTGAAACCGCGAGGCGCAGCTAGTTAATTAATAAAATAAAACTATAATATTCTACTTAACTAAAACTACTTACTACTTAACAAACTAAAGTATGGCGTCGAAAAATTCCTTCACATAAGTAGCTGTCGACTGGTCATGTAGTACCAACGCATTATTTAAAAAAATGATAACAAACTGAATTTGTCTATATAATTCTAAACACAACTGTCATCTTTTGACAATTGGATGAAATGGCTTTGACACGGCAAATTGACGAAGTATGTCAATTTGATAAACAATTTATTTATTAAAATTGAGCAGCGCCCCGCGGTTTCTCCCGCGTAAATATCGATCCCGTGGGAGTATCGGGATAAAAAGTATCCTATGTGTTAATCCAGGAAATGGTCTATCTATGTGCTAACTTTTATCTAAATCTGTTCAACGGTTTTCGCGTGATTGAGTAACAAACATCTTCACAAACTTTCACATTTATAATATTAATTAATTAGGATAAAATTAATGCATTACATAAGCATCTGTTTACCTGTTAACTTTATTATGTAACGTACAATGTGTATGCTGTTGGAGCATCATTTAAAATAAGTAAAAATAAAATATTGAATGATAACCGTCCCTGTTGCCTCGTTTCTAACCGATTGCACGGAGAAGGCACACAGCACAAAGAAAAATGGGGAAATATAATGGGGGAGATTTTTTCCCAGCAGTGGGACACTATAGGCTAACGGGAACGGAAATTAAATCAAACTCAAAGTATTTATTTCAATTAAACCATGTACAGGCACTTTTGAATTGTCAAAATTAAATAGTCTGTCAGTTAGTCAGAAAGTTGATGCTGTTGCCCATTCCAAAACGTAGATCTCTATGGAGAAGAACGGGCAAGAAACTCCATGAACACTCTTTTCGTCGTTTCAGCCGATAGACGTCCACTGCTGGACATAGGCCTCCCCCAATTTTGGGGGGGGTTTGCCATAATCGCCACGCTTGGCAGGCGGGTTGGCGATCGCAGTATGGTATGATGGTGGGATAAATAGAGAACGCTGCTGCCCATTCTCCGGTAAGACCCTTAGTCGCCTTTTACGACACCCACGGGAAGTAAGGGGTGGTGCAATTCTTTAAGTCCGGCACCACACAGACATGAAATGACATGAACACTCTTTTAAATCAAGATATTACAAAATCCTGGGTAAATTATTATTCTTGTTTCTTCTATATGTTGCTTCCAAATAATAAAAACAGAACCGTCGCCGAAAAAATGAATTAAATTAATTACAAATCTTCCATTTGTTGTGATCCCTTGACCCAATCTCCAGAACACAACGTCGCGTCGTAACTGTACGGCCATTTGCACTTTAATGTGTTTCGTAGTTCGGGTAATCATTCCAGGAGAGTTTCGGGTCGTAACCGAAGAAGAGCTTTCTAAATTATCTTGGACAATCGTATTATCGGTGAAGGAAAAACATCGTAAGGAAACCTGGACTTATAACTAACTAGCTGCGCCCGAATATCGGGATAGAAAGTAGCCTATACGTTAATCCAGGGTGTCAGCTAACTCCATACCAAATTTTATCAAAATTGGTCCCGCCGTTTGAGCGTGAAGAAGTAGTTGCGAACCCCAGTTGCGAAAACGGCCGGAGGGTAACAAACATATAAACACACACACTCACAAACTTTCGCCTTTATAATATTAGTGTGATATAAGTCTGAATTCACCAACCCGCCTTGAGCAAGCGTGGTGCTCAATCCTCATGCCTATGAGAAAAGGCAAAACAATCATAATCAACCTATAATGTTCCCACTGCTGGGACACAGACCTCCTCTCAGTGAGAGGGAGTGGGCCGTAATCCACCACACGGGCCCAGTGCGGGCTGGTACATGACACATGTCTTCGAACTTTTTGGTTCTAGGACATGCCGGTTTCCTCACGATGTTTTCCTTCACCGTTTTGATAGCAGGTTTTTGTAGCCGGGTTTTGGCAGCCGTGGTGACGAAATAATTTACCCAAAGTAAAGTGCCGGTCTGGGTTCAAACCTGCAACTCGTAAGTCATGACCGTTACTACTGGGCCACCACTGTTCACTGCAGTACTGCATTGCTGCATTGGGACTACAATAGGCTGGTATTATTGTTATGGTCATTATTGTAACCAGAGAAGACGATCTACCTTTAAGACCCTAAGCGATGACAATCAAAATGGTGGGTCGTCGACGTTGCTGAAAACTTTACTTCTCCGCTTTGACCCTTTAAGTTTACATAGCGGTGTAAAACAATATCATAGACAACATACACGATAATTATCATTCTCGTCCATTGTAAAACTCAAGATTGATTACACCCAAGTTCTATCTTTGACAACATTCTCAAGCATCAATAGGGTCTTCGTTCAAAGGCCTCATGTCCTGTGAGACACCTGCCTTAGAATATTTCACCTACATAGCTCGGTTCATCTAAATTATTCATATCACGGGGCAGTACCGGCCATCCCGTCGCACTCAACTTTAGTATTCCCCTATGTATGGTACTTACAGAATTATGTATTATGTTCCGACGTAATATGTACGTGGACAGAGATTATTGTAAAGCTGTATAATAATGTAGATGTTAGTTGAGGTTGTTAAGATTTGTGGGTCGGGAGTTATAAAGTTTACTTTATAACCCTGTTGTTTCAACAAGTTATGTGCACTAATATGCGCTGCGCCAATTAAAAATGTATTTTACTACCTTCTGTCCGCGACTTCGTCCGCGAAATTTCAGCCCCTGACCTAGCGTGCCGCATTCCATAGTCTGCACGTGCTACTTACTTAATTTTCTGACTTTTTGCCCGTGGCCTTAGTGTGAGTGTTTTCGACTCACGTTCGATTGCGAGCGCGTTAGAATTTTGAATGGGAAATTAGGTTTCTCTTAGTGACCACCAGGTGGCGCTATAACTTTTTCCCTACAAAATTCTAAGGCACTCACAATCGAACGTGAGTGAAAAACCTCACACTAAGGCCTCAGCTCCTAATAGTCGTAGCGGGATGTTAAAGCCGGATTTACATTACTGTGTTGTGTTATGTCGTGACACAGAATACACCAATCAAACGATTTTGCACAGAACTACGTCAAATCAAAGGGTTTTGATTGGCTAACTGCGTCGGAAAGCGACACAACACAGTAATGTTAATTCGGGCTAATGAGTGTGTGTGCTTGATCTGTGTGTTTGTGTGCATATACCTACAGCCTTTTAAAATTTCTAACGTCACGATATTATCTTAGACGCCCACGTCCACGCCACAGCATCACGATATCACGGGAAAGTAAAATGTATGGAAATATTAGAAGATGCTTTCACATTTTCATATATTTTCTGGACGATAATATTTCCACGTTAGAAATTATCTAGTACACATTCGCTGGCCGGTTGTGATAGAGGACAACGAGGGAAAAGGGGATGAAGTCATCTTTAGAATACTAGTAATAATATTATATCTTTACACGGTGACACCTCAAGCTATATATTTCCAGTTTAAGTTGACCTCGCATTGTATACATTTTTCGTACAATAAGAAGTCAGCTTATAAAGGCTATGTGTATAGCTTGGTGTGTAAGGCTGATTTTAGAGTCGCGCTGACCGCACGCTGACCGTCGGCGCTGACAGCCGAAACGTATGAAACGCACGCGCTGATAGCTACGCGTTATTCTGAAACGCTCCCTTGAAGTTCATACGTTTGAGGCTGTCAGCGCCGACGGTCAGCGTGCGGTCAGCGCGACTCTAAAATCAGCCTAAGCCTTGCATAATTTATTTACCATTTTTGATGACATATCATTGCTATGAAACAATTCTTTTGTTACCATTTTCAAATAAGATTTTTTTTAGCATATTATAGAGACATAGAAAGCAAAGGAAATCGGTCGCCGTATCGAAAATGCCTGGAAAAGATACTAGTCCATGAAGACTTTAATGAAGGGCGATCTACCTATTTGCCAGAAGCGAAAACTCATCGATATGTGTAGCCTGCCTGTCCTAACCTATGGTGCTCAGACCTCTCATCGAGTCACAAAAGCTCCGCCTTGGGGTGCAAGCAATGGAGTGCAGCATTTTAAGCGTTAAATGTACTGACAGAATACGAAACATCACACTGCGATCCAAAACGGGAATTGTGGATGTAGCCAAAAAGGCTGACAAGCTGAAATGGGATTGGGTGGGTCACGTCAGCCGCGTGCACACTGCACAGTGTCCGCTAAGCAACAGCCTTAAGAAAGTGGGTGCCTGAGGGCGGACGGTGCCGCTGAGGCCGGCCCAGGATGAGGTGGCGAGTCGACCTCGATGCGTACCGCTAGTGTTGGATCGAGATGGCTCTAGAAAAGGATGCCTGGAAGGATTTTGAGGGTCGCCTTTGCTCAGCAGTGGGATAGGAAGGATAATTAAAAAAAAAAAAGTGATATTCATTGTTGATTTGAATCATCATCTGCCTAGCCTTTTCCCATCTATGTTGGGGTCGGCTTCCTGTCTAACCGGATGCAGCTGAATACCAGTATTTTACACGGAGCGACTGCCTATCTGATCTCCACAACCCAGTTACTGGGTAATACGATACCCCTTGGTAAAACTGGTTGTCAGACTTTCGGGCTTCTGACGAACCGTAATGACTGTCAAAGATCTACGAATGACAGCCGGGACAAACGGCTTAACGTGCTTTCCGAGGCACGGAGGGGTCACGGTATGTAAAGGTGGTCACCCATCCACAGACCAACCGCGGCAAGCGTAGCTTAACCTGATCGATCGACTTGTGCGGCTTTTATTATTTATCCACGGGCGGCTATTATTTTTTGAATATAGGTAGTAAATTTGATGAACAATTACTTTTTTATTACTTTTCCTGGCTTTTCATTTTAATTCAGACTATTAATTGCATTCACGGGAAATAATATTATCGCAACTTACAAACTAGGTTTTATTTTGCCTTTAGTACGCATTAAAAATTTAGTTTTCGTTTTTTAGGGTTCCGTACCCAAAGGGTAAAAACGGGACCCTATTACTAAGACTCCACTGTATGTCTGTCTGTGTGTCACCAGGCTGCATCTCGTGAACCGTGATAGCTAGAGAGTTGAAATTTTCACAGATGATGTATTTCTGTTGCCGCTATAACAACAAATACCAAAAACAGAATAAAATAAATATTTAAGGGGGGCTCCCATACAACAAACGTGTTTTTTTCGGCGTTTTTGCCTTGTGGTACGAAACCCTTCGTGAGCGAGTCCGACTCGCACTTGGCCAGTTTTTTTTTACTACATTTTTATTAATATTTTGCGTCTATTTTATTCTTAATTAAGTTAGTAAGTATAAAGTCAACAAAATGATTACGATTAGGATTTAAGCAATATACTGAACTCATCAAAATGAATCATATGACCCCAAACTCGAGGGGTTTACTAGTAGCCCCTGAAGAGTTCCACTATCCAGGTGGATAAGGAAAGGAAGGTGGAAGGTGGTGGTGGGTGCTAGTGGGGTAGGTGGTTTTGGCGCTGGAGAGGTTCTGGCTCCATCATCAGACCCTCGACACCAAATGCAATCTATTGGACTCATCAAAACAAATCATAGGAGTCCAAACTCAAAGAGTTTACTAGTAGTCACTGAAGAGTTCCACTATCCACCTCCTGGCTCCATCACCAGATCAGCTCCATGACACCAAATTATAGTTATGTCTTCCAAATTACATAAGTATTGTATACATGCAAAGTTTTATTTCGATACGACAATATTAAGAAGTAGGTTAATAATTTACTTCTAAAATTTTGTTACAATCATACAATGTTTTCATTGTTTTATTTACCTACAATAAAATTAAAGCGTTACTTTAGAAATGTTTGTGATTTCTCAACCACACGGTTATTACGCCGTGAGATTCTCAAAAAATACGATGTTTTTCCTTCCCGTAGGTAGTGAGAGGTGATTGCAATGCATGTCACCCGAGACATCTTATACTCAGCGTTGTAACGAAACCATAGCGCGATTCAGAAAAACTAACAACGCCATCTATCGAAGAAGATGGAAAACTTAACACAATAGAACAGAATGTTACTAACTTAGTAATTGAAATTTTGCTTCTAATATTGATTAATAATTATTTATCTTATATAAATACTGACCAATTATTTTTTTGTTATTTTTCGCCTTAAATTATTGAAAAAATAATGGAAAAATAACACAGAAATGATATTTTCTAGGTTATTGGATGCGCAACAAACCGTCGGTCAGGCCACCTGATGGTAATTGACAGAGGCGTTGTAACAACAGACAAAGTCGTAATGTCTATTGTGCCTGAAATACACCAAACAAACATAAAAACGGAACACATTTTGATGATTCGATTTATCTGTTTTAAGGCGACCACATGACCAAAAGCGCGGTCTTTGTTGGACTGCATAGAAAACAAAGAAAAGAGCGATGACACAACGCTGGTAATTTGTTGCAAAATCATCATCTGCCTAGCCTTTTCTCAACTATGTTGGGGTCGGCTTCCAGTCTAACCGGATGCAGCTGAATACCAGTATTTTACATGGAGCGACTGCCTATCTGACCTCCACAACCCAGCTACTGGGTAATATGATACCCCTTGGTAAGACTGGTTGTCAGACTTTCGGGCTTCTGACTACCCGTAACGACTGTCAAAGATCCACGAATGACACCCGGGACCAAAGGCTTAACGTGCTTTCCGAGGCACGGAGGGGTCTCGGTGTGTAAAGATGGTCACCCATCCACAGACCAACCGCGGCAAGCGTAGCTTAACCTGATCGATCGACCTGTGCAGCTGTTATTATTTAGCCACGGGCCCCTCATTTGTTGCAAAATATGAAGCGATATCTATTTTTTTTAAATCTATTTGGACTAAAAAATTAAAACATAGTGCTTTAGTATGTTGCTTGTAGAATAATCTGACAAATCATAATGATTGTAAGTATATTAGTATGGTTTTAATTGTAGAAAGAAAGTTTTTAGAGGTATCTTCATGATTTTTTTCTATCGTATCAAATTAGTTGTATTATGTTTTCAACACACTATCTACCTAGCATAAATCCTGAAGAATATCATATATTTTTCTGATTTTGTTTACTGTAGTACGATCATATACTTTTATTGTTTCTAAAACTTGCGTTTTTTGCGTTTAGGCCCTGTAAGCCCCTTAAATAAACTTTCCTAGTATTCGGCTACTTCGACAGCGTTACCGTTGGACTCGCAAAGGTAGTATAGTAATGTATAGTGCAGATGTTTTTGCACAGAGAACATGACTAGAGATGATTCATTGTGCGATGTGGCTCCACAGAAGCCCTGTGCTGTGGCTCATCGGATTAGGCGGGGGCCTGACTCAGATTTGCGTCAGAAATAGGAATTATAGTTAGCACTACTCCGGACGAGTTACTTCACGCGGAGATATACTACTTACTCGTAGAAAAAATTGCTGCTGAACTGACACGCCAAGAATTTTACAGTAGGTACCTAAATAGCATAATATGATAAAATCTTAGTGTGTTGTAGCCCTACGTGTGTACCTACCTCATTAGAGAGAAAACGTGGGATGTTAAACCGCAGTTTTTATGAGTTGGTCGGTTTGATGAGCCACGAGGGACTGAAACTTAGCCACTGAAACAAAATATTCCAGTGCTGACTGTAAGGCTGGGGTCGATAAGCAGTGGATTTCAGGGTTCCACACTGAGACTGTGCCAATAGGATTCTATCTAAGTTTAGTGATTGCCCTGTTGGTCTTGTGGTCGCAAGCGCGACTGCAGAGCGTGGGATTCTGGGTTCGATTCCCGGGTCAGGCATAGTGTTATTGTGTTTTTCCATTGGGAATTTCTTAGTAACAGCCCAGAGTTTGCAATTTTTTTATCTTTTTGATAAGGAAGATTTTAACGTGCTGTTCTTTCTACATCGTTCTCACTTTTCAACAATTTGTTCTCACTTTGTTTTCAACAATAATTATTTACTTGACCAATATTTTGATTTAAAAGAGTGTCATGAAATTTATTTGCCCGTTCTTCTCCATAGGAATCTATTACGCTTTGCAATGGGTCATTCTGTAAATTCATCTTTATGACTGACCGATGCCTTGACCAGGATCAATTTTTATTGAACTTCAGAATGATACCATACCTACATTAAAGATTAATTTATATTCTTTGTAACAAGTTGTCATCAACTGAGCACTATTCATAATAATCTAATCTGATACCTACTATGGTGCCACCAATTATTTGTATTAAAATCACATTAAAAAGTCAGCTTGATGATTAAAACCCCACATTCATTCATGTATGTAACGGTCACCTGTACTTGAATCACTGGGCCAAATCAGTAGTAAAGGTCATTATGTCACCGGACCATTTGAGTCATTAAACCGCCGTGCTAACGACCAAGTGTGGTCCGATTCAATTCCACACGGGCGCGACCCTAAATACGGGGTGTTGATGCAGTATATGCAAAGTTTTCAGATATTATTTTGTACAAAATGTAGGCAAATGATAAGGTAGCCGTGGTGATGGTGTTCGCCGAGTGGTGTCCATGGACTGGAAGACGAAATGTCGGTCGTCCGGCGGCGAGATTGGTAGACGATATTGTTACCATCCCGGGTAGAACCTGGATGAGGCTGGCACAAGGGCGTAGGAAACGAGAGGTCGCTCGCTTCATGATGATGAAATGAGAAGGTAAGACAAAATGTAATAATTATATTTTTATTCGAAGACGGGATACATTGTATGCTGACTAAAAAATGGTCAGCATGCTTTAGTCATCAGTGGATCCCAAATAGCAGGAAAGGACTTCGCGACAGGCCCAGAAAGAGATGGCGGAAAGAGCTGGACTTCTTAAAGGACCGTCCCGCAATCGCGCAGACTGGTAAAACCGGAAAGAGGGGAGGGAAGCCTTTGCCTACGGTGGGACTAGGGACAATAATAATATTCGGTTATCATGTTGTAAAGTTTATGATTGTTAAAAGGAATTAATAAAACATTTTAAATAATTAAATATTCTAATACCCAATACCTATCGGAAGATATTATCGATTTTAGGACTTGATAATTATGATTAGTCGACAACACTCGAGGGCAGGCATTTTAAAATCTTGACGTGTAAATACTGTGCGGACTTGGACTGTATTGGTAGATTTATTTTGCTGTGTAACATTGGTTGTCCAATAAAATACACACATCAAAAGTGTCTAGGGATCAACATATATTTTTGCAATAACTTTTCTCCTGATTGATATTAATTAAAATTTTCTTTAAGGCGCAGATATACGATTTTAAATGATTTTAAATCCATCATCACGTCTAAACGGCTGGCCTAATTTCTTTGAAAATAAAATATGTTATACTAGACAATTTTCTTCATAATTTGATATGTGAATATTTGCAATTATATTTTTTAAACATAGTGTAATTAATTTGTAAAGTAATGTCTACCGCGGACAAAAAAACGATAATCACGCAGACATCATCGGGTGTATTTTCATAAAACTTTCACCATCTAAAAGACAATTTAATTTCCCAAATTTTAATATACGGTTTTTATTTGTTTTGTATTTGATAAATCAACGTGGGTTCTTATTTCGAATAATCTTGGTGCGCGTTGAAGCGGGGACTCTTGCGGGCGACGGGCGGCAGTGCATCGCTGACCACTGTCACGAGTAGACGCTAACGCTCGGAGAAATCAGAACATAATTTTATTCGCTTTTGAGTTTCGTGCTGAAACTGCCTGGTAAATCCAAATTACTAAAAAAGAAACGCCTTATACTGGCAAAAAATAGATTATTGAGGTACCTAAGTAATGTATTTTAATTGAAATAAAATTATCATTTATCTCTATCGAAAGTTTAAATTAGTGTACCTAAATAAAATAAATAAATATGTGATATCCAATTGTAGTAAACATACTTTTATTTTATTTATAATAATTGTTTTATTTCTGTTTTAGGAGAATACCAAATAACGAAGATTCTCAAGTCGTAAATGCAGAATTGTAATGTAGTATATCCATACCGCATCCTTGTAGGGACAGTCCGGATCAGAGTTTCAAAAATACTTGAATGCTATTATTGACATAGTATAACGTAATTATTCTTGATAATGCTAGTTTTTATTCTGTTTGTTTTAGCTGTAAGTAATCCATAGCAAATAAATAAATAAATAAATAAGTAAATTTAGTACGACTTCGTCTGCGGAGATGTAACTTTTGCGTCTATTGTAGACTTACAGTACTTATGTCGTGCACAACTATCTTCCTAATTTCTCACATGCCTATACTTCCATGCATCGGCATGGAAGTATAGGCATACACAGCCAGAGCTACAAAATAAATGGATGCCATTTATTTTGTAGCTCTGGCTGTATAGAACACGAAAAAAAGACAACTCCGCATATTGAAAATGAGGACATTATTGCTGACAAGTAAATGCATATACCCAATTTATTATTATTATTTTCACAGTAGCTCACATACAGGGGATCTGGTACATTTGCGCGAAAGACACTTACGCGACTCGTTTTGCGCGACTAGACACGTGCGCGACTGGTCGTTTCCACGACTAGACTGTTGCAAGTGTTGCACGACTGACATTTCCGCGAAAGACATTTGCGCGACTACACTTACGCGAAAGGATGCTTGGGAGACATTTATATTCGTAAAGGATATTGGGCAAAAATCCGAAAAATGAGATCCCATACAGACGTAACATCCCGCCTGTATTCTCCGAAGGGTAGGGCAGAGGTGTATACTAAGTTCGTGTAGTACACCCATTTATTACTTTATCTAGTTAACATACGTATAGCTACATACTAATACACTAGCTACATACTAATTTAAACTAGTTATACGTAATAGCTAGTTTAAGTTGTTAAAAGTTATATTATGCGGTCCCACACGTTTCTTCTCCTGAGGGGGGGGTCGAAATCAAAATCCAAGATGGCGACAGCGAAATTTTACAAAATATGCGTCATGGGTGTCGTTTCCATGGTTTTCGGGGGCGCTGATGACGAAAATGAGGTCAAAGTCAAAATCCAATATGGCGGCTGCAAAATTTTACAAAATATACGTCATGGGTGTCGTGTCCATAGTTTTCGGGGGTCCTGATGCTGAAAATGAGGTCAAGTTTAAAATCCAAGATGAATGACGCTTATTTTGTAAAATTTTGCAGCCGCGATTTTGATTTCGATCTCCCCTGCTCTCGGGACGAACGTATGTAACCGCATAATATAACTTTCTACAATTTAAATGAGGTATTATGAACGTTATCTAGATAAAGTAATAAATGGGTGTACTTTACAAACTTAGTATACACCTCTGCCCTACCCTTTAGAGAATAAAGGCGTAATGTTACGTCTGTATGGGATTAATTTCTCGGATTTTGTGCAATATCCAAAATAAATGTCGCGCAAGCATCTTTCGCGGAAGTGTAGTAGCGCAAATGTATTTCGCGGAAATGTCAGTCGCGCGTGTCTAGTCGCGCCAAGGGACCCCTCTTACATAGTTACTGCTATACAGGGACGCAAAAGAAAATCGGAATAGATAAAGAGAATAAAAAAAAGCAAAACAATAAACGAGCAATGATGGTGGAAGACAATAGCCAAGACAATACAAACAACCAAGAGACACTTTGTAATACAAACACACGTCGTAAAAATGATTCAGTGAAAACACTAAATTTTGAGGAATATTAAATTAAATTTAAAATAAAATTAAATAATTCTCATATTTTTCTTTAATTTGATCATTTTAAATCTTTGTAAGTACATAAACAAACATACACATATAAAACTCACGTCTTTTTCCCATGGACGCCAATTGACACGATCCTTACAAGCCGATTCTATTTACTTCGTTTACGTTCATATACATATCTGGTCACACATGCACACAAATCATCACACATGTTTCTTTTATATTTTTGTCATCTTCTGTTCTTATTTTAAGTTGGTATGTCTATATTTCATTAGTATTTCCTATTTATGTTCGGACACATTTATTTGGTAAGTACTTACGTAAATGTACAGGGTGTAAGGGAGACGCTTCCAACGAAGACAGGTGACAGGTGACAGGCGATACAATACCATCAAAAAATTTGAAAAAATAATTAACAATTTTACCTATTTTTTTTTAGCATTTTTCGTACACTATGCTGTGAGAACAGTTAAATAAAAAAACCATTATTCGCAATTAAACACATTTTTTTTCTTTACAACTAACAAGCAATGTATTCGTAAATAAATATCATCTGACGCTTGCGCATGACCTCGAGTTCAAAGTGCACGCGTGCTCGCCGACAGCCGCGCGGCTGACAACCCCAAGTCCACGCGACGACTGACGCGACGCGGCGTACAGTCGGTGGCCAACATTATCTGACCCACTTGAGTGATAGCGAATTTGAACCTTATCGTGAACATTTGGAACAGTCCGTGCAAGTATTTCGATAAATCATGTTGTTAGGCGATTTTAATCATTATATTGTTGTTGTTAAGGTTGAAAGGCTAATGAGTTTCAAGACTACTAAAAAAAACCAAAGCGAGGGTGGATGAATAAAAAAAAATATCGCGCATCAGTAACATTTTAAAGGTGTCTACGGTTAATAGCTAAATTCCGTGATTCATTTTAATAGCTGGTTGTGATTGTGCGATAATGAACTTTATGAAAATATACGATATGGTTCAAATTCTTTAGAATATTGCGTCTGTCATCACAACTAAGATCGAATTTCAAATCATATTACAAGAGTCGAGTTGGTCTCGTGGTCACTAAGGCAGCTCGATGCTCATTGTTGTCTGCGTTCGAGACCAGGAAAAACATAACAGTTTTTTGTTAGCAATGTTTTGTTTTTAATTATTAAGTATCTATTTTTTTACTATTTTTTAACTAACGAAGTCGGGAAATATCTTTTTAAATGGGCAGTTTGTATAGAAATGAAACAAAATCATTGCAAGTAATAAAAATGTTTATAAATTCATTAAAATATACTTATATAAGTAAGATAAAGTAAGTAAATGCTCTTAGTTCAAAATTAATACATTTTATAATATCATATTCAAACCTAACCATTTATAAACATTTAAAAAAAGTCATGCTAATGGTAATTGCTTGGAAGTGTGTTATCGAGAAAACATTGATATGCGAGAAAATGAAGGAATTTGTGAAATGTTTTACAGATTTATAGCTAAGTATAATTATGTAGTGAATCAACATGTTATTTAAATATAAAAATGCATTTCCATTTATAACAATAACATCACCACAGAATCTTACATTTTAATAGTTTAGCATTCATTCAATTGAGCATTTACTTACATAGTGTGTTTCAAAATACTTATAAGTAATTAGATTAGTTAGTAGCGAAGTGGCGCACCGTCTCCTGCTATAACTTGCTGTAAGCGGCTACGCATACCGCACACCATGTTCCAACACAAATCTTTTCCTCTCATGTGCTCCCATGTCGATGACACGATCTCAGCCAAAATGTTTTTATTTCGCACTTCAGCTGTGTCCCAATTTAAAACCATTTGACCCCATAGGTTTTATATAGGGTTCAAATCGGGAGTTTTAGATAGCCAGTAAATAAACAGTTACACCTTCTTGAGCAGCTAACCAATTCTTCACAATGCCTGCACGGTGGATGGAGCAGTTATCTTGCACGAAGTAAATATCTGTATTTGGATAGGCAATTCGCACAGTCGGCAGCAGGCAGGACGTCCAGCCAGCAATGTTTTGTATAGTCATTAAGTTGCGACATGACGCTTTGATTACACCAAATTCATTAAAAATACTTTTCACGATTTACGTCAAACGTTTTAGAAATGTTTGTGCGCCGCAGTCACTGTTTAGGCGTTGGTAGACTGACTTATGTCACTTAGATCAATTTAGTATCCATCTACCCTACGACGTAAACTATTACTTCGTCCTACTTATTTGAGGACTTATAGTTTTTTTTTATTTACCCACTTATTTTCCAGAAAAGTTGTTAGGCAAAAATCATATTGGTCGTTCTATAATAATGCAAGAAATATTGTAGAAATCATAAATGAAAACAAATAAAGAAAGAGAAATTATAAAGAAATTGATAAAAGGTGGATTGTGTTTTCGAACCCACATGTTGTTCGTCGCGAATCCAGCATCGAACCGCGAAGCCACAATGACTGGTTGAGAATACGCGAAATTAAAGATTAGGTAGTAAGTATGGCCGTGTTATTTAAAAGCTTTTCAACTTTAACGACAAGAAGATAATGATTAAAATGGCTTAACAAGATATGCCGGTGGGTCAGGCAATGTTCGGTGGGTCAGACAATGTTGGTCACCGACTGTACATGGGGAGGTGAAGGGGGAGGCGAGATGGGCATCGCCTTCCAGCGAGGTACAGAGATAATTGTGACCGTGTTGTACCAGCTGTCTGCACTCACGTGCTCAAGTAAGTAATAATAACCTTCGCTCGAATTCTGATAATCAAGGTAAACGATCACAAAACTCATTGGTATAGGCCGAGGTTTGAACCTGGGCCGGGTCAGGTGACCCGTTAGAGAGAGGCGTCCACGGCTATGCGCGGTGCGGCGGCGACCTTGGGCATCCTTTGTAAAGCGCCGCCAAAATAAATAAGACGAAATATTACAGAGGCGTCAACAGTTTTAAATTGATGCACTGTGTCGTGCATTTAATAAAAGTTTTGTATGTAAGTCGATAATCGATAATGCATCAGATAAAATAAAAGATCGCGACTATAGCCGTAATTGACTAAAAAAATATCATCGTGTGTACAGTTTGATGCAACTAGCGCGCGTGAATCAATTGAATTTGAACTTTATGTCAATATAATTAGAGTCGCACGACGCGCGCTCGTTTATTGAAATAACTATATCCTTACGTAAACCCAATCAATTTAAAGTAGAAATTATTTAGTTTAATCTAAGAAACCCGTTAAATCTTATTTAATAGTTAAAAAAAACTGGCCAAGTGCGAGTCGGACTCGTACTCGAAGGTTCCGTACCACAAGGCAAAAACGCCGAAAAAAACATGTTTGTTGTATGGGAGCCCCCTTAAATATTTATTTTATTTTTATTTTATTATTTATCTGAGTATTTTGTGAATATTTCAAGTGTTGCCATTTTTGATATCGAGCAAAAAACGGCAAAAAAATGGCGTTTGTTGTATGGAAGCCCCCTTAAATATTAATTTTATTTTGTTTTTAGTATTTGTTGTTATAGCGGCAACAGAAATACATACTTTGTGAAAATTTCAACAGTCTAGCTATCGCGGTTCTTGAGATACAGCCTAGTGACAGGCAGACGGACAGACGGACAGACAGCGAAGTCTTAGTAATAGGGTTCCGTTTTTACCCTTTGGGTATGGAACCCTAAAAATGAAAACAGTTTGTAGATAATAAAGCATAATTACAATTTCCTAACAGATTCTGATTTTATAATTATTCTTTTAACATTTTCTCCTCTGTAATTTGTTGATCTTTGCACATCAAAAGACACCGCTATCTGACTTCACGACGTTTTACACGTTTTATAAGGGTAGGCATTTTGAAAGTGGTGTTTGTAAATTCCGTATAAATCCCGTGACTCGGCCCCGGCCGTATGGAGCGCTCGGCTCCCGCGACGCGCGACGCGGGCGCGCGGTGACGCGTCGTTGCCTTGCGTGTCAATGACCTCACGTTTTGTACGGTTTCCATTGCGTGTTTACGAAATAAAGAAGTCTAGAAAATAACCAATTTAAAGCGAAAGGTTATTGGTATCCGTTTGTATATATGTTGTATATAATCTACGTTCTGGCTTCGGAAGCGTTCTCCTTACACCCGTATAAGGTATCTATTCATACACGAAACAACTTTACACGAACAACTTTTAGCACAAAATCTTAAATCGTGAAAAAAGATCAGCGGTTCCCGACATTTATGTTCGCATAACTCGTCGAAATGTAGGGAACAGCTGTTTTTTTTTTTTCGCGATTTCTGGTTTGATGCCACAGTAAAAGTAGTTCGCCACAGTATAATGATAAGTACAATGATGATGAATGAGATTTCGTGTATGAATAGATAGACCATAAATAAACCAACTTATTCAATGTATATTATTATTAAAATAATATGATTACAATCTTAATTTATTATCAAAATATTACCATAACTTATTTTTATTAACACTACATTGAAATAAAAATGGATGGTGATCAAAAATCAGGCAGGATTGGATTATCCTCACCATCTGAAACGTATGGTTACCCTACGAAATTACGTGCATGCAGTTGCGGGGTCGCGGGGCGTGACGCTCGCACCTCCCACTCGCTCAAGGTCGCTGTCACTTATTGTCGCCTTAAGGATTCATCAAATAAAGTGTTTTCGTTTGTCACAGTAACGATAAACCAAGTCACCTTTGCATTAATAAAGAAATTTGCCATTTCCCTAATAAAGGGATTTTTGACATTTGAACCACTAACACAAAAGTTCGAAAAAAAGACTGAAATAACAGTTTTCTTTAAAATTTTATTGGGTAACTTAAACAATTAATAATCCGTGTTTCTACCGCGAACACTAACAACACAAGAACATCGGTTTGGCATACTCAAAATGAGTTCATCCAAATCACGCTGTGGAATGGCCGCCCATGTTCGTTGCAACAACAAAAAAAGGTCTTCTTGCGACTGGATACCCTCCATATTCGGCAGAGCTCTTCTCTGTAGCATATCCCATGCATGCTCAATCGGGTTCAAGTCTGGCGACTGAGCAGGCCAGGGCAGGACATTGATGTTAGCTGCGGCGAGAGTCTGTCTTACAACTCTTGCGGTGTGCGGTCGTGCATTATCATGCATTAACTGAAATAAGGGACCGATTTGCACTTGTAGAGGAACGATGACGTCTGATACAATGGTCTCAGCATAAATTTGAGCGTTGAGGTTGCCTCTGATCCAAATCAACTCAGTTCTTCCGCCGAAACAAATACCCGCCCATACCATGATGGTTCCACCACTATAAGGATGGACTTCCTGGCAGGATTTTAATCGCTGTTGGCGTCCAGGGGTTCTCCAGTGTCGTATACGTCTTGTATCCGGTCTCATACCAAAACGAGACTCATAAGAAAAGCACACGAAACGCCATTGTTCTTCTGCCCAATTTCTGTGTTCAAGAGCCCATTGATATCGAATCCTACGATTGTGCATTGCTATAGGTGGTACCCGTAGCGGTCTTCGGGAATGAAGGTTCACTTCATGCAAGCGGTTTCTGACTGTTTGGTCGCTAATTAAGTTCCCTGAAGAGTGATGAAGCCTCACGGCTAACATCATGGCGGTTATTGTTGGAGCTCTTCGAGTTAAGATTTGAATGTATCGGTCTTGTCTCCGTGTGGTGCAGCGATACCGTCCTCCATGGCGCTCAGCCACGGTACCAGTGCTTCGGTAACGTGTCCAAAGTCGACTGATAACACTCTGACTTGTATTCAGAGCTAAAGCCACAGTACGTTGCCGGGAACCAGCTTCTATCATTCCCACGGCTCTGAGCATTTCTTCCCTGCTTAAATGACGTCGCCGCTCCATAATAACGTTGGTTTTAATCAGTAGTAGGGAAACAGTAGCACTAATAATGTCTTCAATGCGTTGTATGTTTTTATAGGGAAAATATTGACAGCTGATTTTCATCTTTTACTCGAATTTGATTCACAGCTCCTGATTCAAATTATGAAATGCACCAAAAAGGATCCATATAAATTTATAAAATCATAAATTTATTACAAAGCCACATCTCAATCTCAAGAAATCCGCATAAAAATGCTTGATCCCTAGACACTTTTGATGTGTGTAGTTATAAAACATAGTGACCTCAGTTTTACTACAATTTTTGCAGAGATAGAGAGAGACTATGTATAGATTCTGTGTGATGCCGGACTTACAGATCCTGTGGGTGTCGTAACAGGCGACTAAGGGTCGTGCCGGAGAATGGGCAGCAGCGTTCTCTATGCATTCCACCACCATACTATACTGCGATCGCCAACCCGCCTGCCAAGCGTGGCGATTATGGCAAACCCCCCCTACTTGGGGGAGGCCTATGTCCAGCAGTGGACGTCTTTCGGCTGAAATGATTATGTATAGTGATGTGAACATGATCTGCCTGAAAAATTAGGAAACTTTGAACTGAGATATATTTAGAGTGGGTTATTACATGCTACTTGTTTCACATTTTTTATCACAATAGCCTCTTTTTCTTCAGTAAAAAGTCGGTCCAACATTATAAATATGGCAGATTACACAATGTACTACAAAAAGACAAGCAATTAGGCGCGGGTCGCGATATATCACGCTAGACAGGTAGCAACATGTTGTCGTGATGTCTCCTCTAATGGAGGCTATTTGTGGCCCAACTAAATTCTGTTGTGGATACCTAACAATGCGTTTGACTGTCCTGAATTAAGATTTTAAGCTGGAATTAGAATTTTCGAAGCAAACGTACCAACCATAACTTTGAAATGGAAAGTACTGACTTTTATCTGCACTTTTATTATTAAGTTCAGTTTTTTTCCATTATCTTTTTATTGTAGATACCTATCTGTGCTTATATTGGTCATGTTCTGACTGAAAAGCCAAAAGATGTTGAATTTATATTTTTTTAGCAAAATGTCACGACTGTCTTATGTTCACTTAAAAACATAAAGTAGAATCCTTTCCCAATTTCATCTCTTTGTAAACTCTCCTTAACGCCACCTCACTGCTCACATCTTTAATTTCTTTTTCTTTCAACAAAAACTAAAAATAAACTCATATTAGTACTTATTTGTTGCGGTAAAAATATGAATAATAAAGGTGTTACATGCTCTGTGGTTCCGAGTGCGACCAGTGACAAATGGTTGCAATATTTCTTCAGTTGAAGAAGGGACGAGATGTTGTGGCAATGAATTATACAATTTGTTATGCTTTGTGCCCAAGGGACTATTTTGGGGGTGCAGTTGACCATTACAGCTTCTTCTTGTATACATTTGTCTGACTCTATTGCGTATTTTTTTAAATTTAATCTTGATAATAAGTAATTGCTATTTCTGGGGTGTTTTGTTTTTGTTAATTGATTATGAAAAGCTTTTTTTTTTGGGGCAGTTGAACAAACAATTATAGGTCATGTCACGACTTCAATTGCATCTTGATTAAAATATATTACTTATCGTTTATCTGCCTAGCCCCTTTGCCATGCATTGGGACAGTAATCGAAATAATGTAAGTATGTATTATTACAAATAATGTATGTATTATTACAATATTATTACAATGATTGTGTGTTTTTGTTTTCACGCCTTAAGGCGCTACCTCGAAAATAAATCGTAGCGACTGATCTACTAAGCGAGCGAAAGTGATTCAATTACTTTTGAAACGCAAAAGAAGAGAGATGGCTATAATGTGCGTGGGCTCGGATAAAAAGACGTATATGCCATAACGAATTTACTCCTTTTTTAACAAAATAAATGAATGAAATTTAAAACTACTTTGAGTAAACTTTGATATGATAATTCTCCGTGTTTTAAAGTAAATTCCATTGAATAAATCTTAAGCGTTACGCCGTTAAGTCGAAAAAGTAAGAAAAAGATATAACATTGCAATTTTTTTGTATCGAGAAAAATTCATTGTACCTATCGTGTATTCCTTTTACAGACCAAAGAGTCAAAAAACATATACCAAAATGTTAAATCCCTATTCTACATACTTAACAAGTTAAACGAAATAGAAAAACCTCATTTTCTTTCAATATATCACCTTATGACGTTCAGTGTCCCAGAACGTGTGAAGAAAATTCTTTAACGTATTTTCCTAAACAGCATTTTATTCCCTTTTACCTTTGAATCAAACTTTCAATTTAATAATAAACGGGAGACGTAATACGGTTATGATATTGGCGGGTAAATACAATGGTTTACGGTTAGCCGTGATATTTAATTGAATAATGACTGCCAGTAAACAAAGGAGTAATAAGCTATTAATCTCGCTCGCACAACAGCTCAGCGGAACCACGGAACGCGTTTTCACTAAGTCCAAAAGTGAACGGTGAAGAAAGAATGAGCAAGCAAAGTGAGTTTTTTTTTTCTTTTTGGCGGGGACAAGAGTTCAATCACTGGTAAATAATTCTGTGACTTTTATTATTTAAACATTTTGGTACCAGTCATTAAGTCATTACCATCTTAGCCAACTTTAATATTACTGCGCCCTTATTGCGTAAAGTACACTGAAAGAAGTAAGCAGTAAATAAAAATGAAAAAACTTTGATCTAAACTGCTTTAGACAGTTCCATAATGATTGAGCCTAACGTTCAAAACAGTATTTTTTAGTGATCCGAAAACAGTTAAAGCTTCAGGCAAAATGTTACCGTTATGACAGTAAACTTTAACGTTTTTTCAGTAAACGGTATGTTCAGTCATGAAACGTTACTGTTTTGTCTTGTAATGTTTGTAAAACATTTCTTCTTTCTGCATAAAGTCAGTACCTACCTAAATCTTAATGAAATCACTTTAATGTGGTGTAGTAGATAAGAAATTATTTTTAACAGTGTACTTTCAATAACAATCTGAATCAATTTGAAGGAAATTGCTAATCTATTGCTTGATAAGTTCGAAAAATGTGGCTTTTCAAAAACTAAAATAACGCAATGAATGTTTTTGAACTGTCGTGTTGGGTTACGCAATTACGCTGCTTATCCTATCTATTTCCATTTTGCGCTGTTGGAGGGTATCCAGATGGTCTCCACTACTCCATGGACATCAGCTTTCACGGTCTGACCAAAGGATATCTGCGGTCCACGGCCTCACAAAATAAAAACCCTTTTACACAAGTATTTTGGTAATCGAGTAAAGAGTTGATATCTCATAATTAACTTCGTGGTAGCACCGGGAGTCTGCTAATGAAAACAAATGAATATCGTACGCTCATCGCCACTTTCATGGGGCATTCTTTTGTACTAATAAATTTTAGCCAAGATGAATAATTAATGTTCTAGAAGGGAGAACATTTTTGCCATTTTTCACTCATTTACGCACCCTTTCTCGATGTAGACCATAATATTGTGCGATGCCTTTTTATTCAACGCTGTGCGTTAGCTAGCTGTGTAGTTTCGCTAGAATTTCGAATATCAAAGCCTCACAGAAAAGAACCTCACTCAAGGCTAAAGAATTACTTAAACTAGTTTTAAGACATTTGATTTGTTGACACTACTTTTAACTAATGCTCGAATTATACTCATAATCAAATTCAAACTTTTTATTTCAGACCAGTGGATCCATATAATGTTAATATAAACTTATCCTATGTTAGTAAATAACAATAACTTAAAACTACACTCATAATCTGCCTAGCCTTTTCGCAACTATGTTGGGGTTGGTCGGCTTCCAGTCTAACCAGATGCAGCTGAATACCAATATTCTACATAGAGCGCCTGCCAATCTGACCTCCACAATCCAGTTACTGGGTAATACGATACCCCTTGGTAAGACTGGTTGTCAGACTTTTACACTAATTGACTTTTAAACGGGTGTGGAAATTTTATATGTATTTTATCAACCTTACCATTGGGTGACGTTATAGGTAGACACAATTACAGTTTAGCTTAGATCTGGTGGAAGAGGGTTCAACAAAGCCATGTTTTGAAGGGATGACAGGTAAGAATGCGTTGTGGTGTATAATGACGAATCACCCAGTCTACAGCCTAAGTATAGTTTTGCGATTTAGGTTTCTGTGACGTCAGTGATGTCGTCATCTGCGTTGTAGTTCGCTATCTGGCTTTGTAGTAGATATTGATGTGGCTGTATGGGTAGTACACCAACCCGCACTGGGACCGCGTGGTGGATCACGGCCCACTCCCTCTCACCGAGCGATTGCCTGTGTCCTGGCAGTGGGAACGTTATTGGCTGTTAATGTAATGTATGAGTAGTATAAAATGAAACGCGGTAGTCAAACAAAATGAAGTTTCTTCATCTCAAAATGATTAAATAAAAAAACTTTTACATGAAATAGACGTTTATTCTGGGTAAATTCATCCAAAACATAACTCAACACTCTCGATGCTCATCTTTTGTTCTGCATTACGAATGTCTCCGATCCACATATTAACTATTGGTAGTCTGTATACGTTAGAACTGTGTAGTTCTATGATAGTACTTTTCCATTCAGTACTTCCTTCCTGAAACATCAATTATTTTGGATTAATTTATTTTTTTCATAAACTTTTCGCACGGTGTGTCAGATAATTCACATTTTTTCCCATAATTTTGTACCTACTCGTAAGTTAGAAAGATTTAACTGCTACAAATTCAGCTACATTTAAAATCCGTTATGGTAAAGGTAAACTATGGATGTATCAGTGGTGATCCGGCAGCGATTCAAAGTGGTCGAGATGGCTCTCAGATCAAGCAGCTGAAGTGGCAAAAGGCCGGCCATATTGGCAACAAAACCGATGACCGTTGGGAAAGACGTATTCTTTAGTGGAGACCGCGAATCGGCAAACATAAGGCAAGACATCCTCAGGCTACGTGAGCTACGCAGGGTGACCAAGCTGGATGAGAGTTAAATGGTGTGGATTGAAGAGGCTATGTCCAGCAGTGGCTTAATTAGCTGATCAAGATGATAAACTACTAGGGAAGGCGTTTTAGACATCTGCTGTAAGCGTGGTACTGTTGTTATTAACATCATTTATGTTATACAAATAAATATTTTAAGAAACTAGCTTCTGCCCGCGACTTCGTCCGCGTGAAATTTCACCCTCCCGCATTCACCCTCTTACGGGTGGAATTTTGAAAATCCCTTTCTTAGTGATAGATAGATAGATAGATAAAACGTTTATTCAGTGCAACAAAAGACACAATACAGGTATTAAAAAACATTTAAAACAGGTGAAAGAGAAAAAAAATACAAAGATTAAAAAGATAAATTGAACCATAGACACCTAGCTCATGTTGTATGTACATCTATAGCGGATTAGCGGTCGATCACTACTGGGCGGTGTGTGTCTCATGGTTGCACCAAATGGGAGTCCAGCTCAGCATATGCCAGGTACAATACCTGACGCTGGTATTCTGCTGCATCCCGTTAGTAACATACGGATGTCGAGAAGACACATCTGAGTTTCAACAAAATGGTAGGTACCTACATAGTGCGGCTCGTATATTAAAAAAAACGTAATAAACTTATTAAATATTTGTGTAGTGTCCACTGGATTACTTGATAGTGTAGGTAATAATATGTTATGTAATGAATGACTAGTTTATGTTTTTAAGCGTGTATGTGTACGAGTTTACATGTTGGTGTATAATAATAAATTGTTATGTTATGGTTTTATGTCTTTGTTTAACAAAGACATAACTCCACTATCAGCGTATGTAGAGAAACTTATTAATGAAAGAAACAGACTGAAGAATAAAGAAAACAAAACACGCCCTGAGAAAAAACATCTCAGCGCACTCTATAAACTTATAAATAAACAAATACAACGAGATCACAAGGCACATCGATACAATATAATAGAAGAAGAGTTACAAAAGAGAGCATCAGTCAAAAGGGCACAAGTAAAACTAAACACATCTAAACCGTGGATTATGTCTCTGAAAAACAAAGAAAACAAAACAATATCAAATAGGGATTGCATCATTGGGACTGCTACACAGTTCTACAGGGAGCTTTATGGAAACGAGAAAGGTAATCAGAGTACTAGACCAGAGCCATCCGCACCTCTAAGTGTCGTACCATCTATCATAGTGAGTGAAGTTCGCTGTGCAATCCAACACCTGAAATCAGCTAAAAGCCCAGGCGATGATGGAATAACAAATGATATATTGAAAGCGATTATTGACCCGCTAGTACCAATACTGGCATCCTTTTTCAATAACATACTGACATTCAACAAACTACCAAAAGAATGGGGAATATCGATTATAACTCTGTTATACAAAAAAGGCGATCCGACAGACTTAGGAAATTATAGGCCCATAAGTTTGCAACAAACAGTATACAAAGTGTTTGCCACAGTACTATTAAATCGAATCTCAAGGACATTAGACAGCAACCAACCCCGAGAACAAGCCGGCTTCAGAAGAACATATTCAACCATAGACCACATCTTCACCTTGACACAACTTATCGAGAAATACTCTGAATATGGCAAAAAACTCTATGTAGCGTTTATAGACTACTGCAAAGCGTTTGATTCAATACAACACGAACCCCTGTGGGTAGCACTGAAGACGCAGGGAGTCGAAAACCGATACATAGAGATACTGAAAGAGATCTATAAAAACAGCAAGGCGGTGGTTAAGCTGGAAGGCAAAGGAGAGCCATTTGATATCCGAAGAGGCGTAAAACAGGGTGATCCGATCTCACCTAATTTATTTACTGCGCTCTTAGAATATATCTTCAGACAATTAAACTGGGAAAACAAAGGCATCAACGTAAACGGCGAATACCTAAGTAACTTACGCTTTGCAGATGATATAGTATTAATATCTGAAAATCACAAGGACTTAGAACATATGTTAAATACCCTAGACATAGAAAGTAGAAAGTGTGGACTGCAAATGAACACACAGAAGACATTTGCCATGACAAATAGCGAAAAAATACCCATTAAAACTGAATCTCATCATATAACCTATGTGGATGAGTATATATACCTAGGACAAAACGTATCATTCCAAAAACAAACATCTCATGAAGTAGAACGCCGTATAAAGAAAGCTTGGAATAAATACTGGTCACTGAAGGAAGTATTCAAAAGTAAACTACCAATGCATCTAAAAAGGAAAGCGATGGACTCGGTTGTTATGCCCACACTATTGTACGGATGCCAAACTTGGTCGTTTACCAAAGACATCATACAAAAGATCAACGTGTTCCAAAGAGCGGCGGAACGAAGTATGCTGGGTATAAAGCTGAAGGATAGGAAGAAAAACACATACATTAGATCCATAACAAAGGTAACGGACGCCGTCGAGCTAGCAAGCAGACTGAAATGGCGATGGGCTGGACATATAGCTAGAGTTACGGATAATAGATGGAGTGAAAGGATATTGCATTGGTATCCCTATGAAGCTAAACGCCGACGCGGCCGACCCAGGCGACGCTGGAGTGACGATATCTACCAAGTAGCCGGATCTACATGGACTCGCCAAGCGCAAGACAGACAGCAATGGAAAGAGTTGGAGGAGGCCTATACCCAGAAATGGGTACCCCAATAATATACTTGTATCACTAATGTGACATAGTATTCCGAATAAAACCGGAATTAAACTAATATAATGAATAACTAGAAAAGTCAATGTTACAAAATGTGTTATTGGAATATTATTAAAAATGTAATTTAATCAATTATAAATAAAGTATGAATTTAAAATAATATCTGAATAATAATACAAAAATAAATAATATAAAGTAAATTAATAAAAAATAAAAAAAAAATAAAAATTATGTATAATTATTGTTTAAAAACTAAATATAATTTAAATCTTAAATGTAAGTCTAATAAAAGGTCAAATAAAAGGTAAGGTATGTAAATAATAATTAATCGAATAAACTTGTAGAATGTAATTAGAATTTAATATTAATTAGTATTGTAATGTGCATGGAAATATTATGGAATTATGTATTTGTATTTTGGGAATTAAAGGCTTTATTATTATTATTATTATTATTATTATGGTTTTATAATAATTATGTACAGTGAGTATAGCATAATTTGCTTATAATATATTTTCTATTGTAATACCTATGTTATATGCGTTTCGTTTTACACAGTTGTCTCAATCTTTGTCCACAGGATAACGTGTAGACATGTCGTCGTGTGGAGCAGAGCCCCAGCCACCCGCTATATTATGGACGTGTTTGTGACGGTCAAGCCCAGTTTTTTCTGAGAGTCAATCAGATACTGCCGCAATCGACTTCTAAAGGTAGTGGATGCCTACTCTTCATAAAGAACACACCCTCCAAATTTCATGTCTCTAGGACCAGACGGCTTAGGCTGTGCGTTGATATATCAGTCAGTCAGGACTTTGAACTTTATGTACATTTATAAGGCATCAACATTCAGAATAAACAGGATAAGTAATAATATCTTACTTTGCATTCGTCAGTAGCTTCTGGTACGGAATAAAAGATAGGTGATTGGTTCGTCGGGTATGGTCCAATCACCACATCATTCCAAGCCCACAACTTCACTGACGAAGACATGTTGTGTTTAGAGTATGGAACTGAGTCCAGGCAGTTGTATTTTAGCGTTTGGCGAACGGATTCTGATCGATCGCGCAACCATGTTAATTGTTCTACTGATATCTGTAACAGAAAAACAGATCAATTATAATTAAAGTGTTGGCGACAGATCCGGCAACCCCGTTGCTAGGGGCTTGTTGTTGTTGGTTGGCTAGCGACCGGACGGCTTGCGTGTCTTTTTATCCTTTTCTTAATATTGTTAATTTTAACTCTCTTGTGATCTATATCTATATTTATTATATCCAATTGCATCTTACCTGTCTTAACAGAAAGGACTCATCTCATCTGCCTAGCCTTTTCCCAACTATGTTGGGGTCGCCGGTCGGCTTCAAGTCTAACCGGATGCAGCTGAGTACCAGTATTTTATATGGAGAGACTGCCTCCACAACCCAGCTGAGTTGTGGAGGCAGTCGCTCCATACCCATAACCGGATAATACGATACCCCTTGGTAAGACTGGTTGTCAGAGTTTCGGGCTTCTGACTACCCGTAACGACTGCCAAAGATCCACGAATGACAGGCGGGACCAACGGCTTAACGTGCTTTCCGAGGCATGGAGGGATCTTGATAAGTAAAGACACACACACACACACACACACACACACACAAGCCAACCGCGGCAAGCGTAGCTTAACCTGATCCATCGCCCCGTGCGGATGTTATTACTTAGCTACAAGTATGAAACGATTATAATAACTTCTTATGTATTAGGTAATAATAAAGACAAGTGAAGGACATATGTTACTCTAGAAACATACGATCCTCACGTTGTCGATTATGTTTGGGTCGAGTAGATGTTTAATCTGTTTAAATCTTATAAGAAAGTCAACACTTGTCATTAGCTTAGTACCGCTATTAGATAACAGATGGCGTCGTGTCATGACGGCACTTTTGTGAGACCCATCCATGCCTCGGAAAGCACGTTAAGCCGCTGGTCCCGGCTGTCATTCGTGGATCTTTGACAGCCGTTTCGGGTCAAGTCCGAAAATCTGACAATCAGTCTTACCAAGATGTATCGTATTACCCAGTAACTGGGTTGTGGAGGTCAGATCAGATAGGTAGTCGCTCCATGCTAAATAGTGATATTCAGCTGCATCCGTTTAGACTGGAAGCCGACCCCAACCTGTGCCCAAACGTAATTTGGAAAAGGCTAGACAGATGATGATGTAATAGGAGGTGAACCACAGATATAATATTTATGAAAGGAATCTATTGCCAATTTACATAATACATAATGAGTATATAATGTTCCCAATGCTGGGGCACAAGCCTCCTCTCTGTGAGAGGGAGTGGGCCATAAATATCCACCACGCGGGCCCAGTGCGGGTTGGTAGATGATAAATGATAAATGATTTTATTTTTGTAAGTAGGTTTGTACAAACACTTTTACACGTCAATCATGTTTTTTTTTAAACTAGATGAGGTCGGCGTTTCCTATCTGACTACTCTGAGAAGAAAGGCCGAAACAAACTCAGAGGCCACAGTCTCTTTTAAAGTCCAGACATAATCTTGGTCAGGTTATATGAAGACCATGTAGATCGATGTCTGAGATGGTCTTTTGAGGAAAGAACCACAGAGATTGAGAGGACCTGTCCAGTCAGTGCACGCATTTGTCAGAAATCGTGCAACTCAACTCGAAACCTGAGGAGCTCAACGATTCGACGAACAATACCAAAGAAAGAACATTTGGGTAGGCCACATAAATTACTCAAACTGCCAGACAATGATCACAAAAAAAAAATCTAACAGAACAGAGGGAATAATAAAAAAAATATATAAAATTAATAAAATGACCCATATCGTCTTCACGTTCACAATAAATAAAATAAATAATACTTTACAAAGTAAGCAAATGTCATTATTTATAAAAAAAATAATTAAATAATGTCAATATGTATATAAAAAAAAAACATTCAAAATGCAGAAATTGGAAGCAGCTCAATCCCAAGCCTTTTTGTCCTCAATATAATCTTAAACGGTATAAAAGGCTTTCTGGCACAACTTACGTTTAATGAATGATTTGAATTTATTAAGGCTTAGATCGTGAACGTGGCTTGGTAGTTTATTATAAAAGCGTATACATTGGCATCTGAACGAGCCACCTATTTTCTTGAGCCTTGTTGTAGGTACAACAAATTTATGTTTGTTTCTAGTATTTATATTATGGATATCACTGTATTTTTTAAACAATTTTATGTTTTTATGGGCATACAAAAGATTTTCATAAATATACTGAGAAGGCACAGTCATTACATTAATCTCTTTAAATTTGTCTCTGAGAGAGTGTCTCGGACTTAATTTATAAATTGACCGAACAGCTCGCTTCTGCAAAACAAAGATAGTCTGAATATCGGCGGCATTTCCCCACAATAGAATACCGTACGACATTACACTATGAAAATAGCTAAAGTACACTAAACGGGCAGTCTCTATATCAGTTAAATAACGAATTTTTCTAACAGCGTATGCTGCGGAACTTAGCTTTTTGGATAATTTATCTATATGTGGACCCCACTGAAGCTTAGCATCCAAAGTTATGCCCAAGAATACTGTGTTGTCTTCAGGATTCAATTCCTCGCCCTTTATCAACACATTAGTTTTCACCTGCCTAACGTGGGGTAGCGTAAACTTAATGCATTTGGTTTTTTTCTCGTTTAAAAGCAAATTATTAACATTGAACCAGTGGACTACCTACTTTCGAGATCGCGCTATTTATATCGTCAGTAACTAACTGCTGACGTTTAAGTTTAAACAAAAGAGAAGTGTCATCTGCAAACAACACTATGTCATGATTATCCTTTATGAGGTACGGCAAGTCATTAATATAAATAAGAAACAAGAAAGGACCAAGAATTGAGCCCTGTGGGATTTCCATCGTTACTATAGATCCGGGCGATCTTTTTCCATTAACGTCAATGCTCCGAATCCTTTTACTCAAGTATGAAGTAAGAAGATCCAGAGCAGTGTTCCGGATCCCGTAGTGGCGGAGTTTCCTGATTAAGGTTTCGTGAAGAACGCAATCGAATGCTTTGGACAAATCACAAAAGATTATATATCGCATTTATCTTCCCATGCATTATAAATATGTTGAACGACCCCTTGTGAAACCGAACTGTTTGCTATGTAATAATTTATGTTTATTAAAAAATCTTTGCATTTGGTCTAAAATTAATTTCTCAAAAATTTTACTAAAGGTAGGTAGTACAGAAATAGGTCTATAATTTGTGGGTTCTGATGTACTACCTGATTTAAACAATAGTAGATTGTTATACAAGGGTCGGAAGGAATCAATTTCCATACGAGGCATTTAGACGCCCGAGCGCAGCGAGGGCGGCTATAGTCCGAGTGGGAATTGATGACTTCACCCGCGTTAAACACTCTACTTTTCATTTCGAATTTAAGGAAAGTAAAAAATAGTAGTTTTTCTAAAATATTTATTGATGATAATTACAAGAATAATAGGTACCTATTCTGTCTTTTTTAAATTTGAAGTATGGAACACACCACGTCACCGCCACATGAGTAGATTCTGTGCCACCACCGCAGGCCGTTCCGCTTACTAGGGCCCGTATTATTATAATTCTGTCTGCATTCTTACTTTTACCATTTTTCATAAATTACTTAGAAAACACGATAATCTTGATAAAAATTACCTACTAAAAATTGTGTTGCGACGTGACACTTTTTAGTGCTGACCCAACTTTGACTGCTGACAAAACTTGCATACAGCCTAATCGATACTCGCAATAAAAAAAATATTGTAGAAATACTGAATAAAAACTCTTTAAACTAACAAAATGTATTGAAATGTAAAGTGTTTGCAGAATAACCAATCTATACAATTCATTAATTATCATCATTCTCAAAAAAACTTCTGGTAAGCCTACCTAAAAAATGTTTACTGGGAATTCTGTAGTAAACTATTAGAAAGTATCAAAAATAAAATCCACAATAAATAATTGTCCAATAAATTAAAATAATTTTAAACAGCGATCGCATTCCGAATATAAATTCAAAAATAGAATCATTTCGGCGCGAAATTCAGTAAATAAGGTACCTATTGGCCTGTCTGTTATTGACATGATATTAGAAGAGATTGAAATGATATTAGAAAAGCATAAATCATTATTATCGTCGTTTCAGCCGATAGACGTCCACTGCTGGACACAGGCCTCCCCCAATTTTGGGAGGGTTTGCCATAATCGCCACGCTTGGCAGGCGGGTTGGCGATCGCAGTATGGTATGATGGTGGAATACATAGAGAACGCTGCTGCCCATTCTCCGGTACGATCCTTAGTCGCCTTTTACGACACCCACGGGAAGTAAGGGGTGGTGGTATTCTTTAAGTCCGGCACCACACAGACAAGTCCGGCACCACACAGACAATCATTATTATAAACAATGCTTATTGTATTTATTGCTTAAAATAATTTTATTTTATTTTCAAATATCGATTACATTCGTCATATTTAATTACTCGAGTCAATCGAAATAAAAAAAAAATTGTTTGGAATAATCGCTTTCACACATCACTGCAATAAAAAAAAAACAATAATGGTCGGCGATTTTGAACACAAATTGAGTAGTGGTAATCATTAATACGTATTATTGAACCTGTGTTTGAATATTACGTTAAAACCTGGGCATTTTCGTGTTGTTTATAATATTATCAATAACATTTGTCACATTTTAAATCTTATCTACATCTGTGTGTGTGAAATTTGTGAAAAGTAAAAATGTAAACACATACGATTGGCGCGAAACTTCGACATTAAATATCAAAAAAAGTTCATTACCACTACTTATTTACCTTAAACTATGGATAAATTCGTCAAATAATTAAATGATGTACATTCACAGCCCCATTATGGTAAAGTCAGGATGTTCGAAATCCCCAATTTTTATGTTTTTTAGCCTCGACCACAACTGACATCAGGATGGTGATTATCGTACCTATGTATGTTGAATTTATTCAAGGTAAATTATTAACTTTTGCGCTAAATCTGAATGATTTAATGGCGTTAACATATGAGCTTTTTATCCAACTCTCCTAATTAACGTATATTCATAAGATTTGATGGGTATCATAATAAATATTTAAGTAGATAATCAGTTAAGGGTGTCGTATGTCTGACTAAGCTGACTACCTAACTAAATTTAGTTCTATTTTTAAATTTCATTCCCGCCCTAGGGAGGGAAGCAATTACTATGAGACTTTCCCGCCCAAGGGTGGGAAGCAGCGTTTTCCACCCGCTATTCGGATCAAACAAACACTACTTTCCGAGTATGAGAGATGAAAAGGTATTATTTTACTATTTTTCATAAGATCAGGTCAATACAACTATTAAAGATAAGAGCTAGAGTAGGTGCTACAATGTCAATAATAGACTTAGCTACTTCTACAGAATTACCCCACAGATCTGCAGTCTTTTTTACATTTAAAGTGTGAAAGGTTTTAATTATATCTCTACAGGTTTCAAAATGAAATTCCGATTCACAACCATTTACATTTTCCTTAAGCAGAGACTCAGCAACAGAAGGTGATGAGTTTAGTGATTTAGTAGTTGAAACGGGAATATCTTAAAAGAAATTTTCAAATGCCTCGGCGACTGGTGAGTCAGATTTTATTATGTTGTCATTAATAGACAGGCTGTAGTCAGTATTTCTGTGACTAGATCTTCCCGTTTCACTATATTAATAATATTCCAAGTCGTTTTAATTACATTACTGCTGTTTTTAATCTTTGAACCCAAATAACGTGACTTGGCCATATAACAAACTTTTTTAAATAATTTTGAATAATTTCTAACATACAAATTAAATTCATCAGTGTTATTATAAGTCCTTTCATTGTACAGTTCATAAAGCCGTGTTCTACTTTTATGAATACCAATGGTAGCCCAATCACTAAACGATGCATTACTATTAACCGAGATAGTCTTGGGAATAAAGGTGGAATCAAATTGTTTACAGTATACATTAAAAAAATTATCATAAAGATGATTAGGATCAGCATGAATAGACAAAACTGGTAATTTATTAATAAGTTTAACTTGAAAAGCCTCCAAGCGACTTGCAGTTTTGGGGTTAACAGTGATATCCTTTTTAGCCACTTTTTTGTTTTGGTTTTGTATAGTAATCCTTTGCCCGCAATGATCAGAATCTAGTAAGGTTATAATTTCTTTGTGGCTTGGTATAATGTCCGTTTAAATATTATCTAGGCATGTGGCACTAGTGGGGGTTATTCTTGTGGGCTCCAAAAATAGGTTTTGAAGATTGTAGGACTGAAACAGACTTAAAATTTTACTACAAGAACCTGAGTTTTCTAATAAATTGACATTAAAATCACCGCAAATGATAACGGACTTGTTTGAGTTACAAATCCTGTGTAACACTTCATCCATTACCTTTTCAAAGCAGTCATACAATCCTGAAGGGGGTCTATACACACTTAATACAATAGAGTGCTCCAATTCTATACAGGCAATTTCAACCGTACGCTCAACAGAAAGAATATGTCATATATGTCTTCAAATTTTTGGTTCTAGGACATGCCGGGTTCCTCACGAAGTTTTCCTTCAACGTTTTGCCATCTACCGAGCACACATCCAGAGTCCAGGCTGCTACTGAGACATTACAGATGGAAAAACTCAATAACACTTATACGGGAATCGAACCCTAGACCTCATTTTTCATTAGTAGCGCTTTTAAGTAAGTGTAGAAGAAAAAGAATAAATCGGACCGCTAGTTCTAAACACCACGGAGGACTTCTGGATACTCAAGCAAGAAGTTCCGAGATATGAAAAAGTAAAGATATTTTTAAATACCGACTTCTTGACAATTCAAAAGTGCCTGTAAATGGTTTAATTGAAATAAATGGTTTGAGTTTGAATAGAATTCCTATAGATTTCTAAATGTAACTTACAGTATAATATAATTCCTTCATATCAACGCCCATTTCGTTCAACCAGAATGCTCCTTTACTGGGATTATGATTACACTCTGGGGTTTTTTTACTTATCCTGATACATGTCTCCAGGCTTGTCATATTGCAGTAAACTTGAATGGGTTTCCCTGTTGGTCCCAAATAATAGGTGCCTGCAACAAGAGTCATTTACGTTAGAATGATCTATGAATAACCAAAGGTGAAACCGAAGACCCATCTTATACCACCTACTCGATCCTATATCTAGGTACAGCGCGTATCGAAAGGTGTGGTCAAATTTTGCTTGTGTGGTAACGACCACCAAACTGAACAACTTTCTCCATATGTGATCAACATCAAATCTAGAAAAAATAATAAGCCGTTCCATACAGGGATCCTTTCTTTTCGCATAATTTTCTTTTTTCCTAATATAACATAACATAACATAACTATTTTGGTATAATTTGTTTTGGCTTAATAATAGTTCGCCATATTTTTTTTTGGCATACAGTTTATCTTGGCATAGTTATCTTGAAGGCTAATTTGTATTGGCATAAATTTAATTCGCTTAATACTAAACTAAAAGAATTAAAATTAAAGTATTGTCTTAAAAATTCAATATGTTGTACTACTAGGCGACGTAGGATGCAGGAACGAGCGAAGGGCACCCCGAGGTTCGGCTTGGTTAGGTTAGGTTCCTTTAAACCATGTAGAGAGAACTAAGACCTGACCTGACGTCGTTAGAAATAAAACATGCAGCATGCTATTATTATGCTTCAGAATGTTATGCTTAATCATAATTATGATTAGAGAAATTATGCTTTAAAAAATTATGAGAAGCTGTTATGCGTAAATAATGTTATGCGAAACAAAAGTATGTCAAGTTATATTAGGTCTTAAAATTTTATGCAAATGGATAAGGAACCTTCCATGGGTCGAGGAGATATTGCTGTTTTGTATCTTACAGTTAATAATTTTTTCGCGAGTAAGTGAAAGAAAGTTGTTCAGTTCGATGGTTCTGCACCACACCCTTATACCACAACTTTCTTATACACGCTGTGTAGACAATAGACATCAGATTATCTTAAATGATCGAGTTATCCTTCCTTGGAATAACAACCTATGTATATTTTAAAAAAAAAACCGATTAAGTGCAAGTCGGACTCGTGCACCGAGGGTTCGGTATGTAAATAGTTTATCATGGGTTTTTTTTAATGTGCCTACCTACAAATTTACGGTTTTCGGATTTTTTCCTTAACATGATCTTGTGCTACATGATCTTGCTTCTTACCAAATTTCATGATTCTAGGCCAACGGGAAGTACCATATAAATTTTGAGTCCCTTGAGAGTGTCGAAAAATACGTTTTTCGAGGCATAAACAGCCGTATCTTTTTTTACGTTAACTTAGGTGTTTGATTTTTTCGAAGCTTCAAGGGGCTGTTGAGCTAAGTATACAGTTTTAATTTCAACTTGATACCTCCACGCGTTCCTGAGATAAAGGGTCTTGACAGACAGACAGACGGACGGACGGATAACAAAGTGATCCTATAAGGGTTCCGTTTTTTCTTTTGAGGTACGGAACCCTAAAAACGGTGAAATATTTGTCCGACCCAAAAATGATAAGGTAAACCTAAAAGAACCTAAGCTTACTGCGATCACATTTAATTTGAAGAACTTTTATAAATGTAATACTCATAATAATTATGTATTCTTCTCACCACTGTCTAATCCGGGTCCTGCAGATTTACAAGGAACTTCTGCTGGCCATTCCAGTGTTCCGAAATCATCATCGCCATGGTCCCCTGAATCTATAGCTGTAATAAAATATGAACATTTAACAAATTAGTAGGTGCCTAAAGAACTGGGCACATTGACGCGAATCCCGCGTGTGACGCGTCCCTTTTTCTAATAATTAGGAAGTCTCGTGCCTATTCGCGCCAGTTTGAACTCCAAAACCCAGTTACTGCGTACCAAGGGGTATCGTATACCCCTTGATAAGACTGGTTGTCAGAATTTCGAGCTTCTGACTACCCGTAACGACTTCAAAGATCCACGAATGACAGCCGGAACCAACTCGGAAAGCACATTAAGCCGTTGCAACGGCTTAATGTGCTTTCCGAGGCACGGAGGGGTCTCGGTATGTAAAGATGGTCACCCATCCACAGACCAACCGCGGCGAGCGTAGCTTAACCTGATTGATCGACCTGTGCGACTGTTATTATTTAGCCACGGACCCCAACGTCATCCAAGGTAATTGACACAATCGGCGCGAGTGAATGTCCCACATTCCGCAAGGGGTTTGCTTCTGTTCAGCCTGAGCTTTGTTCAGCGGAAGGCAGCAGCAGGGCTGACTGCCAAGGAAGCGCCGGAAATATATATTTTACTTACATAGTTTAAGCCCAATCTGCCTATAACGTTCCCACTACTGAGACACACCTCTCTGTAAGAGGGAATGGGCCGTAATCCACCACGCGGGCCCAATGCGGGGTGGTAGAAGTCACATGTGTTTGAATTTTTGGGTCTAGAACATGCCGGTTTCCTCACGATGTTTTCCTTTACCGTTTTTGAGAGCAGTGGTGATGAAACAAATTACATAAAGTAAAGCGCCTGTCTGGGTTCGAACCCACGACATACAACTCGTAAGTCGGGGTCGTTACCACTGGGTAACCACTGCTCTCTTTACTTACATACATTATAATATTACCGTTACTCCTGGACGTGATAAAAAAGAACAATCATTAGCCGTCGCCAGTTAAGAAATTAAAATTAAACAAAAACGTGATGAAAAATAACCAAAGTGAAAGAGGATGAAAATGTTTAGATAAAAAAATAACCAAAAAATATGAAACATAACAAATATGTTTCACGAAAGATACCACGCAAAATATATTTTATTTACTCTATTAATTTTGCACGTGGAACTCTAATAAAATTTAAAACCTCTGCGTCTTGTTTCAGCATCTGATACGCAGCGACTAAGCGCACAGTTTGCGCGGCCTCGGAGGCATGGCACACACTATGCGACATGCGACTGCGAGAGCTCGGCGACTAGACGCAACGGCAGGCTGCGGTCGACAAATTCCATATATTTTGATCAAAGCCCCGCACACTAAGCGTCGAGTTGCAGTCGTAGCGACAGGCTAGGGGAGTCACATGTTCTCGCTACTTGTCGCAGCAACTAGACGCACGATGCACGCGCAAACTTGACAATCGCATGCAACAGGTCAACATCAGATTTGCTGTCAGTGCTGAGGAAGGTGTGCGTTTGTATTGTGCCTTAAGTTAAGTTAAGATAAGCACTAACGCAAGTGCAACTAGAGGCTCCATATTCACTCATAAAATGAACAACAAGACCGTAACTCTCAAATACTCCAAGAAAATGATACACAGTTTGCTGGCACTTAAAGTACAGCTCCACTAATGAGTTCTTAATTCATATGTTTTAGTTGCCAAAAACTATAAATACTTACCATTTGGAGTATCATGGCAAGGGCAAACCCCATGACTTCCAGGAGCTCCAGGAGGTCCCACTGGCCCAGGCAACCCCATCAGCCCCGCAGGTCCCTACAGAATTTACACAACAGTTGTAAGGTCAACTATTTAGGTGCAAAAATAGTACAGTTTTATGCAAGTGTAGGTACAAAGTATGTCATTGCACTCGAGCCGATACTGCTCTTGCTGCCCAAACCGAAAGCAGGAGCAAAAGGAGTCGAGAAAGCAACGACATTTTCAACACACTTACTCGTAAAGTGGCTCTTATTGAACCGCTTTTAGGTCCATAATGCAGTGTATTAAAAACGCGTGCTTTTTCTTTACTTTAATCCACATGTGCTTTATTTCCACAGATAACTATTTACTAGTCGGAGATGCGCGCTTTTTTAATCTCATCAATTCACTTTTTTTTTAATAGTCTGTATTGTCCTTGGTCCCAAAATTAACTAATATTTATTTACCTTAAGGTGAATGCGCAGGGACCTCGGACAATTTAAGGTGAATGCGCAGTGGTCTACCACTGCGCATTCACCTTAAATTGTCCGAAAAAACCTAAGAAAATTTGAATTTCGCGGTCTACCGCGAAATTAAAATTTTCTTAGGTTTTTTGCAATTTTCAGGTCAGTGTCAGGTTTGTATCTTGATCAAAATATGATTTGCGACTCTAACAGGTACCTACATCTTTACAGAATTATAATCATTCGAATCATTAATACATCTTTCTTATGGAAAAGTTCTTAGGGAAAAAATCTAACTAGAAAGATTCTATTCTAATGACTATAATTCTGTAAATACTTACATATACAGAGCGTTAGGTTAAACGAGGGACATACTTTGAGGGGAGTTAGTACTCATGAAAATGAGCAACTTTTATTATGGGGCCGAACCTGAAATCTCACAAAAAAAATCAGCTGTTCAGTACATTTTGACGAGCTATGCGAACATAAATGTAGGAAACGGCTGATTTTTTTTCGCGATTTCAGGGTTTATCCCATATTAAAAGTTGTTCATTTTCATGAGTACTAACTCCCCTCAAAGTATGTCCCTCGTTTAACCTAACGCTCTGTATATTATAGTCGCGAATCATATTTGATCAAGATGCAACCTGATACTGACCTGCAAATTACAAAAAACGTAAGAAAATTTGAAAAAACCTAAAATTGTCCGTGGTCCCTACCCGAAACCAAACGGAAAAGACTCTGACTGGCGTTCTATCATTGCGGATGCTCACTGAACTAATGTAGGTATATTTCTCTATGCCAATAGTACTTTCTAATTCCAGACTAACTAAACTACAATTGTTTTTTTTTTTACAATTTTTTTTACATGCTCTGTGGTCAGTGTTTTTATTTACACTTGCGCGCGCATTGCTAGTGCTGGCTATGCGGAAATACAAAACCAGCGCGCCATTTTCCATACAAGTTAATATTTAACAATACAAGTCTGTTTTTTCCTCGCAAGTGTGTTGAAAAACGTCGTATGAAACGCGTGTGCATCGATCATTAGACTCTCGGCTTTCTTATCGCACTCGCCTGCGGCTCGCGCGAATAATATCGCCTCGAGCATAATGATCAACATAGCACACATGTATCATAATGTACTATTATTCACGACAATATCAGGTAGTATGTTTATAAAAATATTATAATTCACGACCGTAACAACAGACTATGGATTTAGAGAATTATAGGTAATCATTAAAGCCAAAATTTAATTAAATGATTACATAAATTAATATTAAATGATTACAATACTGTGACATAATTGAATTAACGAATAATGATAATTTTTAAATCAGGTAACTCATGACATGTGTATTTTTATTTAGGTATGACTTTAATAATTTATAATTAATATGATGTAAATGATAAAATTCTATAATGTAATTAAAACGATGTCCTATATAAAATTTAATATTTATAACTTTTTTCTTTTTAATGGATGAAATTAAATAATGCATGTTCAACTGTTACAATTATAAGCATATATGCATGATGAAATTGCAATGCCCTAACAGGGCCACTATGTTCTAAGAACTGATATCCTCTGTTAAGAACTTTATTTATGTACACATAGTTAGCAATAAAGAATTTGAATTTGAATTTGAAAATTACGTGACGAATTAGTGACATCAAATTAAAGGGCGATATTTTACGTACAAGTCTGCGGGCGGCGAAACCGCCTGGCAGGAGCATCAGTCGCTCGCCCGCGTGAACCATGGGACTGTCACCAACGAAAAAGTCGCCATATAATTTTGTGTCAATTCATGTTCGTTTCGTAATGTAATTTTGACTTAAAGTCATCAATACCAAATTGCCGATTTATTCTTAACGCATAAGTTTCAATCCCGTGGGAATATCGGGATAAAAAGTAGCCTATATGTTAATCCAGGCTGTCAGCCACCTCCCTATCAAATATTAAAATTGGTCCAGCCGTTTGAGCGTGAAGAAGTAACAAACATATAAACACACACACACTCACAAACTTTCTCCTGTATTATATTTGTGTGATAAAGTTATATCAGTCATATAATAATTATTTCTCACCATTTTTCCATTTTCACCAGGCTCTCCCTTCATACCTGGAAGTCCAGTGACGCCCTGTTAAAGAAATACATTTATGTATTATTATACACACGCTTAAACATACACACGTCATATTATTATTTATTTCTACGTTTACACTAGTAATTTTAATGGTGTACAGAATGATAATAAAGAGCATTCTGCCCATTTATCTATGCAAGACTCAAATGACCGATATTAAGTTTGTTAGTTTGATAAAATAGACTTTTCATTTCGAAAATAGGTATATGAGCGAAAGTCGCTGTCAGATGCAGTCGTGTACCACAAGTACTTATGCACCCTTGATTTTTGGAACGAATTACTTTAACGGAGCTTGCGGTAGGAGTAAACGTGGAGAATCGAAAAAGCGTTATGCGTCTTTTTATTACTTATAATAGAGAGAGAGATAGTTTTAATGCCGAAGCCAATATAGTAAGGTAAAAAAATTAAAATCCAAGATGACGGCTGCAAACATTTTCTTACTTTTCATTATGGGCATTGTTTTCATGGTTTTCGAAGGTGCTGAAGCAGATAGTGAAGTCGAAATGTAAATCCAAGATGGCGGCTGCAAATATTTTCAAATTTTCGCAGCCGCAACCTTAGATTTTTATTTTGAGCTACGTTCCTAGGTCACCTGACACCACTGGTTTTTTTTTCCTATGTTCCGTCTGTTTTACTTAGTGGCTCGGCTACAAGTAGCAGCTTGCAAGCTCCAACAGTTTCTGCAAACCACATGGTCATATTCATAACAAACCTTTTACGTGGTATACCGTTTTGCCATCTGTCGTGTTTGTGCATGTAAGCTGCTGCGTATAGCTTAGGTCCTACGACCCATCGTTTTCCTATTAGTATAATAAAATCATTATAATTCCAGCCTATTAATTTCCCACTGCAGGGCAAAGGCCGCTTCTCATACTCTCTATTATTACCATGCATATTTTTATTTTTGTTCAAGACTTACTGAGAAACCAGATTCTCCTCTATCTCCTTTGTTACCGCGTGGACCTTGAGGTCCCTGAAAATAACAAATCATTAAGTTAAAAATGTATTTTCACTTCTCGTGCTCTAAAAGTTCATCTTTATGTTCTGCGTAGGCGACATAAAGTCGCTTTTTATGCTCTAGTGCATAAAGTTTTTTTTTCTAAGACTAAGATAATCAGGCCCAACAGCCACACACAATAAAACGTCACAGATTAAAGTCGTTATTTTATTTAATTTGTTTTAATTTATATAACTTCCGTGTTTCCAATCGTTAATTTAATAAAAACCAGATAAAATTGTAGTCATTTATTATTTAAAACGCAAAGAAACGTTTTTATGACTTTGTCAAAGTCAAATAATTTATTTCAAATAGGCACATTAAAGGCACTTTTGAACATCTTGGCAGTATGAAGCACCCAAGTCAAATGACGTCATGTTGAAAATAAAAAAAAAACTTTTAAAAAGTTTCGTGGCGAGAATTAGCTATTATCTTCTTCAATTTTGCAACATTTTTGAACAGTGGAAATATTGCTGTACACTTTATGCCTGTTTCACTTTTCCGCAATCATAGTGAAAAGCAGAGTGTATAACTCGGATATAAACGAGACATCTTACCCCTCGACTTAACTATTCACCCTCGCCTATAGCTCGGATGGATATACCTCTCCCGGTGAAATGGTTTCTGCGCTATGCACTAGCTGTACAATCTACTATTATGTCCTTCCTACAGCTAAGAAAGACTTAAAAGGGAAAGCACAAGGTACCATTTAAAGCATAAAGTGAACACTAAATTAAATTATTGTAACACATTGTGTACAGTATCAAGCGGTAAAATTATTTAATTGCTTGCCAAAGGACATAAAATAATATGAAACACCTTAATTATAGGGAAATAGGGAAATGTATACTCAGATGAATACTCTTTAGAGTGTGGCGTCAGGCAGGACGGGCTGACTTCGCCTCGACTCTTTAATATGTATGTTAACCATCTGATTGAGGAGCTCAGCAGCATGCATGTTGGATGCCATATTGATGACATATGTGTCAATAATTTGAGTTATGCCGATGATATGAGCTGCTGAGCCCCTCGATTGGTGGTCTCAGACAGCTGTTAAAGGTGTGTGAGGTTTATGTTGTGGAACATGGCTTGAGTTACAACGAAAGTAAAAGTGAGTTCATGTTATTTAAATGTAGAAATAAAAGCAATATCTTTATACCACCTATATTACTTAATAGTGTACCTCTTAGTCGTGTTGCACAGTTTAAATATCTAGGACACATTGTAACTGAAAATTTGAGTGACGATTTAGACATTGAGAGGGAGCGCAGGGCATTGTCGGTGCGTGGTAATATGTTGGCACACAGGTTCGCTCGGTGTACTGCTCCTGTTAAAATAAAAATGTTTAAGACATTCTGCCAGACTTTCTACACGAGCGGCCTGTGGGCAAAGTTTACGCAAAAAGCCTACAATGCCTTGCGCGTCCAGTATAACAATGTGTTCAGGGCTCTGTTTCAGCTATTGCAGTGCATGTTTGCTGACGCCAGCGTAGGTGACTTCTACGCAATTATGCGTAAAAAAGTTGCGTCGGTGGTACGACGAGTACGGGGGAGCCCAAATAGCGTCCTAAAGATGATTGGCAAGAGAACCGATACTGTTCTGCTCAGTAGGTTCACTGAACTCCATGTGTTGCGAGACCGATGAGCATACTGTGCAGGGGTAGGCGGTGTGTCTAGTTTCTTCTAATTTTTTTTTTTTTTAATTTAATAACATTATTTATAAGCTAAATTCTTGTTACTAACAACCTTGCCTTACTATGGACTTTTTTGTCAGAAATAAATGATTTTTATTTTTATTTTATTTTTTAATAAAAAAATCATAAAAAACGTCTTACTGAAAAAATGTTTCTATTCCGTGGATGAATTCATGACTCAACGTTAGTGTGATTTGTTGTCCTAAATTATTTCAATATTTTTTTTATGTAACACATCCAGACACAATGTGCCTAAATTGTTATAAATGAAATGAAAATGAAAAAAAATTAACAGCTAAAGACAAAATTTTCTATGTGCAAAAAGAAAAGAAAAGAGACAGCACGAAGCGGGCGGGGGTGCGAAAAAACACAAAGCGATAAATGTGCTTACTATAAAGCACCAGGGTATTCCACAAATTGTCTTGCATTTTTTGCAATTTCTGAATATCAGATAGTATGTTTATAAAAATATGATTCACGGAATTATAATCATTAAAGCTAAAATTACGTGACGAATAAAGTGACATCAAATTTTAAGGCGACATTTGGCCACAAGTCTGCGGGCGGTGGAACCGCCTGGCGAGAGCGTCAGTCGCTCATCCGCGTGAACTATGGGGCTGTCAGTGCTGTCACCAACTTTATAGTCGACCTATAATTTTGTGTCATTTCATGGTTTATTCGTAATGTAATTTTGACTTAAAATCATCAATACCAAATTGCCACTTTATTCTGAATAAAGTTATGTCAGTCACATATAATATTCCTCACCATTTTTCCATTTTCACCAGGCTCTCCCTTCATACCTGGAAGTCCAGGGACGCCCTGTTAAAGAAATACATTAATGTATTATTAAACACACGCTTAAACATAAACACGTCATATTATTATTTATTTCTACGTTTACATTAGTAATTTTAATGGTGTACAGATAATAAAGAGCATTCTGTCCATTTATCTATGCAAGATTCAAATCACCGTGATTATTTTTCTTAGTTTTATAAAAAAGACTTTTCATTTCGAAAATATATGAGCGAAAGTCGATGTCAAATGTACTCGTGTACCACAAGTTCTTATACGTGCCGCTGCAGACACAATTTGTCGAAGTGGGGGATCACAGACCCATCCAACACCCAATGCGAGTGCGGTGCTTATGACCAGACCATGCCCCACTTGTTGGAGTGTCCTAAGTGCCCGTTCACCTGCGCCTTGGATGACCTAAATAGTGCCACTGATGCCACAAACAACGTGGCCACCTACTGGGCACAAACTATATTTAAAAAAAAAAACAACGAGTAAGATTATCATCGATAAAAAAAGAAGAAGTTCTTATACACCCTTGATTTTTTTCCTTATGTTCTGTCTGTTTAACTTAGCGGCTCGGCTATAAGCAGCAGTTTGCAAGCTCCAACAGTTTCTGCAAACAACATGGTCATATTCATAACAAACCGTTTGCGTGGTAGGTATACCGTTTTGCCGACTGACGTGTTTGTGCATGTGCATGTAAGATGCTGCGTGTAGCTTAGATCCTAATACCAATCGTTTACCTATTCATTCTAGTATAATAATATAATAATAATTCCCGCATATTAATGTCCCAGTGCAAATTAATGTTCCAGCAAAGGCCGCTTCAAACCGTTTGCGTGGTATACCGTTTTGCCGTCTGTCGTGTTTGTGCATGTAAGCCGCTGCATGTAGCTTAGGTCCTACGACCCATCGTTTTCCTATTAATTTAATAATTCCAGCCTATTAATATCCTACTGCAGAGTAAAGGCCGCTTCTCATACTCTTAATTACCATGTTTATTTTTTTTATTTTTGTTTAAGACTTACTAAGAAACCTGCGGGGCAATTCTCGTAATTTTAAGAACGTTCACAGTCTGATCTCTGTCTCAATCTGTCAAAAATACCTCTATTTCCCTACATTTTTGACAAATTTTTGAAATTTGTTTGTCGCCAAGATGAGACTGCGACTAGATTTTGAAAATGCTCTCTACTAACTTTTTAGACCTTTGTATCCTGCTTATGCGTATGAAGTATCATTAAAATCGGTTTATTCATTTCGAAAAATAAGGGCTTGAAAGTTTGTATGAAATGCCGTACGGCGTAAATGCTCTTAAATTACGAGCATCAATGTACTTACGACCTTCCTACAGCTATTTAGTCAGATATAATACCGTATGTACTTCACAGTAATGTACTTCACATTAAATAGTTAAAAAAAAATAGGACCTCCGGATGCTTGCGTAAAGGACCTTTTCATCAAAGCGCTTGCCAAAAATGGTAATTGTGACAACGTTACATTTTGACGTACCAGGCTTACGTAAAAAGATAAAATGGTCATATGTAACATTTGTTACCAGCGCTTATATCAAGGTAAACGGATCATGGATGCCCAACGAAATTTTTGTTATTACAGTGACCAGCAGCAAAAGAGAATTCTAGAGTTTGCGCCTGTAGGGCAGCATTGAGCAATAAAAACTTACGAATTACACAGAAATTTAATTTATACGATGACTGTGTGACTCCATACAGTCATCGTATATTTCTGTATATTTCTTCACAGTAGGTAGGTAACATAAGTACTTATCTACAATTGCATTTATATCCTTTTACAATTTACCTCTAGGAATCTATTTGTAACTGTAGCTTGTACCCTTTCCTGTTGCGGTTAATTATTGTACTATGCCTTTAAAGTTAGCGGATCGGATTAACGATTATACCAGTGCATAAAATATGAACAAAAACATAGATTTTTTTATATTTGTAATAATACTTACAGGAAAACCAATGTCACCTTTCTCACCACGCTCCATATCTGGTTTACTATCCTAATAAAAAGAAAGACCGTTTGTCAAAAAATGTAATTATTTCACTCGATGCAGTGCAATTGCAGCCCAACTTTCACAATACAGGAGGGCAAGATTAAACATGGGGCATTCATTGGTTGGTATAATTCAATACAAAGAGGGAATTGTCGATTTTCTAGACAACTGAAACATTTTCCAAAAGTATGTTGGTGTAGTCACTGTATTCACAGATTTTAATGGTATATTTTTATTCTATATTTTTATTCTATATCGTTTTAAATAGGCACTGCTATGTTTGCATAGAAACAATATCTAGGCACGCTTGCCTTTGGACCCGGCTGTCATTCATAGATCTATAACAGTTGTTACAGGTAGTGAAAAGCCCAAAAGCCTGACAACCAGTCTAATGTAAGCCATACACGCTACGGTCTACCGGAGAGGTTACCTATGCAGGTTTGCCTGCGCAGGTCAACCAGACGTCGGTAGCATATAAGGGGACGTTCCGGTGTACCGAAGCGGTCTTCAGTTCTTTTACAGGTACACCGTACAGTGTCACTCGAGAGAATTGGTTTTCGATTTTGCGCCGGTCGCCTGCACAGGCCTATTCGCACACGCGCACCGGTTCACCTACGCTGGCGTATCTGCACAGGAAGACCTCTCCTGTAGATCGTAGTCTGTATGACCGGCTTTACCATGGGGGTGTTTGTATACCCAGTAACTGGATTGTGGGGGTCAGATAGGCAGTCACTGCATCCGGTAAGACAGAAAGCTGATCCCAACAAAGGCTAGGCAGGTTGATTGCTCGCTTGTCGCCAATTTGTATTTGATACTAGCACTACACTGACACACTCCTCTTATTTAATAAACAAAATAAAAAATTTACTTACAATAGTCAAAGTGCAGGTAGCTGAAAAAAAAAACATTGAAAACTTATATTAGGAAGTTAGGCTAGAGGTTCAGAAGAAGAGTTCTTTGCTCTGTAAGATATCAACTTAACCTTCTGACTGCCACAGTCAAGTATAGTATAGATGACAAACAAAAATGTGCCAAGCACGCCACGGTACGACTAGGTACAGGCGCCAGCACATCAAGCTACCCGAAACTGTCAAATTTTCCCAATCAATAAATTGTGAACCTTAATCTTTAGCGATAAAGTTGAAAATCAATTAAAGAAATTTGACAGATTGTATTAGCTTGATGTGCTGGCGTCTGTACATGACAAACTGACTCCCGGCCAAGGGCACGTTTTTGATTTTTTAACGTGTGGCGGTCAAACGGTTAAACTTGAAATACGCCGAGATATCTACCCCTTCATTCATAAACGTTGCTTAAAGTTAAGTAGTGATAAGGGACTGTTTAATCGTACATTTTAGACGTTTAGACGTCACTTAACTTTAATCTTCGTTTATAAATAAACCCGTTAAAGTTTGGTCATATATTTTGAAACTACACATTACATGTCGCTTATTGTCCCTGACTGTTAGTTAGAGGAGTTCTTATAGAAGGTAAGTATATATAAGTAATAATAACTATTATATAAAATAATAATAATATTATTATATATATTATTTATATATAAGTACCTATATGTACCCACATTTTGCCAGTTATATTTGAGTCACATGCAATAGGAGGCAAGCCTAATTGCCATCGACCAAGCACCAATCTAAACTGCAGGCTTCTGAGATAAAAATTACAATACAATTCCAGATGGAAAAAACCAATAAAACATTGCCCGACCTGTAAATCGGACCCTTGAACTCGTGCTCAGCGGAAGTATTTGCAACCACTAGACCAATCCTCGTTGGTCATTCATCATCTACCTAACCTTTTTATTTTATTTTTTTCAGGATGGGAATTCATCAAATTACCCCTCCCGCTCTGGGTGAAGCGGAAGGGAGTGTCAGACTCTTACACCCACCGGTTTTCCTTCCTTAGCCCTTTATGTTCCAGGACAGCGGTAACCCTTTCGGACAATCCCGCTGACCCGCCAGGCTAACGGGCCCCTTCATCTGATGCTGACATCTCTTTAAGACGCGCGTGGAACACGTACGCGCCGTCCGGCACGGGCCTGGTCCTGATCGGACGGTGAGCTACCCATTACTCTCCCGTCCGCAGGCCCGCATCTACCTAACCTTATAGTGTTATAAGAATTTTCGTTGTAGATATAAATACATCCTATGCCTAGTTTATAATAAGGTTATGCAAAATATTGTATCGGCGTAGATACTGAAAATATATGTTTGGTAATTTAATTCACTGATTGTCCTATCTAACTAGTTCTTTCGTAGAGAGACGGCCTGAAAGACAGGTTTAAATAAACCTATTTTTGACTGTAATCTCATATTTGTCATACCATAGTTTATATCCAGAATAGCTTCCGCCCGCGGCTTCGACCGCGACGTATGTCGATAAAACTATCCTATGTCCTTCCCCGGGATGCAATCTATCTCTCTGCCAAATTTTATCGTTCCGTTCTGTGGTTTAGGCGTGAAAAGGTAACATACAGACAGACAGAGTTACTTTCGAATTTATAATATTAGTATGGATTATTGTAATCTTATTAAAGGCCTAGATTAATTATATACTACTGAACCATACCACCACTTTTTAGGGTTCCGTACCCAAAGGGTAAAAACGGAACCCTATTACTAAGACTTCGCTGTCTGTCTGTCTGTCTGTCACCAGGCTGTATCTCAAGAACCGCGATAGCTAGACAGTTGAAATTCACAAATTATGTATTTCTGTTGCCGCTATAACAACAAATAATAAAAACAAAATAAAATAAATATTTAAGGGGGGCTCCCATACAACAAACGCGATTTATTTGCTCTTTTTTGCTCGATATCAAAAATGGCAACAGGTAGGTACTTATCAAAATCCCTCCGTGCCTTGGAGGGACTCCCAAATATAGTTGGGAAAAGGCTATAGGCAAGGCACATGAATCATAGTAAACTCGATAAGAATAATATGCGACTCAGCTTTGCGTTGGGTCTTTTTTCACTAGTTGGTCCTGAGTTCCATTCCCAGGTCGAGCAAAGTGAGAACAGGTTTTTCCATCATCGAATGAATATTATTTCAAGTTAAACGAATATCAACTTTATTCGAATGGTAATTAAGTTGATTTCAGAGTGACTAGCACTATTGAAAAAATTATAATAACGTTTGAAGTTGTAGCATAAACTGAACTTCATTGTGTAGGATTTAAAGTTATTTTTCCATAAACTCATATTTTTGTTTACAGTTTTGGCAATAAAATCACGAAAGCAGTTTAGATGTTGGTTGGTTTCAGTTGTGAGTTCATTTAGGAGGACAATCTACCACAATGCCTGATATAGGAATAAGAATAGGATTGAGGAAAATATTGCATGTTGACGGGTAGGTAAACGACAATAACGGGAAAAGGTAATTAATACATTTTAGGTTTCCATTATAGGTACCAACTTCCTGAGCATCAGTATCCTGACTGTTCAGCATCCTTATAAGGTACCTTTTAGGTATTGGGACCACAATGTAACCACATGATCGCCATAATATAAATCAGTACCTAGATGATCCTACCAAGGGGTACCTATCGTATTACCCAGTAACTGGGTTGTAGAGGTCAGATAGGCATCGCTCCATATAAAATACTGGTATTCAGCTGCATCCGGTTTAACTGGAAGCCGACCCCAACATAGTTGGGAAAACGGTAGATGATTCTGGACCACCCGAAGTTAAAATTTTTCGCAGGATATAAAAAAAAAAATAGGTGTTCCATACATTTTGAACGCGTGAGTTTGGACTTTTGTATGCAACAGCTGGGTTGACGATGGTTCACGTCTACTTTCTGCAACAGGAATAATTCGAATTGAAGTGGCAGGTATTTTAGTAGGTAGGCAATTTTTATTATTTAATATTGAATTACCAGCAGCGCCCCGCGGTCTTACCCGCATAAGTGTCGATCCCGTAGGAATATCGAGGTAAAAACTATCTTATGCCCTTTCCCGGGACTCAATCTATATCTATACCAAATTTCATCTAAATCGGTGCTGCAGTTTAAGCGTGAAGAGGTAGCAGACGGACAGACTGACACACTTTCGCATTTATCATATTAGTATGGATTACGGATAGGCAACGTCCAGAATCGGGTACCTAATGGAGGTAGTAGATAGGTAGTAGATAGTCACAATTTTAGGGAAATAAGTATCGTCCAGTGTTATCGCCTCGATTTACGAGTTATAATTATATACCTAGGTCGTGTGTTCGAACCTAAGCAGTCACTTTGTGTATTTAATTTCATCACCACTACTCTTAATCTCCATCGAGGGTTAGAGAGGTTAAGAGCGTTTACGCCGTACGGCATTTCATACAAACTTTCAAGCCCTTGTTTTTCGAAATTAGTGAACCGATTTTAATGAAACTTCATACGTATAAGCAGGATACAAAGGTCTAAAAAGTTAGTAGAGAACATTTTCGAAATGTTTTATTTAAAAAAAGATAACTGGAAATCTCTGTTTCTATGGAAAATTTAAAATCGGTCTAATTTGGCTGTAACACTATTTTTCGAAAATGTTCTCTACTAACTTTTTAGACCTTTGTATCCTGCTTATGCGTACGAAGTTTCATTAAAAGCGGTTCATTCATTTCGGAAAATAAGGGCTTGAAAGTTTGTATGAAATGCCGTACGGCGTAAACGCTCTTAAAACGGTGAAAGAAAACATCGTGAGGAAACCGGCATGTCCTAGAACCAAAAATTCGAAGACATCCCAACTAGCAAAAAGTGGTTTTTATACTGTCCTAGAACCATCATCTATCGAGGACTATATGAGACTTATATCCACATATAAGTCGCGAAAAGGGCCCACTTTATAAGTCTACTTTTGCTTATAACGTATTTATATTAGACCGCTGAAATGCCATAAATACGCCTATATTGCTCCTGTAATTGAATTACGTCAATGCAAATACTCCTGTTAATCTTAATATAAGTAAGTTATAGTAAAAAATTCGATTAATACGCGCCTAGAAATGCTTCCTTAAGCTCATATATTGTGAACAGTCGAAGTGAGTGTATCGGACATTATTGTGCTCCGTAAAAATTTTTTTTAACATCTTGAGGGCAAGTAATAGATATATGAATCAGAATTTATTAATGTCAACGATAGTAGAAAAACAAAATGTTATTGTTGTCAAATTGTTAGTCTTATAACTATTCGTAGGGGAACATGAATTTTCTGTGAAATCTATCATGGTTTTGATTACAATTTTAAAGCGCCTCTTGAAATTTGATTATTTACATTTTAGTATTAATTAATATTAAATAATTATTATGAAGGCAGCAGACATTTTCTTAGTAAGCATTTCCAAGTGTGACATAGTGCTAAAATAAGTATTTTTAGCATTTCCAAGTGTGACATAGTACCAATATAAGTACATTGGTTCTATATTGGGTTATCTCAAAACCGAAGAAGATTCGCCATTGTCACCGATTACTGTACGGGTCGTTACAAGCATAAGTGGCTTCTTAAGAGGTTTAACCAGGATTGATTGAGATTACTTAGACAATAACACTACTGTGGAATGCCTATATAAATATGTCTAGGTTTAAAACGGCATACGATAAATCTAAAAAAATAAATATAGAGAACATTTTATCCTACCGAGTGCTGTTATAATCTTGGTGATTTATTATTTTTAAAACGTGGATATGAAATTCATTTAACAGTTACTTCTAAGCTTTTGTTAAACCAAACCAGATACATAAATGACTTACAGTAATTTAACTTTAATTTACTTATATTGGCCACAAAATATTAGCTTATATGAGGCTATAAGTAAAAATAACAAGAGTAATTGCTCCTCAGTGCATGTCTTCCTGGTACATGCTCTTACAGGAGTATAAAGATTTAAATGGCCCGCAGATGTTATCTTATAGGCGCATTTAAGTCTGACTTACCAGAGTAATTACTCTTGAGTGTAATTACTCTTATTTCATGCTTTTATAGGAGTCTTGATCCTATATTTGTCAGGAAATATGATCCTATATACAGATATAAGTACAAATTATAGGATACAACGTACTTGAGTAAAAACAGCATGTATTTATGCTGTTAAAAGCGTAGTAGCAACCACCAAAACCATCATCGGAGTTTTATAAGTCCACGTAGCATTATAAAATCGCATTCCAGGATTATTTTGCTAGTTGGGATGTGACATCTACCACCCCGCACTGGGCTCGCGTGGTAGATTAAGGCCCACTCCCTCTCACAAAGTGCAGTGGGAGCGTTATATACAGATTATGCTGTTATTAGTATGTATTTATTGATTCTACTTACCATACTTTGTGGTGCATGTCTTTTCGCCATCATCCGTTTTCTAAAAGTAAAATTAAAGTAAAATTCAAAAGTGGTAGAGTAGTATGAATTTGAATACCTCATAATATAAAGCTTATCTCATTTAGGGTTCCGTATAAAAACGGAACCCTATTACTAAGACTTCGCTGTCTGTCCGTCTGTCCGTCTGTCCGTCTGTCCGTCTATCCGTCTGTCCGTGGCAACAGGTAGGCACTTGAAATATTCACAAAATATTCAGTTGTATTTTAACTTTAATAATAAATAATAAAATAAAAATAAAATGAATATTTAAGGGGGGCTCCCATACAACAAACATGTTTTTTTCGGCGTTTTTGCCTTGTGGTACGGAACCCTTCGTGTGCGAGTCCGACTCGCACTTGGCCAGTTTTTATGATTTGGTTTATGATGTACAGGCGCCAGCACATCAAGCTACCCGAAACTGTAAAATTTTCCCAATCAACTTTGAACCTTATGCTTTAGCGATAAAGTTGAAATTCTATTAAAGAAATTTGACAGATTGTAGTAGCTTGATGTGCTGGCGTCTATACTAGCTGACCCGACAGGCGTTGTCCTGTTTTTGTTTCGAAAGACACGTGGCGCCATCTATTATCATAATACAGACATTGTTGTTTTCCTCGGGAACAGCACCTTTTTCGGGATGAAAGGTATCCTATGTCCGTTTCTGTACACCTGACAACGTATATGCAAAATTTCAGGATGCTTGGTTCAGTGGTTTAGGTGTGAAAAGGTAGCAAACAAACAAACTTACTTTCGCATTTATAATATTAATAGTTAGGATTACTTACAAGTGTCATTCCTTTAATGTTTGCTGAAACAAAATCAAAAACCGTAATTAATTATATGCTATTTTCTTGTAGAGAGATCAATACTTTATGCATAGATAATGGCGCCGATTCCCTTATTCATAAACTAAATAAAATTTAAGTTCAGTTCATCTCTTTCTTGTTCACAAACTAAACTAAATTTAAGTTCTGTGCATGATTTTCTTTCTATTTAATTAAGAAAAGGACAGAAGATAGTGCTGTCAAATTATTCAGCACCTGACGTAAATTGACGTAATTTTAGTAGCCAATTTTTTAATCTCGTCTGAACTTGTCTATGGAGTATCTTAATTTGACAGGACTAAACTAATATTTATCTTCTGTCCTTTTTTTAATGAAACAGAAAGAAAAACATGCACTGAACTTAAATTTAGTTTAGTTTGTGAACAAGGGAATCGGCGCCAATTGTTACACACATAAACTAAAGCCTTTTTCCCACGGGGATATGTAGACACTACAGCCGGTCGATTCTGTAAAAATCTCACCGTGAAAACTTAGGTGAAGTGAGTTCGTTTTTGCTAGGAATTGACACTATTGATAGCTCACTCCACGCTCACTTCACCTAAGTTTTCACGGTGAGATCTTTACAGAATAGCACCGCTGAACGCCAGCTACTACAATCCTCACATAACAATATCAAATCAAAAGTGATTTATTCAAATTAGGCTGAGAATCGAACGTAACATTTCCCTAAGCGCCCACCCTTTTTTTTTTTGGATGGGAAATCATCAAATGACTCCTCCCGCTCTGGGTGGAGCGGAAGGGAGTGTCAGACTCTTACTGACTAAAATCCACCCGTGTTCCTTCCTTAGCCCTTTATGTTCCGGGCCAGCGGTAACCCTTTCGGACAATCCCGCTGACCCGGCAGGCTTCGGCCCTAAGGGGCCCCTCCTCGATGCTGCAATCTCTTTGAGGCGCGCGTGGAACACGTACGCGCCGTCCGGCACGGGCCTGGTCCTGATCGGACGGTGAGCTACAAGCGCCCACCCTTCACCACTTCCTAGAGCTTTTGCTAGGAAGAAGCTTTTATAATAACAACTATCTTAATTGACACAAAATTAGTCTAAACTTTGGTTTTTACTCGACTGAGCCAGAAGGAGGGTTATGTTTTTCGAGTGTAGGTATGTATTATTTCTTTGGCACACTCGATCGATTTTAGCTTGAGAGGTGCCACTAGATTCGTCTTAATTGTAAGACGAATCTAGTGGCACCTCTGGTATATCAAAATTTAAAAAAAAACTAAAAAAATGACCGATTTTTGGCGCCATGTTGTCTTGAAAAAATTTTTTTCTCCTCAAAACCTACCGAGTGGGGTATCAAAAAGGGTTTTAAATGGCGATCACAAAAATATATTCAAGTTATATGGTTAAAAGTTAAAGTTAAAAACTAAAGTTAATAAAAAAACTGAAAACCTAAAAACAAGCCCATTTTATAAATTAAATAAACGTTGGAAGCAGGCGGGACCCATATCATTTTTATTATATTTTCAAATTCAAATGGGTCCCGCCTGCCTCCAACGTTTATTTATTTAAAATAGGCTTGTTTTTAGCTTTGCAGTTTTTTTAACTTCAGTTTTTTACTGCAGTCAGGTTTTGTATTTTTTTATATTACTTTTTAGATTTAGATTTTCATGATTGTCACAAATGTGTATTTACTACAAATAACATGTTTTTATCTTTTCTGCGTACCCCCATGGAAAGAAGGTGTGAGTTTACGTGTGTACGTATTAAACTACTATTATGTTTAGTTTGTTATACGACCTTTTTGGCTGACTGTATACCTACTAACTCAGGATTACAGTGTTTATTATTTAAAAAAAAGATTTTGTCACAATAGTTTACGTGTGACTTACCTAAGTAATTCATTATTGCACGGCGTGAAATTAGCGTCTGCGCGTAGCGAAGGTGCTAAACGCTGTGCTTATTAGACTTCTTAAGTCACACCTAACGTATACTATTTAAAAGCTCATGTGAACTAAACCCGCACTTAAGTCACGCTTTTCTGTGTGAAAATGGGCTACTTAAGGTGCCACTAGTCGATATTTTTTCCATACAAATTTCGGGAGAGTATTTACCCACTGTTTGAGATTGTGCACCGAAAGTTAAACATGATATCGTTTTGACTTATTATAAATTGTGTCTATACGGAAACAGAATAGTAAAATAAAAAACCATTAAAAGGTTATAAGCCAACAAAGGTTAACCCAAATGTAACTTTGGGTGTAAATTAGTAATAAAAGAACTGTAAAGTCTTCAAATCCAAGTCGATACCGACAAAGCTCATTTATTGAAAAGTTCAATAAAATTTATTTATAATTGATTTATGCAGTGGTTTTTTCATAAAACTCGATTTTCCAAAGCACTTTTCGAATGTTTTTACGCGCCTATCAGTTCGGAACGGTGTTTCTGTGCGTGAGAACGTTGTGCATGTAGAATAGCGTCTAACTGCTCATCACTGATACTAGCTCTCTCAGACACGAAGTCAGGTGAGACATCGTGCTTTTTGGCCATGACCACTAGTGAGTTCGAGCTCGCGACTAGTTTACTCTTAACTCACAGAAAATCGTGACTTTAGAGGAAATGCGGGTGGTCGTTTCTGAATGGAAACGCTCGCGCCTGGTTTCTTTCTGGTTAATTACCATAAAGCAATGTTTTTTTACAGAATAATAAATATTAACTACATGTCCCTATGTTTTGCTTTTCGATGATACATTATTTTTCTAAGCACTAGAACCCTAATAATTAATGCTGATTTAAACCGCTTTCAATAGAGGCCTAGTGTACAAATTTGACAACTAGTAATGAAAAAAGAAAAACATAAGGACACTGTATATTGGTCCAATAAACTGGTCCAATATTGGAGGAGGAAATAGGCGACAGCCAAATCTCGAATTACACTTTTTACTTAAGATTTTTCAAAAGTCTCCCCGACCGCATTTGTTCTTAAGACACTTTAGTGCGAGTTTGGGTCACAGAGCTGTAAATAAAATTATTAACTTAACAGTTACCTGATGCATTTTGAAATCCAAGAGTTACACAAAGAAAAAATACGATGAATTGGGACATTTTGACGTCCATTTTTGTAATCGCCACAGACATACTGACATGAATAGGGAATTATTGATTTGGGTTTTCCTTGTCAAATCTATAAATAACTGTAAAACCACACAAGCGACACGCCATAACTTAGTCATGTGGTACAAATTCTCTTAATATAGAAGAAACAGGTACCTACATAGGAGAATTGGAATTAAAATATATCAATATTTCGCCATATACCTACAAGGTGGAGACCAAAATGGTGACGTCAATACTATAATTAATTAAACTGCATTAGTAGGTATATAATACAGGATGGGTAAAAAATCGGGTCCGTGGCTTAGGCCCCCAGTGGTCGACGCACCTGTGGCCGACGCCCCCGATTCGATTTGTGCCTGACAGTACATTTGATCAAAAATTACTTTTCTGTGTGAAAAGTAATCGTATCGGGGGCGTCGGCCACAGGTGCGTCGACCACTGGGGGCCTAAGCCACGAACCCAAAAAATCGTGGACCAAACGAAACAGGGCGATAGTTGGATACCATTTGTAATAAATAAGCAGTTAGAGTAAAATGGGTGCCCTCATTTTAATCGTCATTAAATAGCAAGTTTTTTTTAATACAGGGTTATTTTTTGGTACCTAGTACATTTTTTTACAGTAAGGTTCTAAAGTTACAAATAATTTTTCGTGAGACTTAAAAGATATTGAAAAAAGTGCCAATACACATAAATCATCGGTACCCATTGTCATAAAAGCACTTTTGTAGTGATGATACTTTTTCTTTCTGCAAATAACATCAAGTATCGCCCTGTTTCGTTTGATCCCATTTGTTTTTCCCATTTCGGGATACGACTATGTCACTATAGGACTGTATCTCACATTGCCCATTTCGCGATACGACTATGTCACTATTGGACTGTAACCCACATTGCCCATTTCACGATACGACTATGTCACTATTGGACTGTAACTCACATTGCCCATTTCACGATACGACTATGTCACTATTGGACTGTAACTCACATTGCCATTTCACGATACGACTATGTCACTATTGGACTGTATCTCACATTGCCCATTTCACGATACGACTATGTCACTACTGGACTGTATCTCACATTGCCCATTTCGCGATACGACTAGCTCACTATTGGACTGTATCTCACATTGCCCATTTCACGATACGACTACGTCACTATTTGACTGTACCTCACATTGCCCATTTCACGATACGACTATGTCACTATTGGACTGTAACCCACATTGCCCATTTCACGATACGACTATGTCACTATTGGACTGTAACTCACATTGCCCATTTCACGATACGACTATGTCACTATTGGACTGTAACTCACATTGCCATTTCACGATACGACTATGTCACTATTGGACTGTATCTCACATTGCCCATTTCACGATACGACTATGTCACTATTGGACTGTATCTAACATTGCCCATTTCGCGATACGACTAGGTCACTATTGGACTGTATCTCACATTGCCCATTTCACGATACGACTATGTCACTATTGGTCTAATTTTTATATTGGTTTTTACTCTTTATAATACTATAATTTAATACAAACTCCTATCATATTGTTATTATTTTCCGCTTTAATTACTGGCCGCTTGAAACGGAAGTGTTCTTAATATGATTAAACATTATGTGTCATTCTTCCTCATGATTGTGTCACAGTTCATCACAGAGTACTTTTTGATAGACTGAAACAATTCATACATGCTATTATTGGTCTATTTTTACATTGGTTTTAGGTATACAGCGAGCAAAGGCTCTTGAACTAAAAGTCAATGAAGCTTAGTCTCACTAAGCCTATTTCGTTATTGAACTAAAACTCAATGAACCATATCTCACTAAACCTATCTCGTTATTGAACTAAAACGGAATTGACCTAAGTCATAATACGCCCACATCTTGTTTGGTCTAGGTATAACGAGACTTGGGCACATTGCATTATGGGTATACAGCGAGCAAAGGATACTTTTATTTTTTTTAACCTTTTGGTGTTATATTTTTGGAATCCTTTTATTTTGATAATCGAAAACAAAAATTGTACCTGGCAGGTATAAACTTTTCTTTAAATGGACGTATTTATGCAAAAGGGAACCAACCCACAAGTAGGTCAAAATTGAGTTAAGTATACAGAAACCTTTTAAAATGCACTTTCTATCGGCCCTGTAAAAATCATAGTTGTCTGATTACTCTTTCATATCAAAACAATATGTCGACAAGGATACCAACTCATATATTAGCAGTTTCCGAATAAAATAAAAAGACCCATGCTGTATGGTAATGTTAAAAACTGCAAATCTTTGTGGTTATATTGTTTGACAAAGAACCATGTCACATGGTTCCGCATAAAACATATTTATATGATTTAACAAAAGAGATCGGGGGTTGACTGGCCCGTTGGTCTAGTGGTTAGTGGCCCTGACTGCTATGCCGGAGGTCGTGGGTTCGATTCCCACCCAGGACAAATGTTTGTGTGATGAGCATGATCATTTGTTCTGTGTCTGGGTGTAATTTATCTATAATATGTATGTATTTAGAAATATATAAGTATGTTTATCAGTTGTCTAGTACCCATAACACAAGCTCTGCTTAGCTTGGGACTAGACGGCGTTGTGTGATAGTTGTCGAATATATTATTATTATTATATTTATCATGCGGTTTGGTTCCAGTTTGCATAATAAAATTGACGTTAGCCTAAGCTTTGACAAAGAACCATGTCACATGGTTCCACATAAAGCATATTTATTTTAATTTACAAAAGAGATCATGCAGTTTGGTTCCAATTTGCATAATAAAATTGCTAATAGTTTATGAGATTCATATCACATGGTTCCTTGGAAAGGGAACCAATCCACACAATGACAGTTTCGAGATAAGACGATTTTTAACAGAATGTTGTGAAGAAAGTAAACTGTTCGTAATATTATAATAGGATTACTTTGCAATATAGTGTAAGATGCTGCATTTTATGAATCTATGTGAAAAAAAAAGTTTTTTATGTAAAAAGTCTTTCTTAAAATAAATTGTCTCTTGTTCCTTGTTGCAAAAAACCTTATCCCTTATCCCTTATCCTTGGTTGGTTCTTTGTTAAAATGTATAAACATTTGAATATCATTGGTAAAAATAACAAAAACTCAAGTTTTTTAAGGAAATTTTATTGAAAAATCACTTAGATACCTAAATACTTATATATAATCGGCTCAACTGGCTCCAAATGGAGCGAGTTGAGAATCAATCAATCAATCATGTTTATTGTGGATCATAGGTACAGAAATAGATACAGGTGTTGATCAGCTATGTCCCGCTTTTTTGGGCTTACATGTTTAGCTTGAGAAAGCTAAGTACTAATTTTATTATTATTTTCACTCATCTGGTTCATCTACCTTGAAATCAGGTTGCCCTGAAAAACCTTCCAGATCATCATCAAGTCTCCCACAAGATTAATATAAAAGCCATGGGAGTCTTTAGGAATGAGGTGCAGAAGGCTCCTCAGGTCCTTTAACATAGCCTTAGGAACAGGCTTCCCGTTTGGCCAAAGAGGTTCCATTACCTCTTTAGTAAGAACAAAAGTTGGCCTACCGCGTATTTTTTTTTAATGTTAACCGTTTTATAATCGTCGGTCAAATTAGATTTCATAAAAATTGTGAAAATTTCCTCCTTTTTGAGCATTATTTGCCTTGTGTCAAGCCAAGACACTTTATGACCAGCCTCTCTAAAACATGCTTGATTATACAAGAGCCTACCTCTTGAGCACCGCGGCCTGCTTCACCTTCTACCTACACATTGCAATGAGCTTCATCATTGCTCCCGGTGTGAATACCTAAATTGTCTATCCAAAGTTGTCTTTGGGTAGAAGGTGAAGCAGGCCGCGGTGCTTAAGAGGAAGGCTGTTGTCTAATCAAGTATATTTTAGAGAGCATTGGGAGCAACGTGAAACGCCCAATCCTATGGAGTGATTCGTGCGATGAACAAAACCGTAATATAAAATTGTTTTTGATGCTAAAAGCTGTGCCTTATACAATTTGTAGAATCGGGACACACCTTTCTTCCCAACGACAATGTTTTCGGAAAAATTTAATCTTTCTTAAAAAAACAACATGTTATATACACACCTGATGATTACAATCATGTAACGTAACGTAATCAGCCTATAACGTTCCCACTGCTGGGACACAGGCCTCCTATCAGTGAGAGGGAGTGGGCTGTAATCCACCACGTGGGAGTGCGGCTTGTTAGATGTTGTGACATCTACCAAGCCGCACTGGGCCCGCGTGGTGGATTCACATGTCTTCGAATTTTTGGTACTGGGACACGGTTTCCTCACGATGTTTTCCTTCACCGTTTTGAAAGCAGTGGTGATGGAATAATTTACACGAAGTAAAGCACCTGTCTGGGACTTGTACTATTTATTCTGTGGTCTGGGTTCGAACCTACGACCTACAACTCGTAAGTCGCGGCTGTTACCACTGGGCCACCACTGCTCCCTATTCTTGTCTTCATTGAAGCTGGAAAAAAACATAAATAGGAAGAAAACTGTAGATGGTCTTAAAGTGTCTTGGCTTAACACAAAGGAAATAATGCTCAAAAAGGAGGAAATGTTCACAATTTTTATGAGGTCCAATTTGACCGAGGATTATATAAAACGTAAACATTTAAAAAAAATTACGCGGTAGGCCAACTTTTGTTCTTACAAGGGAGGTAATAGAACCTCTTTGGCCAAATGGGAAGCCTGTTCCTGGGACTAAGGTAAAAGGCCTGAAGAGCCTTCTGCACCTCATTCCTAAAGATTCCCTTGGCTTTTATATTAATCTTGTAGGAGACGATAGAATTGAGGATGATCTGGAAGGTTTTTCAGGGCAACCTGATTTCGAGGTAGATGAACCAGATGAGCGAAAATAATAAAATTAGTAGCTTTCACAAGCTGCAAATTTTGACCAATCTGGTTCCACAACTCGCTCTATCCGTTTCACTGTGGCGGCCATTTTTGCGCGCCAAAAGCTCTCTGTGCGCTATTTACGGTTGGAATTTCCGGAGTCGGCGCGTGTGATTAAAATGACGATATCTCTAAAGTTTTGTACGGGAGCTGCATAGAGTTAAGTCATTGGAATCGTTATGAAACAAGCTAACATTAAAAAGTATAACGCAGTGTAATGTATTATTCATTCCAATTAGAATCTAATTGGAATCGCGACTTTCGACTTTTTTTCCAGTTTATTGTACAAACCTCGTTATAATTAAAAAAATATACCATTATTTCAAAATATTAATATTTTAATTACGTAAGTATACATTATTTCATATTAATAAATAAAAAGAACACACCTCCCCATACATTTTTTTCACACCACGACCTTAACAAAAACGTGTTTCATTAAGGCGATCGGAGCGCACGGACAAAAAATAGGGTGAGTTTATACTTCAATTCCGAGAGCACTGTAAGGTTAATTTGCTTAGGTTATTAACTTATACTATAGTTTGGTACATATACTTATCACATACAGAGTTTCAGTTGTTAGAAGTGTTTAGTTTACGAGAAATCAAAACAATTAACCAAGCACTTGAAAATAAGCCTAAAAAGGTCAAGGGCAATCTTTGGATCACAGAGTAAATTCTGTTGCATTTATTTCAAATAAAAGTTCACATTCTACAATTAGATGATATTTACATATCGATAAGCACAATAAAAAGGCATGCTGCCTTACAAATACATTTCAGAAATCAACAATCAAAATAAAATATTTAAGGGTCATTCGAGGTCAAAAGTCAGCTGTTGATTGTTCGTTTATTTCTAATTTCAATGTTACGCAAATTCCTTACGGTAATTTTTTAATTAACTGCTTAGTAACAATAATACTAAACGTAAAAACATACGTAATAACAACAGTTTGATACCATTCGTATAATTATTATTGTAAAACCGGAGCCACGCGGCGGCCATGACACGCGCGCGCGTGCATACAATTTTTCGATGTTCGTTGAAATAAAAAATTTTGTGTTTAAATTCAATGTCTATGCATTAAAAACTCTAAAGTACGTACCCCTTCACGACGAAACGGTGTTTTTTTGTTGGTTTTCCCACTTAAACACTCACAAAACACATTTTCACAAATCACTACTGCTTACTGATAAACGTGCGCGGGGGCGCGTGAACGCGAGAGTACTGCAGCGTCTGTAGAATCGTCATTCATTCGTTTTAAATACTTGACAGAGATAATATAACTTTCTTGTTCTGTCTCCTACACTCTGTACAAGTTTGAGCGAGATCGGTATAGTTTTCAAGGAAATTTACGTCAAAACCTATGACAGTGACGTCCGCCCACTCGGCTCGTCGGTCACAGATGACCCCCCAAAGTGACATTGGGCCTTTGCGCATGGCGTCAACATCGCAAAGGCTATCTGGAGCGAGTTCAGCCGATTATGTAAGTATTTAGGTATCCAAGTAATTTTTCAATAAAAATTCCTTTAAAAACCTGAGTTTTTGTTATTTTAACCAATAATATTCATATGTTTATATATTGTAACAAGGAACCAACCCACATTTTAGGGTTTTTGCAACAAGGAACCAGAGATAATTTATTAAAAAAAAGACACTTTTCACATAAAAAAACTCTTTTTTTTTACATAGATTCATAAAATGCAGTATCTTACACAATACTGCAAAAAAAACCTGTTATAATTATGAACAGTTTACTTTCTTTACAACATTTTGTTAAGAATCGTTTTATCTCGAAACTGTCAATGTGTGGGTTGGTTCCCTTTTGCATAAGTACGTCCAAATAAGAAAGAGTATTTCAACAAAGCATTCACCTCATCAGCCCTAGTTCCTCGCGTCACCACAGGCAGCGTTTGTCGGAAATCACCGCTAAACAGAACTGTAACGCCACCCATCATTTGCTGGTTCCTGCGGATGTCCTGCAAAGTCCTGTTTACCGCCTCTACTGCTTTTCTGTTTGCCATAATGCATTCATCCCACACGATTAAACAGCAATCTTTAAGCACGCGCCCTTTGTCACAGTTGCGTGACACTCAACAAACAGGTGTTTCATTACTCTCTAAATCTATGGGAATCTTAAACATTGCGTGCGCTGTTTTGCCACCAGGAAGCAGTGTTGCGGCGATTCCTGACGATGCTACTGCAATGGCAATCTTGTCTTGCCTCCTGACCTCTGGGAGAATGCCAGCGGTGACAAATATTCTCCCTGTTCCACCAGGAGCATCCAAGAAAAACATTTACCTTGGCCGAGCCGAGTCAAGGATGGTGTCGAAAATTTGCTTTTGCTCTGAGGTAAAATTAGAGACATGGTCATTGACGACGGTGACGATGCTACTGCAATGGCACTCTTGTCTTGCCTCCTGACCTCTGCGAGAATGCCAGCGGTGACAAATATTCTCTCTGTTCCACCAGGAGCATCCAAGAAAAACATTTACCTTGGCCGAGCCGAGTCAAGGATGGTGTCGAAAATTTGCTTTTGCTCTGAGGTAAACTTAGAGACATGGTCATTGACGACGGTACTCATAGCTCTTGGACCATAATTTATTTCAGAGTTGTACTCTCTGTTTCCAAGCTCTTGTACATCCAGATGTTGTGGAGTCGGTAGCCCATAATCCACCAGAGAACTGCCGCAGATCGAAATGACCATATCTTGAAGTGAACTAAGGCAACTGTTTAGAACGCGCTCATCAGTTGCCTCAGTATTATCTTCAGTAGTGCGTCTCAGACCTCTTAGGAAGTCTTCGGACAGAAGATGCCGATATTTCCCCCACAACAAAAGCGAATTTGCAATACCGCAGAACACCAACATGACGACAAACAGATATCGCAAACGACTGAGATTGTCACTAATGCTGGCCTCCTCAAGTGCGTTGTCCCAGTGCTAATCACCGTCGAGAAGGTGGCATACTACGCAAGCAGCGCGGTATGTGGAATACTCAATGTCATCGACTGTCCTTAGAAACGCAAATGATGTTGGGCTGTGCACTGTGTGCAGTAACATTCGCAAATAATAGCACTCGCCATTATTTGGGTGCACAGTGTAAACCCGTCCCAATGCGGTATCCTTAAAAATTCCCGGAAACCCGTCCACGGCGTGTCCGCATCGACGTCGATTAAATACACCTCTTTGCTTGTCGTACGTGTAGTACGAAGGCACCTCATCATAGGTGAGTGATCTAGCAAAGTTGTCCCCTTCACAGAGTCTGGAAAAGGCCAATTTCAGTCTATCAAAAAGTACTCTGTGAAGGCTAACAGGAAAATTAAACACATCAACCAACACAGACAACAAAGGTAACCCCCGTTTTTATAGCATGAGAGCGGCACATCGGCACCTATAACATCACTTTTTCGGAAAAAACCATAGCGCGATCTAACTCGACGCCAACGCCATCCATCTAGTTAGAAAACGGAAACTACATAAATTATTGACCCAAATTAATTATATTATGGACCAGTTATGAATAAAACTAAATTGTCGTTAATTTAACAGACAACTACATTAGTTTTGCATAACAAAAAATATGGTAACAGCAGCAAGGATCAAAACTAAGAATTACATACTTAAATTAATTACCTACAACAAATGTGCTTGGTAAGATATAGCTTAGAACCAAAAGTTTGACTTGAATTTATGATAGTGTAGCTTGTCAAAGTCAAAGTCAAAACATTTATTTCAAGTAGGCACTTAAAAGGCACTTTTGAACGTCAAAAATTACGAAAAAATAGAATTGATTCTAGTCGCCCATTCCAAAAGGTAGTTTTCGTATGGAGAAGAATGGGCAAGAAACTCCACCGTTACTCTTTTAAAATGTTTTACAATATTTTGTATACGTTAATTATATAATATGTGAAGACGATGCACCTAAAATAAGATAAAATTACTATACCAAAATAGGTATAAGAATTAAAAATGAAAACATGACATAAATTAATTATCTAATAGATACATGGTGCTCACATATTTACAAACATGGTAAAAATAAACGATTTTCATTTAAATAAAAAATTACAAGTAATAAGTCAGTGTGTGAGTTTAAGTAGTTACAGAATATAAATCAACGTCAAAAAAAAGAAGAAAGAATCAATTTTACAATTAAATTAGCAACCACTTTGATTTTGTCTAGACTCTAGATTGTCCTATGGAGCAGGACCAGCATGTTTCCAAGCGTTCTTATCTTGGATATAATCTTCTAATTTATAGTATGCTTGTTTACAAAGTGTACGTTTAATGTGAGTTTTAAATTTTCTTTCATTTAATTGCAATATATCACAAGGTATTTTATTGTAACATTTAACACAGTACCCCATAAAAGATGTATTTACTTTGGCTAATCTAAAAAATGGTTGATGTATTTTATCTTTATTTCTAGTATTAAAATTATGTCTATCGCTTATTTTATTAAAAAGTTGTAGATTTTTTCTTACATACATAATATTTTCATAAATAAATTGGCAAGGTACCGTCATAATATTAATCTTTTTAAAAAGTTCCCTGAGAGATTCGCGGCGACGTAGATTATAAATGGCTCTGACAGCTCTCTTTTGCAAAATAAAGATGGATTCAATGTCAGCAGCTCGACCCCATAGTAAAATGCCGTACGACATTAAGCTGTGAAAGTAGCTGTAACGGACGCCGATCGTGTTATGCGAATATGTACATAAGTTGTAATTAAGACTGGGACATACAGTGAATTAACTAAGAAAGTGTTATGTTAAGATCTCTAGAATGTAAGACGGATGATTCGCGCTCTTTACGCTTGGTGGCGCCACTGGCGCGATTAGGTTAAGTGGTGCCAAACGTTACCGTAAGGAGGACCGTCACCGATTTTTGATAATTTTAGGGTCTAGAATAAGGGTTTTTATACCAATTTTTTGTAAATAAGCTAGAATAAGTGTTTATCTATGTTAGGAAAATAAGAGCACCATTGTAAGGGCTTAACTTCGGAAAATTGCCCCCACGAAATCGCACTAGTGACGTGTGCGCACCTGACGCGCTCTGATTGGTCAAAAAGGACGCGCTCTGATTGGTCGAGAAAAATCAGATTGGTGCCGTGTGCAAAATGTACGCGTTTTGATTGGTCAGAGGCGTCTATAAAAGACGGGGCAAATTTCTGAAGCGGCAGTCCAGTCCAGATCCAGCTCTGAATCGGAAACCAGTTCTCAAGAGAATAAAGGAAGATACTCTACGAAGGCTTTCATTTCATCACCCACGTCTACGTGTACGACAAACTAATACAGTCCACAACAGTTCTGGTCCTTCGCATCCGGATTTAAAGGAACACTCAAGATGGTGATCACAAGGAGCCAAGGAGATACAGCGGAAGTTGAAGAACAACGACGCGTCCAACTACAACAGGAAGCGCGACTCAGAGAAGCCCAGCTGATTGAACGAGAACGCCTGAGAAGACTCTCGCTGGACCCGCCAGCATCGCCGCTTTCGAAGCCGACGGACAACAGCACAGCGGGGCCCTCTAGACTTCCACCGACAACAGCTACGGTTCAAGGAAGAAGATCACCGACCCAATCGGTTAGATCAACCACAAGTGTCAATACACGACTACGGGTAGCTGAACTGGAGGCAGCAGAGAAGCTGGCTACCATAAGAAGAAGGGAATTAGAGCTGGAAGCCGACCTAGTCAAGAAGCGGTTAGCCGTCGAAGTATCGGTCATCCACGATGAGGAAAGCGTGCATGAAGAAGAACCTACCCTCCCTCGTGAACCACATCAGAAGGTGGACGAATGGCTGAGGACGAACCCCCTTGGCACACGGGGGGAGGAAGGAACACGTGAAGAACCAAGGCAGACACGGTTCGAAATCCCACGAGGAAGATCGCCGACGCCGACGAGGAAAAGGAACAGTATCGAGTACCTGGCAGCCACGTTAGAAAAAATGGCCGGACCCAGGCCCCGATACACCGATCTACCGACGTTCTCCGGAGCGGCAAACGAATGGCTACCGTTCAAAGCAGCAGTACAGGACTCGACCCGCATGTACCAGATCTCGGCAGCAGAGAACATTCAGCGGCTAAGGAGCTGTCTCAAAGGGGAAGCAAGAGACGCCGTGGCCGCCCTCCTGCATACGGCGACCGATCCAGACGTCGTGATGAAGACACTTGAACAGTGCTTCGGGAGGCCGGAAGTGATCATTGACAAAGCTATGGAAGATCTCAAGAAGCTACCAAAACCAGGTGCATCGGCGGCCGAACTGAACAGTTTTGCCATCAAGCTGCAGAACATTATCTGCGTGTTGAAAACGATCGACCGAAGAGGTTACCTGTTCAACCCCTTGATGACGAGAGAAGTGTTGGACAAGCTGAGCCCGCACCTACGATCCAGATGGTGCGACTACGCCTACGAACACGAAGGGACAGCGGACCCGGAGATTGTGGTCATGTCTCACTTTCTGATGCGAGAAGCGGACAGGGCGCTGCGTTACACGTACACCCCGTCCACAGGCGTCGTGACTCAGAAAAAGGAGACTCGCCCTGCCGTGACACTCAAGAAAAAGGCGAGCGTGTTCAATACTACGGAGGAAACCGAAGAAGGAATGAACAAGTGCCCCAAGTGCGAACAAGCCCACACCCTGACACGGTGCCCCGAGTACAAGGCACTCACAGTGGACGACCGCTGGAAGTTTGTGAAGGAGAAGAAGTTGTGTTTCAAATGCGCTCAGAAACCACATAGGCGCATGAACTGTAGAGCAAAGCCATGTGGCGTGGACCAGTGTAGCCGTCCGCATCATGCGACCCTGCATCAAGAACGAGGAGTAAGGGCGGAAGACTCAAAGCCACTAAAAGAAGAAGCGGTTCTGTCGGTAGCAACACGTCCAGCTGCCGGACCACGAACAGTCCTGTTGAAGATGTGCCCGATCGTCGTTTCCGGCCCACGGGGGGAGGCGAACACATACGCCCTCCTGGATGAAGGGGCCACGATCACCCTCATCGACAAGCAGCTGGCGGAAAGCATCGGGGCAGAAGGACCGTCGCAACCACTTCACCTGAGTGGGGTCAACATGACGCAACAAGAAACGGACAGTCAGCTGGTGAACATCCAAATCAGAGGGCTGAAGAGCGACGAAAGCTACAAGGTCAGAGCGAGGACCATGAAAAACCTTCAACTTCACCGGCAGTCTATTCCAGAGACTCTGTTGGACTGCAAGCACCTAAGGAGCCTGGCACCAGAAGAGGTGTGCTACGAAAAAGCGCGCCCAGGGCTACTAGTGGGAACAGATCATTGGGAGTGTATAGTGTCCCGTGAACTCCGCATCGGCGGCCCTGATCAACCGGCCGCATCAAGGACACAACTAGGATGGGTGGTGCACGGAACCGCGCCACGTAACACCATCTACCAAGAAGGAAACGTGCTGCACGTTTACGAGCCCGACCGAACGACGGGAACGAGCAGCCAGGAACTTCACGACTTAGTCGAAGGCCACTTTAAGATTGACGCGCTCGGCATACAGGGAAAGCCGAGAGTCAAGGAAACGGATCAACGGGCCATCGACATAGTCAGAAGAACCACGAAGAAGATCGACACCGGGTACGAAGTGGGACTACCGTGGCGGCGGGACGACGTCACTATGCCAGCAAGCTATAGTCAAGCACTGCGCCGGCTGAAGAAGATCGAGCAGAAGATGGACGCAGATCCAAAGTTCGCGACCGAGTACTCCAAACAGATCGACAACTTATTGGACAAGGGATACGCGACACTGTGCGACGGGTCAGAAGAAAGAAGCGCCATCTGCTGGTACCTGCCTCACTTCGCCGTGCAGAACCCGAATAAACCCGGAAAACATAGACTAGTATTCGACGCTGCTGCAAAAAGTAACGGCGTGTGCTTGAACGACGAACTGCTAGAAGGACCCGACCTACTGCTGTCGCTGCCAGGAATCCTCTTCCGATTCCGAGAGAAGGCGGTGGCGATTACAGCAGACGTGCAGGAGATGTTCCTGAGGATCAGGATAAGGCCGGAGGACCAACCAGCGCAGCAGTTCCTGTGGAGAGGTAACGAACGAGAAGAACCTCCAAAGAAGTACAAGATGACCAGCATGATCTTCGGCGCAGCGAGCTCCCCGTACATGGCCCACTATGTCCGCAATTACAACGCAGACGTATACGGGCAGGAGTATCCACGCGCATTAGAAGCCATCAAAGAGAGCCATTATATGGACGATCTCGTAGCCAGCTACGAAACCGCGGAAGAAGCATGGAAGGCGGTCGAAGAAACAAGAAGGGTACACGCACACGCGGGATTCACGTTGCGTGGATGGAGCTCCAGCGACAAGAAGGTCCTACGGGACGTACCTCCGGAGCTACACGCCACCTCTCCCACACAACTGGGGGGAGAACAGCCTGAAAACAAGATCTTGGGGATGTATTGGAACGCGGAACGAGACGAGTTGGGATTCAACACGTCGATGAATCGAGTTCCAGCTGAAGTACGAGCAAGGACCCGCGCGCCGACCAAGCGCGAAGCCCTCAGCGCCGTAATGTCCATTTACGACCCGCTGGGATTACTGAGCCATTACACCATACGAGCGAAGATTATACTGCAGAGTTTGTGGCGCCTCCACATAACGTGGGACGAACAGATTCCGGACGATGAAAACGAGCTGTTCGCGTCCTGGATCGCCCGACTCGCCGAGCTCACTCAACTCCGATTACCGAGATGCTACCTGACGAAGAAATACGAGCGCCTCGAGCTACACATCCTGTGCGACGCCAGTGAACAAGCCTATGCGACCGTAGCCTACTGGAGAGTGAAGTACGTCGACGGGAGCCTGAACGTCGTGTTGGTAGCCGCCAAGGCCAAGGTAGCGCCTCGTCGAGTCCAAACGATACCACGTTTGGAACTGCAAGCTGCGGTCATTGGAGCAAGATTGGCTGACGCAATAAGAAGAGAGCATCGAGTTGACATCGGCCAGACAACCTACTGGACCGATTCATCTACCGTGGTGCATTGGATTCACCACGATATGCGACGGTACACACCATTCGTCGCACACCGGCTGGGAGAGATCGCGGAGCTGACGAAGAAAGAAGAATGGCGTTGGCTACCCACCGCTTGCAACGTAGCCGACGACGCCACGCGTCTCATCGACACACCCATCAGTACAGAGGACCGATGGTTCCAGGGACCGGATTTCCTGTACATGCCAGAAGAACAGTGGCCCACGGCGGCGACAAACGAGCCAGAGGATGAAGAGGTCCTCCACATCAGTGAGAAGACAGAACGAGACAGCTGGCTACCGAACCCAGCCCGCTTCTCGAAATACGAAGTCTTAGTGAGGGCTACCGCTCGAGCAATCGCCTTCACCGACATCTGCAGACGAAGAGCAGCCGGAATGGAGCATCGCCACATCCAGCGCGCCGAGGCCGAACTAATACGGCAAGCTCAAGAAGATAGCTTCGGAGAAGAGTTAAAGAAAATACGGTCCGCTCGTCCACTGACGAAGACGAGTCGGCTGTACCGGCTGGATCCAGTGCTGGAAGACGATATCCTGAAGGTGCGGGGCCGGATCGAGGCCTCTTCCGCACCAGCCGAAACAAAGCGGCCGATCATCTTGGATGGCCGCCATCAACTGACCAAGCTTCTCGTGTTGCGAGAACACTGCGCTGCGGGTCACGCCAATAGAGAACGTGTAACAAACGACATACGACAGCGGTACTGGGTTATCCACTTACGACCCACGGTACGCGCTGTAGAGAAGAACTGCGCCTTCTGCAAGAGGCGGCGAGCAACGCCGCAGCCTCCAGCTACGGGAGACCTGCCACGCGCCCGCCTGGACCCCTTCCATCGCCCGTTCACCAACTGCGGGGTGGACTACTTCGGGCCGATGATGGTCAAGGTGGGGCGTCGTCGAGAGAAGAGGTGGGGCGCACTCTTTACGTGCCTTACCTCCCGCGCCGTGCACATCGAGCTCGTCACGTCACTCTCCACCGATTCAGCAATCATGGCACTGAGGCGAATGGCTGCGCGCAGGGGCTGGCCAAGAATTATGTACTCCGACAACGCGACTAACTTCCGAGGGGCTGACCAAGAACTTCGCAACGCCTACACCGAGTGGATGCCTGCATTACGGGACGAAGGGTTACTGCACCGAATGGAGTGGCGCTTCATACCCCCTGGCGCGCCCAATCAAGGCGGCGCGTGGGAGCGAATGGTGCGCTCCGTGAAGACGGCACTGAGCATCACCCTACGAGAGAAGGCACCGACAGAAGAAGTCCTGAGAACTCTACTCACTGAAGCCGAGTTCTGCATCAACGCGAGACCGCTGACCCACGTCAGTGTAAACCCCAACGACCCCGAGGCCTTGACCCCAAACCACTTCTTGTTAGGGTCATCGGACGGAATGCCAACGACGGGACCCTGCGACGAGGCCGATAGAAGAACCTGGCGAGCTAGTCAGGCACTCGCCGACCACTTCTGGCGACGATGGCTACGCGAGTACCTCCCGACCCTGGTACCTCGCGGCGAGCCGCAGAACAACGTGCGACCAATGGAGGTTGGCGACGTAGTCCTAGTGGTCGACAGTACACTGCCCCGGAACACCTGGCCGATGGGAGTCGTCGAGCGCACGCATCGCGGTCCGGACGGCGGCATCAGAATCGTCGAAGTGCGCACCAGAACCGGCACCTTTCGGCGCCCCGTGAACAAGCTCGTCGTCCTGACAAAGGAGAAGGAGGCTACGCGAGCTGCGCCGGGGGGAGAGCTGTAACGGACGCCGATCGTGTTATGCGAATATGTACATAAGTTGTAATTAAGACTGGGACATACAGTGAATTAACTAAGAAAGTGTTATGTTAAGATCTCTAGAATGTAAGACGGATGATTCGCGCTCTTTACGCTTGGTGGCGCCACTGGCGCGATTAGGTTAAGTGGTGCCAAACGTTACCGTAAGGAGGACCGTCACCGATTTTTGATAATTTTAGGGTCTAGAATAAGGGTTTTTATACCAATTTTTTGTAAATAAGCTAGAATAAGTGTTTATCTATGTTAGGAAAATAAGAGCACCATTGTAAGGGCTTAACTTCGGAAAATTGCCCCCACGAAATCGCACTAGTGACGTGTGCGCACCTGACGCGCTCTGATTGGTCAAAAAGGACGCGCTCTGATTGGTCGAGAAAAATCAGATTGGTGCCGTGTGCAAAATGTACGCGTTTTGATTGGTCAGAGGCGTCTATAAAAGACGGGGCAAATTTCTGAAGCGGCAGTCCAGTCCAGATCCAGCTCTGAATCGGAAACCAGTTCTCAAGAGAATAAAGGAAGATACTCTACGAAGGCTTTCATTTCATCACCCACGTCTACGTGTACGACAAACTAATACAGTCCACAACAGTAGCTAAAATAGACTAAACGCGCGGTTTCTACATCAGTTAATTGTCTAATCTTTCTAACAGCATAAGCGGCCGAGCTAAGCCGCCCCGCAAGAGATGTTATGTGAGGTCCCCATTGTAATTTCTCGTCTAGCGTGATTCCCAGAAAAACAGTTCGATCAACAAATTCCAGTTTTTCTCCATTAAGTATGATGTCACATTCGCTACTTCTAACATTAGGTAATTTAAATCTAATGCATTTGGTTTTCTTTTCATTCAGTATCAAATTATTTACCGTGAACCAATCTTGGACCTGAAGAATAGAGTTATTCACATCGTCAAGATTTTGTGCCCGTCTGTCTATCTTAAAGATCAATGATGTATCATCTGCAAATAACACCATCTTCGGTTGATTTTGAAGTAAGTAAGTAAGTTGTTGTACCGCCAATCAATCTGTTTAGTGATATTGGTGAAACTCTCCATACAATTAGATATAACATGTGAAGTTCTCAGATTTCATAACAGTATCGTTCCTAATACACATAAAAAATGCAAAATCTAAAAAAAAAGAATTTTACAATTTTTTTAAACAATATTATGGGATTTGAACTCGCACCATTTAGTACGGTAAACGGTCGCCTGACCTTACCGCTAAATTCCCCGTTGACATATTGTTGAAATAGCTGTTCCCTTACAATTTATAATATTACTGCCCCGCTCCTTTATAAAAATAGCGTGATTATTATGTTCCCAGAGTTAAAGTTTTATTTTTAACTAAATAAATAAATAAACATGTCATTTTTTGCATTCAATTATTTTGTGCATTCAATTACGAACAAACACATTTTATAATCAATATTGCTTACCTCCCATAACATACGGCGTGATAATATGTAGCCTAAAGCCTTCCTTGGTTTACTAAGAACATTTTTGCTGAATTTCAATTCAATCTATCCAGTATCCAGCATTCAGAGGATGTATGCAAGAGGTTAAGCAAGTCAGCGTACGTACTCTATAACCTGGCAAAAAAAGTAAGCATTCGCACAGTGCTGGAAGCTTATCATGGTATAGTTGCGTCAGTTTTGAGATTCGGAGTTATATTCTGGGGGAACTGTACTGAGAGGGAGAGGATATTCAAAGCCCAAAAACGTTGTTTGAGATCAATGACCAGTCTTAAAAATACCGACAGTTGTGCACCTGTGTTCAAGTCTCTAAAATTACTCACCTTTCCGTCTTTGTATATACTTGAAGTTGCAATATTTGTTAGAACAAACATACACCTATTTACCCTAATGGACGATATTAGAAAACGTCCGGGATCTGTTAGATCACAATACAAAAATCTAATGTTTACAGGTAGGCACAAAACAGCATTATTAAGAAAAAGCTTACTATCAATGGGACCCGTTATCTATAATAAAATACCTCATGCCTACAAAGAAGAATCAATAAGTATATTTAAAAAGAGGCTAACATCCTTACTAACAGATAAATGTTACTATTCTATACAAGATTTTTTGAATGATAAGAATTTATAATGTTACATGAATTTATTATTTTTATTTTAAATTTCATTCATATATCTACCTTGTTTATTGTTATTATTGATATTGCTGTTAATGAAAGAAAATAATCAATTTAATCAATCATTTGTAAAATATAGAATTAAGATCGTTGTTTTTTTGATGTTTAGTTTATGTGGGAAGGCTGTAGATCCACTTTACTAATACTGTTTTTCTTTTTCTTTATATTATGGTTGTTTATTTGAGGAATTAATATAAATACTTTTTTTTTTTTTACTTTTGCATGCCGTAAGGTAGAGTGTGTTGGAACCGTTTTTAGAATGTTCACATCTTATTTTGTACCCACATTCTTTGCAAAATAAATTATTTCTTTCTTTCTTTCTTAGTTTTTGTGTGAAGCTGTACCATACACACAGACAAACAGACAAAAATTCTAAAAATTCACTTTTTGTCATCAGTTACGTTTTTCTAACAAAAGCCACTTATTTTTTCTCGAAAATTCACAATGTACAGTTTTTCTTTCGTTACTGTTTTATTATATGTATAGATTATCATTTAATAATAATGAATTATTATTAATTATATATTTTTTTTACGAAAGTATTTATTTTTGTTAAGGTTGATAAAACTGGCCAAGTGCGAGTCGGACTCGCACACGAAGGGTTCCGTACCACAAGGCAAAAACGCCAAAAAACATGTTTGTTGTATGGGAGGGCCCCTTAAATATTTACTTTATTTTAATTTTATTATTTATTAATAAAGTTAAAATACAACTGAGTATTTTGTGAATATTTCAAGTGTCTACCTGTTGCCATTTTTGATATCGAGCAAGAAAGGACAAAAAAATCGCGTTTGTTGTATGGGAGCCCCCTTAAATATTTAATTTATTTTGTTTTTAGTATTTGTTGTTATAGCGGCAACAGAAATACATAATTTGTGAAAATTTCAACTGTCTAGCTATCGCGGTTCTTGAGATACAGCCTGGTGACAGACAGACGGACAGACGGACAGACGGACAGACGGACAGACGGACAGACGGACAGACGGCCAGACGGACAGACGGACAGACAGCGAAGTCTTAGTAATAGGGTTCCGTTTTTACCCTTTGGGTACGGAACCCTAAAAACCAGCGAATGCTCGTTGTTCTTTTACAAGAGAATGCTCTAGTTTATTATCACCCTTACTAACGCCTTCTTACCGCTCGTAACGCCCTCTGGTGCCAATTTACAAGAAACTTCCGCTGGCGATTCCTTAGTCCCAAATTCTTTGTCTGCTTCATTATTATCCAAAGCTGTAAATAATAATAAAAAAATAGGAATTTGTTGATTCGCGTGCCCTCTAGTCGACAATAGTTTAACGAGCCAAAGACAGATGGCAGTGTTTTCAATACAACAACATTGCTACTTCGCCTGGCCGAAGTTGGTAGCGGACTAACTTAATTTGAGTTTAAAATACTAGGTGGCGCTGACGACACGATACTTTGATAACGCCGCGCGCCGTAAAAAATATACTTTTTTTCTCGTATTGGCTCATAATCGGATGTTTATTATATTGGTTATTGTTAGTTTAAAAATTTTGTTTCGGCAAATTTGCTGAGGTTTAGACCCTCCCTTCATAAAATAATACCTACTCACTATCTTCAGGCAAACTAGCAGCGCGAATCCCTAATCTTCCAGGCATTCCAGGAGGTCCCCGCTAACCCGGGGGCACAGCTGATCCCACACGCCCCTAAAGAAGTTGCACAAAATAGCTCAGTATGGAACAATCATTACTTATTGGAAAAAAATAACAGAGGAGACAAAAATCAGAAAGGTGTAAGTAGTTATATTTAAGGGTATGGGCAGATGGTGGGTGTATGTAGCTACATACCATCAAATTGATGGGACGAACATCGTAATCGCGATAAAAGTATCAACTGTCCCATTCAAAACTTCAATGCCTATTCGACCCAAATGTATGGAATAGCTGATATTTTTTTCGTTGTCCCATGGAGAAAATTGTTCAGTATGATGGTCTGTACGACAGCTATAAATATCACACCTGAAGGCGAATTCTCGTAATTTAAAACTTTCAAAATCTATTCGCAGTCTCATCTCAGCGACAACCATTAATGTCAAAAACTTGTCAAAATGTAGGGAAATTAGAGGTATTTTTGACAGATTGAGACTGAGATCAGACTATGAACGTTCTTAAAATTACGAGAATTGCCCCTCTGATGTCATGCTGTTTAAAAAAAAAAAAATTGCTGTGCGTTCGATTGGTAAGCGTGTTAGGTACAGACGCCAGCACATCAAGCTACTACAATCTGTCAAATTTCTTTAATAGATTTTCAACATTATCGCCAAAGCATAAGGTTCAAGGTTGATTGGGAAAATTTGACGGGTTTCGGGTAGCTTGATGTGCTGACGTCTGTACTTGAGCTGGACTGATTGTTTTTTTTAATGTTCCTAATATTACGAAGGTCCCAAGGTGATAAGGTTTTAGGAAAAGCAACAAAATGTACACAAATCAAATTTGCGGAAAAACTGCCATTTCACCATCCAATCTCTAGTTTGATGGAATATTTGCAACAGCACCCTCTGTTATTGTGTAGTAGAGTTACTGTCTCCTTAGCCAGTCTCATAGATGAGAGGTTTTATCAAAACTCTGCAGCCGTTGTAAGTTGTATGCCGACAAGTACATTTTTAGGACAATAGGTAGCGCTATCTTACAATAGAATTGTAATAGTGTTAATTGTTTTTAATTATTACGAGCAATATTAAAAATATTACTTACGCAGTAGAAATAGTAGATTAATTATGCCTACTACATTACCAAATGATTTTATCCTAATGTCAAAATTTCCGTGAAAAAAGTCTTTATTTTGGTCTGCCGAGACTTTCGGAAAATACAGGCGTAGGGGAGAGTAGCCCAAAACGGGTACGCTAAGGTTGATGATAAATAAAAACAATTTATAGATACAAATTGAACATTTATTTGTACATTTTGAAATATTTAGTTATCAAGGACTATAAAATAAATAACATATTTAGTAGTTTTGTACATTAAGATAAAAAAAATAACAAGAATCTTTACCATTCGAATTACCCGTTTTGCCCGTAGGGGGGGCCTAAAGCAGGTAGGGCTTTTGGGCAAAGCGGGTAGGGACTGAATTGCATGAGATCAACGTCAATCAATGACTAGAACTGTTTCATAACAATCATAACTCAGATGGAGCTCCACCAGGATCATCAGCTACTTACAGTGATAATGGTTGGATCAATGGACCAGTATTCTTGGAATGGTTGCGGCACTTTGTAGACAACATAATGAGTTGGCAACGTAAACAGATTATCCATATGAAATAGATATTCAACTAGCTCTAATTCTTGAGCTGCTGTAAAAACTGTTGTGAATCTTCCTCTTTTTTTGACATCCTTTCTTTACATGTATCTGTAAAGTCGAAAGGTTGATGCCATATTTTTTTGCTGCACCATTGACGGAAGTTTTGAGAGTTTCTTCTATCTCAAGCTTCATAACTCCCTCATCCCACGATGCATTTGCAGTCTTTCTTTTGTATTTATTAACCATCTGCAAAAACAAAAGAACTAATAAGCAGTCAATGATATACAGGGCAAATCGAGTATGGGCAAAACGGGCACCCGCTTTACCCCTACCCTTTTTGCCCACAAGCATGTATTTTTTTCAATCGACTCATATCCTTAAAACCGAAATAATAAACGCCAACCTATTACACAAATAAAACGTCTATTTATTGTAAAATAATAACAAAAAACTGGTAAGAACATATTGTAAACCATTTTCGAGTATTCAAAAGTAATGTAACTCAATTTTTTTTAGTGGAAATAGCAAAAAACTTCTTTCTTATCTTACCGTGAACTCGTGTCGGCCAGAGAAGCGCGCCGACTCCCAGTGATTGGCGAGCGGCAGGCGCCGCGCACTGCACGCTCACATTCTTATTAGCAATAACGGTGCGCAAATTAAAAAGCATACCCGGTTTAGGCGGGCTACCCGTTTTAGGCTTACCTCCCCTAATTTTAAGTTATGTTAAAAATGCTTATAATAAAGCACTATCCAGAATGAACCAAAAGCATCCAATTTCAGCGTTCCAATTCTGGCTAAATAATAACAGCCGCACAGGTCGATAGATAAGGTTAAGCTACGCTAGCCGCGTTTGGTCTGTGGATGGGTGAGCATCTTTACATAAGCCCGAAAGTCTGACAACCAGTCTTATCAAGGGGTATCGCATTACCCAGTAATTGGGTTGTGGAGGTCAGATAGACAGTCGCTCCATGTAAAATACTGGTATTCAGCTGCATCCGGTTAGACTGGAAGCCGACCCCTACATGGTTGGGAAAAGGCTGAGCAGATGATGATTTTCAAATTAAACTTTCTAACTGGGTTATATCACGAAACTTTACAAGTCTACAATTCCACAATATTGTTAAACCGTAGACAAAATCGCAAATTACAAAATATATATACTTAGTTACAATTTACTATCTACAAGTCATTACAATTTACATAGGTATTTGAAAAGTTTTTTATTGTACTTTGTTTCGACTATTTCTTTAAATTTTCGGGTCGGAGCATTCGATTCGGCAGTATTTGTTGAACAACGAAGCCGACCCGAAGCAAGTAGACCGTATAACAATATAATCTAGTTTGCTTTCATTCGACTCGTGCCGATCGACAAACTTCACTCGGCATATTCTACCCTCGGTTAATGGTGTTCGGGTCGCCTTGACCTCTCTCTCTCTCTCTCTCGAATTGCGTGGAATCCGAGCTAAAGCGAGTGGGTTGTTTCCGAACATAATATCTATCTTATTATTCCATTTTGCCGCCCGGCTCTGCCAAATCATGCCAACCCGAACATGTGTGTAGCACCCCTAACCGATGATCGCACGAGCTTACGATCGCCCGATTCATTTGTCATACATTGTTCGGAAAACCAAAAAGCTCCTTCTGTTGCCGCGACGATTGGTACGGGCTCGACGAACAAAATAAACGCCACGATCGCTCATATCAGGACACTGCATGAAACTGTGAAAGTCGCTATTTAAGGAAATCCACATGAAATTGAAAAAAAAACAAGAATATTGTTTTTTTTTGTGATGAATAGGTATTTATTTTTATCTGACGGTATAAGCTATAACTACATATTTACTATATTAGTAGGTACTTGATATAATTCATAATATGTGCAAATTGCAACAGCATTCGTTTGTACCTACGGTCTAGTGCTTGCCAACAACAATCCAGTTTGGCTTATTAGTCAATGTCAAATGTCAAAGTCAATTCGCACGAATTTACACGCTCGAAAAGTGGGAATTGTCACTTTTAAATAATATTATTTTTTCTATACGGAGTTAATTGATTTGGTGGCGAGACGACAACAACGTGTACTTTTTTCGCTTCATTGCATAACATTCACAAATAAATTAACTTCGTGCGAATCGCATAAAAAAAAAGAAAATTAAAAGTGACGATTTGCACTTTTCGAGCGAGTAAGTTCGTGCGAATCGACTATTAATACCTTCAGTTTGACCAGAAAAACATTTCACCTGATTAAATCACTAGTCATTGGCACAGTATACCTACTCAAAATAATAATAATTGCGGTTTCAATACAGCGCGCTGTAGCGGAATAAGGACCTGTGCACACCACGTTTTTTAAACGCGCCGTTGACGCGCGTTTTAGAAACGTGCGTCGACGGCGCGCTTTTATCCTACAGAGCACGGACTGCCTGCCAGTATCTGACTCGCGTGCGTAACGCGTCTGTATCACTTAAAAGGCGAGCTTAAGAGACGTGGTGTGCACAGGCCCTTAATCGCACCAGACCGCAATTTCATTTAATTCAAAAATATGATTACAAAATTCAATTAGATTTCAAACGAGACCACGAGTATAAAATATACAATCTATTAGGTACCAGGCCACTCAGTAAGTATTGTGAAAAAAATGTTTTTATATATGAGAGACTGGCCAGACATAATCTATTTTGTTTTGAAAATATGATTAAGGTAGGTAAAAAAATAGGTACCTTCCAATTTAAAAATTTTCCTCCACATTGTTTGCGAGCTAACTTAAATTATCGTGTCTCATTAAATAAAAACTGGCCAAGTGCGAGTCGGACTCGCACACGAAGGGTTCCGTACCACAAGGTTAAAACGCCGAAAAAAACACGTTTGTTTAAGGGGGCTCCCTTATAACAAACGTGTTTTTTTCCCTCCCTTAAATATTTATTTTGTATTTTTAGTATTTGTTGTTATAGCGGCAACAGAAATACATCATCTGTGAAAATTTCAACTGTCTAGCTATCACGGTTCATGAGATGCAGCCTGATGACAGACAGACAGACAGACAGTGACGTCTTAGTAATGGACCCTTTGAGTACGGAACCCTAAAAACGGATCTGTGTCGGGAACATTTTCGCTCTGTAATTTTACGATTTCAAGTGTCGCCTGAAACCGGACGAATCGTACGATAGACTTTACATGGCATTCATGGATGAAGGCCCTTCTGAGGCAACGTGTATCGTTGGTATAACGTATTCAAGCGCGGTCGACTAACTTTGGGGGATGAAGAAACAAGTGGTCGCCCTTTGGCGGCTGTTACGGAAGAAAACGTGCTAGCAGTAAAAAATTTAATCCAAGACAATACGCGAGGTAGTATCAAGAGATTCAGCACATACTGCAGGTTGGATCGGGAAGCCTCCACGAAATTCTACACGTGCACCTTTGCGCGAGGACGATAGTTTCAAGCTGGGTGCCGCACAACCTCACCGATGCTCAGAAGCACGCCCGGGTGGAATGGTGCCGTGACATGATAAACAAATTTGAAGCAGGCTCGTCTCGCCGTGTTTACGACATTACAGGTGATGAATCTTAGATTAATCTAAAAATAAAAACGTCCGAAAGTGCGCCTGGACATTCTGTGGATTAGTTTCAATGTTCCTTTTGGACGATGTACATTTTAGGATTTTCGGTCAATGTCTATTTCGGGCAATGTACGCGTAAGTGGCTATGAAACCAAAGAAGCATCAACGCTGAATGGTATACTACCAAATACTTGGCAGAAGCTTTCTCTGTTGTGAACAAAAAGAGACCAAACACAGGGCTCCGCGGGCTACTGCTCCACCACGACAACGCGCCTTCGCACACCGTGCGCTTATTAATAGAAAACAAACAGCTCATTTATTAAATTAAATTTCAATCCAGAACATCCATCGGTTTCTTAGTAAACTTTAACTATATCCGACGCTCCTGTATACTTATCTCCTTTCTTGACTGTACGTACCTCGTTATATAATTGATTAAATGAAGATGTCATCCCCGTAATTTGTACGCTTAATGAAATAGTAAAATTTTGAGATAACTGGTGTCAAAGTTCATAATAATACGTAGATGACTTTTGAAAACGATAAGCTTCTTCCTATAACTTTTAACTGTTTTATATTTTAGAAAATTTGGTCTCATCGAAATGTGTGTTAATGTTAATACTTACCCGCCCCTGCGTACTAGTAAAATAGATAAAACTAACATATTAAATGCTTCAGTCCAAGAAGCGAAGTGGAAAAATCGTGTCATAAAGAAAAAGATAGCTAAAAAGGAAATATATAATTTCATCAACCGTCAGCTTCCCTTCGGGAAGAATACCAAGGATTATACCATTGTCCTGACATGTCTTGTGGAAAATTGCACTTTCACCGATGATGATAAGAAAAAATCCCACGGTGCCTGCTTCGACCAAACTGAAATGTTTTTTTTTTATCTTTATATTAGATTTCCCAAGGCTTTGTCCCATTGTGCTATTTAGATTTTGTTTTTGGAAAGTATTAAAAAATAAGTTGGTAAGTGAGGTTAGTTTCTTAAATATAGAAAGAAAGTGACTTCTTAAAAGATTTAAACTCCGTAGGTACCTACTTTAAATTCGCTTACTATTTAAAGTTCCCTACTTTTAATAAGCGAATTTACGTTTTACGTTACCTACGGAGTTTAAATCCCTTAAGTTTTAAATCATCTAATAAAGTTTGAGTAGCTGGCTATAAATATTATTTCATTAAAAAGTTATAACTTGTCGTCGAATAGTAGATTTATGGTGTAAATTTTAGTTAGTTTCCTGTTACCTAACAATGAATTAATGCTACTTTGGACGTTTTCTTAAATTCGTATCTTTGTTGAGATTTGTGTGAACTTTCATGATACTTGGGACTGCTTGTTTGATATTACAGCTTTAAAGCTTATATTAAAGCTTAGAACTCGATGTTGTGTAAGTACAGTCAGCAACAAAAGTCGATTAGCACTTAAATTTTTTAAATCTCAGTTATTGAGCAAAATATTTGTTCAAAGTTGCATTATACTTCTGCTGCAATTTTGAACAAATATTTTGCTCAATAACTGAGATTAAAAAAACTGAAGTGTTAATCGACTTTTGTTGCTGACCGTACCTCATAAGTGTTAGTGAAAACATGCAAAAAGTGATGAACAATTTCAGCTAAATAATTTCTAACTTTTTATAGGGTTTTACAAAATTTGCAGGCTTATTGGTTAATTCACACGAATTATCACGCATGAAATGGGCGAATTGACGCAATTAAATAAAATTATTTTTTCTGTAGGCGATTCGCACGAAGTTAATTTATTAGTCTGCGAATCGACAACTCCAGAAATACGTTAGGCAATTGGCACATACTACAGAGTTATAAGATTTGTTAGTTTTGTCCTATTATCTAATATAAAACATACAAATTTTCCCTTCATTTTTATAAAAAATATTTTATTTTATACTTACTCATAAAAATTTGGAACAACGTGATAATTATTTACTTAAAAATATTATTTTCACGGTTTCCTACACTGTGAAAAATTTAAAAATATCTTTAGATTCTATAATCTAAAGGATAATTTATTAATTTTTCGTACTTATTACTTAATATAATTTGTGTGCATGACTGTATTTAAATATTTGGATCGCTAAAGTACCTATATAATTCAGGAGTTATCGATTCACCCCCAAAAAATAAGTTCATGCAAATTGCCTACAGATAAAATAATAATATTAAAAAAGTCGAGATGATTCGTGAGAATCAACTAATAAGTCAATGTGCGATGTGCATAACTGGTGCAACTCTGGTGCCTACCCTTTTGGAGATTATAGGCGTGTTTTTATGTTAATGATTATCTAAAATGTACAACTATTAATGCAAACGAAAATTACCAACGCAATCACCTAAACAGCAAGAAAAACGACATAATTATCAACACTTTATGAATGTGTACCAATTACGCTTACGTAAACTAAAACGAACACATACAAATTCAAATTCACGGAATATTATTACCAAAAGGACCAGCAACCACTGGGGAGATCCTAAGGCACCTGTCACACTGACGACGACGAAGAGACTCAACGATCAACGATTTTCTCGCTCAAGAAACGTACAAAAGTTTGTAGATCCTGTGTGAGTAAAAGATATACATATATACCATAGTTAATACCATACCATATTTCAACAACGTATTCTCTTCTATTTCGCAGAGGCGATGCAAGTTTGGAAAAACTGATTGTGGTTGGGAACACCGAAGGCAAGCGATCGCGCGGTCGTTCACCAACACGATGGACCGATCATTTGAAGGAATCATAGACCTCTAAAGTCTACACGGTGATAAGGGATGCGCTGGACAGAAACCGGTAGAGGCAGATCATCCGCTCCAGATGCAATTCCGAAGCATTTCAAGTATAAGTTTACGGGCCTTCCTCTCTTCGGTCCACAGTACCGATAAATTAACCAGGAACATTTTATCTTCCTCACTGGTCAATTTTGAAGTACTGTGTTTGACCGATGCGTTGAACGCCTGGAAAATGGCTTGTCCCAATACGGTTTTGCCCGATACCTCTTAACACCTCTTTGTCATAGGAGTAACCGACAGTCCGTTGCGCAGGGCCTGCATGGAGGACGACGAGACAGCGGCACATGTGCTTCTAAAGTGCCCGGTGGTCGCCACGTACAGGGCAAAGTACTTCGGTAACCCAGGTACCCTACGTGAGACGGTCAATAACATCAAGGCGTTGCTGGCCTTCTTTGAGGAGCTGGGGTGGATCGAATAGTCGATTTTCCCACCCAAACGCAAAATACGCGCATTGACGTGGAGTTGCGGACACCAGCCCGTAGTACCTATTACCTATTACTTATACCAGCTAGTAACCGCTAGCCGCCGTCGCGCAACGCGATCGCTACTCGTTGCTAACCAAAATGTTTTTAGTTGCTAGCTCTACCCGCTTTTCAATTATCGCGCGCGGTGGGAAAGGTGCCTAGAGTTACTAGAGCGCGTTAGAATGAACGCATCCGCAAGTGCAAGTGCAATTTGCAATATTACGGAAATTTCTACCAAGGGAATCAAGTTACTTAGCAAAGTCCATTCTGAGCAATTGATCCTAACTTAGTCTTAGTTTTCCTGGTCATTCGTTTTTAAGACCTGCGTTACGGGTTGTTACTGCCTTTAAATGCTATTAACAGGTTGAAATCGTCTTTCTGCCCTCACTTAGCTGATAAAATGAAAATGCGTTGTAATCTTGTTAGTGCTCTTTTGTTAAGCTTAAGTAGATTACAGATACTATGCTTATTCCTTTTGTGATTACTGTAGTACATTGTATATAATAGTACCGTTTTTCTCCATAGAGACCTACGTTTTGGAATGGGCAACTAGCTTTAACTTTCTGACTATCTGACCGACTCTTTGACAAAAAAAGCTCTTTTTCAAAAAAGCCTGTAAGTGGTTGAATTAAAATAAATGCTTTGTGTTTGAGAAGGAAGTATTTTTGGGACTACTGAGATGCTGATAATAGAGAAGTATGTGTTCGCGACGAAGCGTCATCAATCTTTATTATTATTTTTGTTGTAACTTGGAATAATTTTGAGGCCCGCGAATAACGCCCTGCCAAGTAGGGTTTTGAATTAACTTAGAGTCATTAGAGTCATATTTTAAGCTAAGCATAAGTACTTTAGACAAAAAGGCTCGTCAAATAGTATAGATTATTAATAACTTAGAATCGTTGCGGCTGCGAATAACGCATAACCGAGTAGGGTTTGTTTGTAATTAAGAGTCCCTTTTGACGAACCCTCATAAATTTTATTAGATTAGTTTGTATTTTAGCATAGAATAGACACACCCGTGACAAAGTTATATAGATAAGTAAGTGGGCAATAAAAATATTTACGACACCTGTTTTATTTACCAACACTGGTCGTGCTACCTGCGAACAGGTGAACCTCTGTTGGGTAGGCCGTATAATTTTGAGTACTTCCAAGTAGATACAGTTTTTTAAGATTACGCCTACATAAGGAAGTTCACACGGGATAAAACCATTGTTGGGTGTGAGAATATAGTATGGTCTTTCAATAAGACTTCAGAGGAGCCTCACGTCCTGAAAACTTAAGATATTGCAACTGTAAAGTCACATTTCGGTAGAGCTTACAGAATAGTTCAAAGTTTGCAAAAACGATAGAAATCGGACAGATAGCCTTCAGGCAATTCAGCCTAAAACGGCAGTTTTTGCAACTCTTTTGTACCTTTTTTCATCTTTCTCACCAAATAGCACTCAGTATAGGTAAAAATAGGAAACATAGATAACACATTTAGATAGATAATTTTATACCAAATCAGACGATATGCGACACGTTAGGGTTACAGTTATAGATATAGGCAATTAGGCTGGTAATAGAACACTATTACCAGCCTAAATGCCTATATCTATAACTGTATCTCTATACTTTATTTTGTTCCAAAATTACCTTAACTTAACAAAGTTAAGGTAATTTTGGAAATTACCTTAACTTAACAAAGTTAAGGTAATTTTGGAACAAAATAAAGTTTAAAATCAGGAAGAAATTTCGGCTCCTCTTTACGGTAAAGTTTCGAGCCATGTAAACAACCGTTCAAAATATAAATTTCCTAGTCGTCAGCAAGATATTTCCTGAAGAAACCTGAACCCGAAATCGCTTCCTGAATACTCTCAAGATTCAACAAGCCTTTCATTCTGAAGACACCCTCCACGCCTGAACCCTAGAAGATCACCGCTGCTTCAACAAGTCTTCAACACATATCCACGGGATTCCTGAAATACTCCGACTCATAGGTGCAAGGACTATGACACAAGTTTCGCAAGATTAATTGTTCATAGTTCGATGACAGTACAATTTTAATGGTGTTTTCACAATAGGGGATATCTAGACAACAACTTAGGTAATTGTCAGAAATTGACTTTGCCGTGGTTGTATTTAGCGGTGAACTTTTAAACAGTTGAATCGATTTTGAAAATGTATAAATTATAAGCTTCGTTTGACGCCGATCACATTGGTTTTATGCCTAGCCTTATCCCAATTGGGTTGGGGTCGGCTTCCAGTCTCACTGGGTACAGCTGAGTACCAGTATTTTACATGGAGCGACTGCCTGTCTCACCTTCACAACCCAGCAATACTCTTTGGTAAGACTGGTTGGCTGGTTTGGTGGTTTTAAGCGATAAATAATGGTTAAAAAAATTATGCTCCCCGTCATTGTGATCATTTTATTTATACTGGACATGAACTGGAAACCTTCTGGTTACGGAGATATTGAAAGTCAAAATTCCAACTTATTTTTCACGAAATCCGGCTTTTAATCTGTGATCACCTGATCACTGAACTCCTCCTAATCGGCTGGACCGATTTTGATGAATTTTTTGTGTGTAGTTTAGTAAGTCCCTTTATGGTTTAGATTCACAATCAGACCCGGTAAGTAGCGCTGCGATCGAGGTCTAGGAAGCAGGACAATGTCTGTCCGGTCAACTTAAAATGATTCAATAATATTTCATATATTTTGCTCACTGTTCGACGTTCCCAATTTTTTAACACGAAAAGTCATAGGCTAGACTTTTACTGAGGACATTATAACGCACGAAACGATTTATAATTTTAACGACGATTATGTTCGTTTCGACTTTTACAGGACTAACAAAAAAAGACAAACTTAATTTCAGAATCAAAGTGCATGAGTCTCTTAATTTATTTTTGGCTGTAGCTGTAAGTGGACAAAATTAATTTACAAAGGTAAGCCTATGTTATAAATATTAATGGAACTGTTGGAAATCCTTTGTAGGTACCCTACATGATGTTGGGAGCACGACGCATGAATGCAAAATTATGTCAACTGCCATTACTCAAACGTTGGTGAACCTAGCGGACGTACGTCGGTTTTGGGCTGTTAAATTTTTTGATGATTATACGTCAGAAGTTCATGTTTGACCATAACTTTATGGTAATGCAGGGCTTTTTGAAACTTAATAGAATAACCTCGTTTCTTTTCAAAGTAAACTGCGGAGTAATTGAGTAGCAGTGGCTTTCATTTTGACAGTTCAACAACATTCATTGCGTTATTTACTCTGTCGAGCAGACAAATTTGTCAAACTTGTGAAGCAATGGATTAGCAATGTCCTTGAAAATGATTCAGATTGAGATTGATAGTGTGTTACGCAACTAGGGTGCTGGTTTAGGTTACACTATTCTTGAGACGAATCTACACCTGCGCACGTATAGCGCACGCGCACGAACCACCACGCGCCTCAGACGGCTATGGACGCGTAAGAGCGAGGCCCCATTAGTGAGTTGCGTTGCGTCGTGGCAACGGATCAACGCATTGTATGCCACACCTGCGTTATGAATATAATAATGACTAATAAATTAGACATTATTGACTAATTTAATTGAAATAATAATTAAATTATCATAATTTAATTAATCATAAGTCAGTATTGAGTCGACGCTGCGACGACGCAACGCACTAATGGGGCCTCGCTCTAACGCTGCGCGCGCGTCGCAAACAGCTTACCCGTAGTTCATGAGCATTGATTTGTTTGTGCTTTATTGGCTGATGTACCTAGTAGGGACACGTTCGATAACGAAACCACGGTAATGTGCACGTCGTGCATATGCAAGTCGCACGCGAGCCGCTCGTCGGCCTCTGGCGAACATGCCCAAATGTGTTCATACTTTGTCCTTAAGATGCACGCTAACCGCCCGGTTTGTGCACGTGCGCAGGTGTGGATCCGCCTTTGCAGGATCATCTTGGAAGAAGTCTAAGGGAGGGCGCCCACGAGCAACTTTAGTTTCAGCAAATAATTTGTCTCTCACATCAAATCTACGGGTCCCGTGGCTAAATAATAACAGCCGCACAGGCCGATCGATCAGGTTAAGCTACGCTTGCCGCAGTTGGTCTGTGGATGGGTGATCACCTTTACATACCGAGACCCCCCGTGCTTCGGAAAGCACGCTAAGCCGTTGGTCCCGGCTGTCATTCGTGGAACTTTGACAGTCGTTACGGGTAGTCAGAAGCCCGAAAGTCTGACAACCAGTCTTACCAAGGAGTATTGTATTACCCAGTAACTGAGTTGTGGAGGTCAGATAGGCAGTCGCTCTATGTAAAATACTGGTGTTCAGCTGCATCCTGTTAGACTGGAAGCCGACCCGAACATAGTTGGGAAAAGGCTAGGTAGATGATGATCAAGTCTAAGGGTTTGTATGAAAGTGCACACATGTAGCGACGTCACAAAGACAGTACTTTCTTACAAACCAGTAGACTTGATGTGATAGACAAATTAGCTGTTGAGTCAAAAGTTGCTCGTGGGCACCGGGAGCCTTCCCTAACGGAAGGTCTCTTATCTAACCACGCAACAACAAGCCAAATATCGTTTCATTATAATCTCTCAACGTCAGTTAATACACCATTTTACTGCTCCGTAAAACTTTATCCCTAATAGAGCCTCGGTCAATAGCCCGTCGTTACTCACAGTTCATTTAAGGGGAACGTTAAAAACTATTCTAGGAAACACTTTATCTGAGACGCCAGAAAGCGTTAAGTGCAACGCTTTTATGACTTGGGACTCGAAGTCTCGCTAGATATCGTATATTCCTCGGAAAAGCTGAACGACAACATAAGTACCAGCTTTGAGATCGTTCATAAGGATAAGGGCGGTCTTTGGAGATTGGTCGTAATATTAATCATGCTGATGTCACAAATTCTTTTTAGGATCCGTACCCAAAGGGTTAAAACTGGACACCAGTAGGGTCCCCCCTAGACTCCTCTGTCCGTCTGTCCGTCTGTCACCAGGCTGTATCTCATGAACCGTGATAGCTAGACAGTTGAAATTTTCACAGATGATGTATTTCTGTTGCCGCTATAACAACAAATACTAAAAATATAATAAAATAAATATTTAAGGGGGCTCCAATACAACAAACGTGTTTTTTTTTTTTGGAGTTTTTGCCTTGTGGTACGGAACCCTTCGTGTGCAAGTCCGACTCGCTCTTGGCCAGTTTTTTATTTTTTTTAATATTTAGGTACTAGCTTCAGCCCGCGACTTTGTCTGCGTGAAATTTCTTGTTGCCCTACCCATCCAGTCGCATCGCCTGCCCGCGCTTTTACTACGTTTTCGGTTTGCGTTTTTTGTGACTTTTTTATTTTTATTCGGCTCCTAAGGGTTCTAGTGTGATGTTATATAGCCTATAGCCTTTCTAAATAATTGAATTATCAGATCCAGCCAAAGATTCCCCTGCATGCTAACTTACATACAAAAAAAATTTACCTCTTTATAATATTATTGAATAGATACTCATAAGTACCCAACTAACAAATTAATGTTATATAATAGTTAAGTTGACGTTTTACACTTTCAATTAGTTTTTGAAGATTGGTCGCGTAAACGTAAATATAAACGTTTATAAAACGCGAATTGGGCCCAAATTACAAGACAATATTATCGTTTAGTAGTTATGTAGAAGTCAGCCAATGACCTTTGAATGTTATAAACAAGTTAAGTAAAAGTACAAAGACCGACTTTTCGGTCCAATACTGGTTGTGATGAGACCCTTAAGTGACCGCTTATGTCACATACCAGTTATAGTGACGTTTTCAAATGACTGAAACGTTGTACTAGTGTCCAACAATACGACTCAAACACAATCGTTTTGATTGTCGTGTTGAATTGTATAAAAAATAACAGAAAAACGTAAATGGGGTTAATTTTCAAGATTACAAAATATCTACACTGTAAATTATTTAGGCGAGTTTGATATTACAATAGGGGTTAATCTTTCAGGGAACTTTAGTTTTATGACAATGTATATATGTGTTGTTGGGAAGTTTTAAACGCCCTCCCCTATTTCTTTGTATTTCAATGGTTTTAGTTAATTATCCAAAATATGTTTTCATAGTAAAGCTCTAACCATCTTGTTTACGTTCTACAGCGACCTCTTCATTACACTAATATAACAAAAAGGTCGCGTAGACTTTTCCTTGAGACCATGACGCCGCAGCCATGTTCAGCCGACTTTAGGGTTCCCTAATCATTACTTACATTGTTGAATCTAATAAACATTGCATATCTTGAACAGAGATACAACGCGGCCCTCTATAATATATTCATCTTCTTTTCGTGTCGATGGCTATCTAATCAAATAGTACGTTTAGCCCAGATTCATTTATTTAAATGAAAAATTTAATTTATTTTCAGGTCTAACATAGGATATCAATGAAATATGATAGTGTTCTTGGACATCGATAAATTTTTGACTCGGAATTATTTAAAACGTCTTAAAAGACGAAAATGGCCTTTGAGAAGAACTAATTCTACCGTTTCAATCAGATGTTATAACTGCTACAGTTCTTCTGTCATCCATCAGGCCGCGTTCTCGATGACTTACTTTTTTAATTTTTTTTAACATCTTTTACTATGGGACCAAACCTAAAATCGCGAAAAAAAAATCAGCTGTTCCCTACATTTTAGTTCGTATAACTCGTCAAAATGTAGGGAAAAGCTGATTTTTTTTTCGCGATTTCATGTTTGGTCCCATAGTAAAAGTTGTTCATAATGATGAGTACAATGACCTCTTAAGAGGTTGTTATATGTTGTTGTATTATGTTTATATATTTTTATATATACGGAACCATTTTATGAAACAATCGTTCGTTCTTGTACGTCATTTTTGGGCGGGAGATCAGAAAACGAAGATGTTATCAGCTCACTTTTCAATGAGTGGAACGTTTTCCTAATTTTTCGCTTGAAGGCCCCACTTCTTTTAATTCTTCTCCATTTATTTGGATCCATATTTTTAATTAAATCACTTTTATATTTGACAAAGTGAGGGTTTGACCTTTAAATTATTTAAAAGTCTACTTAAAGTTATGTAACCGTTGAAGCTCAACATTTTAGTCGCATACAAGTCTTAGATAGTCTTTCATTCGACCAAAATAGTTTTGTTATTTAAAGGTTATGCACAAACGTTTAAGCGGCGTTTTAATTATATAAAAGTTGTGTTAAGATTTGCACACGACGAAGTTTGTTTTACGAAAACCTTTTATTTAACCGAAACGTTTTAATGACCAATACATTGTCCAATAAACGTCATGACGGGTAGCATTATCTGACGTCGTATAAGTTAATCCTGAAAACGTTTACTCAATATGCGCACTCACACCATTAAATGACGTCATATAAGTTAGTCCTGAAAACGTTTACTCGACATACGAACTCTCACAATTATATGACGTTATATAAGTTAGTCTTAAAAACGTTTACTCAACATATGCACTCACACTATTATATGACGTCATATAAGTTAGTCCTGAAAACGTTTACTCAACGTATGCACTGACACCTTTGTACGACGTCGTATAAGTTAGTCCTGACAACGTTTACTCAACTTTATATTAAGACATTACAGTCACGCGACTGAACCGTCGCAAGATAAACGTCTATATATCATAATAGTTAACTACATACCACTATATAACTGTTACATAACATGAAGTCTTATAAGACTGGAATTATACGACGTTTTTGCTAGTTGGGTAGGTTCATTGTTCGATTGGGAGTCTTCAAAAAAAGGTGGTTATAAATTCCACACGTATGTATACAGGGTTATTGGTAAAACATTAACAACCTCTTAAGAGGTCATTGTACTCTTCATTATGAACAACTTTTACTATGGGACCCAACCAGAATTCGCGAAAAAAAATCAGCTGTTCCATACATTTATGTTCGTATAACTCGTCAAGATGTAGGGAACAGCTGATTTTTTTTCGCAATATCAGGTTTGGTCCCATAGTAACAGTTGTTCATTTATTATTATAATTAATTACAAGAGGTTGTTAATGTTTTACCAATAACCCTGTATAATATTATTGGAACTGCATTATATTCACATATGACAACAAACTTTATTTTCGGAAGTCGATGGCAAAAAACTAAAACTAAAATACATATCCCAAGACACCGACTTCCGAAATTAAAGTTATTTCATAATTTTATGTCAATTTCTTTTTGAAGTCGGTTTAATTTCTTTAAATTACTTTTTTTCATTTAAGTTTTTAGTTATGTAGATCTTTTTATTCACTGATATATAACGCATAGCCTAAAACGCAAGGTCTAAAAGCATGTGCACCAGAGATCCGTATAGAGACTTGTAATTTGAAGTATTCCTTCCAGGACGTGATAGTTCTTAACAATTAAGCACTCCAGAAAACCCAATCACCCTAATATTATAAAGGCAAAAGTTTGTGAGTGTGTGTGTGTGTGTTTGTATGTTTGTTACTTCTTCACGCTCAAAAGGCTGGACCAATTTTGATAAAATTTTGTATGGAGCTTACATCCTGGATTAGTATAGGTATAGGCTCCTTTTTATCCCAACATTCCCACGGGATCGACACTTATGCGGGTAAAACCGCAGGGCGCGAAATATACAAATTGGGTTTGAAAAGTTTGAATATTTAGTGACGAATTCTAGGAAACTTTCAAAAATATTCATTAGTTTTGATAAACCGTAAACTGGGTTTTTTCCAGCTGCTTCCAATTGCCAATTTACTACGCAAAGGAATCCGCGGCTGTTTTTGACACTGATGTATAAAAATTCTCTTATTTAGAGAAGATGACTACTAAATGATGGTCTTAAAGAAAAAATATGCTCCAGTTTAATCTTTTTGAGGTTCAATTAACATTAAAGGAATTTTGATAAACAACAATAAAGCAATCCAAAGGGCAAACAAAATCCTCGAAGGGCATAAATCACGACAAAACTCAAATACCCAACAAATCCTGTAACAAATAGAACATGCATTTTGATAAACGTAAAACAATGAAAGACAAACGTTGTTAATTAATGTACGACGGCTCTAATCCATCCGAACCAGACGATACCATTTTCTTCGAAGGGTCCAGGCGAGAAAATACGAGCACAAAGATCTAAGATGGTTGCCACTTAAGGAAATTGCCCGTAATAAGACAATCGGCAAAAAGAAATCTGCTATTACCGAGACGACGAGAATGATGGCCGTCGAAAGCAGACCTGTTTCCTTTTTTTTTTAGAAGAAAATAAAATGGAAGCGTCCTTGGAGTTTCTTGTAAATAGGTTGAGTGTAGAAAATTGAATTATTAAATTTATCTTGGATTGTAGGTACATACTACGGGTAACTCCCATGTTTGACAATATTGTGGTGCTGGTTTTGGAGTCATAAATTTAAATTATATACTTCTTGAAAGGTTAGCGAAAATCTTGATTATTTTAATTTAGTTATTATAGACTAGCTTCCGCCCGCGGCTTCGCCCGCCTATCCTATTTCCTTCCCCGGGATGCAAAAATTTAGGGAAATCTGTTTTTGCGTAAAAAGGTAACATACAGACAGACAGACAGAGTTACTTTCGAATTTATAATATTAGTATAGATATAAGAATAGGATTCAAATCACTCGGGTAGAATAGGATGCATATTTTGATGATTTTGGTATACATGTAGTATCTATTATTTTCGGGGCAATTGCACCCAAATATTTGCAAGTGTTGCACGTTTATTTTTGCGTTTGACGTGGACGCCATTTACTTACTCCCTTTATAACAGGCCTAATGGAGGAAAAGGAACAACATCAAATACATATAGATGCGTTTAGAGGATGACTGGTAATTAGTGACCGATATTTAAACACACGATAGACGAGACGTGCAGAAGAGTCCCTGGAGTGGAGCCCGCGTATCGGCAAGCGTAGTGTGGGACGCCCGCCTGCTAGATGGACGGACGAGCTAAAGAAGGTGGCTGGGATGGACTGAATGCGGAAGGCGGAGGATAGGGTGTTGTGGCGCAGCCTGGAAGAGGCCTATGTCCAGTAGTGGACTGGACTAGGCTGAGTTGATTGATTTGATATTGATGAGTACATAACAAACAACTTTCCCAAACAAACGCTTTTTTTTTTTAATTTTCCGAGCGCCTGACCCCAACCACCCCTATAGAACCACGCGTGCGGTCCGTACGGTTGTTAAATTAATGAAAAAAATTGTAATGCATGGTAAAAGTGGAATAGTTTTGTTTGTTAAATGGGATTAGTAACTTAAATTAATTATAGCTGATGGCTCGGACCAAATAAAAAACCAAGACAGAGGGCTGTCGAGTAAAGTGAAGCCGGTTCCTTAAACATGTGTGCACATAGTGAGGTGTAGTTTGATTGTAAATGTGTGCGTGTGAGCTTGTATGCACAGAGCGGAGGTGTAGTTATTGTTCGCAGCGCTATGTCTTGACTTTTTATTTGGTCTGAGGCTGATGGTGTATTTATGTTTATTTTTGTTATGTACTCAATATTCTATTGGGGTGATTGGTAAATTAAGGAAAATCCCTATAATACTGTATTGCGCCTTGCGAATAATCGCAGAATCTAACGGTAGAGACTTCGGCCGTGAACTCAGTTATGACGTAATTACTGTGGCTCGGAAAGCTTTGACGAATCGTGGTGCTCAATTTCGCGAAAAAGCCTGGTTCTGGAGATAAAACGTGAGCCATTTATTCATAACCTAGGGACGTTTGGACAAATTGCACTTGGGACTTAAAAGTCTTCTTAGTAGACTTAAAAGTTGGAACGAAATAAATTCTTCCGCGCACCTACTTGGATGGGACATCGTATAAATGGACAAAACCTTTATTTATGCTTCGTTCTCCAAGGCCTTTTAGCTTTTGGATACTTCGCGAATAAGAGCTAGACCGAAAAAAGTTTAACATTTTGACAGTCACGATACTTTTGTTACGCAAAGGCTCCTACAAACAGGCGCGACACGCGATATAATCGCGTGCGACACAAAGGCACCGCTTCTTGCGCGACTTGTGGTGCCTTTGCGTCGCGCGCGATTATATCGCGTGTCGTGCCTGTTTGTAGAAGCCTTAAAGCTGGGCCCACACTATCATCTTGAAGTTCAAAATCAGGCGTATCGTATCGAGTATTCGTATCCTAAGTATGGACGCCCATGTCAACCGCATCGCATCACTTTCTTATTGCTCGCTGATTGGTCAAAAAACCACGTCCATACTTAACGATACTGTAACTTGTCAGCGTGTTAGCAACGCGTATCCCCTTTGATGATCGGAGAAGAACCGCCTCGAGATGGATCACCAGTGTATCATGTATCAAATGACATACTTAGTCGTATCGTGACATAGTATCAAAATGCATCCGTACTACGTACATACATACTGCCGATCACGATACACGTATCCGATGAGAAACGTATTAGATACGTTGTTACATAAGGATCGGGGTACGGCGCGTGTCATGATCGCGTATCATTTTGCGTCCAAACTAGCGACAATGATACACGTCGATGCTGCGCGAGGGAGATCTGGGGTCCTAAAAAGGCCACTTTGGCAGAATCATAAAAGGATAACATAATGGACAGTTAACCGTTAAGTTAATCGTATCAAATCCCATTGGTGAAGCATTTTTCAGTCAGTTGCTAAAATACCAATCAATCCGATCCAAATCCAATACCAATCTCTTTGATTATACCTACGTAGTGCAGCGAAAAATAGAAAAACACGGACTGTCTTTGCCATATTACGATTCATAATGTTATGCTTTTATGATTCTCCAAAGTGGCCTTTTTAGGCCCCCTGATTCACTAAAATGACACAAGTTTTGAGAGAAGTCTCGTGACGTTCAAAATGTCACACTTTTTCGGTCGAGCTCTGATTCACCAAGTTATGACGTGCCATAATCAACCTTATTAAAAAAAAAATACGAGTTTGACCTACTGTGTGTCTACTATTATTTTTAAAATGTCTTTGGCATATCTCGGGACCCTGGGGTCCCGGGCTTTTGAAGGGGCCCAAGCCAACTCGCAGAAGCCCCTTAGGCAATATTAAGTGTTTATTGTTAGCCGTTAATGTCCCGTTGCTGGGTAAAGGCATCCCTACTCTCTTTCCCTTCTCTTTTCTTTTTTTTATTCGCTAGGTACTAAAAAAAACAAATTCATAAAAGAGGATACTTACTTTAAATGTTAACTAGCAAAGTTAATAGGCAGGGTTTTATAACTGTGTAGTATTTATGCAAACATTATTCATTCGGGCTACCCTCGGTTTGACCACGATTCTTGTAAAAGGGGCTGAAAAGGTCGGAGATATACAAGATAAAATAAACAATAACCACGATATAATCTGTGAATTTTAATTAATAATACCACCTACTCGTTGCTTCTGCCTAAATTTTAGATTAGGTAGGTATATATTGGTTGATTAACTATATATAGATTGCCCGTCCGAGAAGCTGAACTAGGCCAAAATCGCTTGGCAATATTCAAAAGGATATTTATTTATTTTATTTTATTAATTTATTTACTAAGGCATCAGTACTAAATCACAAATATATAAAATGAATACAATTCAACACATCATTAAAATAAAATACATTACAACTGAATAGACATTATGTATGGGGTATATTTAAAAACGATAATTTAAAGTTATGTGACGTTCAAACGTCAAAAATATATCGATGCTTGAAAGGCAAAATTGACTAAGCGACATAGGGCTTCTATGTCGCTTAGTCAGTTTTGCCTTTCAAGCATCGATATATTTTACATAGAAGCCCTACATAGAAGCCCTATGTCGCTTAGTCAATTTTGCCTTTCAAGCGACGATATGGTTTTTTTATTTTTTATTCGCTAATCACTACTTAACTTTAAGCAACGTTTATGAATAAAGGGGTAAAATCAAATTTGATTAAATTATCACTAACAAAAAAATATAACAAAATATCACAAAAACTTTACCGTCATTTGGCACTCCGGTGAACTTCGAGCCAATACCTGTGAATCGGACAACACCAAAACTCACTAACGACCCTCAACAGTTGATTGGTCGAATTATTGTACTACTGGTTGTAAATTAATTCACACCATAACCCACACCATAGATAAAACCGAATTAATTTCGTCATCCAGGAATTTTACGACGATTTGGCATTCCCTTAACTTTATACAAGTAAGACTCACTATTAGAGGATTTAGATTGACTTGTACCTTTAATATTAGGAGCCCCAGATAGAGCATTCCCCCGAATAAATAATATAAGTTTTTGTTTACTTCCAGAAATAACCCAAGACAATAGAAACTGGATAATCTCTATCACAAAGACGTTTGACATCATAAAAGGGTTAAACTCTCCATTTTCTTCGTAACGACGACACTTTCGAATTCTGATGTCACAAACGACGTTAAGGAAACTTGGACAATAGAAATAAAACTGAACAACAAGACCCTTGTGAGGGTAAATAAAGAGATTAAGACACCTGTTGTTTGGGCAGTTATTTTAAAACGTGACACGACTGAATTGAGACGGTCGGCAATTAAAGATTAAAAGTTCGCGCTATGGGAATGTGACCTTTATGGATGCCTTTAGAAGTGTGGATATTGATTGTATTGTTTTTCAGGTTTCTGCGGGCGTATCTGATGGTCTATTCTGTAAAAAATCTGTTTTTAAAAACTTAGGTGAGTGTCATTCCACTTGATGCTATAGATGGACATTATTGTCGACTCACTTCATCTAAGTTTTCTCGGTGAGAATTTTATAGAATAGCACTGCTGTTGTAAAGAATGATATACCTTTATGTATGTATTTATTGTAATATGTAAATGGTACCTACACTACAGACTACCTACAGTATTTGTCTGTCCTTTCCCTTTTTATTCGGGTCCGTGGCTTAGGCCCCCAGTGGTCGACGCACCTGTGGCCGACGCCCCCGATACGATTAATTTAATATCTTATTTTTTGTGCTTTTTCACTTAGTACAGTAAATGAGAAAAGTGTTTCACCCTATTAATAAAGTATTTTTCCTTGCTAAACAAAAGTTATCTATCAAATAGCAGAGAGAATAGATCGCCACTTAACCTTATCCTTACACCTTTTTCCCCATTAGAAGCATATTTATTATGTACTAGCTGCTGCCCGCGACGTCGTCTGCGTGAAGGCTGTACAGCACCAAAAATACCTAAGATGTCAGTGTCGCTATAGCATTATAAGTAAACAACTTTTAAAATATCATTAAAATATTTTTTTTTTTGCAAGCGAAGCAAGTGAAGAGAGTTATATGGGAATCCTGCTGATTTCAGTCATAAGATGTGACTGAAGGAAATAGAGAAAATAATGCAGGAATACATTCCAGGATACAAAAGAGTAAAAATACGTACAAAGGTATCATACCTTACAACACGGGAAGTGTTGTAAGGTATGATACCTTTGTATAATATAAACTACGTTGGTAGTTATGCTGCCAGGAGTCAAAATGTAAAGAGAGTCAGGACTGGTGACGCGGGAGCAAGCGACGTACAGTTGCCCGTGTGAGAAGCAACTCGTCCTGAGGTCGACACCCGCTGCCCTCAATGTCTGCCCCTGCGACTTATTGATGGTCATCGCGAAGCAAATACTCACGGGGAACTGTACGCGCTTGAACTGGAACGGGAAGTTATGAGATATGAGGGGAATGCGTGGTATAAATACTGTCTCGCCGACGCCACAACCCGTAAGAATTTCCGCCTCAATGGTGTGTCTGTGGAGCGAGATGACTTTAAGGCGGGTCCCGTTAGACAACTTCGGAGGAGATAGGTTCCGAAGAAGCATAATCGGGACACCGACCTTCAGCTTGATGGTATGCGCTGGAAGTCCACTTGCTGACAGGGAGTTCAGAAATTCCACGGGATAATGTGTGGCGTCATCTTGCTCGACAACAGTGTTTATCGAGGTGTAGACCACTTCATTCCCCTCAATTTCCGAGAGAATGCATTCGTTAATTGCTGCAGCCTGATCATTTTTGGGCGTCAAAATAGCCCGCTCACACACCCAAGAATTCTGCTGGTGCGGTATACAACTTATGTCCCCGTACACACAGCGAATGAGTTCTTCTAAGCTGGATACCACTCTACCGAGAGATTCTGGAAGCACCACCTATCCACCTCTCTCTTCTGGTAGAGTGCCTTCGCCAAGACTTAGAAGGACATCGGAGAATTCTTGAGCACGTGCATTGCTGCCGAGCCGAGATCTCATATTAATGGTCGAGCGCAGCGTACGAACTCGTGACCACAACGAAGATCGTTTCAATGAAGCATTCACCTCGTCAGTCCTCGATCCCCGCGTCACCACGGGAAGCGTTTGCCTGAAATCGCCACTGAACAGAACTGTGACATCACCCATCAAATGTCGTTCCTGCGGATGTCCTTCAGGGTTCTGTCCACGGCCTCAACTGCCTTCCTATTGGCCATCGTACACTCATTCCATACGATCAGAGAGCAATCCTTGAGCACGTGTCCCTTTTCGCTGTTACGTAACACCACAAACAGGCGTTTCGGCGCTCTCTAAATCAATAGGAATTTTAAACATGGCATGTGCTGTCTTGCCACCCGGTAGCAGTGTGGCAATGATTCCCGACGACGCTACAGCAATAGCAATTTAGCTTTGCCACCTGACCTCTGCAAGCATGCCAGTGGTAACAAATGTTTTTCCTGTTCCACCAGGAGCATCCAAGAAAAACATTTTACCCTGGTTTTGCCCAACGCTTTCAAGGACGGTGTCATAAATTTGTTTTTGCTCTGAAGAGAACAAAGCGACATGGTCATTTCGTATGGTGGTCATTTCGCCCGAATCGTAATTTGTCTAAACGTTATACTCCCGATTTCCACGGTCTTGATGCGGTGATGATTGGGGAGTTGGTAACCCATATTCGATCAGAGGATTGCCGCCGATAGAAATGACCACATCTTGAAGTGAACTGAGACAGGTGCTCATCACGCATTCATCAGTTACTTCGACTTCGTCTCCAGTAGCACGCCTCAAAGCTCGTAGAAAATCTTTAGACAGATGATGGCGATACTTCTCCCACAAAGCTTCCGGATTCGCGACTCCACAATACACCAAGATGACGGCAAATAGATGACGCATGCGGCTGGGACTGCCATTGACGCTCGCCTCCACGAGGGTTTCATCCCAATTTTGGTCACCGTTGAGAAGGTGACGTGCTATAATGCTATTTTAAAAGTTGTTTACTTATAATGCTATAGCGACACTGGCATCTTAGGTAGTTTTGGTGCTGTAGAGCCTTAACGCAGACGACGTCGCGGGCAGCAGCTAGTTAGGTATACGACATGAAAATATATTTATTACCAAGCAATATTCACACAGATAAATACCGAACAAAAGTATTAACAGTCAATGTTTATTTTGTACTAAAAACATGAAATTGATGAAGAAATGATCATCATCAATGAACATAATTTTCTTGTAATACTTAACACCGCATTTTTTTAAATTGTCTTCCTCAACTCTACTCAAGATTTTGAGGGTTTTGTTGGAACATGAATTTGTCAAAACGAACTATACGATACAACTTTTATGAAGAAAATGCACATTGCCATCTATGAATTTTGAGAATAACTAACTACTAACCTCGCCAACATGGTCAAATTTAAATTATTAATTTCCAAAAACATGTAACTTGATTTGATTTTTATGAAATCTCATAGATGGCGCTGCTTCAAAATTGTCTTTATACTACTAACATTCATTAAAAACTATGTTTCTCTGTCCAATTTACTTAAATGGCGTAGTTTTTATAGTGTAAAGCTAGATAATAGCATGGCTTACTCAAAAACAACATTTAAATATGCGTCGTTAGATTACACGCTGTCACAGAATGCGTAAGAAAAATAAAGACTCACAGCTCCTCCCCCGTAGGTGATAGCGTGATAATATGTAGCCTATATGTTGACCCGACCTCTTAGTAATATTCATGCAAAATTTGAAGTAAATCCATGCAGTACTTTTTGAGTTTATCCCGGACATACATACAGACAAACAGACAAACAGACAAAAATTCTAAAAACTATATTTTTGGCTTCGGTATCGATTGTAGATCACGCCCCAAGTATTATTTAAAAAAAATATTCAATGTACAGTTTTGACTTTCCTATGATTTTATTATATGTATAGATAAACATCCAAAAAATCAAAAAGACTTCATATAAAATGTTAGTGAATATATAAATAAATAATGAAAAATAACTAAGACTTTAATTTTTCAAAACTGATTGTAAATATATGCATAACATTAAATCGTAATTATATTTATAACATAGAAATGCTTTTATATTAGAAATACCTCTATTATAAAAGCATTTCTATAATTTCTATAATATTAAGTAGGTACATTTAATATTTTTGTAAAACAATCCATCAGAAAGGTTGTCTTTAAAAGATCGCTCTTAGCGATAAGACCGCCCATTATGTCACCCTTTGTACAGTTTCTATATTTATGTCTGTAACTTATATGGTGTACATAATAAAGAGTATTCTATTCTATACCTACTATGGTGGAATTAGCCAGAACTATGACCAGAAGAGATCAGTGGTGGCCCAGTAGTAACGGCCACGGCGACTTTCGATTTGTATATCGTAGGTTCGAACCCTGACAGGCGCTTTACTTTCAACAAATTATTTCATCACCACTGCTCTCAAAACGGTGAAGGAAAACATCGTGAGGAAATCCGCATGACTTAAAACCAAAAACTCAAAGACATGTGACATCTACGAGTAGCAGCCCGCACTGGACCAGCGTAGTGGATTACGGCCCACTTCCTCTCACAGAGAGAAGGCCGGTTTCCCAGCTGTGGGGACATTATAAGCTGATTATGTTATGATCACACGGTAGCCCGATGTCCTGGGGGCCTAAAAAGGCCACTTTGGAGATCATAAAAGGATAACATTATGAATCGTAATATGGCGAAGACAGGCCGTGTTTTTCTTTTTTTCGCTGCACCGTAGGTATAATCAAAGAGGTTGGGATTGGATTTGGATCGGATTGATTGGTATTTTGACTGAAAAATACTTCACCAATGGGATTTGATACGATTAACATCGATTAACTGTCCATTATGTTGTCCTTTTGTGATTCTCCAAAGTGGCCTTTTTAGGCCCCCTGGTGAGTATCGTGGGAGTCCGTTGGATGCGAAAACCATGTGACCAGTTGGAGACGATTGGGGAGACCTATGTCCAGTCTGCAGCGGACGCTATTCAGCTGAAATGATGATAATGATAATGTTTACAAAGCAAATAATGATTTTGTAATTTTGGAGCAGCGAGATATTTTGCTTACTAAAATTAATAACCAAACCTCCAAGAAACTTCATATCGACGGTTTCAAAACTTGTTACTCGATATTGCAAAATACGGTAAAAGTCGGTGGAGCTAGACGCACGTCAGATGCATCGTTAAAAGTTGCAAGTTTTCCTTAGCCGGCAAGTTTTCACGAGCTGGGAACGAGCCGGTAACATTTTAGTTACATGCACAAAATAAAATATTTACGGTCTCCGTACATAGGAGTTCTTTGAAAGCGAAGAATTTCATTGGAAATCAAAGGTTTGTCAAGTTGACCGTGACTATAAACTCTTAAGAATACGTTTTTTTTTGTCTTACAAAGCGACGCGCGCTTTATTTGTGGTTAACAAGTGTACAAACACGCTGTGAATGTGGGTAAGCTCTCGGTACCGTCCGAGGCACAGGCGACGTCGGAAGTGTGTGCGTTCGTGTGCGTGTGTGTGTTATGTGCTGAAGCTACTCTCGTCTTCACGCACACATTAACAGTGTGTTTGCACACTTGGTTATCACAAGTAAAGCGCGCCTCGCTTCGTGAGAAAAAAATATTATACCAAATTAATAATTATTATTTTGACTGCTCTCAGAAGTCACAATTTATCTACAGGAAAAGTTTTTAACCAGTGCGCAAATTTTGACATAATAAACTTGAATATATTTTAATAAACACGTATTTTTTGTTTTGATATGTTTCAATAGTAAAAAATTAAGTTAACGCTTACGAGACTTGTTTACTCAGAAATTTATTTTATGGACGTCGCTTGCCAGTCCGTCGACCGATCGCCCGATTCACGCCGCGCGTCGACCGGTCGCCTGACGCGCCAGCTGCTATCGAAGTACCTACTCACGCGCGCTCGCTCTATGCGACGGCGGATTATTGACCCCAGTTTAGCGCTACAATTTTTTAAGTTTAGACTGTGTAAAGTTATTTGTAAACGTAATTTTTCGTAAATTCTAATTTATCCTTCATACTTTCATGGGCTTAGGACCATCAAAATGCAGAAAATAAATCATAATAAGTAAGAAAGTATTACGTTTTAGTCCATTCAAAATAAAACATTTAGGTATGATAGGTACGACATGATACAATTTGCGTCAATGTCTAATCAAAGAGAACCTAAGACACTAAGATTGTTTATAATTTCTTCTTACCTCGACATTTTATTAATCACAATAATTTTAGGTATTGTTCGAAGTGACCTCCTCCTTTTTCAAGGCATAAACGTGCACGTTTAAATAATAATATGCGCATTTAGTTTGTTTCGGACACTAACACCACTTTTTACTTCATTGAAAGCGTTAATTATTTTTTCTTTCAAGTCATCTAGGAAGACGACCCACTGACCCACTTGTTTCATACACCTTGGTTTGCTGCTAAAATTGTCCTCTCATTAGGGACCGTGGGATTGAGGATCCTTTGGGCTCGCATACGAGGTACGCTCTCCCTTTCGTATCTTCTTCGTGCTGCTCGTAAATTTTCATTGCTTAACAAATACACTCGCACCATTTCATAATACTCGCGGTGAGTAAAATGAGACATTGTCACTACGCTAGTCTAGTACGCGGCACGCGCGCAGGGACGGCGAAGGGACATCCGACCTCCGCTTCCGCAAGTGACGTACTGCATGTGCATGCGTTTTGTTTATCAAACGCCGGCGCCGCGCCGCATGCCCCCGCACCCCCGTCTCGTGCGCTGGGCGAGGTCCAGCGGCCGGCGGCCTTCGCGTTTTCATTCATGCTCATTCATAGTATTACTATTAAATTATATCCACGTCTTGCTTATTTCAAATTGGGACAAAGTGGAAAAATGAAAAAAAAAAAAGTCATAAACTAAAAATGGAAATGTGTTCTATTGCTTACACTGAGCCACCAAAAAAAATTTGCGCACTGGTTAAAAACTTTTCCTGTATACATATAATAAATCTGTAGAAGGGTCAATTCTGTACATTGAAAATATTGAAAAAATAAATAGCGGGGGGTGTTGCTGGATCGATACCAAACCCAAATATGTGATTAAAAAAAATTTTGTCTATCTGTCTGTCTGTATATGCAGGCATCACGTGAAAACTAACGGTTCGATTTCGATGAAACTTGGTATAATTATACCTTATTATCCTGGGCATAAAATAGGATACTTTTTATCCTGGAAAAATACTTAGAAAAAAAAATCTTATTTTTCGGTTTTATTCATAGACGTTGTTCTGTAGACCACACGTTGCATTACCCGTAGTGGATAATTTTCCATTTCAATTTAAGAGAATACAGTTTCCTGTAGCTTTGTGTTACGCCATGACAATAAATAAGGCTCAAGGTCAGACCCTAGGAGTTGCTGGCGTAGATCTTACCGCGAGTTGTTTTTCACACGGGCAACTTTACGTAGCTCTTTCCCATGTGAGCAGTCCAAGAAATCTTCATGTTCATATTCCGGACGAGCTCACTAACAATGTTGTGTATGCTGAAGCTCTCAATTAACTTTCTGTCGCATTGTCACGATCACTTTTTAATTATTGCAAACTTTTCGTCATTGTCAGTAATTTACTGCTACATGCTACTTATCAAGGTCGGAATTACTATGAAAAAAATACTTACTACAGAACGCGAGCTCAACAGCAGTAGCTCAATAGAGGGATCTCCTTAATTATTATAGGCTTAGCCGTATTTGGGTCCAATAGATATTTATAAGATGTCATTGTCAGAGTTACTCAAAATGGAGAAATAAACCATTCACGCGAAGACCGACATCCGCGCGGACGGAGTCGCGGGCGGAAGCTAGTACACAATAACTATGTATTTCTCAAAATAATTATGATTGTATCGTAACAATGTCAGCCCCTACATATATTTTGTTATTGCACACTTTTCACTGTTTAAGTAAGATCCTATCGTTATATAAAAGAGTAATGAAATCTACAATTACATTCCACACCACCAACTCAACTGTTTAAAGAACAATGCCCACTTTCCATACATTTAAAAACCTGATAATGAAAGTTAATGTATAGTTATAAGGTATAGTAGAAAGAGTACCTATAAGATTAGAAAATAATGTCATATAGTAATTTTTACGATTTAAAGCCTACAAAGGCCAAAAAATATTAATGTTATTTTTTAGGCTAGGATTTGCCTTTACGATAGTTTGTTTACTTAGAAAAAGTCTAACTTTGCTATTGTATTGTCAAAAGTGATCACTTGCCTACCCATTTCGTTGACCGCAGTACATATATACCTACCCTTGATTTTCGCGGGCTGGTTGGAGCATTCCCCTTAAGTACAATTTTTCTTAAATCTATGTCAGTTCACACATGATTTGTGCCTGAACTAGGTAATCCTGTGTATATGAATTAAGTAGGTTATGTGTACTAACAGGAGTATTATAACAATAGAAACAGCTGCAGAAAGAGGCAAAATATTTTTTTTTCGATCATAAAGCAGTCTCTAATGCTTCGCATTATGAGTTGTGCAAAAAACAGTTATTTTTCTATTCGCGTAAATCCGTTACCAATCTATTCGTTTTGTAAACCACGAAGAGGTCTGCAAGGGAATTCTTAAGTAAAAGTTGTGTAAAAGTTTATTTTACTCACGTACCGAAAGAGAATGGGCAACATATGAGCACACGTTGGCAATGCGGTCACGGATACACCTGGAGGCGCTGCTAGAAAATATCCTTTGTGATGGAAACATACGGGGTTGAAGTGTGTCCGCGCACGCTTTCAAATTAATTAGATCAAACCGACAGTTCGATTCTTATAATGGCATAATCTTATAACGTTTCTACTGGTAGGACACAGGCCTCCTCTTTGTGTGAGAGGGATTGAGCCATAATCCACCACGCGTACGCACACGCATGTCACATATCTTCGAATTTTTTGTTCTAGGACAAGCCGGTTTCCTCACGATGTTTTCTCTCACCGTTTTAAGAGCAGCTGTTTGGTTTCGAACCCACAACCTGCAACTCGTAAGTCGCAGCTGTCATCACCGCTCCCTGTAACTTACCCACTGCAGGGCAGAGGCCCGTACTCAAACAAAATATTCTCGAACTACGAGTATCTTACGCCGACCACACTATTCAATTGTCAATAATTTGTTGTTTTTTAAGACGTTTAATGCCATTTTTATTTGCTGTGAGTAAATCACTGGATTTTTGCGAGAGGGCGATAAAATATATGCCTGTTATTTCAACAATTTTGAAATTCACATTTTTAGTAGATTTGAAGGGAATAAATAAATGAAAGTAAAAAGTATAAGCCTTTATTTAATTTATAACTAAGAGAACCATTTTTAAAGAAGTCAAATGCGTAGTAGGTACTCGCTACCGGCGTGCCTGTAGGTATGACCAGGTGTATGAACGTAAACGAACAAAAGGAATATATGTAAGGATCGTAGCAGCTGGCGTTTTGTTGTTCTGCCTACCCTTATCGCAAAAAGGTGTGATTAATGTTTGTATGTAGAACCATTTTTGGAGGAAAGGCAATATGTAGAGTATTTAAAATTATATAAAACTAACTGTGCCCCGCGGTTTCACCCGCATAAGTGTCGATCCCGTGGGAATATCGGGTTAAAAAGTAGCCTATATGTTAATCCCGGGTGTCAGCTACTTCCTCACAAAATTTTATCAAAATTGGTCCAGCCGTTTGAGCGTGAAGAAGTAACAAACATATAAACACACACTCACACACTCACAAACTTTCGCCTTTATAATATTAGTGTGATAAGGATACGTCCAAATTATTGACCCGTATGTTAAAATATCTCACCTTATTTTCACACTTGACAAAGCAAAGCCTGATTCCATACACGTAATACAGTCTCGTTTATATTGACATTTTATATCCCGGCCCTCTGTATCTTTCTTTGTTGTACTTATTTTTATGAAGATATATTTTTAACCCTTCTGTCCTATGGTGTTTTTATTCACCGTAAACTTTGTCACATTTGTTTTACACCATATTTTTTCCGCTCTTTTTTACGCGTCATTCGCTTGACTTTAATGCCAAGTTAAGTAAGTATCGTAAAAAGGAGGTTCCACTCACTTTTATGGCTTATTAGTCGATTCGCACGAATTTTCTCGCCCGAAAACTGCGAATCGTCACTTTTAAAAAATATTATTTTTTCTGTAAGCGACTCGCACGAATTGGCACATTTTGAATTTTATGCAATAAAGTATAGAAAAAAGGACCCTACCGCGCAGACATGATAAGAGTTAAATATAATAAAACGTAAAATATCTATCTATATAAAATTCAAAGTCCTGACTGACTGATTGATATATCAACGCACAGCCTAATCCGCTGATTCTAGGATCAGCGGTTTAGGCTGTGCTGATTTGAAATTTGGAGGATGTGTTTTTGTGAAGAGTAGGTATCCTCTAATAATTGGTTTTTCGAAATTCTACCCCTAAGAGGAGGGAGCATTACATTTCACACGGACGAAGTCGCGAGCAGAAGCTAGTCATAAAATTCAAAAATGTGCCAATTCTTGTGTTCCAATAAAAAAAAAAATTATTTAAAAGTGACGATTCCCACTTTTCGGGTGAGTAAATTCGTGCGAATCGACTAAAAACCCACTTGTATAAAGATAAATGAAGTGAAAGAATGTGCCGGTATTCAAGTCTCTATAGGCAAGGAGCTCTCCGCTGATATTGTTTGAGATTGCCTTTAAAAGGATGAATTATGAGGGTGGTAGGAATCCCAAGGGCGTTATGAATGAGTGCGAATCGAGATTAATATAGGTCTAGTATTACTTTAAAAGGCTAAAGCGAACCTTTTAGTTTTCATATGGAAGTTACAACAAGCTTTCAATTATTTTATTTTAAATACTTTATTTAAAAAAAATTCAGTATCATTTAAATTGTGGCACATTAGACAATATTATTAATTCTAGCTGTACCTACCTGAGATGTGGTGTTGGCGATGAATGCTCCGCATACCACGGACCGCCTAGAGAACGAAAATATCTATCCTAGGTCAGCTTCGCATAAAATATAGACTATCCACGATCTGTTACCAAAGGATTCTCGGTTACTTTGGTCACACTGCCCGTCGGGAACCAGATAATCTAGAAAAGTTGGTGTTGATGGGCAAGGTAGATGAGAAAAGACCTCGCGGACGGCCACCTAACCGCTGGTCAGATCAAGTGGGCTCACTGGACTCTCTGTTATGACCGCCTTGAGAGAAGCTGAGAACCGAACGAAGAGGAAGAATGTTATTTTAAGTACCGTATATATAACAGCTTATTTTATTTTTAAACGATTTCAAAAAAGGAGGAGGTTCTCAATTCGGATGTTTATTTATATCAGCGTTATTTTGACATTACAACTTCAATTTTATTTATTTGTATAGGTACAGTAATAGGTTTATAGATACCTACCTATATTATTTTAGTGACGGTTTTTTTTTTGTATTAAAAATACATACTTACATACATTTACAGTCAACAAAAATACAACTTAGTCTAAGCAACTATCTCAAGATTAATAACTTAAAGTACAAACTACATCTCCTCTAAAAGAAGATAAACTTAAGTTGTGTGTTTAAATAGTAGCTTAGTCCTACACCACTAGCGGACTATATTTCCGACAATAACTCGTGAACACTCGGGCTTTCTGCCAAATCACCTATGCGACTGCGCTTATGTACAACGATTTATAAGCGTAAGCGATTTACAAAAGGCGAGAATAGTCGTAAAAAAAACCTTAAGAGCCTATACTACCTCAAATGGCTTAGCATGATCCTACGCATGTCTGTGTGGTGCCGGACTTAAAGAATAGCACCACCCCATACTTCCCGTGGGTGTCGTAAAAGGCGACTAAGGGAGACCGGAGAATGGGCAGCAGCGTTCTCTATGCATTACACCATCATACCATACTGCGATCGCCTACCCGCCTGCCAAGCGTGGCGATTATGGCAAACCCCTCCCCAAAATTGGGGGAGGCCTATGTCCAGCAGTGGACGTCTTTCGGCTGAAATGATGATCCTCCGTTATGTCGAAAATACCGCAACATTAATTTTAAAATACCTTAAATGGCTTAGCATGATCCTCCGTTATGTCGAAAATACCGCAACATTGATTTTGAAATAAAAATATGCTAAAGTTGAGGATTAATGTTAAGTACTATGTTAGACGAAAACATGATTCCATAAAATTTACTTGATAGAAAAAAATTCCTAAGTTACCTCCAAACCGAACAATAAACCGCTGGTATTAAAAAAATACTTCAAATTAGATCATGAAACTTTGCATACTAACTGAACTAACTATAAAGTAGTTCTTATGTTATTTAGTTTTTTTGAATTACCTTTATTTTTACCGTAAAAAGCAAATACCTAAACTATTGGCGCTGCCTTCCGCCCAGCACCGCACTCTGTCTCGCTCTCACAGAGTCCGCGAGCAGTATCGTGCAAGCGAGATAAAGAGTGAATTTTAGCTGAGGTAGTATGTATAGGCTCTCTTAACAAAAAAAAAAAACGATCTACGAGCCATTAAAATAAATATACTTACCTTACACTTATTAGATATTTTAAAAGGTCATAAGCATGAAATTCAGACAACTAGTCGTACGTAGGGTATCGTATTACCCAGTAACTGGGTTGTGGAGGTTAGATACCTATCTAACCTCCAGCGAGCGATTGCCTGTTGCTCCATGTAGAAATATTGGTATTCAGCTGCATTCGGTTAGACTGGAAGCCGACCCCAACATTTGTTGGGAAAAGGCTAGGCAGATGATGATTGTCATAGCGGCCATAACAGTACCACTCTGTGAAAATTTCAAGTGTTAACCTATTACTATTCAAAAGATACAGCCCTGTGAGAGACGGATGGACTGAAGGACTGATAGCGGAGCCTTAAGATGACGGCTTATTATTTTAAAAAAATGGGTCGAATGCCACTTGCATGTCATAAAACGATAGGGTATATTTGTTTAAGTGATAGAAAATAAGTTAATGTTCAATTTACTGTTAAGTTCGGAGAATAGCCTTCGGCGCGTGAGGTATTATAGTGCACAAGTGTGCGCGCAGACACAGGTGCACTCCCTCTTCCCTTACTCTCATAGTTCGATGGGACGGCACCGACACGACCGGAGAGAGATCGGGCGCAGGACGAGGCAGGGGTATCACAACGCCGACTTCCAAACTCCGGGCTGTTATTAAGAAATTGCTAATGGAAAAGTCAATAACCCTTTGCCGAATCGAACCCAGGACCCCACGCTCAGCAGTCGCGCTTGCGACCACGAGATCAACGGGGCAGATTTTGTATGTTCGCAAAAACTTAGGACTCTTCAAAATAAGAAGCGATTTCCATAATATAAATACACGTAGTAAAAATGAAATTGTGTTACCTAAATTTAGATTAACTAAAACTAGCAAGTCATTTCTTGTAAACAGCATCCGTTTTTTTATAACAAGTTGCCAAAGCCGGTTACAGAACTTAGCGATGGAAAGTTCAAAACCCTCATCAAACGTGTCCTTATCAAAAAAGCATATTATAAGATTAAAGACTACGTTGAAGACAAGCTAGTCTGGCAATAATTCCTTCTGCACATGTGGCTTCCCTGGCTTCTCATTAACGGCATAACTATGTAAATGTCTATTAACTGCTCTCAAATTACGATGTTTAATTTTTATTTCATTATTATTATTATTTTTTTTACATACTTTTTGACATAATTTCTTTATTATTTGACATTATATACTTTTTGACATAATTTCTTTATTAATTGACATTATATACAGACACTTGAAATTTTTCACCTCCTTATTAGTGGTTTTAATGAGAATCATAACACTTGGTTTTAGTAGGTTTTTATTATTACTTTTCTTTTTTTTATTATCTATCCTTTTGATAGATTCTTATTTTGTAAATGTGAGGACTTTGTATGCCTTATAGACTTTAGATCTGTAGACCATTTTCTATTTTATCAAGTACTACTTGTTGACAGGCCTGCGCTGTCCTCCCATACCTACTGTAATCTGGAAACATTGTAAAAGCCAATTATTTTTAAAAAGAGTAACCATGGAGTTTCTTGCCGGTTCTTCTCCATAGGAAACGACCAATTGGAACCGTGCACCTAGCTTCTGACGTTTCATAAGTGCCCATGTAGGTTTATGTGAAATAAAACATTTTGATTTTGATTGATTATTAAATTAATCTCCGTTAGCTAGACGAGAACTCCCGGAGATAATATGCCTGATTGATTTCTCCGGCCGGTGGCGACAGACAGATGTTAACCGTGCCTACTTTCACAATCAATTATTATTTAAGTCGGTTAAAACAACCGAAATCTCTGGAGTATGATATTGTGTAAAGTTTTCGCTTTTCAATTGGACCACGTATTGATAAGTAATGTTATTATGTTATTCTAGCCGCTTGTCTATTAAGTATTAAGATACCGGTATTACCGCCGTACGGCATTTCATACAAACTTTCAAGCACTTGTTTTTCTAAATGAATGAACCGATTTTAATGAAACTTCATACGCATAAGCAGGATACAAAGGTCTAAAAAGTTAGAAGAATACATTTTCGAAAATAGGTGGTACAGCCAAATTAGATCGATTTCAAATTTTCCATAGAAACAGAGATTTCCAGTTATCTTTTTTAAATAAGAATTTTCGAAAATGTTCTCATAACAGATTCAGACCAACTTGTACTAAATAGGTGTTACTAATTAAATATAGCTATGAATTACACTATAAAATATTTACAAAATCATCATCATTTCATCCGAAAGACGTCCACTGACGGACACAGGCCTACCTCAGGCACCTCCATTTCGACCGGTTCTGTGCGTCTCGCATCCAGCGGGTCCCGGCGGCCTACACAAGGTCGTCGGTCCACCTTGTGGGAGGCCTTCCAACGCTTCGTCTTCCGGTACGCGGTCGCCACACCATAACCTTTCGGCCCCATCGCCCATCTGTTCTGTGAGCAATGTGCTCTGCCCACTGCCACTTAAGTTTGGCAATCTTTCTGGCTGTATCGGTTACCTTGGTTCTCCTGCAGATAATTTCTGAAAGAATTTAATTATTTTCAATTAAAAAATAGTTTGTGTAATAGAAATTGGTCTTCCAGACAGAAAAATAAAAGTACGAAGGAACTGCAATAGAATTTGGAGTATGAAATGAAGGAAAAAGTATTTAAATCTATTAAATGGTAGCTCCACTTCGGGCCGCCAGAGGCGCCAGTCGTTGTCACCATCGTTCTCCGCGACCCATCGGTCGGTCCCACTCCCACCATCGTGGGATAACGACTGGCGCCTCGCCGCCGCTCATTATTCATCAGACGAACAGGTATATCAGAATGTATCAGATGTTGTAACGTCCTCTCTTCTTAACTTTTAATACAACAGATTGTACGGTCAGCAACAAAAGTCGATTAACACTTCAGTTTTTTAAATCTCAGCAAATTACTTATTTATCTAGTATTTTATTTATTTATTTTAACTTTGGTCTGCTGGTGGAAATTTATTAAGAAATAAGCAGTACCTTTGTACTCAAATTATAATTGTCATATCCCTATGTATTGTTACGAGCTTCGGGTTCGTGACAATTAAAACTGCCGATTTAATAACCAAAAAAATGACACTTTAATAATCAACACTAATTACAACTCAAACACACTAATTACAAAACACAATTGCTCTACTGATCGCTTTAAGTCGCACTTGAATATCGCTTCGATGCTTTCACTTCGATCGCTTTATCCAAACTGTGTCGGTCGTGGCGCGTCTCGGCCTTATATAGCGCCAAAGAGAGTTCTAGAACCTTCCATTGTAGAAACATCTAGAATGTTCGAGAACATACAGGCCCCGATCGACCAGATGTCGAAAGTTCGGGAATGTTCTAGAAAGTTCTCGCATCGAAATTTCTAGAAGGGTCTTCACTACTAGTTCCGCTACTCGATACTAGATGGCGCTAGTGGTAACTACTGTTACCATGTACCAGGCATTAATTGTGGCGCGCAACACTGCCCCCTCCTAAGACATGCTCGTCCCGAGTATTATCGGCCCCATAATAACGCGCCAGTCGATCCACGTGGACGATCTTAGGAGTACCTCTTGCACCTTTCTGTATCCGGTAGGTTACGTCATTGATCTTTGTCACAATCCGGTACGGTCCGTCCCATTTAGCTTGAAGCTTAGGAGATTTCCCTTTGCTGCGGACTGGATTGTGCAACCACACTAGTGAACCTTCGTCGAACCCTTTATTGTTAATTTTACGGTCATAACGGGTTTTCATCTTTTCAGACATTTGCTGGCCCGATTGTCTGACGTGCTCATAAATGTCATTCATTTTGTTCCGCAAGTCACTCGCATAATCGGTTATACTGCGTGGGGCATCAGGTGGTATTCCGGTGATCAGGTCTGCAGGCAGCCGTAATTCTCTTCCAAAGTTTGCGAAAGCTGGTGTCACCGATGTACTTTCGTGAACAGCGCTTCGATATGACAACAAAAACGGTTGTATGTGCTTGTCCCAATCTCGTTGCCGATTTTCCACAACTTTGGCTAGGTACCTCTCCAGTGTCTGATTAAATCGTTCCACCATTCCATCCGATTGTGGGTGGTAAGAAGTTGTTCTTGTTTTATGTGTACCCATAATTCGACAAGTTTCCTGGAATATTTGGGACTCAAAATTTCTTCCTTGGTCGCTGTGAATCTCCAAAGGTACTCCAAAACGGCAGAAGACTTCATGAACCAGTTTATCTGCAACTGTTGAAGCTTCTTGGTTTGGAATGGCGAAGACTTCCGGCCACTTAGTGAAGTAATCCATCACAACCATGAAATACTTGTTACCACTTTCACTTACCGGAAACGGCCCCGCAACGTCAAGGGCTATCCTCTCCCATGGTGCACCAACATTGTACAATTTCAATGCACCTCTACTACGAGTCTGAGGTCCCTTTACAGCTGCACTACTTGTACATTTGCGACACCAGTCCTCGACATCGTCCCGACAGTGGACCCAGTAAAACCGTTCTCGTATCTTCAGTAGAGTCCGTTTTACTCCCAGATGACCTCCTGAACAACCATTATGGTACAGCTGTAGAACATCCGGTACTTGAGCTTTAGGGACAACCATTTGCAAATGACAGCTGTCTCCCCGAGCGTTTTCCCATTTACGGCACAGGACTCCATCCTGAATCACCAAGCTGTCCCATTGGGCCCAATAGCTTTTTGTGGTCGAACTCATTGCTGAGACGTCGCTCCACCTGGGCTTAGGAGCTCTGGCCTTCATCCACTCCAGAATCGGCTTGATGTCCGAATCTTCCTGCTGTGCACGTTGTAGGCTTTCCTTCCACTCGTCGCTGAGGTCTGTCTTGAGCATCCTCACAGGTACGACTTCTTTACTTTCTTGCCTAGTACAATGCTTGCAGTTTTCAGGACAAGGTCTTCTTGACAATGCATCTGCGTTTCCATGAGATTTCCCGCTGCGATGTTCGACCTCGAAGTCGTATTCCTGCAGTAGTTCAATCCATCTCGCAACTTGTCCTTCTGGATTTTTGAACTGCAATAGCCATTTCAGTGCAGCATGGTCAGTTCGTAGGTGGAATTTCCGCCCCAGAAGATATTTGCTAAAGTGCTGCAATGACTTTACCACAGCAAGCAGTTCCCGTCTCGTAACACAATAGTTCCTTTCAGGTTTCGACAATGACTTGCTGAAGTATGCTACCACAACCTCTTGATCACCATTACGTTGAGACAACACACCGCCAAGTCCTATGTCACTTGCGTCTGTGTCAACTATAAATTCTTTGCCCGCATCAGGGTACCCCAAAATAGGTGTTTTGCACAGACGGTCCTTTAGCTCCTGGAATGCGATGTCGCAACTTTCATCCCAGCAGAAATGTCGCTTCTCTTCGGTTAGCTTATGCAGGGGTTTAGCTATATCTGCAAAGTTCTTGACAAATCGCCGATAATAGGAGCACAAACCCAGAAATGCTCTGACCTGCGTCTTGTCTTTTGGAATTGGCCAATCCTTGACAGCGGCGATTTTCTCTGGATCCGTGCGGATACCTTCTTCAGACACTACATATCCCAAAAAGCTAACTTGTCGTTTGAATAGTGAACACTTCTTTGGACTTAACTTGAGGTTGGCACTCTGGATCTTCATGAGCACGCGTTCCAGGTTTTGAAGGTGTTCTTCAAACGTGCGGCCTACGATGATGATGTCATCCAAGTAGACCAGGCAGGCATCGCCAATTAGTCCGGTAAGTACAAGTTCCATCAACCTCTCAAATGTTGCCGGAGCATTGCACAATCCAAACGGCATAACTTTAAATTGCCACAGACCCTTTCCTGTCGAGAATGCAGTTTTCTCCTTGTCGTTAGGATCAATTTCAACTTTCCAGTAGCCACTTTTCAGGTCCAGCGTGCTAAACCACTTTACTCCAGTAAGCATGTCCAGCGTGTCATCAATTCTTGGCAAAGGATAGCTGTCCTTCTTTGTAACGTCGTTCAGACGACGATAGTCAACACAAAACCGCATGCTGCCGTCCTTCTTTCTTACCAGCACTACAGGTGAACACCATGGACTAGATGAAGGTTCAATATCACCATCCTTCACCATTCCTTCAATCATGGTTTCCACTTCTTTTTCACGTGCTACCGGCAATCTCCTTGGCCGCTGACGGATAGGCAATTCTTCTCCTGTATTTATTTTGTGTTGAACTATGCCAGTCTTCCCGATGTCAGCCTCGTTTGACGAGAAAACATCGGCGAACTTGAATAACATCTTCTTCGCCTTGACCATTTCATTTTGGGACAAAGCGCTGCGGCAGTCTTCTAAAAGTGTGGTCACTTTTGTTTGTGCATCCTTGCTGAGGGTCCCAGTCGATAGATGTTGGCATCGACGCAACCAATCCACTTCCTCGCAAGTACCAACAAGTGTGCCTTTTTCTATTATCTGTTCCTGATCACAAAGGTTCAGCACACGTACCCCTGAGATGTCAGTGGCTCTGACCAAAGTCCGTGCCACTTTCCATGGAAGGTCATTGTCTACCCTTTCCACGAGTACACAACGATGAGTTTGCCCAGGATTCCGAGGAAGACTAACCGGCACAATCGTTTCCGATCTCGGCGGAAGAACAATCTTCTTAAGGCTGTACACATTCCCAGGTAACGCCCCTTCCATGAAAAGTTCCTCTTCTCCACATTTCAAAACACCTTGCTTGACGTCAATCTCGCAATAATTCCTCCTCATAAAGTCAAGGCCCAGGATGCAATCGTCCATTATATCAGCCACGATGACATTATGCAGGTAGATTCTGTTCCCTAGCGTCAGTTCCATTTTCTTCTCTCCATGGACGGGTATGCGCTGACCGGTGGCTGTTACCAAATTAATGCGTTCCCGGTTGTATGCGGAGTCCCCAAGGGACCGACTAGCAAGTTGGGAACTGACAACCGTGCGAGAAGCTCCAGTGTCTATGGTCAGCTTACACGGCGTTCCGTTGACCTCACCCTTGATGATAAGGCTGTTCCCGTCATGGGTTTGTGTGATCGAAACCCTTGGGGCTCTTTGAACATCAGCCAGCACCCGCCCCGCAGTCCTGGCTATTACTCGTTTCCCTGCTGCTGGTGCTGCGCGGTGTTGTTAGCCGCACTGCCCTCTGGAGATCGGTCGACTTCTCTTTCTGCAGTTCGCTTATGGCAACTGGATCGAAGGTGGCCCTTTTCCCCACAGCCGTAGCACCTAGGGCTGTATCCTTTATTGCGGTCGCGAACTGTAGCCGCTGCAACCTCCCTGACGCGATGGGAACGATGATCCTGTCGCACAGCTTCCACCTCCAGTGCATGGGCCAAGGCGTCCTTAAGCGTCCCGTGGAGCCCGAGCCTCACAGCAGCTCTCACTTCAAGGTCGCGGATGCCGTCGATGAATGCCTGCACCAGGTTTCCATCAATAAGCGCAGGTACGGACTGGTAAGCTTTACGAACCAGCTTCTCCACTTCAAGGGCCCACTGCTGCAGGTTTTCGTTACTGCGTTGCACGCGATCCTTGAGCTGCGCACGAAACACGTGTTCCAGGTGAGCGTCGCCATACCGAGCCTCCAATGCCTCGAGGAGCTGCTCGTAAGTCACTTCCTTACCGAGAGCTTCCAGGACAGTTAAGGCCTGGTCGCGCAGGCCTAGGGTGAGAGCAGTCATGGCCTGGCTTTTATTCCACCCGTTAGCCTTCATGACAGCCTCAAATTGGATTTTGTAGGCCGACCAGGAAGAAGTTCCGTCGAACGGTGGCACTTTGAATCCACGTAGCGAAGGTGTTGTAGCTACGGGAGCTGCGATTCTATCCTCAAGTTTAAGGTTACCCAACTCCTGCTTCACATCAGCAATGACGTCATTAAACTTGCTGATCTGAATTTCAGCTTCTGACAGACGGTTGTCATGCTGGGTAACCTTCTCTTTCACCTCCTTCATGTCCTTCCCGAGGGTTGCGTGAAGGTCCTTTATGAGGAAAATCTGCTCTTCCTGACGGCGCGCCTGCTCCTCCTTATCCCGTTTGAGCTGTTCTTCCAATCGACGGGTCTGTTCTTCTTTGTCCCGCTGGAGCTGTTCTTCCAACCGACGAGCCTGTTCCTCCTGACGGTGGGCCTGTTCCTCCTTGTCCCGCTGGAGCTGTTCCTCCAACCGACGAGCCTGTTCCTCCTGTCGGCGAGCCTGCTCCTGCAGCATCAACATCAGAGCAGCCAAATCTGGTGCTGCTGATGCTGGAGCTGCTGCGGACGGGCCGGCCTCCATGGTCGGTAGCTGGCCCTCCGACCTCTGTGGCGTAGCTCCACCAAATCGCCTTTGGTCCGTCTCCTGCTGGCGTTGACTCCGGGTACGGATACCCTCCGTGTCGTCTTTGGGTAAAACCGGCATGATTTTTAATCCCCTTTTCTGACACCAATTGTTACGAGCTTCGGGTTCGTGACAATTAAAACTGCCGATTTAATAACCAAAAAAATGACACTTTAATAATCAACACTAATTACAACTCAAACACACTAATTATAAAACACAATTGCTCTACTGATCGCTTTAAGTCGCACTTGAATATCGCTTCGATGCTTTCACTTCGATCGCTTTATCCAAACTGTGTCGGTCGTGGCGCGTCTCGGCCTTATATAGCGCCAAAGAGAGTTCTAGAACCTTCCATTGTAGAAACATCTAGAATGTTCGAGAACATACAGGCCCCGATCGACCAGATGTCGAAAGTTCGGGAATGTTCTAGAAAGTTCTCGCATCGAAATTTCTAGAAGGGTCTTCACTACTAGTTCCGCTACTCGATACTAGATGGCGCTAGTGGTAACTACTGTTACCATGTACCAGGCATTAATTGTGGCGCGCAACAGTATTTTACTGTGTGTACATAAATTATAAAATAATTATATAAACTTTTAGCACACAAAAGGTACAAAGACGGACTTAATGCCTTAGGCATTCTCTACCAGTCAATCAAAGGTGGTGAAGAGATTTGATGCTAGGTGCTTTGATTGAGAGGAACAATGATAAAAAACTATTGAAACTATTTTATTATAAATAAAACTTAAATAGGTTATAGAGTTCGAAGCTTTTCCATAAACATTTCACAGCGGCAACAGCCGAAACACAGCTCTCATTTTAATAATTCAAAATTCACTGTAGTTGCACCGACCTAATAGTATTAAGTATATATGAATAAAAATTAAAAGAAAAAAAAATACACACAATATCGCATTGCTATAGCAGAATTTGCGACAGTTTCAAAAACTAAAATTAATGTAGGTGAAATTAATAACTTCGTATCCCGTGTCCACAGTTTCCGAACAACTTTCATTGGGCAAAAGTTTTTACAATGTTGTGCACAAATTAGCAGTGAAAGCTCCAGCTTTTATTGTCGAAACTTGTCTTATATTTTTACATTCATATATTTAGTGCTATTGGACATTTTTGTTTGGGAATTCGAATTTGGAGCCGTCGGGAATTTTACCTAATAGCTTTTGCTATTAGGTAAAATTCCCGACAGCTCCAAATGCCATACGCTGTACGCCGTACGTAATGCTGTACGTAGCTTTTTAGCTACTGTAAAATTACCTTCATTTACACTACTGTCTACCCCTTCAGCATACTAATAATTTTATTTTATCGAAAAGTCAATAATTTTAGGGGGGGGAATAAAACCGAATCTAGATTTAATGAAAACTCGTCAGAACTTTGCTGCCGCCGTAAGTAGAAGGGGCACATCTGAAAGGAAATGGAGAAAACTAAGCCTTAATGGATGCGCCTTTTTGTTTAGTAAGGTTTATTTTTCTTTACATTTTTGGCCGATATTCATCCTTTTCACTTACTGCGGCAGTTTGGTACTCAATACCTAAATCATCATCATCATAATTCTCCTTTATCCAAATTATTCGGGGTCAGCGCTACGTGTCTTTTTCTTCCATACTTCTCTATTAGTCGTCATCTCGGTAGTCAAACCCTTTCTAACCATCTCATCATTCACACATTCCATCCATCGTTCCTTCGGTCTTCTCCTACTCTCATAGCTATCGACATCCATACTCAAAACTCTTCCCACGTCATTTTCCTCATTAATTTCTCCGAAACATGTCCGTAACCATGACAACCGATTTCCACACAACTTTTCAGTTACCGGTGCCACTTTCAAGTCAATACCTACATCATAATCAGCCTCTAATGTTCCCACTGCGGGGATACAGGCCTGCTCTCTGTGAGAGGGAGTGGGCCGTAATCCACCACGCGGGCCCAATGCGGGTTCGTAGATGTCACATATCTTCGAATTTTTTAAATACCTACATGCTGACAGAATCATTTTACAGACAGGCGGTCATTTGATACATACTTACATTCATACAAAACTCACGCCATCTTCGCATGGGCATCGGCATGGTAGGCAGTAACTACAGCACGCTATCTACTATGATCCTTACGTAGGTACTCTTTTTGCTTCATTTACGTTCATACATCAGTCATACACGCACGCCTTTTTCGAGTACACACCTTAGTCAGTTAATAGTCCCACGATTATTCTAAACAAAGTCAATTTCAAGGGTTTCTCAGTAAATCCTTCCGGGTATTATGACCCCGTATTACATGAGATTTAAACATAACTGGCGAAACGTGGATGTACCTACTAAGGAAAATATAACTCTACCAATGACTTCGGGAAAAAAAAACGATTTTTTCATTTTTTTTTATTTGCTGAATGGGCCCGCTCTTGATCTTGATCACGCCAGATGGAAAGTGATGGATGAGGTGTATGATGCAGGAACGAGCGTGCCCAGAAGTTAGCCTAAGGCACTAGAACTCCTACGCATCGACGAAACAGCAGGCTGCTTGACGCCGGACGCCGGTGGGTGGTCGCAAACCAGGCGGGCGTTAGCCATACCACCGCAAGGGAAGAATAGGCCAGTCAAATAAGGTGTTGGGTGTTACTGTCCAGGATGAGCCGAGCGCTCGGTTCAGTTGAGTAACTGGCGGAACAAACTGCGCTACACGAGGAGGCTTCTTCATGCATTCCAAAACTGATAGTAACAAAACAGCAAGCCTTTAATCCCGGAAAGATTAGGAAAATGTTTACCTATTTATATTACACGTACATTTCACTAGGTATGTTTAAATATTTAAAATTTATATATTTATGTAAAAGGGGACCATCAGAAGAACCTCAATTAATAGGATTTAAGCTATTAAAAATTAATTAAGCTCCTGATTTTTCTGTAAAATACATAGTATTTTCCTTTGCATATCCTTAACTGTTCTAATCGTAAAAAAAACCTAACACTGAGAAAAACCCAATAACACTACCCGTCCTGGCATTCGAACCCAACACCTTCTGCTCAAAAGTAGCAGTTGCGACCACTAGACCAACGAACATAGTCGAAGTGTGATGGGATAGTCTCCGTATCAGTGGCGAGGGGTGAATTTATAACAGAGGTAAGCCGGAGCAAAAAAAAATGCATGTAGGCGATTTGCAATGTTTTAATTCTATGGTGTATTAAATACCTACAGTATGATATGATTACAATATTTCAATTATGAATTTACTATACAGGATTATTGGTAAAACATTAACAACCTCTTAAGAGGTCATTGTACTCATCATTATGAACAACTATTACTATGGGACCAAACCTGAAATAGCGAAAAAAAATCAGCTGTTCCCTACATTTGAATTTATTGAACCAATGTTACAAACCAATGTTACATGTATTATCTTATAATTAACTTAACTTAACGGCGGTCTGTAGCTGTTAGCGAACATCATTTGGATCTTTACGGCGGTCCCCAAACTAGGCGGCGCCTGTATCTTGGGGACCAGAGTTGTGTCATATAGTGCTACTTACAACTGCAGTTTATTTTTATTTTATTTTTTATTTTATTAAATAGGAACAACAAACAGTTTATTTAGGAGTAGGCTTTATGTTCGTATAACTCGTGAAAATGTAGGGAAAAGCTGATTTTTTTTCGCGATTTCATGTTTGGTCCCATAGTAAAAGTTATTCATAATGATGAATACAATGACCTCTTAAGAGGTTGTTAATGTTTTACCAATAACCCTGTATAGTGATTTCAACATCATTCTTAATTTTCGAAGGGATGCCGGTGGGAATTGAGTTGCATGGTACCTTTGCCACTGCTCCGTGCTATCCAAACACTGGTCAATCAAGATTTCACTCCTCCGAACAAAACTCTAACAAAATGTGCGAAAACTACTGTTAAAATCACACAAACTTTCAGAAAAGAAACACGTTTTCATATTTCTGTAGCCATGTTATCAATATGTGTTTGTTACTCACGGTTGAATTAAACTTTCAAACAATGCCGTTGTTAGAGTTATGTGGATACGTGAAACGTTTATAAATTGCAGTTTAGAACTGGAACTGGAGGCGGAATTGTAATAAATATTTCTAGAAGTTGTGGTGAGTTGATTGAGGAAGGCGTTTACGTGCTAGCTGGTATTTTACAGCTGCAGAATTATTGCAATTTGTCCAGTTTATTTTTTATTTTTTTTACTTGATGTTTCATAGGAGAAAATGAACCGTCTTCTTCTTATTCTTCTTATAAAACTGTTATTCGTTTTAATAGTCAAGATTCAACCTTACTTTTGAAACCCTAAGGTTGAATGTCACTTGCACGACATAAAACTACGAGGTCCATTAGCCTATGTGACAAATTAACTTTAGCTTTATCTTTACACTTACTTACTTACTCACTTTAGTCAGAAGTGATAGTGATGTTGGGGTCGGCTTCCAGTCTAACCGGATGCAGCTGAATACCAGTATTTTACATGGAGCGACTGCCTATCTGACCTCTACATCCCACTTATTGGGTAATACGATTACCCTTGGTAAGGCTGTTTGTCAGACTTTCGGGCTTCTGACGACCCGTAACGACTGTCAAAGATCTGCGAATGACAGCCAGGTCCAACGGCTTGTAAAAACGGTCACATCCACAGACCAATTACGGCAAGCGTAGCTTAACCTGATCGATCGACCTGTGCAGCGGTTATCATTTAGCCACGGACCCCTCAAAATATCTAGGCTATTAAGACTGTTATTGACAGTAAAATCAAAATGTACAAAAAGCACAGGAGTTATTCTCGTATCCTTAAGGTAACCATCATCTTAACTGCCTTGCACCTAGATACTATTACTTCATCATAAAAAGTGTCAACTCCGTAGGATAAGAGAAAGTGGTTTTAAATCAGCTTGCATGATTTGACCAATACATACTAACTAACTAACAAGGCAATTTTCTTGCGTTTTACCCTCTAAGTTCATATAATCCTATTGATTGATATTTCATGAATAAATCATTCTATAGGATTGTATTGATGAATTTAATGATTGTTTAAATTCTGTAAAGCCATATTTGTTACGCTCGCGATTCATAATATTTTCATCCAAATTCAACATGACACTGACCTACAAATTAAAAAAAACGTAATAAAATTTCAATTTTTCTGGGCTACGCTAGCGCTTCCCCTTTAAACAAAAGCTTGTAAAAAAGAAAAACTGGCCAAGTGCGAGTCGGACTCGCACAGGAAGGGTTCCGTACCACAAGGCAAAAACGCCGAAAAAAACATGTTTGTTGTATGGGAGCCCCCCTTAAATATTTATTTTATTTTAATTTTATTATTTATTATTAAAGTTAATATACAACTGAGTATTTTGTGAATATTTCAAGTGCCTACCTGTTGCCATTTTTGATATCGAGCCAAAAAGGGCAAAAAAATCGCGTTTGTTGTATGGGAGCCCCCCTTAAATATTTATTTTATTTTGTTTTTAGTATTTTTTGTTATAGCGGCAACAGAAATACATAACTTGTGAAAATTTCAACTGTCTAGCTATCGCGGTTCTTGAGATACAGCCTGGTGACAGACAGACAGACAGACGGACAGACGGACAGACGGACAGACGGACAGACGGACAGACGGACAGACGGACAGACGGACAGACGGACAGACAGCGAAGTCTTAGTAATAGGGTTCCGTTTTTACCCTTTAGGTACGGAACCCTAAAAAGGAAAAAAAAAAAGCAAATGTGTTCTAAAACAATGCTAGACAACCCACACACATTTTGATTCAATCCGTCATTTGGTAAACAAACGTAAGTACGTATTGTTACGTCAATTTCAGGATAGTCCTAGCACAAAATACAGAGAGTGCAGGCAATCACATGTACGTACCTACTTCACTTTTCATACCTACGCTCGGCGGTCTCGTTAGGGTTGTCAACTTTGGCTTAGGCACAATAAACTATCGTGGTTGTGGCACCCGTATCTTTTTGTTTGATTTCTTGTTGAGCTTAATCTACAATATTAAAACAAAACAATAAACATAGTATTTTATTTAAAAAAAAAACATTGTATTACAATAAAAAAATCAAAACGGGTTACCCTATTTACACAATTTATTTTGCCCTATCCGTTTTAGACGTAAACCTATCAAATGACACTAAAAACAACATAATATCTACACAAACAAAAAATCATGTTTTCAACTTACGTAACTCGTAGTTGGTAGCGTGACCTTACAAAACAGTTACTTCGGTTATACTGATTCAAAGTAGGAAACTATTATATAAATCGAGCTTAGATAGCCATTTTCTTGTTGCTCCATTTTTGCACTTACAGACGCGTGTCTCAAGCGGATGGCACTCGCGCTCGCACTAGTCTCAACCAGTCCGAGATAACGTGTCCGTAAGCGGTGTCTAAGGGAGACCGGAGAATGGGCAGCAGCGTTCTCTATGCGTTACACCATCATACCATACTGCGATCGCCAACCCGCCTACCAAGCGTGGCGATTATGGCAAACCCCCCGCAAAATTGGGGGAGGCCTATGTCCAGCAGTGGACGTCTTTCGGCTGAAATCATGATGATGATGATGATGAAGCGGTGTCTATGTGTGCGTTGCTCGAGCGCACTTATATGTGTTGTGTGTGTTGTATGTAGATTGCCTTCTGTACTCTTTGTATTTTGTGGTCCTACGTTGAAAAGCAAAGCCATGTTGTTTAGCATTCAGTGCCTACAGAAACTTGGTTTGTGTAGCACACACAATGCTCGCAAGGAGTTTCAGTAAACAATCTACTAGAAACTGTGTTATTGCGTTAGTAGATATTTCATTTATTATTTTGAGAACCGTTTATACACAGCCGTAGATATTTAGATCTGTCTAGATATATGATGATAGATGTTGTAATCTATGATAGTGAGGAAAGAGTGAGTACACCTGTGTTTGCGCACACACTTGTGCACTATAATACCTCCCGCGTAGACGGCCAGTCTCCTCAAAGATTTGCCTCCATGACCGAAATTCGGTCTGAAGGACTTTTCGATATTTAGATCTATTTGGCTTTATTTGTTGAGTGATACTTCAAGAAACTGGTAGCATAAAGCATAAAATAGATTAATTAGGAGAAAGAGTAAAAATTTGAATAAAAAATACTTCAGACAAAAATGAAAAACATTATACAGGATAGCAACCGGAACTAAATACATTGTTGATTAAACCATATCAGTATAATATAATTATTTTTTTTATTTTTTTTATTTTTTATTTTTATTAAGAGGAACAGCAAACAGTTACATTATGGAAACTTAAAACTAGTATAACAGTATTTGTATTTTGCTAATAATGTAACCCACAACACTGTCCACGGGTTATCATAAACATATAAAAAAAAAAAACAATAATCGCTAGGGGTGAAAAAAAATAAGATTAAAAAAAGTTAAAAATAATAAAATAAAAGAAAAATGACAAATAAAAACAAAAACAAAAAGTGTACAACCAGGTCAGATTTAAAGCGATAATTTGAAGTTTACAACAATATATTATGTATTATTTCTAAGAGTTTTGAAGATAAGACCTTTGAATTTTCCTATTGGGCTATTGAAGATGTCAATATTTACAAAACTTTTATTGTACAAGTCAACCATGCGGCGGATGGGCGAGCGTAGGCCGGAGTTGGTTCGACAGGAGGGTATTGCAAACAGCGTTCCTGCGCGCACCTGACGCCTGTGGTAGGTTCTAGGTATTGCGTAGCAGATCATGTTATTAAGGTTAATGCAATTGAATTTATTTCTAACAATTTTGTATAGTGTGATAGCTTCAAGGTATTTTCTACGACAGCTTAATGATAAAAGTTTGTACTTGCTGAGTAATTGGGCATAAGGTATGTAAGATTTGTGGCACCTGTAGTGCATAGCACGTAGAAATTTGTATTGTACATTTTCAATAATTTCCGTGTATTTCTTATAAAAGGGGTTCCATATCGAAACCGCATACTCTAATTGTGATCGAACTAGGGCTTTATACAGGCATAAATAAGATGAGGTTCTTTTAAAGTTAAGGGTGGACCGCATAATAAATCCATACATCTGATAAGCTTTGCTTACAATTTTATCGATATGCAGGTCTAAACAGAGTTTTGAGTCAAATATAACACCCAGATCCCGAATAGAGTTCAATTTAGCAAGTGGTGTGTGACATAGGGTGTATTTAAAATTAATAACGTTCTTTTTTTTGGTGAAAGTAATGTAATTACACTTAGGTAAACTTAGCTTGAGCTTATTACTGGCACAGTATTCGGATAGTCGGTCCAGGTCCTGCTGGAAAAGAGCACAATCATCAACAGTTTTCACTGATTTGTACACCTTCAGATCGTCTGCGTACAAAAGGAACTGAGTATACTGGAAACATTTCCCTATGTCGTTGATGAATATGTCGAATAATAAAGGCCCAAGGATAGAACCCTGTGGAACACCAGATGTTAACTTGGTAATGTTCGACCTGTACCCGTTGATTACGACACTCTGGCATCGGTTAGTGATATACGATACGAACCAACGCAACAAATTTCCTCTGATTCCATTGAAGGCGATTTTATTGAGTAGTAATTCGTGATCCACCCTGTCAAAGGCCTTGCAAAAATCTGTGTAAACAGTGTCCACCTGTTCATTAGAATCAATGCTATCAAACAAGAAACTAGAGAAAGATAGAAGGTTTGTGGTAGTAGATCTATGTTTGACAAAGCCGTGTTGTTCCTGTATAATGACATGGTGCAGCAATGGATATATTTCGTTATGAACAAGTTTCTCAAAAACCTTTGACAAGGTGGAGAGGATGGAGATTGGACGGTAATTTTCAACGTTATTTTTGGAACCATTCTTGTGTACAGGTGTGATATTAGCGTATTTCCACCGGTTGGGAAACACGCCCTCGGTAATACACTTATTATAAATAATACTTAACGGCTTATAAATGCAAGCTGCAGTGTTCCGAAGAAAAAGTGCTGGTATTCCATCAGGTCCAGGTCCTTTGGAAGGATCCAATGACTTGAGTTCTTTCAACACCTTTTCCTCGCTAAAGTGTAAGTCAGTAGTAATTTCGCTAGTTACAGAAGTTTCTGTTGCAGGTTGCCATTGTGATAGTAGTGGAGAAGCAGGTTCATATACTGAGTAAAAGAAATCAGAGAACATATTACAAATGACCTCAGGCTTGTTGGATTCTGTATTATTATAGTGAACTTTTGCTGGAATAATTGGTTTGTCCTTTCGGTTTGACACATATGTCCAGAAGTGTTTATAAGTAGTAGATATGTAGTAATAAGGTGGTGCATTGTTATGTAAAAGAGCGCCTCTCGCTATCAAACGTAAGAGTTTGGTGAGTTTAGAATTAAGTAACACCTCTGTATTATAATCAAATTTAATTTAAAAAAATCGCACTGCTGGAACACAGGCCTCCTCTGTGTGAGAGGAAACGGGCCGTAATTCACCACGCAGGCCCAGTGCGGGATGGTAGATGTCACATGCCTTCAAATTTTTCGGTCTTAAGACTTGCCGGTTTCCTCACGATGTTTTCCTTCACCGTTTTTGAGAGACATGGTGATGAAATAAATAACACAAAGTAAAGCGCCTGGCTGGGTTGAAGTAACGCTGGTTTACCTAAACTTTCACGGCCTGGGAAATATGAAGAAAATGAATGTGGAAATTTTCCTTATAATCGAAAACATTGACTTCGATATTTTAAAAGGAGGGTTTATCAACAAAAACAGGCAATTCATCAATCAATGTCTGATCAGAATCTTACGCTCCCAGCTTCTCGTCTTAATCCTTACTCTGTAAGAATAATTCCTTCAGGATTTAACACCCGTTTGCTGTTTTGGTTACACTAGGAACTTAATTAATGATAGTTGTCTTCTGGAATAGATATACGAGAACCTACTATTACAATTATTATAAAATACTTTTCTCTACTATTATTCAAATTCAAATTCATTTATTTGTCTTTGTGTGGAAAGTTATTATCATAATTATATAAAGATCACTGTAACATACCCATAGGGCGTATAATATTTAACACACATCTATCACATGGGCGTCCAAATGTTAAATAACTTGATAAATGTTATTAATAGTAAAAGGTCAAATTAGGGATGTCAGTCAGAAATAAAATATTAGAAATCATAATTGAATTAAATTACTATATCAAAGTGTCATTTAAGTAGGCATTTAAAATTATAGTAGCATTTATTACATACAAAAACTTTAAATTTCTTCTTAAAATTCTTGTTTTAAACATCAGACAGACTATAGGTTTAACTTATTGCGTTGCTTTTGACTAATTGTTCTTATTTTATTTAGTGGCCCTGAAACTCTTACAACCTTAGCCACACTCTCACGAATCGTAAATCATGAAGGATGCGAAAATTTTCATTAATCTGTCTAAAAAAGATCTTGATATATCATATCAAACGTCTTTATGAAAAGTCCGTAAAGATATTAGAAAAACTCCCGTCAGTTTTCTAGAAATTATCATTTTTAGCTGCCAAAAAGCAATCAGCAAGATATCAATATAGAATGAAAGAAAGAAAAAGTATTTATTGCGACTCGTACAGATCACAAACTAAACTAAACACAGTAAAATTAAAAAAAATCCAAGTTATATAAAAAAAAGTAACAAATGGAAAAAGAAACAGAAAGTCCTGAGGCCAAAAGGCTCCTATCTCAGCATGATGCTGCGACATTTAAAAAATAAATGTCACAGCGCTGGTATTCTGATAGGGCCCGCTGTGATGTTACGGGCAGTTACAGAAACAGAAACAAATAATCATGTAAAATATTAGCAAATAATAAAATAAAATAAATTATTTTTTTAATCTGCGCCAGATGCAACCTCATTACTTGTCTTGAGTGCCAGAGGCACTCTGGTGTGTCTGTGATCAATGATCCTCCGATTTGTCCTAGAAGGGAACAAATTAATATTTTATTAATTTGTTCCCTTCTAGGTCGGTCGTTAAACTATAGTATGTACTATATGTAGCTTGGCGTAGTAGTAGTATTGTCCGTGATGAAATACGCACACTAGTACGAATAACTAGTCATCATCATCATCATTTCAGCTGAAAGACGTCCACAGTTGGACATAGGCTTCCCCCAAGCACCGCCACTTCGACCAATTCAGTGCTTCCCGCATCTATCAGCTTACACAAAGCCATCGGTCCACCTTGTTGGAAACACAAACTAGACGTACAGACGCCAGCATATCAAGCTACCCGAAACTGTCAAATTTTCCCAATCCACTTAGAACCTAATCCTTTAGCGATAAAGTTGAAAATCTGCTGGCTGGCTTAATGTGCTGGCAACTGTCATCATTATCATCATTTCAGCCGAAAGACGTCCTCTAAACATAGGCCTCCCCCAAGCACCTCCAATTCGACCGGTTCTGTGCTTCTCGCATCCAATGGGTTCCTGCGACCTTCACAAGGTCGTCGGACCACCTTTTTGGAGGCCTTCCATTGCTACGACTTCCGGTACAAGGTCGCCAATCCAGAACCTTCTGCGCCTTCTTCGCGTCTGTACATTGTATAAAATACTAAAATCATAAGGTACACAACGTTCGTATTTTCTTTTTCGATTCCAATATGCAGCTAAAAGTAAATAAAATAGAGAGCTAAGATATCTCGGGGGCTATGTATTGTCAACAAGTTTGTTAGGACAAGATCTTGGCGTTGGCTCAGGGCGTAGAATATACAGCAAATGAAGTATCTGCTAATCGCAACATTCAAAACCACACAATCCACTCCCATCTCACGACGGAACTACCTATATGGGTAAAGCAATAGCAAGTTGGCAATATTGGTAGAGGTTCAAACTGTCCACGGTGCACTGGGAAATGGACATAGTTTTAGGTATCGTCTCTCCTTTTGGACATTTTAATGATCACAAAGATTGAACAAACTACACAAGTAATGTTATTTGTCAAAAAAACACAAAACAGTAAGGAACCCTCTGCGCAACAAAATAACGAGTTTTGTTTAAATAACGAGTTTTGTCACAGAAGTATAACCTAACGGTTATACTCCTGTGACTAGTGGACGGAACCTCTGTCAGAGCCATAAGTTATCATAATTTAATGGTACTCCATTTAATCATTACTCCTTCTCTAGGGTATACCCCGTGACTTGGCCTCTACTTCGATGCTTAGGAAACCGTTTTCTGGGTTAAGATTCAAAAATATTTGTTCATAGCTTATTACTTTGAGTTCTAAGTTGGCAGAATAATCTAATATTTACGTAGTTCCATGATTTAAGTTTAATTTCGTTAAGAAATAATCTTTGAAACTCTTGCCTAAGCGTGACTTTTCATTCTCTTTGGTGTGTGATTATAATTTCCAATATAATTTAAATATATAAAAACAGTTTCTTACAATCATTTACTGTTACATTTACTGTTGTTTTGAATGTTAACAGACAATTCCCTGCCTTAAACCTCTAGGTCTAGAAGCATGACATTTTGCACAAGAGTTCCGTAAACAGGGTGTAAAAAGGGGTATTCCTCAAAGCGCAGCCAATTAAGCGCAACTAAATTATTCCTCAAAGCGCAACCATTAAAAGACCCATCAGGAAGCCGTCATCCGTCATTCCGTACATCATACCAAGTAAATTTGTTATAGAATAATTGCTGGGAAAAGACTTTTATTTTCGGTGTGAAAATTCACTGTTTACGATAGTGCGCAATGTAACGCACACAAAACATTGTGCTCATGGGTGCACGCAGTGAGTGTACATTTAAACGTTGTATGTGTTGTAACATTTAATACTTGCTGTTGTTAAAAAACGCCAAAAAATTTGGAACTTTGATCTTCAATATCTCCGTACCCAGAGCAGTTAGGATGGTTTTTTTTTTAATACCCCTAAAGGGGTTAAATTGTGAATAAGAATTTGTATGAAAGTTGTAAATTGTATTGTGTGTGGCTTCTAACCATATAAAACATTAAGGCTCCTACAAACAGGCGCGACACGCGATATAATCGCGCGCGACACAAAGGCACCGCCCCGTTGCGAGAGTTGCGGTGCCTTTGTGTCGCGCGCGATTATATCGCGTGTCGCGCCTGTTTGAAGAAGCCTTTAAGCATTAGGACTAATATCGCTTAGAGTAAAAAAAAAAAAAAAACTAATAAAATAGTACGCATTAAGACATAATATCAAGCTATACATTTCCAGTATAAAAAGCTGTCTTGTCATCCTACGAAAAGTCTATACAATGTCAACTAACACTCGAAATGTATTGCTTGATATGTCGTCGTGTGTAGAAATACAAATCTTACATCCATTTAACAAAGAGTCTTCGAGTTTGAAGTCTAGAACAAATGTAGTTCACAAGATCGCCACCGCCCGTAGCTAAACTAAAACAATGTGAAAACTTCCTTTTTAGTTTCGTAGGCGACATCCATGACGCGTGTTTTTTGCTTGACTTTACCTTTTATTTCCTGACTCCGCTCTTTTATCTTAGTGACACTTGATACAAAAAAGCGGCCAAGTGCGAGTCGGAGTCGCACACGAAGGCTTCCGTACCACAGTACAATATTTAACATTTAAAAAAGGACTTAATAAAAAAAACGACGAAAAAAACATTTTTCTTGTTTAATCATTTATATACACACAGTAAAACAGGTAGAGACACGACATATATAAGTAATGAATACAAAGTTACTGCTTATTTCTTTACAAAAAAGCAACTGGTTTGTGGAGGTCAGATAGGCAGTCGCTCCATGTAAAATACAGCATCATCCGGTTAGACCGGAAGCCAACCCCAACATAGTTGGGAAAAAGTTAATGATTGTTACCAACCTGTGAAAATTTCAAGTGTTTACCTATTACTGTTCAAAAGATACAGCCCTGTGACAGACGGGCTGACAGCGAAGCCCTAATAGTACCCTAAAAAGGCTGTGAAAAATGAAATGTTCTTTCTCAGTGACAAAGTGCTAAAATCTGGGCAAGGTGATTCATTTGCATTACTCCCTCATCTGGCGGTCCAGTATTTTTAGATAAGCTTGACTATTTTTCATTTTAATGCGTCCTGTTTTCAGTCTGCATTCATTCCGATTGTAGTGGTGGCAGCAGGTGTTAAAGTAATTTTCGGTGCAATTTTTCATGCTGAAATATGCTGTGTGATTTCCTGTTAAAATTCTGGCTGCTTCCCTTTTTCTGTGGGTGAGAAGTGATTGTATTATGACAATGGGAATTTACAACCATTCGCATTATTTTACGTTTTATGAAACTGCTATTAGATTAATAAAGTAAAGCATTGTTTTTTGTTACAAAAAGTTAATTCGGGTCTTTTTAACCCCCGACGCAAAAACGACGGGGTGTTATAAGTTTGACGTGTCTGTGTGTGCGTGTGTGTGTGTGTGTGTGTGTGTGTGTGTGTCTGTGGCATCGTAGCTCCCGAACGGATGAACCGATTTTGATTTTGTTTTTTTTGTTTGAAAGTTGAGTGTTCTTAGCTATGTTTGATGAAAATCGGTCCAAGATGGCCGCCGCAAAATGGCGGAATACATATTTTTTCACAAATCTCTTAATATGGGTATCAAATGAAAGGGCTTGAATAGTAGAATACTATACACTATGATAAATTTCAAATCCAAGATGGCCGCCACCACAAAGTGGCGAATTGCATTTTTTTTTTCATAACTCCCTCAATATAGGTATCAAATGAAAGGGCTTGACTAGTACAATACTATACGCTATTACAAATTTCAAATCCAAGATGGCCGCCACCACAATATGGCGAATTATATTCTTTTTTCACAACTCCTTCCATATAGGTATCAAATGCAAGGGCTTGACAAGTAGAATAATGTAAACTATATTGAAAGGGAATGAGGAATATTATCTAACGAAATGAAAACTAAAAACTTCAAAATATTTTTTTGTCTGATCAATGCTCTAGAATGATGAGGAAAGTGGAGTGATGACTGGTACCTACGACCACTGAGTTTGACTATTTTTATTACGAATGGAACAATCCCACTTAAAAAGCGTAGGTATTTCTACATCAGATAGTGTCGCAGTCCCATTTTATAAACGAGATCTGAAATACCTAAGATATCTAACGCTATGAAATACTTGTACGAAAGTTGAATAACTAAAGGAAGAACTATGAAAAGGATATAATAAAACAAAAAAATCTGTTTAGTCTTAAAAATTATTCTTCAACTATAAATTAATAATTATTTTTTGACGGATAAAAAACCTGATTAAACACCAAATTACCTGAATCTTAAAACGCAAGAAAATAAATGAAATAAAATACAAATATTAAGGAGTCCCTACAAAAAGCATGAAATAAAATTTAAAATTTAAAAAAAAACCCCGACACAAAAAAATAATAAAATTAAATGTAAGTAATTGGAAAAGGATCAAATAATTTAAAAACCCCCAACTTAAAGAATCTAGGTAAAGAGACTAAAACAGATAAATTCATATGGAAGTCGGGGGACCGTTCTGTGGAACACCTTCTATGCTAAGAGGTCCCCCGACTGCCATATGAATTTATCTGTTTTTGTCTCGTTACCTAGATTCTTTAAGTTGAGGGTTTTTAAATTATTTGATCCTTTTCCAATTACTTACATTTAATTTTATTATTTTTTTGTGTCGGGGGTTTTTTACATTTTAAATTTTATTTTTTTTATTAAACCAGACTTTGACTGTTAGGGCATTATCACGCTGGCGATATGCAAGCGAGGCGAGTGCGCAGCGAGCGCGCGGCGACCTCGCTGCGAAGACGCCGCGGACGCGCAGCTAGCTCGCCGCGAATAGCGCCGTCGACCCCATTTTGTACACTCTGGCGTCGACGGCGCTATTATTATTCATTAAAAGTAAAAGAAATACTGTACAAAGGCGGACATTCGCGGTGAACTCGCTGCGCACTCGCCTCGTTTTGGACTCGCTTGCAAATCGCCAGTGTGATAAGGCCCTTAAAATGCAAATGGTTGTAGCTTTCCATTTTCATAATATAATCACGCACTGGGCCCGCGTGGTGGATTACGGCCCACTGCCTCTCACTGAGAAGAGGCCTGTGTCCCAGCTATGAGAACATTATTGGCTGACTATTAATATATTTAATTGTAAATCAAAATTCTTATTCCTTTATTTCCACTAAATCGAACTTCCTTAATTCTCTAACAAAAAAAAAACTTGTAACAAAGTGACTGATCCACACAACCTGTTTCCTAATTACTTTTGTGCAAGAAACTCAACCACAATACAGTACAGGCGTAAACTTACAAGTCAATTTGTTAGCATTTCATGTAAACACAAATGGTACACAAACTTCGTGGTCAAAGTTAGACAATGGAAACTATTCTATTCATTGTTGCGACCCAGAGACCGGCGCGGCGACGGCAGTGGATTGAACTCTTGCGTACAGACGTGAACGTAATTTGTTACCAATCCTGTTTTGTAGTAACTTACTTACTTATAACACTACCAACCAGCCCCTGCTTCGCACAGTTGTACGAATTGATTAAACTTCGAGATTAAATTTTATGTAAGTTTAATATAAATCTATATAATAAACTAATAATAAAGCTAAACAGTGTTTATTTGAACGCGCCTTTTTAAAGTGAAAACTTCTTTAGCGGCGTTGTACACTTTTTTTAGAATTGGTAAAAAATGTTAAGCTCGCGTCAGGACACGTGACCCTGATCGAAAATTCGTAAGATTCCAACAGGTCACGTGACTCTGATCGAAAGTTCGTAAGATTCCAAAATATCAAAAATTGGAAACAAGTATACAGGATCAAATTAAATTAGCTAGCGAAACTTAGCCACAAGTATACAGGATCAAATTAAATTAGCTAGCGAAAGTTAGCCACAAGTATACAGGATCAAATTAAATTAGCTAGCGAATCTTAGCCACAAGTATTCAGGATCAAATTAAATTAGCTAGTGAAACTTAGTCACAAGTATACAGGATCAAATTAAATTAGCTAGTGAAACCTAGCCACAAGTATACAGGATCAAATTAAATTAGCTAGCGAAACTTAGCCACAAGTATACAGGATCAAAATAAATTAGCTAGCGAAACTTAGCCACAAATATACTAAATAAAATTAAAAAAGCTAGCGAAACTTAGCCACAAGTATACAGGATCAAATTAAATTAGCTAGCGAAACTTAGCCACAAGTATACAGGATCAAATTAAATTAGCTAGCGAAACTTAGCCACGAGTATACAGGCACAAATTAAATTAGCTAGCGAAACTTAGCCACAAGTATACAGGATCAAATTAAATTAGCTAGCGAACCTTAGGCACAAGTATACAGGATCAAATTTAATTAGCTAGCAAAACTTAGCCACAAGTATACAAGATAAAATTAAATTAGCTAGCGAAACTCTGCAGACGTTATGTTGATATTTAAACACGTTAAAATAAAATAAAAAAATTAAAGGAATTAATTTAATTATTTAATTTGAACCAAAGTCGTACCAAAAAGTCTCATGCATCAAGATCAAAATATTGTAGTACCTAATTATTTTCATATTTTTTACGACATTACGCGTCGGGGATTTAATTTTTGAAGTGAAAACTTCTTTAGCGGCGTTGTACACTTTTTTTTGTAATGGGTAATGGATTAAAAATGTTAAACTCGCGTCAGGACACGAGACCTGATCGAAAATTCGTAAGATTCCAAAATATCAAAACTTTAAAACTTCTTTAGCGGCGTTGTACACTTTTTTTGTAATGGGTTAAAAATGTTAAACTCGCGTCAGGACACGTGACCTGATCGAAAATTCGTAAGATTCCAAAATATCAAAAATGCACAACGTTAATATTCAAGTTTTCACTTCTGCCGGCACTCCTGGAGTGCAACCCGCTCTAGGTGAAGCGGAAGGGAGTGTCAGACTCTTACAGACTAAAACCCACCCTTCCTTAGACCTTTATGTTCCGGGCCAGCGGTAACCCTTTCGGACAATCTGGCTGACCCGGCAGGCTTCGGCCCTAAGGGGCCCCTACCTTGATGCTGACATCTCTTTCGAGGCGCGCGTGGAACACGTACGCGCCGTCAAGCACGGGCCTGGTCCTGCTCGGACGGTGAGCTACCCATTACTCTCCGCCCGCAGGCCAGCGCCTACGGTGGCCGGGAGTCGTCACGCGGCTCCCGACGACGCCCGAAGCGTCTCCCGCGGCGGCTGGGACGGGAGGCTCTCTCCCTAATCCATCCCACCACCTCCTTCGCTACGCTGAACGCGCTAAGCTCTGAAAGTGCCGGTCGGATTTGAAAAAATATTTTTGCAAATGCAAAAAGATTTTTTTTGCGTTCATTGGGTTATCAAATGATAACCCAATTCTCCAGGAAGGCTATAGGTTAATATTAACATCACGCTATGACCCTTAGGAGCTGAGCAAAAAGAAAAGAATTCAGAAAGAACGCTAAGCGAAAACGAAGGGATGCGATGCGATGCAACGGGGTCAGTCGGGGGAACAATAAATTTCACGCGGACGAAGTCGCGGGCAGAATACATAGTGGCTAGTGTGTACACATAAACCTTCCGGAATAAATTCTCTAAATGAATTATGGTGAACCGCATCAAAATCTGTTGCGTAGTTTAGTAGAACAACACGGTCATACAGACAGACACAAAAAACTTTATAATAATTATGTATGGTCATATCCCGACTACGGAGGGTATGAGTTTTAACCGGTACGAGTATGTATATAATATGTATGAATGTTCATCTGTTCTCTCATAACTTCAAAAGTACTAATAATAATATGACAAATGGGGTATCGTTAGAAGCGTCTTGACCGTCCGTTGGTTAAAGGCTATGTGACATCACACTAAATTCAAAATGGCGCCGTCTAAGGGACATAAAGTAATAAATTTAAAAGAAATATTTTGGGATGGTGCCTTGTTGGGTATCATCATCATTCTCCTGCCCTTATCCCAATTTATTTGGGGTCGGCGCAACATGTCTTTTTCTTCCATACTTCTCTATTAGTCGTCATCTCGGTAGTCACCCCCTTTCTAACCATATCATCATTCACACATTCCATCCATCGTTTCTTTGGTCTTCCCCTACTCTTATAGCCATCGACATCCATACTCAAAACTCTCCTCACGACATTTTCCTCATTTCTACGTAACACATGCCCATACCATGACAACCGATTCCCACGCAACTTTTCAGCTACCGGTGCCACTTTCAAACTTCCTCTTATGTACTCATTTCTTATTCTATCCATTCGTGTAACACCACACATCCCTTAGCATTCTCATCTCTGCTGCATGCAATTGCCTTTCATTCATCCCTTTTGTGGCCCAACATTCTGATCCATACAAGACAGCAGGTCTAATCATGGTTTTATATATCTTCCCCTTAAGTTTAAGGGGAATGCGGGAGTCGCAGATTGTTCCCGTGACCTGCCGCCATTTCATCCATCCAGTGTTAATTATGTGCTTAACCGTCCGATCTACTTCGCCATCGCTTTGGACGAGTGAACCGAGATACCGAAAGTCGGAACAGACTGGGAGAAGTGCACCATCAAGTGCTATAGCTCCAGAACTGGAGAGACCGCCGAAATCGCAGAACATATATTCGGTCTTGGTTCTGCTGATTTTGCTGATTTTCAAGCCAACATTCTCCAGCTTCTGTTGCCATTTCTCCAATCTGCTCTGGATCTCAGGTCCATCTTCACCGACAAGGACAATGTCATCGGCAAACAACATGCACCAGGGTGCCTCCTCCTGGATTTCCGACGTAAGAGCGTCCATAATCAACAGGAAGAGGTAAGGACTTAAAGCCGATCCCTGGTGCAAGCCTACAGCCACACTGAACTCGTCGGTAATGCCGGCAGCCGACCGCACGTAGATACGAGATTGACTGTACATAGCACGAATTAACTCTACATACTTCCCGGGCAAACCTTTCTCTTTAAGGCCCACCACAGCACATTCCGAGGTACCCTGTCATACGCTTTCTCCAGATCAATGAACACCATGTGCAAGTTCTTGTGTGCACGCCTGTACTTCTCGCACAATTGGCGGAGTGCAAAAGTGGCGTCCATTGTTCCTCGACCTGGCATAAACCCAAACTGGTTTGGGGTAATCTCACTCTCCTCTCGCAATCTTTTCTCTATTACTTTCTCCCATACCTTCATACTATGTGACATGAGCTTTATCCCTCGATAGTTGTTGCAGTCCTGTACATCACCTTTATTCTTGAAGATGGGCACTAGCGAACTATTGCACCATTCTTGTGCACTTCAATAAGTTGTTGCATGAAGGAGGGATTCCTTCATGCAACAACTTATTGAAGTATAAAGTCAGCCACATACATCCATCTTCTTTTAAACACTTCCATACTTCTACTGGTATATCATCTGGGCCCATAGCCTTTCCATTTTTCATACCTTGGACTGCCTTTCTTACTTCATCCATACTAATTTCTCTCACCAAACCCATATTTACTTGTACCTTTTTGAGCACACCGTTCCATTTATTCTCTTCGTTCATCAGTTTTTCTAAATAAACCTTCCATCGTTCTTTTATTTCGTCATCTTTGGACAGAACCTTACCAGCGTCGTCTTTCATACATTTAATGTGAATTATATCTCTCGTTCTCCTTTCTCTTGCTTTTGTAATCCGATAGAGCTCCTTCTGGCCTCTAGGGCTGTCCAGTGAGTCATACAACTTCTCCTGCGCCTTAGCTCTCGAAACTGCTACCGCCTTTTTTGCCTTTCTATTCCATTCTTTATAAATCATCTTCTTATCTTCTTTCAAGCTATCATTCCCGTTTTCAACACCCTGCCATTCTTTAAACGCAATTTTCTTTTCTTTAAGCATCTTTTGCACGTCTTCATTCCACCACCACGTATCCTTTTCTATCATACCTTTCCCTTTCGATTCTCCAAACACATCTTTTGCTACTCTCCTTATACAATCTGCCATCTCTTTCCAACATTCATTCACAGATTTTCCTTCCATATCCTTCATCTCAATCATTTTATCTACCACTTGACTCTTAAACATACTGGCACATTCCTCTTTTTCTATCATACGCCATCTAGTTTTGGGCGGGGGCCATTCTTTGTTCCTACTGGACGAGACACTGACTTTTACCTCCATTATCATCAGTCTATGTTGTGAGACTAGGTCTTCACCTGGGAGCACTTTACAATTTTTGACACTTTTAAGGCTGTTTCGTCTTACTAGGAAGTAGTCGATTTGTGTCGCGTGGCGGCCACTTTTATAACTTATTAGATGCTCGTTTCGTTTTTCGAACCACGTGTTTGTTATTGCCAGGTCGAAGGCCGTGGCAGCTTGCAGCAGTGCCTCGCCATCAGTGTTACGGTCTCCGTATCCCCAACCGCCATGCACTCTTTCATACCCATCCTTCTGTCTTCCTACATGCCCATTAAAATCACCCCCTACATACACTTCTTCACTATCTTGCACATCCATCATCAAACAATCGAAGTCCTTCCAGAACTTCTCTTTTACACTATCCTCACACCCTGACTGGGGTGCGTACACACTAACTATATTAACTACCAAACTCTCCACAATCACTTTAACAGCTATCACTCTATCACTCACTCTTTTAACATCTACCACACATTCTTTCAACTGACTATCCAGAACTATACCCACACCATTTCGCTTGCCATCGCTTCCACAGTAATAAAACTTATATCCTTCTCCTATCTCTCTAGCCTTTGCACCCTTCCACTTCGTCTCTTGCAAACACGCAATGTTCAGTCGTCGCCTTTTTAAAACATCTGCTAGTTCTCTTCCTCTTCCAGTCATCGTACCTACATTCCAGCTCGCACACCTCAATCTAACTTCCCTCACACTCCGAGCTTGCGTCTTACGTCGCACCCGCCCGTTCTGGTGCGACAACCCTTGTCCATTTCCCACAGAAGCCGGGTGCTGCCCCTGCGCGTCGCCTGTGGGGTACGCCCTAGCCCTATCGCGCATCATATCTTTTCTATTCATGTTGCTTTAGGTTTTGGCAAAAATTTTACAGCCGGCCGCCAGCCTGACACCAACCCTCCTTGGGAATGCTTTTGTTGGTGGTTAACCCGCCACCGCGCGGGATTAAATGGAAATCCCGCCATTTGTCGATCGTCAGAGCCTCGTTGGTAAGCAGCAGGGTGCACCGCGTGCAGGTGAGGTTGACGTTTGGGGACTCTGGTTGTTGTGCGCTCCCCCTTACACCAAATGAAAAATATTACTGAAATAAGCCCCAAAATAATTAAATAAAAAATAAGTTTAAAAACTAAAACCCGACCACTGAAAAGGAACAGGAAACAAGAAAGTACCTTCCCATGGTCGCATGCTACCATAGCTTATCATGTCAGTACAGCGACATGCGATCACGGGAAGGTACTTTCTTGTTTCATCCTTTTCAGTAGTCCGGTATTTATTTTTTATTAAATCCTCAACCAAACCAAACCATATTGTCTCGTTGATCTATTGATTTCAAGTTCAACTACTGAAAACTAGATCAAAGTTATAAAGGGTGACAGGGATATCAACGCACAATTTGTTAAAATGGATTCATATGGAGTTTCTTGCCCGTTCTTCTCTATAGGTACGGTCAGCTACAAAAGTCGATTAACACCTTCAGTTTTTTAAATCTTAGTTATTGAGCAAAACATTTGTTCAAAATTGCAGAAGAAGTACAACGCAATTTTGAACAAATATTTTGCTTAATAACTGAGATAAAAAAAACAAGTAATTAAAAAAACTAAAAAACCCGACTGCGGTAAAAAAATTAAGTTAAAAATAACTGAAAAGCTAAAGCCATTTTAAATTAAATAAAAGTTGGAAGCAGGCGGGACCCATACCATTTTATTATTATATTTTCAAACTCAAATGGGTCCCGCCTGCTTCCAACTTTTTTGTTTTTTTAATTACTTGTTTTTTATTTCCAGCTTTTTAGTTTACAAATTTGAAAGAATTCGCAGACGATTTAGTTCTTGGTACGTGGGGTTTTACGATTTTTCACTTCGAATTACTTTTAACCATATAAGTTGTATACATTTTTGTAATCCCCTTTAAAAACCCTTTATTTTGATACCCCACTCAATAGGTTTCGAGAAAAATAATTTTTTTTGAAGACATAATTTGCGCCAAAAATCAGCCATTTTATATATTTTTTTTAATTTTGATATACCCAGTGACACTCGCGCTACCAAGACAAATCTAAAAATGTATAATTTATCCAAATCCGTTCATTCGTAAAGAAGTTACGAGGGAACAAAGAAACGGACATACATACATACAGGTCAAACACATAACCCTCCTTTTGGGCTTCGCCGCAGTCGGGTAAAAAACGGAAGTGTTAATATTTTGCTCAATAATTGAGATTAAAAAAACTGAAGTGTTAGCCGACTCTTTGCTGACTGTATCTACTACGCTATGGAATGGGCAACTAGCTTCATATTTTTTGACTAACCGACTTCTTGACAATTCAAAAGTGCCATTAAATGGTTTAATTGAAACAAATGCTTTGAGTTTGAGTTGAGTTGAGTATGTATGTAGGTCATGTGATTGCCAGGTGTTCAGGAATTTACCAGGGGCTCAGAACATGTAGGTCATGTGCTTCTGATTTGAGAAATTTAGTCAGTTATTAAAAAAAAATGCCGTTCCATACATTCTGACCGCGAAAGTGTTGCACTTTTGTATGAAACAACAGATATTTTTTTTTGATAACCGACCAAACATTTCTACTCTAAGGGTTCTAGAATCATGTGCTCCATTATAAAATTCCCAGAATCAGCCTGGAATCCGGATATGTACTCGGTTAATAACAATAGGCTACGACTCTATTATAACTGGCCACGTTTGTTTTCCTATTGTGGAGAATACAGGCTTGAAGCCACCGTTATTGTCAGCGGCTACAATTTCCCATCAAAAGGAGAGTCAGCGTAAAAGGTACCTATTGTAATGTGTATTTTGTCGACGTATGGCGTCGTCAAAGGGGCAGGTCTAAGAAAAGCTGGCGGGACGATTCGGACGCGTTTCTAACCTATTGGACGGAGAAGGCATACCTCAAAGAAAACTGGAAAAAAATGGAGGAGACCAGGGGGCCTAAAAAGGCCACTTTGGCGGAATCATAAAAGGATAACATAATGGACAGTTAACCGTTAAGGTAATCGTATCAAATCCCATTGGTGAAGCATTTTTCAGTAATTTTTTTTTATCTGTGCTAAAATACCAATCAATCCGATCCAAATCCAATCCCAATCTCTTTGATTATACCTTCGTAGTGCAGCGAAAAAAAGAAAAACACGGACTGTCTTCGCCATATTACGATTCATAATGTTATCCTTTTATGATTTTCCAAAGTGGTCCCCTGGTCCTAGTAGTGGGACAAAGGTTAACGGGGAAAAAAAACATGTATTTTGTCCTCATTTTCTAGCTACACAATAGCTCTTTTATCACAGGTAATCCTTTTGCTGGTCTCTTCATCAATCATTTTACGTCGGGGGTGTGTTGTATCTAGTTTCCGCTCACGTCTTTGCGTTAGCGTCATAGAACGCTTTATTGTGTGATCACGTGTGAAACTAAAATAACATGATATAGCGTTCTGTTATATAACCCTTATTACAAGACAATAAAGTCGACATCTGCACTCTACAGTTAAGGTCTCATTTTTCATTGCAAAGCCAATGCTGAATTGCAATTACCTCACATTAGCGGGATTTTAATATTAAGTTAGTTAAGATTTTGGACGCCTACGCGTAAACCAAATTCGGTAAACTCATCCCGAGAGATACAGTAGAGATTATAGAAAGTCAGAATTTTTGGTTGGTGTACATTGTGTATTTTTGTAAAACAATAATCAAAGGTGTAACCGTGTATGTTTTGTTAATAAACAAGTGGTTCAGTAGATTTTTTTTTTAAAGACTAACAGGGTAGGCTTTCTAACAGTCGGTCGGTGTCTGTACTTATATTAAATGTTATGAGAAATAATTTGCAGATCTGTTAATTGTGTAGGTATAATTTATCTCAATTAATGAAATATTTTTAGGTGTGGTTTTTTGTGGATTTCGATTATGGTTGTAGTATTCAATTCTCAATATATCCAGTGAGAGAAAGTAATGGAGCTAACTATGACGACTTTAGTAATTTCCTACTCGTTTTCCTCACCACAGGGAATATTTTATTTGCTCGTTTTACTTATTCTTGCTCAAAGCAGTTCTTACCTAAGTAACGACCGGATTGCCAAACTGTGTGGGTAAATATGGTAACAATGGATGAAATGGACCGGCACGTTATCAGGAAACTACGCTTCTATAGTAACCGCCTGTAAGCTATAGGAACTCGTCATTGAACAAGTAAAGCTAACATGGATATGGTAGGAAAGTCCTTGATTGATCTAGTCTTAAACAAACATATAAAGTAAAAGTGCGCAGTGCTGCACACCCCTACCCAATTTCAAGTTAAACAAATATCAACTTTATTTCAAGGAAAATTAAGTTGATTTCCGAGTGACTAGCACTATTGACAAAGTTATAAAAATGTTTGAAGTTGTAGCGTAAACTGAACTTTATTGTGTAGGTGTTAAAGTTATTTTTCCATTAATTCATATTTGTTTATATTTTTGGCAAATAAATCGCGAATGCACGGTAAGTATAATAAATGGCTTCTCTGACGAATAAATCAATGATATAACTGATATCTCGGATAACGAAACTCTTTCTATAGATAAATCAAATTCATTTATTCAAGTTACGCTGAGAATGAAAATCAGCACTTCTTGTAAGTCAGAAAATTACAACATAAGACAGTCTCCCACAACACCCGCCCTTCACCACTTCCTAATGTTTTAGCTGCTAAAAAAAAGTGGTGCAACAATCTCTCCAGCAACACATCAGTCTGTTATGTATATAGGCATTCCAATCAATATAGCTATAGGTATACATAGCTAGTGAAGTGAAGTACTATTTTATAATAAAAATATGTATGTTTAGGTTAAGGTTTATCTATGGGCCTGCGTCGCCTGAAATAAATAAATAAATATGCATAGTGTAGCGGTATCTACAACGCCGCATGCGAGCAACGCGTCATACTGACGTCACGCAAAATCCTACATCTCGCATGCAGAGTTTACTGCGCAACTAGCATAGATACTCGTACAACGGCCCGACATGAGTCATCGGGCAGTTGCCCGTCAGACACAACGCCCGATTGGTCGGAGGATCCCCCCTTTTATATGGAGGTTGAGTAAACTTTACACCCTGTTACTCATACCTCACATAGCTTTGTCCCAACTATGTGTTGGAGTCGGCTTTCTAACTGGTCTAACCGTATGCAGCCAATGGCAGTATTTAACACGGAGCGACTGCTATTTGACCTCCACAACCCAGTTACCGAGTCATACGATACCCCTTGGTAAGAAAGGTTGTCACTTTTGGACTTCCGACTACCCCTACGGACTGTCAAAGATCTACGAAAGACAGCCAGCACGCGTAGCATGAACACTTCTATCTCTACGAAGAATAGACACATTGCTTTCTATACAAAGTGACATTTCTTTTCTTCACTTTTGACATACCGCCTAGAAATCTTTCTACAATCTGTCATTTTTTCTTTAGTTTCTAACGATCTTTGTCTAGGTCCTTTTCTAAGTAGACTATTTCAGAAGAAAGTTTTCTATCCCAAATGTCAAAATCACACTGACAACTGACAGTTGTCTAAGGTAGTGAAGAGATTTTGTTATCGCTAAAGACAGTAGAAAACTTTCTACTCGACGGCCACAAAGTATATATGGTTATCTACAAAATCCCACGAAAAAAAAAATTCCCAAAATTCCACTGTCAAAGATCCACGAATGACAGCCGGGACCTACGGCTTAACGTTCACGAATCGACCAAGGAAGGCGTAGTTTAATACTTTGATCGACCTGTCCTGCTGTTATTGTTTAGCCACGATCCCATAATAGGTACCTATCAATAGATATATTTCCTTCAAGAAGGGGTTATTCGATTCAACAAAAGAGATAAGTATGCAGTTTCATTAAGAAACCGATGGATGTTGTCGACCGAAATTTAATTTGATAAATGAGCTGTTTGTTTTCTATTAATTAAATAAAATTTTATTCAAGAACATCCATCGGTTTCTTACTAAACTTCAACTTTATCCGACGATCCCGCATACTTATCTCTTTTGTTGACTGTCCAGTATTAGAGCAGTGGTGGTCCAGTGTTAATGGCCCCGACTTACGAGTTGCAGGTCGTGGGTTCGATCCCAAGCAGGCACATCACTTTGTGTAAATAATTTCATCGCCACTGCTCTCAAAACGGTGAAGGAAATCATCGTGAGGAAACCGGCATGTCCTCGAACCAAAAATTCGAAGACATGTGACATCTACCAACCCGCACTGGGCCCGGGCCACTCCCTCTCACCGAGAGGAGGCTTGTGTCCCAGCAGTGGGAACATTATAGGCTGATTATGATGATGAGTAAGTTAGTATCACCAATATCTCGTAAAATATTTATACCCGATAAATGCCCACACATTTCTACATTATCTAGGATCACTTTAGATATTTTATATATTAAACACTTTCATGGAGTTTTTTCATCGAAGAGAAAATACGAGTAAATTTTTTCCGAGCACTAAGTGCGACAGTTTCTTGAAAAGCATTATTTATAGTTTAATGTTGTACTTACTTAATACTTAAGTTTTTTTGTAGCAGAAGAAAGAAGCTTTGCTAATGCTTTAAGTGTATTTTATGTTCAACATCATTATGTCCTGCGTAGAAATTTTAGTCTATTACAAAAAAATTGCTGTTCAGTACATTTTGAGCGCGTGGTAAGTAGGAGTTTGAAAGTGGTACCGGTAACTGAAAAGTTATGTGAAAATTGGTTGTCATTGTATGGGCATGTGTTACGGAGAAATGGGGAAAATGTCGCGAGGAGAGTTTTGAGTATGGATGTCGATGGCTATAAGAGTAGGGGAAGACCAAAGAAACGATCACATAAGAGTATTACACATAAAAAACCGGACAAAATTGAAAATATCAAATAACCCAACCCTCAACCACAAAATACAGATAGTACAGAAGTCAATCACGTGTATGTACTTCACTTTTCATACCTACGCTCGCCGGTCGCGCTATGGTTGTCAACTTTGGCTTATGCACAAAAAACTATCGTGGTAGTGGCACTCGTATCTAGTTGTTTGATTTATTGTTGAGCTTATTCTAAAATATTATAAACAATACAATAAACTTAGTATTACAATACAAAATTTTACAGAACAAAAACATATAAAATTTTACATTTGTCAATTTTCACTATCGAAAATCCCTAATAACTTCAAAACGGATCACCCTATTTACACAATTTATTTTGCCCTATCCGTTTTAGACCTAAACCTATCAAATGACACTAAAAACAACACAATATCTACACAAACAAAAAATCATGTTTTCAACTTACGTAATAGTTGGTGGCATGAATTTACCTTACAAAAAAGCTACTTTATTTATACTGATTCAAAATAGGAAACTATTATATAAATCGAGCTTATATAGGCATTTTTTGTTGCTCCATTTTTACACTTTACAGACGCGTGTCTCAAGCGGATGACACGCGCGCTCGCACTGCTCCCAACCCGTCTGAGATAACGTGTCTGTGAGCGGTGTCTATGTGTGCGTTGCTCGAGCGCACTTTGTGTGTAGATTAACTTCTGTACTATCAGTATTTTGTGCCTCAACTCTCGCGCATGTGGCCACAAAGTCAGTCGGAACCCAGTCATCGTACCTACAGGTACAGTAGGTACGATGACTGAGTTCCGACGCGTGCCTTTGTTCTCGGCGCTCTCGTTTGTGTTTATCAGTTTTCTGTGCTAAAACGGCTTCGTGTAGCAAACAACAGGAGATTAACTATTCGTGACATGGATATAGAAGGTTAGTACAGTATATATTTACTACCCTTCTATTCTTCCTTCTATTTCTTCCAAACTTTCTACTTGTATAGCCATCAATAAACAGCGCCACTTTTTTTGACTCGTTTTTTAAAGAAATTTGAAATACATTAGTGTTTTTGTTTATGTGTCGCGCCTTGTCGCCTCAAAATTTTGATGGGGGCATAAAATGTAGACTCTAAGGAAGTAGAAACTTGAATAAAAAGTCCACCCAACGTACCCCAAATTTTTGTATAGTACTTCAAACTATATGGGGAAGATTATAATTATATTGACAAAGCTTATTTTATTGTTTTCTTTTGTCATAGATCCTTCGGAAAGAGTGAAAAAAAAATACCAGAATGGAGCTTTATACTACTATCAAAGAGTTCAAAGGAAACGAAAGCGAACGAAAACACTGAATTGTGACATTTCCGACAACGTAGATAATGAGGACCAATTCACCTGTGAACTTGGAGACAGTGATTCTGATTGATTCGGTCTCCTGATGATTATCCTCTTGAAAACAAATCCTGTTTTAAGAGTAAATACTCTCTCAGATTTAAAACTTTTTTTTTTATTGTTTCTTTTTAAATAAATGCCTAATTATGATGAATGATTGACTTTTATTTCATAAAATATAAAATAATTTTGTCCGGTTTTTTATCTATACATATAATAAAACAGTAACGAAAGAAAAACTGTACATTGTGAATTTTCGAGAAAAATTAAATGGCTTTTGTTAGAAAAACGTAACTGATGACAAAAAGTGACTTTTTAGAATTTTTGTCTGTTTGTCTGTGTGTATGGTACGGCTTCACGCCAAAACTACTGGATAGATTGAATTGAAATTCAGCAAAAATGTTCTTAGTAAACCAAGGAAGGCTTTAGGCTACATATTATCACGCCGTATGTTATTGGAGGTAAGCAATATTGATTTTAAAATGTGTTTGTTCGTAAATGAATGCACAAAATGATATGTTTATTTATTTATTTAGCTAAAAATAAAACTTTAACTCTGGGAACATAATTTTCACGCTATTTTTATAAAGGAGCGGGGCAGTAATATTATAAATTGCAAGGGAACAGCTATTTCAACAATATGTCAACGGCGAATTTAGCGGTAAGGTCAGGCGACCGTTTACCGCGCTAAATGGTGCGAGTTCAAATCCCATAATATTGTTTTAAAAAATCGTAAAATTCTTTTTTTTCAGTTTTTGCTTTTTTGATGTGCATTAGGAACGATACTGTTATGAAATCTGAGAACTTCACATGTCCTATCTAATTGTATGGAGAGTTTCACACCAATATTACTAAACAGATTGATTGGCGGTACAACAAGCTACACTATCATGAAGTCAAGTCAAACTTTTGGTTCTAAGCTATATCTTACCAAGCACATTTGTTGTAGGTTATTCATTTAAGTATGTAATTCTTAGTTTTGATCCTTGCTGCTGTTAATATTTTTTTAATGCAAAACTGTGTTGTCCGTTAAATTAACGACAATTTAGTTTTATTCATAATTTAATTAATTTGGGTAAATAATATGTAGTTTCCGTTTTCTAACTAGATGGCATTGGCGTCGGGTTAGATCGCGCTATGGTTTTGTTCCCAAAATGTGATGTTATAGGTGCCGATGTGCCGTTCTCAACCTATAGAAACGGGGGTTACCTTTGTTGTCTGTGTTGGTTGATGTGTTTAATTTTCCTGTTGGCGTTCACAGAGTACTTTTTGATAGACTGAAATTGGCCTTTTTCAGACTTTGTGAAGGGGACAACTTTGCTAGATCACTCACCTATGATGAGGTGCCTTCGTACTATACGTACGACAAGCAAAGAGGTGTATTTAATCAACGTCGATGCGGACACGCCGTGGACGGGTTTCCGGGAATTTTTAAGTACACCGCATTGGGACGGGTTTACACTGTGCACCCAAATAATGGCGAGTGCTATTATTTGTGAATGTTACTGCACACAGTGCACGGCCCAACATCATTTGCGTTTCTAAGGACAGTCGATGACATTGAGTATCCCACATACCGCGCTGCTTGCGTAGCACGCCACCTTCTCGACGGTGATCAGCACTGGGACAACGCACTTGAGGAGGCCAGCATTAGTGACAATCTCAGTCGTTTGCGACATCTGTTTGTCGTCATGTTGGTGTTCTGCGGTATTGCAAATCCGCTTCTGTTGTGGGAGAAATATCGGCATCTTCTGTCCGAAGACTTCCTAAGAGGTCTGAGACGCACTACTGAAGATAATACTGAGGCATCTGATGAGCGCGTTCTAAACAGTTGTCTTAGTTCACTTCAAGATATGGTCATTTTGATCTGCGGCAGTTCTCTGGTGGATTATGGGCCTCCGACTCCACAATATCTGGATGTACAAGAGCTAGGAAACAGAGAGTACAACTCTGAAATAAATTATGATCCAAGAGCTATGAGTACCGTCGTCAATGACCATGTCTCTAAGTTTACCTCAGAGCAAAAGCAAATTTTCGACACCATCCTTGACTCGGCTCGGCCAAGGTAAAATGTTTTTCTTGGATGCTCCTGGTGGAACAGGGAGAATATTTGTCACCGCTGGCATTCTCGCAGAGGTCAGAAGGAAAGACAAGATTGCCAATGCAGTAGCATCGTCAGGAATCACCGCAACACTGCTTCCTGGTGGCAAAACAGTGCACGCAATGTTTAAGATTCCCATAGATTTAGAGAGTAATGAAACGCCTGTTTGTGGAGTGTCACGCAACAGTGATAAAGGGCGCGTCCTTAAAGATTGCTGTTTAATCGTGTGGGATGAATGCATTATGGCGAACAGAAAAGTAGTAGAGGCGGTAAACAGGACTTTGCAGGACATCCGCAGGAACCAGCAAATGATGGGTGGCGTTACAGTTCTGTTTAGCGGCGATTTCCGACAAACGCTACCTGTGGTGACGCGAGGAACTAGGGCTGATGAGGTAAATGCTTTGTTGAAATACTCTTTCTTATGGCACATATTCATAGGTTACGCTTAACGATGAATATGAGAGCTCACCTTGAGATGAATGGCGGGAATGTACACGCCCAAGAATTTTCTGATGTTCTCTTAAATTTGAGTGAGGGAACGCTACCAGTAGACGGTGGCCAGGTGATTCTACCTGAGATACTTGGGAGAATGGTTGAAGATTAAGAAGATAGAAGATTTGATTCGCTTGGTGTACGGGGACGTCAATAGGATACCGCACCAACATAATTCTTGGGTGTGTGAACGAGCCATTTTAACACCCAGAAACGACCAAGTTTCAGCGATCAATGAATGCATTCTCGCGGAAATTGAGGGAAATGAAATGATCTACCCTTCAATAAACACTGTTGTCGACCAAGATGGCGCCACACATTACCTCGTAGAATTTCTCAATTCCCTCAGTGCAAGTGGACTACCAGCGCACACCATTAAGTTAAATGTCGGTGTCCCAATTATGCTTCTTCGGAAACTCACTCCGCCGAAACTGTGCAATGGGACCCGGCTCAAAGTCGTCTCGCTGCAGAGAAATATTATTGAGGCAGAAATACTAACGGGTTGTAGTGTCGGCGAGACACCACAACCCGTCCCGTCCCCGAGCTCTTAGAATTCGACATCAGACGTTTCAGATCTTCGATTTTGACGACCCCGTTGTCGCTGGCATAAGCAACAGGATCTGCGTACGAAGTCGCGGGCAGAAGCTAGTGTGAAATAAAAATGGATGTGTGAATGATATGGTTAGAAAGGGGGTGACTGCCGAGATGACGACTAATAGAGAAGTGTGAAAGAAAAAGACATGTTGCGCCGACCCCAAATAAATTGGGATAAGGGCAGGAGACCGATGATGAGGTAAGTAAGACTTTTCTATGAAATAGCAGATTTTGTGTTTTTTTTTTTATAATCGACGAAAAATTTCTACACTTCGGGTTCTAGAATTATGTGCTGAATTCATGGTTACAGTTTGCACGTCCATGAAGATTGAAGGGCCCGTGGCTAAATAATAACAGCCGCACAGGTCGATCGATCAGGTTAAGCTACGCTTGCCGCGGTTGTTCTGTGGATGAGTGACCATCTTTACATACCGTGCCCCTCCGTGCTTCGGAAAGCACGTTAAGTCGTTGGTCCCAGCTGTCATTCGTGGATCTTTGGTAGTCGATACGGCTAGTCAGAAGCCCGAAAGTCTGACAACCAGTGTTACCAAGAGGTATCGTATTACCCAGTAACGAGGTTTTAAAGATCAGATAGGCAGTCATCGTTTCAGCCGATAGACGACCACTGCTGGACATAGGCCTCCCCCAATTTTGGGGGGGGGGGTTTGCCATAATCGCCACGCTTGGCAGGCGGGTTGGCGATCGCAGTATGGTATGATGGTGGAATAAATAGAGAACGCTGCTGCCCATTCTCCGGTATGACCCTTAGTCGCCTTTTACGACACCCACGGGAAGTAAGGGGTGGTGCAATTCTTTAAGTCCGGCACCACACAGACTTCCGGCACCACACAGACTATAGATAGGCAGTCGCTCCATATAAAATACTAGTATTCAGCTGCATCCGGTTAGACTGGAAGCTGACCCTAACATAGTTGGGAAAAGGCTAGGCAGATGATGAGTTTGCACGTCGATGTCGATGCTACCCGTTTAATATGTAGTTTTACCAATAATAAGACCAATATGTCAAATCTAAAAAGTGGTAAATATCGCCCTTGATCACAAAACTCTTTTGTAAATAAAATACACCCTTCAAACAGACATTTCTGTGACAGTTTATTTGCTCGACAGTTTACTTCGATTCTATCTCCTCCTGATCAAATATTTGAGGCTCTACAAGTTTATTGTACCGTATATTGGAGTAAAATCCGTGATGTGGCGAACTGGCAAACCGGTGTAATTAGTTCTCTATAGTTCCTGTTTGAACCTACATCAGTTGGAAATGACAAGTTCGACAGGCATTTGATGTAAAATTAGATGCTTAAATAGGTTTCAGACTGTAATGGGAATCGGGAACGCTAATATTGAAGCGGTGTTTAGAGCACATACTGTCGATATATTGAATTCAGTTTGTTTCACATTATAGGCAAACCGCTTAGTTCAGTCCTCGCCTGAGGCATATAGGGGGGGCCGGGAGAAGTGCGGGCGGTGGGCGCTCGTAGCGTGATATACAAGAGGTGAAATGTGCACTTATTATTTTATTTATTACTAGCTTCTGCCCTCGACTTCGTCCGCGTGAAATTTTACCCTCCACCCATTCACCCTCTTAGGGGTGGAATTTTGAAAAACCCCTTCTTAGTGGATACCTACTCTTCACAAAGAACACACACTCCAAATTTCATGTCACGACTTTACAAAATTATGTGAAACGACTATGTGTAGGTAACAAAATAAAATATTAGGTAATAAACTTATGTACTATTTATTATATGCAAGATTTATGAAAACTACAAATCAATTATTTAGGTCCATATCAATATCACTGGAACTTGATTCTTCACTTTCGAAGCAGTCATCATCAGAATCATCTGATTCGTCCGGCACATTAATAATAAAATCAACAACATCATCTAGAACTCTCGTCATGTTTGCAGTATTCGTCCTCGACTTTGATTACATGTTTTCGTCTTTTTTCACTATTTTTCTGCAAATATTCGCAGAAAGAGTGGAAGTAGACGAAAACAGATGTTTGATTTTCTCAGTGATTTAAATCTTTCGTTGTCTTTTAATAAAATTTTCCTTGTTATACAAAATACAGACTACAGACTATACACTACTGATTACGGACTGTACCGATAGTCCAGTAACTTTTGCTACGTTTTGTTTAAAGTTATATTGTGTTGATATTCAGCAGGATTTGGATCCAGTTTTTTCTTCTAAAATATTCCGTATTTCTATACAACTACTTTACTCTACAACTACTTTCGGTAGCTTGTTTCAATCCAATATATTTTTGACTGTTCCATTAACGTTATAGCTGATAAAGATTAGAGAAGGCTTGGTGAAGATTCCACTTTAAAGAAAAAACCGCGATGAAATTCTATTATCATTATCAGTTTATTAAGTATCACAGTACCCTTGAAAGTATAAACACACATATTCAGATCCAAGTTACTTGCGAAATTTTATCCATTTATTAAGCTCAAGTATTTGCTCAGAAAAGTACAAAATTCTACTTTTTTGACTTTAACCCTTAATTCGACAGAATTTTTTTTGTATTAAATTTGTAAAATCGTTATAAATTTTGTTCCTTAGCTTGTAGGGGATTGTAGAAAAAATACCTGAAAAAATCTACTGGCTTCAGTTTCCTGAAAAATCTACGTCCACTATAATGGACATCATCAAGTTCATAAGAAACAGATACACTCCAGCTATGTGCAGTATACTTCCCGTTATCAAAGAGAAAGAATAAAATACCAGTGATTCCGTAGGAAAATACTCATTATATTTTAGAAAATTAGTCTTCTTGTTACATTGACTTACGCTTAAAACACTAATAGGAACTCTGAAACCTTATAAGTACAAAGAAATCACATATGTTTTGAACATAATAACAAAATATCTATAAAATTCTTCTTATAATAATCAACATTTATCTTATTCAAAAATAATCAGTCTTCTAGTTCTTAAATTAATCTTTACTCCCCTGTCTCCCTTACTTACTTATTGTGGAAATTATAAAAGCAATTTCTTTTGGTCACTAAGCACAACCTCTGCTTGCATTTAGAACAATGTATATTCGTTTTGTTGTTCTTGCAGAACTTGCAACGTCCATACGTCGTATATTCAGGCCAGTGGCTGAAACCATCATAACGCACAGAAACTGGGGGCCTCGGTGCATTTTGGATTAGCGCTTTTTTAGGTACAGGGTTTGGTGGGTCCGTCTCAATTGATCTTCCCATTTGCCTCAATTCGATTGCCAACCTCTGTCTAAACTTTTTTAGGCTTATGTTTTTCAGGCTCTTCGTGTCACAATTTCTCTTGTAGAGTAGCCAAGCATTGTTAACCGCTATATCTAACATTTGGCCAAAGATGTTCATATACCAACGGCGGCTCTTAAAAGATGTTCTGTACAGAGCTATCAACATATCGCACAGGTCAACGCCTCCCATATGTTGATTGTAGTGTCGTACTAAATGCGGACATGGGACACCAATTTTCTGTTTCTTTTCTTTGCTCCATCTCTTGATTTCTTGAACTGGGTAAGCATCTGCATAAGAACAGGCCAAAGTTACAACTTTATTGTCGTACCATTTAACAATGGTGATCTTTTTGTCGTTGTCTACGACTTGGCTAAATGAACCTCTTCCTCTTTTTTTCAGTTCTTTGTCACTTAACAGACCCTTGCAACCTTTCAGTCTGTTTTGCCGTATAGTTCCGAGACTGAAAATCCCCCAGTGTTCACGTAGATACCAGATCAAGTCGAGCGTTGTGAAATAATTATCGAAATAAACAGCACATCCTTTAGTTTGAATTGTCTTACAAAGGGCTAATACCATTTTAGCACCCAATGTCATTTGCTCTTCCTCTTCGGTAAAATCAATATAGGCTATATTTTATAGCGGAAAGTGTCATCGCCACTGTACAATAAAAAATCATAGACGATTCCAGATGCACCAGCTCGTACTACGTTCTTGAAACCCCATTTATCAGGTTTCATGGGGTTATATTGTCTCCGATTTCCTGCTTTAGTACCCTTATAGGGTATAGTCATCTCATCTATGCTGTACTTTGTTTCTTCTTCCGTTGCAAGGCAATTTCTTCTTATTTTTTCAATGAAGGGACGTATCTTGTAATATCTGTCCTCATCTGAATTGACGTTGTCCACAAAGTGCAAGTTGCGTCGAATCTGCTCGAATCGTTTCAATGGCATGACGTCAGCCACTTTAGCATATCTGAATTCTGTAGACCAATAGTCTAGATAGGAAGGCATTTTTACTATACCCATAATAAGAAGAACCATGAGAAAGTCCTTCAACTCCTCGATGGTCAATTGTATGCATTTACCAGTTCTTTGGGTTGAGTATAAATTCGTGTTTTCGACGATATCAAAAAGTATATCTGGTGAGAAAAAACGATAAAAAAAGTCCAACGGAGAGTCAGTAGCCGGTAAATCAAACACGAAGTCGTTTGATGGAATGTCAGCCTTATGTCTGAATTGCCCTTTCTTCCATTTGTAGCTCACAATTAGTGTTTTTTTGGTCTTTTTTGCTCGGACATTTGGCACAGCTTGTACTGGTTGTTTTCTCTTACGTCTGGTTATTCTTGTAGTTGATGGACTGGCAATAGACGAAGCATTTGACGACGGAATTGACAGTAATGAGGTCAAACTTGGTAAAGCATTAAAATTTACTTCACCAGTCGGTGGTAGCACGTTGTTAATAATAGGAGTAAACGGAGGTTGCGCTTGGTTCAAGTTGCCTTCAATTTCTATCACAGCATTGTTTTCACTGCCACTGTCGCTAACATGGTCCTCTGATGTATTATTTTCGGAGCTGTCTAAGATATGCATGCGCTCTATGTCTGAATCGATGGAAGGGCAGGGTGAGGAGGACAACTCTTCAATTCTATAAACAGCGATTTCCTCTTCGTTCTCAGGTTCAGAACCGCTGTCTATATCTGATGGTGCATTTTCAGGTGGGACCAATCCTACTATGCGATGTCCTCTAGACTTAAAGCTCTGAAAAATAAAAAGTAATAAGGTGTAAGACAGTTTTGTCTACTGATCCCTAAAATATATTTACGAGTTACAACAGTACTTAAGATTCTAATAATACGGCAACGGGAAGTATACTAGACATACGATTTTGTGTTTCGTTTTCTACTAATTTGACGAGGGGAAGAATACTGGACATAAGATTTAGAAGTTACTTCACTAGTCATTCGACGACGGGAAGTATACTGGACATACAAATTGTTGGCGTCGTAAAAACTAAATAAGATAATCAAAATATTATGAGTAGCTTTCGAGGTATGTTATCTTTAGTTTTCAATTATATTACAAGAAAATAAACTATAAAACAACGAATACAATGCAACTTACCGAAAGCCCGCGCAGCGAGTCCTTCCTCCCCGCCATCTCGCCGGCAACTGCTCGCGTCCCGTCGATGTGCGCGCGTTTTTGATTTTTGACAACGTAGTTAAATAGTTCAGGATGCAATTATAGTATCTCGGCCTTAGATATACGGTCTAATTTTTAAAGTTTTTTTTTTTTTATTCAACGTGAAGTATATTGCACAGCGTCGAATTAAGGGTTAAATCTCTTAAGGCGTTTGCATCGCCGGCTTTTGAAAATTTAAGTAGTGACTAAGTAAGTGAGTTGATTTTTATATAACATGGAAAGTACTAACAGTTTGTTCAAAAGATAGGGTATACTTTTATGAAGAAGCACGTTGGCAAAATCGAAAATAATCCCATGTCATTAAGCGCTTACGCACTTGAAGTAACTGATAACCGTTTCTTTATTTAGTAGATTTCTCTTCTATGATCAGTAGGTATGTACCTACCGACCGGTCTGTAGCGAAAGTCGGGATCTGAAACCCGCTTCATGTATGTAGCAACCACCCTAAAGCGGATCTCATAAGTGCCACGCGACGGAACGCAAATAAAGTGCCCTCGCGCGTGGTTTTTACCCGACTGCGGCGAAGCCCAAAAGGAGGGTTATGTGTTTGACCTGTATGTATGTATGTATGTCCGTTTCTTTGTTCCCTCGTATACATACAAATTCAATAAAAACGTGACCCGTACGGGAAATTGGTTTCGTTTCCCAAACTCAAAAAAAAAAAAATATGATTGACTTGTAAAAGTGTTTGTACAAACCTACTTACAGAAATAAAATCATTTATCATTTATCAAGATGTATAATTATTATAAAAATGACATTAAAACAATAATAATGTGTGTAGAACATAAAAAATTTATAATAATCTCTTGTAATTATTCAACAATAATTCAATGTAATAATAATTTATTGTTCTAATTTAATAATAGGTAAAATATTACATATTTACTCAATGTAAAATTCCCATTTCTTAAGAATGAATGTCAGTAAATTTAATGTTTGTATTATTGTTTTATTGTATTATTGTGTTTATGCATGCAATAGATTTAAGTAAGTAAACCTTGTTGAATCTATCTACAAATATGTTGCTGTCAACATATTTGTAGATAGATTCAACAAGATTCAACTAGCCCTAGCAGGGTTCATGTTTGAAATCTGTACTATGTAACATCTTGTAAACAACATGAATGCAATAAATAAATAAATAAATAAATAATACACTCCGTCGCATGGCGCGTTGTAGTGTGTGATTAGAGTCTAAGAATGTAAGTAAAAACTCCTTACTGTCTACATATACAATGTCGTACGAAAGTTCTTTTTTTAAGAAAGATGTCTTCACTTAGTACCACTTCACCAGAATCTTCACAGATCGCACATGTGGGTAACCTTAACCTAATAACAAACACTCGATTCCGGAAAAACTGTCTACAAATATTTGCGGGTTCAATTCCCTAGGAACCAATTGCTCAGTCACTGCGTCAAGCAAGCCTAGAAACTTAAACCAAGATATTTTTATTTTCAGAAGGGTAAATAGTAAATGTGGAATTATAATATACAGGGTTATTTGTAAAACATTAACAACATCATCATTTCTGTACTCATCATTATGCATAACTTTTACTATGGGAGCAAACCTACAATCGCGAAAAAAAAACTGCTGTTCCCTACATTTATGTTCGTATAACTAACTCTTCAAAATATAGGGAACAGCTGATTTAATTTCTCAAAAATTTTTTTTCAAAGAATTTTCTGGTTCCCCCGCCCCTCGCACCACATCGCCTGCCCGCACTATTACTTTATTTTTGCTTATCCTTTTTTCTTTTTTTTGCGCTTGGCTCCTTAGGGCCCTAGCGTGATGTTGAATAGCCTATAGCCTTCCTTAAAAATTTGACTAACAAATGCAAAAAATATTTTTAAATCCGACTGGAGTTCCAGAGATTAGCTCTTTCAAACAAACAAACACTTCACCTTAATTATTATTATTATAGATATACTTACATAGATTATATACCTACCTGCAATTTTCACTCAGATGTTTTCATCTAAGAGAATCAGAACCAAGATTAAAGGTTTTTATCTAAGAGAAGAAAGCACCTGTGAAAAGGTCCCGGTCAAGTTATCTGGCAGATATTTTAAAAAAATGCCTTAAACACTACTCTCAAATAGGAGATTAAATTCACAACCTCACATATCACTTCCAATCTCATACTAACTATAAAACCCACAAACTAACTTAAATCTATACTTACTGTCATGTTGGTTTTTTGGCTAAATGTTGGTGGTCTTCATCCCAGTATTTAATAACCACTTCATCACATGCTAAGTTTAAGACACCCCATGTCATCTCTTAGGATACATAAGAGTAACCGAAGGATTTAGACAATTGGATGCAGTAATCCCTGTGAATCCCTTGCCTGGCAAATTAATTGTTATTGGGTTTCCAAACCTGGGGGGTAACTGACCTGGTGCCTGGTGGTGGTATTGTGACGGTTTAATGCCATCATGATTCCAGTGTAAAAGAAAGACAATTCAATTCAATTCATTTATTGCATCAAATATGGTAGGTACATAAAGTTCTTATAATAAAATATTTAGTAACACACATTTGGCCAATATTTAGCATGCAATAGTACAAGTTTTAAAATTTAAAATATTAATTATTCAACAGTTCAATATATCTATGCTTTATTGTATAAAATTTACAGGGACACTTTTGAAAGAACTCATCTATCGAATAAAAACCTTCTTGTAACAACCACTTCCGCAACGCAACACAAAACTTATTGAAGGGTAGTTGAGTAATTGACTTAGGCAAAGCATTGTAAATTAGGAGAGCCATGTAAACGCAACTCCGCCGAAAGAGTTCTAGCTTTGGAATGGGCATTTCAAAATCTAAATGTGTAATTTTCCTTTTATTTGTGTTATCTTTCCGTTCAAATAGTTTAAGATTGGACCTCACAAACCTGGCAATTTCATAGATATAAATGCATGGGACAGTTAATAGATTGTGCGATTTGAATATAGGCCTGCATGAGTCAGACCACTGCATTTTGAATATTGCACGAATACATTTTTTTTGGGCGATGAAGATCTTCGCCAAGACGGGGCTATACATGACCGATAGCACCATCCCTTTTTCGCACTGGAATCATGATGGCATTAATACTTCGTAATACGGCACCTGCTCTCATTTTGACGGTTCAATATCATACATCATCATCATCAGCCTAGCCTTTTCCCGACTATGTTAGGGTCGGCTTCCAGTCTAACCGTATGCAGCTGAATACCAGTATTTTACATGGAGCGACTGCCTATCTGACCTCCACAACCCAGTTACTGGGTAATAGGATACCCCTTGGTAAGACTGGTTGTCAGACTTTCGGGTTTACGACTACCCGTCAAAGATCCACGAATGACAATCGGGACCAACGGCTTAACGTGCTTTCCGAGGCAAAGAGGGGTCTTGGTATGTAAAAATGGTCACCCATCCACAGACCAACCGCGGCAAGCTTAGCTTAACCTGATCGATCGACCTGTGCGGCTGTTATTATTTATCCACGGGCCCCTCAGTTCAATACCATACACTGCGTTGTTTACGTTGTTGAGCTGACAAATTTTTCGACCATAATTATGAAGCAATGGATCAGCAATTCCTTCAAAATGATACAAATTGTGATTGATGATGTGTAACGTAATTACGGTGCCGATTAGATGAGTTTTTTCCTGCTTCAAAATTGTTTCTTTCTGATAAGCAGATAAATAATTACTTTCCGTAGTTACGAAACTTAGTAAAACCGAGTATCTAGCGGTTAAAGTCTTTACCTCAGTATACTTTCAGCATAATAATTATCGTTTGTAGAAAATAACGAGGCCAAACCTCCTTTTAAAAATGTAGAGTACTTTGAATACAAAATGAAAGGTTTCGTTAAAGGAATCATAATGAAAATACTCAAAAATATCTTTGAAAACGGCATGTTTTTTAATCGTTTCAGTTTTTGATAAATAACTTTTATCTAGATGTTCATTAGGAAAAGTCTGAGCCTTGTTAGCGTAGCTGCCTATTATGGCAGCTTGATCTCTTTTTAACTGACTTCCAAAAAGGAGGATGTTCGACTTTATGTATGTTTTTTTTCCTTAAGAATTCTTATTCACGTTAAGCCGTTGGTCCCGGCTGTCATTCGTAGATCTTTGACAGTCGTTACCGGTTGTCAGAAGCACGAAAGTCTGACAACCACTCTTACCAAGGGGTATCGTATTACCCAATACGTGCGTTGGAGGTCAGATAGGCAGTCGCTCCATGTTAAATACTGGTGCAGTTACACTGGTAGCCGACCCCAACATAGTTGGAAAAAGGCTAGGCAGATGATGATGAGGAATTATTAATCCTGGCCTACGCCTCAGGGCGGGTTGTTTTAGGTCCACTTGTCACACGCTTAACGCGTATACGTCAAAAATGGCGCTTACTATCGTCAAACCAAAAAAAAAGCTTCCTTTCACAAAGTTATGGCCTTGACGTACCTACGTATGTTACTTTTGAAACAACCGGCCCTAAGAGCGGTTCTACACTACATCCGATCCGAATCCGAGAAATGCTGGTCCGAAGTGACCATAGTCCTATTTGTATGAGGGGTTGCGCACTGGATCCAAACTCTATCCGTCCGAATTTAGAACATTCCCAATTCGGATTGAAGTCGGATCTTTAATTCGGATTCGCATCGGATGTAGTGCAGAACCGCTCTAAAAAAGATTAGAAATAATCATATTAAGTAATTATTATGTTCAAAGTTGGGTTACTTAACATTCTGTATCAAAAGTCTAGACACAGAATCACAAAACCAGACATAAACAACAAGGTCACCAAAATAATTCCACTGAAACCCCAAACTTTTGCTAAAGAATTTAAATGCGATGCTTAAAACACAATTTAAATTCACTTCATGGACGTTTATAACGAAGGAACACGGAATATTTTGGTAAACACCAACCCTTTTTGTGTAATACGGTTAACTGAGATAGCAACCCAGGTTTCAAAAAATATATTTTTCTCAGAACGCAGTCATGTTGTTAAGTAAACCGGTAAAAAGCAGTTCAAGTTGTAAATAGCTTCAGGAAAGAGGATTTGCAAAAGAAAGCAACTCCAAAAGCGACAAAAAAATTCACAAGCTATTTTAAACCTTATTGTTTCAGCATTAAAGTTCTATAAAAATATTTTTCTGTTAACGAAATTAAGTTGGGTAAGTATATATAGGGTGTACCAAGTTCCGCTATATGTAGTTCGGGCCGCAGTGGTGTTAATTTTAAAAGTTGGAAAAAAATGTCGCCTCAGAGAAATGCAGCATTGCTAGGAAAATGTGTGGTGTTGCGCGGAAATTGCATGTACCCGATTAAACGCGGGCTTTTGAGGAAAACTGCAGAGGAAATATTTATTTCTTGCAATTTATCAAATGTCAGCTTGACTCTTTCATTCGTTTTATTCTCGTCTCTGAGATCAGTGTCGACTGATTTATTTTTATTTGTTTTGTTTGATTTTATTACCCGCTTATGGTTTCTATGTTATTCGTTCTTTTCGCTTAGAATAAAAATTAACCTATTGTGTGAAGCAGCAGTTTTTTTCTGAAGGTGAAGGGCGGGCGTTTTGGGGGATTAGCTCATGTATTTTTACATTAAAAAAGTGCCGATACTAGCGTAGTTTGAATAAATATCGTTTGATTTTCCTTTGGACTCTCGTCTTAAAAGTTGTATTTTTTTTAATATGGATAACGTAATGCAAACATGATGGTATCTATTTTTTGTTTCGTTGGGTAGCTATGTACCAACTAGGTACCTATTAGAAAATTGCAAGCATTGCAAAGTTTAGAAAATTGCAAGCCTTTTTGAGGCCCCAAAAAGGCTTGCAATTTTCTAAACTTTAATTTATAATCTAATTATTTACATCGTACAATGTTTATTATTGGATCAAAAGTAGTCAAGATTTAATAACTAATATTCGTTACTCAAAATTATTAATAGAACTAATATAGAACTTTTCAAATAATTCATATTTAAATTAGAAGAAACATTCTTCGCTCAGATGGGTCAGGGTTCGTTAACGATGTTAAAACTAGAGAGGGTGTAATTAATTACAATGCGAAAAAACCCATTTGTGAAATATTTCTGAAATAAATTACTTAGTTAATGAAAGTTTGTTTAATTAAATAAATTATCAGACTCATAAATAAATAAATAATTATAATTCCCAGCGATAATATCATTATTCAATATGGGAGTAACTTTTCTTAATATCAAAGTACTTTCAACGTAACATAGGTAATATTTTAATTTAAAAAAGAGTGTATAGTGTGCTGCCCATTCAGACAGACTGACAGCCAGTCACTGACCGACTCCTAGACAATTCAAAATTATTTGTGAATAATAAAAAAAAAAATTAAATAAATAAATTAATTTAAAAATTATTAAATAGAATTATTAATCGTATTTTATTTGTTATGTATGTTCTGGTGTACAATAAAGTATATATAAATAAATAAAAATCTTTTTTGATACAAAAACCTTTGACGTTGCTTTAGACTAGGGCACATAACTTGGTTAGCTAAAGGTCATACAGATAACAAAGTAAATGGTTTACATAATCAGCCTATAATGATCCCAGTGCCTCCTGTCTGCGAGAGGCTGTAATCCACCACGCGGCCCCAGTGCGGGTTAGTAGAATGTGACATGTCTTCGAATTTTCGGTTCTAGGACTGTCTGGGTTCGAACCTACGACCTACAACTCATAAATCGCGGTCGCTACCACAAGACCACATCTGCTCTGCGCAGTAAATCACACTAATATTATAAAGGCGAAAGTTGTGTGTGTGTTTATATGTTTGTTACTTCTTCACGCTCAAACGGCTGGATCAATTTTGATAAAATTTTGTACGGAGGAAGCTGACACCCTGGATTAACTTAGAGTTTACGATATTCTCACGGGATCAAAAAAGTCACGTTTGTTTTTTTTGAGGACGTTGATGGGGCTTCCGCGCTTCTGTAGCGCTTCGCAGATGTTCGCGGAAGCCCGTGTTGACGATTTTCATGGCATTATGAGGAAGAGAACAGCGTCAATAATGGGTAGGTTGCGCGGAAGCTCCAACTCCTGAAAACACGATTAAATAAAGTGGACAGTCCCTTTATAAGGCACTGGGTACGGAGGCACGTGCCAATGTGTGTGGGTCCACGTCATTTTTAGTTGCTTAGTTTGTAAAAGTTTGCTAACATAGTTTTTAAGTTAAGTTATTGTTACTAATACTATATGGATTGTGAGTAGTCAGAAATAAAAAATACATTATTATTTTATTATAAAATCCTTATTGAATATCGACAGCTGTTTTCATAAATTTTACACCAGACTATTAATAAGTCTTAAAATAGGATTGTACAGGACTTATTTTCAGAATTAAGTATGTCTGATTAGACATAATTTCACTATAATTTAATGCAAAGTGATTGTGAACTTTCAAACTTATCTAATTATTAAATGAAATTATTTATAAGTCGAAGTTTTGAAATGAAAACTTAATATAAAATTAAAGTTTTAAATATAAAATGTCAGTGTTAGTAATGGATTGGACTTTTATTGCAGATTAGTTTAACAAATTAATAATGAAACTTTTCGTATTAGATTTTGAGTAAGTAAAAATTTGGATAAGTTTAGTGCCAACTGATAATGCCCATAAAATTCATGGTTTAGAAAGTAACGTATAATTAAAAATCAAACGAACTTACCAAGTGAAGTTCGATGATAATTATGTGAACAGCTTCATTCGAAGCGATTTATTGTTTACAAAGACATTTAAAGTAGGTATTTACAATAGACGGGACATTGCGAACAAAACAGTGTCCCGGTACTTGTGACCTAGGCGTAACAAGTCTCTCAGTCTAGTATGGTACGCCTGCGCGTCAAGTCGCATTGACGCATTCGTGTCCAACAAAAGAAAAATATTTTGTATGGAAATATGCCGAGTTGCGCATTACGTTACTGCAAGTCTCGTTATGGTAAAACAACTGGACCTAAATTCAGTTTATTTTCGTATGTATTATCTATATTTACTCAGTAATTAGAATTAAATAATTTTCATAAAAAGATCTAGAAAATTTGTTTATTTTGTATTAAACGCCATCTATTGCTGAGTAACTTTACTATAGTTGGGTTAAATGACAGCTTAAGTGTTACCACTTTTTAACGAAATTCATATAGTGGTGTGACAAAATAATCGATTCATTCAAGTAACATTCAGTTTAAAATCGATCCATGTTTAATTGATTTTATAAAAGAGGGTAATAATATTAGAAGAATTAAAAACTAAGCTTGATGTGCTGGTGTCTGTACATACACTTTTATACGTCAATCATATTTTAAAAACTAGATGAGGTCGGCGTTTCCTATCTGACTAATCAGAGAACAAAGGCCAAAACAAACTCAAGAGGTCCAGATATAATCTTGGTCAGATCATGTCAAGTAGTTAATTCTTCAAAAGACCATTTCAGTATGGTCTCATACTGAAATGATCATTTGAAGAATTAACTATACCACATACATATAAAGATAATAACGATAATTTAGTAATTTGTATGAAAAAAATTTTTTTTAAAATAAATCATTTGTAAACATTGAAACTATGGATAATTTTAATGCTTTCCTAATTTTTTGGCACTTATTTCAATCTATTCAAATGCGAAAAAATTGTCTTACTAACTTTTTTCAATATTATCGATACGTTTGAATCTATATGGTAAAATCCCTACTACAGGTTTTATAGTTTGTACTTAGTGTCACCCCGCATTGCCAGACCTACGGATTTATCCATAGATCTACGGACTTTGGACCTCGCCTCGGATATACGTATATCGATATAAGATTTACAAATATTTGCAAACAAAAGTGTAAAAAAATAATTTTGCAAAAAACGAAACGCAACCGACAATTGCAAAAAAGGTCTACTTTACACAAAAAGCAATATAAAACACAAAAGCATAATAGTTCGGCGGCAAAGCAGGCGCATCTAAAATTATTTTGTTTTAAAATGTAAATAACTACTTACTTAAAAACACACACTGAAACTGATACGTTGTCATAGACGGTGACACTGACAATGAATAGTAGCGAATAAAATTGTACTTAGAATATTTTTTCTGCCTGAGTCAATTTTTGCCTAATTTGTTTAGTTTTCGATATTTATCTAACTGATTTGATTTATATTAGATTTTTCAGGCACCACCAATCCGATTTTTAATCGATGAATTGAAAATCGTATCTGGCAACACTGGCCACACTGGCCATCTACCGGGCGATAGCTGAACCTAATTGAATAAATTGCCGCTCTAATTATGCTATATCTTACCAGATGGCGGCACTGAGACATGGGATCACAGTTTTTCTAAGACATTTCTTTGCATGGCCCCTCTATTGTACCTATCTTAAATCTCTTTGATTGTTTACGTATTGTAGCAGCGCCTCCATGTACCAGCCTTGCACGGATTTTTAGAGGTAAGTAAAAGATTTTTTTTTTTTTTTTTTTTTTTTTTTTAATTTTACTGGCAACACTGTATCCGTTTACCCCTACTTTGCTCCCACTACACTATTTCTCTACAACGGTCCGCAGCCATTTTTATATCATTTTGTTGAAAGCTAATAAATATTTCACATTTTTATTTATCTAGGGTAGGGTAGGTAACTTTTCTAGGGAGGGTATAAATCGCTTCGAATGAAGCTGTTCACATAATTATCATCGAACTTCACTTGGTAAGTTCGTTTGATTTTTAATTATGTTTCACAGCTTCATTCGAAGCGATTTATTGTTTACGTATTGTAGATGTTCAGAGACAAAAATGTGAAATAAAACAAGACAGGTGAGTAATCACAAGTGCTTTTTATTATAACTGGTTATCATTGACTTAACTTTATTTTACATTAATTTATATTCTTAATCTAATGTTACTTGTAATTGTTACAGATCATGACTACCAGCCAGTACTGTAGTGGCAAAGAGATGAGGATCAGTTACAACCTGCCTATTATAATGTTTTGCGAAGACAGAAGATGATTCACTCCATCCGGCAGTTTTTCTTATTAGGTCAATATTGACTCCAAGTCTATGGGCAGAGGATGTGGCTGCATGACGAGTGCTGTGTGCACTAAATATGGACGTATCTATACCGCTACTGTAAAGTGTATCTTTTATCCAGTGACTAAGTGTTTGTGATGAAACTTTTGAGTGTGGTTTTTTATAGCTTACAAATAAATAATCAGTTTTGCGAAGCGGTTGAGTCTTATTCATATAAACCTCTAAGCATTTAGCGGGACAGATCTGAGGACGAACGTTGAAAAAAGGTAATCTTAAAACTGGTTGTGAAGAAGTAGGTTTAGAAGTTTTTATCAATTCAGATATTGTTATAGTTATGTCGATAGCAGAATTTACTTGAATGTTGCCTAATTTTATTAATGAAAATGTTTGAACGCGATGCGCAGTCACCAAAGCCAATAGAGTTATAGTCTTTTTGGAAAGAGTTTCCAAATCAAGGTCTATGTTAGGCCATTTTTGTGTTAAATAATTTAGAACAGTGGTTGGATCCCACGTCAAATTATATTTTGGATTACTAGGCCTTAATCTGTAAACTCCTTTCATAAATCGCTTAATTCTATCATCGTTAGCCACATTACTTAACAACAGGGTTAATGCGGATTTATATGAATTGATAGTACCATATTTTGCCCCTTTTTCAAAAATTGTGGTAAGAAAATGAATCACTATTGGAACTGAAACCGAGGAATAATCATAACTATGTTTATTACAATAATTTAACCAAGATTTTATACAAACATCATATTGTTTGTACGTGGAATCGGATAATGATGATAACATAATTTCAATGGACTTATTAGATAAATGTCTTTTCAATAATGTTTGCCTGAAAGCTTCGCGGCAACCAATTTCAGGGTGCGGTGCAGATTGTGAGGCGTTCTGAAAGGAGAAGTTAACAAATTTACGTTTGGTTCAAAATAGATTGGTTTGCAACAAATTAATTTTTGGAAAACAGGGAACCAGGGTTGTGTTGGCCAATATGGTACAACTACTATACCATTTGCTTTATCATTAATTATTTTTTGCATTGTTTTTGTGATAAGAGAAAATGGTGGAAATGCGTAGAATAGTTTATTATTCCATGGAATGGTGAAAGCATCGATTGCATAAGCGTCAGGGTCGTTTTTCCATGTTATGTACCTGGGACACTTAGCATTACACCTACTCGCGAAGAGGTCTATGTCAGGGTCTCCAAAATAATGTGTTATTTGGCTGAATGCATCGTCATTGAGTTCCCATTCAGTGTCCTGAAATTTCATGCGCGATAATTGATCTGCTTCATAGTTATCTTTTGTGTTTATGTAAGATGCAAAAATAGTTATTCTACGCCTTTCGCACCATTGCCATATTTCTTTGGTGATATTATGCAAATGTTCAAACTGTATGCTGCCCATGCGATTTATACAAGATATGGCAGTTACATTATCAATCCGTAATAGTATTTTTGAGTTATACAGTTCGTGGGCAAAACATTTAAGTGCGAGAAAAGCTGCTTTTAACTCTAATTCGTTAATATGTACGGTTCTTTCACTATCCTTCCAATAGCCAAAACATTTGTCTGTGCTGCAATAAGCTCCCCAACCCGTACATGACGCGTCGGAAAAGATTTCTAAATCATATTGATCACAAGTTAAAGAAAATGAACCATTATCAATATGATCTAACCACCACAACATGTCACTTTGTAAGCTGTTGGGGAGCCGAACTAACTGTTCGTAGCTAGGGTTGGTAAGTAAACAGGAATATTTAAATTGTTCAAAAACTTTAGTGTAAAGCCATGCATATTGAATTGCAGGACAAGCTGAAATTAATAAACCTATGAACCGAGCGAATTCACGAAGTTTACATTTACGCTTTTTCAAGAAGCTAGAAATGTATTCTTTTATTTTTGACTTTTTTGTATCAGGTAATTTTAATAACATATTTTTCGAGTCGAATTCGAAACCTAAAAACTTGCATAGTGTTTTCGGTTCCAAGCAACTTTTTTCTGTATTTATTATGAAACCCAAGTTTTTAAGTAATGTTATTGTTAAGTCAACGTTATTTTGACATTCAAGAAAAGTTGTTCCAATGCAAAAAATATCATCTATATATATAACTGATATCATACCATGGGTTCTTAGATATTCCATAACTGGCTTTAATAATTTTGTGAAGACATATGGAGCAGTGCATAAACCAAACGGTAGACAGTTAAATTCATACAGGGTATTTTTATATTTAAAACGGAGGTATTTACGGTGAGACTTATGTACAGAAATTAAGAAGTAAGCATCTTTTAGATCTACTGATGCCATATGACAGTTATTTGTTATAAGCTTTGAGGCTGTACGATAATCCTCCATCTTGAAATGTTTGGTTTCTACGAATTTGTTTAAACATTTAAGGTTCAATATGAACCTCTTGTCGCCGTTTGGTTTTGGCACTAAAAACACACTCGATATAAATTCTCCTTTAACAGAATGACAATGAGATATTGCATTAATATCTAGTAGGTTTTTGATCGATTTATCGAAATCACGGGCTTCTTGAATATTCTTAGGGAAAACATTAGGAGAATCAGTACGATATGGTGAACATTTAAAAGGTATTTTGTACCCTTTGATCCAGGAAAGAATTGTTTTGTCAGTAGTGATAATTGACCACTTTTTGAAAAAATGCTGGAGCCTGCCAGCGATTAGTACCTGATCAGTTACTTTCGATGCGGCCTCGTCGGGGACGTGTAGCGGCGCGAACTGCCGCTGGTTTGCGGCGGTGGCGGCGGCCGAAACACAGGGCGAGCAGCTCGCCTCGTATTGTTCGGCTTGTTGTCCGTCTTGCGGTGCTGAGGGTTGTAGTTTAAATGACCCTTATTTGGACCTTTTGGGATACCTTTAGGCTTGTTATATTTTGGTCTTAGCGCGTGTTTCAAGGCATCTCCTGATTGCTGTATTGTCTTGGCGGCTTTAACCTTGTCGGTAACATTTTCCCCAAATAAGAAACTGCCCCTTTTTGTTTCAAGCAAAGCGTCCTTTAAATTTATATTAATAGATGAAATTACAAAGTTACGTCTTGTTTTTGTCTCCCAAAAATGACTGTCGCATAATATACGACAAGCGTCACTGATAGGTTTTAAAAGTTTTTGTTTGGACGTTTCATTTGAAATAATCATGTCAGTAGCGGACGCTAAGGCTGACAATGCTATACCAAGCTGATTTTGCTTGTACATAAGGGCTGAATCTCTTTTGACTAGAGTATCCTGCAGAGCTGCTTTTACTTCCGGGTTGAGAGCTGGCGCTAGCAGTAGGTCACAATTGTTAGGGACGGAATAACTTTTTAAAAGTTTTTCTTTTACATCCTTAACCAAGCCCTTAGTAAGGATGTCTTGCCAACGATTCGCAATGTCCTTATGAACAGACGGACCCAAGGTTATGTCCGTCTTTGGAGCATCGCCGAGTAACAGCAGTATGTCTTCATCCAAGTCTTGGTCTTCCATCACTTCCCGCTGTGCTTCTGCTGAGGTGCCGGGTGTAGGCGACAGAGGCGCAGTGCATAGCGGTGGTGGAGCTGGTGGTGGCGAAGCAGGGCACGGAGAACAAGCACGTGGCGACACATGTAGCGAGGCACGTGGCGAGTTACGTTGCGAAGAGCATGGCGAGCCGCGTGGCGAGGCACGAAGCGGTGAGGCTTGAAACAAGCCGGCTTCTTCATTTTGCGACATATCACAGTCCACCTCTAGTTGATGGTGTGAAAAATCTGCGAAAAACGATTCCTTTTAGAATACGTTCGGTAATAATTGCAATATTTATCACCTTTTAACGTGACAGAGGAAACCCAAGCTTGGTAGCCTCGCATCACTTAGGTAAGTAAGTATTATGTGACAGTATCAGCCCCAGTATGGCAGTACGCATCACTTTATAATAGGTATAATGACAGAGGAGACCCAAATCTGGTAACCTCGCATCGTTTATAACAGTTACATAATAATTCTGTAACTTACTGTGTAAGTCTTCTTCGGATGAAGAATTAATACGGCGATTAGTCGTTGCCTGCAATTTATTTTGCAATTTTTGTATTTTTCGCAGTATTTCTTCTTCAGTTTTTTCCATCTTCCTTTTCTTGCCCATTTTTGAGGAGCTGGATCTATTTGTAGGAGCGGAGACGTGCGAAGGCTTGAGCACGGAAACGCGGAATGATATAAAAATGGCTGCGGACCGTTGTAGAGAAATAGTGTAGTGGGAGCAAAGTAGGGGTAAACGGATACAGTGTTGCCAGTAAAATTAAAAAAAAAAAAAAAAAAAAAAAAATCTTTTACTTACCTCTAAAAATCCGTGCAAGGCTGGTACATGGAGGCGCTGCTACAATACGTAAACAATAAATCGCTTCGAATGAAGCTGTGAAACATAATAAAAAAAAAACTATGACCCAAAAAGTAATTTAAAGTACAGACGCCAGCACATCAAGCTACCCGAAACTGTCAAATTTACCCAATCAACTTTGAACCTTATGCTTTACGGATAAAGTTGAAAATCTATTTAAGAAATTTGACAGATGGTAGTAGCTTGATGTGCTGGCGTCTGTACCTACTATAACCGATCCTTCAAAAACGAAAGTATTTCATCAACTGCAGTAGGTATATTCACGATGTTTTCTTTAATGCAAGTACTTAGTCATTAATATGGTAGTTTTAAAAGTAGACAATTAAATGAATATTAAATAAATTCGGCTCACCAGAACTTTTTACTCTGACTGTACTTTAAGGTGTGCTCAGGTACCTAGGTACGTAATATCTACAAACACAACCAATGATAATATGGAGCGTTACCAAACGGGAGAGTTACCAAACGGGAGCGACCCCACCTAACTTGCAGCCTGGCAGCTCCAAATATTCACGAGTATATTCTGAATCCAATCAGCACCCTTCATTATTATCATCATCATTTCAGCCGAAAGACGTCCACTGCTGGACATAGGCCTCCCCCAACAGGGGGGGGGGGGTTGCCATAATCGCCACGCTTGGCAGGCGGGTTGGCGATCGCAGTATGGTATGGTGGTGGAATGCATATGAGAACGCTGCTGCCCCTTCTCCGGTACGCCCCTTAGTCGCCTTTTACGACACCCACGGGAAGTATGGGGTGGTGCTATTCTTTAAGTCCGGCACCACACAGACATAATCGAATGCTACTCCATCACACTAATATTATAAAGGTGAAAGTTTCTGAGAGTGTGTGTTTATATGTTTGTTACTTCTTCACGCTTAAACGGCTGGACCAATTTTGATAAAATTTTGTACGGAGGTAGCTGACACCCTGGATTAACATATAGGCTACTTTTTGTCGCAATATTCCCATGGGATAGACATTTACGCGGGTGAAGCGGGGTGCAGTTAGTTACCTACTTCATATGTTCGAAAAATTTGTATGCTCAACAACGTCAGTAACACAATGAATATTGTTGAACTGTCAAAATGGAAGCCATTGCTACTGAAAGTATGTTACACGATTACACCATAGGTAAGGTCACCACAGATAGCTTGAAAGCAACAAATCATCATCTGCCTAGCCTTTTCCCAACTATGTTGGGGTCGGCTTCCAGTCTAACCGGATGCAGATGATTACCAGTATTTTACATGGAGCGACTGCCTATCTGACCTCCAGAACCCAGTTACTGGGTAATACGATACCCCTTGGTAAGACAGGTTGTCAGACTTTCGGGCTTCTGACTACCCGTGACGACCGTCAAAGATCCACGAATGACAGCCGGGACCAACGTCTTAACGTGCTTTCCGAGGCACGGAGGGGTCATGGTATGTAAAGATGTTCACCTATCCACAGACCAACCGCGGCAAGCGTAGCTTAACCTGAACGATCGACCTGTGCGGCTGTTATTATATAGCCACGTGGCCCTCTTGAAAGCAACAAATATTATTGAAAGCAAAAAATAACAACTAAGTATTAACTTTATCTATTAACCCACTTCCAAACTTGTCTTAACAACTGACTTATTTTCAAACTTCCTATGTAAGTGGCTAATCTACTTTGGAAAATATCATAAAATAACTTAACTATATACTTATTGCATCCAACTTCCGAATCTATTGCTTAATTTTACGACGGAAACATTGTTTTTTTCCCGCAATAAAAGTATGTCTTTCAATTATATGAAAACTAACCGCCCCGCGGTTTCACCCGCATAAGTGTCGATCCCATAGCAATATCGAGATAAAAGCTATTCTATGTCCTTCCCCGGGATGCAGTCTATCTCTTTGCCAATTTTTATCGAAATCCGTTCAGTGGTTTAGGCGTGAAAAGATAACATACGTTTTCGTTTGTCGTCTATACCCGACCGTGGCGTTCAAAAGGTAAAAAATGTCGTTTTCTTGTCGGCTGTAGACGACTGTGGCGTGTTGGGCACGTTTTCGTTTGTCGTCTATACCCGACCGTGGCGTTCAAAAGGTTAAAAGCCTTTAAGCCTGTAATCTATACATATAATAAAACAGTAACGAAAGAAAAACTGTACATTGTGAATTTTCGAGAAAAAATAAGTGGCTTTTGTTAGAAAAACGTAACTGATGACAAAAAGTGAATTTTTAGAATTTTTGTCTGTTTGTCTGTTTGTCTGTTTGTCTGTGTGTATGGTACAGCTTCACGCCAAAACTACTGGATAGATTGAATTGAAATTCAGCAAAAATGTTCTTAGTAAACCAAGGAAGGCTTTAGGCTACATATTATCACGCCGTATGTTATGGGAGATAAGCAATATTGATTTTAAAATGTGTTTTTTCGTAATTGAATGCACAGAATAATTGAATGCACAAAATGATATGATTATTTATTTATTTAGTTAAAAATAAAACTTTAACTCAGGGAACATAATAATCACGCTATTTTTATAAAGGAGCGGGGCAGTAATATTATAAATTGCAAGGGAACAGCTATTTCAACAATATGTCAACGGGGAATTTAGCGGTAAGGTCAGGCGACCGTTTACCGTACTAAATGTTGCGAGTTCAAATCCCATAATATTGTTTTAAAAAATCGTAAAATTCTTTTTTTTTTAGATTTTGTATTTTTTATGTGTATTAGGAACGATACTGTTATGAAATCTGAGAACTTCACATGTTATATCTAATTGTATGGAGAGTTTCACACCAATATTACTAAACAGATTGATTGGCGGTACAACAAGCTACACTATAATGAAGTCAAGTCAAACTTTTGGTTCTAAGCTATATCTTACCAAGCACATTTGTTGTAGGTAATTCATTTAAGTCTGTAATTCTTAGTTTTGATCCTTGCTGCTGTTACCATATTTTTTTGTAATGCAAAACTAATGTAGTTGTCTGTTAAATTAACGACAATTTAGTTTTATTCATAATTAATTTGGGTAAATAATTTATGTAGTTTCCGTTTTCTAACTAGATGGATGGCGTTGGCGTCGAGTTAGATCGCGCTATGGTTTTGTTCCCAAAAGGTGATATTATAGGTGCCGATGTGCCGCTCTCATGCTATAAAAACGGGGGTTACCTTTGTTGTCTGTGTTGGTTGATGTGTTTAATTTTCCTGTTGACCTTCACAGATTTCTTTTTGATAGACTGAAATTGGCCTTTTCCAGACTCTGTGAAGGGGACAACTTTGCTAGATCACTCACCTATGATGAGGTGCCGTCGTACTACACGTACGACAAGCAAAGAGGTGTATTTAATCGACGTCGATGCGGACACGCCGTGGACGGGTTTCCGAGAATTTCATTCGTCAATGACCATGTCTCTAAGTTTACCTCAGAGCAAAAGCAAATTTTCGACACCATCCTTGACTCTGCTCGGCCAAGGTAAATGTTTTTCTTGGATGCTCCTGGTGGAACAGGGAGAATATTAGTCACCGCTGGCATTCTCGCAGAGGTCAGGAGGCAAGACAAGATTGCCATTGCAGTAGCATCGTCAGGAATCGCCGCAACACTGCTTCCTGGTGGCAAAACAGCGCACGCAGTGTTTAAGATTCCCATAGATTTAGAGAGTAATGAAACACCTGTATGTGGTGTGTCACGCAACAGTGACAAAGGGCGCGTGCTTAAAGATTGCTGTTTAATCGTGTAGGATGAATGCATTATGGCAAACAGAAAAGCAGTAGAGGCGGTAAACAGGACTTTGCAGGACATCCGCAGGAACCAGCAAATGATGGGTGGCGTTACAGTTCTGTTTAGCGGCGATTTCCGACAAACGCTGCCTGTGGTGACGCGAGGAACTAGGGCTGATGAGGTGAATGCTTTGTTGAAATACTCTTTCTTGTGGCCACATATTCATAGGTTGCGCTTAACGATGAATATGAGACCACATCTTGGCGGGAATGTACACGCCCATGAATTATCTGATGTTCTCTTAAAATTGAGTGAGGGAACGCTACCAGTAGACGGTGGCCAGATGGTTCTACCTGAGATACTTGGGAGAGTGGGGTCTACCTTAGAAAATTTGATTCGCCTGGTGTACGGGGACATCAATAGGATACCGCACCAACATAATTCTTGGGTGTGTGAACGAGCCATTTTAACACCCAGAAACGACCAAGCTTCAGCGATCAATGAATGCATTCTCGAGGAAATTGAGGGAAATTGCACTTCAATAAACACTGTTGTCGACCAAGATGACGCCACACATTACCCGGTAGAATTTCTCAATTCCCTCAGTCCAAGTGGACTACCAGCGCACACCATTAAGTTAAAGGTCGGTGTCCCAATTATGCTTCTTCGGAAACTCACTCCGCCGAAACTGTGCAATGGGACCCGGCTCAAAGTCGTCTCGCTGCAGAGAAATATCATTGAGGCGGAAATACTAACGGGCTGTGGTGTCTCGCTGACACTACAACCCGTCCCGTCCCCGGGCTCTTAGAATTCGACATCAGACGTTTCATATCTTCAATTTTGACGACCCCGTTGTCGCTGGCATAAGCAACAGGATTCGCGTACGAAGTCGCGGGCAGAAGCTAGTTACTATATAAACAAGTATTTTAACTAAGCCTATCGCAGTCCACTGCTGGACATGGGCCTCTCCCAGGCTGCGCCACAACCTTGTCGTCCGCCTTCCGCAACCAGTCAGTCCCAGCTATATTTTTATGGTCGTCGGTTCATCTAGATGGGGGGCGTTCCACCAGGGCCGTCTTTACTCGGGTGTAAAAGCTTTCAAGCCCTTATTTTTCGAAATGAATGAACCGATTTTAATGAAACTTCATACGCATAAGCAAGATACAAAGGTCTAAAAAGTTAATAGAGAACATTTTCGAAAAATAATGTTACAGCTAAATTAGACCAATTTTAAATTTTCCATAGAAACAGACATTTCCAGTTATCTTTTTTTACATAAAACATTTTGAAAATGTTCTATACTAACTTTTTTTTACTAACAAGCTGATTTTCGCATCCCGGCGCTCAATATGGTTAAGACGGCCCTGCGTTCCATAATACGCTTGCCGATACACAGTCTCCATTCCACTCGTCGGCTTCACCGGAAGTCGTTTCTTCGACAAACATGGGCAGCAAACTGCCACTTTAGCTTGCTTACTATGCTAGGTAACTTCGGTAACTCCGGTTATATTCCAGATAACTTCATTTCTGATTTTATCCTACAACAACCATTTACCGACATAATAGTTTTTGCTGAAGCTAAAGATCAGCTGTAAATTTTTCACTGAATGAGCAGTCGTTCAATAAGAAACTTTGCCAGAAAAGATGTAGAATTTTTAACAAAAAGTAACAAAATGTCGTATACCGTATGTTTAAGAATTTTCCTTAAACATACGGCAACCGGAACCTGGTCATCAATATACAAAGTAAATACACGTATAGGAAAGGTAAAATGCGTATCTGTCGTATTGCGTGCCTGCCGAACTGCGTGTCTGTCGAGTTCCGTTTCTGACAAGTTGCGAGTCTATCCTGAAAGATGACGAAATACGTATTTGACCACTTGCGTTTCTGACGACATGCTAGTAATCCAGTTAATTGCGTAACACACATAAAATGGTAATTGATCGCAATTTTTTTCATTTTGATAGTTCAGCCACGTTGATTTACTTTTTGGACAGACGAATTTTTGAAACCTATGAAGCAATGGATTAGTAATTTTATTGTATTTTAATTGAAGGGGCCTGACGCAATTAGGGTGCAGAGTGATTTAAAAATCAGTTACTTGTGTCCTATATAAGGCTTCGACAAAGCAAATAGTTACGAAAATATTGGCGACACTTTATTTTATTGTTTCAATTAAACTAAAACTTGTTTTGTCTCGGTTATCTAGAAGTAGGTTACTTTGCAAAAGTAAATAATAAAAGGCTTCAAATGAATGCAGAGTTTGAAGACCATTTTCAGAACTTATGTGTTAACTTGCTTGACTTTCTATATGACCGACAAATAAAAATATACTTAATATTCTAACCTGACTCAAACTGTTAAACAAAAGTTTGTTTAATAGTTTGAGGCGGAGAAAGTTTTCGACGCCATATTAACTTTAATATGGCGTCGAAAACTTTCTTTCTCCGCATCACTGTCGACTGCTAATGTACCCGAGAGGCTGGTTGCGTTGCCACGTTGTATGGCAATACTTAGCCTCTGACAAAGGTAAAAGCCAGCCCTCGGGTCACGGGAAGTGTCATAACCAGCCGTTTGAAGATTTCGTTGAACAAACCATGAACATTCGGACCACACGGCCTGAGGGTAAAAATTAATAAGTAATTCCCTGTTCCCGATGCAGGTGGGCTTCTATTTTCTATAAGTTTTTATATTCCAATATTTAAAAATATAATTGATATGTATTTAGTGAAATCTATACATATAATAAAATTGTAGAAAAGTGGTGTCTGTACAATGGAAATATATTTTAAAAAAGTAGCAGGGGTTGTTATTATATCGATGCCGAACCCGAAATTGTAATTAAATTTTTTTTTGTCTGTTTGTCTGTATGTCTGTTTATCTCTTTGTCTGTTTGTCTGCTGTGTTTGTGCACGCTAATATCAGAAACGGCTTATTCGATTTAGATGCGGTTTTCACTAATATATTGTAGTAAGCTTCACTTAACATTTAGTGTTTATTTCATGTCAATCGGTTCATAAATAAAAAAGTTATGTCAATTTAAAGAATCACGGCGAACATTTGTTAAGGTATTCAGCGAACGCACGTATCCTGGAGAGTATAGGCGAATAGTTGCTTTCGATTATTGCGATTCATTTGGGTATTTACTTATCTTAATTTTTGTTCAGGGTTTGTAAATAAATATTTTAAGCACTTATTTCCCTGATTTTCGGTATACTTATCTTAATTTGTATTTAGGGTATGTATATAAATATTATAAGTATTATATTTGGTATAGGTTAGGCATTTCTTTTCTCGATTTTCTTTATCTTCTATCTATATATATAAAATGGTAAACTGACTGACTGTTGATATATCAACACACAGCCCAAACCGCTGGTCCTAGAGACATGAAACTTGGAGGGTTTGTTCTTTGTAAGGAGTAAGTATCCACTAAGAAAGGATTTTTGGGAATTCTACCCCTAAAGGGGTGAAATAGGGGATGGAAATTTATATGAAAGTCTGTCAGTTTTGAAGTTAGGATCTTCAAGTTTTGTGTTTAGGCTGAGGATTTAAAATTAATTAACAAGTGTCTCAGCGTTGTGTATGGAAAGTCCTTAATTTTCGAAGTAAAAATCCCAAAATTCAATCTAGGCTTATGGTTGGAAGGTAACGCAACGCAACGTAAAAATGTAACGCAACGTAAAGGTAACGCAACGTAAAAATCTAGGCTTATTTATGGTTGGAAGGTAACGCAACGGTATTGTTAGAATTTCAACCCTTAAGAGCGTTTACGCCGTACGGCATTTCATACAAACTTTCAAGCCCTTATTTTTCGAAATGAATGAACCGATTTTAATGAAACTTTGTACGCATATGCAAAATACATAGGTCTAAAAAGTTAGTAGAGAACATTTTTGAAAAATAGTGTTACAGCCAAATTAGACCGATTTTAAATTTTCAATAGAAACAGAGATTTCCAGTTATCGTTTTTTAAATAAGACATTTTGAAAATGTTCTCTACTAACTTTTTAGACCTTTGTATCCTGCTAATGCGTATGAAATTAACATCGGTTCATTAATTTCGAATAATAGGGGCTTGAAAGTTTGTATGAAATGCCGTACGGCGTAAACGCTCTTAAGGGGGTGAAAAGGGGAATGAAATTTTGTTTTTAATTATATTATATAATCTATCAACGCACAGCCTGCACTGCTGGTCCTAGAGATATGAATTTTGGAGGGTGTGTTTTTTGTGAAGAGTAGGTATCCACTAAGAAGGGGTTTTTGGAAATTCAACCTTTAAGGAGGTGGAAAAGGGGGGATTTTGTTTGTATGAAACATCTTATTCCTTGAGTTAATAACCTTGAAACTTGGCACGAATACTTATCTAAGTAAATTATGAAGTTTGGCAATTTTTGTTTTTCTAAACTACTCTCTAAAAAGGGATTGGGGATTGGGGGGTGTCAAAATTTGTATGGAAGAATTTTAACGCGCTGTCCGATTAGCTCGAAACTGAGTATGTATACTTAAAACTAAAAATAAAGACTAATGTGTATCAAGGTTTTTCGAAAATCTACCCCTAACTGCGTGAAAAAGGGTAGTCAATTTCACAGGGGAGTATTTTATTACGTGGCATGATTAGCTCGAAAATTGGTATAAATAATGTTTGAGTCGAGTCATCGAAACATCCTGCCGGGTCAGCGGGATTGTCCGAAAGGGTTACCGCTGGTCCGGAACATAAAAGGCTAAGGAAAGAACATGGCTGGGTTTTAGTCAGTAAGAGTTTGACACTCCCTTCTGCTCCACCCAGAGCGGGAGGGGTCATTTGAAATTCGAAAAAAAAAAGTCATCGAAACATCCCAGACGATTGTTCAAAATTCCATCCTTATGGGGATAAAAAGAGGGGACACTGTTTATATGAAAAATCTTATTTATTTGGTTTATAAACTTTATAGACTTCCAGAAATACTAACTTTAATTTCGGAAGTCGGTGTCTTTGGATCTGTATTTAAGTTTTTTGCCACCGACTTCCGAAATTAAAGTTATTTTTCACTTTGTAGTGTTTTTTTGGAGGTCGGTTTTTTTTTGTTATAACGTTTTTATTTCTCACTTTTTAGTGGCTCTGTTTATAATGTATCTAAGTTAAAACATCCTAATATCAACTTGCTCATCGCCTTTACCAAAATATTGCTTTTCCCGATGCATGACTGACATTAATTGTTGAGGAATTCTCCTGGTATTTCACCATCAGCTCCATTTCACCATTCGCTTTGTGACGAGCATAAATTACTTAGCAACCATGTTAAAGTAATCGAATCGCAACCAGTGAAATACTTATTATGGAGTAGTTCCGGTGGCCAGATGGCCACAAACCATGGCCATGAAGACCACAGATGTGGTCTTCATCATCGGTTCCACTTCACCAAATAGTGCTTTCGAGAGCAAATGCACGAGTTACTGTAAAAATTGCCCAAATCGCTATAGGTGTGCCTATAATATTTAAAGAGTTCCTTCGATTTCTCCATTATCCCCTCATCAGATCCTGACCTGATGACAATGGGACCACCTGGAAAGTATACCCTGAAAACAAAAAAAAACCAAATCGGTCTAGCCGTCTTCGAGTAATCGGGAACGTACATAAAAAAAAAGATTCCGACGAATTGAGAACCTCCTGCTTTTGTTGACGTCGGTTAAAAATAAAAAAGTGTGTTTTAGGGTTTTTCAAAAATCGACTCCTACCAAGTTGGAAAAGAGTAATAAAGTTAATGGGTTCGATTTTACTGCTTGCTTCCATTAACTCGAAAATGGGTATGGGTCTTTGAGTCAAGTTATGAACACATGCATCCCAAACGATTTTTCAAAATTCCATCCCTGTTGGAGTGAAAAGTGGGGATATAGTTTATTTGAAAAGTACAAAAACTCTTTGATCTATAAACTTAAAAATTGGCCCGAATACTTATTTATCTAAATAAATGTTAAGATCATAAACATAGATTTTCGAAATATTAGGAGGAAAGTACGAATTTCACGCGGACGAAGTCGCGGGCAGAAGCTAGTAAAGAATAAATGTAACATGATGGGCAGAAGAGTGAAACAATGTCAACTATCTCCACCAAGTAAGTATGTTTAATAGTTTTTTCACACCACCTGCTCGAAAATGTCAAATTATATGTCAAGCAACCTTAACCCAAAGTGAGTCATTAGTGGCCGGGGGCACAGCCGGTCAATAATGTTGTACTGGATTTCATTATGACCCGCTGGTCAATAATGGAATCTCACATGCTCAGCTAAATTGGCAGTATCTCTTTGGTGCCAGAAAGAGGAAAGCTATTCTCGAAACCCTTACTACGCGTGGATGATATTCTCGATTTACTACAAAATCATAACGACTGCTTCTTCATATCGTTGCCATGTTTTCGAAGACATAATATTGTAAGAATAATTAGATAACTACGAACCATTTTTTAAAAGGAATGGAATAACATTAACACTGGCATTAATATTTATATATATATTCATTTCGGCTTTCGGAAGCTTAACGGTGTGGACGTGTGTCGGTTGTCCTCGGTGCTATTTGTCCCTAACTTCAGTGATTGGTTGCTTAAGTGAATTTTGATTCCTTGTCTCACTTACCGATTCCTTACCTGTGGTTGACGCCCACTGGGCGGTCTTAGACAGAGATACAAATAAGTTTGGAAGTGTAACACTAAATCGGTTTTGGAAGTTTATCTGTAATTCGTCGGATTCGAACTCGTGCCCCCCGGTGGTGTTGGTGCGAGCCGAGCGTTTTGCCTACGCGCCATTGAAGCAAGTGCCAGCGGGCTCTAAATAGCGATCCGCTACGTGCGGCTAACGTCACTGCTACGCTGCTACGATCATCTGCTACGGGTCGGCTACGAACTTCGCATCGGCTACGCCGTCGCTCAAAACAACTAAAGCGTGCCGCTCGCTGGACTTGTGATTTTTGGTTGTGTTTAATATTACTGTGGCTATTATTATTCTGTAAAGAATTAGAAGCATGTCCACCCCGCGCACCCCGCCCAAAACTCCCATAACTCGGACAAATAACCCGATCCCAATCGTAACTCAATCGGAACCAGACATCAGCTCGGCAATCATTATGAGCGAAAATGTAAATATGAGTAGATATTATAAACGTCCCCGTCCTGCGGACGACACTTCGCCGCAAAGGGATGCTTTTCCATCCCCGCAAGAACTACGGGATACGCTTTATGAGTGGAAGGAAGAACAGAATACCACGATCTCTAAACTGATTGCGGATCAGACGGCGGCGATGACCAAACTCACGACTGAAATTGGTGAAATAAAATCTCAAAATACCCAGATACAAGTCTCAAATACAGAAATACGCAAATCTAATGAAGAGATTGTGAAATCGATGACTTTCATGAATCTTCAATTTGAAGAATTCAAAAAGGAAATCGAGGATCTTAAGAAAGTCCGTCAAGAACAAAGATATCATATAGAAAATTTGGAAAGGAAAATTCAGGACTTGCAACAAAAGTCAAGGTCGTCTGGTATCGAGATCCGAAACATATCACAATCCGATTCGGAGTCCAGTGGCAGTCTTGTTAAAACTGTCTGCAATCTCGGAAAAGCCGTGGGGTTACAAATAACAGAATCTGAGATCCGGGATATCTATCGCCTTCCTGGGAAGTCATCCACCACCCCCGTCACCCCACGACCGATTATAGCGGAATTTTCTACCGTCCAAAAAAAAGAGACCCTGCTATCTGCCGTCCGATCATACAATAAAGACAAGGGAAAGGATAATAAAGTAAATACTGCGCTCATCGGCATTCCAGGAGCACGCCAGCCCGTGTACATCGCGGAACAACTTCCCTCCAACACCAAAAAGCTCTTCTACTTGGCACGGCAGTTTGCCAAAGACAACGATTTCAAGTTTTGCTGGATATCGAACGGCAACATCTTCCTGAGAAAAATAGAAGGTGCAAAGCAAATTTTAGTTAACACGGAAAAATGTCTCCTTGATGTCAAAAACGTAACTATGTGACTATCTGAACTACTTAATAACTGTTTTAAATCTGTCTTTAGATATAGGCAAACCTGTATAATTTACATACACTCACTCTTATTCACCTCGTACGAATATACCTTACGCAACTCATTTCTACACAATCACCCCATATTTCTATTAATTATATATAAGCAATGTTTCTTCAAATTTGAGCCCATTCATATAATAGCCCCATTCAAGATTCACACAACTATGTTACGATTTGTAATTTCTGTTCTGTTCAAATGGCTATCATAAATAATATTAACAGCGAACTAGACTCGCTAAACGTAGGTAACTCTTTCACCTGTAGTCCAGAGGACTGCCTAAAGTTTGTAAACAATAACGACAGCAACTTAAATTTCATACATTTAAACATACGTAGTATAAACAAAAATATTGATCAACTGCAAGTTCTGTTGCACTTAACAAAAATCTCATTTGACGTCATAATCCTGACCGAATGCTGGCTCAGTAAGGTTTCTAATTTACCTGTATTGCAGGGTTTTCAATCTCATTTCACGGAAACAAATTCCAACCAGAACGATGGAATAGTCATATACACAAAGCTGGGCCTGCAGGTCTCTGTCTGGGAACCTAGCTTTTTGGGTGGCAACTGTCTGGTTTGTCAAATAGACAAAAAAATGGCTATTGTTGTTGTCTATCGCTCCCCATCATATAACTCTAAGGATAGTTTTGATAAGTTTTTAGAAAGTCTAAATACTGTTTACAGCAAACTTTCCTCGTGGCAGAACATCGCCCTCATTGGCGACTTAAATATAGATATAAAACAGAATAGTAGTAATGACCGAAGCGTCGACTATCTGATACTTAACACTTCTCACGGGCTCCTGCCAACTCATCTGTTTCCTACTAGGCTTGAAAATTGTATTGATCATGCTTTCGTGAAAACTAACTTACCCATCACCACATTAGTTCTGGATTCTCATATCACGGATCATAAACCCCTCCTGCTTAGTATTGCTAACACCAATCCCAAACGTGAAACTGGGCACATTTCTACTTCCTTGAATTACGCTGCAATTAGGCTAGAGTTGGAAAACTTGGATTTTGCAGTCGTTTATGATATAGACGACCCTAACACCTCTATGAACACTTTCATAACAATCTTAACGTCTGTTATCGCAAAACATACGAAGCAAACAATAATCCCGAGGAAAAAAAGAACTATTAAACCATGGATTACCCCTGGTCTTCTGAAGTGTATTTTAAATCGAGACAAGTTGCACGCGAGATCTAACAAAGACCCTAATAATATTATACTCAAGACTACGTACACGCGCTATCGTAATTTTTGTAATGCCCTACTACGAAAGCTAAAGATTGCCTACGAAAAAAATGAACTTGATAAAGCCAAAAATAATCCAAAAGCCCTCTGGAAAACAATAAAAGAAATTACTAATACAGGTAAAAGTAAATATAGCCCTGTTGAGCTTTTAAAAATATCCGACAATCCTAAATCCTCCATAAATGAAGTATGCAAATTCTTCACTAATGTAGGGAAAAGGATGGCCGACAACATCACACTTCGGTCCCACATCTCCTCTAACCAGCCTAGCAGTGACTTTCCGAAAATCAGCGACAACCCCCTCTCCCCTGCCAATTCCATGGCGCTAGTGGAGGTTGATGAGACTGAAGTGGAATCCTTAATCCTACAATTACGCAATGACTGTGCATTGGGTTGGGATGGTGTATCGCCCTTATTATTGAAAATGTGCCGTCAGACATTAACACAGCCTTTGACGCATATCTTTAATGGCTGTTTACAAAAGGGTGTCTTTCCTGATGCACTCAAAAGAGCTATTATACATCCAATACATAAGGCGGGGAACAGAGGCTGTGTCAACAACTATAGACCCATCTCGGTTCTGACTGCTCTGTCCAAGATACTTGAAAGGATTCTTGGTCGCCGTCTGAATAACTTCTTGGACAAGTACCAGATCATAGCCAAAAACCAATATGGCTTTCGTGCTGGAGTCTCAACCGAAGATGCAGTCCTTGACTTGACGCAGTTGGTTGCTGGGAACCTGGACAATAAAAATAAATGCCTTGGAATATTCCTAGACCTTTCTAAGGCATTCGACACAGTGTCTGTTCCCTTACTTTTCGCAAAATTGGAGCAGATTGGTATAAGAGGCATCGCTCTTCAAATCTTTAAGGATTACCTGACCAATCGGACTCAAATGACTAAAATAGGTAACCTCATTAGTGATGAGGAACTCATCTCTCACGGAGTGCCACAGGGAAGCATCATGGGTCCCATTTTATTCCAAATCTACGTAAATGAATTGTGCAGAATGACTCTACCTAATGCCAAAATCTTTGCATATGCTGATGACACCGTTATTATAGTTGATGGGCCAACGTGGGACAGTGTTAAAAATAGCGCAGAATCAGCACTTACTGAAGTAATTAAATGGCTCAACCAAAACTTGCTAACGCTCAACTATGACAAGACGTTCTTTATGCCTTTCTCTATTCGCCAGAACACTGCACCAGCCCATACATTCTCGATAATAGCACACACCTGCTCACGGCTATCATCTCCGTGTCGATGTCGAATTCTTACAAGAACTGAGAAAGTAAAATATCTTGGTGTGCAGATAGATGCAGGGTTACGGTGGGATAAGCAGCTTAGTGCCTTGACCACCAGGACTATCAGAATGATTCCCATTTTTAAATCTCTTAGAGAGTCGGCTGACCCTGACACTCTTAAAATGGTCTTCTATGCTTTGTGTCAATCTGTAATGGGGTATTGTATCACGGTATGGGGTGGCGCAACTAAAACCGGTTTTGTCAGAGTTGAAAGAGCACAGAGAGCTATATTAAAGGTAATGCTGCGTAAGCCTTACCGCTATCCTACAACACAATTGTACTCGGAATGTAAGGTCCTTACTGTCCGTCAGCTATATGTGCTCCGATCGGTACTAAAAAGACACGCTTGCGTCCCCCTCTCTGATCCCAATAAACGTACCAACATTCCTCCAGGCACACAGCATAAAACATCGTTCGCCAGACACCAGTACAACACACTCAGCGCCTATATTTACAAAAAAACTCACAAAGCCCTCAACATACGTGACCTCAACAGATATCAAGTTAAGTCTAAGGTGACTGAATGGCTACTTCAACAAGACTATTTACAAACTGAGTCTCTACTTACATACATTGCTTAATAATAATAACTATTCCTCGCTGCACACTCATAATTACACTCATCCATACTCTCCATATACACATGGGTGTGCAGTTACACACTGTCACATACATTCACACACACTCTCCTACACTTTTGAGTTGCATTCCCTTCTTCTCCTGTCTACCTAAAATACATGTTTAAGAAAAAATACATAGGTACTAATATAAGTAAGATACATATATATACAAAGTAAGATATTAAATAAACACAAACATGGCAAACTGATACACTTCACAAGTTTTGTGTATTTTATAAGATTCCTTAAAGCTGATCACTGTCTCTTAAGATACAGGTCACCCTAGTTTAAGAGGCAGGGCTCACCCAATTGATGTACAGACCTTGTGGTTACAGCACATTTATGTAGTGTCTGTTTTTACTCTTATGCCTACTAGTTGTAATCTAATTGTACTAATTACAACTACATTTTATGTATTTTCTCGTCTGTAACTTATTTTTTGTATTCTAATAAAAATTATTATTATTATTATTATTATTATTAATAATAACAAATACCTTACCGCGCCGTAATACCGTAATAGTAATTGGATGTAAAATTAGTTAATTTATTTTAAGTAAACTGCGCTAAGATTGCTGTGGATTTTGTGAATAAATAAATAAATAATAAAACCTATCTATACTACAGTCGATTTATCACATTTTATCAAAAATACTCTATTTTCACGAGCGTCTCCAATGACGTTCTAAATTCAAAATCCATACAGCCAATCATCCAAAACCATTCTTCCAGCCCTGTATAAAGCTTAGTTTACACAAACGCCACTTCCATGAGAGTGATGTCAATAGACACACACAACAAAACCACAGTAAGTATAAAGATATTACCGTGACCAAACCGTAGAAGAGACTTTTTTTTTTTAAATCGAATTGATCGTGTCTTGGCTACTTATTGGTAGACGCAATAAAGGCGCGAATTCTTGGCATTTAAACTTTAAATCTATCAACAAAGTATTATAAAATGTCGAGTGATGAAAGTGATTGTACTCCTGAATTCATCCGTCCATTTCGTTCTATAAGTGTATTTTCAGCATTTATCTTGTACTCAGAAGTCAAGTAGCCTATGGTGTACTTATTCAATGCTTAGGTCAACAATAAGCATGAAACACAATATATATATCAAGACATACGCTAAGCTATTAGCATTTCTAAAGAGGAAATCGGAAGGTCACCAATCAAAGAAATCGAAAGTTTTCACACCTATGAATGTTGAAACTTTTTTAAATGTACCTTCTGATCATAGTTATCTTGCCGTAAAAGTAAGTGCATCGTTTTATTTATAACTAAATAAAATACAACATGGTAGCAAATAGCAACAAGAACGCTTATGTATACTTACTGAATTTACGTATGTTGTTAGTAAAATTTATTTTTATTTTTGTTACAGGTGACTTTAATTATTGGAGTGAATGGGGCTTGTCGTTGTCAAGAAATTGTAAACATGAAGGTCCAAGATATAGAAAAACACTCAGAAGACTTATTATTGATTAAGTTGCCAGACACTAAAACCAAAAGGGAAAGGTCATTTGTCATCCGCGGAGCATATGTAAAGGTTGTGGAAAAGTATCAAGCTCTGCGGCCTCCTAACATAAAAACTAACCGATTTTTTGTAGCGTTCGGCAGTGGAAAATGTACCCGTCAAGTGATTGGGAAGAACAAAATGAGTGCCATGCCGAAGGAAATTGCCAAATACTTAGGATTACCAAATATCGAGCTCTATACGGGTCATTCTTTTCGTCGAACGTCGGCTACACTGTTGGCGGATGCGGGAGCAGATATAACCCAAATAAAACGACATGGTGGCAGGAAATCGGATACAGTAACGGAGGGCTATATTGAAAATTCTGTACAAAACAAAAATAAAATAAGCTGTCAAATTGGTAACAGCATCACTTTAAAAACGTCATCTGGTTCTTTTTCACCACAACCTTCAACATCACACCATCACATTCCATCTTTCTCTGAGCCTCATGCACCACCTTCACCAACTTTCACCACCCAAAATGCTCCTCTGCAAATACAAGATTCTGAAGCATTGACGAGCAATATGTACTCAAATAAATTCCACATCAACATCTATAAACGTACCAAATAAAAACTTAACTTTATCTTTGTACAACTGGACTAATGTCTCAAATGTTACCATTAACTTCAATTAATATGTAAGTGCATATAACTAACTAGTTCTAAATATGTTATTCTTACTGTTTGTTTATTTAATAAATACCTACTTTGTTTTTCGTACGATGGCTATTATTTTCTCACAGTAGGTAGGTGTAAAAAGTAGAGTATCCTCCTCTGGGCTAAAGGTGTCTTTGCCTTGGGCTAGCTTGAATCCCTCGCTGCATTCAGGATTCTTGTATTAAGTCCCTCGCTTCGCTCGTTAGTTAAACTCTAAACTCCCTCGCTGCGCTCGGGAGTTAAATCCCGAATCCTTCATTGCGCTCGAGATTCAATATGACGCCCGTGACATAAGACACAACTTTAGCCCCTCGGTGCATAATCTACTATTTTTGCGACTATTATCGATATCCGTGGTGCGAAGGAAGGGCACCACTCGTATCTTATCCATTTTTAGGGTTCTGTACCTCAAAAGGAAAAAAAACGGAACCCTTATAGAATCACTTCGTTGTCCGTCTTTCTGTCTGTCTATTAGTCTGTTAAAACACTTTTTCTGAGGAACGCGTGGAGGTATCAAATTGAAAAGGACTTAACAATCTCAACAGGTTTTGGGAATCAGATTCTGTACCATCCAAATATGCTATGTCACAGGAGGAACGTGCGTGCGAAGAAAGTTTTCGTCATAATACTACTCGGGATGATCAGGGTCGTTTTGTGGTGACAATTCCCTTAAAGGACAATCCTAACATTTTAGGTGACTCATACGAGATGGCTAAACGTCGATTTCTGTCACTGGAGCACCGTTTTCTGCGTGATCCAAGTTTCAAGGAGCATTATGTTGCCTTCATGCAGGAGTACGAGCGTCTTGGACACATGACAGAAAATCAAACGTCTAGGAAGCCACATTCAGGTGACAATGTTGAGTATTTCTTGCCTCATCATGGGGTCGTCAAAGAATCCAGTTCAACAACGAAACTACGGGCAGTCTTCGATGCCTCAGCGGCAACCACGTCTGGAGTGTCATTCAATCAAATCCAGATGGTTGGCCCGACTATCCAAGAAGATCTACTATCAATCTTGTTAAGATTTCGGCAATACAAATATGTCATCTCTGGAGACATAGCCAAGATGTATCGTGCCGTTGCTGTTACACCTTCACAACGTGCTTTGCAGCAAATCATTTTCAGGACAGATCCAAAGTTACCGTTAAAGACGTACAGTCTTAATACTGTGACCTACGGCACGGCTTCCGCTCCATACTTAGCAACAAAGTGCTTAGTCAGCTTGGCTAATGCCGCTACCAGTACAATCGTCAAGTCTTCAATTGAACGTGACTTCTACGTTGACGACTACCTGTCAGGAGGAAATTCAGTTTCAGATGTAGTAGAAATGGTCAAGGAGGTAATATCTGTCTTAGCATCAGCGAATTTTCATATACGAAAATGGCAATCTAATAATTCGTCAATTTTAGATCAGGTTTGTAACAGTTCAGCAGTTTTGGATTGTCTAAAATTGTCTGAAGATAAGAACGCTGCATCGAAAACATTAGGTTTACGTTGGATGTGCGAGGCAGATTATTTAGCGTTTTCTATTTGCATTGATGCTGAAAAACAGGTGTCTAAACGTCAAATTCTCTCAGTCATTAGTCAAATATTTGACCCATTAGGCTTGGTTGGTCCATGTGTAGTCGAGGCGAAAATCGTAATGCAGAAATTGTGGTTAGCCAAGTGTGACTGGGATGAGCAGGTGCCAGAGTTTATATGTAATTTTTGGTACAATTTTGTTAACACTCTTCCATGTTTAAACAATCTAAGAATTCCAAGATGGGTTGTATGTGACAATGCTATATCGCATGAAATTCATGTCTTCACAGATGCATCAGAGAGAGCTTTCGGTTGTTGCGTGTATCTCCGGTCGGTGAACAGGCAAGGTTCAGTTAAGGTACATTTACTCGCATCGAAAAATCGTGTAGCACCGATAAAGCCCACTACCATTCCACGTCTTGAGCTCTGTGGGGCGTTGCTAGGCACAAGGCTGTGTGTTAAGGTTCAGAGTTCTATTACTTTGCCTGTAATTGGATGTCGGTTTTGGTGCGATTCAACAATAGTGTTGAGTTGGCTAGCTATTTCACCGAGTTTATTAAAACCCTTCGTGCGTAACCGAGTCAATGAGATACAGGAGAGCACTGCAGGTCATACGTGGAGTTACGTGCCGTCTAGAGACAATCCGGCAGATCTTGTTTCTCGTGGGCTGAAGGCTGACCTTATCAGCGAGTGTTCTTTATGGTGGTCAGGCCCACAATTTTTGTTAAATAACGAAAAGGACTGGCCAGCTATGCCCAATAAAACTGTGAAACTGGATCTGCCAGAAGTCATTACATCTAACTTCACAGATCATTCATTTCTCACAGATTCACAAAATCATGCACAGTTCTCTCACGTAAATCCATCATTCATTCATACATTACTCCATAAATATTCAAATCTAAATCATTTACAAAGAGCGGTGGCCTACATACTAAGATTTGTTTATAATTTAAAAAATAAAACCAAGTTACAAAATACACTATCAAATCAAGAACTTCAAGATTCTTTGATTTTCATTTTATGTCGAGCTCAAATGGAGATGTTTCCTAAGGAATATGTTATTCTTAAATCTAGCAAGACTTTGCCTCGTAAAAATAGACTTATTTCTTTGAGTCCCTTTGTTGACAAAGATGGTCTCATTCGTGTAGGAGGGAGACTTGATAATTCTCCTTATGATTACAATATCAAGCATCCAGTTTTACTATGTTCTAAGCATCATGTTACTAAAATCATTTTTTATAAATATCATAAAGATTTGTTACACGCTGGCCCTCAGTTATTGATAGCAAATATACGTCAAATGTATTGGCCTCTTGGCGGCAGAAACCTTTCAAAATCTATTGTAAAACATTGCATTAAATGTTTTAAGTACAAATGTCAAAATGTTCAACCAGTCATGGGACAGTTGCCTTGTATTAGAACTCACTTGGAGTTCCCATTTTTGAATTGCAGTGTCGACTATGCCGGGCCAATATTGATAGCGGATCGAAAAGGGCGAGGGTGTAAGCTTGTAAAGGCGTATCTATGCATTTTTGTTTGTCTTGCAGTTAAAGCTGTTCATATCGAGCTCGTTACAGACCTTACTAAGGAGGGCTATATGGCTGCTTTAAACCGTTTCGTTGCTCGTCGTGGCAAACCCAAGAGCATCTTATCCGATAACGGTACTAATTTTATAGGCACTTGTAATGAATTGCGACAATTCTTACAAGATTCAAATATTTCTTATGAAGTTGCACAAAAGGGCATTGAATTTAATTTTGTCCCTCCATACTCTCCCCATTTCAACGGCATTGCTGAAGCTGCCGTTCGTTCTACTAAACACCACTTGAAAAGACTACTACAGTTAACACATTTCACATATGAGGAAATGGTCACTTGCTTGACTCAAATTGAAGCTGTTCTTAATTCACGTCCTCTCACACCACTTTCCTCTGATCCACTAGATTTTACTGTCCTAACTCCACCACATTTCCTGATTGGACGATCACTTATGTCTGTTCCGCATCCACAGGTGACTGACATAAACATCTGCCGCTTGGAGCGCTATCACAGAGTGGAACATATAAAGCAGCATTTTTGGAAGCGGTTCCATTTAGAATATATTTCTCTGCTCCAACAAAAAACAAAATGGACGTCATCTACAGGACAACTGGCAGAGGGAACGTTAGTTCTCATCAAGGAGAGAGGACAACCGCCACTGCTGTGGTCACTGGGACGTGTCACGAAGGTCTTCCCGGGGAACGACGGGACAACGCGTGTGGTCGAGGTGAAGACGAAGAAGGGGACGTTACTACGTTCTTTTAATAATATTTGTCCACTTCCTCTAGATTGAATGCTTCAACCCGGGGAGGATGTTCACGCAGACAAGGCGTGAATCCGTAGTCCGAGTCAGGCGACGCGCGGAGGGCGCGGCGCGGCGCAGGACTACACCGCGGCAGCAGACTGGCCGCCGCCCGCACCTCACTCCACTACCGAGCACGGTCGAAGACGCGCGCGCATACTTGTTGTCCAAAGTTTATTCCCAACATTGTTCTGTCTTTTAGAACCGTATTATAAGTGTTTACAGTCCACTTTACTTTCATTCACGAACCTTTAGTTAGGTCCTGAACACTTTTGTTAGAAAAACGTAACTGATGACAAAAAGTGAATTTTTAGAATTTTTGTCTGTTTGTCTGTGTGTATGGTACAGCTTCACGCCAAAACAAATGGATAGATTGAATTGAAATTCAGCAAAAATGTTCTTAGTAAACCAAGGAAGGCTTTAGGCTACATATTATCACGCCGTATGTTATGGGAGGTAAGCAATATTGATTTTAAAATGTGTTTGTTCGTAATTGAATGCACAAAATAATTGAATGCACAAAATGACATGTTTATTTATTTATTTAGTTAAAAATAAAACTTTAACTCTGGGAACATAATAATCACGCTATTCTTATAAAAGAGCGGGGCAGTAATATTATAAATTGCAAGGGAACAGCTATTTCAACAATATGTCAACGGGGAATTTAGCGGTAAGGTCAGGCGACCGTTTACCGTACTAAATGGTGCGAGTTCAAATCCCATAATATTGTTTTAAAAAATCGTAAAATTCTTTTTCACACTACCTGCTCGAAAATGTCAAATTATATGTCAAGCAACCTTAACCTAAAGTGAGTCATTAGTGGCCGGGGGCACAGCCGGTCACTGGATCATGGTCATGTTGTACTGGATTTCATTATGACCCGCTGGTCAATAATGTGATTTGAATTTGGAATCTCACATGCTCAGCTAAATTGGCAGTATAGTACTAACAAACACCCTTTGGTGCCAGAAAGAGGAAAGCTATTCTCGAAACCCTTACTACGCGTGGATGATATTCTCGATTTCCTACAAAATCATAACGACTGCTTCTTCATATCGTTGCCATGTTTTCGAAGACATAATATTGTAAGAATAATTAGATAACTACGAACCATTTTTTAAAAGGAATGTAATAACATTAAAACTGGCATCAATAATAACAAATACCGTACCGCGCCGTAATACCGTAATAGTAATTGGCTGTAACTTTAGTTAATTTATTTTAAGTAAACTGCTTTATGATTGCTGTGGATTTTGTGAATAAATAAATAAATAATAAAACCTATCTATACTACAGTCGATTTATCACATTTTATCAAAAATACTCTATTTTACGAGTGTCTCCAGTGACGTTCTAAATTCAAAATGCATACAGCCAATCATCCAAAACCATTCTACCAGCCCTGTATAAAGCTTAGTTTACACAAACGCCACTTCCATGAGGGTGATATCAATAGACACACACGACAAAACCGTAGAAGAGACTTTTTTTTTTGAAAATCGAATTGATCGTGTCTTGGCTACTTATTGGTAGACGCAATAAAGGCGCGAATTTTCGTACAATGGCTATTATTTTCTCACAGTAGGTGTAAAAAGTAGAGATCCTCCTCTGGGCTAAAGGTGTCTTTGCCTTGGGCTAGCCTGAATCCCTCGCTGCATTCAGGATTCTTGTATTAACTCCCTCGCTTCGCTCGTGAGTTAAACTCTTAACTCCCTCGCTGCGCTCGGGAGTTTAATCCCAAATCCTTCATTGCGCTCGATATTCAATATGACGCCCGTGACATAAGACACAACTTTAGCCCCTCGGTGCATAATCTACTATTTCACACCATCTGCTCGAAAATGTCAAATTATATGTCAAGCAACCTTAACCTAAAGTGAGTCATTAGTGGCCGGGGGCACAGCTGGTCAATAATGTTGTACTGGATTTCATTATGACCCGCTGGTCAATAATGTGATTTGAATTTGGAATCTCACATGCTCAGCTAAATTGGCAGTATATTACTAACAAACAGACACCCTTTGGTGCCAGAAAGAGGAAAGCTATTCTCGAAACCCTTACTATGCGTGGATGATATTCTCGATTTCCTACAAAATCATAACGACTGCTTATTCATATCGTTGCCATGTTTTCGAAGACATAATATTGTAAGAATAATTAGATAACTACGAACCATTTTTTAAAAGGAATGTAATAACATTAGTCTGTGTGGTGCCGGACTTAAAGAATACCACCACCCCTTACTTCCAGTGGGTGTCGTAAAAGGCGACTAAGGATCGTACCGGAGAATGGGCAGCAGCGTCCTCTATGTATTTCACCACCATACCATATTGCGATCGCCAACCCGCCTGCCAAGCGTGGCGATTATGGCAAACCCTCCCAAAATTGGGGGAGGCCTATGTCCAGCAGTGGACGTCTATCGGCTGAAACGACGAATAACATTAAAACTGGCATCAATAATAACAAATACCGTACCGCGCCGTAATACCGTAATAGTAATTGGCTGTAACTTTAGTTAATTTATTTTAAGTAAACTGCTTTATGATTGCTGTGGATTTTGTGAATAAATAAATAAATAATAAAACCTATCTATACTACAGTCGATTTATCACATTTTATCAAAAATACTCTATTTTACGAGTGTCTCCAGTGACGTTCTAAATTCAAAATGCATACAGCCAATCATCCAAAACCATTCTACCAGCCCTGTATAAAGCTTAGTTTACACAAACGCCACTTCCATGAGGGTGATATCAATAGACACACACGACAAAACCGTAGAAGAGACTTTTTTTTTTGAAAATCGAATTGATCGTGTCTTGGCTACTTATTAGTAGACGCAATAAAGGCGCGAATTTTCGTACTATGGCTATTATTTTCTCACAGTAGGTGTAAAAAGTAGAGTATCCTCCTCTGGGCTAAAGGTGTCTTTGCCTTGGGCTAGCTTGAATCCCTCGCTGCATTCAGGATTCTTGTATTAACTCCCTCGCTTCGCTCGTGAGTTAAACTCTTAACTCCCTCGCTGCGCTCGGGAGTTAAATCCCGAATCCTTCATTGCGCTCGAGATTCAATATGACGCCCGTGACATAAGACACAACTTTAGCCCCTCGGTGCATAATCTACTATTTTTTTAAATTTTGCATTTTTTATGTGTATTAGGAACGATACTGTTATGAAATCTGAGAACTTCACATGTTATATCTAATTGTATGGAGAGTTTCACACCAGTATTACTAAACAGATTGATTGGCGGTACAACAAGCTACACTATCATGAATTCAAGTCAAACTTTTGGTTCTAAGCTATAATAATATCTTACCAAGCACATTTGTTGTAGGTAATTCTTTTAAGTATGTAATTCTTAGTTTTGATCCTTGCTGCTGTTACCATATTTTTTTGTAATGCAAAACGAATGTTATGTTATCTGTTAAATTAACGACAATTTAGTTTTATTCATAATTTATTTAATTTGGGTAAATAATTTATGTAGTTTCCGTTTTCTAACTAGATGGATGGCGTTGGCGTCGAGTTAGATCGCGCTATGGTTTTGTTCCCAAAAAGTGATGTTATAGGTGCCGATGTGCCGCTCTCATGCTATAAAAACGGGGGTTACCTTTGTTGTCTGTGTTGGTTGATGTGTTTAATTTTCCTGTTGGCCTTCACAGAGTACTTTTTGATAGACTGAAATTGGCCTTTTCCAGACTCTGTGAAGGGGACAACTTTGCTAGATCACTCACCTATGATGAGGTGCCGTAGTACTACACGTACGACAAGGAAAGAGGTGTATTTAATCGACGTCGATGCGGACACGCCGTGGACGGGTTTCCACTGTGCACCCTAATAATGGCGAGTGCTATTATTTGCGAATGTTACTGCACACAGTGCACAGCCCAACATCATTTGCGTTTCTAAGGACAGTTGATGATATTGAGTATCCCACATACCGCGCTGCTTGCGTAGTACGCCACCTTCTCGACGGTGATCAGCACTGGGACAACGCACTTGAGGAGGCCAGCATTAGTGACAATCTCAGTCGTTTGCGACATCTGTTTGTCGTCATGTTGGTGTTCTGCGGTATTGCAAATCCGCTTTTGTTGTGGGAGAAATATCGGCATCTTCTGTCCGAAGACTTCCTAAGAGGTCTGAGACGGATAAGATAATACTGAGGCAACGGATGAGCGCGTTCTAAACAGTTGCCTTAGTTCACTTCAAGATATGGTCATTTCGATCTGCGGCAGTTCTCTGGTGGATTTTGGGCTACCGACTCCACAACATCTGGATGTACAAGAGCTTGGAAACAGAGAGTACAACTCTGAAATAAATTATGATCCTAGAGCTATGAGTACCGTCGTCAATGACCATGTCTCTAAGTTTACCTCAGAGCAAAAGCAAATTTTTGACACCATCCTTGACTCGGCTCGGCCAAGGTAAATGTTTTTCTTGGGTGCTCCTGGTGGAACAGAGAGAATATTTGTCACCGCTGGCATTCTCGCAGAGGTCAGGAGGCAAGACAAGATTGCCATTGCAGTAGCATCGTCACCGTCGTCAATGACCATGTCTCTAAGTTTACCTCAGAGCAAAAGCAAATTTTCGACACCATCCTTGACTCGGCTCGGCCAAGGTAAATGTTTTTCTTGGATGCTCCTGGTAGAACAGGGAGAATATTTGTCACCGCTGGCATTCTCGCAGAGGTCAGGAGGCAAGACAAGATTGCCATTGCAGTAGCATCGTCAGGAATCGCCGCAACACAGATCCAGATCCAGATTCCTGGTGGCAAAACAGCGCACGCAATGTCTAAGATTCCCATAGATTTAGATAGTAATGAAACACCTGTTTGTTGAGTGTCACGCAACAGTGACAAAGGGCGCGTGCTTAAAGATTGCTGTTTAATCGTGTGGGATGAATGCATTATGGCAAACAGAAAAGCAGTAGAGGCGGTAAACAGGACTTTGCAGGACATCCGCAGGAACCAGCAAATGATGGGTGGCGTTACAGTTCTGTTTAGCGGCGATTTCCGACAAACGCTGCCTGTGGTGACGCGAGGAACTAGGGCTGATGAGGTGAATGCTTTGTTGAAATATCCTTTCTTATGGCCACATATTCATAGGTTGCGCTTAACGATGAATATGAGAGCACATCTTGGCGGGAATGTACAGTGGGCTGCATCAATTGGGTACCCCAGTTGTATGAAAATTTTAATACAACTGGGGTACCCAATTGATGCAGCCCACTGTACACGCCCAAGAATTTTTTGATGTTCTCTTCAGAATTGAGTGAGGGAACGCTGCCAGTAGACGGTGGCCAGGTGGTTCTACCTGAGGTACTTGGGAGAGTGGTGTCTACCTTAGAAGATTTGATTCGCCTGGTGTACGGGGACATCAATAGGATACCGCACCAACATAATTCTTGGGTGTGTGAACGAGCCATTTTAACACCCAGAAACGACTAAGCTTCAGCGATCAATGAATGCATTCTCGCGGAAATTGAGGGAAATTGCACTTCAATAAACACTGTTGTCGACCAAGATGACGCCACACATTACCCCGTAGAATTTCTCAATTCCCTCAGTGCAAGTGGACTACCAGCGCACACCATTAAGTTAAAGGTCGGTGTCCCAATTATGCTTCTTCGGAAACTCACTCCGCCCAAACTGTGCAATGGGACCCGGCTCGAAGTCGTCTTGCTGCAGAGAAATATCATTGAGGCGGAAATTCTAACGGGTTGTGGTGTCTCGCTGGCACTACAACCTGTAAGAATTATTAAACTCGAATACTTGTAAATCACTTTATTGGTACTCAACACAGTAAATTACTAATTGGCATTCAAAACCACTTTTATTAATATTATAGATAAATGAGTGGAAAATGTCCTTCAACTTTTCCCGCCGTTTCTTTCATTACCAAAAATCATCTAAGGGTTGCCAGAACTCAAAAATATAAAATGTTTAAAAATGACAATGTTGCAACCCACAAATAATAATCGACCCTGCAGGTCGATTATTGTGTATGCTAACATTCGGCTAATCTTGACGTCAAACGCGGCCTCGCGTTTAACAAAATTTAAAAATAAACAAAGAGAGAAAGATAAAAAGAAAGTACATCAAAATCTTACTATTAATTAGGAACTCATTCACTCTTAAATTCTTAACTTCGTTTAATAGACTATAAGCACTCTCACATGTAATAACTCACTCTTATAACTAAACATCGACTACAAGTACTCCACTTGTAATAACTCACTCTTTTAACTAAACATCGACTACAAGTACTCTCACTTGTAGTGCCTCACTCTTATAACTAAACATCGACTACAAGTACTCTCACTTGTAGTGCCTCACTCTTATAAGTAAACATCGACTACAATTACTCTCACTTGTAGTGACTCACTCTTATAACTAAACATCGACTACAAGCACTCTCACTTGTAGTGACTCACTCTTATAACTAAACATCGACTACAAGCACTCTCACTTGTAGTGACTCACTCTTATAACTAAACATCGACTACAAGCACTCTCACTTGTAGTGACTCACTTTTATCTCTATATATATCGTTTATGGGCATACACTTAATCGTCCTTTGGAAAACACTAGGTGCATTGGCAAGTCCAAAAGGCATTCTTTCAAACTCATACAAACCATCCGGTGTTACAAACGCAGTAAATCGCTTACTGGCCTCACTCAATGGCACCTGGTAATATCCTGATGTGAGGTCGAGACTTATGAAGGACTTGTTGCCCCCTAATCTGTCTAGTTGGTCTTCGATGCGAGGCAACGGATATTTGTCTTTTAACGTTTTTCTATTTAGGGCCCTATAATCGATACATAGCCGTTTATCCCCATTTTTCTTACTCACTAAGATAACAGGACTCGAATAATCCGAAGTGCTTTCGCGTATTATACCGTTCAATAATAATTCTTCAATAATTTTGTTTAGGTGCTCACGCTCACTGTGTGATATTCTATAAGGATTATATACTACGGGTCTATCATCTGTTAGAGTAATATCCATTTTTGCTAGATTAGTTTTACCTAACTCTCCCAAGTTCATTGCAAAACAATCCCTATACTTCTTTAACAAATCAAATAACTGTACTTTTTGTTGTTCTGTTACTTCCGTACTAATTTTTATATCTGATAAAGGTAACTCTTCATAATTTTTAGTTTCCGTTGTTAAACCTATATATTCCTTATTTACTTCTTGGTATTGTTGACCCCGAACTAATAAATTTCCTTTATTAATATTTAAATCGTTAGATGATAAATTTGCTATCATTAAATATCCTTTACCTGCTTCAAACTCAAAAACCCCAGACAAAACAGCATATTCATTCTGCGGTAAAATCCGAAGACTGTATTGTACCCATAAACCACCACTATAAGCGTCATTGGTAATAGCATCTATTGGCATCACAGTTTTAGGCTTTACCACTTTGTCAGCATCCGCATATACCTTAATCTTAAACACATTATCAGCAAAATCTGGTGTATGCATAAACACTAGTTTATCCGTTGTTTTTAAGATAATAACGTTTGGTTTTTCCGTAAAAGACTGCCCTATTAAAATTGCTGTCTGTAAATAATTATCATTTACAACTAGAACTTCCGTTTCAGCTTTAACTGAGTCAATTTCTAAAATTGCTATAAACTTTCCTAGCAGCTTTACAGCGGAATTTCCGAATCCCTGTAGAATGGGTAAATTTCCGATATCCCAATCATGTATTATTAGCTTTGCATTTGATTCTCTTACGAGAGTACATTTACTACCGAGATCAACGTATCCTTGTAGGATAACGTTGTTTATTTTGACATCTTTGTAATATTTTGAATTAGCGGATTCACTATTACTAATGCACAAGATAGTTTTATTTTGCTCTGTAGCGGTATTTGTTTTAATTAAATAGTCACTGTTATTTGCGTTTCTTCTACGACAGTCTTTAGTTTCATGTCCCAATTTAAAACAAAAGTTACATCGTCTAATGGGTTTGTTACACTTTAAACTTATGTGCCCTAGCTCATTGCAATTATAACATCGAATGTTATCATTTGTACTGGTTTTTGTTTGCTCATTAGAAACCTTATTAGAATTCTTAGGTGGCGCATTATTCCGGTTACGGAAGTTGGAAGTAGGTGTATTATTGTCGTGTTGGGACACGGTACGCAAGTAATTAAGAATTTGTTCTGGTTCAATAAACATGCAGGCTCCTGCTCCCATTCGTATAAATTTGTCATCAATGCCATGTATAAGACAGCCAACTGCTTTATTGCCAATTATCTCACATTTATTTATAAGTGCCATTTTGTCATAATAATAATGTTCTAAAGACTGACCAAATTTACATCTAAACCTTAACATTGATGTCAACAGATCTCCATAATTTTCGTTGGAAGGAAAAGCCTGTTTCAATTTTTGAACCCACTCATTCCAATCAAACAGTACCGAGGGTAAACCCTGGTACCACTTCTTGGCTAAGCCACTTAATTTGGGAAGAGCATAGTGACATATTTGACGATCATTCCAAGAGTAAATCTGGGCACATTCACTGACCTTGTTAATCCAATTTTCTATTGTTTGGCTATTATCACTAGGGTCAAATTCGGGTACTACACTAAAAGCAACAGGAAAGTTGTTTTGAGCCCAGAAATTGGATGCTGTTAGTGACGCAGAGTTACCGATGGGGTTGTTCACATTTAATGGAACATTATTCAATAACTTATTATTATTCAATAAAACAGGAAAAGTCTGATTAGTAACTGAAAGTGGTGTTAAGGAAGCCAACGGAGGAGTTTCAGTTGAATCACGATCAGTACGTTTAGAGCGCCTTTGCTTCCTACTTCTCTTACTATGTTGTCTATGGCTACTGCTATGCTTTTTAGCACGACGTCGCTTTTTAATATGCCGCGACCTACGGTGGTGCTCATCATCACTATCACTACTATTTACAGACGAACTATCACTACTTGTCTCACGTCGCCTTCGCTTAGAATTACCCATTATCACGTTAAACGAATTTGAGTGATTCAAAAAAAATCAAAATTATTTAAATGCAGCAACAACAAAATTAGATAAAATAACTAGATAGGTAGTAATAATTAATATTTACAATGACACAGATAACTAACAAAACAAAATAACACACACAACGAAGAATAATAAATAAATAATAATAATAGAATAATTCACACAAACAGGAACACAAGATAATCAACTAATAACATAACAGCTTCAACTAGCAACTAGAAATGTTCAAACGATCGGTAATACTTAAAATAATAACTCCATCGCATTTATGGACTATTCAAATCCATTAAAAATATAAGCATTCAGTTCAAATTGTGTTTGATTACAAATTTAAATAAATGACCAAAACTGTTTCACTTTCACTAGGTACTTCCGAACGATCACTATTAATGATAAAGCTTCAAATGTTTGAACCTTGTTTCTTATTTCAAGCACACTCGTGCATGCTTAAGCACGCGTTATATTATAACAACAATAAGTTAGTCACAAAATCACAGGGAAACGAAGTTATACTAGGCCAGGCGCACTCTGCATTTTAGGTGTGCACAGTATTGGTACGCAGCGGGCTCGACTTGTCGGGCTAATTCAGGGGGCTGACGCGCGCTGGTCGCGTTGTCCGGATCGCATTTTAGTTCAATAAATTGATAAAATCACTCACGCGCCGTGTCACGTCGTCCGTTCGTCGTCGCTTAAGATTATTAACTTAAACTGTCCCTGGTCCAGGAAACCATGTAGATAAACTTTATCCCACTTCTGACTTGTAAGAATTATTAAACTCGAATACTTGTAAATCACTTTATTGGTACTCAAAACAGTAAATTACTAATTGGCATTCAAAACCACTTTTATTAATATTATAGATAAATGAGTGGAAAATGTCCTTCAACTTTTCCCGCCGTTTCTTTCATTACCAAAAATCATCTAAGGGTTGCCAGAACTCAAAAATATAAAATGTTTAAAAATGACAATGTTGCAACCCACAAATAATAATCGACCCTGCAGGTCGATTATTGTGTATGCTAACAAACCCGTCCCGTCCCCGGGCTCTTAGAATTCGACATCAGACGTTTCAGATCTTCGATTTTGACGACCCCGTTGTCGCTGGCATAAGCAACAGGATCCGCGTACGAAGTCGCGGGCAGAAGCTAGTTAGAAATAAATACCTTGAGTTTTTCACAGCTACAGAAATAATAACAATGGACGAGCCAATTTATTAATTTTCTAACAAAGAAATTATAAATAGCAAGGCGATTAATAAAACGGTATTTTTAAAAGAAACCTTTCATAACTTTCACCCCATTATTCTGTTGATACCAAACATTAATTGTAACTAAAGATTTTTGACAAGTGAAATATTTTTGCAATTATTTATCTGTGAAAAGGGTTTGTTGAGGTCGGCTTTCAGTTTATTTATTTATTTTTATGTATTTATTTATCAGGAAAAAAATATATTGTGTTTGATGCATTACATACATCATAATTAATAACATGAATATAAATTCTAAAAATGAACATGCAGCAACAATAATAAAATAAAATAAAAAACAAGTTTATAAAAATAAATAAAAATAAATTGCCTTTTTTTTATATATATAGTTACCCAGTAGCTGGGTTGTGGAGGTCAGATAGGCAGTCGCTCCATGTAAAATACTGGTATTCAGCTGTATCCGGTTAGACTGGAAGCTGACCCCAACATAGTTGGGAAAAGGCTAGGCAGATGATGCTGATGATATATAGTTACCTAACTAATACGGCCCTAGTATCAGTACGAGATTAGGTTTTTCCATTAGGAGTTTCGCAGTAACAGCCCGGAGTTTGGAAGTTGGCGATGCATGTGATACCCCGAGCTTTCTGCCCAGTAAAGCACGTTGGTCCTGCGCCTAATCTCTCTCTGGTCGTGTCGGATTGCCGTCCCATCGGACTTTGAGAGAGAGGGAAATGAGAGTGCACCTGTGTATGCGCGAGAGCGTCGGGGGTTAAAAAAACTGGCCAAGTGCGAGTCGGACTCGCACACGCAGGGTTCCGTACCACAAGGCAAAAACGCCGACAATAACATGTTTGTTGTATGGGAGCCCCCCTTAAATATTTATTTTATTTTATTATTATTATTTATTATTAAAGTTAAAATACAACTGAGTATTTCGTGAATATTTCAAGTGCCTACCTGTTGCCATTTTTGACATCGAGCAAAAAAGGGCAAAAAAATCGCGTTTGTTGTATGGGAGCCCCCCTTAAATATTAATTTTATTTTGTTTTTAGTATTTGTTGTTATAGCGGCAACAGAAATACATAATTTGTGAAAATTTCAACTGTCTAGCTATCGCGGTTCTTGAGATACAGCCTGGTGACAGACAGACGGACAGACGGACAGACGGACAGACAGCGAAGTCTTAGTAATAGGGTTCCGTTTTTATACGGAACCCTAAAAAGGATAAAAATTTAGAAACCCCCGACGTAAAGAATTTATGTAATGAGACTAAAATAGAAAAATTTATATGGCAGTCGGGGGACCTCTTAGAATAGAAGGTGTTCCACAGAACGGTCCTCGGTCGGGGGTTTTTAAATTATTTTATCCTTTTCCAATTACATTTAATTTTATTATTATTTTGTGTTTCGGGGGTTTTTTTTAATTTTTACTGTTTGTATTTCCTGTGCGTATCCTAAATAAAATATTTTTCTTTCTTTTTTCTTTGGTTAGGACGCGGGGTCCGACTACTTCGCAAACTTGCAAATTTCAGAAATTACAATTTTTACCAACCAATGGGGTATTTAAGGTATGGGACCGTTACCATTTGTATCGAAATTTTCCGCTAATAAAAGTAAGTCCATTGTTTTCAAGGGGCCACTCTTTCTTGGTTCCAAATGTTTCGAATAACTGTAATAATACTTTGTCGAACTAATTATAAAATGAAATCCATAGTGATATTGTAAATTCGCAAGTAACTCTGTCTGACTGTTTGTTACCTTTTCACGCCTAAACCACTGAACGGATTTCGATAAAATTTGGCAGAGAGATACATTGCATCCCGGGGAAGGGCATAAGATAGTTTTTATCGACATACCTTGCGGGCGAAGCCGCGGGCGGCAGCTAGTTATAAAATGAAATCCATACTACCCATACAAATATTAGGTCTTTACCTATGAAATTGCCGTTTTGTATGAAAAAATTTAAACGATTTGTTTTCATGTATTTTTTATTTGTATTAATCGAAGTAATCACCCATGCAATCAATGCATCTTTGCCAACGCAGTGGCAGTTTCCATAATCAGCCTATAATGTTCCCACTGCTGGGACACAGGCCTCCTCTCGGTGAGAGGGAGTGGGCCGTAATCCACCACGCGGGCCCAGTGCGGATTGGCAGATGTCGCATGTCTTCGAATTTTTGGTTCTAGGACATACCGGTTTCCTCACGATGTTTTCCTTCACCGTTTTGAGGGCAGTGGTGATGAAATAATTTACACAAAGTAAAGCGCCTGTCTGGGTTCGAACCTACGACCTACAACTCGTAAGTCGTGGCCGTTACCACTTGGCCACCACTGCTCTCAATCAGTGGCAGTTTATTGATGCTCTTCTTAAAGAAATCAGCTGGACGGGAGGCAACAAATTCCTCAAAGGCATTTTGTACTGCCTCTCGGGTATTGCATTTTTTTCCCGCCAAGAAGATATCCAAATTCTGGAAAAAGCAGTAGTCTGTAGGCGCAAGGTCTGGTGAGCAGGGCGGATGAGGAGAGTTTCCAAGCCCAGTTCTTTCAACTTGGAGACCGTCTGCTGTGCAGTATGAGGTCGCGCGTTGTCGTGCAGGAGCAGCGGAGACGAGCGATTGACCAATGCTGGTTGGAGATGTGCCAGCTTCTCCATCATTGTGTTCAATTCTTCACAGTACACATCTGCAGTAATGCTCACCCCGTTTGGTAAGAAGCTGTGATGAATCACACCGGCGCTAGACCACCAAACAGTGACCATCACTTTTCTAGGGGTAAGTTTTCGTTTAGGGCATTGTTTAGGTGCTGAATCAGGATCCAACCAACTTGCTGAGCGCTTGCGGTTATCAAACAGAATCCATTTTTCATCGCAGGTAACAATGCGGTTCTAAATTCCTTCATTTGTGTGTCTGTTGAGCAGTGCAAGGCATGTCTCGACGCGTACTTCGCGCTGGCGATCATTGAGTTCGTGGGGCACCCATTTGTCAAGCTTTTTTACCTTGCCAATTTGACGCAAATGGACCAATATTGTTTTGACGCTAACGTCGAGAGCTGCTGCTAATTCAGCCGTAGATTGTGTATCATCAGCATCCACAATCGCCTTTAATTCGTCATTGTCGACCAAAGTCTTCGGACGACCGCGAGGTTCATTTTTCAGGTCGAAATTTCCAGAACGGAAGCGAGCAAACCAATAATAGGTGGTGCGTTGGTTTGTAGTGTTAGTTTCGTAAACGTCGTTGATGTTGCGTGCCGCTTGTGCCGCGTTGCTGCCACGAAGGTACTCATATTCCATAATTACTCGAATTTTTAACGTATCCATGATGACGAAAAAGATTGAAATGCGATGAAAATGTAACACTAATCAATAAACAAATGACTACTTTTGGAAAAAAGTCCATGTTTTTAAAATAAAATTAATTTGAAATTAGAATTCTTAGCCAAACACAAATTATTTTGATTTGAAATGGCCAGTACTGCAGAACGGAAATTTCATAGGTAAAGACCTATTATTATAAATTCGAAAGTAACTCTGTCTGTCTGTATGTTACCTTTTCACGCCTAAACTACTGAACGGATTTCGATAAAGTTTGCCAGAGAGATAGATTGCATCCCGGGGTAGGACATAGGATAGTTTTTGTCGACATACCTTGGGCGAAGCTGCGGGCGGAAGCTAGTGAAATAATAATTGAAACGTTTACTTACTTCCTACTATAATAAAAGCTCATTTAAATTAAGCCTGTTTATATTTTATTAGGCAACAACGTGATTCAGCGGAACAATGTTCGATAACTTTTTTAATAGCATAAATAAATCAGTGCTCTGAGTGGAATACCTCGAATTAAGTTGTAACATTAAGGCTCCCGCAGACAGGCGCAACGCGACGGTGGGACGCGATTCTGGCATAACAATTTCCATGAAATTTTTATTTTATAGAAACTATTCTGCTAGAGTCACGTGGCGCTGTTGAGTCGCGCCTGTCTGCGGGGAGCCTTATAAGCTTTTATTAAAATGTTGTAATACATTGCACGAGATCAAATTTGTTACTTGTAAAAAAAAAAGGTTTAAAAAGACGCTTAACGAAGTTGAGAGTCACTTGTTCTTCCCGTGAACCTTCTTCCTATGGAGATATCGAAGGTCAAACTTCCAAGTATTTTACGTTTTTTTAAAGAAAACAAGTTTTAAAATGTTATTTAAGTTAACTTTATAGGAGATTGGCCGGAGAAGGTAACGTACAAGAAACAGTGGAAAGTGGCGGACGAGATCTTCGTCCAGTTGTGGGACAGATTTAAAAAACAAAACAAGCTTACAACCGCGTTGCATGGACCTATACCTAAGCACAAATCTTTTAAACAGTGATTTTTCACATCAATGCAAGTAACATTGTTCAAAAATAATTACTGTATTGTACTAAATAATAAAATTTTTCAACAAAAAGTGCAGATGATGGCTTTGTAATGGGTTTTTTAACAACTTGTTCCTTCAAGCGGGCGCGCTATTGTACAATATACCTTTAATCCTGTGTGTCCAATTATGTTTTTCAAAGTGTACAAATATTTTTTTATTATATATTACTAGCCGCGCCCCGCGGTTTCACCCGCGTAAATGTCGATCCCATGGGAATATCGGGATAGAAAGTAGCCTATATGTTAATCCAGGGTGTCAGCTACCTCCATACAAAATTTTATGAAAATTAGTGCAGCCGTTTGAGCGTGAAAGAAAGAAAGAAAGAAAAGAAAGAAAAAGTATTTATTGCGACTCGTACAGGAAGATCACAAACTAAACTAAACACATTAAAATAAAAACCAAGTTATATAAAAAAAAAAAACAAAATGAAAATGAAACATGAAGTGTGAAGAAGTAACAAACATGTAAACACACACACATATACACACACTCACAAACTATCGCCTTTATAATATTAGCTGCGCCCCGCGGTTTCACCCGCGTAAATATCGGTCCCGTGGGAATATCGGGATAAAAAGTAGCCTATATGTTAATCCAGGGTGTCAGCTAACCGCACGATCTCGGGCGAGGCGGCAAGCCTCCTTGCCGGACTGCCGCCATGGGATCTGGAGGCGATAGTCCTCGCGCGCCTGTATGAGTGGCACGCGGAGGCACTACGCCGGGGGGAAACTCCGCTTCCGCGGCAAATCGCAGCGGAGCGGACGGATCTCCGGCGCGATCAGAAAGATCCTTCCCTAGTGCTCACTTTCGCTATAAAAGGATCTTACTTCTAGATCCAGTGGCTGTGAGTTTCCCAGTCAGTGAATTAATGAATCTAATATTTTTATTAAGTGGTATTATGTACCCACATAACAAAGTCTAAATTAATATAGTGTACTTACTATAATTTCTAAAATAACTTGCTTGCTTATTACAGTGGCTATATTTCGTTCCGCTCCAACATTACTGGAATCTCTGTACTTGCTCTTTAATCTCGTTACTCTAATCTTGTAAGGCAGCAAAGTTTAACCACGAGCTAGATAGATAACGTTACGCATCAAATTAGAAGTAGCTGTGGTTACGTTCACAACTATAGTCTATGTCAGATTGAATTTTTCGAGTACATTAATTTATGAACAGTAAAGTAATTTTTTTGTAAAAGTCAAACTTGTAATAAGGTTCAGACGTTTTATACTTCACAAAAATAAAATAGAATAGATAAATGTACAACATATAAATTACAGACATAAATATAGACATTTTACAAAGGGTGACACAATGTCAATATTGCACTTCCTGATAGCTTATAGCGATAAAAAGATTTTATATTGTGGAAACTCAAACTCAAAGCATTTATTTCAATTAAACCATTTAAAGGCACTTTTGAATTGTCAAGAAGTCGTTCAGTCAGAAAATATGAAGCTAGTTGCCCATTCCAAAGAGTAGAGTAAAATTTTACCCACAGACCCACATTATTTTTTGACATTGATTGTCGCTGTGATAAGATTGCGACAAGATTTTGAATGTTTTTAATTACGGAAAATGGCCATCCGACAACAAACAGCCTATATTGGAAACTTCTGTCTGTCCATACGACGGACGCTTTTTACGCGTGCGTCTTTTTAGGGTTCCGTATAAAAACGGAACCCTATTACTAAGACTTCGCTGTCTGTCCGTCTGTCCGTCTGTCCGTCTGTCCGTCTGTCCGTCCGTCCGTCTGTCCGTCTGTCCGTCTGTCCGTCTGTCCGTCTGTCCGTCTGTCCGTCTGTCCGTCTGTCCGTCTGTCCGTCTGTCCGTCTGTCTGTCTGTCTGTCACCAGGCTGTATCTCAAGAACCGCGATAGCTAGACAGTTGAAATTTTCACAAATTATGTATTTCTGTTGCCGCTATAATAACAAATATTAAAAACAAAATAAAATTAATATTTAAGGGGGGCTCCCATACAACAAACGCGATTTTTTTGCCCTTTTTTGCTCGATATCAAAAATGGCAACAGGTAGGCACTTGAAATATTCACGAAATACTCAGTTGTATTTTAACTTTAATAATAAATAATAATAATAAAATAAAAAAAAATATTTAAGGGGGCTCCCATACAACAAACATGTTTTTTTCGGCGTTTTTGCCTTGTGGTACGGAACCCTTCGTGTGCGAGTCCGACTCGCACTTGGCCAGTTTTTTTACATCGTTCTCACAGATAATTATAAATTTAACATTAAGGATGTAACTGATATTTTTGTAAAAATAAAATTTAAACGAGTGTCCATGGACTTTCTTGCCCGTTCTTCTCCATAGGTACCTACTCTTTGGAATGGGCAACTAGCTTCATATTTTCTGACTGAACGACTTCTTGACAATTCAAAAGTGCCTTTAAATGGTTTAATTGAAATAAATGCTTTGAGTTTGAGTTTCCACAATATAAAATCTTTTTATCGCTATAAGCTATCAGGAAATGCAAAATTGACATTGTGTCACCCTTTGTAAAATGTCTATATTTATGTTTGTAATTTATATGTTGTACATTTATCTATTCTAATCTATTTTTATAAAGGATAAAACGTCTGAACTTTACTGTTCATAAATTAATGTACTCGAAAAATTCAATCTGACTTATACTATAGTTGTGAACTTAACCACAGCGACTTCTAATTTGATGCGTAACGTTATCTATCTAGCTCATGGTTAAACTTTGCTGCCTTACAAGATTAGAGTAACTAATGAGATTAAATACCAAGTACAGAGATTCCAGTAATATTGGCGCGGAACGTAATATAGCCACTGTAATAAGCAAGCAAGTTATTTTTAGAAATTATAGTACAGTGGTTAATAAATGACGAAGTTTATAAAACTGTTTGTAATAACAATAAAGGCTTTTGCGCTAACTTGTTGTAAATGTAGTTTTTGACAGTGCTAAGCTACAGTCCATTCTAAGTTATTTTACTTCTGATTTTCATTTTCATTCTCATTGTCATTGCTATAAGGTTGCTGTTAGGTTGCTGCCATTGACAAGTATGTCAAAATCATAGTGATCTTTATTATTGTCTCAATATGGTTGCTATGAGCTAAAGCATTGGTGGCCTATTGAGAACAGCGATGGCAGGTGGTCAGTGGGAGCAGTGTGGTGGCCCCGACCTAGAACTAGAAAAAATCGAAGACATGTGACATCTACCAACCCGCACTGGGCCCTCGTGATAGATTATCAGCCCACTCCCTCTAGGAGAGAGATGGCCTGAGTCTCAGCAGTGGGAACATTATAGACTGAGGTGTAAGGTTTCTATTGAGTTGCTGCTGTCAGGCGTAATATAACTGTGATCGGTCTGTAACGCAGATTAGGGCGGCTAGCGCCGCAATCCAAAAATCCTCCTGCATGATTTTCATACATTTCCAGTGAACCAATACATACTACAGGCACGCCGCAACGTTTTTGTATGAAAATGAGTTGCACTGCGGCACGTTGCGGCTGTAATGTGCGAAAACGTATTTTTATAATTACTTTGATGATACCAGCTTTTTACAATGATTACTCACTAATATTAGTGTAATAATTATTTTATAAGATTTTACGAGTGACATTTGATTGATTTTACCATATGACATAAAACTTATCGCAAATAACAAAGTTTTAATAGTGTGATTAATTCACATAGATCAAGTGCTCGTAGCAATCGTACGACTTGCTACACCGTAGTATGGCGTAGCTAGACGTGCATACTGAGGAAGAGCAGAAGAGTTTTCTTTTGTTTTCATATCTTTATTGATAAAAGAAAAGTATTATCACATTCCCTATTTAATCCTTCGTTCAACGTTCAGTGTAGGTATGTATCTTCAGCACCATATAGTTTAATAAAAAATAAACAACGTCAAATATTGCGGTGCTAAAGATCTTCCTTCGCGAATTTAAATAGGTAATTCGTCTCCGCGTTGAATCGTAGTATGGCTTTTAAAAAATTCAAGAAATCCAGCTCGTGATGCAGACTGGCTTAACACTTCCTACTCACGGGCTTAAAGTTTAGCCAACAGATTAAAGTTACTACTAAAATAAGTTCTGGGTATGATTATGATAAAGGGTCTAGTTCAATACATTTCTAAATTTCTCTGAGAAGTAGTATTAGAAAACAGGACTAATGTTTTAATTTTTCGTTTATTCTATTTTGATTAGTGGAAGCGGTTTCTTACTAAGTTTCTATTTACAGCATTGCCATATGATTTTGTTCAAGTCCAGGCCATCCTCAAAGCCATCTACGCCATCCTCGTAGCCGTCTTCTAGCTGTGTACGCGGTTCTGGTGACCGTCTACGCCATTCTCGAAGCCGCCTACGCGGTCCTCGTAGCCGTCTTCGCCGTCTTCGTAGCCTTCTACGCCGTCCTCGTAGCCGTCTACGTGGTTCTCGTAGCCGCTTCGTGTGATGTAGATGCCCTTCTCGTAGCCGTCTACGTGGTTCTCGTAGCCGCTTCGTGTAATGTAGACGCCGACCTCGTAGCAGTCTACGTGATTCTTGTAGCCACTTCGTGTGATGTAAACGCCGTCCTTGTAGCCGCTTCGTATGATGTAGACGCCGTCCTCGTAGCCGTCTACAAGGTTCTCGTAGCCGCTTCGTGTGACGTAGACGTTTCTAGTTGGAAACTACGATACATAGATTTATGTAGTACAATATATATGGTAAGGCCTCCACACATAAAAAGGTATTTCAATACTTGAATAAATGTGAAATATTTGTATAAGTCCATACATAAATCTCTAAAAAGAACATGATATTATTCCACTTCATAAAAAGCTGGCTCAGAACTTCTTTGGAATAATTCTTAATTTTTACATAACAGGCGAAGTGGGTTTACTATTATAGGTTCCTACAGTTCTACCGAAAGAAAAAAACATAGTTCACTTAACTAGTAAACTGTATGTAGCGAGGTCATTTGAATATTTCCCCACGGACGGAAATAAGACTCGGAATTTCACGTTGTTAAGTAAATCTTTAATGTCAACATAAAATACAGGTAACTAAGACTTGGGTTAGTGAGACTTTAAGCTTTGTGTCGCTCCCCGAAGGGTATGGCAGAGGTGACCTATAGAGGTACTCCCACATTTTGCCAGTTATCTTTAAGTACCATGTAATAGGGGGCGAGCCTGTTACCCCTTTGTTACCCTAATTACTACCAATCTTACTACCAGTTGTAATAACGTTAAGTTTGATTACCCTTCCTACCACTCCAGTATTGAGTTGTTAGAAGGGAAAAAATTAATAGCCCGTGTTACTACCGTGAATACCTATTTTTACCGATTTAAAAAAGGAGGTTATTACCGGCTTAAAAAAAAGGAGGTTACCAATTCAACACGTATGTATGTAATATTATTGGAACTGCATTATATTCACATATGACAATCTAAGGGGTCCAAACAAATATACAAAACTTTATAGATGTATGTACAGTCAACAGCAAAAGTAGATGATCAAAATCAGAAATTCATTACTAATGAACGGAGTTCGCGTCAGAACTGGGTGGCGCCGAAGTGATTCAAACCACTCAACGCCACATCAACGCCAAACAGAAATCACTTGACGCCCCACAGTTCTGACGTGAACTCCGTTAATTAGTATTGAATTTCTGATTTTGATCATCTACTTTTGCTGTTGACTGTACATACATCTATAAAATTTTGTATATTTGTTTGGACCCCTTAGATTGTCATATGTGAATATAATGCAGTTCCAATAATATTACATACATACGTGTTGAATTGGTAACCTCCTTTTTTTTAAGCCGGTAATAACCTCCTTTTTTAAATCGGTAAAAATAGGTATTCACGGTAGTAACACGGGCTATTAATTTTTTCCCTTCTAACAACTCAATACTGGAGTGGTAGGAAGGGTAATCAAACTTAACGTTATTACAACTGGTAGTAAGATTGGTAGTAATTAGGGTAACAAAGGGGTAACAGGCTCGCCCCCTATTACATGGTACTTAAAGATAACTGGCAAAATGTGGGAGTACCTCTATAGGTCACCTCTGCCATACCCTTCGGGGAGCGACACAAAGCTTAAAGTCTCACTAACCCAAGTCTTAGTTACCTGTATTTTATGTTGACATTAAAGATTTACTTAACAACGTGAAATTCCGAGTCTTATTTCCGTCCGTGGGGAAATATTCAAATGACCTCGCTACATACAGTTTACTAGTTAAGTGAACTATGTTTTTTTCTTTCGGCAGAACTGTAGGAACCTATAATAGTAAACCCACTTCGCCTGTTATGTAAAAATTAAGAATTATTCCAAAGAAGTTCTGAGCCAGCTTTTTATGAAGTGGAATAATATCATGTTCTTTTTAGAGATTTATGTATGGACTTATACAAATATTTCACATTTATTCAAGTATTGAAATACCTTTTTATGTGTGGAGGCCTTACCATATATATTGTACTACATAAATCTATGTATCGTAGTTTCCAACTAGAAACGTCTACGTCGCACGAAGCGGCTACGAGAACCTTGTAGACGGCTACGAGGACGGCGTCTACATCATACGAAGCGGCTACAAGGACGGCGTTTACATCACACGAAGTGGCTACAAGAATCACGTAGACTGCTACGAGGTCGGCGTCTACATTACACGAAGCGGCTACGAGAACCACGTAGACGGCTACGAGAAGGGCATCTACAGCACACGAAGCGGCTACGAGAACCACGTAGACGGCTACGAGGACGGCGTAGAAGGCTACGAAGACGGCGAAGACGGCTACGAGGACCGCGTAGGCGGCTTCGAGAATGGCGTAGACGGTCACCAGAACCGCGTACACAGCTAGAAGACGGCTACGAGGATGGCGTAGATGGCTTTGAGGATGGCCTGGACTTGTACAAAATCATAGGGCAATGCTGTAAATAGAAACTTAGTAAGAAACCGCTTCCACTAAACAAAATAGAATAAACAAAAAATTAAAACATTAGTCCTGTTTTCTAATACTAAATCTCAGAGAAATTTAGAAATGTATTGAACTAGACCCTTTATCATAATCATACCCAGAACTTATTTTAGTAGTATCTTTAATCTGTTGGCTAAACTTTAAGCCCGTGAGTAGGAAGTGTTAAGCCAGTCTGCATCACCAGCTGGATTTCTTGAATTTTTTAAAAGCCATACTACGATTCAACGCGGAGACGAATTACCTATTTAAATTCGCGAAGAGATCTTTAGCGCCGCAATATTTGACGTTGTTTATTTTTTATTAAACTATGTGGTGCTGAAGATACATACCTACATTGAACGATGAACGAAGGATTAAATAGGGAATGTGATAATACTTTTGCTTTATCAATAAAGATATTAAAACAAAAGAAAACTCTTTTGCTCTTCCTCAGCATGCACGTCTTGCTACGCCATGCTACGGCGTAGCAAGTGCTACGATTGCTACGAACCCGTGATCTATGTGAATATTGATCACACTATGATTAATAATTGAGGGTGGGGTCCGAGTGCTCATGGTCTTCTTAAAGAAATTTCGTATCGGCTGGTTGACACTTCCCTTGACCCAAGGGCTGGCTTTTACCTTGGCCAGAGGCTAAACGTGGTAATACCGCCAGTCTCTTGGGTACATTACCAGTCGACAGCGATGCGGCCAGAGGCTATTTTTAGTTTCTGTATAGTTTTAGTTAAGTTATTTAATTTTGTTATTTTTATTAATTAATTGTGTAAATAATGTATTCAATACATTATTATAATTAGTATCTCATAATATTTTTTTTTAAATAAAAAACCACTCTATTAAAACTTTGTTATTTATGATAAGTTTTATGTCATATGGATATTAGTGTAAAAAATTTATTTATAAGATTTTACGAGTAATCATTATAAAAAGCTGGTATCACTAATGTAATTATAAAAATACGTTTTCGCACATTACAGCCGCAACGTGCCGCAGTGCAACGCATTTTCATACAAAAACGTTGCGGCGTGCCTGTAGTATGTATTCGTTCACTGGAAATGTATGAAAATCATGCAGGAGGATTTTTGCATTGCGGCGCTACCCGCCCCAGTCTGCGTTACAGATCGATCACAGTTATATTACGCCTGACAGCAGCAACTCAATAGAAACCTTATATAATCAGTCTATATATGTTCCCACTGCTGGGACTCATGCCACCTCTCTCCTAGTGGGCTAATAATCTACCACGCGGGCCCACTGCGGGTTGGTACGTTGGTAGATGTCACACGTCTTCGAATTTTTGGTTCTAGGTCGAGGCCACCAATTAGCCCTGCACTTATATATGATAAAAACATAATGTTAAAGAGAAGAAAGGATATTATTGCGCAAGTGCCACAATCTAAAACCAATTTTGCTGCTACACAATATAATACTCAATCAGCACGGCTATATAATAAAATTAATAAAGACATTTACATTTACACTGAACATCTTCATAAAGGCAAGAAAATGCTAATAGAATGGTTAAAATCACGCACCTATGCAGATATTGAATTATTGTTACAATAAGTGGAAATTAGTTAATTGGCACCGCCACACGCACACGCACATCCTATCATACACACATCCACACCAACCACACACCTCTCACACCTCGCACACTCCAAATACATCACACACCACACACACTCGATACACCCCTTACACATCACACACTCCGCACACCCAACACACCCACATTAATGTATAAAAGTGTAATTTAAGGAACTAAAAATAATATTAAAATAAAATAATTTTGTAAAGTGTACAAACAGCCAAAGCTATGGAAGTGCGGAGTCTCCTAACACAGGCGTCATCATGCTTAAAAGGAGGCTCCAATCATAAACTAATGTAAACTAGTTGGTACAGAAATAAACATTTTGTATTTTGTATTTTTTTTGTATTGTATTTTGTAATACTTAATGTACTTATAGTTGTTTGTTTTCCCGAATAAATAAATTAAATAAAAAAATAAAAATTGGTGGCCCCGACCACTGCTCTCAAAGGCCACCAATGTTCTAGCTCATAGCCACCATATTGAGACAATAATAAAGATCACTATGATTTTGACACACTTGTCAATGGCAGCAACCTAACAGCAACCTTATAGCAATGACAATAAAAACCAAATGAAAATCAGAAGTAAAACAACTTAGAATGGACTGTAGCTTAGCACTGTCAAAAACTACATTTATACCACAAGTTAGCGCAAAAGCCTTTATTGTTATTACAGTTTTATAAACTTCGTCATTTATTAACCATTAAATCTTTCCTCTAGCGTTTGACTTTGTTTTTGCATCAAAATTAACATTAAATTATTGGGTTAAATTGTGTTTTTGTAAGTAAACCGTCGAAATTTTACAGTATTGGCGATTTAGCTAAGTTGAATATTCAATTAATTATTACTTTGCGGTATTGCTTTGAATTTTGTGTGATATTTGCTGTTAGTTTTTGAGGTTTCTTCTGGTAAACAAAATCGACTCTTGTTGTTGTAACAAGATCTAGGCTAATTAACTTCAATAAATTACTTATTTGGAGCAGTAATGGCCCAGTTGTAACTAACCCCCCCCCCCCCCGCGCCTTAGGAGTTGCTGGTGGTAGGTTCGAATCCAAGTAAGCGCTTCATTTTGTGTATAATAATTTAGTGGCGGTGTTTGTGGTTGTGGCCGGTGGCCCGTGTGCGGGAACTCTTTAGCCCACTCCCTCTTACAGAGACGAGGCCTGTGTCCCAGCAGTGGGAACACTATAGGCTGATCATGCTATGCATTATTTTTATTTTAATAACTGTACCGGTTAAATTAAATCTTTACCTAATCTGCATTCGTGATTTATTTGCCAAAAATGTAAACAAATATGAATTTATGGAAAAATTACTTTAAATCCTACACAATAAAGTGCAGTTTACGCTACAGCTTCAAACATATTTATAACTTTTTCAATAGTGCTAGTCACTCTGAAATCAACTTAATTACCATTACAATAAAGTTGATATTTGCTTAACTTGAAAGAACATAAATCTGAATAGACTATAGAATGATTGCGGTCTAACTTTTTACATAGGTACATAGACTCACGCCTTTTTCCCATGGGGTAAGTCAGAAACTTAACTTTTGCTTTTTTTTGTCTAACTTGCCACCTTATTTTATCGTACTGATAAGAATCACACATAAAAAATAAGAAAGCCCATCCATTTTGTGTATTTCTTAAATACTACAAAATATTGAATTTCTTAGACTTTGTGACCACTCAAAAAACCGCTGAGAATAACACGAAATACGATCTCTCAGTCGAGCTTTCATGCCTTCAACAAGGGCAACTTAACACAAATACACCCAAGTTATTTTGTGTAACATCACAACTTTTACACTTTACAAGCGTCGCCTGTTATCCCAATGACTTACCCAGCTAAGAATAATGAAGCAACTTACGAACGCAAGGCTTCCCATTAAAAGTTCATGCCGACACTACAGAAAGCACAAACTTAATTATGTCAAGTAGAAAATTTATAAGACACCACTAATTTCCTTCAAAATTTTCTTTGGTTAAGTTAAAGTGTCACAGTTATCTAATTAAGCTTTGTGGGGAATGTTAGTGGATTTTTGCGTTTCGATCTGTGACTGATTAGGATGTCCTTGAAACTCCTTGAAACTTGATTGTGACGTCATTTCCATTTTCGTCAGTTACAAAACTTTAAGATATGTTATAGGCTGATTGTGTTTATGTATCTATTGAAATGGGCAACTAACTTCATATTTCTGACTGACCGACTCCTTGGCAATTCAAAGGTGCTTGTAAATGGTTTGATTGAAATGTATGCTTTGAGTTTATGGTACGTCGTTGTATAGTGTTCGCGAAAATATCGCTAGATGCCTTACGCGTCCAATATAATAATGTTTTTAGGATGCTATTGTGACTGCCCCGTTTCTGTAGTGCATCAGAGATATTTTCGCTAAACAGAAATGGAGGTTTTCACGCAGTCATAAGTTGCTTCACTGATGCATCGAGTGCTGGTCAGTCACAATAGTATCCTGAAAGTAGTGGCGGAGAGTTCTTACTCCCCCCTGTTTTGAGGCATTTTGCGGAGAGAATTGTCAGTTAGGTAGCTGATCTCTGGCTTGATCGTTCTTTGAGTAACATCGGTGTGGCCGGTGTTGATTGATTGTGTGTTTTGTTTTGTATTACTAACATTAGTTATAAGGTACGTATTTTTTCACTAACAAGATGGATTGTAGATATTGTTGTCTGAAACTGAATAAATAAATAATAGTAAATTAAACCGTTTTACGAATAACGAGCTATTGTACCCGAGCCGCGTCAGTATCGCCAGCAGGCAATGGATTTTGACTTCATGACTTTTAAAAAAAATTCAAAAAAATTAAACTTGAGGAGTTCAATTTTTTTTTTACTTGTTGTAAACTTAGTTTCCTAAATACAAGGGAATTAAGTTCCCATTTCTTAGTTAAAAACTTGAACAAAAGATAACAGAAAAAACACGTGTCCTAACACAGTTACATATATTTGGACTCCCCAACAATCATATGGAAATCTCTCTAACAAAACTGTAAGCAAAACAAACATATTACTCATCCAACCACACATTTCTGGGGAATAAAAAAATATTTTCAACATTTTTGTCCCCATAAAAAATACGGGTTACAGGGATAAAAATACGAGACGTCACAATATAAATCTTCGTTAGGCCTTGATAAGTGCGCCTTACGCCCCTTGGGTCTTATAACAATGAATACCATAACTTACACCTTAACTTCTTGACAAATTTGGCCCATTTAGACCACTTTTGTGGGCTTCCCTATTTCATTCATGGAAAATAGGGAATAAAAGGGGCGGTTTGAGCGGTTTCATAATTTTGTGTTGGTAAAGGGATAGACAAACGGGAAGTGTAGAGGGAAAAATTGAATGGATCACGCAGTATTGTGATGTTTGCATTATCCGAAGAAACACGGTTTATTCAGATCTTCAAGGAATGGCTTCATCAGTAGTGCTCTTGTCAGCTGTTTTACAACACAACGGCCTGGCACGCGACGGTGGGAAGAGACCAGACGAAATAACCATAATGCACTGGAAGTTAGGCAGACCTTTGAGGTGGGATGCAACATGGTGTCGACACCCTTGCGCCATCCCATCTTACTAGCACGGTGGGCTGTGCAGGTGCAGAAAACCTCAAACGGCGAAAATATTCCAAGCTGATTGGGAATTATATGTTCAAGCAGTTAGGGGTTGAAAAACTGGGGCCATGGGGTCCGAGTGCCCACTTGGTTTTTCGAGATATCGTCAAGCCGTTAGTCGACTCTTCACGTGACCAGAGGGCTGGCCTATATCTTGGCCAAGGAATTAGCATTGCCATACAACGTGGCAATGCTGCCAGCCTTTTGGGCACTGTTCCTGTTGACAGCGATGCGGACGAATTTTTAATGCTCTATGATTATTTTGTTTCTTTTTTTTTACACATCTACATATTATCATTTTAAATGTTAGCATAAAGTATGTAACATTATCTTGATCAACAAAAATCTATCAAGGAATTAGGTTAAATAAAAACTGGAAGCGTTTTTTTGGGTGTATCTTGTGGTATGTACTATGAATTTTGTATTCTATGACCGTGTGCTAACCACAAGCGATTGTCGCACGCGAACACGATCAATCAGGTCGCGTTTACACGTCGCGATCGCGCACTCGCGCGGCGGTCGCTGGGTAAGGCACAGTAGGTTGGTTCTGTAAAAATCTTACCATGAAAACTTGCGTGGAGTGAGCTGTCCATGTCAGCCCACTAATGCTAGTTTATGCTAGGGTTAAACCAAGCATTACGTTTAAAATCATAATCGAGATTTTGTTGCACGACTACGCGATCGTCGATCATTTATTCGACAAAGCCGGAAGGGACTCCCTGTCAAAGAAGACAGCGGGTAAAGGTATTTTTAATTATTAGATATTATATTATATTTTATTTTACATATCTCGGGACCATGGGGTCCCGGTCCTTTGGAAGACGTACGAGGGGCCTAAGCCAACTCGCAGAGGCCCCTTAAGAAATTTTAATGACAAGCGGCACCAACCCATATTATATATTAATATGACTATTTTATGGGATGTCTTCAGTTTTTTCAGATTATATTTTGTTACAGATTTAGTTCACCATTTAGTTACAGACAAGCACATCAAGCTACCCGAAACTGTAAAATTTTCCCAATAAAATTTGAACCTTATGCGTTAGCGATAAAGTTGAAAATCTGTTAAAGAAATATGACAGAATGTAGTAGCTTGATGTGCTGGCGTCTGTACAACTGCCTTTAGCATAATCAGCCTATAATGTTCCCACTGCTGGAACACAGGCCCCTCCCTTCAAGAGGAGAGTGGGCCGTAATCCATTACGCGGGCCCAGTGCGGGTTGGTAGATATCACGTCATGTCTTCGAATGTTTGATTCTAGGACGTGCCGAGGGACCCATGGCTAAATAATAATAGCCGCACAGGTCGAACGATCAGGTTAAGCTATGCTTGCCGCGATTGGCCTGTGGATGGATGACCATCTTTACATAGGTACCGTGACCCCTGTGCCTCGGAAAGCACGTTAAGCCGTTGGTCCCGGCTGTCATTCGTGGATCTTTGAAAGTCGTTACGGGTAGTCAGAAGCCCGAAAGTCTGACAACCAGTCTTACCAAGAGGTATCGTATTACCCAGTAACTGGGTTGTGTAGGTCAGATAGGCATTCGCTCCATGTAAAATACTGGTATTTTGCTGTATCCGGTTAGACTGGAAGCCGACCCCAACATAGTTAGGAAAAGACTAGGCAGATGATGATGATGATGATGATGATGATGATGTTTTCCTTTACCGTTTTGAGAGCAGTGGTGATGAAATAATTTACACAAGGTAAAGCGCCTGTCTGGGTTCGAACCTGCGACTTAGAACTCGCCCAAGTCGCAGCCTTTACTTGTTCTTTTTATTACGCACGATTTGTAATAAAACAAAACTTCATATAATAAGCACTAACTTTTCTTTGCTCAAGTGAAAGATTAATCAAAACTAAACAGCTTTTATATTATTCTACATGCGCTGCTTTTAAATGACTCACTTATCTTTATGATTCATTTTAAACATCCTTATTCTAAGTAGCGATTACCGCTGTTAATGTCAGATTGTGCTTTATGGCTTTATAATTATAGTCCTATTTCGCTCACCTCCTTTTGCATGAGGAAATTTCTCTGAGTACAGGGAATGGAAGTGTAGAAGTGTATAAAAAGTAATTTATAAAAAAATTAAACCGACTTCAAAAAGAAACTAATTCAAAATTATGAAATAACTTTAATTTCGGAAGTCGGTGTCTTTGGGATCTGTATTTTATATAGTTTTAGTTCTTTCCTACCGACTTCCGAAATTAAAGTTACTTCATAATTTTGAGATAATATCTTTTTGGAGTCAGTTTAATTTTTTTTTTTTTACTTTTTATTTTATAATTTTTGGTTTTTGCACTAGAATTTGACCAAGGTTTTGAGATGTTTTCCCTTTGACACTACACCCGTAGCTCGTGTCAATAAGCCAGGCCGTCACACTTACCTACACGTATTAGTCCATATCTTGAAAACTACTGAATCGATTTTGATGAAACTTGCACTGTTCCCTAAGTTGAAGTAACTAAATGTAAGCCAATAAAAAAAATGGTCACGATCCGATTAATAGTTGCAGAGAAATGCGTGGACAAACATACATACATACGTCTATAAAATTTGGCATATTTGTTTGGAAGCCCTAATAGATTGTCTGCAATTCCAATAATATTACATACATACGTGTAATCCTTTTTTTAAAGTCGGTAATTAAATGGTTAAATGTTATACAGGGTGGCAGGGACGCGCAAATTGTCACCATGAGTTTAGCACATGATTCTAGACCCCGTAGCGTACACATTTATAGTCAGCTTTATAAAAAATGGTGTTTCATAGACAAGAGTAATACGCAGTCAATATGTATGGAACAGCAAATTTTATTTTTAAACAACTGTCGAAACACTTCAACGGGGGTTTAGAATCATCAAAACTCAAACTCAAAGCATTTATTTCACATAGGTAAACCAATTGCAAGCACTTTTAAATAGTCAAGATGTCGGTCAGTCAGACAGATGAAGGTAGTTGCCCATTCCGAAGCGTAGTAGGAGCCTATGGAGAAGAACGGGCAAGAAACTCCACGGACACTCTTTTAAATCATAAAATTGTTACAAAATATTGTTTACATCATTCATTTTGACATTAATACACATTTTAGCGAAAATAAATACAAACACCACATTGAATTTAATACGTACAATTTTCAAGCCAAATCCAAATGTATAAAAAATCTAAATATGTATTTAAAAAACGGAGGTTCGTCACTTGAAAATTGTTGGAAAAATAAATATTAGGGAAAGTAAAAAGGATTTCGGAGAGTTTAAGAAATTTAGGATATTTTTAGAATAAAATTTTATAAGGAATGTAGCGAATATCTTTACCGATCTTTTCGGGTTTCAGGATCGTTAAAATGAATTTTATATAAAACTAGCTCCTCCCCGCGGTTTCACCCGCGTAAATGTTGATCCCGTGGGAATATCAGGATAAAAAGTAGCCTATATGTTAGTCCAGGATGTCAGCTTCCTCCATACAAAATTTTATCAAAATCGGCCCAGCCTTTTGAGCGTGAAGAAGTAACAAACATATAAACACACACACACAAACTTTCGCCTTTATAATATTAGTATGATACATTAGCTATGTTGTCCTGAGATAAAAACTTAAGGGAGCTTTAGTGTTAATAAGAAAAACAGGGCAAGAGCGAGGCGGACTCGCTCACCGAAGGTTCCGTAACATCCAGGTTTATGCATAAGGTTTATGTTTATGAAATTAAATGTTTTTTTATATTTGAGTTGGTTGAATAAAAAGTAAATTGCGGTTTACGATTTATGACGAATTAAAAAAAAACTACTTACTAGATCTCGTTCAAACCAATTTTCTGTGGAAGTTTACATGGTATTGTACATCATATATTTTTTTTAGTTTTATCATTCTCTTATTTTAGAAGTTACAGGGGGGGGGGGGGGGGACACACATTTTACCACTTTGGAAGTGTCTCTCGCGCAAACTATTCAGTTTAGAAAAAAAATGATATAAGAAACCTCAATATCATTTTTAAAGACCTATCCATAGATACCTCACACGTATGGATTTGACGAAAAAAAAATTTTTTAGGGTCAGTTCTAAGTATGGGGAACCCCAAAATTTATTGTTTTTTTCTATTTTTGTGTGAAAATCTTAAGGCGGTTCACAGAATACATCTACATGACATCTACTTACCAAGTTTCAACAGTATAGTTCTTATAATTTCGGAGAAAAGTGGCTGTGACATACGGACGGACAGACAGACAGACAGACGGACAGACAGACAGACATGACGAATCTATAAGGGTTCCGTTTTTTGCCATTTGGCAACGGAACCCTAAAAAGGTATTCGATCGTAGTTTCCTGGACACAGACGAAGGTGGTCACGAATTTCAACAGCCAACGCCGCGCGGGACTGGCAGAGATCAGTGCATGGATGTAAAATAACAGCAATTATAATAATAATAATAATAGCTGGCAACACCAACGCAGCAACGTCAACAAATCAATTCGTTCTGATAATTTACAGTTTAATAAAATTTTAGAAGCAGTTTTATTGTGAAATCCTACAACCAAAACCCAAATACCATTTCAATACAATTTAAATTAATATAAATAGGAAAAATACCATGAACAATATTTCAATGTTTCTTCAAAAACTGCCGAACCGGAGGTGACATCTGTCATGTCACCTCCGGTAAAATCAAACAAATAAAACGAAAATATGTTGACAAGGTCAGCCTTACGTAAAGCACGCCTACCACCTCCGGACTCTTCGCTCAGCTCCGCCTCGCCGCCGCCGGTACCCAGTCTCACTGTGAGCGCTGTGACGACACCGGCCGTGGCAGTTGCGTCGAGCTCGAGCGACGAGTACTTCTCACCGCCCACGACGCCACCACCTGCTCGTCGACGGGGAGGACGCCGGCCGCCGGACGGTTTAGGACCTCGAGGCCCACCGGCCTCTGATAGGGTCCCAGCTCCCGGCGGAAGTGTGCAGCGCATGAGATGGACACGATCCATCAATGAAAATGTCATGCGCTCATACTATGGGGCTACAGAGGGGGGAAACAATCTGACCGCGTACCGTGTTCGGATGCTCTCTCTTTTTCAGGTGCTTGAGCCAGCTGTCAACGTTTCGGCACAACGTCTATCGGATCAGGTGCGTGTCATCCAGCGTAATCATATGTTGGATGACACTGTACTTGATCGCCTGCGAAATGAAATGCAGAGTAGCCATGTCATCGCCCCCCAGCCGCAGACTGCTGTACTACTACCGCAGTGTAATACCAATCATGCTGACGAGGGAAGTAATGACAGGACTACAAACGTAAGTACCCAATGTAATGAGGAATTGAGGAGTGCTTTGGAGGATGCGATTCGGGAATATCGCTTCATGTCGCCCGAACATAGGCCACGCTTACCTCGTTTGCCCATGCATAACAAAAATAGGGCGCTGGTGGCGGCTCTGGATTCGCAGTTGTCAAACTATTTTGATGACTGCGAAGACCTCACCGATACTCATTCGATTCTGTACTGCGCGGCTGTAGCGGTATGTCGTGTAGCTCACGTCAAATTTGCCAATGACTCTAGAGCTACACGACCGAAACCAGCCATACCAGCTTGGCAGTGCAGAATTGAACGCCGTATTGGTGGGGCCAGAGCGCTCATTGGCAAACTAATCTGCTTCAGGGAGGGCAATACTCGCCCTAGAGTGATGCGCTTTGTGAGACGGGCATTCTTGGGGACTGATATCAGTCCTCAAGACTATATGTCTTGTGTCACGGAGCGCATCGACTTCCTGAAGCAGAAAGTGTATGCATGGGCGAACCGTATTCGTCGGTATAAGCGGCGAGTAGAGCGATACACTCAGAATCGCACCTTCCAGAGTGACGAAAGATGGGTTTATAGGAGCTGGGAGCGACCGGACCAAAGTGTGGCTGACACGTGTCTGCCAGATGATGAAGCCATGTGTTCCTTCTGGCGCAATATCTGGTCGGTGCCTGTCAGTCACACCGAAGGTGATTGGGCTCGGGAAGTCGAGCGAGCCTGCGACCCAATACCAGAAATGGGGGCTATCACCATCTGCCCCCAAGATGTAGCTCGTGCAGTCCGTCCGTTGCCTAACTGGAAGTCTCCAGGGCCGGACGGGCTGCATAACTTTTGGATAAAATGGTTTTTAAGGTCGCACGCTCGCTTGGCATCTCAGTTCCAGACTGCTTTGGAGTCTGGTTCGCTACCCCAGTTCCTAACGACAGGAATTACCCATCTGCTCCATAAATCAGGTAGCACCACGGAACCCAAAAATTATAGACCGATCACGTGTTTACCGACGGTCTATAAAGTTCTTACATCCATTTTGAGAGCTAAAATTGACAAACATATAAACACTAACTCCATCATGTCTGTCTCTCAAAATGGATGTAAGAACGAGTCCCGTGGTACTAAGGAGCTACTCCTCATTGATATGGCCATTAGCCAACAGGTTCGTCGTTCCCGAAAGGATCTGTCGACATGTTGGATAGATTATAAGAAGGCCTATGACTCGGTGCCACATACATGACTCATGAGGGTGTTGGAGTTGTACAAAATTGATGCAACTCTGCGCACCTTCCTGATGTCGTGTATGGGGCAATGGAGGACTGTCCTTCGCTATCCAGGATGTCGAAATATTCAGAGGAATAGCGAACCGATAAGGATCGAGCGAGGCATATTTCAGGGTGATAGTTTGAGTCCGCTTTGGTTCTGCTTAGCCTTGAATCCTCTAAGCACACTGCTGGAGGATTCAGGTCTAGGCTATCGGCTGAGGAGAGGTGGTCAGGTTATATCGCACCTCCTCTACATGGATGACCTAAAACTCTTTGCCCCCAACAATTTGCAACTGATGGAGCTACTGAAAGTAACTCAAACTTTCAGTAGCGCCATCAGGATGGAATTTGGTGTGGACAAATGTGCGGTCATGCATGTAAAGCGAGGGGAGATTGTTGAATCCGTGGGAACCCAACTCTCGGATTCCACAAACCTTAGAGCCCTCTCCGCATCCGAAACCTATAAGTATTTGGGTATGTCGGAAGCGTTAGGCATCAATGTTACTGACATGAAGCAATCGTTGAAAGAGCGCTTCTTTGGCCGCCTGAAAAAAGTACTTAATAGTCTTCTATCAGGCGGAAACAAGGTGCGCGCCTTCAACGGTTGGGTCATGCCGGTTTTGATGTACTCTTTCGGCATACTCAAATGGACTCAAACCGAACTCGACGCCCTGGATAGGAGGGTCCGTACGCTGCTAACTGCAAATCGAATGCATCACCCACGATCATCGGTAATGAGGCTGTATATCCCGCGAAAGTGTGGAGGTCGAGGGTTTTTAAACGCTAAGACCCTCCACAATCGCGAGATATGCAGTCTCAGGGAATATTTCCTAGAAACCGACGTGGGGATGCATCGAGATGTAGTCGCCGTGGACAAGGGCCTCACCCCGCTCTCCTTGGCTAAAGAGAACTGGCGCAAGCCAGTAGTGCTTGACACTAATGATCGCATGGAGGTATGGCAGAGTAAGGAGCTTCACGGACGCTTTTTCCGGGCCCTACATGGACCCGATGTCGATTTACTAGCGTCCGTAGCCTGGCTGCGTTTCGGTGACCTCTTTGGAGAAACCGAAGGTTTTGTCTGTGCAATTATGGACGAAGTGATGATGACGAACAATTACCGGAGATTTATTGTGAAAGACGGCACGGTTGACATCTGTCGGGCATGCCACCGGCCGGGAGAATCAATCAGGCATATTATCTCCGGGTGTTCTCGTCTAGCTAACGGAGAGTACTTGCATAGACACAACCTTGTAGCCAGGATAATCCATCAGCAACTTGCTCTGAAATACAGCCTTGTGGAATCGGAGGTGCCATACTACAGGTATGTGCCCGACCCAGTTCTCGAAAATGGTAATATCTCATTATATTGGGATCGATCCATCATCACTGACAGGACTATTGTTGCCAATAAGCCTGATATAGTGGTGGTGGATCGATCAGAGCGGCGCGCAATGATTGTTGACATAACCGTCCCGCATGATGAGAACCTCGTGAAAGCCGAGAAAGATAAACAAATCAAGTATCTTGACTTGGCTCGCGAGGTTGTCGACATGTGGGATGTGGACTCAGCGATCATTGTGCCGATAGTCGTGACAGCCAATGGGCTAATAGCCAAGAGCCTCGACCAACACCTGAGGAGGCTCTCGTTGGGCAGCTGGATCAAGGGCTTGATCCAGAAAGCAGTACTTTTGGACACGGCTCGCATTGTCAGGAGGTTTCTCTCTCAGGAGCCCTGACCGCCGGTAGCTTGGACCCTGTTCCCGATACCGGTGGGCTACTATTTTTTATATTTTTAAATGTTTTTATGTTTTTATATTCTAATATTTAAAAATATAATTTATATGTACATACGATGAAATAAAGGAGATAATAATAATATAATAATAATAATCTTTATTACACAAGAAAGTGGTTACAAAATAGTGTGAAGTCCCTGACTCCTGTGCTAGGTGATAGACCTGTGTTACAAGAGCCAGTGCCCTCTCCCAGTAAGAGATAGTACAGAATCTTATGCAAAAAGATTAACAAAAATAAAAAGAATATGGTAAACAACAAAAAAGTAAGATAAACTAAATGCGGTTAAAAGAAGCCTGTGTGTGTGTGTTTGTGTGTGTGTTTGTGTATGTGTGTGTATGTGGGTGAGTGTATATGTGTGTTTGTCAGTGGTTGTTTAGGAGTGGTTTTACTGTTACGAAATAGATACGATAAGTTTCTCTACTTCGTCATAGTTCAGCGACAGTAGCCATGGCTTAAGAGTCTGCTTGACTTTATGTAGGGTTAGTTTATAAATTGAAAGTTTTTTGTTTATTTTATTATACATTAGTGCGCTTTGGGCACGATAGTGTCGTCGCGCATGTGCTGTACGACATTGGACAGAATCACAGATAGGAAAGCCAGTCCGCCGATTACATAGTTTGCCGTCTAGTGGCATCGCGGAATGTCGGCGCAAGATAGAGCGAAGGACGTATAATTTTCTCACCGTTAGTACTTGGGCTTCTGAGTACAACTGCGCTGTGGGGTAGTCCCTTTTACGGAAATACATAATTTTGAGTACAGCCCGCTGAGCTCGTTCCACCCTAAGCATCACAGTTTTGAAGGTACCGCCCCATACCGGAATACAGTAAGAAATTATTGACTCGCATAGTGAACGGTATACTAGTAACGCTGTTTCAATGTCGGCAGCGTGTCTGAGCTTTTTAAACACATAAATTAGTTTACGAAGCCGGGAGCATAGAGTATCCGTATGGGAGCGCCAGTCCAGCCTCTCGTCGATATAAACACCTAGATATTTGATACTTGGGACCATGTCGAGGCAATTGCAATTGCAAGGAGAGGAGACGTGACAAATATGTGCTATTATTTTATCCGAGTTTATTGATGGTTTAGGTGAATTTGGTGGCTTAAACTGAATTACCTTGGTCTTTGAGACATTAAGCGTCAGTAGATTAGTGGAAAGCCAGTCCATAATTGTTCGCAAGGTAAGTTCAGTGGTTTGTTTAGCCCTGTCCCAGGTCACGTCGGATATTAATAGAGCTGTGTCGTCGGCGTAGGTAAAAATATCACAATGGGAAAGGGAGAGTTGGCAGAGGTCATTTATGTATAGTATTTGAAAGAGCGTGGGACCCAAGATACTGCCCTGAGGTATACCGTAGCTGATAAATTCTTCGTCACTGAGAACAGAATCAATTTTAACACATTGGCTACGCCCACTGAGATAATCTTTGTAAATATCCAGAGCCACACCACGCACTCCCATATGCTCCATTTTGGCCACCAGTCTGGGAATAGACACCGTATCAAAGGCCTTAGTCAGATCTAAGAAGATACCATAGCATTTAAGGCGACTATCCAATCTATCAATCAGGGTATTGGTGACATCAGAGACAGCATCTTCTGTGGAAATTCCTGACCGAAATCCGTATTGATTTTGAGCAATTAATTTATTTTTACAAATAAATTTTGTCAGATTGGTGTTGAGGATTCGTCCAAGTATTTTAGATAAGGAGCTAAGGACTGAAATTGGCCGATAATTGGAAACGTCATCCTTAGCATTTCCTTTGTACACTGGATAAACAATAGCACGCTTGAAAGCTTTTGGGAAAACACCCGAATTGATGGCACAGTTACAGATATGAGCAATGGGAGCAGCCAGAATGCAACTAGACTGTTTTATTATACTAGCTGGGATGTTGTCCCACCCAACTGCACAATCACTACGTAGTCTATGAATAGTGCTTATTACTTGTGCTTCGTCAACCGGTGGAATAACTAAAGAGTTAACTGGAGATGAGGAAGAAGATGAATAAACGGACGGTGTGGCGGTAGAAAATTTTGATGCAAGATTTTTTCCAACGTTAACAAAAAATTTATTGGCATTATTAGCAGATACGATAGGCGCGACGGAAGATTGTAGCAGGGCATTAGGAGAGTGCCTTTGTTGATTACTGTGTGTGATTGATTTGATTATTTTCCACGTAGCTCTCGGGTTGTTATTTGCTTTTTTAAGTTCTGCTTTTTCATAGGCTCGTTTTAGTTTTTTAAGTAGGGAATTACAAAAATTGCGGTATCGTGTGTATGTCGTTTTTAATATTAGATTGTTGGGAGACTTACTGACCCGTCGGTGCATTCTGTCGCGATTTCGGAGGCATCGCACTAAGCCAGCAGTCATCCAGGGCTTTTTAACAGTTATTCTATTAGGTGTCTGAACAACCTTAGTATGTTTTATTATGACAGCTTGAATATCGGCAATTAAAATATTTGTTGCTTGGTCTGGGTCGGTGGTGCTGAGAATAGGAGTAAAATCATGATTACTAATATCTTTTTTTATTTCATCATAGTCATATCGGAGAGACGTTTTATTTAGTGGGGATGAAGTTGTTTTATTAGTCTCTAGGAAAACAGCCACAGGAAGGTGTTCAGTAACGTGGGTGTCTAGCACAAGAACCTTTGCCGGCGATTTAGTCTTCATCATGACGTGATCCAGGCAATTGTTTACCCTTGTCGGGAGACTGTGAGCTGGCAATAACCCATGCGTTGCTGCTAACATTAAATAATCGTCTGAATGACGATCATTATTTCCGGGTTTGATATCAATATTAATATCACCGATGAGCATGATGTTGTTTTGAGATTTAACGGAAGTTATTGTATCATTTAAACTAGACAAGAAGTTAGCTGGGTTTAGATAAGATGGAGAACGATAAACTGATATTATAGCTGTGTTATTATAGCATGTTACTAGACAGTTGGCATCCGAAAATAAGGGTTCATGTGTGGTACAGTTAATTGTGTCTTTGACGTAAATTACGACGCCGTCGTTTTTTATTGGGTTGTTGCTTGTAGAATGCGAAGTATAGCCCTGTAAGACAGGGATATAACCCGCAACCTGCAACCAGCATTCTGTTAGTATAATAAAATCAAAATTAACCTTCGTTAGTGTTAACATGGCAACAAATTGATCTAGATTCTTTTTTATACTCCTGATGTTTATATGTATAATACGAAAACCGCAAACGCTCTGTCCTACAAAATCTCGACATAGTTCCGGAGTACATGTATAAGAATCCGCAATAGAAACATTATCTATTTCCTGAGATACTTGATCAATATTCATCATTTTTAACAAGAATGAATAATTTTGTCACAGCTTGTAGACCGGGGTGCTCAAACTCGGGGATTAAGTCAACACTAAATCCGAGTAATACAGAACATATAAACCGGTTATTTAGAGGTAAGTTTGTGAAGGTAAGATTAGGTTTTTCAGCGTAAATTTCAGTTCCTGGGAAGTACGTGTGCGTGACTGAATTTGTGTAGTGTTGATCTCCTGAAAAGTATGTGTGTGTGGTTTTTGTGTATTGTTTCATTTCTGATACGTATGTGTGTGTAAGTTGTGTGACTGAATTTGTGTGTAGGTTATGCTTATAAAGTAAAAAGGTATACATTTGAAAAGATAAGTGTTTAAACAACAAGCAAGACATTATTTGTATTTTAACTAGACAAACGGACCCAGACATTAGTCATGTACTTAGCCGTAGGCTGTCGAGGTCTGCATCATTTTTAATTACGACATGTCGGTCTCCATCCACTTTTCGCAGTAGAACTTTACCATAGGAGGTCCAGCAGTATTTATATATATTTTCTTCAGCAAAGCGTCGGGCCAGATAATAAAGGCGTTGAGTCTTAGGTGTAAGTTTTTCAGAGATGTATATAGGTTTGCTGGGTCCGTCGAGTTTGAGGTGCGAAGTAGATAGCTTGTTTTGTTTATTTGCGCTATTAAATTTGCGAACCTTCTTAACTATAGTGTCCTTTGTTATTGCACTTATAAAATCTACAGTAATAGTAGAAATATTATTTTTATTCTTGGTACGGAAAACATCTTTTATTTCATTACCATTTATCGGTGAGCCTAATATGTTGGCTGTCTCGGTTACAATGGCGCGAAGGCTTTCCTTATCCTCTTCCTGTTCCTCTTTCTGTATCAATTCGGGAGTACATTATCAGGAATCTTTAAAATATATCACGTGAAAGCAAGTCAACACTCCCTTCCGCTCCACCCAGAGCGGGAGGGGTCATTTAATGATTTCCCACCATCAAAAAAAAAAAAAAAAAACAACCAGGTCAACAATTATCAAGCAACTAGGTTAAAGAAAATTTTCTTATCCATGAAATATTCAATATTCTCCAGTCAAAAAAACGAACTCGTTTTGAATAAAACAATAAAAACATGCATTATTTTGAAAAAAATAATGACTGTTATTGTTGTGAAAAAAGGTTTTAACCTAAGAGGCGAGGTTTTAATACCAGAGGTAACGCTGCAACAAATTAATAATGTAACCAATATTTTGTAATAAAACGATGAAGAAAAACGTTCACGTTAAAAGCGTCCGTTATAAAAAAGACAAAAGCAATTCAGAAATTAAAATAAGCCGTGGCCGAAATAAGAGATGACAGATCCCTACTGACGGCGCTCGTTCACGAGCATGACGTATAGATAAGCTGCATTCAGCTCAACCATTTTGAAGAGAATTTAATGATACAACACACACGCCACCACCAGCATGACATTTGAGTAAGCATAACGTACCCAGTAAATGGTAGCTTTATGGTAAGTACAGACGCCAGCACTTCAAGCTACCCATCATCATCATCATTTCAGCCGAAAGACGTCCACTGCTGGACATAGGCCTCCCCCAAAATAGGGGGTTTGCCATAATCGCCACGCTTGGCAGGCGGGTTGGCGATCGCAGTATGGTATGGTGGTGGAATGCATAGAGAACGCTGCTGCCCATTCTCCGGTACGTTCCCTTAGTCGCCTTTTACGACACCCACGGGAAGTATGGGGTGGTGCTATTCTTTAAGTCCGGCACCACACAGACAAGCTACCCGAAAGTGTCAAATTATCCAAATCAACTTTGAACCTTATACTTTAGCGATAAAGTTGAAAATCTATTAAAGAAATTTGACAGATTGTAGAAGCTTGATGTGCTGGCGTCTGCAGTACATAGTGCTCACACTGGCTCACACGTGTGCTATGCAATTATACAATACTAAGATATTGAATTTATACAATGCAAAGATAGTTGTTTAGAGATCTGTGGTGGCTCAGTGGTAACGGACCCGACTTACGAGTTGTAAGTCGTAGGTTCCAGACAGGCGCTTTACTTTGTGTAATTTATTTCATAACCATTGCTCTCAAACACGGTGAAGGAAAACATCGTGAGGAAACCGGCATGACCTAGAACCAAAAATTCGAAGACATGTGACATCTACCTAACCGCACTGGGCCCGCGTGGTGGATTACGGCCCACTCCCTCTCACAGAGAGGAGGCCTGTATCCCAGCAGTGGGAACATTATAGGCTGATTATGTAAAGATAGTTCCATCAAGTAATGAATCCATGGTAACAGAGGGGTAATTCTCGTAATTTTAAGAACGTTCACAGTCTAGTCAAAACAATAGATTTTTTTGTAAATAGATAAATGCTTACGGTCTTATTCATAATAAGTTATAGAACATCTAAAGGCTTACTAATGTCTCGTTGTCAAAAATTGTTATTCATAAACGCATTTTAGCACTAAAACGTTCTCTAAACCTACTATAAAGTTATGAAACCCAGAACCCTACTATAACAGTACTATAAGGAAAAAAACCGGGCAAGAGCGAGTCGGACTCGCGCACCGAGGGTTCCGTAACATCCGGGTTTATGCATAAGGTTTATGTTTATGAAATTAAATGTTTTTTTTATTTTTGAGTTGATTGAATGAATGGTAAATTGTGGTTTGCGATTTATGACGTATTAAAAAAAAACTACTTACTAGATCTCATTCAAACCAATTTTCGGTGGTAGTTTACATGGTAATGTACGTCATATATTTTTTTTAGTTTTTTTATTCTCTTATTTTAGAAATTACAGGGGGGGGGGGACACACATTTTACCACTTTGGAAGTGTCTCTCGCGCAAACTATTCAGTTTAGAAAAAAATGATATTAGAAACCTCAATATCATTTTTGAAGACCTATCCATAGATACCCCACACGTATGGGTTTGATGAAAAAAAAAATTTTGAGTTTCGATTCTAAGTATGGGGATCCCTAAAATTTATTGTTTTTTTTTCTATTTTTGTGTGAAAATCTTAATGCGGTTCACAGAATACATCTACTTACCAAGTTTCAACAGTATAGTTCTTATAGTTTCGGAGAAAAGTGGCTGTGACATACGGACGGACAGACAGACAGACAGACAGACAGACGGACAGACAGACATGACGAATCTATAAGGGTTCCGTTTTTGCCATTTGGCTACGGAACCCTAAAAAATGGCCGATTCTACACCAGCTGATAGAAAATGACGTTTGACCTACAAATGTAACACGTTGTGCAGTTGTATTTAATTTATGTTGCACTTCTGTTTAACCAATTGAGTTTATTATTATATACCTACAATGCAAAATAGAAGCGAGGAAAAATATAACGAAGCACATAAACGATTGCAAAAAAAATTACTGTGGGACGCTGCTGCTTTGGGCTGTGGAACCAACGCTTTTCAATGTCTTTTGCATGGCATACATGCAAACTAGGAAATCTGAAAGCAACCATAGTGGCTAGAGCAGTACTTTACAATATTGGAGTTGACCATGGAGACATGCAGTTAGAGGGTAGCAATATCAATGAATATCATACAAAGTCAGCCCAAGAAGTTGCAAGGGGCAATGCAAATGCTATTTTACAAACTTTTCAGGAAACATTCCGCCGAGATAGCCTCACTTTACCAGGTTAGAGGGACATCTTCCCACTTGTGTCCGGAGACGGTTCAGGGACTTCTGTGTGGATCACGAAAGTTTACACCCTGCAGGGAGATGCTCCAGTAGGATGCGGCCGTAGGGAGTAGTTGTGAAGCTATGTAGCAAACCATGCTCCTCCTCCTATCCTACCCTATGCGCCCCTAAACATGCAGTCAAAGTGACCTCTGCGCTGCCACTGACGACGTTGTGGAAGTGGCAAAGTTTTGGGCCAACAAGATCTGAAATACTGTCGTCCCCGCGACACGAAGAAGATAAAGAGAAGACATTTTAGCGAGTAGTGCATTAATAAAAAGCTTTTAAACAGATATCAGTTTAATTGATTTATTTTTATAATAAGTAATCTAAACTTTAATTCGGCTTCTAGAACTTGTGCTAGCAGAACAACATTTTTAAAATGTTTGTTTTCATTTGCCATCTATGCCACCTCTTCTGTAGGCCGTTTCAGTTTCTGCTATTTGTAGTGAAGCACCATCCTTCCTACTGTCCTGAAATACAAAATGAATGTTATAATTCTTTCTCTTCATCAAACGAAGTTCTTGACATTCTTACTCAGGAACTTTGTAACTTATAAGTAAATTGGATAGGCACCTAATTCGTAAATCATGCCATGCCGCCTTTTTCGCGTTGGTGTCAGTCAGTATGTGTTTTCATTTTCTATCTTCTTCTTAGTGTGCCCAGAATTCGGCAACTTGTTTGGCGCCATCACCAGCGTCCACCTTCATTTTCTATTATGGAAACCCTTTCCCTGACCAATTCTTCTAAAAGATCTAAGGAAAAGCAAAAGCAAGCATAAGTATAAGAAATCAAGAATGTTTACAAAACAAAACTTACTTTGAACATAACTGCTTTGAACACATTTTAGTTGTAGTTAACAGTACACACCTTATCGTCCTCCAACCAAAACGAGTATTCACTTCTTTGCCGTTTCTTGGAACTAGTCTACGGTCTTAATTCCATTTCTTTTAAAAACAAAAATATATTCAAAGCTTTTCGCTCGCCTGACAATAAAATAACAATAAAAACCATAGTTACCATGGTAACGCGGCAAAACTGTCGAAACTGTAGACAATAAATTAGTTTTCAGTACGTCATAATGTCTATGGTCACAATTATTCGGTTCGTAGGCAGATATTCTCGTTTGACAACTCAATGTGTTGGCCAATTTGTTGGATGACTTCAATAAAATGGCAACATTTATATTTATATTGAAGTTATAGGACACTCTAAATTATGAAGCGTTTATGAATTCAAAATCTTATCGAACGTTTTAAAGGCTTATCGAGCATTTTAACTAATAAACATTTTAAACCTTCTATAAGCTTTTTTTATGAATAAGACCGTTAATATTTTGCATTAAATTACCAGAGCGTTCTGTCATCGCGCTTCTCTTTCTTTTCTATGCAGTCATGTAGTCGCCTTAAGAGATGTAGTGACAGAGATTGAAAAGAGTACCTATGCTTAGATGGTTTGGTCATGTTGAAAGGATAAATGAAAGACGACTAACAAACGGTATTTACAAGGCAGATGTGAGTGGAAACGCCGGGAGGGGACGCCCTAGGAGGATATATGGTTATCTTATCGATGATTTTCTTCAGAAAGGTCTGAGGGGCAATTCTCGTAATGTTAAGAACGTTCACATTCTCATGTCAGTCTCAATCTGTCAAAAATAACTCTAATTTCCCTACATTTTTGACAAGTTTTTGACATTTGTTAGTCGCCGAGATGGGACTGCGACTATATTTTGGACGTTTTAAATTACGTGAATGGGCCTTCAGGGGGCCTAAAAGAGTTTAGTCAGTAATACTCTGACACTCCCTTCCGCTCCACCCAGAGCAGGAGTCATGTTTTTTTTTTTCCCATGAGAAAAAAAAAAGGGCCTAATAAGGCCACTTTGAAGAATCATAAAAGGATAACATCATGAATTATAATATGGCGAAGACAGTCCGTGTTTTCTTATTTTCACAGCACTACGTACCTACGTCCAATCCAAATCCAATCCCAATCTCTTTGATTGTACCTACAATCAAAGAGATTGGATTTGGATTGGATTGATTGGTATTTTAGCACAGACAAAAAAAAACTAAAAAATGCTTCACCAGTGTGATTTGTTACGATTAACTTAACAGTTAACTGTCCCTTATGTTATCCTTTTATGATTCTGCCAAAGTGGCCTTTTTAGCCCCCAGGTTGCGCGTCAATGTCCCATGCCAGCCTGTATATTATGTAGGTAGGTAGGTGAAGCTGTGCAATAATGTTTATGACGACGATTATCGTCAAATAGCAACGAATTTTACTTCTTTTTTATATCTTTGTACACTGATGGGTACAGGGCGGGCTTAGTAGCATGAGGCATTGTTAACGAGTAATGTACCTATAATATATGTAGGTTTTTTTTGTAATATGTTTTGTGCCTGCAAAAAATCTAAATAAAAATCAAAAGTTATTTATTCAAACTGAGCTGAGAATCGGCACTTTTTGAACGACAAAATTACATGAGACAGTCTGTAACGGTATATACAACGCCACAAGCGAACAACGCGTGATACTGGCGTCACGCAAAATTCTGCATCTCACAAGCAGAGTTTACCGCGCAACTAGCATAAATACAACGGCCAGACATGAATCATCGGGCAGTTGCCCGCCAGACACAACACCCGTCTGGTTGGAGGATCCTCCCTTTTCTATAGAGTATGAGTGAACTTTACGCCCTGTTCCTCGTACCTTTATAGCCCCCACCCTTCACCACTTCCTAATGCTTTAGATGGGAAGAAGACAAACTACCCAGCAGCACAGCTGTATGTTCAGTTAGAAGAACTTGAATCACATCATCGTCATCATCATCTGCCTAGCCTTTTCCCAACTATTTTGGGGTAGGCTTCCAGTCTAACCGGATGCAGCCAGTATTTTACATGGAGCGACTGCCTATCTGACCTCCACAACCCAGTTACTCGGTAATACGATACCCCTTGGTAAGACTGGTTGTCAGATTTTCGGGCTTCTGACGACCCGTAACGACTGTCGAAGATCCAGAAACGACAGCCGGGACCAACGGCTTAACGTGCTTTCCGAGGCACGGAGGGGTCTTGGTATGTAAATATGGTCAAGAACTTGATTCACAATAGTAAGTAAATTACGAAACATAAAACATTAAATTATTTTGCAGCTCGTGCGTATGAGCACGTCATCATCTGCCTAGCCTTTTCTCAACTATGTTGGGGTCGGCTTCCAGTCCAACCGGATGCAACTGAATACCAGTATTTTACATGGAGCGACTGCCTATCCGACACGTATGAGCACGTATTAAGTAAAAATTTGTAACAAGTACCTCTTAGCCACATACAGTGTTAAAAATGGAGAAAAAATCGAATTAGGTACTTTAGAAAAAACTAGAATACAAACATTCTTAAGCCACAGACACATTACTGTGTCATGTTGTGTCGTGACTCGGGATACACCAATCAAATGAGTCTGTTCAGGACTACGTCAAATTATAACGAGTATTGATTGGCTAACACTGCGTCAGAAAGCGTCACGACACGACATAACACAGTAGTATGAATTGCTCCTAAGGAAAGGAGGTACGAAGCAGTAAACTATAAAAATGCTTTTGCTTGAGACTTCATATATGTTCAATGGTTTGTTTCTTTTTGACTCCATCTGGTCTACCTATATAATAGTTGAACTGAAATAGCAAGTTTTAAAAATAAACCCAGCTTAATACATTATCCCTTACTTTGAGTAAGGTTTGGTTAAGTAGTAGAACTTTGATTAAATATGTGCCACTTCATAATCTTCTTGCATTTCATCTAGGTATATCTAGTACCTTCAAATAAATAAAATTGAAGTGTCTGTTTGTAATATCAAAACAACAGCTTTTTACTAAATATGAAAGTATATACGGTACTTATAACAATTTATTTTTTATTTTTTTCGTTTGTTTATTTCGGTTGATCTCCGAAACAGCGAAACCCATTTTGACAGGACTTTCATTTTCAGATAGCTGATAGTATAAGGAGTAAAATCGGCTACCTAATTTTGGTCCCGGGATAATTCCGACAACCACTCGGGCGATTCCGCGGGCAGAAGCTAGTTTTACAAATAAAACAGACGTTAATTCTACGATGAATTTCAAGTTAAATAAATAAGCTTAACTTTAAATGAACTCGACGTCCATATTCAACAATTTTGTTACGGATTCAGCGAATTAACAAATCTATCCACAAACCCTCTAAACTTGAGACATCACTGTCTCTAGAATAATAAATTGCTCGAGTTGTAGCCCGCCCGAAACGGATGAAGCCCTCCTGAGGGCAATTCGGGGAAATAGATACCTACCTACCTACTATTATAAAGAACTTTTCACACAATACAAAGCTTTCTTGTGTCACTTTCTACTACAAAAAAGTCACGAAGAATATTAAATGGTTATCCTTATTGCAAAAGGGAGACATAATTCATTCTGAGAAAATTATTACGCCATGAATAGAAATCCGTCGGGTTTCTGTGATGTCAGAAATGTGAAATGAAATAATTAACTTCTAGTTTAATTTAGGGTTCTGTGATCCTAACCAATATCTATACATATAATAAAACAGTAACGAAAGAAAAACTGTACATTGTGAATTTTCGAGAAAAAATAAGTGGTTTTTGTTAGAAAAACGTAACTGATGACAAAAAGTGAATTTTTAGAATTTTTGTCTGTTTGTCTGTTTGTCTGTGTGTATGGTACAGCTTCACGCCAAAACTACTGGATAGATTGAATTGAAATTCAGCAAAAATGTTCTTAGTAAACCAAGGAAGGCTTTAGGCTACATATTATCACGCCGTATGTTATGGGAGGTAAGCAATATTGATTTTAAAATGTGTTTGTTCGTAATTGAATGCACAAAATAATTGAATGCACAAAATGACATGTTTATTTATTTATTTAGTTAAAAATAAAACTTTAACTCTGGGAACATAATAATCGCGCTATTTTTATAAAGGAGCGGGGCAGTAATATTATAAATTGCAAGGGAACAGCTATTTCAACAATATGTCAACGGGGAATTTAGCGGTAAGGTCAGGCGACCGTTTACCGTACTAAATGGTGCGAGTTCAAATCCCATAACATTGTTTTAAAAAATCGTAAAATTCTTTTTTTTTTTAGATTTTGCATTTTTTATGTGTATTAGGAACGATACTGTTATAAAATCTGAGAACTTCACATGTTATATCTAATTGTATGGAGAGTTTCACACCAATATTACTAAACAGATTGATTGGCGGTACAACAAGCTACACTATCATGAAGTCAAGTCAAACTTTTGGTTCTAAGCTATATCTTACCAAGCACATTTGTTGTAGGTAATTCATTTAAGTATGTAATTCTTAGTTTTGATCCTTGCTGCTGTTACCATATTTTTTTGTAATGCAAAACTAATGTAGTTGTCTGTTAAATTAACGACAATTTAGTTTTATTCATAATTTAATTAATTTGGTTAAATAATTTATGTAGTTTCCGTTTTCTAACTAGATGGATGGCGTTGGCGTCGAGTTAGATCGCGCTATGGTTTTGTTCCCAAAAAGTGATGTTATAGGTGGCGATGTGCCGCTCTCATGCTATAAAAACGGGGGTTACCTTTGTTGTCTGTGTTGGTTGATGTGTTTAATTTTCCTGTTGGCCTTCACAGATTACTTTTTGATAGACTGAAATTGGCCTTTTGCAGACTCTGTGAAGGGGACAACTTTGCTAGATCACTCACCTATGATGAAGTGCCGTCGTACTACACGAACGACAAGCAAAGAGGTGTATTTAATCGATGTCGATGCGGACACGCCATGGACGGGTTTCCGGGAATTTTTAAGGATACCGCATTGGGACGGGTTTACACTGTGCACCCAAATACTGACGAGTGCTATTATTTGCGAATGTTACTGCACACAGTGCACAGCCCAACATCATTTGCGTTTCTAAGGACAGTCGATGACATTGAGTATCCCACATACCGCCCTGCTTGCGTAGTATGCCACCTTCTCGACGGTGATCAGCACTGGGACAACGCACTTGAGGAGGCCAGCATTAGTGACAATCTCAGTCGTTTGCGACATCTGTTTGTCGTCATGTTGGTGTTCTGCGGTATTGCAAATCCGCTTTTGTTGTGGGAGAAATATCGGCATCTTCTGTCCGAAGACTTCCTAAGAGGTCTGAGACGCACTACTGAAGATAATACTGAGGCAACTGATGAGCGCGTTCTAAACAGTTGCCTTAGTTCACTTCAAGATATGGTCATTTCGATCTGCGGCAGTTCTCTGGTGGATTATGGGCTACCGACTCCACAACATCTGGATGTACAAGAGCTTGGAAACAGAGAGTACAACTCTGAAATAAATTATGATCCAAGAGCTATGAGTACCGTCGTCAATGACCATGTCTCTAAGTTTACCTCAGAGCAAAAGCAAATTTTCGACACCATCCTTGACTCGGCTCGGCCAAGGTAAATGTTTTTCTTGGATGCTCCTGGTGGAACAGGGAGAATATTTGTCACCGCTGGCATTCTCGCAGAGGTCAGGAGGCAAGACAAGATTGCCATTGCAGTAGCATCGTCAGGAATCGCCGCAACACTGCTTCCTCGTGGCAAAACAGCGCACGCAATGTTTATGATTCCCATAGATTTAGAGAGTAATGAAACACCTGTTTGTGGAGTGTCACGCAACAGTGACAAAGGGCGCGTGCTTAAAGATTGCTGTTTAATCGTGTGGGATGAATGCATTATCGCAAACAGAAAAGCAGTAGAGGCGGTAAACAGGACTTTGCAGGACATCCGCAGGAACCAGCAAATGATGGGTGGCGTTACAGTTCTGTTTAGCGGCGATTTCCGACAAACGCTGCCTGTGGTGACGCGAGGAACTAGGGCTGATGAGGTGAATGCTTTGTTGAAATACTCTTTCTTATTCATAGGTTGCGCTTAGCGATGAATATGAGAGCACATCTTGGCGGGAATGTACACGCCCAAGAATTTTCTGATGTTCTCTTAAAATTGAGTGAGGGAACGCTACCAGTAGACGGTGGCCAGGTGTTTCTACCTGAGATACTTGGGAGAGTGGTACCTTAGAAGATTTGATTCGCCTGGTGTACGGGGACATCAATAGGATACTGCACCAACATAATTCTTGGGTGTGTGAACGAGCCATTTTAACACCCAGAAACGACCAAGCTTCAGCGATCAATGAATGCATTCTCGCGGAAATTGAGGGAAATTGCACTTCAATAAACACTGTTGTCGACCAAGATGACGCCACACATTACCCCGTAGAATTTCTCAATTCCCTCAGTGCAAGTGGACTACCAGCGCACACCATTAAGTTAAAGGTCGGTGTCCCAATTATGCTTCTTCGGAAACTCACTCCGCCGAAACTGTGCAATGGGACCCGGCTCAAAGTCGTCTCGCTGCAGAGAAATATCATTGAAGCGGAAATTCTAACGGGTTGTGGTGTCTCGCTGATACTACAACCCGTCCCGTCCCCGGGCTCTTAGAATTCGACATCAGACGTTTCAGATCTTCAATTTTGACGACCCCGTTGTCGCTGGCATAAGCAACAGGATCCGCGTACGAAGTCGCGGGTAGAAGCTAGTTATAAATACGAAAGTAAGTTTGTTTGTTACCTTTACACGCCTAAACCATTGAACCGAGCATCCTGAAATTTTGCATATACGTTGTCAGGTGTACAGAAACAACATTAACGTCATTATGATAATAGATGGCGCCACGTGTCTTTCGAATCATTTGATTGTCAAATTCTAAATTAACGCGAGCGGAGCCGCGGGAAAAGTTAGTATTTACATAAAACTGGAAGTTATAATCAATCTGCTTAGTCCCACTATATTGGGGTCGGCTTCCAGTCTAACTGGATGCAACCAAATACCAGCATTGTACATAGAGCGACTGCCTATCTGACCTCCATAACCCAGTTACTGGGTAATATGATACACCTTGGTAAAACTTGTTGGCAGATTTTCAAGCTTCTGACTACCTGTAACGACTGTCAAAGATCCACGAATGACAGCGGGGACCAACAGCTTAACGTGCTTTCCGAAGCAGGGTAGAGTTTCGATATTTAAAGATGGCCACCCAACCACGGACCAACGCGGCAAGCATAGCTTAACCTGATCGATCGACCCTTGCGACTATTATTACTTAGCCATTTTGGACTACTTAAACATTAATTAAGAGAGTTCATGGCTACAAATACCGACAAGATACTATTTATGTAATAACGCTACTGGAAAACAATTATTAATGCTTTGTTTCGTCAGATTTCTAATACAAATGGTGAGGCCATGAAAATTGCTGCAATCCCCGCTACCAAATGATACTAGTTTATTTTATGAAAGTATGCAAACTCCTTAGCCGTATCCATAAGTTACAATACACTTGAGTCTTCACACCCCAAACCGCGAGACTTGCTCTGGCCATAGCACAACACTTTGGATTTCTCTCAGTTCCCTATTATTTTTCCGTGACAAAAAAACTCATGGGAATCCTATATTTTCACTAGATCATTCTTTGTTTTATTGTAGGCAGAAGATATTGGCTATCTTCCAAAGTGAACAATGTTTAGACCGCCTATAGATTTGACGAAAAAAACTGCCTTGAATTGTGATGAAAACAGGACCATAGCCAATACAAATAGAAGTATTTGTTTATTTCCTAGTCGAGTCAATAATGTGGCTTTTTAGAAAATATTTTCGTTTCCATATTCACGTGTTGTGGTATTTATTTTACTTTTGCGAAGGACGATCGGAAATCATTGTTAGAAATCTATTACTTCTATTTTCCAATAGGTAGGTACCTATTAGATTCCTACGCAAAAAATACGATAAAGAATTTAATGGAAATGTTATATATAGTTTGTTCCTCGAAAAGAATAGGTAATATTGCTTATCACAATGCTTACAAGTACCTTTATGTTCGTAGGTACGATTATTAAGATGGATCGAAGTTATCATTTTTGATTTATTTTGTTCTTTCTTTTTGTTATAATGAAAGGTATGATATGATATAAATCGTAATATGTACATAATCATATTTATAATTACCATAAAATCGTATCATAATATCGTAAGAAATAAACGTCCCATAATCGTAGCAATATAGATCGAAGGAGCCGAGATTCGTTTCTATTTATAAAACAATAATGAATAAATGCTCTTGTATTGGTTTTCAGTTCATAATTTAATATTCACATTAATAATCATGAATACCACAATCTTGCTACAGGTGCCTACCTAACATCATCTGCCTAGCCTTTTCCCAGATATGTTGGGGTCGGCTTCCAGTCTAACCGGATGCTGCTGAATGCCAGTATTTTACATGGAGCGACTGCCTATCTGACCTCCACAACCCAGTTACTGGGTAATATGATACCCCTTGGTAAGACTTGTTGTCAGACTTTCGGGCTTCTGACGACCCGTAACGACTGTCAAAGATCCACGAATGACAGCCGGGACCAACGGCTTAACGTGCTTTCCGAGGCACGAAGGGGTCACGGTATGTAAAAATGGTCACCCATCCACAGACCAACCGCGGCAAGCGTAGCTTAGCCTGATCGATCGACCTATCCGGCTATTACTATTTACCCACGGGCTACAGGTACTTAACATATACTTAAAATTATAAACGCGCAAGTAACTGTGTCTTTTTTTTCTTGTCTTAACGGCTGATTAGGTTATAGGATACTGTTTATCCCGGTAGTAAGATCCGCTAGGATAGTTTCCGACATCCATGCAAGCGAAGCTGCGAACAAAAGCTCAAAAAGAAAGAAAAAAGTAAAATACAGAAGCTGTATCAGCAGCAGTAGTGCACTACTATAGCTATACTAGCTAAAACACTCCTTTTTTTGGCTATGGTAGGGTTATGAGAAACTTTAACGTGTATAATATAAAGTTATATACTAAAATAACGACTTACGAGTTGTTGGTCGTATGTTCGAATCCAGACAGGCGCTTGACTTTGTGTAAATTATTTCATCACCACTGCTCTCAATACGGTGAAGGAAAACATCGTGAGGAAACCGGCATGTCCTAGAACCAAAAATTCGAAGACATGTGACAACTATATCCGCACTGGGCCCGCGTGGCCCACTCCCTTTCATTGAGAGAAAGCATGTGTCCCAGAAGTGGGAACATTAGGCTTTATTAAAATATTTTATAGGAGAAAACCCACAATTCCATGGACTAAAAAGCAAATCTTTTAAAAGAAAAGTAATTATTTCCAGTGACAAGCTCTCGTCTCTTTGGCTAGATTCCTTGCCAATAAAGGTTAAAGAACTAATTATGTTGGGGAACACATAAAAGTGACTTTTATGCCTCTTACTTTGACGTTATTTTCTCTTTGGAGCTCCTAGGACTCGCATACAAGACTTATTGGTTTTTTTTATAAAGCTTTGATATACCTACTTATCTAAGAAATAGTTGAAGACGCAAAAGAATTCGATATTTTTTTTAGCTTAAATTTTTGGTCGGTTGATGGCAATATGCTTGCTCCCTATTACATGGGATTTAAACATAACTGGCGACATGTAGGTGTACTAAAGGAACTCCCCTGCCTGACCACTTGGGGAATACAGGCGTCGCTTGTTTTCTAGTCTAAATTTATATTCTAAAGTAACACAAAACATGTTTAACATGTTCTCCGTGGTAGCTACGTGCTAGTTGTACAGTAGGGCTGCAAAAGTGCATGGATAGTTCAGAAATATAATCGTGTGAAGCGAGAAATGCCGCCATCTAGCGTAAAATCAGTTAACGACTAACAAAATTTCATTATACTGTTACTAGATGGCGTTGCTTTGCTTTTTATGACAAAATATTTTTGTAGTTTCTTTTTGTCTCTTCAAACATTCAACAATTTATAATTAATATTTACTTAAAAAAAATGGTCCTAACTATTAACCTATAGTAGGTTAATAGTTAGCAAAAATTTTTTTTTAAATTGAATATCAATTTATTAGTAGTAAGTAAGAAATAACCAAACAAACGATGAGGGCGCCACTGCGCATAATTAATAATTCCTATCGGTTTCTTTTATTATTTTATTATTTTTTCATATGCTAGCAAATGTAATGTTATGATAAATATATTAGCTGTGTAACTCCTTTCTCAATACGTTTCTTCCCAACTGCTTACTTACGTTTCGTAAATTAGTCACAGTTGTGAAGAAACCAACGCCATCTACTTTATTTTAGAAAACTTGAACTCAAACGTTCACAGGAAAATAGCCATTAGGGTATCCATGCACTTTTGCAGGTGACCGTACATGATACGTTCCAAGTGCATAGAGAATTAGATCATCGACACTTAAAATAGGAAAGTCATCTCTGGATGAATTTTCAGGAACTTCAGCATTCAGATTCAATATCAGCCCTTCTTCTATTCAGGTTATTCGCAATGACATACTCGCCTAGTTGATTCCGAGGACTATCGTGATGTATACGATTTATTATTTCCTGTCTAATTATTAATAAGATTATTCACCAACCGTTTCATAATAAATCGAGGTGGTGTATTTCTATCAGGATATCTTTCCCAGCCTATGCTCAGTTAGTGGTACCCCCTTTGGCACACACGTAGTCCGTAACCTGGATTAACACATAGGTAGTTTTAATCCTGGTTATATTTCAACATCCATGCGCTTGAAGCCGCGGGTAGAAGCTAGTTATTCCTAAAAACGCAGTACCAGAAACAAACAAAAACACATCGTGCCATAATATGACCTCCTAAATTAAACTAAGTACTAAGAAAATTGCGGTTACGAGCCCGTTTATTATTCACATAACAGGTAAACAAGTAGGTAATTAAAAGGTTTAAACTATAGCCATTCCTACACTAATGCCCTCTTAAATCTGACACGTTATTGCAGTCTCCGGGAGCATTCGTGTGTGCTGTAATTTGGTACAGTCAGCTTAAAAAGTTGTATGTAAGATGAATTCAATTATAGGGGAAGCGCCACGGTAGACAGGAAAATTCAAATTATCTTATATTTTTTCCAATTTGCAGATCAGTCTCAGGTTGTATATTGAAAAATGTGATTCGCAACTGTAACAAGTATGTATAAAGAAAGAAATAAAACACGTTTATTTGCGGTAAACATGACGCGAGAAAGACAACAGCAAAAAAATATAAGTGAAGTTTGGGGAAAAGATGCGTCACGAGTTAGTTTTCAGCGACAGCCGACGTTGACGTAATGACGTCAACCGGTGCATCATACGATAAGACAAAAAAAACAACAATCAAAATAAATATACAATACATAATTCTAAATGTTACAGAATTTCATACACATATACAATTTTTGTTTATATGTATGTATGTATGTATGTATCTATGTATTAGTATGTAGTCTTGTATTTTATAATCATTTGACATTTCATATGTTGCACCTACCATGTTTTGTCTCTGCATCACCCTAAGGTTGACTGGTAGAAAATGCCTCAGGCATTAAGTCCGCCTTTGTACAGTATTTCTTTTACTTGTGCATAAAGTTTTAATAAATAAATAAATAAATTTCAATCATTAAAATCATGAATACAACCTTCTAAGTTCATAAAACTCTATTGAATGACTTTATCAATAAATAGAGTTATACAGGGTTACTTTTCAAAGACCATCCAAATTTTTAGATGGTGTTCTACCCATGAATATAAACAACTTTCACTATGGGACCAACTCTGAAATCACGAAAAAAAAATCTGCTGTTTCATACAAAACTTCAATACCTTTTTGACCAAAATGTATGAAACAGCTGATTCTTTTTTTGTGATTTCAGAGTTGGTCCCATAGTGAAAGTTGTAGTAACCCTGTATGAACTGACGCTTATTCCTCAATTGTCGACAATACTAATTCAATACTATTGTATGATTGTGTACCTACAAAACTATTACACATTGGGTATTTCATTGTAGCTACACTGACGGAGGCAATAACGGAAAATAGTGGCCACTATTATCCGTTTTAGTGATTATAATGTAAAACTACCGTTTATAATAATATTAACATATAATCAAGATTATATGTTAATATTATTATAAACGGTAGTTTTACAGTTTGGTTATTTCTTTTATTTTAGAATGAAAATGCAGAAAATAAGCACGTTAAGTTGTAAGTAAGTATTTCATTGTAGCTACACTGACGGAGGCAATAACGGAAAATAGTGGCCACTATTATCCGTTTTAGTGATTATAATGTAAAACTACCGTTTATAATAATATTAACATATAATCAAGATTATATGTAAAACTACCGTTTATAATAATATTAACATATAATCTTGATTATATGTTAATATTATTATAATCACTAAAACGGATAATAGTGGCCACTATTTTCCGTTATTGCCTCCGTCAGTGTAGCGACAATGAAACACTTACTTACAACTTAACGTGCTTATTTTCTGCATTTTCATTCTAAAATAAAAGAAATAACCAAACAAACGATGAGGGCGCCACTGCGCGGTTGGCGTAGCCTTAAAGTAGAGAAACACCCATCCTATTAGAACATTCTATTAGGGATGCAACGATACGGCTATTACGATACCAATACAAATGACGAATACATCGTAATGGCCAAATACGATAACGAATTACGATACGAATGCATTACGATATTTGTTTAATACCATTTTGATGAATTTATTGGAAGCTTTGTTGTATGTTATTATTGTAAGACTAAGTAAAGTAAAAGTATAAAAAAAGTTATGCATTTTTAATCAATATATTTATTAATTACTTATATCAATTTTCAATTTTTCATCATGAACTTATATTTTAAATTGTTACTATTTGTTACATTTACTGACTATTATTTAATTTTAATTGTAGTCGTAATTTATTACTGGCAAATTCTTATTCAGAAAACACAACATTTTTAAGTTTATTCCTTAAGTTGTTTACCCCTTAAGTCGGTTTCTCTCATCACTGTGTATCAGTACAATTTTTGAAATAAATGTACCTATCGTAAAAATAACGTATCGTAATATTTACGATAACGAATGATCGTAAAGGTTTACGATAATCGCTGATATACGATTATCGTATCGGTATCGTTGCATCCCTACATTCTATGCTTCGCCTTCTAATCTCTCACATCGCTATAAACTGTAAAAATATGACGAATGTTATAGTCATATTTTTACAGTTTATAGTCGTGATAACTTATATTTGAGGGTTGACTTCCCAGATTGCGCACGACGTAGCTTATTTTATAATCACCACGCGCGGCGGCTATTTTGATGCAATTCTAATATAATGCACCGGTTTTGCAATATCTAATTAATAAAAAAATGCATAGATTAAAAAACAGCAATATATATATTTTTTTTTATTTTATGTTTTCTCTAACAAAACAGGAAAGGGAAAAAATGGTTTATTCTGCACAAACAAGACTACCAAATAGTCGAAAAGCCTCGTATTAAAAAAATAAAAGCACCATTAGGCAACGTTGTTAAAATGGAATTAAAAGTCTGTTTTTGACACGAAAAAAAACTATCCCACATAAACAATACATGTTTATACTCACAAATTTAGTACATTCTGCTAAATCTGTTTACACTGTCAAAAGCACAGAGCACAGAATCTATTATATTTCTATAGGCCGACTTTTTCGTTGGTGACAGTCAATAATGTTAATAAAATGTATGGTGCCTAAAAAGTGTTGAAAGCACAATCTTTGTCACGGACCGCCTTCAAAGCCATCAATTTCCATACGATAGTTGTGTTGGAGTGCGAATAAACACTGACATGCTTGGTTTGTATGGAAAGTGGTGACAATGCCACGTCTATGAGTAGTCACCTAGGAGCCTCCGTGCTCTGTGGTCAAGACGAATTATTCCGGTCTGTTCCCCTGTAAAAACCCGCCTCCTGGATCCCCTGCTAGTTATTCTTCTGTTTTAATTTCTGTCTTATCCAATATAAACTTTCTCATTCCGGTCTGATCCCCTTTTTCTTTTGTTTTTATTCCAGATGGATTCCACGTACCAGGAAATATTGGGATTATTGCGAATACCGTGGCACTAATCGCATTTAATTCAACTCAACATTTCTCAGAAATTCTGTTAGAATGAATTCTCACAAATAAGTAAAACACAATTTATCTATATTATTAACTAGCTTCTGCCCGCGACTTCGTAAGCGGATCCTGTTGCTTATGCCAGCGACAACGGGGTCGTCAAAATCGAAGATCTGAAACGTCTGATGTTGAATTCTAAGAGCCCGGGGACGAGACAGGTTGTAGTGTCAGCGAGACACCACAACCCGTTAGAATTTCCGCCTCAATGATATTTCTCTGCAGCGAGACGACTTTGAGCCGGGTCCCATTGCACAGTTTCGGCGGAGTGAGTTTCCGAAGAAGCATAATTGGGACACCGACCTTTAACTTAATAGTGTGCGCTGGTAGTCCACTTGCACTGAGGGAATTGAGAAATTCTACGGGATAATGTGTGGCGTCATCTTGGTCGACAACAGTGTTTATTGAAGTGCAATTTCCCTCAATTTCCGAGAGAATGCATTCATTGATCGCTGAAGCTTGGTCGTTTCTGGGTGTTAAAATGACTCGTTCACACACCCAAGAATTATGTTGGTGCGGTATCCTATTGATGTCCCCGTACACCAGGCGAATCAAATCTTCTAAGGTAGATACCACTCTCCCAAGTATCTCAGGTAGAACCACCTGGCCACCGTCTACTGGTAGCGTTCCCTCACTCAATTTTAAGAGAACATCAGAAAATTCTTGGGCGTGTACATTCCCGCAAAGATGTACTCTCATATTCATCGTTAAGCGCAACCTATGAATATGTGGCCATAAGAAAGAGTATTTCAACAAAGCATTCACCTCATCAGCCCTAGTTCCTCGCGTCACCACAGGCAGCGTTTGTCGGAAATCGCCGCTAAACAGAACTGTAATGCCACCCATTTGCTGGTTCCTGCGGATGTCCTGCAAAGTCCTATTTACCGCCTCTACTGCTTTTCTGTTTGCCATAATGCATTCATCCCACACGATTAAACAGCAATCTTTAAGCACGCGCCCTTTGTCACTGTTGCGTGACACTCCACAAACAGGTGTATCATTACTCTCTAAATCTATGGGAATCTTAAACATTGCGTGCGCTGTTTTGCTACCAGGAAGCAGTGTTGCGGCGATTCCTGACGATGCTACTGCAATGGCAATCTTGTCTTGCCTCCTGACCTCTGCGAGAATGCCAGCGGTGACAAATATTCTCCCTGTTCCACCAGGAGCATCCAAGAAAAACATTTACCTTGGCCGAGCCGAGTCAAGGATGGTGTCGAAAATTTGCTTTTGCTCTGAGGTAAACTTAGAGACATGGTCATTGACGACGGTACTCATAGCTCTTGGATCATAATTTATTTCAGAGTTGTACTCTCTGTTTCCAAGCTCTTGTACATCCAGATGTTGTGGAGTCGGTAGCCCATAATCCACCAGAGAACTGCCGCAGATCGAAATGACCATATCTTGAAGTGAACTAAGGCAACTGTTTAGAACGCGCTCATCAGTTGCCTTAGTATTATCTTCAGTAGTGCGTCTCAGACCTCTTAGGAAATCTTCGGACAGAAGATGCCGATATTTCTCCCACAACAAAAGCGGATTTGCAATACCGCAGAACACCAACATGATGACAAACAGATGTCCCAAACGTCTGAGATTGTCTTTAATGCTGGCCTCCTCAAGTGCGTTGTCCCAGTGCTGGTCACCGTCGAGAAGGTGGCGTACTACGCAAGCAGCGTGGTATGTGGGATACTCAATGTCATCGACTGTCCTTAGAAACGCAAATGATGTTGGGCTGTGCACTGTGTGCAGTAACATTCGCAAATAATTGCATTCGCCATTATTTCGGTGTACAGTGTAAACCCGTCCCAGTGCGGTATCCTTAAAAATTCCCGGAAACCCGTCCACGGCGTGTCCGCATCGACGTCGATTAAATACACCTCTTTGCTTGTCGTACGTGTAGTATGACGGCACCTCATCATAGGTGAGTGATCTAGCAAAGTTGTCCCCTTCACAGAGTCTGGAAAAGGCCAATTTCAGTCTATCAAAAAGTACTCTGTGAAGGCCAACATGAAAATTAAACACATCAACCAACACAGACAACAAAGGTAACCCCCGTTTTTATAGCATGAGAGCGGCACATCGGCACCTATAACATCACTTTTTGGGAACAAAACCATAGCGCGATCTAACTCGACGCCAACGCCATCCATCTAGTTAGAAAACGGAAACTACATAAATTATTTACCCAAATTAATTAAATTATGAATAAAACTAAATTGTCGTTAATTTAACAGACAACTACATTAGTTTTGCATTACAAAAAAATATGGTAACAGCAGCAAGGATCAAAACTAAGAATTAAATACTTAAATGAATTACGTAGGTACAACAAATGTGCTTGGTAAGATATAGCTTAGAACCAAAAGTTTGACTTGACTTCATGATAGTGTAGCTTGTTGTACCGCCAATCAATCTGTTTAGTAATATTGTTGTGAAACTCTCCATACAATTAGATATAACATGTGAAGTTTTCAGATTTCATAACAGTATCGTTCCTAATACACATAAAAAATGCAAAATCTAAAAAAAAAGAATTTTACGATTTCTTAAAACAATATTATGGGATTTGAACTCGCACCATTTAGTACGGTAAACGGTCGCCTGACCTTACCGCTAAATTCCCCGTTGACATATTGTTGAAATAGCTGTTCCCTTGCAATTTATAATATTACTGCCCCGCTCCTTTATAAAAATAGCGTGATTATTATGTTCCCAGAGTTAAAGTTTTATTTTTAACTAAATAAATAAATAAACATGTCATTTTGTGCATTCAATTATTTTGTGCATTCAATTACGAACAAACACATTTTAAAATCAATATTGCTTACCTCCCATAACATACGGCGTGATAATATGTAGCCTAAAGCCTTCTTTGGTTTACTAAGAACATTTTTGCTGAATTTCAATTCAATCTATCCAGTAGTTTTGGCGTGAAGCTGTACCATACACACAGACAAACAGACAAACAGACAAAAATTCTAAAAATTCACTTTTTGTCATCAGTTACGTTTTTCTAACAAAAGCCACTTATTTTTTCACGAAAATTCACAATGTACAGTTTTTCTTTCGTTACTGTTTTATTATATGTATAGATTAATACAGCTTACTAGAATACCGGCTGATAGCTTATTATTCTGGATTGGAAGCCAAGAAATTTATGATTAAACTGAGACATGTCGTTGGTATAGATAATCGAATGATATTGTAATATTATGGGAATTCTGCTTTAACGTTTTATAAAAATTACTTATTATTTAATATTTAAGGCACACAAATCTACAGAGGCGGATAATTCATCGTGATTGACACAGAACAAGTTGTAGGAACATATGTAAGCTTTATTAAGCTTATCCGCTTGTAATAACTTTACAGTTGAAACGTTACAGATTCATTTGTAACGTTATTCTTCATACTTTTTCGTCATCTTATAAGTCATCAAGCTGGCAACGTTGAGTATTGAAATTAATATCGTTATTATATCGTTATACTAATATATTGATAATATTGTTAGCTTTAGTTGCGGTGTCGCTAAAGGGAATATCTATTCTTTGGGCAGAGAGTAGTCCCTTGTCAGGCCGCCGCCTACGCCAGTGTGCCAGCAGTGCGGACGTTATAAGCTGATTATGGGAAGTCCAGATAATTATACTTCACACACTGCGTTTTACTCTGTAGGTTAAGTGACGTCATAAGTCTTATGCTAGGAAATAGCCCACATGTCACCTCAGTTCCTTCACCCCTCATAAACTTAATCAAGTCTTATAATGTACTCCAAAGAACACATTCGTGAGACAACAAAAACAATTTCATCAGTACATAAACACGTTCACTGGTTTACTTAATAGCTGAAGTTTTTGTGTTGTAAGAACTTTCGTTAAGGGTTGTGCCACACGAATGTAAAATCTCTCCAACTCGTCACTTGGTTTATATCGCTTTTGTAAATTGTACATTGTGCGGTGTGCATTTGTTTTTATTGTTATTAACACTGGGTACATCTAGTAATGCTTTGTTATAACTTGAAGTGAAATATTTGGGTTTTCTTAAATTAATTCAACCTAGATGCTGCCAGCCTTTTGGGTAGGTACTTTTGCTGTTGACAGCGATGTGGACGATTTTTTTTATATGATACTCTCCCCTCCTTTTTAGGGTTCCGTAGCCAAATGGCAAAAACGGAACCCTTATAGATTCGTCATGTCTGTCTGTCTGTCTGTCTGTCCGTCCGTATGTCACAGCCACTTTTCTCCGAAACTATAAGAACTATACTGTTGAAACTTAGTAAGTAGATGTATTCTGTGAACCGCATTAAGATTTTCACACAAAAATAGAAAAATAACAATAAATTTTAGGGTTCCCCATACTTAGAACCGAAACTCAAATTTTTTTTTTCATCAAATCCACGCGTGTTGGATATCTATGGGTAGGTCTTCAAAAATGATATTGAGGTTTCTAATATCATTTTTTTCTAAACTGAATAGTTTGCGCGAGAGACACTTCCAAAGTGGTAAAATGTGTCCCCCCCCCCCTGTAACTTCTAAAATAAGAATATGATAAAACTAAAAAAAATATATGATGTACATTATTATGTAAACTACCACCGAAAATTGGTTTGAACGAGATCTAGTAAGTAGTTTTTTTTTTAATACGTCATAAATCGTAAACCGCAATTTACCATTCATTCAATCAACTCAAAAATAAAAAAAAATAAAAAATTTCATAAACATAAACCTTATGCATAAGCCCGGATGTTACGGAACCCTCGGTGCGCGAGTCCGACTTGCTCTTGCTCGGTTTTTATAACCTAGATAAAAGATTTGGTTTCCTGAAAAAATATGGGCCGTTCTGTAAATATTTCACATCAAATTAAGGTTCAGGTTCATAATAATAATTCAAAATTAATTCAGGTTTTTAAGTGCACGTTTGATTGAATTAAAATCCCGGTGCAGTTTTTCATATTTTTTTTTTCAAATTGACACCACTTTGATGAAAATTGATGAAAAAATCCTTTAGCAAACCGGTAGTTGAGTGACATGCAATTTTATGCGAATGTCTATTACGAGCTAGTATGATAACTAAATGAAACTTCTTTGCCAGTTGCGTTGAATCACGATGAACCAATATTTTTTTTTTATAATAGTGGGAACTTTCTGATAAAAATTTTGAACATATATCATACATTTTTTTTTAATTTGTGTCACATAAAGTCGAAACTGAAAATTTAAAAATACTCTACACTATCCCTATAAAAAAATTATTAAATATTTCTCAGAGAATAAACCACCTCCTATCTCAGACATAAAATTACTGAAATTGCAAACAGGGTATTGGATGATCCAAAGAAAGCTTCCTTGTTTTCACTATTACCATTCTGAAGTCGAAGCTATTGTTGGACAACTAATGAAAATTAAAGTCACAGCAAGCGGTTTTAAGTGAATGCAATCTCTTCTAGGGAAATGGCGAGCAAGGATGATCTTGAGCTCGGAAAGGAAAGTCAAATTGGAAACACAGTTGGTTCTCGAAAGATTTCACCTAGTACTTAGTGGTGTTCGTGTCTTTCTTTATCTTGGATTGGATTACTGACATCTGTGAAGGAAAAATATCGTGAGGAAACTTGGACTTATCTATATACAACGTGTCGCTACAATGGCGACATTAATTTAACACAGAGGTAGGGCTAGTGGCCAGTAATCATAAAAATTATAACAACATAAAATAATTCGTAATTTGAAAACTATTGCCTGCGCCGCTCGGCGACATAGATACATCTCTCTCTTTCCTTCAATTCACCTACCTACACTTTGCACGTTATTCGTTTTAATTTCATAGATGCGATGTTATGATCGGTGACCCCGGCAAACGACCCCTGCATTATAGTTATTTTTAAGCACAGGTTGCTGCAAGATGCTATTATAGATAAATAAATAATAACGTTTAGTGAAATCAAAATTCATAAAAAGAAAACGCGAAACGGTATAAGTGAATGTAATTAATGTCGCTATTAAAGCGACACGCTGTATAATAAAATAGTGACAAATTCAAAACTGTACTTTGAATATTAAAAAAAAAAAAATTGTCTACGAGGTGTCGGAATGAGCCCGATGCCGATAATATAGTTTTTAGAATTTTTGTCTGATTGTCTGTATGTTCCGGATTGGCGCAAAAACGGCTGAACGGATTTGGATGAAATTTGATACACAGATAGTTTATAACCTGGATTAACACAAAGGGTAGGTACTTTTAATTCCGGTAGTTCATTACCGTGGGATATTTTTCGACATCCACGCGGGTGAAGCCGGGAGTTAAAGCTAGTAATTAATATAAGTCTGAAATCGACAATCCGCCTTGAAAAGCGTGGAGATGATCATTAATGCGTGCCTTCTCTGTATGAAAAGACGCTTTCGCCCTGCAGAGAGATAATAATACGATGTTTTCCTTCACCGTTTTGAGAGCAATGGTGATGAAATAATTTACAGAAAGTAAAGCACCTGTTTGGGTTCGAACCTACGACCTACAACTCGTAAGTCGCGGTCATTGCCACTGAGCCACAAATACTTTCTCTGCGAGATGATAATTATAATATAAGGTAAATACACATTACAATGTAAAGTCAACAATAGAGATAAGTATGCAGGATCGTCGGATATAGTTGAAGTTTAGCAAAAACCCGTTGGATGTTCTCGAATAAAATTTTATTTTATTAATAGAAAACAAACAGCTCATGTATCAAATTAAATCTCAGTCGACAACATCCATCGGTTTCTTACTAAACTTGAACTATATCCGACGATCCTGCATACTTATATCTTTTGTTGACTGTGCAATGTACATTCAAAACCAAAATATTTCTTGCAAGTTCATTCCAGTTGTTTATTAGGCCAGACAAATGAACAGTATTGTTCAAAACCTTTTGAACATCCGAAATTTACAAACCGCTGAGAAATTAACAGGAACGTAGGCTCGTTTGAATATTATTAGAAATTCAAGACATTCGCAATCCGGTTTGTATTTTCTTTGTTTGAAATCTAATTTCGGCCCGCATGGCGAAGGTTTGCGACAGCTGTTCAATAAAAATTATAATAGTTTAGTATTCAAAGTGTCTGTGCCTTTTTAATAAAGGGCCTACTTTATTAATTTTTTTCGATGTGATCTTGGGCAGAGTTACATTTATTTTTATACTAGCTGCGCCCCGCAGTTTCACCAGCGTAAATGTCGATCCCGTGGGAATATGGGGATAAAAAGTAGCCTATATCTTAATCCAGGGTGTCAGCTACCTCGATACAAAATTTTATCAAATTGGTGCAGCCGTTTGAGCGTTAAGAGCGTTTACGCCGTACGGCATTTCATACAAACTTTCAAGCTCTTGTTTTTCGAAATTAATGAACGGATTTTAATTAAACTTCCTAAGTGTAAGCAGGACACAAAGGATTAAAAAGTTTGTAGAGAACATTTTCGAGATGTCTTATATAATTGAAAGTTTGTATGAAATACCGTTCGGCGTAAACGCTCTGAAGGAGTAACAAACACATACACACACCCCCACACGCTCACAAACTTTCGTCTTTATAATATTAGTGTGATAGTGGAAAATTGAAGTGCAGTCGCTACACTAGAATTGCATTCATCGAGCCGCACCGTGTGGAGGACGTGTTGCGATGGTCTGGTGTGATCCTTTTGTGTGACTTTATTTGAATATAGACTTTAGCGATCCGCCCCCGCATCGCACGGTTTCTATGACACCCCCCCCCCCACACCCACACCACACACATACACTCACAAATAGTGTGATTATTCTCTTGTATCCATCATCATTATCATTGCAGCTGAAAGACGTCCACTGCTGGACATAGGCCTCCTCCAAGTTGGGGGGGGTTTGCCATAATCACCACGCTTGGCAGGCGGTTGGCGATCGCAGTATGGTATGGTGGTGGAATGCATAGAGATCGCTGCTGCCCATTCTCCGGTACGACCCTTAGTCGCCTTTTACGACACCCACGGGAAGTATGGTGTGGTGCTATTCTTTACGTCCGGCACCACACAGGCTCTTGTATCCAATTGTGGTAAATAAATCACAGAAATGTTATAATAATCATCCGTTTCTTGTAAAAAACAAAATAAGATCATCCCACAAAATCACGCATAACATTACCTACCCTCTTCTCCATTATACTGAATTCAGTATTTCCACTTGACAAAAGGCTAAAGCATAGGGGTTAGGTCAGTTCGCCTTTTCATCCCGCCGTTATTTCCGATATCTCAATTCTATTTTCCCTACAGATATTGGCCACTACGTCCTAGGGCTTTGTCGTACTGAACGCGTTTTGCAATAAGACGTGTTTTCGTCGCGTTTTTTGTTTTGAAATAAGATTAGACATTTAAATAAACCTTATTTACAGTCGGTTCAACCGATTTCGAATTCTATTGCGTTGGTGGCATGACATAAGGCAGCTGCAGTAAACAGTTGGCATTGTAACCACTTTTTTGCTTTTAATACCATCCTTATGCCTACGGTATAGAAGTCAAAATTGGTTGAACGGACTGTACAAAAGTTTTTTCTAAATGTCTAATCTTATTTCAAATGGAAAATAGGTACATCCGATCCGAATCCGAGAAATGCCGGTCCGAAGTGACCATAGTCCTATTTGTATGAGGGGTTGCGCACTAGATCCGAACTTAGAACGTTCCCAATTCGGATTGAAGTCGGATCTTTAATTCGGATTCGGATCGGATGTAGTGCGAATCCGCTCTATTTGTATGAGGGGTTGCGCACTAGATCCGAACTCTATCCGTCCGAATTTAGAACATTCCCAATTCGGATTGAAGACGGATCTTTAATTCAGATTCGGATCGGATGTAGTGGAAACCGCTCTAAGTATTCGCACATTAAATATTCTGCAACTTGGTATTCCTAGAGCAGTGGTGGCACAGTGGTAACGACCTCGACTTACGAGTTGCAGGGCGTGGGTTCGGACCCAGGCAGGCCCTTCACTTTGTGTAATTAATTATTTCATCACCACTGCTGTAAAAACGGTGAAGGTAAACATCGTGAGGAAACCGCATGTCCTAGAACCAGAAATTCGAAAACATATGACATCTAGCAACCCGCACTGGGCCCGCGTGGTGGATTACGGCCCATTCTCTGTTACAGAGAGGAGGCCTGTGTTATTAATTATTTAATCACCACTGCTGTAAAACGGTGAAGGAAAACATCGTGAAGAAACCGCATGTCCTAGAACCAAAAATTCGAAGACATATGACTTCTACCAACCCACACTGGGCGTGAATCGTCACAAGTTTCTACTATTTTATACTATTTTTGTTTATTTTTCGTTATGTTCAGACATTTTTTTATAAAGGAAAATACGTTTTTAGTGGCGAAGAGCATTATTTCATTCTATTTTGCTATAAGATGGCGTCTTCCGCGTGGTGGATTGTGTCCTACTCCCTCTCACAGAGAGGAGGCCAGTGTCCCAGCAGTGGGAACGCTATATGCTAATTATGCTATGCATGGTTATGTTTGGTTTTCCTACCACTATATCAACGGGACAGTCGCATAAAATAAACTTTTATCCTCGTATATTGCTCGAAGTAAGTAAAATAGTCTGGTATTCTCCCATACTGTACTTTGTGGTGTGCATACCTTTCATGGTAAAATAACTTATACTAGGCCTTAAATTTCGGCCACGTGGTTCGTAACGAACACTCCATGGAACGACTCGTTGTCCAGGGGCAAGAGGAGGGCGAGCGGTCACGCGGTCGGTCACCGACGCGTTGGACAGACCTTAGCAAAGCGTCCACGTAAACCTCCTTAGTTCAGAATTTCCAAGACGCGGAAGACCGGAATAAGTGGAGAAGCATCGCGAGGGCTACGTTAGCCAAAGAAAATCCAGTCATCAACCACGACCAAGGAAGGAAGGCCTTATAAACAAACGCGCAACGACCCGCCTACATTTCTTTTCAATTCGCCTTTTGTATGTCCAAAGCTTTATAAATGCACGTTCATTGTCATACACATTCTCTGAGTCGGTACCTCCTACAAGCAAAAAGTGTATTCTTTGTTTAGTATAAGGTTTTTATTTTATTTTACAGTGGGTTCATTACTATGGTAATGAACCTTAAGCTTAAGATATGTCTTAAGCATCTTTTACTTAGATTTAGAGATAAGTATCTACACTGCTGAAAAAAATACCTTCTTGTGAAGCACTACAGAGAACATTCAACACACATAGAACGAGCATAAACATAAGATAATGCGACGTCATAAAAAGATACATCTCTTTCTCTAAACACGCTTTTATAACAACAACCTAAATTATTTTTAGAATATAGTATAACAAGTAACAGTAGGACAAAACCGAAAAGTCACTAAAACCGTAATGAAGAACAACGTACCTATCTACTCAAACAATCTGTATCCCACAAACTACACACTGGGCCAGTAAGTACACCACTAACTTACGTGATACAAAGCTTCTAAACTATACATACAGTTATTGCGTTTTACAGTGACTACGATAAGTTATAACTAGGACAACACAAAGATTTTATGTTTTAGCCCACCGACTTTAATAGACAGTGGTAATAAAAAGCGACCGTAAAGCCTCGATAAAACAATGCTTCTCGGTTATACCACGGACTAAAATACATCAGAAGTACAACACGCTGTTTTGAAGTCGCACACAAATACCTACATAGTTGCAACAACGTAGGAAAAATTACAGTTTTGCAGTTTTTGAACTGGTAGGTACTAGTTTAGTACACGAATTTTTATAGTTAAAAATCGAATGGGCCTATCTATTAGCCTCCGCAATTTACCGGTGAATGACGTCACCAAAACGTTATTTACGAAAGTAAGTTCAGGGGCTTACCGGACCTAATCACAAAACGCAAGTTTTTGAAACAATAAAAGTATATGATCGACTACAGTAAAAATATCAGAAAAATATATGATATTTTTCAGGATTTAAGCTAGGTAGATAGTGTGTTGAAAACATAATACAACTAATTTGATACGATAGAAAAAAATCATGAAGATACTAAAAACTTTCTTTTTACAATAAAAACCATACTAATATACATACAATAATTCTGACTTTTTGTCAGATTATTCTACAAGCAACATACAAGTTTTAATTTTTTAGTCCAAATAATAGGTTTTTTGTAATTAAATAGTTGCTTTATATTTTGCAATAAATTACCAGGGTTGTGTCATCGCGCTTCTCTTTCTTTTATATGCAGTCCGACAGTGACCGCGCTTTTGGTCATGTAAGCCCCTATATTTTCCTAGAGAGTGACACCGTAACGTCAAACCCTGTTGCCACCCTTTTCATGACAGCCGTCAGTGCGGCCGTTATATGGCGGCTACCGTTCTTGTAGGAAACTGTAGCTTTAAAGCGTTTAGTTTAAAAAAACTTCGTCATTCGTCCCATCGGGCTGTTTCTAGCAGCGTAGTATCAAGTAATCCTTCTGATCTAATCTGTACTATGACACCACTAGCCACTTTTAGTACCGTTCTGGCGCATCGGACGCTGGCTTGTTTGATAGCAAGTACAGTAAACAAGTTACGGAGGGTCGATTAAAAACTGAATATGTGGGAACGGAACTCGGTTTACGCACACATTCCCACTTTATTTCTAGCTTTTACATTTTTCGGGGGTTTTGAGCACTGTGCTGTTTTGTGGTAGGAAAAGCTTGGATATTAAAAAGTTCTAAAAGTGTAAAACTGTAAACCTGCAACTAAACATCCTGTCTCTGGAGGGTTATAAAGAAAGTATTTAAGTTTTCAACAACTTCTCTGACTCTTATTACAGTTGCAGTTTCTAAACGATTTTTTTTGCGATGGATAGAGGTTTCCACATATTCCACATGGACATTAATAGTATGCTCTATGCTCTAACTCTCTATCTCTCTCTCTCTCTCTCTTTATGCTTTATCTCTCTTTCTGTCTCTACTCGTAGATAAGCATAATCCTCTAGGTGAGAAGAAGTGAGCCGTATCCACCACGCGGACCCAGTACGGGTTGGTAGATATCTTATGTCTTCAAATTTTTGGTTCTAGGCCATGTCAGTTCCTCCTGTCGCCTCGCGATGTTTTCTTTTACCGTTTTGAGAGCAGTGGTGATGATATAATTTACACAAAGTAAAGCGCCTGTCTGGGTTCGAACCTTACGACTCGCAACTCGCGGCAGTTATAACTAATCCATACTATACATCCACACTTATATAATAAATGCTCTGTCTGTCTGTATGTTACCTCTTCACGTTTAAACCGCTGAACCGATTTAGATGAAATTTGGTATAGACATAGCTTGAGTCCTGCGAAAGGACATCATAATCAGCCTATAATGTTCCCACTGCTGGGATACAGGCCTCCTCTCTGTGAGAGGGAGTGAGCTGTAATCCACCACGCGGGCCCAGTGCGGGTCGGGCGAAAGGACATAGAATAGTTTTAATCCCGATATTCTCACGGGACCGACACTTATGCGGGTTAAACCGCGGAGCGCTGCTAGTTACCTAATATTTATGATTACAGTAGGCTCTGATTAACTTCACTTTCAAGCAGGTTACATTAGAAGATGGATTACCTTACGCCTAGTTCGTCAGAGCTTAATAAAAAAAATATAGGTTCCAAAACTCAACAGGTGAATAAAATAAAATCACAGTAGGATCGAAACAAATGAAGCTTGATTTTAAATAATGCCGAAAGCAACTAAAGTGTATGCACAAGGGGTTAATACCACCCCTTATTCGTTCGGTAATATGAATATTACACAGAAATCTCACACGAATTTATTAATATTTACTTACTCTCTGCGGCAACGAACGAGAAAATGAAAATGTTCACAGAACAGCTGTCGATGTTAATGTTATAAGTATTTTACTTTTTGTACAGTCACGAACAGTAAGCAACACTTACGCAAAATACAAAAGCGATTTTCTCCTAAAGTTTTGATAGAAATGTTTTGGTGTTACGAAGTTATAGTATTAGGGTTCCGTAGTTCTGACAAAGAACCCTTATAGTTTCGTCATGTCCGTCTGTCTGTCTGTCTGTCCGAGGTTTTTCTAAGAGACCGTTAGTACTAGAAAGCTGTAATTTTGTAGGAGTGTGTATGTTAATTACGCCGACAAACTGGTAAAATAAAATTTTGTAAAATATTTCTTTTTAGGGTACCTAGCTCCCCTACCTACATGTGAAGTGGAAATGAATATTTTTTCGTCGTCTACCCCATCATGTGGGGTAGGTATCGTTGAATAGGTCTTCTAAAATTACTTCGGGGTTGCTAAAATTATTTTTCGATTTAAAGTGTGGCAATCAGAACCGACACAGATGTAAGCGCAGCCGAACTAACATACGGTCAAAATCTACGGCTACCGGGTGATTTCTTCGTGACGTCACCGGCAGACACCATGGATTGCAACTACGTCGAAAAGTTGAGAACATCAATCAACAACATTCGTCCGGTACACGCACAGTCGCATAACACAAATCGCCCTGTGTTTATACACCGCGACCTACAAACATGCAAGCAAGTGTTCGTGCGAGTCGATGCAGTGAAAAAACCATTACAGCCTCCATACAATGGTCCTTACACAGTATTACGCAGAGATGGCAAAACGTTCACACTACAAATGCCTGGAAGAGAAGCAGCAATATCCATCGATCGACTGAAGCCTGCTTTCACCATATGCCAAGCATGTTTTTTTTCCCACGTGGGTAGACTTGACATATATACGTTATTTTTTGCTCTCTTATTTAATATTTATTTTAAAATATGGATATCTGTTGGACCTGATGATTGTCTCTAATTCTAATAATGTATCTGTTCACGGTCAGCTCACTGCTTGTTTTTCTTACCACGACCTCATCTTCATGTCTTACAGGATTCGCCCTCCTAAGCGTAAGCCGCATTATATGTTCCTTCGGAACTACAAAGGCTTATGCCTGGAGGCATTGCTGCGTGATGCCGGTAGCATCGATTGGACGGACGTCTTAGAGAGCTCATGTATCGACAATATGGTTCACATTTTTAACAGCAAATTACTCAGTTTATTTGACCGGCATGCCCCTATCCGTCGAGTCAAAATAAAACATGTTCCGGCTCCTTGGCTTACTCCTACCATTAAGGATGCGATGGCAAGTAGGGACAGAGCCAAAAGAAGGTTAAAACGCTGTCCTTCCGAGCGCAACTTGAATGCGTACAAGGTGCTGCGTAATCGCTGCAGGCGTATGTGTAGAGATACAAAGAGACGCTACTTCCATAATTCTCTCGTCAATCGTAACTCTTCTGAAGTCTGGAAGTTTCTTAAATCTGTCGGCATTGGCAAGTCTCCAGTCGTTTCTAGTAATGGCATTGACGTGTGTGCTCTTAACAAACATTTCTCACATCCCCCTGTTTCTATTGATCCGCACGTCAGATCAGCAACGTTAAATAAACTTTCTGGTTTACCAATGCCGCATTGTTCTCCTTTTCAATTGAGTCAAGTGAGTGAAAGATAAGTCAAAAAATCTATCTGTGCTATCTCCTCTACTGCGGTTGGTAATGATAATATTTGTTCAAGAATGATTTCTCCTATCCTCCCTACACTACTTCCCGTTTTGACCCACATTTTTAATTTCTCCTTGTTTTCTAGTACTGTTCCTGAGGTCTGGAAACAAGCTCATATCATACCCTTACCCAAAATTCCTAAGCCGGTCTCACCTACCGATTTCCGTCCCATTTCTATCCTCCCATTTCTCTCTAAAGTTCTTGAGCATATTGTTCACCAACAACTTTTTGTCTTTTTATCTGCGAATGACCTCCTTAGTCCTTTTCAGTCTGGTTTTCGACCTGGTCATAGTACAGTAACGGCTCTGTTGAAGGTTACTGATGACATCCGCTGGGCAATGGACCACAAATCTCTCACTTTACTTGTTCTTCTCGACTTTAGCAGTGCCTTTAACTCTGTCGATTTCGATATCCTCCTTGGGGTCCTTAAATCTCTGAATTTCTCCTCTTCCGCTATTAGTTGGTTTAACTCCTATCTGGAAGGCCGCTCACAGCGGGTCCGTCTCGACGAGTCGTCTTCTGATTGGTGCTCTCTTACTGCGGGTGTGCCTCAGGGTGGCGTTCTCTCTCCTCTTCTCTTTTCTATTTTTATTAACTCTATCACCCGAGTCATCTCTTCCTACTTCCATCTCTATGCCGACGACCTGCAGCTTTACAATAATTTTTTAAGGGAAGATGCGGAAGCCGCTGTTTCTGCCATGAACAGTGACCTGGATTTGATTAGTGAGTGGTCGCGGTCATTTGGACTGCAAATCAACCCTAGGAAATCCCAGGCCATAATTATCGGCAGCAGGTATATGCGGAATAGGCTCGATGTTGCGACGCTGTCTCCACTCTGTCTGAATGGAGTTCAGATTGAATATGCTCATTCGGTTAAAAACCTGGGGGTGACCACGGACTCTTACTTGTCGTGGACTGCTCATGTTGCACAAGTCAGTCGCAAAGTGCACTACACGTTCCATTCGTTGAAATGTCTCCAGGGCTTCTTGCCTTTGAACACCAAAATCTCTCTTGCTCAAACCCTCATTCAGCCCATTATTGATTACGCCGATGCCTGTTATTTGGATGCCACCGAGGAGCTTTTAAATAAACTTGAGCGTTTGCAAAATATCTGTATTCGTTTTGTTTTTAACCTTAAAAAGTATGATCATGTCTCCAACTTTCGCAAGATCCTCAAGTGGCTCCCCATTCGACTTCGCAGGAACTCTCGGATATTGTGTTTGCTATTCAATCTCCTTCACAATCCTAAAACACCATCCTATCTGCGGGAGCGTTTTTCCTATGCCCGTCCTTCAGATGCGCCTTGCAGGTCGCATCTTAAAAACCTTCTAAAGTCCCCTCCCCACTCCACCGACTTCTACTCCTACTCCTTCACAGTGCACGCGGTGCGGCTGTGGAATTCACTACCGCCTGAAATTAGGGACTGCCAAACTGTTGCAGTTTTTAAAAGAAAAGTTAAGGAACACTATCTGTCCACGTTATCATAGTTGTGTATGTATTTATTTATTATTTTAATTGCATTATATTAATAAAATTCTAGTGATATTTATTTTGGAAGTATGTATGTTTATTTGTATGTAAGTATGTAAGTATATTCTCATAATACTTGTTTAGTTTTATTAAGTGAATTGTTTTTAGATTTTATGTGTTATTTTTTTGTCTCCTTTACTCTTTCGCACGCTGTCTACATCTCTCTATTTATTGTCCTATCGCAGGTATGCTGGAAGAGATTTCTTATGAAATAAGCATCACCTTTGTACCTATTTTTCTGTTCTGTTTTTTCTTGTCTGTTTATATATGTGTGTACATAAATGGTTAAATAAATAAATAAATAAATAAGCAGACACCACCGCAATGGATATTCCTACTAGCTCAGATGGAATAAAAACATCCCGCTCCGGCCGAGTTATCAAGCCACCGGTACGCTTCGCTTGAGGGGGAGCACTGTGGCAGCACACACGTCTTGCGCGCGCGCCGCACGGCATGACACTGGCGCTCAGCTGTGCGCGACCCATATTTATAACTTCGGCCCGATTAACTAGTAGCAGCGCGCATGAACTAAACCGATATATTTTGGAGTAATTTTTACTTGATCGCTATTGGTCAATATTATTTTAATGTTTATATCGGGTAACTACTTTCACCCATCTAATTTTGTACTTAGTTAGGCTCAGTATTCAATAAACAATCGGTCATGAGACTCGCCGCTCGACGCTCGCCGTGAACGGACGTGCCGCTCCCCGCCCGCTGCATCGTGACTCACCGCTCTCGTTACGCTTGCCATAACGAGCTCCGTAGTCCCCGACTACGACCGACTTCTATCAATAGCTGTCTTTTTCAAGGCACTGTTGTTAGAATTGTTTCTTCGGAAATATCGTCAAAAACGTTTCGTCGCTTGTTGTGGCCCCTTCAGGGTAAAACCACAGTTTCGTGGTCCTTGGCGGAAACCTCACGGTGTTAACGAAGCCAAGTGGGTGGTGCCCCAATCCACCAGCCTGACCCCTTCAGGGTGAGGCAGTCAATTGGAGTCGGGAGCTAGAACCTTGGCCTTGGGGGATCTCCTAGTCAAGTCTAGCTTCGTCACTAATCTTGCATTCGTCCACAGCTTTGCACCTAGTACGGTTGGGTGTGTCAACCCCTTCGTACTAGGACCGGTCTGGGTGTCCCTACACCCATTTCACTAGACCGGTTAGGAACCCGTTCGCGCAATAAGATTAGCGACGGGATTCAAGCTTAGGGCTCACCCTAGGTACTCACCTCCCTGTCTTCACCCGACAGGGAGGGTAGGATCACACACCCGGGCACTCCCACCCGGGGTTAGGTAATTAGGATTTTTACGCCTCTATGCGTAGTCCCCTTTCCCTCTCCTAGACCACCATGGACGCTGTTATTTTAGCGTTCGTCAAGGAGGTCCTTTTTAAGGATCCGTCCTTCAAGGCGAAGTACGGTCCACAGCTGTTGGCATATCGCCTAGCTCCCTCCCCCTCCACCGACCCCGTCGCTGATTTCAGTGACGTTCTCGAAACCCCGACTGTCTCGGAAACACCGGCGCCTTTGTCCGTCCCGACAAAGGGTTCCGCCAGTATTTCCGAATCGACTAAGGTCGCCGCAGCCCCCTTGTCGGCACCCATTGTCAAAGCCGCCATTGTCCCAGAGACAATGGACTCTTTACCACCCTCCCAACCCGAGGCTATGGACACGTCCATACCTCAACCCGACCCTGACGAAACCCTCTCTGACTCTTCCTCCTCCGAAGACGACTATCAAGTTGTCGGAAAGGGAGGTAAAAGAAAGAAGGGCTCCTCTTCCCAAGCTTCCAAGGCTAAGAAAAGCCTAGCGCCTTCCTCATCTCCCTTCCCCCCCACCCCTCCCCCCGCCTCACCCACCGCAGCATCTCCCGCCGCTTCTCAGGCCGTCCCTGCCTCATGCCCTAGTGCAAACCCGCCAGCTTCTATCAAAAAGAAGCAACGTCCCCCGCCCCCTATCTACATTCAGGAGAAGTCCAAATGGACAGAAATCTCCAAAATGTGTGTTGATCGTAAGATCAACTACACAAACGCTAGGTCCACCCAACAGGGTATTAAAGTCTCGGTTCCCTCGTCCTCGGACTACAGGGAATTCACCCGCCTTCTGCAGGTACGGAATTATTCATTCCATACCTACTCCCTCCCGGAGGAAATCCCCAATCGCGTCATAATTAGGCACGTGCCGAAAGAAATCTCCACTGAGGAGATCAAAGAAGACCTTGCTTCACAAGGCATCCCTGTTTCCGCCGTCCATCGCTTGCACAAAGCGAGGACAGACCTAGTTTACGACATGGTCCTTGTCGTATGCGACCCCACAGACGGACATCACCCTATCTTCAAGGTGAAGTCCATCTGCTCCCTCTCGGGCATCTCTATCGAGAAGCCCCGAAAGTCCAACCTGATTGGACAGTGTCACAGGTGCCAGCTATATGGCCACGCCCAATCTCACTGTTACGCGACACCTAGATGCGTCAAGTGTCTAGGAAATCACGGAACAGCTGACTGACCTCGACCCAAAGACCGCACTCTGTGCACAGAGCCGCCGAGCTGCGTACTCTGCGGTCAATCCGGGCACCCGGCTAACTACCGGGGTTGCCCCAAAGCCCCTAAAGCCCCCTCTCCCAAACTGGCCAAGCGCGCAAGCGACCGCCAGCAAAGAGAGAGCCCCTCTGTGAAGATCCCATCTTCACAAATGCCCGAACGGCTCAGTCCTCAGAGACCCTCGCCCTGGGCCAATCTCTTCCACCAGAAAGCTCCCGCAGCTACGGTGCCCTCTCAATCCCCGACCCTCCCTGCACTGATGGCAGTCTCCATCCCACCGCCAGCAGTAGCCCCCGCAGCCCCAGTAGCCCCCTCGGCCTCAGCTGCCGCTATGATAGTCCAACCTGCTACCACTCCCTCTGGCCCCAGTGGGTTCCCCCAAACGCTCATCCCTGGCCCTCAGCCAAACAGCATGGAGGTGATAATCGGTGCTTACGCATCATTCATCGCCCCAGCTAACGCTATGGCAGCCGAAATCCAAGCCTGCCAAGGCAATCCTCGGCGTATTGCCGAGATTTTCAATGCGTATCCCGAGATTACGCAAGTCCTCACAACTCTTAAATTCTAATTGCTCCCAATGGATCAACAAAGAATAAGCGTAAATAAACCCCGATCCCTTAAGCTAGGCTTCTTCAATGCCAATGGCATTTCTAGTCAGCGTAATGAGATCGCCACCTTCCTCCGCGATCATCAGCTTGACATCCTCTTAGTCCAGGAAACCTTCCTAAAGCCCCATAATCGAAACCCGAACATTGCCAACTATAAATTAGTTCGCAACGACAGGTCTCGATGTCACAATGGTGGTATCCTTATTTATTTCAAAAAGTCCCTTCATTGCTCCCCAATAGACCCTCCTCCTCTACTCTCTCACCTCGAGGTCTCTATCTGTCGGCTTGGCATGACTGGTCATCAATCTATATCAATCATCTCTGCTTATATCCCGCCCTGCACTGGTGCAGAGGATACCATCTCTCTCACCAACGACTTCACTGCCCTCTTTGGTATGAGTGACTCCGTCATCATGGCGGGGGACCTCAATGCCAAACATCCCGCCTGGAACAGTAACACGACCTCTACCAGAGGGAGATTCCTGTTCAACCTAAGCTCCACCCTTAATTTCGATGTCATCGCTCCGATGCGTCCTACCCATTACCCGGGTAATCCAAACCACCTTCCAGACGTGCTCGACATAGCGCTGCTCAAGAATGTAAACCTCCGTTTGCAATCTATCGAGACGCATCAAGAGCTCAACTCTGACCACCGACCAGTCATTATTCACCTAGCCCCCTATTCGGGCCCCCGTGATCCCAATCAGCCCCCTCAGACCAAAGTAGTGACTGACTGGAGGAAAGTAAGCGAAAAGCTGAAATCCACCACGTCACCCCACCTGGATTCCATTCCCGATCAAATTGTCTCAGTCGCGGACACGACGGGCGCGATCGCCTCGTTTACAGAACACGTTCAATCCGTATTGACGGATTGCTCACGGGAAGTTCCAGTGATGGAAGACCATCGCTGGAAAATACCGGCTGACGTACGTGATCTGATAACCGAGAAGAACGCGTCCATCCGTGCCTATGACTCTTTTCCCTGTGACGCGAACAAAGCCCACATGCGCTATTTACAGCGTGCTGTAAAGAAACGCACAACGGAGCTGCGTTCCGAGGGTTGGGACAAGTTGCTCGGCGAACTGGAACCCACTCACAAAGCCTTCTGGCAGCTTCAGAGGAAGCTTCGCTCCCCCGAAGAGGCCTCTATGCCTCCTCTCGTACGCCCCGATAAGACCATTGCCTTTGACAACACCGAAAAGGCTGAATGCCTCGCCGCCAGTTTAGAGTCCCAATGCTCTCCCAGCTCTCAACCAGTAGATCAAGCGCACCTCGACAAGGTGAACGCAGAGGTCGAACGTAGAGCCTCCCTCCCACCAGTCGAAGACCCTGATGATCCTCTGCCTCCGGTCACTCCTGACGAAGTGCAAGACATCATAAAAGGGCTCCAACCCCGCAAAGCCCCCGGTTCGGACGGCATCACCAACAAGGTGTACCAACTCCTCCCCGCCCCCCTCATTTTGCTCATGACCGCTATCTTCAATGGCGCTCTGAGTAACAACATCTTCCCCCAAGCGTGGAAAGAAGCCACGGTCATAGGTATCCCCAAGCCAGGCAAACCCAAGTCTGAGCCCTCCAGTTACCGACCCATCAGCTTGCTCAATGTTTTCGGCAAAATCTATGAGAGACTTATTTATAAGCGTCTCAGGGATTTTGCCGAATCAAAGAGCCTCATTCCCAACGAGCAGTTTGGTTTTCGAGCTAAACACTCGTGCGTCCATCAGGTCCACCGCATCGTTGAGCACATTAGCGCTGGCTTCCAGCGCGGTGCGCCAACAGGTGCTCTATTCTTCGACATTGCGAAAGCATTCGACAAGGTCTGGCATAATGGCTTATTATATAAGCTCTACCAGCTAGGTGTGCCAGACCGTCTCGTGCTCATCTTACGAGACTATCTGTCGAGTCGCACCTTCCGCTATCGCATCGACGGCGCACTCTCTCCCCCCCACCCGGTCCGTGCCGGAGTCCCCCAGGGTGGCGTTCTATCCCCCCTCATATTCACCCTGTTCACCAGTGACATTCCCAAAAGTAAATCGGCTCAGTTGGCTCTTTTCGCCGACGACACCGCTATTTACTATACGGGTCACAGTCAGGTCTCTATCGCTCGCACTCTCCAAAAATCCGCAAAAGCCTTAGGCGATTGGTTCCGGAAATGGAGAATCGAGGTCAACCCCGATAAGAGTCAGGCGGTTCTCTTCAGGAAACCGCGAATTCACCTCCCCCCCCTCCCCAGCCCGATCACTATGTATGGCAAGCCGATCCCTTGGGATAAGCAAGCCAAATACTTAGGGGTCATTCTCGATGACCGTCTTAGTTTCGGAGAGCACATAAGGACGGCGCGTTCGCGCGCCGCCTTCGCTCTCGGCAGGCTCCACTCCCTACTGACCTCCCGCAGCAAATTGTCACTCAAGTGCAAATTGCGCCTCTTCACCGCAGTCATCCGTCCCATCATGACGTACGCTTGCGTAGTCTTCGCACACGCTAAGCCTCATCACCTGCATAGAATGCAGACCCTACAAAACCGTTTCCTCAGAAAGATCACGGGAGCCCCCTTCTATGTCCGAAACGTGAACCTTCACGTAGATCTCAGACTTCCCACCGTCCAGCAGTTCATGAAACGCCTCACAAAGCGCTTCTTTGATTCTGCCATCAAGCACCCCAATCCCCTGATTGCGGCGGCCTCCCGATACACCCCCTCCCGCATAAGTAAGATTCGCCGACCAAGGCATACCCTCACCGTCCCCGATGACGCCACTACCCTCCTCCAGGAAAGTAGAAAGAGCACCAGCACACTCAGAAAACACATAACCCGTCGTCCGTCATTCCGCCCTCGCCGTCGAGGCTCGTCGCGACACCCCGTACCATGTCCGCCCCGACCCTTGCTCGATGTAGTGCCAGCCCGCGCCGCAGCTGAGCCTGTAGATTTAAATTCCCGACTGTGACCTCTGAGTTTGTTTCGGCTTTTCTTCTCAGAGCAGTCTGCTAGGAAAAGCCGGTCTCATCAATCGTTAAATAATAATAACCTGATCCAGCCTGTCCCTCTTGCTGCCCTCTCCCAGCGACGCCCTAAGCCGAGGTCCGTACCCCACAGGGGGTGCCCTTAGCGTGTAGTCGCTTAGTTTGTAATTAGTTTTTAAGCCCTGGCTGGAGGCCTTAATTTATTGAGGCATCCACAGGATCGCCCGGTTAAGCAGTCGACAACCCCTCTGGTTGAACTGCGAGATGCCCATTTCAAAAAAAAAAAAAAAAAAAAACAATAAACAATCATCATTACATCTCAATCTGGTTTTATTCCTCTACTGCCTAAACGCCAAAAAAGCTCCATTTACGAAATATTAAACTTTAAAGTTCAAATTTTTGTCCACACTCTTTACCATTACGTATATTCAGAAATAAGAACAACATAATCGTACTATATTGTACTACTACGGAACCCTACACTGTGCGTGGCCCGACACGCACTTGGCCGGTTTTTTAGAAACCACGCTGTTATGAAACAGGCCTTTTCTCAAAGTACACGAGAAATCCACGTTAGAAATTTTGCGTAGCATAATCAGCCTATAATGTTCCCAGGCCTCCTCTCGGTGAGAGGGAGTGGGCCGCAATCCACCACGCAGGCCCAGTGCGGGTTGGCGGATATCACATGTCTTCGAATTTTTGGTTCTAGGAAATGCCGGTTTCCTCACGATGTTTTCCTTTCCCTTTTTCAGAGCAGTGGTTATGAAATAATTTACACAAGGTAAAGCGACTGCCTGGGTTCGTACCTACGACCCACAACTCATAAGTCACTGCCGTTACCGCTGAGCCACGACTGCTCGCAAAGAATTTTGCGTAAGTGTAAGGTATGTCTGTGTGGTGCCGGACTTAAAGAATAGCACCACCCCATACTTCCCGTAGGTGTCGTAAAGGGCGACTAAGGGGCGTACCGGAGAATGGGCAGCAGCGTTCTCAATGCATTCCACCACCATACCATACTGCGATCGCCAACCCGCCTGCCAAGCGTGGCGATTACGGCTAAACCCCCCCTTTTTGGGGGAGGCCGATGTCCAGCAGTGGACGTCTTTCGGCTGAAATGATGAAGGTATGCCCTAAACACTTTAGAGTTATCTCTCTACCTATTATTATAATATGGCAGGAAAACTACTCGGTCAAAGATAAAACAAATATTTGCTAACTTGATCCAAGTGATACCCAAACCAAGTTAATCTGTTCTTCGCATGTCTTTGTTTAATTACTTACATAGCCCACATAATCAGTATTAGGCACTCATGCAAGCCTCTCATTTACGAAACCATGTCATTAGATTAATGAGTATCTGTTATTTTCAAACATTATTTGCAGGAACAGTAGGATAATAAATTGGCCCGTGTTGTCAGGGCAAAGGCCCCCTTTCCTTTGAGAGGATCAACACGATCGTGCGCCAATATGGACCAAATCCGCTTATAGGCGTCAAGCTCATCCCGCCATCTTGGAATCTCATCGAGGCAGACCCAGGCGGGCTATACCGCGATGCTGTTGGATATTCTCAGGGACCTACGTTGCATCTGAAACGCGACAAACGTGTTCGGCCCAGTCCCACTTGAGCATTAGCTTAAGCGTCGTCTCTGTCAAAAGACAGTCTCTTTCTAATACTCGAAATGCCATATTAAAACTCAGGTAGGTAGGCACTTTAGAGCTAGTATGAGCCCTGCAGCCCTGGTGCGGGAATAGTTACTTACGGTTTGCCGCTAAATGAGAAGCAATACTGAATTTCATCTCTTTTTCACCTATGGGTCAGCTTCTAGTCTAACCGGATGCAGCTGAATACCAGTATTTTATATGGAACGACTGATTATCTGGCCTCCAGAACCCAGTTTTTGGCTAACAGAATACCCCTTGGTAAGACTGGATGTTAGACTTTTGGGCTTCTGACTGCCCGTAATGACTATCAAAAATCTACAAATGACAAGTTGGACCAACGATTTAATAAAATGCTTTCCGAGGCACGGAAGCGTCTCAATCTAAAATGGGTGGAATCCACGAACTGATCGGAAATTTAAAATCAGATTCAAAACTCTAAAAGGAGCACAGTAGCTATAAGGTAACAAAGCTTAAAACTTTTTTATCTGAATTTAAAAACTTCACTAGACCCGATGAAACAAAACCCCATTTCCCGCATGTGGCCTCAATTCAGTTTGAGTTGTTAGCGTCACTCACAGTTTGCGTCTTAAGGTGGGCTACACAAGAAAGACAAAAAGCTAAGAGATTATTTTTCTATTTAGATTAATGCAGTGAGAAAACTGACTTTTCATGTTAAACTTGGAATCTGAAAGACAATAAACAAAGTATTACCGAGTTCCCAGTGGGGATGTAACAGAGGCCATTTTACTGGATTCGTAAGCGAAGGCGGAGTTGCAGACTTTCTAGCTCTTAGGTCATAATAATAGCACAAAATACAGTCCTTCAGTTTTAACCAATCTTTGACATTACATGGAGGTGGCATATTGGAATTAATTATTAAAATTACACACAAATATATGTATGTGTGTGTAATTTTAATAATTAACTCTTAAATGTTTTAGTAGTATGGCTACTAAAACATTATTTTCCGTGTCCGAAAAACATTATTCTTTCTAAATTAGCATTTATGGGGTTTAAAAAAAAGTATCTACTTTTAAATATTATTACCACACTGTCTTAAAACTCGTTCAAATCCGACAGGCGACTACTCTGTGAGGCAGGTGTTATGTTAAAACAGTATTCAATAACAGCAGGTGGCTTAATTTCACGGGTCAACAACTCCCCACGTCTCAACCGAAGCACAAAGTCGAGAATAGCCCATTTTTTTTAACCGGCACCCGTATTCCCCTTAACGGGCCTCCGTTTAATCAAAGCTTAGATATTTACAGTATGCTGTCGATCCCAGACTTAGGTAAATATTTAATTTCATACACCGTTTAGCTTTATCAGCTATAAAAAATTTTTTAATATATTTTTTAATATGATCATTAGGGGCTGATTTTTCAATAATCAGATATCTCTTAGCTGAAGAGTAAATATTGCCGTTTGACAGCTTTTATAAAGAAAATATGTCAAATTGTCATATTTATTATTCAGATAAAACTTATCTGATAAGAAAAATCAGCCATTAATAAATTAAGATTCTATTTCAGTTCTTGATTTGAACTCGTGGATAATGTTACGGTAACTTTGGCGAAATTTAAGTCTGAAAACTGAAAAATAATTGGGAATATTCATATGACAAAGTTCAATGGCGAGCTTTAATCCAAGATTATCTCCCACAAAAGAAATTAAATAAACGTTTGGGGTCCCACGGTATTCATTTTCAAGAGTATTGAAGTTTGGACGACGACCTTTGATGTGGCACAAGGTAATCCCGGTTACAGACGGTCTAATAAAAGTTTGGAAACCTTCACAGTATAATAAGATACTTAAATATATTTATTTTCCAGTCTCGGTATTTCTAGCGTATTATTTTGCCAGACATCATAATGAAAGGTTTATTATACATTTTTTTTATTATTAAAACTACATTAAACCCCGGCCAAGACACACAAAAGAGCTTTGAGATTTTGTGGGCTTTGTCATATCTTGTGTCGAAGCTAAAGAATTTCAGCATGTTGTAGAATTGTCTTTAAAAAGTCTACAAGTGATTACAAATGAGTTTAAAGGCTTCGGAGCCGCCATCTTGGATTTTTATTTTGACCTCACTATCGGCTATAACACCCTCGAAAACCACGAAAACGAAACCTATGTCGAAAAAAATTAAATTTTTAGCAGCCGCTATCTAAAATTTTCATTTTGACCTTACTACCGGCTTTAGCATACTCGAAAATCATGAAAATTATCTCTCTTTGAAAGTCGCATGGAAGGGTCAAAGCGCTTTTCCGTTAAGTAACGATTTCTACCAGTTCACTCAAGCCGCTTTATAGAACTTCGTTACAAATAGATTCAGAGTAATAGTAGTGGTAATTGCGGTCTTTTCCACATTGAAAAAGTTTTTATAACAATTTGGGTCAAAATTAGTACAATTACAGACCTATAACTTTATAAATCTGAATAAATGATGTTCCTGTAATGAACTCGGGTATAAATTAAAGTTAGCAACAGAAGGAAACCTAATAAAGGCTATAAAAGAGCTGATTGAAAGTTAAGGAAGAAATTACCAGTAAGTTCCTGCTCACCGATAAGTTGGTTAGCCATGGAAATTTTTCGTGAAATATTCCTACGCCATATCGAATATTGAATAGCTAGCATAAGGCGGTTTGTAGTCTTGTGAAAACAGAATAAAAACTGAACAAGATTATGGAATTTGTGAGCGTAGAAACTGTAGGACCAGCGGAATATATTCGTGACTTTCATGTAACCTCTACCTACCTACATGTTATTTTACAGGTTTTTTTTTCAAAGATTTTTATATCATCTTACTTTTTGTATTGGTAAAAATATTTATATATTAATATTTATATACTACTTCAGAAAAATGTTGATAGCTAACGCATAATATGTTTTCGAACTATAAGACTGGAATGGAAAACCATTCCAGTCTTAGTGCCTATTTGAAGTTTGGAACATTTTCCCCGAAAACCTAATTTCTTAAGAAAACAGGTCTATGGAACGAACAGGCCTCGATAAAGTCATTTGAGCCAGCAAATTGGAGACACGTGTCTTGAAAATTTTAACGAACTTTTGGATCTTGAAAAGCATTTGGCTGGTGAAAAAAAAGAAGTTTCGAAACTAGATCAAGCAAGATTATAGATAAACGACGGTAAATTTGTCAGTCTCAAATGGTTGGAATTATATTAGATGCCGTATTATCTTTGTGGTAAGTGAACAGAATGATAATTAAAATTAAATTATCACCAAAACACTATATCATTTATTATCTATTCTTTAAAAAAATCAATAACCAAAATTATTGTTTGCTATGAAAAATGCAGTAGATAACTGAGAAAATGATTATCACAATTCAGTGACTGTAGCAAATACTTTGTTACAAGTTTAATTAGGTATGGAGGAAGGAGGAAGCGTTAGGGTAAATTCAATTTTACTTACGATTTTCGCTGATTTTAATTAATATAATTTTGTAAATACATAGGTACTTGTTACGTTCGAGAATCATATTTTGTTCAACATACAACCGACACTGACCAGCAAATCACAAAAAAAAAATCGTAAGAAAAATTATTGAATTTCGCAGGCAATTCCCTTTTAAACGAAAATCTCTTTCCTTCCCTACAAAGCATAATGCCAAAAGGAAATAACTACAAGAATAATCCAGCCAAAACCCAAATATTTTTAAAAGCCAAGAACCGTAATCCTTTCGAATCGATAAATTGTGGGAACACCAAAACATCATGAATTTTAACTGGGTTCCGCGTGAAATGGTATTCATTGTTGGTTAGATTAAATTTCCAACGTTACAACATGGAAGTGAGCTGAATATTTACATAGGAAATTGAGCACGATATAAAGTCAACAGAAGAAAGTTCAGCAAGTTGAACTAATATGGAAAACTGTGGCTGGAAATAAAGCTCATTGCAGATTATGAATGAAATATCTACTATAGCAACGCGTAGGACTAGTTTTCAAAACTTTAACGGCACACATACCGCAAACAGCTTCCAGTTATTATTGCTCGAAGTAGAGTTTGTTTTTTTTATTAAAAAAAATACGGATCATATACTATGTTTGAAGTGCTGTGGTAGGTACTTTGAGTTGCTTCAAAATGTCAAAACTTCTCTAGCCCAATATTAATATTTGTAAAGAGGACTTGTTTCTATTATGATTTTAGTGGAAGTTACTACACAGCGTTTATACACAAATGCTGGTTAAGCTTTGCTTACCTTGGAAAGCGGTTCCGTCATGTTTTATCGGCCATCATGAAAAACTGTCATTTACAACAGTATCTGACATTAAGTCAATTTCAATCGCTAGATTTGCTCTTACCGTACTTAGTCACGCGAACAAAGTCCATACTGACAAAAGTGACATTATTAGATGGCGTTTCCATGTCAAGTCAAGTCACTGTGTGTCAGAGGTGTCAAAACGAAACAGTAATCTCATCTCATCATCTTTTGACGCGGTAGGGCGAAACTAATGATTTAAATCTTTGCCGCTGTCATCATCATTTTCATGACAGCTACGACGCTAAGCCACAACCGTTAAGTGCGCCCACCACTCTTCTTGGAAACAGTTTTTAACAGATAGAACGCTATCACTTTCCTTCAAACAACTGCCAACTTAGAAGTTCCTATACTCATTAAAGGGCCTCAAGCGATGCTACTTGTGACTGATGCTGTCAGCATGGTATGCTGTCTGTGTAGTACCGGACTTAAAGAATAGCACCACCCCATACTTCCCGTGGGTGTCGTAAAAGGCGACTAAGGGGCGTACGGAGAATGGGCAGCAGCGTTCTCTATGCATTCCACCACCATACCATACTGCGAACGCCAACCGCCTGCCAAGCGTGGCGATTATGGCAACCCCCCCCCCCCCTTTTGGGGGAGGCCTATGTCCAGCAGTGGACGTCTTTCGGCTGAAATGAGGATGATGATGCTTTAAAAAACTTCTTTCATTTGTATTCTCTGCAGTCGCTGTCACGCAAGTGGCTTGAGCATGTAGCTCCTAAAGGTTATCGTTCCATTAAAAGACAGAGGTATGAACTACCCTCCTATGCTCGTTATACTTCTAATAAACGAATCTGTCAACCGAAACATGAAGGACTCTAAACACAAAGTGACGTGTTCACGAATCCGAACTGGTCAGTGAAGTTCGAATGCTTTCACAGAATTAATGGACACGATTGACTAACTTCTGCAACGTAGAACGAAGAAACAAGGGAGATACGTCTAGCTACTATGTGTTTTTTCTTTGTTTTTTTGTTGAATTACCACCGGTGTGATTTTTCTTGGGTATTAAATTTATTTGAGCGAATTTCGATTACAAGTAGGCAGCCAACTTTTAACCGACTTCAAAAAAGGAGGTTCTGTATTCGACCCGTATGTATGAATGTATGTCCGCGATTTTCTCAAAAACTAATGAAGCAATTTTGATAATTCTTTCATTAATGTGATCTAAATACTTTCAGGAAGGCATTTGTATATATTAACATTAGGTAATTATTCTTATGTACGAAGTTATATGCATAAAAGTACTGATTCTTCTAGTCGGTGTCTTCAATTCTTGAAGAATTGAAGATACCGCACTAGTGTTAATTGAATTTGTGTGTTAATTTAATTTGTTAATTTAATTTATTAACTAAAAAATGAAAAATAAAAACTGTAATTTCGGAAGTCGGTGTCAAAAACGAAAATGAGGAACCAACGACACCGATTTCCGAAATTAAAGTTATTTATCGAAACAAACTCAGAGGTTACAGTCTCTTTTAAAGGCCAGACGTAATCTTGGTCAGGTTATATAAGGACCATGTAGATCGATGTCTGAAATGGTCTTTTGAGGAAAGAACCACACAGATTGAGAGGAGCTGTTCAGTCAGTGCACGCATTTGTCAGAAATCGTGCAGCTCAACTTAAGACTTAAGGAGCTCAACGATTCGACGAACAATACCAAAGAAAGGACATTTGGGTAGGCCACATAAATTACTCAAACTGCCAGACCATGAAAAAAACTTACAGAACAGAGAGTAATATTAAAAAAAATATAAAAATTAATAAAATGACCCACATCGTCTTCACATTCACAATAAATCAAATAATATCCATAATCAGCCTATAATGTTTCCACTGCTGGGACACAGGTCTCCTATCGGTGAGAGGGAGGAGGAAAATAATATAATACCTACTTTACAAATTAAGCAAAAGTAATTGTTTATAAAGGTATTCGATCGGGGCACAAGTAAAATCAAGAAAATCCTTCAAAGGTACAGTCGGCGCCTTGACACCATTGGAGAAAGAAACAATGAAAAACAAATTTATAGAGGCGTCTGCATCTGTGACTGATACTGCTGACATTCAGGAATCATACTCTTCAATCATAAAAACTATTAAGAGTGTGACTTTATCATCAATCAAGAACTCTACGAAACCAACACCCAAGGCAATCTTACGAGATACTGCTAAACTTATAGAACGTAGAACATTCCTAAAAGAAAAGAAAAACAAAACGAAAACCGAAAAGCAGGAACTCACCAAGCTGTATAGAACAATTAAGAGAAAGATAAAGAGAAAGAAACACACAGACAGACTAAAAATAATTGAGGAAGAGCTCACAGTAAATAGTTCAGTCAAGAGGGGACAACAGCGTCTAAACGATGTGCGAAAATGGATTCCTTCTCTAAAATCCAAAGACGGACGAACTACTTCTAATAGAAAAGAGCTAGTGGAGACTGCTACAGAGTTCTACGAAGATTTATACCAACGTAGGGATGATATTAACAATACCTTTACAACAATGAGACCTGATGAGGTAAACATGAAGTGTGTGTGTGAAGTGCCATTATTTATGGAAAGTGAAATTATAAATGCTATTTCCTCTCTTAAACCCTTAAAGAGCCCGGGAGAAGATGGAATTACTAATGATGTTCTTAAGACTCTAATTGAACCACTGTCCCCCTATTATTACGAAATTGTTCAATAACATCTTATTAAATGAAAGAATACCTACAGAATGGGAGACATCAATCATAACACTACTGTACAAGAAAGGAAACCCTGAGGACATAGGAAATTATAGGCCTATAAGCTTATTACAGGCTATGTACAAAGTATTCACGCAAGTATTGCTTAAAAGAATTATGCCGACTCTAGAATTCAATCAACCTAAAGAACAAGCTGGTTTCCGCCCAAGGTTCTCTACAGTCGACCATATATTTACTGTGGCACAAATAATTGAAAAATACGAAGAATACGGAAAAAGGCTCTATATTGCTTTCGTTGATTATTCGAAAGCCTTTGACTCAATTGGACACTTAGCTCTGTGGAAAGCCTTAGATCAACAAGGAGTGCCACAAAAGTACATAAAAATATTGAAGGAAATTTATAAAAGGGGTAAAGCCAAAGTTAAATTAGAGAGAAAAGGAAGACCTTTCGAAGTACAACGTGGAGTCCGACAAGGCGACCCGATATCACCGAACCTTTTTACTGCTCTCCTCGAAACCATTTTCCGTAACTTAGAATGGGATTCTGTAGGGATCAACATTAATGGAGAAACATTAAACCACTTACGGTTCGCAGATGACATCGTACTGATCTGCGACAACCACGCACACCTAGAATACATGCTGCAATCTTTAGATAGAGAGAGTAGAAAATGTGGATTGTCTATGAATTTGGAGAAAACTCGTTTAATGACCAACGGAGAACACATGTCTGTAAAAATATCATCAAAGGAAATAGAGTACGTGGAAGAATACGTTTATTTAGGACAGAGAATAACGTTCAAGGAGCAAACTGCAGGCGAAGTAGAGCGTAGAATAAAACTTGCTTGGAAAAGATATTGGTCATTGAAGCATATTTTCAAATCCAAACTTCCAGTCAAACTAAAGAAAAAAGCGTTTGAAACTGTTGTGTCTCCCACACTACTTTACGGATGACAGAGCTGGGCATTAACAAAAGAAATTCTCATCAAACTCCAAGTCTTCCAGCGGGCAGTCGAACGAAGTATGTTGGGATTGAAACTACGAGACAGAATTCGAAACTCTCAAATCAGAACGAAAACCAAATTGATAGACGTAGCAGACTTAGCCTGTAGGCTAAAATGGCGATGGGCAGGTCACGTGGCGCGCGCAGACGATGGACGCTGGAGCGAGCGTGTGCTGCACTGGTGGCCGCGCGGCGAGGCGCGCCGTCGCGGTCGCCCGCGCCGCCGCTGGAGCGACGACGTCGCGCGAGTCGCGGGACCCACTTGGACCAGGATCGCTAAAGACAGGAAACTATGGAAATGCATGGAGGAGGCCTTTGCCCAAAATTGGGTACCCCAAAACTAAAAATCTAATATAATCCTTATTATTTTATTATTTATTCAATTTAATTAAAATGCTATCTTCGTGCCTATATTAATTTATTGAATTAATTGCTACTAATTACAATTTTATTATTCATCTAACATAATTTGAATATTGTTTATTAATTGTTTTGATGCAGTGTTATACCATATTATTTATTAATATCGATTGTTACTTAGCACGATTTGAATTTATAATAAGACTATTTTTTATTTTTATTAAATCAATTGGCATTTGCTAACTTACATAAATTATTAACTAACATAGAGCTTAATTGATATAATTTATTGTTTATTGGTATTCCAATAAACAATAAATTCTAAATAAAATATATAAGGTCAGAAATGTAAAATGCAAAACTTAAATTGAGTAACTCTACTATGTAAATTTACTTTTGTTGAATTCAGTTATTGCTTTGTTAGATGCTCTTCTTTCTTATTGCATGGAATAGATATTTAAGGAATGCTATAAAAATGTTATATGTTTAAATTTTTTTTTTTTTGGGGAATAAAGGGCTTTATTATTATTATTATTATTATAATTGTTTATAAAAAAATCATTAATGTCAATGTGTATATAAAAAATAAAATAAAAACATTCAAAATGCAGAAATTGGAAGCAGCTCAATCCCAACCCTTTTTGTCCTCAACATAATCTTTAACATTCTGGCATAACTTACGTTTAATGAATGATTTGAATTTATTAAGGTTAGATCATGAACGTGGCTTGGTAGTTTATTATAAAAGCGTTACATTGGCATCTGGCATTCGTTTTGTTCTGTAGAAAGAAGATAATATTGAAGAAAATTACATTTCTACCCAAATGTACAGTACCTGTCCTATATTTCTATGATCAACGTTCAGTAACAAGTTGGCAGTCTCCTAATGGGCGTGTCAAAGCTTCCGAGCTCTCCAGACAAAGATGTAATTATTGTCGTATCGAGTTTACTTTAATAAAGCTTCGAAGAAAATGATAGGACTGTCGGAGCAAGATTTTGTTACAGGACAATAGTGTAAAGGAATGTGCTTCTGGGGAAAGTTGGTAAGAAATTTATTGTTGGAGAAGACAGTAAATTACGATATTTTCTAACTTGTTATACAGGGTTATTGGTAAAACATTAGCGTATAACTCGTCAAAATGTAGGGAACAGCAGATTTTTGTTTTCGTGATTTCAGGTTTGGTCCCATTGTAAAAATTGTTCATAATGATGAGTACAATGGCCTCTTAACAGGTTGTTAATGGCCAATAATCCTGTATACTTGAAGGCCAATTCAAAACGTTCAAATTCAAGTCGCAATCTCAAGTCAGTGACAATCAATGTCAAAGACTTGTCAAAAATGTATGTAAATTGATTGTATTTCTGACAGATTGCAACTGAGATTAGATTGCGAACTTTTTTAAAAATACGGGAATTGCCTCTCAGGTACTTGTCGACAGTCCTACACTGTCCTCCCATACCTGTTAACACTGTAATTTGAAAATTTCGCAAAATATTTTTTTTTTTTTAAAGTAACCGTGGAGATCAATAGGAAAGGACCAATTGGAAGCGGGCACCTAGAATCTGACGTTGCATAAGTGCTTCATATGTATGCAGCTAAGTATATTTTAGAATAACTGACTGGTGATAGTTTAACTAATACTGTTCAAGCTATTTTTTTTTTAAACTCGGTCTCGCAATATAATATTATAATTATCTTAGTTACATGGCCCTAAACTAAAAGTATCTAAAAGTATAGTATAATTATTATCGAATAACACGCGTGTTACTGTGAACAGTGTTATCACTGGGCGACTAAATGATATTGCACAGTTGGATTTTCAACTCGTAAAATCCATTTCGTTGAAAATCCAACAGTCCGCTTTGAATTAGGCATTACATTTAGTTGTCACCTAGTGTTAATAAAAATAGGACAACAACTCGATCTTCTTGCTTCAGTTACTCATGAATTTCTACAAGCAATAAATACTAACCCGTCTAGAACGAATCCATTTCCGATTTAACCCTAACAATGCAGTGTAACAGTTTCGAAGGAAACAAACGATACGTCCCGACGACGTATTTGCATGGCTTACACTAAAAAGTCTAACAAAACTAATACACTTTGGAGATTCGCTTGGTGCTTGGGACTGGCTAAGTCCACAAAGAGATGCAATACCCCACTTGACTTAGCTCGTCCGATGAAATGTTTGAAGTCCTCTTTTCGGCATGTGTTACAAGATTTGTTGGGAAGCCGAAATAAGTATTGTAATATGAAGACGCAATAATACAATTTGTCCTACTCTAGTCTCTTAATTGTGTTTACATTTTTGTGCGATCTCAAAAATACAGTTTGAAAATGTTTTTATATACCTAAAGAAAGAAAGAAAAAGTATATTGCGACTCGTACAGGAGGATCACAAACTAAACTAAACACAGTAAAATAAAAACCCAAGTTAAATAAAAAAAGTAACCAAAGGAAAATTAAACAGAAAGTCCTGTACAAGGCCAAAAGGCTCCTACCCCTCCTCTACCTAAGGTCTTATAAAAAATACTGGTGAAATTTTGGTGCAATTCTGCCTACTCTTTCGTTGAATACAAGCGAGGTATCATGTTGTGATATATGTCAACTTCGAACTAAAGGTTTGCGCACATTTGGGCATGCTACGCCGCATTGCAACACATTACAAAAATCCTCCGGATCACTCAGTACATTTTGTATGAACAATTGCACTCTACAGGGCAGTTTCAGCACAGATGTGAGTTCTATGTATGTACCATTTACCGGATAGTATGTCTTTCATTGACTTGAATGTGCCCTGGCGGCTGATAGTATGTCATGCTCACACAAATGTCACGCTGACGGTGGTGTGTGTTGGATCATTTAGCTCCCTACAAAATGGTTGAGCTGAATGGTGCTGATCTATGCGTCATGTTCGTGAACGGGCGCCGTCAGTTGGGGCTGGTCATCACTTAGCTACCTCGGCTTATTTTAATTATTTTATTTTGGATTGTTGTTTTCTTACTATTTGCTGTATTCTGGACGCTTTTAACGAGTACGTTAATTTTACATCGTTCTCACATATAATTATAAATTTAACATGAATGATGTACTTAACTAATATTTTTGTAAAAATACAATTTAAAAGAGTGTCCTTGGAGTTTCTTGCCCTTTCTTCTCCATAGGTACCTACGCCTTGGAATGGGCAAACAGCTTCATATTTTCTGACTGACCGACTTCTTGACAATTCAAAAGTGCCTGTAAATGGTTTAATTGAAATAAATGCTTTTGAGTTTTCATTGCACTGGGGTGGATACAATTCAAATTCGAATTCGAATCTGTCTGAAACACTTTACTGCGTTGCGGTGTGGCCCGACTTTGGCGCTAAGTTTTACTGTTCTAATTAAAATCTTGCCAGAATACAGTATTTTTATCTCACTAAGCGACGTGTGCTTTACATGTGGTAAGCAAGTATCCAAACACGCTATGAATGTGTGCGTGATGACTAGTCACGTCAGCACATAAAACACACACGCACATAGGTACGCACCCAAACTTCCGACATTAATGTTTCGGATAGTACCAAAAGCTCCTGCACTTACACACACATTCACAGCGTGTTTGAACATTTGGGTTTTTTTTTTTATAAACGTTGCTTAAAGTTAAGTAGGAAATGATTAGCGACTGTTTATCCATAGATTTGGACTTTCTTACGGTTTCTTATACCTTTTTTTTCGGGTGGGAAATCATCAAATGACCCTTCCCGCTCTGGGTGAAGCGGAAGGGAGTGTCAGACTCTTACTGACTAAAACCCACCCATGTTCCTTCCTTAGCCCTTTATGTTCCGGGCCAGCGGTAACCCTTTCGGACAATCCCGCTGAATGGTTTCTTATACCTTAAGTAACGTTTATAAGTAAAGGGGTTGGTAACCAAAACTGGTTCTGATACCACTAAAGTCGGTGCGGCCTACTATTCTGTAAACTCGGAAAATTCCAAAACGAAAACATTTAATTTTTCCCTAGATCATAATATATTTACGTACCTAGTTATTATAATACTAGCTGCGCCCCGCGGTTTCACTCGCGTAAGTTTCGATCCCGTAGGAATACCGGGATAAAAGTGTCCTATGTGTGTTAATCCTGGTTCGAAACCATCTCTGTGCAAAATTTCATCCAAATCCGTTGAGTAGTTTTTGCTTGAAAGAGTAACAAACATCCATCCTCACAAACTGTCGCGTTTACAATATAATAAAGTAAGATGCTTATTATAATATGATTCTTTGCCGGTTGACCAAAGACTAGACGCATAAATCATTTTGGAACGTCTATCAATTATTCATATTGTGTGAGACCCTACAATATTTTATACTAAGTGCTTGGCCAGACTGGCAGCGCGGATCGGGGAGCGGCGCGGGTTGAGGGACGCGCGAGATCTGCCTGTCCGCAGTCGAGCGCGGCTTCGTTCTGAGTGTCGTCGTGTCCAGTGTTTGTCAAAATATAATATGGATGAAGAAGACTTATTTTTACTAGAAAAAGCTCGAATTAGTTTGAGAAACCCGGTCCCCGCGCGCTCACTGCGGCCACTTGTATGAACGAGCTATGGTATGATTTGCCCGCGCGCTCCCCGCGCCAAGGAGCCCGCGCCGCTCACCGCACCCGCGTGCCCACTATGGACGCTCAATTGAAGTTCTTATGTTTTCCTAAAACAAGCATACTTTTTGCTTAAATGGATTCTCCTCATTGTAACTAGAATAAGTTATTTAAGTTGAAGCAATAAACTTTTTTTTTTTATGTTTGAGTACGCCGCGCCGCGCCCGCCCCGTGTTTGCAGTCTGGTCAAGCACTAAGATTTGTGTGTGGTGCTTTCACGTATATTTTGAATGTATGGAAGAATTTCCTTCCTTATAAAACTATATAGAGTCAGGTTTATACTGTGTGATTGTTTGCATTACACTGTTTAGTTATTCGATTGATATAGTTGTTGAGCGATTAGCCAATTAATAGTTGTATGGTAAACAATTGTTTTGCAACAGGGTTTGATGCTAAATGCAGATAGGATCATCATCATCATCATCAGCCTATACCAGCGTTTAACGCTGTGCGTTGTCAGTCAGTGAATGTAATGTACCTAGATACTAGCGATCTACTCCGGCTTCGCACGGGTGCAATTTAAGTACCTACATGTAAAGACAGTATTTTGTTCACGACATGTTTTGTACAAGCAGAAACCTAATAAAAAGAAAATACTAGGCTTGCATAAATTCAAGAAAGTATTTATTCTGTTTGTATATATTTACATAATATTTAGCCTTGTCCAACTGGAACAATGTACAGACGCCAGCACATCAAGCTATCCGAAACCGTCAAATTTTCCCAATCAACTTTGAATCTTATCTACTTTGGCGATAAAGTTGTAAATCTATTAAAGAGATTTGACAGAGTGTAGTAGCTTAATGTGCTGGCGTCTGTACCTTTTAAATGGTGAAGTAATTTATCAAATAGAAGCTGTGGTTTCAAACCTCCACCATTCCTATACACAAACTCACAGAATTCGTTCTCTTTATTTATAATTATCAAATAGTAACGATTATACTACCCAAATTTAATCATCATCATCATCATTTCAGCCGAAAGACATTTAGGCCTCTCCCAAAAGGGGGAGGGTTTGCCATAATCGCCACGCTTGGCAGGCGGGTTGGCGATCGCAGTATGGTATGGTGGTAGAATGCATAGAGAACGCTGCTGCCCATTCTCCGGTTAGACCCTTAGTCGCCTTTTACGACACCCACGGGAAGTATGGGGTGGTGCTATTCTTTAAGTCCGGCACCACACAGACATTTATATTATCAAATAGTAAAGATTACACTATACAAAGATAATAATACATTCAAAAATTTAGCTATACTTTAAAAAAATATATATTTTGTAAATTAGTTCCGTGGCTTCTAAAAGAAACCAAACAAAAGTCAACACAGCATGTTATTCCCAAAGCGCCTATCACCTCGATCTATCTAGTTCCACGTTACGACAGTTCTGTTACAGAGGTACCCGCTGACAAACAACGTACATAAGATAACCTTACGCCAAAGCTTTGTTTTCCGTATTCTTGTAACACTGGAAAAAAACTACACTCTGTATATTTATTAACATTGGGCAAACAAGTATACATGGTGAAGTTTTTTTGAAAAATCAATAAGATTTGGATACAAAGTGGTTTTGGACCTCGCGAGGTTCATTGTTTTCATCAATAAGAACATCTTTGACTATAGAATCAATAGGACTTGAAGTCCCGAAAAAAATCAGCTGCTCCATACATTTACTTCATATTAAATCATGACACACATGACCTAAAGCGCGGTCTTTGTCGGACTGCTTAGAAAATAAAGAAAAGCGCGATGACACAACGCCGGTAATTTATTGCAAAATATGAAGAAATTTTCTATTTACAAAAAATCTATTGATTAGACTAAAAAATTAAAACACTAGTGCTTTAGTATGTTTTTATATTAGTATGGTTTTTATTGTAAAAAGAATGTTTTTAGAGGTATCTTCATGTTTTTTTTTCCTATCGTATCAAATTAGTTGTATTATGTTTTCAACACACAGGCAGTCGCTCCATGTAAAACACTGGTATTCAGCTGCATCCGGTTAGACTGGAAGCCGACCCCAACATAGTTGGGAAAAGGCTAGGCAGATGATGATGTTTTCAACACACAATCTACCTATATATCCTGAAGAATATCATAATAATATATTTTTCTGAATTAGTTTACTGTAGTCGATCATATACTTCTATTGTTTCTAAAATTTGCGTTTTTTGTGTTTAGGTCCTGTAATCCCCTTAACTCGACAAAATGTAGGGATCAGCTGATTTACGTTACATCTTGTAAGATGGAAATGGCGAACGTAACAATGGAACAAGTTCAATGTGTGGGGCAAATTTATGATATTACCTACGTTAACGTTACTTTTCTTTGATATATTTTTTTTTCGGCACTACTGTCATTGTTTTTAATCTAATCAAAACGTACCTAACGAAAAAACCCGAGATGCGAGGTCACGAAGTTCAGGATTCTTAACGATGTTATCATTTACATTTTTTTGTATTCATTTTTTTGATTGGGGAAATTTGACAGTTTCGGGTAGCTTGATGTGCTGGCGTCTGTAAATGAGCTAGGTGTCTATGGGTCAATTTATCTTTTTAATCTTTGTTATTTTTTTTTCTTTCACCTGTTTTTAATGTTTTTTAATACCTGTATTGTGTCTTTTGTTGCACTGAGTAAACATTTTATCTATCTATCTATCTAAGGTTAACCAATAAGGCGAAGCTGACAGAAGGCCAGGTACATAACCGGAATCTCGTGCTTTCAGGCCACCAGGCCATGTCCTAACGCTTAAAACCTCAATCCGCCTAGCCTTCTCCCAGCAAAGTTGAGGTCAGCTTCCAGTCTGACCGTATGCCAATATTTTACATGGACTGCCTCTATAACCCAGTTGTTGGGTAACACAATACCCCTTCGTAAAACTGATTGTCAAACTTTTGGGCTTCTGACTACCTACGTAACAATTGTCAAAGATCTACGAATGACTGCCGGGGACTAAATGCATAACGTGCTTACCGAGGCACAGAGGGGTCTCCCATCCACGAACCAACCGCAGCATGCGTTGCTTAGCCTTCAACCGACCCGTGTAGCAGTTATTTATGTAGCCACAAGCCCCTTTATTGCTTGTAACCTCGTATAGTGAAAACTACTTCATGTTTTCGAATACACCATGTATAATAATTGTACAGACGCCAGCATATCAATCTACCCGAAACTGTAAAATTTTCCCAATTAACTTTGAACCTTATGCTTCAGTGATAAAGTTGAAAATCTATAAAAGAAATTTGACAGATTGTAGTAGGTTGATGTGCTGCCGTCTGTAGGTACAGTCAACAAAGGAGATAAGTATACAGGAGCGTCGGATATAGTTGAAGTTTACTAAGAAACCGATGGATGTTCAGGACTGAAATTTAATTTAATAAATGAGCTGTTTGTTTTCTATTAATAAAATCAAATTTTATTCGAGAACATCCATCGGTTTCTTAGTAAACTTCAACTATATCCGACGCTCCTGTATACCTATCTCCTTTGTTGACTGTACATACAGCTCGGTACATAGAGGTCGCAGGTGCCGCGGGGTCTCACTGCGGTTTCACCAAACAGACTCAGTTTATTAATAATTTCATGAAATATATTCACGAGAATATCGCAGGTTGCGGCGGTTAAGAAGGGCAAAGGCTTATATTATATTCATCTCAGGTTTGTAATATTTTTATTGGAATTAACTCACTTTGACAAGAAAAAAGTCTGTCAGCCAACGGAGCTGACTGTCTAATCTTTGGAATTAGTAAAGTAGAATTAGGGCTGATTTTTCCATCGTCCGATAACTTTTATTCGAGGAACAAAATGGACGTTTGACAGTTTTTGCATGAAATGACTGTCAAAATAAAAAAAAAAACAAATTATACCTCGAAAAAAAAAATTCAAAAAAAATTCAAAATTATTCCTCGGATAAAATTATCTGGTGTTAGAAAACAGCCCTTTTTTTGCGGATGAGAAATCATCAAATGACCCCTCCCGCTCTAGGTGGAGCGGAAGGGAGTGTCAGACTCTTACTGACTAAAACCCACCCGTGTTCCTTCCTTAGCCCTTTCTGTTCCGGGGCAGCGGTAACCCTTTCGGACAATCCCGCTGTCTTACTTCAGGGCAAAGGCCTCCCACCATTGCTTCCAACTTTCGCGAGGCCGTGCGTCCTCCTTGGAGTTTTGACGTAACCTATCCAGCTCGCCCTCCATCCTTAAAAAGCCAACGGAGCTGACTGTCTAATCTTTGGAATTAGTAAAGTAGAATTAGGGCTGATTTTTCCATCGTCCGATAACTTTTATTCGAGGAACAAAATGGACGTTTGACAGTTTTTGCATGAAATGACTGTCAAAATAAAAAAAAAAACAAAATTATACCTCGAAAAAAAAAATTCAAAAAAAATTCAAAATTATTCCTCGGATAAAATTATCTGGTGTTAGAAAACAGCCCTTTTTTTGCGGATGAGAAATCATCAAATGACCCCTCCCGCTCTAGGTGGAGCGGAAGGGAGTGTCAGACTCTTACTGACTAAAACCCACCCGTGTTCCTTCCTTAGCCCTTTCTGTTCCGGGGCAGCGGTAACCCTTTCGGACAATCCCGCTGTCTTACTTCAGGGCAAAGGCCTCCCACCATTGCTTCCAACTTTCGCGAGGCCGTGCGTCCTCCTTGGAGTTTTGACGTAACCTATCCAGCTCGCCCTCCATCCTTAAAAAATATTTCTCGGATAAAATTATCTAGCGTTGGAAAAATCAGCCCTTGAAATAATGAAATAATGTTTGTCTCATAAATTACTATACAGGATTGCAGGGAAATTGACGCGTGATCTGCAACCATTAATTCAGCGAATGATTCTAGACCCCCATTGAGGGGCCCGTGGCTAAATAATAACAGGCGCACAGGTCGATCGATCAGGTTAAGCTACGCTTGCCGTGGTTGGCCTGTGGATGGGTGACCATCTTTATATACCGAGACCCCTCCGTGTCTCGGAAAGCACGATAAGCCATTGATCCCGGCTGTCATTCATAGATCTTTGACAGTCGTAACGGGTAGTCAGAAGCCCGAAAGTCTGACAACCAGTCTTACCAAGGGGTATCGTATTATCCAGTAGTATCCAGTAACTGGGTAGTGGAGGTCAGATAGACAGCGCTCCATGTAAAATACAGGTGTAGAAAATGTTCTTTACTAACTTTTTAGACCTTTGTATCCTGCTTAGGCGTTGAAGTTTCATTATAATCGGTTCATTCATTTCGAAAAACAAGGGCTTGAAAGTTTGTATGAAAAGCCGTACGGCGTAAACGCTCTTAAGCGGTCCAAAAAAATATGTTATTTTTAGTTGGCGAGAAACTTTCTCTAAATATTAGTTAGCTAGTAGAAAGGAAAAGATTTGATTTATTAGAAAGCACAAAACTATTTCCACTACAGTTACAAGGCCTTGCACATACTTTTCTAGTCGTATAACGGACATTGACCCTAGTTACTTTCCCGAGGCCGTCAGCCTATCTGGCTTGTATCCAACATTATGTCTGTCTTGAAAACGCAAGCTTTTATCTAATTTGATATGACAGTACATTAAGTAAGTTTTAGTTAAGTTAGTTTTTCTTTTTAGGGTTCCGTACCCAAAGGGTAAAACGGGACTATTACTAAGGAAAACTATAGCTAAGGCTCCGCTGTCCGTCTGTCCGTCTCTCACCAGGCTGTATCTCATGAACCGTGATAGTTAGGCAGTTAATTTTTTTACAGGTGATGTATTTCTGCTGCCGCTTTAACAACAAATACTAAAAACAGAATAAAATCAATATTTAAGGGGGGCTCCCATACAAAAAAGTGTTTTTTTTCAGCGTTGTTGCCTTGTGGTACGGAACCCTTCGTGTGCGAGTCCGACTCGCACTTGGCAAGTTTTTTTTACTTTTTATATGCGTCACTTTTATCGATGCTCATTTATTTTTTTGTTTCTATTCTTTCAAAAATGTCGTGGTCACCCAGAGGCCTTGCCTCACATACACGAGGCTGTGGGTTCAAATCGGGACAATTACGAATGCAACTTTTTCACTTCATAATAATGTACTTTTTAAGTTTATTTTGGCCGTCACTTTGGTACTCAATCACGCAAAAACGGTGCCACGGATTTGAATAAAATTTGACACACAGATAGTTTATAACCTGGATTAACACATAGGGTACTTTTTATCTCGGTAGTACGTTCCCGTCGGATAATTTCTGACATATATGCAACCAACCGATTATCCTTTAAAGTTAAGGCTCGCGAGCACATTCGCAAGAAGCTGGCAGTATCAACAAAACAGTAATATTTTCTCATTGTTTGTCTTATTACTTTTTAGTAAGTATATTCATTCATGTATTCATGTATTTATGTATATATTATATTCATAGTTTTAATAGGTATATGCGTTTCTTTATATTTAAAATATTTATTCCTCAATGTTCTTGATTGCACCTACCACTGTTTGTCTCTGTATCACCCAAAGGTTGACTGGTAGAAAATGCCTATGGTATTAAGAGAGTTTACGCCGTACGACATTTCATACAAACTTTCAAGCCCTTACTCTTCGAAACTAATGAACCGATTTTAATGAAACTTCATACGCATATGCATCATCTGCCTAGCCTTTTCCCAACTATGTTGGGGTCGGCTTCCAGTCTAAAACAACGGTCTTAAAAGTTAGTAGAGAACATTTTCAAAATGTCTTATTTAAAAAAAGATAACTGGAAATCTCTGTTTCTATGGAAAATTTAAAATCGATCTAATTTGGCTGTAACTCTATTTTTTGAAAATGTTTTCTACTAACTTTTTAGAACTTTGTATTCTTATATTGTACTTCTATTTTTGTATTGTATTGTATTTTTTGAAATAGCGCTTGTGACGTAATAGTAGGTAGTCAAAAAATGGCATACTTGGTTTTATACAGATCGTTATACTTGCATTACCTAGGGGCCTAAAAAGGCCACTTTGACAGAATCATAAAATATAACATTATGAATCATAAAAAGGCGAAGACAGTCCGTGTTTTTATTTTTTCGCTGCACTACGTAGGTATAATCAAAGAGATTGGGATTGGATTTGGATTGGATTGATTGGTATTTCAGCACAGACAAAAAAATAACTGAAAATCCTTCACCAATGGGATTTGATACGATTAACTTAACAGTTAACTGTCCATTATGATTCATGATGTTATCCTTTTATGATTCTGCCAAAGTGGCCTTTTTAGGCACCCTGGTCTATCTATATCTGTGGAAGACGCCTTTGCCTTGCCTTTGTACGATAATAAGCTGGCATTATTTTATTCTATTATCGATGATGAATGAGTTTTCTGTTCTTTGATTTAGCTCTCCAACTCACCATCATCTGCCTAGCCTTTTCCCAACTAGTTGAGGTTAGCTTCCAGTCTAACCGGATGCAGCTGAATACCAATAACATGGAGCGACTGCCTATCTGACCTCCACAACCCAGTTACTGGGTACAGACGAAAGCCGCGCGGCTCGAAAGTCTGACTGGATGTCAGACTTTCGAGCTTCTGACTACCAGTAACGACTGTCAAAGATCCACGAATGACACCCTGGACCAACGGCTTAGCGTGCTTTCCGAGGCACGGAGGGGTCTCGGTATGTAAAGATGGTCACCCATCCACAGACCTGTCCGGCTGTTATTATTTAGCCACGGGCCCCTCAACTCTCCAACTATCACATTAATAGATTATAAAGGCGAAAGTTTATGAGTGTGTGTGTGTGTTTATATGTTTGTTACTTCTTCACGCTCAAACACTTAGACCAATTTTGATAAAATTTTCTACGGAGTAGCTGACACCCTGGATTGACATATAGACTACTTTTTATTGCGGTATTCCCACAGGATCGACATTTACGCTGGTAAAACCGCGGCGCGCAGTTAGTCAGGATAATAAAATAAAAAGTATAGAATCGGAAGGGGCCACAATTAACAGACATTCTGAACTCTACCATTCTTATCTGGTATAGTGGTCGTTTGTCTAAAGTCTAGGTAGTCTAAACTAAAGCATGTGTTCGCGTGAAGAGATTTATTGCAAGTCTTGAAAACATTGGGAAGATAAAATGTTAGTTCTTAATGTTGGTAAACAATGTTAAGTTTAAGATGGTGGAGTTTTATAAAGTTTGAAATTTGAGAACACTAGTTGGTCAGTAATGGTATATAATGGTAAATAATGCAACAATAAGATTGCCTGGCATGCATTTTAGAAATTATTTTTGGGAATTGAAGCAGAACAGACTGCTCTTTTTCACGACTTCAAAAAAAGGGAGGAGGTTATCAATTCGGTTGAATATTTTTTTTAAATGTTTGGTACCCCAGAACTTCGTTATTTATAAGCCGATTTGCAAAATTCTTTATCGAAATCGGTTCAGTAGTTTGGTTTTTAAACCAAAATTACTGGTTAAAATTTAAAAAAAACTAAATTGTTTTGTATGTATGTTACGCGATATCTCCGGCAATTGTAAATCGATTTCAAACATTTTTTTTAATGGATAGGGTATACCTCAGGGGTGGTCCCATATAAACTTTTATTCATTTTATTTGGGTCGTTTTTGAGTTAGCTTCAATAATACGTATTTTTGCCACTTAGTTTATATTGATGATGTTATAATAACACCCTGTCAGGGGTACCTATACAACATGTCCCAAAATTCAACGATAAGCCAGCACCGGAGGATAGACCTGCCCATGACTACTCGGGGAAAAAAAGAAAAAAAATATATATCTCTTTTTTTTTGAAGTTATAAAAAAAAAGAAGAAATTCTTAAAAAAGTGAGACCTTTTATGATATTTTTCACTACCATGACCACACTTTTTTAAATATTTCTGTTATTTTTTTTTATAGGCAACCTGAATAGCACTGCTATCTACCACAATTCTTAAAAAATCCAGAATACCTCTAGTTTTTTCACGTAAATTAATGAAACTTAATTTATTCCCTAAATTTTTTGAAGATTTTTACTTTTAATCAACTTTAACTCATCGTGGTGTAAAAAAAAAGTATGAACACTACTATGGCAAGTTTTTTTATAAATTGACGCAACTAATCAAGATTCCAAAATGGTATAATACTCTAGGCAAACAAGTTAAAAAAAAAAATGTTCCTATTATTTCTAAACAGGGGCCAAATGACGGTCTGGTAATAAAAAGTATTAGTTCTTGGAAAATGTTTAATATTTAAATAAATGGTCAAACAATTTCTCATGTAATTTATTAACATTATAACCAATGTTCAAATTGTTTGCCACCAGCAATAATACATGCACGACATCGCCTTAAAAATGACCGTTTTATTTGTCTTGCATATCTTCTGCGATTAATATGATCCGCAGCCTGACTGATATTTCGACGAAGCTCGTCCAATGACGCAATGGGTTTTGAGTAGACCCTGTCTTTAAGACAACCCCAATAGAAGAAGTCCAGGGGGTTCAAATCGGGTGAACGAGGTGGCCATAAGATAGGACCAAGTCGCCCGATCCAACGCCCTGGATACTCTTGATTTAAATATTCTCGCACAGGGCGGGCATAGTGTGCTGGGCAACCATCATTTTGGAGCCACATGTTTTGGAGATCATTTAAGGGCACGTCGTCTAGCAATTCTTGCAAGTCATTTTGTAAAAAGTTTAAATAACTATTGCCATCTAAGTTTCCTTGTAACTCAAAGGGCCCAATTACTTTTCCATTTAATATGCCGGTCCATAAGTTAACCTTGAATTGATATTGGGATCTGTCTTGTCTCATCAAGTGCGGATTTTCATTGCTCCAACTATGTAGGTTGTGTAGATTTAAATATCCATCTTTCTTGCATGTTGTTTCATCCGACCATAGAATTTTGTCCAGGAATTGGGGATCTTCCCTGTGCCTTTGCAGCATCACACGGCAAAATGTGACTCTTAATGGATAGTCCCGCGGTAACAACGTCTGCACACGCCTGTAATGATATGGGTGAAGCTTGTGACGTTGTAAAATTCGATGTGCAGAACTTTTCGGGATTCCTGTAGCTTCTTCTATGGCGCGTACCGAAGTAGTCGAATCATTTTCTATCTCATTGAGAACTTCTTCATCACGATCCGAACTAGGTCTTCCAGCGTTTCTCCTACTGGATGGCATACGACCCTCCGAAAACGCTTGATGCACATTAATAAACACTCGATAATCAGGATATCTTTGAGCATTTGGGTACCTTTCTCGATACAGTCTGCTAGCAGCGTTAGCATTGCATCGGGTTTCTCCATAGATGAGGTGCATATTTGCGTATTCCTGTGGTGTGTATGGTTGCGGCATGTTGATCGTTAAACAGTCCAAAATGCGCCAGAACTCCAAATCACAAAACTCACAATCGTAGTCACAAAACACACAATCGTAGTCCAAGATAATGCCAGGTCAGTTCAGTTTGCAGATCGATTCCAGTCCAAAAAGCCAAGCCAAAAGTCGTTAGTACGTACGAGAGCCACGTCAGTTGAATACGGAACGGTGCGCAGTAAACAAAGGAGCAGAGCGTACTGAACTGACTTGCTCTGAGAATAATAACAGCTTCTCTACCTGCCCTGTTGTTGTCTCTTTTTAACGTAAATATCTCTGTCTATCTATCTCTCTCTAACTTCTAAGGTATGTATGCCCCATTCAAATTCCTAGAAATTGTAACAAGAACCCACTACCTGCCCTGTTGTTGTCTCTTTTTAACGTAAATATCTCTATCTATCTATCTCTCTCTAACTTCTAAGGTATGTATGCCCCACTCAAATTCCTAGAAATTGTAACAAGAACCCATTTTGGGCACGCAGTGAAAGTGATTACTGTCAACTATAATTTAAGGAATTTGGTTCTTGTTTTGAACTAGTATGGATATAATTTTTTTGTGGTTGATTTTCCTAGAGTATTATACCATTTTGGAATCTTGATTAGTTGCGTCAATTTATAAAAAAACTTGCCATAGTAGTGTTCATACTTTTTTTTTACACCACGATGAGTTAAAGTTGATTAAAAGTAAAAATCTTCAAAAAATTTAGGGAATAAATTAAGTTTCATTAATTTACGTGAAAAAACTAGAGGTATTCTGGATTTTTTAAGAATTGTGGTAGATAGCAGTGCTATTCAGGTTGCCTATAAAAAAAAATAACAGAAATATTTAAAAAAGTGTGGTCATGGTAGTGAAAAATATCATAAAAGGTCTCACTTTTTTAAGAATTTCTTCTTTTTTTTTATAACTTCAAAAAAAAAGAGATATATATTTTTTTTCTTTTTTTCCCCGAGTAGTCATGGGCAGGTCTATCCTCCGGTGCTGGCTTATCGTTGAATTTTGGGACATGTTGTATATGCTCTGTGTTCCTGTCACTGATGTTTACATAGCAAGTAGTGCTATACGAATTTGTGTGGGGTAAGTACAACGTAAAAGTGAAAGATAAAAACGTTTTTACAAAAAAAAACAACCGTCTTCCAAAAAAGACCATAAATATAAAGGTAGGTCCTTTTCATAGCTCATAAACTATCTGTGCGCAAAATTTCATCCAAATCCGTTCAAAGGTTTTTGCACTAATGCGGAACATACATACATCCAGGAAAACGGACAAAAATTCTTCGTTACTATTTTATTACACGTACAGATAACTGTGGTGTGGCGCATCCTGGGAGAGGCCTATATCCAGCGGTGGACTGCGATAGGCTGAGTTGATGATGGTTGATGAGATATCACGTTACTGAGAGCAGTGGTGGCCCAGTGGTAACAGCCGCGACTTACGAGTTGTAGGTCGTTGGTTCGAACCCTGGCAGCGGTTTTGCTTTATATAAATTTCATCAACACTGCTCTCAAAAACAGTGAAGGAAAACATCGTGAGGAAACCGGCATATCCTAGAACCAAAAATTCGAAGACATGTGACATGTACCAACCTGCACTGGCGCCACGTGGTGGATTACGGCCCACTTCCTCTCACAGAGAGGAGGCCTTTGACCCAGCAGTGGGAACATTTAACTGATTATGCTATGCTATATAACAAACTCATGTGAGTTCTTGTATTTTTTTTTTGCCCTTACGATCCACGGCCACGACCCACCATACCGAAGATCACTGCTAGTCATAAGCCTCAACAATAGCTCTAGGAAAGCCATTCAATAACATAATGAAAAGTAAAATCAATGACTGTTTCTGTTCGCGCAGGTGAATTTTGGCCCAAAAATGTTTGAACTTTTTGCCATCGGTACGCTAAAAAGAAGACAATTGATATTCACTTCCGCTGTATCCGTTTGTAGGTAGATTCTAGCAAAATATCAACAAAGCTTGAAATAGCTATGAAAAGAGGCGCTTGTGCTACGCTTGCCGCGGTTGGTCCATGGATGGGTCCATGGACCAACCGCGGCAAGCGTAGCACCAGGAGTTCTTGGTATGTGACCATCTTCACATACCAAGAACCCTCCGTGCCTCGGAAAGCACGTCGGCAGGTTGTCATTCGTGAATCTTTGACAGTCGCTACGGGTCGTCAGTAGCCTGAAAGTCTAACAATCAGGGGTATCGTATTACACAGTAACTGGGTTGTGGACATCAGATACGCAGTCGCTCCATATAAAATACTGGTATACAGCTGCATCCGGTTAGACTGGAAGCCGACCCCAACATAGTTTGGAAAAGGCTAGGCTAGATGATGAGCTTGAAATAGCTAGTGAACATATTTACAGTTCGTAAGGGGCTTAGATGACCTAAATCGCGGTCACTGTCGGACTGCATAGAAAATAAAAAGAAGCGCGATATCACAAAGCTGGTAATTTATTGCAAATTATGATCAATTATTTATGGTGGCGCCTTAACACCAAATACTTGGACGGAAATATTAAATTTTTTGCGTTTATCCCAGACGCAGGGAGCTGGTTCAATTAAATCGTGGACTGTATAATGCGGGGGTGAAAAGTACGTGGGTAGGTCTGACCTTGCAAAATACGACACGAATTAGGACGACGAAAATTGTACATGGACAAAGGAATTTTGGCAGGAAAATGCAACACCACTGACCTGTAGATTCACCATCAATCCTCCACGTCGGCCGGCAGAAGGTTCGACTTGGCTGGATCAGCAGGCAGCGCACGAGAGATCGCACAGACGCCTTTCACAGCACAAACACGCACTTTTGTAGTGTTCCAGATAATAGTTCGTAAATGCTTCGCAACAGTTCGCAACCGTAAATTGGCAATTCATTAACAAGGGAGCATGTCATGGACCATGCTCACGCGGCAAGAGCTAACCTCAGACTCTGTCACCTTACATGGTGACAAGGAAAGCGATAGTCCGGGGTTGCATGTGGGAAAAGGATAGGACACGATAGGATAGTGACACATTTTGCAAGTCATATTAACTTCTACCCTACAGGGTAGAAGTTAATTACAATGAAAATAATAAATTAATATGAAACCCAACAATTTAATTACAAAAAATCTATTGTTTGGACTAAAAAAATAAAACAGACTAGTATATTAGTGTTGCTTGTAGGATAATCTGACAAAAATCACAATGATTGTATGTATATTAGTATAGTTTTTATTGTAAAAAGAGAGTTTTTAGAGGTATCTTCATGATTTTTTTCTATCATATCAAATTAGTTGTACCTATTATGTTTTCAACACACAACACACCTAGCATAAATCCTGAAGAATATCATATATTTTTCTGAATTTGTTTACTGTAGCTGATCATATACTTTTATCGTTTCGAAAACTTGCGTTTTTTGTGTTTAGGTCCTGTAAGCCCCTTGTGTGCCGTAATTACAGACACAATTAAAAAGCCATTGTGTCTCGCGTAGATCTACGTTCCGGCAGACTAAAGATTAAACCAACCGGTAAAAAACATCGCGGTATTACATACATGGCCGTGTTATTTTGCCAGCGACTCTCTGAGCCCTATATTCCTTATCCTGAAAAATCCTTATTGCTTATTTACATCATAAAAGGAACATCTGTACAAAATTCAGCTATGTAAGTCCTTGGGTTGATGGCTTGGGTTGGGTTGCTGGGCGTTGATGGGTCAAAGAGTGAGTCAGGACTTTCTTTTTACAAGCTTTCAATTAACTTGCAATGTTTATTCGGGTTGACTCTTACAACTCAATTTTGAAGCTTGAAAAGCTTGTCGCGAGATTTCATTAGGTACCTATCGTATTTACTTAGTTTGCAAATTTTAAAAATTAAAACCAATCAGATCATGTTATTTAATTTACTTATTTATCTACACAGGTAGGTAAATCTCACCCGTGTTCCTTCCTTATGGGTTTTAGTCAGTAAGAGTCTGACACTCCCTTCCGCTCCACCCAGAGCGGGAGGAGTCATTTGATGATTTCCCATCCTCAAAAAAAAAAAAAAAAAAAAAAGGTAGGTAAATCTCGCGACAAGCTTTTATATCATATAAATTGTGTTAGGACGTTATAAGTTGATAGTAAAAGTTTTAAAGGAAAAGTTTATTTTATTCTTTTTAGCGCATTTAAATAAAAGCTTGTTTTTAAAAAGTTTTTTTACTTTTAATTAATATGTTTTGATTCTTGTGAACGGTGACTTTTGCTTCTATTAAACTCGGTTACGGCTGAGTCAATACACGGGTATCTTACGCACGTAAACGCCTTATCTCTATAAACTCTTAGTAACAGCTATAATAAACATTTCCACGTCACTTCTTGCTATCATATACAGGATGGCAGAGACACAGACGCACAACTTGTTACCATGGATTTAGTACATGGTTCTAAGCCCCAATAGTCTTATTACAAAACGAATTCTAATTTTAGACCTAGCCTAAACCTGCGAGACATTTACTGTACTTTAAACTTTATTCCGACGAACGTAAAGTTCTTAAGAGCGTTTACTCCGTACGGCATTTCATACAAACTTATAAGCCCTTATTTTTCGAAATGAAAAAACCGATTTTAATGAAACTTCATACACATAAGCAGGATATAAAGGTCTAAAAAGTTAGTAGAGTACATTTTCGAAAAATAGTGCTGCAGCCAAATTAGACCGATTTTAAATTTTTCATAGAAACAGAGATTTCCAGTTATCTTTTTTTAAATTAAGACATTTCGAAAATGTTCTCTACTAACTTTTTAGACCTTTGTATCCTGCTTATGCATATGTAGTTTAATTAAAATCGGTTTATTCATTTGAAATGCCGTACGGCGTTAGCCCTCTTAATGCAAAATTGGTAAGTAACTTATATTGAGGTTTAACGTCAGTTTTAGTAATAAGAACTTGAACTTTGTCGGATCATAGTTCTAGATTTAAAAATGGCTCGATGGTTTAAACCTCGGTCTAAAGATATACCTTGTTTTATAATAAGGCCTGCGTTGAAATGATTGGTCAGTTATAAAAAAAAAATACTGTTCAATAAATTTTGACCGCGTAGGAGGTATTGTACTTATAGAGGTATGAGGAACAGGGTGTAAAATTCACTTATACTCTATAGAAAAGGGAGGATCCTCCGACCAGACGGGTGTTGTGTCTGGCAGGCAACTGCCCGATGATTCATGTCGGGCCGTTGTATCTATATTATGCTAGTTGCGCGGTAAACTCTGCTTGTGAGATGCAGGATTTTGCGTGACGCCATTATGACGCGTTGTTCGCATATGGCGTTGCAGATACCGCTACACACTTTTCTATGAAACAGCAGAATATTTTTTGGTTTCGTGTATAATTTTTAACATTAGCCGCACAACCATCAAAAATTCAAAAGGTATTCTTTAATAAAGGAAAATCTCATGATGAGATGAATTTACGGACGACGACGTATGACTAAGTAATGAGATGGATGGCAAATGTAGACCAAAACTGTGCAAGAATGTCTCGAGGGAATCAACGTTTGAACATGAAATATAAATTACTATGTATGTTTTTCATATTATTACTCAAAATTTTAGGGAATTGCGGTGTCCATTTTTGGTCCTTGGGACCTCAACTTTAAAAGTCGTGACATAGTTTAATCAAACCATCATGAGTAGGTACTGAGGAGCCATCTTTCGTAAAATTTCACGTTATAAAAAACCGATATTTCAGTGTTAATCGAAAGTCATTTATTGCAAATAGGCACTTATGAGACACTTTTAAACGTCAAAATTTACAAAAAATTATATTGATTCTATTTGCCCCTTCCAATGGTAATTTCGTATGCAGAAGAATGAGCAAGAACCTCCACCGTTACTGTTTTAAAATGTGTACAATATATTATCCTTTGATCCTTGTAGTCTCATAAACTATAGTCTAATATGACGTTTATTTTTTCTTTATCAGAAAAAAAACTGAAGCGTCACACGGTAATAGCTATTATTATTATAAAGCATTTATTTTTATCCAAAGAATTATATAAAGTCAGGGAAATATTTAGAAAATAGACTACCACCAAACGGGGTGAATAAGGATGCAGGGGTGAATCGGAACGAAACTTTAAAAGCGATTTTAATATTTAAATAATATAGTTTGTTGCCAAAAAGGAGTCTAATGTGTTTATTGTATTATAATTAACGATTAAGTGTTCTTTTCAGCAACAAACCGTATTATTTCAACGCTACAATCCATTTTAAAGTTTTGTCCCAATTCACCGCTGCATCCCTATTCACCCCGTTTGGTCCCAGCAACTTAAATTACCCGTATATTCAAATCACAAATGTCGATGTTTGAAAGTTACTTTAAACGGCTATAACACGTCAAATTGACTCAGCGCAGCGTAAGAAAGAAAAAGTATTTTGCGTTCCTCGCACAGGAAGATCACAAACTAAACTAAACACAATCATAAAAATATAATGTTCATCAATTTAATAAAAAATAAAAAATAAAAAATATTTTTTTTCGGAAACACGATGCACCAATAATTAGACACTGTCCGGTTGCTCGTGCGGCAGGGATGAATAATGTTTTAATTAATTAGTTATTATTACTAACCCTTAGTTGATAAGTTATTTTTGTACTAACCATTGGACCTATGTTGTCAAGTTGAATAAATAAATTATTATTATTATTAATAAACAATTAATTTACCTGACTGTACAAACTGAATTTACTGGGTAAAACAGAAAGACACCATAATACCGTCACCACAAGACCATTTTGACTTTTTCATACGGAAGCCTAACAAGATAATGCAGTTGCAAGTTCCAGTATAATACGCAGTAGAACCAACTTGTAAATGCCATCTGTACGTGCACTCCATGCATACGGCTTATGAACAATGCAACTGACACGATGTAGCCTATCATAATAGCAACTTGTCTTACTGATGTGTCTACGTGATTTAGTTTCCTAAGAGAACAACATTTAGTAATGAAAGTGTTTTGTATTCATGGAATAGTACCTACCTAGGTACAATAATCTACTTTTCATCATTATCAATCTCTTGCTCCTATCTCATCGTTCCGTATTTCAACAACGACTTTCAACAGAATGACCTAAGTTTTTCATTTTTTACTTTTCCTTCATCGTAGTCGCTAATAGAATTTCACTTTGAGTAGGCTCTCTGATTTTTATCAGAAGGATGACCATCGTTGCAAAGTTTTTTTACATATTGGAATGATTTATTTATTTATTTAAACTTTTCGCACAAAAAAGGTACAAAGGCGGACCGAAGGCGGATGATTGTTTTCAACATTGGGTAATTTAAATGTACAAAAAAAAAGAATCTATTTGACACATTATTTTTTAATTGCTGTATGGGCCAGCTCTTGACCTCGATCACGCCTGATGGAAAGCGATGAATGAGGTCTATGATTGAACGAGCGCGCCCAGAAGATGCCTAAGGCACTGGAACTCCCACGCAACAACGCAACACAGCCGGCTGCTTGACGCCGGACTCCGGTGGGAGGGTGGTCGCAAAACAGACGGGCAAGTCAAAGTCAAAGTCAAAACATTTATTTCAAGTAGGCACTTAAAAGGCACTTTTGAACGTCAAAAATTACGAAAAAATAGAATTGATTCTAGTCGCCCATTCCAAAAGGTAGTTTTCGTATGGAGAAGAATGGGCAAGAAACTCCACCGTTACTCTTTTAAAATGTTTTACAATATTTTGTATACATTAATTATATAATAATATGTGAAGACGATGCACCTAAAATAAAATAAAATTACTATACCAAAATAGGTAAAAGAATTAAAAATGAAAACATGACATAAATTCAAACTCAAACTCAAAGCATTTATTTCAATTAAACCTTTAACAGGCACTTTTGAATTGTCAAGAAGTCGGTCAGTCATAAAATATGAAGCTAGTTGCCCATTCCAAAGCGTAGGTACCTATGGAGAAGAACGGGCAAGAAACTCCATGGACACTCTTTTTAAATTACATTTTACAAAAACATTTGTTACATCATTTCTTTTGAATTTATGATTATATAATGTGAGAACGATGTAAAAAAAAATAAAAAGATGTCCGCGTTAAGAGCGTCCAGAATACAACAAATAGTAACAAAACAACAATCCAAAATTAAAATTAATTATATAATAGATACATGGTGCTCACATATTTACAAACATGGTAAAAATAAACGATTTTCATTTAAATAAAAAATTACAAGTAATAAGTCAGGGTGTGAGTTTAAGTAATTACAGAATATAAATCAACGTCAAAAAAAAAAGAAGAAAGAAACAATTAAATTAGTTAGGGCGTTAGCCCTACCACCGCAAGAGAAGAATTGGCCAGTCAAATAAGGTGTTGGGTGTGACTCCAGGACGCGCCGAGCGCGTCGCTTCACTGGCGGAACAAACTGCGCTACCCTAGGAGGCTTCTTCATGCATCCCAAAAATTTTAAGAGGGGCCCCTTTTTTTTTCGAGTGGGAAAAACCCACCCATGTTCCTTTCTTAGTTAGCCCTTTATGTTCCGGGCCAGCGGTAACCCTTTCGCACAATCCCGCTGCCCCGGCAGGCTTCTGCCCTAAGGGGGGGCCCCTTAATGCTGAGATCTTTTTGAGGCGCACGTGGAACACGTACGCGCCGTCCGGCACTGCCCTGGTCCTGATCGGACGGTGAGCAACCCATGAAGAGATTTACTCTTCATTTCCCAATTGGATTCCGAATTTATTTGCCCTGACTGCAATATAATGTTCTTATAACGCGGCATCGCGTCAAAACAAATGATGAACAACTTTTCTATATAGGTCAATTTGTGAAAATGGAACAAAACTTAGTTGTAACGTAGCTTTCAGTTAATCAGGAAGATTATCTGAAGTAATCCATACAAGGAGATAAGTTGAGTACCTTTAAGTAAAACGACACTACTACGAGACGAGGCCGAAAAGAGATCGGAGATTTCTTGAAAACGGTCAAAAAGTTGGTTTTTTAAAGCAGTGTATCTCTTAAACCGTAAATAATTTTGAACAAAAAGAAAATATATATATTTTCAAGTCCTATTTTAATACAATGATGGAACTCAAATCATAATTAAATATACATTAATGCATCAAAAAAATCTTCAAATACACCTCTTAATTGTCTTTAAAAGCAGTCTATCCCTTCATTAACCTTTTTCAATTATAATCTATACATATAATAAAACAGTAACGAAAGAAAAACTGTACATTGTGATTTTTCGAGAAAAAATAAGTGGCTTTTGTTAGAAAAACGTAACTGATGACAAAAAGTGATTTTTTTGAATTTTTGTCTGTTTGTCTGTTTGTCTGTGTGTATGGTACAGCTTCACGCCAAAACTACTGGATAGATTGAATTGAAATTCAGCAAAAATGTTCTTAGTAAACCAAGGAAGGCTTTAGGCTACATATTATCACGCCGTATGTTATGGGAGGTAAGCAATATTGATTTTAAAATGTGTTTGTTCGTAATTGAATGCACAAAATGACATGTTTATTTATTTATTTAGTTAAAAATAAAACTTTAACTCTGGGAACATAATAATCACGCTATTTTTATAAAGGAGCGGGGCAGTAATATTATAAATTGCAAGGGAACAGCTATTTCAACAATATGTCAACGGGGAATTTAGCAGTAAGGTCAGGCGACCGTTTACAGTACTAAATGGTGCGAGTTCAAATCCCATAATATTGTTTTAAAAAATCGTAAAATTATTTTTTTTTAGATTTTGCATTTTTTATGTGTGTTAGGAACGATACTGTTATGAAATCTGAGAACTTCACATGTTTTATCTAATTGTATGGTGAGTTTCACACCAATATTACTAAACAGATTGATTGGCGGTACAATAAGCTACACTATCATGAAGTCAAGTCAAACTTTTGGTTCTAAGCTATATCTTACCAAGCACATTTGTTGTAGGTAATTCATTTAAGTATGTAATTCTTAGTTTTGATCCATGCTGCTGTTACCATATTTTTTTGTAATGCAAAACGACGTCTGAAACGTTGTCTGTTAAATTAACGACAATTTAGTTCTATTCATAATTTAATTAATTTGGGTATATAATTTATGTAGTTTCCGTTTTCTAACTAGATGGATGGCGTTGGCGTCGAGTTAGATCGCGCTATGGTTTTGTTCCCAAAAAGTGATGTTATAGGTGCCGATGTGCCGCTCTCATGCTATAAAAACGGGGGTTACCTTTGTTGTCTGTGTTGGTTGATGTGTTTAATTTTCCTGTTGGCCTTCACAGAGTACTTTTTGATAGACTGAAATTGGCCTTTTCCAGACTCTGTGAAGGGGACAACTTTGCTAGATCACTCACATATGATGAGGTGCCGTCGTACTACACGTACGACAAGCAAAGAGGTGTATTTAATCGACGTCGATGCGGACACGCCGTGGACGGGTTTCCGGGAATTTTTAAGGATACCGCATTGGGACGGGTTTACACTGTGCACCCAAATAATGGCGAGTGCTATTATTTGCGAATGTTACTGCACACAGTACACAGCCCAACATCATTTGCGTTTCTAAGGACAGTCGATGACATTGAGTATCCCACATACCGCGCTGCTTGCGTAGTACGCCACCTTCTCGACGGTGATCAGCACTGGGACAACGCACTTGAGGAGGCCAGCATTAGTGACAATCTCAGTCGTTTGCGACATCTGTTTGTCGTCATGTTGGTGTTCTGCGGTATTGCAAATCCGCTTTTGTTGTGGGAGAAATATCGGCATCTTCTGTCCAAAGACTTCCTAAGAGGTCTGAGACGCACTACTGAAGATAATACTGGGGCAACTGATGAGCGCGTTCTAAACAGTTGCCTTAGTTCACTTCAAGATATGGTCATTTCGATCTGCGGCAGTTAAAACCTGTGGTTAAAATCTGGTGGATTATGGGCTACCGACTCCACAACATCTGGATGTACAAGAGCTTGGAAACAGAGAGTACAACTCTGAAATAAATTATGATCCAAGAGCTATGAGTACCGTCGTCAATGACCATGTCTCTAAGTTTACCTCAGAGCAAAAGCAAATTTTTGACACCATCCTTGACTCGGCTCGGCCAAGGTAAATGTTTTTCTTGGAAGCTCCTGGTGGAACAGGGAGAATATTTGTCACCGCTGGCATACTCGCAGAGGTCAGGAGGCAAGACAAGATTGCCATTGCAGTAGCATCGTCACCATCGTCAATGACCATGTCTCTAAGTTTACCTCAGAGCAAAAACAAATTTTCGACACCATCCTTGACTCGGCTCGGCCAAGGTAAATGTTTTTCTTGGATGCTCCTGGTGGAACAGGGAGAATATTTGTCACCGCTGGCATTCTCGTAGAGGTCAGGAGGCAAGACAAGATTGCCATTGCAGTAACATCGTCAGGAATCGCCGCAACACTGCTTCCTGGTGGCAAAACAGCGCACGTAATGTTTAAGATTCCCATAGATTTAGAGAGTAATGAAACACCTGTTTGTTGAGTGTCACGCAACAGTGACAAAGGGCGCGTGCTTAAAGATTGCTGTTAAATCGTGTGGGATGAATGCATTATGGCAAACAGAAAAGCAGTAGAGGCGGTAAACAGGACTTTGCAGGACATCCGCAGGAACCAGTAAATAATGGGTGGCGTTACAGTTCTGTTTAGCGGCGATTTCCGACAAACGCTGCCTGTGGTGACGCGAGGAACTAGGGCTGATGTGGTGAATGCTTTGTTGAAATACTCTTTCTTATGGCCACATATTCATAGGTTGCGCTTAACGATGAATATGAGAGCACATCTTGGCGGGAATGTACACGCCCAAGAATTTTTTGATGTTCTCTTAAAATTGAGTGAGGGAACGCTACAAGTAGACGATGGCCAGGTGGTTCTACCTGAGATACTTGGGAGAGTGGTGTCTACCTTAGAAGATTTGATTCGCCTGGTGTAGGTACGGGGACATCAATAGGATACCGCACCAACATAATTCTTGGGTGGGTGTACGAGCCATTTTAACACCCAGAAACGACCAAGTTTCAGCGATCAATGAATGCATTCTCGCGGAAATTGAGGGAAATTGCACTTCAATAAACACTGTTGTCGACCAAGATGACGCCGCACATTACCCCGTAGAATTTCTCAATTCCCTCAGTGCAAGTGGACTACCAGCGCACACCATTAAGTTAAAGGTCGGTGTCCCAATTATGCTTCTTCGGAAACTCACTCCGCCGAAACTGTGCAATGGGACCCGGCTCAAAGTCGTCTCGCTGCAGAGAAATATCATTGAGGCGGAAATTCTAACGGGTTGTGGTGTCTCGCTGACACTACAACCCGTCCCGTCCCCGGGCTCTTAGAATTCGACATCAGACGTTTCAGATCTTCGATTTTGACGACCCCGTTGTCGCTGGCATAAGCAACAGGATCCGCGTACGAAGTCGCGGGCAGAAGCTAGTTTAAAATATACCATTACATTTCTAATGCCAAACTGCATTCAGTGATGGATTTATTTATTATTAAATAGTTTTTGTAAATAGGTAATTGTTTCATATTTTGCAATAAATTACCAGCGTTGTGTCATCGCGCTTCTTTTTCTTGGACAGCGATCGCGCTTTAGGTCATGTAGTCGCCTTCAAATCCCTTCCTTGTGTGGATTTCACCAATTAAACTGACCACGATCAGCACTTCTAAACCACATCCAAGAGCTGTCAGTATCAATTTCCCACACCAATTTTCACACTAACAGCTCTTTCTTTAATCAACATCGTTAAGTTTGTAATTCAGACCGAGAGTTTCTATAAGCGTTATAATAATAAATATAAAACCGTCCCTCTGCTAAATGAATAAATAAATACCTTCATTTTATTTCATAAAAAACACATTCTCACGAAACAATTTTCCAAGTGAAAAATAAACACTACTGAAAAAGTGTATCGTTGGTGCATGTACTAATGAAGAAAACATTGTACGAGTATCACAAACACAGGCACCAAAATAGGTTACAGCATGAAACAAATACAGCATTTCCAGTAGGTATAAACATTTCTGTACCTATATTCTTGCACACATACAAACTTGGTATATAGCAATATTTAACAAACTATTTAATCGCCCCGACCCGACGCGGCGGGCCTCTGATGGCCCATTACAATAGAAAATCAATTGTGTTTCATTAGCGGGGATTAAGCGATTAACTAGGTACTCAATATAATATCAATATAGTCTTCTTGAAAACAACCTTTTGGTTTCAAAGCTCGAAGAGAACTAACTTAGAAACCAGGCGAGACAAACATCATGTTCCCAATCCCTTTTGTTAAAAACCGGTAACTGTCAAATGAGATACATTTAAACTTCATGACTACACAGACAAGAAAATAATTTAGAGCAAATCTTATACTTTCAATTTTATATTAAGTATTTAAAATTACTAACTGCATAAGTCTTACTAATATTTGGAATCATGATTATTAAAATAAAAAATCGAACGTGCTACTTATTCGTATAATATAAATTCTTAAAATTCAATCAAATCGTTTCTGATTCAAATCAGCGTTAATGTGGGCACTTATTTTTTGTATCGAAATAATTTAAGTAATTTCGATTGCGTCGACGTCAAAAAGAAAACCATTATCATTACTCGAAAACGATCCATTTTACTTAACTTTTATTGGTGAAAAAAGCGTATATTTTAGTACCATTTTGACGTTCAAAAGTGCCTTTTATGTGCCAATTTGACTTTGACTTTAATGCCCACTTCTTCATATAAGAATCCTTGTACATTACATTGTAAGATTAGGAGATGTGAGTGTGTGTATTAAGTAACAAAATGTTAATAAAAGTTAATGCTCCTCAACTTAACGGCAGCGTAAACTTAACACAGAACTGACACGACAAAGTAACCCTTTTAATGTTTATTTTAAGAAGCAGCAAGCTAAAGTTCATTTCAAATAAACTTGCGATAAAGTTTGTTCACCTCCTTCTACTAATGTATCCCAATACTTCCAAACGTTACGAAAAAATTGTATGGGCAGTGTCGGTAACACGATCAAAACAAGTGTATCGTGGTAAGAGGCGACCTTGTCGCATGACAGTACATGCAACAAGGAATGGATTACAAACCTTTTGGTCAAAATTATGATCAGTCGTTTTTATTTATTTTATATAGGCAGACTATAAATATTGAATAGGTATGTTTTGTCGATTTTCCCGGCTAGTCGGGCACATCTATAATTTATTTTTGTAATACTAAAATAAAACGAATAAATAGTATTATTTTTATATAAATATTTAATGATTGAGGTTCAATGATTCGCTTTCTTCGCCATCTTGTTTGGGCTGGTTTAGGTTGATCCATTGTCACTTCTTCACTCATTACAAATAATCAAAGTAACAAAACAACAGCAATAACAAAATAATAATAAACGCGAGAAAACTTTCCAAGTAGAGTACACAAGTTGACTAGTCTATCCCAAGCACATTCCAAATTCGGAATGACGGAAGGACATTATTACAAAATGGCGGACAGGTGATGTGCCCCTGACGCCAAACTCGACGCCAAGTAAGAAGGCATCACTCAAAATATCTTATTTACTAGTAAGGATGTTAAAATGTAGTTGCTTTTTTTGTTAGTTGCTTATTTTCATGAATATAAGTTAATTTAGGGCTGATTTTTCCATCGCCAGATAACTTTTATTCAAGGAATAAAATTGACGTTTGACAGTTTTCGTATGAAATAACTGTCAAAATTTCAAAATTATTCCTCGAATAAAGTTATCAGTTGATTGAAAAATCAGCCCTTAATTGAATAAATCCTGATATAACATATTCTTGTACTGAAATATAAATTAAAAACCTCAGTAATCTCGAAAAAGAAAAGTTCGACATGTTTTCTTTTTTTTAAGTCCGTAAACAATAGCATATTATAATTCGTTAGTTAATTAAGGACTCAATCCTTAATTAGCTAACGCCTAGTCCTTTGGATGGATGGATCTAAGGATAATGCTTCAGCCTCTAACTGTTTGACCATAAAATTATAAAAAACCGCAAAACTAAATAAACGATTGATAGTCTTAAAAAACCCAGGGGCTAGTAGCTAAATGATAACAGCCGCACGGGTCGATTACCGCGGTCGATCTGTGGATGGGTGACCATCAATTACATATCGAGAACCCTCCATGCTTCGGAAAGTACATTATGCCGTTGGTCCTGACTGTCATTCGTAAATCTTTGACAGTTAATACCTACGGGTAGTCAGAAGCCCGAAAGTCTGACAACCAATCTTACTAAGGGGTACCGTGTTACCCAGTAACTTGGTTGTGGAGGTCAGACAGGCAATCGCTCCATGTAAAATACCAGTACTCAGCTGCATCTGGTTAGACTGGAAGCCGACTCCAATATAGTTGGCAAAACCAATGGTAAGAAATATAGGTAGTCGTAATCACCACGTATCATATAAAGTTCACTTTTCAAAGTTTTCCTTCATAACTTGATTTTGGTACGAAAAGCATTAACAACAAATATGCCTATGTCGGCTTAGCGCATTTTTCCTTATGGCAAATACATGCGATTTAGGATGGATATGAATGTGTTATTTCCTTCGGTACAATAATAAAGTGATACCCGTAACCGTTGACAACTCGTTTTAATATAACCAATATTAATAATAGCATAGTATCTATGGTTATAACTGTTTCTGTAATGCTAATGTTATTTTGTTATACATATGTAATATTTCCGCAGGCTTATTACGTATCTTGCAAAAGCCTAGCAATAGCGAAATTTGCGCAATAATCGCGCATATTTCGCCAATCCGTATTATGTAACAGCGATAGCCACAGCATAGCAAACTATCGTTAGTGCTGCCTCTATGGAACAATCAGTTAACTAAAAAGTGCAGTTTCCTACTGTGATCGCGTGGCCGGTTGCCATTGTTTGTTCGGAATGTATCTAATATCCGAGCTTATCTTTAAAAGAAAGTGAATAAATATTTACGAAAACACACAGACTTCAGAGCAGATTAGGACAAAATGCTGCGATTTGATAACGTAGGCTATTGCCTACTATTGTAGTACATACCTACGTGGTTCAAAAAAACCGGTCAAGTGCGAGTTGAACTCGCGTGGAGAGGGTTCCGTACGATTAATATTTTATCTACCATCTTTTTTTTAAATCTGACCCAATTTTTTTTTGTGGTAAATAAAAAAAAACTTATCATTGTAATTGAAAACATGTTCTCCCATACATTCCAACTAAAATGTAAGTTTGTACGCACAATATTGAGAGATTTACCATGTTGCTTTGAGACCACAGACTCCTTATAGGTTTTCCTGTAATCTGTAGGTATAGAACTATTTTCTGAACTATTTTCAAAATTTTAGGCTCAATAGTTTCGTCTATTTTCTTAAATAACTTTAGTACAATTTACTTTAAAATTATGAAAAAAATATATTTGAGATCCTCACAGTAAGCCCTATCATCTATCATGTATGATATGTCACACGGTACAGATTGCGAAACGTTTTAGGTACGGAACCCTAAAAACGATAAGAAAGATTGTCATGGACCTTTATGTTATTATTGCCAGTAGGAAAACCGGTAAATCCCGCGACTTCGTCCGCGTGTTTTAATATAATTCCTAGTTTTGACACTCGAAACTCGCACAGTGAAAGAAGTATTGTAATCAGATTAGTAACATTACATAAATATAAAATCACAACTGTAATCCTCAAAGGATTAGACAGAGGTATATCTACCTATAGTACAAACGGCAGCACATCAAGTTACTACAATCTGTCAAATTTCTTTAACAGATTTTCAACTTTATCGCTGAAGCATAAGGTTCAAAGTTAATTCGGAAAATTTGACAGTTTCGGGTAGGTTGGGCGACTTTACATCCATATTCCACTAGTTAATGAAACTTTAGAAACAAAAAATTTTACCTCTGCATGATAATCGTTTAGAAATAAAAGCCAGGCCCAACAGTAGACTACGAATGCGATCAGAGTTAAAGGCGGAGATTCTCTTGAATTACTTGAAGCTCTTTCATGTATTACAGCAACCGCATTTATGAGTAAAGCAAGTTCTGAGTTGGGCTGCACGATTTCAGGTCCGCTCAATCTGTGTGGTTCTTTCCTCAAAAGACCTTTTCAGACACCAATCTATTTATATATTTATATTACCATTTATGTACACACATATATAAACAGACAAGAAAAAAACAGAACAGTAAAATAAGTGCAAAGGTGATGCTTATTTCATAAGAAATCTTTTCCAGCATACCTGCGATAGGACAATAAATAGAGAGATGTAGACAGCGTACATGCATCTACATGGTCTTCACACGATCTGACCAAGATTTTGTCTCGACTTTAAAAGAGACTGTGACCTCTGAGTTTGTTTCGGCCTTTCTTCTCAGTGTAGTCATAGGAAACGCCGACCTCATCTAGTTTAAGAAAATATAATTGACGTGTAAAAGTGTTTGTACCAACCTATTTACAGAAAAAGAATAATTTATCATTATGGTTCTATTTTCTAGGCCATCTGTAAATCGTTCTTCAACAACTGCTAATAGTTTTATTGTCTTCAAGAAATGAACAGAAACAGCTCAAACGTAATGGACAAATTGGTTAACCGAACCCAGCAATTACCGCGGCTCGTTGGCACAATTCAAAGCGCATTAATCAGGTTGGCACTACATCAGTAATCTCGTCTGGAACGTTTGGTACTACGATGTTGCGGTGTCCTATATCTGCGAACGAAGTACAGAGAGTGTTGGTTAATGACTTTAGCGTGTCATTGACTGAATATATCGACAGGTAATGGATTTGTGTCAAACTCAAACTCAAAGCATTTATTTCAATTAAACCATTTACAGGCACTTTTGAATTGTCAAGAAGTCGGTCAGTCAGAAAATATGGAGCTAGTTGCCCATTCTAAAGCGTAGGTGCCTATGGAGAATAACGGGCAAGAGACTCCATGGACACATTTTTTTTAATAATATTATTACAAAAATATTAGTTACATCATTAATATTGAATTTATAATTATATGTGAGAACGATGTAAAAAGACGTATGCGTTAAAAGCGTCCAGAGTACAGCAAATAGTAAGAAAACAACAATCCGAAAACAAATTAATTAAAATAAGCCGAGGCAGCTAAGTGATGACCAGCCCCAACTGACGGCGCCCGTTCACGAACATGACGCATAGATCAGCACCATTCAGCTCAACCATTTCGAAGGGAGCTAAATGATCCAGCACACACGCCACCGTCAGCGAGACATTTGTGTGAGCAAGACATACTATCAGCCGCCAGGGCATATTCAAGTCAATAAAAGACATATTACCCGGTAAATGGTACATAGGGTATGGTATATACATAGAACTCACATCTGTGCTATCTAGGAACTCAACGGAACCTATTCCTATTAATAAAACCAGCGGAGTAATTGGGTAATACACTTACTACGGTAATGCCGTCATTTTGATTCATCATCATCATCATCATCGGCCTAGCCTTTTCCCAACTATGTTGGGGTCGGCTTCCAGTCTAACCGGATGCAGCTGAATACCAGTATTTTACATGGTGCGACTGCCTATCTGACCTCCACAACCCAAAAAAAACAAATTGAATAATTAATTAATTTAATTAATTTAATTTTTGACTATTGAACAAAATCATTACATAATTTACATTGTCGAGCAGACTAATTATTCAAACACATGAACCAAGGAAACAACATCCTTTAAGAGCGTTTACGCCGTACGGCATTTCATACAAACTTTCAAGCCCTTATTTTTCGAAATGAATGAACCGATTTTAATGAAAATTAATACGCATAAGCAGGAAACAAAGGTCTAAAAAGTTAGTAGAGAACATTTTCGAAAAATAGTGTTACAGCCAAATTAGACCGATTTTAAATTTTCCATAGAAACAGAGATTTCCAGTTAACTTTTTTAAACAAGACATTTCGAAAATGTTCTCTACTAACTTTTTAGACCTTTGTATTCTGCTCATGCGTGTGAAGTTTCATTAAAATCGGTTCATTCATTTCGAAAAATAAGGGCTTGAAATTTTGTATGAAATGCCGTACGACGTAAACGCTCTTAAGAGTCCTATTACGGATCGTAAACGCAAATCAAATTATTTCGATCGGCGTACACGAGTCGATAATAGTAGCGATCTCCGGACGATTGCGCGCCAAAAATTCGGCGACAGGCCCTACCTCGTCAAGCGCTTGCGCGGGAATCAGCGGGAATGAGGGGCGCGCCGAATTGACGCAGAATATATAGCATTTTAACTTTATTTATTGCAATTTTGTTTTATTAAATTGAGAAACGAAAACTAATGAAACGTATTCATTGTAGATTGAAGTTTTATATAATATTAGTTTATTTGATAAAGTTGCGTTAATTTGGAGTGTAATGGACGCTGAATCAAGACATTTATTGCTTAAATTAGGCTTTCTTTACGATTTTATCCATAAAAACTCAAGGAATTTAAAGGAATTCTAGAACTCCAATAAACAAGTAAAACATTCAAAGTATCTTTTTATAATTTTAGCATTTATAAGAATTGAATGTAACAATGTGAATTTGAGCGTCAAAGTTCCATCGCCAACGGTTTTTCTTGCAAACTGTGTTCGTAAAATATTTATAGTAAATTACACGAAAAGAAAAATGAAAATGTGTAACTGCAACTTACAAGAAAGAGAATAGTACTATCGTTATTCTTAAACAAATAATTAAAATATCTTACAACTGCTGAAAATTACAGCGTCAAAAATCATGAATTTGCGTAAAAAATGTAACAGGACTCTTAAAATCATTTGGATTGTGATTAAAAGCGTGATATATAGGCAATTGCGGTGCTTGTCTTGTCATAAAATATATTAATTTAATTATAATGAAATTATTATGTATGTTTAGGTTAAGGTTTTTATCTATAGGCCTGCGTCGCCAGAAATAAATGAATAAATAAATAAAAAAATGCTACTTTTCTTGGAGTTGTCTATTGTGGCTGTTCTACTTTCATCATCATCATCATCATTTCAGCCGAAAGACGTCCACTGCTGGACATAGGCCTCCCCCAAGCACCTCCACTTCGTTCTACTTTCATTTTACCTTAAATACCATTTACATTTTACATTTTTTTTCTTTTTTTTTACATTTTTTTTTCACATTTTTTTTACCATTATATTTTACCTTTACAGCAGCCTGCTGTGTTTCGTAAATGCGTGGGAGTTCCAGTGCCTTAGGCATCTTCTGGGCACGCTCATTCCATCATAGACCTCATCCATCGCTTTCCTTCAGGCGTGATCGAGGTCAAGAGCGGCCCCATTCGCAATAAAAAAAAAATACCTCGGTGGCAAATTACTGACAAACTCGTGGGTATCTTAGTAGATTTCACTATTTTGACACTACGCACGCAAAGACCTTATCCGTCTCATTACAAAACGAGATCTAATTTTAGACCTAGCCTAAACCTTCCAGCTAGTTATTCTATTTTGAACTTTATTCCGGCAAACGTAAAGTTCTTAATGCAAAATTGACAACTTAGACTTGGGGTTTAACGTCGTTTTTTGTAATAAGCTTCGTCGGATTATAGTTCGAAATTTAAAAATGGCTGGATGGTTTAAACCTGGATCTAAAGATAAAACTTGTTTTGTAATAAGGCCGAATATGTCTGACATTCGGGTAAGGTCGTCTTTAGTGGCTTATGTCAGCTGATTGATTCATTGGTAGCTTTTTAGATGATTTACAAAAGCAGGGGAATGCAGTGTCGTACTTTCAACAGTAATATCAAATAAATCTATTTGATTTTTAATTCATTACTACGATTTGGATTCAGTTTTCAATTAAATTCAAAGTTTATTTTACACTAACGAAGTAGAGACCTTAGAATACAAATGATGTTCAAACTTTTAACTTTTATTTTTAAAAAATCTTCTCTTAATTTAAAATCATGTTCATCTCCTAAATACTCTAGCACATACTAATTGTTAACCACAGACTAAGAAAATTAATGACAAAAGGCCATAGAACGTTTAATTTTCAGATAAATATCGCCCGGGCCTTACACGATGAAATATTCATGAAGACAATGTAATTTGTTACCGATATTGCTGCCTGTATGTGGTTCAGGCCGTAATTTCACTCCGAACATACAACGGCGACAAGCAAATGAGTTTTTTAAATAAACCAGACATGTCTCGCGTTGCTTCTATCAAGAAATTATGTTTACAAAAACAAAGCCTTGAGTTTACAGGTCTTTTTAGGGTTCCGTACCCAAAGGGTAAAAACGGGACCCTATTTACTAAGACTACACTGTCCATCTGTCTGTCACCAGGCTGTATCTCATGAACCGTGATAGCCAGACAGTTGAAATTTTCACAGATGATATATTTCTGTTGCCGCTATAACAACAAATACTAAAAACAGAATAAAATAAATATTTAAGGGGGCTCCCATACAACAAATGTGATTTTTTCGGCGTTTTTGCCTTGTGTTTTCTTACAATTGTTTTACAAAAAAAAAACGCAAGTTAAGACTCCCTTATACTAGGAGGAGCGACGATCTTCGCAGAGTGGCTGGTAGCAGCTTTATGAGAGTTGCTGAGAACCGAGCTGAATAGCGTGCAATTCAAGAGGCCTTTGTCCAGCAGTAGACTGTTTTAGGCTGACGATGATTATACAGAAAAGGTTTTCTTTTGATTTACTACTCAGGCAAGTAAGGAAAGTTGCTCGCAGAACAGATGGCCGATGGGGCCGAAAGGTTTCTGGAGTGGCGACCGCGTACCGGAAGACGTAGCGTTGGAAGGCCTCCCACAAGGTGGTCCGACGACCTTATGAAAGCCGCAGGAACCCGTTGGATGCGAGAAACACAGAACCGGTCGAAGTGGAGGTGCTTGGGGAGGCCTATGTCCAGCAATGGACGTCTTTCGGCTGAAATGATGATGATGATGATGATGAAGTAAGGAAAGTAACCCACAGATAACGTAGAGGTCATATCATTGAGAAACAAATATGTATCTAAGTGAGTAGAAAACTGATGTAGAACTGGTGAGAAATTCTATCGAGCACGACACAAAATACCACATTTTTGTTGTGTTTGATACTGACAACATAAAGGATCGATTCGGTCGATCGGCTTTTGAAACGAAACTTGTTTACACAAGTCAGATTTAGCTATCCGTCATATTTTTCCGAAAACCGCTCAGTAACTGAATATTGAACTGGGGAAAAATACCAATAAACTGAAACTGGGAAAATGCCCACGTGCGAGCTACATTCGAAAGCTAGCTGGTTCCATTCAGTGTTATATTAAAATAGAAACTGTTGGAATAGACAAAGCTGAATACATAAAATGGAATGTCAAAATATTGCAGTGCTGCTGGGGCGTCTGTTGCGCTACTTCTTCTCAATTAAAGCAATAAGAAGTGGTAAAGATCGCGATTTTGATTACAGCTTTAAACGAAAAATGGTAAAATAAAAACTTAGTAAAAAGTATGCGTAAAGGAATCCGTAAAATTCAAGAAATAATTAAAGTCGTAATAAAAAAAGAATACGGATTTGAAATCACCATTTTTAGCCAAATATAACAAAATTTTGTATTAAAAAAATTCCGGATGTATGTGATCTTTATTTTTGTTGATTAATCATTTAATTATTTCAAAATTCTGTGTAGCGTGTTTACAAAAATGATAAAATAAGCATTTATTCTCTTCCACAAAGGCGCCTTAAAAATATGAAGACACTAAATCTGATAAATCCTTTGTTCCAGACTGGTATCTGCACTAGGAAAAACCTTTCACACAGATTACCAGCCCCATCCTCCCCCCAAAAAACAATGATTGAGTATTAAATCTTAAGATAAAAAAATATTTTAACCTTTGGTAGGAGAACACAGTAAACCAAAATAAACGGATAAAAATATACAAAACTTAAATTATTACTGAGGACTGTGGGTACTAGTGAAGTGGTGGTGGTGTGGTTTGATGTGGCGTGGTGTGGTGTGGTGTGGTGTAGTGTGGTGTGGTGTGGTGTGGTTTGGTTTGGTGTGGTGTGGTGTGGTATGGTGTGGTGTGGTGTGGTATGGTGTGGTGTGGTGTGGTGTGGGGTGGTGTACTGTGATGTACTGTGGTGTGATAATATATTAAGAAGCTTTCAGTGCTATCGTAATCAAGGTTCAGTAGATACGTGGTGAGAACTTGCTTGCACTTTGCTTTAGTAAGAGGGTATATTTTTTTAAGTAACGTTCATTATACGAGTATTGTTTAAATAACTGGCAAGGAAAGAAAAGTTGGGGCTCGAAAGACTGTTTTTACACAGTTGAGTGGAACATACATTTGAGCGTGCAAGGATGAGTTGTAGTTCAGTTAGTGTAGATTGTTTGAACGGTAAACAGTTGTCGAACAGTGAGAACCTTGCACTTATCGTAGAGTTCAGAATTAGGGTGAAAAAACAGTAAAGCATTCGATTTTAATGATAATTTTTTTTGGGGGCATCAGCCCAAACAGAAATCGTCGTTTCAGCATATAGACGTCCACTGCTGGACATAGGCCTTCCCCAATTTTGGGAGGGTTTGCCATAATCGCCACGCTTGGCAGGCGGGTTGGCGATCGCAGTATGGTATGGTGGTGGAATACATAGAGAACGCTGCTGCCCATTCTCCGGTACGATCCTTAGTCGCCTTTTACGACACCCACGGGAAGTAAGGGGTGGTGGTATTCTTTAAGTCCGGCACCACACAGACTCGGCACCGGTTCACAAACAGAAATGCATTAGCTTAATACAGATTGACAGAGTGGAAAGTATAATGTTTTATGAACTTTTGCAATATTTCGTAGGCCTATATAAACGAAGATGAGCTTCCTAATTCTCCTGGACAACAGATCGATGTGGGAATTAATGTTTGGGTTTAATGTTTAGGTGTTTTAGATTCCACTTCTTCAAGTTTAGGACATGAGCATGATTATGACACGAGTCTTCAAAAATTTTCAAGAGTCAAAAAAATCTTGGTTGTGGTTGACAATAAAAAGTAGGAGTAAAATCATATTACGAGTTCTAATGTTATAAAATCACGTAAATGATTCAAAACTCATTAATATACCTAAAATAGATTAGTGTATATATTACAGATCAGTGCCTGTAATACGAATGTGTGAACATCAGTCGTGTGCTTGATCAAGTAGAACTCAATCAATATCCGTTTACATAAAGTGGTTTAGTACTAAGTGGAAACTGGGTAGAATTATTTTTATATAGATAGATAAACCATTTATTTGGCGCACACAAAAAGACAGCATAACACACAAAAGTACAATATTAGATGATAACCAAATTACCAACTTTATTTTAATATAAAAAACAAGGTAAAAAAAAAAATACATAAAAACACATCGAAATAAAAGTGTCACTATGACGAATACTTAAAATAAAATAAATATTAATAACTAATAATTTTATATACGGTATGTTATTGTTCATGCTTACCTACCTACATGATAACAGATGTTTTGTTAATTAGCGTGCATATTTTTACCCGACTGCGCGACGCAAAGGAGTGGTAATGTGTTCATCAGCCTATGTATGTATGTATGTTTGTATGTTCCTTTGAAGCACTATACAGACCAAACGCCTGGGCCGATTTTTATGATTCACACGTTAATCGATTCCTCTTAGTCCGGCGAGTGTCACTAAAGACATGACGTTAGTGAAAATTCAATATGGCGACTACTGGACGCCATATTAAATATTAAAAAAAAAAAAAAATTTTTCAAAACCTATCGAGTGGGGTATCAAAATAAAGGGTTTTGAAAGGTGATTACAAAAATATATCCAACATATATACTTAAAAGCAATTCGAAGTGACAAATTGTAAAAAACACCTACTAAGAACTAAATCGTCTGCGAAATCTTTCACATTTTGTAAACTAAAAAGCTGGAAATATTCAAATTCAAATGGGTCCCGCCTGCTTCCAACTTTTATTTCATTTAAAATGGGCTTGTTTTTAGCTTTTCAGTTTTTTACCGCAGTCGGGTTTTTTTTTTTTTTTTTATTTTTTTTTTTTTTTATATGTTAGGCACGATGTTAGCACGGTATTTATGACTAGACTAAACATCAATTAGCATAAATCAGCCTATAATGTACTGCTGGGACACAGGCCTCCTCTCGGTAAGAGGGAGTGGGCCGTAATCCACCACGCGGGCCCAGAGTGGGATGGTAGATGTCACATGTCTACGAAATTTTGAGGACATACCCGTTTCCTTACGATTTTTTCGTAGTGCTGATTAAATAATTTACATAAAGTAAAGTGCCTTTCTGGGGTTGATCCTACGACCTACAACACGTAAGCCGCTGTCGTTACCAAAAACAAAAACATCAATATTTCTTTTGTATCGTGTAATTTAATTTTAATGTATACCCATGGACCAACTGGAATAAATTGTCTAAATAATGCTGCGAACCGCATCAAAATCCATGGCGTATTTTAGAAGAACAACATGTTCACACAGACAGACACAAAACGCAACTTTATTTTATAATATTTATGTTTAGAAAGCAAAAACGTATAAGTATTTCTACTTTCTCCTTTTACTAATAAATCCCAAAGTTGTTCCATGTTTGCTATTCATGAACGATATTAATAGTCATCCGTGTTTGAAAAATAGGAAACAATTTATAAACTTTTGTCATAACGTTTGTTTTGGCTCATGTGCATCGTTCGATAGTAGGTACCGACTAGTTTTTAAATCGACTGACTTAAAACGAAACAGACATACCATAACTTCACGCATTTGTTTCCCTAATGGGTTAGGCAAAGCGAAACTCCCACATATCGCAAGTCCTTCTTAATATGGAACGATCCTATTAACATCAACTGAGCACACATCCAGACTGCGGGCTGCTACTGAGAAATTCCAGATGGAAAAACCCAATAAAACTTGCGCCCGACCTGGGAATCGAACTCAGGACCTCATGCTGAGCAGTCACGCTTGCGACCACGAGACTAACGAGGCGGGCTAAACAATCAACAGACGCCAGCACATCAAGCTACTACAATCTGTCAAATTTATTTAATAGATTTTCAACTTTATCGCTAAAACATAAGGTTCAAAGTAGATTGGGAAAATTTGACAGTTTTGGGTAGCTTGATGTGCTGGAGTCTGTACCAAAAAAGAAATAGTAAATGGGAATACATCCGCCAACATAAATGCTTGTAGCAAAAATAAGGCTTATACCATACAATTTCTTAAACCAAAAAAAAAACCTTTTCCCTCATTAATTGTGGAATAGTCATAAAAATTGCTCTTCCCGTTGTGCTATCGTAAATTGCGTCTACATGGCAATTTGCATAGAAGGACAACCTGAAAAAAAACCTTGTAAAAAGGAGCGTTCCGAGAATTTCCTTAACAAGCCTGTAAAAATGTTTAACAATCTACTTTAAAGATCGGCTTTCCGTATTTAAGGGGAGTCAGTATCGCCTTCGCGAGATATTTTTATTAAGTTACGGTGTCACCTACCTTAATAGCTGCTGATTTACTTTTCCTCCAATTTTTTGTTGTTGGTATTTCAATTTCGTATCAATATTGAGGAAGATTTTTTAAGGTTTTAATCCCTTTATTCTTAGAGGTCGGAAATTCGGATTATTTTTATTAAGGTGATATATTGAAAAAAATGAGGTTTTTCTATTTCGTGTAACTTGTTAAGTATGTGGACTAGGTATTTAACATTTTGGTATAAGTTTTTTACCTCTTTAGTCTAGTATCATGTAAAAGGAATACACGAGTAAATTAATTTTTCTCGACACAAAAAAATGCAAAGTTATTTTTTCTATTTTTTTACTTTTTTCGATAGCACGGCGTAACGCTTAAGAGTTATTCAATGAAATTTACTTTAGGACATAGAGAATTATCGTATCAAAGTTTAATCAAAGTAGTTTTCAATTTAATTTATTTATTTTGTTAAAAAAGGAGTAAATTCGTTTTGGCACATACGTCGTTTTTTTCCGAGTGCACGCACGCTATAGCGCATCATTCTTCTTTTGCATTTCAAAAGTAATTGCATCACTTTCGCTCGCTTTGTAGGTTTTCGAGGATTTTAGATTTTCGAGGTAGCGTCTTAATCATAGATATCCGAGTCTTAATCCTTGTTTGTTATTCATCTGCCTAGCCTTTTCCCAACTATGTTGGGGTCGGCTTCCAGTGTAACCGGATGCAGCTGAATACCAGTATTTTTCATGGAGCGACTGACTATCTGACCTCCACAACCCAGTTACTGGGTCATACGCTTCCCCTTGGTAAAACTGGTTGTCAGACTTTCGGGCTTCTGACGACCCGTAACGGCTGTCAAAGATCCACGAATGACAGCCGGGACCAATGGCTTAACGTGCTTTCCGAGGCACGCAGGGGTCTTGGTATGTGAAGATGGTTACCCATCCACGGACCAACCGCGGCAAGCGTAGCTTAACCTGATCGATCGACCTGTGCCGCTGTTATTACTTAGCCACAAGCCCCTCAATCCTTGTTCGTTATTTTTTTAAACTATATATTTAGCGAACTTAGCGAACATTAGATAACAAAACATCAGGCTTCGTTTCTCCGTAGGGTTAATCAGGGGGTCTAAAAAAGCCACTTTGGCACAATCATAAAAGGATAACATAATGGACAGTTAACCGTTAAGTTAATCGTATCAAATCCCATTAGTGAAGCATTTTTCAGTTATTTTTTTTTTGTCTGTGCTAAAATACCAATCAATCCGATCCAAATCCAATCCCAATCTCTTTGATTATACCTACGTAGTGCAGCGAAAAAAAGAAAAACACGGACTGTCTTCGCCATATTACGATTCATAATGTTATCATTTTATGATTCTCCAAAGTGGCCTTTAGATAGGCCTCCAGAGCTGTACCTATGATACACCCACATTTCGCCAGTTATGTTTACTGAAATGTTGATGACAGCAATTATAGGTTCACCCCCTATTCTTGGGATTTCTCAAGAATAGGGAGCGACCCTATTGCCTTGCCTATGGACTTTCTTCTCTGAAATAATAATGATTTTTATTTTATAACACCTGTGCCCCGCGGTTTCACCCGCGTAAATGTCGATCCCGTGGGAATATCGGGATATAAAGTAGCCTTTATGTTAATCCAGGGTGTGACCTACCTCCATACAAAATTTTATCAAAATTGGTCCGTCCGTTTAAGCGTGAAAAGTAACATACACATAAACACACACACACACTCACAAACTTTCGCATTTTTAATCACACTAATATTATAAAAGCGAAAGTTTGTGAGTGTGTTTTTTTTATCCCGATATTCCCACGGGATCGAAACTAATGCGGGTGAAACCGCGGGGCGCAGTTAGTATTATATAATTATGATAGTGTGATTTTATTTTATTGCCATCAACCGGGCACAAATTCAACCTCTGGGCTACTCGGAAATTCGAGATGGAATACCGACCCGGAATTCGAAACCAAGACCTGCTCAACACTTGCGACCACTAGACCAATGAGGCAGTCTACATCAATAACTACTTAATATTGAAGAGTCTCGATGTTTTATTCGCAAAAGAATGTATTACGCAGTTTGATGTTGAAAAAATCTTCGTCTTGTCTTTCCTTGAAATACCTGCAACCCAAATAAAACATTGAATATCACCATTTGACATTTCGATTGTTTTAACAACCTAACCCTTCCGTCTCGTCTTGACATTTCAGTTAAGTAAACGAGTTCCGGGAATAATATTTTGTGGCAACCACAATTTCAATCGAGTTCCTGATACCGACCCCCTTAGGCCTGGGAATGTCCCTGTAACCGACATTCCGGTAATGAAACGCCAAGACTTGTCACGTGATTTTGAATCCAAATCAGACAGTCGACTGAAGGTAATTTACTTACAAAAAACATTTATTGAGTTGAATAAATTGATAGGAACGAACATGGTGGAGTTGGTTTTTTAAAAAGAAATCTAGTAAAGAATTTTGCTGACGAATTCCCCATCACCCCATCATCCATATTCCTTCTATTATTTTTCCCCTTTGATAGAAAATCAATTATAAACCTTAACTCATCAAACACACCATGCACCGTAGAACTTACTCACACAAAAACATCTATCGCTATCGTTGTGCTGTGCGAAAAAACACAACTACACACTAAATAGGAAAGTTATCGATTCTTCCATGCATTATTGTATTTAAAAAAATGTTGGTTATTATAAATCAATAAAATGTAGCTAAAAAAAATAATTGAAGTAATTAAAAAATATTAAATTATTTTAAATCTTCTCAAGGGTCTACCAACCGGATTTAAACGTCATCTTTTCAGATCTTCTATAAACCGGGTTAAAACGATTGACAAATTAAAAAATTAACTGTAATAGCAATATATTCGTTGGGCAATCGACACTGTTGTCGATAGCCTACGTTAGTGGATCTTCACAACCTCATCACGTACGCTGCTCTACACGGCTGTACGATGCGACACTCCGCAAAAATAAAGTATCGTTTTGTAATGTTTACATTGCTTGTCCAGTCACTTAGCGACATACTAAGGTAGTGGATAAGGAGCAAAGTATTTTCTGCATAAATAGTACAGCCGCTGCGTTATTTGAAAACAAAAATAACGTAGTAAAAGCAAGAAATATTTTACGATTAGTTGTTTTTCATGATTTTAAAGACAAATACCTACAGTAAAATACTTTTACTTGTATGTATATGGTAAGTGATTCCATGAGATACGAAGTATTTATTTTGACTTCGGTTTTTACAGGAAACCACTGAACAACTCGGCATTTTTATATTTTATCACGATCACGGTCAAAATCGCACTAGTTCGCGGAGACGGCCATTTGCCTAGTACAGGCCCTTGCTGCTAATGACGCGTGGGTACAGACACGCCCATGCCATTTCTCATGTTTTTTACATTTCTATGGTGCACAGTCATGTTTACGAAACCAGCCTCACTTTACTCTTGACAGCCCTCTGTCTTGGTTTTTAGGGTTCTTTACCCAAAGGGTAAAAACGGGACCCTACGTCTGTCTGTTTGTCTGTCACCAGGCTGTATCTCATGAACCGTGATATACAGACAGTTGAAATTTTCACAGATGATGTATTTCTGTCGCCATTATAACAACAAATAATAACAATAAAATAAAGTTAAAATTTAAAGGGGTACAAAAGAAACGTTTTTTTCGGCGTTTTATGCCTTGTGTGCCTCACTTGTCCGATTTTTATTTGGTCTGAAACTTGATTCGCAGAATTTGCGTCTACTTATTTTAATTCTAAATCTATTTACTATCTTTAACAGACAGCCATCACACCACTAACTGATTCCGAACCAGTAATAAACTCCAAAAGGCCTCAGTTCTCTGTAAAGCTAACTGAACTGCCATCATACAATCACCGGTGACGATCAGCGTTGTGCCAATGGTCTGACGAATCGAGACAGATCGGTCCTTTGAGCCGTAACTCGTGTTGAAGTAAGCTTTACCTTGGTATTCAGTGGTAACTTTAGCTACGGACACGCTACATTCGAAGTTGTGGACGAGTATGATTACCTAGTACAGACGCAAGCTCATCGAGCTACCTGAAACTGTAAAATTTTCCCAATCAACCTTGAACCTAATGCTTTAGCGATAAAGTTGAAAATCTATTCAAGAAATTTGACAGATTGTAGTAGCTTGATGTGCTGGCGTCTGTACAAACTGTCCAGTTAGGTATATTATTATTAAGTAGGCTTTCACAAACCGAACCGAAACTTGATCTATGTAAATAATTGGAATGAGAAAGTTATACAGCCTGGCAAGGACATCGACGCTGTTGTATTTATTACATGATTCTGATCACCCGTGCGTTGAAATTTTTCGTCGGTTATTAAAAAAAAACTGGCCTGAAAAAAAAAGTGAAGGGGGAACCCTTCGTGTGCGAGTCCCACTCGCACTTGGCCAGTTTTTTTTAATAACCGACGAAAATTTTCAACGAAAAATTTCGGCGTTTTTGCCTTGTGGTACGGAAGTACCAGTAGGTTTGTTGTATGGGAGCCCCCCTTGAATATTTATTTTATTCTGTTTTTAATAAGTATTTGTTGTTATAGCGGCAACAGAAATACATCATCTGTGAAAATTTCAACTGTCTAGCAATCACGGTTCATGAGATACAGCCGGGTAACAGACAGTCAGACGGACAGCGGAGTCTTAGTAATAGGGTCCCGTTTTTACCCTTTGGGTACGGAACCCTAAAAAAGGCTGTTCCATACATTTTGACTGCGTAGGTACTTTTCTATGAAACGGCAGATTTTATTCTGATAACCGACTAAAAATTTCTATGCTGTCTGGAATCACGTGGTGAATTCATTGTTGCAGTTTGCGCATCGAATTCCCTGCCACCCTGTATATTTCATCATCATCACCATTTCAGCCGAAAGACGTCCACTGCTGGACATAGGCCTCCCCCAAAAGGGGGGGGGGGGGGTTTGCCATAATCGCCGCGCTTGTCAGGCGGGTTGGCGATCGCAGTATGGTATGGTGGTGGAATGCATAGAGAACGCTGCTGCCCATTCTCCGGTACGCCCCTTAGTTGCCTTTTACGACACCCACGGGAAGTATGGGGTGGTGCTATTCTTTAAGTCCGGCACCACACAACCTGTATAATTATGTAACGCATTTTTGGCGTCAATGTTAATTCTAAATCGCTGTCCTATCATCTCCTTAACAGACAGTAAAACCACTGTAGTGCTATTCTGTAAAAATCTCACCGTGAATACTTAGGTGAAGTGAGTTTGTTTTTGCTAGGAATTGACTCTAATTGACAGCTCACTCCACGCTCACTTCACCTAAGTTTTCACGGTGAGATTTTTACAGAATAGCACCGCTGTAGTGCTATTCTGTAAAAATCTTACCGTGATAACTCTGGTGAAGTGAGCTTAAAGTGAGCTGTCATTAGTGTCAATCCCTAGTATCAGGGGGCCTAAAGAGGCCACTTTCACAGAATTATAAAAGGATAACATAATGGACAGATTAACCGTTAAGTTAATCGTATCAAATCCCATTGGTGAAGCATTTTTCAGTTATTTTTTTTTGTCTTTGCTAAAATACCAATCAATCCGATCCAAATCCAATCCCAATCTCTTTGATTATACCTACGTAGTGCAGCGAAAAAAAGAAAAACACGGACTGTTTTTGCCATATTACGATTCATAATGTTATCCTTTTATGGTTCTCCAAAGTGGCCTTTTTAGGCCCCCAGATAGAATGACAGTTCACTTCATCTAACTGCTCACAGTGAGATTCTAACAGAATCAACCGGCTGTTTCGAATCAAGTTTCATCTAAGTACTAGCTTCCGCCCGCGGCTTCTCCCGCGAGGTATGTCGATAAAAACTATCCTATGTCCCCTGGGATGCAATCTATCTCTCTGCCAAATGTTATCGAAATCCGTTCAGTGGTTTAGGCGTGAAAAGGTAACATACACAGACAAGACAGACAGAGTTTCTTTCGAATTTATAATATTAGTATGGATTATTCAGTCGTAACTTCCGCTAATACGGTAGGCTGGCTTTTTGATAAGTATAAGAATCGATAAAACGTTTATTACGTATTGAGAAATGTTAATTATCCTCTTATTTCATTAATCGCAAACTGATGTATATTTGCAGGGTAGTCACTTGCTTGGAAACGCTATGATTTCCTGGAATATTGCCTTTACAATTATACAAATAGGTACCGTATTTATTAATACAGTATGCTAGCGCTGAGAGGTGAATTAATTAAAGTAGGTATTAATGCAGATAATATTTAAAGTTTTAATGAGGTATGTGAAGTAGTCATGTGAAAAAATTACACTCGTTAATTAATGTAATGATAAAATGTGGTGGTTAAAGAATCTTTATTTACTCAAAAGAAATTTACAATAAATTTCACTTAATGAGAAATATTTGAACTATAAATAATAATGACATTCATGAGCTGAGCTAGTATGGACATGCACACATATTAAAAGAAGACAACAATAATTAACACACTGATCAAGACATTGAAGGTCGCAGCAAAAGATTCATGCGAAACAAAAATCAAAATTTTGTGGGTAAATTAAAAACATGAACCAGGGCCGGATTTAAATTTTGTCAATAATAAAAGATTTTAACTGAAAACTTTAACTAAAATCCGTAACAAGTATGTGGATAAGGATTATTGCTAATTTAAAAATATGAAGTGTTTTCAAGCGATAAAAGTTTATTAATGATGAATTTGGGTAATAAAATAATAATATTTACTTGGTTAATTATAATTATCATATATTACTTACCCGGGGGTAAGTAATATATGATAATTATAATTACAAAACCTCCAACATTTACAAGACATAACAACTGAACCTATAATTTTATTTGATATAATGATCAGTATTAACTGATTATATCAAATAAAATATTATTTATCATTATATTAATAATGAACGATTGATATAATTTTAAAGTAACTAATTTCTATAAGCATAATAGACAGTATAAAATCGTTTGATATACCACTCAAAAGTCATAAAACCTATTTAGTCTCTTATGATAAAAACTTTTTTTTGTATTTTCTGCCAAGATGCTCAACGGAGCCCCGTTTCTGGGTGGTTATAAAAAATTAACCACAAAGGCAAGTCTTCTAACCTAACCTATTCAAGTCGGATTGCTCTGAATCGAACCATAATGACGGTATTTTAAACGATAGACCTAATGATTTTCGATTAAATAAACGTTACATCCAATAACGATAAACGAAATAAGTTTTAGATTATATCAATGTTATATGTAAAGAAGTTATATCAACAGTTGGTATTACTCACGTTTTTTTATATCATGTGAACGTTATTGAAATGAAAATATACCAAATAACTTTATATGATATGAGACGCACCCCTTGGACCCTGTTCTCGATACCGGTGGGCTACTATTTTTGATATTTTAAATATGTTTATATTCTAATATTTAAAAATATAATTGTTAAATGTATTTAAAATTAAAAAAGGAAATATTTATTTAAAAAAGTACACAGATACAGGATGGTACTTCATCTAGGCGTGCAAATAGCCTGGTACAAAATAAATGATCAATGTCCTATAACTAAAAAAAACAAAGTCATTATGTTTTCAAACAACGGCTCATTATTTTGTACATTATATTGCATTATTTCACCAGGTAAACAGCCAACTACGCTGTTAAAGCTATTAGTCTGAAACCATAAAACCGCCACGATTTAAATGGTCTATTAAAACTTTACGCCACTGCCATTTGCGGTTATCATTCCGTCATTAAATCAGAATGTTTATTCTAGTAGGTATATCTACTTATCAGTCCGCACAGTTCCCGCTAAGCCTAAATAAGCCCTGAAACATACTAGACGGGTCAGTTATTAAAAGATTATAAACACCAGCTAAACATTTCATAATGAAGTTAAACACTTCTCGAAAGGTTACGGGTTCGAACGGCAAGTACCTACCAACATACCAATGTGTATATAAAATTTTAGTTTTCTTTGTTTTATTAAATGACAATCATATCAACAGCCCTCTTGTTCTCCTTGCCGGACTGCCGCCATGGGATCTGGAGGCGATAGTCCTCGCGCGCCTGTATGAGTGGCGCGCGGAGGCACTACGCCGGGGGGAAACTCCGCTCCTGCGGCAAATCGCTGCGGAGCGGACGGATCTCCGGCGCGATCTCATGGCGGCATGGAAAGAGCGACTGTCGCAACCCAGCGCAGGGCACGCCGCGATAGCGGCGATAAGACCCCTCTTTGAGGAGTGGCTAGAGAGGCGCCACGGCGCCCTCACCTACCGCCTGACGCAGGTCCTCACCGGACACGGAAATTTTGGCGTACGTGTTCCACGCGCGCCTCAAAGAGATGTCAGCATCGAGGAGGGGCCCCTTAGGGCCGAAGCCTGCCGGGTCAGCGGGATTGTCCGAAAGGGTTACCGCTGGCCCGGAACATAAAGGGCTAAGGAAGGAACACGGGTGGGTTTTAGTCAGTAAGAGTCTGACACTCCCTTCCGCTCCACCCAGAGCGGGAGGAGTCATTTGATGATTTCCCATCCGCAAAAAAAAAAAGCCCTCTTGTTCAATGTTGCCTATGGACATCTGCAATACCTACCATAGATATCGAACTGAAACTATTCAACCACAATTACACAGTCACCCATACCCTTTAAACCGGTACAAGGACACGCCACAGCAAATGACGCGGCCGAAAATGACGGAATGGTGGTCGTTTGTGGTTGTAGATGTTAGATAGGTACCACCACGGACGAGCTACTCTCAAGCTCCACTAGTTACGTCAGTATTTATTTATATGTTTATAATCTTGACTGGCGCTGGCGGAAAACATCGTAAGAAAAGCTGCTGTGACAGTTATTACGAAACAAAACACCACTCAAAAATGTACTACCCATATACGCTATTTCGTTTGTCGCTTCAGCTTAAAGCGACGTAATAATTCATGTACCTACCTCGGTCCAATTTTACGAGTTTTACGCGAAGAAAATCTAGACATCTTTTAGGTAGCGAGTTTTTATTTTGTTCTTGGATTGGTGAGGGTCTTTTTCAGACAAGAGGAGAACGTTGTGAGTGAAAAAAAAGTAGTAGTCTGAATAATTCATGTTTAAGAGTTCCGTAGATTAATCTCATTTCTTCTTTTACTTAAAAGATTTCTCGAGTAGTTTTTTAGATATAAAAATTTCGCTCATGTCCATCCTCTAAACTTAAACTTATTTGACAAAACGTAATCCTGTGTCATCGCTTTGTTAAATAAATTTTGACCGCTTGGTGCAAATCGTCTACCCACACTTTTACGTAGGGACTCTCTGACAGCTGAACCAGCATTTCCATAGTGATTTGACACTTGGGTAAAAATATCTGTGCTAAACACAGCATTATGAGCGAAAGGGTCGTCGATGTGGCGACGCTTGGTGGAGGGCTGACGTGCAGCCATCGTCACTGCTAGACGTCGGCCTTGACGATGACGACGATGATCCGAAAACGTAAGTTCAAACTGTTTAATTTCATTTTTTTGTTTATTGTGTAAGGGAACAGTACAAGTTTAAAATAAACAGAAATCATCGTTATCTGTCTAGCCTTTTCCATACTATGTTGGGGTCGGCTTCCAGTCTAACTGGATGCAGCTGAATACCAGTATTTTACATGGAGCAACTGCCTATCTGACCTCCACAACCCAGTTACTGGGTAATACAATACCCCTTGGTAAGACTGGTTGTCAGACTTTCGGGTTTCTGACTACCCGTAACGACTGTCAAAGATCCACGAATGACAGCCGAGACGAACGGCTTAACGTGTTTTCCGAAGCACGGAGGGAAAAATAAACAGAATCAAATTGACAAATATACTTCACAAATATGCTATCTACTACATTTTCTATATAAAGGCACGTGGGTTCTAAATGAGCAAAGAATTTGCTCATTTAGAATATAGGATGATGTGCCAAAATGAGCAAAGAATTTGCTCATTTTGGCACATCATCCTATATTCTTGTGTCCAAGGTACGAAATATCTCAGTATTTTAGGCAGCTAACTATAACTTATCGGTTTACTTTTATACGCTCAGTTTTTACGTCTTATCTAATATAAGACACGGCCCTAAGGGAAATCACGAGAGCTTCAATATAGATACTATATGGGAAGCTAGTTAAGATGACCTACTATGATCAAATTGTCGAAAATCATATAACGGGTAGGTAACCGAATTTTGTTTCAATTTCAAATAAATTCAATAATATTCTAAATGTGGTACTTAATTATTTTGCATCAAATCAGTTCAATAATATACATCTAAACGAGGGGCCCGTGGCTAAATAATGACAGCGGCACTGGTCGATCGGTCATGTTAAGCTACGCTTGCCGCGGTTGGTCTGTGGATGTGTGACCATATTTACATACCGAGACCCCTCCGTGCCTCGGAAAGCACATTAAGCCGTTGGTCCCAGCTGTCATTCGTAGATCTTTGACAGTCGTTACGGGTAGTCAGAAGCCCGAAAGTCTGACAACTAGTCTTACCAATGGGTATCGTAACCCAGTAACTGGGTTGTGGAGGTCAGATAGGCAGAAACATTTTTTTTTCGCTCCATGTAAAATACTGGTATTCAGCTGCATCCGGTTAGACTGGAAGCCGACCCCAACATAGTTGGGAAAAGGCTAGGCAGATGATGATGATAATGAATATACATCTAAACTTATGCTTAGAATAGATATAAAAATAATCATCGTTAACAAACTATCCAAAATCATTAAAAGCACTTCAGAAAAAGTGAGAATTGTTGATATAGGTTGGTTCGTTTTGAAAGAACTAAGCTTAGTTATTGTTAGTTAGTTGCGCGTGCTAAGTCCTAAGTACGACGTACTCTAGCCGCACTTAATGATCTCTTGGACTCTAATCCGACAAAAGATCTGTGTGTGGATGAATGGACGAAGATTTTGTCGGCATGTCAGAAGTACTGTGAGAGGGATGTATGAAAGTGTTGTTAACTTTTTGCTTGATTTTATATTAAGAGCGTTTACGCCGTACACCATTTCATACAAACTTTCAAGCCCTTATTTTTCGAAATTAATGAACCGATTTTAATGAAACTTACACACACACACACAATACTACAATGACAATACTATAATGAAACTTACACATACGCAGGATACAAAGGTCTAAAAAGTTAGTAGAGAACATTTTCGAAATGTCTTATTTAAAAAAAGATAACTGGAAATCTCTGTTTCTATGGAAAATTTAAAACCGGTCTAATTTGGTTCTCTACCAACTTTTTAGACCTTTGTATCCTGCTTATGCGTATGAAGTTTCATTAAAATCGGTGCATTCATTTCGAAAAGTAAGGGCTTGAAAGTTTGTATGAAATGCCGTACAGCGTAAACGCTCTTAACTCTTGTATGTGCATGTCTGTCTTTAATCTCTGTAATTAGTTGTAAACCGTTTTAATTAAAGTATAAATAAATAAAATAAATTTGTTGTTAGGCCCGACACGGCACGGTTTCTTTACGGTACGGCGCGCGGCGGTATAAACTGCGCCGTAGAAAAAACATGTTCGTCAACAAGCTTCCATAGTGATCCTTACAACACTGACGACCGTGCCCAAACAAGGCGAATAAACCGTAGTTTTTCACGGCAACAAAAACGTGTGTGTACAAAGGACCCGCTCCTCCTAAAATTTTGTCTGCGGTTGATTTCGTATCACAACTAATATTATAAAGGCGAAAGATTGTAAGTGTGTGTGTGTGTTTATATGTTTGTTACTTCTTCACGCTCAAACTGCTAGACCAATTTTGATAAAATGTTGTATGGAGGTAACTGACACCCTGGATTATCATATAGGCTACTTTTTATCCCGATAGTCCAACGGGATCGACACTTAAGCGGGTGAAACCGCGGGGCACAGCTAGTCACAAAATAAAATAGGATCTGCATATAAAATAATAAACCTATTTACATAGTTTATCTGTTGTTCCCAATATCATCATTATCAGCCTACAGTAATCTATACATATAATAAAACAGTAACGAAAGAAAAACTGTACATTGTGAATTTTCGAGAAAAAATAAGTGGCTTTTGTTAGAAAAACGTAACTGATGACAAAAAGTGACTTTTTAGAATTTTTGTCTGTTTGTCTGTTTGTCTGTGTGTATGGTACGGCTTCACGCCAAAACTACTGGATAGATTGAATTGAAATTCAGCAAAAATGTTCTTAGTAAACCAAGGAAGGCTTTAGGCTACATATTATCACGCCGTATGTTATGGGAGGTAAGCAATATTGATTTTAAAATGTGTTTGTTCGTAATTGAATGCACAAAATAATTGAGAGCACAAAATGACAAATGTTTATTTATTTATTTAGCTAAAAATAAAACTTTAGCTCTGGGAACATAATAATCACGCTATCTTTATAAAGGAGCGGGGCAGTAATATTATAAATTGCAAGGGAACAGCTATTTCAACAATATGTCGACGGGGAATTTAGCGGTAAGGTCAGGCGACCGTTTACCGCACTAAATGGTGCGAGTTCAAATCCCGTATTATTGTTTTAAAAAATCGTAAATTTCTATTTTTTTAAGTTTTTGCATTTTTTATGTGCATTAGGAAAGATACTGTTATGAAATCTGAGAACTTCACATGTCCTATCTATTTGTATGGAGAGTTTCACACCAATATTACTAAACAGATTGATTGCTGGCGGCACAACAAGCTACACTATCATGAAGTCAAGTCAAACTTTTGGTTCTAAGCTAAGTATATCTTATCAAGCACATTTGTTGTAGGTAATTCATTTAAGTATGTAATTCTTAGTTTTGATCCTTGCTGCTGTTACCATATTTTTTTAAATGCAAAACTAATGTAGTTCTCTGTTAAATTAACGACAATTTAGTTTTATTCATAATTTAATTAATTTGGGTAAATAATATGTAGTTTCCGTTTTCTAACTAGATGGCGTTGGCGTCGAGTTAGATCGCGCTATGGTTTTGTTCCCAAAATGTGATGTTATAGGTGCCGATGTGCCGCTCTCATCCTATAGAAACGGGGGTTACCTTTGTTGTCTGTGTTGGTTGATGTGTTTAATTTTCCTGTTGGCCTTCACAGAGTAATTTTTGATAGACTGAAATTGGCCTTTTTCAGACTCTGTAAAGGGGACAACTTTGCTAGATCACTCACCTATGATGAGGTGCCGTCGTACTACACGTACGACAAGCAAAGAGGTGTATTTAATCGACGTCGATGCGGACACGCCCTGGACGGGTTTCAGGGAATTTTTAAGGACACCGCATTGGGACGGGTTTACACTGTGCACTTAAATAATGGCGAGTGCTATTATTTGCGAATGTTACTGCACACAGTGCACGGGCCAACATCATTTGCGTTTCTAAGGACAGTCGATGACATTGAGTATCCCACATACCACGCTGTTTGCGTAGCACGCCACCTTCTCGACGGTGATCAGCACTGGGACAACGCACTTGAGGAGGCCAGCATTAGTGACAATCTCAGTCGTTTGCGACATCTGTTTGTCGTCATGTTGGTGTTCTGTGGTATTGCAAATCCGCGTCTGTTGTGGGAGAAATATCGGCATCTTCTGTCCGAAGACTTCCTAAGAGGTCTGAGACGCACTACTGAAGATAATACTGAGGCAACTGATGAGCGCGTTCTAAACAGTTGCCTTAGTTCACTTCAAGATATGGTCATTTCGATCTGCGGCAGTTCTCTGGTGGATTATGGGCTACCGACTCCACAATATCTGGATGTACAAGAGCTTGGAAACAGAGGGTACAACTCTGAAATAAATTATGATCCAAGAGCTATGAGTACCGTCGTCAATGACCATGTCTCTAAGTTTACCTCAGAGCAAAAGCAAATTTTCGACACCATCCTTGGCTCGGCTCGGCCAAGGTAAAATGTTTTTCTGGGATGCTCCTGGTGAAACAGGGAGAATATTTGTCACCGCTGGCATTCTCGCAGAGGTCAGGAGGCAAGACAAGATTGCCATTGCAGTAGCATCGTCAGGAATCGCCGCAACACTGCTTCCTGGTGGCAATGTTTAAGATTCCCATAGATTTAGAGAGTAATGAAACACCTGTTTGTGGAGTGTCACGCAACAGTGACAAAGGGCGCGTGCTTAAAGATTGCTGTTGAATCGTGTGGGATGAATGCATTATGGCGAACAGAAAAGCAGTAAAGGCGGTAAACAGGACTTTGCAGGACATCCGCAGGAACCAGCAAATGATGGGCGGCGTTACAGTTCTGTTTAGCGGCGATTTCCGACAAACGCTGCCTGTGGTGACGCGAGGAACTAGGGCTGATGAGGTAAATGCTTTGTTGAAATACTCTTTCTTATGGCTACATATTCATAGGTTGCGCTTAACGATGAATATGAGAGCACATCTTGGCGGGAATGTACACGCCCAAGAATTTTCTGATGTTCTCTTAAAATTGAGTGAGGGAACGCTACCAGTACCGGTAGACGGTGGTCAGGTGGTTCTACCTGAGATAATTGGGAGAGTGCTGTCCACCTTAGAAGTTTTGATTCGCCTGGTGTACGGGGACATCAATAGGATACCACACTAACATAATTCTTGGGTGTGTGAACGAGCCATTTTAACACCCAGAAACGACCAAGCTTCAGCGATCAATGAATGCATTCTCGCGGAAGTTGAGGGAAATGAAGTGATCTACACTTCAATAAACACTGTTGTCGACCAAGACGACGCCACACATTGCCCCGTAGAATTTCTCAATTCCCTCAGTGCAAGTAGACTACCACCGCACACGTAAGTTAAAGGTCGGTGTCCCTATTATGCTTCTTCGGAAACTCACTCCGTCGAAACTGTGCAATGGGACTCGGCTCAAAGTCGTCTCGCTGCAGAGAAATATCATTGAGGCGGAAATTCTAACGGCTTGTGGTGTCGGCGAGACACCACAACCCGTCCCGTCCCCGGGCTGTTAGAATTCGACATCAGACGTTTCAGATCTTCGATTTTGACGACCCCGTTGTCGCTGGCATAAGCAACAGAATCCGCGTACGAAGTCGCGGGCAGAAGCTAGTCCACTATAACTGGTCAAAGGCCTTATAGAGGAATGAGGAACAGGGTGTAAAGTTCACTCATACTGTATAGAAAAGGGAGGATCCTCCGACCAGACGGGTGTTGTGTCTGGCAGGCAACTGCCCGATGATTCATGTCGGGCCGTTGTGTCTATGCTAGTTGCGCGGTAAACTCTGCTTACGAGATGCAAGATTTTGCGTGACGTTGTAGATACCGCTACAGCCACTCCAATTATATGCCATTCAGCTTGATTCTCGGCAATTCTCATGCAACTGCTACCAGCCCCACCTGTGAAGACCGTCGGCCCACCCTCACGCTACCCTACCTTTTTATGTTAGCGTCACCCTCACGCTACCCTACCTTTTTATGTTCTTTTGTTCTGATGTGGAAAATCTTCATGGATGTCCGCCGCCCTAGGGGGGGGATCGTGGGAACTTGTACACCTTCCACGATCCCCGACTGGTGCGAACCCGCCTTTGCGAGCCACCGCAAGTCCACGGGGGATGAGTAAAACTCCCCCCGCGTCGTCCTATAGGGGTGCACGTGGAACACTTCGCGCTGCCGCCTCGTGTCCTGCTAGATGGGGGGCGGCGGACGTCCCAAAGTCCGCCATCCCTCAGGATCAGTTTATGGGGGCTGGAAGAGGGCGGGTGAAGACCGTCGGTCCACCTAGCCTGAGGGAACCTAAAACCCACCCGTGTTCCTTCCTTAGCCCTTTAAGTTTCGGGGTAGCGGTAACCCTTTCGGACAATCCCGCTGCCCCGGCAGGCTTCGCGGCAGGCGGATTTATATGTCTGTAATTTATATGGTGTGCATAATAAAGAGTATTCTATTCTATTCTATTCTATTCTATTCTTCGGCCCTGTGGAGCCCCTTCCTTAATGCTGAAATCTCTTTGAGGCGCGCGTGGAACACGTACGCGCCGTCCGATAAGGGCCTGGTCTATATATTACTCTCCGCCCGCAGGCCCGCGCCTACGGTGGCCGGGAGTCGTCCCGTGGCTACCGACGCCCGGAGCGTCTCCCGCGGAGGCTAGGACGGGAGGCTCTCTCCTTCATCCATCCTGCCACCTCCTTCGCTAGCATCACTGCTTCGCAGAAGGAGGTGACTGCCTCCTACTCTATGTATGGTCTAAAACCACAATCTGTAACGCGACTAAATAACCAATGCACCTAGCTTCTGACGTTTCATAAGTGCCCATGTAGGTTTATGTGAAATAAAATATTTTTATTTTGAATGAATTTGTATCTCGTAGAAGTAGTACGTAGGTACTATCTACTAACATACATATTGTAATGTATCAGATTGATTAACAAACATCCGTATAACAGCAGACAACAATTGGCACTGACTGATCGAATCCGATAAATATCTCCGAACGAACCAATTACTAGATTCGATACAATTCGTCCTATTGTAATAGTAAATAGGGTACATAAAAATACCTAATAATTTTCTCCTTCATAATACCAGCTCATTATTATCTGGAAATAAGATCTTGTTAAGAGCGTTTACACCGTACGGCATTTCACACAAACTTTCAAGGCCTTGTTTTTCGAAATAAATGGATGAATGATGAATGGATTTTAATGAAACTTCATACGCATAAGCAGGATACAAAGGTCAAGACAGGATACAAAAATAGTGTTACAGCCAAATTAGACCGATTTTAAATTTTCCATAGAAACAGATATTTCCGGTTATCTTTTTAGGGTTCCGTAGTCAACTAGGAACCCTTATAGTTTCGCCATGTCTGTCTGTCCGTCCGTCTGTCTGTCAGTCCTCGCTTAATCTCTGTGACTGTTAGCACTAGAAAGCTGAAATTTGGTACCAATATGTATATCAATCACGCTGACAAAGTGGTAAAATAAAATTTTGGAAAATATTTTTTTTTAGGGTATCTCCCCTATATGTGAAGTGGGGATGAATATTTTTTTCGTCGTCTACCCCATCGTGTGGGGTATCGTTGAATAGGTCTTCTAAAATGACTTGGGGGTTGCTAATATTATTTTTCGATTTAATGCTCCATTTACGAAATATTAAACTATAAATTGCAAATTTTTGTTGCAGTAGGGCGTACCCCCCCTCCAAAAGCTAAACTGCTAGCTTAAAAATCTGGAAAAATTTACGATGATAGTGCATTTCATGAACTTTAAAGGAAAACTGTAGCGGTTAAGATAACTTTATTAGTTTAGCAGTAATAGTCGTTGAACTTGGGTGTTGGATAATTTTGTACCAAATACAAAATCCTTAGCATTAATCCTTTAAAGTGACTAAGATGAAGTAGTTGCTTGTTTATAACTAGTAAAGACATGCGTTGAAAAACAAAATGTAACAAAACGGCTACTACGGAACCCTACACTGTGCGTGCCCCGACACGCACTTGGCCGGTTTTTTTAAATAAGACATTTCGAAAATGTTTTTAGACCTTTGTATCCTGCTTATGCGTATGAAGTTTTATTAAAATCGGTTTATTCATTTCGAAAAATAAGGGCTTCAATTTTTATGAAATGCCGTACGGCGTAAACGCTCTTAAGTTCTTAATTGATATAATTACAGTGGATAACCGTTAGAAAATCATAATATTGCAATATAACTAAGAAGATAGTGTTATTGGGTTTTACCATATGGATTTTTTCAGCACCACTATTATAAAAAGAAATGTCAGGCATCAAGGCCCATAGGGTGTTAGTATATACTAGCTGTGCCCGCGACTTCGTCCGCGTGGAATAGTGACTTTTCGGGCAGCATATTTTGAATTACATATACCGTCTACAGACCGGGCATTTGCTGTCCGAACCCTCTGAGAACTCAGGCGAATTTCAGTGAAAGTCTCAGACTCTAGTGCTTGAGCTTCACGATCGGCAGTGAGACGTATTTCTCGTTCTTCCTGTGTTTCCTGAGACCGAACATTTGCTGTCCGAACCCTCTGAGAACTCAAGCGAATTTCCCTATCAGTGAAAGTCTCAGACTCACGCGATAGTGTATGAGCTTCACGATCGGCAGTGAGATGTATTTCCCGTTCGTCCTGTGTCTCCTGGGATCGAGCATTTGTTGTCCGTACTCTCTGGGAGCTCAGGCGGGTTTCCCTGACAGCAAAAGTCTCAGACTCACGCGATAGCGCGTGAGCTTCGCGATCGACAGATAAACGTGCCTTTCGTTGTTCCCCGATTTCCCTATTTCGAGTTGTCATCATTCGAGAACGATTCGAACTCAGTTGAGATTCTCGCTGAGTCGAAGTTTCTGCAGCACGAAACCTAGCCTGGTGCAGAGAGCCTTTTGCCTCACGACCTTCCTCAGATTCCTGTGATCGAACTAATCTCATCCTTTTAGCATTTCTGCTACATTGGGAGAGGTTGGATCTTCTTCGAGGCATTCTTACAATAAAATAGTACTTACTACTTAACACACAGTTATTTAGTAAACACGTACTATCGTAAACAATTAAATTATAAATACTTACAGATTATTATACAGTCTAAAATTATCACAGTTTAAGTAATAAGTGTTAAGACGTGTGAACCAAACGTCATTATCATCATCATTTCAGCCGTTAGACGTCCACTGCTGGACATAGGCCTCCCCCAATTTTGGGGGGGTTTGCCATAATCGCCACGCTTGGCAGGCGGGTTGGCGATCGCAGTATGGTATGGTGGTGGAATGCATAGAGAACGCTGCTGCCCATTCTCCGGTGAGACCCTTAGTCGCCTTTTACGACACCCACGGGAAGTAAGGGGTGGTGCTATTCTTCTACACAGACAAACGTACTAACTTTATAAAACAAAAGAATTGCTAGAAAAATAATTACTAACTTAAGCTAATGAACTTATACTTAATAAAGAAAATCAAGAAAAGAAATGCCTAACCTATACCAAATACTTATAATATTTATATACAAACCCTAAATACAAATTAAGATAAGTATACTGAAAATCAGGGAAAGAAATGCCTAACCAATAATAAATGCATACAATATTTATTTACAAAACCCTAAATAAAAATTAAGATAAGTAAATAGCCAAAAATCAAGGAAAGAACCGCCTAACCTATACCAAATACTTACAAAATTTTAAAGAAAATTAAGAAAAAGAACTTAACCTACAAACCCTAAAATATAAATAAATGAAATATGCAAACAGTCAGTATTCAAGTGAATCGCAATAATCAAATCCAACTATTCGCCTATACTCTCCAGGATACGTGCGTTCGCTACGAATAACTGAATCCTTATGGCAGCGGCGCGTTTTCTTTTGAAATGGTCATCTCGCAGTTCAACCTGAGGGGTTGTCGACTGCTTAACCTGGCTTTCCTGTGGATGCCTCAATAAATTAAGGCCTCCAGCCAGGGCATAATACACAACTTAACTACACAATATAAACTTAAAAACTAAGAGACTACACGCTAAGGGCACCCCCTGTGGGGTACGGACCTCGGCTTAGGGCATCGCTGGGAGAGGGCAGCAAGGGGCAGGCTGGATCGGAATTATGGCAGCGGCGCGGCTCTCAGCGCGCTTTATACAAGGTGTAACGGAAAGGGGGTATCAACCCTGAAGGAGGTGAATGTGCTCATGAAACTGAACAAATTTCCCCAAAGAACATAGGTCGAAATATGAAAAAAATTTTGGACCTCCCATAGTAATAGTAAATCATTGATGTGCTATTACTATGGGAGGTCCAAATTTTTTTTTTCATCTTCATTCACCTCCTTCAGGGTTGATACCCCCTTTCCGTTACACCTTGTATATATAGCCACGGACGCGCAGGCGCGAGGCGTTTACGTACTCTGATAGAATACCTTAACAAATGTTCGCCGTGATTCTTTAAATTGACATAACTTTTTTATTTATGAACCGATTGACATGAAATAAACACTAAATGTTAAGTGAAGTGCTTACTACAATATATTAGTGAAAACCGCATCTAAATCGAATAAGCCGTTTCTGATATTAGCGTGCACAAACACAGCAGACAAACAGACAAACAGACAAAAAAAAATTAATTACGATTTCGGGTTCGGCATCGATATAATAACAACCCCTGCTACTTTTTTTAAATATATTTCCATTGTACAGACACCACTTTTCTACAATTTTATTATATGTATAGATTACATCTTCCTTAAAAAACTATAGAAAAGTATTAATATTTTACATGGGACATTTCTATTACATGGTACCAAAATATAACTGACGAAATATGGGTGTAATATAAGTACACAGACACACATACACATAATCAGCCTTAATGTTCCCACTGCTGGGACACAGGCCTCTTCTCTGTGAGAGGGAGTGGGCCGTAATCTACCACGCGGGCCCAGTGCGGGTTGGTAGATGTCACATGTCTTCGAATTTTTGGTTCTAGGACATGCCGGTTTCGTCACGATGTTTTCCTTCACCGTTTTGAGAGCAGTGGTTGGTGCTGGTGTGGTGGGCCTTTGCCTAACCCTTTGAGTATTACAGGCGTGATGTTATGTAATATTTCCAAAATAAAAAATTCTGTGAACAAATCACTAACATGTGAGCAATCTGTGTCTACGTTAATAAGAGTAACTACGATGCCGACTACGTAACGCGACACGTATCGTATGTATTTGATAGAAACAGAATACTATACATAAATCGCAGAATATATATATGTTAACGGAAAAGTGTGCAATCCGTCATTCTATACAATTCCTAGGAAATGTGTACAATTCCTAAAATAGATAGGAAATTTATGATATATTTTATAATATGCACTTTTCCTAGGAAATCTATACATTTCCTAAATAGCAATCGGAAATCTTAAAAATTCAATATGTTGTGCTACTACACTACGTGGATGCAAGAGCGAGCGAAGGACACCCCGAGGTTCGGTTTGGTTGGGTTCCTTTAAACCCTGCAAACAGAAATAGGAGCCCCGCGCAGCGGGGCTCCGTCGACCTGACGTCGACGTCGACAAGAAATAAAACATGCAGCTTGCTAAATTTATGCTTTAGAATGTTATGCTTAATTATTAGATTAGAGAAATTTACAAACGTGTTTTATTTCTTTTAGTCACAGAAAGCATTTTTTATATAGTTCCTAGTATCATCTTGGAATTGCATACAATTCCTAGGAAATACATACATTTCACAGGAAATGTGTGTATTAAAGAATCTTTGAAAGATTATTTTACACGTTTCCTAAGTAGGCTCGGAATTGCATATATTTCCTAGGAATTGTGTAAAATTCCTAGGTTTCATACATTTCCGGTAACATATATTTGATAGCCGATACTTCCAAGAAACCACAATACGTGTCCCAGAATTCAATTCAGTTGATACACATGCAAATATCTGCCCACAACACTAACATTTGGCCATATCGACCAATGTTTACAACCAACTCACATTTGATGTTTACCAACCTTAGTCCAAATGTTACTACGTTCAATTATTTATGCAGAATAAACTAGGTTCTACTAAACAGCTAAGTAAATGCGGAAAATATTTCCGCTACTACTGATTCAAATAAATAATTCTTCCTTTGCAAGCGAAATTATGATTGAACAGTAATTCATTTGCTCCGTTTTCTTTGGTACCAAGGAAAGGTATTGGAATATGTATCTCACCTACCTTTCTTCAAAATTTTTTCGGGAAGGTTGTAATTGGGAAAGAGAAAAAAATTGAGGAAGGTAGGTATCGGTGATAATGTGACCACGTAATGTGATTGAATTGAGATTTCTTTGGAGACCACGATTACTTTGCCAACTGGAGGAAAACCATCAACTTTAACCAATTTGATAAGTCCTTGCATAACCGAACCCTGTTTGCAAACGGTGAATGTGGTCCTATTACTTCTTTTTCTTCTTCTTCTTAATTAAATTAGTTTAGTTTGAGAGTAAACTATCCACATTGATTTCCTCTCGTGTCGAATGCAACCTATTATTTGAAAGGATTAGTTAGTTTAATGTAATATAATTTTAGTTGGTATTTGATAGTCGTGCCATTACGATTTGTATAATTTTAGTTGGTTTTGATTTGCCAAGATTAGTGCCATTATGATTTATAAAATTAGACTGGATAAACAAGTAATAATATAATTAAAAAGGAACTGTATTTACAAATCTAAACATTTTAATAAACAAAACGCTAACAGAAATTTAAATAGGGGACAATTTGAGAGAGTTACGTAAAATTAGGCCCATAAAAAGGTAACACAAACGACTGAACACAACAAACACGATTAAAAACCCATAAAAAAATAATTACCCCCAATCTAAACTACCATTTTATCGCGTCCCAACGGAGTTTATATGTAAACATAACATTATTTAAAAATATAATGTTAATCAATAACAATATGAATAATACCCGAACATTTCAGTATTTCAGGACTAACATAACGGTCACCCAGGGAACGAGATACAAGTTTCAGTTACGATAAGATAATGTAATATACGGTATAAAATATAAATGACACTATTAATACTGGTCGGATGAAGTAAAATCTACTTTATGACTTTTTTCTGGCGGAGGCTGCTCGCCAACTCCTTTGACAGCAACTGTAGCAAGATACCTCTATTCAGGGCAAGAAAATGGGGTTATTGGATCTAGATTATATTCTTATTACACACGTAATAACAATGCCGCCGTGCCGGTTGCCTGTGGCTAAAGGATAAAAGCCGCACAGGTCGATCGAACAAGTTGCCGCGGTTGGTCTGTGGATGGGTGACCATACCGAGAGGGGTCTCGGTATGTAAAGATAGACACCCACCCAACGACAGCTTAACGTGCTTTCCGGAAAGCACATTATGCTGTTGGTCCCGGCTGTCATTCGTGCATCTTTGACAGTCGTTACGGGTAGTCAGAAGCCCGGAAGTCCGATAACCAATCTTACCAAGGGGTACCGTATTACCCAATAACTGGGTTGTGTAGGTCAGATAGGCAGTCACACCATGTAAAATACTGGTATTTATCTCCATCCGGTTAGACTGGAAACCGACCCCAACATAGTTGGGAAAAGGCTAGGCAGATGATGATGATGACGTAATACCACGCCTGTAATCATTGAAGGCTTAAGCTATAGTACACCTACATTTCGCTAGTTATGTTCAAGTCCCATGTCGGGCAAACCTTTTGCCATTAATCATCATCATCATCAGCCTAGAGCTGTCCACTGCTGGACATAGACCTCGATTAGCATAGCAACTCGGTTTTTGGCAACTCTCATCCAGCCGCAACCAGCCACCCTTTTTTTTTTTTTTTGGATGGGAAATCATCAAATTACTCCTCCCGCTCTGGGTGGAGCGGAAGGGAGTGTCAGACTCTTACTGACTAAAACCCACCCGTGTTCGTTCCTTAGCCCTTTATGTTCCGGGCCAGCGGTAACCCTTTCGGACAATCCCGCTGACCCTACCAGCCACCCTGCGAAGATCATCGTCCACCTAGCCTAAGAGCATCCTACCTTACGTTTACCGATTTGCGGTCTTCACCCAAGAACACGTCTACCCAACGGTCATCGGTTCTATTAATATTCTTTCTCCTATTATTATTACCACTTCAGCTTGCTTATTCTGTGAGCTATGCCGACAACTTTGGTTATCTGCCGGAACACTGCCATCATCCAGGCTCAAATCCAGCGAGTTAGCCATCTCTTTGACCTACATATAAAAACCTCATAAAAAGCAGTTCCCTTGGAACTTGATTAATAACCAAACTGACTTGTCCGTAAATTCCAGTTACAACTGTTATTCTTCGTCAGTTGTATAAAAAGACTAGCACGTAGTGTGTCAATCTCCTCCGTAATCAAGTTTCTTGACTGTATTATGAAAGTATCATCATTTCAGCCGAAAGACGTCCACTGCTGGGCATAGGCCTCCCCCAATTTTGGGGGGGATTTGCCATAATCGCCACGCTTGGCAGGCGGGTTGGCGATCGCAGTATGCGGTATGATGGTGTAATGCATAGAGAACGCTGCTGCCCATTCTCCGGTCTCCCTTAGTCGCCTTTTACGACACCCACGGGAAGTATGGGGTGGTACCACACAGACAGCTCAAATCCAGACTCCGGAGAATTTTTCAGTAGCCGTCACTACTGAGAAATTCCTGATAGAAAAAACCAATTAAACTTTGCCCAACCTAGGAATCGAATCCAGGACCTCATACTCAGGAGTAGCGGTTGAGACCACAATATCAACGAGGCATTCTTATTATGTCTGAATAAAAGCAGGAATGAATAATATGAATGAATGAATTATAGAAGTGTGAGGAACAAGCTGTAAAATTCACTCGTCCTCTATAAAAAAAAAACCGGCCAAGTGCGTGTCGGGCCACGCACAGTGTAGGGTTCCGTAGTAGCCCGTTATCACAATGTAGTACGATTCTGTTGTTCTTTATTCTGAATAGGTAAAAAAAAAAACATATTTTGGTTTTCAATGCAAGTCTTTACCCATTATAAACAAGCAACTACTTCATATTAGTCACTTTAAAGGATTAATGCTAAGTATTTTGTATTTGGTACAAAATTATCCAACACCCAAGTTCAACGACTATTACTGCTAAACTAATGAAGTTATCTTAACCGCTATAGTTCTAGAGGCAAGTTCATAAAATGCACTATCATCGAGAATTTTTCCAGATTTTTCAAGCCAGTAGTTTAGCTTTTAGAGGGAGGGGGGGACGCCCTACTGGAACAAAAATTTGCACTTTAAACTTTAATATTTCGTAAATGGAGCATTAAATCGAAAAATAATTTTTCGATTTAATACCTATTCAACGATACCCCACACGATGGGGTAGATGATGAAAAAAATATTTATCCCCACTTCACATGTAGGGGAGCTACCCTAAAAAAAAATATTTTCCAAAATTTTATTTTACCACTTTGTCGGTGTAACTGATATACGTACTCCTACAAAATTTCAGCTTTCTAGTGCTAACGGTCACAGAGATTAAGCGAGGACGGACAGACAGACAGACGGACGGACAGACAGACATGACGAAACTATAAGGGTTCCTAGTTGACTACGGAACCCTAAAACCGGGCAAGAGCGAGTCGGACTCGCGCACCGAGGGTTCCGTAACATCCGGGTTTATGCACATGTTTTTTTTTTTTTGAGTTGATTGAATGAATGGTAAATTGCGGTTTACGATTTATGACGTATTAAAAAAAAACTAGTTACTAGATCTCGTTCAAACCAATTTTCGGTGGTAGTTTACATGGTAATGTACATCATATATTTTTTTTTAGTTTTATGATTCTCTTATTTTAGAAGTTACAGGGGGGGGGACACACACATTTTACTACTTTGGAAGTGTCTCTCGCGCATACTATTCAGTTTAGAAAAAAATGGTATTAGAAACCTCAATATCATTTTTGAAGACCTACCCATAGATACCCCACACGTATGGGTTTGATGAAAAAAAAAATCTGAGTTTCGGTTCTAAGTATGGGGAACCCTAAAATGTATTGTTTTTTTTTCTATTTTTGTGTGAAAATCTTAATGCGGTTCACAGAATACATCTACTTACCAAGTTTCAACATTATAGTTCTTATAGTTTCGGAGAAAAGTGGCTGTGACATACGGACGGACAGACAGACAGACAGACAGACAGACATGACGAATCTATAAGGGTTCCGTTTTTGCCATTTGGCTACGGAACCCTAAAAAGGGAAGATCCTCCGACCAGACGGGTGTTGTGTCTGGCGGGCACCTGCCCGATGATCCACGTCGGGCCGTTGTATCTGTGCTAGTTGCGCGGTAAAATCCGTTTGCGAGATGCAGGATTTTGCATGACGTCAGTATGATGCGTTGTTCGCATGTGGCGTTGTAGATACCGCTACAGAATAAAATTTTTTTTGGTTCACAGTTGCTGAAACACAAAATACAAAATTAACAAAATAAAAAATAATGTTTCAAACAACAACAGCGTGTGCCTCATGGCTGATAATGATTCTGTTGGCTTCACTCGTGTTAGAAGTCTTATCTTGTACTGTAATAAGACTGTATCCCCCAAAGGGATAGACACAGGTGAATCTTGATATCTTATCTTTATTTTCCTTAAAAATCTCTCCATGCCATAAGAAGCACACTTGCTTGGCAATCAGATACAAATACAATCTCAATGTTGTTATATAATCACAAAGGAAGATACGAAAGCAAAGAGATTATGCTCTGTTAGGTACTGGGTTTCACAGAGAATTTTTTCCTATACCAGTCTTTGCCGGGATTTCAAGGCACTTTCTGAAAAGATACATTGTTCGCCTTTGTCATTTTCTAAACAAAAACAGGCTTGAAGATAGAACCATACGCATACACCCTTTTACCTGAACACGTATAAAACATTATAATACGCTTCCTGTATAAAATATGAACGCAAATGGAAGTTGCAGTTTCACTCACCTCAAAGGTATCGGGTGACTCGTCTTTTTAAATATTTTGTACAGTCACCTACAGAAGTTATGTCCCGAAGTAAATTGCGAACGTGTTCTAAGAAATTTTCGACTTGTGGAGAATTTCTGGACGCTGGCAAAAAATTGCCTGTTACTCGTATCGCAGTGTTTCCTGAAAGAATTGGCGATACTGAGTGGAACTATCTATTTGTAAGATGACTTAATCTGTTCTCAGTAACATTTCTTACAATACAAATATGTATGCATTCATATTTACACCCCATTTATTGCGTAATAAACTTTAACCTCTCTGCTCGACTAGATTTTGACATATGACATACCAGCTGACTCGACGGGATGTTGTGAATTACGTCATGATTTTCAGGAATTTACTTCAACTTTCAGCATTCGAATTTATTAAGAAACTAGCTTCCGCCCGCGACTCCGTCCGCGCGGATGTCGGTCTTCGCGTGGATGGTTTATTTCTCCATTTTGAGTAACTCTGACAATGACATCTTATAAATATCTATTGGACCCAAATACGGCTAAGCCTATAATAATTAAGGAGATCCCTCTATTGAGCTACTGCTGTTGAGCTCGCGTTCTGTAGTAAGTATTTTTTTCATAGTAATTCCGACCTTGATAAGTAGCATGTAGCAGTAAATTACTGACAATGACGAAAAGTTTGCAATAATAAAAAAGTGATCGTGACAATGCGACAGAAAGTTAATTGAGAGCTTCAGCATACACAACATTGTTAGTGAGCTCGTCCGGAATATGAACATGAAGATTTCTTGGACTGCTCACACGGGAAAGAGCTACGTAAAGTTGCCCGTGTGAAAAACAACTCGCGGTAAGATCTACGCCAGCAAATCCTAGGGTCTGACCTTGAGCCTTATTTATTGTCATGGCGTAACACAAAGCTACAGGAAACTGTATTCTCTTAAATTGAAATGGAAAATTATCCAATACGGGTAATGCAACGTGTGTTCGCGGTTCTACAGAACAACGTCTATGAATAAAACCGAAAAATAAGATTTTTTTTTTCTACGTATTTTGCCAGGATAAAAAGTATCCTATTTTATGCCCAGGATAATAAGGTATAATTATACCAAGTTTCATCGAAATCGAACCGTTAGTTTTCACGTGATGCCTGCATATACAGACAGACAGACAGACAGACAGACAGACAGACAGACAAAAATTTTTTTAATCACATATTTGGGTTTGGTATCGATCCAGCAATACCCCCCGCTATTTATTTTTTCAATATTTTCAATGTACAGAATTGACCCTTCTACAGATTTATTATATGTATAGAAAATGTGTTACCGCGCCTATTTGGACAATAAGTTTGTGGCAAATATCTTTAACTATATGCTGATGTCGGTCATACCGCGTTATTCTACTGCGAAAAATGTATAAAATAGATATTACTACACCTATCCAAAAGGTAGGCATCTTAAAATCGCTGAAAATATGTACATAAACCACTTAGTCTCTTGATGAAAATATCCAAAATGGAAATATAAAGATATTGTCATTCTCTCTGCATTCTTACTTTTACCATTTTTCTTACATAAGCTACATAAAAAACATGATCAAATCTTGATAAAAATTACTTAAATTCTGTTGCTGCGTGACACTTCTTAGTGCTGACCATCCACTCAATTTTGTTATTTCGATTAAAAAATGTCTTAAAGCATAATCGATAATCGGTATTTAAAAAAAAGAAAAAATTGTAGAAATTGAATAAAAACTCTTTGGTATATTTTTCATGAATTAATTATTTATTTAAATATAATCATTTTATTTTAATAAGTACAGTGTCGATAGGCGTGTCACTTTTTATGGTTCCCTACGTCTGAATGAAAAAACGGAACCTTTATAGAATCACTCGTGTGTATGTTTGTGTAGGCCTGTCACAACCGATTTGTTTCGAATCTACTGGACCGATTAAGTTAAAATTTGGTACACTTATAAATTTCTGTGACTCGAACTTGGCCGTGTTACATAAATAAATTAATTTTTATAATATGGGGTCACTTTTTGGGGTCACATTAGAAAATTTAAAAAGCTTTGCATACTGTAGGTACCGTGTGATATATCAAATGAAAGGGCTTGTAGTGAGGGTCACAAATATATTTTTATAAGACCACTGAGACTAAAATAAAAAAAAATACAAAATATAGTTCTGTGATTACCTATAGATTCCAGGAGATCCTATCAGAAGTCTGGTCTTAAAATAACATAGCAAATCTCTCAATATACTGCGTCAAAACATGTTCGGAATGTTGGGGATGTTATATTCAATTTAAAGTTGTTATTAGGGTTCCGTACCAAAATGGTAAAAAGCAACCCTTTTTTTTGGGTGGGAAATCATCATATGACCCCTCCCGCTCTGGGCGGAAGGGAGCGTCAGACTCTTACTGACTAAACCCACCAGTGTTCCTTCCTTAGCCCTTTGTGTTCCGAGCCAGCGGTAACCCTTGCGGACAATCCCGCTGACCCGGCAGCCTTCGGCCCCGGCGGGTACGTGTTCCACGCGCGACTCAAAGAGATGTCAGCATCACATGAGAAAGGAACCCTTATGTTGCGACTCAGTATGTCCGTCTGTCACAGCTGGATATCTCAAGAACTACTAATGCTATCAACTTGAAATAGTTTTAGGTGACGTATGCCCAACTATTTTGCAAACAAGAAAGAAATAAAAATATATTTGTTTTTTTTTTTTACAACCGAGACTGAAAAAGGTTTTGAAAAATTCAAAGTGGGGCTACTAAGGTATGTGGGGTATCAAGAAAGAGCGTAGTTTGCACATTCTTAAACATTTTTTTAAGCCGCATGCTTTTTGACTTTTGATAAAAATGAAAAAAAAAAATACCGTTTCCCCCTTATCTCCGAAGTATGCATAGAGAAAAACCTGAAATTATTCTATGTGATAGAAGTTTATGTAACGATTACAGGAAAAATAAAACGATGTCTCTAAATCGCACACTCTTTCAGAAATCATCAACAATAAATACATTAGTTCCACTATCGGTCATGAGATAGCGCTGACCTAAAACTGCAATATTCTACACCGCAGCGTGCAGTGTTAAAATTATCTGACGAATAATAGGTCTCACCGATGAAAATTTAAAAACATATGATGGTACGGAACCCTCGGAGAGCGAGTTCGACTCGCGCTTGCTTGTTTTTTTAATGTTATGCTTAAAACACTTGTTATAAAAATAAGATTTTTTGGCATTTTTAATCTCAAATAGCAGCCAAGGGGGTTAATTGCAGAGTTTCGCTTTAATAGTAAGAAATGCTCAATATGTTATTCCCCTAAAAGTGACACAGGGCCGTTGCGGGTGACGTCAACATCGAAAGGGATAAGAAAACAGTACTTTTCTTTTCTGGCCGGCACTTTAATTTTTGGGTTTATTTATATTCTCAACTTTCGTCGATGATTTAAATCACATTCCGAAGAGTGTTAAAAGATATTGCTTGCTTCATAATTACTAGTATATATGTTTGAAAAAATCAGCTGCTCAACAATGTGAATAACGCAAAGAATGTTGTTGCTCTGACAAAATGAAAGGCATTGCCATTGTAAGTGTGTTACGCATGTACAGACGCCAGCACATCAAGCTACTACAATCTGACAAATACAATCTGACACTAAGTCATAAGGTTCAAAGTTGATTGGGAAAATTTGACAGTTTCGGGTAGCTTGATGTGCTGGCGTCTGTACCATGCCGGTGTACGAGTGCCGCGCCGGTCCCGAGTGCTACGCAACTGACCTCTTCGACAGTCATCCCGCGGGCCCTATTTCTCGAAACTTATTAGACTAATAATATGAGTCCATGAACGAATATTTTTTACAAGTTTCCTAGTGTGCGTTTCTTGAAGTTACGGTAGTAAAATATTAGTTACTAGTTCATCAATCAATCAACTCAGCCTATCGCAGTCCACTGCTGGACATAGGCCTCTCCCAGACTGCGCCACAGCACCCTGTCGTCCGCCTTCCGCATCCAGTCTACCCCAGCCACCTTCTTTAGGTCGTCCGTCCATCTAGCTGGGGGGTGTCCCACACTACGCTTGCCGCTACGCGGTCTCCACTCCAGGACTCGTCTGCTCCACCGGCCATCGGTCCTTCGACAGTCATGGCCAGTCCACTGCCACTTCAGTTTGCTTACTCTGCAAGCTATGTCGGTAACTCCGGTTCTTTTCCGGATAATTTCATTCCTGATTTTATCCTTTAAAGAGACTCCGAGCATAGCTCGCTCCATAGCGCGCTGAGCGATCTTGAATTTGTGGACCAGCCCGACCGACAGTGTCCACGTTTCAGCACCGTATGTCATGACGGGCACGACGCACTGGTTGAAGACCTTAGTCTTCAAACACTGCGGGATAGGCGACGAGAAGACTTGACGGAGTTTTCCAAATGCTGCCCAACCCAACTGGATCCTTCTGTCGGCCTCTTTCTCAAAGTTGTGTCTACCGAGCTGGCTGACTTGCCCTAAGTAGACGTAATCCTTCACAACTTCGAGAAGCGACCCTTCGATGTGGATTGGACTCGGCAAGACGTGCGAATTGTACATGACTTTTGTTTTGTCCAAATTCATGCCGAGGCCAACCCGCCGGGAGGCTCCATTTAGGCTGTGCAACATTTGGTCTAGCTGTTCCAGCGACTCTGCCATTATGACGATGTCATCGGCAAACCGAAGATGTGAGATATACTCGCCGTTCACGTTAATACCCTGTCCAGTCCAGTCCAGCGTCTTGAAGACGTCTTCCAAAGCGTTGGAATATTGGTTCCAAATTTAGGGGATATTACATCCCCCTGTCTCACCCCCCTGAGCAGTTGGATGGGTCTGGTTTTTTGATCCTGGATCTGGACAGTCATCGTTGCAGCGTCATACAAACATCTCAACACTTCGATGTAGCGCCAGTCAATTCGACATCGTTGCAGAGAGGCCAGAACTGCCCATATTTCGATGGAGTCGAAGGCTTTCTCGTAGTCCACAAATGCCATACACAGCGGCTGATTGTACTCCTCGGTCTTCTGTACAATTTGTCGAACAGTATGAATGTGGTCTACGGTACTGAAGCCTTTTCGAAAACCGGCTTGTTCTGGCGGCTGGAACTCGTCAAGTCTCCTAGCGAGACGGTTCGTGACGACCCTCGAGAACAGCTTGTATACGTGGCTCAGAAGTGAGATGGGTCTATAGTTCTTTAGCAAGGATTTATCACCTTTTTTAAAGAACAGAACCACCGCACCTCTGCTCCACGCCTTGGGCGTTGTACCCTCTTGGATGACGGAATTAAAGAGACTCGCTAGCTCTTTCAGGACCGGAGCCCGCCTGCTTTAAGGAGCTCTGTCGTTATTCCGTCATCCCCAGGTGCCTTGTTGTTCTTTAGCTGCTCGAGAGCCGCCCTAATCTCGCAATGGTCGATATCCGGGATATCCTCCGTGTAGTCGCGTGTTAATTCGGCTCGATGGTCGTCTGCACTATGCCCCGCTGGTTTCCTCGTCCGTGTTGAGTACAGGTGCCCATAAAAATCCTCGACTTCCTCGAGAATCTCGGACTTCGAAGTCACGATTCTGCCATCCGCAGTTTTTAATTTCGTCAGATGGGACCTCACTAATTGCTGAGCAAACACTTTCGACCCTCGGTTTTGCTCAATCGCGTCTTTAATGTCGCGGGTGTTGGAGCACCGAAGGTCGCGTCGCATCAGCTTCCTAATTTTTAGGTTTAAGGCCCTCTTATCTGACGAAGACGGCTGCATAGCAACTCTCGCCTTTCCCTCATAAGTCCGAGAGTTTCCGAGGAAAGTTTGGACACCTTACTTTTTCGCCGTGACGGGAAAAGTCTGTGGGACACGTCGCGCAGTGCTTTGACCACCTCGTCAGCTTTCTCGTCAATATTACCCATGGTTTCCAACAGGGTGAATCGATTTTGAAGTTCCAGTTGGAACTTTTCGGATCCTAGAGCGGCTTGGAGCTGCGTAGGTCGGAGTGTAGGCCTCATCATGCGGAGTCTCTCAGCTCTGACATTGATATTTAAAGTGCCTCGGACAAGTCTGTGATCGCTTCCGGTATTAAACCTACTAATCACGGAGACATCTCTAAATATATGCTTTCTATCCGCCATGATGAAGTCGATCTCGTTCCTTGTCACGTTATCGGGGCTTTGCCAGGTCCACTTCCTTTGGGGTTTCTTTTCGAAAAACGAATTCATTAAGAAGAGCCCCTGCGACTCCAAAAAGTTGACCAGCATTTGCCCCCTGTGATTCCTGCGCCCCAAACCGAACGGTCCGACTTTCGATTCACCGCGTTCTTGTAATCCCACTTTGGCATTGAAGTCCCCCATAACAACGTTGTAGTGGGCCTTTGTCGTACTGTGCATTGCCTTGGCAATATCCTCGTACATGGCCTCGGCTGTCTCGTCAGAGCATGTCGAAGTCGGCGCATATACCTGTATCACTTTCAGGTAGTACCTGTCAGTGAGTTTCAGTACAAGGTACGCTACCCGTGTCGACACACTGCTGATTTCCACAACGCTGCTAGTGAGTTCCTTGTTGACTAAAAAGCCGACCCCGCCTTGGGACAGGCGATCACCTTCGCGGAAGTAGAATAGGTGGCCTGACTCCAGGGTTATCGTGTCCTCCCCCTGTCGTCGGACTTCAGATAACCCCAGTATATGCCAGTTAATGCGGCCTAACTCTACCTCAAGTTCGGCAAGGTGATGGTCTAGCCTCATCGAACGTCCATTATATGTAGCCATATATAATCGTCGTTGGTAGCCTGCCGTAACCCGGGGATTCTTCGCACCCCCCGTCCCGCCGTTACCGTGACCGCTACCTTGACCAGGAATAGCGGGACCACCGGGAACTGGGGGCCGTTGTTTTGGCACTTTATTCATGTGGGAGGTTTTATGCCCGTAGTCACCACGCTGGGCATGCGGGTTGGTGACCGCAGAGCCAAACCTTTCGCAGCGACGACGCTGCTGCCCATCGTTCTGGAGGATTTAGGTTGGCTTATGGGATGGTTATACCGCCATCGGTCGGTCGCCAGCGCCTCTTCTGTCAGTGGCAGGGTGTACCGCGCGCAGGTGAGGTTGACGTTTGGGGAGTCCGGCTGTTATGTGCTCCCCCTTACACCCCAGTTACTAGTTGCCAACTAATAAATATTAGCTAAAATTACCTGAGTAAATTCAATTAGGTTTCATAAAAAAAATGAGTATTAAATACTTACTCTTGTAAATTACACTGATAAAGCTATTAGTCTCAGAAAGCTTGTAATATTAGCCACAATTATTAGACAAAATATTAATATTATTTATTACCAAACTTTATAAAATGTGATCAGATTCGAAAACTTCCGACAATGAAGGAGATAAAAAAAAAAAGTTTGTTTCATAACATTTTGGCTTACATTGCATGCTAAGGAGTCTCCATTTAGGCATAGAAAATGCCTGTAGTTGAAGGCTCCGCTCTTCCCTTACATCATAAACATACAAGTAGGCAAATAACGAAAAGAGAAAAAATAAAAACTATAAAAACTTTTTTACAAAAAAAACAACCGACTTCCAAAAACACTATAAATAAAGAGAAAAATAACTTTAATTTCGGAAGTCGGTGTCTTTGGATTTGTATTTTAGTTTTTGCCACCGACTTCCGAAATTAAAGTTATTTTTCTCTTTATTTATAGTGTTTTTGGAAGTCGGTTGTTTTTTTTGTAAAAAAGTTTTTATTTTTCACTTTTTAGCGGATCAGTTTGTAATTTATCTAAGTTATAATAGCCTAATGTCAACTGCTTATCACCTTTTACAAAATATTGCTTTTCCCGATGCATGGACGTTAATTGTTGAGGAGTTCTCCTAGTAAGAACCAGGAGAACTGGAGATGATTGAGAAGTCACCATCAGCTCCATTTCACCATACACATTGTAATGAGCATAAATTGCTTAGCAGCCATATTAAAGTAATCGAATCGCAACCCGTGAAATATTTGTCATTGAGTAGTGCCATTTGTGGTCTTCATCATCAGCTCCACTTTACCAAATCATAATTTCCGAGAGCAAATGCTCAAGTTACTTTAATAATAGACTTAGGCAAGAAAAATTTTGCTAAGGGCCAAGTTTATGTTACGCTTAGTCGTGTAAAGACGCTGGATGACATTGTATTATGCGACTTGGAACCTACCAAATTGCTAAATAGACCACATGACGAAAAGGCATTGCGTGAAATGCAACGATTGAGGCTTTTATAAATCATCATCAGCCAATTGCAGTTCACTGCTGGACGTAGACCTCCCGAAGTTTGCGCCAACGTTCACGGTCCTCCGCTTCTCTCATCCAGTCACTACCGGCAACCTTTGTTAGGATAATATTTCACTTTAAGAAGTATTTATTAGTTTTTAGACTAAATGCTGATAATCCTGGTTGCAGCACCAGGCCAGACTTATGTCAACATTGCATTGAACTTAAAATTTAGTCCTGTTTAAAATGAGCCCAAACACGACTACGGTGCTGTAATTTCAAGGTTTGTACTTTTCCTGATGCTCGACTGGCTTCAGCATCAGGTCTCTATGTATGTACTTCGGTGTTCCTCATTAACAGTACGTTTATCCACACATCGAGCCCTTTTCAGTGAGCCTAAACACGATATATCTGCTGTTAGTTGTCGAGGAGTTAGGTACTCTGCAGACTATCCTGACTGCAGCATCAGGTCATAACTTGATGATCATGAGACCAAATGTGGCAAATGCCCTATCAAACATCAAAACAATTTACTAAAACAGTCCTTGCCTGTTCGAGTAACTTCTTACTGTTAAGGAGTTGTACCTTCCATCATCAGCCCAGCTACCTGAGATGGTGACAACCGTACGCAAATACACAAGATACTTCATAAAATATGCGAAAAACAATAAGTGAGCCTATAAAATTTATGGGTTGCTCTCGATTTCTCTAAGATCCCATCATCAGATCCTAACTTGGTGACACTGGGACCACCTCAGAACTATCTACTTTCGAACAAAAAAAGAATTTTGAAAATCCGTCGTTAATTGGCGGAGTAATCGATGAACAAACATACAAAAAAAAAAAAAAAAAAAACATACAAACATCCGAACATAGTACCTCCTCCTTTTTGTGAAGTCGGTAAAAAGAAAAGAGAACACCATCAATTGTATAAGTGTGTGTTTGTTACAATAATAATTCACCGTCGTAGAGTCTTTTTTTAACCAGAAACACTTACGAAATATCGATAAAACGTTTGAGAATCCCCCAAACGTATTTTGCTTCTAATACACTTCTCAATCCGCTTACCGCCAGTGTGCAAAAGACAAAATCAAACGAATCTAAAAGTGGCAGGAACTTATTCCGTATTTTTTTTAAGAAGTAAAGAGGCATGGGTTACATATATTATAATATATGTATTCAGCCAAGGCAGCCATGTTTCATTAGTCTGCTACTATTAGTTACCAGTCCAGTACCTGTTTTTGAGAAACAGGAAATATTAGGACTTGTAGTTTTGACACTAGTAACTAATATACTAGTAATAGTTTCGAGAAATAGGGCCCAGGATATAAGTACTCGATGGACAAATCACTTGATTGCCATTAATGGTTTTGATTTGCATCATCACCTGCCTTGTCTTTTCCCAATCGGATACAGCTGAATAATCGAACGGCAGGCGCCGCCCCCACCCCCCCCCCCCTCCCCCACACCTGCGGCGGCGTCCGTCAGCGTGAGACGCGAGGGCGCCGGTAATTTTACAACCCAGTTAACACGATACCCCTTGGTAAGACTGGTTGTCAGACTTTATGGATTTCTGACTACCCGTAACGACTGCAAAAGATCCACAAATAAAATAACAGTCAGCAGGACCAATGGCTTAACGTGCTTTCCGAAGCACTGAGGGGTCTCGGTAGGTATATAAAGATGGAGGATCCACGGATTAACCTTGGCAAGCGTAACTTAACTGATCGATCCACCCGAGCGGCTGTTATTACTTACCCACAAGCCCTGAATTGCATTGGTATAGAATTGTAGACAGTACACCATCCATAGTATCTGAAAAATCAAAATCAAATCTCAGCGCTGATTTGCTGGATTCGTTTTCTCCTCCACCGATAATTTTTTCTCCTCACAGATTTTGTTTATATGTATGTATCTATCTATGTATTAGTATCTATTCATGTATTTTATAGTCATTTCCTAGCTATTTATCCCTTTTGTTGCACCTGCTATGTTTTGTCTCTGCATCACCCTAAGGTTAACTGGTAGAAAATGCCTCAGGCATTAAGTTCCTGTACAGTATTTCTTTTACTAGTGCATAAAGTTTTAATAAATAAATAAATAATAAAAATAAGGAACCTTCAATGTAGGTACCACCAACACGAAAATGTACGAGTACCATCCACCGCTAGCGCCCGGCGGCGGTACCAAAACTTATCTCCAAGAGTGTGAGAGTGGATGTTTTAGAAAACGCGTTGGCTAACGTTTTTCATGAAAATATCCGCAACACAATGGACGACTGAAATATTCTGAAATACAGGAAGCGTTGTCTCAACTTACGACAATGTCGTTTTACTACGGTGTCCATGATCGCGAAGAACAGGTTTTGCTGAGACTTTGTTGTTTTCGTATTTTTTTTTTGTTTTTGTGTTGATAGGTTCTTGATTATTAGTTTATTTATATATTTTTATGTATAAAAAGTACGTATTAGGTATGTTGAAACTGTGTGTACTCACTTGTCCCTAAAGGTTCATTAGAAAACCAGCGTCAGACAGCATCTGTCTAGCATTAATGCTGAAATGAACCTTTTTGGCGCAACCGTGAGGCACACACTATTGTTGTTGAAACATTTATTTTTTTAATTTTTAATGTTGAATTTTTATTTGTGAAAACAATTTTAAAAGCTAACAGTATTAAAATAATAATAATAATATGTACAAGTATATAAAAAGGAGGAAAAATAATCAAAGGGTATGAAAAAAAAATTTTTTTTTCAATATTTTTTTTGTTTTTCATTTTTTTCATTTAATCAAAAAAAATATTTTGTTAATTTTGTATTTTGTGTTTCACGAACTGTGTCCAAATATTTTTTTTTCTTTCTTTTCTTTCGTTCTTTCCATGCCTTTGTGAATTTTGAGTGGGTAAATCTGTTTATGTTTGCAGAATGGCGGGGTATCGTCTTTTCAGAGGCAACCAAGAGTGCACATAAGCGTTTTGAATGAAAAGCAGATATAGTACCTACAGACTACAAGCACACGATCGTGAATATGGCTAAACGAGTATTGGAAACATTCGGCTTGTTAATATTTCAATTACAATGGGCATTTCGATACATGTTATTGTCTCTCTCCGGTCGTGTCGATAGCCGTCCCATCGGACTATGAGAGGGCAGACGGAGTGCACCTATGTCTGCGCGCACACTTGTGCACTATAATACCTCCCGCGCCGAAGCCCTAGTCCCCGTTGAGATTGGCCGCCGTGGCCGAAATACGGTCTGGAGGACTTTATTTAATGGAGATCACCTTGACAGTCTTTTTCTAAAGTTTGACGTGTCATACATATTTGTGCCCAAAACAAAACACATATCATCACGCCTGTTACTCCCGAAGGGTCGAGCAGTGATGTGTATATGTTACGGGCAACGTGATTAACTGGGCATTATTAATAAGGACCGGCCAATATTAATAATGCCCAAGAGCGATGGGCAAAGTGATTAATTTATCACTTTGACCGGCCATTATTAATAATGCCCGACGGCCCGTGGTCCATGTAATAAGTAAGTGTTTGAGATAGCTTGAATTTATCACTTGGACTGGGCAGTATGAATAATTCCGTACTTGTACCCGGGCAATATGATAACCCTTGACCAGACGATCAACAGCCTTCTTCTGAACTGGAACAACATTCTGCCGATAGTCTACCAGAAAATCAGCAACCCACTGTGAGTGTGGACATAATAAATGAAAACCCGCGAACAGCCGATCAACAGCCTTCTGCCGATATGAGCAATCATTCTCCTGCCCTTATCCCAAATGATTTGGGGTCGGCGCAACATGTCTTTTTCTTCCATACTTCTCTATTAGTCGTCACCTCGGTAGTCACCCCCTTTCTAACCATATCATCATTCACACAATTCCATCCATCGTTTCTTTGGTCTTCCCCTACTCTTATAGCCATCGACATCCATACTCAAAACTCTCCTCACGACATTTTCCTCATTTCTTCGTAACACATGGCCATACCATGACAACCGATTCCCACGCAACTTTTCAGTTACCGGTGCCACTTTCAAACTTCCTCTTATGTACTCATTTCTTATTCTATCCATTCGTGTAACACCACACATCCCTCTTAGCATTCTCATCTCTGCTGCATGCAATTGCCTTTCATTCATCCCTTTTGTGGCCCAACATTCTGATCCATACAAGACAGCAGGTCTAATCATGGTTTTATATATCTTCTCCTTAAGTTTAAGGGGAATGCGGGAGTCGCAGATTGTTCCCGTGATCTGCCGCCATTTCATTCATCCAGTGTTAATTCTTTGCTTAACCGTCCGATCTACTTCGCCATCGCTTTGCACGAGTGAACCGAGATACCGAAAGTCGGAACAGACTGGAAGAAGTGCACCATCAAGTGCTATAGCTCCAGAACTGGAGAGACCGCTGAAATCGCAGAACATATATTCGGTTTTGGTTCTGCTGATTTTTAAGCCAACATTCTCCAGCTTCTGTGGCCATTTCTCTAATCTGCTCTGGATCTCAAGTCCATCTTCACCGACAAGGATAAATATTGTCATCGGCAAACAACATGCACCAGGGTGCCTCTTCCTGGATGTCCGAAGTAAGAGCGTCCATAATAAAGGAAGAGGTAAGGACTTAAAGCCGATCCCTGGTGCAAGCCTGCAGCCACACTGAACTTGTCGGTATTGCCGGCAGCCGACAACACGTAGGTACGAGATTGACTGTACATAGCATTTTTAATAAACAAAAACACTACAGTTCACCTATTTTATTACTTTGTCCAAGATTGGGTGGGCTATTCATAATGGCCGGGAAAAGTGATGAATCATGCTTTTTAATCACATTGCCCAATTGAGTCGGGCATTGTGAATACAGACCGGGCATTATTAATAGTGCCCGGACTTATCAAATTGCCCGTAACATATACACTCACATTTCGCCAGTTAAGCCAAAGTACTGTTTTATTGTGGATGTGTTGCATAGACAGCTCAATAATAGCTAGCTAGGCACTTTTCAATTGTCAAGGGGTCGGTCAGTCAGAAAGATGAAGCTAGTTGCCCATTCAAAACCGTAGTAGGTGCCTATGGAGAAAACGGGCAAGAAACTCTCAAGTTTCTTTGGTCTTCCCCTACTCATATACCATTCACATTTATACTGAAAACTTTCATCACGACATTATACTCATTTCTCATTTACATCGTATGTAGGGACATACTACACTTGAGACATGTGTTCAGAAGTGTAACTGTGACTCTGAATAAATGCGTCTTCCTTGAGTCCCAGATAAATAAATGGTTAGTTTGCTTGACTGTGAGTTATCCAAACAGAGCATGTGCGAGTACGTGCAATTCTTTGTTCTTAACAGCTTGCTTGAGAATGATAAAATAGCCTAGAATAGCCTTTTTCTGTGTTGTCATGCGAGAATAGCTCTCGTCGTGTGGTAAAATTAATATAAGCTATATAATATATAAATTAACCCCGTTACCAAAAAACGTACCTTTTATTTCAGATGAATAGTTACACATCGATTCTCTCTTTCAGTCGTCAGTAATTTGCCTTTTGAAAGAAGAAGACAAAGTGTTGTGTAACTATACAGACGTTTATTAGTAAGGGGATATTATAAGCTAGTCAGCAAGATTGAAAGTTGGGCTGACTAACAAGGGTGTAACGGGCGTTCCTAATTATCGTCATTAGTAAAAACTACTATGAACTATAACATGAAAGAGATGAAGGGTTAAAAGCAATTTAATAAGATACTACGAAGCTCACAAATTCAGCATATAATTTTCCCACTGTTGGGATACAGGCTTCCTCTCTTCAGAAGGAAGTGGGTGTATGTGTGATGTCACATGTCTTCGAATTTTTTTGGTTTTAGGACATGCCGATTTCCTCACGCTGATCTCCTTCACCCTTTTGAGAGGAGTGGTGATGAAATTATTTATACGAAGTAAAGCGCCTGTCTGGGTTTGAACACACGACCTACAACTCGTTAGTAGGAGCCTTTACCACTGGGTCACGACTGTTCTTTACGATGATGCTCATATCATGATATTATTGTGGACTCAAATAGAGACATACATACCCATTACCCAGATTGCTTGTGTAGTTTACTTTTAAAGTAAAGAAAGAAAGAAAGAAAAGAACAAGTATTTATTGCGACTCGTACAGGAAGATCACATACTAAACTAAACACATTAAAATCTATACATATAATAAAACAGTAACGAAAGAAAACTGTACATTGTGAATTTTCGAGAAAAAATAAGTGGCTTTTGTTAGAAAAACGTAACTGATGACAAAAAGTGAATTTTTAGAATTTTTGTCTGTTTGTCTGTGTGTATGGTACAGCTTCACGCCAAAACTACTGGATAGATTGAATTGAAATTCAGCAAAAATGTTCTTAGTAAACCAAGGAAGGCTTTAGGCTACATATTATCACGCCGTATGTTATGGGAGGTAAGCAATATTGATTTTAAAATGTGTTTGTTCGTAACTGAATGCACAAAATAATTGAATGCACAAAATGACATGTTTATTTATTTATTTAGTTAAAAATAAAACTTTAACTCTGGGAACATAATAATCACGCTATTTTTATAAAGGAGCGGGGCAGTAATATTATAAATTGCAAGGGAACAGCTATTTCAACAATATGTCAACGGGGAATTTAGCGGTAAGGTCAGGCGACCGTTTACCGTACTAAATGGTGCGAGTTCAAATCCCATAATATTGTTTTAAAAAATCGTAAAATTCTTTTTTTTTAGATTTTGCATTTTTTATGTGTATTAGGAACGATACTGTTATGAAATCTGAGAACTTCACATGTTATATCTAATTGTATGGAGAGTTTCACACCAATATTACTAAATAGATTGATTGACGGTACAACAAGCTACACTATCATGAATTCAAGTCAAACTTTTGGTTCTAAGCTATATCTTACCAAGCACATTTGTTGTAGGTAATTCATTTAAGTATGTAATTCTTAGTTTTGATCCTTGCTGCTGTTACCATATTTTTTTGTAATGCAAAACTAATGTAGTTGTCTGTTAAATTAACGACAATTTAGTTTTATTCATAATTTAATTAATTTGGGTAAATAATTTATGTAGTTTCCGTTTTCTAACTGGATGGATGGCGTTGGCGTCGAGTTAGATCGCGCTATGGTTTTGTTCCCAAAAAGTGATGTTATAGGTGCCGATGTGCCGCTCTCATGCTATAAAAACGGAGGTTACCTTTGTTGTCTGTGTTGGTTGATGTGTTTAATTTTCCTGTTGGCCTTCACAGAGTACTTTTTGATAGACTGAAATTGGCCTTTTCCAGACTCTGTGAAGGGGACAACTTTGCTAGATCACTCACCTATGATGAGGTCCCGTCGTACTACACGTACGATAAGCAAAGAGGTGTATTTAATCGACGTCGATGCGGACACGCCATGGACGGGTTTCTGGGAATTTTTAAGGATACCGCATTGGGACGGGTTTACACTGTGCACCCAAATAATGGCGAGTGCTATTATTTGCGAGTGTTACTGCACACAGTGCACAGCCCAACATCATTTGCGTTTCTAAGGACAGTCGATGACATTGAGTATCCCACATACCGCGCTGCTTGCGTAGTACGCCACCTTCTCGACGGTGATCAGCACTGGGACAACGCACTTGAGGAGGCCAGCATTAGTGACAATCTCAGTCGTTTGCGACATCTGTTTGTCGTCATGTTGGTGTTCTGCGGTATTGCAAATTCGCTTTTGTTGTGGGAGAAATATCGGCATCTTCTGTCCGAAGACTTCCTAAGAGGTCTGAGACGCACTACTGAAGATAATACTGAGGCAACTGATGAGCGCGTTCTAAACAGTTGCCTTAGTTCACTTCAAGATATGGTCATTTCGATCTGCGGCAGTTCTCTGGTGGATTATGGGCTACCGACTCCACAACATCTGGATGTACAAGAGCTTGGAAACAGAGAGTACAACTCTGAAATAAATTATGATCCAAGAGCTATGAGTACCGTCGTCAATGACCATGTCTCTAAGTTGACCTCAGAGCAAAAGCAAATTTTCGACACCATCCTTGACTCGGCTCGGCCAAGGTAAATGTTTTTCTTGGATGCTCCTGGTGGAACAGGGAGAATATTTGTCACCGCTGGCATTCTCGCAGAGGTCAGGAGGCAAGACAAGATTGCCATTGCAGTAGCATCGTCAGGAATCGCCGCAACACTGCTTCCTGGTGGCAAAACAGCGCACGCAATGTTTAAGATTCCCATAGATTTAGAGAGTAATGAAACACCTGTTTGTGGAGTGTCACGTAACAGTGACAAAGGGCGCGTGCTTAAAGATTGCTGTTTAATCGTGTGGGATGAATGCATTATGGCAAACAGAAAAGCAGTAGAGGCGGTAAACAGGACTTTGCAGGACATCCGCAGGAACCAGCAAATGATGGGTGGCGTTACAGTTCTGTTTAGCGGCGATTTCCGACAAAGGCTGCCTGTGGTGACGCGAGGAACTAGGGCTGATGAGGTGAATGCTTTGTTGAAATACTCTTTCTTAAGGCCACATTTTCATAGGTTGTGCTTAACGATGAATATGAGAGCACGTCTTGGCGGGAATGTACACGCCCAAGAATTTTTTGATGTTCTCTTAAAATTTAGTGAGGGAACGCTACCAGTAGACGGTGGCCAGGTGGTTCTACCTGAGATACTTGGGAGAGTGGTGTCTACCTTAGAAGATTTGATTCGCCTGGTGTACGGGGACATCAATAGGATACCGCACCAGCGTAATTCTTGGGTGTGTGAACGAGCCATTTTAACACCCAGAAACGATCAAGCTTCAGCGATCAATGAATGCATTCTCGCGGAAATTGAGGGAAATTGCACTTCAATAAACACTGTTGTCGACCAAGATGACGCCACACATTACCCCGTAGAATTTCTCAATTCCCTCAGTGCAAGTGGACTACCAGCGCACACCATTAAGTTAACGGTCGGTGTCCCAATTATGCTTCTTTGGAAACTCACTCCGCCGAAACTGTGCAATGGGACCCGGCTCAAAGTCGTCTCGCTGCAGAGGAATATCATTGAGGCGGAAATTCTAACGTGTTGTGGTGTCTCGCTGACACTACGACCCGTCCCGTCCCCGGGCTCTTAGAATTCGACATCAGACGTTTCAGATCTTCGATTTTGACGACCCCGTTGTCGCTGGCATAAGCAACAGGATCCGCGTACGAAGTCGCGGGCAGAAGCTAGTGATAAAATATAATAAGTAAATTGATTTTATAATCTGCACCAGACGTAACCTTATTACTAAGTAATTACTAAGTAATAAGGTTAATTTGTCTATGCCTTGAGCGCTAGAGGCACTCTGGTGTGTCTGTGGCATAGCTGTGACAACTAAATGATCGCAGACCACCTTACAGCAAGATTATGTAAATATAATGTGAAGTAAATACATTTAAAATATATTAAACATAAAGTTACGGCTATCTAGTGGAACAGAATTAAAGTGAATATACAATAAAAGTGGAAGGTGGTAGTCAAATAACGGCATGGGTGAAAGGAAAATAGAAATAAACTAATGTTATGTGTTAGCGAGTTACAAATTTTTCACGAAACAAGTGACAACGAAACAAAACATTGTGTAGGCCAGCATTAACAATTCGTGTGAGTAGGTTAGGGTGATAAGGGGGTATCATCCTAACCTGTTACAATAACCTTTTATAGTCAAATAATGTGTATGATTACTTCTATGTTTCTGCACAACACCTGTCTTACCTTTAGGGATCAAAGTCGACATCAAACGTCAGACGTAAGCTCCATTTTCTTTTTAAAGCCGATTTTTTGACAGCCATAAGTAAAAATGTGGCGTGAGTCACATCCCATAAGCGGACATCCGCGCGGATTAAAAAAAACGCGCCGTTTGTTCTGGTGCGGGAAGTGTAGTTCTTTTGTTTAGATTTAGAGGTGGAGGCGGATCATCCGCTCCAGATGCAACTCAGAAGCTGACCGGACCGAATACAGAGAGAGAGATGTATACAACATTGTTTATGGTATATGCAAAACCCGAAACACGGTCGTGTCTAGTATTTTTATGTAAAGAATCTATGTACAAAATTTCAAAACTGTATCATGAAAAATCACAAAGTTATAAGCTTGTTAAGTTACCTGTTTGTCCGTACAAAAACATGCTCACCCGCGCCGCGACATCTTGCGCTCATTATAATAGTACCTAGGTACCTAACCGGTCGGTGTGGAGATTGGATAACCTACTTAGTGTCGCTCGGTGTCCAACTTTTCAAACCCGTCAAGTATGGGTTTGACGAAAAAAAAAAATTCTTCGGTATCTATGGATAGGTCTTCAAAAATGATATTGAGGTTTCTAATATCATTTTTTTCTAAACTGAATAGTTTGCGAGAGAGACACTTCCAAGGTGGTAAAATGTGTGTGTCCCCTTAACTAAAATAAGAGAATGATAAAACTAAAAAAAATTTGATGTACGATACCATGTAAACTTCCACCGAAAATTGGACGAGATCTAGTAAGTAGTTTTTTTTTAATACGTCATAAATCGTAAACCGCAATTTACCTTTTATTCAATCAACTCAAATATAAAAATAATAAAAAAATAATAATTTCATAAACATAAACCTTTTGCATAAACCCGGATGTTACGGAACCCTCGGTGCGCGAGTCCGACTCGCTCTTGCCCGGTTTTTTTTTTAATATTTTTGGGACAAAATATAACATGGGGTAAAAATGATTGGAATCGATTCAGTTACTTATTCTGAACAAACTATATTAAGGTTTCGCATATCGTCGGCCTAATTCGTTAACCTGCTAAGTCCATTTTTAAGCAAATAGACTTGGCAGGTTAACGAATTAGGCCGACGATATACTAAAAATAACGTTGTAGATTAAAATACTTCAACAAGTTTATGAATAATAATTAATCCTAATCAATACAATGACATCATCAAATCTTCTTTGATTGATGACGTACTTATATAAAAGACATTATGACAAAACTTTGGTATTAAAAATTTCAAACTCTAAGAATGTTTTGGTCCTTTTGCTCGCAATTCATCGTTATTGGTCCTAGCAGTAAGTATACCGTTCACCTTTTAATAATTACATGCCGAAGATTGCAATACTTTTTTGGTGTGAAAACATCAAATGAAGGGGTCATTTGATGACTCTTTTTTTTTTGGATGGGAAATCATCAAATGACTTCTCCCGCTCTGGGCGGAGCGGAAGGGAGTGTCAGACTCTTACTGACTAAAACCCAACTGTGTTCCTTCCTTAGCCCTTTATGTTCCGGGCCAGGGGCAACCCTTTCGGAAAATCCCGCTGACCCGGCAGGCTTCGGCCCTAAGGGGCCCCTTCCTTAATGCTGACATCTCTTTGAGGCGCGCGTGGAACATGTACGCGCCGTCCGGCACGGGCCTGGTCCTGATCGGACGGTGAGCTACCCATTACTCTCCGTCCGCAGGCCCGCGCCTACGGTGGCCGGGAGTCGTCCCGTGGCTCCTGACGCCCGGAGCGTCTCCCGCGGTGGCTGGGACGGGAGGCTCTCTCCCTCATCCATCCCGCCACCTCCTTCGCTAGCATGACTGCTTCGCAGAAGAAGGTGACTGCCTCCCACTCCCTCCCGCTTCGGACCATGGCTTGACGCGAGAGGTATGTAAAACAAATGCATGCTAGTAGACATGTCACACATGCTGACGGATACCTCACTGCGATACATTGCGGGCTGCTTAGGGGTTTATCTCCACGCATGGCATGTGTGTGCGTGTTAAATTTTCATGCTTTCCAGTACCAAGTTACCAACAACAAGTTCTGTCTACCTGCCATTTACCAAACTAAGAAGAAATTATTTGACAGCTACTTTATCTTAAATAATGTAACAACCAAAATAAAATTCATACCGCCGTTTTCAAATGGCTACAAGAAAAGTTGAATGAGGGTCATGGGGATAACTGGCAAATATATTTTTAGGGTTCTGTACGTCAAAGGGAAAAACGGAACCCTTATAAGATCACTTCGTTGTCCGTCTGTCAAGACCTTTTTTCTCAGGAACGCGTGAAGTTACATCATATTCTCAGGGCTGCAATCCCTTAAAGCAGTGAAAAAATCAAAGTTTTAAATCAACGCAATCAAAAGATACGGGCGTTTATGCCGCATATTTTGACCCTCGCAAAGGAATCAAAACCTCTACTTCCCGTTGGCCTAGAATCATGAAATATGGCAATAAGCAATGTAATGTAGCACAAGTAAAGGAAAAAATCCGAATACCGTAAATTTGTGGTAAAATTAAAAAAAAAAAATGCTGATTACAAACTTATTTGCAGTTGGTAAACTAACCGAGACCTATGTCGATATATGGGGACAATAGTTTACTCACGGCAAAGTTAAGTTTGTCCCTTAATCCAGTTTATCTTTTCGTTAGAGCAATATTCAGTGCTTTCATAGTTTATGAACTTCAGTCATGTTACCTGATTATTTTGGTGAATGTAGCTGTAGGTACCTACATTACCTACACACACTTGCTTACACTGAGGGCCCGTGGCTAAATAATAACAGCCGCACAGGTCGATCGATCAGGTTAAGCTACGCTTGCCGCGGTTGGTCTGTGGATGGGTGACCATCTTTACATACCGAGACCCCTCCGTGCCTCGGAAAGCACGTTAAGCCGTTGGTCCCGGCTGTCATTCGTGGATCTTTGACAGTCGTTACGGGTAGTCAGAAGCCCGAAAGTCTGACAACCAGTCTTACCAAGGGGTATCGTATTACCCACTAACTGGGTTGTAGAGGTCAGATAGGCAGTCGCTCCATGTAAAACACTGGTATTCAGCTGCATCCGGTTAGACTGGAAGCCGACCCCAACATAGTTGGGAAAAGGCTAGGCAGATGATGACATAAGTAATAAAATATAAAATAACTTTGATTTCCAATATTCAAATTTACTTTCAAAGACATTAATATTGTGATTATACGTTTTGGGGACTGATGGGGGAAATTTAGAACATAATCGGGAAAAAAGGGAAGCATTATTATTCGAAGCACGATTCCCGTGATAAACTATTTACATACCTACATATTTGTGCGGAACCCTCGGTGCGCGAGTCCGACTCGCACTTGACCATTTTTTTCTTCTCTGTTCGCAAGATTAAATGTTGCGTGTAATGTAACGACTTCACCATGGGGGCCTAGCATTTTCTTTAAGGGCAACATTTATAAACACAACATTTTACAGATTACTTGGAAAACTTACAGAGGTATATTACCGAATTTTTCATCTCTTTATTAGTGGTAATGGGAATCATATCACTTGGTTTTAGTAGGTTTTATTTTTAGGGTTCCGGACCCAAAGGGTAAAAACGGGACCCTATTACTAAGACTTCACTGTTTGTCCGGCCGTCCGTCTGTCTGTCACCAGGCTGTATCTCAAGAACCGCGATAGCTAGACAGTTGAATTTTTCATAAATTATGTATTTCTGTTGCCGCTATAACAACAAATACTAAAAACAAAATAAAATAAATATTTAAGGGGGGCTCCCATACAACAAACGCGATTTTTTCGGCGTTTTTGCCTTGTAGTACGGAACCCTTCGTGTGCGAGTCCGACTCGCACTTGGCCAGTTTTTTATTTATCCTTTTGGTAGATTCTTATTTTGTAAATGTGAGGACTTTGTAGGCCTTGTAAACTTTAGATCTGTAGACCAGTTTTAGGGTTCCGTAGCCAATTGGCAAAAAACGGAACCCTTATAGATTCGTCATGTCTGTCTGTCCGTCTGTATGTCACAGCCACTTTTTTTCCGAAACTATAAGAACTATACTGTTGAAACTTGGTAAGTTGATGTATTTCATACAAAAATAGAAATAAAACAATAAATTTTAGGGGTTCACCATACTTAGAACTGAAACTCAAAAATACGTCATAAATCGTAAACCGCAATTTACCTTTCATTCAATCAACTCAAATATATAAAAAAAATAAATAAAAATAATTTCATAAACATAAACCTTATGCATAAACCCGGATGTTACGGAACCCTCGGTGCGCGAGTCCGACTCGCTCTTGCCCGGTTTTTTATTTTATCAAGTACCTACTGTAATTTGGAAACATTGTAAAAGCCAATTATTTTTCAAAAGAGTAACCGTGGAGTTTCATGCCGGTTCTTCTCCATAGGAAACAACCAATTGGACCCGTGCACCTAGCTTCTGACGTTTCATAAGTGCCCATGTAGGTTTATGTGAAATAAAATATTTTGATATTGATTTTTGAATTGCTTTGGTATTTACTTAGATACTAAGGTTGTTTAAGTTGGTCTCTTGTTTACATTACTGGGTCGGCTTCATGTTTAGTAGTTTCCAGATCTAGCCGTCAACCTCATCATTATCTGCCTAGCCTTTTCCCAACTATGTTGGGCTCGGCTTCCAGTCTAACCGGGTGCAGCTGAATACCAGTATTTTACATGGAGTGACTGCCTATCTGACCTCCACAACCCAGTTAGGTACTGGGTAATACGATACCCCTTGGTAAAACTGGTTGTCAGATTTTCGGGCTTTCCAGTCAAAATTGATTGATTGGATCTGTATCCCACTTCTTGAAAATAGTTTGAATCGAAAGAAGAATGCCAAAAAACTCCAATCTGGATGTTGGGTTTCATATTAATTTATTATTTTCATTATAGGGTAGAAGTTAAAATGACTTGCAAAATGCGTCACTATCCTATGGTGTCCTATTCTTTTCCCACATGTAACCCCGGACAATCGCTGTCCTTGTCACCATGTAAGGTGACAGAGTCTGAGGTTCGCTCTTGCCGCGTGAGCATGGTCATTACATGCTCCGTTGTTAATTAATTGCCAATTTACGGTTTCGAACTGTTGCGAAGCATTTACGAACTATTATCTGGAACACTATGAAAAGTGCGTGTTTGTGCTGTGAAAGGCGTCTGTGCGATATCTCGTGCGCTGCTTGCTGATCCAGCCAAGTCGTACTTTCTGCCGGCCGACGTGGAGGATTGATGGTGAATCTACAGGTCAGTGGTGTTGCATTTTCCTGCCAAATTCCTTTGTCCATGTACAATTTTCGTCGTCCTAATTCGTGTCGTATTTTGCAAGGTCAGACCTACCCACGTACTTTTCACCCCCGCATTATACAGTCCACTATTTAATTGAACCAGCTCCCTGCGTCTGGGATAAACGCAAACAATTTTATATTTCCGCCCGAGTATTTGGTGTTTAGGCGCCACCACTGGATGTCACATTTAGACTTCGAATTATGATATTCCGGTGAATATGGTAGCTCCACTGCTATCGTCTTAGGTTATGCGTTTAGATATTGCAAATAATTGCGTTTAGATATTAAGATTTAATAAAATATTTGTTTCTTCTTTTCAGGGTTCCGTACCCAAAGGGTAAAAACGGGACCCTATTACTAAGACCTCGCTGTCTGTCAGTCCGTCTGTCGGTTCGTCTGTCGTCCGTCTGTACGTCCGACTGTCCGTCCGTCTGTCCGTCCGTACTGTCCACCCGTCTGTCTGTCACCAGGCTGTATCTAAAGAACCGCGATAGCTAGACAGAAATACACAATTTTCACAAATTATGTATTTCTGTTGCCGCTATAACAACAAATACTAAAAACAAAATAAAATAAATATTTAAGGGGGGCTCCCATATAACAAACGTGTTTTTTCGGCGTTTTTTCCTCCTTGTGGTACGGAACCCTTCCTGTGCGAGTCCGACTCGCACTTGGCCAGTTTTTTTCTTTGTACAGCTTAATAAAAAAAAGTTAATGCATACAAAGTAAAGCCCAGTAAGTGTTTTATATCGTCGTTGTCAAACCAAAATCTGCTATGTGCCGTTTTTTGAGGTTTCAAGATTTTGACCACAGCTTATAGGTCACTGCCCTATTTCTCATATAAAAGAACTGCTATGTGCTTATGACCACAAATTGTGGAACTATGGTCTCAGAATAAAATGTGCTATGTGCAGCAACTAAAACTTTATCAAAACTTCTTTTGTCAATATCTCAAAAGTATACTTTTTAATTAAAAATTTAAAAAAAAAAAATGTTCTCTTAAGAGGTAAGTCACGCAGTTAAATAACCAGGAACTCCTGAAATGAACATGTTTTTCACGAAATTTTCTTGCCCTAATTTAAAGCACGTGCATACGAGAATTTTCTCGCTTTTCCTATCTCCAACTAATTTAAAATTTTGCTCTGCCCGACAGGGTTCATAATTGATTCTATTGTTTTATAATTACCACCTGTGTGTGTAGGTACATTATAGATGCAATAAATATTGAAATTAATTTAAAGCTTATAATTTCAGTTCCGTTACCAGTCCAACGGAAAATTCAATCTTAAGCCTACGTGACCGGCGGCAACCTCTCGCGTCCGGCCCTGGTGCAAGCCATGGTCCGGGGCGAGAGGGAGTGGGAGGCAGTCACCTCCTTCTGCGAAGCAGTCATGCTAGCGAAGGAGGTGGCGGGACGGCTCAGGGAGAGAGCCTCCCGTTCCAGCCGCCGCGGGAGACGCTCCGGGCGTCGGGAGCCGCGTGACGACTCCCGGCCACCGTAGGCGCGGGCCTGCGGGCGGAGAGTAATGGGTAGCTCACCGTCCGATCAAGACCAGGCCCGTGCCGGACGGCGCGTACGTGTTCCACGCGCGCCTCAAAGAGACGTCAGCATTGAGGAGGAGCCCCTTAGGGCCGAAGCCTGCCGGGTCAGCGGGATTGTCCGAAAGGGTTACCGCTGGCCCGGAACATAAAGGGCTAAGGAAGGAACACGGTTGGGTTTTAGTCAGTAAGAGTCTGACACCCCCTTCCGCTCCACCCAGAGCTGGAGGAGTCATTTGATGATTTCCGATCCACAAAAAAAAAAAAAAGCCTACGCCAGCCAGATAAAAGCCAGATTTTCACATTTGTGACAAATGTGAAAATCGTGTTGCCGAGTGTCTTTTAAAAAGCACAAAATATATTTGGCTGTCAACACAGTTGGCTTCCTTCCTCCTAGATGTCAAAACGGTGTTAAGACACAGTCAACTTGGCACCGAATCGCAGTCAGCGAAAATACGGCCGAATTCTTTTGAATGGTCAACACATATATTGAGGGGGCCAGGACATAACAATAGGAACTGATGTGTTTGTAAGGAAATGCATTCACAATATGTTAGTCGTAAGAGGGGAAATTATTCATAACGTAGTTTATCATTGGGATAGAGATCAATTTATTATATACGAGTCGGATAGCATGATGATTATATGCCATAAATCAGAACATATTTTTGGTCGTTCATTTCCCTGAGCAATGAAAATTGATTTTATTTACCCTTTTTAAAGTTATACTATTTACAAAACTTCATAAACCTAGGTTCAGTGTAGTGCCTATTAAGAAGAAAAAGATACTTGTTAACACATACAATTACATTCTTTTTAAAATATATCTTTAGATTTTCTCTATCGGAACGAAGGACAATAAACAAATCAAAATATAATTAGATATTCCAAACCCGTAACATTAAAAAGGTTCCGTAGTTCGCCAATTAAAACCCTTGCAAATAACAGAGTAATGACCGGTTTATATTCAGGTCAGTCCGTAAATATTTAGGCAGAGGGATCAAAAACAGGCAATGTTTGTGTTTTCTGTTCGTGACTTGTCTACAACAACATGGGGTAGTAAACATTGTAAGGAACAATAGGTCTTTGATTCATTTTTCCTGTACAAAGGTTAAGTAAACAATAAATATTTACTTTATTCACAAATGGCCTTCAGAGATGTATGATAAATTGGTGTAATAAGAACTTTTTTACGTAACTATGAAAATATGTGGATTTGGAAATTGTGTCATGAACGTCGGAAACACAGACTAAGAAGAGGAAGACATGTCAGATAAATGTATGTTTAATGCCTTAGCCTTATTAGCGGAGCTTGTGGCTAAATAATATCAGCCGCACGGGTCGATCGATCAGGTTAAGCTACGCTTGCCGCGGTTGGTCCGTGGATGAATGACCATGTTTACATACCACACCCCTCCGAGTCTTGGAAAGCACGTTAAGCCGTTGGACCCAGCTGTCATTCGTGGATCTTTGGCAGTTGTTACGGGTCGTCAGAATCCCGAAAGTCTGACAACCAGTCTTACCAAGGGGTGTTACCCAGCAACTGGAGGTCGGTAAAGGCTAGGCAGACGATGATGATGAATTCCATAGCCCTATTAAAGGCATCCCGTCGAACGTCAAATGGGCCAAATAGCTGAGATCATAATAATATGCTGGGTAGATGTAGGTAAGTACTAGATTCCCGACCGAATAATGAGCAAGAAAGGAATGCATATATAGGAATGCAGATAGTTTCGTGTAGTTTCTTAACTGATTTGAATGAAATTTGTCACACATGTTCACAACTATAAATTTTATTAAACTAACACTTATTTAAATTATAATTATTGACATTATTTATATATAAACCTAATCAATAAATTAATGAACTGTCTTGACTGTGAGATATACTTAACCTATTATACTAATTTAACGTATTTTTTAAGGTAATGTGCCTAATAAGACTGTCCATTTTATTACGATTAGGTATGATATGTCTGACAAATGAATGACTAATGACATTGATGTAATTTCATGATATTATATTAATGCACTAGAAATATTTGCACGACTGATAAGTCGAATATAGTGAGACTAAATTATTTTACCACGTTATTATGTAAGTACCTATATTCTGGCAAATAAATATAAATATAGGATACCTTTTATTCCGATATTCCAACGGGATCGAAATTTATGCGGGTGAAACCACGGGGCGCTGCTAGTACCTTTATAATTATGTGTGCGCGATACTTTAATAATCATATAAGTACAAAAATTATGCAAAGCTTCGAACTTGTTATGTCTTTATGAATACCGAAAATCATACTTTACTCGTTCTCGTTTTAATATATAATACGAGAAGCTTTTCTAAATCCAAGCAAATTGTAGCTTTCGGTTTCAAGGTCTTATATTATTAAAGATTTGCATAATCAAAATACAAAAGAACAAGTGTATGTGTAGCAGAAAAAGGTTCTATTTGTTTGACCTTAGAAAAAATACTTTGGCTCCAGTTTATATATAACAAAAATGTGGGTAGACGAAACTTATCTACTATAGAATATTGGTAGGATCAACCACAATTTGAAATGCGGCTACAGTATAATTATGGTGGGTATTCGCTTTGTCTAAGATTCGGTTACTCAACCGTTTTCGATTTGTTTAGCTCAATTCCCCGATTAATTGGGAAGACACTGTAACGAAGATAATTAAGTTTGTATGGATCAAATTAGAACTGCAAGGCAACCGTGTAGTTCTCACAGCTAGACCATAGAAATTGGTTACAGTCATAACCTGTAAGGCAGTAGACTAGGCAAACTTCACAATACGTTGTCAATCTTAGAGACGACGGTCTTTGACAACGGATCGCTTGTCGGTAGGCGGCATCCACATGCGAATTACGCAACATTCTGACGTCACGCAAAAGCCTGCATCGCGCAAGCAGAGTTTACCGCGCGAATTTAATGTGCGTGTGAACTGAGGGACCATACTGATATTTCGCAAAATAAAAATCGTAGGATTTAGTAGTAGACTTAAAACAACTGTAGAACAAATCTGGGAATTTGTAAACAAATATATTAAAAACTACAGCCCTTAAAGTGCGGTCCCTCAGTCCTCGCAGACCATCAGCCAGATCTCGGAAAGTATCTGAAAAATTAAGTTATTGTGACTACAGACATTTAGTAAAGAATTTGTAAATATATTTATTGAATAACAGACCACAAAGGATTAAAGAAAAAAAAGATATAACGACTAAACCGTGGTCCCTCATTCCACACAAGAAAGAAAAATATTTTAGTTAATATTACCGAATCAAATAAAGAAAATCTTTCTTTTTCTACATAAAGTTTTAGTAAGAGACTTAAAACATTTTGTAACAAAGAAATGGAAAAGAAATATCTACGCAATTTGAAGATAATTAATATTAAAACTGGTCCCTCAATCCTCACCTCTACTGACACATGTGCTTGTACTAGCTGCTAGACGAGAGGAATATTAGAGAGTCTAGTGTACTTAACGCACATCGAATTTAGCATATACAACGTCCCGACATCAATCGTCGGGCAGTTGCTTACCAGATATAACACTCTCTGAACAGATATTCAAAGGATCCTCAATAGAGGACGAGTGAACTGTACACCCTGTTTCTTATACCTCTACAGGACTAAGGCCTAATCACTAAATACATTTAACGTTAAACGTATTTAAAACATGATTGACAGAAACAGATCGATATTTTAAATTCTTTGAGGCTTGAATGTGTTCAGTAGATAATATATGACACAAGCGGGTCTATGCTGGTAGTACTTTTGTATACATAAGTGTTTTTACTCTGCACGTTGTAATAAGAGCTGACAAATCTTTACCATTCCAATATCAAATAAAATGCTCAAAAATATTATCAGACGTTCAATCTAACACTATCTTCACTGATCGATATCAATGCACATATAGACGTCGACTCCACTAAAATAATGTGTCGTGAATATTTCACGCCAATTCTATAAAATAGTTTCGCCAGACGATACAAGTTCAAAGTTCGTTGACCGCGTTGTCACGCTCATGAATTCTGAATCTTTATAGCTACCCCTAGTATCTCATGAAAGCCTGATACTGTCTTATTAATTAAGGATTGAATATTTAGGTCGTTCTCTGATGTGGCTGTAACGTAATTACCAAATGGATTTGTCATAGATTACATTACGTTGATTAGAGTTGCTCATTACGCGAAAGAGGATTATTTACGAAATGCTTTTGACTTTTATCCGTGTTCTTGTAAATTGGGAGTGTAATCTGACTCGCTGTTTCAATTTCAAAAATGGTTTTCATTCAATGGTTCAATTTACAGAGTGCCTGTTTTAGTGATATATGCGCGACTACTGAGAATGGGGTCCGACATTTGATTCCCGGGCCGGGCAAATTGTCATCTGGTCTTACCAATAAAACTTCTAAAAAAAAAACCGGCCAAGTGCGTGTCGGGCCACGCACGGTGTAGGGTTCCGTAGTAGCCCGTTATCACAATGTAGTAACATTCTGTTGTTCTTTATTCTGAATATTAAAAAAAAGCTTTTTTTTTTCAATGCTAATCGTTACCCGTTATAAACAAGCAACTAACTACTTCATCTTAGTCACTTTAAAGGATTAATGCTAAGGATTTTGTATTTGGTACAAAATTATCCAACATCTAAGTTAAACGACTATTACTGCTAAACTAATAAAATTATCTTAACCGCTATAGTTTTCCTTTAAAGTTCATGAAATGCACTATCATCATGAACGTAAATGGAGCATTAAATGGAAAATTAATTTTAGCAGCCTTGAGTCATTTTAGAAGACCTATTCAACGATACCCCACAAGATCGCTCGCTCATCTCTGGCGGAAACGCAACCTAATAGGCTGGTATTATATTATTAAAAAGTAGATTAATGGCTCGTCCCAATTACTTGGCACTTAAACATAGGTAACTGACGGAATGTGTACCCCTTCAAACATGCCGAACTGATGTGCTGTTAGCTCAATTTACATGGTTTACTAGCTTCTGCCCGCGAATTCGTCCGCCTGAAATTTCACCCTCCCCCCATTCACCCTCTTAGGGGTGGAATTTCGAAAAACCCTTTCTTAGTGGATACCTACTCTTCACAAAGAACACACACTCCAAATTTCATGTCTCTAGGACCAGTGGTTTAGGCTGTGCGTTGATATATCAGTCAGTCAGTCAGGACTTTGAATGTTATACAAGGTGTAACGGAAAGGGGGTATCAACCCTGAAGGAGGTGAAAGTGGTGAAACTGAACAACTTTCCCCAAAGAACATAGGTCGAAATATGAAAAAAAATTTTGGACCTCCCATAGTAATAGCAAATCAATGATTTACTATTACTATGGGAGGTCCAAAAATTTTGATCTATGTTCTTTGGGGAAAGTTGTTCAGTTTCATGAGCACATTCACCTCCTTCAGGGTTGCTACCCCCCCCCTTTCCGTTACACCTTGTATGTATAGAAGATTATTTCTTTATACTTTGATTACTTACTTTATACAGAAGTCAATTAGTCTTAATTCTAACTCCAAGTTGTATTCGTAATGGACTGCCGTCTGTTCCCTGTCTAGCCTGATAAATAGCCAGCTGTAGAACAAATGAAACACGCTTGAAAGACATTGTCTATTGGATAGTACAGTTTGTTTTATACAAGACTAGCTGACCCGACAGACGTTTGTCCCGTTCAAATTTCAATAATTCATACAAAAATCCCATAAAATTAAATTAAAATAAAAAAAGTTTTTAAAAACAAGCTTTTATTTAAATAAAAACTTAACCTAAAAAATAAAGAACAACGCGAACTAAAACGAAAAAAATAAATTTAAGTAACACTTCAAAATATAAATATATACTTAAATTTTAAACGCTTGAGGCACTGTTAATGTGTAGTAGGTACACCAGATGATACCGTACATCAGTGCCTCAAGCTTTGTATGTACATACGAACAGTACAAGCTAAATAAAAGCTTGTAAAAAGAGGACGTCCAGATTTTCTGGAATTTGAAAATTTTCAGGGAAACTTTAAATTTTTTCTTTCCATTTACTCGTAAATCTAATTCGGACTTTAACAAACATTTTAAACCAAAAAATAGCCAAATCTGCCCAACCGTTACCCAAGTCATGCGCTTACCAATCAACAGCATTTAATTTTTATTTAAATAAATAAAAATTAATTGCCGTTCGTTCGTGCTTACATTACTTTACTTGCAGTTGAGTGAACGCGAGAAAAGATTTAGTTGCATGTATTGTTTTACCAGTCTCTTACCAACGGGGTAGGAACTAAGAAGTGAGTCAAGTTTGCGGTCTTTGGCAGCGGGTACGTAGTACGTACGCTGAGTTTTCTAAGTAGGTATACTAAGGACTGTGACTACAATTATTGTGGTAGAAATAGGTAGAATTCTAGAATTCGAGGGGCCCGCGGCTAAATTATAACAGCCGCACAGGTCGATCGATCAGGTTAAGCTACGCTTGCCGCGGTTGGTCTGTGGATGGATGACCATCTTTACATACCGTGACCCCTCCGTACCTCGGAAAGCACGTTAAGCCGTTGGTCCCGGCAGTCATTCGTGGATCTTTGACAATTGTTACGGATTGTCAGAAGCCCGAAAGTCTGACAACCAGTCTTACCAAGGGGTGTTACCCAGTAACTGGTTGGGAAAAGGCTAGGCAGATGATGATGGTGATGCATTCCATAGCCCTATTCAAGGCATCCCATCGAGTCAGCGGGATTGTCCGAAAGGGTTACCGCTGGCCCGGAACATAGAGGGCTAAGGAAGGAACACGGGTGGGTTTTAGTCAGTAAGAGTCTGACACTCCCTTCCGCTCCACCCAGAGCGGGAGGAGTCATTTGATAATTTCCCATCCGCAAAAAAAAAAAAGGCATCCCATCGAACGTCAAATGGGCCAAATAGTGTTACCCAGTAACTGGGTTGTAGAGGTCAAATAGGCAGTTACTCAAAGTAAAATACTGGTACAGTTAGACTGGTAGCCGTCTTCAACATAGTTGGGAAAAGGCTAGGCAGATGATATAATTGATATAATTCTATGACTTCGTTCATTGGAATGGGTGCACGCTTTGGAATGGGAAACTAGCTTCATCTTTCTGAGTGATCGTGCCCTCAAAAGTGCCTGTAATTTTGTGGATGTGACGCATATTTATTTATTTATAACTATATACTTTATTATACACCAGAAAATGTAACAAAAAAATACAATTATTAATACAAAACATACAATAGCTCTTCCAGGCAACCTTGGAATGGAGTGATTGCGTGGATATAAAAAATGGGGTTGTCAGTGGTGCAAAATAATATACTATAATAGATACATAGATGTATAATATCATAAATATATCCATATTTTCCTCTAACTTGTTTTTTTTTTTGTATTTTTGTTCTTTCACTTCGTCATGTTTACCGCAAATACACGATTTTTCTTTCTTCTTTCTACTTATTTTGTTTATTCGATTTAAATGCTTTGAGTTTGAGCTTTGTATTTACTTCTTTTATTTTGTGCTTGGTCCTTTTATTCAAAAAGATTTTTCTCTTTAATTAAACATAATGAAATCTGAAACAAACTACACAATGCAATCTAAATTAACACTATCCCTTAAGGTGAATGGATTGTGGTAGACCACGAAATTCAAATTTTCTTACGTTTTTTGCAATTTGCAGGTCAGTGTCAGGTTGTATCTTGATCAAAATATGATTCGCGACAATATCAGAAACATATTTAGAGAATTATAATCATTAGAATCATTAATACATCTTTCTAAGTTAGATTTCTACCATTAACACTTTTCCATAAGTGATTGGTGGTTGGTTTTTGGACAAACTGCAAAAACGTAAGAAAATTTTAATTTCGCGGTCTTAACTACCCATTCACCTTAACAAGTTTGCAAAGCGGTTTTGGACTAAGGAACGTACCTATATTATATTTCACGTCTGTGGACACACGCTTCACTGTAATTTAATCTTTAATGTTTAGGGACTACTTGGAATTACGGCCGAGATTTGAGATATTAACTTCGTTATTAATTTATAACACATTCAATTACTTACATGCCCTTGTGTCATAAATTACGCGTTATATTTGAGTGAGCTTTAGAAAAGCTTTTATTATATCTGGTTTGGAAAAGTGCCATCCACCATAATTTACTATCTAAATATTTTAGCCGCGACACTCGGTTTCCTAAAATTATGATAGCCGCTACATAGCGACCGCAGTTTAACGTCGGAAGACATCATTAAAACATTATTTATGAAAGTAAGTGTATTCCTAAAGAGCATTTTCTGACATCATTTTCATGACAGCTGTCAATGTGGCCGTTATGTGGCGTCCACCGCTTTTCTAGGAAACTGTAGCTTAAGCGGAGTAAATATTGGTCCTAGGTTTATTGGCGGTTAAGAAGATAAGGAGAAAGTCTCTATTGCCAGTGCAATAGAGACTTTTCAACTTTGTGTCGGGGTTAAAGTGCATAACTACCATAAGCATCAGAAGACCCTCAAGATAACTTTAAAATAGGAAAAAAAACATGCATCTCGTTTTTCTTTTTATTTTAGGGTTCTCTTAAAAAAATCAATGTCAATTTATTTATTTGAACAATGTTTTTTCTCTCACAATGGTTTTGTACTACTTAACAGTACTAGTTTCAGAAAAAACCTGTGTTACAGAGACCCACAAAAGACAAAAAACCTACCGATGCAAAAATAATTTAATGAATCTTGTACAATGGTTGATTTTTCAATCGACAGATATTTTTTATTCGTGGAATATAATTGACACCTGACAGTTTTTTTACGGAAGAATTGACAAAAATTCAAAATTATTCTTTGGATAAAGTTAACTGGCGTTGGTAAAATCAGACCTAAGACATAGAGCAAATCTAATAAAAATAAAACATTTCAAAGCACGTTCGTTCTCTGAAAGTCAGTGGGTTCATTCAACACCAGCAAATATTTCATTCATTTTCTTTTTGTTACTTATAAATGCAATGGACGACACTAAAAGGTCATCAAAATGTGACGTGACTGTGGCGAGACTGATGATGTTACTCTGGTATTGCAACTCACTTGCAATAGGTTTGTGGCAGACAAACAAAGAGATATTTAACACGCACAGCAAACCATTTACTGAATTAAACAAACTGTTTATTGCTTTCAAATGAAGATTGAATGACTGATTAATCTACAACATTGTTTTTAGTATATACGAAACCCGAAACACGTGTCTAGTATTTTTATGTAAAGAATCTATGTACAAAGCTTCAAAACTGTATCATGAAAAATCAAAGTTAGGAGCTTGTTAAGTTACCTGTTTGTCCGTACAAAAACATGCTCACCCGCGCCACTCGCATCACGCCGTCTTGCGCTCATTGATAATAGTACCTAGGTACCTAACCGTACGGCGTGGAGATTGGATAACCTACTTAGTGTCGCTCGGTGTCCAACTTATTACCTTTTTTTAAATATTTTTGGGACAAAATATTTAAAAAAGGTAATAAGTTAATAATAAAAAATAAAAGGTAATACGTTAATAATAAAAGGTAATAAGTTACTAATAATTGGGCCTAGTTGCCATTAATAAACAAATAGGTATTTTTTTTTTTTTAATATAACATGGGGTAAAAATTATTGGAATCGATTCAGTTAAGTACTTATTCTGAACAGACTATGTTTATTCAGGTTTCGCATATACTTAAAATAACGTTGTATACGTATACAAATGGGTATTTATAGGAAACCATAAATAAAATTGAAGTATGTGTTTGTAATCTCAAAATACTAGCTTTTACCCCCTTTCTAATAAAGGTATTATATCAGGTAAATAGTTACACACCGATTTCTTTGTTTCAGTCGTCAGTAATTTGACTTTCGAAAGAAGAAGACGAAGCATTGTGTAAATAGTTACACAATGCTTTGTCTTCTTTTTCCTTTTTTTGTTGCATAGTGTCTGTATAGGCAGACGCTATACAACGTTTATTAGTAAGGGGGTAAATGCATATGAAAGTATATACGGTACTTCTAAGTTTTGTCTGTGTGTTTGTTCTGGCCTCATTTTGATTTAAACAATATTAACGCAAAATACGCGCATTGTCGTGGAGTTGCGGAAACCAGCCCGTAGTACCTATTATCTAAGAGTTTCGAGCAAAAAAATGAAAACTCATGAAATCCAATTTGTTTTCCGACATGCATGCGACCGAAGTCGCGGGAACAGCTAGTTACGAAATATATTAACCTTTAGAAGGCATTTAGCGGCACTTAAAAAAAAAATTGTTTTTTAGGGTTCCGTAGCCAAATGGCAAAAACGGAACCCTTATAGATTCGTCATGTTTGTCTGTCTGTCTGTCTGTCTGTCCGTCTGTCTGTCTGTCCGTCCGTATGTCACAGCCACTTTTCTCCGAAGCTATAAGAACTATACTGTTGAAACTTGGTAAGTAGATGTATTCTGTGAACCGCATTAAGATTTTCACACAAAAATAGAAAAAAAACAGTAAATTTTAGGGTTCCCCCCCCCCCCCATACTTAGAACCGAAATAAAAAAAATTTTTATTCATCAAACCCATACGTGTGGGGTATCTATGAGTAGGTCTTCAAAAATAAGGATCTAGGAAATAGGGATCTAGTAAGTAGTTTTTTTTTAATACGTCATAAATCGTAAACCGCAATTTACCATTCATTCAATCAACTCAAAAATAAAAAAAACATTTAATTTCATAAACATAAACCTTATGCATAAACCCGGATGTTACGGAACCCTCGGTGCGCGAGTCCGACTCGCTCTTGCCCGGTTTTTTATTATTTACTGTGTTTAGTTTAGTTTGTGATCTTCCTGTACGAGTCGCAATAAATATTTTTTCTTTCATTATTTCTTTCTTATAGTTACCTAATTTTTATTATAAATAACAACGAATTACCAAGTAAATTATTCTTTTGTCTGAGAAAGCATCGACTCGTTATTAAACTCCAGACAGCATCTTGCATCTTCCATATTTCAGATCTTATAAATATTTAGCGGTGCCGGCACGCGATGCATCCTATAATTCCTATCACAATATTTTGTGAGGATGTGCTCACTTTGTTCAAAGTTATTCGAGGGTAAGTTTTCATCAGTAGGAACTTGTTATAAAGTAAAATTATGTTTTCTTTACGAGTCTTCGGTCAGCTGGACCCAGTCGCTTCTGGACCCGCGGGTCCAGTTGACCACATCATTTATTTTCTGTATTTTTATTGGTTAACATTCAAACTAAGAAGAACATCTATTGTTTAAAGCTACCCGTGGATACAGTCGAGACAAAAAGACACATATGCAAGGGCACGAATTTGGTAAAAAATCTACCTGTCTTTAGAAATGTACAGAAAAGGCTGTATAACAAAAGAAATCAAAAAAGTTAGATTTTAGAGTACAAAAAAAAATAAAAAAAATAATATTTGAGTGATCCCGTGGGTCCAGTTGACCAAAGACTCTTCTTTACGCTGATCATTTTATCTCTCGTTTCCTGTTTATGAGATAAAAATGTATTTATCTTGATTTTTTATTAAGAATAACTTGATTATTTATGAAGAAATAAAGAAGGAGACCTCTTTCTTTTTAACCGACTTCAAAAAGGAGGAGGTTCTCAATTCGACTGTGTTTTTTTTGTATGTTTGTTACGAAATATCTCCGGTAATTGGAAATCGATTTAAAAAAATATTGTTTTGATGGATAGGGTATGCCGCAGGGTGGTGCCATATAAATTTTATTAACTTTGCTTCGGTAGTTTTTGAGTTAGCTTCAATAATACGTATCTTTGCCACTGAGTTTATATTGATGATGATATAATGACTTCCGGTCACCGATATTTACATAGCAAGTAGAGTTATACAAATTTGTGTGGGGTAAGTAGGTACAACTTAGAAGTAAAAAGTAAAACTTTTTTACAAAAAAAACAACCGAATTCTCGAAAAGACACTACAAAGTGAAAAATAACTTCAATTTCGGATGTCGGTGGCAAAAAACGAAAATGTGAACCCAACGACACCGAAATTAAAGTTATTTTTGAGTAGTCGGTTTTTTTTTTTTTTGTAAAAATGTTTTTCATTCCTTTTCATCGTGAAGTCCTGGGTTCGATTCCCAGGCCGGGCAAAGTGTTATTGGGTTTTTCTATTAGGAATTTCTCAGTAGCAGCAAGGAAGTGTAGTCGGAATTCGGTCAATTTCGACTCGTACTTCGTCGAAGCAACTTCGCGATTAGTATAGTGCAGGTTTAACCTTAGACCTAACAAACCAAAATAACGACATTCATTTGAAGCAGCATCAATTGCAGACGCAACCTAAATCATTTGTACTTACCGTTATTCTTTCTTATAAAGGCTCCTATAAACAGGCGCGACACGCGATATAATCGCGCGACACAAAGGCCGCTCGTTGCGCGACTTGCGGTGCCATTGTGTCGCGCGCGATTTTATCGCGTGTCGTGTCTGTTTGAAGGAGCCTTAACAGAGTAAACAGAACTATAACCCGCTATCACCATTACGTGTGTTTATCGTTAAAAGTTACGTAGAGCAATAATGTCCAGGGTTTAAGCGCCGTAGTAACCGCTACACGTATTGTGTAAGAATCAACATGATATAGAGGAAACTCCCCCTCAAGGGGATTACAGGACCTAAACGCAAAAAACGCAAGTTGTAGAAGCAATAAAAGTATATGTTCGACCACAGAAAACAAAATCAGAAAAATATATGATATTCTTTGGGATAGGTATATGCTAGGTACATAGTGTGTTGAAAACATAATATAACTAATTTGATACGATAGAAAAAAATCATGAAGATACCTCTAAAAACTTTATATTTACCTACAATAAAAACCATAGTTATACATATACATACAATCATTCTGATTTTTAATCAGATTGTTCTACAAGCAACATGCTAAAGCACTAGTGTTTTTAATTTTTCAGTCTAAACAATAAATTATTTGTAAATAGATAATTGCTTCATATTTTGCAATACATTACCAGCGTTGTGTCATCGCGCTTCTCTTTCTTTTCTAGGCAGTCCGACAGTGACCGCGCTTTAGGTCATGTAAACCACTTAATTCTTGCAAAACCTATGATAGTAGTTGGCTAGTTGGATATTTTATGTTCAGTAGTTTTTTTGTGAAAAAAAAAAATCATTATCATCATCTGCCTAGACTTTTCCCGGCCAACCGGACTGGTTTCCGGCTTGGGCCGGCTTCCAGTTTAACCGGATGCAGCTGCATACCAGTATTTTACATGGAGCGACTGCCTATCTGATCTCCATGACCCAGTTACTGGGTAATACGATACCCCTTGGTAAGACTTTGTCAGATTTTCGGGCTTCTAACTACCCGTAACGATTGTCAAAGATCCATGAATGACAACCGGGACCAACAGCTTAATGTACTATCCGAGACACGGAGGCGTCTCGGTATGTAAAGATGGCCACCCATCCGCAGACCAGCCGCGGCAAGCGTAGCTTAACCTGATCGATCGACCTAAGCGGTTGTTTTTATTAAGCCACGGGCCCCTCTTTGTGAAATGTCAGTGTGATAAAATATTACTATAGCGACGTCAATGAGTAATTCATCAACTCGTCCTACAGGCATATGGCCCATTTAGGACGACTTGCAGAAAATCAAAACAAATTATATTTTCATTCTGCAAGTCGTCTCACGCTACTATCAAAATAAGAAAATGTACAATCAGCAAAACTGTTAGTGTGGAAATAATAAAAAAAGAATCATCACAACATTGACACCAGTTAACACACGAGGTTAGGTTTAATAACAATAGGTAAACCTCAAATTATAAAATAATAAGCAATCGTCATAAAGTTATAAAGATTTAAAAAGATTTAAAATTTTTAAAAGATTTAAAATTCTAGTAACCATTGTTTACCTACTTACAAATAAATAAATTATTTTCTATTCTACAGATAATAACCGGAAAAACATCAAATCCAAATTCATTTACTGTTTTTCACAGGTGAAATATCAGTTCTTATGATTCATCACTGGTCAAAACAAATATTTTATTGTATCTACATTCTTTTCATAGGTCTGTTCTACTTTAAAAGTAATCACCGTAACCATTATTATTGTATACTTACCTGATAATAACCGAAAGTCACACATGTCATGCCATTCTTATTAATTTCGGATAACACTTGAACTTGTGCATTTGCTTTTTTATGGCGGTCTTTGTTCATGATCTTTGGTCATGACGAAACAATAAACTGTTGTCCTAGAAAAAATATTATTTAGTAGGTTGATACTGACTTTTTTTTATAATAAGTAATCTATGAACAAAACGAAAGTAAAAACTAAAAATTCTTAAACAAATATTGTTATATATCTTGTCTTACTATGCACATCAAGCTACCCGAAACTGACAAATTTTCCCAATCAACTTTGAGCCTTATGGCTTAGCGATAAGGTTGTAAATCTATTAAAGAAATTTGACAGATTGTAGTATCTTCGTGTGCTGGCGTGTCTGTACCAAACGTTGATAAAGTTTACAGTTCCATACAAAAAAAAGTGGGACGACTTGCATAATGAAAATATAATTTATTAGCTGCGCCCCGCGGTTTCACCCACGTAATTGTCGATCCCGTGGGAATATCGGGATAAAAAGTAGCCTATATGTTAATCCAGGGTGTCAGCTACCTCCATACAAAATTTTATCAAAATTGGTCCAGCCGTTTGAGCGTGAAGAAGTAATAAACACACACACACTCACAAACTGTCGCCTTTATAATATTAGTGTGATTTTGATTAGGCCGTGGGCATATAGGACGAGTTGATGAATTACTCACGACACTAAGTGCCTGATTTGAGAGAGTTTTGAGTATGGATGTCGATGGCTATAAGAGTAGGGGAAGACCAAAGAAACGATGGATGGAATGTGTGAATGATAATATGGTTAGAAAGGTGACTACCGAGATGACGACTAATAGAGAAGTATGGAAGAAAAAGACATGTTGCGCCGACCCCCAAATAAATTGGGATAAGGGCAGGAGAATGATGATGACTAAGTGCCTGATTTACAGGCGTAGGTACCTATACAAAAACCGGTTTTATTTTTTTTAATTCTGCTATGTATGAAAGCTTTTGAATAAAATCAATCTCAAGATTCCGTTCCGAACCAAATTCCTCCTACAGGAGAACCGATTATTCGGTAACGCTCTTCGATAAATTATTTATTCAACACTTCTTCGAACCTTTCAAGGGATTTCAAGGTAATCTTATGAATAACCCGTATTTATTAAAGCATTACCAGTCTATCAGGCAAAGTATACAGGGTTATTGGTAAAACATTAACAACCTCTCAGGACTACACACATCAAAAGTGTCTAGGGATCAAGCATTTTTATGCGGATTTCTTGAGATTGAGATGTGGCTTTGTAATAAATTTATGATTTTATAAATTTATATGGATCCTTTTTGGTGCATTTCATAATTTGAATCAGGAACTGTGAATCAAATTCGAGTAAAAGATGAAAATCAGCTGTCAATATTTTCCCTATAAAAACATACAACGCATTGAAGACATTATTAGTGCTACTGTTTCCCTACTACTGATTAAAACCAACGTTATTATGGTGCGGCGACGTCATTTAAGCAGGGAAGAAATGCTCAGAGCCGTGGGAATGATAGAAGCTGGTTCCCGGCAACGTACTGTGGCTTTAGCTCTGAATACAAGTCAGAGTGTTATCAGTCGACTTTGAACACGTTACCGAAGCACTGGTACCGTGGCTGAGCGCCATGGAGGACGGTATCGCTGCACCACACGGAGACAAGACCGATACATTCAAATCTTAACTCGAAGAGCTCCAACAATAACCGCCATGATGTTAGCCGTGAGGCTTCATCACTCTTCAGGGAACTTAATTAGCGACCAAATAGTCAGAAACCGCTTGCATGAAGTAAACCTTCATTCCCGAAGACCGCTACGGGTACCACCTATAGCAATGCACAATCGTAGGATTCGATATCAATGGGCTCTTGAACACAGAAATTGGGCAGAAGAACAATGGCGTTTCGTGTGCTTTTCTGATGAGTCTCGTTTTGGTATGAGACCGGATACAAGACGTATACGACACTGGAGAACCCCTGGACGCCAACAACGATTAAAATCCTGCCAGGAAGTCCATCCTTATAGTCATGGTGGAACCATCATGGTATGGGCGGGTATTTGGATCGGCGGAAGAACTGAGTTGATTTGGATCAGAGGCAACCTCAACGCTCAAATTTATGCTGAGACGATTGTATCAGACGTCATCGTTCCTCTACAAGTGCAAATCGGTCCCTTATTTCAGTTAATGCATGATAATGCACGACCGCACACCGCAAGAGTTGTAAGACAGACTCTCGCCGCAGCTAACATCAATGTCCTGCCCTGGCCTGCTCAGTCGCCAGACTTGAACCCGATTGAGCATGCATAGGATATGCTACAGAGAAGAGCTCTGCCGAATATGGAGGGTATCCAGTCGCAAGAAGACCTTTTTTTGTTGTTGCAACGAACATGGGCGGCCATTCCACAACGTGATTTGGATGAACTCATTTTGAGTATGCCAAACCGATGTTCTTGTGTTGTTAGTGTTCGCGGTAGAAACACGGATTATTAATTGTTTAAGTTACCCAATAAAATTTTAAAGAAAACTGTTATTTCAGTCTTTTTTTCGAACTTTTGTGTTAGTGGTTCAAATGTCAAAAATCCCTTTATTAGGAAAATGGCAAATTTCTTTATTAATGCAAAGGTGACTTGGTTTATCGTTACTGTGACAAACGAAAACACTTTATTTGATGAATCCTTAAAGAAAATTTTAATTAATATCAATCAGGAGAAAAGTTATTGCAAAAATATATGTTGATCCCTAGACACTTTTGATGTGTGTATATTACTAACATCATACACAACAACTTTTGTTCTAAGTATAACTTTTATTAATTCTTCAGATTTTCATTAAAAAAAAAAATATTTCAATTCAACGAATTTAAATATTTTAATTCATTCATTCAATCATTCATTGATTTTCTGTCACGAACTCTACGCGAAGCAAAATAAAGCGCTAGTTAGGTAAACAAACTGCAGTGTCTAGTACAGAATTCAGCGGAGGAGAGCGGGGGTTACAAAGAATAACGAAATATTAAAGGTTTGTTTTTGGTAAAAAGTCATAGAACAAAAGTTGTTGTTTATGATCTTAGTAATCCAGTCCTGCAAGTTTGTTAGTGTTTGACCAATAACCCTGTATAAAGTATAGAAACCCTTTTTAAGGTTCCGTAGCCAAATGGCAAAAAACGGAAACCTTATAGATTCGCCATGTCTGTCTGTCAGTCCGTCCGTATGTCACAGCCACTTTTTTCCGAAACTATAAGAACTATACTGTTGAAACTTGGTAAGTAGATGTATTCTGTGAACCGCATTAGGATTTTCACACAAAAATAAAAAAAAAACAATAAATTTTGGGGGTCCCCATTCTTAGAACTGAAACTCAATTTTTTTTTTTTCATCAAACCCATACGTGTGGGGTATCTATGGATAGGTCTTCAAAAATGATATTGAGGTTTTTAATATCATTTTTTTCTAAACTGAATAGTTTGCGCGAGAGACACTTCCAAAGTGGTAAAATGTGTGTCGTCCCCCCCCGTAATTTCTAAAATAAGAGAATGATAAAACTACAAAAAATATATGATGTACAATACCATGTAAACTTCCACCGAAAATTGGTTTGAACGAGATCTAGTAAGTAGTTTTTTTTGTAATACGTCATAAATCGTAAACCGCAATTTACCATTTATTCAATCAACTCAAATATAAAATTTAAAAAAAAACATTTAATTTCATAAGCAAACATAAACCTTATGCATAAACCCGGATGTTACGGAACTCCGACTCGCTCTTGCCCGGTTTTATTTTTTGGGTGGGAAATCATCAAATGAAGGGAGTGTCAGACTCTTACTGACTAAAACCCCGTGTTCCTTCCTTAGCCCTTTATGTTCCGGGGTAGCGGTAACCCTTTCGGACAATCCCGCTGCAACCCTAAAGCCACATTTACATGATTAAAGTTCCTTGCCTGTTGCATGGGTACAGACGCCAGCACATCAAGCTACTACAATCTGTCAAATTTCTTTAATTGATTTTCAACTTTATCACTAAAGCTTCAAGGTTCTAGATACTAACGGTTCAAGATTGATTGGGAAAATTTGACAGTTTCGGGTAGCTTGATGTGCTGGCGTCTGTACAATAAAATTGAAGCAAATTGACTACCAACTTGAATTGTTGGTATATTCAAATCACAACTAAAATTCTTTGACAGTTCTATAAAATGGGGCACGGGGAGTTATAATACGTCAAATTGTTCGTAGGTTTCAATTTGCTTAACAAATAATTTCTCTGACTGTACCACCAAACGGGGTGAATAGATCCCTGTTCACCCCGTCGACTGATTGACGAACATTATATTTTTATGATTGTGTTTAGTTTAGTTTGTGACCTTCCTGTGCGAGGAACACAAAATACTTTTTCTTTCTTACGCTGCGCTGAGTCAATTTGACGTCTTATAGCCATTTTATGTCAAAGTCAAAGTCAAAAGACAAAGCATTTACTTCAAATAGGCACATTAAAGGCACTTTTGAACGTCAAAAATTACTAAAATAGAATTGATTCTAGTCGCCCATTCCAAAAGGTAGTTTTCGTATGGAGAAGAATGGGCAAGAAACTCCACCGTTATTCATTTAAAATGTTTTACAATATTTGCATGTACATAAATTATATAATAATAATATGTGAAGACGATGCACCTAAAATAAAATTACTGTACCACAATAGGTAAAAGAATTAAAAATGAAACCATGACATATAAATTAACTATCTGATAGATAATGTAACTAATAATGTAATATGTAACTTTCAAACATCAATATTTGTGATTTGAATATACGGGTAATTTAAGTTGCTAGGACCAAACGGGGTGAATAGGGGTGCAGGGGTGAATTGTAACAAAACTTTAAAATGTATTTTAGCGTTGAAATAATACAGTTTGTTGCCGAAAAGGACACTTAATTATAATACAATAAACACATTAGACTCCTTTTTGGCAACAAACTAAAATCAATGTTCAATGTTAAAATCGCTTTTAAAGTTTCGTCCCGATTCACCCCTGAATCCCTATTCACCCCGTTTGACGGTACATCGTCTAAACACTATTACAGAAAATGTAACGTTCATGTAAACAATTCAAAATCAAAATGTTTTATTTCATACATGGGCACTTATGAAACGTCAGAAGCTAGGTGCACGGTTCCAATTGGTCGTTCCCTATGGAGAAGAACCGGCGAGAAACTCCACGGTTACTCTTTTTAAAAATAATTGGCTTTTACAACGTTTTCAAGTGACAGTAGGTATGGGAGGAAAGCGTAGGCCTGTCAACAAGTACCAAGTACTTGATAAAATAAAAAATGGTCTACAGATCTAAATTCTATAAGGCCTACAAAGTCCTTACATTTACAAAATAAGAATCTATCAATTACTTTCAGGCACTTTTCAAACAATAGAAGTATTACATTTCATATTTTCAGCTTCTACCTATTTTTGTTGGCAATGAGTCCGCGGAGGCCCATGGATTTAATTATTACAGATGACGTTCTTTCGGTCTTGGCCCAAAACGTGGCAGGGATTTTAGCTCGTTTTTCCGTAACAGGGAAATATAATTTATATTAAAATTTAAGGTAGGTATGATTCAGGAGAGACGGGCTTCTTTACGTAGTTTTCATTAAAAACGCATAGGCAGCTTGCGTTCAATTTTACTCGGTTCTTGGTAGGGTATTTATGTAAAATACATAATCTCATCATCTGCCTAGCCTTTTCCCAACTATGTTGGGGTCGGCTTCCAGTCTAGGCGGATGCAGCTGAATACCAGTATTTTACATGGAGCAACTGCCTATCTGACCTCCACAACCCAGTTACTGGGTAATACGATTCCCCTTGGTAAGTCTGGTTGTCAGACTTTCGGGGTTCTGACGACCCGTAACGACTGTCAAAGATTCACGAATGAGAGCCGGGACCAACGGCTTAACGTGCTTCCCGAAGCACGGAGGGGTCACGGTTTATAAAGATGGTCACCCATCCACAGACCAACCGCGGCAAGCGTAGCTTAACCTGATCGATCGACCTGTGCGGCTGTTATTATTTAGCCACGGGGCCCTTAATAAAATACATAATCTGGTGTATTTAATACCTATTTATTTTGATTTCCAAAAAGTTAAGAGAAAAATCCTACTAATATTAATATACATACCTATAGGTATGCATATTATTATCAACTAAAGTCGCTTGTCGTGTTTGTCTGTGTGACCGCGTTGTTCTTCGAACCTATGCAACGGAATTGATGTGGTTTTCACCATCGTTTAGAGAATTTATTCCAGAAAGTTTATGTGTCTTTTAAATTAATTTTAAAAGAACTCATGATGTTTTGCCAAATCCTAAAAACGCTCGCTAAAAGCGGTCGCTAGATTTATATAAAAAAACGTGTATGGAGATCGAGTTCAGCTTTATTCGATTCTTGGCAGAGGATACTTGAGTTAAGTCTATAATCTGATGAATAGACGCCAGCACAAAAATCTACCCGAAACTATCAAATTTTCCTAATCAATTTTGAACCTTATGCTCTAGCAATAAAGTTGAAAATTTATTAAATAAATTTGACAGATGTGTCTGGTAGGCTGATGTGTCTGTACTTACATCCTATGTCTTTCCAAAAGCAAAGGGAAAAATCCATCTTTCATGCAAAAATGCTAGTTAAGATGAAATGCCGCTCTTTGGTATAAGCGCGTCACATGAGAACGGCTGGACCAATTTGGATATTTTTATTTAAAAATGTTCGTAGTCCGGATTAGGTTTTTATGGAAAGAAAAATTTGAAATTCCGTAAAAACAGCAACTGCCCTTTTCGCTGGGAGTTTCGTTTGAACCATATCGAAATTTTGACAGGGCAACGTCTGTCTGGTCAGCCAGTTACAAATAAATGAAATATTTTTTTTTACCAGAATACTTTGTGGGTCGGCTTCTGCTCGGTCGGAGCGTGGCATATAAAGGCCTGTACACACCACGTTTCTTAAACGCGCCGTTGACGCGCGTGTTAGAAACATGCGTCGACGGCGCGCTTTTATCCTCCTTTTAGCGCTTTTATCCTCTTTTAGCAGTTTGTTGTCGTTCGCGTATCGCATTTGTATCGCTACAAACGCGCGTCAACGGCGCGTTTAATAAACGTGGTGTGCACAGGCCCTTAAAGTCATAGAACCTGATTATTAAGTTTTCTCGGAAATCTTTTAGGCTGAAGTCTTTTACAGGAAAGGTTCTGGAGTGCGACCGCGTACCGGAAGACGTAGCGTTGGAAGGCCTCCCACAAGGTGGACCGATGACCTTGTGAAGGCCGCAGGAACCCGTTGGATGCGGGAAGCAAAGGACCGGTCGAAGTGGAGGTGCTTGGGGGAGGCCTATGTCCAGCAGTGGACGTCTTTCGGCTGAAATGATGATGATGATGATGAAGTCTTTTACTAACGGGTGAAAATTTTCCTTCTTTTCATATAGCTTCTGGTGACATACTTCCGAAAAAATATTTTTCAGTTTTAAAACCAGTTTCTGAAAATATATTCCTTTGACTTGCACTCGCTCAGACTAAATTGAAAAAAACATGTGCCTTCAGTGGAAATAAAAATTTAAAACTTGAGGTAGATAATACGTATGTTATGGTTTTACTAGAATTGTTAGTTATACATAATTTTAAAAGGGTGGTATTTAATACTTTAACTGTAAATCCCCTTTTTTCAATCAAAATGGTCGAAATTACCAGTAAAAATACTGAATTGCACACTAAATTTGCTTATCAAATAAATCAATTATACTATACTGTTAGATCTTTAAAGCTTAACTGTTTTACTGAATGACTATCTGTTAACTAAAAGTAAATCATAGTGGCCGAGAAAAAAAATCCCATAGTTTTTTTTTTTATCTACAAAAATATGTGGTTAGGCGTAGTCGACGGAGCCCCGCTTCGCGTGTAAGGGGATGCCGGGGGCTCGATTGCTCGCTTTGCTCGCTCACTCTAGCCCCCGTCATCCACTTCGAACCTAACCTGTCCGAGTCGGGGTGCCCCAAGTCCCGAGCTCGCTTCGCTCGCTCTTGCATCCTAAGTTGTCATTACAAATGTGTTAATTTGTATATTATGTTGGTTTAGTGTGTAGTGTAAATAATTTGTAGTACAGTCATGTATTTGATATGCAGTAGGTTATTAGTGGAGAAATTTTGTTTGCTTAAATTTCTAAATAGAGGTGCAGTTAAAAATTCCCAATTTTAAAAGCTAACAATCTTCAAATAATAATATTAATATGTACAAGTATAATAATACAAAAAGGGGGGGAAATAATTAAAGGAAATCCAAAAATTCGTCCGCATCGCTGTCAACAGTATTAGTTTAGTATTTCTAAGGGTAGCTATCGAATTTGAAGACCTAAGTTTAATTTTCAAGTTAAACAAAGTTTAATTGGTTTTCTGTTAGGTTATATTAATTGGGGTTTGGAATTGCAGAATTTAAGTCAAGTTTTTAATAAAATTTTGGGTTTTAAATACACAAAAATATCACACTCAAGCTATATTCAGTCGCGTGATTGTGCTTATAAATACAGATATACTAAAATAACAGCCAGAATTTTATAAAACTCTTTCGGCACCCGATCCCTTGCATCGCGTCGCATCGCCCATCCTTGCTATTACTTCGTTTTCACTTAACTTTCTTTTTGTCTTTTGCTATTTTTGCTCGACTGCTAAGGATCGTAGCAATATGTTAAATAGCCCATAGATTGCTATCTATATATATAAAAGAAAGTCGTGTTAGTTACACTATTTATAACTCAAGAACTGCTGAACCGATTTAGCTGAAATTTGGTGGGGAGGTAGCTTAGAACCAGGAGACGGACATAGGATAGTTTTTAACTTTTTTTTTTACTTATAGTAGTAGGGTCGGAGTAGTGTAGGAGTAGGGCAAAAGTAGCGTAGGAGTAGAGTAGGAGTAGGGTAGGTGTAGGGTAGGAGTAGGTTAGGAGTAGGGCAGGAGTAGGGTAGGAGTAGGGTAGGAGTAGTGTAGGATTAGGGTAGGGGTAGGTAGGGTAAGGAAGTAGCGCTGGGCAGCTAGAAATAATTTATATGCCAAAACAACGTTTGCCGGTTCAGCTAGTAATATAATAAAGCTGATGTGTATGTTAAATGGCCTATATCCTTAAGAACTGGGCTATCAAATGCATTTAAAAAAATTAAAATCCGACAAACAAACTCATCAGCTTTATTATATTTCATATAATAAACTTTAAGAAAATATTTAAAAAGTTGCAATACATGTCTCCTATTTACTTTAGATAAATGAACGAGTTGAAAGCTTTCAACTTTTCTTTTACAATTTTTTTTGAGAGTCCTCAAAATATTAGATTTTAGAATTTTTCAATAATGATACTTTTAGTTGTAACTCATACTAATGCATTTAAAAAAAAAGAGAGAAAACAATGCAATAAAGTTAAAAAAACACATTTGTAAGTATCCATTTATTTTATGAAGCAGGCCATAAAATTAAAATAGAAGTCCTCATCATCTGCCTAGCCTTTTCCCAACTATGTTGGGGTCGGCTTCCAGTCTAACCGGATGCAGCTAAATACCAGTAAAAAAAATTGAAGTTTCATAAAAATAGGAGGCCGTTAAACTAGACTAAGTATATGTAGGTATGTGCCAAACTGTCAACAAAGAAATGAAATAGACATAATTTTACTATATTTTTTTTTTATTACTGTAAGTTATTTAATAAATGAGACAAATGAAAAATACATGACTGTGGCGGTCAAAAGGTTAATGGGTCTATAAAATTTTATTTACTTTATTATTTTGAAGAATTAATTACATAGCATTATGAAAACTGCCTTGAGTTCGTGTCATATGACAGTCGCCTTTGATATTCACTATAGTTTCTGCTCGCGGTTTCGTCCACTTGATTTTTTTAAAAATAAAATGTCCAATGACACTCGGAAATACTGTAGCTTCCCATTGGTGAAAGAATTTTCGTAATCGGATGAGTAGTTTCGAAGATTACACTCTAACATACAAACTCATAAATTTTAACTCTTTACACATACTATTAACTAAATTAACAATCCTCAAAGCACAGCTTGTGAACAAGCCAGCCTTTATTTCTACGTTTTTACATTTCTAAACAACATAGTGAACGATATTAGAGAGGAAGGAGACGAGGAGAGGAGGAGGAGGAGGAGAAGAGGAGGAGGAGGAGAGTGGATCGTCTTAGGGGCGGCTAAGGTAGCCCACAAAATTCAAACTTAGGTTTTTTCGTGGCAGGTTAAAATATATTCGCGAGCGTAACACGTAGCCACGACTCATAATTATTTAGATCAACATACAACCTGATACCGAATTGCAAAAAAACGTAGGAAAGGGGATAGAATCTTTGTGGTATAGCTGGGTAGCTATACCACAAAGGTTCTATCCCCTTTCCTACTTTTTAGTATCCGCCATTTTGTTTTTTTTTTTCAAAATCGCGGCGTGCGTTTAAAACGGTATTTATGGATCGAGGATACTTAAATTAACAAAAAATGTTCACAGCATGGGGTGCCCTGAAGTGTCACGTGGACGAGATATTTGGAGGTAAAGTCGCCATGTGCGAACAATGATTATCATTAAAAAATAATAATTAATTTCGTGCTTTTACGCATTAGATTATATTCAAATAATAGTTCCCAGCTTAATTCAAGCACTTTCTGGAAGAAAGTAAAAATAAGAGCACGTGAAAACGACTTTATTAAGAACTTGCCTATTCACTAGCATCTCAATCGCAAAAAAATTGTGTTTTATTTATATAAATTGCTAAATCAAGCCGGGAAATTAATTTAAATACAATCTACTTTATATAAGCACATGATTAATTCATTTTTAATGATTGTCGAACAATGACCATCATCACCTGGTGACTTTATCTCCAAATATCTCGGCAACGTGGCACCATATTCTTAAAATGTTTTCTTTTTTAAGTGTCCGTCTACCCATATACAAAAAAAAAAAAAAAATGAATCGGATGGCTATGCCAGCTCCCATATAAAAATATTCAAACCCCATTTGAATTTCGCGAGCAACCCTAACGCTTTCTCCTTGAAGCTAGAACATATCAGACACAATGCACAGAGTGCGAGAAACGGCTAATTACGAGAGAAGTGGGAAACTCGCCAAATGACCATTATTTTCTACAGACTTTTTCTTTCAGGCGCTTATAACGACACTTGAACTGAGTACTCCAATATAAAAGTCGCTTCAATTCAACCAGTATTATTTTAAGGCGTGAAAAGCAACCTAAATTGGAAAAGGTTTTTTTGACATTTTTTTTTTTTCGCGGATGGGAAATCATCAAATGACTCCTCCCGCTCTGGGTGGAGCGGAAGGGAGTGTCAGACTCTTACTGACTAAAACCCACCCGTGTTCCTTCCTTTGTCCTTTATGTTCCGGGCCAGCGGTAACCCTTTCGGACAATCCCGCTGACCCGCAGGCTTCGGCCCTAAGGGGCTTTGACCTTGTATAGTTCATTAAAACCGTGAAAGTCATGGTGTACAATTTTAAAATAGTAACTAGACTTTTAATATTATTAGTAGCTTATTATAATTCTGTAACTACGTACCTTTTATAGTCGCGAATCATATTTTGATCAAGATACAACCTGACACTAACCTGCAAATTGTAAAAAAACTATTTGAGTTTCGCGGTCTACCACCATAATTATAATAGCTGCTATTGATATGTCAGAATTGCGTTCTACAGTGACTGAAAATGAAGTGGATAGGCTTAAAATTAAAAGTATATACCTATATATTTTGTTTCACTCCAACACCGTTCAACCGATCACCATGAAAATTTGAAGTATTTTTGGTTTTCTGCAAATTTTTAGTTATTAAACTTTGTTACATTATTTCATTCTGAGGCGGTACGAATTTCGCCTGATCAGCTAGTACTTAATATATTTTATTGATATTTGAGTGGCTGCAAGGTTTTTCTATATTGATTTACCTATAATATAAAATGATTATTTTCGATATATTCATTTGAACCGAATACATTCGATCGCATCACTTAGTATGATAGAATGTAATTTAATACGCATAACGTTTTTTTTTGTCCAAACTGATACACGTGCGGTATTATAATGTCTGTGAGAAGTCATAAATAAGATAATCCCGGAATAAATCCAATAAGATAAGGCAGTTTATATATTTATTTTATTACGCATTGTAAAGTTAACTTTTACGTAATCTGTAATATTACGTTCTAAGGCAGCTGTCAAAAAACGAATAACCTAGTGGACAGAGTGTAATCAATTGATCCATGATTTTCATGTTTATGAAACGTAGGCACCGTTCGTAGTAATGAAAAAAGGTTTAAATAACGTATATTTCAACAAACCAAAGTAATTTCGATGCAGACTGTTTTATTTATGTTTGGTACATAAACGTATCGTTTTAATAACGATGTTAATTCGATTGTATTCATTGGAAAGTTCCGTTATTATCATTTACTTTAAAAGCGAAAACCTTTTTACACATTTTATTTTACATCCAATATTATCTGTAAAATATAATATTTACCATGCGAAAATGGAATCTGGAAAACTTCGGAATAAGTTACTTAATACACCTTATCTTAGCCAAATTAAATTTCAATATCTTTAATACAAAATGAAGATAGAAAAATTCTGAGTTTCCCTCTGAGTATAAATTACCTAGGTAAGTATTTATTTTTGTAAGGAAAATTTTAATTAAACCTTTTGTCACCTGCTTCGGCGAGATAATAAACGAGGACGCTTATGTAATTAGAAAAATGGTACCTTCATTTGTTACTTTTTAGAACAAGCTGGGCTATAGTGCTGATGGAATTAAATTAATAGCCAGTTATGCATATTATGTTTGTATTTTCCTTCAGGGGATTGAAGAGAACAATGAAAAATAAATCAATATAACATTATTTTTAGTATATGCGAAACCCGAAACACGTGTCTAATATTTTTATGTAAAGAATCTATGTACAACATTTCAAAACTGTATCATGAAGAATCACAAAATTATAATCTTGTTAAGTTACCTATTTGTCGGTACAAAAACATGCTCACCCACGCCGCTCGCGCCGCGCCGTCTCGCACTCATTGATAATAGTATCTAGGTACCTAACTGTTCGGCGCGGAGATTGGATAACCTACTTAGTGTCGCTCGGTGTCCAACTTTTAACCTTTTTTAAATATTTTTGGGACAAAATATAACATGGGGGTATAAATGATTGGAATCGATTCAGTTACTTATTCTGAACAAACTATATTCAGGTTTCGCATTATACTAAAAATAACGTTGTATATTGTTTAAATACACACCTTTATACTCGCCTTTATCGGAACAGGGAAATAAATTTATATATCGCAATGAGATATCCTTCGGCATGTGCGTGCATATCGACAGCGAAGTGCCAATAACTCCTAACTGAATTTTTTTGGAAAAATTCACTTAAATCGTTTTGAATTTAAAGGCGTTGTTCGCATGTTTTCGTGAAATCGCCTAAGTGTATTTTTAGTTGCAACAGCAATAAATTAAAATATGGAAATATGTAGGTACCTCCCAACTAAACCAGCATGTCTATTTTTGAACGTTCTTTTCAGTTTGTGTCAATTTTTGACTTTGTCAGTTAGGTGTTATTGACACTTCGCCGTCGATATATTGTTATGCTCTTGGTTCAATTTTGATACGTTTCATACCAATCACCATAACAAGCTAAATCATCATCTGCCTAGCCTTTTCCCGACTATGTTGGGGTCGGCTTCCTGTCTAACCGGATGCTGCTGAATACCAGTATTTTACATGGAGCGACTGCCTATGTGACGTCCACAACCCAGTTACTGTGTAATACGATACCCTTTGGTAAGACTGGTTGTCAGAATTTCGGGCTTCTGACTACCCGTAATGACTGTCTAAGATCCACGAATAACAGCCGGGACCAACGACGGCTTAACGTGCTTTCCGAGGCACGGAGGGGTCATAACAAGCTAAATATTCTACAAAAATCTACGAACCTTCCTCACTAAATCAAAATTCAGTTTCACCTGTCTCTGCTAGTCTAGGATATGCCCAACTCCGTTCCAATCCCATAATTCTATATCCTCACCAACTTTAAGCCCGCCACATTCCGATATTTGGAACTCGATCCTGTAATTTCATTTGGAATACGGCACGGCGTTGCTCTTTGTGCTTCGAACTTTGCAGACGTGCGTACCTTTGTGAGGGTCTGTATCTCAGAATCATATGCTATGGTTCGTAAACTATCACGAATAGTGCATGTGTGAATGGAATATTTTTGGTGGTAATAATTTTTTTTTTTCGGTTGCATTGACTATTTAGGAATTGGCATGGTATTAGTATTTATCGTTGATTTGTAGCGAATGTGTACATCTGACTGAAGGTACGGTTTGCATGCGTGTATTCCCGTTCATATCACTAGCATCGTCCCACTGGTGGGGCGAACGGAAATTTAATAAATAAAATTAGATTTATTCCCGTTCGTCCCACTTATTTTGTTAGTGGGACGAACGCGGATAATTTAGTAATTTTATTTTTAATTCCCATTGGTCCCACTTAATAATTTGGAATGTTTTTTCAAAGGCAACTGACTATTATTATAAACTAGCTGAGCCCTACGGTTTCACCCGCGTAAATATCGATCCCGTGGGAATATCGGGATAAAAAGTAGCCTATATGTTAATCCAGGATGTCAGCTATCTCCATTCAAAATTTTATCATAATTAGTCCAGCCGTTTGAGCGTGAAGATGTAACAATTGTAACAAACATATAAACACGCACACACACTCACTCACAAACTTTCGCCTTTATAAGATTAGTGTGATGCGAAAGTGAGTTTGTTTGTTTATTTGTTACGCTTTCACACTAAAATGGCTGAACGGATTTTGATCAAATTTGGCGCATGAGTAGACCATGACCTGGTCATGGCTGGCATAGTATATTTATATTTACTTATATTTTTATCTCGGTAGTTTGTTACATGACTTGAAAAACAAAACTTTTAGAGCAGTTCTTGTTTACTTTGCATTTTTATAAAATTTGTTCTGAACAACTAGGCCGAATTAATGTGAACGCTCTAGTTTTAATGTGAGCAAGGAGCATCATGTAACATTAACGTTGGGCGTTTTATAGGTACAAGGCTTGCTTTTAGTAGACTTAATAGTATGTGGTAGTATCCATTTTCATATTTCAATTAGCCTTAATAACACTTTTCAGGCTAATGTTTTCATTTAGCAGCGACTGAATTATAATTTAGACTAGCGTCCAGCCTCTACTTCGCATGTTTTTTACGACTTGACAAAACACGAGATTTCTTTATTATATTAATGTTTAATATGATTTTTTTTTATTAAATATAAACTTACCGGAATAAATTGCCTAAATTATGGTGAAAACTGCATTAAAACCATTGTGTAGACTGTAGGTAGTTTAGAAACTGTTACAGACATACATGAAAAGCGACTTTGTTTAATACTTTTGTAGCGGTATCTACAACGCCACCACATGAGATCAACGCATCGTACTGACTTCACGCAAAATCCTGCATCTCGCAAGCAGAGTTTACCGCGCAACTAGCATAGATACAACGGCCCGACTTGAATCATCAGGCAGTTGCCCGCCAGACACAACACCCGTCTGGTTGGAGGATCCTCCCTTTTGTATAGAGTATGAGTGAAATTTACACCCTTTTTCTTATACCTACCTCTATACTTTTTTTTACTAGCCTGCGCTGTCCCACTCCTGGCCAAAGGCCTCCTTTCACTCCTTCCAACTTTTGGAGCACCCGCGTCCTCTTTCCAGTTTTGATGGAACTTACCCAGCTCTTCCCGCCATCTCCTACGTGGTCTGCCTCGACCCGTGAGGCGCGTCACTATCTCAGGGCACCAATTCTGTGCTATTTGGGCCGACAGCCTGTCATGCGGCAAACATGTACTGCCCAGTCCCATTTCAGTTGAGCAGTCTAATGAGCCACGTCAGCTAGATAGCTGACGTGGCTCATTAGACTGCTTGTTTTGGAGTGCAGTATTTGTGTTTCGAACACGATCCGTTAATTTAACGCCTAGTATAACTGCGCTCCATTGCTCGTTGGCAGACCTTGAGTTTGGACTTCTGGATGTTCGATAAACTCAGTTCTCAGAAACGGAAAGTACTACAAACACTATTACATAACAACATATTACCGAGAGGATATTATTATTTCCTATAGTAAACAACAGGAAACGTCCAGATTTCAAAAAAAGAAATGTCAATAAAAATCAATAGGACACCAACGTCAGTTGTCAGTTGTATTTTTAGTCTACATAATTTCAAACAGTAAAATTATATAACAAATAATCATCACTCACAGTTCCTTTTCGGAACAAAAGAAACGTTTGCCAAGGGATTGATTGCGTCCTCTCAGTTCCCTCGAGGTCTGTTCATATTTGTACTCCGTGAAAATTGGAACTAAAATAAAAATAGAATGTGTGGAACTGCTCTTTTCACAAGTCGAGTATTTGTTCAAATAAGATTTAGAAATGGTGAGCTTGGTTTTGTTTTAGTTTTGTTATGATATTTCAGGTGAATAAGATAGTTCAGAAGAATGTATTCTTACTAAATGAATGAATGATTCATAAATCCATTTTTAACCGACAAAAAAACAGAGGAGGTATTAAGTCGACACGTATATATACAGGGTGTCCGGTAATTAATGGATAACCTCTTAAGGGGTCATTGTACTTATTATTATGAACAACTTTTACTAAGGGACCAAACACGAAATCGCAAAAAAAATATTTGCTGTTCCCTCCATTTATGTTCACATAACTCGTCAATATGTAGGAAAATGTTGATAATTTTTCACGATTTCAGGTTTGGTCCCATAGTAAAAGTTGTTCATAATGATAACTACAATGACCCCTGAAGAGGTTATGCATTAATTACCGGGCACCCTGTATATATATTTTTTAATGTATGACCACGCATCACTTTTTACAGAGTAGCCCGATTTTGATAAGTCTTTTTTCGTTTGAAAGGGTATACTCTCGAGGTGGTCCCATTGTCATCAAGTTGGAGTCTGATGAAAGGATCCCATGGAAATCGAGGTAAACCCTCAAATTGTATAGGCAAACCTATAGCGATTTGGGTATTTTTTAAAGCAACTTGAGCATTTGCTCTTGGAAATCATCATTTGGTAAAGCGGAGCTGATGACAGATGGCCATAGGAACTACTCTATGATAAATATTTAACGGGTTGCGATTCGATTACTTTAATATGGTTGCTAAGCACTAAGCAATTTATGCTCGTCACAATGCGAATAGTGAAATGGAGCTGATGGTGGAATTACCAGGAGAACTCCTCAACAATTGACGTCCCTGCACCGGGAATATTTTATAAAAGGCGATGAGCAAGTTGACACTATGCCGTTGTAACTTAGATAAATTATAAGCAGACCCACTCAATTGCGTGAAATTAAAAATTAAATCGCCGAAAAAACTGAAATGCAAAAAATAATAAAAAAATTATTTAACATTAATAACTAAGTTCTTAAATTAATGTAAGTATACCTAAGTAATTTTGAGTCGGCGCCAACGGGGCACTATGGGGTAATACGTTATTTCATGGAAAATAAAACACAATATATAAAGTACCTTCAGTAAAAACTAAAACGATTTTCACTTATTTTTCAATACCTAATCAAGCATATTTTGTACTGCAGTTGTACCATTAGATTTCCTTCTTTTCACGGAAAACCCCATACTTTTAACGGTCGTCGCTATAGTAAAGAATGATCAGTAAGCCAAGACCTAAATGAGATACCTAATTCTCAAGTCTGCTGACTAAGTTTGAATTTTGAAGACGCTAAGTCCCATCGTCCTTAAAAACAGTAATAATCGAGTTTAGAAAATTTTAGACAGGCATTTCACGTTTGGATATCCGGTCCACATAATATTTTTTTTCTATTTTTTTAGTAATTTATTTAATGGTATTCAAAATACAGAGGTGCAACTTAAATCTAAACTCGCCAAACTTTTACGTTTGATGGTGTTTTTTAATTTAATTAGTACCTACACCTTGTTAATTGTTACAGGAACTGATGGACGCTAGTGATGGCGCCAGACACGTAGCAGATTTCTGGGCCGACTCCATTTAGATTACTATCGACAGGCTAAGAAAATGAAGTTCTCAATACAGACCCAAACTTTTCACTCAGTCCTACATTTCGATGGAATGATTTCAAAAACGTTTTATAAGTCAGCATAGATACGTTTATGCGAAGAAATCTTCACACAATGGAAGGGAATCAGTTATGAATTTACCTGTCAACTTGAATGGAGTGTTCGAAAAGGTCCCTTTGTCGCCAAGAAACGGATTTATTATATTTAGATGTTGCAGCCGAAATGGCGTTTGAATAAAATAACGAAACACTTTTTTAACGCTTTGTTGGATGGGCTTTGGTAGGTGATTGCTTTGAGGAAATGGAGTGAAAAGATTTTGTATTCTTGTTATGAGATCATTTATATACATACATGCATAAACCCACACCTTCTTTTAACGAAAGGGTAGGCAGAATCTATATGCCACCCGAAAAGAAAGAAAAAAAGAAAATACATTTACCTATTTAGCACAGATTAAAGGACACACACTACACCAGGCCCTCAAGTCTGCTATCACAATAGTGTCAGAATGGTCTATCATTGATTTCATAATTGTTGATTTTGACAAGTTTGTTAATCTAATAATATAATGGCGGCATTATGATTAAAGGACACACACTACACCAGGCCCTCAAGTCTGCTATCACAATAGTGTCAGAATGGTCTATCATTGATTTCATAATTGTTGATTTTGACAAGTTTGTTAATCTACTAATATAATGGCGGCATTATGACTTTCCAATGGTCAACCATTGACACTGACACTCCATTGAAAGAAATGGCATAGAATGGTAATCTCGTACATAATGAAAAATGAATTACTGACTTAGGCGGTAATCTGCTAAAATTTTGTCAGTTCCTTTGATCAGTGACCTACCATTAGAACGTAATTATGCAGTCATTGCTATTAATTCGTTACGAGTATCGTATAATTTCTGTGCCATTAGATAGATAGATAGATAAACCATTTATTTGGCGCACACAAAAAGACAGCACAACACACAAAAGTACAATATTAGATGATAACCAAACTACCCACATGATTATAATATAAAAACAAGGTGCCGATATAAAAACAAGATGAAAAACACATCGAAATAAAAGTGACACTATGACGAATACTTAAAACAAAATTAATATTAATAACGAAACGTACACAGTGCGGTGTGCGTCTCAAGGTTGCACCAAATGGGAGTCCAGCTCAGCATGTGTCAGGCAAATGTACCTGACGCTGATATTCTGCTGGATCCCTGCAGTGACACACGGACGTTGACCGCGACCATTGACCGACCAATGATCAACCATTACGAATTTAGCAGATTACGAACTTAGAAAAATGACAATTGCCATCCCATTGTCATTTTTCTAAGTTCGTAATCTGGTGGAATGACGAATTTATAAAAATAGCAGACTTGAGCCCCAGATACATACCCGCTATGATTCTTACATACGTACCTACTCCGAGATCATTCAGTTTTCGGGAAATTAATTGAGGTAGCTCGTCAGTATCTCCGCGTGTTGCAGTTTTATTTATTACTAGCTGCGCCCCGCGGTTTTGCCCGCATAAGTCTCGATCCCGTGGGAATATCGGGATAAAAAGTAGCCTATATTTTAATCCAAGGAGTCAGCTACCTCCATACAAAATTTTATCAAAATTGGTTCTGCCGTTTGAGCGTGAAGAAATAACAAACACATAAACACAAAAAACATATAAACACATACACACTCACAAACTTTCGCCTTTATAATATTAGTGTGATTTATTTTTATCCTATGTTGTCCCACTGCGGGTCGAATGCCCCCCCTTTTCTTTACCACTTTTTAACCGACTTCTAAAAAAGGAGGAGGTTTTCAATTCGAATGTTTGTATTTTTTTTTTTTAATGTTTGTTCGCGCATAACTCCGTCGCTTGCCAACCGATTTGAAAAATTCTTTTTTTGTTGGATAGGGTATACTTCCCAAATGGTCCCATGAAAATTTTATCGATATCGGACAAGCGGTTTTTGAAAAATCAACAAAAATCTAAAAATTTATCTATATTGTCTACATTAACGATCTTTTCGTTTACTCTGCATTGCGTTTTTTGTTCACGCATAACTGCGTCATTTACGAACCGATTTCAAAAATTCTTTTTTTTTAAAGTAACTTGAGCATTTGCTCTCGGAAATCATCATTTGGTAAAGTGGAGCTGATGATAAAGACCACAGATTGCCATCGGAACTACTCAATGACAAATATTTCACGGGTTGCGATTCGATTACTTTAATATGGTTGCTAAGCAATTTATGCTCGTTACAATGCGTATGGTGAAATGGAGCTGATGGTGACTTCTCAATCAGCTCCAGGTCGCCTGGTTCTTATTAGGGGAACTCCTCAACAATTAGCGTCCCTGGATCGGGTAAAGCAATATTTTGTAAAATGTGATGAGCAGTTGACATTAGGCTATTGTAACTTAGATAAATTACAAACTAACCCACTAAAAAGTGAAAAATAAAAACTTTTTTACAAAAAAAAAAACAACCGACTACCAAAAAACACTATAAAGTGAAAAATAACTTTAATTTCGGAAGTCGGTGGCAAAAAACTAAAATACAAATCCAAAGACACCGACTTCCGAAATTAAAGTTATTTTTCACTTTATAGTGTTTTTTGGAAGTCGGTTGTGTAATAAAACTGCTGCACTCCGGTATAAGTATTTATTCAGATGCTACAATATGTTAGGGTTTCAGACAACTCGTATTAGAATATTTTACTCTAATCTAGGTACTTAGGCCTAGGTACTTTACATAGATACTACTACCCAATGCAAAAGACGAATTGTGCGTCCGACCTCGACGAGCTCCAAAGGAACAAGAAGGTTTTAAAAAGCGTCGCCCGCCATTACGGCACACTGACAGCTTTTCCACAGATAATCACAAATTCAACCGTCAGTGTTGCGAGCACATTTAGTCGATTGCAATAAATAATCGATTACAAAAATAAAATTAAATCTAATTCGCAAAAAATCGTATCAAATAGTTATTAGTCATATTGGAACCTAACACTCGTCCATCCTGACAACGTGTATGTCCTCATACACGCTCTCAGGTAAGGACCAAAGATGACCAAGAGATGTCAGCATCGAGGAGGGGCCCCTTAGGGCCGAAGCCTGCCGGGTCAGCGGGATTGTCCGAAAGGGTTACCGCTGGCCCGGAACATAAAGGGCTAAGGAAGGAACACGGGTGGGTTTTAGTCAGTAAGAGTCTGACACTCCCTTCCGCTCCACCCAGAGCGGGAGGAGTCATTTGATGATTTCCCATCCACAAAAAAAAAAAAAAAAAAAAAAAGGTAAGGACCAAAACCTAACACTCGGATAAGTACATTATTATAATTAGGCTACAAGCAACAATGACTATATACTATAGAACTAACTATAAACACATGTAAAACTTATATAAAAAAAAATCAAATGAGAAAAAAAAACAGAACATTAACTCGTATATTTTGGAGCCCCATACTTCCCAGTCTTCCAACTTTTGGAATTCCCCCTTAAGTCTCCAACTTTTGGAGTCCTCCAACTTTTGGAGTTCCCTATGCTTTTCCAACTTTTGGAATTCCCCTTTAAGTCTCCAACTTTTGGAGTCCTCCAACTTTTGGAGTTCCCTATGCTTTTCCAACTTTTGGAATTCCCCCTTAAGTCTCCAACTTTTGGAGTCCTCCAACTTTTGGAGTTCCCTATGCTTTTCCAACTTTTGGAATTCCCCCTTAAGTCTCCAACTTTTGGAGTTCCCTATGCTTTTCCAACTTTTGGAATTCCCCCTTAAGTCTCCAACTTTTGGAGTCCTCCAACTTTTGGAGTTCCCTATGCTTTTCCAACTTTTGGAATTTCCCCTTAAGTCTCCAACTTTTGGAGTCCTCCAACTTTTGGAGTTCCCTATGCTTTTCCAACTTTTGGAATTCTCCCTTAAGTCTCCAACTTTTGGAGTCCTCCAACTTTTGGAGTTCCTCATATGGCTCCAACTTTTGGAGTTCTCTAGGTTCCTCAATACAATAGGTACACATCAAAATGGTAAGTAGATTAATTATTATCGATTCTAATAACAATCATAGCACAAAACAATTTTCAAAAATAATACACGTCTTCTTAAATATCATACTTTATAGATCAAACAACTCATATTGCATTTGCTTCATTTCAAACCATATTTAACTAACATAGTGTAAATACAATAAGATTCCTTTAGAAAAATATACTAGAATTACATAATATAATTAATCACTTGAAGTTTTATTAATTTCGTCATCATCAGTACTGCTTTCGTAAAGCTCTAAAGCAGCTACATGAACCCATGGTAACATCCGATTAGCGGCTACTACCGTCTTACGTTTATTCTTTGTGGTACTTAATCCGGGAATTGCAGCTAACTCGTATCGATCATTACCGAGCGACGCAACTACGCGATATGGACCTACGTAAGCCGGATTGAGCTTTTTGCTTTTGCCGTCATTACTAAATGAAGTTTTCGTAATTTTGACCAAGTCTCCTATTGCGTACGTACGAGCCGGACGTCTATTTTTGTCATAACGATGTTTTTGTTTCGTCTGTTCCTCATCGATTCTATCCTTTACCTGCTCGCGTATTGTGACAAGATCAGTTGCGTCCCTAGTAGTTTGACGTATTTCATTTAAACGTGGATCTATTTCACTACTCATGTGAGTACCGAACATCACATCCGCTGGGGTTCTTCCCGTTGTTTTTTGTACGGTGTTATTTAAACCCCACTGAATTTTACCCACTTTGGTGTCCCAGACCTTTTCGTCGTCCCCGAGATTCTGCGCCGTCAAGGAATTCAGAATAGTACGGTTATACCGTTCCACTTGTCCGTTTGATTGTGGACTAGCGACCGCATTCAACACATGCTTGATACCCTTTTCGGTACAAAATCTTTTAAACGCATGAGAGGTGAAACACGTACCGCGATCGCTAATTATGCGATCGGGTGGTCTAAAAACGTCAAAAATGTCTAACAATACATTTATAGCGGTCAGGGTTTTCGTATTTCTCACCGGTTTTATGAAGACAAATTTAGTGAAAGCGTCTACTACCACTAACAAGTAAGAGTTACCTTTCTTAGATTTCACGAAGGGACCCAGGTGGTCGATGTGGAGCGTATGAAACGGGATTTCTATCTTGGGTATAGGGTGCAATAAGCCTTCGGACCTGTTTGAACTTGTTTTGGAGTATGCACATTCGAGACACGCATTCACGTATTTTTTTACGAATGTTCTCATACGAGGAAACCAATAAGTCCCCCTAATACGATCTATAGTCTTTTCAGCGCCAAGATGACCAATGTCATCGTGATTAAGACGATACAACTGCCACCTAGCTCCCTTTGGGACTACCCAACGAAGTTTGTCAAGGTCACCATCGACACGCTTGTATAGCCCATTATCTTTAATAACGTAATTATCCTTTATATATTTTAGCCCCTCTGGATCTAATTTTGTGTGCAAAATGTCACGTATCCTATTCAACTCTGAGTCACCCAACTGAAGGGTAAGCAACCAATCATCACTGTTTAACAACATAACTGTAGGATATGTATCCACTTCACTAGACTGATTCCGAGTTTGGGGATTTCTGGATAAAGCGTCAACATGCGACATCAGGCCGGTATTCAATCACGCATTCGAACTCCTGCATCATGAGCCACCACCTCGCGATTCGGGGAATTAAATCGCGTTTGGTAAAAGTAGTTCGTAGTGCTCCGCAGTCTGATACGATTTTAAACTTCTGCCCTAACAAATACACCCTAAATTTTTTTAGAGAACAGATAACCGCCAATGTTTCTAACTCATAAGAGTGGAAGTTTTTCTCTTCCGGAGAAGTTTGGCGGCTGTAAAAAGCCACGGGATTGAACGACTTTGAGCCAAACGAACGCTGCAAGAGAATTCCACCGATTCCAACACGGCTAGCGTCAGTATGCAGCTCAGTTTCGGCAGACGGGTCATAGATTGCCAGCACAGGTCTTGAGACGAGTTTTACTTTAAGGGAATTGAATGCCTGCTCTTGCTCACACGACCACAACCAAGCAACGTCTTTCTTTAGCAGTTTACTAAGAGGGTGCGCAACCTGAGCAAAATCCTGAATAAATTTGCGAAAGTAGCTAGCTAACCCTAAGAACTGACGCACACCGTGCTGATTCGAGGGACGAGGAAAATCTGTTACCGACTGTATCTTTTTCATACCAGGCCTAACGCCCGCGGAGATAATTTCGTACCCTAGATAATCTAACTTATCTTTCAGAAATTCGCATTTGGTTAAGTTAAGCGTTAAGTTGGCTTCCTCAAGCAACCTTAATATGTGCTCTAACTTAACCAAACAGTCATCTACGTTTGTTCCATAAATAAGGAGATCATTCAAATATGCTGTAGCTTCATTAAACCGCGCAGAACCCAAAACTTTGTTCATCATGCGCTGAAAGACTGCTGGCGCATTTGCTAAGCCGAACGGCATACGATTAAATTCGTATTGACCGTCCGGCGTTACAAAGGAAGTCAGCGGTTTTGAATTCTCGGCGATAGGCACTTGGTAACAGCCTGATGCTAAATCTAGAGAGATAAAACAAGCTTGTCCGGACAACCTAGCAATTTCATCATCTATTATTGGCATGGGGTAACGTTCTTTTACCGTTATAGAATTGAGCATCCTATAATCAATGCATAACCGCAGCTTGCCATCCTTTTTGCGAATCAATACAATAGGACTTGCATACTCGGATGCAGACTCTCTGATGATCCCGGCGCCGAGCATGTCATCTACCATTTCGCGAACCTTTTGACGCTCGCTGTGGGCCAAACGATATGGACGGTAAACAACCGGTGTTTTGCTGTTAACCTCGATGCTCATCTCTACGACATTGGTGCAGCCTAGTTCTTCGAGTGAAGAAGCAAAACAATGCCTGTATTTTTGCAATAGATCGAATAGCCTTGACCTGTCAGAATTAGTTATAGACTCTCCTACGCGAATCTGGCTAATATCAAGATGAGAGTTTCGAAGAGTCTAACGCTTCTGGTACAATGACTCTATTAACGACCTTAACGATTACTGCTCGGCCTAGGTTCGACCCTAAGGGTAATGAGAATTCTGAATTAAGAGGTGTTAAATCGACAGCTGTTCTCCCATGTTTGACCAAGTGTAATCCACCCGCTACTACACACTGCTGATGCGGTTTACCTAACAACTTGCCATCTAATATAATGTACCCCTCGCAACGAGGCTCTACTGAAACTCTTACCGAAGCTCTTCCATATAACATCACGCTGTTGAGCACACTAACTTTGACCACATTATCCCTGTCTATATGATTTTGTGAAAATGGCAATTCATCATCAACGTTCATAAATTGCAAATCAGTGGCAGTTTTATGCACAACAACGTGAGGCTGTTCTGTGAAAGTTTGACCAACTAAAACAGGTACATCTAAGTATTTGTCGCTCACCACGCGGCAAGTAACGTTAGCGAGTACGTTGTCCACGGAAAGTTCGACGTTAACTTTTCCTACCGATTTTACTAATTCGTTACCAAAGCCTTTCAGAACTGTCTGTACGTGGTCATGGTGAAGTCCTAGTTCCACTGCAAGAGACGCGGTAATCAACGAAACTTCGCTACCAAAATCTACGAAAGACTTTACATTCCGACCATTAATTTTTATTGTTTTATTGAATTTAGAATTTGGTTTAGATGCTGAAATAAGCAAAGTTTTGCTTGGATCCTTAGCTTTGTTTGTGTCAGAATTGGAATAACATTTATCAGCACTATGGCCAACTTTATTACACTTAGTACACGTTATGAGAGGCTTTGGACATCTAGAGAATATAAATGTCCCTTTTCTTTGCAATTAAAACAATGAAAACTTGAGGAACCATTAGATTTGGTTGTTGGCTTAGCATTTGCTAAGTCTGAATCGTTCCCTGATCTGAATCGAGAATTAGCTACGCGTTCGCCTACATTATTATCTTTGCTGCTCATCAGATACTGCAATAATTGATCGGGATGACTGCACCTTAGTGCCAAAGCCGCAGATTTTAATGACTTATCACCAATACCGTAAATAATACAGTCAACCGCGCGTTTACCGAAAATATCACACTGATTTAAGAGGGCTAGTTTATCATAAAAATAGTTTTCAATGGGTTCATTGTATCTACTTCTTCGCTTCAGCATCTCTTCTAGGGCTTGGCCATAACTTTGTTCGAATGGGAATGCACTCAATAACTTTTCTTGCCACTCAGGCCACGTAAACAAAATAGAATTTAAACTTTCGTACCAGGTTTTGGCCAATCCCTGAAGTTTTTGCATCGCGTGATGAATAGTTGTTCTCTCGTCCCATCCATAAACAGAAGCACACTCGTTAACTTTCGTAAGCCATACGTCAATGCGCTGGTTTTTTAATGAAGGGTTAAACTCTGCTAAAATATTTTTAGAATCACCACCACGGTTCATCGTAGAAGTTGTTGATGGCTGGGACGCGAGTTGTTTAATAGAACTTAACAAATGAGCTATATCCTTAACACTAAAGGAAACGCTACTAGATCTAACAGGTTGTTCCGCATTATTGGAAACATTATCATGATTGTTGCGGTTATTCGTACGATGACGATTTGACCTAGCATAGTTTTCGCGATGTACGGAAGATTCACGAGAATATGGACTATATCGGCGCTTTGACAATAAACGATTACGTGCTCTGCTCACCTCGTTTTCCAAAGCTCTGATGCGCTCCCGGTCTCGTTCCAGCTCCTTCTCGCGTAGACTCAACGAAGTAGGTGTCCGGCAAAGATTGCGACCTCGACTTCGACTTCGAAGACGCCTCGCACTGCCGCCGCTACCCGCTCTTGACCTGGCTTCATCTGCATGGCGACTTCGACGACGTCCGGGAAGTGGATGAGCATCGTAAATCCACAAAAAAAAAATGAAAAATAGTTTCCTGATATGGCCTACCCTCATATATAACTATTGTCAAATCAGGTAAACGGTATTTGATTGTTACAAATCTAATAAAATCGATTATCACTGGGATAAAACACGTGTAATAAAAACAAATCAATTATAGGCGTGTACTTACCACTTCTGAACTGTAATAAAACTGCTGCACTCCGGTATAAGTATTTATTCAGATGCTACAATATGTTAGGGTTTCAGACAACTCGTATTAGAATATTTTACTCTAATCTAGGTACTTAGGCCTAGGTACTTTACATAGATACTACTACCCAATGCAAAAGACGAATTGTGCGTCCGACCTAGACGAGCTCCAAAGGAACAAGAAGGTTTTAAAAAGCGTCGCCCGCCATTACGGCACACTGACAGCTTTTCCACAGATAATCACAAATTCAACCGTCAGTGTTGCGAGCACATTTAGTCGATTGCAATAAATAATCGATTACAAAAATAAAATTAAATCTAATTCGCAAAAAATCGTATCAAATAGTTATTAGTCATATTGGAACCTAACAGGTGTTTTTTTTTTTGTAAAAAAGTTTTTCTCTGTCTTGAGCTAGTGTGGACCATTCTTATCTCTTGGCGGCAAGCTCGTCCCGCCATCTTCTCCCCGCAATTAGGGTTACCATTTAGAAAATTGAAAAGTCCTGACATAAAGCCTGATATTTCAATAAAAGTACGGATATTTTATGATTAAAATCCAAACATTACCCACTTAGTTACAATGGTATGGTAGGTAATGGTAGCAGACGCTCGCGAGGAGAGGAGAGGTTGAATGGAGCGAGATTAAAAAAAAATGCGCCGCAAAATATAACTATACCAGAAACTAGTATTTTACGTAAAACTATATTTATTTTGAAGAATATATCTTATGTTTGAACTAGTTGATTGTTTGCAAATTTGTAATACAAGATTTATTGTTTGAACTCGTTGATTGATAAAGAAGTATCTATAGGTAATTTAGATGAATTAGAAGTTAATAAATATGAAAGACTTATTTGTTTTAACTTAATTTGTTATAAGTTTTATTACTCGCATTCCATGTAAGCCAAAAAACCCGTACAATTTAAAGAGCCGGAAAAAGTCCGGAAAAACCTTTAGAAGTCCGGACATATCCAGACAAATCCGGACGGATGGTAACCCTACCCGCAATACACAAAGTAATTGGAAACCATTATGGAACAGGCACTATGACACATCATGCGCAATTGTGCGGATCCTATGTGGCGAGAATTGTCCGCAGGTCAACCGCAATTAGCACGCCTAAAACTTCAGCGAATTCAAGTGCAAACCCTTGCTTTACAATGATTAAAAGTCATATCTGCCTAGCCAATTCCCAACTATGTTGGGGTCGGCTTCCAGTCTAACCGGGTGCCGCTGTGTACCAGTATTTTACATGGAGCGACTGACTATCTGACCTCCACAACCCAGTTACTGGATAATACGAAACCCCTTGTTAAGACTGGTTGTCAGACTTTCGGGCTTCTGACGACCCGTAACGACTGTCAAAGATCCACGAATGACAGCCGGGACCTACGGCTTAACGTGCTTTCCGAGGGCCGGAGGAGTCTTGGTATGTAAATATGGTCACCCATTCACGGAACAACCGCGGCAATCGTAGCTTAACCTGATCGATCGACCCGTGCGGCTGTAATTACTTAGCCACGAGCCCCTCTCAATGGTCAAAAGTACAGCAAGCTACTACAATCTGTCAAATTTATTTAATAGATTTTCAACTTTATTGCTAATGTATAAGGTTCAAAATTGATTGGGAAAATTTGACAGTTTCGGGTAGCTTCATGTGCTGGCGTCTGTACCTACCGTAATTAGTGTTTAATTTTTTCAATAAGTAAAATTGATATTGGGACTGTTAGTAATAGAGTTGTTGTACAGTCACGAGCATAAGTATGTATACACTTGGCCTTATTCAAAGACGATTTTCTCCTTCAGTTTTAAATTAAATTTTATGTTATTACGAACAAAGTATTTTCGAACCCATAGGTTTGTGTAAAGTGTCGTATTTCAACGTTACATTCGTTATTTCACGAAAAAATCGCAATTGAAAGTTGCCAATTGTTGACATATTGTTGTATAGTGCTCGTGACTGTATAATATTTTCTGTAAAAACTATGTTTATTTATTTACTGTTTGTATAAATTCTCAAATCACTCGTTAAAACCTTATATTACGATATAATAGCTCCAAGTGTTTCTCTAAAAATTTTCTTTAATCTTAGACAAATTAAAGCACTCAGGAATACTACTTCCAGCTAAATAACTAAGTTACTCGAAAAAGGCAAAAGACCTGAGTGTCTGTAGGTATGTACTAGAAAATTTAATAGGCGTAATTACGTCGTTTTCATAGCGGGCCGACTAATAAAGTCCAAATAAGCCGACTTCAGGCACTTAGCTAACGAGACAGAAAACTTTAAGTATGAAGCTACCAATAGACGGATAAACTTTTCATATTAACATCAGGATGGGTAGAATACAAAGGAGGAAAATAAAGTTGTTAATTTCGAATGTTTCTTGGCTTTCATAACCAGCTAAGTCACTAACTGAACTTAGTTTTTGTTTGGTAGATGAAAGTTAAGAAAATACAAAAAAAAAAATCAACCGAATTGTAAACCTTCTCCATTTTTTTAAGTCGGTTAAAAAAAGAGGGTGTGTGCCTATGATTACACAATATATGTACTTATAATAGGTAATACGGTTTCCGCAACTCCACGTCAATGCGCGTATTTTGCGTACTGGTGGGAAAATCGATTATTCGATCCACCCCAGCTCCTCAAGGAAGGCCAGCAACGCCTTGATGTTGCTGACCGTCTCGCGTAGGGTACCTGGGTTACCGGTGATCACCACGTACACGTGGTGATCACCGGGCAGCTTAGAAACATGTGCCGCTGTCTCGTCATCCTCCATGCAGGCCCTGCACAGCGGACTGTCTGTTACTCCTATGACATAGAGGTGTTTATTAAATAACCCGTGGCCAGTTAAAGCTGCCGTAACTATACGCAGCTTTTGTTTAGTTAGACGGAGAACCTGTTTCGTGAGGCGGGCATCCAAAGTGGGAAATATATGTACTTAAAAACTTACGAATCGTTGGAGCCGACTACAATGCGATTCAACTAAGAACAGCGCGCTAATTGGGTAACACATTATCAGTAGGAATAGCTTTCCGTTTGACTGTTCAACAATATTCATTGCTTTATTTACATTGTGAGCAGACAAATTTTTCGAACATATATGAACCAATGCAGGGCCGTCTTTACCCAGGCGTGCAAGGGGTGCGTGGCACCCGGGTGCAGGGTCTTCGGGGAGCAAGCCAATCCTTATACCTACACGTACCATGTCTAAACCTTCTCGAAATTGAAATTAATAAAAAACTACTTACGATTAACTATGACTCAAGTCAAGATAGATTGACAAATTTGGTTATAAGTAGTATACCTATCGAATTGAAAGTTGATTACACAATAGACGATATCATAAAAATGATTGACGATTTTAAAGCCGGAAAAATTAAATTGGATGTTTGAAAATGTAACAAATTTTATCACACTAATATTATAAAGGCGAAAGTTTGTGAGTGTGTGAGTGTGTATGTGTGTGGGGGTGTGTTTATATGTTTGTTACTTCTTCACGCTCAAACGACTGGACCAATTTTGATAAAATTTTGTATGGAGGTAGCTGACACCCTGGATTAACATATAGGCTACTTTTTATCCTGATATTCCCACGGGATCGACATTCACGCGGGTAAAACCACGGGGCGCAGCTAGTTGTAGAGTAAGTATTAAATAAAACAAAAAAATTGGGGCGCAAGCTGATTTTCGCACACCGGGGCCCAATATGGTTAAGACGGCCCTGAACCCATGAACTATCTATGTCCTTCAAAATGATACAGATTATTATTGATAGTGCCATATTGTGACGTTTTAGCAAAACAGAGCCTCGTTTACTCATTTTGGAGCAAAGTCAGTGAGATAAAACTTCTTCTGAGTTCTGGTGAGGGTGGGAGCGAAACAAAAACACAAAACACTGAATATGCTTGTGTAATAAATGCTTTGGGTGGGTACCTATCTACGAGTATTTATGAACGCACGGTGATGGCTGCGGATATATAAAATGTTATGTTCTTTAATAATATTTATTCATATCATTGCTTTTTACAAAACAAAATAAAATAAAACAAATAGCAAATACTTATTTGCTGTATCTTGTATTTTATTTTTTTACCGAATTTCCGAATTTTATACGAATTATTTGATCTGACTTGGTTTCCGTACGTCCTTTTCTTGTAGCCATTGAAAATCAGCGCTGGCTGTGGGTCCTTTATAGCAGAGCATCATTCTGAGTGGAAGCCTTCTCGTCATAGTCATCACAAAGCATGAGTTATGACGTGCAGGCGATGAAATTGAGCAGTGGGTCCAGTCGACGTATTCAAAATGTGATTAGGTCAACTGGTCCAGTTCGAGTGGGTCCAGTTGACCAAAGACTCCCGTCGACTATCTCTGCTTTGTGCTCGTAATTATAGATATTGTATTGTTTTTATTTGTCGTTATTATCTTTTTGTATGCATGTGTTTCTGTGACAAATAATATTCTTTCTTTCTTCTTCTACTTGTTCATGTCGCTGTCACGACGGTATTTTAAAACTTGTTGGCCCAAAACTTCGCCACTTCCACGGCGTCGTCGGTGGCAGCGCAGAGAGCAGAAGGAGGTCACTTTGGCTGCATGTTTTGGGATACAGAGGGTAGGATAGGAAGTGAAGCACGGCTTGCGACATACGTCCTCAACTACACCCTACTGCCGTTCCTAGTGAGATATAACAAAAAAACGGTAAACAACATTTTTTTCTGTGCAATCCGTAGTTTTTAAGTTACAGTTGACAGTTTCAAGTCATTGACATTCCCATTCTTAGTTGAATCCCATTGTATACCCGATTCAGAGTCACCAAACTGCACCCTAATTACGTAAGACAGTATCAATCACAATCCGAATCATTTGAAACATATTGCTAATCCATCACACTAATATTATAAAGGCGAAAGTTTGTGAGTGTGTGTGTGTGTTTATATGTTTGTTACTTCTTCACGCTCAAACGGCTGGACCAATTTTGATAAAATTTGGTATGGAGGTAGCTGACACCCTAGATTAATATATAGGCTACTTTTTATCTCGATATTCCTACGGGATCGAAACTTATACGGGTGAAACCGCGGGGCGTTGCTAGTTGCTTCATATGTTCGAAAAATGTTCACTTCAAAAATACATTTTTACCGAATATTTTGATAAAATGCGATGAAATTTAAGTAAGTTTGATTTTTATTATAAAGGTAATACAAAGTAACAAGGAATGTACAGTCAGGAGCATAAATATGCATACACTTGGCTTTATTCAAAGGCGATTTTCTCCTTTATTTTTGAATGAAATTTTATATTAGTAGGAACATAGTATTTTCGAGCCCATAGGTGTATGTAAAGTGTAGTATTTCAACGTTGCATTCGTTATTTCGTGAAAAATCGCAATTTAAAGTTGCCAAGTGTTGACATATTTGCGCTCGTGACTGTACTTTAAAAGAATAGCAACCTTACCAAAACAACCCGTCGACCTTCTGTTAACAATAATATACCTAGCAGAGCAAGACACGCTTGAACGCAACAATGAATTAAATGACATAGGTCTCAGGACACTTTAGTCCCAAAAAAGGACAAATGTGTTCTCTTCCACTACCACCACCATATAGCACACAATTAATTGAAACGTTCTCTACAAAATTGGACAACAAATTGCACTCAAAATCGTAACACAAACTTATTTGTTTAACCTTGAGACGAACTCCTTCAGTTCAAGTTTGTCTTAGTGTATTCTTGAGATACTATCTACCTTATGTTTTTTTATTCTCCACTTTTACCCCTTTTTACACAAATGGTGCTTAAAGTTAAGTAGTGATTAGTGACTGTTTAACCATATATTTTTGCACTTAACTTTAACCATCGTTTAAAAATAAATCCCGTAAAGTCTAGACATAATCTTCGCCAGGACCATGTAGATAAGTGTCTAATAAGGTCTTTTGAATAAAGAGCCACACAGATTTTTATTTCTTCGAAAATTATTACTTACTAGTTCATAGGTTTATGCGTATCTTTATATTTAAAATATTTAATCCTCAATTTTCATAATTGCACCTACCACTGTTTGTCTCTGCATCACCCAAAGGTTGACTGGTAGAAATGGCCTATGGTATTACGCCAGCCTCTGAACATTTATGTGCTTGATGTATTAAATAAATGAATGCTAGATTAACTAGAAAAGTGATCGCTAACTAAGGGCGACCTTCACCCGGGTGTCACTATTGCCAGGATCGCCCAGAGGACACGGTGGAGCATTCGGAGGTCTGCCCCGCTTGGGCGGAGCACCGCCGTGTCCTCGTAGAAGCGATCGGCAGCGGCGGCGATCTCTCGCGTCCGGCCCTGGTGCAAGCCATGGTCCGGAGCAAGAGGGAGTAGGAGGCAGTCACCTCCTTCTGCGAAGCAGTCATGCTAGCGAAGGAAGTGGTGGGATGGATGAGAGAGAGAGCCTTCCGTCCCAGCCGCCGCCGCGGAAGACGCTCCGGGCGTCGGGAGCCGCGTGCCGACTCCCGGCCACTGTAGGCCTGGGCCTGCGAACGGAGAGTAATGGGTAGCTCACCGACCGATCAGGGCCAGGCCCGTGCCGGACGGCGCTTACGTGTCCACACGCGCCTCAAAGAGATGTCAGTGTCGTGTGAAGGGGCCACGATTTCCCAACCACAAGAAAAAAGGAGAACTTCACAAATGAAACTGAACACGATCAGCACGTTTCAAGCGCGTTCGAGTGCTCTCAGTATCAATAGTCCACTACCAATCATGACACTGAAAGCTCTTGAACGCGGTATTGCGGCGGTTATATGTCAGCTGATCGCGTCCAATTTCTTCGATGAAAGCCAAAATTAAATACCTGACCGACATTTTCCCCCGAATACCAAAATAGTCGCGCAGTACACAAAGAATACTATCTCTATTAAAATCAAAAATCTCACAGCAATAAGCCAAGAAATCCTCCCTGCAAAAACTCTCAGTCCGATCTAATCCAGAAAACACTTCGCACAGTTATGCTGAAAATGGTGCATGAATTACCGAGTTTAAAAATTGTGCAGGCTCTTTAACATAACGAGGTCTGGTGCAATTTGCTGAATAATGACCCTTGTTGACTGCTCAACAGAACTGCTTTTGTAGTTCGCAATTGAAAATGGTAGAAGAATTGTTAAGAGTTACATTTCGAATTGAATTTATAAGTTAGATATTTAAGGGGTATATTTTTGTTCAAAGGTAATTGGATCAATCCGTTTTGTTGCTGACAGAATAAATTTGTGAATTTATATTGCATCACAAGGCTGTCGAAATGTTTTGAAAGTCAAGGAGTTCTGAGAGCACACATATCGGTAAATGACTGCTAACCTCAAAGCTAGTAACTAAATCATCAACATCATCATCTACCTAGCCTTTTTCTAACTATATTCGGCTAGGCTAGTAACTCAATAAGCATGTAGCGGTATCTATAACGCCACATGCGAACAACGCGTCGTACTGACGTCACGCAAATCATGCATCGCGCAAGCAGAGTTTACCGCGCAATTAGCATTAGATACAACGGCCCGACATGAATCATCGGGCAGTTGCCCGCCAAACACAACACCCATCTGGTCGAACGATCCTCCCTTTTCTAAAGAGTATGAGTGAGCTTTACACCCTGTTCCTCATACCTCTACAAGCACATTAAAATTAACTTGGTTAAGTTTACCAACCAATAATAATTATACTATAGGAAAAGGTACACTCGTAACGTAAACGTCTTACGACATAATGCAGGATTTTAAATCAAAATATCCTATGAGATCTAATGAGGTTTTTTGTAATGATTGTCACAATCATTAGAAAGAACCTCGATTGTGTTATTATATTTCTTTTCAAAGTCGGTTCCAAACTTTTATGAATGAAATTAACGAAAATTTGAATATGAAATTAATTAATTCTATGTAACTTAATATGCAGCATACCTCTTAATGTCAAGCACTTCTGGTCGTACATCTCTAGCCGAAAGAAAAGTTCCGGAATCCCAGCTAACATGCAATACAAAAATAAATCATCTAACTGCCCCGCCGAGATATGTTCACTATTTTCTGACTTCTTCAACTCGGTATACGAGCCCTCAACTTTTGATCCTAACACCTGGACACCCCCAGAAACCCTTGACGAGAATTCTGTATGCATTCCGGATATTTACCTCGAAAAGAGTGTCATACTCAAGGCACTTACCTCATTAGACTTAGCTAAAGGAGCTGGCCCGGATGGCCTGCCCCCTTCTTTCTTTATGAACACCGCGCAATCCATCTGTGTCCCGTTACACATATTATTTAATAAATGTCTCAGGGAAGGGATTTTTCCTTGTGTTTGGAAGAGGGCCTTCATCACGCCCATTCACAAAAGCGGTGACAAAGGAAACGTTGAGAATTATCGACCCATATCTATCTTGTCCACCTTGTCTAAGCTTTTTGAGGGTCTAGTGCACAGCCACTTATTTCCACAGTTAAATCACCTTATTATACCCGAACAACATGGCTTCGTTAAATCCAAATCCACTAACACAAACTTAATCATTTTTACACAATTTTTATTTGAAAACATGGACATGCGCTCGCAGGTTGATGCTGTGTACACTGATTTTCGGAAGGCTTTCGACAAGGTGGACCACAAATTGCTTCTTGATAAGATCGCTTTCAATGGCATAAAGGGCAACTTACTCAGATGGTTTGCTTCCTATATATTTCATAGGACTCAAAAAGTGGTTATCAATGGATTCGAGTCTGATTATGTCGTCGTCGAATCAGGTGTGCCTCAAGGATCTGTCTTAGGCCCATTGCTTTTTATCTTGTTCATTAACGACATAAAATCCTGCATAGTCAACTCTAAATTCCTAATGTACGCTGATGACATTAAAATCTATAAGGCTTGTGCGAACTCTCAGGATTGTTTGCTACTACAAGAGGATTTATGCAGGCTTTCACAATACTGTCTGGTCAATAAACTTCATCTTAGTCTTCCAAAATGTCACTTCATAACTTTTACTAAAAACAAAAATACTATTAACTTCCCATATACCTTAAACGACACACTATTGAAAAAATCTGAATGTTTGCGTGATCTTGGCGTACTGCTTGATTACAAATTGCATTTAGACACCCATATAGATACCATAATTAACAAAGCCTTTCAGATGTATGGTTTAGTCATGCGGTCTTGTAAAGATTTTAAAAAGCCTTCCACTTTTCTCTTCTTATATAAAACACTAGTCCGTTCACAGTTGGAATACGCGGTACCCATCTGGTGCCCGTATTATGATAAATATAAGCAAGCAATAGAAATGGTTCAGAAAAAATTTCTCCGTGCCATGCACTACAAGTGCTTCCGTACTAGGATTCCCTATGCAGATTTGCTAAAGCATTATAAGTTATTGAGCTTGGATTCCAGACGTTCACTGATCATGGTTGTGATGCTGCACGGTATATGTAATAACAAATTTAACTGTACTGAGCTCTCGAATAGATTGTGTTACGTAGTACCTAGAACTGTTATTCGGCGGGAGGTGCGCGCAACTCGACTATTCTACACTGTGCGATGTAGAACGAAGGCCGGGGTGCGAGCCCCTCTCCGCCGACTTTTAGAAACCTATAACTCACAATTCATTGATTTTGATATTTTTGCGCTGTCGCAATCTAAATTTAAAAGAATGGTTTCACAATTTCTTGCAAGTCGCCCATAAGACGGATGTTCTTGTCATCCGCTTCCTTCGATTCGTCGGTATATAGTGTTTTTCTTCTAAATACCTATGTACTCTTTTTGTTATTCTTTTTTTGTTCTCTCATTTAACATGCGTTCGTTATCATACTCAGTTGTCACGCCGTGGACAATGGTGTGGGTTATACGTTTTTTCGACTGTACTAAAACTACTTTTTGTAAATGCTGTAATGTATAACTGTTTTTTGTCCCAAATAAATAAAATAAAATAAAAAAAATAAAACTTACTTTAACTTAACTTACTTGGCAACCTTGTTGACCCAGTTACAATCTTATTACTAAATACGTTGTGACGAACTTAGTACTTGGCGGGATAAATATCAGCGAACTTTCTGATGAATCTAATATTCTGGAAAGCTCATTTCAGGGAAATTATTGTTAAGCAATTAATTGTTGTAGATATTGAAAATGGTGCAGATTCCCTTGTTCAAAAACTGAACTAAATTTAAGTTCAGTGCATCTTTTTCTTTCTATTTAATTAAGAAACGGACAGAAGATAAATTATAATTTAGTCCTGTTAAATTAATCAGCGCCTGACACTACTCCATACAAGTATAAACGTGATTAAAAACTTGTCTACTAAAATTACATCAATTTACGTCAGGCGCTGATTAATTTGAGAGGACTAAACTAAAATTGATTTTCTGTCCTTTTCTTAATGAAATTGAAAGAAAAAGATGCACTGAACTTAAATTTAGTTTAGTTTTTGAACAACAGAATCGGCATCAATGACAGACTATGTTTATTTTAATCCATACGCCTGATACAAAATTACAGATCTTAGCCACAGAGATAAAGTGGACCTGTCCAGTCAGTGCAAGCATTTGTCAGGAATTGTGTAGCTCAACTCAGAACGTAAGGAGCTCAACGTCTCGACGAACAATAACAAAGAAAATCCATTTGTATAGGCCGCATCGTCGTCGTCGTCGTTCAGCCGATAGACGTCCACTGCTGGACATAGGCCTCCCCCAATTTTGGGAGGGTTTGCCATAATCGCCACGCTTGGCAGGCGGGTTGGCGATCGCAGTATGATATGATGGTGGAATACATAGAGAACGCTGCTGCCCATTCTCCGGTACGATCCTTATCCTTAGTCGCCTTTTACGACACCCACGGGAAGTAAGGGGTGGTGCTATTCTTTAAGTCCGGCACCACACCGACAATAGATAAATAGGCCGCATATTATCTATATATTTATATAAAAGAAAGTCATGAAAAAAGAAATTTCACTATTTATAACTCAAGAACGGCTAAACCGATTTGGCTGAAAATTGGTGGGGAGGTAGCTTAGAACCAGGAGACGGACATAGGATACTTTTATGCGGTTTTTTTTTAAGAGTAGGGTAGGAGTAGTGCAAGAGTAGGTTAGGAGTAGGGTAGGAGTAGTGCTAGAGTAGGTTAGGAGTAGGGTAGGAGTAGGGTACGAGTAGGGTAGGAGTAGGGTAGAAGTAGGGTAGGAGTACGGTAGAAGTAGGGTAGGAGTAGGGTAGGTGTAGGGTAGGAGTAGGGTAGGAGTAGAGTAGGAGTAGGGTAGGAGTAGGGTAGGAGTATGGTAGGGGTAGGGTAGGGTAAGGGGTAGGACACCATGCGAACAAAGTAGCGCCGGGCAGCTAGAAATAATTTATATGACAAAACAACGTTTGCCGGGTCAGCTAAGTTAAAGATAAAAACTCATCAAAATGTTGAAGTTCTGCTTAATATTAAAGATCAATTTTATTTTTAATCCTCCCTGACTGAACAAATGAGTAAGCAATCTTGGCACTACTAATCTAATCAATAATCATGATATCCGAGTTTTCGCAATAGCTATAGGTACTAACATCGATAATCGATAGATTAGTCGTTCCACCTCCATCTCACATTTCCATACGTCACGTGATGCCATGACACCCGTTGCGAGCCGCCATTAGAAGTGATTTGATTGATGTTTTGGCTCTGCATCCATAATGGTACATTGATAGCTAGGACCTTGAAGAATTTATTGGATGTCGAAGGTGTATTAAATTACATAGGCTCGTCAGTGATGTTGTTTTCAGACACGACAATTTTCGTGATTCTGTCTAATCAAATAGTATTAGTGCTTTGAAACTTGGTGTTTCTTATTTTAATCGTTTTGATTATTTTGCTTGGTTTAAACTTATGTTTAAGGGGCTTACAGGACCTAAATGCAAGAAACGCAAGTTTTAGAAACAATAAAAGTATGTCGGAGTTGGCTTCATATATTACAATAATTGTGCGTAGTCAACTTAATTTGTTATGATTTGTTGTTTTTATTATGAACTTAAGTGATTTTTACTATCAATTATTGTCTAATAAATTGTAACATAATTGATTGAGTACTCGATGTACGCATCTTATCTCGATAATAATTGTGTGTTTTTGCTCAAAACAATTGATGACATGTTATTTTGATTTTAAAATGATTTACTTTGTTAAATCTCCATTGTTTATTTAAGACAATTATTCTTGTAATATTTGATTACTTATAATGTAATGTTTTATTAGATTGGACACATTTTAGTGTTTTGTATCAACTCAAGTAAACACGTTGACGTACTTCCGTGCGTCATCGGACAGAGTTGTTGTGGGGCGAATGCGTAGTGGGGACAAACCCCTTATAACTGAGCGCATTCGTTTGTGCTAGAGTCAGTCGGTCTTCGGACTCGACTCCTGACAGAGCACTAGCTCCCGACAAACCTGTCGGTTTACTAAAGTTTAGCCTTATACCTGTATACTAAATACGCTATATTTGGGTGGCTCTGTCACTATACGAACAGTAATCGATCCTACGATTTGTTCGCAATTAATTTGTTACTGTACATCATTATTTTACTGTGTATCTAGTTGTGTTATGTGTGTGATTTGCTAGTGTGATTAATTGTTCATGAAATTATAATCTGATTTGAACTGCAAACCGTTTTTCTGTTGCGCAATAACCAACACTACCCACAGTACGCCCACAGCAGTAATTAAAATATGCCTGGCATTATCGAGACAGACCTTAAACCCTACCTGATCCGATGACCCTGATATCCTGATGATCCTGATATGATTGACTACAGTAAACAAAACCAGAAAAATATATGATATTCTTCAGGACATATGCTAGGTTGATATTGCGTTGAAAACATAATACAACTAATTTGATACGATAGAAAAAAATCATGAAAGTACGTCTAAAAACATTATTTTTACAATAAAAACCATACTAATATACACACAATCATTATAATTTTTTGTCAGATTATTCTACAAGCAACATACTAAAGCACTAGTGTTTTAATTTTTTAGTCCAAGCAAGTGTCTGTGTGGTGCCGGACTTAAAGAATTGCACCACCCCTTACTTACCGTGGGTGTCGTGAATGGGCAGAAGCGTTCTCTATTTATTCCACCATCATACCATACTGCGATCGCCAACCCGCCTGCCAAGCGTGGCGATTATGGCAAACCCCCCCCCCTCCCCCCCCCAAATTGGGGGAGGCCTATGTCCAGCAGTGGACGTCTATCGGCTGAAACGACGAGTCCAAGCAATAGATTTTTTGTAAATAGATATTTGCTTCATTTTTTGCAATAAATTACCATCGTTGTGCCAACGCGCTTCTCTTTCTTTTCTATGCAGTCCGACAAAGACCGCGCTTTAGGTCATGTAGTCGCCATTAGGGAGATGCGATAGATAAGGTAGCCCGCGAAATTGAAAATTTCTTACGTTTTTTGCAATTTACAGGTCTATGTCAGGTAGTATGTTGATTAAAATATGATTCGCTATCGTAACAAATACGGCTTTACAAAATCATAATCATTAGAATCAATGTTACAATCGGTACATATTGCGTACAATTGTTGTATGAATTTAAAAACAGCAAAATCGATCATGTGTTGCTGGAGAGATGCTCTACAGCAACCCATAATTCAGTTGCCTGTACCTGTTAACCTGTTAAGGTACTTATTTTTTTAATCAGTAATACAACTACTTAAGTTAAAATTGGCTTCAAATTTCATGATTTCAAGAAACGGTCATTCAATAGGGTAATAGGTAATATGGGCTCGTGTACGCGACTCCACGTCAATTCGCGTATTTTGCGTACGGGTGGGAAAATCGGTTATTCGATCCACCCAGCTCCTCAAGGAAGGCCAGCCATGTTTTCAATAGGGTAATATGAACTTAAAGAGATGTTTTGAGGATTTTATGATTACAATTCTATTTTCTACGGTCGCGAATCATATTTAGATCAACATACAACCTGATACTGCCTGTAAATTGTAAAAAAATTAAGAAAATTTAAATTTCGCGGTATACCCTGACGCTTTCAGCTTAAGATATTGCTCACACCAGAATTGAAATAGTCTTAACTGTAGCCAAAATCGTGTTTTCAAAATCTTTTAGGTAACGCTGTTGCTAGTGTCACGCTGTCATTGCTTTCATAGTCATTGTCTATGGTAGGAATGGCTTTCATTTTGATTGTTCAGCAACAATTGAGCGTCTGCTCACAACGTAAAAATGCAATAATTGTTGAAAAAATTGCCTAAATTTTTCAAACATATGAATGGAGCAATGGATTACCAGTATCCTTCAAAATAATTTAGATTATGATTATATTAGTCTGACAGGCTTCAGACTGGCTAAAGACTCATCTTCTAAGGGGTACTGTTTAAAATGTTATAATAAAAGATTGCTGTTTATTCGTGTAGGATGAATGCATTATGGTAAACAGAAAAGCAGTAGAGGCGGTAAACAGGACTTTGCAGGACATCCGCAGGAACCAGCAAATGATGGGTGGCGTTACAGTTCTGTTTAGTGGCGATTTCCGTCAAACGCTGCCTGTGGTGAAGCGAGGAACTAGGGCTGATGAGGTGAATGCTTTGTTCAAATACTCTTTCTTATGGCCACATATTCATAGGTTGCGCTTAACGATGAATACGAGAGCACATCTTGGCGGGAATGTACACGCCCAAGAATTTTTTGATGTTCTCTTAAAATTGAGTGAGGGAACGCTACCAGTAGACGGTGGCCAGGTGGTTCTACCTGAGATACTTTGGAGAGTGGTGTCTACCTTAGAAAATTTGATTCGCCTGGTGTACGGGGACATCAATAGGATACCGTACCAACATAATTCTTGGGTGTGTGAACGAGCCATTTTAACACCCAGAAACGACCAAGCTTCAGCGATCAATGAATGCATTCTCGCAGAAATTGAGGGAAATTGCACTTCAATAAACACTGTTGTCGAGCAAGATGACGCCACACATTACCCCGTAGAATTTCTCAATTCTCTCAGTGCAAGTGGACTACCAGCGCACACCATTAAGTTAAAGGTCGGTGTCCCAATTATGCTTTTTCGGAAACTCACTCCGCCGAAACTGTGCAATGGGACCCGGCTCAAACTCGTCTCGCTGCAGAGAAATATCATTGAGGCGGAAATTCTAACGGGTTGTGGTGTCTCGCTGACACTACAACCCGTCCCGTCCCCGGGCTCTTAGAATTCGACATCAGACGTTTCAGATCTTCAATTTTGACGACCCCGTTGTCGCTGGCATAAGCAACAGGATCCGCGTACGAAGTCGCGGGCAGAAGCTAGTGTTATAATAAAATACCTCCCCACATTCTTCAATTGAATGAGACAAAATTCAAGTCTTGTATAAAACGCACACTATGCAGTCAGGCATATTATAAGTTAGGGGATTACATCGCTGATGCCTGGCTCAATGCTGGGCCTGCTCCACAACCACAACTAATTGATTAACACTTGAAAATACTGTTGGAGCTGCTGAAGATTGGAAGACTATCTTTGCAATGTATAAGCTCAATTTCCTTTGTATTGTATAATTGCATAGCACAGATGTGAGTTCTATGTATGTACCCTATGTACCATTTACCGGGTAATATGTCTTTCATTGACTTGAATGTGCCCTGGAGGCTGATAGTACCTATGTCATGCTCACACAAATGTCTCGCTGACGTTGGCGTGTGTGTTGGATCATTTAGCTCCCTTCAAAATTGTTGAGCTGAATGGTGCTGATCTATGTGTCATGTTCGTGAACGGGTGCCGTCAGTTGGGGCTGGTCATCACTTAGCTGCCTCGGCTTATTTTTAATTATTTTATTTTTGAATTTTTGCTTTCTTACTAGCTGTACTCTGGACGCTTTTAACGCGTACGTGTTTTTTACATCGTTCTCACATATAATTCTAAATTCAACATTAATGATGTAATTAATATTTTTGTACAAATATAATTTAAAAGTGTCCATAGAGTTTCTTGCGTTCTTCTTCATAGATACCTACGCTTTGGAATGGGGAACTAGCTTCATATTCTGACTGACCGACTTCTTGACAATTCAAAAGTGCCTATAAATGGTTTAATTGGAATAAATGCTTTGAGTTTGAGTTCTGTCTAATAAACAGCGCTCAAGTCTGCGCACAGGTTATTTAATGTTCATTTAACTTGTCTGAACAGCCGAACATCGCTACCATTAAATAAATAGCCAATGACAGGGGACGAATAAAATGTAAACTGCCGAACGGCTACACACGTACTCGAATAATTCGATTACGTATCTCGAATGCATTCGATTGTTTTCCCCCGTATTCGAATGGGCGAAATCGAATACCGTTGCGAACGAGTATAGATCGTGGTTTGAATGATATTCAAACGATGAATGGTTGATTGAAAGAGTACCGGGGAAGGCAAATCGGGGTTTTAGCGTAGTCAGTTAGCGAGTGAACACATGCACATTCATAAACTCGCGCATTTTTCTAGTGTGTGGAGTGTGTGCTTGTGAACTGGGTACTAATAATTTTAGGGCTGATTTATTGGACCACGGACCTTTTAAAAGGTGCTGTGGTCTAACTATTTTTATAGTTGGACAACTGCCCCTAGTAAAGACCCATGGTCCAACTAGTTGGACAGAGCAGTTGGACCACTGCCCCGGACTGGATTTTTCAATCGTCTGGTAACTTTATTCGAGAAATAATTTTGAAATTTTGACAGATATTTCATAAAAAAACTTTCGAGGAATAAAATTAACGTCTCTGTCAAACGTTAATTTTATTCCTCGAAGAAAAGTTATCTGGCGATGGAAAAATCAGCTCTAAATATAACATCTATACTAGTAATAAAGGGGTCCGTGGCTAAATAATAACAGCCGCACAGGTCAATCGATCAGGTTAAGCTACGCTTGCCGAGGTTTGTCTGTGGATGGGTGACCATCTTTACATACCGTGACCCCTCTGTGCCTCGGAAAGCACATTAAGATGTTGGTTCCGGCTGTCGTTCGTGGATCTTTGACAGTCGTTACGGGTAGCCAGAAGCCCGAAAGTCTGACAACCAGTCTTACCAAGGGGTATCGTATTACTCAGTAACTGGGTTGTGGAGGTCAGCTAGGCAGTCGCTCCATGTAAAATACTGGTATTCAGCTGCATCCGGTTAGACTGGAAGCCGACCCCAACATAGTTGGGAAAAGGCTAGTAATAATAAAGCTGAAGAGTTTTTTGGTTGTTATTTTTAACGCTCTAATGTCTGTGACTACCAGACATATTTAAAATATTTTTGCATTAATTGATAGCCCAATTTTTGAGAAAGGCTATAGGCTGTTTAACATTACGCTAAGACCCTTAGGAGCCGAGCGAAAAAAGAGAAAAAGTCAGAAAGAACGCTAAGCGAAAACGTAGTGATAGTTCGGGCAGACGATGGGATGCGAAATTTCGGCATGTAATAGGTTGTCTGTGTGGTGCCGGACTTAAAGAATTGCACCACCCCTTACTTCCCGTGGGTGTCGTAAAAGGCGGCTAAGGGTCTTACCGGAGAATGGGCAGCAGCGTTCTCTATTTATTCCACCATCATACCATACTGCGATCGCCAACCCGCCTGCCAAGCGTGGCGATTATGGCAAACCCCCCCCCCCCCCCAAATTGGGGGAGGCCTATGTCCAGCAGTGGACGTCTATCGGCTGAAACGACGAGGGTAATAGGTACTACGGGCTGGTGTCCGCAACTCCACGTCAATGCGCGTATTTTGCGTATGGGTGGGAAAATCGACTATTCGATCCACCCCAGCTCCTCAAAGAAGGCCGCCGAACACCTTGATGTTACTGACCGTCTCACGTAGGGTACCTGGGTTACCTAAGTACTTTGCCCTGTACGTGGCGATCACCGGGCAGTTTAGAAGCACATGTGCCGCTGTCTCGTCGTCCTCCATGCAGGCCCTGCACAACGGACTGTCCGTTACTCCTATGACAAAGAGGTGTTTATTGAATTTGGCATTTAATGTTGCGGGTTTATTATTCTTGGACAAACATTTTGACATAAAGTAATTTAATTAATAAGGTAGGTATTGCAGCGAGACTTTATTCAATGTATCAATTACACCCAGAAATTCCGTTTACGTGGGAAAATAATTCATTGATGGAAGTTTTAGGGATTTTTTTTATTGACCAGTATTTTCCCACTGTTTGGAGAAAGAAAATAAAACCATAGGGCCATAAACCCTAGAGATAACATAGGATATACACAGAGACTGCAAACATTTTTTTTCCAAATTGACGTGAATATACAATAGAATAAATTACAATCCTGTGTGGATTGTAATTTATTATATTGTAAGCAAATGTATAAACTTAGTGAATCACGTTGTGCAAGTTTTATCTCGTAAAAGTATATTTATTTATTTTTGTACAAAGACATCGGAGGTGAAATTGCATTTTTCACCGCCGATGTTTTTGTACAAAAATAAATCCATGACTATCGAAATTCACCAACAAAATGTCAACCTATATTCTCAATATTCTCATTCTCAGACACGAAATATAACCTACTTCATAACATAGAGACTGCAAACATTTTTTTCCAAATCCCAAAAGTGACGTGAACGGAGTGGGCCAATCGTGCCACCATAAACTCGGTCACGATTGTTCCGTCACATAAAAATGTTGTGTACCCCAGTTACTCGTTCCGCTGCGTTTCCCGCTATATTTCTTCATTGGTCGGGATTTATTCATTTGTGCATTGTTTTTTTGGTGATAATTTCCTGAAAATATGTTTTGGGAAGTTTACTTATTTTCAAGCTCAGTGATGATATTATTAACGGATATTTCTCGATAAAAAGACAATAATTAGGTACCTAGTTTATTTCTGTTAGGTATTTGAAATGCTATAAGAAGGTATATTATTTTGTACAATTATTTTTTTGTGAAATAACGATAGCAATTTTGAAGTAAGATAGCACTGTGTCTTCCAAAGTGCAATTACAGCGCGGCCGACGAGAGAATGCGTTCCTGACACCTGTCAGTTTCATACAAACGAACACGCGTTTTGCTATATTTTTATTAGCTACTACAATTGTCGCACTGACAACAGCCGGTCGATTCTGTAAAAATCTCACCGTGAAAATTTAGGTGAAGTGAGTTTGTTTTTGCTAGGAATTGACACTATTGACAGCTCACTCCGCGCTCACTTCACCTAAGTTTTCACGGTGAGATTTTTACAGAATAGCACCGCTGTTGTCTGGAGCGCATTCTCTCGACGGCCGAACTGTAGGTACTGCTACTGCCCTGTCACTGTAAAATTGTTACCATTGTTACCATAGTCGTGCTGTTGATTTTTTTTTATAATTAGTTATACCTATTATTAACATTGGTAAAAGTCGATAAAAAAAAACAAATTACATGAATTTTAAATCACACTAATATTATAAAGGCGAAAGCTTATGAGTGTGTGAGTGTATGTGTGTGTCTATATGTTTGTTACTTCTTCACGCTCAAACGGCCGGACCAATTTTGATAAAATTTTGTGTGGAGGTAGCTGACACCCTGAATTAACATATAGGCTACTTTTTATCCTGATATTCCTATGGGATCGACATTTACGCGGGTGAAATCGCGGGGCGCAGCTAGTATGAACTAAATGTTGAAGTTCGACAGCTTGATTCAAAGAAAAACTGGGAAATGGTGAAAATAATTATTGAATTGATTCCTAGTAATTTTACTTCCATAGTGCAAGGTCTCATAGATATTTATTAAAGAGGATACAAATACATAGGTACACTGGATAAACTTATTATACTAAATTAATTAACTATTAGACTATTAAGTTTTTGGCCAAAGAATCAGCATTACCATACAACGTGGCATTGCTGCCAGTCTTTTGGGCACGTTTCCTGTTGACAGCGATGCGGATGAATTTTTTGATGCCCTTTGATTATTTCTCCCCCTTTTTATATACTTGTACATATTATTATTATTTTAATACTGTTAGCTTTTAAAATTATGTTTTCACAAATAAAAACTACACCAGTATTTATTGTACACTATTAAAATAAAAATATAATGTCAAAATCTCCCTAAAACTATTAACAAACTAAACATGTCTAGTCTAGGTTTATTACATTAGGTTAATTATACTGGTTTCGTATAAAAGGCGCAGTGGGTGTACGTATATTAACTCCTAGTCTTATACTAATTAAGTAACGGTGCCCTCCTTAGAAAGTGGTTATTAAGTAATTAGTATACGTTTGCAATATTTAGGTAAAGGTTAGAATCTTGACCCATTGCTTCCGAGATTAATAAATAATTAACAAACGAATGAGACGTTAAGAGCGTTTACGCTGAACGGCATTTCATACAAACTTTCAAGCCCTTAATTTTCGAAATGAATGAACCGATTTTAATGAAACTTCATACGCATAAGCGGGATACAAAGGTCTAAAAAGTTAGTAGAAAACATTTTCGAAAAATTGTGTTACAGCCAGATTAGACCGATTTTTTATTTTTCATAGAAACAGAGATTTCTAGTTATCTTTTTTTAAATAAGACATTTCGAAAATGTTTTCTACTAACTTTTTAGACCTTTGTATCCTGCTTATGCGTATGAAGTTTCATTAAAATCGGTTCATTCATTTCGAAAAATAAGGGCTTGAAAGTTTGTATGAAATGCCGTCCCGCGTAAACGCTCTTAATAAATTACTGGTATTCAGCTGAATCCGGTTAGACTGGAAGCCGACCCCAACATAGCTGGGAAAAAGCTAGGCATATGATGATGAGTGAGACGTTAATAATACGAGTTCCAAAATAAAATAAAATCAAGTCCTCCAGACCAATTTTTAACCATAGCGATCAATCTTAGCGGAGACCAGCAATCGGCGCGGGTGATACTATAGTGTATAGAAACCAACACGACAAACTTTGGACGGATCAAGGCGATTGCAGGCAGGCTAGGGAAGTACTTCCCACTTTGGATGCCCGCCTCACGAAACAGGTTCTCCGTCTAACTAAACAAAAGCTGCGTATAGTTACGGCAGCTTTAACTGGCCACGGGTCATTTAATAAACACCTCTATGTCATAGGAGTAACAGACAGTCCGCTGTGCAGGGCCTGCATGGAGGATGACGAGACAGCGGCACATGTGCTTCTAAACTGCCCGGTGATCACCACGTACAGGGCAAAGTACTTCGGTAACCCAGGTACCCTACGCGAGACGGTCAGCAACATCAAGGCGTTGCTGGCCTTCCTTGAGGAGCTGGGGTGGATCGAATAATCGATTTTCCCACCAGTAAGCAAAATACGCGCATTGACGTGGAGTTGCGGAAACCAGCCCGTATTACCTATTACCTATTAGGTACCATAGTGTACTGTATGTGCGCAGACACAGGTGCACTTTCTCGTCCCTCACTCTCATCGTCTGATGGGACGGCAACTAGACACGATCGGAGATAGATCAGGCGCAGGACCAACGGCTTAACGTGCTTTCCGAGCCACGGGGGTATCACACCGGCAACTTCCAAACTCCAGGCTGTTTCTAAGAAATTCCTAATGAGAAAACCCAATAACACTTTGCCCGACCTGAGAATCGAACCCAGGTCCCCACACTCAGCAGTCGCACTTGCGAGTACGTGACCAACGGGGCAGTTGAGTTCTAAAATGCTATGTTCGCAACAACATAAAGAATCATGGCAGGATTTGTACAAAAAAATAAAGATGTTTAGAGAATTTGGAATTCTAATTTTTATACTCTTGGGTGCCTAAAGAGTATCTTCAGGCATTTACAATGTTTTTATAACCCCGCAATGAAAATATAATGTTCAAAGTAAATAGTTTAACGAGGAGCTCATTGTTTCAGAACGAAACGGCGGCTGTCAGTGTAAACAGCAGTGGCAAAGATTTAAATCTTTAGATTCGCCCTACCGCGTTAAAGTATAGTCGCATTTCTGATTCGTTTTGACACCTCTTACACCTCTACACCTGATTGTCATAGAAATGTTATTTAATAATGTGTGAGCTCACTCTTCTCAGTATGGTCACGTTTTCTTGTGACTATGTACGGTGAGGGAAAATCTAGCTACCTATTTAAATCTTTAGGTTTGACTTAATGTCAAATACTGTCCATTCTTTTTTAGGGTTCCGTATAAAAACGGAACCCTATTACTAAGACTTCGCTGTCTGTCCGTCTGTCCGTCTGTCCGTCTGTCCGTCTGTCCGTCTGTCCGTCTGTCCGTCTGTCTGTCTGTCTGTCACCAGGCTGTATCTCAAGAACCGCGATAGCTAGACAGTTGAAATTTTCACAAATTATGTATTTCTGTTGCCGCTATAACAACAAATACTAAAAACAAAATAAAATAAATATTTAAGGGGGGCTCCCATACAACAAACGCGATTTTTTTGCCCTTTTTTGCTCTATATCAAAAATGGCAACAGGTAGGCACTTGAAATATTCACAAAATACTCAGTTGTATTTTGACTTCAATAATAAATAATAAAATTAAAATAAAATAAATATTTAAGGGGGGCTCCCATACAACAAACATGTTTTTTTTCGGTGTTTTTGCCTTGTGGTACGGAACCCTTCGTGTGCGAGTCCGACTCGCACTTGGCCAGTTTTTTTAATAAACACAAAACGGGCAACGAGATAAAATAAAAACTGATATTTTAATTTAGAAATATTTTAATTATGCGGGGTTTTGAAAATATGATAAGTATACCAATCTACTCTTGGTAATGTATTCTCAACATTAGAACATATTTTGAACCCTCTAAATGTACTCTTTTTTTGTACAAATTAATGTAAAGATCTCGCCATGATTCTTTACAATCAATACAGTAGGAGAAAATCACTTTTAAAAGTTTCAAGTGACTGTACATACCAATATTGTCGATGCCAATGTCGATGTTATATTGTTGAGGTCTATTATGACAGTCATCCGACAACAAAGACTCTGTACCCCATCTGAATTCGTGTTTATTTTGCATACCTGTCTTGCGCGTACTATTTGTATGAACTATTCGTACCATGAAAGGGACAAGCAATGGACTTGCGTCCTGTCTGTATCTGTGTATATTCTCTATGGGAATTCAGTTTGTTACAGTGCAGGAGTGCAGCACCATAATTGCGTCACTATCAATCTCGATCTAAATCATTTTAAAGGATATTGCTAACCCATTGCTTTATATGTTCGAAAAATTTGTCTGCTCGACAACGTAAATACCGCAATGAATTTTGTTCAACTGTCAAAATGAAACCCGTTGTTACTGATAGTGTTTTACGCAATCACCTCGCAGGCCAACCATTTTCTCAGTTAGGGGCTTACATGACCTAAATCGCGGTCACTGTCGGACTGCATAGAAAAGAAAGAGAAGCGCGATTACACAACGCTGGTAATTTATTGCAAAATATGAAGCAATTATTTAATTACAAAAAATTTATTGTTTGGACTAAAAAATTAAAACACTAGTATTTTAGTATGTTGCTTGCAGAATAATCTGACAAAAAATCAGAATGATTGTATGTATATTAGTTGGTTTTTATTGTAAAAAGAAAGTTTTTAGAGGTATCTTCATGAGTTTTTTCTATCGTATCAAAATAGTTGTATTATATTTTCAACACACTATCTACCTAGCATATATCCTGAAGAATATCATATATTTTTCTGATATTGTTTATTGGAGTCGTTCATATACTTTTATTGTTTCTAAAACTTGCGTTTTGGTCCTGTAAGCCCCTTAAAAATAATATCTCATTCCTATAATCCCGGACTGGCTCGTACCTCCTGTAGCTACATATTTACATGGCTATATATGGAATAATGCAGCCATCTTCGATCACATTATACAAAGGTAATAACGGGAAATGGACTCCGGACTCCGGACTACGGACATTCGGGTAATGCTGAGTCACTGGGCGTGTTCTTACATATGTCTTGGCTGTAACAGATGATCAATCTAATTTGTTTGCTACGTGATATGTTACTTATGTTTATTTAAGCTTTCGACATTATTTCGGTAGGATTTAGTGGATGATTTTGCTTAAGCTTTCGACATTATGTGTGGGTAAGGTTTAATGGATGATTTTGCTGGTAGGACAAGGTTATTGTTGGTTTTCAAAATAGCACCACACAAACTGCCCCGTTGGTCTCATGGTCCCAAGAGCAACTGCTGAGCGTGGGTGGGGTCCTGGGTTCGATTCTCCGGTCGAGCAAAGTGTTATTGGGTTTTTCCAATATGAATTTCTCAGTAACAGCCCGGAGTTTGGACGTTTGTGGTGTGATACCACCGTGACTCGGATAGCACGTTAAGCCGTTGGTCCTGCGCCTGATCTCTCTCCGGTCGTATTGAATTGCCGTTCCAACGGACTATGAGAGTGAGGGAAGAATGAGTGCACCTGTGTCTGCGCACACAGTTATCCATACTAATATTATAAATTCGAAGGTAACTCTGTCTGTCAGTATGTTATCTTTTGACGCCTAAACCACTGAACGGATTTCGATTAAATTTAGCAGAGAGATTGCATCCCGAGGAAAGATTTATCGACATGCCTCGCGGGCGAAGCCGCGGGTGGAAGCTAGTGCTCTATAATTTTTTAGCATAAATGGCTAGTTTCCGCTGAAATTGCCTGCTATGACCGAAATACGGTACGGAGTTCTATCAATAATATCCTCATTTACAATTCAAACAGGATATTCATAAAAATTACGATAGGATATTCATAAAGAATTACGAAAATGACACTAATATTTATAAAGACGAAAGTTTGTGAATGTGTGTGTGTTTATATGTTTGTTACTACTTCACGCTCAAAGAACTGGACCTATTTTGATAAAATTTTGTATGGAGGTAGCTGAAACCCTGGATTAATATATTGGCTACTTTTTATCCCCATATTCCTTCGGGATAGACATGTACGCGGGTAAACCGCGGGGCGCAACTAGTAATTAATTATTAAAATATTTTTAATAGCACAAAGTGCTGTACCTAATATCTAAAACACGCCTTCTCGAAAACCTTAAATACGTTTCCAATCACACGATGTTAACTTGAACTGGCTTTAATGCTTTATATAACATCAAAAACCGCTGAAATACATAGCCTGCTAAAACCATTCGCTAACTAACAAAATCTCTAACAAAACCGACCTCTTTCCAAACCAGGGTCATAACTACGTCACGAAAGCTAAACTATGATTCGCAAATACAGCAGAAAGTTTAACAACGGCCAATACAAGAGTTCTAACAGTGAGAGGCCATTGGCGAGTGACCGCGCGTGCTCAAGCACCCGTCTTAAGTCAACTCAAAGCCTGTGATTGTAACGAAGTGTAAAGTTAAAAGGGGAATGCTGAAGGAATGCTTTTGTTATAATTGGGCCAGAGGGGAATATCATACCACAGCATCAAAACTAATTTCAAGAACTTGGGTAATTAACCTTTTTGCCAAAGGGGTAATTAGACAGTTCTGCGTTCCCTAAAATCAATACTATGCATGCGTAAATATTTATCTACGGACTCACTACGTGATCCGACACGCACTTGACCAGTTTTTATACCAGGACCACTTGCATTTTGTCTTTTAAATAGCAAAGGGACTGTGGCATGTCGTCAGGAATGTAGAAATAATTCCAATAATAAGTAGAACGCAGCCTTCGTATCGCATGACTCCCATACGATGTGAAATGGCATTTATTACGAATAGGCATAACTAGGTATAGATCCCATTGTCTTGTATTCCTCGCTCTACGTGAAACTCGGATCAATTAGGAGCAGTAGCTAGGTACCGACATACATGATTAGATCATATGTATCGTATAAAGGATGTTTGGTAGAAAGACCCACACAATTTTTTAAGAGATTGGGGATGTAATTTTCTGGCACAAAATTGTTTTACTTTTAATTATTAAATTGAAGTTTTTCGATCCTTAACACAATTTTACGACTTCGTAATTTATTTGTACAGACTCCGGGACATCAAGCTACCCGAAACTGTCAAATTTTCCCAATCAACTTTGATCCTTATGCTTTAGCGATAAAGTTGAAAATCTATTAAAGAAATTTGACAGGTTGTAGTAGATTGATGTGCTGGCGTCTGTACATAAATGTATATTACATATACCACTAAAAATTATTGCGCTCTATTACAACCACAAACAAAAAAGTTGTAACGATATTTCTCGGGTGATTAAAAAGAAACATTATTACTATCTCAATTAGGTACCTACTGTGACATTTAGACAGGTGTTATGGGTGAAAACTAGGAAAATATGACACTTACTACCTCTAAGAGAATTGTGTCGGTCCTATCAAACACCTTGTATAAGATAGGTCAAAGCGACACACTTACCTACCTACATAGTTAATGAGAAAGCAAAAACTAGGGATTGGATTTTCAATATATTCCGTTCGGATCCACTGATCTGGGAGCCTAAAAAGGCCACTTTGGCAGAAGTGAAGTTTAAGTTAATCGTATCAAATCCCATTGGTGAAGCATTTTTCAGTTATTTTTTTTTGTCTGTGCTAAAATACCAATCAATCCAATCCACCCCAATCTCTTTGATTGTACCTGCGTAGTGCAGTGAAAAAAAGAAAAACACGGACTGTCAACGTCATTTTATAATTCATAATGTTATCCTTTTATGATTCTCCACAGTGGCCTTTTTAGACCCCCTGATCCCCTGCTCGTTATTATTATGTTTTAATTTCTGTCTAATCCACTATAAACTTTGTCATTCCGGTCTGATCCCCTCATCATCATCATTTCAGCCGAAAGACGTCCACTGCTGGACATAGGCCTCCCCCAAAACAGGGGGGTTTGCCATAATCGCCACGCTTGGCAGGCGGGTTGGCGATCGCAGTATGGTATGGTGGTGGAATGCATAGAGAACGCTGCTGCCCATTCTCCGGTACGCCCCTTAGTCGCCTTTTACGACACCCACGGGAAGTATGGGGTGGTGCTATTCTTTAAGTCCGGCACCACACAGACTGATCCCCTTACTCTTTTTATTTTATTCCGGTCGGATATCCTAAGTTATCTATTATCAGATTTTTGGGACAGTCAGCCAACGTTCAGGGTTTCTTGAAATACATATGTTTGCAATTCATACTGTAACAGACACGTGTCTGTTAAGTACTGAGGAACAACGACTCTACATTTTCATCTTTGCCAAGTCACCGCACCCGGTTTGAACCCTTCACAAAGGTCTTTGTAATTGTTTCCTCCAGAAACTAGACAGTATCGAATCAATTCTTTGAAGTACGAGTGGATTGTAGCGGGAGCGGTCCGAAATAGGTTCGCGTTATAATACTGTTATAACATATACTATAGTATTTTGCATTGCATTCGCTTCTCTGTTTTAATCGTAAAGAAAATCCTAACACTGTTCTTAATAAAAATATATTAACCAAGTCACTTTTAGAAAGTCTAAAGAGTCCATAATCTTTTAACTCAACAACACTTTTACTGACTTTTAAAGCGTGGAAACTAGTTTTCTAATCGAGCTAGTATTATAAGGTCAACAATGGAAAATTTTCTTCGAATTATAATTATAATTGCAGATTGGAAAAAGTTTTTGCTCCGTTTGAAACAACAAATGGAATGGAAGTAGTCTTTGATCTCAATATTTTTGTTCGGCAGTCTTTGATCTCAATTTTTTTGTCTGGGTCTGATGGAATGTGTCTATTTTTAGTAAGGCCTGTCTTTAGTCCAACAACCACTCTATGAAAAGAATGGTGTTGTACAGTCCCAACAACCAACCAGTATTTTGACCAAAAACAAAAAACTGTTATGGCTCGATCTAAAACAGTGCACACACCACATACAAAACAATTTTATTCATCATAGACAGAATCGTTTTGCCATGTTCCAAGATAGTTTTAGCTAGTGTCAACGCCATTTTAGTTTTCATAGAGCTAGTCTGTCAGTCTGGAATCAAATCTGCGCACAGCCTAAGAACTAACATTTTAGCGGCTCAACTTAGAATAATAGCGGGAAAAGTAATATCGGGTACACGACCACTGTGAACAGAATAGGAATTGCGTATTTGCGCTATTGTATTTTTTTACACTTATTTCTTTCAATGAAAGATTTAAATCGCTAGATTTGCCCTCACCGTACTTATGTCGCGCGTTATAGACGTTTCCAGTCAAGTCCGTGACTCGACTGCGGTATTGTGTAAGACAGAGGTGTAAAAGCCTCTTGGATTTGCTATAAGCTTCTTAGCTTATAGATAAAACTGGAGGCAACACTCTAAATACCTAAGTGAAGACTACTGTTGTCGGACCTCTCTTTCTGAATACATGCATATAACAAAGAAAACACATATCACTGTCACGTCCTTATGTGTGTATTTAGAAAGAGTGTCCGACCACAGTCGTCTTCACTTAGGTATTTAGAGTGTTGCTACCACTTTTATTTATAAGCTTCTTGGTCAAAGGGAAACAGGAATGCGGCCATCTTTGACGCGGTAGGTCGAATCGCACGATTTAAATCTTTGCTTAGGAAAGAATCAAATGTGTGAAATTGAAGGCTTATTTTGTTTGTAAGTTGAAATGGGGCGGAAGTAATTGTTGGGCCTTTATTCCTAAGTGTCATAGACTGAAATTTTCTTTCTCAGACTCACGAAATTTTGATACTCAAAATCATTACGCCAAGTAGTACCAATTGGTATTTTAAGCTTTGTTTATTCTGCAATAAAATCTATTACATATTCATAACAACAGTTGCTTAAGTAAATTCGGAAGCGCTCAATTTGTCAATCCTGCTCGCAAATAATTAACGAACACAATCGATTTTACTGTCAGATTTAATTCATTAATCGTATTGGTAGGCCGAATCATTCCTTATCTTCTTTAATACGATTAAGATACAATGGAACAATACGATAATGATTGAAATCGTTCATCATTCTGGACCTGAATAAGTTTTATTTATTTATATATACTCTATTGTACACCAGAGATTACATTACATTCGATTTGGTATAGTATACCCCATTATTATGGTGTTATTGCTGGGTATACTATTAAAAATGATTTTGATTTGATTTTCATGTGCTTTTATTTTAATCCAGTTTCACAAATATAAGAAAGATCATATTAACAAACTAATATGGGTAGATTTGTTTATTTTCATGAAAAATCCGGATAATCTGGATTGGACAAAAATCCGTCCTTAAAAATCCGGATTTTAACGGATTTGCATTCCCTAGTCCCGGATGTCAATCGTGGATCTTTGACAGTCGTTACGGGTCATCAGAAGCCCGAAAGTCTGGCCACCAGTCATACCGAGGGGTTTCGTATTACCCAGTAACTGGGTTGTGTAGGGCAGATAGGTAGTCGCTACATGTAAAATACAGGTACTCAGCTGCATCCGGTTAGACTGAAAGCTGACCCCAACATAGTTGGGAAAAGGCTAGGCAGATGATGATATTATTATTATTTATTCATTCGAGTTACAAAGACTCAATAGACAATATACAAAATTCAATACAATACATCAAAAAAATAAAATAAAACACATTAACAATACAAACCAAAAACAAAAACCACCGTACCTCCGACCCTTACCCACTTAATTACCGACGACTGTAGGTGACGTGCAAGTCACTACAGCGTCGCATGTATGGACAGTCGAGCCTGTCCGCTATCATCATCAGCACGCTGTTGGGGCTGCCGCGCACCCTGCGCACCAGAGACGCACACCGCTTACGCATCGTTGCATAGAAGCAGTCGACGCTAGCTTCGGCAAACATGCCCGAGGCACTACAGTGTCGCGGCAGCCCCATCAGCGCTCTAAAGGCGTTGTTATATTGGACGCGGAGGGCTTCGTATGCTTTTCGGCTGTGATTCACCCACAGGCTGCACGAGTAAAATGAAGTACAATAAGCTCTAAAAAGTGTTTGCTTGACCGACTTTGAACAGCGTGCAAACCTGCGGGCTATCATATTAGCTCTTATTGACAATGCCCTCCGCTCCCTCTCGATATCGATATCGTCTTTGAGCCCGTCAGTAACTAAATGCCCCAGGTATTTAAAGTGGTCCACTTTTACCAAAGGAATCCCGTACAGTTTGATGGGTGGTACTGTTATAGGACATTTAGAGCCGGCCTCAAACACCATAAACTGACTTTTCGTTGCATTATATCGTGTCTCTCGGCATATGCCTCACAAATCTGCAACAATGTTCTAATGCCACAAACCGATGCGCTCAGCAGAACCATATCGTCTGCATAGCTAATATTATTCAGGCAAACTCCATCAACATGACAACCGACATGGGTGCTGCTGAGAGCAACAATTAGCGCATTAACATATAAGTTAAAAAGTGCGGGGGAGCTCAACCCTCCCTGCCTCACCCCGCACTCCAACCCATATGGTTCCGAAAGAGAGCCCGCCCATTTCACGCTATTGATCTGGCCCCCATACCAACATTTGAACAGGTTAATAAGTTCTGTGGGGAAATCTATGTCCTCCAGCTTCCTCCATAAAATGTCATAAGAAACCAGATCAAAAGCCCTGGATAAATCGAGAAAGCACGCGTACACTGGAGTATGTCTGTCCGTATAGTACCTGACGGCATGCTTAAGACACAGTATAGCACTCTCTGTGGACAGTCCTGGCCGAAAACCAAACTGATTATCGTGCAGATGCAGATATTCATTTAACTGTGTATTAAGCAAGCCGTCAAGCACTTTTGCAATAACAGTCGCCAATGAAATCGGCCTATAATTACCCTTATCTGACAGGTCCCCTGTTTTATTTTTCACCACTGGCACTACAATTGTCTTAACGAGGTCAGAGGGTAAGTATGCATGACTAATACAAAAATTAAAAAGCATTGCCAAAACTCTAGGTAGGTGATGTCCAGCCTGCTGAAGATGTTCAACGCTGAGACCGTCGTGGCCAGGGGACTTGCCTCTGGACATTGAGTTAACAGCATACGCTACATTTTTGGAGCTGATTTTCGTACCCACTTGACCACAACAAGTGTCAACATTAAACATCCCCAACGAAGGCGGCCCGAGGGGCGATTTCACATGAAAATGTTCTCTAAAGAGATCAGCAATGTCCTTGGGGTCACTCATACCATTGACTCGCACGGGGAGGCCAGGCCGATGAGCCATTTTATTTGTACCTTTCCAAAAGTTACGAAAATCCTTTTTAGAATGATGTGAAGCAAGGATATCCATCTTTATCTGGTGCTGATGGTCTTGGCACCATTTAAGCCTGGACTTAAATATCCTTCTACTCTGACACATCTCGTCATAAGCGAAACCGGCAGAAGGCCCCCCGCATCGTTGCCAATCATGAAACTTCAGCCTCGCCACCCCGTGCGCCATCCTTACGTGCCTATTCCACCCAACAATGCATCGCGATTTACCCCTGCGTCGCGCACTTTCTCGACTCACAGCCGCAGACTCACTAAGTGCAGACACAACATCCCCATACAATTTATCTATAACCGATCTGTGATTAAGCTTGTTACAATATTTGTCTGCACAATCAATAAATTCTGATGGAAAATCAATTAATTTTAATTTACTGTTGCATTCCTCTCGGTACAATTTGATCTGTTCATCAGTTCTCTCCCCCCATATTACACTCGTACCAATATTATTTATGACATTTACTTTTGGCGTTAATAAATTAAGTTTACATTCTAGAATGAGGGGGTAATGGTCAGACCACGTAATATTATAATTAACATAAACATTGAAAACGGAACACAATGCGGATCGCGTCACAACACAGTGGTCTAGCCACCTTTGCGAGCCATGCGCCTCACTAACAAAGGTATAAGTGCCTGACTGAACACCTAACATATTAACATCAACACACACCCAGTCTTGTTCATGACAGAAATTTGTAAGTTCATTATAAAATAATTCACTAGGATGTGCATTAAAGTCACCTAATAAATAAACAGAATCTATCCCATATTCATCTATAATTGCACTCACCCTGCCAAGGCAATCCGTAAACTCGGGCAAATTACTAAGCGCGTCCGTAGGCATGTATACACTTAACACAATAATCGGTCTATCGGCCGTCACTATTTCAACTGCACACACACGCGGATTATCACACGGAACAACACTAACATTTTGGCATACGCTGTGTCTCCACATCAGAGCTACACCGCCGTACGGTCGGCCGCGCAGCATCCCAACCGACGTGTCCACCGCAGATGTACCGGTAGTGCTAAACTCAGGGTCTATGGTGCCCAGATATGGCAATTCATCCGGCATCAGCCACGTCTCTTGCAGTGCTATTATATCCGATGTCCGACATAATTCTCTGACACTGTCTACAGTACGTTTGACACTCTTGCAATTAAAACTTGTCAAAGTATAAGTTTCGGTATTTAAATTTTTGTTAGAGATGGGCCGTAACTTATCCATTATTTATTTGTAAGTCGTCAACAAATAAAGATCTGTTCGATTTTTGGCGATTAAAATGGACAAATCGTCTGAATATGATGCCCTGTGGCCAAAGATTTTCATCCAAATATAATGGTAATTTGGATTCAGAAACTAAGAACTTGTAGGCAATATGACCCCTTTCTTTCTTCATCAGAATTCTTTCGAGAGAAACCGTGTCCTGTGTCTTTGAGCGGATGTGCTTCACTATCTCGCTTTCGGGCGTTTCACTATGAATATTAGTGATGAATATGGGAACTTTCCTATCTGCTGCTCTAAATTGGCACTCCACATCTCTCGCTATGCCCGTCTTTCCCACATAACGGTATTTAGATGGCTTCTTTTTATATGATACTTTTTGCCATCCCTCATTGTTATTGTTCACCGCGCACGGCGCACCGCTCTGGGCCATTATATCGTTGTCAGATGCGCCTGCATTGGTTGTAGGCAAAACCAGCTGACTCGCTCTTGTTCCATGCACAGTGTCTCTCGAGCGCTCAGTTGTCAATGCCGACGACGTCACTGCAACACTCGCCACAACATCACCGGTCGAACATGCACCTGTTACCTGCGCGTGAGTCATCGCGGCATTCGCATCGTCCTCCGCCGATAACCGTTGCTGCGTACATGACTTGCGATTATTTTGTTTTTCTTCTACCCGCATTATTTCTCTGTATTGTGGTGATAACTTATTTAAATCACTATCACTTTCGTTATTTTTATACAACTCGTTCAGAGAAGAATTATGCAGGTGTGAAAGTCCCACAGGGCCACTATCAAGTAACCATCCGCCTCTTTTCGCATTTACTTTAAACGCAGACGTAGGTGGTAACGAATCATTTTTGATTTGTAGGAATTCAGTTCTCAATTCCTTCAAACTATCTAACGTCGCATACGTAGACTTTACTTCGTCAATTGTTGCTTGCATGCGAACAAGATCCTTCAACAGTTTGGTACAGTCTAAATGGTCAAACGTAATCGGTGGCAGTTTTTCTAGTTGCCGTGCCACAAACACTGGAATATCGTCTGGATCGGCTGATTTGAACAGATTTATGATATCTGCTAAATCTCTTTGTTCTTTCCCTTTGTTTTTTCGCATGATTTTTCGCATATTCGATGTAATGGAATCGAAGAGAAGCGACTTCGACCTTTTGATTTCATCACTGGTAAATGATGAAACACAAATCCTCACTAGTGTTTCTTCATCAATAACTGACACTTTGTTTTGAATGTAAGATAACATCTCGTCAATAACTATGTTACATTTATCGCACTTTAGAATGTTCGTCATTTTACTACGACACGTACAATCAGCGCTGTCGAAAACACGCAACCGTCACGGAAAGATGCGCGCGTGCGACTCAATGAAGTAGTTCCCGTAGGAAATGAGTGGCAAGTTACAGTTTAGATAGGTATGTTATAAACACTCATAACGTTATTATTATTAATCCAAATCGACTCCATGAAGTCACTCACAATTGTACGGAAGTTTGAACAAGCAAGCTGTGAACCTCTATTCTGTAATTGGTGTACAATTTCAATGTTGTCTTGTATTTGCTGCCACAACAAGGAGCATTCGTGGCCCACTGATAACGGCTGCGACTTACGAGTTGTAGGTAGTAGGTTCGAACCCAGACAGGCGCTTTATTTTGTGTAAATCAGTTCTTCAACACTGCTTACAAAACGTTGAAGGAAAACATCGTGAGGAAACCGGCATATCCTAGAACCAAAGACTATATAACCACTCTTTTTGCCTAGAACTAAAAATTCGAAGACAAGTGACATTTACCAACCCGTACTAGGCTCAAATGGTGGATTGCGGCCCACTCCCTCTCACTGAGAGGAGGCCTGTATCCCAGCAATGGGAACATTATTATTATGCTTGTTAATTTGCTTGAAATTATTCAGTGTGTGATCCTTGTCGGATATCTATGTTGTCATGATTATGTAGGTACATCTTTTGGCCACATTAATAATTTTGCTGTGTGGCTTATCATTTGATATGCTCTGTAATTTGTAACAGGACGTATAGTTAAGTCTGTATTCGCATTTATGAAGATAGATTTCAATATTTTGTACAGGAACTTTTATAACAAATTGGAATTCGTATTCCCTGCAGAAAAATACATTTTGACTTTAATCGTTACTTTCTAATTCAACTGAACGCACTACAATTTTGTTTTCTAGTTTACCACAATTGGCTGCATACCTACATGTGTTCAAAATACACTAGAAATAATGTTTTTGTTTAAACTGACCACAACACACCATGAATGTTCAAGCTTACCTGCATCCTGCGCCTCAAAGAGATGTCAGCTTAGGGCCGAAGCCTGCCGGGTCAGCGGGATTGTCCGAAAGGGTTACCGCTGGCCCGGAACATAAAGGGCAAAGGAAGGAACACGGGTGGGTTTTAGTCAGTAAGAGTCTGATACTCCCTTCCGCTCCACCCAGAGCGGGAGGAGTCATTTGATGATTTCCAATCCACAAAAAAAAAAAATTACATTTATTTCACCTATTTACCCTCTGATTATGCACCATTACAAATTTTGAACACTCCCCTAATTGCCCCTCTTACATTATGTTTGGAGCAGTAGGAGCAGTGTATACTAATTAACATCGTATTACAGCTATTTACCACTTCCACAGCACTGTGCGGTCACATGAAAAAGTGCTCTAAAGTACGGAAAATGTGTAAAGTTAAATGAAATTGTATTACTAGAAAATGTACTTACCTCTGCGTAACCCTTCCGGAAAAACCAGCGTGTGATCAGTGTTTTATTTTGAAGAGAAAATTTGTGTTTATTCAAAAAGAAAGAAATAATAAAGTTTATTTGGACACAGTTCGTGAAACAGAAAATAAAAAATTAACAATAAAAATAAATCTATATAAAAAATATAAATAATAATAAACAAAAAATAAATATTATTAATAATTATTATATTATTAATTCATTCATTCACCAATCGTATTAAAATACTAATAATGTGTGTGTATTGGATAACAAAAATGTTTCTTTATTTAGGTAACCAACAGCGATACAAATAGTAAGTTACAGAGTATGTGTATTACAGTATTGTATGGCTAATAATAGGTTTCCCTGTATAACTAGGGTAAGTATAAAACATGCGAACGGACTACAGACTAAGAGATATATACAGGGTGTTTGGTGCATCGTTTGCCAAATGGAATTGGCCGAAAGGAGAGGTCATTTGCTATCTCTTAAGGCCCAGTAACTCATTCCTTGTTTCACTGGTTTTTTTTAAATAACTTTTTAATTTTTATTTGGAGAAATACAAGAACTCCGCATTTAAGCTTAATTTTTTTTTAAAGTTATGAGTATAGCCTTCAAATTTTATTTTAATTCTTATGTTTACTCTTGTCTGGTTCTATGAAATTAAAAATTTACTTGCTAATAACATCTAGTTCCTTTTTAATAACTCCCAAAGTTTTTGAAAAAAGGAAAAATACACTTAACACTCAACTTTAAATTGCTGTAAAAAAAAAACTAAAAGCGATCGGAATCTTCGAATTCTTTTAAAAGGTTCTCTAGTTTGTCTCCTTTCCAACGGTGTGCAATATACCAAAAAAAACGTTTAATAACTTCAGTAATTCGCTAAATGTGTAATCGAGACACATCAGGCTGATATTCGATATTACGGTAAAAACACTAGTTTTCACATAAATAACATTCTTTGAGTAGGTGGATAGTGTTATCTCACTCTTATGCAGTCTCTTATCTCTTTCTAGGGTTCTAACTTTCCTCGAACTTGAAATAAAAAATAAACTTTTATTTAATAAGTACCTAATTATAAATTTAATTTAATTTAATTCAAATTGTCCTCCACTATTGCGTACACACGCGCGACATCTTCTTATTACACCCGAACGTAGATGATCCGAACTTTTAAAAAATAATTTCTACAAACAGACTACCCTAATTATTAGGTCAGCTACCAATTTTCAGTGAAGACCTGTCTTTTGTTTTTCATCAAAACGGTTATCCCGCTCACTGGAGATTAACCGCCAGGGAGTACTTGGATGTGGCATTCCCAGAATCATGGATTGGGAGGGATGGCTCCTCCTTGGCCTCCGTTCCCCAGACCTGACTCCGTTAGATTTTTACATCAGGGGATGGCCCAAAGAACTTGTTTACTCCACGGAAGTTGATACTAGGGATGATTTAATCCAACGCATTGAAGCGGCTTTCGTCACTATCAAAGCAGAAATACGTTTACACACCACTACAGTCGAGATAAGACGAAGATGTCGCGCGTGTGTACGCAATAGTGGAGGACAATTTGAACAAAATTTATAATTAGGTACTTATTAAATAAAAGTTTATTTTTTATTTCAAGTTCGAGGAAAGTTAGAACCCTAGAAAGAGATAAAAGACTGCGTAAGAGTGAGATAACACTATCCACCTACTTAAAGTATGTTATTTATGTGAAAACTAGTGTTCTTACCGTAATATTGAATATCAGCCTGATGTGTCTCGATTACTTACACATTTAGTGAATTACTGAAGTTGTTAAACGTTTTTTTTGGTATATTGCACACCGTTGGAAAGGGGACAAACCAGAGAACCTTTTAAAAGAATTCGAAGATCCCAATCGCTTTTAGTTTTTTTTTTACAGTAATTTAAAGTTGAGTGTTAAGTGTATTTTTCCTTTTTTAAAAAACTTTGGGAGTTGTTAAAAAGGAACTAGATGTTATTAGCAAATAAATTTTTAATTTCATAGAACCATACAAGAGTAAACATAAGAATTAAAATAAAATTTGAAGGCTATACTCATAAATTTAAAAAAAAATTAAGCTTAAATGCAGAGTTTTTGTATTTCTCAAAATAAAAATTAAAAAGTCATTTTAAAAAAACCAGTGAAACAAGGAATGAGTTACTGGGCCTTAAGAGATAGCAAATGACCTCTTCTTTCGGCCAATTCCATTTGGCAAACGATGCACCAAACACCCTGTATATATATTTTTTTTATTTTTTATTTTTTATTTAGGGACATTTATAATCGCAATGCGTATGTCAGTCCCATTAAGAGATATTTAATTACAGGTATATAACTTATGTTCTAAAGAGTTTGTACAGTCTGGGAAATTAATTGTTTATCAATTTGACACACAACGTCAATCTGTCGTATAATAGCGATTTCATAGAACTGTTGAAGATTTTATTTAACTATGTGGCCAATTTCAGTTGGTAGTAAATTTCATAAACAATTCCCCGACTTTACATACATTTTTAGGGTTCCGTACCTCAAAAAGAAAAACGGAACCCTTATAAGATCACTTCGTTGTCTGTCCGTCAGTCAAGACCCTTTTTCTCAGAAATGCATGGAGTTATCAATACTCAAGGCTGCAATCCCTTGAAGCAGTGAAAAAATCAAAGTATGTGACGTCGTTCATACCGACCGTACCGTCATACGACCTGTTGACGTTCTGTTATTGTTCTTATACATACATTCGGCACTACCACCGCCGTGTCCTCGTAGAGGCGATCGGCAGCAGCGGCGACCTCTCGCGTCCGGCTCTGGTGCAAGCCATGGTCCGGGCGAGAGGGAGTGGGAGGCAGTCACCTCCTTCTACGAAGCAGTCATGCTAGCGAAGGAGGTGGCGGGACGGTTCAGGGAGAGAGCCTCCCGTCTCAGCCGCCGCGGGGGACGCCCCCGGCGTCAGGAGCCGCGTGATGACTCCCGGCCACCGTAGGCGCGGGCCTGCGGGCGGAGAGTAATGGGTAGCTCACCGTCCGATCAGGACCAGGCCCGTGCCGGACGGCGCGTACGTATTCCACGCGCGCCTCAAAGAGATGTCAGCATCGAGGAGCATGTTCCCCCTTAGGGCCGAAGCCTGCCGGGTCAGCGGGATTGTCCGAAAGGGTTACCGCTGGCCCGGAACATTAAGGGCAAAGGAAGGGACACGGGTGGGTTTTAGTCAGTAAGAGTCTGACACTCCCTTCCGCTCCACCCAGAGCGGGAGGAGTCATATGATGATTTCCCATCCAAAAAAAAAAAAAGAGCAGGAGTATGTGGCACTGTTAAGTGGTAGCTAATACCTTTCCGCTGAAAGAACTCTTTCATTTCATTGAATACAAATTCCCCTCCATTATCACAATATAAGTTAACAATTCTCAAACAAAAACGTGCTTCACTTTTTGCTACATAATCACGAAACGTAACAAAAACTTCTCATATACGAGATAACAAGTAGATAGCACAATAGTGAGTGTATTCATCCACAAAAGTGACAAAATATTGTTTTTGCCATCAATAGACGAAGGAGTTATAGGACCGCAAACATCTGTGTGCAATTTAAATCGATGTTTAGAGTTGACTTAGTTAGAACGTACGTTCGGTATGTTTTAAGTCAACGCAATCAAAAGATACGGGAGTTTATGTTCCGAAATCAAAACCTATAGGGTACTTCCCGTTGACCGAGAATCATAAAATTTGGCAAGAAGCAATTTCGTGTAGCACAATTAAAGGAAAAAATCCGAAAACCGTAAATTTGTAGTTACATTACAAGGAAAAATAATTTTAAAACTATTTACATACCTACAAATTTGTACGGAGCCGGTCAAACCGGTCAATATGATAGAAGTTGTTTCATTAAGGTCAATTAAAAACTGCAGGTTTTTTCTAAATAACAGCAAACCAAACTTATCAAGCTTGAATACAGGGTGGCAGGAAAATCGACGCAGATTCTAAACCCCCCCTTTTTTTTTTTTTTTTTGCGGATGGGAAATCTTTAAAAAAAACCCCTTGAGATGAAATTTATCATCGGTTATTAAAAATCTAGGGGGTCTAGAAACATCTACTGAATCCATTGTTTCTGTCCAGGTTACGCGTCGATATCCTAGATAGATTAGATGGCGCTAGCTGTCTGTAAACACTGTGCTCCCGTATAAAAATTCCTTAAAATAATTTATTGAACTGTATCTCCTCAATTTTATAGTAAAAGTGTTAAAAACAGTGCAATACTTATGTGATATTGTTATCTTAACAAATTATTCATCGTGAACAATGTAAATGTGACTTTTATATGTGACTTTTAAATGTGGATAACTTTTTGCAACAAACAGATTTTGTGCGTGTTATTAATAACTTATTGACGTTAAACAGTGTACCAGACTAAGAGAAGAATTGTGCGTAATACGTAAATATATAAAAAATAACGAAAAATAAATTGAATCATAAAGTGATACTCAGTGGAAAAAATTCAAAACATTTAAACTACAACCGTCTTTTTAACAAACATTTTGTCCCGAAGAGCCTATTAGTCGACAAATTCGATCACCTACGTAACTGTCGCGGTGGCGTAGACGTTATATCGCCTACTTGACCGCATGCACCGTGTGGCCCGAGTTCGTATCCCGCACGAGGTTTGTCTTTTTGGATTAACATCTACATTTAAAAACTCTCAACATGAACTTCCTCGAAAACATTACGTTCCGCCGTAAGCGAACTGTATCTGACTCCAATGTTGAGGTATTGAACGAAACACTAGATGAAACAACCAATAGTCTACCCGATATTTCTGTCGACAGTAGTGATGAAGAAACGTTAAAATTAAAAGAACGCATAAATAAACTAGAATTTGAATTAAATAGTGCCCATCAAGAAATCGAGTCTCTTTCCTTAGAAAATAATAATCTTAAAAAACAAAATGAGGAATTGTTAAAAAAAAATGAATTGTACAAAAAAATCACCTGCAGCCCGGTATCCACAAAGAAAACTAAAGATTGCACGCCAAAGAAAATAAATCAAAAGAATGATAAAATAAGTCAAACTGAGGTTTCATTACAAATGCCTAAAACGACAGTCATTGAGGGTGACAAAGTTGATGCCAAGCGCAAAATTGAAAACCAAAAACATATTGATTGTGTTACAACGTTCAAAAGTTCAAGAAAACGAAAGCTACGCATAATCAGTAACTGTAATTATATTGGTGCACTAGAAAATATAGAAAATACTTTCCGCGATCACTTCGAGTATTGCCATTACGTGACACCAGGTAGTGGATTAAGCGAAATTTTGTCCAATATTGCTGAAAAAGTCAAAAATCTTTCTATTGACGATTACTGCATACTTATGATCGGAGAAAAAGACTTCAAAAGCGCTGGAAACAACATCGAATTGATCAAACAACTCAGGGAATCACTAAAGCTAATCACCCACACGAATGTAATCATATGCTGTCCCAGTTACGTAAGAGGAGCTCTAATTCATAACTATAGAGTAGAATTGTTTAATAATTTACTACACTTGGACATACAGAATAACAACTATGCATACTTTTTTGACACAAATCGTGATCTCACATTAGATATGTTTTCCTATCGAACAGGAAACCTAAACAGACTGGGCACAAAACGCATTTTTGAAAGTATCTTTGACCGCCTGATTATTGACTTATCAAACTATCCTATAGAAATCAATCCAATCCTTAATTCCAATCCAATCTGTAATTCGTCTGACAACAGTGACTTTTTTCGTTTATAATAATATAAACATCCTACATCAGAACATTGCTGGCCTGTTAAATAAGTCTGACTTACTCACTGTTCACCTTCAAGAATTATCGCAGAAAAAAAAAGAAATAGATGTTATTTGTATCACAGAACACTTTGTTATGACTGGACATGAGAAACTACTGAATTTAACAAACTACAAGTTAGCGGCAATTTATACAAGACGGTCTCAGAAACGTGGAGGAGCATGTATTCTAGTCAAGAACTACCTTGAATACAAAGCGCTTCCAGCCGTATCTCGGCATTCTATAGCTAACGTCGTCGAATGCTGTGGCATAGAATTGACGAAACTAAATTTAATTATTATGTGTATTTATAGGCCTCCAAAGATAAATAATTTAAGTTTGTTTTATGAGAAATTAGAGACTATTGTAAAAACAGTATGTACGAAACCCGAAAAGAAAATTGTAATATGTGGGGACTTCAATATAGACACTTTAAAAAGAAATAGCATAACCCTGGACTTTGAAACCTTTCTTTTGGGCTATAATCTTAAATTAGAGTTACGCCAACCCACCAGACTATGTAGCAATTCTTGTATAGACAATTTTGCCCGCAGTTCTAAACTAAACTGTAAATCAGAAGTTTTAGACTTAGCATTGTCTGACCACACAGCGCAGTTATTACAAGTTAAAGTGCTGAAATCGTATAGAATAAATTATTGGCGGATCAAAAAGCGTGACCTTTCTAGTGAAAATATAACTAAATTCAAAAATTACCTGCAATCTTTTTCATTCTCTGATATATATAAAACCGAAAATGCTAATGAAGCATTTGATTATTTCTTAGAGCACTTTCGTCTATTGTACGATCTTTGTTTCCCTTACAAATTGATAACTGTTAACTCAAACAAAAATATTAAATGGGTTTCTCAGGGCATTCGAATATGCAGTAAAACAAAGGCATTTACTGTGGAAACATAGGCGACAGCCTTCAAGCCTTAATAAAAGTAACTTTAAAAACTATTCGCAAAGGCTTCGAAAAATCATTAAATTAACGCAAAAAGCGCAAAATAACTATTTTATCAGCACATCAAACAATAAATCAAAAGCATCTTGGCAAGTCATAAACAAAAATAAACCATTACCTGAACCTATTACCCAAATAAAAATTAATGATACCACAATCACTAATCCAACAGAGATTGCAAACGCTTTTAATAATTATTTTATTGACCAGACAAATAATATTATGACCTCAAAACCCGACACAAGTAATTTGAAAAGTAACCCACACTCGATGTTTATGCATCCAGTACTACCTCAGGATGTTATGAGAGCGATACATTCCCTAAAAAATAAACTTAGTACTGGCTACGATGGCATTTCAACTAAGGTCGTAAAATTTGTATCGAGTGACATTGCTTTGCATATTAGTCACATACTAAATTTGTGTATCAGTTCCGGAGTATTTCCAAACAACTTAAAAACAGTTATTGTTAAACCACTGTATAAAAAAAACTCTAAAGAAGATTTGGCAAATTATAGACCAATCGCTCTGATCACAATTTTTGCAAAAGTTATGGAAAAAATAATTTATGACGCGATAAATAAATTCTTATCTAAATATAATATTTTGAGTATAGAACAAAAGGGATTTAGAAAAAATCAAGGTATCAATACGGCCGTTTACGATTTAATGAATATAATAATAAGAAACGTCGATGGAAAAGTTCCAGTTTGCGCAATTTTAACTGATATGACGAGGGCCTTCGACTGTGTTGACCATGAAACTCTCTTATACAAGCTAAACATGATAGGTATCAGAGGAAATATGCATAATCTCTTAAGATCATATCTCAGCAACCGAAAACAGCAGACAGAAATTTCCAAAATATGTTTAAAGACTAAGCGTGAGAAAAAATACTTATCGGATCACAGAATTATTAGGTATGGCGTGCCGCAGGGCACTGTAGTGGGGCCTTTATTATTTTTAATTTATATTAACGACTTGCCACGACGCATAAAACATCCTATGGTCTTATTCGCTGACGATAGTACTGCCTTGATTAAATGTACAGACCTAAAAACGTATGAACATGACATAAATAATACTTTATCGGACATTATACACTGGCTTGACCAAAATAATTTAATGATTAATATACCTAAGACTAATGTTATGCATTTTTATCAGCGTATACCACCGCAAACTTTAAATTTAAATTACAATGGACAAAAAATAGACCAAGTGCAAGTTGCAAAATTTTTAGGTTTAATGATAGATAGCCAACTAACCTGGAAGCCACATGCAGAAGAAGTATGCAAACGACTAAGTACAGCAGCGTATATACTTTTTAACTTATCCAGGAAAGTGAATATGCCCACCAGATTAGTTGCTTACCATGGTTTGGTTGCCTCAATTCTGAGATTTGGGACCATATTTTGGGGAAATTGTAGTCTAAGAGAACAGGTATTCAAGGCTCAAAAACGATGCATAAGAGCAATGTGTAACATGAAAGTAACAGATAGTTGCGTACCTGTATTCAAGTCCCTAAATTTGCTAACATTCCCATCACTTTACATTTTCGAAATAGCTGTTTTTGTGAAATCAAATATGCATCTTTTTAATAAATCGTCTGACAATAGAACACGACCAATTAGAAGGCAGTATACAAACATGCTATGTGTTAGTAGTCATAACACTGCATTATTAAGGAAAAGTGTTATATGTATGTGCCCGATTATCTTTAACAAAATACCAGATGGAATAAAAAACGAGTCCATTCCACTGTTTAAAAAGAAATTGTCAGTCTTATTAATTGATAAATGTTATTACTCTATTTGTGAATTTCTAAATGATAAAACTTTAGTTAACTAATTAATCCTGACATCTTGACATTTCTGACATTCTTTATTTAATTTTATTGACCATATTATAAGAATTTTCATATTGACAGTATTTTAGACTAATAAGCACTTGTGCTAAATGTTTGCATGCCTAATTTAAGGTAGAATGTATAAGGATCTTTAATTATAAAAACATCTGTATTTTTTGTACCTGCTTTCTATGCAAATAAATAATTATTCTATTCTATTCTATCCTTGCCTGCCTGTATAATTTGCCTTTCAAAAGTCTCTTTGATATTATGTCTATTACTTTAAATAACAAAGAACAAAAGATGATCGATTTCTAAATAAAATAATAAGTGTTGGTCACACAGATATAGATACACTAGATAATGCAAGAGCAACTACTTCGCGTGCCAAAAATCGCACCAGCTTACGTACGAAAATCGTAAGCCGCCACTTTCACGCTCAGTCTTGTGTACTGCTGGCTCGGCACCGGTGGGGCGAGATGGGTGCAGCACGCGGCGACGTCTTTGAATCGATTTGATTTTCCCATCACTAAATAGTGCTTGTGACGTCATAGTGGATAGTCAAAAAATGGCACGCTTGGTTTTGGGTAGTTCTTCGAAGTTTGATTCTTTGACTGATCCATATGGCCAAAATTTAATTTCACTTTCAGCTCTATAACATATGTTCATATGAAAATAGGTCTACCAAATAACATATAGTTGAATGAGGGACTCGTTTTTATAAAGTAGTTTTCATGATATTTTGTGCCCAGATGAATCAGAATTTGTTACAGATGAATCAGAAACAGAAATAAAAAGTAATAAATACACCGTTAGTCATGATTGTAAATCCTAAACAATAATTATTAATTTTTAATTAAGAGTAGACATATCAAAAGTGGCATATTTAGAACAAGTTTATACTCCTGTCTTTTCTTAATTATTCAAAAGGTTATAGCTAAGTATATAATAATAAATAAGACTAAAACTACTGACTTGTACACGGTCAAAAAGTGGACAAGAAGAATTACGCAACAAAGGCGCTCCTTTCATGCTGAATAGGGGAAAAACTAATTTATTTTATTATTCATATGGGGTTTTGACCATACGAATCAGGCACAGCTGAATCAGGATTTTGCCTACAATCATGCATAACTCATCATACATACAGACTTCATTATTTTTATTTTCTACACGAATCCATATAACCCAAAAGCACCACACGAAACACAGATTGAAGTTGTAAAACAATAAAATAAATTTTATAAAGTAGGCATTGTAATCAGAATGCCACCTGAACCAAACACAGATGAATCACATAATAATATTTTCCTTTGTAACACCGGGATCTAAGCCAACCAGCCGCACGTCCACCTTCTAGTTCGTCCGTTGCACGACTGACTTCCCCCTGGCCACGCGGGAAGCCAGACTCTCATTATTATTTATTACCCGACCAAGTATGGTCAAGCGCAGCCTACGCTACATTAATCAGTATTATACGCCGGACACTTCTTATTTACTTATTTATAAACAGACTAACGTAGTTATAATTATAACTAATACACATTTTTTTTGTAAGAGGACAATGCATTTCATTTTTTATTTATATTGATGTATCAAAGAGAAAAAGCGACATCGACCATTTTGTTCCGGAAAATGGCAAACGGACGCGTTATATGAATCAGAAGAAAACACTTCAAATATTTCTTATTGTCCCAGTAAGGGATAAAGCTAAACTGTACAAAAAAAAAATACTTGCCGTTTTGTAAGTTGGTTACTGAAATATACCCCTAGAAATCGAAAATTTTGTCCCTGAAGAACCTTTTCATACAGATAGTGAAACTTGCGTTATCTAGGTCTATCTATATCTGTGGTTGGTCATATCACATTCTGACAGAATGATGAATATTTCTAAAATAAAATAAAACTCCGATCGATCATTTTCTTTCTACGTTTGCCGCAGACTTTATTGTGTTCATCTTAAATGTATTAGCCCTAAAAGATAAAGATATTAAGTTATTGGTAAACGTTAATATTATTTTAGTATATAAACATACCTACATATATCTGAAGGGGTAGGTAGATAAGTGGCAATCGCTTTTAAAGCGTTTCGTATTTCTACAACGACCTTCAACAGAATTGACTTAGCTTTTCGGCATTTCAAGAAGAGAACCGGAGCTACCGACATAGCTTGCGGAGTAAGCATGCTGAAGTGGCAGTGGGCTGGCCATGATTTCGAAAGACCGATGGCCGATGAGGCAGAACGTGAGTTCTGGATTAGAGACCGGCAATAATAGCGTATCGGTAAGAATACTCTGGGTCGCCCCGAGCTAGAAGGACCGATGACTTTAAAAAGATGGTTTACTTTGTAAGAACGTACCCATATTTGAGTCTACCCTCATCATCATATCAGCCGAAAGACGTCCACTGCTGGACATAGGCCTTCCCCAAGCACCTCCACTTCGACCTGTTCTGTGCTTCTCGCATCCAACGGGTTCCTGCGGCCTTCAAAAGGTCGTCGGACCACCTTGAGACCACCACCGTCGCTCCATGTAAAATAGTAGTATTCAGCTGCATCCGGTTAGACTGGAAGCCGACCCCAACCGAGTTGGGAAAAGGCTACGCAAATGATGTGTACCTTACTGTAGTGTATGCGCAGGCATTGGCGTGGCAGTCGCTTACCGGCCGTAGGCGCGTGCAGACGTTATCTGGGTTTCGCATAGACTACTTCACCTAACTGATCTGTCAAAGTGTGTTTTATTAACCCAGCGAACATTACACTTACGAATTCCACGCGAATGAAGTCGCATGCAAGGTCGGTAAAAAGCATTATACTCCTTGCCACTAAAAGCGCAGAAATGCAGTGGTTTTTTATGGTTACAACTAGAACGGAACGTGACTGTTTTAGCCATAACATTGATTTTAAGACCGATTTTATAGACTTCTGTGGCTGATTCTGGTTTTATTTAGCAATAAATAAGGTACGTTTTATGATTCGATTAGGTACCTACTAGGTTTATTTTATAATGGAACGTGGCATTTAACAAACCCAGTAAGCTCACAAAGCATTTGGTGGAATGTGCAGTTTTGAGTCAAAACTTGAGAGATTATGCCGTTAGTCCCGGTTGTCATTCGTGAATTATGATAGTCGTAACGAGTCGTCAGAAGCCCGAAAGTTTGTTTTACAAGTATTACTCAGTAACTGGGAGGTCAGATAGGCAGTCGCTCCTTGTAAAATACTGGTAGTCAGCTGCTTTCGGTTAGACTGGAAGCCGACCACAACATAGTTCGGATAATGCTAAGCAGATGACTTAGAACTAGAAACTAAAAACGAGTTGGTGAGCAACGCTGGGACGACGGCGACTAGCGACTACCGATTCCTCGCTGGCATGCGTATGTACCAATTGTGGGTCTCTCAGCGAATATTCGCTCGCAAAACTAGCGTCGCTAAGCGAGTACTTACTCTCTTTGGTAGCTCTTGTTCCTGCGACAAACTAGTACTCGCCTGTGGTGTGAACCGTCAGCGATCAACTATTTATGTATGTAACTCTTTTACTTACACAAGACCTACAATCTTTTGTACGTTTCTTGAACAAGAAATCGTTGATAGCTAGTCGCTTTCTAGTTGGCAGTGGGACAGGTGCTTACAATGGCATTTCATTTTGACAATTGAACGACATTCATTGCGTCATTAACATTGTCGACCAGAGGAATTCACGAATTCGTTTTGACAATTAAACAACATTAATTGCGTCATTAAAATTGTCGAGCAGAGGAATTCACGAATTAACAACATTCATTGCGTCATTAACGTTGTCGAGAAGACGGAAAATATGAATCAATGTATTAGCAATTTCCTCCGAAATCCTACGTTATGTGACTTTACTGGGGTTCAGGTATGAACGCTATTATAAGGCACCATATTGTTCGTGTTTATCATTTCAATAAATGTCGTGTCGTATAACTGTACCCTTTCCTTTTTCTCTTCCCGAGTCAGGTACAGTCAACAAAAGAGATAAGTATGCAGGATTGTAGCATACGCACCAAACCGAAATAGGGGTGGCTTTAATACTACACTGGGAAAATAACGATTTACGTATAATTACGATGGTCAATAACTCGACATAAGCCGCAGCGAATACAATGCACTCACGTACCTTGGACTGCCTCGGCGATCGTTGAGCTTCCACCTTCGATTGTCCATAAGCTAGCTTCGGGGTTTCACGTTTAGAGGGCTGTTCACACGCGAAATAGGGGATGATTCGATTTCCCTTAGGATTTCGACCGATTGAATTGAATCTGCGCGCGCGTCTTGCTTTCACTCACACAACCTCTGCCTTCGCTCCAAAAAAGACGAGTACATGTGTGCAATGACAGCTAGTTAAAACTGTTTCCGGTGCCGCCATCTTGCGAGAAATGTGAACATCGATGCGTTTAGAAATTGATCTTTAGCATTAAAAAAAAAAAGTTACGGTAACGGATCAAGGATCTTTGGATATAGTTGAAGTTTAGTAAGAAAACGATGGATGTTCTCGAATAAAATTTTATTTTATTAATAGAAAAGAAAAAGCTCATTTATCAAATTAAATTTCAGTCGACAACATCCATCGGTTTCTTACTAAACTTCAACTATATCCGACGATCCTGCATACTTATCTCTTTTGTTGACAGTATATTTAGGGAGAAAAGAAAGAGGGGGGGGGGGGTATAGTAATTGTCACTCTCTCTCATGTCACAATAAACATGTATTTGTACACACTCGTTAGTCTTGTGGTCGCAAGCGCTACAGTAGGTACTGCTGAGCATGAGGTCCTGGGTCGCTTCCCATGTCGGGCAAAGTGTTACTGAGTTTTTCTATCTGTAATTTCTCAGCAGCACTCCGAGGCCTGGACTTATGGCCTGGTTTATCGCAATAGGCTCGCCCCCATTATATGAACTGGTGAAAAGTAGTTAGAGGTACATCATTGTCCAACCTTTCGGGGGAAGAAGGCGTAATATTATACAGTACACTACTTCTGCCTATATTAAATGCTTTTGGATCTTCTGTAGAACTTCACATTCATCATCTGCCTAGCCTTTTCCCAACCATGTTGGGGTCGGCTTCCAGTCTAACCGGATGCAGCTGAATACCAGTATTTTACATGGAGCGACTGCCTCTGACCGCCACAACCCAGTTACTAGGTAATACGATACCCCTTGGTAAGACTGGTTGTCAGATTTTCGGGCTTCTGACGACCCGTAACGACTGTCAAAGATCCACGAATGACAGCCGGGATCAACGGCTTAACGTGCTTTCCGAGGCACGGAGGGGTCTCGGTATGTAACGATGGTCACCCATCCATAGTCCAACCGCGGCAAGCGTTGCTTGACCTGAGCGATCGACCTGTGAGGCTGTTATCATTTAGCCACGGGCCCCTCAACTTAACTCAACTTGTAGAACTTCACATTAATGACAGATATACCATTATCCATCCGTCATTGATTACATACGGTCATTTACTGACCGCCTTAAGTGACCGAAAGCACCATGAAATTAAGTACCACACCAAACCGAGTGCTCCATAAATTCCGAACAATTAAATTAAGAAGAAAAAACAACCTCTCTTGAAACAATACTAAAAGGCGGAAGGAAGTCTTAGAAACTAAATAATGCCTCTAATTGATTTATTATTAGAACAAATAACACACCTGAAATGGTGACGCGGAAAGAAAAACTTTTCTCCCGCAAAACCGTCGTCGATTCAATTTAACTTGGAATAATATTTTTCTTTTAGCTTTTAACAAAAGTAATATTCGTCCCGTTTTCACAATGTTCCTTTAATTCCTCCATCTTTGTTTGATCTGAGCCGTAATGGAGATTGTAAATGGAAGAAAAATCCCAAGGGATAAGATGCGTATTTTGAGTTATTCATTCTTTGATATTCAAAGCTGCGTGATGTTTTGCCGCTTTCAATATTGATGTGTTGCTTAGTATAATCTTTATGTTGTGTCTTAAATAAGATTTTGAGGTAAATCTTCGATAATAATTTTAGTGATAATTTTCCTGAAATTGACTTACATTGTGAACATAATAAAAATAAAATTGGTAAGCACCTGTCATCTAATCTCTTCATCACCCTTGGTTGACTGGTAGAGAATGCCTAAGGCATTAGGTGAGCCCGCCTTTGTACCTTTTTGTCCGAAAAGTTTTAAAAAAAAAGTATATTTTTTTATTTTTTATTACTGTATGGGCCGCTCTTGGTCTCGATCACGACTGATGGAAAGCGATGGATGAGGTCTATGATGGAACGAGCGTGCCCAGAAGATGCTTAAGGCACTGGACCTCTCACGCATCGACGAAACACAGCAGGCTGTTTGACGCCCGACTCCGGTGGGAAGGTGGTCGCAAACCAGGCGGGCGTTAGCCCTACCACCGCAAATGAAGAATTGGTCAGTGAAATAAGGTATTAGGTGTGACTGTCCAGGATGCGCCGAGCGCTCGGTTCAGTTGAGTAACTGGAGGAACAAACTACGCTACACGAGGAGGCTTCTCCATGCATCCCAAAATAACTTTTGTGGCATTATTATTATGTGCAACAAACTATCAACCTGCACCCTAACTGCGGAACACACTTTCCAGCACAATCTTAATCATTTTGAAGCCATTGCTTCACAAGTTTGACAAATTTGTCTGCTCAAACGTAAATAACGCAATGAATGTTACTGATGTGTCAAAATTAAAGCCATTGTTACTATTAGTGTGTTAGTGTGTACACGCCGAGGGTGCAGTTACTGGAGTCGTACCGCAACGTCAACTTCAAGGCGTTCGTGGTGCGCGTGCCGAATTGTTATCTGCCCGTCGTCATGGAAGAAGACTTCTGGCCGCAGGACGTGGTGTTCCGTCGCTTCCGCGGACAAGTACCACAGAACAGCACAAGAACAAGCTAGTGAAGTGAAGTTCTATTTTATTTTAATAAAAATATGTATGTTTAGGTTAAGGTATATATTTATGGGCCTGCGTCGCCTGAAACAAATGAATAAATAAATAAATAACAACCCTCGGTTTTGTGCCTTTTCGCTCGAATTGAAACACAGTGCTTTATAAATCCATTTGTTCACTGTGACACTGACTGTGGCTACTAACTAGCTCTATTTACCGAGAAGTATTAGGTACTTTATGTGAGTAGACGTGCAACACTACTATCGAGTTCATTTCCCTATATGCAGCATAACTTCAGAATTATTTTCCACTACGGATACAGAAGTGAGCTGGAAAGTGCGTTTACAGAACAGTACCTACTGCGGTTCGCAAAACTTACTAGAAATATTATTTTTATTACGGTTCATATAATACTAGCTTCCGCCCGAGGCTTCGCCTGCGAGGTACCTCGATAAAAACTATCCTATGTCCTTCCCCGGGATGCAATCTATCTCTCTGCCAAAGTTTATAGAGATCCGTTCTGTAGTATAGTCGTGAAAAGGTAACATACAGACAGACAGACAGATAGACAGTCAGAGTTACTTTCGAATTTATAATATTAGTATGGATTTATGTTGAATTCATTAGGAAAAAAGCCGCTAGATACATATTCAACAGAAATACTACTTAAAGTTAATGATTTCTCGTGTGTTAACATAAATTCAATGTTGACACAAAATAGGTATAATTTGGATCACCATAAAATACACATATCTGAAAACATTAATTCCTTAAATATATAACCATGAAATACCTCTAATCCCTTCGTATCAGCAATAATGACAAATTTACGACGAGCCCACATACCTACCAGGAAAATCCTTACCATTTCACCCCATAGCTATATAAAAACATGTAATAGAGAATTGCTTACAAATACTAATACTATTAGAAATACGTGCCCTTTGTCACGGTCTGACATAAAGCAGTACTCATATTACAGCGGTGTTATCGTTGTTAAGAAAATTCTAGATTTACTCCAAAAAATTCTATTTTTAGATTGTTATCATCATCATCTGCCTAGCCTTTTCCCACCTATGTTAGGGTCGGCTTCCAGTCTAACCGGATGCAGCTAAATACCAGTATTTTACATGGAGCGACTGCCTATCCGACCCACAACCCAGTTACTGGGTAATACGACACCCCTTGGTAAGACTGGTTGTCAGACTTTCGGGCTTCTGACGACTCGTAACGACTGTCAAAGATTTAGGAATGACAGCCGGGACCAACGGCTTAACGTGCTTTCCGAGGCACGGAGGGGTCTTGGCACGACGTAAATATGGTCACCCATCCATGGACCAACCGCGGCAAGCGTAGCTTAACCGTGCGGCTGTTATTTCTGAGCCACAAGCCCCTGGATTGTTATCAACGATTTGGAAATAATGTAGTACCTAAGTAATTCTTTTATTGGTGTAAACAATAAGGACTATGTTTAAGATCGTTGGACAGTTCCCTTCCTACCTTTCTAAAATATTGCGTTTTCCTCCTTGGTTGCGTCATTCTTCTTAATATGATCGTGATCTCCACAAAAATCTCTTCCTTAAACTACATTCCGCCAAATATTTCACTATTCTACCTTGATGTCGCTACAGTACTCAATACCTCTTTTGGGGTTCGACAAACTCATTATAGCGATGTCACACTCAATGTAGGACATAATGTTACCGAAATGCGTTATGTTATCAACCGCCGTAACTTACATTTTGCATGACTGTTATCTATAGTGATTTAAGCTTTATGGTTTTTCTCTAGGGTTGAAACGGGGGCCATCTTAGCGAAGCGTAAGCTTAATATCTGCAGAAGCGGAGGTTAACGAAGGTGGAAAAATAAAGTCAAAAGATAATGAAAAAATATAGACTTATTCGTAATCAAAATTTTGAAGACGCACAAACTATATTTCACAAAAACATTTTTGCGGCTTTGTCACCTTGTAGGCGATTTGTTAATGGTTCATAAATTAAACCGGCTTTAGAAAGCAGTTGTTCACTTGGTACTGAGCCTGACGAGTTATGTCTCCCCCACATTAAAGGGTCTTCGCTTAGTTTTGGTATCGATTTTTTTATTATAGCATGGTTACAACTCCGTTTACTTGCGGAGGCGGATGTGGAGGCGTAGGTACAATTCAATCAGCCTAGCCTTTTCGTAACTATATAAGGTGTAAAAAAATTAACCTTACAAACTTTAAGAGGTGCTTTAGACCATTGGACTGAACAACTTTCACTATGAGACCAACTCTGAAATCACGAAAAAAAATCCACTGTTTAATACAAAAGTTCATTACCTACTTGATCAAAATGTATGAAACCAACTGTTTGTAACAACCGGCCCTAAGATTGTTTCTCAGGCTTTGTGGGCATCGGACTACCCATGACACCTTTAAAAAATCTACGAATGACAGCCAGAACCAACGGCTTACTTATCGTACTTTTTAAGGCACGGAGGGGTCCCATAGGATATAATGGATGGTCAAGCATCCACGAACCAACCATGGCGTTTCGATCGACCGGTGCGGCTGTTATTATATAGCCAGAAGCGTCTTACGCGTAGGTACGATTTTGCGCGGAAGTTTCGCATTTGCGGAGGTGGCGGCGGCGAGATTTCGACACAACCCTAGTGATGGAAGGACCTTCACTATGGCATGCAGATCAGTTTGTTATGTTTAGAATAAAGAGTTGTTTGAAGAGTCGGTGAATATATTGATATTTATTAGGTGTTCTTTGTTCAAAAGGCTTGCTGGATTCTATCTGTTCGGGGAGGCGACTGGTCTATTGACTCGTGGGATCTTTTTATTCAAGGAGTGTATGGGAATATTGTTGAATATGTATTTTAGTATAAACCTAGACACTCTAATGCAAGTGTGTAGCACGGCTGCGGCTGTAGACCTCAAGAGAAGCCCTTGTTTCTTGAGGTGTAATCAAGAAACAATGGTTTCTCTCGAGGTCTAACCCATGCTACACACTTGTTCGGATCTACATGATTCGGCACAACCGGTCGGCAAAATCGAATAAAGGTATTTTAGTATAGGCTCACCCGAGCATGTGTGTAGGACCCGTAATAGGTATATTAGCTTAACACATTTCCTGTCAATTACAATAGGGGTATTTCACGTGAAGCGGACGACGAAAAAAACTTATTTTGTTTTAAAAATACTCTTGTATAGGTGCATGCATATTTACTCCCATACTTCCCGTGGGTGTCGTAAAAGGCGACTAAGGGAGACCGGAGAATAGCAGGGTTCTCTGTGCATTTACACCATCATACCATACTGCGATCGCCAACCCGCCTGCCAAGCGTGGCGATTATGGCAACCCCCCCCCCCCCCCCAAATTGGGGGAGGCCTATGTCCGGCAGTGGACGTCGTTCGGCTGAATGATGATGATAGGTGCATGCTTATTTTATTATTACAGAATAGTCACATAATTATTATGTATTGTTATTGTTTTGTTTTAAAAATTAAATAGTTGGATTTATTCTTGTAGTTCTACTATACTAAAATGTATGAATAAAATTTAAATATTGTTGTATTTTAGCATGTTTCCGCATAAACTGGAAAACTTAGAAAGCGCTCCGTGTGACGCCTATTTAATGTAACTCCTAAACTAATGACGATCACGTTATAATTTTTTTGGTGAATTATTTATAAGCTTGACGCTCTATTTTGTAGTTAAAATAAAAAATGTTGAAGTGTCTGAAAATCTGAATTGAAATTTTTACTTCCTGTTTTCCGTACAAAAAATATAAAAAATTCAAATTAGACTTAAAAATTAAAAAGAACATCCTTTTTACTATTTAAAATCAGATAATTCAAATTTTATTATCAATTCACTGATACCAAAAACAACGCTCAAAATGACTGTCCTCAAACTTTGTCAATTCTTCAGAAGCCCATATCTCGGCAATAAAGCCTCACACGAAAAAAAATGGTCGGTACATATTCATGGCTACTAGAAGTATAACTGACCGGAATATAAACAAATTCCACGACCTCACTTTTTTTCGTTGTCCGCTTCACGTGAAATGCCCCAATATTAAAATTCTCGTCTATTGTGTTTCCTTCACGGACAGAAAAACTTAAGTTTCATAACATTCAGTAGGTAATCAAAAGTAACCAGTTACAAATTCAAATCACCATTGAATTGGCAGAATGTTACAGCACTACTTAATCGATCATCATCATCTTCGTTTCAGCCCGGAATCACCCACTGCTGGGTATAGGCCCACCCTTTTGTCTGCCATACTTCCCGGTTCTGTGCGTCTCCCATCTCATCTAATCTCACGCAACTTAATATCGTGTTCTAACTCATTTGTAATTGGTTGCGTCATGTGAGGTTATAAAACGTTGTTGCTGAACCACGCGTCATGTTCGTCAACAGGCGCCGTCGCTCGAAACTTATTTTTAATTTTATAATTTGAATTGTTTCTTCATTTGTTTTTTTTACATTGTTCTCACATATAGAAGCAACAAGAATAATGTTTAAAGGATATTGTAATTTCTTGATTTAAAAGAGTGTCCTTGGAGTTTCTTGCCCGTTCGTCCCCATAGAAATCTACGTTATGGAATGGGCAACAAGCTTCAACTTTCTAACTAACTGACCGACTATTTGACAGTTTAAAAATGCCTGTAAATGGTTTAAGTTAAATAAATGCTTTGAGTTTGAGTTACCTTTGAGTAGCGTCCGGGATGATGGCTCTTAGTATTTTTCCTAGTTCTTTTTTTTGACCCTCTAGTATTATAAAATGTGTAAGCTTGTATGTTTAGATATTTATTACTCAATCACGCGAAACTGGCTGAACGGATTTGAATGAAAGGAGGTCATCCATTTTGTTCGGCGACTTGGGATAAAAATAAATGACGGCGGCCATATGAATGAATTATGTTTTATGTGAATAGTGGCAGTAGTAGAAACGTTTATTTGTATGGCGACAACGCTGTAATGAATTTGCGAACAAATATATGTATACAACGATCTTATCTTTCGATCCGCCTCCTATTGATAACTGAGCGACTGCAACACACACATATTTTCATGATAAAAACAAGTCCGTTATTCGAGGTAATGTGGTGGCCAGTCTATCCTTGATAAAAGAGTAAGTTGGGAGTGTCATTATTTTCACTTTTACTGGCTTTTCTACTCAAACCTCAGTTCGTCCAATTGGGGTCTGTATTTCCGAGCGCATACAACCCGAATCTCTTAAAAGTAAGAGTGAACAGGCTTCTTCTGGGTAAGCTCACTCCATCGTCGACTTTGTCTCTGTCACCTCTGACCTAGACTAGAGTCAAGAGCAAACCCATTTCAAATAAAATAAAATAAATAGGGGTTTTGCTCCTTATGAGAAACAGGATTTTCTTGCTGACTGTACATTATTTACAAAATCTGTGAATGAGGATCGAAATTTCTCAAAAAAAATAAGAACAGTATCCTTCGTTTACCTGTAGCTGTAACGGATAAGGTACCTACCTGTCCTTACTGCCCCATCTCAAAAATCCACCCTATAGGTAGGTATATCTCTGAACCCAAATTGTCCTCGACTTTGTGTACTAAGTAGAAAATAATGCGTTCTAGGTGTACTTTCATCATCATCATCATCTTTTCAGCCGAAAGACGTCCACTGCTGGACATAGGCCGACCAAGCACCTCCACTTCGACCGGTTCTGTGCTTCTCGCATCCAACGGATTACCGCGGCCTTCCTGAGGAGGAATGTCAATAAAAATCAATAGGACACCAACGCCACAACCTAAGAAAGTTCAGCACTAGTTTTTGGAGCCTACCTACAGAATTTCAAACAGTAAAATAATATATCAAATAATCATCATTCACAGTTCCTTTTCGGAACAAAAGAAACATTTACCAAGGGATTGATTGCGTCCTCTCAGTTCCCTCGAGGTCTGTTCATATTTGTCCTCCGTGAAAATTGGAACTAGGATAACAAAAGATTGTGTGGAACTGCTCTTTTCACAAGTCGAGTATTTGTTCAAATAAGATTTAGAAAAGGTGAGCTTGGTTTTGTTTTAGTTTTGTTATGATATTTCAAGTGAATGTGATAGCTCAGATGAATGTATTCTTACTAATGAATGAATCATTTATAAATCTATTTTTCTTTTACGCAGTATAATATAATCATCATTCATCATCATTTCAGCCGAAAGAGGTCCACTGCTGGATATAGGCCTCTCCCAAAAGGGGGAAGGTTTGCCATAATCGCCACGCTTGGCAGGCGGGTTGGCGATCGCAGTATGGTATGATGGTGGAATGCATAGAGAACGCTGCTGTCCATTCTCCGGTTAGACCCTTAGTCGCCTTTTACGACACCCACGGGAAGTATGGGGTGGTGTATTCTTTAAGTCCGGCACCACACAGAAGATAATAATATATTAGGAGAAAATATAATAATATAATAGGAGAAAATGTTTTTTTTATTGATCCTGTTAATTACCAATACCTTCGGGTTGTCAGAAGCCCGAAGGGGTATAGTGTTACCCAGCTACTTGGTCGTCATCATCATTTCAGCCGAAAGACTTCCACTGCGGGACATAGGCCTCCCCCAAGCACCTCCACTTCAACCAGTTCTGTGATTCTTGCATCTAACGGGTTCCTGCGGAGTTCACAAGGTCGTCGGACTACCTTGTGGGAGGCTTTCCAACGCTGCGTCTTCCAGTACGCGGTTGCCACTCCAGAACCTTTCCGCCCCATCGGCCATCTGGTCTGGGAGCATAAGTTTGGCAATTCTTCGGTGTGTCTATGTCAGTTACCTTTGTTCTTCTGCGGATCTCTTCATTTCTGATTCGATCACGCAGGGAAACTCCAAGCATAGCCCTCTCCATTGCCCTTTGAAAGACTTTTAGCATTCTTATAAGGCCATATGTCATCACTGGCAACACGCACTGGTCACTGCGGTATGTGGGACGAGAAGAGATGTGGGCTGTGCACTTTAAGAATATCTAATTACTAGCTGCGCCCTGCGGTTTAACCCGGATAAGTGTCGATCCCGTGGGAATTTCGGGATAAAAGTAACCTATATGTTAATCCAGAGTGTCAGCTACCTCTGTACAAAATTTTATCGAAATTGGTCGAACCTTTTGAGCGTGAAGAAGTAACACACACTCACAAACTTTCGCCTTTATAATATTAGTGTGATTAATGAAGGCCAGCAAAAAAAGTATATCCGAGAATGGGTGATGTTCTTTGGCACACAGATACTTAACAACATAATTATAGGATACTTTTTGTCCCTGTAAATGCAAACGAGACGAGGACGCAGACGAGTCACAGGCTGAAGCTTTTCAAGTCCAAAATCGATAGATGAAAAGTATCAATTAATGTGATAACTTCTTGCTCGTCAAAATGAAACTTAATGAAAGGTCATGAAGCAATTAGACTTGCAAAACTTTGTAAGAAAAATAGAAAGACTGTAATTAAGACAGAGTTAGTTTTAATCGAGTTATGACTAATGGTGGGTGCACACTATACAGACTTTTGGTCTAACAGATATCTGTACAGACTTTGCAGTCTGAGTAAAAATTTTTATGCGGACATCTCCACAGAATGTTTGCGCAGACTTTTCATTAGTTCTGGCTTGGATTTTCGAAAATCTGTAGTGTTACTAAATTTTTTTTTTTTTAATAATTAGTTAATTAATTATCGTAGGTACGCAAAATACGCGCATTGACGTGGAGTTGCGGACACCAGCCCGTATTACCTTAATAATTAATAAGTTAATCAATTTATTTAATAATTAATTATTTGACTCTTTGTGTCTGTGTGGTGCCGGACTTAAAGAATAGCACCACCCTATACTTCCCGTGGGTGTCGTAAAAGGCGACTAAGGGAGACCGGAGAATGGGCAGCAGCGTTCTCTATTCATTACACATCATACCATATACATTACACCATACTGCGATCGCCAACCCGCCTGCCAAGCGTGGCGATTATGGCAAACCCCCCCAAAATTGGGGGAGGCCTATGTCCAGCAGTGGACGACTTTCGGCTGAAATGATGAATGATGGTGATTTGACTCCGACAAATACGCAGATATAATATACAGGGTGAATTTTTGAAGTGGGCGTGGGTGGCCAAATCTGAAACTATGAGGAATGGCGAAAAGTACTCAAAGGAGTCGTGAGCTCGATCTTGATGAAAACTAAAACTGCATGCTGATTTTGGAAAAATCAATATTTCTAGGCAGAAATTGCCGTTAATTTTGAAGAAAAAAACACACTGTATTATTACACCATTCGATAGAGTCGCTGAAAAAGATCGAATTCTGGGAAGTAATGACATACGGGAAACTAAAGAAAAGAGCAAATTTTTAACAAAATATTTTTTTTATTTTTCTTATGTTACCTACCTATTAAACCTTAACTGATTAATTTGTTCAAAATGATGACCAATGTTTTCAATACATAGCTGGATTTGACGTCTCAAGGATTGTACTGCATTCAAAATTTGAATTTAGAACATAATGTTGTGAAGGTCACTGCGCTGCGGGTGTATTAAGCATCATTTCGAACAAAGTACAGGTAATGTCGGTATGAATACTTTAAAATAAGAAGCAGTTTATTAAAATCCAACATTTTCCTTAAGTTTGCTGTATATCATTACTTCCCAGGGACACTATCGAGTGGTGTAATAATACAGTGCTAATTTTCGGCCGCAGAGGATAGGGAGAGCGGCCAACGTCATACCGACAATCCTCCTACCCTGCTGTCGTTGGCTTAAAGCCCTGACGAGCGGGTTCCTCGGGTTCCTCTTCGCTTCAACGTGGGTGACCAAGCTGCGTCTACTGAGCCTCCCCTGTCTCGACAATGCGGGAACTAACCGGGGGGGGGGGTCTACCCACCCTAAGTTTCATTTTAAGGGAAGGTGCGTGCGCAGAAATTTTCGCAAAAAATAAATTTGATAGTTCGCAGAAATAACTTGTATTGTAACGTATTCATCATGATCATAAAAACACATACACAAAGTACCTAAAGTGCCTGCTTGGGTTCGAACCCATGACCTACAAGTCGTAAGTCGCGACCGTTACCACTGGGCCACCGTTATTTCATCACCACTGCTCTCAAAACGGTGAAAGAAAACATCGTGAGAAAACCAGCATGTCCTAGAACCAAAAGTTCGGGGACATGAGACATCCGCTAACCCGCATTGGGCCCGCGTTGTGGATTGCTGATGCACTCCATCTTGCAGAGAGGAGGCCTGTGTCCTAAATGTCCTAGAGACGACATTATAGGCTGATTATGTTACATTACTTCTACAAAAGTCGTCATCGCAGTAGTCACTCCCTTTCCAGCCATATCATCCTTCACACAGTCCATCCATCGTTGCTTTGGTCTTCTCCTACTCGTATAGCCATCCACATTCATACTCAGAACTTTCCCGACGAGATTTTCCTCATTCATTGTATACAAGGTGTAACGTCAAATGCGCAAAATCTCTTTAGGGATCATTGTACTCTTCATTATAAACAACTTTTGCTATGGGACACAAGCTGAAATCGCGAAAAAAAAATCAGTTGTTCCCTACATTTATATGCTCGCATAACTCGTCAAAATGTACTAAGCAGCAGATTTTTTTTTGCGATTTCAAGTTTGGTCCCATAGTAAAAGTTGTTCATAATGATAAGTACAATGACCTCTTAAGAGGTTTTGCCCATTCAAAGTTACACGTTGCATTGTAACGTTTTGTTGTGTCTAAATTCAACAAACAATAACCATAAAAGACCTCACATCCAATTATTTCTGCAGCCAATTTCCTAATTTATTTCCAAAAACATTCATGTTAAATTTAATTAAGATCGTCCTTAATGTCCAAAACTTGTTGAGTTTAGGCCACGTTGCCCAATATTAATTGAAGTTCTAAGCCAGGGTATTAAGAGGCAAGGCCTGAAATCTACTTAATCAGACAACCCGATGCGAACGGAAGTTATAATAAAGCAATTTCTATACAAAAACGGCAAAACTGTAGCTTAAAACTGGTAATTTATGTATTTGAAATATAATTTATTCTGAGCGCATAAGACATAAATGAATCCGAAAAGTTTATTAATGGACATTTCGAAGGTGGACGGTTGCTCTCCTGAATTACGTGTACGGAATTTATAATAATACTAGTTCGTACCCCCGTTACTGTCAGTGCTTTTAACCTAAGGTCATAGAAATAAATTGCTAAGCAAACAGACTACCTACTTAAATTGTCCATACATTCAAATCACAACTATCATTCTTTGACAGTAAGGATTGTTTTTATTAATTAAAAATATAATTAAAATGACACACAGAACATAAATAACAACTTATGCATAGTAACTTAATTAATGAAATAAAAACTACTAGTTACCGTGTGGTTCTTTCCTCAAAAGACCATTTCAGACACCGATCTACATGGTCTTCACATGATGTGACCAAGATATGTCTGGACTTTAAAAGACTGTGACCACCGAGTTTGTTTCGGCCTTCTCAGAGTAGTCAGTTAAGAAACGCCGACCTCATCTCGTTTAAAAAATATGATTGACGTGTAAAAGTGTTTGTACACACCTACTTACAGAAACAAAATCATTTATCATTTAACAGTTGTAATAGCACGGCCAATTGACATAGTTATGGTTACAATTTGCTTAACAATTAATTTTCCTGATTGTACTTGTTTATTGAGATCAATAGGTATGCTAGAAGGTTGTGGTCCTAAAGTTACTTCATGTGAAATAAAGTAAGCGATCAGTCATGGACTTGAAAGGTAACTTGCTTCTGTAGATAAGAGCTAATAAAAATTTTGGGTTGCAAGCTACTCTACTATTCGGTACTTATTGAAAAATTAATTTGAACTTGGAATTCTAAATAGAATTAAAGAATTCTATTTAGAATTCCAAGTTCAAATTAATTTTATAATATAGCATGACATTCTGTTTTTCAAAATCAGTTCTTCGTTTGTTTTCCTGCCGTTCGATTTTTTTTAAATCGCTGTTTCTGTAACCATGGAAAAATCGAAATTGTGCGCTATTTTCGAATACGAGTTCCGTCGGGGCAGCAACGCAGCTCAGACAGCACGACGTGGATAGAAATGGTATCGCATGCGAACAAATGGTCCATTTTTGGTTTGATCGCTTCCGTTCTGGAAATTTTGGTCTCAACAATGAGCCCCGTGGCCGACCGGAACAACGATGAATTGAAAGCCATAGTGAAAGCAGATTCGTCTCAAACCATATTGAAACTTGCAACCGCCTTCAACGTAAGTGATAAATCGATACTAATTCATTTCCTTCAAATTGGAAAGATAAAAAAGCTTGGAAAGTGGGTACCGTAAGAACTCGCTGAACAACAACAACAAAATCGCGTCGAAGCACCGCACAACCGGCCGTCTCAAAACTATAGGAGTTACGACTGAAAACTCTCCGTCACCCACCATACTCACCAGACCTTGTTCCAACTAATTTCCATTTTTTTTCGGAATTTGGAAAACTTTTTACGTGAAAACGCCTCTAAAGAGTTCATCGATTCCCGTCGCCAGGATTTTTATAGCAGAGCCGTCAACGAAGTTCCACTAAAATGGCAAAAGTACATACATCAAAGGAAATACAAAATTTTCTTTAAAAAAATATCTTGATTTTTCTATGTAAAACGGAAATTTCATAGGTAAGGACCTAATACAATTAGAAAGAAATAAAGAAAACTAAGAGTAATTGTAACCACTAGAAAAGTAATAATAATACCGAAAACAACATACCACAATATGATCAGTCTATGAGGTTCCCACTGCTGGGACAGGCGTCTTCTTTTCCAGAGGGAGTGGGCTGTAATCCACCACGCGGGCTCGGTGCGGGTTGGTCGATGTCACATGTCAGCCTATGAGATTCCCCCTGCTGAGACACAGGCATCTTCTCTTTCAGAGGGAGTGGGCTGTAATCCACCACGCGGGCCCAGTGCGGGTTGGTAGATGTCACATGTCAGCCTATGAGGTTCCCACTGCTGAGACACAGGCGTCTCTCTTTCAGAGGGAGTGGGCTGTAATCCACCACGCGGGCCCAGTGCGGGTTGGTAGATGTAACATGTCAGCCTATGAGGTTCCCACTGCTGAGACACAGGCGTCTTCTCTTTCAGAGGGAGTGGGCTGTAATCCACCACTCGGGCCCAGTGCGGGTTGGTAGATGTCACATGTCAGCCTATGAGGTTCCCACTGCTGAGACATAGGCGTCTCTCTTTCAGAGGCAGTGGGCTGTAATCCACCACGAGGGCCCAGTGCGGGTTGGTAGATGTCACATGTCAGCCTATGAGGTTCCCACTGCTGAGTCACAGGCGTCTCTCTTTCAGAGGCAGTGGGCTGTAATCCACCACGAGGGCCCAGTGCGGGTTGGTAGATGTCACATGTCAGCCTATGAGGTTCCCACTGCTGAGACACAGGCGTCTCTCTTTCAGAGGCAGTGGGCTGTAATCCACCACGAGGGCCCATTGCGGGTTGGTAGATGTCACATGTCAGCCTATGAGGTTCCCACTGCTGAGACACAGGCGTCTCTCTTTCAGAGGCAGTGGGCTGTAATCCACCACGAGGGCCCAGTGCGGGTTGGTAGATGTCACATGTCAGCCTATGAGGTTCCCACTGCTGAGACACAGGCGTCTCTCTTTCAGAGGCAGTGGGCTGTAATCCACCACGAGGGCCCATTGCGGGTTGGTAGATGTCACATGTCAGCCTATGAGGTTCCCACTGCTGAGACACAGGCGTCTCTCTTTCAGAGGCAGTGGGCTGTAATCCACCACGCGGGCCCAGTGCGGGTTGGAGATGTCACATGTCAGCCTTTGAGGTTCCCACTGCTGAGACACAGGCGTCTCTCTTTCAGAGGCAGTGGGCTGTAATTCACCACGCGGGCCCAGTGCGGGTTGGTAGTCTTGGTAGATGTCACACGTCTTCGAATTTTTGGTTCTAGGACATGCCCGTTTCCGAAGCCCACGATGTTTCCCTTCACTGCTTTAATGCAGTGGTGAAATGTGAAATTATTTACACAAAGTAAAGCGCCTGCCTGGGTTCGCTGCACCCACGCACAACTCGTAAGGGCTCCTACAAACAGGCGCGACGAGCGGTGCTTTTGTGTCGCGCGTGATTTTATCGCGTGTCGCGCCGGTTTGAAGGAGCCTTAAGTCGGAGCCGTTATCACTGAGCCAACACTGCTCAATATTGTACTGAACTAGCGGTCCGCCCAGCTTCGCACAGGTGCAATTTTTTTTTTCGAATTTCCAAAATTTTCTTTCATACAAACCTTCTCCTATCAATCGGAACCTGAATCATTTTGAAGCAAATTGCTAATCCATTGCTTCATAAGTTAGAAAAATGTATCTGATCAACACTAGTATATAACGCAATGAATACTGTGGAACTGTCAAAATGAAACAGATTCCGATTGAATATGATTGACATGACATAAACTTTTCGGTAGCTTTTGTCAATCCAATACATTTTTGACTTTACCATTATCGTTATCGCCGATAGAATTAAATTTTTTCTTAGTCCTCTGCGATGATTAATCCTAACTAATGGTTCTGTTAGCCTGTACCTATCGTCCCACTGTTGGGCAAAATCCTCTCCCCATGATGTCCAGTGCATGACATCAATTATCATCATCATCATCATTTCAGTCAAAAGACGTCCACTGCTGGACATAGGCCTCCCCAAGTTCTTCTCCCCTCTCCCCAACCTCCACTTCGACCGACTCAATTATATATTTAAAGAAAGAGAAGGATCATTAGTCAAACGCTAGTGAAATCTATCTACCTATATAAATATAAAACAAAGTCGGGTTAGTTACACCTTTTTTTAACTAAACAACGGGCTGGAGCGATTTTAATGATCGTAGATGTGTTGGAATTGTCTCCGCCCCGAATAGCAGAATAACTATTAGAAAATGGAAAAAATTGATATATGAAAAAAAATCATCTGCCTAGCCTTTTCCCAACTATGTTGGGGTCGGCTTCCAGTCTAACCGGACGCAGCTGCATACCAGTATTTTACATGAAGCGATTGCCTACCTGACCTCCACAACCCAGTTACTGGGTAAGAGAAGATAAGACCCCTTGATAAGACTGGATGTCAGACTTGCGGACTTCTGACTACCCATAACGACTGTCAAAGTTCCACGAATTACAACCGGGACCAACGGCTTGTAACCCTGTAAATTTATACAAATAATCTGTTAGGGGACGATCAATTAAACAAGTACCTAATTACACAATACAAAGTTTATTGTAGTAATACACAAATGAAGGTACATAAATAAATAATGTGGCGAGCCACCAAAGTAATAACTATCTTTCCCCAAACACCTGGGCATTCACTCCCATACGACCAGTCTCCGTACCTGGTCGTACCGGAGTGTACGCCTGCATGAGACAATGACAAATTCTCAGAATCGCTATATCGAGTCCGTGAGATGAACCACTTAATAACTTTAGCTCAACCGTACAAGTATCAACCTATTGGATTGTGCTCATATAGGGAAAATAAAGATTATGCAAAGCAAACCCGAGACACAATACTTTATAACAACTGGTCTTATCACCTAGTTCCGACAAAAGGCCTAACTCTCTCATAGATTAAATTATGACACTATAGAACAACTAAATGTTCTCTCGGTATAAATAAAACCGTCAGTAAACGCTCTCAGACCCTCTCAGTTGACGGCTTTCCGGCCCTTAGCGTCGCTCGCAGGATAAACCTGCGAACACACGTAGAACGTGGCCTACGGGCATAAATGGTGACGCTTGCGTTACCTGGAGCGGCGAACTTCCCTCATCACCTGGATTCGGCTAAGTAAGGCCTTCTTCGACAACAGAAGGCCACACCACAAGGGACAACCTTAAAGTTGCCGGCGCCCGGATCAATTTCCAATCTCCTGATCTCAGGGCTGCTCCAAGGCTTCCCGACTTAGTCGCGCATAGCACCGACCGGAAAATTAAGAGGCTAGCTTAACAGCCAGACCTGTAACAACGTCCTCGTGTCAGAACACAACATGTAGAACCTAGGCTACAGGCTATCCAGCAAGAACAAAGAAAATGGTTGAATACTCACAGGATTCAGCTTCAAGCACTCCTAACAAAACCCCATCGGGTTATTTGGGAACGTTCAGGTTCCACCAGGAATAAGTCTCGCTCAATTGGCTCAATCAGCCTTTTCGCTCGAGTAAAGAGTCTCAAATCACGGAAACCTCCTTTTGCTTTTCAAACCTATCTGTCAGTTCGAACTCCAGAATATTCCTCCACAGACTAAATAAATCTTATCGATTTGTGACTTTACTATAAATGTTCATGATACACCACGACCCTAACGCCATCTAGTGACGCGGAGACTACGCTCCACGAGCCTGCACAGAACGACAACAAACGTATCTATTTTGCAACGTCACAGGCTTAACGTGCTTTCCGAGGCACTGAGGGGTCTCGGTATATAAAGACGGTTACCCATCCACAGACCAACCTCGGCCAGCGTAGCTTAACCTGATCGATCGACCTGTGCGGCTGTTATTATTTAGCCATGGGCACCTTACACGGGCCACACAAAAAAAAAAAAATAAAGACAATTTATTTTCTCAAACTTTTTGTATAGAAAGGCTTTTTTGATGACATCTTGAGAACGCAATGACTAACTTCGATAAATAAAAAAACATTTTTGTACATTTATTGGTTTTTTATCTTAATAATAAACTGAATTTTATTCAGCAAGTTAACACAACATTATTTTATTGATTCTGAAGCGGTACGAAGTTCTCTGGGTCAGCTAGTTATGACATAAACGGGAATCTTTTAATCTCATTCTCGTCATGTATGAGCTAGCTATGATGAAATAGCTCTCCAATCTCATATTTTCAAGAAAAAATAAACTACCGGAGGAGAAAGTTATGATATTTTATACATATATTTACTCTTTTTTAGGGTTCCGTACCCAAAGGGTAAAAACCGGGCAAGAGCGAGTCGGACTCGCGCACCGAGGGTTCCGTAACATCCGGGTTTATGCATAAGGTTTATGTTTATGAAATTAAATGTTTTTTTTATTATTTTTATATTTGAGTAGATTGAATAAAAGGTAAATTGCGGTTTACGATTTATGACGTATTAAAAAAAAACTACTTACTAGATCTCGTTCAAACCAATTTTCGGTGGAAGTTTACATGGTATTGTACATCATATATTTTTTTTAGTTTTATCATTCTCTTATTTTAGAAGTTACAGGGGGGGACACACATTTTACCACTTTGGAAGTGTCTCTCGCGCAAACTATTCAGTTTAGAAAAAAATTATATTAGAAACCTCAATATCATTTTTGAAGACCTATCCACAGATACCCCACACGTATGGGTTTGACGAAAAAAAAAAACTTTTAGTTTCAGTTCTAAGTATGGGGAACCCCAAAATTTATTGTTTTTTTTTCTATGTTTGTGTGAAAATCTTAATGCGGTTCACAGAATACATCTACTTACCAAGTTTCAACAGTATAGTTTTTATACTTTCGGAGAAAAGTGGCTGTGACATACGGACGGACAGACAGACAGACGGACAGACAGACATGACGAATCTATGAGGGTTCCGTTTTTTGCCATTTGGCAACGAAACCCTAAAAACGGGACCCTATTGCTAAGACTTCGCTGTCTGTCCGTCCGTCTGTCTGTCACCAGGCTGTACCTCAAGAACCGTAATAGCTAGACAGTTGAAATTTTCACAGATGATGTATTTCTGTTGCCGCTATAACAACAAATACTAAAAACAGAATAAAATAAATATTTAAGGGGGGCTCCCATACAACAAACGTGTTTTTTTCGGCGTTTTTGCCTTGTGGTACGGAACCCTTCGTGTGTGGCCAGTTTTTTTATCTTCTTGTTTTGCACGACTCATGATGCGAAGCATTATTACTCGTGCTTAATGCATCGAGAGTGCTTTAAGTTCGAAATTTTTTTTTGTCTCCTTTCTGCAACTGTTTCTATTGTTATACTCCTGCTAGTACCTACACATAACACACTTAATTTATATACCACTGTATAGATAATTTAATGGAGAATATATCAGTACTTTTCAAAAATTGATATAATGCATTAGAAACGAAAAAAACATCAAAATATTTCTAAAAAAAATCCCGTCAATAAAGTGTGAAACCTGAAAACACTGTAGCTTTTTTTTTTAAATAGCCTCGTTTTACCAGGAGGAAGAACCAACTACTACAAGAACCATTAACAAAATGAGAGTTTTTCACCTTACGCTCATGTGAATGTAGGGAAATGGCCAAGCCATATATTTTGACTAACGTGTTGAGTTTGCAAAGTTAGGCCTTGTAGAGTTAGGGCGTGTAGAGTTAGAAGCTTGGCTCTACATGAGATCTGATTACTTTTTGACAGTGCGAGCTACATGGTCTCGTCTTGGCAACATTTAACATGAAATGTTTTTGTGGGATTTCATTTCTTTTTGTAAGTTGTTTCTTTTTGTAAGTTGCTTATGATATTTATACGAGTACTTTTTCTGTTGTTCATTTTTTCTTTCTTTTTTTGGGGTTTATTTAAAACAAGGACCCCCTATAAAAATTTTCAGATCTCTAGCATCAAAATTTACGGAAGTCTCATACAAACTTTCACCACCTAGTTTAAGGGGGTGGGGGGGTAAAAGTTTCAAGTTTTAAGATTTTTTTGTGGTTTGTGTACTATTACTAGCTTACATACCAAATTTCAGCTTTCTAGGACTTCGGGAAGAACCTTAAGAATATTGATGATCATCAGTCAGTGAGTCAGTCACGAAATCGGGGTATTTTAGATATCAATAAAATCTAAAGTATAAGAGCTATGCAATTGAAACTTTATAGGTGTAATAAGTCAACCACTGACGTCATATCCCGAAAATTTTGTTTATCTGGTATAATCCAAACCCAAGTTAAGAGGGTTCAAAAATACGACGAAGTGCTTCGAGAAAAGGTAGGTAGTGCCCTTGCGCTTCGCTTGGCTCGTCTTGGCGGGGGCACTCCCGTGCCCCCAGATTTATTTCAGATTCAAGCAAGATAGTACATCATAAATAAAAACATATCATAAGTGAGCCTATACTAACAGAAATTCGACAAGACATCTGAGTCTGAACTAGATAAATAATTATCTGTATCTCAGACAACAGCGCTCTTCCCTAAAATATACATTTAAAAGCTTACAAGTTTTTAATTACTGTGGGCGTACTATGGGTAGTGTTGGTTATTGAGCAATAGAAAAACCCGTTTACTGTTCAAATCAGATTATAATTTTACGAACAGTTTAATCACACACTGTAGGTATACAGTAAACACTCAACGATACGGAACGCGCGACAGTTTCTGAGCACATGTTGTCCGTACGACGTCCAATGGTCAAGTGCGCCGCTCCACCTCGCTACTCCCTCTCTTCGACCCAGTGTTGCCAACCTAACCGAAGCATAAAACAGCAGATCAGGCTTAAAAAAACAGCAGAAAACAGTAAAATGGTAACTTTGAAACATTTAAGTCTACTACTATATTAGAATTAAAAATGAAACCCTTAATAGAATTGAAAACGCAAGTACATAATCAATATTATTTATTTCATAAGTTAAAAATACGAATAATTGACAAATTCTTAGAAATATTCTTACAAATAATTATTTATCATTTTCAATTTCTCTGTCTTCGATATAATCAGCCTCGTTTTTTTATTAAAATCATACATTATTTTATTGAATTTCTACGCTTTTCAGTCGCGTTAAATGTATAGCATTCCTTTATTTCGGTTTTACTATGTAATGTGCCTTTGATTGTCGCCGTGGACATTTTATTTCTTAGTTTGGTTTTCAAAATGTTTACTGCTGTTTTGTAAGACAGGATTTTCGGATACATGTACATGCATATCATGAAGTTAGTTATTTTAACTGGAGGTTTTATCGTTTTAGACGAAATCTCCAGTAATTATAATCGTAAAAACAGTAGAAATTGGCACTTAAACAGAAAACAGGGATGTCATGGTGAAAACAGTAAATCTACTGTTAAAACAGTAGGGTTGGCAACACTGCTTCGACCCCCCCACGGACTCAGGCTAGACTATGTCTAGCGCGACCAGATGGCGCTGACGTTCCGAATAGTCAAACGAATGACTTATTTCCGACATATAAATGAAAATGTTACACCTCATACTCCCTGCAGTATTGTCTCTCCTTTCTCTCTAATTCCATCCAAAGGTTGTCTATAAAAGATGGCTTTTAGCGATAATACTGCCAATTATGTCTCCCCTTATAAAATGTCTACATTTATATCTGTAATATACGTTAAGCCGTTGGTCCCGGCCGTCATTCGTAAACCTTTGCTAGTCGTTACGGGTAGCCAGACAACCAAAAGTCAGACAAACATTCTTAACTAGGGGTTTCGGGTTACCCAGTAACTGGGTTATGGTGGTCAGAATGGCAGTTTCTCCATGTAAAAATTTGGTATTCGGCCTATTTGGCGCAGCCGTGAGGCACACAAAACAAAATAAAACAGTAATTAGTTTTTTTACTTTTGTTTTTTGTGAATATTGTTATTATAAACTTAGTGTCTTTCTTCTTTCTTTTCCGTATCCGGTTAGACTGCCGACCCCAACGGATAAAAAAAGGTGGATCGATCGAAGTATTCCTGTTTGAGCACCTATTTTTTGGACACCTATGCATTGAGCACCAAAGGTATTCCCATTTGAGCACCAGTCAATCGATCGACTGATTACGTTTTATGATTTCGTTAAAAGTTGAAAATTTGAAAATATTATCTTCAACTTTTCATCACATCCATAATAATCCATACTAAGTAATATTATAAATTCGAAAGTAACTCTGTCTGTCTGTCTGTGTGTCTTTTCACGCCTAAACCACTGAACGGATTTCGATAAAATTTGGCAGAGAGATAGATTGCATCCCGGGAAAGCACATAGGATAGTTTTTATCGACAAACCTCGCGGGCGAAACCGCGGGCAGAAGCTAGTAATTTATAAGAATACCAACACAAAGATAACAGTTTAGCAGTTTTAACTATTATGTTGGATTGTCGGTTGCATTTTACAGAACAAAAATGTAAGTAGGTGAAATGTGAGGTATTTAAATAATTCCTTGTCAGTAGAAACCACAGCATTATAATTATAATTATTATTTCACTACAGGCTCTCACCAATATTCTCTTGTTAAATAAACTGAGAGAGATATTTACTCGTGCGTAAATATCAATGTTGAATTCCAAGACTTAGAATTTAACGGAAATGAACTAATAATATTATAGTAGAATTTATATTGTTACAGATAGTGGTTTGGAAAGTGGTTGATTACCGTCTCAACTAATAATACTGTAGTAGAATTTAAATTGTTAAAGAAAGTGGTTTGGACTGTTTTACTTTTTACGTAGGTACTATTAGTTATTCTGTGATTTTACCACTATTTCTGCTTCATGAATACACATACATCTCAAGGCTAATTCTACTTATTTAAAACGTTAAAAATCTAGTCTCTGTCTCATCTCGGCGACAAACAAATGTCAAAAACTTGTCAAAATGTAGGGAGATTAGAGATAATTTTGACAGATTGAGACTGAGATCAGACTATGAACGTTCTTAAGAGCGTTTACGCCGTACGGCATTTCATACAAATTTTCAAGCCCTTATTTTTCGAAATTGATGAACCAATTTTAATGAAACTTCATACGCATAAGCAGGATACAAGGATCTAAAAAGGTAGTAGAGAATATTTTCGAAATGTCTTATTTAAAAAAAGATAACTGGAAATCTCGGTTTCTATGGAAAATTTAAAATCGGTCTAATTGGGCTGATACACTATTTTTCGAAAATGTTCTCTACTAAATTTTTAGACGGTTGTATTCTGTCGTTGTAAAATCGGTTCATTCATGTCATAAAATAAGGGCTTGAAAGTTTGTATGAAATGCTGTACGGCGTAAACGCTCTTAAAATTGCGAGAATTGCCCCTGAGGTAGGTAGGTAGGTAAATAAAGCTATGAGATTAAATATTTTAGTTATTAAAGAGTAGCATCCTAATAGGTACCGTTGGTTTCTCGCCGACAAAAAAAAAAGGTATGAAGGAAGAAAATACCATAGTAGGCTGCAGGTCAGTGGCAACACTTTCATCTTGAGCTGGCCTAGCGAAGTACGGAATTTCAATAGAATAAGAGGCCAGCTTATACTGGTTTGTATGCCATTGACGTGCAGCCAACTACGGTGTATTCTCTCGAATCGGTGCAGACTAGGTAATCTGCGTTCGCGATTTACTTGCCAAGCATAAAAACAAATATGAGTTATTGGAAAAATAACTTTAATTCCAACACAATAAAGTTCAATACTCAATTCTTTATGGCATTCCTAATTATGTATTACATACATAGATTTAAAAACTTTAAAAAAAATTTGAAGTTGTATCGTAAAGTGAACCATCCAATGGTTCAGTTTACGATACAACTTCAAATTTTTTTTAAAGTTTTTAAATAATGCTATTCCGTCTAAAATCAACTTAATTACCATTGAAATAGAGCTGATTTTTATTTAACTTGAAATAACATCAATTGGAAACGCAAATTTGAATAGACCTTAGGTATGCCTAGTCCGCGCTGATTCGAGTGACGATATCACTGGATATGAAACAACATGCAAACGGTTACTTTGTCAAAAACAAATTAAACCTTCCCTGCCAGTCCCTCAGGTAGCTTTTTGTTTAAACTGACAAATAGCAAAGATGCCAAAAAACATAGGCACTTACATGATTACCTACTTGTGTAGGCATCAAATACAGAATTGGAACCAAAAAGCCATATCCCGGTTATGAATAGAACCATTGGTTCCCACTGGTGTATTCAGGACTAAGGGATCAAACAACGACGACTGTAATTAGTCGACCTCGTAATTGTTTTTGACCACTTTTGACAAAACAGATGATCACGCCCAGTGCCCGATTAGCCCCTAGGCCAGGGGTCGGCAACCTTTTGAGTCGGAAGAGTCAAAAATTACAATTTACAATATTTCAAAGTTTTTAAAGAGCCACAATTATGTTTCTTGCCAACAATATCTAGTAGGTACTTGCATAAAAAAAGTTTTTGATAAAAAAAATCTATTTATTCATATTAAAAATATCGATTTAAAAACAATAACATACATTTGAGCAAACAAATTCAATGGGAGCGTTGGCTTTGCACAAATTTGGCTCATAGCTTGTTGTTTTAAGTTTCAAACACGACTCTAAATTTTCATTTGTTAGTTGGCTTCTTACTTTACTTTTAATTATATTCATGCAAGAATACGCTTGCTCGCACAAATATGTCAATCCAAAGATAGTCAGCACTCCAAATGCCAACTTCTTCACCTCACTGTAGGAATCTGGAAGAGTATCCATCGAATTCATCTTTATTTTTTTTAGTTCGTGTTTTTTTTTTTAATAAATAATATTTGCGTATTGAACTAAAGAGCCGCAGCTTCACATCCAAAGACCCGCATGTGGCTCGCGAGCCGCAGGTTGCCGACCCCTGCCCTAGGCAAATTAAGCAATTGCTTAGGGCATCACGTCTCCACACCATACGGCGGAAACAGCACCGAAAGAGTATTTGCTAGCACATGAAAGGCAAGGCTGTTTATCAGCAAGATATTACAAGACCCAAAAGTCACTCTAGCTAGAGATGTGCGCCAATCTTTACAAATCGCTCGTCGATGTTTTGGAAAAATAGGAGGCGACTAGTGGATAGGAGGGGCCTACGGGCGTGGATTGCTTAGGGCATCAAGTAGTCTTAATCCGGCTCTGCACGCCACCCCCCCAGAGACATACCTGTTAGGCAGAGACATACCTGTAGTAGACGTAGTGACGCGGGCGCATCACGGATTGATTTGTATTGTCAAATGTCAATCTCAAATTGTCAATGTCAATTAATAAATAATCTGTGTTGTCTTTGGTTAGCCCTGACATCAAGCAATAGACAAAATTGTCAACATTTTTTTAGCTAGAGTACGAGGCTTTTGACTACGTTGTGTGTGTATATTTTATGTCTTTTTTTATTTTTTTATTTACAATGTGCGTTTTGTTTGTGCAGAATAAACAGTTTTTCTTTCTTTCTTTTCTTTCTAGTACCTACAACCACATTTCGCCAGTTATGTTTAAGTCCCTTACAATAGGGGACGAACCTATTGCCATCAACCAGAGCTCTACTGAGATATTTAGTAAACACACCTTTCAAATTTCCAATATAATATAAGCTAGGTGTTTCAAAATTAACCCAACAAATTTTTAGAGGCTCTTTAGACCATCGAACTGAACAACTTTCACTATGGCGAAAAAAAATCTGCTGTTTCATACATTTTGGTCAAGTAGATATTGTGAACTTTTGTATTAAACAGCTGATTTTTTTTCGTGATTTCAGAGATTACATAATTTTTTGGCTCACTCCCTGAGCCATATTCCACCACGCAGGCCCAGTGCGGATTGGTAGCTATCACATGTCTTCGAATTTTTTGTTCTAGGACATACCGGTGTCCTCACGATGTTTTCCTTCACCGTTTTGAGAGCAGTGGTGATGAAATAAAATATACAGGTGCCTGCGTGGGTTCTAACGACCTACAACTCGTCAGTCGGAGCCGATACCACTTCTCACCAATCTGTCTAAAGGTTGTAATTACGGGAATATTTTTGCACCTTCTTTTGTTTTGAATGGAGGTAACCATATTAATTAGAAGGAGTTATCCCGGTCTGATCCCCTGAACCCCCCTCCACCGCCCGCTCCTCGATCCCCTGCTTGTTCGTCTTCTGTTTCAATCTCTGTAGGTGTGTGGAATGATAGATGTCTGATGGATTGTAGAATCAGCTGTTTATAAAACCTAGCTTCTTTATGTAAGTGATAATATTCCCGCAGCCCTGCCCCGTTGGCCTTGTGGTAGCAAGCGCGACTGCTGAACGTGGGGTCTTGGGTTCGATTCCCGGGTCGGTCAAAGTGTTATTGGGTTTTCCATTAGGAATTTCGTAGTAACAGTCCGGAGTTTGGAGGTTGGCGGTTTAATAACCCCGTGCCTCGGAAAGCAAGCAAAGCCGTTGCTCCTGCGCCTGATCTCTCCCCGGTGGTGTCGGAATGCCGTCCTATCGGACTATGAGAGTAAAGGAACAGAGAGTGTACCTGTGTTTACGCACACACTTGTGCACTATAATATCTCCTGCGTACCTGGCTAATCTCAGTTGAGATTAACTACTGTGACCGAAATCGGACGGGAGGCTATTATTACTAATGTTACAACTGGAAGTCAACTATGAATAAAGTATAGATACATTTCTTGTAAATGCGAAACGCTTAGAATCTAGCACGGTACAATCACAAAAATGTTCGTCCACTAACATTTAGAATTTCATTTAAGTTGCAACGCGCACAGTGGTTTCGCTTGTTTAGTGACTGGACAAAAATAAAATTGTATCAAGAAAAGTTGAGCTTAAAGCTTTTGACACTGTCGCCTGTGAACACTCAGTTTGTGTAGAGTATAAAACAAATTGGTGCAGAAGTTACACTTCGTATATTTAATGCATTTACAAAACATAGCACAATTAGATGAGGAGAGAAATGAAAATATCTCCCGCGTTAGCATTTTTTTTTACCAGTATAAAATTTGTTGACTTTTCAATGAATCGCCGTTTTATCGCGAGGTGTAAGGGATAGGTTTTCTACATTATTTTATATGATGTTCAAAATGTTAGTGACACGCCACGGATATGGCCAACAGTCGCGTTGCGGATATGAAGTTTTGTCCAGCAAGAGATATTTTTAGAACACTTGGCTTTAAATAAATAGTGTTTTAGAATGTACCCAGTGCTTGGCTATCTCGTTGCTTAGCGGTGTTTTTAATAACTTTGAATGCAAACATTTTGAGAATATGAATTATTTTGTTTAGAACTAATTACTCGTATATATGTATTTTGTCTAATGCAGTGTCTATTATTTTCTCGTGTAAATAAACATTAACAAGAACTTTGAATTGTATCTTATCACAGTGTGGGTCGTCTTAACAGCAACACAGGTCGATCGATAATGTTAAGCTAAACTTTCAGCTGTCGGGCCGTGGATGGGTCACCATCTTTACATACCGAGACGCCTCCGTGCCTCGGAAAGTACGTTAAGCTGTTGGTCCCGGCTGTCATTCTTGGATCTTCGACAGTCGTTACGGGTAGTCAGAAACCCGAAAGTCTGACAACCAGTCTTACCAAGGGGTATAATCGTGTCACCCAATAACTGGGTTGTGTAGGTCAGATAGGCAGTCGCTCCATGTAAAAGCCGACCCCAACATAATTGGTTAAAGGCTAGGCAGAATGAATAAATGGACGTGCCGACTGGCTTCCATCGAGATTTAACAACGGATTTTCTAACTGATTTAGGTTCACCAAGATCTGTTATTAAATTTCCCAGTATTTGCATAGTGAGCAAAATGCTTGAGACATTTAGTTACTAACAGGGCAAAACGAAATTGGCAAATGGAAATTGATAAGGATCAAACTGTCAATAACCGACCTTATGTACCTAAGTAGTTCCAGAGATTATGTAGTAGATGATTAAGTTAGTCTCCTTATACCACTACCACCCACCCCCTCCTCCTCCTCCCGTGACCACTTTATATATTTCTTATTTATACCATCTTTTTGTAATGTATTGTTGATTTTTATTTATATCTAATCATATACTGTACTAGTTGACGTCATCACGTCAACGCCGGCTGTCGCTGAAAACCAGCGCTGGGGCTCTGTCTCGTATAGGCTCTTAGCATTATGCTGAGCGATGGCCATTTTGCGTAGATGTGACGCATGTTTTCTCCCAAATTGTTTTTTTTTAGTTTGTGTATTTTTATGTTTGCCGGAAATAAAAGTAGTTTCTTTTTTTTTTTTCTTTTTTTATTATAAGCGGCTTAAGCTACAGTTTCCTAGAAGAGCGGTGGTCACCACATAACGGCTGCAGTGACGGCGGGACTTTACGGTGTCAAAAACTCTCTTAAGGGGCTTATAGGACCTAAACACAAAAACGCAAGTTTTAGAAACAATAACAGTAAGTATAATTATGATCGACTACAGTAAACAAACTCAGAAAAATATATGATATTCTTCAGGATATATGCTAGGTAAATAGAGTGTTGAAAACATAATACAATTTTTTGATACGATAGAAAAAAATCATGAAGATACCTCTAAAAACTTTCTTTTTACAATAAAAACCATACTAATAGACATACAGTTGTCTGTGTGGTGCCGGACTTAAAGAATAGCACCACCCCTTACTTCCCGCGGGTGTTATAAAAGGCGACTAAGGGTCTTACCGGAGAATGGGCAGCAGCGTTCTCTATGCATTCCACCATCATACCACACTGCGATCGACAACCCGCCTGCCAAGCGTGGCGATTATGGCAAACCCCCCCCAAAATTGGGGGAGGCCTATGTCCAGCAGTGGACGCCTGGTGACCATAGCAGTCTTAGGAAACCCTAGCTTTAAGTAAGTTAGTAACTACCATTATTATAACTTGTATGTGTGGTGCAAACTGTAAATATAAGTTGGTTATTAATAAATAAATAAATTAAAATTAATTTTTACCTTTGAGTTATACAGAAAAAAAGAAAAAAAAAACCGGGCAAGAGCGAGTCGGACTCGCGCACCGAGGGTTCCGTAATATCGGGGTTTATTAATAAGGTTTATGTTTATGAAATTAAATGTTTTTTTTTATAATTTTTTTATTTGAGTTGATTGAATAAAATGTAAATTGCGGTTTACGATTTATGACGTATTAAAAAAAAACTACTTACTAGATCTCGTTCAAATCAATTTTCGGTGGAAGTTTACATGGTATTTTACATCATATATTTTTTTTAGTTTTATCATTCTCTTATTTTAGAAGTTACGGCGGGGGGGGACACACAGTTTAGAAAAAAATGATATTAGAAACCTCAATATCATTTTTGAAGACCTATCCATAGATACCCCACACGTATGGGTTTGACGAAAAAAAAAATTTTTAGTTTCAGTTCTAAGTATGGGGAACCCCAAAATTTATTGTTTTTTTTCTATTTTTGTGTGAAAATCTTAATGCGGTTCACAGAATACATCTACTTACCAAGTTTCAACAGTATAGTTCTTATAGTTTCGGAGAAAAGTGGCTGTGACATACGGACGGACAGACAGACAGACGGACATACAGACAGACAGACATGACGAATCTATAAGGGTTCCGTTTTTTGCCGTTTGGCAACGGAACCCTAAAAAAAGGACGGAAGAAAAGATGGATGGATTGTGTGAGGAATGATATGAAAGAGAAGGGAGTGAATGATAGCGTGACGGTTGACAGGGGAGAATGGAAGAAGAAAACGTGTTGCGCCGACCCCAAGTAACATGGGATAAGGGCAGGAAGATGATGAGAAACAAAGAAAAAAAACTGGCCAAGTGCGAGTCGGACTCGCACACGAAGGGTTCCGTACCACAAGGCAAAAACGCCAAAAAAACATGTTTGTTGTATGGGAGCCCCCCTTAAATTTTTATTTTATTTTAATTTTATTATTTATTATTAAAGTTAAAATACAACTTAGTATTTTGTGAATATTTCAAGTGCCTACCTGTTTCCATTTTTGATATCGAGCAAAAAAGGGCAAAAAAATCGCGTTTGTTGTATGGGAGCCCCCCTTAAATATTTAATTTATTTTGTTTTTAGTATTTTTTGTTATAGCGGCAACAGAAATACATAATTTGTGAAAATTTCAACTGTCTAGCTATCGCGGTTCTTGAGATTCAGCCTGGTGACAGTCAGACGGACAAACGGACAGACAGCGAAGTCTTAGTAATAGGGTTCCGTTTTTACCCTTTGGGTACGGAACCCTAAAAAAGAAAATACGTTTATTACAGAAACCAAACACGGTCATGAACATCATTACGTCCCTATTGAAAGTCAACTAAGCGTAGGGTCGCAAACATTTGATTGCGTACGTCATCCAAGATCTAATTGGCGGCTCATTGATTGGGCGTGAACCGAAACAACTACGAGTACCTGCGTAACATGTTACCCGTATGTGCGGTGATCTGTGTTCCTTTGTTCAACTGGTACTTAGTCAAGTACAAAAGAGCTCAGATCAACCTAGCGACAACGTTGGTTCGGTCTGTTATTGGGTAGTTGACCGTGCTGTAAATTGTCGATACCCTATCTAGAATAGGATGTACATAGATGGATGATTCTTTAAAGGTTATCCGATCACGTTGGGTTATGAGGAACAGGGTGAAAAGTTCACTCATCCTCCATAGAAAAGGGAGGATCCACCGACCAGACGGGTGTCGTGACTGGTGGGCAAGTGCCCGACGATTGATGTTGGGATTTATATACCTATATAATTATGCGAGTTGCGTGGTAAACTCTGCTTGCGCGATGCAGGATTTTGCATGACGTCAGTATGATGCGTAGTTCGCATATGGCGGTGTAGATGCCGCTACAGCTTGACGTTTCCAGTAAGATTTGTTAGTTTTTGTAGAATCCCGTCTTATTTATAAGTTACAAAGAACTTCACAAGAACTAATTTGTATCGTCTAATATCAATATAACATCTCTCCTGTATTCCACAAAGGATTATACATATATAACGCCCATAATTCCTCAGTTATGTTTGCTTTGAGAGCAGTGGTGGCCAAGTGTTAACGGCCTTACGCGACTTACCTACGAGTTGTAGGTCGTAGGTTCGAACCCAGACAGACGCTTTACTTTATGTAAATTTTTTCATCACCACTGCTCTCAAAACGGTGAAGGAAAACATCGTGAGTAAACCGGCATGTCCTAGAACCAAAAATTCGAAGACATGTGACATCTGCCAATCCGCACTGGGCCCGCGTGGTGGATTACGGCCCACTCCATCTCACCGAGAGGAGGCCTGTGTCCCAGCAGTGGGAACATTATAGGCTAATTATGGTATGTTTGCTGGTTTTACCCGTTATATTTGCTTTTTTACAAATTGCATCTATAGGTTATTATAAGTAGTCAGAACAAATTGTAATGTTGAAAATATTTTGTTCATATTACGTCAATACACAAATACCTACACACAAATGATTACAAAATGAAAAAAAAAAAAAATACATACAAATGAAAATTTTCATGATGATGAAATTATAACGTAAGTACCTACATACAAATGATTTGTTTACAGTATAATATGTTCCGTCTAGGTGGCCCCACTTTACCAGGTTGGACATACATCTTCCCACTTGTATCCGGAGACAGTTCAGAGACTTCCAAGTTGACCACGGAAAGTTACACCCTGCAGGGAGATGCTCCTTTGGTGGTAGGTAGTAAGTAGGAGGGGGAAGAGTATCCTGTGATTGCGGAGCTATATCACAAACCATGCTCCACCTCCTATCCTTCGCTCTGTGTCCCAAAACAAGCAGTCAAAGAGACCTCTGCGCTGCCACCGACAACGCCGTGGTAGTGGCAAAGTTTTGGGAAAACAAGATTTAAAATACAGTCGTGCCAGCGTCACGATGAAGAAGAAAATAAAATGATTTAACACTTCCATAATGGCGCATCCTACTAATATCATAAATGTGAAAGTTTATGGTTAAGTTTATGTTTAAGGTTCGTCGTCGTCGTTTCAGCCGATAGACGTCCACTGCTGGACATAGGCCTCCCCCAATTTTGGGGGGGTTTGCCATAATCGCCACGCTTGGCAGGCGGGTTGGCGATCGCAGTATGGTATGATGGTGGAATAAATAGAGAACGCTGCTGCCCATTCTCCGGTAAGACCCTTAGTCGCCTTTTACGACACCCACGGGAAGTAAGGGGTGGTGCAATTCTTTAAGTCCGGCACCACACAGACAAGTTAAGGTTATTGGATGTTTATTATTGAGTAATAATAAACACCCAAACATAACCATCACGCAAAAACGGGCTTAGCTGCGTTTTTTTCAGCGTTTACGATGAAAAAAATAAAATTGTCGTCTGACAGTTTTTGTATGGAAGAATTGTTAAAAATTCAAAATTATTCCTCAGATTCAATTACCTGGCGTTTGAAGAATCAGCCCTTAAACGATATTGGCACACAGGTAGTTTATAAACTATATGAACACATAGGGTACTTTTTACGCTGGTAGCAAGTTTCCGATCCCCTTGCAGTCAAAGCCGCGGCGAAAAGCTAGATTACAATAAGTCGGTAATGACTTTCTTCTCGATTTAATTTCCATCAAATGTTCTAAACCTGCTGCAAGGGCTGGATAAACTGAGCGCTGAATCAAAAACTACCACGCAGTAAATCACTGCCCGCAAATCTTGGGATCCTTAAGGCACCCATAAAATAAAATTGCCAGCAACAAAACGCAAACCGCTTCTGTTTTTATATCAAAACTCACAATTGAAACGACTGGCACTTCTAATAGCTAATTTACGAGCACAAAGGCTGTTGGTTCGACTCCTAGCAGGGTAAGTAACTTGATAGCCGCCGCCCCTGTAAGTGCAGCAGTGCCTTTATTTAAATTTTCTCTTTTCCAGTTTTAATGCCTTCAGAAAACTTATTTTCTTAGTAGTAAACAACGTCTGTTAGTGTAAGAGTACGCTGGATTTTTTGCAAGGCAATTTTAATATCTACCGCAATTCTGCGACAGATGATGGTCTGTCTAGGTTTAAAGTTAGGTGACAGAGTCTTTTTTTGATCAAATCGTATTGAAACGCGTCTTCGAATTTAGTTTCCCTGTAATCTACCAACCAAAATCAATCATATAATTGAAGAAAGGGCTTTGAAGATCCGTGCACTTACCTGTCCGCCATTTTTTTTTTCAAAATGGCGGCCACTTCTTGATCCTATTTATATCGATAGCTGACATCAATGCAAACAGACAACATGTACCCGCCATTTTGAAAAAAAAAATGGTGGACAGGTAGGTATGCTAGACCTTCAAAGCTCTTTCTAAAATGATTCCGCTTAGCAGACGAATTGATGATCACAGTTTCTTTATCTTGGACATAAGGTACAAATTGAATAAACACAAAAAACGTACAGCGATGGAAACAGTAATAGACCCATTCCGTCTGAGTGTCGAGCTCTTAAAAAGAATAATGCGGCAGCTATTACCAACGATGTCTGTAGATTTTTACTCATTTTAAGGACTTGGATGTCTGCTTTTAAAATTTACTTCTTTCTGGCTTTCAGGTAATAAAGGAATGAAAAAGCAACTATTTCGTATTTAAAAGAGACTATTCGCGTCAATGAGGAGGATTGCGTCATTTTATGCACAGGCATATCACTGACCATTCCAATGTTGCCTGGAAGAAATCGCTGAAAGCGATAAGGTTGCCCATTGTATGTTTTGCAGTTTTTAATTTAGTTTTTGCGACTTATTTTTGTGGCTTACAAAACTTTTTCGCGTGGTTATTATAATAGGTAGTACCTGTTGTTCTTAAAGGAATAATAAAAGCTTTCGCTCGCCACTAATCGATTAATGCAATCGAGTAATGACAGCTGATTGCGTCGACGCGTGATAGTGCGTCCGCAACTACGTTGTCTCGCCCACTTATGTGTCGTATATCGTTTGTAAATTCACTGATGAATAATAGTTGCCTTCGTCGGCGTGGAGTCTCTGAATCTGACGAGATCTTTTGCATGGCGTACGTGAGCGGCTTATGGTCAGTGAATATAATGAGTTCACGCCCTTCAAATATTTTCCTGAAATGCTTTACGGCCATGTAAATTGCTTGAAGTTCTCTGTCGAACGTCGAGTAGTTTTGTTGAGCCGGTGTGAACTTTTTTGAAAAATAGCCTAGTGGTTGCCATTTTCCTTTGATTTGCTGCTGAAGAACAGCGCCAGCGCACCGATCGGATGCGTCACACATCATTCCGAGTGGAACTGAATGATGTGGGTGCGACAGATATGTTGTTTCTGTAATACATTTCTTGCAGTTTTCAAACGCTTGAGATGTATCTTCATTCCACTGTATTAATGTTTTATCTCGCTTCTTCGTATTGTGCAAGTAGGTATGTAGTGGTTCTTGAATAGCCGTGGCGTTAGGTATGCTGTCACGGTAGAAATTCAACATACCGAGGAATCTTCGTAGCTCTTCAATGGTTTTGGATATTCGCTAATAATCTTGATCTTGTCTTCTGGCGGCTTAATACCTTTAGCAGATACTTTATAGCCGAGAAATGTTACTTCGCGTTGGCCGAACACACACTTCGAAGGATTGATAGTTATGCCATACTCGTCCAGCCTTTGTAATACAATTCGTAGGTGCCGTCTGTGCGTGTCTTCGTCTTCCGAGGCTAGTAGGAGGTCGTCGATGAACGGGTATACGAAGTCAAGTTCTCGCAGTACATCATGAATAAATCGCTGGAAGGTTTGTCCTGCATTCTTCAAGCCTGGACACATTCGAGGAAATTCGAAAAGTCCAAAAGGATGGAGTGATGATTGCAGTCTTCTCTATATCTTCAGCACGTACTGGCAGTTGTTGATAGGCTCGGTTCAAATCGAGAGTTGAGAATATTTGTTTGCCTGTGAGCTGGTACGTGAAGTCCTTTATCTTTGGGACGGGATAGCGGTCTGGTTTCGTAACGGAGTTGAGACGTCTGTAGTCCCCACATGCTCGCAAGTCTCCGTTTTTCTTTGGCACAATATGTAACGGGCTAGACCAAGGACTCTTGCTCGGTCTGCACAAACCTTGGCTAATCATGTTCTCGAATTCCTTTTTCGCTCGTTCATACAGATGCGGTTGTATTGGTCGTGCTCGGGAATGAATAGGTGGTCCTGTTGTTTCAATGAAATGTTCCACTTTATGTTTCGGGTTCAATTTCATTGAAGATAGACGTGTTATTCCAGGAAATTCGGCCAATATGTCGTGAAACGTATGCTGTATGTTAATACTGTTGACGGAAGGTGTACTTGTATAGCGGCCTGGAGCTTTGGAGGTGAGCTTCGTAGTGTTGTCGATGATTCGCTGGCTACGTAGGTCGACTAATAAATTGTGATAGCCGAGGAAATCTGCTCCAATAATAGGTTTTGTAACTGCGGCGACTATGAACTTCCACTTGTATGGTCGACGAAGATTTAGGTCCAGCTCCAGTGTCTTCTCGCCATATGTCGGTATAACAGTGTTGTTTGCGGCATATAATTGATATGGTAGTGGTGTCGATCGTATTCCTTTCATTTTCGGTATAACGGATATATTGGCACCCGTATCGACCAAAAATCTCATGGATGACGTCTTATCCGTGATAAATAGGCGGTAGGATTTCTTCTCGACGTTAGGTTCCGCCACTGCCAACGCCTCTTTTAGTTTTCCGTCTTGCCTTCATTGTTGAAATTGCACGGTGTAGTACAATGCCTCGCATTCTTTCCGAAACGGCGATGATAATAACAATGTGTTGATGCCGACGGTGTAGTTGAACGAGAGCGGGATCGTGACGTCGAACGCGCTCGATACGAGTTGCGCCCGCGCCCGTAGTGTCGAGCCGGCGGCGTGCGCGAGCGGTCGTGGTTCGTGTGGCGGTATGACGTCTTCAGTTCGGCGATCTCGACATGCAATTTCCTTATTTCTTCGACGAGATTTTGTATGCTAACTGGTGAGTTTTGCGCTTGATGGGATGTTGACGCTGATGCGACAGACACTGCTGATATTTCGCTTGCTTGCTCATGCATTTTGTCGGCGAGCTTGGCTTGTTCATCGAGAGCTGTATCCTTGCTTATTGTATCACTTACTACAAGCACCGAGCGAACGTGAGCGGGTAGTAAGTTCATCCACATGAGCCGTAGTGTGTTGTCTGGTACTTTGTTGTGAGCGAGGTTGCGCATGCGACGTAGTAATTGGCTAGGCTTCTGGTCACCAAGTTCCATATCCGAGAGTAGTTTCTGTAGCTGCCTACCGTCAGATTCTTCGTACACAGAAATGAGACGTTCTTTTATGACAGAATATTGACGATCGGTAGACGGATTGTACAACAGGTCACATATTTGCTCGATGTCTTCCTTTTCTAGCTGGGCGATGACCATCTGCGCCTTCTGTGTTTCACTTTTCTTCAGATCTCGCGTAGCTGCTTCGAAGCTTATAAACCATAATCGTGGTTTATCGCGCCAGAAAGGTGGTACTCGAAGGGAAAGTGAGATACCGGCGATATTTTGGGTTGATAGAGAAACGTCTGAGCTTGCTCCTGCTGACTCCATGACTGGCTTTTCGATGTCACTCTGCATGGCTTGCTTGAGGTTGCTTCGTTCGGGGTCACCACTTTAGCGTTTAGGCAGTAGAGGAAATAAAACCAGATTGAGATGTTAGCCTAACTAAGTACAAAATTAGATGGGTGGAAGTAGTTACCCGATATAAACATTAAAATAATATTGACCAATAGCGATCAAGTAAAAATTACTCCAAAATATATCGGTTTAGTTCATGCGCGCTGCCACTAGTTAATCGGGCCGAAGTTATAAATATGGGTCGCGCACAGCTGAGCGCCAGTCCAGCCCGATCACTATGTATGGCAAGCCGATCCCTTGGGACAAGCAAGCCAAATACTTAGGGGTCATTCTCGATGACCGACTTAGTTTCGGAGTGCACATAAGGACGGCGCGTTCGCGCGCCGCCTTCGCTCTCGGCAGGCTCCACTCCCTACTGACCTCCCGCAGCAAATTGTCACTCAAGTGCAAATTGTGCCTCTACACCGCAGTCATCCGTCCCATCATGACGTACGCTTGCGTAGTCTTCGCACACGCTAAGCCTCATCACCTGCATAAAATGCAGACCCTTCAAAACCGTTTCCTCAGAAAGGTCACGGGAGCCCCCTTCTATGTCCGAAACGTGAACCTTCACGTAGATCTCAGACTTCCCACCGTCCAGCAGTTCATGAAACGCCTCTCAAAGCGTTTCTTTGATACTGCCATTAAGCATCCCAATCCCCTGATTGCGGCGGCCTCCCGATACACTCCCTCCCGCATAAGTAAGATTCGCCGACCAAGGCATACCCTCACCGTCCCCGATGACGCCACTACCCTCCGTCAGGAAAGTAGAAAGAGCACAAGCACACTGAGAAGACACATAACTCGTCGTCCGTCATTCCGCCCTCGCCGTCGAGGCCCGTCGCGACACCCCGTACCATGTCCGCCCCGACCCTTGCTCGATGTAGTGCCAGCCCGCGCCGCAGCTGAGCCTGTAGATTTAAATTCCCGACTGTGACCTCTGAGTTTGTTTCGGCTTTTCTTCTCAGAGCAGTCTGCTAGGAAAAGCCGGTCTCATCATTCGTTAAATAATAATAACCTGATCCAGCCTGTCCCTCTTGCTGCCCTCTCCCAGCGACGCCCTAAGCCGAGGTCCGTACCCCACAGGGGGTGCCCTTAGCGTGTAGTCGCTTAGTTTTTAGGGTTCCGTACCCTGAGGGTAAAAACGGAACCCTATTACTAAGACTTCGCTGTCTGTCCGTCTGGCCGTCTGTCCGTCTGTCCGTCTGTCCGTCTGTCCGTCTGTCCGTCTGTCCGTCTGTCCGTCTGTCTGTCACCAGGCTGTATCTCAAGAACCGCGATAGCTAGACAGTTGAAATTTTCACCAATTATGTATTTCTGTTGCCGCTATAACAACAAATACTAAAAACAAAATAAAATAAATATTTAAGGGGGGCTCCCATACAACAAACGCAATTTTTTTGCCCTTTTTTGCTCGATATCAAAAATGGCAACAGGTAGGCACTTGAAATATTCACAAAATACTCAGTTGTATTTTAACTTTAATAATAAATAATAAAATTAAGATAAAATATATATTTAAGGGGGGCTCCCATACAAAAAACATGTTTTTTTTGGCGTTTTTGCCTTGTGGTACGGAACCCTTCGTGTGCGAGTCCGACTCGCACTTGGCCAGTTTTTAAGTTTATTTATGCCCTGGCTGGAGGCCTTAATTTATTGAGGCATCCACAGGATCGCCCGGTTAAGCAGTCGACAACCCCTCAGGTTGAACTGCGAGAGGCCATTTTCAAAAAAAAAAAAAAAAAAAAAAAAAAAAAAAAAAAAAAAAAAAAAAAAAAAGCTGAGCGCCAGTGTTATGCCGTGCGGCGCGCGCGCAAGACGTGTGTGCTGCCACAATAATATCACCTACGTTGAGCCAAGTCAAAATTACCTAAGGCCCTTCTTCCTGTTGAATGTTTTTAATCCTTCATGTTCCGATGTGACAGTCAGACAGACAAATTTGGGGAGGTAGCTCGCTGTAACGGCCAGAAAAAATAATATTTTCAAACCAATACAGTAACTATTTGGATCAGTTTTCAATGTGCTGCGGCGAAAATAAAAGGGAAAATTCTAACTAAAAGTTAACCAAAAACGCTAGCTAAAAAAATACCAACATAGCGGTTAGCTAGAAAAATACCAGTCCGTGAAGAGCACATCCATGACAAGTTTATAACCATAAATAAATATTTTTCTTTAACAAAGGTTTCTTTGCTCTAACGAGAAAGTCAAAAATAGCTAACTTAACAATCAGAACTGCACTTTATTGACATTTATATTTATTCGTGTGCAAACATTTTGAGTACAATTTGTGTTTCGGCGTGGAAGCCACTACGACGGAGTCTTGTCACGAAGCAGACATACCGCCGCCTCAGTTAGTTTACACCACTTTCATCAACCTTAGTGTTTTATGAGTTCTGCTTTTACCTTTGTTGTGAGTGAGGTTTAGTATTAAAAATCGTGCTGAGGTTGTTAGGGTTTTGAGTGTGAGTGTAATATTTATTTATTTTCCCCGGAGGGTCGGCGCGTGCGACCTTTTGCTTGTCACAGCAATGCCACAGAGTGCCTCTGACTCTTAAGGCATTGACAAGTAATGATGTTACGTCTGGCGCGGATTAAAATTTTATTTGCTAATATTTCTGTAACTGCCCGTGACCAGCGCTGCGACATTTATTTTATAAATGTCGCAGCATCATGCTGAGATAGGAGCCTTTTGCCCTCGTATAGGACTTTCTGTTTCATTTTTATTTTTGTTACTTTTTTGTATAATTTTTTTTTTTTTGACTATGTTTTTTAGACATCCCAAGGGATATAAAGCTATGAATGCATATTTATTTATACAGGTAAAAACAACAAAATTAAATTCTAACTTAACTAAAACTATATATAAAACTGACTGTGTTTGGTTTAGTTTGTGATTTTCCTTTACGAGTTGCAATAAATACTTTTTCTTTCTTTCTTTCAAATTACCCTGTACCTGACCCAAAAGTCTAACTTGAACATAATTATAAATAGCGAGACACCCATTACGAATTCATTCTCTAATTACAGGAACGTTGGTATCTTAATTGCCGCAGTATTAGTTAATAGTTCTCAGACTAACGTTTATACCCAACTAGCTTCTGCCCGCGACTTCGTCCGCGTGAAATTCGTACTTTCCTCTTAAAATTTCGAAAATGTATGTTTATGATCTTATCATTTATTTAGTTAAATAAGTATTTGGGCCAATTTTTAAGTTTTTAGATCAAAGGGTTTTTGTATTTTGCAAATAAACTGTATCCCCGATTTTCACTCCGACAGGGATGGAATTTTGAAAAATCGTTTGGGATGTGTTCATAACTTGACTCAAAGACATGGGTCTTTGAATCAAGTTATGAACACATCCCAAACGATTCGAAAATGGGTATGGACCCACTTTCGAGTTAATGGCAGCAAGCAGTAAAATCCAACCCTTGAACTTTATAACCCTTTACCAACTTGGTACGAGTCGATTTTTGAAAAACCCTAAAACCCTCTTTTTAGGGTTCCGTACCCTAAGGGTAAAAACGGAACCCTATTACTAAGACTTCGCTGTCTGTCCGTCTGGCCGTCTATGTCCGTCTGTCCGTCTGTCTGTCACCAGGCTGTATCTCAAGAACCGCGATAGCTAGACAGTTGAAATTTTCACAAATTATGTATTTCTGTTGCCGCTATAACATCAAATACTAAAAACAAAATAAATTAAATATTTAAGGGGGGCTCCCATACAACAAACGCGATTTTTTTGCCCTTTTTTGCTAGATATCAAAAATGGCAACAGGTAGGCACTTGAAATATTCACAAAATACTCAGTTGTATTTTAACTTTAATAATAAATAATAAAATTAAAATAAAATAAATATTTAACGGGGGCTCCCATACAACAAACATGTTTTTTCACCACAAGGCAAAAACGCCAAAAAAACATGTTTTTTTGGCGTTTTTGCCTTGTGGTACGGAACCCTTCGTGTGCGAGTCCGATTCGCACATGGCCAGTTTTTTATTTTTATCGACGTCAAAAAAAGGAGGAGGTTCTCAGTTCGTCGGAATCTTTTTTTTTTAATTACGTTCCCGATTACTCGATGACGGCTAGACCGATTTGAATTTTTTTTTGTTTGAAAGTGTATATATACTTTCCAGGTGGTCCCATTGTCATCAGGTCAGGATCTGATGATGGGATCCTGGAGAAATCGAAGGAACTCTTCAAATATTATAGGCACACCTATAGCAATTTGGGTATTTTTAGGTTTTTTATTTTTTACCCGACTGCGCGACGCAAAAGAGTGGTAATGTGTTCATCAGCCTATGTATGTATGTATGTATGTTTATATGTTCCTTTGAAGCACTATAGAGACCAAACGCCTGGGCCGATTTTTATGATTCACACGTTAATCGATTCCTCTTAGTCCGGCGAGTGTCACTAAAGACATGACGTTACTGAAATTTCATTTTGGCGACTACTGGACGCCATATTAATATTTATTTTTTTTCAAAACCTATCGAGTGGGGTATCAAAATAAAGGGTTTCAAAAGGTGATTACAAAAATATATACAACATATATACTTAAAAGCAATTCGAAGTGACAAATCGCAAAAAAACACCTACCAAGAACTAAATCGTCTGCGAAAGCTGGAAATAAAAAAAGTTATTTAAAAAAATCAAAAAACCCGACGGCGGTAAAAAACTTAAAGCGGGACCCATTTGAATTTGAAAATACAATAAAAATGATGTGGGTCCCGCCTGCTTCCAACTTTTATTTAATTTAAAATGGGCTTGTTTTTAGCTTTTCAGTTTCTTTTAACTTAAGTTTTTTACCGCAGTCGGGTTTTTTGATATTTTTAAATAACTTTTTTATAGATTCGTCATGTCTGTGTCTGTCTGTATGTCTGTCTGTCTGTCTGTCCGTCCTTATGTCACAGCCACTTTTCTCCGAAACTTTAAGAACTATACTGTTGAAACTTGGTAAGTAGATGTATTCTGTGAACCGCATTAAGATTTTCACACAAAAATAGAAAAAAAACAATAATAGGGTTCCCCATACTTGGAACCGAAACTCAAATTTTTTTTTTCATCAAACCCATACGTGTGGGGGGTATCTATGGGTAGGTCTTCAAAAATCATATTGAGGTTTCTAATGTATTATCGAAAAACCCTGATACTTTATTCTTTATTTTTGGTCCTAAGTATAATAAATAGGTACTGAGTTTCGAGTTAATCTAACTGCGCGTTAAAATTCTTCCATACAAATTTTGACATCCCCCAATCCCTCTTTAGAGGGTAGTTTAGTAAAGCAAAAAATGCCAAATTTCATAATTTACTTAGATAAGTATTCCTCCTGCCAAGTTTTAAGGTTATTAACTCAAGGAATAAGATTTTTCATACAAACAAAATCCCCCCTTTTCACCTCCTTAAAGGTTCAATTTCCAAAAACTCCTTCTTAGTGGATACCTGTTTTTCACAAAGAACACACCCTCCAAAATTCATGTCTCTAGGACCAACGGTTTAGGCTGTGCGTTGATAGATTATATAATTAAAAACAAAATTTCGTCCCCCTTTTCACCTCCTTAAGGGTTGAAATTCTAACAACACCGTTGCATTACCTTCCAACCGTAAGCCTTGATAATAAATTTAGTGATTTTTACTTCGAAAATTAAGGACTTTCCATACGCAACTTCATCCTCCTTTTTAACCCTTCGGGGATTGAATTATCAAAAACGCTAAGACATGTATAAATTAATTTTCAATCCTCAGTCTAAACACAAAATTTGAAGATCCTAACTTCAAAACAGACGGACTTTCATATAAACTTCCATCCCCTATTTCACCCCTTTAGGGGTAGAATTCGCAAAAAATATTTCTTAGTGGATGCTTACTCTTCACAAAGAACACACTCTCCAAGTTCCATGTCTCTAAGACCAGCGGTTTGGGCTGTGTATTGATTGATTATATAATTAGAAACAAAATTTCACCCCCCTTTTCACCCCCTTAAGGGTTTAAATTCTAACAACATCGTTGCGTTACCTTCCAACCATAAGCCTAGATAGTAAACTTAGTGATTTTTACTTCGAAAATTAAGGACTTTCCATACACAACTTCATCCCCTTTTTTAACCCTTCAGGGGTGGTATTGTCAAAAACGCTGAGACACGTATAAATTAATTTTTAATCCTCAGCCTAAACACAAAATTTTAAGATTCTAACTTCAAAACTGACGGACTTTCATATAAACTTCCATCCCCTATTTCACCCCTTTAGAGGTAGAACTCCCAAAAATCCTTTCTTAGTGGATACTTACTCTTCACAAAGAACACACCCTCCAAGTTTCATGTCTCTAGAACCAGCGGTTTGGGCTGTGTGTTGATATATCAACAATCAGTCAATTTACCATTTTATATATATAGATTATACTAAATCGCACTAGAATACATTAGCAAGAGTATTCTTAATTATAATGTAAATTGATCCTCATACATTCCGCGAGAACGGACAATTATCTCAATTCGAATGCAATTTGAATTTCAGGAAATGAAGTAAAAATCGTAAGCCTCTGTTATGAAAAGGATAATAATAAAACAGTTAAATATGAAACTCTTCATAATCGCTGTTTGTTCGTGATTTTTTCATTTGTTTTTATGATGCGTAGTCAGCCCTCTCTAAAAAAACAAGCAATACCTAATATATTATACTATCAATATGTTAAAGAATGCGCCAAACACGAAATATGTTGACCATTTACCCGACAACTAATGTCGTAAAATGAAAGAAACCATTTCAGTGAGCTATTGAATGGACCCCTTTAATGTTTTTTACCTTAGAGTAGGGATTAGATAAGCTATCGAATGCCTCTTTACGAGTAATGGTTGACAGCAGTAGCACCTATAAAATAATAGAAAAGTAAATAGTATTTTGTGCACAGTGTATTCATACTGTTATGTAAATTGTGTCCAGCAGAAAGTAGCAATTATTCCAATCATCACTGTGTTGACTGATGATTCTTTAATTTAGACGAGGTAGCCAAACCATTTAGATGTTTCACCTTCTTTGCTGACAAGCATTTTCTTACTAGTATATGTTGTGCTAGGACCAGCGTATATCCTCACTTCTTAAAAATATGTAATTGATGCTTTAAAAAAAACGAAAATGGAAAGAAATTGTAAAAGAGTCTTGTATTCCTTGTTCCATAGAACAATTTGAGAAATGAAAATATTATATGTTCTATATTAGAATTAAGAAAAAATTGTCTTATTTTGCCCGATGACGTCATGTTCCATAGAACAAATGGGAACTACCGTAGGAGATAAAAAATTCTTAAACCTCTAGCTGATACAACGGGTGTAAAAAGACACTTAACTAAACCAAGAGTCACTTGTCCCCGTCATTGTGATCTTTTTTTTTTAATGGAATTTGAAATACTTTTACAAATACTTTTGGTTACGGAGATATTGAAGGTGAAAATTTCGACTTTTACTGACGTGTTTTACGAAAACAAGTTATTAATGTTATAACAGAACTTTACATACCCCCACGACCCCTGTAGTTTTGCATGCACCCATAAGCACGCACTACTGCAAAGAGCAAATATTCACACTAAAAGTTTGTCGTTTCCCAGCAATTATTTTTGTGCAATGTTACTTATTTTGATGCCAGCACATCAAGCTACCCGAAACTGTCAAATTTTCCCAATCAAGTTTGAACCTTATGCTTTAGTAATAAAGTTGAAAATCTATTAAAGAAATTTGACAGATCGTAGTAGCTTGATGTGCTGGCCGTCTGTACAGAATGCGTAGTTGATGGCTATGTGATGGGTCTTTTTAGACCTTGTATATTGGTTGTATTTACAACAAGTGACTGTAATAATTAATAATTTCTTTATTTATTAGAAAACTGGACACAATTACAAAAATACTTACAGTTCTAGATGTTAGTAAACAATTTAACTTAAATATGCTATGTTATTACTTAAATTCTACCATAGACAGGGCTTATAAGATATCTCACATTGACACCGATTTTTGCACCCCTATATATCATGCAAATTTTGCCAGTTACCTTAGAATTTTAAAGCCTTGTCTCATTCATACTGCTCGCTCTCTTTAATGGTCTATACACAAGTAACTAGCGGTTAATGTACGATAACGTACTGTTCATAGGTTCTGTTATGTGTTCCTTGGCTTGTTGGTTGGCAGTTTAGTGTGCACATGATGTGAAGTGCTATTTATGACAAATAAACGGGTTTGACGGGATATTGTGTAGGTGTACATGTCAATTATTTGGTTCCGTTATTCGTAGATCGTTGACAGTAGTCACGGGTAGTCAGAAAAACTATCAGAATAGCCATCAACTACGCATTCTGTACATCAAACTTTTGGGATGCATGATAGCGCAGTTTGTTCCGCCAGTTACTCAACTGAACCGAGCGCTCGGCGCATCCTGGACAGTAACACCCGACACCTTATTTGAGTGGCCAAATCTTCCTTCGCGGTGGTAGGGCTAAAGACCACCTGGTTTGCGACCACCCTCCCACCGGAGTCTGGCGTCAAGCAGCCTGCTGCGTTTCGTCGATGCGTGAGAGTTCCAGTGCCTTAGGCATCTTCTGGGCACGCTCATTCTATCATAGACCTCATCCATCGCTTTCCACCAGGCGTGATCAAAGTCAAGAGCACGCTCAATCAGGAATTTAAAAAAAAAACAAACTTGACAACCAGTCTTACCAAGAGGTATCGTGTTACCAAGTAACTGGATTGTGGAAGTCAGATAGGCATTAGCTCCATGTAAAATACTGGTATTTAGCTGCATCTGGCTGGACCGGAAGCCCAACGTTGGGAAAAGACTAGTCAGTTTGATTTTTGATTATTATCGATTATTTGTGGTATAACTATAAGATTTGACAGCACTTTAACTGAGCATGGACTTGGTATGCTTTTTGAGAGATGGGACAAAAGAAAACAATGTAAAAATATTTCTGCATAAAATAATTGTCCTGAAGGCCAATTCACCGTATTGAAACGTTCCAAATCTTCTCAGGCCAGAGACAACCAATGACAAAAATGTAGGTGAATCAAAACCATTTTTGACAGATTGAGACTAAGATTAGAACACCACTCTGATGGTATACAAATTCAACAACCAGGTACTTTATTTGATGAAGGCTCTTGTAAAAAGTATTGAATTTAGAGTCAGTATTAAATTTACGTATTCGAACCTCAAATAATGCCTATTCAAGTTAGTGATTTACTTTAGTGAATAACAGCGCCGGTCGTTTCACTTGCTCGGCTTGCGCATTGGTCACAATTCTAACCTAACCCGTTTGGTCGAGGTACCCATAGCTTAACTAACTGCGACCAATTGTGAGAATAAGCCAGAAACTTTCAAAACGGCTCATTTATTAAAAAATTGCACATCATTAGAAGCCCAAAAAGTTTTCAGAGTTTAAAAACTTTAATTTAAAAAATCGTGAAGGATCAGTTAAATATTACCCATAAGATACTGGTCTACAAAAACAACATAATAATAATTATTATATTTCTTACGATATGTTCATGAGTCCGATTTTCGTTCAAAGATAGCTATCACGGTAATACCTTGCAGTGCTATTCTGTAAAAAACTCACGAAGCAAACTTAGGTGAAGTAAACTGGCAGTAGGTAGTGTCAATCCTTATCATCAGCTGGATTAACAGCTCACTTTAAGCTTTCATCCATGTTTTCACGGTGAGATATTTACAGAATGGATGGGCTGATTCCAATCCAAATGTTTTCGCTAAAGTTACTAATAATAAAACAGCCACCCGACCGATTTCGGTCACGGTGGTCAATCACAACGTAGATTAACCAGGTACGCAGGAGATATTATAGTGCACAAGTGTGTGCGTAAACACAGGTGCACTCTCTGTTCCTTTACTCTCATAGTCCGATGGGACGGCAATCAGACACGACCAGGTAGAGATCAGGCGCAGGACCAAAGGCTTTACGTGCTTTCCGAGGCACGGGGGTATTAAACCGCCAACTTCCAAACTCCGGACTGTTACTAAGAAATTCCCAATGGAAAACTCAATAACACTTTGTCGGACCCGGGAATCGAACGCAAGTTCAGCAGTCGCGCATGCAACCACGAGACCAACGGGGCAGCCAAAGTTAGTAATATGAAATAACAATATCCCCAAATCTGGCCTCGTTCTCGAAAAGGGTTCGTCAGCAGAATTCTGTTCAGTAAATAAAACATACGATATTATTTGTATGAAACGAGACATGAATATCAATTTTATTATTGGAGGCACAAATCGAAAGGGGAATCCTAGTGAGGATATGGAGAGAATTATGTTATAGATTTCGAATTTCCTTGAATTTTATTCTGAAGTACCTAAACAATTTTACAGGGATTCGATCAAATTGTTATTTATGGTAGGATTTTTTGATACCTACCTATGCTGATTATATGTATACCTACACTGTTACTGTTGTGTATGTGTACATGTACTGTTTCTGGATTGTGTTGAACTATTTGTATACCTACATATATTTGTTATTGCATCTGTTTGTTTCCAAAATAAAATACATGATAATGATTCATTCATTGCTGATAGAAGAAGAAATAAATATGTTTTATCATCACAGAAACACGTGCAAATAAAATGATAAGCTAACTCCAACAAATTATTCTTACCTATTCACAACCGTTCTATACGCATCCGTGCCGAATGGAACATCAATCAATATTATCAAAATATTCAACGCCAAAAAATCACTTAAAAGTACTTTAAAAAAAGTAAAAAATTGCCAACGGACACGGGCACCTTAAACACCCTCCATTTTAAAATCAATCAAAGTACTTAAAAAAAAGTTAAAAATTGCTAACTGACACGGGCACCTTAAACGCCCTCCATTTTGACGCGCTTGCGGTGACGTCAAAGTTCATAACATTGACAACGAACTGAGTCGCAAACACTCCTGTAAAACACAGTGACATTTTATTGTTATATATAGACTTTTCCACGTGCTTTTACACCACATTTGGTCTGATTAACGACGTCACTTTTCAAATAATAATATTTGAAATTTCCACAATTTTATTACACTTTTTAAAAATTAATTTCTTGCTGAGAAAGTATAAGTAATCAAAAAAGTTTTTATTACTCGCTTTTTAGTAGGTCTGTTTATAATTGTATCTCAGTTACAATAGCCTAATGTCAACTCGTTCATCGCCTTTTACAAAATATTGCTTTTCCCGTTGCACGTACGCGAATTGTTGAGGAGTTCTCCTGGTATTCCACCATCAGCTCTTTTTCACCACTCGCATTGTGACGAGCATAAATTGCTTAGCTACCATATTAAAGTAATCGAATCGCAACCCGTGAAATACTTATTGTTGAGTAGTTCCGGTGGCCATCTGTGGTCTTCATCATCAGTTCCACTTCAAATGGTGCTTTCCGAGAGCAAATGCACGAGTAAAATACCCAAATCACTCTAATTGTGCCTATAATATTTGCAGAGTTCCTTCGATTTCTCCAGGATCCCATCATCAGATCCTGATCTGATGACAATGGGAATACCTGGAAAGTATACCCTTTCAAACAAAAACAGAATTTTTGAAAACGGTCTAGCCGTCTTCGAGTAATCGGGGAAAAAAAAATACTAATAAAAATTCCGACGAATAGAGAACCTCTTCCTTCTTTTGAAGTCGGTTAAAATATTGATGGAGGCATATTTCTGAAGTAAAACAGATTACTTATTTTAAAAAAAATTGGCCCTTATTTGAATCACAATGCAGTCTTAGTAATTAAACTAGAAAATTGTTTTTCAAGAATTTATCGAATTATAGTACTTATCGTTTACCAAACAAAGGTCATATCAGTCATTATTCTACAAACAGTAACAATAATAATGTAGGTTCGAACTTTTGTTTATACAGAACCCTAAAAGGAGTCTAACGAAATATTCACAGATACCCTTTTAGCCTTCGGATGTAACATGGGTCAGCTTTAAAAATAGTTAGAAGCCTCTTAAAGAGGTGAAAACTTTCGAAACCTTATGTTTGTCTTTGTACTACCTTATTTTATTTTATTTTATTTTTTATCTGTTTTTCTTTATTATGATTGATGCTACTGATGATCATGAGGTGGCGGGTTCCATTCACAGGTCGGGCAAAGTGCTATTGGACCACATTTTTCCACCAGAAGTTTTTCAGTAGCAGCTTGTAGTCTGATTTCGTGCCCCGATGTTGGCGATATGCTCTCCCCCCATTACGTGCGACTTAAACAGCTGGCGAAATGTGGATATAATACAGGTACACCTCTGTCTAGCACATCGAAGATTACAGGAGTTATGTTATGCTATAATTATTATGATTGTTACCGGATGCGAAGATATGTAAAGTTATAGGCCGACCGCTTAAGAGCCTATACTACCTCGAATAGCTTAGCATGACACCCCGTTATGTCGAAAATACCGCAGCATTCATTTTGAAATAAATATATGGTAAAGTTGAGGTTTAATGTTAGGTACTATGTTAGACGAAAACACGATTCCATAAAATTTTCTCGATAGAAAAAAAATCCAAAGTTACCTCCAAACCGAACAATAAACCGCTGGTATTCAAAAGCTACTTCAAATTAGATCATGAAATTTTGCATACTAACTGAACTAACTATAAAGCAGGTCTTATGTACATCTTTCTAAGTTAGATTTCTACCACTAACACTTTTCCATAAGAGATTGGTGGTTGGTGGTAGAAATGTAACTTAATGATTCTAATGATTATAATTATCTAAATATGTACCTGTTATTGTCGCGAATCATATTTTGATCAAGATACAATCTGACACTGACCTGCAAAATACAAAAAACGTAAGAAAATTTGAATTTCGCGGTCTACCACTATCCATTTATCTTAAGCGGTCGACCTATAGGTATGATCGTACTTGTGAGGGAGGAGGAAAAGTGGCTAACGTAACCGTACACAAATTTTGACTTCAACGTGAGAAATGGCCAAAGCACATTACGTGCCGAGAGTACAGCTGCTGGAGTCGCATCGCAACGTCAACTTAAAGGCGTTTGTGGTGCGCATACCAACATGCTACCTGCACCTGGTTATGGAAGAAAGCTTTTGGCTGCAGGATGTGGTATTCCGCCGCTTTCGCGGACAAGTGCCACCGAAACGTACAAAGACTTGTTGCAACTAATACTTACATAGTTATTAAGTTTTATTTACTAACAAAATTGTTGCTATCCTACTATCACACTAATGTTATAAAGGCAAAAGTTTGTGAGTGTGTATGTTTAAATGTTTGTTACTTCTTCACGCTCAAACTGCTGAACCAATTTTGATAAAATTGTATGGAGGTAGCTAACACCCTGGATTAACATATAGGCTATTTTTTATTCCGATATTCCCACGGGATACTGCGGAGCGCAGCTAGTAATATTATAATTGTGAAAGTTTGTGAAGATGTTTGGATGTTTTTTGCTCAATCACACGTAAACCGTTGAACAGATTGGGATGAAAATTGGCACATAGATAGACCGTTTCCTGGATTAACACAAAGGATACGTTTTATCCCGATATTCCCACGGGATCGAAACTTACGCGGGTGAAACCACGGGGCGCTGCTAGTATTATTATGTATACTTAGGTTAAGGTATGTATCTATGGATCTTTACCAGGAAATAAATGGTTTATTATTATTATTCCGCGCGGCTACATTGTCGCGATTACGCGAACTATCCTTCGCGCGCTCTGTGTTGTACAGCAAGACATGTCATGTCGAGCGGTGTGCGAGAGAGAGTGCGCGAAGTGCAATTCGGGTTATCGCGACATTGTAGCCGAAGCATTAAGTAACTATCTTGTAACTATAGCGATTTCATTAAAAGCATAACGACTTAAGGGGCTTACATGACCTAAAGCGCGGTCACTGTCGGACTGCAAAGAAAAGAAAAAGAAGCGCGATGACAACGCTGGTAATTTATTGCAAAATATGAAGCAATTATTTAATTACAGACAATCTATTGTTTGGACTAAAAAATTTAAACACTAGTGTTTTAGTATGTTGCTTGTTGAATAATTAATCTGACAAAAAAAACAGAATGATTGTATGTAAATTAGTATGGTTTTTACTGTAAAAATTAGTTGTATTATGTTTTCAACAAAATCAGAAAAATATATGATATTCTTTAGGATATGTGCCAGGTATCTACCTAGCACATATCCTAAAGAATATCATATATTTTTCTGATTTTATTTACTGTAGTCGATCATACATATATATATATATATATATATCTATATATATATATATAAATATATATATATATATATCATATATATCATAATTGCTGTATGGCGTTCCAGCAGGAGGATAAATAAATAAATAAATAAATATACTTTTATTGCTTCTAAAACTTGTGTTTATTTACATTTAGGTCCTGTATTCCCCTTAAAACGTGACCAGTCACAAGTCCGATGTGGTTTCATTGCGGCCGGCGCTTGATCAATTAAGCTTTTAATTAAACCTATAGCTGTAAAACTATGAGTTTCAACACTTCTAAATAAATTCATTGTTTTCAGAACGGAGGGATGGTGGGACATGCCCTAGAAGGACATAATATAGTGACATTATTGGTGATAGACTAGAGCAGTGGTGGCACAGTGATAATGGCCGCGTCTTACGAGTTGTAGGTCATAAGTTCGAACCCAGACATCGCTTTTTCATTACCACTGCTCTCAAACCGGTGGCATGTCCTTTAGAACCAAAAATTCGAAGACTTGTGACGTCTATCAACCCGCACTGGGCCCGCATGGTGGATTACGGCCCACTCCCTCTCACTGAGAGGAGGCCTGGGTCCCAGCAGTGAGAACATTATAGGCTGATTTATGCTTTTGGTGAAGTTCTTCAGAAAGATCAGGTGCCTAGTTCACGCAACTGACGGCGACGTGTTTGTATGACCAGATGAACGTAAACGAAACAAAAGGAGTGGCCGGGAGTCGTCATGCGACCTGCTATGATCCTTCGTAGCAGGTCGCATGATGACTCCCGGCCACCGTAAGCGCGGGCCTGCGGACGGAGAGTAATGGGTGGCTCAACGTCCGATCAGGAACAGGCCCGTGCCGGACGGCGCGTACGTGTTTTACGCGCACCTCAAAGAGATGTCAGGATCAAGGAAGGGCCCCGGGGGGTCAGCGGGAATGTCCGAAAGGGTTACCGCTGCCCCGGAACATAAAGGGCTAAGGAAGGAACATGGGTGGGTTTTAGTCAGTAAGAGTCTGACACTCCCTTCCGCTCCACCCAGAGCGGGAGGGGTCATTTGATGATTTCCCATCCTGAAAAAAAAAGGATCGTAACAGGTAGTGTTCTGTAGTCTAATGTTTCAAATTGACGTTATTTCAAGTTAAACAAATATCAAATTTATTTTATTGGTAACTAGCTTCTGCCCGCGACTTCGTACGCGGATCCTGTTGCTTATGCCAGCGACAACGGGTCGTCAAAATCGAAGATCTGAAACGTCTGATGTCGAATTCTAAGAGCCCGGGGACAGGACGGGTTGTAGTGTCAGCGAGACACCACAACCCGTTAGAATTTCCGCCTCAATGATGTTTCTCTGCAGCGAGACGACTTTGAGCCGGGTCCCATTGCACAAATTCGGTGGAGTGAGTTTCCGAAGAAGCATAATTGGGACACCGACCTTTAACTTAATGGTGTGCGCTGGTAGTCCACTTGCACTGAGGGAATTGAGAAATTCTACGGGGTAATGTGTGGCGTCATCTTGGTCGACAACAGTGTTTATTGAAGTGCAATTTCCCTCAATTTCCGCGAGAATGCATTCATTGATCGCTGAAGCTTGGTCGTTTCTGGGTGTTAAAATGGCTCGTTCACACACCCAAGAATTATGTTGGTGCGGTATCCTATTGATGTCCCCGTACACCAGGCGAATCAAATCTTCTAAGGTAGACACCACTCTCCCAAGTATCTCAGGTAGAACCACCTGGCCACCGTCTACTAGTAGCGTTCCCTCACTCAATTTTAAGAGAACATCAAAAAATTCTTGGGCGTGTACATTCTCGCCAAGATGTGCTCTCATATTCATCGTTAAGCGCAACCTATGAATATGTGGCCATAAGAAAGAGTATTTCAACAAAGCATTCACCTCATCAGCCCTAGTTCCTCGCGTCACCACAGGTAGCGTTTGTCGGAAATCGCCGCTAAACAGAACTGTAACGCCACCCATCATTTGCTGGTTCCTGCGGATGTCCTGCAAAGTCCTGTTTACCGCCTCTACTGCTTTTCTGTTTGCCATAAAGCACACACGATTAAACAGCAATCTTTAAGCACGCGCCCTTTGTCACAGTTGCGTGACACTCAACAAACAGGTGTTATGAACTCTCTAAATCTATGGGAATCTTAAACATTGCGTGCGCTGTTTTGCCACCAGGAAGCAGTGTTGCGGCAATTCCTGACGATGCTACTGCAATGGCAATCTAGTCTTGCCTCCTGACCTCTGCGAGAATGCCAGCGGTGACAAGTATTCTCCCTGTTCCACCAGGAGCACCCAAGAAAAACATTTACCTTGGCCGAGCCGAGTCAAGGATGGTGTCGAAAATTTGCTTTTGCTCTGAGGTAAACTCAGAGACATGGTCATTGACGACGGTGATGATGCTACTGCAATGGCAATCTTGTCTTGCCTCCTGACCTCTGCGAGAATGCCAGCGGTGACAAATATTCTCTCTGTTCCACCAGGAGCATCCAAGAAAAACATTTACCTTGGCCGAGCCGAGTCAAGGATGGTGTCGAAAATTTGCTTTTGCTCTGAGGTAAACTTAGAGACATGGTCATAGACGACGGTGACGATGCTACTGCAATGGCAATCTTGTCTTGCCTCCTGACCTCTGCGAGAATGCCAGCGGTGACAAATATTCTCTCTGTTCCACCAGGAGCATCCAAGAAAAACATTTACCTTGGCCGAGCCGAGTCAAGGATGGTGTCGAAAAATTTGCTTTTGCTCTGAGGTAAACTTAGAGACATGGTCATTGACGACGGTATTCATAGCTCTTAGATCATAATTTATTTCAAAGTTGTACTCTCTGTTTCCAAGCTCTTGTACATCCAGATGTTGTGGAGTCGGTAGCCCATAATCCACCAGAGAACTGCCGCAGATCGAAATGACCATATCTTGAAGTGAACTAAGGCAACTATTTAGAACGCGCTCATCAGTTGCCTCAGTATTATCTTCAGTAGTGCGTCTCAGACCTCTTAGGAAGTCTTCGGACAGAAGATGCCGATATTTGCCCCACAACAAAAGCGAATTTGCAATACCGCAGAACACCAACATGACGACAAACAGATGTCGCAAACGACTGAGATTGTCACTAATGCTGGCCTCCTCAAGTGCGTTGTCCCAGTGCTGATCACCGTCGAGAAGGTGGCGTACTACGCAAGCAGCGCGGTATGTGGGATACTCAATGTCATCGACTGTCCTTAGAAACACAAATGATGTTGGGCTGTGCACTGTGTGCAGTAACATTCGCAAATAATAGCACTCGCCATTATTTGGGTGCACAGTGTAAACCCGTCCCAATGCGGTATCCTTAAAAATTCCCGGAATCCCGTCCACGGCGTGTCCGCATCGACGTCGATTAAATACACCTCTTTGCTTATCGTACTTGTAGTACGACGGCACCTCATCATAGGTGAGTGATCTAACAAAGTTGTCCCCTTCACAGAGTCTGGAAAAGGCCAATTTCAGTCTATCAAAAAGTACTCTGTGAAGGCCAACAGGAAAATTAAACACATCAACCAACACAGACAACAAAGGTAACCCTCGTTTTTATAGCATGAGAGCGGCACATCGGCACCTATAACATCACTTTTTGGGAACAAAACCATAGCGCGATCTAACTCGACGCCAACGCCATCCATCTAGTTAGAAAACGGAAACTACATAAATTATTTACCCAAATTAATTATATTATGGACCAGTTATGAATAAAACTAAATTGTCGTTAATTTAACAGACAACTACATTAGTTTTGCATAACAAAAAAATATGGTAACAGCAGCAAGGATCAAAACTAAGAATTACATACTTAAATGAATTACCTACAACAAATGTGCTTGGTAAGATATAGCTTCGAACCAAAAGTTTGACTTGAATTTATAATAGTGTAGCTTGTTGTACTGCCAATCAATCTGTTTAGTTATATTGGTGTGAAACTCTCCATACAATTAGATAAAACATGTGAAGTTCTCAGATTTCATAACAGTATCGTTCCTAATACACATAAAAAATGCAAAATCTAAAAAAAAAGAATTTTAGGACATTTTTAAACAATATTATGGGATTTGAACTCGCACCATTTAGTACGGTAAACGGTCGCCTGACCTTACCGCTAAATTCCCCGTTGACATATTGTTGAAATAGCTGTTCCCTTGCAATTTATAATATTACTGCCCCGCTCCTTTATAAAAATAGCGTGATTATTATGTTCCCAGAGTTAAAGTTTTATTTTTAACTAAATAAATAAACATGTCATTTTGTGCATTCAATTATTTTGTGCATTCAATTACGAACAAACACATTTTAAAATCAATATTGCTTACCTCCCATAACATACGGCGTGATAATATGTAGCCTAAAGCCTTCCTTGGTTTACTAAGAACATTTTTGCTGAATTTCAATTCAATCTATCCAGTAGTTTTGGCGTGAAGCTGTACCATACACACAGACAAACAGACAAACAGACAAAAATTCTAAAAATTGACTTTTTGTCATCAGTTACGTTTTTCTAACAAAAGCCACTTATTTTTTCTCGAAAATTCACAATGTACAGTTTTTCTTTCGTTACTGTTTTATTATATGTATAGATTAATTTGATTTCAGAGTGACTAGCACTATTGAAAAGGTTATGAAAATGTTTGAATTTGTGGCGTAAACTGAACTTTATTGTGTAGAATTAAAGATATTTTTCCATAAACTCACATTTGTTTACATTTTTGGCAAATAAGATGCGAAAGCAGATTAGAAAATTTTACTCTCAAAAATAAAGATTGTTTTGCAAACAGTTTTAAATGTTTGACTTATTAACAAACTCGAAAAGAGAGTCTTTTATCATGACCCCAACGACATTCGGTAGTTACCTTCTAAAAATGCCCATCTGTAACCATTCCCCAATAAGTACCGTCTATATGGAAACCAAAACCATAAAAACGACAGTTTATTCGTAGCCAGACGTGTAGGTATATGAACTTTGAATCACCTGCCAACCCGAATCTTACCTCAAAAACAGAACTTGATCACAAACTACACTGTAATGCCGACACATTCAAATAAAATCGTGTCACCAACATAACGATAATACTTTTATCCCTTCAACCCCAATTCAGTAGAGTTACACTTGATACCAAGAAAATAGACACCTCGTTGTATTATATGGCCCGCTTACTATCTATAAAGAGAGGCAAAGTTTCACTCGGTGAAATAGAAATATTGACATTTCTGAAACGGTGTCTGCTAGAAACTTTGTTATAGGATTTTGAAGACGTTATTTTTGAAGAGAAACTTCTTAGACGGCGAGTCGGATATTTGGACGAGAATCGAGAAAGTGATTTCAAGTACGCGTCACATTTAGGCACATGACGTTACATGAGACAAAAGCAAGATATAACTCCCTGACTCTCACACTAAATCTCTCTTATTCTATATTTTTTAAGAAGTTACACTTCAATCACGTATACGGACATGTGCTGCATGCGCTTATATAAATATATAAATGATAAATTTTTGTTTAAAATAAACAGTTTTGAAGTAATTTAAGAAAATATATGTAAATTCCCCCCCATTTATCACCGAATCTCTGAGCATAACATATTTGAAAAAAAAAACTCGGAAATTAGTTATTTACTTACAGATTACAGGAATACCTATAACAAATCTATGGTCTTAAGGCAATCTTTATGGTGCATTTTTTTTCCATAAAAATTTCGGGAGAGTATTACTCCACTGTTTAACATTGTGCATCCAAAGTTAAACATGATATCGTTTTGAATTTTGCCTGTACGGAAACAGAATAGTAAAATAAAAAGCCATTTAAAAAAAATATCAGCCAGAAAAGATTCGTTTTTCTTGCTATTTTTAACGTAACTTTGGGTGTAAATAAAAAAATATAAAGATCTGTAAAATCTTCAAAACCAAGACCGTACCGACAAACCTCAGATATCGAAGAGTTCAATAATCTTTATTTGTAATTTATTTATTCAGTGGTTTTTTCATAAAACTCGATTTTCCGAAGCACTTTTCGAATTTTTTTACGCGCCTTAATAGGCTCGTAAAATAACCGTTCCGAACTAATGTTCGGAACGGTGTTTCTGTGCGTGAGAACTAGACGTTGTTCGTGTAGACTAGCGTCTAACTGCTCATCACTGATACTAGCTCTGTCGGAGATAGAGCCAGGTGAGACAGCATGCTTTTTGGTCATGACCACCAGTAAGCTCGAGCTCGAGTTTACTCTTAAATACTGTGCGTATACAAACTTACATTATGTAACAGACTTGTACAATACAAGTCTGTTCTTGGGATCTGAGGCACGGTACCCTCGCCAAGACAAGCCGAAAACAAAAAGCAGGACTACACACTACAGGTGGTAGTGCGTAATGTATTGCAGCGTTACCTCTGCGGTTAAAACCTCACCTCTTAAGCTAAAACCTTGGTAACGGTAAACGGAATTGGTATTTTTGGCAGGACAGCAAGAACATTTGATAGATAAGAAAATTTTCTTTTAATTTAGGGCCGAGATCAATCGTAGTTTAAACCACGGAAGAGAGTTTAATCTCTGGGCATCGATTAATTATTTCATAAGGTCAATGGTAGTCGATCGACTATTGGCAGTTTAAACCGTCGATTAGTTTAAACTAGCCCAAAGGGTCGGTTAAACTCCTTTGTATAGATTAAACTGACCGTGAACTGACCAGATGGTAGAATTTGTCGTGACGAATTTTAAAAAAAATCTACAAACATGCCTGCTTCGAACATTTCTACGTATCTGTTCATTGAAGCTTTGTTTTGTGGTTATTAAAACGGAAAATTATAATAGTGATTCGGATTCAGATATCGAAATAATACACGAGTTGAACGATATAAATAGTTATTATAGTAGACCGTATGCCGTTAGATCAAGATACAATAATTGGAATCAATGGGAAGATATAGAATTCATACGTCGTCTTCGTGTCTCCAAAGGTTTGAAGATATTAATTTAATAAATTAAAAAAAAAATCAAAGAATACATTCTATTCTATTTTTAATAAATGGCAAGCAAAGCCGATGTCGACTATCCTGCCAATGTTTAAAGTGAGCTAAAAAAACAAGTGCGTATAAGAAAGAAAAACAAAAGAGATTTTTTTTTAAACAAATAATATTATTTGACTGATCCAGAGAATTATATTAACTGAATATTATTAAAACGTCAGACAAATGTCAGTGTCAAATTAAATTAAATTAATTTGACACTATTAAATTAGTAATTAAGAGTATGAATACATTGCGCTGCACAAAATACTACTTACTTTTCTAATGTTTCACAACTGTTACTGCTGACAGCCATTAAGGCTCCGTCAAAAAGGCGCGACAGGCGATAAAATCGCGCGCGACACAGAGGCACCGCAAGTCGCACAACGTGCCTTTGTGTCGCGCGCGATTATATCGCGTGTCGCGCCTGTTTGTAGGAGCCTTTAATCGTAAAGAGGCAGTCGATAGCTTATCTAATCCATACCCTAAGGTAAAAACCATTAAAGGGGTCCATTGAATTGCTCACTGAAATGGTTTCTTTCATTTTACGACATTAGTTGACGGGTAAATGGCCCACATATTTCGTGTTTGGCGGTTTCTGTTACATATTGTGGCGGAAAAAATACTCTTCGATAATATTGCTTGTTCTTTTTAGAGAGGGCTGAAGACTACAACACAACATAAAAACAAAGGAAAAAATCATGAACAAACAGCGAATAGGAAGAGTTTCATTTTTAACTGTTTTATCACTTTCCTCTGGTAAATTGCCAACATATTTCATGTTAGGCGGATTACTTATGTTACACATCGTGGCGCAAAAAATACTTTTCGATATTGTTCCTTGTTTTTTAGAGAGCAATTATTTTACCTCTCATTTTGCATAACAGTCCAAATGTCAGTGATCTTTATTCTCATTCTAATAAGGTTGCTGTTAGGTTGCTGCCATTGACAAGTCTGCCAAATCCATTGTGTTCTTTATTCTCTTCATAATAAGGATATTGTTAGGTTACTGCTGTTAGAGGTAAATAGCTGCAAACGGACTGTTATACGGCTGTCATTTGTTTTGGCAATAAATTTTAGGATATTTTGGGGACCAATGTAATAAAAACAAATGAAAAATTCATGAACAAAACAACGATTGTGAAGAGTTCCATTTGTAACTGTTTTATCATTTTCCTTTTCATAACAGGCTGACGAGATTCACGTCATTTCCTGAAATTCAAATGTTAAACCGATTCCCTAACTTTCCCGCTGAATGTATGAGGATCAATTTACATTATAATAAAAGTAAATACTCTTGCTTAATGTATTCTTGTGCGATTTAGTATAATTTTCTAAATGTTAGTCTGAGAACTATTAACTAATACCGCGGCAATTAAGATACCAATGTTTCTGTAATTAGAGAACGAATTCGTAATGGGTGTCTCGCAGATTAAGTTATTTATAATTATGTTCAAGTTAGACTTTTAGATCAGGTACAGGTCATTTTACCACCATTTTAATTACTACATAATTGCCATTTTATTTCTTGTTTCAATTTTTTTTTTAATCTGATGTCTAATATTTTTCAGGTGGTGAAAAGATTAGATAACAGGTGCTTTGGTTGAGACGAATAATGATAACAAAACTATTAAAACTATTGAATTATTATAAATAAAAAAAAGTATACATATACAAACACATAAATAGATTAAAAATCAATAATACACATACATACTATAACGTAACGGTAATCAATCAATCATCTCAGCCTATCGCAGTCCACTGTTGGACATAGGCCTCCCCCAGACTGCGCCACAACACCCTGTCCTCCGCTTTCCACATCCAGTCTACCCCAGCCACCTTCTTTAGGTCGTCTGTCCATCTAGCGGGGGGACGTCCCACACTACGCTTGCCGATACGTGGTACCACTCCAGCGGTGCTATCCTGTAAAAATCTCACCGTGAAAACTTAGGTGAAGTGAGCGCGGAGTGAGTTATCAATAGTGTCAATTCCTATCAAAAACAAACTCACTTCACCTAAGTTTTCACGGTGAGATTTTTACAGAATCGACCGGCTGGACTCGTCTGCGCCACCAGCCTCCAGGTCCCTCGACAGACATGGCCAGCCCACTGCCATTTCAGTTTGCTTACTCTGCAAGCTATGTCGGTAACTCCGGTTCTTTTCCGGATAATTTCATTCCTAATAACGTAATTTTCAACATAAAATGGATTCGCCATTCTTAGATTATTCCTATCGTCATATATTTATTTAAAAGTAGCTTCTGCTTCCGTGAATGTCGAATATTATGCCACGGGAACGTGCCATGACCTTCTCAAGGATGTCATCTATCTTCTTGCCAAATTTGATCGAAATCCATTCAGTGGTTCAGTGTGAAAAGGTAGTTAGTATATATTTATATTTGACTAGCAGCGCCCCGCGGTTTCACCCGCATAAGTGTCGATCCCGTGAAAATATCGGGATAAAAACTATCCCATGCACTCTATTTCTTTGCCAAATTTTATCGAAATCCGTTCAGTGGTTTTGGCGTGAAAAGGTAACATAAAGACAGACAGAGTTACTTTCGAATTTATAATATTAGAAAGGATATCCTATTTCGGCCACATAGTACGCAGAGGCGCTGAAAGTTTGGAAAAACTGATTGTGGTTGGGAACACCGAAGACAAATGATCGCGCGGTCGTTCACCAACACGATGGACCGAGTTGGTGAAGGAATCATCGTCCTCTTTTCTTCTCGGTTCCGTATTTTAAAATTAATTTTAATTATTTTTAAGTGTAATTAAGGCGATTTAATTCAACTAAATGTAAAATAAGTGCATAAATACTCAGGATTATTGTTTTCCTGCAAATACTCATAGTAAAACGCAGTGTTTGGTTGCCCACCGTTACCGGTAACCTATTACGAACAGCTGATGTTCGACCCACGGATTTAAACGGGGAGTATTGTTACTTTTATTATTTAATTACCACACAGTCGTGTCTTAGACTCTGTAACACGCTTTCATTGTGTACTAGAATCACTTTTCTTGTTGGATTTGGCACCTTGCAGTAGGTCAATGCCGCTTTGTTTAGGTGCATATTTATTATGTTAACGAAACTAAAGCAGTGAATTATCGTAATATTTTAAATCCTTAGTAGGTATAATATTAGAATACACAACAACAATAACGTTAATTATCGTTTATTGCATAGATATCTGTTTGTAAAACTAAAGTTTAAAAAAAAAAACTTTTTAATCTAGACATCCTACCCACTTAAGAAAAAGTAAAATCATAAGACAATAGAATCAATGTAACTTTGTACTTGATTTAATCTAGTTGCATTTCAATTAGATTCAGCAGCCTACCTCATTCCTCAATAAAGCACCACTAAGTTCTCCCATTTTCCCTTTCATTTCTAGCTTTCCTTTTTTTGTTTGTCTGTCTTATTAGTTCTCACCGTTCCTTTAATTCTACTTTCAGTACTAATTTCCTGAAACCATGCCTGTGATAACCCGTAAGTCTGCTGCTCAGGAGTTGGAGCTTAAATTGAGAAAGACAACTGAAGATCTTAAGGCTTCAAACAGCAAATGTCAACAGCTGTTACAGGAAATAGATGATAGTGAGAAGGAAATCGAGAAGGTCGTTTTCAAAAACACTGGCTTAAAACAAGAGCTAGTAGACCTACATCAACAATATCTGGATGTTGTTGATGAACGGGACAAACTGCGGGTGGTCACGGATGGTTTCAACAACTGCAGTAACATATATGAGGAGGCTTTATGTAGGGTTAGGGACCTAGAAGAAGAATTAATTCACGCAAATGTTCGTATAAATAAAAGAATGTACTCAGGCGAAGGAATCCAATAACTTGTATAATGAATTATTAAACACAAATTGCAACCCCCTTATAACAATAGACCTAACTGAGGATTCCATTTTAAAACATAATAATAGTAGTTATAAAGTAAGCCAAAATAAAATTAAAAAATATGCAAAGCTAAATAAAATCATAAATAAATACAATAAATTCAGGAAACAACAAAAACACAGTTCTAATAATATTAAACTAAGAAAAGAACGTGGTTTTCTTATAAATAAATTAAATAACTACCAAATTAAATTAGAAGATAGTAAGAAAATTTATGAGATTGACACTCAACGCTTACAGTCTGAAATTCAGGTACTTGAAGAGTCAATACATTCACTTTATACTAAGTATGTGCGGTCTGAAAAACAAATTCAGGAGCATATCCTTGCGGCAAATGAGCTAGTGGACATGTGCAACTCCAATGCAGACAAAGTGGACCCGCTGACTCTCAGCAGCCCTCATTGTTCATTGCAAAGCAAGTCCAATCTTGGCACTCTCCTGACTGAGGTAACGGAGGACCCGTCCCAGTCAGGAAGTGCTCAGGTCTCTATTCCTCATCTAGACACACCAGATATTGAACAAGGTCCATTACAAGTACTTCAGACTGAAGCTAGTTCTCTCCCTTGTAGTAGTAAAGTTTGTTACTGCTCCCTTATATTTTCTGATAGTTTTGGGAAGGGATTAGGTAAATTACTTAGCAACAACCTGTGTCATTCTTCTCAAAACTTTTGCATGCCTCAGACTTCCTATAAACAAATAATGTCTTCAATAACTAGGAATGAATATGATCCTAATGCCATTATTACTGTACCTGTAGGTAACAGTTTAAATGTTAAAAAAGAAGATATCACTGATAGTGTCACCGACCTATTGAAGTTAAATTGTAAGAAAATAATTTTGTGTGCTTTTCCATATTTTGAGCACTTGTCAAACAGACAAAACAACTACATTCACATGTTAAATAATTACATGCATTTCATAGTTAGTCACTATAGTGACAAGTTTATATTTTTTGATACCAACATTTTTGTTGATAAGTTAAGGTCGACTAGGGATACTGTGTATCTGCCCATTAGTTTTAGACGCCAAATAGCTAGGCTATTAGCACTTAATATTAACCCAGACATAATTAGTATGTCGAAGTCATCCAAAATTAGCACCACAATTACTAATAGTACTAATGTTAAGGTTGTTAGCTCAGATAATTTAAACTAGTTTGTAAGACAACAGAAGGTACCACTAACAGTATAGTTACCCTTAATAATAACAAAAAGGTATTTTCTAGGACTAAAATAGTGAACTGTAGAAAAGGGGCTAAGCAGAAATCCTTGAAATTATTTCATCAAAATATTCAAGGTTTTTCTTCCAAACAATTGGAAATTGAGTTGTTTCTAGAAAAAACAATGTTTGACATTATTTGTATAACTGAGCATTGGTTAAAAGATTCTGAAATGTTAATTAACTATGACAATTATAGTCTGGCCAGTTGTTTTAATCGAAATTCAATGCTGCGTGGTGGTTCACTAATCCTTATTAAAAGTTGTATTAAATTCAAACCTCGTAAAGACATAGTTGAACTATCTGTTGAACATAGCATAGAACTGTCTTGTGTTGAGCTAGATAAGCATGTTATAGTGTGCGTTTACAGACCCCCTAATTATCAAAACTATTCTATATTTGAGTCAGTAATGGAAGATGTTTTGGCAAAACTTGCAACTGTGCAACTGGTAATAAGTCAATCATTATCTGTGGTGACTTTAATATTAATATTTTAGAAAATAATTTAAATACCAGTAGATTATTAAATTTGTTTAAATCGTTCAATTTGTCAAATGTGTTTGTAGAACCAACCCGAACAACTTCGACTACTGCTACATGTATTGATAATGTTTTTTGTTGCTGCGACTATTTAGATAAAGCAGTTGTTAATTATCTCCCCTCTGATCATAACGGTCAAACTGTAACTTTTGAGTCCAACATGCCAATACAAAAAGTGCAGATACAATCCAGACCAATAACTTCAGTTAATTTCAATAAATTTAATAGCACTTTAATTTGTAAATTAAGTAATCACAACCTTACAGTAAATAATGTTAATATTTTGTATAATGAATTCTTTTCGGTAGTCCAAACCGAGTTCAATAATTATTTTAAGAAGAACACTAAAAGTATCAGCCCTAAGTTTTTATTTTGTGACTGGGCCACTAAAGGACTCAGGAAAAGTAGGGAAAAACTTTTCGAGCTGTATGGCCTTAAGCCTTATATTAACACGGAAACTTTTAATAAGTATGTTGCTACTTACTCTAGAACTTTTAAGAACGCTTGTAAGGCAGCTAAAGCCTTCTACATTAGCAACAAGGTTAAATCAGCGGACAATAAAATAAAGACGGTTTGGAAAATTATAAATAATGAAACGAACAGGAATAAAAAGCATAATACTGATTACACACTGCAGACGTCAAGCGGTCTCATTTGCGCTAACAAAGAAGTGGCTCAAGAATTTGTAAATTTCTTTACTAGTATCCCACTTAAAACAACTGAAACCTTAAATTCGTTGCCCTCGCTCGCTTTTGATTTAGTCAGGGCGAACGTTTCAGCCTGCCCGAGTGAATTTAACTTTAGGCATATTAACCCTATAACAGTAATTAAAGCTTTTAAGCAAATTAAGATCAAATTGACTGAAGATCTTTGGGGAATGTCAATTAAGGTCTGTACCGCCATAATTGAGACTATTGCGCCTTACTTAGCCTTAGTATTTAATTCGTGCGTGGATCAAGGAGTCTTCCCCGATTTGATGAAGTACAGTAAGGTAATACCACTCTACAAATCCGGGGACAGTAAAGACACCAATAATTATAGACCCGTATCCGTTTTGCCGGTTTTCAGCAAGGTGTTTGAAAAGATAATGCTTAATCAAATGCTCAATCATTTTAACACGAATAAAATCCTACACGATCAACAGTATGGTTTCACTAAAGGACGTTGTACGACCGACGCCGGTGTAACTTTATTATAACACATTTTTAAAGCGTGGGAAGAGGCCCAAGACGCCATAGGAATCTTTTGTGACCTCTCCAAGGCATTTGATTGCGTCGATCACGAGACCTTGCTTTTGAAACTTAAGCATTACGGACTTGGAAAACTTGCTCTCAGTTTAGTTAGTTCTTATTTAAATGATAGACAACAACAAGTTCAAATAAATGGAGTCAATTCACTTGGTTTAATAGTAAAAATTGGTGTGCCACAAGGCTCGATATTGGGTCCTTTCCTCTTTTTAGTGTATATTAATGATCTACTCCATTTATTAAAAAATCAACAACAAATGGTGTTATTTGCTGATGACACTTCCTTAATTGTTAAGGTAAATAGACGTGCTACAAATTTTGACGACGTAAATAATGCCCTACTGCAGGTCCAAAATTGGTTCACTGCTAATAATTTAGTATTAAATGGAAATAAAACTAAGTGCATAAGATTTTCTTTACCAAATGTCAAGGGTAGTGATTGTGAGATAATATTGAATCAAGAGAAACTAGAATTCGTCGATAAAACTGTTTTCCTAGGGATCACGCTCGACTCAAGGTTACAATGGGGTCCTCATTTAACAACTCTTGCAGGACGGCTAAGTTCAGCAGCTTATGCTGTCAGAAAAATCCGTCAATTTACTGATGTAGATACCGCGAGACTAGTCTATTTTAGTTACTTTCATAGTATCATGTCTTACGGTATTTTGCTTTGGGGACGAGCTGCAGACATCGATTCTATTTTTATTCTGCAGAAAAGAGCTATCAGAGCCATATATAATCTCCGCAGACGCGATTCTCTGAGGGAACTTTTTAAGGAAATTAACATCATGACGGTGCCTTGTCAATATATATATGAAAACATCATGTATGTAAGGAAAAATTTACATCTTTTTAGTAAAAGAGGTGATAGACATAATTATAGTACTAGAAATAGGGACCTTTTGGTTCAACCAGGCTTCAGACTGGCTAAAGTAGATTAATCTTTTATGGGGTACTGTTTAAAATGTTATAATAAAATACCTCCCCACATTCTTCAACTGAATGAGACAAAATTCAAGTCTTGTATAAAACGCACACTATGCAGTCAGGCATATTATAAGTTAGGGGATTACATCACTGATAGGAACGCCTGGCTCAATGCTGGTCCTGCTCCACAACCACAACTAATTGATTAACACTTGAAGATACTGTTGGAGCTGTCGAAGATTGTAAGACTATCTTTGCATTGTATAGACTCAGTTTCCTTTGTATTGTATAATTGCATAGCACAGATGTGAGTTCTATGTACCCTATAGCTACCATTTACCGAGTATTAATATGTCTTTCATTGACTTGAATGTGATAGTATGATCTGATAGTATGTCATGCTCAGTCAATTGTCTCGCTGACGGTGGCGTGTGTGTTGGATCATTTAGCTCCCTTCAAAATGGTTGAGCTGAATGGTGCTGATCTATGCGTCATGTTCGTGAACGGGCGCCGTCAGTTGGGGCTGGTCATCTCTTAGCTGCCTCGGTTTTTTTTTTATTATTTTTTTTTTTATTGTTGTTTTGTTAAGTACTATTTGTTGTACTCTGGACGCTTTTAACGTTTTACGTCTTTTTTTATTTATTACATCGTTCTCACATTATATAATTTTAAATTCAAAAGTAATGATGTACTAATATTTTTGTAAAACATAATTTAAAAAGAGTGTCCATGGAGTTTCTTGCCCGTTCTTCTCCATAGGTACCTACGCTTTGGAATGGGCAACTAGCTTCATATTTTCTGACTGACCGACTTCTTGACAATTCAAAAGTGCCTGTTAATGGTTTAATTGAAATAAATGCTTTGACTTTGACTTTGACTCTAAATTCTACACGGTGGTGAGGAATGCGCTGGACAGAAACCGTTGCAGGCGGATCATCTGCTCCAGATGCAACTCCGAAGCTGACCACGATCCTCAGACATGAGGGGCCGACTAGAGAGAGATATTCGATATCATGGGGATTTTCGCGGAAACCTAAATATTTAAAAAAAAGTTACAAATGTTACTCCTTATAACATCAGCCATCTGCAACTGATCCCGTCCAGAATCCCGTCCAGTAAAAATCAGAACAGCCGTTTCGGAGATAACCTGGAAAAAACAGACGGAAAGACAAAAAAAAATTATATGTACCTACCGTACTACCTACTTTCATATGCATTTAGTTAAAAGCTGATATTTTTACATTGCAAACAGACGCTTCAACTTTATATATTTGTTTCGGTCTTTCATCTCGTAGTAGTCGGAATGGGAAACACCGAACTCTCGTCTAGTTTTAAACATAATTTAATTATTGACGTAATAAAGTGTTATTTGTTTAACAATTTACAGAGTGAGAGACCCGTGGCTAAATAATAACAGCCGCACTGTCGACGTGACCCCTCCGTGCCTCAGAAAGCACGTTAAGCTGTTGGTCCCGGCTGTCATTTCGTGGATCTTTGACAGTCGTTACCGGTAGTCAGAAGCCCGAAAATCTGACAACCAGTCTTACCAAGGGGTATCGTATTACCCAGTAACTGGGTTGTGGAGGTCAGATAGGCAGCCGCTCCATGTAAAATACTGGTATTCAGCTGCATCCGGTTGGACTAGAATCTAGAATAGATCTAGATTAGAATCATAGTTGGAAAAAGGCTAGGCAGATGAGACGATGAATTTACAAAGGAAAATATAATTTATCAAAAGTAGGCATCCTCCGTCCTTTACCAAAAATATAAATAGACAAGATTTACACCCATACTCAAAACCCTAACATCCTCAGCGCAATTTTCATTACTAAACCTCACTCACAAACAAAGGTCTAATTGGCACTAAAAGGAGAATTCATAAAACACTAAAGTTGATGGCTAGAGCCAAATGAAAGTGGTGTAAACTAACTGAGGAGGCGTTATGTCTGCTTCGTGACAAGACTCCTTCGTAGTGGCTTCCACGCCGAGACACGAATTGTTCCCAAAATGTTTGCACCCAAATAAATATAAATGTGAATGTGGCCAATAAAGTGCAGTTCTTATTGTTTAGTTAGGTATGTTTGCCCTTCTTCGTGAGAGTCAAGTTTAAAGAAAATGAATTATTTGGTTAAAATCTTTGTCAGGGATATGCCTCCACGCTCTGGTATTTTTAATAGCAGAACCTCTTTCCGGTCTCGCAAAACTTTTAATAAGAATTTTCTCGTTTATTTTACTTTCAGCGCAGCAAATCATAAACTCCTTCAAATGGCTCCAGAATTGGTGTGAGCATGTTATTTTTCCTGACTTAAGGCGACTACATGACCTAAAGCGCGGTCTTTGTCGGACTGCATAGAAAAGAAAGAGAAGTGGAAGGATTATTGCAAAATATGAAGCAATTATTTATTTACAAAAAATCTATTGTTTGGACAAAAAAATTAAAAAACTAGTGCTTTAGTATGTTGCTTGTATTCTACAATCTGACAAAAAACAGAATGATTGTATGTATATTAGTATAGTTTTTATTGTAAAAAGAAAGTTTTTAGAGATACCTTCATGATTTTGTTCTATCTTATCAAATTAGTTGTATTATGTTTTCAACGCACTATCTACCTACCATATATCCTGAAGAATATCATTTTTTTTCTGATTTTGTTTACTGTAGGCGATCACATACTTTTATTGTTTCTAAAACTTGCGTTTTTTGTGTTTAGGTCCTTTTTTTTTTTTTTTTTTTTTTTTTTGAGGGTGGGAAATCATCAAATGACTCCTCCCGCTCTGGGTGGAGCGGAAGGGAGTGTCAGACTCTTACTGACTAAAACCCACCCGTGTTCCTTCCTTAGCCCTTTATGTTCCGGGCCAGCGGTAACCCTTTCGGACAATCCCGCTGACCCGGCAGGCTTCGGCCCTAAGGGGCCCCTCCTCGATGCTGACATCTCTTTGAGGCGCGCGTGGAACACGTACGCGCCGTCCGGCACGGGCCTGGTCCTGATCGGGCGGTGAGCTACCCATTACTCTCCGCCCGCAGGCCCGCGCCTACGGTGGCCGGGAGTCGTCACGCGGCTCCCGACGCCCGGAGCGTCTCCTGCGGCGGCTGGGACGGGAGGCTCTCTCCCTGAGCCGTTCCGCCACCTCCTTCGCTAGCATGACTGCTTCGCAGAAGGAGGTGACTGCCTCCCACTCCCTCTCGCCCCGGACCATGGCTTGCACCAGGGCCGGACGCGAGAGGTCGCCGTCGCTGCCAATCGCCTCTACGAGGACACGGCGGTGCTCCGCCCAAGCGGGGCAGACCTCCACCGTGTGCTCCACCGTGTCCTCTGGGCGATCCTGGCAATGGTGACACCCGGGCGTTTCCTCCCGCCTGATGATGTGCAGGAACCTCCCGAAACATCCGTGTCCGGTGAGGACCTGCGTCAGGCGGTAGGTGAGGGCGCCGTGGCGCCTCTCTAGCCACTCCTCAAAGAGGGGTCTTATCGCCGCTATCGCGGCGTGCCCTGCGCTGGGTTGCGACAGTCGCTCTTTCCATGCCGCCATGAGATCGCGCCGGAGATCCGTCCGCTCCGCAGCGATTTGCCGCGGAAGCGGACCCTCCCCCCGGCGTAGTGCCTCCGCGCGCCACTCATACAGGCGCGCGAGGACTATCGCCTCCAGATCCCATGGCGGCAGTCCGGCAAGGAGGCTTGCCGCCTCGCCAGAGATCGTGCGGTAGCCCCGGATAGCCCTTATGGCTACCACCTTCTGGGGCGCGTTCAGGTAGTGGGCGGCTCGCCGCCGCAGTGAACGCGCCCACACCGGGGCCCCGTATATGGCCATGGACCGCACGACCCCCGCGTAGAGCCTCCGGCAGGAGGCTATTGGCCCCCTCAGGTTGGGCAAGAGCCGCTTGAAGGCGGCCCCGGCCCGTTCCAGTTTGGGGGCCAAACGTCGGAAATGCTCCACGAAGTTCCACCGGCTGTCGAGGACGAGACCCAGGTATTTCATCGTCATCCCGACGCCGATGTGAACCCCTCCTACCGTTAGTTGGGATCCCGATGGCGGCGTGTTCCGGGGCCCATGAAACGACATGGCCTCGGACTTGTGCAATGCCACCTCGAGACCCAACTGCCGGATCCTCTCCACGACTATCGCAACCCCGCGTGTCATCGCGTCGGCCGCCGCCTGATGCGACCTCCCCTGCGCCAGGACCAGCGTGTCGTCAGCGTAGCAAACCACGCTGACGCCATCAGGGAGGTCGGCGCGCAGCACCCAGTCGTACCCGATGTTCCACAGAGGCGGCCCCAGGACCGATCCCTGTGGGACACCGCACGACATCTCTCGCCGGTTCCACTCCCCATCGCGACCGGGGTAGCTGACGGCTCTTTCCGTCAGATACGCCTCGACTATTCGACGGAGGTAGGGCGGCACCCGGTGATACCGGAGTGCCTCCACAATGGTGCTCCAGGGCAGGGTGTTAAACGCGTTGGCGATGTCGAGTGACACCACCACGACGACCCCACCCCGGGACACCGCGTCCCCCGTCGTGAGGGCTCTCACGCGCATGATGGCGTCCACCGTCGAGCGCCCCTTGCGGAAACCGAACTGGCTGTCCGCAAGATCCGGCCCCGTCCTCACCAGGTGCCCGACGAGGCGGCCCGCAATCACTCTCTCAAAGAGCTTGCCGACCTCGTCGAGCAGCACGATGGGCCGGAATGCGGACGGAGAGTCCGCAGGGCGCCCTGGCTTCCGAATGAGGACCAGCTTCCCCGTCTTCCAACGGCGTGGAAACTGGCCTCTCTCCAAACATGCGCTTAAGAACGCCTCCAGTCGAGGCCCGAGAGCCCCCGAGGCCAGGACCCAGGCTTTACCTGGCAAGCCGTCGGGTCCTGGGGCGGTATTTTTGGCCTTCAGCCTTCCTACCGCCGCTCTCAGTTCTACCCCGGTCACAGCAGGGATGTCGTCGTCGTCCGCGTGGTCCGCTTCGGGCACCGCAATTGGCGGAGCCATGGGCGGGGGAGTGTGCTCCCCCGTGAAGGGAACAGAGCGCTCACCACCTCCTCCACCAGCTGGGGGCGGAGACTCTGCGTCAGCGGGGGGGCCCAGGTGCGGAGTTTATTCCGCACCATTTTATAAGGGCGCCCCCACGGATCTCTGTTCAGAGTCTCCACCATCTCCTCGCGGGCCACATCCTTGGCCCGCTGGACAGCCTCTTGGAGGGCGGTCTTCGCCGCTCTGTACCCCTCGTACAGCTCCGCCTCCGTGGCTTCCGCATCCGGAGGGCGAATGCGGAGCCTGCGGTGCCTGGTGTAAAGGTGTCGCGCATCGACGCACGCCTTGCGTAGTGACTCCACCTCCTGCGACCACCAGTACACCTGACGTCGGGCGCGTCCTGGCCGGACTCGGGGCATTGCCACGTCACAGATCTCGGACATGGCCTCCCGGAACCACTCCGCCTCATCGTCGATGTTGGCAGGCCTGTCCGGTGATGACACCCAGGCCTGCACGATCGAGGCTTCCAGGAGGAGCTCCCGGTCCAGCTGCTTCAGCGCCCACCGCGGACCACTCGGGGCCTGTTGGACCAGCGCGCTAGAGGTCTGGGCGGAGACGTCGAACCGGATATACCGGTGATCGGAGTAGGTCTCCACCCCCTCCATGACAGAGCGGGGCTGCCGAACGAGATGTCCACCACGGACTCACCCCGCATCCGCACACACGTGGGAACAGAACCCCGATTTAGGACGACCAGGCCTGTTTCCAGAGCCCAGTCCTCCACCATCCTGCCCCGCACATCCGTGTAACGGGAACCCCAGGCCAAATTCTTGGCATTGAAGTCCCCGAGCACTAACACGGGGAAGGGATGGTTTCTGGCGACGACGACACTCAACTCTGTTAAAGAGTTGTGGAACTCGGCGAGAGTTCGGTTCGGAGAGAAGTACACCCCCACTACTACTATCTCTCCGAACCGTGCTGCTACGCACCCCTGTCCCTTCGTGACGCATTCGAGGGACGGGGTGCCGGCGGCGGCCGACGAAAGTATGGCCACTGAGCCGCTCAGGTCCTCCACCCAGTCATCCCTGGGCGGGACAAAGTACGGCTCAGCGACCACGGCGATGTTAATCGACCACTGCGCCACGCTCTGGAGCAACAGGTCCTGAGCGCAGGCGCAGTGGTTGATGTTCGCCTGGACGAGGCGTAGGGGAGCCATTACTCCTCCATTTCAGCCCCCTCCCGGGCCCCTTGTGAGGACCCCTCCACTATGGCGGCGGCGGCAGCGGCGGCGGCGGCGGTGGTGGTGGCGGCGGCGGCGGCGGCGGCGGTGGTGGCGGCGGCAGCAGCGGCGTTGGTGGCAGCGGCAGCGGCGGCGGCGACGGTGGTGGTGGCGACGGTGGCGGAGGGCCTGCCTTTCCTCCTGGTTCCGGCGGGTGGAGCGCAGGACTTGCTCCCCGCCCGGTGATCGGCCGGCTTGCCAGCTGCCGCACATGCGATACAGTGCGGCTCGGCGTTACAGGAGCCGGCCTTGTGTCCGGGCTGACCGCAGCGGAAGCATAGTGTGCTGCGGTCTACCTCCGAGGTGCATTGGACGCCAACATGGTGTCCCACGAGGCATCGGAAGCACCTCAGAGGCTTGGGTTCCAGCAGTTTGACCTGCGCTGAAACCCAGCCCACCAGGAGCCTTCGGCCCTCCACGATTTTTCTGGCCGCCGTCACGGGGCAGCTTACCGTTATGGTTCGCATGCCCGTGAAGTCAGGACGTATGGTGCCCGCCTTCACCTGGTCGGCCAGACACCCGCCCGTCCTGACAACGGCGGCAACCACCTCTCCCTCCGTTACGGAGTCATCCAGGCCCAAGATGCGCATGTCTGCGCACTTGACGGGCCTGGAGACTCGAGCCTCATCCGCATTGAGGGACGCCCTTAGCTTCTCAGCTAGGGCGTCAGCGGTGGGGCCACTCGTCGCACCGGGGATCTCCAACATGCGGGCGCCAGTGGCGGTCACCCTATGCCGGAGGCCCCCGGTGATCCCCAGCTCCTGGAGGTCCACCGTCTCTCTCGCTTTTGCGAGCACGTCGCGGTACGTCACGCCCCTCTTGACCGCGTCCGGCTGCAGCGTTATCACTACAGCCGCGGTCTTCGGGGCGCGAAGCCTAGCCGCGACGGCTCGCTCCTTGCGGCGCCGCCTTTGCGCCTTCTTTCTGGCCGCCTTGGCCGCCATCTTCTTCTCCCCGACCACCTGCCATTCGGCGTCGGTCGTGGGAGAAGTGGGAGGGTTTTGGGGGCGGGGCGTTGGCTCTGGGGCCTTCGCCTCCCGTGCCGGTCTGCCCCTCTTCCAGGCCTGCGCCGGGGTGTTGCCGGTAGGCGCCGGGGCCCCGCCAGCCGGCGCTGGCGCCGGAGCTCCTCCAGCCGACGCCGGTTTGGCCGACGCGTGTTTGGTCGACGGCGGTTTGGCCGACGCCGATTTGGCCGACGCAGGTTTGGCCGACGCCGGTTTGGCCGCCGCCGGATTGGCCGGCGCCTGGGCCCGGCCAGACGGCCCGGGTTTAGGGGCGGCAGCTGCCGCAGCGGCCGCGTACGAGGCCGCCTTCGACCTCGGGGCCGTCCCGCCCGCCACGGGAGGGCGCAGGACTATGCCCTCCAGGACAGAGAACCGCGCCTGGAAGGCCGCCAGCTCCTGCCGGACCAGGTTCAGGACCTGATTCTCCACCGGTACGGGCTGGCTCGGTGTCTTCGCCTGCGCGCCCCCGGCGACCCGCAGGCCGGCCAGGTCTGCCCGGAGCATCCCATTCTCCTTTTGGAGATGCTCCATGGCAGCCGTCAGGCGGGCGACCTCCGCCCGCAGTTCAGCCACCTCGCCGGCCGAGGGGCCGGTGTAGTTGGCGGCCTCCGCTGCCGCCATGATGGAGGCCGTCGCCGAGACTACGGCCCTGTTCTTTGAAGCTTGGAGCTTCTTCAAGGCCACGTCTCGGATCGCGGCCTCCACGACCGCCGCAAACCTGCGCTTGCAGTCCGCCTCGGGTTCAGGGCCGCTAGCCTCCCCCGCCTCGTCGCTAGAGGGCCCCGAAGCGACCGCGCGACCGGTCCCCTCCTCCTTTGCGGACTCCTCCGCTCTCTCCGCCGCCTCACGGGCAGTGAGTCCCCTGCCCTTGCCTCGCTCTCGGACCCCACCCCGCCTACTGGTGGGGATCTTCCGAGCCGAGGCCAGCTCCCCGTCGGAGGACGACCCCTGGCTGTCCTCTGACCTTGGCCGCTTGCTCTTCTTCGCAGCGGCCACCTCCTTGGCACGGCAGGGGCTTCCTGAGCCTCCCGTGCTCGTGCCTCCAGATGCGGCATCGGACTCCGAGCCCGCATCACTCCTCACCTCTCTTTGGTCCCCTAAGGGACAGGAGCCTCCTCGGCTCTTGTTGCCATTGGCAGGTGGGTGACATACGTTGCCCCCCCCAGAATACGATTGGGGGCTTGACGTTCCCAGAGGGAACGTGACGGATTCTCCGGCTGCTGAGCAGCCGGTACCGCCCTGGGGTAGTTTGTTCGCGTCTGTCATTTCCATTTTATGTTCCTTTTTAAGGGTGAGGTCCCTTGTCGCGCTAATGACCGGATCCCCTCCGGCCATTCATCCCCTCGGCACGCTAGACCTTGGGATTGGGGTAATTTTTTATAGAAGTTGTCTTCCTCGCGGCCCGGACCTCAGTGGCCCGGACCCCCGGTCCTGAGTTCAAGGTTACGGGGTGGCCGACGGTTGGGCAGAACCAACCGCCGCCCCGGCGTCCCCACGCTGCCGCCGGATGCCGGACAGACGCAGCGCGGGCATGGGACACCCTCCAACGCCCCACTCTCGTGGGTACCGCCCCGTGACGGTCTGCGCCCACTCACCTCCCTCTGTAAGCAGAGGGGGAGTAGACGCATGACCGTCTATAGCCCGGTTCCCTTCACCGACCATCCAGGATGATCGGTGATTGGAACCATGACCTTTCCCGGTGTGTTGAAAATTAGCCGCCAGCCCCAAGAGTCCACCAGAACCAGTGGGCAATTGGTGCTGACGTTGCCCAGGGTGCGCCGCGAGGAGGCTTTCAACATGCACCCCAACCCATGCACCCCATGTTTAGGTCCTGTAAGCTTCTTAAACAATGTGAGCTGCTTACCCAAATTAGTTACACCTCTGACCGCGCCTGTCTTTCACATCGGAACATAAACGATTAAAAACATTCAAAAGGTGGAAGGACCTTAATATTGACTTGGCCCAACTTAGGTGATGTCATATTATCGTAACACTGGAATCCATTAAAACCCTTTCATTATTCCTGTAAGAACAAAAGATAACATAAGATGATTTCCACGCGTAAAAGTTTACTCTGACAGAAACATGTTATTTAATTATTAAAAGGGAAGTCGGACCCTTCATCACAGGTAGGATCGGATCGGGCCACGTGAATGGAATTATAGGAGGTTATAATAGGCTTATAGAATCTCTTACGGTCGCAAATAAACTATACTTACCATTTCCCCAGCGGCTGTGTGTATTATAACCCATCAAACTTCGAAGGAAAAATCAATAGGCATGGTCCAGCTGTGCTTGTCCCATCATAGACCACATCCTTTGCTGTCCATCTGGCAAGACCGAGGTCAAGGTCATGAGCTTCCTGAGCATGTATGTTCTGTGAATATTTATAGTTTAGGAGAAAACTTAGCTAAAAGGGACATATTTTGTCCGACAAAATATCCCTAGTGTCTTGGCGAGAGGCTTCTAAATAAAGTTTTGGACCACTATAAATATAATATTTTTGTACCCTACTGTTGGGATAAGGCTTCCCCTAATTTCCGTCAAAACTTTACCTACCTTTGGCGATTTCTAATCACCTCTGCTGTGCTTACCTGTCCATATCGTCACCTCACTTATTCATCATCTGCCTAGCTTTTTTCCCAACTATATTAGGGTTGGCGTTCAGTCTAACCGGATGCAGATGAATACGAGCATTTACTTGAACCGAATGCCTATCTGACCTCCACAACCCAGTTACTGGGTAATACGATACCCCTTGGTAAGACTGGTAGTCAGAATTTCGGACTTCTGACGACCCGTAACGACTGCCAAAGATCCACGAATGACAGCCGGGACCAAAGGCTTAGCGTGCTTTCTGAGGCACGGAGGGGTCACCCATCCACGGACTAACCGCGGCAAGCGTAGCTTAACCTGATCGATCGATCCGTGCGGCTGTTATTACTTAGCCACAACCTTTCAATTGGACCGTCCAAACATTATAATAAAAAAAAAAAATTATACAGGGCGTAAACATTTAATTCACTTAAATGTTCAGAAACTATTTCGATAATGATTTGGGTGGAGAAACCTTGTATTTTATGATCATTTTGCGTGGGTTTTCATCGTCGAGTACTAATATACTACTTGTAGGCGATAATATCCACTTACATTGATGAGATAGGTACAACAAATTAGTTAGAGTAGTAGCGTTTGACATGTTTCATAGACCTCATAAAAAAATAAAAGCAAAGAAGATACAGTGTTATTGGTAAAACAAACCTCTTAAGAGGTCGTTGTACTCATCACTATGAACATCTTTTACTATGGGACAAAACCTGTAATCGCGAAAAAAAAATCAGCTGTTCGCTACATTGTCAGGAGATATACGAACATAAATGTAGGGAACAGCTGATTTTTTTCCGCGATTAAGGATTGGATAAACTGAGGTGAAACCCGCGGTGCACGCGTCTATCGTTATACGGGTTTATTCATAAACGTTGCATAAAGTTAAGAGACGTTTGAACGTCAAAAATGTATGGCTAAACTGTCGGTAATCATTGCTTAACTTTAAGCAATGTTTACTTGTTTTCGGGAGTAATAAAAGATGACACAAGCTACCTCGATCTGCCGGGTCAGCGGGATTGTCCGAAAGGGTTACCGCTGGCCCGGAACATAAAGGGCTAAGGAAGGAACACGGGTGGGTTTTAGTCAGTAAGAGTCTGACACTCCCTTCCGCTCCACCCAGAGCGGGAGGAGTCATTTGATGATTTCCCATTCGCAAAAAAAAAAAAAAAACAAAAAGCTAAGTACCTCGATAGCGTCCATTTCGTTTACGGACCAAACCGCGGTCAGCCGCGCCAACAACGTCAAGCGGCTGGCCGCTCAAATGGACAGCCTAGGCAACCAACTGCTGGTGCGTAAGTATCGTTAGGTTTAGAGACCCACATAACTGCACTATCTCCTCGTGGTAGTGCAGAATGCGTGAGCATTTCTCCACAATAAAAAAAAGGTGCACTTATAATATATCGCCAGTTATGCACAATGATTGTAATCGCACTTTAAATACTTACCCTTAAAGTGCGAGTACTACCTAACATTTGAATTTTGGTGAACTGGCGAAATGTGAAGAAATCTCCACATTTCCCTTCGAGGAATTTACCTTCCAGGTTGCCATGGAAACGCATGAAAATATGAAATTTACCTCTTAAAACATTAATTATGATGGTCTGTGGGGGAGCGACATTCTTGAGGTTCCCGGATGTTTCAGATAAAGATGACGAATTGCATCTTTTAATGTTTTTACGCATCTTTTACTTTTACGCGTCTTTTACTTTTACACGACTTAGAGCTCTTCAAACCGAAATATATTTTATTATTCTGAGTGTCTAATATCTACTACGTTTTGTTCAATCATTATTAAATTATGAGTGTTAGTTTTTGTCTGTGTTTGTTATCCTGTCTGTATCCTTTTATGTATCTATTTGTAAATGAGTCTTACTTGATGTATTCACTACCTATATTACACAAATAAAAAATGATTATGATTATGATTGAATTAAATAATTTTATTTATTTATTTTTTATCTGGTAGGTACGTACTTATAGGGATGATATTTTATGTAAATCGCAAAAAAATTGAGTAAGTATTCATAATATATTTAATATTAGCCAAAACGATTCCTAATAAAATATAAAATACAGGCGTGTCGATATTTAAACATGACATAGCAAAAAAAAAAAAAAAATTGGGTGTTTTTGTTTTTAGGGTCAAAGACACAGAACGTAGTTATAGTATTGTTACCTAACGAAGCGACGGGCGCTTTACTTGTGTTAACCAAGGGCACAAACACGCTGTGAATATGTACAGACATATAGATTTTCAACTTTATCGCTAAAGCTTAAGGTTCAAAGTTGATTGGGGAAATTTGACAGTTTTGGGTAGCTTGATGTGCTGGCGTCTGTATGTGAAGAAGAGAGCGGTATGAACACTCACACACACACTTTCAACTTCGCCATTGTCTCGAAAGGTACCGAGAGCTCCTGCTCTTACACACACATTCACAGCGTGTTTGTAGGTACACTTGTTGACCACAAGTAAAACGCGCATCGCTTCGTGAGATAAAAATACTGTAACTACGAGCAGTCTTTGACGCTAAGAAATCACCCTTATTTTGGTTTTATCATGTTTTGATTTAATCACGTGGGTTTCGTTAGTTAATTTAATTTGACCCTTTGTAATGCTATCAGATTGCTGATACTACCTACTTTAGATATTCCAGATAGAATAAATGCCAGAAGAATGTGAAATCAAATTCATTAGTATTTTTATGTTCCGTAAAATCTGTTTTCTTAATCGTAACTACTTAAATCTTTCAAAATTTAATTTAATTCAATCCGCGCTGCCCCATTAATTTCAAGTTATTCGCTGCGAGATTAAATGATGGGTCATTAACACTGTTCTTTTTGGTTTTTCGTAAATGTTTTTTATTTATTTCATTTCTTTAACTTGATAAATGCAAAATGATTTTATTACTGTAAGTAGGTTAGTACAGCACAAGGAAATGTGGAAGAATATGGAGGAGGCCTTTGCCCAGAAGTGGGACAATACAAGTTAGGAGAAAAAAAAAAAACAGTGGCACTCCGGAGTGCCGACAAAAGTGAAAAACAAAACACAAACAAAATACTTTGCCATCACTCACTGACATAATATCGGATATAGAAAGAAAAGAAAGAAAGAAAGAAAATACGTTTATTTGCGGCAAACATGACGCATAAAAATAAGGACACAAACAAAAAATAAAACAAAATAACAATTTGGGAGAAAGTATGCGTCACATCTACGCAAAACGGCCATCGCTCAGCATAATGCTAAGACCCTATACGAGACAGAGCCCCAGCGCTGGTTTTCAGCGACAGCCGGCGTCGACGTGATGACGTCAGCCGGTGCAGCATGCGATTAAATATTGACAAAAACAACAATCAAAAACAAAAACAACAATCAAAATAAGAAATAAAATAGGTATACAATACGAAAAGATATTAAGTATGAAATGATATATTAATGGTAGTGGTAAGATTCTGGACAGCGACTCACGCGCTGACGCGCCGCCGCCGGTTATTTATAATCTGTGCGCGAGCGCAACTGTCACAAAGCTATACATTTGACGTTTTTACATACTGCTGAACGTACTATTTACATTTATTATCAAAAAACATGGTGCATAATATAATTAATGTAATATATAATTGGATGTGTAGGACAACAGAGTACATTATACAATACGGATAGAATTTGGTGATTGTGTAGGAACCTATGGCTTTTGTAAAACTGTGTTTGTCAAATAGTGTTAAAACTATTTATGGTGCAAATGATGGAATGACAAACTTGGCGACTCAAGGAAGAACCAAAGTCTGCAGTCCAGGAAGAAAATGGTAAGTGCATCGTGATTATATTGAATATAAGTATAAATTAAATAGGTTAAATAGATAAATTTGCATTTGTTTAGATTCATCAAACCACTATTGACAAGACGGTTGATGGAGACAGTTGCATTACTAAGAATAACCGTATATATATTATCCGAATATACATTATCCCGAGAACATCCGAACACATCCGAAGCGGGTATTTTTTTAATCGTCTTATAAACAAATTATAAAGTTTTTCCAATCTCATAAAATGCCAACGTGCCCAAAGAAGCTTTCTCTTCAAAAAAAAAAGTTGGTTTGTACAAACACATTTACACGTCAAATCATATTTTTTTACTTGTGAAATAACATACAATTTTTATACTTGTGAAATAACATGATAATTTTATTGAGTCAATAATTATTTGATCAATAAGTGCTCAGAGTCATAAATAGTGTTACCATTTAATCCAGTTTTTTTTTTGTAAAAAAATAACAACATAGAGGTAGGAGTAATAATAACAACTTTTTAAATCCTTGCTCGACGCTTCCACAGAACGGAAAAACTACGCAGTTTTCCCCTGTCCAGTGGATCAAATCCCGTCTACAAATAAACATCTCGCAAAATCAATATTTTGTTTCATGTGGGCATTAAAACTGTAACACGTAGCATTACCTAATGTATATCACACTAATATTATAAAGGCGAAAGTTTGTGAGTGTGTGTGGGGGTGTGGGGGTGGGGGTGTGTGTGTGTGGGGGTGTGTGTGTGTGTGTGTTTATACGTTTGTTACTTCTTCACGCTCAAACGGCTGGACCAATTTAAAAAAAAATTGTATGGAGGTTGCTTACACCCTGGATTAACATATAGCCTACTTTTTATCCCGATATTCCCACGGGATCGACATTCACGCGGGTGAAACCGCGGGGCGCAGCTATAAAATTGAAAGTTCTGACTGACTAATAAATCAACGCACAGCCTAAACCGCTGGTCCTAGAGACATGAAATTTAGAGGGTGTGTTTTTTGTGAAGAGTAGTTATCCACTACAGAAGGGTTTTTCGAAATTCCACCCCAAGAGGGTGAAAGGGGGGAGGGTGGAATTTCATGCGGACGAAGTCGCTTGCAGGAGCTAGTCAGCCTATCATGTTCCCACTGGTAGGCCATAGGCCTCCTCTCGTCGAGGGGGCGCGGGCTTATAATCTACCATGCGGGCCCAGTACAGGTTGGTAGATGTCACATGTCTTCGAATTTTTGGTCTGTTTTCCTTCACCGTTTTGAGAGCAGTGGTGATGAAATTGTTTACACAAAGTAAATCGCCTGTCTAGGTTCGAACCCACGACCTACAACTCGTAAGTCGGGGCCATTACCACTGGGCCACCATACGTAGCAAAGCAGCAAAGACTGATGGCCGTTTTGGCCGGTATGTCCAATAAAAACCACATATACATCAAATGAAACTTTATATCATAAGCATCAATTTTCATTATGAGCGGCTGTGAAATACCGGGTCAAAGAGATATCAGACCTGAAAGTACCATGTAAACGTATTAGTTTATGACGCTAATGTTCACTGCAGTTCTCAATAATATCAATTATTTGACTCATAACATTTAGGGGGCTTATGGCTAAGTAAAAAAACCCGCACTGGTCGATCGATCAGGTTAAGCTGCACTTCCCGCGGTTGGTCCCTGGATGGGTGACCATTTCTAGGGAAAGCACGTTAAACCGTTGGTCGCGGCTGTCATTCGTGGATCTCATTAGAAGTCTATTGGTCATCAGGCCAGGCTCCATAAACAAAAATGCCCAATCAGCCACTGCGAGTCCTGTCATCTTCTCGTCATCAATTTTGCTGTCATGTCCCCAGCGTCCCCTAACTAATTTGATTTTCTTTGTTAAGGGGAATGCTCCAACCAGCCCGTGAAATTCAAAATTTCTTGCGTTTTTTGCAATTTGCAGGCCAGTGCTAGGTTGTATGTTGATTAAAATATTATTCGCGGCTGTAAGACGTATGTAGTTACAGAATTATAATAATCAAAATCACCAATACAACCCTCCAACTTCATAAAGGTGTAAGAACAAAAAAAAAACAGAAAAAGTAATTCTAACAGCTTTATGAACTTAGAGCGTTTTATTGATGATTTTCATGATTATAATTCTGTACCTATATATGTCTTACAACCGCGAATAATATTTTAATCAACATACAACCTAGCACTGGCCTGCAAATTGCAAAAAACGTAAGAAATTTTGAATTTCGCGGGCTGGTTGGAGCATTCACCTTAAAGGGGCATGAACTTACCATAGATTATACTCTCGACCATTACATATTATTAAGCGATATTTCAAAGGCAAGCAGGAAAAGTGAAACTGGGTCGAGTAACTTCGGTGCAGATCATACTTATCTATACATATAATAAAACAGTAACGAAAGAAAACTGTACATTGTGAATTTTCGAGAAAAAATAAGTGGCTTTTGTTAGAAAAATATTTGAATTTTAAAATATTAGAATTTTTGTCTGTTTGTCTGTGTGTATGGTACAGCTTCACGCCAAAACTACTGGATAGATTGAATTGAAATTCAGCAAAAACGTTCTTAGTAAACCAAGGAAGGCTTTAGGCTACATATTATCACGCCGTATGTTATGGGAGGTAAGCAATATTGATTTTATATAATTATATATAAGTTTAATAACACTTTAATTAGCAAGTTAAATGCTCAGGGCCTAAGTATGACGAATGGTAATATTTTGTATAAAGAATTCTTTTCATTAGTGCAAACAGAGTTCAATAATTCCTTTAAGAAGAAATCTAAAACTATTTGCCCTAAGTTTTTATTCAGTGACTGGGCAACTAAAGGAATCAGGAAAAGTAGGGAAAGATTATTTGAACTGTATGGCCTTAAACCGTATATAAACACGGATACTTTTAATAAGTATGTTGCTACTTATTCTAAAATTTTTAAAAATATCTGCAAAGCAGCTAAAGCTTCTTTCATTAGTAACAAAGTTAAATCCGCAGACAATAAAATAAAGACAGTTTGGAAAATTATAAACAATGAAACGAACAGGAACAAAAAACATAATACTGATTACACACTGGACACTTCCCGCGGTCTCATTAGCGATAACATCGATGTTGCTCAGGAATTTGCAACTTTCTTTACCAATATCCCAATTAAAACTACAGAAACTTTAAATTCCTCGCCCGCACTAGCTATTGAATTATTAAGAGCGAATGTGTCAGCGTGTCCTGTGGAATTTAAATTTAAACATATAAACCCCATAGTCATTATAAAGGCATTTAAGCAACTTAAGATCAAACTTACCGAAGATTTGTGGGGCATGTCCACTAAAGTTTGTCAATCCTTTATTGAGACAATTGCACCCTATTTAGCTTTAATATTTAATTTGTGTGTAGATCAAGGGGTTTTCCCGGATTTAATGAAGTTCAGTAAAGTTATTCCACTTTTCAAATCTGGGGACAGCAAAGACACTAATAATTATAGACCCGTATCGGTTTTGCCGGTTTTTAGCAAGGTGTTCGAAAAAGTAATGTTAAATCAAATGCTCAATCATTTTAATCGTAATAACATCTTACACGATCGACAGTATGGTTTCACCAAAGGACGTTGTACAACCGACGCCGGTGTCACCTTATTAAAACACATCTTTAACGCATGGGAAGAGGCACAAGATGCTATAGGCATTTTTTGTGACCTATCCAAGGCATTTGATTGCGTGAATTACGAAACACTGCTCTTGAAACTTGAGCATTACGGACTAGGTAAACTTGCTCTTAGCTTAATAGAATCATATTTAAATGATAGATTTCAGCAAGTTCAAATTAACGGTGTGAATTCATCGGGCTTAAAAGTCAAAATGGGAGTACCGCAGGGCTCAATATTGGGGCCGTTCCTATTTTTAGTATATATAAATGATTTACCTCATTTACTGAAAAACCAACCACAAATGGTGTTATTTGCTGATGACACATCACTGATTTTTAAAGTAAGCAGACGTGCACAGGAGCTTGACGACGTAAATAACGCTATGCATGTGGTCCATAATTGGTTTACTGTGAATAATTTGGTATTAAATGAGAAAAAAACTAAATGCATTAGATTCGCTTTACCGAATGTTAGAAGTAATGAATGTCATGTTGTATTGAATAGGGAGACACTTGAATTCGTCGAAAATACGGTTTTTCTGGGGATCGCGCTTGACTCAAAGCTACAGTGGGGTCCGCACTTAACATCACTTGCAGGGCGGCTAAGTTCGGCCGCTTACGCTGTTTGGAAAATTCGCCAATTAACAGACGTGGATACCGCGAGACTGGTCTATTTTAGTTACTTTCATAGCATCATGTCTTACGGTATTTTGTTGTGGGGACGGGCTGCAGATATTGATTCTATCTTCATTCTGCAAAAGAGGGCTGTCAGAGCCATCTACAAGCTCAGCAGACGCGATTCTCTACGAGAACTGTTTAAAGAAATTAACATCATGACGGTTCCTTGTCAATATATATATGAAAACATTATGTACGTTCGAAAAAATCTACATCTTTTTAGTAAGATAAGTGACAGGCATAATTTTAACACTAGAAATAGGGACAAATTAGATCAACCGCGTTTCAGATTGTCTAAAGTAAAAACTTCTTTTATGGGTTACTGTGTAAAATGTTATAATAAAATACCATTCGATATTCTTCAATTAAATGAGAAGAAATTTAAAACATGCATTAAACGCACACTATGTAGACAAGCATATTACAAGTTGGATGATTATATCGAAGATAAAAATGCTTGGCTTAATGCTGGTCCTGCTCCACAGGCACTTGGGCTCACTAGTTAAAATTTCAATATTTGGAAGAGGTGCTTCCCTTTTTCTTTTTCAATATTTCTGACATTACTAACATAACTTTTTTATTTTATTCAATCCAGTTTTAATTGTTGAATACTGCAATATTAGATACCTCTTCCTGTTTGGTAGTAAATAAATTGCAAACTATAGTTTTGTATAATTTAGAAGCATTTTTTTTTTTAAGTTTTGTAAATGTAAGAACCATGTTTCCGTTTATTATGATTTTTTTTGTTGTTGACTTGAAAGAGCATGGCAGTTGAGAACGTGTCATGCTCACTTAAATGTCTCACCGATGGTGGCGCGTGTGTTGGATTATTCGGTTCCCTACGAAATGGTTGAGCTGGATGGTGCTGATCCACGCGTCATGTTCGTGAACGGATGCCGTCGGTTGAGACTGGTCATCTCTTAACTGCCAAGGCTTATTTTTAATCTTATATTTTGAATTGTTTCTTCATTTGTCTTTTTTTTTTTTTTTTTACATTGTTCTCACATATAGAAGCAACAAGAATAATGTACCCAGGATTTTGTAATAACTTGATTTAAAAGAGTGTCCATGGAGTTTCTTGCCCGTTCTTCTCCATAGAGATCTACGTTTTGGAATGGGCAACTAGCTTCAACTTTCTGACTAACTGACAGACTATTTAATTTTGACAATTCAAAAGTGCCTGTACAAGGTTTAATTGAAATAAATGCTTTGAGTTTGAGTTTGAGTTTGAGTTTAAAATGTGTTTGTTCGTAATTGAATGCACAAAATAATTGAATGCACAAAATGACATGTTTATTTATTTATTTAGTTAAAAATAAAACTTTAACTCTAGGAACATAATAATCACGCTATTTTTATAAAGGAGCGGGGCAGTAATATTATAAATTGCATTGCTATTTCAACAATATGTCAACGGGGAATTTAGCAGTAAGGTCAGGCGACCGTTTACCGTACTAAATGGTGCGAGTTCAAATCCCATTATATTGTTTTAAAATATCGTAAAATTCTTTTTTTTTAGATTTTGCATTTTTTATGTGTATTTGGAACGATACTGTTATGAAATCTGAGAACTTCACATGTTGTATCTAATTGTATGGAGAGTTTCACACCAATATTACTAAACAGATTGATTGGCGGTACAACAAGCTACACTATCATGAAGTCAAGTCAAACTTTTGGTTCTAAGCTATATCTTACCAAGCACATTTGTTGTAGGTAATTCATTTAAGGATGTAATTCTTAGTTTTGATCCTTGCTGCTGTTACCATATTTTTTTGTAATGCAAAACTAATGTAGTTGTCTGTTAAATTAACGACAATTTAGTTTTATTCATAATTTAATTAATTTGGGTAAATAATTTATGTAGTTTCCGTTTTCTAACTAGATGGATGGCGTTGGCGTCGAGTTAGATCGCGCTATGGTTTTGTTCCCAAAAAGTGATGTTATAGGTGCCGATGTGCCACTCTCATGCTATAAAAACGGGGGTTACCTTTGTTGTCTGTGTTGGTTGATGTGTTTAATTTTCCTGTTGGCCTACACAGATTACTTTTTGATAGACTGAAATTGGCCTTTTCCAGACTCTGTGAAGGGGACAACTTGCTAGATCACTCACCTATGATGAGGTGCCGTCGTACTACACGTACGACAAGCAAAGAGGTGTATTTAATCGACGTCGATGCGGACATGCCGTGGACGGGTTTCCGGGAATTTTTAAGGATACCGCATTGGGACGGGTTTACACTGTGCACCCAAATACTGGCGAGTGCTATTATTTGCGAATGTTACTGCACACAGTGCACAGCCCAACATCATTTGCGTTTCTAAGGACAGTCGATGACATTGAGTATCCCACATACCGCGCTGCTTGCGTAGTATGCCACCTTCTCGACGGTGATCAGCACTGGTACAACGCACTTGAGGAGGCCAGCATTAGTGACAATCTCAGTCGTTTGCGACATCTGTTTGTCGTCATGTTGGTGTTCTGCGGTATTGCAAATCCGCTTTTGTTGTGGGAGAAACATCGGCATCTTCTGTCCGAAGACTTCCTAAGAGGTCTGAGACGCATTACTGAAGATAATACTGAGGCAACTGATGAGCGCGTTCCAAACAGTTGCCTTAGTTCACTTCAAGATATGGTCATTTCGATCTGCGGCAGTTCTCTGGTGGATTATGGGCTACCGACTCTACAACATCTGGATGTACAAGAGCTTGGAAACAGAGAGTACAACTCTGAAATAAATTATGATCCAAGAGCTATGAGTACCGTCGTCAATGACCATGTCTCTAAGTTTACCTCAGAGCAAAAGCAAATTTTCGACACCATCCTTGACTCGGCTCGGCCAAGGTAAATGTTTTTCTTGGATGCTCCTGGTGGAACAGGGAGAATATTTGTCACCGCTGGCATTCTCGCAGAGGTCAGGAGGCAAGACAAGATTGCCATTGCAGTAGCATCGTCAGGAATCGCCGCAACACTGCTTCCTGGTGGCAAAACAGCGCACGCAATGTTTAAGATTCCCTTAGATTTAGAGAGTAATGAAACACCTGTTTGTGGAGTGTCACGCAACAGTGACAAAGGGCGCGTGCTTAAAGATTGCTGTTTAATCGTGTGGGATGAATGCATTATGGCAAACAGAAAAGCAGTAGAGGCGGTAAACAGGACTTTGAAGGACATCCGCAGAAACCAGCAAATGATGGGTGGCGTTACAGTTCTGTTTAGCGGCGATTTCCGACAAACGCTGCCTGTGGTGACGCGAGATACTAGGGCTGAAGAGGTGAATGCTTTGTTGAAATACTCTTACTTATGGCCACATATTCATAGGTTGCGCTTAACGATGAATATAAGAGCACATCTTGGCGGGAATGTACACGCCCAAAAATTTTCTGATGTTCTCTTAAAATTGAGTGAGGGAACGCTACCAGTAGACGGTGGCCAGGTGGTTCTACCTGAGATACTTGGGAGAGTGGTATCTACCTTAAAAGATTTGATTCGCCTGGTGTACGGGGACATCAATAGGATACCGCGCCAACATAATTCTTGATTTCTTGGGTGTGTGAACGAGCCATTTTAACACCCAGAAACGACCAAGCTTCAGCGATCAATGAATGCGTTCTCGCGGAAATTGAGGGAAATTGGACTTCAATAAACACTGTTGTCGACCAAGATGACGCCACACATTACCCCGTAGAATTTCTCAATTCCCTCAGTGCAAGTGGACTACCAGCGCACACCATTAAGTTAAAGGTCGGTGTCCCAATTATGCTTCTTCGGAAACTCACTCCGCCGAAACTGTGCAATGGGACCCGGCTCAAAGTCGTCTCGCTGCAGAGAAATATCATTGAGGCGGAAATTCTAACGGGTTGTGGTGTCTCACTGACACTACAACCCGTCCCGTCCCCGGGCTCTTAGAATTCGACATCAGACGTTTCAGATCTTCAATTTTGACGACCCCGTTGTCGCTGGCATAAGCAACAGGATCCGCGTACGAAGTCGCGGGCAGAAGCTAGTAATAAATATAAAAAAATTAAATTTTTCTTGGAAGCATTAACATTTACTTCCTTGGATTGTTAGTTTTTGTTAAAATTTGCTTATCTTCGTGTTAGTTTATTAAAATAATTTGTTCTTGTAAGCAAGAACCCCGTCCTCACAGGTGAAGGCCTCCTCCAAAGTTAGCCAATTTTCTCGGTCTTGGGCTACTTCTATCCAGTGTGGGCCGGCGACGGTTTTTATTTCGTCGTCCCATCTACTCATGGGCCTTCCTTTGCCTCTTTTGTTTCGTCCTGTTTACCGCAAATTAAAGTATTATTTCTTTACTAGCTTCTGCCCGCGACTTCGTACGCGGATCCTGTTGCTTATGCCAGCGACAACGGGGTCGTCAAAATTGAAGATCTGAAACGTCTGATGTCGAATTCTAAGAGCCCGGGGACGGGACGGGTTGTAGTGTCAGTGAGACACCACAACCCGTTAGAATTTCCGCCTCAATGATATTTCTCTGCAGCGAGACGACTTTGAGCCGGGTCCCATTGCACAGTTTCGGCGGAGTGAGTTTCCGAAGAAGCATAATTGGGACACCGACCTTTAACTTAATGGTGTGCGCTGGTAGTCCACTTGCACTGAGGGAATTGAGAAATTCTACGGGGTAATGTGTGGCGTCATCTTGGTCGACAACAGTGTTTATTGAAGTCCAATTTCCCTCAATTTCCGCGAGAATGCATTCATTGATCGCTGAAGCTTGGTCGTTTCTGGGTGTTAAAATGGCTCGTTCACACACCCAAGAAATCAAGAATTATGTTGGCGCGGTATCCTATTGATGTCCCCGTACACCAGGCGAATCAAATCTTTTAAGGTAGATACCACTCTCCCAAGTATCTCAGGTAGAACCACCTGGCCACCGTCTACTGGTAGCGTTCCCTCACTCAATTTTAAGAGAACATCAGAAAATTTTTGGGCGTGTACATTCCCGCCAAGATGTGCTCTTATATTCATCGTTAAGCGCAACCTATGAATATGTGGCCATAAGTAAGAGTATTTCAACAAAGCATTCACCTCTTCAGCCCTAGTATCTCGCGTCACCACAGGCAGCGTTTGTCGGAAATCGCCGCTAAACAGAACTGTAACGCCACCCATCATTTGCTGGTTTCTGCGGATGTCCTTCAAAGTCCTGTTTACCGCCTCTACTGCTTTTCTGTTTGCCATAATGCATTCATCCCACACGATTAAACAGCAATCTTTAAGCACGCGCCCTTTGTCACTGTTGCGTGACACTCCACAAACAGGTGTTTCATTACTCTCTAAATCTAAGGGAATCTTAAACATTGCGTGCGCTGTTTTGCCACCAGGAAGCAGTGTTGCGGCGATTCCTGACGATGCTACTGCAATGGCAATCTTGTCTTGCCTCCTGACCTCTGCGAGAATGCCAGCGGTGACAAATATTCTCCCTGTTCCACCAGGAGCATCCAAGAAAAACATTTACCTTGGCCGAGCCGAGTCAAGGATGGTGTCGAAAATTTGCTTTTGCTCTGAGGTAAACTTAGAGACATGGTCATTGACGACGGTACTCATAGCTCTTGGATCATAATTTATTTCAGAGTTGTACTCTCTGTTTCCAAGCTCTTGTACATCCAGATGTTGTGGAGTCGGTAGCCCATAATCCACCAGAGAACTGCCGCAGATCGAAATGACCATATCTTGAAGTGAACTAAGGCAACTGTTTGGAACGCGCTCATCAGTTGCCTCAGTATTATCTTCAGTAATGCGTCTCAGACCTCTTAGGAAGTCTTCGGACAGAAGATGCCGATGTTTCTCCCACAACAAAAGCGGATTTGCAATACCGCAGAACACCAACATGACGACAAACAGATGTCGCAAACGACTGAGATTGTCACTAATGCTGGCCTCCTCAAGTGCGTTGTACCAGTGCTGATCACCGTCGAGAAGGTGGCATACTACGCAAGCAGCGCGGTATGTGGGATACTCAATGTCATCGACTGTCCTTAGAAACGCAAATGATGTTGGGCTGTGCACTGTGTGCAGTAACATTCGCAAATAATAGCACTCGCCAGTATTTGGGTGCACAGTGTAAACCCGTCCCAATGCGGTATCCTTAAAAATTCCCGGAAACCCGTCCACGGCGTGTCCGCATCGACGTCGATTAAATACACCTCTTTGCTTGTCGTACGTGTAGTACGACGGCACCTCATCATAGGTGAGTGATCTAGCAAAGTTGTCCCCTTCACAGAGTCTGGAAAAGGCCAATTTCAGTCTATCAAAAAGTAATCTGTGAAGGCCAACAGGAAAATTAAACACATCAACCAACACAGACAACAAAGGTAACCCCCGTTTTTATAGCATGAGAGTGGCACATCGGCACCTATAACATCACTTTTTGGGAACAAAACCATAGCGCGATCTAACTCGACGCCAACGCCATCCATCTAGTTAGAAAACGGAAACTACATAAATTATTTACCCAAATTAATTAAATTATGAATAAAACTAAATTGTCGTTAATTTAACAGACAACTACATTAGTTTTGCATTACAAAAAAATATGGTAACAGCAGCAAGGATCAAAACTAAGAATTACATCCTTAAATGAATTACCTACAACAAATGTGCTTGGTAAGATATAGCTTAGAACCAAAAGTTTGACTTGACTTCATGATAGTGTAGCTTGTTGTACCGCCAATCAATCTGTTTAGTAATATTGGTGTGAAACTCTCCATACAATTAGATACAACATGTGAAGTTCTCAGATTTCATAACAGTATCGTTCCTAATACACATAAAAAATGCAAAATCTAAAAAAAAAGAATTTTACGATATTTTAAAACAATATTATGGGATTTGAACTCGCACCATTTAGTACGGTAAACGGTCGCCTGACCTTACCGCTAAATTCCCCGTTGACATATTGTTGAAATAGCTGTTCCCTTGCAATTTATAATATTACTGCCCCGCTCCTTTATAAAAATAGCGTGATTATTATGTTCCTAGAGTTAAAGTTTTATTTTTAACTAAATAAATAAATAAACATGTCATTTTGTGCATTCAATTATTTTGTGCATTCAATTACGAACAAACACATTTTAAAATCAATATTGCTTACCTCCCATAACATACGGCGTGATAATATGTAGCCTAAAGCCTTCCTTGGTTTACTAAGAACGTTTTTGCTGAATTTCAATTCAATCTATCCAGTAGTTTTGGCGTGAAGCTGTACCATACACACAGACAAACAGACAAACAGACAAAAATTCTAAAAATTCACTTTTTGTCATCAGTTACGTTTTTCTAACAAAAGCCACTTATTTTTTCTCGAAAATTCACAATGTACAGTTTTTCTTTCGTTACTGTTTTATTATATGTATAGATTTATAAACAAGACGCGTAAAAAGAACAGAAACGCAAAAAAAACAATTTGGGGAAAAACATGTGCCACATCCACGTAAAACGGGCATCGCTCAGCATAATGCTTTAAATGATAAATGATTTATTTTCTGTAAGTAGGTTTGTACAAACACTTTTACACGTCAATCATATTTTTTTAAACTAGATGGGGTCGGCGTTGAGGCGGTCGGCGTGAGGGTAAGTATGACCCTACACTTGAGAGGGTTTCTTAGGGTTGTTTTATATAGTTTTAGGACCTTTTGTTTTTCATATAATAGAAAATGACAAGACATTTTAATTAGTCACAAGAATACTTTAGTAATAATGTATTTATATACGTACTAGCAGCGCCCGCAGTTTCACCCGTGTAAATATCGATCCCGTGGGAATATCGGGATAAAAAGTAGCTTATATGTTAATCCAGGATGTGAGCGACCTCCATGCAAAATTTTATCAAAATTAGTCCAGCCGTTTGAGTGTGACGAAGTAACAAACATATAAATACACACACACAAACTTTCGCCTTTATAATATTAGTGTGATACCTTCCGCAATATTTTTTTTTAATTATGGTGAAACCTCATCAAAATTCGTTGTGTAGTTTAAAAGAACAACGCGGTCACACAGACAGACACGAAAAAGACTTTAATTTATAATATTTTAAGGTGATGTTTTAATATCGATTATGGTACTTATAGATTCAAGCTAAACGAAACTGTAAAATTTTCCCAATCATCTTTAAACCTTATGCTTTAGCGATAAAGTTGAATATCTGTTAAAAAAATTTGACAGATTGTAGTAGCTTGATGTGCTGGCGTCTGTACTTGTCAAATAAATCATAGGTGACAAGCATAAAAGTATTTACATTGAGTAGGTGTCAAACTCTACAGACTCGAACAACATTTTCTAAGTACATCACTCGAATTTATCATTAAAATGTTCATCAAATCAGTGACCTCGAAACTTTCTAGATTCAAAAACCGAAACTTTTAATCGAATCTTGGGACTAAAAGGGACCAAAACAAATTCTGATTTACCCCGATTACTGGCCAAACAGCCAAGTTTGTTTCGCCTCACTGGATCCAAATAAACCCAAAATTATTTCCATACTGATACTGATATCACAAAATAAATTGGTACAGAAGGTTCGGCTCCATACACTGAGCAAGAAGAGACTAACGGTAACTATAGGTAATAGGTAATACAGGCTCGTGACCGCACTCCACGTCAATGCGCGTATTTTGCGTAGGGGTGGGAAAATCGATTATTCGATCCACCCCAGCTCCTCAGGGAAGGCCAGCAACGCCTTGATGTTACTGACCGTCTCACGTAGGGTACCTGGGTTACCGAAGCACTTTGCCCTGTACGTGGCGACCACCAGGCAGTTTAGAAACACATGTGCTGCTGTCTCGTCGTCCTCCATGCAGGCCCTGCACAGCGGACTGTCTGTTACTCCTATGACAAAGAGGTGTTTATTAAATGACCCGTGGCCAGTTAAAGCTGCAGTAACTATACGCAGGTTTTTTTTAGTTAGACGGAGAACCTGTTTCGTGAGGCGGGTATCCAATGTGGGAAGGGAAGTGCTTCCCTAGCCTGCCTGCATTCGCCTTGATCCGTCCAAAGTTACTAACTTTTAAAGAGACTAACAGACTTTTAAATTTGTCTTTTTGTTTTTATTTGTCGTGCAGTATTTTGACTGGCCCGTTGGTATCGTGGTCACAAGCGAGATTGCTGAGCGTCCACTCCTGGAATCCCATTAGGAAACCTCCATGGTGGTTCCTCCATTAGGAATTTCTTAGTAACAGCCTGGGGTTTGAAAGTTGTCGGTGGGATACGCCCGTGGATCGGAAAGCACGTTAAGCCGTTCCGTTGGTCCCGCACGTGATCTCTCTCCGGTCGTGCCGTCCCATTGGACGGATGAAAGTGAGGGAAAAGGGAGTGCACCTCTGTATGCGGACACACTTGTGCACTATAATATCTCCCGCGTCGAAGGCTAGTCTCGGCTGAGATTGGCTGCCATGGCTGAAATATAGTCTGAAAGACTATTATGTTTATTTTATAAAGTGAGTCTTATTTGTGCAGAATGAAAAAATCTATCTCTAATAAAAAACATCTTTGTTTTTCTTTTTCTTCTATATGGCGATATCGGTCTAATGACTGTCGCCACTGCGCTTGCACTCGCTGTACGTGTGAAACGTTTCTATGTGTGCGTGCGTTTCCACTCGTTGTATGGAGCCGGCCTTCTGTGCCTAACTATTTGTACTGAAACTGATATTCCCTGGGTGGCATCCAGGTAAAAGTTATCGAATTATGAAAATTCTCCTGTGATTGTTGTTCGTCGAAGCGGAATGTGATTTCACACTGACCGACTTCCGACTGCCAAAGATTCCAGAACTTTCCTGTTTGAATGACCGACGTCGTCCGCGTCGTCACAATGTCACAGCGGGCGGTCAAACTTATAAGGTTGGGGACCGCTTTTCGCACCGTTATCAGGATAGGAGGACAGAATACGAAATCCCTTTTGTACTCTGTCACCCCGTTTATTTATGATCCATGTTTTAAATTAGATTTTTTTGTTTACACAAATAAATGTTGGCTTACCACTGTATTTTATTAAAAGACCATCAAGACCATCAAGATTAATATATGCCAAGAGAAGCAAAAGTTATTTCGGTCTCTCTGCTAATCACAGCTAAACTATCAACTCAATTTGTTAAACTTTGACGAAGATCGCACTTGATACTTGGAGTGGAATATAACTTGACAGCTCAGAAAATTAAGATTCTTTAAAAATCACGAAAAGGGCTTATTATTCAATTTATATTACAAATAAAGAAAAAGAAAGTTATGAACGGATAAAAAAGATTTCTAAACCAGTACCGTGTAAAAGACGTAATGTTTGAAAAGGTTTCCCTGAAATAAATTGAATGTTACAGTTCACCGCAGTTTATATACCACATATTGTGCCGACTTACTTGCAAAGCGTTGACCTAAAAAGTCATTAGGATTTAATATTGAGTTGTATTCAGGGGTAAATAAATTACTTGTAGCTGCTCTCAAATTGCGATGTTTACTTTTTATTTATTTTTCTTCTTTGACATAATCTTTTTAATATTTGACATTATATACTTGTTGACCACTGACCTCCATAATACAAGTACGCGGACTTGTATTATAGAGGTCAGTGTTGTTGACAGGCCTACGCTGTCCTCCTCGCTGTCCTGTCAAGCCAATTATTTTTAAAAAGAGTAACCGTGGAGTTTCTTGCCGGTTCTTCTCCACAGGAAACGACCAATTGGAACCGTGCACCTAGCTTCTGACGTTTCATACGAGCCCATACAGTAGGTTTATGTGAAATAAAATATTTTGATTTTGATTTAACCCATTTTCATCTCTATTCTTTAAGGCGTAATTGTAAGTTTAACGAGCGCCTAGTGAGAAATAATTATGATTTTTAAGCAACAGCCAAACTAAAAATATTTTGAACCGAAAACAATTTGACTGGCTTGAAACAGTTTTTATTTAGAGCAATCAAACCAATCCTCCGTAAACGTCCACTGCGTGGGCCTACGGCGTAGCTCATGCGGCACGCATGAGCTACGCCGTAGCTTCGTAGCGCGTAGCGAAATGTGCGAACCATAAAAATTGTGCATTCACTAAGTCAAGTCTAACGCATAGGTGAAATTAAAGTGACTGAAGGACTATACATTTTATAAACACAATATAACTTATATTAGGTATATAAGTTATATTGTGTTTATAAAAGGTACTTATTCCACGCAAAGCACCGATTTCAACGGCACTTGACCGAACGGTACCTAAGCTTCATTACGTAACGTAATTAAAGACCGGTCTGTATCTCTATTAGAAAAATAATAACAATTTTTTTGTTCAAAAATATACAAACTCTTAATTCTATGGTCAGATTATGAAAATCTGTGTCTGAACTAAATAAAAAATATCTGTATTCCTTTACGCTTTCGTTGTAGACGCCACTTTGCTAGAAAGTTGCATTGTACTTCTGCTGCAATTTTGAACAAATATTTTGCTCAATAACTGAGATTAAAAAAACTGAAGTGTTAATCGACTTTTGTTGCTGACTGTACCATGTAGGTATACACTTCTAATTCTCTGAAGTTCAGCTTAACACAAAGTAATTTCAGTGTAGTTTAAAGTTGTATATAGGTATAAGCATGGAACAAACCAGCTTAAGGCAAACTTAAGGGACGCAGAATATATTACTTTTAGTGGAAGACATCCAGTTTAAAATTAATCAGATAGAGGTTCAGACAGCAGTGGTCGAACCCAGACAGGCGCTTTACTTTGTGTAGATAATTTCATCACCACTGCTCTCAAAGCGGTGAAGGAAAACATCGTGAGGAAACTGGTATGTCCCCCACCTGTGTCCCAGCAGTGGGAACATGCTGATTATGCTAGATAGAGGTTACAGACAAACTATTTATAAAGTAATATGTTTTATTGTAATAAAAATAAAGCCGGAAAAGTGGCAGCAGGACTTGCGCTCTGAGGATTCCGTCTCAAAGCTGTGTCAGGCTGCTCCGGCTACAGCCATGTGTGATGAAAGTATGGACGCCTGCACTAATAATTGATGCAACCTGACACGTAGCCGTGTAACTTGTCGAGAGTATAATTTAAAGGCTCCTTTTTCTGTCTGTCATCTCTAGTGCTAACAATAACAGTGTTTGTAATCTACCTTGTTACCAGTGTTTGTAATCTATCTACCTTCTAATATAAATTTATAAATTAGTTATAAAAGATGAATGGCCATTTTTGTTATTTCTAAATGGGCTCTTACAAAAATACAATGAATTATATTTAGGGTTGATTTTACCAAAGTCTTCGAGCTGATTTTTCAATAGACAGTTATTTCTTACTCGTGAAATAAAATTGACGTCTGACAGACTCTTTAAGGAAGAATTGTCAAAAAATCAAAATTATTCCTCGGATAAAATTATCTGACGTTGGATAAATCAGCCCACAATATCTTATTTTAGCTTTCGTCTTATCAGTTTGATATCTTTTATCCGTGGAATAAAATTGACATCTGAACATTGAAGTTCCAGTACGGAAAAAGTGTCAAGAATATCAAATTTATTCTCAGGTAAGACTTATTCTAGGTATAAAAGTTTGAGTAAATTCGCCCCTAATAAAATAAGAATCACAATAAAATTAAATCTCCCTACAAAATGTTATTTGTAAATACTACAGGGACTTAGCGTCAAGACCACAATGTAATGTGAAACTACTAATCAGCCACTATATTATAACGGTATCACTACTCTTTAAACAAGGTATTACTCTGGCCAACTACGGCCATTAAAAAATTGCCATCGCGGACGGTATTTTATGTCCAGACGGCGAGGTATTGTATTGGTAAAGTTTTCAACTAGCACCTCGCCTCGATAATCGCACCTCGTATTAACCTCATTGGTTACGATATTGCTCTGCGCAAAGTTAACTTGAACGCCTTGCTCCGAGCTACACAACCAAACGCCGCGCCGTGCAGCAGACGATACCGCGAGCTAACTCGATTCCACCGCCATCACCGCCATCTAGGCGTACATTTGGTACTAATTCAGTTGGCGGGGAGTTCAAAAGGTGCAACTTAGTAAGATGCTTGATCACGAAGACTTTAGTGTATTTTTAATGAGAAGTAGGATTCTGATACATTCTTATTTATTTAAGTAAGAAAATGTGGCACAAAGCTGTGCTAGGCTGCCCCTGGCTTCACCGATGGGACACGGCCTATGAATTTCCAATTCTGAATTGAAGGACGTACTTAACTTTGAGAAACATGTTCTCCTATACATTTCATTTGCAATTGTGAGTTTGTTTGCACATTATTGATATATTTACCATGTTGTTTACCTTCTGTCTTAAGTTATTACGTAGTAGTAGATTGACTTGGCCATAGCATGAAAACACAATGTATCTCACAAGTAATACATAATTAGATTGTTTAATGCGATTGCGAAGTCAATCTATTTAAAACATAAAAGATTTTTAATATTGATATGGTCACTATAAGATGTTGTTAGGTTAACTAATTACGTAATAACTTAAGACAGAAGGTCCCTTAAGTAGGGACTGAATAAATTAACCGACTTGGATATTACATGGATCTCGCAACTTTTTACGGTAGAAGAACTGAGTTGCGAGACTTGGCTTTTTTTACAAGTTATGTTTTGATGGCATCTCACTTCTTTTTGTAGATAAGTAGTCCTATTTTTTGTTTTTTGTTTTTCGAGTCGGAACTCATCAGATGACTCCTCCCGCTCTGGCTGGAGCGAAAGGAAGTGTCAGACTCTTACTGACTAAAACCCACCCATGTTCCTTCCTTAGCCCTTTATGTTCCGGGCTAGCGGTAACCCTTTCGGACAATCCCGCTGACCCGGCAGCTGACATCTCGTTGAGGCGCGCGTGGAACACGTACGCACTGTCCGGCACGGGCCTGGTCCTGATTGGACGGTGAGCTACCCAACTCTCCGCCCGCAGGCCCGCGCCTACGGTGGCCGGGAGCTGTCACGCGGCTCCCGACGCCCGGGGCGTCCCCCGCGGCGTACTGTTTTTCCTTTCCGGTACCTTTTTAACTTTTTTTTAAACATTATCCGTTTCCGTTGTACCGTATGCACTATTTTAGTGGTAACACCATCAATAGTGCAGAAAAGACTATTTTACAGGTAACCTTTGAATATAATTATATCTACACCTATTATTCCATTATATTATACATAATAGGTACACTAATTTATTAACTGCAAATGTAAGTTTGTAATCATATACATTTATATGCGATTACAAAGTTATTTATGCAGTAAATGGATCTAGAAAAGTGGAACGAAATTGCAAAATATTATAGTTTTTCTTTGGTTTATACACTAAACACTAATTGTATTCTAAATTTGAAGCTTCTATGTCTGCTAGAAGTGCCTTAGAGTTTTGATGATCAGTCAGTCAGTCGGTCAGTGAGTGAGTGAGTGACAAAATTAAGAAACTTTGACTAGTTGTAATTCTTAAACTACTGGTTCAAATTGAATGAAATTTGAAATATACCATGTTTATACAATGCCTGCTTGATTACTGAAAATTCAGGCTTCTAGTTTTTCCCACAACGAAGTTATAGAGGGTCGAAAATGGCCTGAACTGCTTCGAGAAAAGGATGGTACGGCCGTGCCGCTTTTTGCTCGACTTGGCGGGGGCACTCCCGTGCCCCCAGATTTAACGCGGCGCAAATGGTTTTAATTTAATAAAACCGTTGTTCCACGAAATCAAAAGGTGCGTCAATGATAATTATTAAAACACAGCGAAAAGCAAATTATTGTTTTTGTATTTCAACGGTAATATTTTATTTATATACAAATTAAATTAACAAAAGTCAATAAAAGGCTGTTAGCCCACTTAAGAAAGGAGTTGTAGAGTGCGTGAGCTGGGCCCTAAGCGATTTCTTCAGAAAGTTGTTCAGTGTGCTTAGGGAGTAAACATGCTAAAAGTCCCCGTGTCTATGAGGTGAGCCGGAGTGGGGGGATAAAAGTTCCGACTGTTAAGTTTTTCGCTAATATCTTTAAAACGGTGTGTCGTAGAGAAAAAATATCGACTACATAATGAAAGCTAATGAAATTTTCTACAACTTTTATCTTACACACTTTTTTCGAATTCCATGATACTAGAATGAAGTGATTAGAATTTATAAAAAGTGTAAAAAAAGTTGTAGAAAATTTTATTAGCTTTCAGCTCCCTCCCACCAACTGTGAACACACCTAAACAGCATTGTCATATACACTTTTTCTAAATTCCAATGAGTTTTCGAGCATCACGGTCTGAAAAGCTGCGCTGGTGTCTTAAGCCGCTGAACTGATTTAGGTGAAATTTGGTATAGAGATAGTTTGAGTCCTGGGAAAGGACATAGGATAGTTTTTATCCGCATATTCCCACCGGAAACTTATGCGGATGAAACCGTGGGATGCTGCTAGTACATAAGTAAAAGTTTCGATAACTCAACAGCTGAACGGATTTAGATGAAATATGATAGATAGTAGGCTACTTTTTATCCCAAGATAACGCGGATGAAGTAAGGAGGCAAGAGCTAGTGTTAGATAAAAATCGTTTTTACAAAAAAAAAAAAAACTTTTCCCGAACGTGTAGTACGAAAATGGGTAGGAATTCGAAAAAAGTGTACAAAATAAAAGTTGTAGAAAATTTTATTAGCTTTCATTACTTACGAAATATTTTTTCTCTACGACGCGACGCACCGTTTTAAAGATATTAGTGAAAAACTCAAAAGTTTTATCCGCCCCCACTCCGGCTCACCTTCTAGACGCGGGGACTTTTAGTATGTATTAAGCACCCTGAACAACTTTCTGAAGAAATCTCTTAGGGCCCAGCTCACGCACTCTACACATCCTTTTGGGTTATTCGTTGAGTGGACAATATCCTCCTACCGTAATTTGTTAACGAAATTCTGTGAAAATCCGATTAGTAGAACACAAATAATCCTTTTCACATTAATGACCACTGTAATATTAATTAGCTTTAATTTGGGGTGAGAGTCTGGTGATCCGTCACACAGGGTACCGTATTATGGACGCCAGTCGAGAGACCAAAAACTAAATGACTGAAACTTGACTAAGCTACTACTACTTACTTGGCATTTTTGTCGAAACACTAAAATTCTAGTCTCTATAACTATGACTAGTCTATAACTATGTGAACCAATGTGAACCTTTGTGAAGAGAAAAAAATTAAGATAGATATATTATATTTGTTATTTTGTTTGTTTGATATTTTGTTTGTTTGATATTTTGTTTGTTGATAGATATATTTTATATATTATTTTGCAAAAAAACGAATGGGGAAATGTATTATTATTTTACGCCTTTGATGTCCCACTGACAAAGGCCTCCGTGCTATCTTTCCACTTCTCTCTATTTAAAGCTGCTTCTTGTTGAACGAGTTCTGCTTATCCCGCCATCTCCGTCTGGACTAGGGGTGCCAACTTGCAGCGCCCCGCGCACAGTGGATCGTCCCCATACAAGAGGTCGGACATAGGATTAAAAATTGAAAAAGTATTTAATTTAAAAAATGAAATATACAGTTGCATTACTCTAATAAGGAACTACAAAAAATGTTACCACAATTTTTTTATTTGACCAGTACTTTATGAGCAATTCGATGAAAACTGTTATTTTTCTATGGAAATGGTCATAAAAATGTCTGTATCTCGTGATTCCCTCCTTGTTTCGATTTGCGGTTTTCACTAGTGTTATTTACCCATATTATGCCACATTTTCTTCAAGGACACATGGTGCCCCCAGCGACTCCCTTCCGAGATATTTTGCTTTTAGTAACTATACTTTTTATTGTATAACTGATGAAATGGAGGTACATTAAGTATATTCATTACTGAGAATTAGTCATCCCTAAGTAGTTCCTTAAATAACAGGTGCATTTGCGATTACTTTAATGACTTATGAACGCTTCTGTTGCCATACAACAAAAGCGTTAATGAGTCCTTAAGTAAAGATTACCAGTACTTGCTTAATCTAATTAGTTATTGTAATTACTATGTTAACAGCCCTTAATCTATGCATTGTGATTGTCTAATGTCATCATTAGCTTATCAAATTCATTGCTAGTTGCCTACTTGCTGCCCTATATATTTGAGTGTGTTTAGCAAATGTAATTCAGTTGTAATTATAACTTCTACCGAGTGTTGTCATTATGGCTTTCCGTGGGTTTTCTACTTATCTAGATCTTTACGTTGCTCTTCGTAATCATAAAGATCTTCGTGACTATGACAATTTATTTAACACATTGAAGTCGAGTACTAACGTCCAGTTAAGTGAAAGTGATGTGACGGATCTCAAGAACTGGTGTCGACGATTTTGCTATAGGGTTTACACCAAATGGGTGCAATCAAGAGGGACAGTCGACAGGTTCATTAACAAGAACGGAGAGTGGTTAAATTCCGATATCGTTTGGCCAGATTGCTTTAAAGAAAATGTTGTTGACACTGAAGAAGCAAATCAAAATGAGGCAGAAGAGGTAGTCAGTCCATCAAAATCAGATGCATCAACTGCAACATATACATCTCCTCGCAAACGCTTTGAAGATTTATCGACTAGACACAAAAGAAGACGTGTTAATGAAAATGTTGCGAGTTGCAGTCGTCCGGATGAGCTTTTGCATACTGTTGAAAGTATACTTAAGTCTGCCGGAAAAAATGATATGGCCAGAATAATGAAAAATTTGCTGGAAAATCCTGAACACGTCTCAACAGTTTTAAATGTCCTGGAAACTAAGCAGAATCCTTCGCTTCGTGAAGTTCCTACTCACAAAGCACTTGCTCTTTACGTTCACTTGCAGTTATCCAAGTGGCGTTACATCACACTTCGGGACTTTAGTTTAAAAGAAGGTCATGCAAAATACCCAAGCTACTACTTGTTAGTTAAAGAAAAGCTTAAATGCTACCCGGCAAAAGAAGACATAACTGTGACTGAAACTTCCGCAAAGATACGGATCCAAGCCCTAGTTGATCACACAGTTAGGAGGCTGATCGATTCACTTGAATCAAATTTTGATGCTGGTGAACAACTTGTGCTTCACAGTAAATAGGGTTTTGATGGAGCTTCAAGTCAAAGCATTTACCATCAAACGACAACAACAAGTGAACAAGACTTATCCAGTGTATTTATGGCAAGTCTTGTACCGCTTAAGTTAGTGACTTCTAGTGGAAGTATAGTGTGGCAGAATGATCGGCCATCGTCAACCACATATTGTCGCCCGATTTCATTTACATTTATGAAAGAAACGGAAGCGAATGTTAAGGCTGAAATGGAAATATTTGAGACCGAGATTCGTGAACTGAACCCGACTGATTGCGGCAATGCTACTGTTACTCACAATCTATGGCTAACCATGATTGATGGTAAGGTACATTCAATCATATCTGGTACATCGGCAGCAATGTGTGATTTGTGCAAAGCTCGCCCAAGCGAAATGAATAACTTGGAAGAAGTGAGAGCTAAACCCGTGAATACAGATTTATACAAGCATGGATTTAGCTCATTGCATGCTTGGATTCGGTCTATGGAGTGTTTATTACACATTGCTTACAGAATGGACATAAAATCATGGCAAGCAAAAGGTGACGAAAATAAAAAAAAAGTACAGGCTTACTTCTAGACGTTGTTAAGCAGGGTAGTGGCAATACAAACACTGGAAATGCAGCAAGAAGGTTTTTTGCAAACCCTGAAACGACTGCGGAAATTACTAAATTAGACGTTAATTTAATTAGAAGACTCGCCGTTATTTTGCATTGCATTTCCTCAGGCGAAAAAATTCAAGTCCAAAAATTTAAATTATATTGTGATGAAACAGCAAATTTATTCGTGGAATTATATCCATGGTATAACATGCCAGCAAGTTTACACAAATTGCTGATTCATGGATCACAGATAGTGGACCATTTATCAGTAGTGCCTATAGGTTTTTTGTCTGAAGAAGCATCTGAAGCAAGAAACAAGGATTTTCGTATATTTAGAGAATGTCATACACGAAAGCATAGTAGCATCGCCACTAATGAAGACATTCTTCATAATCTGCTATTATCTTCCGATCCTCTTCTCACCAGCTTACGACCGAAGATGACAAATAAAGCCAAAAAGTCTTCATTTAGAGAACTAGACGATTTACTCATAGTTGATCAGAGTGAATTGGAGTTCATTGACGTTTCAACTGATACACTTGCTGCATGTAGTGACGTTGAAGAAGATGATGACGATAATAATGATCATGATGTCGTTATTGATGAAGATGAAGAAAATATAGTTTAAGTCTTATAGTACCTAATATTATTATTAACAAGCAGTTTCTTTGTTAATTTCTTGTTTTTGTGTATTTTTTTTTTATTCTGTTCTTTTTTTGTTTTGTGTTATGCCACCCATCGGCCAATAAATGTTCTTTTTTTCTTTCTTTTCTATTGTTGTTAGTAACTAAATGGTCGTGTTAATTAATTAATTTCCTATTATAATTTAGTTCTTAGTAGTTGTTTAATTTTTTAGTTTGTTTTAGGGTACATAGTTGTTTTATTTTTAAATTATTTTTACAGTGTTATATTATATAAATAAAAAATATTTTATACCTACATATTTTCTTATTGATCATAAAACTCTATTTCTTTTCGATGTGTTATTGTAAATTCGACTCAGTCATTACTAAGCTAATGATGACATTATCCAATCACAATGCAGAGATTAAGGGCTGTTAACATAGTAATTACAATAACTAATTAGATTAAGCAAGTACTGGTAATCTTTACTTAAGGACTCATTAACGCTTTTGTTGTATGGCAACAGAAGCGTTCATAAGTCATTAAAGTAATCGCAAATGCACCTGTTATTTAAGGAACTACTTAGGGATGACTAATTCTCAGTAACGAATATACTTAATGTACCTCCATTTCATCAGTTATACAATAAAAAGTATAGTTACTAAAAGCAAAATATCTCGGAAGGGGGTCACTGGGGGCACCATGTGTCCTTGAAGAAAATGTGGCATAAAATGGGTAAATAACAGTAGTGAAAACCGCAAATCGAAACAAGGAGGGAATCATGAGATACAGACATTTTTGTGACCATTTCCATAGAAAAATAACAGTTTTCATCGGATTGCTCATAAAGTACTGGTCAAATAAAAAAATTGTAGTAACATTTTTTGTAGTCCCTTATTAGAGTAATGCAACTGTATATTTAATTTTTTTCAATTAAATACTTTTTCAATTTTTAATTCTATGTCCGACCTCTTGTATGGGGACGATCCACTGTGCCGCGGTTTCACCCGCATAAGTGTCGATCCCGTGGGAACATCGGGATAAAATTATCCTATGTCCTTCCCCGAGATACAATCTCTCTGTCTGCCAATTTTTATCGAAATCCGTTCAGTGGTTTAGGCGTGAAAAGATAACATACAGACAGACACAGAGACAGACAGACAGAGTTACTTTCGAATTTATAATATTAGTATTTACATTGCCTGTAAAATATTTATATTATAATATTAGATGGCGAAAAAATGACAAAATAAAAAAAAATTGTTGCATGTTTTTGCACCTTTGAGTCTTATTTAAAAAATACCTTTATTTAGTTTCGCTTACTAGGTATATATTTTTAATAGAGTATGTTTATCTGGGGCTGCCGCGATGTCACAAAAATGTATTACTGTTACTGTTAGCCTGCATCATCCCACTGCTGGGCAAAGGCATCTCCCCATGACTTCCAGCTCTTTCGATCCAGGGGTAAAGTGGAACACTGGTCGTTTGTTTTGTCCAGCTCGTTCCGCCATCTTCTATGAGGTCTGTCGCGACGCCTTCTACCTGTGTCAGGGCTCCACGTGGTTGCTATCTTGGCCCACAGCTTAATGGGCATACGGCAAACGTGGCCAGCCCAGTCCCACTTCAGCTTAGCGGCTTCTAGAGCAACGTCAACGTTGGAGCGCAGTGTGGTGTTGCGAATATGGTCTGTCAATTTGACGCCTAGAATACTGCGCTCCATTGCGCGTTGGCAAATCTTGAGTTTGGACTTTTGAATATTTTTGAAAGACCAAGTCTGGGATCCATAGGTCAGAATGGGAAGGATGCACTGCATGTCCAAAATTTTTCCCTTTAGTGTCAAAGGCAGATTTCCTTTCATAAGCTCTTTCATGGACCAGTAGCCCTTCCAGGCATTTTCGGTTCGTCTTAAGACTTCCTTGTCTTAAATTTTTTTTTATCCCTTTCGTACCTCTGGTATTGCAGATATCCATATACAAGTATAACGGGGACCAATCAGGTGAGCCATATGCTAGTTTGCTCCCAAATGTGCGCTTTTATCATTTTTAACGTGACTTTATTATCGTGAAGGTTCACGTCATGGCATTTCGATAACACAGGGAAGTAAAATGTATGAAAGAAATATATATGAAGACGCTTTGAAATGTCCGTCGTGCACGTGCACGAATTTCCATGCATTTTACAGAAGCCCACGATAGTATCGTGACGTTAGAAATAATAAAAGCGGAGATTAACCCAAAAAAATCTGTGAAAATTATTTTTACCATAATTGCCTATAAATTGTGTGAGATTGCATCGCACGTTTCACCTTAATACACAGTATATTTTCAGAGTGCTCCCACTACCGCAATGAAATTTTGCGACACCGAAAATTTAAATTTACATTATTATAGCAACTTTAATTACCGTACAACAATGGGTGTAGAAATTACAATTACAAAACAGAATAGGGACGTCATCAAGACAGTGGTTTGGTACACATGGGGGTCGTATTGTGTTTCGCAAATGTTGTGGTGTCTTTCATGTGATATAATTGCTACGTAGGTATGTGATGTTGTCTGTGTGGTGCCGGACTTAAAGAATTGCACCACCCCTTACTTCCCGTGGGTGTCGTAAAAGGCGACTAAGGGTCTTACCGGAGAATGGGCAGCAGCGTTCTCTATTTATTCCACCATCATACCATACTGCGATCGCCAACCCGCCTGCCAAGCGTGGCGATTATGGCAAACCCCCCCCCCCAAAATTGGGGGAGGCCTATGTCCAGCAGTGGACGTCTATCGGCTGAAACGACGAGGTATGTGAGGCATCATCGGTGGTATCGTAGTCGCAAGCGCGACTACTGAGCGTACGGTCCGGGGTTCGATTCCGGGTCGGACAAAGTGTTATTGGGTTTTTCCATTAGGAATTTCTCAGTAACAGCCTCGGTGCCTCGGAAAGCACTGGTCCTGCACCATCTTTCTCCGGTCGTGTCGGATTGCCGTCCCATTGGACCAAGAGAGTGAGGGAAAAGAGAGTGCACCAGTCTGCACACACACTTACTATAATATGGAGTCGCGTCACAACACGAACTTCAAGTCGTTCGTGGTACGTGTTCCGACACATCATTTCGAGAAGTTCCTCAAGGAAGAGTTCTGGCCAAAGGCTGTTGTGTACCGCCGGTTTCGTGGCAGACTACATGACACCAGTCAGCGAAACACGATGCAGACACTTCGTGCGCTTAAGTTTGTTAATGTAAATATAATGTTGTATGTATTTATAGTATTTTTAAGTTATATTCATATTGTATTGTATGTGTTTTATATGGGCATTGATGCCTGAAATAAATGGATAATAACAATATAATAATATCTCCAGCAACAGAACAGAACATCGCCAACCCGCCTGCCAAGCGTGGCGATTATGGCAAACCCCCCCCTTTTGGGGGAGGCCTATGTCCAGCAGTGGACGTCTTTCGGCTGAAATAATGATGAATATCTCCAGCGCCGAATGCTAGTCTCCGTTGAGATTGGCCGCCATGGCCGAAACACGGTCTGGAGGACTGTTACTACTGCGGTGTGATGTAAACTGTAGACCTGCAATCATTTTTTGTTTGTTTTTCACTGTACAAATTGACAAAGATGCTCAAGCCGATATAAAACGCTTAAGAGGAAATGTGGGTGGTCGTTTCTCCATAGAAACGGTCTCGACTGTTCTCTTTCTGGTTCATTACCATAAAGTAATGATTTTTTACAGAATAATACATATTTTACTTTTCTATGGTCGGCACGCTTGTCGGACGAATGCGTAATTACTGTTTGTTATTATTAAGCGACAAGATCACCTATTTTCTTGTTATAGACAGCACCGACGCAAGCATAATGACTACAATACATTTTTTTGTTTTACTGGCCTATAGTGTCTGACTTCTGGGTGAAGGCCTCCCACCACTCCTTCCAACTTTCGCGAGTCCGCGCATCCTCCTTGGAGTTTTGACATAACCTATCCAGCTCGTCCCACCATCTCCTACGTGGTCTGCCGCGACACCGTACGTTACACTTACGTAAGATTAAAAAACTATTTTCCCCTAAAGACAGAAATTCAGAGTATTTTCAAAACCATACATTAATGGAATAAGGCGTTTGTCGAACTTGCCATCGACCAGCTGCATGAGAAAATTTTGCTTTTGAATTTTGCGCAAGTGAGATATTTATCATTGATATCTGAATTCATGGTTGAGACTGTACGCCATATTATTTGCTTAAATTCTAAGTTGAAAAGACCCTAGAAAAAATAAGAAGAAAATAATTTCCAATCTTGTAATCATAACTTAGAAATATCACGACAACACAAAGAATGAACAACACACTTTGAGAACATTGCTCATAACAAAACAAGATATCTAACCCCGAATTCCTCTGGTTAAAATACCACTGTGTTTATTTTTTTTTCGCGGGTTAGAGGAGTGGAAAGAGAGTAGGGAGGCCTTTGCCCTGCAGTGGGACATCACAGGCTAATAATAAATAATAATAATAATAAAGCCTTCACAAGTGTTACGGCGCGGCCCCGCCATATTGTAAAGAGACAGTTATTTGAATAAATCCTGTAAAGGACACGGATCTTTTTCGTTTATGCCAGCAAATAAAATTCTGCGTTCGTGTGGTTTTGGTTAAGTAATAATAGCCGCACGGGTAGATCGATCAGGTCAAGCTACGCTAGCCGCGGTTTGTCTGTAGATGGGTGGTCTTTAAGACTCCTCCGCGCTCCAGAAAGCACGTTAGGCCGTTGGTCCCGGCTGTCTTTCGTAGATCTTTGGCAGTCGTTACTGGCCGTCAGAAGCCCGAAAGTCAGACAATCAAACTTACCAAGAGTTATCGTACCTATTACTTAGTAACTGGGTTGTGGAGGTCAGATAGGCAGCCGCTTCATGTAAAATACTGGTATTCAGCTGCATCTGGTAAGACTGGAAGCCGACCCCAACAGTAGGGAAAAGGCTAGGCAGATGGTGTTCGTTTACTTCTTTTAATTTTATGGTAAGGTAAAATTATAAGACGTTTAATGTTCTACAAAATGACTATCATATCTATAGAAGATCTTTTATTCTCCTGTATTCATGGCTGTACGTATTCACGGATCCACAGAGAAACCAGCTAGTTTTAGAAAATCATTAAAAACTATAGGTTTATTCGTTAACTCTACGTAAATAAAGTAACTTGTTTAAGCCCACCTAAAGTTGAGCCTCGGTCTGTTAAAACTACTACATCCCGTAGGTCCTATCCACCTGTGGCATTCCGTCCGCGCCATTTCATTGCACTCTCCATCTAGAGAAAACGAAGCTCATGCTTACAAATGGACGTAAGTCAAACCAGGATCCGACAATAGCACATTAGGATCCAACTCCCCAGTTTGCCTATCACACTTTTGCCAGAATATGAAGAATTTTTAAGCAAATTCCCAATCCATTGCTTCAAAATTCTTCGAAAATTCGTCTGCTCGACAATGTAAATAACGCAATGAAAATGGTTGAATTGTCAAAATGAAAAGCATTGCGATTTTACGTCTTTTACCCAATTATCCCGGGTATTGGGTATTTATTTGAGTATGCTACTGTAATCCTATACAAGTATAATCTACATTTTTAAGCATGAGCGCAGTCTAGAAAACTTCATAAGAATTTTTGTTTCGAGAAAAGAACACTCACGGTAGGACTTATAATAATAATAATAATATTTTCACTTCTCATGCTCTGAAAGTGTTTCTTTGTGCAGGGCATAGGCTGCACAAAATCGAATTTTGTGCACAAAGGCATTAACGTATCTACTCATAAATGTATTATATTAAGGCAAAGAAAATGAGCCATACAGCCAAATGCAATAAGAAGTTCATAGATAGAATTTGTTATTATATAATATTTACTTTAATTTATTTGCCTTATGTGTTTTTAAAATAAAATAGATATTAAAATTTTAATTCAAGTAGGTACGGTAGGTTAGTCGATTTAAGAAAATTATTATTACAAAATTAATTTAATAGTAGGCTGTATAGGTCTGCAGCCTAATATCAATGTCGTAAGATTTAAAAAAAAATAAAGCGGCGGGAAACAGCTCTTGTTCTTTTTTCGTGCATTTATTAATTTCTTCAATTTGCTAAAATTGTTAAAAATGTCCAGTGAAGAAGAGGATTTAACAGTCTCTCCTAATACGCTTATGGAAATGAATGCACAGAGAGTTGTGCAACAGATATTACCGCCTAAGTAAGTAAGTCTCGGGAAAAATATCTCAAAACTTACGATAATTTTGTAAATTAGAGAAAAGAAAAACTAGTACAACATTACAAATGAAGGACAATGTTAATATACAAAATTATTCGAAGCTTACATCTTTGTTGAAGAGGCTTTCAAGTGGGCACAAAAGCAAGAAAAGCAAGGTCCTGTCAGCTAATCAAGTGGAAACCTTCTTAAATACCGCTCCTGATGAAAACAATTTCCTTCAGTATTCAAAACTGTTCTAATTTTACTTTGAATTTTAATTAAAGAAATGTTATGTTATACTACTGTTTTATTTCCTCGCAATCGAAGTGAAAAGCAGAGTTTATAACTCGTCCACAAAACCATTTTTATCCTCGACATTATTATCAGCCCTCGCCTTCGGTAAAAATGGTTTGTTTTGTGCACTTGTTGTAAAATCTACTATTTATTTCGAGCAACACGACTCATAGTGTTAGTAACAATATACTTACAAACTATGTTAGTAATACACATACAAACACAAAAACAGATTGTGACATCACTGCTGCACGGTGACAGGCCCAGCCGAAACCTTGCAGCAATGGTTCACAAACGCACAATCAAGCCTGCTTGCTATCATAGACAGGATGCTGTTGGCGCTGCCCCGCACCCTACGGACCAAGGATGCACACCGCTTCCGCATCACCTCGTAGAAACAGTTCACGAGAGCTTCAGCGAACATCTATTATATCTATTATATAATTATCATATATTATACTGTGCCGAATAAACAATAAACATTTTTCTTTCTTTCTCAACCTGTTGAATACCGTATTTACAGAAATAATGAAAAAGCCATTTTTCGCCGTGTTTCGCTATCGTCAATGATACTCGAAGATACCTAACTGGAAGGTACCTAAGCAAACGATAAGACCGCGACATTAATTTACCTAGAAGCTTTAAAAGAACTATTCAAGACGTGAACTAATACAGCTACTTACTTACAGGTTTCCTAGAAAATTAAATAAAAATCCAAAGGTGAATCGTACTTAGCCTAGTTTTAAATAGAAATAGCCTTAAGGCGCGTTCGGTGGCGTTGTGAAGATTTCCAATGAGAAAATTCTGGAGTAGACGTTTTTTTTTCTCTATAATATTGCTTTGTTGTGACTTGTTGTTCGGTATGGTTGCCTTATTTCTAAATAAAACGCGTTGTTTATACGAAGAAAATTCTGGCTAAAGCTAGTTCTAATTCAGAGAATGGTTTTCTTGGGGTAATTTTAATTAGCCCAGGATCCATTTTTCTTGGAACTTAAAAAAGAAATAATGTATATCACCGGGCTCTTAACTTAAAATGATGGGAGTCGATCGATCATGATCAAAGAAATCAATCAAATCAATCAAAAGGCCTGCTTCACCACCTTCGGTAAAATTCCGATTAAGTTGCTTGGCAGATAATCCTAATTAGCCTAATCATCATTATCATCTGCCTAGCCTTTTCCCAACTATGTTGGGATCGGCTTTCAGTCTAACTGGATGCAGCTGAATACCAGTATTTTACATGGAGCGACTGCCTATCTGACCTCCACAACCCTGTTACTGGATAATACTGTTACGAGCTTCGGGTTCGTGACAATAAAAACTGCCGATTTAATAACCATAAATTGACACTTTAATTAACAGCACTAATTACAACTCAAACACACTAATTACAAAACACAATTGCACTACTGATCGCTCTAAGTCGCACTTGAATATCGCTTCGATGTTTTCACTTCGATCGCTTTATCCAAACTGTGCCGGTCGTGGCGCGTCTCAGCCTTATATAGCGCCAAAGAGTTCTAGAACCTTCCATTGTAGAAACATCTAGAATGTTCGAGTACATACAGGCCCCGATCGACCAGATGTCGATAGTTCGGGAATGTTCTAGAAAGTTCTCGGATCGAAATTTCTAGAAGGGTCTTGACTACTAGTTCCGCTACTCGATACTAGATGGCGCTAGTAGTAACTACTGTCGCCATGTACTGGGCATTAATTGTGGCGCGCAACAATACGATACCCCTTGGTAAGCCTAATCCTTACTAATAATAATATTATAAATTATATAGTAAATTTCTTTGTTTCTTACGCTTTCACGCTAAAACGGCTGAACGGAAAACCGTTCAACTGTGGTGATGGCCCATACATGTGCCATTTTTGACATGTCCTATGTCTTGTCTTTGACTTATAAGATACTTTTTATTTCGAATTTTCGATATTCGCACGCGATCGAGACTTATGCGGGTGAAACCGCGTGTCGCAGCCTGCTAGTCCCCATTAAATCAAGCTACCCGAAACTGTCAAAATTTGCCAATCAACTTTGAACTTTATGCTTTGTGTTGTATGGCACAGCAAAAAGTAATAAATAAAATAAAATAACGATAAAATTAAGAAATAATTAACAATTTTTAGTTAATAATAGTATAAGTACATTATCACAACATTGAATTTATATTAAGATCTGGGGGCCTAAAAAGGCCACTTTGGAGAATCATAAAAGGATAACATTATGAACCATGGGTAATAGGGCGAAGGCAGTCTTGTTTTCCTTTTTTTCGCTGCTTTACGTAGGTATAATCAAAGAACTTGGGATTGGATTTGGATTGGATTGATTGGTATTTTCGCACAGACAAAAATAACTGAAAAATGCTTCACCAATGGGATTTGATACGATTAACTTAACAGTTAACTGTCAATTATGTTAGCCTTTTACGATTCTGCCAAAGTGGCCTTTTTAGGCCCCAGTTTTAGAGACCTAGAAACAAGTTCATAGTTTGACAGTATTTTTAAACGATTTCTAAAAAAACCGGGCAACTGCGAGTCGGACTCGCGCACCGAGGGTTCCGTAACATCCGGGTTTATGCATAAGATTTATGTTTATGAAATTAATGTTTTTTTTTTTAATTTTTTATTTGAGTTGATTGAATAAAAGGTAAATTGCGGTTTACGATTTATGACGTATTTAAAAAAACTACTTAAGTACTAGATCTCGTTCAAACCAATTTTCGGTGGAAGTTTACATGGTAATGTACATCATATATTTTTTTTAGTTTTATCATTCTCTTATTTTAGAAGTTACAGGGGAGGGGACACACATTTAACAACTTTGGAAGTGTCTCTCGCGCAAACTATTCAGTTTAGAAAAAAATGATTTTAGAAACCTCAATATCATTTTTGAAGACCTATCAATAGATACCCCACACGTATGGGTTTGATGAAAAAAATTTTTTGAGTTTCAGTTCTAAGTATGAGACGCCCAAAATTTATTGTTTTTTTTTTCTATTTTTGTGTGAAAATCTTAATGCGGTTCACAGAATACATCTACTTACCAAGTTTCAACAGTATAGTTCTTATAGTTTCGGAGAAAAGTGGCTGACATACGGACGGACAGACAGACAGACAGACAGACAGACAGACAGACAGACAGACATGACGAATCTATAAGGGTTCCGTTTTTTGCCATTTAGCAACGGAACCCTAAAAAGGAGGAGATTCTCAAGTCGTCTGAATGTTTTTGTTTTTTACAAAATTACGTTTTGTTATCACTGTTATCAGTCCATATCCTATTATCACACTTATATTATAAAGGCGGAAGTTTGTGAGTGTGTGTGTGTGTGTGTGTGTGTGTGTGGAGAGGGGGGGGGGGTTTGTTTGTTACTTATTCACGCTCAAACGGCTGGACCAATTTTGATAAAATTTGGTATGGAGGTAGCTGACACCATGGATTAACATATAGGCTACTTTTTATCCCGATATTCCCACGGGATCGAAACTTATACGGGTGAAACCGCGGGGCGCAGCTAGTAATATTATAAATGTGAAAATTTGTGAAGATGTTTGGATGTTTGTTAGTCAATCACGCGTAAACTATTGAACAGATTTAGATGAAAATTGGCACATAGATAAACCATTTCCTGGATTAACACATAGGATACTTTTTATCCCGATATTCCCACGGGATCGAAACTTACGCAGGTGAAACCGCGGGGCGCTACTAGTCCTATATATAAATATTGGATCCCCCATTTAATTTCCAGCACTAAATAAAAATACCCACACTTTCCAATCGGCTTTCTCATTAACCCAAATGTTCCGCTACACTTGCCCAATGTTTTCTTATTTCGATAAAACACGCGAAAAAAGGAATTCGAACGAGGGTAGGAAAAATTGGAACAAGAGTTACTACCATGTTTTCGCACTGGAAACACAAACTTTTTTAATAACGCGCCATTATGCGAGTTTGGTATCACTTTCGATTCCATATCAGACCATTCTCGTACTTTTGTAACTTTTTCTTTTTTTTGACGGAATCACTCTACCGATTTGTTTTGGTCGTGTGTATTTTTTTTTTAAGACTATGTATCGATAAGAATTTTAATTAATTTTATGGCTTATATATTGAATTTGCGTAAATGTCTAACATCAACTAGATAAAAAAACCACATCTTGTGAAGCGTGTTAGTCTCACTGGTATCTTTAATACTCCAGGAGTGTAGTACCTATTCGAAATTCCATGGTTATATTAATTTCAAAATCAAAATCAAAATGTTTTATTTCACATAAACCTACATGGGCACTTATGAAACGTCAGAAGCTAGGTGCACGGTTCCAATTGGTCGTTTCCTATGGAGAAGAACCGGCAAGAAACTCCATGGTTACTCTTTTTATAAATAATTGGCTTTTACAATGTTTCCAGATTACAGTAGGTATGGGAGGACAGCGCAGGCCTGTCAACAAGTACCAAGTACTTGATAAAATAGAAAATGGTCTACAGATCTAAAGTCTATAAGGCCTACAAAGTCCTCACATTTACAAAATAAGAATCTATCAAAAGGATAGATAATAAAAAAAGAAAAATAGTAATAAAAACTTACTAAAACCAAGTGTTATGATTCTCATTAAAACCACTAATAAAGAGGTGAAAAATTTCAAGTGTCTGTATATAATGTCAATTAATAAAGAAATTATGTCAAAAAGTATATAATGTCAAATAATAAAGAAATTATGTCAAAAAGTATGTAAAAAAATTAATAATAATTAAATAAAAATTAAACATCGTAATTTGAGAGCAGTTAATAGACATTTACATAGTTATGCCGTTAATGAGAAGCCAGGGAAGCCACATGTGCAGAAGGAATTATTGCCAGACTAGCTTGTCTTCAACATAGTCTTTAATCTTATAATATGCTTTTTTGATAAGGACACGTTTGATGAGGGTTTTGAACTTTCCATCGCTAAGTTCTGTAACCGGCTTTGGCAACTTGTTATAAAAACGGATGCTGTTTACAAGAAATGACTTGCTAGTTTTAGTTAAACTAAATTTAGGTAACACAATTTCATTTTTACTACGTGTATTTATATTATGGAAATCGCTTCTTATTTTGAAGAGTCCTAAATTTCCATGTCTTTGCAAGACTTGAAACATAACATGCAAAGTATGGGTGTAGTATTAGAAAAAAAATACGTTTATTTGCTGTAAACATGATTTATTCGCAGAGAAAGAATACAAACACAAAAAGAAATTAAAAGAAATAAAAAACCCGACTGCGATAAAAAGTTAAGTTAATAAAAAAAACTGAATGCTAAAAACAAGCCCATTTGAAATTAAATAAAAGTTGGAAGCAGGCAGGATGCACTTGAATTTGAAAATATATTAAAAATGGTATATATGGCCTGCTTCCAACTCTTCGGACATCGGCCATTTTAATTTTGTTTCAATTTTGATACACCTACTCAGTGTCACTCTCACAATTAAGACGAATCTAACGGCACCTCTCAAGCTGAAATCGATCAAGCCGTTTAGGCTACAGACCCAAAGAAATATACATACATGCATACATACATACACTCGAAAAACATAACCCTCCTTCTGGCGCAGTCGGGTAAAAAGAACAAATTGGGGCAAAATATGCGTCACATCCTCGCAAAACGGCCAAACACAAGAATTAAATAACCCTCTTTCTGACGCAGTCGGGTAATAAAACACCGGCGTATACACGTCTACTGATTTGTTTGGAGAAAAAAGTCTTGATAAAGTCTTGCTTGCTTCCTTTGCTTGCTAAAATACGTAAATATTCTGACAAACAGTAGTAGACCCGTGTTTGATTAATAACACCACACTTGAGTGAACACGACACCTTCCCAACTGTTGTTTTTAAAATCACTCGTTATTCTGTTTCAAAAAAAAATACAAAGCAAACAAACACGAAAGTTTTTGCACAATGGCGGAAATAATTTTCGGATATTTTACATTCAGAAATTGTTTAGTTTATTGTATTGAAGTTTCATATGGGACAGTTGTTTTTTTTCTCGTGGGTCTTTTGCCTAAGTAATAACAGCCGCACTGGTCGATCGATCAGGTTAAGCTACGCTTGCCGCGGTTGGTCCGTGTATGGGTGACCATTTTTACATACCGAGAGTCTATTACTCGGAAAGCATGTTAAGAGCGTTTACGACGTACGGCATTTCATACAAACTTTCAAGCCCTTATTTTTCGAAATGAATGAATCGATTTTAATGAAACTTCATACGCATAAGCAGGATACATAGGTCTAAAAGACGTAGAGAACATACAGCCAAATTAGACCGATTTTAAATTTTCCATAGAAACAGGGATTTCCAGTCATCTTTTTTTAAACAAGACACCTTGGACATGTTCTCTACTAATTTTTTAGACCTTTCTATCCTGCATATGCGTATGAAGTTTAATTAGAATCGGTTCATTAATTTCGAAAAATAAGGGCTTGAAAGTTTGCATGAAATGCCGTATGGCGTAATTGCTCTTAAGCCGTTGGTTCCGGCTGTCATTCGTGGATCTTTGACAGTCGTTACGGGTCGTCAGAAACCCGAAAGTCTACCAAGTATAACCCAGTAACTGGGTTGTGGAGGTGTCAGATAGGCAGTCACTCCATGTAAAATAAAATAAAAACTTACTATAAATGAGCTATTCGTCAAATTAACGTCGATAGACCGCCACGAGAAATATCGATTAAAATAATTATTTTGCAGTGCATCTGTAATTACCTGACTGCGCCAGAAAGAGGGTTATGTTTTTCGAGTGTATGTATGTATATGTTTTTGTTTAAAAAAACTAACAAGCTAAAAATAAGTCCATTTTAAATTAAATAAACCCATACCATTTTTATTATATTTTCAAATTCAAATGGATCCCGCCTGCTTCCAACTTTTATTTAATGTAAAATGGGCTTGTTTTTAGCTTTTCAGTTTTTTTTACCTAAGTTTTTTACCGCAGTCGGGTTGTTTATTTTTTTTTTATTTACTTTGTTTTTCCTGATACTGAACTGCAAAAAAACGTGAGAAAATTGTTATTTCAGGAGCGACTCCTAGTGCTTCAGTCTGAACAACACACGGAACACTTTGTTTACCTTTTTTTAAAAACGGTAACTTGTTTGTTTTTTTTTAATCAACTTCGGCTTTTTATCCAACCTTAATTTAACAAAAACACGACTTCTTAAAAAAACTTTCACAGTCTAGCTTACAGGATGTTACGTGACCTGAAAGGAAATTTAACTTGTAAGTACAGGGTGTAATAAAACGTTGCCAAAGTTTCTAACTCTGAGGTCATCATCATCATCTGCCTAGCCTTTTCCCAACTATGTTGGGGTCGGCTTCCAGTCTAACCGGATGCAACTGAATACCAGTATTTTACATGGAGCGACTGCCTATCTGACTTCCACAACCCAGTTACTGGGTAATACGATACCCCTTGGTAAGACTGGTTGTCAGACTTTCTGGCTTGTGACTACCCGTAACGACTGTCAATGATCCACGAATGACAGCCGGGACCGTGCTTAACGTGCTTTCCGAGGCACGAAGGCGATCTCTGCGGCTGTTATTATTTAGCCACGGGCCCCTCCTTTCTAACTCTAAGGTAACACTGGGCTGTTTTAATTATAATTAAAACAGCCCAGTATCACATTGTTTCTTAATAATTAACTTCATCAATTCACATACTAACTAGATTATAGAATAACCCGAGCAACTGACAGTACCAATTAAAAGTTCCGACACTCTGATAAACTTTAATTAATGTGTTGTCACTTTCACTACCGTTATTAAAGGTCACCTCGGTCTTCTCTCTCACACTCATGTAGCCGTCATTCGTTAGAAAGAGAGGTTGTACGGAATGCTAAAGGGCAATAAACATGTCTTGAAGCATTAGGCATGCTTATGCGAAATTGATATCGGTTCTGGTAGGAGTTTTCGGTGTTGTAGTGAGATTTAGTACGTTTACGTTTGAATTTATTTATGAACCAGCCATCGTGTATTTTATTTAGAAACATGTTCTTTAACATCATCTTGCGCATAGAACACAGCAGTCGAATGTCACTATTATAGGTACAGCAATTACCACTCAAACTCAAATTATTTATTTCAATTAAAACTTGTACAGGCACTTTTGAATTGTCAAAATTAAATTGTCTGTCAGTTAATCAGAAAGTTGAAGATAGTTGCCCATTCCAAAACGTAGATCTCTATGAAGAAGAGCGGGCAAGAAACTCCATTGACACTCTTTTAAATCGTAATCCTGGGTACATTATTCTTGTTGCTTCTATATGTGAGAACAATGTAAAAAAAGACACATGAAGAAACAATTCAAAATACCTAGAAGATTAAAAATAAGCCTTGGCAGTTAAGAGATGACCAGTCTAACAGACGGCGCCCGTCCACGAACATGACGCGTGGATCAGCACCATCCAGCTCAACCATTTCGTAGGGAACCGAATGATCCAACACACGCGCCACCATCGGTGAGACATTTAAGTGAGTATGACACGTTCTCAACTGCCATGCTCTTTCAAGTCAACATCAAAAAATCATAATAAACGGAAACGTGGTTCTTACATTAATAAATTTAAAAAAATGCTTCCACTTCGTATGGAGTAGGATGGAGCAGTAGTGGACCAGTGGAAACAGCCGCGACTTACGAGTTGTAGGTCGTAGGTTCAATGACAGGCGCTTTACTTGTGTAAATTATTTCATCACCACTGTTCTCAAAACGGTGAAGGCAAACATCGTGATGACCCCGACATATCATACAACCAAAAATTCGAAGAGATGTGACGTCTACCAATTCGCACTGGGTCCACGTGGTGGATTACGGCCCACACCCTCTCACAGAGAGGAGGCCTGTGTCATAGCAATGGGAACATTATAAGGCTGATTATGCTATGCAGTACGATGATGATGCAATAAAAAGTAAATAAAAATAAATAAATAACTGATGTCACTCGGAAAGCTGCCACGCTTAAGAGCGTTTACGACATACGGCATTTCATGCAAACTTTCAAGCCCTTGTTTTTCGACAAAGGTCTAAAAAGTTAGTAAAGTGCCACTAGTCGAATTTCGAACTAGTCGAAAGCACTTTTCGAATTCTTTTACGCGCCTATCAGTTTGGAACGGTGTTTCTGTGCGTGATAACTAGACGTTGTGTGTGTACTAGTTTACTCTTAAAGACAGATCGCTACTGAAGGTAGCCCAGTATAATCATAACTGCCAGTATAATATAATCATACAGATCGCTACTGATATAGATTATTGGAACGTTAAAAGCAGAGATAGATAGTATTTCTACCTCCAGTACGCCAGAACTAGTGATAGATAGGTAATTGGGTTCGGCCGTTAAACAGTCATGTTCCCGTCTCTATCTTGCATTTGAGTTTGATAGTTGTTCGACAATAACAGGAATTAACCTTTTTTGTCTTGCCAGCTGCGCCCCGCGGTTTTACCCGCGTAAGTGTCGATCCCGTGGGAATATCGGGTTAAAAGTAGCCTATGTCTTAATTCTCGTTATAAACTATCTGGGTGCCAAATTTCATCCAAATCCGTTCAGTCGTTTGTGCGTGAAGTAACACACACACTCACAAAGTTTCACGTTTAAAATATTAGTGTGATTTAAAAATATTACTTCTATCTCTATCTCTTTTTGAAGGAAATATAACATACATACATATAAGTACACACAAAGTTCTCTCGATCAAAGGAAAATAAAAGTGTGGATAAATTTTACTGGATAACAAAAGATTATCTGAAAATACAAACACATACAAATATTTTAAAGCCCTCAGAATTCATTTTAATCCCTACAGTAACATGGGTACTTTATGTTATACTCCATAAAAGAATATCTCTGGGTAGGTAAATTTAATTCTATTAATATGCTGTGTCATGCTCTTTCTAATTTTATAAAATTCCCGTGGGTGTTATCAGTTAACTAAGAAGTATAATATTTTACCACCGTTTTTTTACGGTTCCGTACTAAAATGGTAAAACGGAACCCTTATGGTGAGACTAAGTCTGTCTGTCTGTCACATCTGGATATCTCAAGAACTCCTAATGCTATCAACTTGAAATTTGGAATAGTTTTAGATGACGTTTGTCCAACCCTTTTGCAAATAAGAAAGATATAAAAATATATGTATATTTTTTGCAACAGGGACTGAAAGGGGGTCTGAAAAATTCGAAGTGGGGCTACTAGGGCATATGGGGTATCATATATGAAAGAGCGCAGTTTGCATATTCCCAAACATTTTTTTCTTTTTTGTAGGCCCCATAGTTATCGACTTTTGATGAAAAATGTAAAAAAAAATTCCGTTCCCTCCCCTTATCTCCGAAGTTTGCAAAGAGAAAAATCTGAAATTATTCTATGTGATAGAAGTTTATGTTGAGATTACAGAAAAAATAAAACGAAGTCTCTAAATAGCATACTTTTTCAGAAATCATCAACAAAAGTTAAATTAGTTCCACTATTGGTCAAGAGATGGCGCTGACATAAAACTGCAATATTCTACACCGCAGTGCACAATGTTAAAATTCTCTGACGAGTATAGGCCTCACGATGAAAATTTAAAAACATATGATTTTACGGAACCCTCGGTGCGCGACTCCGACTCGCTCTTGCCCGGTTTTTTTTAAGTTTAATCTGTGGTCAAGTAATTTCATTGATTGTTCTTCTTTCAGTCAACTAATTACAGCAGTTGTCATGACAATAGTTCACCATTTCCGACACCGTGTGGCACTTAAGACTCTACTAGGTGGTTAGGTGTAGAACCTACCTTTCCGGTACGAAAGCTTACATACTTATGGTTCTGTCAGTGTCCTGCATTACCTGACTCTTCTTCCCTTTTTCTTCTTGTTTGTAAGATTGGTCAGATATTGTAGGGCACTGACGAACACTTGCTAACTGAAATACTTTTGAAAGCGAATTGGATATGGTCGCGTTTGACTACTATCTCACCCGCTAAGAGATGATGAGTTCGACAATGGTGCGCGCTTGCTTTCCTACAAGTTACCTTATTACACATTTATATTTAGGTATGTAATGGTGACTCGAGGATTCCTAGGTAACTGCTTACAGTGTTTTTATCGCGTAAGTGTAATCATAAGTGACGCGCGCTTTATTTGTGGTTACTAAGAGTAAAAACACTCTGTGAATATGTGTAAGCGCAGGAGCTCTCGGTACCTATTGTCCGAGAGAATGGCAAAGTTGTATGTGTGTGTACGTTACGTGCTTACACTACTCGTCTTCACACACATATTCAAAACGTGTTTGTACAGACGCCAGCACATCAAGCTACCCGAAACTGACAAATTTTCCCAATCAATTTTAAACTTTATGCTTTAGCAATAAAGTTGAAAATCTATTAAAGAAATTTGACAGATTTTAGTAGCTTGACGTGCTGGCGTCTGCACACTTGATTAACAAAAGTAAAGCGCGCGTTGCTTTCCGTACATTGAAGAGGGCTTAAATTAGGCTGAATGGCAGAATAATAGAACTACTCCAAAGGTGTTGAGTCCCACCTTACCTTTACCCAGTTACTGGCTTTCAATAGATATTAGCATATTTTCTAGAATCTGTAGCCAAGCTTATTTAATTCCTGTAGCCATTAATTGCCTTTTCATTCGAAAGTCGAGGGTAAATGAAAACAGGCTAAATAAATATTATTATAAGCCCTATTATATGTGCCTAAGAGTCAAAAATAAAAATTCTGAACATTACCTCTATCTTTACAGTTTACTGACAATCCTTTCTGTATTAAGTACCTACCCACTTTTAAATTCCAGGGCACGTAAAAACTCCCTTTTAATAAAATAATCCGAGACAACCTTTTATTGTTTTTGCTTTAATTAATTCCAGACTTTATGGTTTTAATACGCGCCGAAAATTGAAACCCGAAATAACCTTTATCCTAATTAAGCATACCTTCATTAAACTTGAGGCAAATAAAATGACACCTGCAAATATGGTTATCTACCTAACGAAGTACACGGAACAGCAGTTAGTAATAAGGCCCATTTACACGGAAAGATTCTCGTCCAGTTTGTGGCTAGAACACGCTTATGGGTGATTTACACTTGGTAGATTTTTATCGTGCGGCTGGTCGCCTGCGACTTAGCATTTTCTCGGTAGATTTTAGTAGTCCACATGCGACCTATCGCCGCATGACAAAAGTCGAACTAAACTCTACTTTGGAACTTGCGGTTTTAGTCACCTGCGGCCTAGTCGAATTGCCATTTGGACAGTCGATTTCCCGCGTGTGGCAGAAATCGTGTGGCTATAGTCACCTGCGTAAAGCCCAGCAGATTAGACAATATTAATATCAAGAGGTTGTTCTTGTTACTGCTCATAAATGCTGCTGTCATTTTATTCATAGTAAAATTAAAAATGTAGTAACAGTGAACTCATGTAAGTGATAATTTGGTTTACAGACACCCGCATACATACTATCTGTCTATACTATTAATAAAGCTGAAGAGTTCATTTGAACGCGCTATCGTCTGGAACTACCAGCCGGATTTGAAAAATTATTTTTGCTTTTGATAGCCCAACGTTTACAATTTTTGTTTTAGCCACCTGCGGCCTAGTCGAATTGCCATTTGGACAGTCGATTTTCGGCGTGTGGCAGAAATCGTGTGGTTATAGTCACCTGTGTAAAGCCCACATTAGACAATACTAATATCAAGAGTTTGTTGTTGTGTCTACTGCTCATAAGTGCTGCTGTCAACGTATTCATAGGTTATCATATTCATATTTCAAATTAAAAATGTAGTAAGAGTGAACTCATGTAAGTGACAATTTGGTTTACAGACACCCGCATACATACCGACTGTCTATATCACATCACACTAATATTATAAAGGCGAAAGTTTGTGAGTGTGTGTGTCTGTGTGTTTATATGTTTGTTACTTCTTCACGCTCAAACGGCCGGACCAATTTTGAAAAAAAAAAATGTATGGAGGTAGGATTAACAAATAGGCTACTTTTTATCCCGATATTCCCATGGGATCGACACTTATGCGGGTGAAACCGCGAGGCGCAGCTAGTTATTAACAAAGCTGAAGAGTTTATTTGAACGCGATTTCCTCTGGAACTACCAGTCGGATTTGAAAAATTCTTTTTGCATTTGTTAGCCCAATGTTGAGGAATTAATTAAAGGTTGTTAACTTCACGCTACGACCCTTAGAAGCCGTGCAAAAAGAAAAAAAGTCAGAAAGAACGCTAAGGGAAAACAAACTAATACCGCGGGCTGATGGGATGCGACGCGGTGGCTTGGGGGCCGCAATTTCACGCGAACGAAGTCGCGGGCAGAAGCTAGTGTTGCGCGCCACAATAAATGCCTGGTACATGGTGACAATAGTTACCACTAGCGCCATGTATCGTATCGAGTAGCAGAACTAGTCGAGTCAAGATCGTTCTAGAAATTTCGATGCTAGAACTTTCTAGAACTATCGACATCTGGTCAGTCGGGGCCGGTATGTACTCGAACATTCTAGATATTTCTACGATAGAAGGTTTTAGAACTATCTGCGGCACTATATATAAGGCCGGGATGGGCCACGAACGGGGTTAGTGTTGGATAAGCGATACAAGTGAAAGCGATCTTCAAGTGCGACTTAGAGCGATCAGTAGTGCAATTGTGTTTAGTGTGTTTGAGTTGTTTTTAGTGTTGTTTAATTAAAGTGTAATTTTTGGTAATTTATATGCGCAGTTTTTATTCTCACGAACCCGAAGATCGTAACACTAGTTATGCAATAAATCGAAAGCTAGGCTATAGCTAGGAAAAAAGATGAACGAAAACCTTTTCAAATTAAAGCTAATATTATGCTGATCGAAGTTATAGAATACGAGAGTGTCGAAGGACACTTTAGTTCACTTCGAGCAACCTCGGCTCCTTTCGGGCAACTTTTGCGCCCGAGTCAAAGGACTCGAAGCGTCCTGTAGTGCTTAGGTTATGAGTGTATAGTCACATATATACTTAGGACTTCGGTCAATTTAATAATAATAAATCGTTTATTTCTTAATTCAAAATTACATTAAGGAGGTATTGTTGGTCCCAAACTAGGCACGGCCTGAATTAATTAAATTTAATTAAATAATATATTACACTATTTTTAATTTCGAGCTACTTCGTCGAAGCTACTTCATGAGTAGTGTAGTGCAGGTTTTAGAAGCAAAACGTAGGTAGTTATTTCTTATAACGTACCTTATGAAGTTATGGCTCATTTTACGACCATTTAGCTTTATAAAACGAATAAATAATGAAAATTATAAACCTTTACCAAATTCGAATTGCATTCTTCAAGTTGCATTTCTTAATTAGTATAATATCTACGTAATTAAAACATAAGATGTCGTAAAGTTGAAGTAATAAAGTGAAACTGGTTGAGTTACCGACTTCGCCAGATGTTGCATAGTTAGGTATTATACTTTAATTAATTGTTTTCTTAACAAATGGTTCGAGTTCAATATCATTTACAAACGAATAGGGATGGTGTATCACGTGGTAGAGTTTAGAAATAACTTCCGTAGCATTCATATTTTGTTTCAAAGTATTTTGGTCTATTCGTTAATTTTAGATGACAAGTTAATTACTAATCATGAGTGAGGTGCTTATTGAAGTTAATAATGTCAATACTTTGTCATCGTAGCAATATTTCTATGTTACACGTACTTATGGCTTTTTAATTTGACTAACTATAACTAGCTAGTTAGCGAGGTTTGACTCGTTTACTTAGATTTTTCGTTTACTTAGTTTTTTTTCTCGGTATTGTGGTGTAGTATTATTTTCTTCACACACACATTCACGGTATGTTAATTTGTACACTTAGTTACAACAAGTTAAACGCGCGTCGCTTTGTGAGATAAAAATGTGTAGGTAGCTTAAAAAGTACTGTTACGAGCTTCGGGTTCGTGACAATAAAAACTGCCGATTTAATAACCAAAAAAAAATGACACTTTAATAATCAACACTAATTACAACTCAAACACACTAATTACAAAACACAATTGCACTACTGTTCGCTTTAAGTCGCACTTGAATATCGCTTCGATGCTTTTACTTCGATCGCTTTATCCAAACTGTGTCGGTCGTGGCGCGTCTCGGCCTTATATAGCACCAAAGAGAGTTCTAGAACCTTCCATTGTAGAAACATCTAGAATGTTCGAGTACATACAGGCCCCGATCGACCAGATGTCGAAAGTTCGGGAATGTTCTAGAAAGTTCTCGCATCGAAATTTCTAGAAGGGTCTTCACTACTAGTTCCGCTACTCGATACTAGATGGCGCTAGTGGTAACTACTGTTACCATGTACCAGGCATTAATTGTGGCGCGCAACACTGCCCCCTCCTAAGACATGCTCGTCCCGAGCATTATCGGCCCCATAATAACGCGCCAGTCGATCCACGTGGACGATCTTAGGAGTACCTCTTGCACCTTTCTGTATCCGGTAGGTTACGTCATTGATCTTGGTCACAATCCGGTACGGTCCGTCCCATTTAGCTTGAAGCTTAGGAGATTTCCTTTTGCTGCGGACTGGATTGTGCAACCACACTAGTGAACCTTCGTCGAACCCTTTATTGTTCATTTTACGGTCATAACGGGTTTTCATCTTTTCAGACATTTGCTGGCCCGATTGTCTGACGTGCTCATAAATGTCATTCATTTTGTTCCGTAAGTCGTTCGCATACTCGGTTATACTGCGTGGGGCATCAGGTGGTATTCCGGTGATCAGGTCTGCAGGCAGTCGTAATTCTCTTCCAATGTTTGCGAAAGCTGGTGTCACCGATGTACTTTCGTGAACAGCGCTTCGATATGACAACAAAAACGGTTGTATGTGCTTGTCCCAATCTCGTTGCCGATTTTCCACAACTTTGGCTAGGTACCTCTCCAGTGTCTGATTAAATCGTTCCACCATTCCATCCGATTGTGGGTGGTAAGAAGTTGTTCTCGTTTTATGAGTACCCATTACTCGGCAAGTTTCCTGAAATATTTGGGACTCAAAATTCCTTCCCTGATCGCTGTGAATCTCCAAGGGTACTCCAAAACGGCAGAAGACTTCATGGACTCATCTATCTGCAACTGTCGAAGCTTCTTGATTTGGAATGGCGAAGACTTCCGGCCACTTAGTGAAGTAATCCATCACAACCATGAAATACTTGTTACCACTTTCACTTTCCGGAAACGGTCCCGCAACGTCAAGGGCTATCCTCTCCCATGGTGCACCAACATTGTACAATTTCAATGCACCTCTACTACGAGTCTGAGGTCCCTTTACAGCTGCACAACTTGTACATTTGCGACACCAGTCCTCGACATCGTCCCGACAGTGGACCCAGTAAAACCGTTCTCGTATCTTCAGTAGAGTCCGTTTTACTCCCAGATGACCTCCTGAACAACCATTATGGTACAGCTGTAGAACATTCGGTACTTGAGCCTTAGGGACAACCATTTGCAAATGACAGCTGTCTCCCCGAGCGTTTTCCCATTTTCGGCACAGGACTCCACCCTGAATCACCAAACTGTCCCATTGGGCCTAATAGCTTTTTGTGATCGAACTCATTGCTGAGACGTCGCTCCACCTGGGCTTAGGAGCTCTGGCCTTCATCCACTCCAGAATCGGCTTGATGTCCGAATCTTCCTGCTGTGCACGTTGTAGGCTTTCCTTCCACTCGTTACTGAGGTCTGTCTTGAGCATCCTCACAGGTACGACTTCTTTACTTTCTTGCCTAGTACAATGCTTGCAGTTTTCAGGACAAGGTCTTCTTGACAATGCATCTGCGTTGCCATGAGATTTCCCGTTGCGATGTTCGACCTCGAAGTCGTATTCCTGCAGTAGTTCAATCCATCTCGCAACTTGTCCTTCTGGATTTTTGAACTGCAAGAGCCATTTCAGTGCAGCATGGTCAGTTCGTAGGTGGAATTTCCGCCCCAGAAGATATTTGCTAAAGTGCTGCAATGACTTTACCACAGCAAGCAGTTCCCGTCTCGTAACACAATAGTTCCTTTCAGGTTTCGACAATGACTTGCTGAAGTATGCTACCACAACCTCTTGATCATTAGCCCCCCGCGCCCTGTAAGTAAACGGTCCGTTATCGTTTGCTCTCAAAAACAATTGCATTAACATAGTTTAAAGTACATTTTAGAAGTTAATTTTATTCAATATTCTTGCATAGAACCCCAATAGACTCAGTGTTATAAAATCAAGTGCTAGTTCACCGAATTAACAATATAAAACAACAATAAACAAATCCGTTTTTCAAATCGAAAAGTGTTTAGTGAGTTGTGTAGTGAATTGACATGAACGCGTAAGCGACGCGAATTTCCCGGCACTTACGACCTTCTTTCCGCGAACATTTTATGCAGCTACTACACCGCTTCTAAGCATATCCATCGCTGCCCTCAAATCGCATGATTAAACGCCATCCACTATGCGCGCCGCTAGAAGCGCTTTATAGACACTGCATCAAAGCTTGAGTTCTGCCGTAAAGCGTGTGTTTTTACATATTTTCAAGCCTGTCCATCGCTACCTACAAATCGCATGATTAAACGCTAACTGCTTTGCGCACCGCTCGAAGCGCTTTATTTCCGCTATACTAAGATTTGATTTAAATTTTGCTGTGTAACGTGTGGATTTACGATGTCAACAAATAACTGCGCTGGATGCTTGAATGCCTTCGAGGGCGAAAAGAGCGTACAATGCTTTACTTGCCTCAAATTCTATGATCTTGTTTGTGCTAATATAACAGAAAATCGGCTTAGGCTGATGAGCGTTGACAGCAGAAATATTTGGAAATGCCCTGAATGTCTAATGAAACAACCAAAATTCGATAACACCAATACGCCAGCCCGGCCAACCCGGCCAGAAAGTCCCACAAATGCCTATCAAAGTTTTTGCTCGCCGTTTATTGCTAATGTAACCTATTCTACTAATGAAAAGGATGATAATTGCATAACTTTAACTGATGATAATGATATAAACGTCACGTTTAGAAAAAAAAATCCCGAGGTACAAAGAGCACAAAACCAGCTCGAATTTCAAGAACTCTCGTTTGAAATGAATAAATTACGACTTGAGATGGAGATATTAAAAGAACAACTTAGTAAAGCGGTATGTCTTATTTCGAACTACGAATCTAAGTTAACAGGTTACGCCTCCCAAATTTGCCTCCTTAACACCCAGCTAAAGCAAAGCAACGCTTTAATAACAAGTTCTATAAGTGTTGCCGATCAGCAGCAACCTGCCTGTATAGGCAGTCAACATCCACCCAGCTGTGTACTCGACCAGCAGCAAGCCCTCGGTGTAACCACTGAGCAGCAAACACACCTTGTAAGTACTCAGCAGCAATCCCACTTTATAACCAATCAACCGCAAGCTCAGCTTATTACTGTTGCACTGGATACTCCTGCTGCGGTACAAACCACCAACCGTGCTAAAAGACAGAAAAAGAATAAAGCAAAAAGTGTAGCCCCAAAAGTTCCTGTCGCTACAGGCCTTGTCGTCCCGCAGGTAATCCCAACCAACGTCGAGATGCACACATCTGAAACCATAGAACTGGTCAATGAGAATGTCTACACATCTCCTGCCGACGACCGCGTTTCTCCTGCCAATAACTACACTACTTCTGCCGACGACCGCGTTTCTCCTGCCAATGACTGCACTACTTCTGCCGACGACCACACTGACAACCAAGGGTGGACAGAAGTAAAACAAAAGAAATTCCGTAAACTTGCTTCATTATGTGGCATCGCTGGGCCCAACATTACTAGCTTAAGAGCTGTCGAACCACGTAAATATCTACACTTGTGGAATATGGAGTCCAGCGCTGATGAAATCCGTGATTATCTGGGTCAAGTGTGTCCCACTGGAATGTGCACGGTTGAAGAGCTGCGGGCTAGGGGAAGTTATAAGTCGTACAAGATTGGTGTTCCCGTTATTTACTACGAAAAATGCTATTCTACAGATGTATGGCCAATGAACGCAAGAGTGAATACATGGATTACGTATGAGAACCCGAGACATACCATGAACTATAAGGCACCTGATAAGGCCCAACCAACTCACCAGACATTTCGTGCCTAAGCAGCCTGTTAATAACAAAATAAAGAGCTTTAGCGTATTGTACCAAAATGTCCGTGGCCTCAAAACCAAACTTTCGACGTGGAGAACGAACTTGTTACAGCTGGAGCATAATTTGATCGCAGTAACAGAGAGCTTTCTCGATGGTTCTATTGAAGACGGAGAACTTGCAACTGAGGATTGGAATGTGATGAGACGCGACAGGAGCACACCGTGCGGTGGAGTGATGCTCGCTGCACGTGCACCCATTGCCCTGCGCCGCCGTCGTGATCTTGAAACGGACAGTGGTGAGGACTTATGGGCTGATTTTACATGGTGCGGGCGAACTGTTCACGTATGTGTTGTATATATTAAACCGAGTGCAAGTGATGATGAGTACATGCGATGGTTTTGTAAAGTGGAAGAATATATAAATAATTTAAAAGGCCTTGTAATAATATTAGGCGACTTAAATTTAAATAGTGTCTCATTAAATATTAAGAATTATTATTGTTATTTTGTGTCATATTGTAGTCTGAATGAGATGAACGTTGTGGAGAATTTGCATGGTGGTATGTTAGATGTTGTTCTAGTCCAAGAGAACATTAGTGCACGAGAGACAGTCGTAACCGCTGCCGAAGGAATTGTACCACTGGATGCTTATCACCCGGCACTACACATTGACGTAAGAGTTGATGTAGGTCATTTCTCAAATTCAGTTGAGCCCAGCAATATAGACGGTACAAAGGATTGGAACTTCGGAAAATGCGATTACGAACAGCTTTATTTATTACTCTCTAACGAGAATGCTTGGGAGGAGGTTTTGGAATCCAAAGATGTACACACAGCTACTCATAAGTTCTACAACATAATTTATAATTTTTTTGATACTTGCATGCCTAAAAAACGCAGAAAGAAATCGACGGATAAACGATATCCTGTATGGTTTAATAATAATATCATCCGAGATCTAAGGCTCAAGCTAAAGCACCATAAAAACTGGAAACGCACTAAATGTGATAGCGCGTATTTGTTATTTTCTGACCTCAGGGAAAGCTTAAAGACCAGTATTTCAGATGCATATCTCTCGTACATGAGACATATAGAGAATAAAATTAAAGTTACCCCTCGACAATTCTGGTCGCACATTTCCAGCCTAAGATCAAAAGGTGGTTTTGAGCCTAACATTTCATACAGAGGTATAATTTTTTCAGGAACTAAAGCAGCAGGGGCGTTTGCTGAGTTTTTTTCTAATGTTTTTCTGCCTGATGCCCCGGGGCTTAATGCTGATCATATTAGTACGGATGACCATACCAGTGACAGCAATTACATCAATATACCCCTCTTGTACCCTATAGACATTGTTAAAGGCATAAATAAACTAAAACCTAACAGCTCCATTGGCCCCGATAACATTCCCCCCCTTATCATTAAATGTTCAAAACATATTTTCAGCAATCCCCTTTGTCACATTTTTAATTTAGCCTTGCAGACTGGTGCATATCCCTCTCAGTGGAAAGTTTCTAGAGTAACACCTATTCCTAAAACCAAAAACAAAAGCTCCGTTGAAGATTACCGCCCTATCGCAATTTTATCTTCCCCGGCGAAGGTCTTTGAGAACATCCTCCATAATGCCATATACGAGCAAGTAAATAAATATTTTTGTAATGAGCAGCACGGTTTCAGAAGTAAGAGATCAGTTGACACGAATCTCCTGACATTGGTTGAATATGTCTCCTCCAGCTTGGACCGCGGGCGTCAGGTAGACGTACTTTATTTCGACTTTCGGAAGGCGTTTGATAGGGTTAACAACGACACGCTGCTGATGAAACTTAGCAAAATCGGTTTTGCACCATCTCTCCTCCGTTTTTTCGCAGACTACCTACGCGATCGTCAGCAGTTCGTTAGGCTCGGTATGTACGAATCAAGCACCTACCACACGCGTTCCGGAGTAAGTCAGGGTTCAATTTTGGGGCCTTTATTATTTTTAATCATGGTTAATGATCTTCCCCAAGTTCTCCGTCAAGCAAAATGCCTATTGTATGCTGATGACTTGAAATTGTACCTCGAAATAAACTCCGAGCGTGACTGTTTAGCACTGCAGCAAGACATAGACGCGATATACAAGTGGAGCTTAGACAATAAGATGGAATTTAATCCCTCCAAATGCTTTGCAATGACATTCGGTCGAATGCGGCACCCAGTTAATTATGAATATAATTTAAATAACAATACTATCATGAAAACATCAGCCATGAAAGATCTGGGAGTCACATTCGACCGAAAGCTCACTTTCCACGACCACATCGCCACGGTAGCTAAGGAATCCTACCAAAGATTGGGTTTCGTTTTGCGAAATTGCCGCGATTTTCGCTCCGCACATGCCATAAAAATTATATTTAATGCACTCGTACGGAGCAAATTAGAGTCTAGCTCCTGCGTATGGAATCCACACGAAAGTACCTACGTACTTATACTGGAAAAGGTACAAAAAGCGTTCCTTAGGTTTTTTTATAAGCGTAAACACGGCTATTACCCTTACCTCTATCCGACTAAATTTCTACTGGGATGCCTCGGATATAACTCGTTAGAGGTAAGGCGAGCAAAAGACCAGCTCACCATAGCCTGTAAGACGCTCCGTGGCACTATTGACGCGCCTGATCTACATGCCGTGCTGGCAAGCTTCTTTGTGCCAGACAACTACTGCCGCGGCAGAAAGCATAGGCTGTTTGCTGTGCCTCCATGTCGCACAGTTGCGCGTGCTAAGTCCCCAGTACCACGTACTCTGGCCGCACTTAATGATCTCTTGGACTCTAATCCAACAAACGATCTGTTTGCGGACGAATGGACGAAGATTTTTTCGGCATGTCAGAAGTACTGTGAGAGGGATGTATGAAAGTGTTGTTAACTTTTAATTGATTTTATATTTAATGTTTTATGTGTCTTTAATTTTTGTAATTGGTTTTAAACCGTTTTAATTAAAGAATAAATAAATAAATAAATAAATAAATAAATCACCATTACGTTGAGACAACACACCGCCAAGTCCTATGTCACTTGCGTCTGTGTCAACTATAAATTCTTTGCCCGCATCAGGGTACCCCAAAATAGGTGTTTTGCACAGACGGTCCTTTAGCTCCTGGAATGCGATGTCGCAACTTTCATCCCAGCAGAAATGTCGCTTCTCTTCGGTTAGCTTATGCAGGGGTTTAGCTATATCTGCAAAGTTCTTGACAAATCGCCGATAATAGGAGCACAAACCCAGAAATGCTCTGACCTGCGTCTTGTCTTTTGGAATTGGCCAATCCTTGACAGCGGCGATTTTCTCTGGATCCGTGCGGATACCTTCTTCAGACACTACATATCCCAAAAAGCTAACTTGTCGTTTGAATAGTGAACACTTCTTCGGACTTAACTTGAGGTTGGCACTCTGGATCTTCATGAACACGCGTTCCAGGTTTTGAAGATGTTCTTCAAACGTGCGGCCTACGATGATGATGTCATCCAAGTAGACCAGGCAGGCATCGCCAATTAGTCCGGTAAGTACAAGTTCCATCAACCTCTCAAATGTTGCCGGGGCATTGCACAATCCAAACGGCATAACTTTAAATTGCCACAGACCCTTTCCTGTCGAGAATTCAGTTTTCTCCTTGTCCTTAGGATCAATTTCAACTTGCCAGTAGCCACTTTTCAGGTCCAGCGTGCTAAACCACTTTACTCCAGTAAGCATGTCCAGCGTGTCATCAATTCTTGGCAAAGGATAGCTGTCCTTTTTTGTAACGTCGTTCAGACGACGATAGTCAACACAAAACCGCATGCTGCCGTCCTTCTTTCTTACCAGCACTACAAAAAAAAAAAAGCAAAAAAAAAAAAAGCAGTGATAGCCGAGTGGTACGACCGTTGGACTGCCAAGTCAAAGGTTGCAGGTTCGAACCCCGGCACGCACCAATGTCTTTTAGAATTCATGTGCGTATTATAAATTAATTATCACTTGCTAAAAACGGTGAAGGAAAACATCGTGAGGAAACCAGCACACCTGAGAGATTTTTCAACGGTGTGTGAAGCCATGTCAGAGGCCTACGGGCGGTTTAAACTCTGACACCAGGTTGTTCATCAACCATACGATAAGAAGAAGAAGACCAGCACTACAGGTGAACACCATGGACTAGATGAAGGTTCAATAACACCATCCTGCACCATTCCCTCAATCATGGTTTCCACTTCTTTTTCACGTGCTACCGGCAATCTCCTTGGCCGCTGACGGATAGGCAATTCTTCTCCTGTGTTTATTTTGTGTTGAACTAAGCCAGTCTTCCCGATGTCAGCCTCGTTTGACGAGAAAACATCGGCGAACTTGAATAACATCTTCTTCGCCTTGACCATTTCATTTTGGGACAAAGCGCTGCGGCAGTCTTCTAAAAATGTGGTCACTTTTGTTTGTGCATCCTTGCTGAGGGTCCCAGTCGATAGATGTTGGCATCGACGCAACCAATCCACTTCCTCGCAAGTACCAACAAGTGTGCCTTTTTCTATTATCTGTTCCTGATCACAAAGGTTCAGCACACGTACCCCTGAGATGTCAGTGGCTCTGACCAAAGTCCGTGCCACTTTCCATGGAAGGTCATTGTCTACCCTTTCCACGAGTACACAACGATGAGTTTGCCCAGGATTCCGAGGAAGACTAACCGGCACAATCGTTTCCGATCTCGGCGGAAGAACAATCTTCTTAAGGCTGTACACATTCCCAGGTAACGCCCCTTCCATGAAAAGTTCCTCTTCTCCACATTTCAAAACACCTTGCTTGACGTCAATCTCGCAATAATTCTTCCTCATAAAGTCAAGGCCCAGGATGCAATCGTCCATTATATCAGCCACGATGACATTATGCAGGTAGATTCTGTTCCCTAGCGTCAGTTCCATTTTCTTCTCTCCATGGACGGGTATGCGCTGACCGGTGGCTGTTACCAAATTAATGCGTTCCCGGTTGTATGCGGAGTCCCCAAGGGACCGACTAGCAAGTTGGGAACTGACAACCGTGCGAGAAGCTCCAGTGTCTATGGTCAGCTTACACGGCGTTCCGTTGACCTCGCCCTTGATGATAAGGCTGTTCCCGTCATGGGTTTGTGAGATCGAAACCCTTGGGGCTCTTTGAACATCAGCCAGCACCCGCCCCACAGTCCTGGCTATTACTCGTTTCCCTGCTGCTGGTGCTGCGCGGTGTTGTTAGCCGCACTGCCCTCTGGAGATCGGTCGACTTCTCTTTCTGCAGTTCCCTTAGGGCAACTGGATCGAAGGTGGCCCTTTTCCCCACAGCCGTAGCACCTAGGGCTGTATCCTTTATTGCGGTCGCGAACTGTAGCCGCTGCAACCTCCCTGACGCGATGGGAACGATGATCCTGTCGCACAGCTTCCACCTCCAGTGCATGGGCCAAGGCATCCTTAAGCGTCCCGTGGTGCCCGAGCCTCACAGCAGCTCTCACTTCAAGGTCGCGGATGCCGTCGATGAATGCCTGCACCAGGTTTCCATCAATTAGCGCAGGTACGGACTGGTAAGCTTTACGAACCAGCTTCTCCACTTCAAGGGCCCACTGCTGCAGGTTTTCGTTACTGCGTTGCACGCGATCCTTGAGCTGCGCACGAAACACGTGTTCCAGGTGAGCGTCGCCATACCGAGCCTCCAATGCCTCGAGGAGCTGCTCGTAAGTCACTTCCTTACCGAGAGCTTCCAGGACAGTTAAGGCCTGGTCGCGCAGGCCTAGGGTGAGAGCAGTCATGGCCTGGCTTTTATTCCACCCGTTCGCCTTCATGACAGCCTCAAACTGGATTTTGTAGGCCGACCATGAAGAAGTTCCGTCGAACGGTGGCACTTTGAATCCACGTAGCGAAGGTGTTGTAGCTACGGGAGCTGCGATTCCATCCCCAAGTTTGAGGTAATCCAGCGTTTTCTTAACGTCAGCCATCACGGTTAGCTTCACGTCAGCCATCACGTTGTCAACCCGATTATTTACTTGGTCGATTCGGGTTTCAGCTTCCGACAGGCGGTTGTCATGTTGAGCAACCTTATCCTTCACCTCCTTCATGTCTTTCCCGAAGGTAGCGTGAAGGTCCTTCATAAGGAGCATCTGCTCTTCCTGACGTCGCGCCTGCTCCTCCTTATCACGTTGGAGCTGTTCTTCCAGCCGACGAGCCTGTTCCTCCTTGTCCCGCTGGAGCTGTTCCTCCAACCGACGAGCCTGTTCCTCCTGTCGGTGAGCCTGTTCCTCCTGTCGGCGAGCCTGTTCCTGCAGCATAATCATCAGAGCAGCAAAATCTGGCGCTGATGATGCTGGAGCAGCTGTGGACGGGCCGGCCTCCGTGGTCGGTAGCTGGTCTTCCGACCCCATTGGCGTTGTTCCACCGAATCGCCTTTGGTCCGTCTCCTGCTGGCGTTGACTCCGGGTACGGATACCCTCCGTGTCGTCGTTGGGTAAAACCGGCATGATTTTTAATCCCCTCTTCTGACACCAATTGTTACGAGCTTCGGGTTCGTGACAATAAAAACTGCCGATTTAATAACCAAAAAAAAATGACACTTTAATAATCAACACTAATTGCAACTCAAACACACTAATTACAAAACACAATTGCACTACTGATCGCTTTAAGTCGCACTTGAATATCGCTTCGATGCTTTCACTTCGATCGCTTTTTCCAAACTGTGTCGGTCGTGGCGCGTCTCGGCCTTATATAGCGCCAAAGAGAGTTCTAGAACCTTCCATTGTAGAAACATCTAGAATGTTCGAGTACATACAGGCCCCGATCGACCAGATGTCGAAAGTTCGGGAATGTTCTAGAAAGTTCTCGCATCGAAATTTCTAGAAGGGTCTTCACTACTAGTTCCGCTACTCGATACTAGATGGCGCTAGTGGTAACTACTGTTACCATGTACCAGGCATTAATTGTGGCGCGCAACAGTACCAATAATTCCTTTCTTTTTTATCTTCTATATATCATATTTGCTACGGAACCCCAAACTTATGCAAATAATCCATCAACATAACTTTCGTACTATCCGCAAAATTGATGGTACCAAGTTGTAGACGCAGTTTTCCTAAGTTTCTTTTATACGAACTTGTTCATTAAGTAAACAACTGTTTCGGGCAGACTGTGGTAAACAGTTTGTTGTGTAAACAAATAGAATCATCAATTTACTTAGACCTTGATATGTTCTGAGTAAAGAATAAGTGAAATCGGGTAAGTAATCATTTCGGGATAGGTAATCATTGGGGAGTTTGTGGCGCCACTTCTTCTTCCCAGCGAAAGCACTAGAAAGTGGTGAAGAGCGGACGTTTTGGGGAACTGTCTTTTGTAATTTTGACGTTAGTGAAACGCTGATTCATCATCACCTGCCTAGCATTTTCCCAACTATGTTGGGGTCGGCTTCCAGTCTAATCGGATGCAGCTGTATACCAGTATTTCACATGGATCGACTGCCTATCAGACCTCCACAACCCAGTTACTGGGTAATACGATACCCCTTGGTAAGACTGGTTGTCAGACTTTCGGGCTTCTGACTTCCGTAACGACTGTCAAAGATCCACGAATGACAGCCGGAAGCAACGGCTTAACGTGCTTTCCGATGCACGGAGAGGTCTCGGTATGTAAAGATGGTCATCCATCCACAGAACAACCGCGGCAAGCGTAGCTTAACCTGATCGATCGACCTGTGCGGCTGTTATTATTTAGCCTAGAACTTTCTTTTCTTAAACTTTTATTTTTTTAAACTAAGTTCAGAAAAATCTGAATGCCTAAAGAAGTTTAAATAGGATTAAAACATGGGTCATTAGTAAGTATTTACCTACTCGTGTAGAAAGGCCCACAAATGTTTTTGCTGACGTACCCTATATCCTAGTAGGGTCGAAAGTTATTATTCCTTGTTACACCATCCCGTTTTTGTTAACGAGCAAACCCGTTGATTGCGACACGATATAGAATTGTTAAAATTTGGGGGCAAATATGTATTTCATTTTTGCTCATGCATACATAACCTCACCACGCCTTCAGCCCTTTTTTTTTTGGGAATGGGAAATCAGCAAATGACTCCTCCCGCTCTGGGTGAAGCGAGTGAGTGTCAGACCTAAAACCCATCCATGTTCCTTCCTTAGCCCTTTATGTTCCGGGGTAGCGGTAACCGTTTCGGACGATCCCGCTGACCCGGCAGACTTCGGCCCTTCACTATTGCTGACATCTCTGAGACGCGCTTGGAACACATACGCGCCGTCCAGCACGGGCCTGGTTCTGATCGGACAGTGAGCTACCCATTACTCTCCGTCCGCACGCCGCTGTCCGTACGCCTTCAGCCCTTGGCCCATGTAATTTCAGCCTACCAAGGCAGAAACTACAGAACGCAACTTGCTTCGATCCTTACATAATACTTTCACATTGTTTACGTTCATACAGACATGTGGTCATTCACTCACGCCGCGCCGGTTGCGAGTACACCTAAACTATCTGAAGAACATCGCCTATTGGAGTTAACCATATCCTTTCAGGGCGTCCCACCCAGCTTCGTTTACGTTCATACAGTCATGTGGTCACACGCTGAGGCTGATTATGCTTATGCCATTAAGTTAATGACTGCCTTCGTAACTATTTTTTAATGGATGGTATTTAAAACTTTAACTGTAAATCCCCTTTTTTCAATCAAAATATTCGAAATTACCACCAAAAATACTGAATTGTACCTACACTAAATGTGCTCATCAAATAAATCAATTATACTATACTGTTAGATCTACTGTTTTACTGAATGACTATCTGTTAACTAAAAGTAAATCATAGTGGCCGAGAAAACAATCCCAAAGTTTTTTTTTTTTTATCTACAAAAATATGTGGTTAGGCGTAGTCGACGGAGCCCCGCCCCCGCGGAGGCCCCTATTTCTGTCTACGGGGTTTAAAGGAACCTAACTTTCCGAGTCGGGGTGCCCCAAGTCCCGAGCTCGCTTCGCTCGCTCTTGCATCCTCAGTTGTCATTACAAATGTGTTACTTTTGTATATTATGTTGGTTTAGTGTGCAGTGTAGTTAATTTGTAGTACAGTCATTTATTTGATATGCAGTAGGTTATTAGTGGAGAAATTTTGTTTGCTTAAATTTCTAAATAGAGGTGCAGTTAAAAATTCCCCTTTTTTTAATTTTTGTAATTTAATTTAATGTTTTCATAAAAATAATAAATTTACACAACAAAGCAAAATATTATGATCATAGTCTAAAAAATGTTTTAAGCACAAAAATATTAATATGGATATTCCGTAAGGGATGATCTGAAATAAAGTTATTATATTCTACTAGGTATGTCTATGGTTAAAAGCCTGCGATTTTCAAGGAATAAAATAGAGTTTAATTATTTTTACATATTTTCATTTTAAATTCTCGTACGCCTTATTTTGCCAGGCTTTGAATAAATAATGATCTTCCGTATTAATTAACGCTGCAGTAAAAATTGTGCTTTTATTATTTATATATTTGGCATGTGTACATTAAAAGTTATTTGGTTTACATAAAAAGATATTTAGCTTACATATTGCCGCGGTTGGTCCGTGGATGGGTGACCATTCTTACATACCAAGTCCCCTCCGTGCCTCGGAAAGCAAGTAAAGCCGTCGGTCCCGGGTGTCATTCGTAGATCTTTGACAGTCGTTATGGGTCGTCATTAGCCCGAAAGTCTGACAACCAGTCTTACCCAGTAACTGGGTTGTGGATGTCAGATAGGCACTCGCTCCATGTAAAATACTGGTATTCAGCTGCATCCGGTTAGACTGGAAGCCGATCCCAACATAGTTGGGAAAAGACTAGGCAGATGATGTTTTTTGGCATAAAAACATTTTTACAAAAAAAAACCGACTTCCAAAAAACACTACAAATGGAAAAATAACTTTAAAATCGGAAGTCGGTGTCTTTGGTTCCCCATTTTCGTTTATTGACACCGACTTCCAAAATTAAAGTTATTTTTTAATTTGTAGTGTTTTTTTGGAAGTCGTTTTTTTTTTTGTAAAAATGTTTTTATTTTTCGCTTTTTAGTTGGTCAGTTTGTAATTTATCTAAGTTACAATAGCCTAATGCAAACTGTTCATCACCTTTTACAAAATATTGCTTTTCCCGATGCTGGGACGTTAATTGTTGAGGAGTTATCCCGGTAAGAACCAGGAGAACTCCTCAACAATCACTCACCATACGCATTGTGACGAGCATAAATTGCTTAGTATCCATATTAAAGTGATCGAATCGCAACCCGTGAAATATTTGTCATTGAGTAGTTCCGATGGCCATCTGTGGTCTTCATCATCAGCTCCACTTTACCAAATGATGATTTCCAAGAGCAAATGCTCAAGTTACTTTAAAAATACCTAAATCGCTATAGGTTTGCCTATAAAATTTGAGGGTTTCCCTCGATTTCCATGGGATCTTCTCATCAGATTCCAACTTGATGATAATGGGACCACTTTGAGAGAATACCCTTTCAAATAATAAATAAAATAAAAATTTATTCCAAACACAAGGTAGCTACTGTAAACTGTTGAGGAGTTCCCTTAACTGACCTTAGTCTTCATCATCAGACCCCTAATGACGGTCACAACCCATCTAGGCGTAAAGTTCACATCAATACATTTAATCAAACCCAAACACAAGGTAACTGCTGTAAATCGTTGAGGAGTCCCTCGACTGTCTTTCGGCTCCATCATCAGATCGACTCCAGGCCTTCATTAAATTGTAGTACTTAATGAAAAATTAACAAACGCACTAGTCGCTCCTACGATTTTCGAATGTTACCCTCGATTTCAATGGGATGCCATAATCAAAATCGGTTCATAAACGACGAAGTTATCCGCGAACACACATAAAAAAAAAAATATATATATACGGTCGAATTGAGAAACCTCCTCCTTTTTTGAAGTCGGTTAAAAAGGTATCTATTTATCATAATCTCCATAAGTTCAGGCCTCGTTGGTCTAGTGGTCGCAAGCGCTACTGCACGAGGTCCTGGTTTCGATTACCGGGTCGGGAAAAGTGTTATTGAGTTTTTCCATTTGGAATTTCTCAGTAGCGGACCGGAGCCTGGATTTGTGCCGGGTTGATGGCAATAGGCTCGCCCTCTATTAAACAGGTCTTAAACATAACTGGCGAAATGTGGGTAGGTAACATCCAAGATGGAACAGAATGAACGCAAGTCCTGAAAGTAGTTTGTTCATAATTGACTACTGAATCAATTTCAGTAACTTTCAATATAAGATTTTTTTTTTCAAAAATTATGTATTTTGGTTTTGCCATACTGACCACCGATTGAGCCAAAGAAAATTAAATCTTATTTCAAGGCTATAAGACTTAATTTTAAATGCATTATTGCTAGGGTCAACACAATTTTCCTAATTGTAATATTTAGCCTTCAAAAAGTAGTTATGGTCATTGTATTATGCTTATACCCTACTCTAATTGGGGTATATGAGGTCTTTCGTTAAGGGCACTACAGGGCCTAAACGCAAAAAACCCAAGTTTTATAATGCCTTAAAGTATATGATCGACTACAGTAAACAAAATCAGAAAAATATATGATATTCTTCAGGATGCTAGTTACCTACTTAGTGTGTTGAAAACAATACAACTAAGATACGATAGAAAAAATCATGAATACCTCTAAAAACTTTCTTATTACAATAAAAATCATACTAATATACATTTTATAATAATTTTGATTTTTTGTCAGATTATTCTACAAGCAACATACCAAAGCACTGTGTTTTATTTTTTTAGTCCAAACAATAGATTTTTTGTAAATAGACAATTGCTTCATATTTTGCAATAAATTACAAGTGCGAGCGTTGTGTCATCACACTTCTCTTTCTTTTCTATGCAGTCCGACAGTGACCGCGGTTTAGATCATGTAGTCCCCTTAATTATGTTACATATTAATAATAATGAGGGGCCCGTGGCTAAATAATCACAGCCGTACAGGTCGATCGATTAGGTTAAGCCACTCTTGCCGCGGTTGGTCTGTGGATGGGTGACCATCTTTACATTCCGTGACCCCTCCGTGCCTCGGAAAGCACGTTAAGCCGTTGGTCCCGGCTGCCATTTGTGGATCTTTGACAGTCGTTACGGGTAGTCAGACAACCAGTCTTACCAAGGGGTATCGTATTACCCAGTAACTGGGTTGTGGAGGTCAGATAGGCAGTCGCTCCATGTAAAATACTGGTATTCAGCTGAATCCGGTTAGACTGAAAGCCGACCCCAACATAGTTGGGAAAAAGGCTAGGCAGATGATGATGTGGAATCCCCTTAATTATGTTGCATCTCTACCTAACCCTTTGGGAAATAAAGGCGAAGTGTTATGTTATGTTGATTCAGGCTTATTTTAGTACAGCAGTAACTCATCACACAAATAACAGTTCTTTATTACCCTTTCCTTTCATAACAAAACATAACAAAATAAAAAACAACGAGCGCCATTAACGATCACGCGTATAAGGATACGAGATAAATCTCAATACACAAACACATCCTGGAATAACAAATAGCTAAATTGCTCCTTGATGGCAACATTCAATGCTTTTTCTGTAGCACCGAAATAAATTACAGGAGTCTTAGCTTTATTTTCAGGGTTACCGGAATTGTTTTATTATCTTGGGGCTATTGTTTATCGGTATTGCTCTTAAAAGTAATAGTGGGGCTTAATGTTGACGGAAATGATGTTATCGTTAGTCATATGCATTTATTATTTCAGTTTTTTCCCTTACCTTCACTGAAAGAAATAAGCAGTAAATAAAAATGAAAAAAAAAAATGATCTGAACTGCTTTAAACAATTCCATATGAACCTAACGATTGTATAATATTTTATTTATCACTTAATTTATCATCTTCATTGCGACTAAAACTTTCTAAAAACAATATCTGTATCAAATAGCAGATCGATACTGTCAAAAATAGCTTGAGGCAAAATGTTACCATCATGACAGTAAACTTTAACGTTTTAAGTAGCTAAAAGGTCACAAAATTAACTGTTTTATTCATTTGGTGATATCGTTCAGACCATTTAAATTTACTTACATTACAGTAATGGTGGTTTTCCTTTTTTTTTTTTTGTTTTTTTAGTACTGTTTTGTCTTTTGCTGTTTTACAAACATTTCTTCTTACTGTACAAAGTCAGTAAGTCTTAATGAAATCGCTTTAATGTGGTGTAGTAAGAGATTATTTTTTTCAGTCATCATTATCATCATTTCAGCCGAAAGACGTCCACTGCTGGACAAAGGCCTCCCCCAAGCTCCTCCACTTCGACCGGTTCTGTGCTTCTCGCATCCAACGGGTTCCTGCGGCCTTCACAAGGTCGTCGGACCACCTTGTGGGAGGCCTTCCGAAGCTAAGTCTTCCGGTACGCAGTCGCCACTCCAGAACCTTTCGGCCCTATCGGCCATCTGTTCTGCGAGCAATGTGCCCTGCCCACTGCCACTTAAGTGTGACAATTCTTATTTTTTTCAGTAATATCATAAAAGTAATATCATCAGGTAATATCATCAACCGATCACTGTTACTGTCAGCCTGCATCGTCCCACTGTTGGGCATCACGGCCCACCCGCCTTACCCCCTACCCCCTATATACGCCTATGGTCGTTTGACAACCGATCACACTTTATTAATTTCACATAAGATTTGAACTTCTGCCCGGTACAGACGACGCTAGTTTATCAAGCTAGGTATCAAGATGTGCTAGTAAACTAGACCGCTAGTCACTCTGGCTTCGTTTATACAGAACTATCCTCATTTTTAGGCTAGTAACACTAATAGTACTAATGGTAGACTAGTAGTATAGTCACACTAGTGATAGTGTGAGAAAGATAGTGAGATTGTTTAAGAAGATCGGGTTCTATTTTTGAGTCAGTAGCGCCCTTCACCACTGATTTCACTATCCTGGTTTTTGTACTAGCCTCGTGTCACTGACAAAGCTAGTATCCAATCGGATCATTTTACTCTACGGACTAAGTTACTGCAATGCTACTGGCCTAAAATTTTCTAGAATCGTGTAAACAGCTAACATGAGCTAAGTCAGGATATTACCTACTTACCTGCTATCCTTGCTTCACTACTAGCCTCGTGTAACCCGGGATAACTTTTAGAAACGAAAGCATTAAATAAGGTCCATTACGAAAACATACAGCACACTGGGTAAATGTTTTCGGACATAAACCCAAACCTTTTTGGAACCACATTGCGATCGGTTTGTTTGATTTTAGATTATCCTAATGCTAACACACTATGCCGTGATTTGTGGTCGGACACAGTTGCAGTTAATACTGGCTGTTTTTAGAACCACTGACCGTATGTGAACATCGAACGTGGAACGGAATTTGAATGATGCGAACGTCATCGGACCGGTAGTTATTAAATTTTTGTCGCATGCCAGTTAAGTATATTCATTATAACTTCAGGGCCGTTTTTTTTTTCACCGAAAATATGGGTATTATACTCTTCATTCTAACCTTCTTAATGCTTGCACAGTCTTAACAAATCACAAATGTAGTTATGAATCGAATTAATGTGTTTTCGATATTTAAGACCATTCCTAATATTGAGGCTATATTGAATGTTGTTTTCTTTTCTAATAGTTCCCTGCCAGATATTTACAACAGTGGTTTGATAGGTCAATTTTATTCCTATAGCGTTTCTTTTAGATGAAAACAAAGGAATAAATATGGAAACAGAATTATTGCCACTTATAGAAAAGTGCCTGTGGCTGGCTTAATGCTACCTACGTAGATAGTATATTTTTGCAATCCATACTTTTATTGAAGACAAAACCCGAAGAAAAAGACAGCCAGTTTCCACCTAGGTACGCAATTGATCAATGATCTATAGGCACTTAGGCACCTATTATTTGAATTATATCTTTTTGAAATTCGAATCACATAGGTAGGTGATAGTTCTTTAACAGTTATTTTACCTTTAATTTGGCATCAATATCAAATACAAAGTGATATTTCAAAGTCAAAGTCATTTATTTCAATTAGGCACATAAAAGGCAATTTGTAATGACAAAATTTCCAAAAAAAAATAGAATTTATACCAGTCACCCTGTACAGTCTTCAACTGTTCATAACATTTTGCTGACGCTGCGGAATGAACGCGCGTCAGTTTGCTTAGGTATTTAAGTCATATTTCACCTAATTAACATGCATTGTGATTTAGCTAATAACTGAGTAAACAACCTAGAGAAAGGAATCGCCAACTTCCAAAAGCTAGTTTCGCATGGAGAAGAACGGGCAAAAAATTCCAGTTTATTTTCTTTGAAACAGTTGAGTTGCTGCTACTCACAAGCCTGTCAAAAGCACAGTGATCTTTATTTTGGTTACTATAAGGTTGGTGTTGGGTTGTTTCTTTCTATTGTGTAAGTATTGGAACTTCAAAAACAGAATACAAAACTGAACTCGCATTTCCGTCCACATGTCAAATAAAAAAGAATAATTTACTATTCGTATAATTGAGAGGGTAGTCAACAAAACTTTTTAACGTAACTACCTTCAAAATAAAAATTGGTTGGTCACACTGGAAAATATAGGAAGTGCACGACAATATCCTTTGTGTTCATTTCCTTCTCATATCTGGGTACTCTTGGCAGGCGTCCAAGCTAAGGGTAACGGATACAGCCAGTTACTGTGTCAGCAACGATTTCTGCTTTCTTGCTTTTGCTTGCGTTAGGTAACTTTCTCGTGCGATAAGATAAGGAGTCGATGTTTAGGAGGCAAGGGTTGCAGCATAATTTTAATGTTGGAAAGGTACTATGGAACACAACCTGCTATCGCGAAAAAAAAATCAGCTGTTCCTACAATTTGAAGAGTTATACGAACATAATCTAAATGTAGGGAACAGCTGACTTTTTTTTTCGCGATTTCAGGTTTTGACCCATAGTAAAAGTTGTTCATGATGAGTACAATGACTTATTCGTCGTTTCAGCCGATATACATCCACTGCTGGACATAGGCCTCCCCCAATTTTGGGGGGGTTTGCCATAATCGCCACGCTTGGCAGGCGGGTTGGCGATCGCAGTATGGTATGATGGTAGAATAAATAGAGAACGCTGCTGCCCATTCTCCGGTAAGACCCTTAGTCGCCTTTTACGACACCCACGGGAAGTAAGGGGTGGTGCAATTCTTTAAGTCCGGCACCACACAGACAATGACTTATTAAGAGGTTGTTAATATTTTACCAATAACAACCAACAACCTTGTAGGACTGGATTACTAACATCATAAACAACAATTTTTGTTCTATGACTTTTTACAAAACATAATACATTTACCAAAAATAAACCTTCAAGATTTCGTTGTTCTATCTAACCCCCGCTCCCCTCCGCTGAATTCTGTACTAGACACGGCAGTTTGTTTACCTAACTAGCGCTTTCTTTTGCTTCGCGTAAAGTTCCTAACCAGAAAATCTAAATCTAAATATTTTTATTTTTGTATGAAAGTCTGATAAATAAATTAATAATAATAGCCTCCCCGACCGTTTTCGGTCACCGTGGCCAATCTCAATGGAGATTAGCTAGGTACACACAGGTGCACTCTCTGTTACTTTACTCTCATCTCATAGTACGATGGGCCGGCAATCCGACACGACCGGGCAGAGTTCAGGCGCAGGACCAACGGTTTTAAACCGGGTAGTAAACGGGGTATAAAACCGCCAACTTCCAAACTCCGGACTGTTACTAAGAAATTCCTAATGGAAAACCCAATAACACTTTGTCCGACCCGGGAATCGAACCCAGGACGACACACTCAGAAGTCGCGCTTGCAAACCACGAGACCAACGGGGCAGTCAGAATTAATTAATAAAAATCACAGAACAAAAGTTGTTGTTTATGATGTTAGTAATATAGTTTTTTTTTGTGCCCAGAAGATGCCTGTTCACTCTTGCTTTGAAGGCAGACGGGTTATATGTGGGAGGGAACACAGATGCCGGCAGAGAGTTCCACACTTTAGCTGTGCGCATAATAAAAGTGGAGGAGAAGCGCTGAGTACGACTCGTGGGGATATCAACCAAGTGCGGATGGTACGCTGCAGTTGGTCTGGTTGTCCGGTGGTAAAAGGGCGATGGTGGGATCAGGTCGAGGAGCTCCTGCGCACACTCTCCGAAGTACAGTCTGTAGAAGACCGACAGGCAAGCAGCGTAGCTACCAACGTTTCGTCGCATAGAAGCCTTTTAGCTCTGCGTTCCACCGAGTCAAGTGCAGCAAGCTGGTATTTTGCTGCGCCATCCAACAAGTGGCTGCAATACTCCATACAGACTTAAAAGCTGTCCTGATGTGGAGTATCGCCTCACCTTAGTCCTGAGAGGTTGCAAATGTTTTACCAATTCATCATTCATAATCAGCCTAAGTATAATGTTCCCACTGCTGGGACACAGGCCTCCTCTCTGCTAGAGGGTGTGGGCCATAATCCACTACATGGGCCCAGTGCGGGTTAGTGGATGTCACATGTCGTCGAATTTTAGGTTCTAAGCCATGCCGGTTTCCCTTCACCGTTTTAAGAGCAGTGGTGGATGACATTAAATATACAAACTGAAGTGCCTGCCTGGGATCGAACTCACGACCTACGGTTTTACCAGTAACCGTGAATATTTTTTTTATTTTAGAATATGTATTTATTGGCCGAGGGAACAAGACAACTAGACCTCACTGGCATCGAATCAAGAAGTCATCAGAAAAAGAAGACTTCCTGGAAGCTTCGGTTAACTACATGCGTTAAAAAAAAGCGTAAACACTTTGTTATAGCTCTTCTTCTCTTTAGGAGTAAGTGTTAATTGTCATAATTGTATGTATTCTACACAGGGCCGTCTTTAACCTATTGATGGACCTGGGCACATAAGGACCACGGGGCCTGTGATAGATATCTAGGTAAGAAAAGAAAAATTCTAAAAAAATTCGAAAATTATTTTTATTTCTTTACAATCGCAATAAATGAATAGATACCTAATTGTTATATGATTTGGCAAAGTAATTCTTAGCATCCACAGATTAATGCTTAAAATTCGCATTGCCATCAATTATTTTGTCATTAAACCGGGCACTAATAATGCGTTGAATGGAACGGCGCGGCGGCGGCTGCAAAGAATGAGTGTTTGAGGGCTGGGGCCCCCGCCGAACGCCCTGACCATTTGCCCAGAGTGCCAAATGGAAAAGAGGGGCCTGCTTCTACATTAACATAACATCACGCCTTGATTCCCCGAAGAGTTGAGCAGAGGGTAACCACACTCTACACACACACTCACATTTCGGCAGCTATAAAATGTTTTAGTCGTATGTAATAGGGGCACTAGCTTCCGCCCGCGGCTTCGCCCTAAATAAAACTATCCCAAGTCCTTCCCCGGGATGCAATCTATCTCTCTGCCAAATTTTATCGAAATCCGTTCAGTGGTTTAGGTGTGAAAAGGTAACATACAGACAGACAGACAGAGTTACTTTCGAATTTATAAAGATATAGAGAGCTCCGATAAACGCGTGCGATCGCTGCTAATCATAAAGTGCTATAGACATTTACACTCCAAGGCGGAGTCGTCTATGAATCTCCACCTGAACAGGTTTTCCTTGCTTCGGCCAACCTGGGTCCGGAGTCTGTTTAAAGACTTCCAGGTTACCCAAGGGAAACTCATGTCTGCGCAGGTGGGAGGTCTTCAGCGGATGGTACGAACGGTTTGGGTAAGGAAGCACTGTCTCGCCACAGCTTCAGTCTCTCTTGTGATGGTTCTCCAGTGAATGGAACGACTCACTTTAAAAAACTGTTTCGACTTTTTAGCGTTTGTGGCACAAGGATGTTGTCGTGCAAAGGGTTTCGTGTGTCGGAGACCATTTTGGCTCGTTCTCTGGAGCTTGCCACCGCTCTGCGAAGCACTTGTGGCGCTATTCCTGCTAGTGGATACAGCATTTGTATCGGGGTTGGTTTGAGGCAGCTTGTGATGATCCGGCACGTTTCATCCAAAGCTGTATCCACCAGCTTTGCATGGACAGAACGGCTTCACACGGGGCAAGCGAATTCTCCCGCAGAAGAAGATAGCGCCAGTCCAGTAGTCCGCATAACATCAGGCGAAGCAACCCATTTCGATGAGCCCAGTCGACGAAGAAGACTGTTACGAGTGTGCACCTTCTGCTTGATATTCTTGCAGTTTTTGTTGAATGTTAAAGACCTGTCCAGGGTAACACCAAGATATTTAGGGGAGTTGCTGTGCTCGATGGACACCCCACCCCAAACGATGAGAGGTCGTGACTACTTAATCGGACGATGTGGTTGCCCACCAGCGCTACCGCTGTCCCTACATTTTAAATCTGTAATATCTTCGAAAATATTCATTTAAATTACATGCTGTAAAGGGCCAAATTGATCTATATTAAATGCTCAATGTATTTAAAGTACGTAATTAGATAAGGATTAATGCTGTATTGCTTAAAATCACTTCGTAAAAAGCCATTATTTCTCGTAAAAAGTAAAGGATAAAAAATGGTTTTTGTGGGTTATCCCTAAGAGATAGACATATACTATCGCGGACTTTTTGTAGACCTTTTTAAGGTGTACAATACTGTAGTACATTATTTTGATCTATCTCGTAGGGTTCAGCTAGCTTTTGTAATATAAGCGCAAAAAATGTGTTTATTTACGACATCACTTCAGAAACCTCTAATATTATCAGTGTTTTTCCACTATATTATGCATGTATTATACATATAAAATCGCATCAAAATCCGTTGCGCAGTTTTAAAGGTCTAAGCATACATGCGGATAGACAGACAGCGGGAAGCGACTTTGTTTTATACTGTGCAGTGATAAACAGGTACACTGATTCATTAACTGCAAATGTAACTTTGTAATCCTATATATTTATATAGGATTACAAAGTTATTTATGCAGTTAATGTATCTAGAAAAGTGGAACGAAATTGCAAAATATTTTAGTATTTGCTTGGTTTATACACTAAACACTAATTGTATTCTAAATTTGAAGCTTCTATGTCTGCTAGAAGTGCCTTAGAGTTTTATGGTCGGTCAGTCAGTCAGTCAGTGAGTGCAGAGTGAGTGACAAAATTAAAAAACTTTCACTAGTTATAATTCTTAAACTACTGGTTCAAATTGAATGAAATTTGAATTATACCGTGTTTATACAATGCCTGCTTGATTACTGAAAATTCAGGTGTCTAATTTTATCCACAACGAAGTAATAGGGGGTCGAAAATGGCCTGAGCTGCTTCGAGAAAAGGATGGTACGGCCGTGCCGCTTTTTGCTCGACTTGGCGGAGGCACTGCCGTGCCTCCAGATTTTTAAAAAATCCAATGATGTAGTTTTAGTTTTCATCAAAATCGAGAAGGAGACTCATTTGAGTACTTTTCGCTATTTGTCATAGTTCCGAATTTGGCTATCACCGCCCACTTGAAAAATTTACCCTGTATCCTCACCTACTTAAGAGAAGTTTTCATTTGATTTCATATTGATTCAAGAATGTCTTTGTTATTTTTAGATATTAAGTAAAAAATGTGCCCAACTGCCTATCAAAAAATCATATATCAGCAACTCGACAGACCGGGTTCGATGAAGACTCCTTAGAATAGACTCCCTAGATTTTTACCTACTTTCTTTTTTACTAAATCTATGCGTACCTATTCCTTTCTTTTTTACCCGACTGCGTCAGAGGGAGGGTTATGTTTTTCGAGTGTATGTATGTATGTATGTATGTATATTTCTTTGGCACGCTCTGTAGCCTAAACGGCTTGATCGATTTCAGCTTGAGAGGTGCCGTTAGATTCGTCTTAATTGTGAGAGTGACACTGGGTATATCAAAATTGAAAAAAAAAAAAATGGCCGATTTATGGCGCAATATGTCTTCAAAAATTTTTTTTTTTATATCAAAACCTATCGAGTGGGGTATCAAAATAAAGGGTTTTAAAAGGTGATTACAAAAATATATATAACTTATATGGTTAAAAGTAATTCGAAGTGACAAAACGTAAAAAACAAATACCAAGAACTAAGTCGTTTGCGAAATCTTTCACATTTGTAAAGTAAAAAGCTGGAAATATAAAAATTAATTTAAAAAATAAAAAAACCTGACTGCGAAACTGAAAAGCTACAAACAAGCCCATTTTAAATTAAATAAAAGTTGGAAGCAGGCGGGACCCATACCATTTTTATCATATTTTCAAATTCAAATGGGTCCCGCCTGCTTCCAACTTTTATTTAATTTAAAATGGGCTTGTTTGTAGCTTTTCAGTTTCGCAGTCGGGTTTTTTTATTTTTTAAATTATTTTTTTTATTTTTATTGTCAAACTGTTTATCCTTTCCATTTTAAAATATTATTTTTATTTATTTTCTAGGTACGTATTGTTTTATCCTAGATGTATGTTGCAGAGACACTTTTTAATGTTGACCAACTTTACTTGGTAACCCACTTGAAGCAACAATAAACAATATCCTATTTTTTTTAAGAACTTCATTAACTATTCTTGTACCCATTTCTAATAGGTACCATATTTTTTTATAAGCTCGGTATCCACAGAGAGATAATTAAACTCCTGTAGGTAGTCACAGTTCTATAAACTTACGACTTATCCTTATCCATATCGAATCGTACCAGCATAGCTATTCATAATCGTTCGACACGCTTCCGTGCCCAATCGAACATCAATCAATGTTATCAGAAGAATCCTTTATAGACTGTTTACAATTCCAAAACCCGAAAATCAAATAGACGACCGTTATTCTTCCCACAGCTATTTGCTGTCGAGGGTAAGGGCCGGCGCTCACTGACGACGTGGCACGGCATGGCACGGCAGGTTGTGCTGCGGCATCCCGCGGCGTTCCGTGGCATGCCGTGGCATCCTGCTGAAAGCCCAACCACTCTGGCATCAATCAGTTTTGCTCCGCGCGGATTCGAAGTCGTTGTGTCGTTATGGTTGACTGGGATTTAGTATTAACAGCACTTCTAGCTGAAGATGAAGAGAGACAAATAAGAACTGCTAATTTGACGAAAAGACAATTCTGGGTGCCTAATTTGTGGAGAACAAGATCTACAATGGCGCGCCGCGGCAACCCGTGGAATGAAACGGCGAGTCGCGTCATGCCGTTGCATCCTGCGGCGAGTCGCGTCATGCCGTTGCATCCTGCGGCGAGTCGCGTCTTGCTGCAGCTTTCCGCGGCACGTCGCGCCATTTCGCGGCATCGTGGTATCGAAATAAAGTAACATGAATTCTAAACTCATTGAAATAAGATTCAAAATAAATTGATTAGTAATAAAATCCTTTGCCATGACACGCCGTGCCGAGTCGGCAGTGAGCGCTGGCCCTAAGGCAAATTAGTAATTGAAAATGTTCGATTCGACAACCCGTCGAGTGGCTGTGAATAGCTATGAAGCTTATCCCTTTGTTATATCTGTCGAAGACTTCGTTAAAACTGGATATCTTCCACCGCTATGATAATATTTACTTCACGATCAATGGGACAGTAATTGTATTACCTCTGACAGCAGCAACCCAAATACAACCTTAGTGTAACGTAAAAAAGATCACTTTGACTTTGACAGGCTTTCGAGTGGCAGCAACCCAACTGCTACCCTATTTCAACGAAAATAAAGTGGAGTTTCTTGCCCATTATTCTCCATACGATTGATTTTGACTGACTAGTCAGTGGAAACAACCCAATAGTAAGCTTATTGTAACGATAATAAAGATCACTTTGACTCAGAGGTAAAATAACTGTGAACGGGCTGTAGCTGTGGGTATTAACATCTTGTTTAGATATCACCTAAAATGAAACTATAAATAGGAAAAGCAGACTCTTAGCAGGTTAAGCTTTTAGATATTTTAACCATGTCTAAAAATTTTAAATGGATACTTAAGCAACATTTTTATTTTTTTAATTGGGAGCTGGTAAAAAACGCTTGTCGTGAACAGACGTGTTTCCATTCACCATACTTCAATGGGATGACCAACAGTCCCCACACGGTGGGTGCCTGAGAAAGGACGGCCAACGCTGGCCCAGGAGAAACTACCTAGACGCTTACTAGGGTTGGATCAAGGTGGCTCTGGAAAGGGATGCCTGGCAGGAATTGGGGAGGCCTTTGCTCAGGAGTGGGACAGTGTATGAGCACTTGGAAAAAAAACAGAATTAAGCGAAACTACCTAAGTTCTCCTCAAAAGTAGCGACTTCGTCAATTGTTTGAGTAGATTCCTACACTACAAATTCCGTACGCAAAATACGCGCATTGACGTGGAGTTGCGGACACCAGCCCGTAGTACCTATTACGTATTACAGTACAAATTGTTGTTGCATTTGTTGCTAGCAAGACTGAAGGCCACCTGATGAGACAAAGTACGCAGTGCATGTATTGTTATCAGGTGTCTCAAGAAACTGTCATAATAACTGCAAGAAAATCCTTATGGAGGCTCTTCAAACTATGTATGTACTATGAAGATACATAGTTCAGATAAGTTATTACTTGTGCTGAAGTAAATATTGTTCGTATTATATAATTTTATACACCTTTTTACTTATGTACCAATAAAATAAATATTAAAAGTATGTGATTATTTAATCAATTAATGTAACCTCCAATCTCCTGAAACACAGTTCAGTACCTAGTTCAGGCACAAATCATGGGTGAACTCGACATAGATTTAAGGAAAACTATATTTAACGTTAGTCTTTATATTTTTGAATAAATTTTATTATTATTATAATAGGTACCTATAGGACTTCTTAAGTTTTATTATACTTTTATTATTGTTCCTAATTTGTATATTATTTTTGTGTCTTAGGGCTGATTTTTCCATCGCCAGATAACTTTAATTCGTGGAATAATATTGTCGTTTGACAGTTTTTGTATAAAAGAACTGTCAAAATTTCAAAAATCTTCCTCGAATAAAGTTATCATACGATTGAAAAATCAGGCCTATTATACTTACATAGTTTAAATAATACTAACAAAATAATGGGTAATGTAAATAGATAGATAAAACGTTTATTCAGTGCAACAAAAGACACAATACAGGTATTAAAAAACGTTAAAAACTGGTGAAAGAAAAAAAAACAAAGATTAAAAAGATAAATTGACCCATAGACACCTAGCTCATGTTGTACATCTCTATCGGTCGATCACTACTGGGCGGTGTGTGTCATGGTTGCACCAAATGGGAGTCCAGCTCAGCTTATGCCAGGTACAATACCTGACGCTGGTATTCTGCTGCATCCCGTTAGTGACATACGGATGTCGAGAAGACACATCTGAGTTTCAACAAAATGGTACCTACATAGTGCGGCGCTTATATTATAAAGGTGTTAAGAATAACACACACACACACACACAGTTGACCTGCTACCTGAAATAAAGATGAATAAATAAAAAATACGCATGTTATGCTCAAAACATTTATTATTCTCTGCTTTCAATGTTGACACAAGTTTACTAATCCCCACTTTACCTCGGTAAAGCTTTAGTAACACATAAAATACGAGCAACATCAAATTAAAATATATATATTTGGTTATGACAGGTATAGAGATAGAATATTCAAATATTGTTCTAACTAAAATATAGAATTTATAACACAGAACAAGAAACAAATTCATCATGTTTTGGTCGGAAATGTTTTCGCAGGTGACAGTAGGTAAATAGAGACTTTTATAAAATTACAGTAATTTTTTTACAAATTTGATAATTCCTAACATATTTTATGCATCTTACTTATTAGAAATTGAGACGCTTAAGGCACAGCAAAATTACATCTATCTAGAATATACAACTATTATAGACACTCTTGGTAACAATCTTTATTCTATTTCGCAAATTGTGATATGTACAAAAATATTTCCATCTTTATAATCTAGCATTATTATTATTATAAAATTGAAATTAAAACGTTCTGAGTATACATTGTATACAAAATTACTTAAATGCATTGGTGTGTGATGAAAGTAATAAATAATACAGAAATTATAAATAAACACAGCTAAATACAACTAAACTTCCCGAACAAAAAGCAGATTACACAAAACGATACACTGAACAGAAATACGTCTTTTGAACTCCACTCAATTATTGGCACAATTTCACTATATTTAGTCTCAGTGTCAATAAGCATCGGTTCCACTTCTAGAACCGATATTCCTCAAATCAGGCATGCGTGTTGTCTCTTCGCTGCCTCTCCAGCTGTTTTCTATGACTGTGGCGTTTTCTAGCTATTATTGCTATTAATATCACAACGACTGCCAGAGCTACCGCTATTCCTATCCACCAGTAAGTATTATACGACGCCTCTTTCGTATTTACTTCTTTTTGGTCCCCAGCTGCTACAGGATTCTTTATCTCCAAAACTCCTACAGTAGACGTTTCGACGCTAAACTTAGAATTTGATTCTTCACCTGTATCGATTACGTTATCTACAATATCTTCGTGAGTTTCTTTGTCTTCTTGGTTCTCTGCTGAAGATGGGATCTCATTTTCTTCAGGCACCGGTTCTAAGACTTCAATATAATCGTCGGAGCGACTGCTGTCCGTTGACGGTTCTAACTGATTGTCTAGGTATTCATCTAAAAACTTGTAGTAGTCTGTTAGTCCCGTGTATTCTAGGCCGTATTCTCTCTTCGCTAGTAGATCGCTGACCATCTCAGGCCAGACGGTGCCGTAACCTTGTATCATTGCGTCTCTGTGAATACATTTTAAATTATAGAAATTGCAAAACAATATTTGGAAATATGAGGGCTTAGTTTAAAAACAAGAAATACTTACATTAATCGATCGTTATTTTCAGCTACATGTTCTATTAAGTCCGATTCATCCGACACTAGTTCTTCAGCAAAAGACTGATAGATTTGGTACTTTAGAATTAAGCCCATGAATTTTCTGTAACAAAAAACAAGTATTAAGACGACATTCAAGGTAATTCTACTCTTATTCATCAGTTTCTGTTTTTGTTCAATTATAATTTTACTTTTACTATGTAGCAACTTACCCAATATAAGGTTTGTTAAACATCATATAGGGGTCACCGAGGAAATCACTGTCACCGGTTTCAATGTTGGAGAAATTCTTACGGAAGTCACTCCAACTACTTGGTATTTTCGCGTACGGTATAGCTCCCATTAAAACTTTTATTCTCCATTCGTCGGCTGCCAAATAAAAGTTTAGTCTGAAAGAAAAATACTTCGATAAAGTACCAAGTGCGTAACATAAGACAAAGTTACACGCTAAGGTAATAAAAACTTACTTTGGTAAATCTCTCAGAGCCATAATCAATTGTAAGACAAGACGATGATGGTTCGGATTGTTGTTGAAAGTTTCTGACGAGAACAGGCCGGCTTTGCTCAGCGCATGTGGGTTCAAGGAAAGTAGCGACACGAAGCCAGGGATAGCTTCATACACAGCTGGAACAAACAACGCGATGAGTTGCGAAGTTCTCAAAGAAGTAACTTCAGAACTGGAACGGAATCTTACCAGAGTAGCGGGAAGCCTCCCTTAGAATATAGGTGTTGTTGCTATGTAAATTAATGGTCTGCTTGTAGACTATCTTCATGACCGCTTCGTGGGCTTCAATGAAGTTGGCTATGCTGACATCTTTACATGTTATTGCTCTAACTTTGTTGGGTTTGCACCAGTCGACTAAGGTCGGCGGACAAGTACTATTGAACACCGATTCAGTCCAAATATCTGGGTCTGCGTCTCCTAAGTTTAGCGCTTTGATAAGTTTCGCTGCTTGTTTGAAAGCTTCTACCCCGCCCAAGTTCTGTGAAATAGATTTATCTGCTATAAATAAAACACATTTCATCCTTGTTTTCCTGTGAAAATGTTAAAGGCACTGAAACTGAAAGGTCGCATTATCCCGGTATTACAAAAAAGGGCAACCCCTTTTAAGCAATAACAGGAAAAAACAGCTTTAATTTATGTTTCTTCAAAGTGATTCCATTTCCAATATTATGTTATAACGTCAATATTTTATCAATAAAGTGAACTCACCTTTAACTGAAGATTTGCGTGTACTTTCTGGTAAATCCCCGCATGTTTTGGTAGTAGACTTTCTATTAGATTAGACCAATCATCTCCCGTTAGCGATCCTGGAAATAAGTTTCCCATTAAAACATACGTCTTAATTAGGTGCCTATTGAATTTTCTTTTGTAGTTAGTCGGTCACTTACGTTTTTGGAAAGACCTTTATAGAAAAGAGGTAAACTTTTAGATAATATTTTGACCCAAAAGTACACTCAAAAACTAACATTTGATTTAATATCACAAGGGAGCGTAAGTCTGAAGGAGCCACAAGGGACTAATAGTTTCTCAAAAATACTTTACTAGCCCTAAAATAAAACTTTAGAGAACGTAACATTTGAGAAAGGGTTGTACAGTTCTCAGGGGTACCACATGGCAAACAATTCAAAGTTTTCAGAATGTGGTCTCTAGACATTTCTGAGTAGCACTAAAGTCACAAAGAATTTTCATTCAAAATTAGTTGAAACTTGAAATGAATTATTCTCATTTATTTGGCGTCAAAAGCAGAGAATTTGATTTTCTTAATTATTCTTTTATGATGAAAATTAAGACTGTGCTTCCCGTTAGGCACGAAACACACGGCGTGGCGGGCCGGGCCGGTCAATTTGACCGCGAACGTTAGTGCAAAGGGAATCCTATACTACCAACGCACATAGAGGGCAAAAAGACCGCGCAGCCAATGTTTGTCGGATGATGTCTCTCGCGGTTATCCACGGACAAAATGACCGCCGTCTGCGGAGTGCCTTATTCTTTTTTTATATTGCGTTGTGGCCATAGTTGGTTCATACGCTAGATATTGTCGTTACTAGCTGAACAAAACAAGTGCAATTGCCTAGGTTTAAGTTACCGCCCGAGCATTGAAACTATTTATTCTGTTCACCGGCTGCAACAACTTTGCTGGTTTTAATTTTAACTTCGACGCAACTTTTGCTGTGGTGTATTCAACATGTGTGTTTTATTTTAAAGAGGCTTAATTTTAACTTTATTTTCTGAAAATGTAAGTCTTAGAAAAGAACTTTAAGTATTTTTATTAATATTTCTTTGAAATTCACCATTATGTTTAACATTGCTCTTCAATTTTATAAAGGTAAAATATTCTTTAAAACACGTAGGTACAATATTTTTTCTGCCGATGTCAGAAAACAAAATACCGTCAATTTTTAATTCCCTCGCGAATCTATTATTCCTCTAATGGAAACTTAAGTCTATGAGGTACTTACTCAGTAAATGTACCGGTAGCGGCTTGCCGACGGCGTCAGAGCCCTTGAGCCTAAGTGCAATGTATTTGTGAAGCTTCAAGTAAAGAGGTTTCACATTTTCCCACAATTCTCGGGCCTTTAGTATGGCACCTTCGTACTCGCCCAGGGCATCCCAATATTCTTCGACGGAGTTGTAGTCTGTGGAAGAGAAATGTTGTTATTGCGTTTGTTAAGGAATCCTATCATTTGAAGGTTAAAAGTCAAGGAAATTAATTGTTTATCAAATTGACAAATTGCCGTTTTATAGTAATTTTCTACAAATGTCAATGAATGACAGATTGCGGAATCTTTATCACTTTGATAAACAATTAACTTCCCTGTCTTTACCTAGAGAATGATGAGGATATTATTCTGGTACGTGTATGTTTTTACTTTAAGTTGACTTTGAACTATTAGGTATACAATACAATTTTTTTGACACATTGACATTGATGAATTTTATTTAGACAATGACATGAATATTTACTTTGTAAAGTTTTTTTTTTTTCTATTAATTATTGTGAATGTGAGGGACTATGTGGGTCAATTTTTTTCTGTTTTACTTCTTAGTTTTAATCATGATTTGGCAGTTTGAGTAATTTACGTGGCCTACCCAAATGTCCTTTCTTTGGTATTGTTCGTCGAATCGTTGAGCTCCTCAACTTCTGAGTTGAGCTGCACGATTTTTGACAAATGCGTGCACTGATTGGACAGATCCGCTCAATCTGTGTGGTTCTTTCCTCAAAAGACCATTTCAGACACCAATCTACATGGTCTTCACACGATCTGACCAAGATTTTGTCTGGACTTTAAAAGAGAATGGGACCTCTGAGTTTGTTTCGGTTTTTCTTCTCAGAGTAGTCAGATAGGAAACACCGATCTCATCTAGTTTAAAAAATATGATTGACGTGTAAAAGTGTTTGTAAAAACCTACTTACAGAAATAAATCATTTATCATTTAATACAAGTGTCTAGTGCTCAAGCGGATAGTACAGAGAATCGTTTAACTTTTAATTCATTTCTCGGGTATTAATTATTTAAATGGCCTTAAATTAATTCTTTTACATTTTGAAAGCTGTACGATAAAATATATGCATTGCATGTTTTTATATTTTATATATACATCTTTTTTTACATTTTCACACTGCCAAGTCCAAGTTTCAACCTCAAGTCAACGTTTTAAATAAGTAATTAGCACATATATTTATTCTCTTCCCAACTTTGTCTTCAACTTCAGCATTAAGCTTCTCAACAAAATGCCATTCTCTCGAAGCTTCATGGCCGACGAAAGTTTCTAATTTTGCCTAGTTATGTACAGACGCCAGCACATCAAGCTACCCGAAACTGTCAAATTTTCCCAATCAACTTTGAACCTTAACCTTTAGCGATAAAGTTGAAAATCTAATAAAGAAATTTGACAGATTGTAGTACCTTGATGTGCTGGCGTCTGTACTTATTGACAAATTCTAAATGGGTTTCAACGAAAACTCCCAGAGGCGCGCGGGCGGTGCGAACATAAATGTTAGTTTAATTAATTACAGAATTAAGATTTATAACAGAAATCCGCTTATATAAATAAGCTTACGTAACGAATTAGAAATATAATTTCCTTTATAAAATCGAACCGGATTGGTCCAGTTAAATAATTTCTTTTTTTATGAGATAATTTTAGATAGTTCGCCCGAGAAGACAAAACACAAAGACTATAGGAAAAGTATGAGGAAGCCCAGCAGCAGGACAAGGTTAATAGGCTAATCAGTTGATTCGCACGAATTTACTTGCCGGGCGAATCGTCGCTTATAATATATTTTTTTTCTATAGGTAGGTAACTCGCACGAAGTTATACTATACTTTATACAATCATAAAATTCGAAATGTGCCAATTGCCTAATACGTATTTCTGGAATTGTTGACTCGCCCACAAATATACTAACTTGCTTCGTGCTATTCTTTATAAGTGACGATTCACCCGTTTCCTTACAAAAATATCAATAATAATAATAACAAAATATTATATACGTCAATGGTTCCTCTGTAAATCATGATTAAGTTACTTCGTCATTAAATAATTATTAACAATATCTGTTGGCACATTAATCATAATAAATATACTTCAAAGTTTATATCGCAGCCGAGTTATCTTGTAATAAGGTTTCAAACTTCTTGTAATCTTCTATAAATTCAACGTTATTTCCGCAGCTGAAGGAAAAAACTGCTACCTAATGGCTCATCATATTCTGCTTTCGTTAAAGCACGAACTATATTGTAGCATAACATAGTTATCGTTCAAAATCTAGTCGCAATCTCATCTCAACGTCAATCAATGTCAAAAACTTGTCAAAGATGTAGGGAAATTAGAGGTATTTTTGACAGATTGAGACTGTAATCAGACTGGACGTTCTTAAAATTAGAGGTATTTTGACAGATTGAGACTGAAATCAGACTGGACGTTCTTAGAATTAGAGGTATTTTTGACAGATTGAGACTGAAATCAGACTGGGCGTTCTTAAAATTAGAGGTATTTTGACAGATTGAGACAGATCAGACTGGACGTTCTTAAAATTAGTGGTATTTTGACAGATTGAGACTGAGATCAGACTGGACGTTCTTAAAATTAGAGGTATTTTTGACAGATTGAGACTGAAATCAGACTGGACGTTCTTAAAATTAGAGGTATTTTACAGATTGAGACTGAGATCAGACTGGACGATCTTAAAATTAGAGGTATTTGGACAGATTGAGACTGAGAACTGACTGTGAACGTTCTTAAAATTAGAAGTATTTTGACAGATTGAGACGAGATCAGACTGTGAACGTTCTTAAAATTAGAGGTATTTTTGACAGATTGATACTGAGATCAACCTGGACGATCTTAAAATTAGAGGTATTTTGACAGATTGAGACTGAAAACTGACTGTGAACGTTCTTAAAATCAGAAGTATTTTGACAGATTGAGACGAGATCAGACTGTGAACGTTCTTAAAATTAGAGGTATTTTTGACGGATTGAGAATGAGATCAGACTGTGAACGTTCTTAAAATTAAAGGTATTTTTGACAGATTGAGACTGAGAACTGACTGTGAACGTTCTTAAAATTGGAGGTATTTTTGACAGATTGAGACTGAGATCAGACTGTGATCGTTCTTAAAATTAGAGGCTTTTTGACAGTTTGAGACTGAGATCAGACTGAACGTTCTAAAAATTAGAGGTATTTTTGACAGATTGAGACTGAGATCAGACTATGAACGTTCTTAAAATACAGGTATTTTTGACGGATTGAGATTGGGATCAGTATTTATTTATTTATTTAATACTTCAAGCACATAACTGTACAGAGGCGGACTTAATGCCATAGACATTTTCTACCAGTCAACCTTTGGGTGATGCAGAGACAAAGAGTGGTAGGTGCAATCAAGAACATTGAGGAATAAAACAAACGTAGTAGTAGTATGTTAACGTTCTTAAAATTAGAGGTATTTCTGACAGATTGAGACTGAGGTCTGACTAAACGTTCTTAAGACAGGTTTTTTGACAGATTGAGACTGAGATCAGACTGTGAACGTTCTTGAAATTACTAGAATTGCCCCTCAGATGAGTAGTGCTGGCCCAGTGGTAACGGCTGCGAGTTGGCGACTTACGAGTAGTCGTAGATTTTAATCCAGATAGGCGCTTTACTATGTATAAATAATTTCATCACCATTGCTCTCAAAACGGTGAAGGAAGACATCGTGAGGAAACCTATCCTAACTGATCCTAGAAGCAAAAATTCGATGACATGTAACATCTACCAACCCGCACTGGGCCCGCGTGGTAGATCACAGCCCACTCCCTCTCGAAGAGAGGAAGCCTGTGTCCCAGCAGTAGGAACATTATAAGCTTGTAGCGGTATCGACAACGCCACATGCGAACTACACGTCATACTGACGTCACGCAAAATCCTGCATCTCACAAGCAGAGTTTACCGCGCAACTAGCATAGATGCAACGGCCCGACATGAATCATCGGGCAGTTGCCCGCCAGACACAACACCCGTCTGGTAGGAGGATCCTCCCTTTTCTATGGAGGATGAGTGAACTGTTCACCCTGTTCCTCATACCTCTATAAGCTGTTTTCAAAAAAAAATCATAGTCAAAATGTTTTATTTCACGTAAACCTACATGGGCACTTATGAAACGTCGTTTCCTATGGAGAAGAATCGGCAAGAAACTCCACGGTTACTCTTTTTAAAAATAATTGGCTTTTACAATGTTTCCAGATTACAGTAGGTATGGGAGGACAGCGCAGGCGTGTCAACAAGTACCAAGTACTTGATAGAATAAAAAATGGTCTACAGATCTAAAGTCTATAAGGCCTACAAAGTCCTCACATTTACAAAATAAGAATCTATCAGAAGGATAAAAAAAAAAAAAAATATATATTAATAAAAACCTACTAAAACCAAGTGTTATGATTCCCATTAAAACCACTAATAAAGAGGTGAAAATTTTGGATTGTCTGTATATAATGTCAAATAGTAAAGAAATTATGTCAAAAAGTATATAATGTCAAATAATAAAGAATAATAAAGAAAATATGTCAAAAAGTATGTAAAAAAAAAAATAAACATCGTAATTTGAGAGCAGTTAATAGACATTTACATAGTTATGCCGTTAATGAGAAGCCAGGGAAGCCACATGTGCAGAAGGAATTATTGCCAGACTACCTTGTCTTCAACGTAGTCTTTAATCTTATAATATGCTTTTTTGATAAGGACACGTTTGATGAGGGTTTGAACTTTCCATCGCTAAGTTCTGAATCTGTTTATCATATGTATAATGTAATATACGAGTACATACAATAAACGTGCTTTTTCGGCGTTTTTCCCTTGTGGTACGGAACCCTTCGTGTGCGAGTCCGACTCGCACTTGGCCGGTTTTTCATAATGCACCGCTGCTAATAAATAACGCCATTATAAACAATATATTAATGTTTTTGTATTTTCAACAAAACATTTCACTATTATCACAACAAATGACTGTGATAATGGTGATATATTTTGTTGGAAATAGTCATGTCTCAAATAGATATTTTATACTAATTGCATTATATTAAATTCAGGAAATAATAACGGTAGCATTATCGCTATTAAATTATTGTCCTATTTAGTAATTAATTAAAGCTAAATTAATTGATTAATTAATCAAAATGTTTGCCTGAAATGTTATATATCATGTATGAGCCATTACCGCGATATATAAATAAATCACTAGATATTAATTGGTTGTATTGTTGTCCATATATTTCTTATGATTTATTAGTATCTATGTACCTAATGTCCCATAGTAAAAGTTGACTGACCCCTTAAGAGGATAACGGTGAATAAAATTACACCTTGTATACAGGATGTCAGGCACATCAACGCCCATCCTGTTGCCATGGATTCAGTACGATGATTCTGAACCCACCCGCTCTGAAAACTTTCGTCGGTTATTACAAAAAAATAAAATTGCTGTTCACTTTGGCCGCGTAGGCCATGAATTCTATTCTATTCTATGAAACTGCAGATTTTTAACCGATAAAAAATAACTACGGTCAAGATCTTTTGGTGAATTCATGGTTACAGTTTCTACCACCCTGTATTTGAGGCACGCTTTTTCAAACTTCTTGCAATTTTATTTAAAATTCAACGTTATTTCCACAGCTAACGGAAAGAACTGCTGATCAAACATTTTAAAAGAGTAACGGTGGAGTTTCTTGCCCATTCTTCTCCATACGAAAACTACCTTTTGGAACAGGCGACTAGAATCAATTCTATTTTATTGTAATTTTTGACGTTCAAATGTGCCTTTTATGTGCCTACTAGCTGCGCTCCTCGGTTTCACCCGCATAAGTGTTAAAAATTAGCCTATATGTTAATCCAGGGTGTCAGCTACCTCAATACAAATTTTTATCAGAATTGGTCCAGCCGTTTGAGCGTGAAGAAGTAACAAACATATAAACACACACACATTCACAAACTTTCTCCTTTATAATATTAGTGTGATAGTGTGATAATAATAAATGCTTTGACTTTGAATTTCTAATATTTTTATTCCAGCCTCGTAACAGCACGAACTATATGAGAATAGTACCTAACATATTAATTAGTCCGTAAACGTCCACTCCCCATACTTCCCGTGGGTGTCGTAAAAGGCGACTAAGGGTCGTACCGGAGAATGGGCAGCAGCGTTCTCTATGCATTCCACCACCATACTATACTGTGATCGGCAACCCGCCTGCCAAGCGTGGCGATTATGGCAAACCCCCCTATTTTGGGGGAGGCCTATGTCCAGCAGTGGACGTCTTTCGGCTGAAATGATGATGATGATGATGAAAAGTCCACTATTGACGATTAAGTCGATTAGGTATAAATTATATTCAAGACTAGCTTCTGTCCGCGCTATTGCTTCGTTTTCGCTTAGCGTTCTTTCTGACTTTTTTCCTTATTGCTCGGCTACTAATGTTCATAGCGTGATGTTAAATAGCCTATAGGCCCCTTCCCCAAGAATTGACCTATCAAATGCAAAAAGATTTTCTCGAATCCGACTGGTGGTTCCCCAAGTTCCCCATACATTCAAACTTACAAACAAATTTTACCTCTATATAATACTTTAGTATTAGTAAATAAGAAAAAATATTAATACTTATATATATACCTATATATATTTTTTATATTTAAAGCACGCTACTAGACAACACAATACTGTCAGATGTAGCAAAATATCCTGCTAAAAAAGGTGCCCAGAATTTTGAAAGAAAAAAAAATAAAAGAAAAATTGTTAATTCTGCAAAAACGAAACGCACATTGCAAATAAAAAAATACAAAATATACACACACAACGTAGTCTAAAGCCTCGTACTCAAGCTTAAAAAATGTTGACAAATTTGTCCATTGCTTGATGTCAGAGCCAGGCACCAAAGACAATAATAATTGACATATTTGACATTAACAATACAAATCAATACGTAATGCGCCCGCGACACTGGCATTAAGACAACAAAACGTGAAAACAATAACAATCAAACAAAAACAAAATGCCTATTGCAGAGTGGAAAATTAACTACTTTTGTAACAAACAGCAATATTAAGGACAAAATTGGATTTTGCAAAAGAGTTCTTTATATTTATAACGTAAAACAAAAAAGTCTAAAAACTAAGTACTTGTTACTTCATTGTTTTTATTTCGCGTTGTACAAAACGTTTCTCACAATACACCTCCTAACTTGAAGTGAAACTTAAAACCTCTCATCATAGTTTAAAAGGAAAAACTTGTCTGTCTGCGTCCTTTGTCCTTTTAAACAAACAAAATAAACTGGTATTTTTACAATACTCGAAAGAATTTTGTTTGTACTTAATGAATTTAGGAGTACACTGTAAACTGTGTAAACTATACTCGAGTGTTCTTTTTTGCTTTTCTTTTTTCAAAATGTTTTTCTTTTTAGAAGAAGATTTTCTTGTTAACCGACGAAAAAAAGGAGATTCTAAAGCCGACGCGTATACAGGGTTATTGATAAAACATTAACAACCTCTTAAGAGGTCATTGTACTCATCATTATGAACAACTTTTACTACTTGTTTTCTACATTTATGTTCGTATAACTCGTCAAATGTAGGGAACAGCTGATTTTTTTTCACTGAAATCATAATAGGATTTAAAATTAAAAAATAATCAAGTACTCTAAGGAATTACTAGATTATTTTTATGATAAGTCGAAGGTAGTTGAAATCCATACTAATATTATAAGTTCGAAAGTGTGTCTGTCTGTCTGTTACCTCGTCACGCTTAAACCGCTGAACCGATTTAGATAAAATTTGGTATAGATTATAGTTTGAGTCCCGGGAAAAGACATAGGATAGTTTTTTATCCCGATATTCCCACGGGATCGACACTTATGCGGGTGAAACCACGGGGCGCAGCTAGTAATTAATAAAAACGTTATAGCAGTTCAAGCATTTGTATCATTACAATTCTAAAATATAATATGGTGAGTCACAGCTAAAGTGGAAAAATGCCAACTAACTTTTGGAGGCCATTGTATATTTTTTTTTTTATGTAGGTATAACTTTTTACAGTGTAGTCCGACTTTGATAAAAAAAAAACAGTGGCCCTTCGGGAGTGCCGACAGAAGTGAAAACAAAACACAAACAGAATACTTTGCTTAGAGTAAGAAAGCTATAGAGCATCGGGTAGCGTGGCCACACATGAGACAAAAAACTAACTTAACTAACATGAGCTACATAAGTAGCTGCCTTGAAAAAACTGGCACGCACTGAGAGACGGAAATAGTATAGCTTTATCCTTTTCTGTTACTTATAATAAAACTTCAATACTTTATCCCTTTCTTGTGGAAATGAAATGGAGCTACCCGCCGTCTATACTTTTCTTTGTCTAAGATACTTTGCCATCACTCACTGACATATCGGATATTAAAACCGAGTACATCCCGAGGACAGCCGAACACATCCGAAGCGGGTATTTTTTTATCGTCTTATAAACAAAACACGCGCGGTGTCGCTTACAGTAACAGTGGTGCGAGTTCAATGGATTTTCCCATCTCAAAAAATGCCCAACGAAAGAAGAACTAAAGAAGTTTTCACTTTAAAAAAATATTGGAAAGCGTATAATATAGTTTGAAGTTGGTCCCATTTATAAAATCTGTCTACATCTCAATGACTTTGCATCTATGGACGAATTTCAAAACCTTTTTCCAATATTTTCGTAATACGATATACCTTTTCCTACAGGGGTAGACAATTTTCACACACTTTGGCCTTGACCTGGCCTAGCGGTACGGAGTTTCAATAAGAAACCAGCATAATATACTGGTTTTGTTACCATCCACGTGTGGCCCACCGTGCCTTATCCATTTGCTAGGTATTTTAAAATGGCACTGATTTAAAGAGGCAGTTGTAAATAGCGGTTTTGGTAAGTTAAAAATTATAAATGGCACGTTTAATAACTTGTTCAGCAGTTAAAACTAAGCAGTAAAGTAAACAAAAATGAGTAATAAAAAATAATGAAATGGATCAGTGAATATATAATTGAGTGGGAAAATAATTAAATGGGCGGTAAAAATTATTGAACGAGCGGTTACGTGTGGGCAGTAATAAATCGGAATTTGTCGGTAATAAATCTCATTCTAAGCAATTCTATAAACAATGAGGTGGTAAAGTAGTTTTGGGTGTGTAGTCGACGGAGCCCCGCTTCGCGGGGCTTCTATTTCTGTCTACAGGGTTTAAAGCAACCTAACACGAAGGGGATGTCGGGGGCTCGTTCGCTCGCTTTGCTCGCTCACTCGAGCCCCCGTCATCCCCTTCGAACCTAACCTGTCCGAGTCGGGGTGCCCCAAGTCCCGAGCTCGCTTCGCTCGCTCTTGCATCCGCTATGATCTGCCGAACTATTTAGCGAACCGCCCATTCCATCATTTTTACCGCTCATTTAGTTATTGGACTGCTCAATTATTTTTAGAATTGACATTGTATGATAAAATAACAGTCTAATTGATCTTTTATTACTGTCCATGTTTTACTGTCGCAATAATTAATCAACCGCCATTAAATTAAATAACTGCTCAATATGTTTTTCAACTGATCATAATAACATCTCGAATATTTAAATAACAGCTCAAAAAATTAGTTCCCTTTTAAAATTAGGCCAGGCTAGTGTGACAGTATTAAGGATGATTTCCACCAAACGACTCGCATCGCATCGGATCGGAAAGGATACGAACGGATGCGGCGACAGCCGATCGCGTCCGGCAGGATGCCGACGCATACGATCGGCTCCGTACCGTCGTCGCTTGCGAACGTATTCGTTTGTGCGCCTATATAGTCAAATAGTTTCATTCCTACCGTGTTGACGTGTTCTAATTTTTGAAAATGGTTGAAGTTGACGTAGTAGGTATTGCACCAAACAAATCACTTTTTCTTCTAAACCCATGATTGAGTGACGTCTGCAGTGCGTGCACTTTCGAGAATGAGTGTTGCCGACCGGCCACGGCTTTGAGCGCACGCGACGATAGCGAAAAGGAGTCGATCGGATACGACGACAGGCGAACGGAGCCGATCGCACGTCGCAGCATACTTTCGACTACGATCGCGTGTCGCGGAAGACGCCCGCGGTCAAGCTGATGTGCGCGGCTTGGTAATATAGACTTTAAGTGCTGTGTATACGATTTAATATCGTTTAAAGATTGTAAAATCCGTTCCGATCAAATGCGATGAGAGCCGTTTCGTGGAAATCGTCCTTTACAGTTCGGCCGCCGAATACGTTCCTGATACCTGTCAGTTTCATACAAACGAATACGTGTTTTGCGAATTTCATCTTTATTAGCTACAGAAATGTCGCACTGGTGTCAGGAACGCATTCTCTCCACAGTCGGACTGTAGTTGCACAGCAAGGTATAAAATCGCTTAACAATTTACATGACACCCGACTTTTTGACACATTCTGTCGAGACCATCAAAATAATAGTAAAAGAAACTTGCCATGTGCGAGTCGGACTCGCACACAAAGGGTTCCGTACCACAAGGCAAAAATGCCGAAAAAAACACGTTTGTTGTATGGGAGCCCCCCTTAAATATTTATTTGATTCTGTTTTCAGTACCTATTGGTTGTTGTAGCGGCAACGGAAATACATCATCTGTGAAAATTTCAACTGTCTAGCTATGACGGTTCATGAAATACAGCCTGGTGACAGTCGGACAGACGGACAGTGGAGTCTTAGTAATAGAGTTCCGTTTTTACCCTTTGGGTACGGAACCCTATAAAAAGAATAAAATTGGTGCTATTTATTGTACTCACTGTTTTGTTTTGAGGCGTTCCGCAGTAAAGGAAGTATGTGCTCCAAATAGTCGTTTAGGTCTGGCAAGTTCTTTTCCCAAGACTGTTTCATACGATGTAGGGTTTCCTCATCTTGCTGCCGCGCCAAGTTGTACTGTAACTCTGTGAAAAGAAATGTTTTATTATTAAAAACTAAATATTCTCTTAGTTTCCTTTTCCTGCATGTAGGTTGTTGATAGATAGGTTGTTGTTGTTGTTGATGTTCGTCTAAGGGACTACGCCCACTGGTGGCACGGCACGGTAGGGGATCCTTCGGCATCACTATATGAAAGCGCATTCATAATGTTGAAGGAATTAAGGATGATGCCGCGACGTCGATAGGCATCATCATAGAAATTTCAATTTTATTGTCATACCATTAAGTTATATTTGAGGGGCCCGTGGTTAAATAATAACAGCCGCACAGATCGATCGATCAGGTTAAGCTACGCTTGCCGCGGTTGGTCTGTGGATGGGTGACCATCTTTACATACCGAGACCCCTCCGTGCCTCAGAAAGCACGTTACGCCGTTGGTCCCGGCTGTCATTCGTGGATCTTTGACAGTCGTTACGGGTAGTCAGAAGCCCGAAACTCTGACAACCAGTCTTACCAAGGGTTATATCGTATTGCCCAGTAACTGGGTTGTGAAGGTAAAATACTGATATTCAGCTGCATCCGGTTAGACTAGAAGCCGACCCCAACATAGTTGGGAAAAGGGTAGGCATGACCATTAAGTTATATTTCTATTTATTGCATAAAAACTCTTGCCGTGCCATTCCGCCAATGAGACCGGCCCTTAGCCACAGTCTAAGCAGATGAAATTATGCTAAAGAATACCGATAATTGGTATGAAGTGGCTGCTATCTGAGGGGTGCTACACACTTGTCCGGGTCCACACATTCGATTCGGCAGGACCCGAAGCAATCACTACACATATTTGGCTCTCATTCGGCTCGTGCCGATCGACCAACTTCATTCGGCATTTAGCCTCGCTGAATCATATTCGGGTCTGCTCGCCACAATTCGAGCTAAGCCGAGCGGTGTTGCCGCTCGGCTGTGCCGAATCATGTCGAATCGAATAAGTACGCCTGACGTTTACGACAAATACTGGAAATCATTAATCAATACCGGATTCTACTGTTCAGGTGGTCAGACTCGGGATTCCGATTACTCGTAACTACTATCATAGTAAATACCTATGTAAGTGACTTCCGGGAACCAGAACACCGAGAGAGTACGTGCTCTCTTTGACACCGAGTGACCTCTAAGGACAATCGATCTGTTAACAAGCCCCCTACCCCAAACCCCCAATTACAAAGACAAATACTAACGATGTTACAGAAAATTTAATACAACAGATCAAATAGCAGCAGGTACCTTTATACCTAGTTGTATTCAAAGACTTTGAAAACGGTAGGCTGTTGATTCTCTTAAACATAAATGGTGCTAATTACGTGATTTCAAAGTAAGCATGAAATACTTGAAAGGTTTAAGTTATTTATTAAATTATCAACTGTAGATTAAATTATCAACTTGTAATTAATTGGTGGCTAAAGTAGATGCTTCAATAATTATGATAAAATGTTCATTAAATTTATATTCATTAAAGAAAACAAATTAGACTTTCAAGAAGTGAAATTATAAGAGCCCCACAGCCCCCTCATAAAATGATCGTAGATTTTTACTTTTTATTTATCCAGAACTGGCAAATTATTTTGAAATAGCTTAACGACTAAAGCACATGTGGCAAGCTCGTTTTCAAGCAGCATTTCAATGAATGTTATATCCAACTACACGTTTTCAAAATATGGCTTACTCTTAAAGTCACTATAATTTATGTTTGTCATAAAATCTCTTATTTCCGCTGCACCAGCTCACAAGCGTTTAACTGGCACTTGACTTCTGATCGTATTATTTTTAAAGCAGCTACACAGCAAAACGTTAGCGACGTTTTTATTGATACCAGCCCAGATGCGTCGTGTGCGCAATTTATGGCTGATTCCAAATTTAAAATCCATCCATCCATCCATGACCAACTTTCCATACTGAGACCCCTCCGTGCCTCGGAAAGCACGTTAAGCCGTTGGTCCCGGCTGTCATTCGTGGATCTTTGACAGTCGTCACGGGTAGTAAGAAGTCGGAAAGTCTGACAACCAGTCTTACCAAGGAGTATATCGTATTACCCCGTAACTGGGTTGTGGAGATCAGATAGGCAGTAAACAAGATTGCAAAAACACTAGAAATCGTTGAAGACCAGTTTAGAGGCTGCATCTTTTATAACTTGAATTGACGTTCATAATTCTTTGATTGTTAGCCTAATTTTAACAAAATACCGACTGACTCTTTTGCCGTCTGAAAAAAAACAGGGTCTAAAAGGTGAACGGCATGGCACAGAAATCTCTTTTTATTCACAAAAAAATGAGTTGCAAGAGTCCACCCGAACAAACAAGTGCAAGTTAATATAAAGCTTGTAAAAAAGAAATAAATCGACAAATAATATAAAATTCACCTAAATTATACGCGCGGAAATATGAATTGGACAAAAAAAAAATGTGAAGATAAAGAGATTTCTGTGCTTCTACTACGGTTCCCTTTGTATGTATGTTTTTGTCCAGACAGTAAAACAAATCAGCCAGTATATTTTTTGATTTTGAAAAGACATTTGTCCTTTTTTTCTATTTTCTCCATAATGCTTTTCTTTCCCTAAATTCTACAGTTTTATGAAAAAAAAAACAAATGCAAATTCATATGTTTGGCCCTACTGCTGCAATTTCCTTGTCTTTTGTTTCCCAACGCAACTCTGTTTTGTTAATTATTCTAAGCATCTGGGAATATTACATGTGCGCCATTTATTTAAATGTGCCTCCATTTATATTTTTTGTATGTAAGTGTAAGAGAAAATTCTGGAACATAACCTCTCAGGAGTTAATTCTTTGAATGCATTTAATTTAAGAGTTAGGTACTTTGTGTGCTTACTCGAATCGTCCTTTAGCCGAGCACTTATCCTTTAATGCGAGCGTAAATCTTCACCGATGTATTTTTTCTTCATAAAAATTACAAAGTGCTCTTACGAAAGATGAGAAATTAACTTTTTACAAACATTCGTCTCTTTTGCCGTGTTATTAAAAGTTCCTTTTACTTTATGAAATTCATAATGACTTGAGATTTTATTTCGTGAACAGTGGTCGTTTTATACTCGTGTTTGTGTTTCGACTTCCGCCCTTCGTTCGGAGTTTTGAAGCCCTCAATTTATTTTTAAATTGGGTATCCATTTTTTTGTTATCTTAAATATATTATTTTCCTGTCTGAATTGTTTCAACATAAAAGTCAATAAAAGGTATTTTTGGAAATACTTTGTCCGTTGAAGTTAACTTACAGGATTTATTTTTGAAATTCCTTATTTATTTTTTGACAGCAAATGAACCTACCTAAATTATTCAAAGTGCCTAATTTCCATCTACAACTTATTTATGAAAATTATGCGTCAATTCTGTACTTATACCTACTGTAATTTTTGTGTTATTTTTATTAAATATATTATTGTTTATGCGTGCGTTGTGTATCGATTAATATTGTGCACTTGGCTTGTATGTTTGCTTGTATTAATTTGATTGAACAGTGTAACGATTTTAGATAAATAAATAAAATAAATACCTGCCTATAAGAATGTAGAGTGACCTAAGATCAAAACTCAATATGGCAATCTAAATAGATCAAAACAAATGAATTGCTATACCTACATCATCATCTGCCTAGCCTTTTCCCAACTATGGGGTTGGCTTCTAGGCAAACCGGATACAGTTGAATTTCAGTATTTTACAAGGAGCGACTGCCTATCTGACCTGACCACCACAACCCAGTTTCTGGGTAATACGATACCCCTTGGTAAGACTGGTTGTTAGTCTTTTGGGCTTCTGACGATCCGTAACGGCTGTCAAAGATTTACGAATAATAGCCGAAACCAACGGCTTTTTCCGAGGTACGGAGGGGTCTTGGTTTGTTAAGATGGTTACATTGCTATACCTATATATAACAATAAATTTAGTCTAGAACCTAGGTATACACTAAATCAACAGAAAACCAGCCAGTTAAGCTGGTATTTCTGTATTTTTACAGTATATATTGTTAAAAATCTTACCTTTTAGCGTACAATTAGTGGTGGTCCCACAATCGTAGTTGGTTGCGAATCTTATCCTGTTGAGAGCGTTATCACCGAATGTGACGAGCTGGAAAATAAATACTCATTAGAAATATTTCGGTACTAACTTTTGGTCGATACGTAAAACGAACTAACTATAGAACCTACGACTATCACAGCAATACATAAACTTCAGCCAGTTAACGGAACGTCAGATTAGAGAAAAACAAAAGAAAAATAGGGATAATAATGGTTCGCTGTAAAAATTAACGAGGGGAAATGAGTTATCGGAATTGTATAAGGTTACTGGATCGGAGCCCTCATTAATTTACTTAAATTGGTCTAGTAGATGTTTTATAACAATTTAATTAGAAATAACCAAACAACAGCTATTACATATTATATCAAAGAAGGATACCTCGGGCGTAAAAATGGCACAACCACTTTTAGAAAACTTCATTCATAGTCACAGCATCCATCCGTCATTTCTTTGGTCTGCATCTTTTATTATAGCCATTCACAATAAAATTATAATGAACACTTTGTTCTTGCAATATGCAAACAACATAGGTTAACACAACAAAGTAACTAATCATATCAAAACATAAACCTAATGCAGTAACGTAAGTTTACCAAAGAAACGGCTCTCGGTAAGGAAACTCTTCGCTCCGTGTCTATAACAGCGGTTAGAATCATATTTCACGGATAAGGCTCCACAGCGGACGTCATAAATAAAAGCAAAGATTTATATCCAATTACTTCCCACTATCTATCGTAATAAAAATAACTAAATGAATTTATTATCTCTCAGGTGTATATTGTACGGAGCTCAGGAGATTTCATTCTCAGAACGGTCAGAACGGTTGGATATTGTTATCTTTCTCGGTAGCGTGAAATACAGTTAAGAAAAAATCAGTAGTATCAGAATATTTATACTTAATACTACAGATTTTTTAAGTAATTCTATTTCAATACTAGCTGACCCGGCAAACATTGTTGTTCCATATAAGTTATTTCTAGCTACCCCCTTACCCTACCGTACCCCTACCCTACACCTACACTACTCCTACCCTTTTCCTACCCTACTCTTAACCTACTCCTACCCTACTCTTAACCTACTCCTACCCTACTCCTAACCTACTCCTACACTACTCCTACCCTACTCATATAAGTAAATAAAAATATTTTAAAAAAAAACGGATAAAAAGTTTGTCTATATTCTATGTTTGTCTTCTGGTTCTACGCTAGCTCCCCACCAATTTTCAGCCAAATCGGTTCAACCGTTCTTGAGTTATAAATAGTGTAACTAACACGACTTTCTTTATATTGCAGTTACTTAGGATTTGGTTTTTTATGAGAATATTGGTATTATTATTGGCTTGCCTATGGAAAATTCCCAGATGGAAATACCCAATCACATTTCTCACAGGAGATAGACAACCAGAAAAATCCTTGTTTTTACCCGAGTGCGGCGAAGCCCAAAAGTTTATGTGTTTGACCTGTGTGTATGTATGTATGTATGTCCGTTTCTTTGCTCCCTCGTAACTTCTAAACGAATGAACGGATTTTGATAAGTTATACGTCTTTAGATTTGTCTTGGTAGCGCGAGTGTCACTGGGTATATCAAAATTGAAAAAATATAAAATGACCGATTTTTGGCGCAATATTATGTCTTCAAAAAAATTTATTTTCTCGAAACCTATCGAGTGGGGTATCAAAATAAAGGGTTTTTAAAGGTGATTACAAAAATATATACAACTTATATGGTTAAAAGTAATTCGAAGTTACAAATCGTAAAAAAACACGTACCAAGAGCTAAATCGTCTGCGAAATCTTTCAAATTTGTAAACTAAAAAGCTGGAAATAAAAAACAAGTAATTAAAAAAACAAAAAAACCCGACTGCAGTAAAAAAATTGAGTTACAAAATACTGAAATGCTAAAATAATAATAATAATAATAAAACTTTATTTCAGACTAGGTCCATAATATTGTTAGTATTTTGGTGTTAGTAACAATAATGCTTATGTAAATTTTCAATACAGTAGGTAATAGGATAATTAATTCCGACCTAGGACTGTCCCCACCCAGTGTTCCTGAAAGGGACAGTCCGCTCTGGCAGCGATCATTTTTAGAATGCTGTTGTTACTACCATGCAGGCGCTGTAGTAAGGAGGCCGCTTTCTTTCGGATGATGGCATGGAAACCATCTGTGCGAGCCTCTGCAAACATTCCCGAAGCACTACAGCGCCATGGCAGTCCCAACAGCATCCTAAAAGCATTATTGAATTGAACACGCAGGACGTTGTAGGCTCGGCGCGTGTATGACACCCACAGGCCACTCGTGTAAAACGATTTACAGAACGCCTTAAAAAGGGTAACTTTGACGTCTGTAGTACAACGAGCGAACCTGCGGGCAAGCATATTGCTCCTCACAGACAACGCCCTGCGCTCCCTCTCTATGTCTACGTCATCCCTTAGGTCGCTCGTGACAATGTGGCCAAGGTACTTAAAACTATTTACAACTTTTAATGCTACACCGTTGAGACCTACGGGCGGAACACTGCGCGGCTGCTGCCTAGGTGCTTTAAAAACAAGGCCATTTTAAATTAAATAAAAGTTGGAAGCAGGCGGGACCCATATCATTTTTTTATTACATTTTCAAACTCAAATGGGTCCCGCCTGCTTCCAACTTTTATTTAATTTAAAATGGCCTTGTTTTTAGCTTTTCAGTTTTTTTAACTTAATTTTTTTACCGCAGTCGGGTTTTTTAGTTTTTTCAATTACTTGTTTTTACTTCACATATTAAGAAACTGGCTTCTGCCCGCGACTTCGCCCGCGTGATATATCACCCTCCCCATGTTCACCCTCTTAGGGGTGGAATTTCGAAAAACCCTTTCTTAGTGAATACCTACTCTTCGCAAAGAACACACCCTCCAAATTTAATGTCTCTATGACCAGCTGTTTAGGCTGTGCGTTGATATATCAATCAGTCAGGACTTTAAATTTTATATAACAGATCAGTACATAACACACTCATTACATTTTTATTCAAACAACTATAAACCCGCTTCCTTAGTTAAATCAACATTCTCCTGTCTTTACCCCAATTGATTTGGGGCTCGCCGCAACATGTTTATTTCTTCCATACTTCCCTATTAGCCGTCATCTCAGTAGTCAGCCTCTTTCTAACCATATTATCATTCACAGTTACTAAGTTAAATGACCTCTGGCATTCTGATCCTATGGCTCTATGTTATTACTATCCCACTATTAGGCAAAGGTCTCCACCACGTTCTTCCATATCCTTTTTCATGACACCTCTAACGACATATGAATTTATTCTCACCCTTATCCACTGCTCAGTGTCAAGCAAAGTGTCTCCAGGTTGCAGTAGCAGCTTCACCTTGCGCCGGAGGACGTTGTCGTCGGCGGCCAGCGCATGCGCAGTGAGCGCGCTCTTTACGTCAGTCGTTTGTTGACAGACGAACATGCCGAACGTTTTGTCACGCTCCAACTGTTGAAAGAAAATTATGTAAATTAAAATTTTTGTCGCTTTTCGTGTTTTGTCTCATGCGACCGCTTCATCATTTCAGTCAAGAGACGTCTTGGAGGCACCGCCACTTCGACCGGTTCTGGTGTGACCGCTTAGTTCTTCTAAACTACGCAACGAATTTTGATGCGGTATTCACCATCATTAAGAGATATTATTCCGGAAGGTTTATGTGTGTACTAGTTGTTATCCGCGACTTCGTTCGCGTGGAAGTCGCAAGACGTAAAAACCGTGTGAAGCAAGGACGGGTCGCTAGATCATATTATTATTATAAAAAAGCAAGTTGTAATAAAGTGGCAATAATGTGGTATATGCATGAAAATGAAACAAAGCTACTTACTACATTTTGAAAACTTTCAACAATTCGCTACGCTTTTCAAGCACTATCTATAATAAACACTGTTATTACAAACATTATCAATACAAAATAATGTAGTTTTTTATTATATTTTATTATAATAAAAATAATTACTACAATTGTCTGTGTGGTGCCGGACTTAAAGAATAGCACCACTTACTCCTTACGTCCTTACTTCCCGTGGGTGTCGTAAAAGGCGACTAAGGGTCTTACGTGAGAATGGGCAGCAGCGTTCTCTATGCATTCCACCATCATACCATACTGCGATCGCCAACCCACCTGCCAAGCGTGGCGATTATGGCAAACCCCCCCAAAATTGGGGGAGGCCTATGTCCAGCAGTGGACGTCTATCGGCTGAAATGATGATGATGATGATAATAAAAATGTATCGTTGATAATTTATTAATTTCAAATTAATCAATTCAACATTATCAATGGGAAATCGTGAACACAATGCGAATAAATGAATACCTATTTCATCCACAGTTTTACAAAATAAAATTAATTATGTTTGTTTGACATGTCATACGTACTTACTGATTGTTGTTGAATTAAACACCACGTTAAGCATTTAATTGAAAACGGAAGCCACGTTTGAATCCCGAATTGGATTAAACATTTGACAAATAATTTTGTTATTAAAATAATTAAATGCGAGATTTAATTGTGTGGTTTCCGCTTTCTGTTATTTTCAAACAAATTTAAATTTATTCACAAATATAGACGAGGTACGAAATATTTAATAATGATCCTTACGTAAAGTCAATTAAACGAATATCCTTTTCATGGATATATTTTCAAACAATTGAATTATAGGTATGCATAAAACACTTGGCAATTTAATACAATTTAATAATTTACCAACAACGCCCCTCTTCAATATCATTGATATTGATATATACCTATCCAATACCCAGTACGAGTGCGGTGCCTCTAAAAGTATAAACAGACCATGCACCACTTGCTGAAATGCCCTAAGTGCCCGTTCACCTGCATCTTCGAGGACTTAAAGAATGCCACTGATACGACAGTGAATGTGACCATCTACTGGGCTCAAACAACATAAAACATCAAAGAAGAGTACAATCGACACGAAAAGAAGAAAAATAATTAAATAAACTCAATACCAACCTTTGCCGCCAACCCTTTACTATTCCCCGTAAGTTCATTCCACGCAGCATTGGCCCTCTGTTCGCAATGGTCCACATAGTCCAACTCCACCAGATCCACTAGGGACACCAGCCATCTTCTGTCATCAGCACTTGAGGAGGTGCCGCATTGTAGAGGAGACAGAAGAGCGTAGAAGCAGATGAACAAGAGTGGGATTGGAGGCCTCATTGTTGATCTGTGGAAGAGAAAAGAGGAGTTATTTTTAGTAAGAAATTGTGATTCGCCACGATTTTGTAAGGCTGCAAATGCTTTTTATACATACAAGGTGTAACAGAATAAACGCAAGCCCTGAAACTAGTTTGTTCATAATGGACTACTGAATAGATTTCAGTAACTTTTAGTATATGTAGGTATTTTTTTCAAAATGATGTATTTTTTTCCATACTGACCACTGATTAAGCCAAAGAAAATTAAATCTTATAACAAGGCATTAAGGCTCGTTTTTAAAGGCATAAAGTAATGCTAGGATCAACACGAACTTCGTAATAATAAGAGTAGGTAACCTGTAAAAAAAGTTTTGGTTGTTGTATCATGCTCTAACTCAATAATCTAATTGGGGTGGATGAGGTCTTGCGTTAATTATGTTACACATTGTATACGAAAATCTACACCAAGAAAGTCTCTAAATAGTGGCGAATAAAAACCGCATTAAAATACAATTAAGTAGTTTTGAAACGCTACGAAAAAATCAAATCAAATGAAACATGGAAAAGGACCAAAGAAAAACAAAGGGTCTGAAGCGCATAGAAAGACCAAACTTGTAAATTCTGGAAGATATTTTAAAATATTATTTTTATGTTTTAAAGATTGTTCAAGAACATTTTAAATGTAAGTATATATTCTACAGAAAAGTCTATCTTTAAGCATCTCCTTAAGTTCTTCAAACAACTTGTTTCTTAATGATTATTTTCTGTAACACGTACGGCACGTTTAAATTATCAGATCGCACCTTATAGCCGTCCCATTCGAAGGAGATTTGATGAAAGCCCACTAATCTATATTGGATTTAGTGAAATCCCTTCTCATTGAGGAAATCCTCCCTTCATTACAGTACAGACCATTACATTAATGGTGAAGTAGAAAAGTAGCAAGTTTCTGTAACAGGAAATTTTTCCATGTCCTATTTTATGGTTGTCATAAAATATTAAGTAAACAGGTATCCCTAACTTATGTGACATACATAAAACAACACATTTCATGATTACTTGACTATTCGGACGTTAACGTGATTGTTCTATTTGATGTCCTTTTCATAGCATTTCAGTGTCGAGTGTCACCATGTCATACTCATAAATTCCGTAAACGAAAAAGTTTTGTGAATTTATTCATTTTTGCGAGTCAATCCCAGGAAGGATGAAATTCAAATCATTTCGGTGTCAAAAATTTTATTTGTATTTTTTTGGAAAGTTTTCGTCAGAGATGGGATTGCGGTATCTAATAAAATGGTAATCTTAAAGCAATACTTGTTTTATATTTCGAATGAAATCTAACTCATGAACAAACATTTATAAACCAAAGATACCCACTTTCGGGTAGTAAGTTTGATCCCTCTAATTATAGACCTATATCTGTGCTACCAGTATTGAGCAATATCTATGAAAAAATCATGCTAGACCAGATGTTGTCACATTTTAACTCAAATGGGATTTTACATAGTCGCCAGTTTGGTTTCACGAAAGGTAGGTCGACGACGGGCGCGTTGTTATGTTTATTTTGTAAATGTGAGGACTTTGTAGGCCTTGTAGACTTTAGATCTGTAGACCTTTTTTTTATCAAGTAGGTACCTTCCTGGTACTTGTTGAAAGGCCTACGCTGTTTTCCCATACATACTGTAATTTGAAAGCATTGTAAAAGCCAATTATTTTTAATAAGAGTAACCGTGGAGTTTCTTGCCGGTTCTTCTCCATAGGAAACGACCTATTGGAACCGTGCACCTAGCTTCTGAGGTTTCATAAGTGCCCATGTAGGTTTATGTGAAATAAAATATTTTGATTTTGATTTTTCCCCATTTAGTTATTCCAGGAATAAATCTCAAACCCTAATCCCGGAATTTACAAAACAATCGCCTGAAGACACAATTGATTTTTGTACCTTTCGTCTATTATTTCATTATTATAAAGGGCAAATTTCGTTTCAACAATCTGCGCAGTATCAATTATCTTAGCAATAAGGGAGAACCCGAAAAGCGAGAATTAATGAGGAAGCCGCAAAATTAAAGATTTTTTTTTTTAATTTCAACCGTTACAAACGGGGGCTATTCATCCTTTATTCGTCTGAAAGGGTCACGCTGATAAAAAGAAAATTAAAGACCAGCCACTCATAATACGATTGTTGCTTCCATTCAACTTCTTTCAAACGAGATATTAAAACTACATCAAGTGAGGAGAGGAAATGCAAAAGATTTTTTATGCAAATTACATCCTGAGTTATTGCTGCAAATCCCGAAGAGAACGCGAGCTTCAGAGATTCTGAAATTAAATCATTTGTTTCACATGAAACGAAGACAAAAAGCGATTTAGCGGCTGCGCAAATAGGGCAAGCTTTGTGATTACTTTTAAAATTTGGACTTTTAGTACGCATGAGATGAAAAATTGCGGGCATTGTGGCGAAATTGTGAGCATACCAACATTTTATTTATATTTTGACGATTGTTTATGACTAGCTGCGACCCGCGGTTTCACCCGCGTAAATGTCGATCCCGTGGGAAAATCGGTACCTATAAAAAGTAGCCTATATGTAAATCCAGGGTATCAGCTACTTCTTTACCAAATTTTATCAAAATTGGTCCCGCCGTTTGAGCGTGAAGAAGTAACAAACATATAAACACACACACACTCACAAACTTTCGGCTTTAGAATATTAGTGTGATTACTATGACGATTTATCTGGATTGTTAGTACGTAAGGAGATACAGAGCTCTAACTGTGAGTAACTAAGTATTGTTGAAATTCTGATATTTCGTCAATTAATTAACTTTCATTAATTCAACGGACATTTTAAACCATTGGCCTCCTAGATTAAGAGAGTCGGTCGGCCGGCTGCTGCAAGGGTTAAGATATATGCCAATGGAAAGAGAAAGAAAGAAAAATGCGTTTATTGGCATTACAGCAAAATAAAAACACCTTAAAACTATAAAAACAGAAAACAAAGATTATAATGCTAAAAGGGCCAAAAGGACAAAGGGAGGTAAAGAGCTTTCAAGGTGAACCTTTAGTTTGCTACTAGTTTTAGTTTGGCAAAAGTCGTGTGACTTTTGCCAATTGTTAGTCAGTACAGAGGGAATGACCTAAAAAGGTGACACAAGTTGTCACCGAAATTAAGGAATTCTTAGCGCGCAATAGCCATAAGATATACACGACTGAAAAGAGCCTTTCAAGGACAATCAAACTATTTAGGTCATTAACACTATTTAGGTTATTGTATTGTATAACCCCGTTCATTAAAGAAAGGAATCTAAAATGGCGGTGCTTATCATGTTTTCTCGCTTGCACACTAGTTCCGTCTATACTCACTCTCGCGCGTACCGTAGGCAGAAAAAAAAATCAGTCGTGATTTGCTTTCAGTAATCCTTTTTACGAAATCCTTGTTATAGTTTTCTGTTATTTTTCCATTGTTACCTGTTTGTAGTTTTTTTTTGACCTTCCATCCCGAAAAAAAATACCTACTGTTTCCGATGAAAACAACAATAACGATCTTATAATAATAGATGGCGCCACGTGTCTTTCAAGTTTTCAACTTTAACGCGCGCGAAGCCTCTGACAGAAGCTAGTTTGAAATAAATACGGCCCGGTCATGTTTTTATTATTTTTAATTTGAAAAAATTCTTCGACTTGAAATTTTATATGCTAACTGTACTATCTGTCAACGCAAGTACAAGCCGCCATTTAAGATTCCTTTCTTTAATGCATCGGCTTATATGTGTTTATATGGGCCTTCATGCCTGAAATAAATGGATAAATAAATAAATAAATTAACTCTAAACTTAATAACAAAGGGCAAAAGTCGTATTTGTAGCAAAGGTTCTCTTTAAAAAGCTCTTTCCATTGATACATAATTATCTTACGGCTATTGGGCGCCAAGAATTCCTTAACTTCGGTTCTCATGTTGTCACCTATGTGGGTCATTAACTCCGCACCTAACAATTGGTAAAAATCGTGTTTGTAGCTAAAGTTCTCCATGAAAAGCCCTTTCCATTGGTAGTATATATTATGATTATTGGGCGCCCAGAATTCCTTAATTCGGTGCCTAAATTGTCAAATATTTAAGTAATTAATAGCACCAAACTGACTTACAATTGGCAAATGTCATGTTAGAGACAAAGATTTTCCTTGAAAAGCTCTTTCTATTGGTTTATATCTTATGGCTATAGGGCTTCAGGGCTGAAACCCATTGTATGGTGCCCATTCTCCTGTCGCTAGTTTATGTGCCCGGCTGTCATCTGTAGATCCCAAAAGTCTGACAACCAGTCTTACCAAGGGGTATCGTGTTTTCAGCTGCCGGTTAGACTGGAACCCGACCCCAGTATAGTAGGGAATAGGCTGGGCAGATTGCATGTGTGAATATGAAATCATATCCATGTCATCAGAGTAAACAAAAGCATTAATTTGAGTTCTATTCAGACTTACGTCGTCTCCTTATTTTATTAAGCAACGAAAGTCTCTGTCTCATTCATGCTAATATCCCTTAACTTTCTTTGACAAACATTTCGGGTATAATAACTCAATTTCCCTGACTCATTCCGGTTGAATACCGGTGTCAAGTTGTGTGACCTATTTCAACAAAATTTACGTATTATAAGCCACGTCAAGTTTCCAATGAAAGGCAGGTCAATTGAGCGCAACGGGAGTGCGGAAGCCGACCGTCCTATCGATGCGACTGTTCCTATCAGTGGCGCCGGTAACTACCTGACTGGTTTCAGATTATCTATTTAAACATCCTCAACACAAGACTCAATTTCGCTTGTTGGAGAACACGCCTTTTCTTTTTGGTACCGTGTTCTACTTGACCGCATTTCAGATAATGGTCAGTGTGATATGGGGGACACTAACATGATTTCAGGACACGTGTTCAATTTGGTTTTGCTACAGTATGGAACACGAGCCTTTAAGCAGTGTGAGAAGAAAAGACATAAACCTACCTAAAACTCCAGTAGGTCAGAAATGTGAAAAACTTTTAGCCATTGAAACTATTAGGTACAATCTTGGATGATCACCAAAAATTGTCACGTTTACAAACTTTAGTTGCAAAGACCAAGATATTTGTAAGTTTTCAACAAGCTCAATCTCTGACGAGGGAACATTAGCTAGACTTCACATGACTTAAAAGTTTTACTTGAAAATACGCTAACAGCTGATGCAGATGACATGCCGTTATCTTTAATGAAAAGTACTGCTTTTTGTGTACTTAGTTCAGAGAGATTAATATAGTTATAAGTTTTGGCATCTGTAACGTGCTCAGACTTGAGATCAAAGTTTTAAGTTCAGTTATTATTTAGCTACTTATGTTTTTGTTTTTCAGTCGCCATGATTACGTGAGCTGACATTATTGTTATAACTTTTTAAATTCTATGAAGTCACAACATCCAATCTATTTGATTTAAGTTCATCTTATTAAAAGCTATTTTATTTATGCATTTAGTTATTCCCTTTTATAATACAACTAGCTTCTTCCCGCGACCTCGTCCGCGTGAAATTTCTTGTTTCCTTGACCCACTCCGTCGCATCGCATCGCCATCGTATTACCTTGTTTTCACTTAGCATTATTTCTAACTTTTTTATTTTTCCTCAGCTCAAATGGGTCCTAGCTATATTAAATAGCCTATAGGTACCGGTAGTTCCAGAGATTAGCGCGTTCAAACATACAAAAAAACTCTTCAGCTTTATTATTATTGATTGATCAGGTTAAGCTACACTTGCCGCGGTTGGTCTGTGGATGGGTGACCATCTTTCTTATTTTTCATCTTTTTTCTTTTAATAAATTAATGATTATACATACCGATTTACATACCGAGACCGCTCCGTGCCTCTGAAAGCACGTTAAGCGGTTGGTCCCGGCTGTTATTCGTGGATCTTTGACAGTCGTTACGGGTAGTCAGAAGTCCGAAAGTCTGACAACCAGTCTTACCAAGGGGTATCGTATTACCCAGTGACTGGGTTGTGGAGGTCAGATAGGCAGTCGCTCCATGTAAAGTACTGGTATTCAGTTGCATCCGGTTAGACTGGAAGCCAAACGCCAACATACTTAGTTGGGAAAAGGCTAGGCAGATGATGACAGTTTCAATTTTAACAGATAAATTCCATCAAGACAAACAAAAATCCTCGAAAATAAACAACCATAATGTTATCAGGGTTCCTCACATCTTATATTAACTTCCGTCCTAATCCCTTTTCCCTTGCACTACATAATTTGCATACTTGTTCCCATCATTGTATTAATTTTTCAAAGGGTTCTAACTTTCCGAGCGAACTCATAGGGTTTCTTTGTAACTGATCCCTGCATTCCCTTCTCCCGAGATATTCCAATCACGTATGATCTTCAATTACTTTCTTCATGGACGAGTGATCCGGGGCTTTGTTATGGCTTATTAAGAAAAGAGGGAAAACAGTCATTAGTATACCAACAAAACTTCTATTTAGAACGGATAAAGTAAGATTTTTTGCAATTGAAAATTGTGCAGTCTTGTGTAAAGTGTGGGGGAAATTGGAAAATAAATTGGTTTGTTACTCTCTGGTGGAGATAGGAAACTATATTTATGTATATGACATAGGAGACTAGGATATATTTTGTATTGCTGCTTTTGAAGTTTAACGTTAGTTTGAATACAAATATAATGGCTGACAGAAATAAGCGAACTTGAGAATTGCTAACAAACATAATTTGGAGGATTACCTAAGCTAGGAGCTTAGCTAGCTAGGAGGTAAAACTGCTTTTACCGTTAAGTTATTACGTCTTATTTGTACAGGTCCACGTCCAGATCCAGGTCTTCCTTTGTTTTTAGGGTTCAGTACCCCAAAAGCAAAAACGGATGACTTTGTTGCCCGCCTGTCTGTCTGTTAAGATCCTTTATCTCGGGAACGCGTGGAGGTATCGAGTTAAAATTAAAACCATAATATACTCAGGTACTCTGTAAAAAATCAAATACCTAAGTTAACGTAAAAAAAAGATACGGCCGTTTATGCTGCAAAAAACGTATATTCGACACTCTCAAGGGAATAATTTTTTTTTCCGTTGACCTAGAATCATGAAATTTGGCAAGAAGCAAGATCATGTAGCACAAGTAAAGGAAAAAATTTGAAAACCGTTAATTTGTAGGGACATAAAAAAAGACATGATAAACATACCTAGAAATACGGAACCCTCGGTGCACGAGTCCGACTCGTATATAAATACGAATATCATTAAATCTAACAGATTTAATGATATTTTATTGTTTGTATTTCCCGTGCGTGACCCAAATAAAATATTTTTCTTTCTTTCTTTCAATCGTAATAATTATGAGGTATCTTCATCATTATTCCAATAATATCCATGCAACTATGAATCTATGTAGTAAGTAGTCTCTAATGTATGCAATAGATACAAACCCCACCACTATTCCTGCATCAACACTCATGCCATTACCATAAAATAAGAAACAAAAATTCATATTCATGAGAAAAATCCCCGGAGTCTTAATAACTGCTATTACACGAACATCGCAAATGTAAAAAGATTATTTTACAATTTGCATATACCCTTCTTAGCTCCCACACATTATATAGAGCCACTTAAGCTTTTGTCTGCAACTCGTCTAGAAATTCTGAGTGAACTGAACCCGCGGTGAACCCCTATTAACGTATAAAGGTAACAGTATTTTAAGGTACCTATAGTACACCTACCTACCTATTAACTTTTTAAGAACTTTGTAAATAAAGTCGTAGTCGTAGACGCTGTTTAAGAATTCATTGTGTAATGACTTCAGTGCTAATGGGTCATGAAAAAACTAATTATGGGGCATATGATAGTATAAAAGCCCCGACTTTTTAATAGGTATTTAAGAGTAGCTGGAGGCTCAGAGAGATAGGGAATTGAAGAGGCCTTAAGCCTCATTGTACACGACACGGTTTCTTTACGGTACGTCGTATAAACCGCGCCATTGAAAAAATGTGTCCGTTAACATGATTCCAGTGTTCCATCCAACACTGATGACCGTGCCTACTCACGGCAAAAAAAAACATAGATTTCTCGGCAAGAAAAACGATCTTAGGTATTTAAAACAGTGGATTACTATTTTAAGGTGATGAAGATCATATTAAATTTTAAGAAAAAGATAAACCTCTCTTTATACGGGTACATGATATTCGTTTTGATTTGTTTTATTAACATCAATATGTAATTAAACTACAGCTAATGAGGCTATAAATGTTAACAATTTTAAAAACAAACACTACAAAACAGCAACAACAAACGATACCAAGCATGCAGAGGCATACAGATAGTTTTAAAAGCTACGTCTGTTTACTGAGAATTTCTTTTCAAAACATTTATTTGCGGCTGAAGCCAACAAGCGGTGTGCGGTGCATTAACAATGTTCTTGTTAACCCATCCGACTAGAATGTGTGTGTAATGCAAACTGCAATGCCACAGAATAATACAGAAGGCAGGCTCAATACAACGAGCAAAAATGCACACACACAGACACGCGCCACGCCAGTGCTCTCGCAACCTGCATTCGGCTGACATATGCTCAGTTCCTATTAACAAAACCGAATAGTTTTGCTTAACAACTGGTAGCATTTTTATTCCAAAACTAAGCATGTAAATAGCTATTTCCCTACGGGGAGGATTTACTATGCAAAGCTATGTGGTCTTTGCTTCATTATTGGTAAAGATACGAGTATCTTAATTTTTACCAATAGCCGACAGTAAATCGATATTGGAATTATTGGAATAGTTCGCATCTATCTTGCATCCGCAATTAAGTTTCCAAACATGTAAACAAATGTATGTTTTTGGCAAAACGACTTTAACAGCCACATGCAAAGTTCAGTTTGCGCTACGACTTCATACATGTTTAGGACTTCTTCAATAGTACTTGTCATTCTGACTAGCATATAAAGTTAATATACGTTCGAGTGGAAATAACATAAATTGGTTTGAATAAATGGAATGTTGGTTCCTGCTCCTGTTTTTACCCGTTGTATGAATTCAACTTTCTGTACGTACTATTCTGTGGTGTAATGCTTACAGAAATGCCACGGGTTTAATTCAAAATCCCGTGCCACCATAAAGGACTCTCATTTAGTCTCAACCGTTTTGTACTGTGCCAAATACAAATGAGGGTTGCGCAGTAATTTCCTGAACATTTATGTCATGGTGGCTTGCATATTGCTCATCAATGCAGGTGACATAAAAAGAAACAAAGAAAGAAAAATAGTTTGGACAAAAAAATTAAAGCACTTGTGTTTTAGTGTGTTGCTTGTAGAATAATCTAACAAAAAATCATAATGATTGTATGTATATTAATATGGTTTTTGTTGTAAAAAGAAAGTTTTTAGAGGTATCTTCATGATTTTTTTCTATCGTATCAAATTAGCTATAGGTATTATGTTTTCAACACACTATCTACCTAGCATATATCCTGAAGAATATCATAAATATTTTTCTGATTTTGTTAACTGTAGTCGATCATATACTTTTATTGTTTGTAAAACTTGTGTTTAGGTCCTGTAAGCCCCTTAAGCAATTGATGTTATTGCCGCTTGTACCTATTATGCAAGGACAGGGGAATATTGCATAATTCAATTGAGCAATCACAAACACCTGATAACTATAAAATTACAAATAGCAATATACGCCAGATTGGAATCGTAGTGCTTAGCAAGCCAATTTCCTCTGTAGGTACAGCCAACAAAAGAGATAAGTATGCAGGATCATCGGATATAGTTGAAGTCTAGTAAGAAACCGATGGATGTTCTCGAATAAAATTTAATTTTATTAATAGAAAACAAACAGCTCATTTATCAAATTAAATTTCAATGGACAACACCCATTGGTTTCTTACTAAACTTCAACTGTATCCGACGATCCTGCATACTTATCTCTTTTGTTGACTGTACATGCAAATTAATGGAACGATCAGCTGTCCATCAGCAGCTGATGTTACCATCAGCTTAATTTCTATTCTGTAAAGGCTTAAACGACAGGAATTTAAAGGAAAACATAATTATAATTATATGACTACAAGCTGAGTGTCAAACAGCAAAGAAAAAAATTTACTTTAACAGCATTGGTACGGCTTAATTTATTTATACAATAAAATTGAAGTGTCTGGTTGTAATGTCAAAATAACAGGTTTTTACTAAATGCACATGAAAGTAAATACGGTAGTTATAACAAAAACACTATTGTTTAAAAATTGTTATCCCTCTGTCTGTCTGTTTGTTCCGGCTAATCTCCGATACGGGTGGAAATTTTGACAGGACTCTCACTGGCAGATAGCAGATGTTAAAAGGAGTAATTTAGGATACTATACTACCTACTATTGTAGGAAAAGAATTAGAATTCCGCGCAAAACATTGAAACCCATGATATCTAATTTGTTTTCCGAGATGCACCAGAATGAAGCTAGTATTTTCTATAAAATATCATCATCATCTGCCTAGCCTTTTCCCAACTATGTTGGGGTCGGCTTCCAGTCTAACCGGATGCAGCTGAATACCAGTATTTTACATGGAGCGACTGCCTATCTGACCTCCACAACCCAGCTATTGGATAATATGATACCCCTTGGTAAGACTGGTTGACAGACTTTCGGGCTTCTGACTACCCGTAACGACTGTCGAAAGACAGCCGGGACCAACGGCTTAACGTGCTTACTTAATTTTCTATAAAATATATCAATCCTTAAATCTCTAAAGTCCAACTAAACAGTGCATATTTACAGCCTTGCGACACATAAGCTTACACTATCCACGCCTACATTTTGTTACGAGATTAACGCTACAAACTCCATACAAAATTGACTGCGATAAACGACCCTTAGCGAGCACTAAATTAAGGCCTTTGAGAGGATGTATTGAACTACGCTCAAATCCTCCTTTAAATAAACAGGCTGGTTTAGCGTTCACTTCAAGTAATAATGGCCTGTCTATCGTTACGAGGAAATTTAATTTGGAAGGGTATTGTGTTGCCCTGGTTTGCGGTGAAGCAATTATTGTTGTTTCCAACTATTGCTTGTGCTCTTTCAAGGGGCTTTCGACGGCTCTGTGCTGTGACACTCTTAGAACGAAACCAGTAAATTTCCAACACACTTTCGATCAGAATTTAAATTATTTTGAAGGATATTACTAATCCTTCGCTTCATATGTTCGAAAAATTTGTCTGCTCAACAACGTAAAAACGCAATGAAAGTTGTTGAATTGTCAAAATGCTACTGATGTATTACGCAATTACCCCGCTCTGTTTTCAAATATATACATTTTTGTGTGTTCAAATGCGGTCAACTCATAAATATATTATTGTGATTCCTGCATTTACCCTAACCTTTTATGACACAAATGGAAGATATAAGAAGCCCTATTAAGTATGTTCTATGTTATGGGTTTGGTTTCCGCAATTAGTGCTTCAAATGGACCATTGTGCGTGGACCATGCCGGCCGTCGGTTGTTATTTCAACCAGCCCACCTCGGGATCCAGAAGTTGATTACGTCTCCTGGCCTGACATCTGTGTAAGATGTTATCAACGGGCCAGGCCAATATTAAGTAGGCATAGTCAAGTGGCTTAAAACTTTTTAGACATATTTCATTTACGAAAAGATTTACGTTTATTCGACCTCGTACTTAATTGCTTTATTTATTTTGACAACCCTATAGCCTAGCCTAGCCTCCCTAGAGTTATGATACCCTATAGCCGTCCTCAAGAATTGGGCTATCAAGAACAAAAAGTTTTCAAATCCGACTTGTAGTCCCAGGAATTAGCGCGTTCAAAAAAACAAACTCTTCAACTTCATTATTAGTATATAGATGTATCATTGCGATGTGAAAACTACGCTCTAACCAACAACAACAACAGTCAAGAATCAAAGTTCTCATATCGGGATTCTTGTAAGAGTTTAATACTCTACGAATGTTCAAAGTAAACAGCATGAAGTCAACCCAATTGAAATTTACTTCACACTTGCTTTCCGCATCGCCGTGTCACGGGGACCGCCCATGCGTTTGGCGAGTCTACCCGCAACTGCCTCGTTCAAAATGTACAATTGTACATTCAGAACCACAAACGCATTCGAGTACGCCTAAACGCAGCAAACGCGCAGTTCGCATTGCTAGTCTGAACTAGCTCTAATGTCAAGGGGCCTCTATTAATTACACGAATTTCGTCATACGAATGTCATGATTTTTGGAGTGTCACACATTTGTGTGACCCCTCATGTGACGTCACATATTTTTCAATCTATAGCTATACATCTATATCTACAAATAAATAAAATTTAAGTGTCTTTTATAATATCAAAATAACAGCATATTTTTACCAAATGCATATGACAGTATATACGCCACTTTTTAAAAACATTTTTTTTTTTCTTTCTGTCTGTTTGTTCCGGCTAATCTTCGGAACGGCTGGACCAATTTTGACGGGACTTTCACTGACAGATAGCTGATGTTACAAGAAATAAGATAGGCTACTTTTATTTTAGAAAAGTATTTAAGAGTTCCGCGCAAAAAATTAAAACCCATAAATTCCGACATCCACGCGGGGGAAGCCGCGGGCAATAGTTAGTTTTAATTAAAACCTTATATATTAATATTGATAGCGTCGCGTATTTTTTTATGTTAGATATAAGGTTTAGAATTTTAATACTATAAATAAATATATACATGTGACAATCACGAAGCTTATAATTATGACTTATGACTTCCCCTTCTCTCTTTGTCAGATGATGTCACACTTTGTGGCGTAATTTATGGATGGCTCCTAAGAGCATGTTATATGGTTAGAACACTTGGCAATGGCTACAGAAGCATCGTCTCATTATAGGTGCAAGTATTGTTTCATCATTACGCCTTCCCTGAATTTGATATTAATTGAATGAAAATTCCATACTGCAATAACTAATAATAATATATAGGTATATCTATGGTTTTTTTATACGATCAAATGAGCATTATGAGTTGCGCACTTTTGGAATTTTCAATTTTTTTTTTTAATAACTGGCGATAAATTTCTACGCAGAGGTTCAAAATCATGTACCTACTTATCCATATGTAACAGGTTGCCCGTCAATGTGCCTGCCACCCTGGAGATTAAAATTTTTATACAGTTTTTTAAACTGTATAAAAATTTTATCCGCCGTAGCCTTCTTGTGACAATATTTTTCAAACTTTCCAAGATATTTCTTCACGTTGGTACATCCGGGTTTCTCATCGAAAGAACGCAACAAAATCCATTTCGAAAACCAATAATTTTCGCTAACGCGGCCACAAATTCGTATGAGAAAATGCATATATTGATAAGTCACTCGCAATCCTTCGCAGTAGGTTACCGCCATGAAATATGCATACCGATGCTCGCTCGATGCGAACCTATTTCCATTTGAGATTGCATATAATGTGGATGCTAGACACTGGTACTAAATATGAAGTACTATCCATAACTCGTCGTTTGTAAAGCTCTTGGTACTAGACTAACTAAAAATTTAAAACTTTGAAAGTGTTTTATGACCCTTTTTGCTCGCTATCCGGGTGGTAAGTGGCCAATGCTGTAGCGTTGATAGTATATGAAATATTCGTGGATATATTTTGTTGGGAAGAGGAAACTGATATTTTTGGAGCACTCACATGAGACCATTCGTGTCTGGTACGAGATAAAATGGGGTTTTGACCCGTAAACAGTAAAGTCTAGATCACGAAAACTGGGGTAAACTAAAGGCCCTCAGGGTAGAGAAATGTAGTGTAAAGATACGTGTGAACATTTAACGTAAACAAAATCAACAACAAAAGCAGCAATTAAATTTATTCATACTAAAAACGAGCGATTTGAGGATATGCGCAGTGTAGACCAAAACCGAGAGAGTCCAATGCAATCAAAATGAAAATTAGTAATTGAGATACTTTGCTCGCCTTTCGCAAATAGGCGGCGATTTATCATGGTTGTTTAGTTTTAGAAATTTTTACTATTTCCAACAGGAATTCAGTGAATGTTTTGATGTGTAATTCGAAAGTACTCCCAAGCTAGGAAATGCATACCTAGACATTGCCATTCGAAGAAAATGGAATTACTCAACGCAACGCAGCATTTTAGCAAATAAAAGGTAAAATGCTAAACACTGGATAATATAAAATACACACGAAGAACAATAGAAAATAAATAATATTGAAAAAAAAATAAGAATATCAGCACATAATACCCAATTTATTTACCGTGTGGCTGACCAACAGGAAAAGTCGGACCAAATACATCTCAATGTTATCGTAAAAGGTAGCCAAGAGAAAAAGGACAGCGACATACAACTGTATAACAAACAAGACAATTCCGGCATTCCTAATCCGCTTAGCAAGAGAAATAATTTATGACTACTATCCCGAACCGTTCACAATAATAAATAATATTGGAGAAGTATTAGCCGATCACAATATAACAGTATAACACAAAGCTGAAGTAAAAATAACAAACAAGAAAGAGAAAGAATGAAACAATCAATTGGATGAAAACAAAAACAATATTGACACAAGAAACACAGAACAGAAAGGCTACACACATTTCCGTAGTAAAAAAATATATTGACACGGCAAACGTAATCCAACCTCTAACCACATTCATAAAAAAGACCAATATGTGTCCGAGAGACCGAAGTAGTCAACACGAACAGCAAGCTAATCGTATCAAGATAAATACATATAAACGAATAAACTTGGCACAAACAAGCGTCGGAATTCGTAAAGAAAGTTTCCAACTTCCGACGGAGCGAACGTAAATTCGAAGCGAGTTATCGGTCGCCAGTTATTCGCGGTAATGAGTTAAGAACTTACCTGTGGTGTCAGAGTTGCAAAGTTTATACACTGATGATCTCATCTTGGCTTACAAGTCTATTAGCAATGCTTTGGACTCAAAGGACACTCTCTGTTTATTAGCTTCGTAATTTATGATTGGTCCAGACGGAAATTGCTGCCATAAATGTGTGTTTGCAAAATGATTATACCTTGTTTTCATTATTGTCAAATCAAAATCAAAATGTTTTATTTCACATAAACCTACATGGGCACTTATGAAACGTCAGAAGCTAGGTGCACGGTTCCAATTGGTCGTTTAATATGGAAAAGAGCCGAGAAGAAACTCAACGTTACTTTTTTAAAATAATTGGCTTTTACAATGTCAAATCACAGTGTTAATAGTCTTGGGACGACAGTGTAAGCATGTCAACAAGTACCAGGTACTCAATAAAATAAAATAGAAAATAGTCTACAAATCTACAGTCTTCAGGGCCTTTGTGCCTTTTGTGCCATTGTGTCGCAGAAAGTCTAGTGATCAAAAGCTGAACGGTTAATTGGGCATGTTATCACTGATCACATGTGGAAATAAGAGTTTAGACTTTATGAAAAAGAGCTTAAAAGTACGTATTAATTCCAGGCTTTATGAGGACCAATGCGAGATGCACATGATAAAACAATGAATGTAGAAAAATACTGTTGTATATTAACGTTGAGGGTAACCTCACAATAATGTTTTGTTCATACACCGTACGGATAAAATAAAACAGTCATTATCTAGCAAGATCGTGTTTTACTTCATGGTGACAGCGGTAAATACGAAATACGCTTTCGGAAGTAATAATTAGCCGAAATTAAAGTTGTGTTAGTGTGTTTTGGTGATAGACAGTACGTGTTATTATGGAGCACGCAAGACCTCCGGCCGAATTAGTTTTAGAAGGTGGCCCGGCAAACCGAGCTGACGCGTGGCGAAAGTGGCTCAAACAATTTAAGGTTTTTCTTAAGGCTTCAGGAGTGTACAAAGAAGACAAGGATGTACAAGCTAGTTTGCTTATTAACTTAATAGGCGCTGATGGATATGACATTTATTCTACTTTCAAAATAAAGGTGGAAGGAAAAGATGATGATATCGATGTATTGATCCAAAAATTCGATGAACACTTCGGTACAAAAACTAATACAACGATGGCGAGATTCAGATTTTTTACACGAAATCAGATGGAAGGCGAAAATATAGACGCTTACGTAACAGCACTAAGATTATTATGCCAACATTGCGAGTTTGAACATTTAGAAGGCGGTTTAATACGTGATCGTATTGTCTGTGGAGTAATTGACACAGGTGTGCGTGATAGATTACTGAGAACAGACGAGTTAAGTTTAGAAAAAGCTGTAAAGATATGCCAAGCAAGCGAGGTATCGAACGAAGAGAACCGTCATATAGAAAAAATAAAATCAAAGGAGCAAAGTGGTGCGGTTGACGCGTTATTCAGTACGCGAGCACCGAGGCATAGCAGAGCTACGGGGACTGCAGCGGCGGCGCGAGATGCGCGGGGCCGTGATCGCGGTGCGCCTGCGACGACGCCTCGACACGGCGGGCGCGCGCATCCACATGGTTCAGCAGTCGGGAGTACCGCGGCATCGTCGGGTCGCGGATTCGATTCTGTTTCAAATCGTGAAACCCATTCAAAGTGTTGTAGTGCTTGTGGTGGCGTTCACGATGATAATGCACGATGTCCAGCGCGATTTGCAAAGTGTTTTTTGTGCTACAATAAAGGTCATTTTAAAAATATGTGTATGGCTAGAGGTAATAAGCGTGTACATGAAATACAGGAGAGCAGTGATGGTGATGACAAGTTATACTATGTGTCAACCTTGGACAAAACTTCACAACATAAAGACAGTAAGTGGTTTGAGCGATTAATTTTGGTTGACAATGGAAAGAGCGAATTGTTTAAACTAGATACAGGTTCGGATCTGAATGTATTATCATTATTTATATATAATAAATTAGGATACTCAGTAGATAATATTAAACCATGTTGCATAAGAGCACAGTCTTTTTGTGGGAATTATATTCCAATACTAGGTTCATGTCAGATGTTGTGGTCATATAAAGATAAAAAATATTTAATAGATTTTGTCATTACAAGTGACCGTTGCCAAAGTGTATTGGGAAAAAATACCAGTGAAGAATTAGGATTGGTCAAGAGGGTTTATACAGTCAAAGTAGATAAATATAATGATTTATTTCATGGAATTGGCAAATTACCAGGTAAATATAGAATCATTTTAGAAAACAATGCAAGTCCTTCAGTTTGCCCAGTCAGGAAAATACCCTTAGGGATTCGGGATAAATTAAAGGCGGAACTTGATAGTATGGAGCACATGGAGATAATTCGTAAAGTATCTCATCCGACAGCGTGGGTGAATGCTATCGTGTTGCCGGCTAAGAAGGATGGTAGTCTGCGCGTGTGCCTCGACCCGCGGCCGCTAAACCGAGCAGTGCGCCGCGCACACTACCCCCTACCTACACTTACTGAGATTGCTGCAAAATTAACGAATGCAAAGTATTTCAGTAAGCTTGATGCCCGGTCCGGATTTTGGATGATTGAATTGGATGATGACAGTGCGGATCTCTGTACATTTGGAACTCCATTCGGGAGGTATCAATTTTTACGATTACCATACGGCGTCAACTGTGCGAGTGAGGTATTTCACGGAAAAATACGACAGCTGCTAGAAGATCTCGATGGGGTAGATTCATTTGTAGATGATATAATTATTTGGGGCAGGACTAAGGAAGAACACGATGATAGATTGATTAAATTGCTAGATAGGGCTCGGGAAGTAGGAATAAAATTTAATAGGGAAAAGTGTGAGTTCGGTGTGAAACAGGTCACGTATCTGGGGCATATTTTTAGTAAGAAAGGCATGCAGATTGACACAAACAAGATAAAAGCAATTATGGATATGCCAGAACCGAAGGATAGGCCATCGTTAGAGCGATTTCTTGGCATGATAAACTACTTATCAAAGTTTATCCCAAATTATTCACAAACGGCAGGACCCCTTAGAAACTTGCTAAAAAAAGGCAATGACTGGGTGTGGGACAGTGTACATGAGACTGCAGTTCACAAGTTGAAGCAGGCGGTGAGCAGCGCGCCGGTGTTGGCGCTGTACTCGAGCGACCGGCCGGTCGTGGTCACGGTGGATGCTAGCTCCACGGCTTTGGGTGCAGCACTATTACAGGACGGCCGCCCGGTTGAGTTTTCATCCCTCACGATGACTGACACACAAAGGCGATACGCGCAGATTGAAAAGGAAATGCTGGCGATCGTATTTGCATTGGAAAAGTACCATCAATATCTGTATGGGAAGAAGGATGTGGTTGTGGAAACAGATCACAAGCCTCTGGAGGCTTTATTTAAAAAAGGTTTGGATGCAGTGCCGGTTCGCTTGCAAAGAATGATGCTGCGCGTGCAACGCTATGAGTTCACGGTGACATACAAACCGGGGAAATTTATGTACGTCGCTGATACATTATCGAGAGCAGCCTTACCGGAACTTATGCATGACAGAGTGACATGTGAGGTGGAGGATCAAGCGTGTTTCCTCATAGCAAACGTACCATTCAGCGACAGTAAACTGAGTATGGTCAGAGAGGTCACAAAAAGGGATCCAGAATGCAAATTACTAGAGTATTATATTCAAAATGGTTGGCCAAGGTATAAACAGGATTTAAATGAAATGATAAAAACGCATTGGGCATATAAAGAAGAATTTCAACTAGTCGATGGTGTGATCTTCAAAAACCATTTAGTGTTCATACCACGTGATCTGAGAGGTGAAATGATATCCCGCGTTCACGAGGGGCATCTAGGAATTGACCGATGCAAACGTCGCGCGCGTGATGTCATGTTTTGGAGCGGAATGTCACGTGACGTGGAGCAGGAAGTGCGCGCCTGCGCCACTTGTGCAGAGCACGCCGCGCGCAACGTGAAGGAGCCTATGATACCGCATTCGATTCCAGATTTACCATGGAGAAAGGTTGGCGCTGATTTATTCTTATGTGACCGAAAGAACTTTTTAATTATAGTTGATTATTTTTCAAATTATATTGAGATAAGTGCCTTAACAAATATTGGATCCAGAGCTGTAATTGCAGCGATGAAAGATCAGTTTGCGAGACATGGGATTCCTACGGAACTAATAACTGACAATGGTCCGGCATTTAGTTCCAGGGAATTCAGGAAATACACTGAAGATTGGTGTTTTAAACACACAACATCATCACCCAATTACGCACAGTCTAACGGACTGAGTGAGAGAGCTGTAAGGATAGTAAAAACTATAATAAAGAAATCACTGAGTACAGGTACAGATTTTTATCTAGGGTTGTTAAATTTTAGGACAACACCGAGGGATGGCATTAGTGCACCGTCGCAATTATTGATGGGTCGTCGACTAAATACTCGCTTACCAGTGCATACAGAAAGATTGCGACCAGAACGTAACAATCATGACGATTTTAAAAACATACTCTCAAAACGAGAACTATCTAAAAAGTATTATGATATGCATTCACGACAGTTGCCGGTATTAAAACCAGGAGAGAATGTAATTGTAACAGACGGCGACCAGCGTCGGCGACATATGCAAGTGCAGGCACCAGCGCCGCAGCCGCGATCGTACTTCCTCACTGATAACAGTGGTCGGAAATACCGTCGCAACAGACGGCATATCATGAGGGGTACAAGCTCAGGAGATACCACAGCACATTCTGCTTCCTTGCATGGGAAGGGGGATAGTGACAGTGAAGAAAATGAGCGCACGAGCACGTACAGCGATGCGGAAGAAAGTATAGACGAAGGGCTGAGCGACAATGACAGGGCAGTGACTAGGTCGACTAGTTCTTCTCCTGATTCTGTTGTAGTGCAGCAAACCCGAGCTGCTTCTAGACGGGCACGTGAAAAACTTGCAATGTTTTTTAAAAAGTAATTAAGATCAGAGATATCTTGATCATATTACATATAGGTAATTATGTGTGTTACTATAACATTAAGAACTAAGTTGTTTAGTAATGTGTCTTGTATAAGGAAAATGTTGTGCCTGAATGGATCGGATATATTATGTACTTACCTTTAAATATAATCATTATACTTATTTTGTAATTGGTGGTGGAATTTCTAATTAGTTTTTATACTTTTTTTTATTTAAAAGGGGAAGATGTTGTATATTAACGTTGAGGGTAACCTCACAATAATGTTTTGTTCATACACCGTACGGATAAAATAAAACAGTCATTATCTAGCAAGATCGTGTTTTACTTCAAATACGTACAGCAAAATTTCAAAATATTAGCGATGATTATGTAACTACCAACCATGACAACTGTTTTAAAAAGTTTCATTAGATTTTGTTTTACTGTCTAAAAAAGAGCCACTCTCATAACTCTTTAAAACGCTTGGACATTATGTCACTGACTCAATCAAGCCAGTTGAGATTTGAGAAAAAATCTATTTTACTATTCCTAGACTACTTACCAAACGTTTGGAAATAATGAAATTGTCTTCAGTTAAAGATTGATTGCTTTTCTTTCATCCATACTTTTATAAAGTGAAGTGGAAAATCGTCAATCGAAGTCAAATTTTAATTTACTGACTTTAATTAAACCGTCTTCACAAGTCAAAGACCTTTAACGAGACACTCGGGATGTCTAAGTTGTAAGAAACTTAGTAATAGACACTGTACTTTGTGTCTACGTAATTAATTTACCGAGGTGACATTGTTGTTTTCTAACACAAAATAAGTTAGGTATAAAACTTGCTTGTATTTAATCCCTGTGTGGAAAATAAATGAGAAAAACAAAGTTGGGAGTTTAAAACAAACAACATTAGAAGGTGTAAGAATACACGGGTGTAATTGTGAAACTTGTACAATACACAGTGTTTAAACGGAAAACGTGGTAACAGGGGCAATTTCACGTGAAGCAGACAACGAAAAATACTTCTTGTAGACATAAATATGTACCCACAATTTTTTTTTCATGTGAGGCTTTATTGCCGAGATATGGGCTTCTGAAGAATTGGCAAAGTTTATGGACTGTCATTTTTGAGCGTTATTTTTGGTATCAGTGTATAGTAAAAAGGATGCTCTTTTTAAGTCGAATTTAAATTTTTAATATTTTTTGTATGGAAAACCGGACGAAAAAATTTCAAATCAGATTTTCAGACATTTCGACATTTTTTTTAAATTTTAACTTCAAATTAAAGCGTCAAGTTTATGTGACATTGTTTCAATATTTTAATATTGCTAATGTTTTACATATACAGGATTATTGGTAAGACATTAATAACCTCTTGAGAGGTCATTGTACTCATCATTATGGGACCAAATCCGAAATCACGAAAAAAATTTAGCTGTTCCCTACATTTTAACGAGTTATACGAACATAAATGTCGGAAACAGCAGACTTTTTTTTTCTTTCTTAAGAGGTTATTAACCAATTAAACCCTGTATATCTATTTTATTATTTATTTATTTCTGTAACTACCCGTGACATCACAGCGGGCCCTATCAGCACTGCGACATTTATTTTGTAAATGTCGCAGCATCATGCTGAGATAGGAGCCTTTTGGTCTTGTATAGAACTTTCTATTTCATTTTTAGGGTTCCGTAGCCAAATGGCAAAAACCCTTATAGATTCGTCATGTCTGTCTGTCTGTCTGTCTGTCTGTCCGTCCGTATGTCACAGCCACTTTCCTCCGAAACTATAAGAACTATACTGTTGAAACTTGGTAAGTAGATGTATTCTGTGAACCGCATTAAGATTTTCACACAAAAATAGAAAAAAAAAACAATAAATTTTAGGGTTCCCCATACTTAGAACCGAAACTCAAAAAAAATTTTTTCGTCAAACCCATACGTGTCGGGTATCTATGGGTAGGTCTTTAAAAATGATATTGAGGTTTCTAATATCATTTTTTTCTAAACTGAATAGTTTGCGCGAGAGACACTTCCAAAGTGGTAAAATGTGTGTCCCCCTGTAACTTCTAAAATAAGAGAATGATAAAACTTAAAAAAATATATGATGTACATTACCATGTAAACTACCACCGAAAATTGGTTTGAACGAGATCTAGTAAGTAGTTTTTTTTTAATACGTCATAAATCGTAAACCGCAATTTACCATTCATTCAATCAACTCAAAAATAAAAATAAAACATTTAATTTCATAAGCATAAACCCGGATGTTACGGAACCCTCGGTGCGCGAGTCCGACTCGCTCTTGCCCGGTTTTCTTTTTGTTGCTTTCTTTAGATATTTTTTTTTTTGACTGTGTTTAGTTTAGTTTGTGATCCTCCTATACGAGTCGCAATAAATACTTTTTCTTTCTTTCATTATTTCATTTGAAATCAGCTTAGGTACATTTCCTCTATGCCGATTGCTTGAAAATTAATTGAATAGATACTAAACTAGATTGAAATCCGTCGACTTAAGCGAGCAAACATTAAGCCTACACCAATCTAGTGCTTGAAAGACTTCATGATTAAGTTACTCCTACGTCATTCCCTTTAAAGCCTTTTACTGTGTTAAAATTATGCTTACGCACGATCGCGTTTAAAACTAAGTACTCTAACTTAGGACATTAAACCAAATTATTGCGAATTTAAAGTAATTGTGTCTCACATTCGTAAAACTTGATATCAAGTACTTACAAATGGGATGAATGGGGATGTAGGGGTGAATCGGGACGAAACTTTAAAATTAATTTTAACGTTGAAATAACGTTGTTGCCAACAATAACTTAATCGTTAACTATAATACAGTAAACACTTTAGAGTGCTTTTTGGCAACTAACTATATGTTTCAATGTTAAAATTCCTATTATGTAAAGTTTCGTCCCGTATCAAAAATTTTGATTATTATATTTTCTAAAGTTAGTTGGGGTACGATATCTTTCAGCCTCAGCTTGAAGATTTTTACATCACAAACATTTAATTTTTAATACTTACAAAATTTTAAAATTCAGTTTTGCTGTTGAGTAAACAAGTTAAAAATCTAATTTGAAACATTAAAAGGAACAGATTTTATAGAATAAAAAAAAGTGTATTCGCTCTCAGGCAAGCAGTTAACTCAGGTGCTCTCGAATGAAAACGCTGCAACGAACTTAAGAGCACCTAGGGAAGAGCGTGCCTTTGCAACTATTGAATAAAAAAGCGTCCAACAAATATGGGAAAATCTGACATCCTTTTAAGCCCAGGTTGGCACGCGATTATTTTTCGCGTGCTTGATTATTAACGTTGAAAATCTAGAGCGTGATAAAATCCCGCCGCGATATTTGTACGACCGTGCGGACGTGGGCTAAAACTTGAACCAAAAACAGTTCCGAGTTTTCGAGTGTGCCTCAAGTCCAATACAATTTTATCCATGGTAGAATAAAATTATCTCAGTCAAAATTTGGATAAAAACGCCTCCAACAAAAATGGGAATCACTTACTTCACTTAAAAAAAAAAAAAAAAAAAACAAAAAAAGTCCCATGTTTCGACTTAAATTTAAAAAAAATTGTCTTTTAAAGAATAACATTATCTGATTCTGCCAACCTTGAACCCTGACAAAAAGAAGAGCCGTCTTGGGCAGTTTTAACTAAACTATGTTTACAATTTCGCCAAGACCCGAAAATATTGTCTTAGCTGATAGGATCTTTGTACAGACGCCAACACATCAAGCTACTACAATCTGTCAAATTTCTTTAATACATTTTGAACTTTATCGCTGCCCCTAAGGCCCGGCGCCCACTATCGGTGGGCATCGGTGCGGCTTGGTACAGCTCGAGCGCCTTACGGCGGCTTCGAGCGGCTTCGGGCGCCTGAGAGCTGCTTCGGGCGGCTTCGGGCGCCTGAGAGCTACCTCGGCAGTTGTAAGCATACCTGAGGACGCCGAGGCTGTTTTCGCCGGGGTTGTTAACAGTTGTGCGTATGTATTTATAATGGTGGAATGGGACTTAGTTCTCATTGTTCATCTTGCTGAAGAAGAAGAGAAACTTGGAGCCTTAAGGCAAAATAGAAGATTTTGGGTGAATAAGCTTTGGAAGCAAAAAAAACGAACTATGCGTGTAATTAATGAGGCTGTTGCCTTTTATTTTCCTCTGGGTGTTGCCAAGCTAAAAGAGGAGCGAGCGGTCAACGTTATGACTGTTCTGCGACGTGTCTGCCGCGAAAATGCAACCCGAGCTACCCGAAGACAGCCTCGGCGTCCTTAGGTATGCTTACGACTGCCGAGGCAGTCCGAAGCCGCCCCAAGCAGCTCTCAGGCGCCCGAAACCGCCCAAGCCGCCGTAAGGCGCCTGAGCTGTACCGAGCCACACCGATGCCCACCGATAGTGGGCGCCGAGTCATAAGGTTCAAAGTTGATTAGGAAAATTTGACAGTTTCGGGTAGCTTGATGTGCTGGCGTCTATATAGTGTTATTTCAAGCGACACCCAGTTTTGCCGCTATGTAAATGAAAATATGCATAGAAACGGAATAAATTCCGACAAAAATAAATTGGTTCATTCACATCTTGATAATAACAGTAGTTTCATTTTATTTGACCTTGGGGTTTGGCAATTTTCCTTGGTACTTATTCGTTTGCTTTCATTAAAATCTACATACTTTTACAGCAGCGTTTAATGGACCCGCAGGGATACAGTTTATTACTGTATGTTGTTATTAGTATTCCTTTTCCAGACGACAATGACCTTTAGACTAATAGGCAAAAATAACGTTTTATGCTCTGTGAGTTTTCCATTTAGATTTTTTTTCTACCTATTCGTCTATATATTTTCTATATATTGTCGCAGGTTATGGGAGATTTACACTAGGTCGACTTTCGTTGTGCTGCTTAGTCGCTTGCCAAATCGCCTCACAAGCCGAAGCGCCCCACCATTTACACGGGTCGAGAAAAAACGCAGGTAACAGGCAGGTAATTTCATTTTACACCAAAATGACATAAACTCACATGCGGCGGGCGATGAGCCTGAGCATTTTCACGGTCGATGTCGATTTTACGCAAGACAAAAGTCGAACCCTGTTTGGAACTTGCAATTTTAGTCACTACGGCCTAGCCGAATTGCCATTTAGACGAGTCACCTGTGCATCATAATCAGCATCATTTCAGCCGAAAGACGTCTACTGCTGGACATAAGCCCCCCAAGCACCTCCACTTCGACCGGTTCTATGCTTCTCGTATCCAACGGGTTCCTGCGGCCTTCACATGGTCGTCGGACCACCTTGTGGGAGGCCTTCCAACGCTACTTCTTCAGCCCCATCGACCATATATTCTGCGAGCAATGTGCCCTGCCCACTGCCACTTAAGTTTGGCAATTCTTCGGGCTATGTCGATTACCTTGGTTCTGCGGATCTCCGCATTCCTGATTGAGAAACTGACTGAGGGAAACTCCAAGCGTACTCTCCATTGACTTTTGGGTGACTTTTAGCCTTCGTCACCTGTGCAATAGCAACTAATAGAATAGCAATAGGCACCTGTGTAAAGCCCGCATTTTCTAAAACTCAAGCCCAACTTTAAAAGTCCATAAGTAATCGAATCGTGTGTGTTTATTATGAAAGCGGTCATTGGTCACATAATAACGTTTGACCAAAAACGGAGCGTTATTTGACACCTTAATGTCAAATGGTGTCAAAACTAGTGAAAATGATAGATTTTCACGACGGCTTATACTCGTATTATGACGAAACTGCTTTCCTAAGAAACCAAAGCTTTACTTGACTATGATTCATCATCATCATCTGCCTAGCCTTTTCCCAACTATGTTGGGGTCGGCTTCCAGTCTAACCTGATGCAGCTGAATACCAGTATTTTACATTTAGACTGCCTTTCTGACCTCCACAACCCAGTTACTGGGTAATACGATACCCCTTGGTAAGTCTGGTTGTCAGACTTTCGGGCTTGTGACTACCCGTAACGACTGTCAAGGATCCACGAATGACAGCCGGCACCAACGAATTAACGTGCTTTCCGAGACACGGAGGCGTCTCGGTATGTAAAGATGGTCACCCATCCACAGACCAATTCGAAGGGAATTTTACAAAATCGCAACACTTGGATTCGCGTTAATTAAACTTCCTACATAAAATATATAGAGTGTCACGCCATATTAAAATCATTGGGGAGGGTAAAAAATTATCAGAGAAGGTTATTTCCTTATTATTTTATTTATGTTTTCCTGTTATTATGTAGGCTATCCATCAATATCAGAAGAGTAGCTTTTTATTACTTGCCCGCCATATTTTTCTTCGAAGGTTTTTTTTATTAAGTAATTATTTCAGCAACATTGCCCGCCTTTTAATATTAATTATTTTTTCGAAGGTTTTTCGAAATATGAATAACAAATAATTTCAGCAACTTTTTCACGGAAATTCGTACACGAAAAATATATTGTAACAAAATTACAGACGTAATTTTATGTTGTTATATTGCAACAAATAATAGATATATGATTTTTAAACGTTGTTAACTAAGACGGCAGTGTTTCAGAAACCCTAATGTAATAAAGTTGATTTAAAAATCTTTGAAGACTTTTATAGCAAGTCTTATGAAGCTGGAAAGCTCTCCGGCTCATAAAATATAGAGGAAAAAATATATATTATAAACTTAAAACTTAGTTAAAATTATACTCTTATACTTAACAGTTCTCAAATAAAACCTCGTTTCAGTCACTGACCCGAATCAGATTTGATATCCTGCCAAGTTTAGAGTCTTGGCATTTTTGGAGCGTACGAGTAAGCGAATATATGAATGGGATAGTAATCAAATGATGAGATCGCTATTTGTTGTATTATTATAGTCGTTTTAAAGTAACTTTTAGAACATTCTTTTGTATTAAACAACGGTGAAGTTTAAAAGTTGCAACTTTATTGTTTAAACAACTTAATTTACGTGTAAGTTTTTAAGTTACTCTCTGAGTGTTGATTCTTTTATGAACTTAAAAATACATCAACCTTTTTCCAACTAAGTAAGGGCCGGCTTTCAGTCTAACCGGATGCAGCTGAATACCAGTAGGGAACGAATGCGGATAAATATCCATACCTACTAATATTATAAATGCTAAAGTGTGTCTGTCTGTCTGTTACCTCTTCACGCTTAAGCCGCTGAACCGATTAAGATGAAACTTGAGTCCTGGGAAAGGACATAGGATAGTTTTATCCCGATATTCTCACGGGATTGACACCTATGGGACGCTGCTAGACGTCAATATAATTGATAAAGTTATTTTGCCGTATCGAGGACTCATGGTTGCACTTCGTGTGAAACCCTTTTTTTTTATGGGGAATCATCCGGCGGCTGAGACGGGAGACTCCCTCCCCTGAACCACAGCCACCTCCTTCGCTAGCATGACTGCTTCGCAGAAGGAGGTGACTGCCTCCCACTCCCCCCTCTCGCCCCGGACCATGGCTTGCACCAGGGCCGGGCGCGAGAGGTCCCCCCCCCCCCCCTTTATTATTGTTTCCTTAGGATAATCAGCCGTTAATGTTCCTACTGCTGGAACGCAGGCCTCCTCTCTGTGAGAGGGAGTGCCGGGCCCAGTGCGAGTTGGTGGATGTCTTGATGACATGTCTTCGAGTTTTTTGTTCTAGGCCGGTTTCCACACGATGTTTTCCTTCGCCGTGTTGAGAATAGTGGTGATGAAACCAATTACACAACGTAAAGCGCCTACTGTCTGTGTGGTGCCGGACTTAAAGAATTCCACCACCCCTTACTTCACGTGGGTGTCGTAAAAGGCGACTAAGAATCGTACCGGAGAATGGGCAGCAGCGTTCTCTATGTATTCCACCACCATATCATACTGCGATCGCCAACCCGCTTGCCAAGCGTGGCGATTATGGCAAACCCTCCCAAAATTGGGGGAGGCCTATGTCCAGCAGTGGACGTCTATCGGCTGAAACGACGACGAAAGCGCCTGCTTGGGTTCGAACCCACGACATACGTCTTGCCCGTCGAAGCTGATACCACTGGGTCACGACTGGTCAATATGATAGAATGTTTTCTATAAGGAAATAAAGAAGAATGGCAACATCCTATGTTTCCCCGTGGGTGTTGTAAAAGACTACTAAGGGACTAGAGAATGGGCGGTCGCGTTCTCTGCAAGCTCTTCCATGCTCACAAGAGCAGAGGTGGCCAAGTGGTAACGGCCGCGACTTACGAGTTGTAGGTCGTAGGTTCGAAACCAGACAGGCGCTTACTTTGTGTAAATTATTTCATCACCGCTGCTCCCAAAACGGTGAAAGAAACCATCGTGAGAAAACTGGCATGTCCTAAAACCAAAAATTCGAAGACATGTGACATCTGCCAATCTGCACTGGGCCCGCGTGGTGGATTACGGCCCACTACCTCTCACTCAGTCCCAGCTGTGGGAACTTTATTGGCTGATTATGTTCTCTGCATGCTGCGATCGCCAACACGTGGCGACTTCGGGGGAGACCTATGTCCAGCAGTGGACCTTTTAAGGCTGAAATGATAATGATAATGTGTTTGTTTTGCGAAGTTTGCTTTAACAAATCTAGGATGCCCATAGAAGTATTTGAATTATTTAGGTGCGTAAAAATTTGTAATTTGTACTTCATCTTATAAAGTTAGACCTTTATTTTGAATGAAGACAAGTTTACCCAGTTACCTAAACCCGTAGCGATGAACCACATAGTAGTTAATGAAACCACCATACATTTTCCCTCACGACAAACTTTAAAAAACAAACTTTAAGACTTTGGTCAAACAAAGCTTCCTAGTTTTCAACGTGAAACTTGTTTTAAAAGAAAACTTTTACTAGAAACTTTAAGTTTGTAATTTTGTAAGGAAATTCTTCGCTCCTTACTTTTTTGTGTGCGAACAAACGTTTTCCTGTTATAATGGACATTGTTTTGGTCAGTACCTACATCCTTACTAATATAGTAACTAAGCAAAAACTACTTGTAACCGTATGACAAGACATTGATTACGTTTTTTTTAACTATGGAGTTCTTGCCCATTCTTCTCCATCCGAAACTTCCTTTTGGAACCCCGGCACCTAGATATAATTGTTCTTTACACTTGTAAGTTTTGACATTTATAGGTGCTTTTTATAGGTATTATTAAAATAAACGATTAGAATTAAAATTTGACTAAGTATGCTTTATTTAGTTTTTCGGTTGACGTGACTTTTTTTATTAAAAAAAAAAACTCTATTTTTATTAAGTGTACTCTCACTACAAACAAATATATCAAAATTCTAATAAAATAAACGATTAGGTCGTTATTGTTTGTAGCTGTGAAATATTTTATTACTAAACAAAGTTTCAAAAGCAAAACAATTTATGCTCCATAAAAGCCGACGGTTCAGCCAAAGCTTTAGAAGTTTTTCGATTTAATTGAACTAAACAATCATCTGTAGGCAGATACCTACAGATGATTGTTCAAAACACAAACTAAAAGAAATATTTTTTTATTCTTTTATTATTTACATTTCGGTACAGCATAAAACATTTCATTTTCACATTTCGTTATTAGTAAGAGAAATATTTTATAATATTTTAGATTTACTTTATATTCTTACAAACATAAGAATATGAGAAGATATTGTGTGTTTATATTTAGTTAGGTGGAATGTTATGCTTTATTCTAGTAAAAATTATGTTTTTTTGTAGGGTTTCAAGAGAATTTTGGTAACAAAAAAAACAATATATACATTTATTTTTTAAAGGAACCAAAAAGCTTTTATGAAAAAAAAAAACAACTTTCAGTTTTAAAAAAAACAACTTAATCAATGCTCCTTCCTGCACCTCAACTGTGTAACACACACATCCGAGGGTTTTGAAGTAAATTCTTGTTTTTTTTGACGCGCCAATACAAAAAATTAGATAACAAATGAAGGTAAGTAAGTCAAAAGACAGTCCATTGAAAAAAAAAGTGTACGAAATTTTTGTATCCCAGACCAAGCGAGTTTAGAATTTGAACCAAATCTCCAGGTCGTAAGGTCGGCATTCAAAAAGCTTCGTACTCTAGTATAGATGATAAGTTTCCATCGCTTCATAGGTTTGAAAACTTCGTCTGCTCAACTACGTAAATCAAGCAAGGAACTGGCTGAACCGTCAAAATGGAAGGTGTTGCGATTGTCATTTTATATATGTTAAACAATTACCCCACTGCTGTCATTGACGGAATCAGCGCAGTATTTCCTTTTCAGCCATAGGTTTCTATCATCATCTTCATTTCAGCCGAAAGACGTCCACTGCTGGACATAGGCCTCCCCCAATTTTGGGGGGGGGTTTGCCATAATCGCCACGCTTGGCAGGCGGGTTGGCGATCGCAGTATGGTATGATGGTGTAATGCATAGAGAACGCTGCTGCCCATTCTCCGGTCTCCCTTAGTCGCCCTTTACGACACCCACGGGAAGTATGGGGTGGTGCTATTCTTTAAGTCCGGCACCACACAGACATACATTTCTATATATACGCCATTTTCTTTGTAGATATTTACCCATTTTTAGGGTTCCGTAGTTCCTACAAGGAACCCTTATAGTTTCATCATGTCCGTCCGTCTGTCTGTCTGTCCGAGGTTTTGCTAAGAGACCGTTAGTAATAGAAAGCTGTAATTTTGTAGGAGTGTGTATATCAATTAGGTACGCCGACAAAGAAGTAAAATAAAATTTTGGAAAATATTTATTTTTAGGGTAGCTCCCCTACATGTGAAGTGGTATCGTTGAATAGGTCTTCTAAAATGACTTGGGGGTTGCCAGAATTATTTTTCGATTTAATGCTCCATTCACGAAATATTAAACTTTAAAGTGCAAATGTTTGTTCCAGTAGGAGTAGTAGGGCCGCCACCTCTAACAGCTAAACTGCTAGCTTGAAAATCTGGAAAAATTCACGATGATAGTGCATTTCATGAACTTTAAAGGAAAACTATAGCGGTTAAGATAACTTTATTAGTTTAGCAGTAATAGTCGTTGAACTTGGGTGTTGGATAATTTTGTAGCAAATACAAAATCCTTAGCATTAATCCTTTAAAGTGACTAAGATGAAGTAGTTGCTTGTTTATAACGGATAAAGACATGCATTGAAAAACAAAATATAACAAAACGGGCTACTACGGAACCCTATACTGTGCGTGCCCCGACACGCACTTGGCCGATTTTTTGTCATAACATTCATAACGTAGCTTCGTAGCAAAGGCAAATCTTCCAAACATCTTTTGTTAAATCAGCATCTCATTTTATTGTCCTTTTATTAAAGAAACAAACTCCCAATGATGGAAGGTTATTTATTTAATAAAAGGACTGTATCCTCTCAATAATAAACCACATAATCCAATGTATACAATATGTAGTTGTGAACAGCTAATTTCGGTACTTGTCCCTTCTTCTAGAACCGTTCAATCATCCTATTGTAAAGAAAGTGCCTTTCATACAAAATCATAATTCTACCACAATACAAGAAAATTCTTAAGAAAATATTCGAACAAAGCTGATTCGTTTTTATTGTGACTTAAATTGCCTTTTTTAGGGATCCGTAGTCAATAAAGAACCCTATAAGTTCCACCATGTCCGTCTGTCCGTCCGCAGCTTAGCTCAGAGACTCTTAGTACTAGAAAACTATAATTTGGTACGTATTAATTACGCCGACAAAGTCGTAAAATAAAAGATAGAAAAAAAAAATTTTTAGGGTAAAGTGGGGGGGGATGTTTCTTTTATCTCGTCTACCCCATGGTGTTGGGTATCGTTGGATAGGTCTTAAATTGATTTTGCGTTTTATCCCAACGGAATATACCTTTCACGGCCAACTGGTTAAATTAGCCGTTTAGTTAACCGCCTGGCCTTTGGAAGTAGTGCTCGCCTCGCTTCACTCTCTCGACTCGCACGCGGTTGATCAAATGATCACAGTTCTAACATTTTTTTTTTTTTCCGGTGGAGAAAATGCTTATCGCATACCGCGTCGTCCGGGGAGACGACGTGGTTATGTGGGACTTGCACCCACTAAAAACTCCGCCTGTGGCACCTACTTTCGCCTTAATGGGTGGGCCGCGAGAACTGCTACGTATGACATTCGCGACCCATCCAGCGTGGCCCACTTCTGGGCTCCCTCTTCTTGGCCCGCGTCATGGCTCTATCTTCCTTTGGCTATGTCCGGATGCACTGGGACATCACCACAACTCCAGGGACGGTGCAGCGTAGACGATAGACTCCCCGATCTATCATCCGCTGGCCCCTCTTATGGCGGCATCAAGTCCGCATTTCGCCGCCTGCGCCGTCCTGCCCTCCTGCGGCGAATCGGGTCAGCGCGAGAGTCTGCCTCCCTGACCCGCTCCGCCGCTTCTTTCTGCGAGATTACTTCCTCGCAGTAGGACGCAACCACCTCCCAGGCCCGACGGTAGCGACAGGTCTTCCCCAATTTCTGCCGCCAGAACACGGCGCTGCGCCTCCCAGGCAGGGCACTGCTCGAGAGTGTGCAGGGCCGTGTCCTGGCTGCAACCGCAGTGGTGACACACGGGAGTCACCTCCCGTCTTGCCACTGTGTGCAGGTATTTGCCAAAACAGCCATGCCCCGATAATACCTGCACTAAACGGAAGGATAACGTCCCGTGTCGCCTTCGTACCCACTCCAATAGGATTGGCTGGATGGCCCCAACAGTCCAGTGACCGGCACTGGGTGTTTCCAGCCTCTCCGCCCACTGCCTCATGATCACAGTTCTAACCTAACCTAACCCATTTGGTCGGGGTGCCCTGGCTTAGTTACTGCGACCAATTCGGCTCGCGCATGATTGGTTACAGTTCCAACCTAAACTATATTATTGAATATCATTCAGGCCGTTAGTTGAACGGCTGCCGTTTAGTTAAAAAGCTAGGCGATTAACTAAACGGCTAATTAATCCAGTTCACTGCGACATATCCGTTAAGCTACAAAATTAATGAGTTTAATATTGTTTCTGTTAAATATAAACCAACTTCTAAATACATCATCATATAACGATCTTCAAAATAATTTACAACAGACCTCAAAATGAAACCAAAAGCAATTTCCTACTCATTTTCAAGTAATCCTTTTAAACTAACTTAAGTTACGTCAAACAAGATAAACAAAGGCAGTAAGTTAAAGTCGTTTTCAACAAAAGGGAGATGTGATATCTACTCGTAATTAGGCATGAATTCAAACGTATTTAGCTGGGTGTGGACCTGCATCAAGGATATCACTTTATATAAAATAGCGCGCACACTCGCAACATCAAAACATTAGGTATCATAACCAACCAAGACCTTTGAAAGTCCTAACGGGTAGTCAGAAGCCTAAGTCTGACATCCAGTCCGTTACCCAGTAACTGGGTTGTGGAGGATATATAGGCAATCGCTCCATGTAAAATACTGGTACTCAGTTCATCCCGACAGACAAGCAACTGACCTAACATAGTTGGAAAAGGCTAGGCAGATTGATTGAGTCAATGTTGAATTGTTTATGATTTTATGTATTTTTTTTTGTCTCCTTTACTCTTTCACACGCTGTATACATCTCTCTATCTATCCTCCTATCGCAGGTAAGCTGGAAGAGATTTCTCATGAAATAAGCATCACCTTTGTACCTATTTTTCTGTTCTATTTATTTTCTATAATATGTGTGTACATAAATGGTAAAAGCTCTATCTAGGGTTATTGGTAAAACATTAAAAATGTACTAATCATTGTGAACAATTTTTACTATGGGACCAAACCTGAAACATTTATGTTCGTATAACTCGTCAAGATGTAGGGAACAGCTGATTTTTTTTCGCTATTTCAGGTTTGGGCCCATTGTAAAAGTTGTTCATAATGACGAGTACAATGACCTCTTAAGAGGTTCTTAATGTTTTACCAATAGCCCTGTATATAAATAAAACAAAGTCGGGTTAGTTACACCGTTTATAACTCAAGAACGGCTGGACCGATTTTATGATCTTCGATTTTTTGGATTTGTCTCTGCCCTGAATAGAAGAATGACTATCACAAGGTAAAAATTCACGAAAAAATAAACTATACACATAGTTACACATAAACATAAAACACAACACATAATAAACAACATAATTACACAACATAACACATAACTTAATCATACATAACAACACATAATTTATAATTTGAACACAATTTATTTTCTCATACATTTTGTATTTATTGATTCTGACTTCTGAGGAGCTATGAAGTTCGCCGGGCCAGCTAGTAAATAAATAATAATCTACTGAAAAAACTGTTTCAAAACAAAACAACAAAAATGATCTGTCTTTTGTTGCCAAAACTTTTGTGTGTTGTGGTTCTGGTGTGCGTACTGTCTAAATATACACAGTCACATAATTTTGAAGGATTAGGGATGAGAAAACACATTTGTGTCGACGAAGTTTCTCTCTTGAATAATTATGATGAATCATTAGAAATACATTAAGTACCACGTAAGCAGAAAGTTTTGAATGAATTTGAACTAGATGCTGCTAGGAAAGGAAATAATAATGAAATAACTGAATGTGTGTTCATGTTAATGAACATAAGACATAATTATTGTGAAAGAGTTCGCAGACGATTTGGTTCTTGGTACGTGTTTTTTACGATTTGTCACTTCGAATTACTTTTAACCATCTAAGTTATATATATTTTTGTAATCACCTTTAAAAACCCTTTATTTTGATACCCCACACGACAAGTTTTGAAAAAAAAAAAACTTTTTTTGCGCCAAAAATCGGCCATTTTAATTTTTTTCCAATTTTCATATACCCAGTGTCACTCTCACAATTAAGACGAATCAAGCTGAAATCGATCAAGCCGTTTAGGCTATAGAGCGTGCCAAAGAAATATACATACATACATACACTCGAAAAACATAACCCTCCTTCTGACGCAGTCGGACAAAAATTCATCCGCATCGCTGTCGACTGGTAATGTACCGAAGAGACTGGCGACAATTATATATGATTTTTAAAATTGGCTTGTGCTTCTTCAATTTATTAAAATTGGTAACGTATTTAACTAACAAAAAATACTTTTCAGAATTTTCTTTCTTTCAGGCTTATGATACTCGCAAAGACCTTGAGGGCAGATCTTGATATATATAAACGTTGTTATAAATCACAAAACGGTACATAATCATAAAACCCACTTTTCGACTGACTGCGACAACTGAACATTCTAGGTCTAAACTCAACAACATACTGAAGTAATAGACGATAATGTTCAACGTGTTGAATTTTTAAAGCTTCGTACCTGATAACGGTTCTCGCACACGATTTCTTTGAATGTTTAACAGAAGTCCTCACTTTGCTACCGCTCTTCTGTATAAATGATTCATGACTAGGGGCCAGGACTGACAAAATGACGCTCAGTGTTGTTGAATGGGTGGCAAAAGAGCTGCTTAAATCAAGTACAATGTTCGGCGGAATCCTCAGAATGTTGGCTTTAGTTTTTAAGACATGATTTTGCTTTTTTGAGGGTCTCTGAGGTCTATGCGTGTTGTTGAATAGAGTAAAATTGTGCACTGGATGAAGTGTGCACAATATATATATATTAAAAAAAAAACATAAGCAGCCGTGGGGAAGGAAACTCAAAAACTGTGAAATAACAGTGTCTTGTTTTTTATTTTCTTATTAATTGTAGTACCTATCCAAGATTAAAATTTTCATAATTTGTGAATTAAATTTACTAATTATAAATTAAAATATTATGTTTTCGCTGCTGGTCTTACCAAGGGTATCGTATTACCCAGTAACAGTTGTGGAGGTCAGATAGGCAGTCGCTCCATGTAAAATACTAAACTAAAATATTCAGCTGCATCCGGTTAGACTGAAAGCCGACTTAATGATGTTTTCGCTGCTGGCCAAGCGCAACATCTCATACTCATAGCTACAGATATATTGTTAACTTTAGCATGTCGGTAACGCGAACCCATAAGATTTTCCTCTTCCAAAAATCGCTTAAGGCACCTAAAGAAGATTTAATTTAAAAAATCTTGTAGGTTCATTTTTAAATTCATTATTACTGTAAATGCCTGTCCTCATTTGCAAAGGGAACTACTTTCATCCTTGAGAGAAAAATACAAGGTATTTTTATAATTTGTTATTCAAGTTTTTCTCTATTATTCAGATTGCTCCAGTACAGTTGCAAAATGGAACATTAAAGTAAAACTGCACAACAATAACAGTCACATACATAGTTGTATTCATCTTTTGTTATATTTTCTTCCACACTATACTTCTGTAACTAGAACGCCAAGTAATCTAGAAACACCTTATAGAGCTAGATATATATTCTTAGATAATAATACATACTGTTTTCTCCACATACCGGGTTTTATAACCTGCAAACAAGAAAAAGTTGAAATTAGTTAAACGTAAGACAGTTTAAGTTTGTCTGTGTGGTGCCGGACTTAAAGAACAGCACCACCCCATACTTCCCGTGGGTGTCGTAAAAGGCGACTAAGGGTCGTACCGGAGAATGGGCAGCAGCGTTCTCTATGCATTCCACCACCATACCATACTGCGATCGCCAACCCGCTACCAAGCGTGGCGATTATGGCAAACCCCCCCTTTTTGGGGGAGGCCTATGTCCAGCAGTGGACGCCTTTAGGCTGAAATGATGATGATGATGATGAAGACAGTTTAAGGTGAGGGAAAACATCGTTAGGAAACCGGCTGTCTTAGAACCAACAAATCGAAGACATGTGACATTTTACCAATCCGCACTGGGCCCGAGTGGTGGATTAAGGCCCAGTCTTTCTCACAGAGTGGAGGCCTGTGTCCCAGCAGTGGGAAGTGTGGCTGATTATGCTAAGACACTTTAAGTAGATACGTGCAAACGCCAGCACATCAAGCTACTACAACCTGTCAAATTTCTTTAATAGATTTTCAACGTTATCGCTAAAGCATTAGATTCAAAGTTGATTGGGAAAATTTGACAGTTTCGAGTACCTTGATGTGCCGTCTGTACTTAAATCATAGTAATATTGTCTATGAGTCTATATAACTCGAATGAATAAATGAATAATAATAAGAAAATACTCTTGTTGGTACTTTTATAGCCTGCAAAACGGTCTCGGAAACGTGTGTAGTCGTTTCTTGAACTAATTAATTCCCTGTCACAAGTAGGCTTGAGTTAAAGTCGTTACAATTGCGATCCACACATAATCCTGTTCAAGAGTATACGACAATCTATCATGCAATTAGCACAGCCGAGCTAATCCAAATAATGAACAACATGTTATTTTAGCCAATCAACGGGCGTCAACCGTCTGAATGTACGTATTGATTCGTAAACCAATCAATCCAGCTCAGATTGTCGCACAGACATCACATGGTATGAATTCGGATCAATTAGTTGTATTATTAAACAACGCTGATAATACGATAAAATTATTCATATTAGAACTAATGCCATCAATTTTGGCTGTTGAATCCGGTTGTGGCTTTAATCTGTTTATTTGGATTTAGGCTATTTTGATTCGTTAATTGATGTATATGTCAGATGATAACAATTGTTAAGAATAGAATAGGATTTTTCTTTATTATAGTGTCCAAGACTCAAACAAGATTGTTAGTAAAACTTACGAATATGTTAGTAAGCACAGACCACAGATATAGATATACCTAGATAACGCAAGTATCACGAACTGTATGACAACCAAGCGTGCCATTTTTTGACTACCTACTATGACGTCACAAGCTCGCGCTCTCGCTCACACTTACCCAGCCAGCAGTACAAAGGACTGAGCGCGAAAGGGGCGGCTTACGATTTGTAATCATAAGTTGGCGCAATTTTTGGCACGCGAAGTAGTTACTCTTGCGTTATCTAGGTATATCTATATCTGTGGCACAGACACTAAACAAAAACACAAGAAATAACGGTTTGTCACCGTTGCGACATCCCATGAGAGACGGCACAACAGTGACCCACGTAAACACAGTCAAGGCGACTCGCAACCATGTCTAAGACACTGTTGGAGCCGCCCCACACCCTGCGCACCTGGGAAGCGCACCTTTTACGCATTGTTGCGTAAAAGCAATCTACATCTCATCTCGTTAAGCTCATCTAATTCTAGATTTGCAGATAATTCACAATACATTACGACAATACCGTCATAATCTAGAGATAAACTGGGAAGCTCGTAGATATATTTATATGGGGCAAAACTTCCGAAGTGCCAATGGGAGGCTCCGTTGTCCGTCCGACTGTACGACTGTCACAGGGCTGTATCTTTTGAACTGGAATAGTTAGACACTTGAAATATTCACAGACTGTGTATTATTATGGCCGCTACAACAACAAATAATAAAAATAGATAGTGTTAAATAATGTACGGTGTTACGGAACCCTTCGTGTGCAAGTCCGACTCGCACTTGGCAGCTTTTTACAAAACTTATGGTAAATAGGCATACACTAAAGTCGTTTTCTCCTTAAATCTCGTCTCTCATTTTATCCTTTCAATTGGTAAAATAAACTCAAAATACACAAGATCCTAAGCTGGATAATTCCGGTGTTCACATTCAAAGGGCAGTTGATCTGTCTTCAGAAATGCTCTCGGAAATCTATGCTCACGATCCTGGTTTAGATTCCATTGTTATGAAATCTCTCCTCTGTGCTTAGCTTAGGATCAGAAGCCAGTTATTCAGAGTGCCAGCTTAAAGTTTGAATCAACAGTCAAGTCCTATTCTTTGGATTGAGAATTCAAACTGAATGTATTGTGTTCAGAAGGTACGGTGAGCAACTAACGTCACTTTTACAGATCGTCTAAATTGTCACAAAATAACTCAATTAACTGCTTTCAGTATTAAAAAAAAACTCTACAACTATAAATTTTAGTTCTGTTCCGGTTTAAATTGATTTTTTCATTTGATAGCACAATTATTGAGGAAGGCTTTAGGCTATTTTACCATCACGCCAGGACACTAAGGAGCCGAGACATAATTAATAAACAAGATAATTTTTTGACGGAGCAAACAAAAGTTTGTTTGTTTGTGTGTTACAAGAAAAATCTGTTAAAATCCTTGTAAAATTTTCTTTGCTTAAGTTATTATTAGTACATAAAGAATATTGTTTTTTTATAGCCCGAAAGTTTGACAACCTCTCAGATAAAGAGGTCAGATAGGAAGTCTCCATGTAAAGCAAAACTGAAGTGGCAGTCGGCTGGCCATGTTTGTCGAAGGACCGATGGCCAGTGGAGCAGACGAGTCCTAGAATGGCCCCCCAGCTAGATGGACCAACGACCTTAAGAAGTTGGCTTGGGCGGACTGGATGCGGAAGACGGAGGGTGTTGTGGCGAAGCCTGGGAGAGGCCTATGTCCAGCAGTGGATAGGATGAGTTGATTGACACGTAAAGTATTGGGTATTAAGCTGCATCCGATTAGACTGGAAGCCAACCCCAACAAAGTTGCGAAAAGTTTTGTCAAATGATGACCTATAGAGTAAGGGCTCCTTAGAACAGTCACACCGCAAGTCGCGCAACGAGCGGTGCCTTTGTGTCGTGCGCGATTTTATCGCGTGTCGCGCCTGTTTGAAGGAGCCTTTATGCGCTGCCATATTGTTAATCTGATTGCGATAAAACTCTGTCAACTTATTGCTTGTATTGCACGAAGGTTATATAGGCATAGTAGGTACAATTAAAAGAAATTTCACCCGTACGAAGTCGCAGGCAGAAGCTAGTTTTATATAAAAACCGCGCAGTGGCAAGGGAGCTCTCAGACTCATAAAAAATTACGTAAAAGACAGATAACACTTTATAAAACCTAAAGACACAATTTTCTACCACAATTAATGGTTTCACATTATTTCTTAGTAGGTACCTACATTTTAGATATTAGCTTTGGACACATTTAATTGCTTATATTCCTATAACAGTAAATTCGTAGTATCGTATATACCTAATAATTAATTTCAGAAAATTCGAAACGGAAAGTCAGGTTAATTTCGCAAATTGCAAAGTAACGTGCTTTTTCGTGCTTAGATGACAACTTAAAGCCACCCAAATCATTCGCAATAAGGATATCGGTAAGCAATTTATTTTTACCAAAAAGTCCGTTTCTGCGGCTTAGTAGGCGACTCGGCCGCTGAATCTCGTCCGGTCCGGCCGAGACAGGAATTTCATTATTATTAATATTTTTGAGTGGTGTTTCGGACTATACTTTTTTTTAAGCAAATTTTGTACAGTCAGAATGAAAAACCTTAGGTCGGGTTATATTATTTAAGTAAAAGTCAGGGAATTGTTAGAAAGAGATAAAGTTTAATATACAATTACAACAATCAACAGTAAACATGATAAATCTCAATAATCAGTCTTATATATCAAATAAAGCGTACAATAATAAATATAAATGTTATTATTGTACGCTTTAAATAAAATAAACATTAATGAGCGATAAGCTGACAAATAGGGAAGCCTTTTTTTTTTTTACCTTAATTTTTTAATTCAATAAGCGTATCGGTATCGCCGATATTTTTATAAGAGCATCGGTATCGGTATCAAAAAAAAAGCAAAAAGGCGTCTCGAGGCCTCCCTATTTGGTCAGCGGGATTGTCCGACGGCCCGGAACATAAAGGGCTAATTTTATTTATATATAATTCATTAATTTTTATCCATCGCCACAAAGTGAAATATCTATTATTGAATTATGTGTCTGACGGTACTTTGCCTCTAAAAAAGGATTCGTCCGAAACACCACTCAAAAATATTAATAATAATGAAATTCCTGTCTCGGCCGGACCGGACGAGATTGAGCGGTCGAGTCGCCTACTAAGCCGTTTCTGCGACGCTTATAATTGTCCCGATTTCATTATTTTTTATTACAGTACGAAGGAGAAAATTTGTCTAAAGTAATTACTTCCATCGAATCTAAAAGGTCTTATTGGATGAAAGGTATAAATTAAATTTTGAAGAACCGGACGCCCCTCTCGATATTCATAGCGCTTATTGGAGACACTTTTCCCTGTGAAGTGTTTCATTATTTTCTACGTCTTTGGAAATTAAAAAATCTAATTCCATTTTTCTGTGCGATGATGTTACGATAAATAATATTTTCAGAGCCTCTTTTAATACAATATAAAGACAATTTTACACAACAAAAAACAACCAATTTCCAAAAAAAAACACTACAATGTCAAAAATAACTTTAATTTCGGAAGTCGGTGTCGTTGGTTCTGTATTTTCGTTTTTTGACACCGACTTTCGAAATTAAAGTTTTTCTTTTTCTTTGTAGTGTTTTTTTTTTTTGAAAGTCGGTTGTTTTTTTTTTTTTGAAAAAAAAGTTTTTATTTGTCACTTTTTTGTTGTACCTACTTACCCCTAACAAATTCATATAAGTATCACTACTTGCTATGTGAATATCAGTGACAGAAAGCTATTGAACACATCTGCCTACCCTTTAAAGGGTACAGGCGTGATGTTATGTTGTGTGATTGCGTAAACAATGCACACATATGTTATAGCAGCAATCGCGGTTGATTTGCTGGCATTTATTGAAGAGTTCCGTTGTCTGTCTCCGAAACTCATCATCAGATCTTTACGAAATATAAATGGGACCATTTCGGAATAAAGCTCTTTTGAACAAAAAAAAAATTGCAAATCTGTCTATTTACGATGGAGTTATGCCCGAACATACATTAAAAAAAATAGAAACATCCGAATTGAGAACCTCCTCCTTTTTAGAAGTCGGTTAAAAAGAGTTTAGATGAGCTTTTAACACTTCTGAATGTAGATAGTATTTTTAACCACGCCGGACTCAAAGGACATATTAAAGACTTAATATTTTAGTAAAGCGAGTTGAGCTAAGTTATTCAAGTGTCAGTAGTGTCAAAACAGGGGATTTACTTGAGCGGTGAGAAAATATTTTCGTAGCTGTGTTTAACATACGAGAGAAGGATAGCTATTTCTCCTTCAGTTTCAGCCTAAAGATACTTTACTAGCCTAAATTGGAGTGCCTCATTAAGCCTACTTAAAGCAGGTTAGAGCTAAAATGTTAGCCCAACAGAGACGAGACCTAAATAAACCAGCGAACTTTTGGACTGAGAAACTGTGAAGGACTCTATATTAAATGTACCTACTTAGTTTACTCATTTAATCTCGTACCCTTTTTCTCTGTGGACGTAAGCGAAAGTTTGACCTTTATCTTCCAAATAAATCAAACTCTTGCTAATAATTAGGAACACACATCGTGCAGTTAAGGTTTAAGACGTATTATTTCGCTCAAAAAGACTACAATTATAAAAACAATGTTTCGCTGGGTTATAAACTAAAATTAAGTTACTATATTACACTATACAACGTGTAACGGAAGGAGGTGAATGTGCTCATGAAATTGAACAACTTTCCCCAAAGAACATAGGTAGAAATATGAAAAAAAAATTTTGGACAGATTTTTTTGATTTTGGTTTTGATTGGATTTTGGATAGTAATAGTAAATCATTGATTTGCTATTAGGTACTATGGGAGGTCCAAAATTTTTTTTCATATTTCGACCTATGTTCTTTGGGGAAAGTTGTTCACTTTCATGAGCACATTCACCTCCTTCAGGGTTGATACCCCCCTTCCGTTACTCGTTGTATACATAGGTATTATAAAACAGTAAAAAACTTAATTTTTTTTTTTAAACAGTTTCTCAGTAAAAACAGTTTGGATGATTAGGTAAATCTATTCCAAACATTTTACTGGGGTTACCTTTTCTTCACAAGACTGATTGGATATTTAAGCGCACTCAAAAATCATTTACACAATAAATCATCATAACCCGATGACCAATAAGATGATGCACATAATATCACATAGACTACACAGCACTAACGACCATAATAAAATCAAAATCAATCCCAGATAACTACTTCCACCACCAGTACTATACCATTATGACGGTGTGTTTATGCGAATTAGACCCATAATATCTATAAAAGCACCATTATTTAGAGTTTAAACTAGCTACATGGTTAAGTTAACGGTTCTTTGATAGCCCAGAGCACCGCTATTGTGTAACCTTTTCCCATTACCCTTCAATTGATTTTATAAAGTTCAGTTGAAAGCCACAACCCCACATTATTTTCGCGTGGTCCTTTTCTCCGCTCTAATAGTAGCTCTTTGGCCGCTCGCAACAATTTTCCAGTTTAAAATCATTAAAAGCGTGTAGTTTTTAATTCTATTGGGGTTTATTTGAAACATGTTGGAGAGACATGGTATATTTAAGCGCACTACAAAATCTGTCGCAGTAAATCTTTGTCTCCCCATAACCAACAAGATGATGCACATAATGTCACATAGACTACACAGCTCTAACGACCATAATAAAATCCAAATTCAATCCCAGATGACTACGTCCATCACCAGCACTATACCCATTATGACGGTGTGTTTATGCGAATTAGAACCATAATATCTGTTAAAGCACCATTATTTAGAGTTTAAACTAGCTACATGGTTAAGTTAACGGTTCTTTGATAGCCCAGAGCACCGATATTGTGTTAGTCGTTAGCTATTACCCTTCAATTGATTTTCTAAAGTTCGGTAGAAAGCCACAACCCCACATTATTTACGCTTGTTCCTTTTCTCCGCTCTAATAGTAGCTCTTTGACCGCCTCGCAGCAATTTTCCAGCTAGAGTTTAAGCTTTACTTTGAAATCATTAAAGTCTGTTGTTTTTAATTCTACTGGGGTTAATTTGAAACATAAAGGGGTTATTTCATTGTTCCACTAAAATACTAAGATTCCAGAAGGTGTTCGTGGGAGTTTATGAAAAAATAAAATGGTGAGTCGAATATAATTAAGGGACTTGGGGCTAGTTTTTCCATCGCCAGATAACATTTATACGAAGTATAAAATTGGCGTTTGAGAGTTTTTGTATGAAATATCTGACTGTCAAAATTTCAAAATTATTCCTCGAATAGTTATCAGATGATTGAAAAATCAGCCTTTGGAAGAACACACTAGATGTAATGTGGATATACATACTGGAAGTCTCTGCCTACCCCTTCGAGAAATAAATCCATAATTTTAGGTTTTCAAAATCATAAATTAATTAAATTCAATTTTATATTAATTATATAGGACACATAACCCGATGTTCCGTTAGTACCACTGTTAACGTCTACAAATTTTAAAAGGACCGTAATTGCAAATAAAAGGCTATGACGTCTTTGAACAATATATAGAAAATCTCCTGAATATCGTTTCACAAACAGCTTTCAAGATTTACACAGTCAATGTCAAACAAAGGTACTGAACGTTTGCACATACTCGTATAATTCATATATCATTTAAACGACACTCCATACATACTATAGCTGTAAAACTGAAGAGCTTCAGAATCGCAGTCATCATCATCATCATCATTTCAGCCAAAAGACGTCCACTGCTGGACACAGGCCTACCCCAAAAGGGGGGGCTTGCCATAATCGCCAGGCTTGGCAGGCGGGTTGGCGATCGCAGTATGGTATGGTGGTAGAATGCATAGAGAACGCTGCTGCCCATCCTCCGGTACGCCCCTTAGTCGCCTTTTACGACACCCACGGGAAGTATGGGGTGGTGCTATTCTTTAAGTCCGGCACCACAGAGACCGCAATCGCAGTAGGTACTTTGCGCTTTTTCAGCTGTTTTATATCCTTTGTTTCTCAACGGAAGCTCTTAGCAATTACTGCAATGTCGTATCCATCGTGATGTATTATTTGAAGTGAATGGGCCCCTCTCAATGGCAAGCGACATTGTGGCAGGCCCAGACGGAAATGGCCAGATGAGCTGGAGTCCTTCAACAAGAACTGGTCCTTAGGAGCTTTGAACAGACAGACGTAGAAAGAGAGTAGGTAGGCCTTTACCCTGCTGTGGGACATCACAGGCTGATAATAAATTGCTATTAATTCCAGCTAATGGATTAATAGCCAAGAGCCTCGACCAACAACTGACGAGGCTCTCGTTGGGCAGCTGCATCAAGGTCTTGATTCAGAAAGCGGTACTTCTGGACATGGCCCGCATTGTTAGGAGGTTCCTCTGTCTGGAGCCCTGAACCCCGGTAGCTCGGACCCTGTTCCCGATACCGGTGGGCTACTATTTTTTTGTTGTGTCTGTGTGGTGCCGGACTTAAAGAATAGCACCACCCCTTACTTCCCGTGGGTGTCGTAAAAGGCGACTAAGGATCGTACCGGAGAATGGGCAGCAGCATTCTCTATGTATACCACCATCATATCATACTGCGATCGCCAACCCGCCTGCCAAGCGTGGCGATTATGGCAAACCCTCCCAAAATTGGGGGAGGCCTATGTCCAGCAGTGGACGTCTACCGGCTGAACGACGACTATTTTTTTATATGTTTCATATTAAATTATTTAAAAATATAATTTATATGTATTTAGTTAACGAAATAATAATTGGAAACTGCTAAAAGTCATTTACACAATCCAATATCTAATCAAAGGGAAGCTCATCAAGTGGAGCTCTACTATTTCATACTACTACAAACTAAAATAGCCCGAAAACGGATTAAACTAAAATTCGCGATGACAATCGAAGCGCTCGAGCTCCCATATGTGCCAGTTTATCTGACATTGTCATTAATATCGATCCAGAAGTTGGGCAATTTATAGATGGATTTCTATTAAAGGAACAAGATACCATATAGATGGAATTTGAGATCCAGCTAGATTAAATGGCAATCTTTGGTGGCTGGGACGGTATGGATGCGGAAGGTGGTGATTCGGTTGATAGGCTGAGTTGATTAATAGACGTCAACAGTTAAGGCTATTCCCCACAGGCGCGTCGTTATCGGTCGATAATATCGGACGTGTTATTGCGATATCTGTTTTCAGTACATTTTGTATTAGGACGGCCATGAAGTTACACACTGCTGCGATAATAACGACGCAATAGAAGTAGGACGCTTGCGTTCCTCCGTCCTGCGATATTCCGATATGAGTTCTTAGAATATTTTGTATTAGGACGCATACGATCTTACACACTTGCGATAATAACATAGTAACGTGTAGTGCGGGCCTAATAGTGTAGGTGACACGCACAAGTTAGGAATATCGGGCGATAAACCGCAGCTGTGTGGCAAGGAATCGGGACTCATTAGCGCAATAACGCATCCGATATTATCGATCGATAATAACGCGGTTGTGGGGGACAGCCTTTATTAACCTTTTTGAACCTTTAGACATCACAACCGTAGGTAATGATGATGACTATGAATAAGACGTAACAAAGAATAAATGAACAGCAGGTCAAGATATTATAAATAAAATTATTCAATCAGACCCGTCAAGGTCATACGCAAGGAATTTCCATAGCGCTCGAACCAATTGACCTTCCAATCATAAACGCTAAACACTCAATGAACTCAATCATACAAGACCTGATACTGATCTTATTACAAATAAACACGTATCATTTTGCCCGCATCTGGTCATTAAGGGAACGTTATCTGATTGAGATAGATGTAGACAGAATATTAATGAAAATGTTCCTTTTGTATTTACGCCTGGCTAATAACAACACTTGGAAACTTCTAGAAGCCTTTGTTATTGCTACAATATACATTAATTAATACGAAACGAAAAGATCTAAAGTTACATCTTTATTACCAATTACTCAGAAATAAAACGGCAGGAAATCAGTCACTGAAATCCCTTTTCCGCGAAGGCAGCCTATCAATTTCCTGTGGGAGTAAAATATTAATAAATTCAAACACAACAATAACGCGTAAAGAGTACCAGAGGTACCGTAAAGTATTAGTAGGTACGTATCCTCCGATTCGTTCCCCAAGGCAGAGTATCCGGGGAGATTACTCCGGATTTTTCTCGGTCCGAAAACTGGGGAAGTTGGAAGTTTGCAACCTAGCGAGCTACTTTGCTCAGAGTGTGACTGCAAATGTATGTGTTTGGAAACTTTTTAAAAAGCTCTTTGTGTGAAAATCTATTGGTCGGTGCGTTCTTCTCTTTTGGATTATTTTAACTGCGCTTTTGAGTAAGGGAAGTGTTCGATTTATCTCGGCTGCTATTTCACTTTGTGGATTTAAAAGGGATCTGCTTTCAACTAGAGCATGATCTATCCGTCAATCAGGATAAAGTATCCTTTATAGATAAGATGATTCTTCAAAGTTTGATTTCCAGCGTAATCCCTTTGGTAACCTTAAACTATACTCATGAAACAAACAAACCGGAGTTGGGGACTCTAAAGCCAGCAGAGACAACAACTTTTCCAATCTTTGCACACAATAAACTTTAAACTGCATGCTATTACAGTATCGCCTTTACCTTTCCGACTTTCAAAGTCCAGACTATGTCGTGTTACTTCTTGAAGTTCTACTTACTCCACGCGAGATACGATACGAGATACAAAGTCAGAATTCCCCACATTGACTTGGAGAATTCCAAATGTTTACAATAAACTTCTCCTTTAGGTAGTTCAAGTCTGTTTTCCTCTTGATTTAGAAGCAAGTTAATAGTTGTTCTATCAAACATTTGTTCGCTTTTATGATCAACTAGCTGTGTCCGCGACTTTGTTCGCGTGCATGTCGGAAAACAAATTGGATTTCATGGATTGTTGCTGTGATGGGATTGCGGCTAGATTTTGGACGTCTTTAATTACGGGCATTAGCCTTCAGATATCTGTCAGTGAAAGTCCAGTCAATATCGGTCTAGCCGTTTCGGAGATTAGCCGGAACAAATCGAACGACAGTAAAAAAAAATATATAAGTAGGTACTTTACTTATACAGGGTTATTGGTAAAACATTAACAACCTCTTAAGAGGTCATTGTACTCATCATTATGAACAACTTTTATTATAGGACCAAACCTGAAATCGCGAAAAAAAATCAGCTGTTCCCTACATTTTGACGAGTTATACGAACATAAATGTAGGGAACAGCTGATTTTTTTCGATTTCAAGTTTGGTTCCCTAGTAAAAGTTGTTCATAATGATGAGTACATTGACCTCTTAAGAGGTTGTTAATGTTTTACCAACCACCCTGTATACATTTCTTAAGCATTTAAGAAAAAGCTGTTATTTTGACAACAGACACTTCAATTTTATTTATTTGTATGTAATATGTAATGTAATATATAAATACATAATACATATGTACAGATTACTTAGTTTCTGTACAAGATCCCAGATGTCTTGTGTCTGGTAAGATATTTGTTGGTATGATGTTATGTAAAGCTGTTTGCATATTCTGCGAGATTCTCCAGGATAGGAGATCACAGCAAGACAATGACATGTTAAGGATAATTCATTGCTGCGATGCTAAATAATTGTTGCTATGTAAAACGGTTGTTATGAACAAAGATTTATGTTTGTAAGTACTAGCTTTTGCCCGCGACTTCGTCCGCGTAAAATTTTTTGTTCCCCCGACCCACCGCGTCACGTCGCCGCGTCGTCGTCGTTGTTTTATTTTGCTTCGCATTATGAGTCGTGCAAAAAAACAGTATAAAAATCACCCATAAGGAAGTAAAGAGAGAGACCTACCTAATTTAAGGAGGAAGAGCTAAGGTAGCCCGCGAAATTCAAATTTTCTTACGTTTTTTGCAATTTGTTGTACGTTGATTAAAATATGATTCGCGGTCGTAACAAATATGTATTATTTACAGAATTATAATCATTACAATCAGTAGTACAGTCACGAGCACCAATATGTCAACACTTGGCAACTTGAAATTTCGATTTTTTCACGAAATAATGAATGCAACGTTGAAATACGACATTTTACATAAACCTATGGGTTCGAAAATACTATGTTCCTAATAATATAAAATTTCATTAAAAAATAAAGGAGAAAATCGACTTGAATAAAGCCAAGTGTTTACATACTTTTGCTCGTGACTGTAAAACTTGTTAACTTAGTATAATCCCCAAATGTCAAGATTTCATGAAATAGTCATTCTTGGGGATTACTTGGTCTTAGAGAGTTGTGTTGATGACTTTAATGATTATAATTCTGTAAATACATATTGATTACGGCCGCGAATCATATTTTAATCAACGTACAACTTAGGTAATTCTGACCAGCAAATTGCAAAAAAAAAAATGAATTTCGCGGGCTACCCTGGCGCCTTCGCCTTAAAGGATCCTATACAACAGATCGACCACTCGAAACTCGACTCGGGAAACCCTAATGCTGGAGTATGGTTTGCAGAAAATTGTTTCGTATCGATGAAACTAAGTGCGAAAAAAGGAATGTAATGCAGGACATACAAATAAGGAAAATACCGGATAAGTACCTATAATGTACCCAAATACTGCATGTATTAAATTACTAGTGTAAGTAACAAACAAATAAATAAAGAGTTTTGTTTCGTCAAAAATGTCTTGTTAGCTGACGCAAATTGCTTGAAATTAACATTGAAGTAAAATTGTGTCTCTTTTGCCCCTTGCAGATCTTCCCTAAAGCTAACTAGGAGTTACATTTTTACCCCCTTACTAATAAACGTATTATTAGATGAATAGTTACACACCGATTTCTCTCTTTCAGTCGTCAGTAATTTGATTTTTGAAAGCAGAAGACAAAGCGTTGTGTAACTATACAGACGCTATACAACGTTTATAGTAAGGGAGTTAGTGTCAAAAATGCTGGCAATTTTATAAAAGAAACTAGGCTCTGCCCGCGACTTCGTCCGCGTAAAATTTTTTGTTCTCGCGACCCACCGCATCGCATCGCGTTGCCCACCCGCACTATAATATATTAATTTGTTTTCGCTTAGCTTTCTATCAGACTTATTTATCGTTTTCCTCGGCTCCTTAGGGTTGTAACGTGGGAGGCAGTCACCTCCTTCTGCGAAGCAGTCATGCTAGCGAAGGAGGTGGCGGGACAGCTTAGGGAGAGAGCCTCCCGTTCCAGCCACCGCGGGAGACGCTCCGGGCGTCGGGAGCCGCGTGATGACTCCCGGCCACCGTAGGCGCGGGCCTGCGGGCGGAGAGTAATGGGTAGCTCACCGTCCGATCAGGACCAGGCCCGTGCCGGACGGCGCGTACGTGTTCCACGCGCGCCTCAAAGAGATGTCATCATCGAGCATCGAGGAGGGGCCCCTTAGGGCCGAAGCCTGCCGGGTCAGCGGGATTGTCCGAAAGGGTTACCGCTGGCCCGGAACATAAAGGGCTAAGGAAGGAACACGGGTGGGTTTTAGTCAGTAAGAGTCTGACACTCCCTTCCGCTCCACCCAGAGCGGAAGGAGTCATTTGATGATTTCCCATCCGCAAAAAAAAAAAAAAAAAAAGGATGTAACGTGAGGTTTAATAGCCTATAAGTTTCCTCAAGAATTGGGCTATCAAAATGCAAAAAGAACCAGCACATCAAGCTACCCGAAACTGTAAAATTTTCCCAATCAACTTTGAACTTTATGCTTCAGCAATAAAGTTGAAAATCTATTTTAAGAAATTGACAGATTGTGGTAGCTTGATGTGCTGGCGTCTGCACTTCCAGAGAACAGCGCGTTCAAACAAACAGACAAACTCTTCAGCTTTATTATTAGTGTAAGTATAGATAACCATAATATTTTAAAGAATGCGGTTTTCCATTAGCTAATATAACATTGAATACACATTTAACAAGTTCTATATTGAACTGAATACATCTGAGCATTCTTCATTAGTGCGGTTTTTAATTACACGAACGTTCTATATTCAGTTCTCTATTAATAACAAACGCTATTCTGCAGCACGGTATAAAATTGTTTCAATGCAATTCAATATTACTGTTTTTATTGTCCATTCCGCAGCTATCCTGGCGAAAGGAAAATAGCTTTTATAAACATTTAATGCTGTGATAGTATTGGTATAATGCCAGACAGTTACTGTCCCACAAGTACAGCACAACTATTCTTATTAGAAAAGGACTAGATATTGATTAATAAACGATTGTTTATTGTTCATGATACTGGCCCATTCAATCCAGGTTGCTTTTATTTATTTACTTACTCCCTTGCTAATAAACGTTGTATAGCGTCTGTGTAGTTACACAACGCTTTGTCTTCTTCTTTCGAAAGTCAAATTACTGACGAATGAAAGAGAGAAATCATCATCACCATCATCATCATTTCAACCGAAAGACGTCCACTGCTGGACATAGGCCTCCCCCAAGCACGTCCACTTCGACCGGTTCTGTGCTTCTCGCATCCAACGGGTTTCTGCGTCCTTCACAAGGTCGTCGGAACACCTTGTAGGAGGCCTTCCAACACTACGTCTTCCGGTACGCGGTCGCCACTCCAGAACCTTTCGGCCCCATCGGTTATCTGTTCTGCGAACAATGTGCCCTGCCCACTGCCACTCAAGTGTCGGTTACCTTGGTCCTCCTGCGGATCTCCTCATTCCTGATTCGATCACGCAGGGAAACTCCAAGCATTGCCCTCTCCATTGCCCTTTGGGTGACTTTCAGCCTTTCAAAGAGAGATATCGGTGTGTAACTATTCATCTGATATAATACGTTTATTAGTAAGGGGGTTAAACTTAAATGCAAAATAAAGGTTAGGTACTGTAAAGGTTGTCGAGAAAAGGGAAACTTACCTACATAACGCAGGTTTGCAGAAAAAATATTCTCAGATCAATTTCAAAATTGTAAAAGAAGACATTATGGTTTTAGACGCGTAAAAATAAATAGCTAAAATCCAATATTGCTTCTTATTTAGCGGCAACGCCGTAGGAGTCCTTAGTACCAAGGCAAACTTAATGCCTCAGGCATTCTTTACCAAGTTACATAATAATGATTTCCTTTACCAAAATGTATTTATAATCCAATCATTTTATCATTCAAACCGACCTAACCCGAAGAATTACCAAACTTAAGTTGAAGCGGACAAGGCACTTTGCCCGCAGAACAAATGGCCGTTGGGGCCGAAAGGTTCTGGAGTGGCAACCGCGTACCGGAAGACGTAGCATTGAAAAGTCTCCCACAAAGTCGACCGATGACTTCGTGGAAGCCGCAGGAATCCGCTGGAAGCGGGAAGCACAGAACCGTTCGATGTGGCGGTGCTTGGGCTCTCCCAAGCACCGCCACATCGAACGGTTCTGCCTATGTCCAGCAAGGTCGTCTTTCGGCTGAAATGATGATGATGATTGTTCAAAACTTTTTCGAAAACAGAACCTTTAGCCAAGCCAATCATAATCAAATTCTGGATAGCGTCATGAAAATAGCTGGCCACAGACATTGTCGAACATTATAAAATTGGAAGGAAACAAGATAGGACCAAACAATTTCCAACTCCACCCAAATAGAAGCTGTCGGAGAACGAAATTCGATTAACACCTGGGAATTTCTGAACTTTTTCCGACGCGGCCGGTGTGAACACAATGAGGTTATCAGCGGACCATACTTCTCGAGTCTCAAACAAAGTTGCCAGGTCATCTGGAAAACTGGAATGTCCCTAGAATTTGAATTATTTTGACATTTAGATTTGGATCCGTGTTTGAATTTGGAACCTGCTATACAGGCAAGGACGCTGAAGCGTAAACTGTAACAATGAACTCCGCACATGATTCTAGCGTAGATTATTTTGCCGGTAATTAAAATAAAAATCTGCTGTTTCATATAAAGTGCAAAAGCAAATCGGTCAAAATGTATGGACTGCAATTTATTTTCTAAATAACCTTCTTTAAATTTTAGCGCAGGGGGTTCAGAATCATGTAGGTTAGGTGTGTGTACCTGACACACTAAATGTTGTAACAACTGTCGTTGGCAGTCGTTTACGCCGTACCGCATTTCATGCAAACTCCGCATTTCATGCAAACTTTCAAGCCCTGGTTTTTCGAAATTTAATGAAACTTCATACGCATAAGCAGGAAACAAAGGTCTAAAAAGTTAGTAGAGAACATTTTTGAAATGTGTCATTTAAAAAAAGACAACTGGAAATCTCTATTTCTATGGAAATTTTAATAAAATCGGTTTAATTTGGCTATAACACCTATTTTCCGAAAATGTTTTCGACAAATTTTTTAGACCTTCTTATCCTGCTTATGCGTATGAAGTTTCATTAAAATAGGTTCATTCACTTCGAAAAACAAGGCTTGAAATTTTGTATGAAATGCCGTTCGGCGTAAACGCTCTTATGATGTTTGTACACAAGGCACTTGCGTAGATGTATTTATAACATGAATCGTTTAAACTACTCTAGTGGCATTCGCGCTGCACCTTTCATGATCAAAGTACCACCAAACGGGGTGAATAGGGATGCAGCGGTGAATTGGGACAAAACTTTAAAATGGATTTTAGCTTTGAAATAATACAGTTTACTGCCGAAAAGGACACTTAATCGTTAATTATAATACAATAAACACATTAGACTCCTTTTTGGCAACAAACTACATCATTTCAATGTTAAAATCGCTTTTAAAGTTTCGTCCCGATTCAACCCTGCATCCTTATTCACCCCGTTTGGCGTAACTAGCACCGATGTTCCACCACCTTTATTTTTAACTATCTTCTGCCTGCGCCTTCGTCTGTGTAAGATTTCTTATTCCTCCAACCCGCCCACCCCGTCGCATCACGTAACCCACTCATGCTGCAACTTCGTTTTCGTTTATTTCTGATTTTTTTTCTTTTTATTTGGATCCTAAGGGTTGTAGTGTGATGATAAGTAGGCTTCCTCCAGGATTGGTATATCAAATTTTTCAAATCTGTCTAGAGATGATTTTTATATGGTCGTCGTTTCAGCCGATAGACGTCCACTGCTGGACATAGGCCTCCCCCAATTTTGGGGGGGTCTGCCATAATCGCCACGCTTGGCAGGCGGGTTGGCGATCGCAGTATGGTATGATGGTGGAATAAATAGAGAACGCTGCTGCCCATTCTCCGGTAAGACCCTTAGTCGCCTTTTACGACACCCACGAGAAGTAAGGGGTGTTGCAATTCTTTAAGTCCGGCACCACACAGACTTTTTATGGTATTAATTGGAAATAATGATATCGTGTAAGGTATAAATTGGAATTCATGACATAGTATAATTTTAACGATGATTTTGCATGCCTGAATTGGTGCAACACAATGGACTTCGCGCATTCTCTTGACATCTAGAAATGTATTATTGTGTACTGTGTTGAGCAATAAACCTTTGAATTTAATGTAGATTAGCGCGTTCAAACAAACTAACTCTTCAGCTTTAGTAGCTCAACTGTGGCTAATGAGACACAATTGAATTTCAATTGTTTTAAATAAAATTTTGATTTTTCAACAGTTCATCATAATTATAATCAGCCTATATTGTTCCCACTGCTGGGACACGGGCCTCCTTTCAGTGAGAGGGAGTGGGCCGTAATCCACTACGCTGACCCAGTGCGGGTTGGTGGATGTCACATATCTTCGAATTTTTGGTTCTAGGATATGCCGGTGGGTCACGATGTTTTTCTTCACCGTCTTTGAGAGCAGTGGTGATGAAATAATTACACAAAGTGCCTGACTGGGTTCGAACCTTCGACCTACAACTCGTAAGTCGTGTCCGTTACCACTGGGCCAAACCTGGAACAGCTACATTTACTAGAATTCATTATTCCTTTGTTTATTAAAACAACTGATGCTATCTTTATAAAACAAATCCAGGATTCATTCGGCAATTCGTGTCCTATAAATTCGTTCGAACATTTTGGCAACGATTTCCAGTACACAGTATACCTTAAGCTTTTGGACTTCGACTCATGATAAAAAAAACTTTATTAATATCCGAGGAATTGCTGTACCAGAATTTCTATCAATGATATTCGTCGTAGTACCTACCGAAGTACTGCATTGGCGAAATTTTATGTCACAAGTCGAATCTGGTTGGGTGATACGAATTGGAAAAACCTTTTATGAATGAATGGATCCACTTAAATGTGTACCAAGTAATGGTTTTCACATAAATGTATGAAGAGGTGGGTAAAGCAGATATTTTCTTTGATGAAATGGAAGATTGCTGAAGCGAAAAGCGCTGGAGATAGCTTGAGTGAAATAAAATTATGGGCGGTTTTTCTTAGTTATTACGTTTTAAAAGACTTTATATAATCCTTAGTTGTTGAGTTTTAAATAACTTCAAGTACTTATTAAAATGTTAAAACAATAATATTCAATTTATTTAAGCATATTTCTTTTGAAAGCCATTTGTATCTTGAATAAAATTCAGATTGTCTTCACATTGCACGGGGACCAAGATGTACATTAGACGAAAAGATTATATCCACCCCTAAATCTAAAAGGAAACCGAACAGCATCCGAAGAAGATTTGGGTTCCTACAACCAATAAATAAAATAACTTTTACATTGAACAGTTGGCACCAAAAGTATGTTATACCTATGCAGGAAGATAAGCAACGATGGATGATATTGCAAAACTTGGAACACAGCCGCGGAATAATGCTATGTAGATTCTATACGTGCATGAAAGTTCTATTAGGCTGTGTATACACATGTATTAGTTTCCGTATTGGATTTGCGTTACTTGTAACACAATAAAGGATGATTTCAACCAAACGGCTCGCATGGCACCGGATCGCAACGGATTTTCAATCTTTAAACGATATTAAATCGTGTAAACAGTTATTTAAAGTCTATATTACCAGAAGAAGCCCATATTTCTGCAATGAAAAGATCGAGCTACTATTAAAGACAGTTTTAAGACTATACCTACATATGACACCTACAGATGGCCGATGGGTTCGAAAGGTTCTGAAGTGGCGACCGCATACATGAAGACGTAGCGTTGGAAGGCCTCCTACAAGGTGGACCGATCTCCTGGTGAAGGCCGCAGGAATCCGCTGGAAGCGAGAAGCACAGAACCTGTCGAAGCGGTGATGCTTGAGGGAAGCCTATGTCCTGCAACGTCTTACGGCGGAAATGATAAGGTCTTCAAAATAAAACATACGAACCAAGGTACGTAGATTAAGGATAAGGGGATTAAGGGTAAGGTAGGTAGATTTCCAATCCGCAAAAAAAAAGATACAGGTACCTAGCTGCCTACACAAATTTTTATATAGAACTAGCAACCCGCCCCGGCTTCTTACGGGTAGATATTGGTATTTAACTAAAATAAGATATAAGGATTTTTCGGCGTTACTATTGCATATTTTAACATGGAAAAGTAGTTAATGTGACATAACTGTAATAGTTAGACATATGGTATGAGTTTTTTGTAGATATTGATGCCTTCTATAAAACTGTAGTACCTACATCACTTTCCTCTACTGTCAATAGTTTCCGCAGCGTACGCGATGTAAGGATTCTTTTTTTGGTATTTTTTTCACACTTTGGGTTACATTATCAAAGTTTTCATAAGGATCCCTAACTTTTTTGAAAATATTCTATCGCCTATGTCATCAGGGCTACTGTAGGATTCTAATGGTGAAAGAACTTTTCAAATCGGTCCAGCAGTTCCGGAGCCTATTCAATTCAAACAAACAAACAAATCTTTCCTCTTTATAATATTAGTGTAGATAATGCTATTATGCAATGAAATACATGCCCTCAAAAAATATTTAATGCAGTGAATTGAACAGCATTTCTTTATAATGAATGCTATACATTTTTTCCCTGTAAATGATATTGCTTCGGAAATTTTTTGCAATAATTTTATTTCAGGAAATATTAAATTGTAATTATCAAAACAATACAAGTCGATGAAACCGACTCCTCCTAAGTACAACTAAGTAACTGAAAAATGCAAATTTTATAGGAGAGCGAAATATACTCTTAATTATAGCGCTCACCAAATAAATATTATACTTTAATTCCAAGTAGGGGCTTAGCTATGGCAATTTAAAAAAAATTTAAATCTTCCATTCGCTCTCCTATAAAATTTGCATTTTTCAGTTACTTAGTTGTACTTAGGAGGTGTCGAACTACGTTGTTTCATCATCATTGTTTTATCAAACAACAAGAATACAATTGAAAAAACCTGAATTTAATTGAAAGCAAAGCCTTTACCAGAAAAATTCATTAGAATTCTCCGATGTATTAATAAAAAAAACATTGTCATATGAGTTGATTACAACAACGGAAACGAAATACCAAAAAAATCCTGGCACAAAATAAACGAATAAACACACATGAAAATACTAGAAAGTATTCCAGCTGTTTTATAGAAAGAAAAAGAAAGAAAAGAAAAGAAAAAGTATTTATTGCGACTCGTACAGGAAGATCACAAACTAAACTAAACACAGTCAAATAAAAATCCAAGTTATATAAAAAAAAGAAATAGTAACAAAAGGAAAATAAAACAGAAAGTCCTATACGAGGCCAAAAGGCTCCTATCTCAGCATGATGCTGCGACATTTAAAAAATGAATGTCACAGCGCTGATATTCTGATAGGGCCCTATTCTGATAGGATATTCTGTATTCTTATAGAAAAGTGCGATACCTATACTGAACAGCTTTTTAATTTGATTTACCAACGAACAATTTTGACACAGGTTCATAATCGATGGTAATCGGTTGTGCATCGCTGTGTCTGCCACAAGTATATGTGTCGCAGCCAACTGGTTAAATTAGCCGTTTAGTTAACCCCCTGGCTTTTAAAAGTAGTGCTCGGCACGCTTCGCTCTCTTTGCGCGCACGCGGTTGATCACAGTTCTAACCTAACCTAACCAATTTGGTCGGGATGCAGGTCTGGTGCGCAGTATCCGCAATCGGCGCGTGTGTATGATGACCAGATGTATGAACGTATACGAAGCAAAAGGTGTATAGCAGAAGTATATAAGCATCATAGCAGGTGGCGTTCTTTGTGTGTTCCTACCCCTATGGAAAGAAGGTGTGAGTTTATTATGTGTGTATATGTTACGGCTAATAGCCGAAGTGCGGCTACACCTAGTTTTAACCAAACCTAACCTCGGGGTACCCTTCACTCGCTTTAACATCTTACGTCGCTTCCCGAAGTACACACGAACCGCATGTGGCCGGCTGCACCTAGTTGTACCCGGCTGAAACTAGGTGTAGCCGCAGTTGTACCTGGCTAAAACTAGGTGTAGCCGAACTTCGGCTATTAGCCGTGACGCCCGTGACATATGTATTCCTGTAACGGTTGACGGCTTCGACACCATTCAATGAATGAGTTTTATTTATAATGACGGAACGCTGCGATTCACTGCAAGGCTAACATTTACGCCGACAATAATAGACACGAAATATTCGCGTTTGTGTTGCGAGTTTGCCTCAATTGTGATTCTACGCGATTAATGCAGTCCATTGGATTGTTTGTTAACAAAATAGCTCTTCCATAAATCAGGGATATTGTTGATATTTCGGAATGTGTGGCGATGATTTTCATATACTTACACCATTTTGATGCAGTGTGTAGATACAAAGTACATTTTCCTTTGTTGATTCAGTTGACATTTATCATTATTCGGAATAACTACGGCTATTTCGAATTTAATCGCGGAGTTGGTACTTACCAGCCTGATTTTGCTTCTAACTGGTTGATTCTAGCAAGTGTTATTATAATACCAATCAGCTGAATTTCAAGGCTTTCGCAGGGCGCAAAGCGACACCGCGACGCGACTCTAGTAGAACAAATTCTATGGAAACTTTATGAAAATTGTTCCACCAGAATCGTGTCGCACCGTCGCATCGTGCCTGTCTGTGGGAGCCTTAACTTGGAGCCATCAGCTTACTTTCAGAAAATAGTGAACGCAAGTTCCAAGTTTCAACATATAAATCCCTCTCTTTAATTATTACGAGTACAGTATTATCCCTAATGACTCCTAATTAAGAAATAAAACAACAAAAACGATCGGAAATTAAAGAAACAAGGTACGGTTTACATCTAAAGAAGCCTGTTTACACTCAAGGGATCTGAAGATTGGACTGTTGCCAAGGGGCTTGTTTTGATGAACAACGAAGACAACAAGGCGTCATGCTGAATCTGAATTACTTTCTGACAGGCCGGCTTTGTTCAACCACTGACCGGAGATTGTTACTATAAGACGACAAAGTACCCACTTCCTTAAGGGGCTTACAGGACCTAAACGCAAAAACAGTTATTTAAAAAAATCAAAAAACCCGACTGCGGTAAAAAACTTAAGTTAAAAGAAACTGAAAAGCTAAAAACAAGCCCATTTTAAATTAAATAAAAGTTGGAAGCAGGCGGGACCCACATCATTTTTATTGTATTTTCAAATTCAAATGGGTCCCGCCTGCTTCCAACTTTTATTTAATTTAAAATGGGCTTGTTTTTAGCTTTTCAGTTTCTTTTAACTTAAGTTTTTTACCGCAGTCGGGTTTTTTGATTTTTTTAAATAACTGTTTTTATTTCCAGCTTTTTAGTTTACAAAGCTGAAAGATTTCGCAGACGATTTAGTTCTTGGTAGGTGTTTTTTTGCGATTTGTCACTTCGAATTGCTTTTAAGTATATATGTTGTATATATTTTTGTAATCACCTTTTAAAACCCTTTATTTTGATACCCCACTCGATAGGTTATGAAAAAAAAAATATAAAAAAAAAAATTAATATGGCGTCCAGTAGTCGCCATATTGAATTTTCACTAACGTCATGTCTTTAGTGACACTCGCCGCACTAAGAGGAATCGATTAACGTGTGAATCATAAAAATTGGCCCAGGCGTTTGGTCTGTATAGTGCTTCAAAGGAACATATAAACATACATACATAGGCTGATGAACACATTACCACTCCTTTGCGTCGCGCAGTCGGGTAAAAAACGCAAGTTTTAGAAACAATAAAAGTATATGATCGACTACAGTAAACAAAATCAGTAAAATATATGATATTTTTCAGGATATATGCTAGGTAGATTCTGTGTTGAAAACATAATACAACTAATTTGATACGATAGAAAAAAATCGTGAAGATACCTCTTAAAACTTTCTTTTTACAATAAAACCATACTAATATACCTACATACAATCATTCTGATTTTTTGTCAGATTATTCTACAAGCAACATACTAAAAAACTACTGTTTTAATTTTTTTGTCCAAAGAATAGATTTTTATTAACTAAGCAATTGCTTCATATTTTGAAATAAATTACCAGCATTGTGTCATCGCGCTTCTCTTTCTTTTCTATGCAGTCCGACAGTGACCGCGCTTTTGGTCATGTAAGCCCCTTAAGAAGAAAATCTTGAGAGATTGCAGGGATAAAGATATGCTTATGTCGATAAGGGTAGTAAAAGTTGAGTGTTTACACAACTCTGATAAGTAAAGGTCAAGGCTAAGAAATGTTAATAGAAACAAAGTAGCTATGATAATTAATTGAGTCTGGATGGAAATAGTGAAACTAATGAGCAGCATAAATAACAAGAAGAGAATTTAAATATGCCAATATATTCCGTAAAAAATCTTACAAAGAAGCTTTCATTATCATTGCCAATACATTATACGTTATTCAAAAATTATTCAAACACAGTTACCGATTATTGCAGACAAAAAATACTATTAGGTAAGTAGACGTCTTGGAAACAATGTACTCCAAAGCAACACCGCAATTTGTTTTTATAAGAATGCCGCTAACGTACAAAGCGTGTAAAAATTATCTCTTTATACGCCTTTACTGAAGTGCTAAATTCCATTTAAATAATGAGATGGAAATAAATGTGGACTTTTTTTCTCCAAGCCATTACACCATACGTAGACATTCATTCGAATGAAATAACAAGCAGGTGCGTTCATTTCGCTATAAAAGTACAGCGCGGTAATTGCGTAAAGCACCTAAAATGGCCGACGTCTCATATTCTGACAGTTCAACCATATTCATAGCGTTGTTTAAGTTATTGTACAGACGAATTTTTGGATTAGGTATTTCCTTTAAAAGCCTACACCACGTAGATATTCATTCGAATGAAATAACAAGCAGGTGCGTTCATCATCATCATCATCATTTCAGCCGAAAGACGTCCACTGCTGAACATAAGCCTCCCTCAAGTTGGGGGAGGGTTTGGCATAATCTCCACGCTTGGCAGGCGGGTTGGCGATCGCAGTATAGTATGGTGGTGGAATGCATAGAGAACGCTGCTGCCCATTCTCCGGTACGACCCTTAGCAGGCACCTTAGCAGGTGCGTTCATTTCGCTATAAAAGTACAGCGTGGTAAATGCGTAACGCACCTTAAATGGCAGTACGTCTCATATTCTGCCAGTTCAACCATATTCATAGCGCTGTTTAAGTTATTGAACAGACGATTTTTTGGATTAAGTATTTCCTTAAAAAGCCTTCGGATTGGGATTGAAAGTATGACACAATTGTGTGAAGAAAAAGGTTTATTTTTGTTTTTTGAACATAACTCGCGAAATGTGGATAGGATAAATTATTGTTCCAAAGAACCGCACGTTACAAAATTTTGTTTCAGTGCGTTTAGTGGAAGTGCTCAGGTGCGGTTCGTTCAAGTGTGGTTCAAATCAGTGCTCTGCATGGAATACCTTATTTAAGCATGGTGATTAAAGTATTTTTAATTCGTCTAAATGTGTTTCATTCTGACTGTACATTTTTATCGTTTCGTTTAGAGTTGGGACTTTTTGCTAAGTGATTTAAAATCGTGCAGAGCCGGGATAGGTGAGAGTTCGGACGAACCCGGGTGTTTATGTACACCTCTGCCCGACCCTTCGTGGATACAACATGGTGATTAAAGTATTTTTAAATTTCGTTTTTAGTTTCGTGCAGAGTTGGGACTTTTTGTTAGGTAATTTAAAATCGTGTAGAGCTGGGATAGGTGAGAGTTGGGATGAACCCGGGTGTTTATTTACACCTCTACCCAACCCCTCGTGGATACAAGGCGTGATGGTATGTTATGTGAATATTTATTAAAAAAAAAAAACCAAGGACGTTAACATTTTCAGCACAAAAAACCGAAATGAATGATGGAATATGAAGGATTTTAAAATGCCGCATTTATTAAAATACATTACAAGTACCTTAATTTTAATGGCTTCTGATATTTTATCATTAAGCCTGACGTTTGTTGTGGCTGAAAAGAATATTAATGTGTTTCGAGTTTTCAATGTAATTTATTTATTACTTTTGTAAACTACTCGATGAAAATTACTTTGCCTACTTAGAAGAATTTATTTGAATTTTTGAGGCAGATGTAAGTGGCAATGAAGAGAATATGCTTAGAAGTTTTGGTCATGTTGAGAAGATAAATACAAGGCGACTCAATTAACTCAGCCTATCGCAGTCCACTGCTGGACATAGGCCTCTCCCAGACTGCGTCACAGCACCCTGTCCTACGCCTTCCGCATCTAGTCTACCCCAGCCACCTTCTTTAGGTCGTCCGTCCATCTAGCTGGGGGGCGTCTCACACTACGCTTGCCGATACGCGGTCTCCACTCCAGGACTCGTCTGCTCCACTGGCCATCGGGCCTTCGACAGACATGGCCAGGCCGAAACAACAAGCCGACTAACAAAAGGTATTTAGAAAGCAGTGAGCATGTGAGTGGAAACGCCGTAGGGCAGACGCTAGGAGGACATACTTAGAGTGACCTTATTGGTATCCAATGCTCTTCTGAAAGGTGAGGTGTGTAATTCTCCCAACCAGCGTGCTTATAATATAAGCACGCTGGTTGGGAGAATTACACACCTCACCTTTTGTGATCCTTTTATGATCAGCACCATAACTGTGTAACACACTCATCATCATCATTTCAGCCAAAAGACGTCCACTGCTGGACATAGGCCTCCCCGAAGCACCTCCCCTTCGACCCGTTCTGTGCTTCTCGCATCCTACGGGTCCTGCGGCCTTCACAAGGTCGTCGGACCACCTTGTGGGAGGCCTTCCGACGCTACGTCTACCGGTACGCGGTCGCCACTCCAGAACCTTTCGGCCCCATCGGCCATCTGTTCTGCGAGCAATGTGCCCTGCCCACTGCCACTTAAGTTTGGCAATTCTTCGGGCTATGTCGGTTACCTTCAATGACAATCTGAATTATTTTGAAGGATATTCCTAATCCATTGCTTCACAAGTTCCAAAAAATGTTCTGCTCAACACCGTGAATGACGCAATGAATGTTGGTGAACTGTCAAAATGAAACCTATTGCTACTAATAATGTGTTACTCAATTTTAACCCTCTGATGTATGAACGCAGACGCAAAAGCTTTAGCTTTAGCTCTAGAAATCTTTAGCTTTAGAAATCTTTAGCTTTTTAATTATTTTTTTTTTACGGTCAAGGCGAGTGTTTACTCGCCTTATCCCGTGGTGGTAGGCTAAAACTACAGAACGCTACCTGCTACGATCCTTAGGCTCAATTTACACCGCCGCGGAACGGAATGGAAGCGAATTTTTTTTGTACAAAGCATTATGAACTTTATGTCAATAGTGTAACGTACAAATTAGATACACCCATTTCACGGGTCGCGCATTTTCTGGAGAATTATCGCGCATTCTCGGGAATTCCCGCAGTAACAAGCTCCTATACCTATAGTTTGTACGTTAGACATTTGACATAAAGTTAATTTTGCTAATACGAAAACTCGATTCCACTCCGTTCTGCGGCGGTGTAAATTGAGCCTAAGGATCGTAGCAGGTAGCGTTCTGTAGTTTTAGCCTACCACCACGGGATAAGGCGAGTAAACACTCGCCTTGACCGTAAAAATAAATAAATTAAAATAGCTAAAGATTTCTCTTGATAAAAATTACTAACCAGTGTTACTTTTGCTTTGTTGTTTTTCATAAAGCATAACAAAAGAGGTTCATTTACAAAGCTTCATAGCTCTTCAAAGAGTCTGACGTGACGTGTGTCAGACTATGATCCCTCATTACCACAATGTTGGTTAGAACAAAGGCTTCTATAGGTATTACAATAATATAGATATTGATCAAGTTACTGATCTAATCCACAATACTATGTACCTAATGCAGATTTTTCTTAAATTTTTCAGTGTAAGCAATTAAAGTGATAGTAATATTTAAAAAGTAACGATTTTAGGTATAATTAAAGAGCATGCGTAGTTTGTTTCTAGTTTCTAGTAAAATCAAATTATCATCTGCCTAGCCTTTTCCCAACTATGTTGGGGTCGGCTTCCAGTCTAACCGGATGCAGCTGAGTACCTATATTTTACATGGAGCGACTGCCTATCTGATCTCCACAACCCAGTTACTGGGTAATACGATACCCCTTGGTAAGACTGGTTGTCAGACTTAGTAAAATCAAATAAATAACATAAATTAAATTCTTGAAATTGTGATAATAATAATGTAGCATAATGTTCCTCCTGCTGGCCACAAGCCTCTTCTCGATGAGATGGTGTGGGCCGTAATCGACCACGTGAGCCACATATCTTCGATTTTTGCTTCTAGAACATGCCGGTTTCTTTTTTATGACCGTTTTGAGAGCAATCCATACTAATATTATAAATGCGAAAGTGTGTCTGTCTGTCTATCTATCTGTTACCTCTTCACGCTTAAACCGCCGAACCGATTTAGATGAAATTTGGTACAGAGATAGTGTGAGTCCCGGGAAAGGGCATAGGATAGTCTTTATCCCGATATTCCCACGGGATCGACACTTATGCGGGTGAAACCGCGCGGCGCTTCTAGTGATAAAATAATTTACACAAAGTAAAGCGTCTGTCGTTGGTTCGAACCTACGATAGACAACTCTTAAGTCGCGGTAATTACCACTGGCCCACCACTGCTCTTAATCATAGTGTACTCCAAATTAAATCAACATCTGCTGCCCATTTGGCACTAATTACGAACGGCATCAATAGACTGCAATATTCCGTCGAAATTGTAAACGCCCAATGCTCGAAAGGAAGCTGAACACATTAATATTATAAAGGCGAAAGTTTGTGAGGGTGTGTTTATATGTTTGTTACTTCTTCACGCTCAAACGGATGGACCAATTTTGATAAAATTATGTATGGAGGTAGCTGATACCCTGAATTAACGTATAGGCTACTTTTTATCCCGATATTCCCACGGAATCGACATTTACGCGGGTGAAACCGCGTGACGCAGCGAGTACTCAATATACGCGCAGAAATAATTCAAATCACATTGTGAATGGCGAGCAACGAGCCAGACTATTAATAGTTTTGTAGATAGTTTGATTTGTTTACATGAACTCGGTGTCTCAGAACTGACAGCATGTCAGGGTTTGGTTATCAGTGCAGCCGGGGAAATGATAGCAGTATCCTGTTTTAGTAGTCTTCCTTTACTTGTCAGTACAAGTAAGATATTATGGTGAATGTAATATTTCGTACAATACGCGCCACGAAAGATGAGTCTTGACCTTTATCTTAAACTTTATTATTTCGTAATAAATATTGTAATAATGTAGAGGGGCTCGTGGCTAAATAATAACAGCCGCACAGGTCGATCGATCAGGTTACTCTACGCTTGCCGCGGTTGGTCTGTGGATGGGTGACCATTTTTACACACCGTGACCCCTCCGTGCCTCGGAAAGCACGTTACGCTGTTGGTCCCGGCTGTCATTCGTGGATCTTTGACAGTCGTTACGGGTAGTCAGAAGCCCGAAAGTCTGACAACCAGTCTTACAAAGGGGTATCGTATTACCCAGTATTAGGAATAACACGGGCGTTTTATTTTAGAAAAACATAAACGGGGATCGCGCAAAAAAAAATTAAACCTACGAATTTCCGATATCCACGCGGGCGAAGACGCGGGCAGAAGCTAGGTGGTGTAACTAATAAAGAATTCGTATTATATAATATCCAATCATATTTTCCTTATAAATAATTATATTAGAAAAGCATACTGCGATTATTAATTATTAATCACGGTATAGCTATAATTTTATATTCGTCGTCGTCGTTTCAGCCGATAGACGTCCACTGCTGGACATAGGCCTCCCCCAATTTTGGGAGGGTTTGCCATAATCGCCACGCTTGGCAGGCGGGTTGGCGATCGCAGTATGGTATGGTGGTGGAATACATAGAGAACGCTGCTGCCCATTCTCCGGTACGATCCTTAGTCGCCTTTTACGACACCCACGGGAAGTAAGGGGTGGTGGTATTCTTTAAGTCCGGCACCACACAGACTATTATATTATAATTTTACAGACAGAATTTTATATTATAATTATTATAATTTTTAAAGCACTTTCTAGAGTTAAATTAATGTTCGTGCCACCAGCCACCACCTAGAGCAGTGCCAAAAGTGATTGTTTATCTAAAGTGTCTCGCCTTTTTGGGTGCCAACGTTTCACCTACCCATTCTACATCTAAATATCCTTTATTCTTACTAGTACCCGCCTCAATTTAGATACTATATTTCAGCACCCTTATTGCGTAAAACACTAACAACCACAATCTCACTAATTTTGAAGAATATTACTAATCCATTGCTTCACATGTTCAAAAAATTTGTCTGCTCAAAAACGTGAAAACGTAAATAACGCAATGAATTGTTGAACTTTCAAAATGAAAACCTGCTGTTACGCAAATACCCCGCAAGTACCTACTTTATGTTCTATTGCAGAATGCTACATAACCACAAGGGAAAAAAGCCACATATGAGGAGACCTGAGGCTCATTGGCGACGTAGAACTGGTGGATGCCAAACTTCACAGCTTGGCTCATCGCCGCAAGGTTGCCTGCTTGTCGGTCTTCCACAGATTGTACTTCGGTGAGTGTGCCCAAGAACTCCACGACCTCATTCCACCGGCCCCCTTCTTCCTTCGGTCATCCAGACGCACAGCAAGTTACCATCCCTGCCTAGTTGCTATTCCACCAATTCGCACTAAGCGTTTTCAAATGTCTTTTATAATGCGCACAGCAAAAGAGTGGAACTCTTTACCTGCGTCTGTGTTTCCGAGCGCATATAACCCGAATCTCTTCAAAGTAAGAGTGAACAGGCTTCTTCTGGGTAAGCTCACTCCATCGTCGACTTTGTCTCTGTCACCTCTGACCTAGACTAGAGTCAAGAGCAAACCCATTTCAAATAAAAATAAAAAAAGATCTGTGACTTTTTGTCCAATTTTCGACCCATTGTAAACCACCTAAAACACAAATAGAACCCGCTGTCCTAGTTTCAAAACATTTGTAACCGAATTTGTGGCACAAAAAGGAGCATGACGCTACGTTTGCAACTACGGAGGCGAAAGGTCAACACAACTGCAAGTCATAGAAGTGACTAATAGATCGAGTTTTGACACTTAACGCAAGGGCCAAGCCTAGAGTACGGTCCTATTACTTTATATACAGTCGAACAAGCTATTATACAGACAACTAGCAACTACTTTTTAATAATGGTGTGAATGTGCTAAGTATATACAGGGTTATTGGTAAAACATTAACAACCTCTTAAGAGGTCATTGTACTCATCATTATGAAAAACTTTAAAAAAAACATCAGCTGTTCCCTACATTTTGACGAGTTATACGAACATAAATATAGGGAACAGCCGGTTTTTTTTTCGCGATTTCATGTTTGGTCCCATAGTAAAAGTGGTTCATAATGATGAGTACAATGACCTCTTAAGAGGTTGTTAATATTTTACCAATAACCCTGTATAGTCAATTGTTTTAGCCATCAACAACTTTCTGGGTTTATTCCCTGAGTACCCCGATCCCCGAAGCCCCAGTCCTGGAGAACCCCGAATACGATAAATATCAAGAAACCAACAAAAGATTGTAGGTCCCGTGTAAGAAAAACAGATACATATATTATTAGTTGATCGCTGACTACCGGCGAGTATTAGTTTGCCGCAGCGACAAGACTCGCTCAGGGAAGCTCGCTTGGCAGGCAGAACTGAGAGACCTACGCTTAATACATACACATACCAGCGAGTAGTTGTTCTGCAATGAGCAGCATTGCTCTCGACCTCGTTTTTAGTCGCCAGCTCTAGTAGCTTCCCAAGTGCCAATGGCTTAAAAAGTTGTTACAGATACACAATAAAATTGAATATTCGCAGGGCAGTTAACTCTGTTACTGTTAGACTGCATCGTCCGATTTCTGGGCAAAACCTCTCCCCATGAGTTCCAGCTCTTTTGATTCAGGGCTTAAATGGCAGGGTACTGGGAGAGATGTATTATATTGTCTGTACCCCAGATAGATTGTTCAACTGTACATGGTAGGTATGTCATGTGCTGTGTCATTCAGACGCTCAATATAATCAGATGGTCAGCGTTTAGCTAGACGTACTTGAGAGTTTGAACGGGACGAGATACTCGTAGGTACTAAACTTTTAAGTTAAGACTAGTTGGTTCACTTGACTGACTATTGACTAAATGTTTTTAAGAGCATCGTTGTGATTTCGCTCAACTGTTATTTTCTTCATTATTTCCAACTAGCTTCTGCCCGCGACTTCGTACGCGGATCCTGTTGCTTATTCCAGCGACAACGGGGTCGTCAAAATCGAACATCTGAAACGTCTGATGTCGAATTCTTAGAGCCCGGGGACGGGACGGGTTGTAGTGTCAGCGAGACACCACAACCCGTTAGAATTTCCGCCTCAATGATGTTTCTCTGCAGCGAGACGACTTTGAGCCGGGTCCCATTGCACAGTTTCGGTGGAGTGAGTTTCCGAAGAAGCATAATTGGGACACCGACCTTTAACTTAATGGTGTGCGCTGTTAGTCCACTTGCACTGAGGGAATTGAGAAATTCTACGGGGTAATGTGTGGCGTCATCTTGGTCGACAACAGTGTTTATTGAAGTGCAATTTCCCTCAATTTCCGCGAGAATGCATTCATTGATCGCTGAAGCTTGGTCGTTTCTGGGTGTTAAAATGGCTCGTTCACACACCCAAGAATTATGTTGGTGCGGTATCCTATTGATGTCCCCGTACACCAGGCGAATCAAATCTTCTAAGGTAGACACCACTCTCCCAAGTATCTCAGGTAGAACCACCTGGCCACCGTCTACTGGTAGCGTTCCCTCACTCAATTTTAAGAGAACATCAAAAAATTCTTGGGCGTGTACATTCTCGCCAAGATGTGCTCTCATATTCATCGTTAAGAGCAACCTATGAATATGTGGCCATAAGAAAGAGTATTTCAACAAAGCATTCACCTCATCAGCCCTAGTTCCTCGCGTCACCACAGGCAGCGTTTGTCGGAAATCGCCGCTAAACAGAACTGTAACGCCACCCATCATTTGCTGGTTCCTGCGGATGTCCTGCAAAGTCCTGTTTACCGCCTCTACTGCTTTTCTGTTTGCCATAATGCATTCATCCCACACGATTAAACAGCAATCTTTAAGCACGCGCCCTTTGTCACAGTTACGTGACACTCAACAAACAGGTGTTTCACTACTCTCTAAATCTATGGGAATCTTAAACATTGCGTGCGCTGTTTTGCCACCAGGAAGCAGTGTTGCGGCGATTGCTGTCGATGCTACTGCAATGGCAATCTTGTCTTGCCTCCTGACCTCTGCGAGAATGCCAGCGGTGACAAATATTCTCCCTGTTCCACCAGGAGCACCAAAGAAAAACATTTACCTTGGCCCAGCCGAGTCAAGGATGGTGTCGAAAATTTGCTTTTGCTCTGAGGTAAACTCAGAGACATGGTCATTGACGACGGTGACGATGCTACTGCAATGGCAATCTTGTCTTGCCTCCTGACCTCTGCAAGAATGCCAGCGGTGACAAATATTCTCTCTGTTCCACCAGGAGCATCCAAGAAAAACATTTACCTTGGCCGAGCCGAGTCAAGGATGGTGTCGAAAATTTGCTTTTGCTCTGAGGTAAACTTAGAGACATGGTCATTGACGACGGTACTCATAGCTCTTAGATCATAATTTATTTCAAAGTTGTACTCTCTGTTTCCAAGCTCTTGTACATCCAGATGTTGTGGAGTCGGTAGCCCATAATCCACCAGAGAACTGCCGCAGATAGAAATGACCATATCTTGAAGTGAACTAAGGCAACTGTTTAGAACGCGCTCATCAGTTGCCTCAGTATTATCTTCAGTAGTGCGTCTCAGACCTCTTAGGAAGTCTTTGGACAGAAGATGCCGATATTTTCCCCACAACAAAAGCGAATTTGCAATACCGCAGAACACCAACATGACGACAAACAGATGTCGCAAACGATTGAGATTGTCACTAATGCTGGCCTCCTCAAGTGCGTTGTCCCAGTGCTGATCACCGTCTAGAAGGTGGCGTACTACGCAAGCAGCGCGGTATGTGGGATACTCAATGTCATCGACTGTCCTTAGAAACACAAATGATGTTGGGCTGTGCACTGTGTGCAGTAACATTCGCAAATAATAGCACTCGCCATTATTTGGGTGCACAGTGTAAACCCGTTCCAATGCGGTATCCTTAAAAATTCCCGGAAACCCGTCCACGGCGTGTCCGCCTCGACGTCGATTAAATACACCTCTTTGCTTATCGTACGTGTAGTACGACGGCACCTCATCATAGGTGAGTGATCTAGCAAAGTTGTCCCCTTCACAGAGTCTGGAAAAGGCCAATTTCAGTCTATCAAAAAGTACTCTGTGAAGGCCAACAGGAAAATTAAACACATCAACCAACACAGACAACAAAGGTAACCCCCGTTTTTATAGCATGAGAGCGGCACATCGGCACCTATAACATCACTTTTTGGGAACAAAACCATAGCGCGATCTAACTCGACGCCAACGCCATCCATCTAGTTAGAAAACGGAAACTACATAAATGATTTACCCAAATTAATTATATTATGGACCAGTTATGAATAAAACTAAATTGTCGTTAATTTAACAGACAACTACATTAGTTTTGCATAACAAAAAAATATGGTAACAGCAGCAAGGATCAAAACTAAGAATTGGTTACATACTTAAATGAATTACCTACAACAAATGTGCTTGGTAAGTAAGATATAGCTTAGAACCAAAAGTTTGACTTGAATTTATGATAGTGTAGCTTGTTGTACCGCCAATCAATCTGTTTAGTAATATTGGTGTGAAATTCTCCATACAATTAGATGTAACATGAGAAGTTCTCAGATTTCATAACATTATCGTTCCTAATACACATAAAAAATGCAAAATCTAAAAAAAAAGAATTTTACGATTTTTTAAAACAATATTATGGGATTTGAACTCGCACCATTTAGTACGGTAAACGGTCGCCTGACCTTACCGCTAAATTCCCCGTTGACATATGGTTGAAATAGCTGTTCCCTTGCAATTTATAATATTACTGCCCCGCTCCTTTATAAAAATAGCGTGATTATTATGTTCCCAGAGTTAAAGTTTTATTTTTAACTAAATAAATAAATAAATAAACATGTCATTTTGTGCATTCAATTATTTTGTGCATTCAATTACGAACAAACACATTTTAAAATCAATATTGCTTACCTCCCATAACATACGGCGTGATAATATGTAGCCTAAAGCCTTCCTTGGTTTACTAAGAACATTTTTGCTGAATTTCAATTCAATCTATCCAGTAGTTTTGGCGTGAAGCTGTACCATACACACAGACAAACAGACAAAAATTCTAAAAATTCACTTTTTGTCATCAGTTACGTTTTTCTAACAAAAGCCACTTATTTTTTCTCGAAAATTCACAATGTACAGTTTTTCTTTCGTTACTGTTTTATTATATGTATAGATATACGTGACACTTTACACCGAAAAACTGTCAATTTTGGACTGACGTTTGGTCACAATTTCTTGCTAGTTGAACTAAAGTGCCAGTCGTTAGAGCTGAATGTATTTTGGCAAATTGCGATGAGATATGTCCTGGTGTAGATGTGCTGGATTAATTCTGCTTCTCGTTCAAGAGAGCAGTTTTCGTAGTAATATATGTCTGAAATACGCCATTCGTGTGACTGATCGGGACGCCAGCGCCATCTGGTGGCGCTTGACGCAGTCTAGCCTGAGTTCGTGGGAGTCGACGAGAGAGCTACAGAGCGGAAGCGGTGTGAACTTACTTGGACATCGGACATCAAACGGACAACATGTGCTCAGAAACTGTCTCGCGTTCCGTATAGTTCTAGTCGTGTCGTGTACCTACAGTATGTGATTCGCTAGTGAGATTACCTTGTCTAGTGACATTAACTACTGTTCGTAAATTATAATCTGATTTGAACTGCAAACGGTTTTTCTACTGAGCAATAACCAACAGTAACCTGACGAACCTTCTCCGTCATATAATACGCATTCTTTCTCGTTAGACTGCCTTGTGGGTTTAGTGGTAGCTACTGCTGAGCGTGAGGTCCCGGGTACGATTCTCAGGTCGGACAGTGTCATTGCGTTTTTCCATCAGGAATTTTTCAATAGCAACCCTGTGTATTTGTGCCCGGTTGACGCCAATAGTCTCACACATGGGACTTAAACATAACTGGCAAAATGTGAGGTGTAAAGTCAAAGTCAAAGTCAAAACATTTATTTCAAGTAGGCACTTAAAAGGCACTTTTGAACGTCAAAAATTACGAAAAAATAGAATAGTAGTAGTGTAGTTTTCGTATGGAGAAGAATGGGCAAGAAACTCCACCGTTACTCTTTTAAAATGTTTTACAATATTTTGTATACATTAATTATATAATAATATGTGAAGACGATGCACCTAAAATAAAATAAAATTACTATACCAAAATAGGTAAAAGAATTAAAAATGAAAACATGACATAAATTAATTATCTAATAGATACATGGTGCTCACATATTTACAAACATGGTAAAAATAAACGATTTTCATTTAAATAAAAAATTACAAGTAATAAGTCAGGGTGTGAGTTTAAGTAATTACAGAATATAAATCAACGTCAAAAAAAGAAGAAAGAATCAATTTTACAATTAAATTAGCAACCAGTTTGATTTTGTCTAGACTCTAGATTGTCCTATGGAGCAGGACCAGCATGTTTCCAAGCATTCTTATCTTGGATATAATCTTCTAATTTATAGTATGCTTGTTTACAAAGTGTACGTTTAATGTGAGTTTTAAATTTTCTTTCATTTAATTGCAATATAGGTATCACAAGATATTTTATTGTAACATTTAACACAGTACCCCATAAAAGATGTATTTACTTTGGCTAATCTAGAAAATGGTTGATGTATTTTATCTTTATTTCTAGTATTAAAATTATGTCTATCGCTTATTTTATTAAAAAGATGTAGATTTTTTCTTACATACATAATATTTTCATAAATAAATTGGCAAGGTACCGTCATAATATTAATCTTTTTAAAAAGTTCCCTGAGAGATTCGCGGCGACGTAGATTATAAATGGCTCTGACAGCTCTCTTTTGCAAAATAAAGATGGATTCAATGTCAGCAGCTCGACCCCATAGTAAAATGCCGTACGACATTAAGCTGTGAAAGTAGCTAAAATAGACTAAACGCGCGGTTTCTACATCAGTTAATTGTCTAATCTTTCTAACAGCATAAGCGGCCGAGCTAAGCCGCCCCGCAAGAGATGGTATGTGAGGTCCCCATTGTAATTTCTCGTCTAGCGTGATTCCCAGAAAAACAGTTCGATCAACAAATTCCGTACTTTTGGTAAGTACAGTCACGAGCGTAAGTATGTATACACTTGGCTTTATTCAAAGGCAATTTGCTCCTTTATTTTTTAATGAAATTTAATGTTATTACGAACATAGTATTTTCGAACGCATAGGTTAATGTAAAGTGTCGTATTTCAACGTTGCATTCGTCATTTCACAAAATAATCGCAACTGAAAGTTGCCGAGTGTTGACATATTAGTGCTCGTGACTGTACACCTCTAACCTAACCCGATGGAGAATACAGGCGTGATAATAATTATGTTTTAATTTCTAGTTCAAATATTAATATTAGTGGTTCGAAATATTTAGCTAAAATGTGTGTTAGTTGTTTGTGCTATTTCTGGCAGTTATGTGACGGTCACGGAATGTTTAGGTTAAATGCTAAATAAATGTATGTCAGTTTAGTTAATGAATATTATACAGTATATACAGTAGCATAGGTTTGAAAATTAGATTTATTTAAACACTGTTCGTGATGTGTAATAAATTAATCACATTAATTTCGATGCTGTATTGATAACTGTTTTATTTGTATGGTTTAAATAAACATGTTTATCGTTTGGATTGGAAGTTTGCAAATAATTTTATTACAAACATTCTAAATTATAGCCTTTTATTTAGACAAGAGCTGGAATTGCCAAAATACAATAAATACATAGGGCCGTTGATAAAATCGTTCAAAATTCAGTTTTAATTTCTTCTCAGTGACAGTCAATGTCGAAATCTTGCCAACAATCCTTAAAAATACGGGATTTGTCTGTCCAGATGATCCATGTAAACTTCGTTCTAAAGATAGAATTAATGTATACAAAATATTGTAAAAGAGTAACATTTTAAAAGAGTAACGGTGGAGTTTCTTGCCCATTTTCCTTCATACGAAACTACCTTTTGGAAGGGCGACTAGAATCAATTCTATTTTAATATAATGTTGCCGTTTCATAAGTGCCTTTTACGTGCCTATTTGAAATAAATGCTTGACTTCGAAGATTTTTTTTACAATATCAGGGAGAATTCTTTCGACATGAACATCACCACTCTTACAAAGGCTCTTGATACCACTGTACTCCTACGCCTTTGCGCGAAACCCGTGCATCCATCACTTCCCTGAACAAATTTCCGTTTACATAAGCCTGGAGGCTTTAAAATCTTGCTGTTATGCAGTTTGCATAGCCAGCCATTGTCCGTCTCGCATCTTGCATGTCTCCACAATAGAAATGCGCCTTCAGGTAACCATTGTTACAACAAGCAAGCAAATTCCGCCATTTTTTATTCCCTTTTCAGACACAATGCCCCAGTTTTTTTCCGCTGTGAACACAAAACCAAGGATGGTAAATAACTGCCTGTTCTGTACGTGGAGTTTTGAAGAACAGACTGAGTTGGAACAGTGGGTAATTCGGGAGCTTACTGTCGAAAAATGTGCAACTATATTTATTGAAGTCCTTTTATTGTTTTTGTTTCTTCCTAAACTTTGATATGTTGCATTTATTTATGCAAGCGATTTGTGGCATATTCTGGAGGAGTACTTGTAGGTAGTACTCGGAATGTGACTGTTTCTTTATGCAAGGATATAATTCCGTCTTGGTTCTTTTAATAATCTATGTCAATTTTGATCAGGGGCCTAATTCACTACTTACCTCTAAACCACGTCATTCCTTATTTAATCACGATATCTGCTATTAACGTATTCTCTATGACATGGTGTGGTTTGAACTGTCAAAATTCATGTTGTACGTACGGTTGACATTTCGATTCCTTGCCGTTAACAAGACACGATATTGACGTGGTTTGCACGTGAAAAGTGGCTTCAAACGGGCGCTACACGCGATAACATCGTGTGTCGCCCCTGTTTGTAAGAGCCTTAATAGAATTGGGGCCCAGTTCAGTTATTTTTCAAATCAGTTAATCCCCAACACAGTAACCACATCAAGTGTTGCCATTAAGCCAATTATTATGACAATTTAAACTTTATCACGCAGCTTAATAATTTTAAGAGCCTATTTTACAAAGCAATTTTAGCAACCAAATAAAAACATACGCTTTCATAAAACGGTTATTACAGAAGCAAACATCGACGCTCGTTAAAAACCATAACAACAAAGTTCAAAGTGTAAAATAATTAACACGGTACACAGCTATTGTCTTTTCAATTAAAATCAATGTCTCGAGAGCAGATGTTCGCTGATAATACTCCCAGTTGGCAGTAATTCACACCGATTTTTTGCAGGACTTACTTTTTCTACGGCCATTTGCACTGAAGTGGTTTTCATTTACTTACTTTTGATTAGGAGTATAATTTGGCTATTGTTTTAATGGCTGCGAGAGAGGAGATCGTTGCTAAATAATAACAGCCGCAATCGTAGGTTAAGCTACGCTTGCCGAGGTCGGTTCGTGGATGGGTGAACATACATTACACATCGAGAAACCTCCGTGTCTCGGAAAGCACGTGAAGCCATTGGTTCCGGCTCCCATTTGTATATCTATGAAAGTCGTTAAGCCCAAGTCTGACCACCAGTGTTGCCAAGGGGTATCGTGTAACCCAGTAACTTGGTTGTGGAGATCAGCTATGAAGTCGATCCATGTAAAATACTGGTATTCAGCTGCATCCAGCTAGACTGGAAGAACTGGCTTTAGACTGGCCTTTTCCCAAAATAGTTGGGAAAAGCCATATACTGTACTATATTTTTTTACTGGCTGCGAGACAGTGTTTCATTGTGTTTCGCTAGTGCAGCTATTATCAAATGTAGTGTAACTGAAAGATTGTTGTTTAAAAAATGAAAAGTTTTATATTAATAGTTTAAAGTTTAGGCCCTTTTTATATTCCTTCTTTTAGTATTTGTGTTATTGATCTTAATATTAAACGCAAGTGCATATTCATACCTCAATTAGAGGGGTAATTTTCGTAATTTTAAGATCGTTCACAGTCGGATCTCAGTCTCAATCTATCAAATTTCCCTAAATTTTGACAAGCTTTTGACATTTGTTTGTCGCCAAGATGAGACTGTGACTAGATTTTGAACGTTTTAAATTACGACAATCGGCCTTCTGATCGGTTAGATCTACCCACCTCATCTCATCATCTGCCTACCCTTTTCCCAACTATGTTGGGGTCGGCTTCCAGTCTAACCGGATGCAGCTGAATACCAGTATTTTACATGGAGCGACTGCCTATCTGACATTTACAACCCAGTTTCTGGGTAATACGATACCCCTTGGTAAGACTGGTTGTCAGACTTTCGGGCTTCTGACTACCCGTAACGACTGTCAAAGATCCACGAATGACAGCCGTGACCAACGGCTTAACGTACTTTCCGAGGCACGGAGGTGTCACGGTGTTTAAAGATGGTTACCCATCCACAGACCAACCGCGGTAAGCGGTGTGGCTGTTATTATTTAGCCACGATTAGCCTATGGATCTACCCACCTAACACTGATAATGAAACGTAAAACCCCTTAACGTCACTACGTATATTAGGCGTTCAGTTTTCGACTGGGAATTTCAGACCGAACACGCATATATACTGTTATATGGAACAACGATTAGGCTCGGATACTTGATGAGTCAATTGCGTTAGCTGTTGGAGCGGCAGGAATCTGACGGCAGAATGCGGCTTTTGGCGAACGACTACTGTACCAAACTGCTGCCGAATGAACGAGCCGCATCTATTAAAGCTTGGGTGTTTCAGGAACGAATATTTCGAACATTAAGCTAAAACCATGTAGATAGATGTCTGTGTGGTGCGGACTTAAAAAATAGCACCACCCCATACTTCCCGTGGGTGTCGTAAAAGGCGACTAAGGGTCTAAACGGAGAATGGGCAGCAGCGTTCTCTATGCATTCCACCACCATACCATACTGCGATCGCCAACCCGCCTGCCAAGCGTGGCGATTATGGCAAACCCTGCCCTCTTTGGGAGAGGCCTATGTCCAGCAGTGGACCTCTTTCGGCTGAAATGATGATGATGATGATGGAGATAGATAAAACGTTTATTCATTGCCACAAAAGACACAATACAGGTATTAAAAAACATCAAAAAAGGTGTAAAAAAAACAAAGATTAAAAAGATAAATTGACCCATAGACACCTAGCTCTTACATCTATAACGGTCGATCACTACTGGGCGGTGTGTATCTCATGGTTGCACCAGGTCAAGCTCAGCATATGCCAGGTACAATACCTAACGCTGGTATTCTGCAGTCCTACTGTGATCCATTGTATCTAAGAGAATATTGAGGGTATAAAAATCCTCAAAAAACTTTTACGCTAGCAACTATATCCAACTTATCAATATATTTAGGAGTATTCTGCAATGAGAGAATTAAAATTGACAGACAGCAATTTCCCACTTCACTTCACAATCTCAAGATTAAAAACAAACTATATGGATTATTCAGACACTTTAGATTTAATATCAGTCAAAAATAGTTCAAAAATACGTCACAAAAACATTTTGTTTGGGTACTGCAAATATTTTTGTAGTTTCTTTATTCTTAATTATGGCTGTATGTATAATGTATATAATCAGCTTATAACGTTCCTCTGTGAGAGGGAATGGGCCATCATCCACCACGCGGGCCCAGTGCGGGTTGGTTTACCTATATGTCGCAGGATAATTAGAAAAGTCGAATTTTTGGGAAGGTCCTAGAATTTTTGCAAAGATTTTAATTTCCTGTCACATTTATTTGTGTGTAGTTTTAGTAATTTACCTAATTAATGGTTGCACATTCTCAAGACATAAGAGGTAAAAGAGACAAGTAAATAAGTACCTATGTAACATTTTTTGTAATACATAAAAGTTCTTACAAAACTTCAAATTGACATGGAATTTTCTAACGCACACAGCTCGTTAGCAAACTCAAAGAAATGTTTTGGATATAATAAGATATAAATTGTGTAAAATTTTGTTTTGATCGTTATGGAATCACGTTTCAGTAAAATACCTATGTGATGTTAACAAGTACAGCTTCACAGCTCATTAAAACGTCCATTCAAATTGAGATGACGGTAAACACAATCCACTTGAAACATATTATTTATTTATTTTTATTTTTTTTTATTAGTAAATATTTTTTCAACCACTTGGAAGGTTAAATCTCTTAAAAAATATATTTAGTTGCAAATATGGATAAACAATATGCAGATAATAATTTACATTCATATAATAATTGTATATATCACAGTCTTGGTACCACCATGATTTACCCTTCAGCATACAAAGTACATAAAAAGAAAACACAATAAAAACAACAACAAATCAAATTAAGAATAAGATCAGTAAAACTAGTTTAAAAATAAAATATAAAAATAAATCCTATAGTTTATCATGCAAATATTCAGATGCACTGGAATAATTAAGACCGTGATATAGTCTCCAGTCTCGATCCAGACAGGTCTAAAACCAGGTTCTAAACTACCAGTAACTGTTAATGATAGTGTAAAGAAAACTCAAGCACAACAAGCATAAACAGGCAACCATTTAACTTCACATGAAACCTATGAAACATAAGAGAGACAACTTCAAACATCCACACCATTTCGAAACCCGCTTAGCAAACACTTATAAAAAAATACTTTGCCCTACACGATCACAAGTTCACCCGGGTAATACCGTCTTTGAACTAAGGGCATTTATTACATTGCTCATGAAGCTTCAAAGACAAACGTAAAAATAAATAAAACTTGATTCCCTCAGCCTACCAATATTAGATATTAATTTAGTACCCCCTTTAATGTAATTTCAAAAAATAGAATCAGGAATGTATTACTGTTTGATAACGTTACTTCGGCTAATCTAATACGTGCTGAAATAACATTATTAGGATGTTCAGTATCGATTTCGCATTATAGCGTTTGGTGGTAAACACAGCGACCTACTATTGATGTTGAGATACTAATTTCTGGCAGGAGTAATATAGTTTATTAGAGACCCGCTCCAGCTTCGCTGTTATTACGACTTGGCAAAACATCAAGATTTAGGTATTTATTATACAGCATAATCAGCCTGTTATATTCCAGGGTCACAGGCCTCCTTCCTTCCTTCGAGGAGTAGGCTATAGTCTACCACGCGGGCCCAGTGCTGGTTGGAAGAGGTCATATGTCTTCGAATTTTTGGTTCTAGGACATGCCGATTTTCTTACGATGTTTTCCTTCGCCGTTTTGAGAGCAGTGCTGATGAATTTACGTACACAAAGTAAAGCGCCTGCCTGGGTACGTACCCACTCGTAAGTCGGGGCCATTACCACTGCGCCATCACTGCTCGTTATTTATTAATGTAAGTTTAATATTAACATATTATACATGTAAACCTTTGGTCAGATAGGCAGTCGCTCCTTGTAAAACACTGCTATGCTACTCAGCTGCATCCTGTTAGACAGGAAGCCGACCCCAATGTAGTTGGGAAGGGCTAGGTAGATGATTATGATAAATAAATAGATGTAAACCTTTCGGAATATATCCTATAAATGATAGTGAAAACGCAATTAAAATCGGTCACACAGACACGACACGAAATAAAGTGACTATATTTTATAATATGTACAGGTCTAGATTTAGGCACAGATAGATGGTACAATCACTAAGGCTGAAGGTTAAACGAAATGAAGGCAAAAGAAATATAATAAATGTACTATTAACGCAACAAAGACAGAAACGATATCGGATGATAGGTATAGCAAAGATAGCGCGACTGTAGATGAGACTACAGTGACAATGCCATATTTCAACAGAGTAGACAGTCAAGCCAAGAGTCAAGCTAAGAAATACATAGGTACATAGTGTAGTTCCAGAAGGCTGGCAGAGCAGCCACAAACTGGTAGAAAATGCCTATGGCATTAAGTCCGCCTCTGTACATTTATGTGCTTGAAGTATTAAATAAATAATAAATAAACTTATGGTTTGAGAAATCCAAAATTTCAAAATAATAAAAATAATGCAGCGACGCATATCTACTAATTCAATGGAGTGCAGTTACGAGCATAAAAACCTTATACTTACACGCAAAATTCAAAAGTGATTATCTCGTATAATAAAGATTGCAACTTTAAAAAAATACTTATTTCATAATAGTTTGGTTTCGAAAATTTCATCAATATACATTTCTATTAATGTATCCCATGCATTGATACAAATGTTGTAGTGTTTTAAACATACTATTTTCTCTATATTAAAGAGCAAATCGCTTTTAAATCTCGCGCAATTGTAAGGTGTTTATGATAAATGCCTTTGAACTACGAGTAGATGCGTCATTGCATTGCATTATTCATGGGCAACTAGCTTCATATTTTCTGACTGACCGACTTCTTGACAATTCAAAAGTGCCTGTTAATGGTTTAATTGAAATAAATGCTTTGAGTTTGAGTTTATTTTTATCATTTTCAAATTCTAGATTTGTATAAGCATAAGTTTGTTGCTGCTCTGCCATTGGTACTACAGGATTACACTAAGTATGTCTATGTATGTATTAGATTTATATTTGATATTGTATGTATAGCATTTCCTCGTATTGATATTGAAGGAAGCGAAGCATAGGCAAATTGTGTGGAATATAAAGTAGGTGTCACTGAATACTTGAAGATTTCTTTGTAGATTTTTTTGTATATTTTTTGGTATCAAGAATTTTCAAGGAACTGTCGACAACATTTTGCGTCATGTCTTTAGATTCCAAGATCTTGTTCATGCAATTGTTCTGCAAGATCGAATTAATGATCTCAGAGGTTTTACAGATGATAATATAGCATCTCGAGAACGCCTGTAGTAAATGCCAAAGCAACTGGCAGCCTTGATAAGACTGTCTTACGCAAGATTAGGCGTATTCCATGCATATGATTGATGTGTTGGCATTAAAGCAAGCTATTTAAACATAGATATGCCTACACAATTTGTAGCTCGGACGACTATACGAAAATGGCTATTAATAGACCAAATCAGTGCAAATACATACAATACTAAAACCACAAACTGTTTCAGGAGCAATTATACCTAAAATAATATTATAGCTTACTGAATAAAGTAATGGTTCCGCGAAATGGCAATGAAAATTGCAAATGCGTAATAGAAATTGAATTGAATAAGTTGGGAACAAACGAAGTTAGAAAAAAATATTTTCAGAGTGAAAATCAAATTATGGAACTGAGTTCTGCAAGTAAGACAATCACCAATTAAAACTTTGCTTCCATTCTGTAGTCGGTGAAGTAAAATCGATAAAAAACATGCAAAAATCTTTCGATTTGTAATTTCTATGCAGTACTTACTTACCTTTAAGATGAAGGAATAGATTTTATTGTAATTAAATATTGCTCTCTGGCTCTTATGGAGGTACGGGAACACCTAGTACAAGAGTCAGGGTTACACAGATGTCTGTGTCCTAAAGTGAAATAAATAATATTATAAATAACAATATTATTACATAAATTATACTATATTAATAAATTATATTACATTGCAAAAATATTATGGATGCATCAAAAGTTGATAGAAAACGGAAATAATCAAAGAAACCAACAAAACTAAATGAGAGAGAAGTAACGTAAGCCCTACAGGGGAACATGGCCCTACCAGCTGATAAAATTACATTGAAAGATAATATCACAAAGGTATCAAGATACACTATACAAGGTAATACAATTTCTCCGGTGATCGACATGAGAACTTGATCCAATTACTCAGCAACTTAATATCAATTGTACGTAGTTTCCGTTTCATATGAAAATTACAGTTATAATAAAATAATAGATAGGTATAGATAATTCTGTAATAGAGAGTATTTTGTGTGAAACCAAAAGAAAAATGGTAAAGAATTCGCTTGATTAAGTTTTTAATAATGACTTTGAGCATTGCAGTTTGTAGTGCCGTATGAAGTCTTCCCTTTTGTTTTCAGTTCCAGGAAGCACTTCTCATCTTCTATACAACTGAGGCAAACAGACCACAAGCTCTAATAAAAGAAATCAAACTTGAAGTAGACGGGGATCCTGAGTACGCGGAAATTGGGTAAATTGAGACAAATGATGGTCTTCATCATACATACGTAGGTAAAGACTACTTTTTCTTAGTGTGAGGATATACCATTTTTTTTGTAATTTTATTCCTTGCAGTTTGTTATGACATGACTCGAAATCACGATTCAAAACAAGGTTGATACTTGGTACCTACCAAATCTCCAAAAGTGACGAAGATAAGCAAGAAGCTGGTAGTACCAGAGAAGAATAAAACAAAATCGAAATGGTAATATCGACTTTACTAATAAAGAACCTGGATTGGCAAATAAAATATACAGTATCAAAATAATGGATACTGGATACACACCTCGTTAATAGTATAAAGCCACTGTAAACATAATGCCGCATTGGGCTAAACATATCTACATGTTTCACAGGAACTAATGAACGTGCGCGTTGCGTGTTCGTTAGTATAAAATTGTGTGTTGTCTGTACATGACGGGTTTTAAGGCAAAGGCGTTAGCGTGAATCACAAATAGAGATATGAAATTATTATATCACATGGGACATAAAAATAAACTTTAAATTAACAGCCTTATTGATCAAAACATTTTTGAAAGACAAGGTGCTTCCGGAATCAAGGGATGCGTCTCCTAAATATTTTTGTATGTTCCCCATATCGTCGTTCTCACAAACTTATTATTTACTCAGCTTCTGCTGTTAACAATGAAGAAGAAAAAACAGGAAATACACCAACGGATATACCAGTTCCTCGTAAAAAAATCTTATAAATGTCTTCAACAAAATTTTGTAATTTTATCTCTAAGCCTTAGAACGTTACAGAAAACCCGGAACACTTCGGCCTAAAACTGACCCTCCAACACGGCCCAATAAAGAATTTATCCCTCTCTACATGTGTCCGTAAACTCAACACTTTATGTGTTTTTCTCGAACAAAAATCTCTGCACTTTCCAGATTGGACAGCGTGTAAGGAGCTTTGTATAAACTCTTTAACAAAATCAGCGAAGCGACAAAACAAACTACAAGATTGAATGTCTCAATAACTTCTATTTATTTGAAGTGTTCTACGTTATCGGATTTTCGAGTTCTGACTTTTTCAACAAAGACCTTGTTTGAGGCAGCCTTGTTAGAGTTAAGAGTAAAAGCGTCGGCTAAATGCAACAGCTTTGCAAGTTCCTTCAAGAATATTGGATTGCATTGCTTTGATACTTAATAGGGATTGAGGTTTCTTTGCACAAAATAAGAAGAATTGTCCTGTATTCTTAAAATCAACGTTTTTAATGTATTAAATGATGATACAAATTTTCGGGCCTCAAACCAGCGCTGGGGCTCTGTCTCGTATATGGTCTTAGCATTATGCTGAGCGATGGCTGTTTTGCGTAGATGTGACGCATACTTTCTCCCAAATAGTTATTTTGTTTTTTTTTCTTTGTGTTTTTTATTTTTATACGTCATATTTGCCGCAAATAAACGTATTTTCTTTCTTTCAAATTATTTTGTTTGAAAACGTAAACGGTCTACAACATGGCAAGTCAGGATGCCGAAGATGCTGTTAATATCAACAAACGTGATTGTGAGAGGAAGTAACGATAGAAGCGGTTTACATAAATTACTTCTGGCACAATTCCAAAATATATACGTCAAAGGAATTTAATATAATTTCTATGAACTGACATGAACAGGGTTACCTTTGATAGACACGGCGATTAGCGAGTTCGACAGACTGACGAGGCTGTTATAAAAAACAGTTTATCAATAATGAAGGCACTTTCTGATAGCTAGGCCCAAAGTTGAAAACAATTTTGTTCAAATAAAAATTGTGGGAGATGAATTCAGACATCACACGAAATCCATACCAATTTTACAAACACGTCTCTCGTCGTTAACTGCTTACACGACTGCGTTGATTTTTCTCAAAGAGGTAACGTTACCGTACGAAAATGTATAAAATTCTTTAGAAGTTGATATATCTCACACCGGTGTGAAAACCGCTTCAAGGCTCTGCTTTCACACACAAAACATACATATCATTAGCGGTAACACTCGCGGCATATTAAGAGCAGAATCTTGGTCTAAATTACCTAAGCATTATACATAATATAAAATATACTTCCATATAAGATAAAGAGTACCACGCTTTTCTCTCTCGTCTTACATCGAACATTCGGACAAGATTACAAGACATTACTGTTCTACGACTGCAAACATTTTGCTTAGATTATAGCTGCAGTTGAACATCAACCGCCGTAAGCGTGTGACTTGAAAATATACATTTTTCTTGGTCTTTTTGTTGTCAGTTCGGAAAAAATTAAATTGTTAATGGAAAAGATTTGATTATGAGCCAACATGCGTGACTACTTACTGGGACCCGGATTTACTTGTTGGTCGGGTTTCTACACAATACAATTAGTAGCATAAGCATAGTCAGGTTATAACGTTCCCACTGCTGGGATACAGAGTGGGAGTGGGCCGTAATCCATCACGCGGGCCCAGTGCAGGTTAGTAGATGTTACATCATCATAATCTGTCTAGCCTATTCCCAACTATGTTGGGGTCGGCTTCCAGTCTAACAGTTGTTAGATGTTACATGTCTTCAAAATTTTGGTTCTAGGACATGCTGGTTTCCTTACGATGTTTTCCTTCACCGTTTTGAGAGCAGTGGTGATGAAATAATTTACATATAGTGCTTGATTGGGTTCGAACCCACGACCTAAAACAGGTAAGTCGCGGTCGATACCACTGGGCCAGGGAGGTGGCCTGTACCCCTGCAGTGAGAACATTTTAGGCTGATTATGTGATCTGATGGCTATTGCATCATCATCATCATCATTTCAGCTGAAAGACGTCCACTGCTGGGCCTCGCCCAAGCACCTCCACTTCGACCGGTTCTGTGCTTCTCTCATCCAACGGGTTCCTGCGGCCTTCACAAGGTCGTCGGACCACCTTGTGGGAGGCCTTCCAAAGCTACGTCTTCCGGTACGCGGTCGGATCCGTTCTGCGAGCCATGTGCCCTGCCCACTGCCACTTTGCAATTCTTTGGCTATAGGCTAGTTAGTAAACAGCAGTGGCGAAGGTTCCATACAACTCGATTCCTACCGGCTTCCCTTTGAAAAATGGACAGTCAGTATTCTATACACAAATAATATATTAATACTAAAGATATTATCTACACCAGCTTACCTCATACAAAAATTGACCCTTCGCTAGTGGTATACAGGCATGACATCAGTAAGCAAGGTCCTGCATCTAACTTGCAAAACAGAAACAGTGTTAACATGAAGCAGCTACACAAAGGATATCTCGGTGGCCCTTAACCGAAAGACTCCTCGCTTAAGTAAATTAAGGTCAGGAGCCTTTCAGAGAAATGCACTCGACCTCCTATATACTTATGCGTATCTCTCCCTACTATCATGCGATACGCTTCAAACACCACCCGTTCTCGAATGTACCCTACACAAACATGTTCAGGAAAAAAATGTTCGAGGGAAAATACATAAGTATCTATAGGTAGAGACTTATCTATGTATATACTATACAGGGTGAATTTTCCATGTCGACGTGGATGACCAAATCCGAAACTATGAGGAATAGCGAAAAGTACTCAAAGGAGTCCAGGGCTCGATTTTGATGAAAACTAAAACTGCATAATCAGATTTTTGGAAAATCAATATTTCTAGCCAGGAATCGAACCCGTTGACTTTGATTAAAAAAACACACTGTATTATTACACCACTCGATAGTGTCCCTAACAAGGATCAAATTCTGGGAAGTAATGACATACGGGAAACTGAAGAAAAGAGCTCATTTTTAACGAGCCCGCGACTCCTTTGACTACTTTTCGCTATTCCTCATAGTTTCGGATTTTGCCATCCACGCCCACTTCAAAAATTCATCTTGTATACTAATGATAAAGCGCTAATCTCTGGAAGTACCAGTCGGATTTAAAAAAATCCTGTTTTCATTTAATAGCCTAGTTCTTGAAGAAGGCTAGACTAACACGCTAAGACACTTCGGAGCCATTCAAAACAAAATACGTCAATAACGGACACAGTAATAGCGCTGCAGCGGCGATGTGATGCGAGTGAATGACAATACCTAATATTTAAAACCACAGAAAATTTAGAAAAAAATAAAATCGTATTATTTTAGGCCCCAAGGCATAAACTGTCGATGTTTAATTGACAATAATGCGATTCGAACCAAACATTTTTTTTCATCTATTTTTCTAACTAGAACACGCGTAACATTTTAGTGTTTTTGAACACTTGCCAAATGGGTCAATGACAGAGCCGACCAAAAAACTTGTGAATATATCGGATTAACTCTTCGCATTTTTGTCCGATTCCCCTTTTATTTTTTCGATTGTACCTTGTACAAGGTGTTAGAACATTTGTATGTAATTTCGCATTCTAACGCCTTTCGGTTAGACGATGTGTCTTAAGACAAAACATAGCGTACTATTTTATATGTATGACATATTGTATACCTATGTTTCACAAATAAACTTTATGATTATGATTATTATTATGCTTAAGGTCTAGTTTTTCGGAAGAGTTCGGTAACCTTATGAATTTTTCATTAAGATTTTAGTCACTATGCCCGATTGTATGTCTAGGTTATACCTATTATGTTTTCTTTCTTTTGTCTGTTCGTTCTACTTGTAGGTACAATACTGAATAGGATACATTGACTGTTGAAAATAAAAGATTATTCTCGTTCACTTAGATGCTGAGCATTGAATGCCACAGGCGTCCGGTTGTTGCATCCGAAGATAACTCAAGAAAAATAACGAACAACCATCCCATTTTAACAAATAATTTCTCATTTATTAACAACTTGTACGTAGTTAAAGAAAAAAAATAAAGACTAGTAAAAAGTAGAATGAGGCCAAAAACTAAGATATAAGATACTAGCAGCGCCCCGCAGTTTCACCCGCATAAGTATCGATCTCGTGGAAATATCGGGATAAAAACTATCGTATGTCCTTTCCCGGGATGCAATCTATCTCTCTGTCAAATTTTATCGAAATCCGTTCAGTGGTTTAGGCGTGAAAAGGTAACATACAGTTACTTTCGAATTTATAATATTATACCGATTTTCTCGAATGTTAAAACAACAAATGATAGTGTTTCATACGATAACTTGTTTTTATTTTAGAATATAATATTAATTTATATATTATACCTACTTTAAAATAGTTTCACTAACATTCAGAACTTCTAGATATATCAAATGTTAACATTCACAGAGTATTCTATTCTGGTTCCGGTGAACCCAGTAGTGACTATTTGCGTTAGAAACCGTTGCGCCACTGCTTAACTATTTTATTAATACTTTTGAATCTCTCGTCATTAAAACCTACTCAATGGTTTTCCTTAACTCAAGTAGCGAATTGAAATTAAATAATGCCCAAAAACAAACTTACAGTTAAAGTCTTAGCCTAGCAACCTAGCTGGTTTGGCTTATTCTTATCAACTAATTAAAAAAATCCTTGTGTTGTCATCATCATCATCATTTCAGCCGAAAGACGTCCACTGCTGAATATTCTTCTGATCTCCACCAAGCACCAGCACTGTGACCGGTTCTGTGCTTCTCTCATCCAGCGGATTGCGGGAGATGTCAGCATCAAGGAAGGGGCCTGTCACGGCCGAAGCCTGCCGGGGGGTCAACGGGATTGTCCGAAATTGTTACCGGCCCGGAACATAAAGGGCTAAGGAAGGAACACGGTTGGGTTTAGTCAGTAAGAGTCTGAAACTCCCTTCCGCTCCACCCAGAGCGGGAGAGGTCATTTGATGATTTCCCATCCGCAAAAAAAAAGCCTAGCAACCTAGCTTGTTTGGCTTATATCAACTAATTTCAAAAATCCTTGTGTTGACTCATCATTATCATTTCAGCCGAAAGACGTCCACTGCTGGACATCTTTCTGACCTCCACCAAGCACCGGCACGTTGACCGGTTCTGTGTTTCTCTCCAGCGGATTGTGGGAGGCCTTCCGGTACACGGTAGCCACTTCAGAACAATTTCGGTTTTCGGCTTTTGTGTTGACTATGTTAACTTTTCTGCAAATAATACTCGAGCATGAATTAATCTACATAGACAACGTGCTATCCATACTTAATATTATAAATGCGAAAGTGTCTGTCTGTTACCTCTTCACGCTTAAACCGCTGATCCGATTTATATGAAATTTGGATAGAGATAGTTTGAGTCCCGGGAAAGGACATAGGATAGTTTTTATCCCGATATTCCCACGGGATCGACACTTATGCTTACGACGTTAAACCGCGGGGCGCTGCTAGTTGATAATATAAGGTGTAAAAAAATTAACCTTACAAACTTTAAGAGGTGCTTTAGACCATTGGACTGAACAACTTTCACTATGAGACCAACTCTGAAATCACGAAAAAAAATCCACTGTTTAATACAAAAGTTCATTACCTACTTGATCAAAATGTATGAAACAGCGGATTTTTTTTTCGTGATTTCAGAGTTGGTCTCATAGTGAAAGTTGTTCAGTCCAATGGTCTAAAGCACCTCTTAAAGTTTGTAAGGTTAATTTTTTTACACCTTATATAATAAAAACCGGCCAAGTGCGAGTCGAACTCGCACACGAAGGGTTCCGTACCACGAGGCAAAAACGCCGAAAAAAACACGTTTGTTGTATTTGGGCCCCCCTTAAATATTTATTTTATTTTGTTTTTTGTATTTGATGTTATAACTGTCTAGCTATCGCGGTTCTTGAGATACAGCCTGGTGACAGACAGACGGACGGACAGACAGACAGCGAAGTCTTAGTAATGCGGGTCCCGTTTTTACCCTTTGGGTCGGACCCTAAAAACGATTCCAATATTGATTAGCCTATATTCTAATCCACACCTATTTCAAAACGTTTTCTCCGCGTAACAGACATCCAATGAAAAATCAAACAACGTTCTTCGAAAAAAAACGGACCATCTCTTAGCTGATATTGCAAAGCCTGAACTAAGCGTCGGTTTTACCGAATTTTTACCGTTTTCCCGCAACGATGTCATATCTAACCCAGAACGTGGAGGCGGGAGAAGAGATTATGTCACTGTCATGTTGAGAACCGGGATTTTATGGAAAAATGCTTAAAAGGAAATATCAGTATTACGGAGAAATGTTTCACAAGCACTATGTATGGAATATGGCGCGAGTTGAGTATATTTTATTATATGGGGTTCGGGAATGGGATGGGAAAATTTCTTGTTACCCCAACCCACCCGACGCATAGCATCCCTATTACTTCGTTATCGCTTAGCGTTCTTTCTGATTTTTTTTTTTGTTATTGCCCCTCTCCTGAGGATCCTATCGTGATGTTAAAGTAGTCTTTCTCAAGAAATGGGCTATCAAATGTAACAAAAAAGTAATTTAAAAAAATTAAACCGACTTCAAAAAGAAATGAACTCAAAATTATATATAGATTTCTACCATAAGACCCAATCTCTTATGGAAAAGTGCTTATGGTAGAAATCTAACTTAGAAAGTTGTATTAAGAGCGTTTACGCCGAACGGCATTTCATACAAACTTTCAAGCCCTTATTTTTCGAAATGAATGAACCGATTTTGCAGGATACAAAGCTCTAAAAAGTTAGTAGAAAACATTTTCAAAAAATAGTGTTACAGCCAAATTAAACCGATTTTAAATTTTCCATAGAAACAGAGATTTCCAGTTATCTTTTTTTAAATAAGACATTTAGAAAATGTTTTCGAAATTTCATTAAAATCGGTTCATTCATTTCGAAAAATAAGGGCTTGAAAGTTTGTATGAAATGCCGTTCGGCGTAAACGCTCTTAATTATTATAATTCTCTAAATATGTACCTGTTATTGTCGCGAATCATATTTTGATCAAGATACAACCTGACACTGACCTGCAAATTGCAAAAAACGTAAGAAAATTTGAATTTCGCGGTCTACCACTACCCATTAACCTTAATACAAAAGAAATAAGTTTTCTCCTTTATTTTGCTAAGAACGAAGGATAAATTGGAGATGTTTCGTCACAAAGAGGAATGGCAAACAATTTGAATTTTACGAAAAGCGATATTCTTAACAATGACTTGTAGTCTTTGCCTTTTTAAAATGATTCGGGCATTCGTCATTGTTAGCGGAATTAAGAGTTATGGAATGATACTTCAATTACCGAAGTCGACGGGTTGGTCGGACAATGGCAATTGTCTATTATTGAGTACTTAAACTTTGTCGTCCAATTATGTCTTGTCTTTCTTTTTAGGTTGCGCAGGGCAACCGCTGATGCCAAAAACTAATCTTATGCTAACTACATAAATGAAAGTTACGAAAATACGAAAGTTACGGAAATAGTTACGATTACTTTCATCTATACTAATATTATAAATTCGAAAGTAACTCTGTCTGTCTGTCTGTATGATACCTTTTCACGCCTAAACCACTGAACGGATTTCGATAAATTTTGGCTGAGAGATAGATTGCATCCTGGGGAAGGACATAGGATAGTTTTTATCCCGATATTCCCACGGGATCGACACTTATGCGGGTGAAACCGCGGGGCGTTGCTAGTCCTAATAAAAACCAGTCTGTGTGCAAATTTTTAACATGTGCCTAATATATTTACTCGTTACTAGCTGACCCGACAGAAGGTATATGATACAGATTTCAATAATTCATACAAAAGTCCCAATTAATTAATTAGAAAAAAAGGACAATTAGTATTTCCCGAATTTTAAATTTTTCCAAAAAACGTTTCCAATTTTTCTTAACCTAATTCGGACCGTTACGAACATTTTAAAACCAAAAATAGCCACAACAGTCCAGCCAAAAACAGCATTTCATTTTTATTTATAAAGATTTAAATACGAGTAGTTTGTTATTAAGTTAGTAATAGAGCAAAGTATTAACACTTCAGTTTTTTTAATCTCGGTTATTGAGCAAAGTATTTGTTCAAAATTGCAGCAGAAGTACCTACACTTCTGCTGCAATTTTGAACAAAAATTTTTTCAATGACTGAGAAAAAAAAAACTGAAGTGTTAATCGACTTTTGTTGCTGACCGTACCTAATTAATTAATAGATATCAATAACAAGTTAATCATAATGATAGAAAGTATATCCTGCGGAATATTGCATGTAGCCGACAATGAAAAGGTTGAGAATAAAATGATAGAACAAACCTACGATATACTACGACATCAAAAGGTTATCAACCTCTTACAGCAATAATATAATTGGCAATGTTCATTCAGTAATTAAAACAGTTTTTCATCATAACTACACTTCAGTGAATGTACTTAAAAATATTAATTTTACGAAGCGTTTAATATTTGATTACACTCGAAGTGTTTCCTAGATCTTGTAAGAGTCATCCGTTGTTTTAGCTGTATTCTTTTGTAGTGTTAATGAAGTCTTGATTAATGAAGTGTGAAGCGATTTATCATCGCACTTGGTAACTAGTGGAGTTAATCTTGAGTTCAACTATTTTATTTTCTCATCGTATTAGTTATTTAGTTTGAAAAGTGAGTTAACTATTGAAATAGTCTCTATTGTTTGTTTTCTTACCTAAGTTTAAGATTATAATCAAATGTTAATATTGGATTTATCCCTATTAAGATAACATAGAGGCATAATTCTTAGAATCAACCTCAGAAACAGAAACATAGGTATGAATCTCATTTCATTACGAATTTCGTTAAGAAAACTATTACTATACCTACTGAAAACAAAGTTCACGAGATCTTTGCTAAACGATTCTATTAATAATTTATATTGAAGCACATATTCGCAAATGTTATTCACAGACTATTTTCCAACCTTCAAGGAATTCTTATATAATTCTTACTTAGAGGATATCTCATATCACAAGTATGTCGGAAATACGTCATCCGTTTGACTATTCGGAACGTCAGCGCTTTCTGCTGGCGCTGGACAGAGTCTAGCCTGAGTCCGTGGGGGGGTCGAGGAGAGCGAGCTTCGAGGTGGAGCGGCGGACTTGACCATTGGACGTCGTACGGACAACATGTGCTCGGAAACTGTCGCGCGTTCCGTATCGTTGGGTGTTTACTGTGTACCTACAGTGTGATTAAACTGTTCGTAAAATTATAATCTGATTTGAACTGTAAACGATTTTTCTATTGCGCAATAACCAACACTACCCCTAGTACGCCCACACTAATTAAAATATGCCTGATGATAACGAGACACACTATACCCTCTCCGTCAAGTATATTATTAAGGAGGTTAGGTAGGTATATTTCCTCCAGGCTAACATTTTGTTCGTAATATTTAAATTCGCCAACATTACTTGATGTCTACCGAAATGGCATATTTACCAGAGTAGGTAACTCAAGCTAAAAATTTTGCAATTTACGATATAAGTAATTGCTTACACTAAACTCTAAGTGACGGTGTTATGAACAATTAGGTATTCTGAACGTTTTTGGTTATTATGAATGGCAATTTTTCTTTTTTGTTTAAGTCTACCTTGTATGTACTACGTTCTTCTTTTTCACATCACAAGCTAGTTTTTAGGGGCACAAATTTTTCTACGGAGACCTAATAGTCATCATCTGCCTAGCCTTTTCCCAACTATAGTTGGGAAAAGGCTAGGCAGATGATGCCTAACCCAACTATAGTTGGGAAAAGGCTAGGCGTCGGCCTCTAGTCTTGCCGGATGCAGCTGAATACCAGTATTTTACATGGAGCGACTGCCTATCTGACCTCCACAACCTAGTAACTGGGTAGTACGCCTTGGTAAGACTGGTTGTCAGACTTTCGGGCTTCTGACTACCTGTAACGACTGACAAAGATTTACATATGACAGCCGGGACCAACGGTTTAACGTGCTCTCCGAGGCACATGGTGACCATTCGCAGACCGACCTCGACAGGCGTAGCTTAACCTTTTGGACGACTCGTGTGGCTATTATTATTTAGCCACGAGCCCCTCCTTCGGATACCTAAGAATATGTAGCAAAATTTTGTAGCTTTCGTGTTCCTTTCTATGTAGAAGTAGTATTTTTATCCGAGTCATCATCTTAATCTTCCTTTGATGTGTGAGGTTAATCATGGTCTTGTTCTAAAAATAGGTAGATATGTAGGTAGGTGGTGGATAGGTAGGTGTGTTATAGGTAGATCGATTTACAAAGCAAGTATCTGATTATCGGAGATAAGGTGCGTCGCTGATGGGCCTGTCGGCGAAGAGTCATGTCGGCAAAGTGTCCTGTCGGCGAAGAGTCCCGTCGAAGTAAAGTCTTGTCGGTGATCAGTCTGTCGGCGTAGTGTCTGTCGGCGTTTAGTCGTACACTCAGGTTAGTTATAAGTTAGTAGACGCTATTATATCAAAACAGCAATTTTCTTTTTGACAACATACGAAAAATGTCAACGTTAGACATATATGCTGAATTCATAGGTACAGTCTGTGCGTCAATATTAGTGGAAAACAAATCAACATTGATTCGTACAAAAATACCACAATTATATTAGGAATAGATTGGGGAGAGGTTCGATGTTTCGATACTTACTCAATCAAGTATGACAAGCTGATAAAATACATTGATTAATACGTGCGTCGCATTTAGATACTTCTCCGCCTTTCACATTAGTCGTCGTGAGGACCTTCAGAATGTCATTCCACTTGACTATGGACATTCTGTACGTTTTCCTTTACGTGACCTTAATTTCAAGCATCTCTCATTGCTAAGACATGTCCTTTTAATAGGCTGACCTATTTTAAAACATTTAAACACAATAAATATATTTATTAAAAAGGACACAAATGGATAAACTTCTTATACTCGTACTCATCATCTGCCTAGCCTTTTCCCAACTATGTTGGGGTCGGCTTCCAGTCTAACCGGATGCAGCTGAATACCAGTATTTTACATGGAGCGACTGCCTATCTGATTTCCACAACCCAGTTACTGGGTAATACGATATCCCTTGGCTGGTTATCAGACTTTCGGGCTTCTACCCGTAACGACTGTCAAAGATCCACGAATGACAGCCGGGACCATCGGCTTAACGTGCTTTCCGACCACAGACCAATCGCGGCAAGCGTAGCTTAACCTGATCGATCGACCTGTGCGGCTGTTATTATTTAGCCACGGGACCGTTGTAGGGTTCCCATCTATCCCCTTTTATCCAAGTACAAAACTACCCTAACTTGACTCTTAAGTTTACCTACTTCAATTCCCAATTTTCCTTATAAGGGATCAAATATGGGAAACTCGTTTCGACACAAACAAGCATCTCAGTATGCAATCGTTTGGTCAGAATACATAAATAAATTATCATTCAATATTGTGTACAATTGTGAATCGGAAAAGCATACATTTTGGACGATGTCATTTATCGAAGCTCGGGGATAAAAGGACTTTTTTTAACCGGAACTTGTGATAAGTGTCACGACTGTGACCTACGAGGGGTCAGAAACCGATTTAATATCAGGGGACATGAGAACATTAATCACGAATTTAATTTATGATTCTACTCTCTAAGTCCGTCAACGAAGATATGGGTCCGTCTGAGAGTAGTAGTTGATCCGTCAAAACAAGTGTCGAATTAATTTTTTTGGACGGGTTAAAACACTTCGGGCCTAGGGACAGCTGTCAAATAGTGTTGTCATTCATTATTAGTAGTGTAGCGGTATCTACAACGCCACATTGCGAACAACGCGTCATACTGACGTTACGCAAAATCCTGCATCGTGCAAACAGAGTTTACCGCGTAACTAGCATATTATAGATACAACGGCCTGCCATGGATCAGTCGGAGGATCCTCGCTTTTCTATAGAGTATGGGTGAACTTTACACCCTGTTCCACATATCTCTATAGTAGTATTAGAATTACAATATACAAGCTAACACTAAATTATTAGTTCGGAAACCGAACTAATCTTAATCTTATATCCGTAATGATACGGAGTAGGAAATCTTCGTGCATATGGCGTAGACCCCCCTGCTCCTTGGAAATGTAACCCACACTAAAGAGTTTTGTACGAAAGGACCTAACTATACTGTCTTCACAATCTACAAATAGGGTATTATGCTTATCTTCAGTGCGTAGAGCCACACGACATGAAAATGTACGTCGTAAAAAATTTCTAGAAGATCAAACTTTTAGGAATTCCGGAAATGGAATACCCGATCTTATTTCCGCTTCAAATGTTAACGGCAACAGTCAAGACGGCGCCATCTCTCATCATTGTACAGACGCCAGCACATCAAGCTACCCGAAACTGTCAAACTTTCCCAATCAACTTTGAACCTTATGATTTAGGGATAAAGTTGAAAATCTATTAAAGAAATTTGACAGATTGTACTAAGCTTGATGTGCTCGCGTCTGAACTCTAATTCTTTATTTATTGTCAGAATTATTTCGTTTCAGGACTTGTCCTGTTTAGTTCCTAGTTATTTAGTCCATTTGGGACTAAATGCTTTATGAAATTAAAGGCTACAAGATACTCTTTTATACGGATATATAAATGAAGGGGGTAGGAAAACATTTCAATTAACATTAAAATAAACACGTGTTACAGTACGTTAATAATCTAACAAATATTTCGATATAGATAGAATTTCTTTTTTCAGGGTCCATTAAAAAAGATATTTCAGTCGTCAAAGGATAAAAGAACATTCAGAGGTTTCCGATTCGACACGGAATATATAACACATTTTTCGTTGATGACATCGAGATGGATTTTAAAAAATTGCAATCGACAAAATTCAAGCTAAATATGGGGTGACATCTCGACGCACTACTTGTTACCATGGATTAAGTATGTTATATTTAACCCCCTTGAGTTGAAAATTTCGTCGGTTATGTGTTACTAGGGCATGTGGGGGGGGGGGGGGGGGGGGTTATCCTATGTTCTTCCTTTTTTTTTTAGGCCGCATAGTTTTCGAGTTAAGATAAAAAATGGAAAAAAAACCGTCCCCCCCCTTATCTCCGGAGTTTGCAAAGAGAAAAACCTGAAATTATTCTATGGGATAGAAGTTTATGTAAATATTACAGAAAAAATAAAACAAAGTCTCTAAATAACACACTTTTTCAGAAATAATCAACAAAAGTTACATTAATTCCACTACCGGTCAAGGGATGGCGCTGACATAAAACTGCAATATTATACACCGCAGTGCACGGTGTTAACATTTTCTGACGAATAGGTATAGGTCTCGCCGATGAAATTTTAAAAACATATTTATTATGGTACGAAACCCTCGGTGTGCGAGTCCGACTCGCTCTTGCCCGGTTTTTTATTGATAACCGACGCAAAATTTCTACGAGATTCACTTGCTAAATTTATGATTAAAGTTCTGCGTCGATGTGCCCTGCCACCCTGTAAAAACTAAAATTATTTCTTTACTCCAAGGCACTTAATAAAACCCACTGCTTATTTTATCGAATGGTACCAGGGAAACATAGTGAATGGGCACGTCTTCAGACTTTGCATATTCCATACTTCTTGAGTGAGAAGCAAAACTTCCCTCTTGCAACTTGAGCGGAAAATGAACATAGAACATCTCAATAAGCCCACACAGTGCAGATACTAGGAATACCGGGTTTTATTAAAACCGTGCCTTGAATATTCGGTGAAGACGCGTTGCCATGTATTTATGTTTGTAATAAAAGTAGTGTTATACAATCCGATTTTGGTATAAAAGTCAAGTATGAGGTGCTTACTTCCCAAAAGTTTTAAGAGTCTAATTTCGTTACACGTGTTCCGGGTTCCTTTGTTTGTCAGTCTAGAAAGTTTTACGCTGAAGTCGAAGGTCTTGGCATTTTCGCATACCTACCCACTCATTTTATTTAAAGAACACTTGTCGTGTGCCTTATCGAAATGAATTTGTAATTTTCTAAATTAATTTCTTTAGACAGCTGGAGAGGCTGGAGATTTTATATTAAACAATTTAAAAAGTTATTAGCCCAGATGCGCACGTGCGTATTTTTATCGCGTCGATTTTAAATTAAACACTTGTTCTGCCTGCAAATCTTTTATTAAATGAAGTATAGTGAAAGCTCGAGAACACATACACAAGAAGTTGGCAGATTCGTCTCAGAATTAAGTTGTTGTAGGTTATCTTGTTTCTCTCTCATCTTTTGTTTTGGTTTATATATTTTTTGTATGTATGTGTATATGTATTTATTCTTATATTTTACTTATAAATATTTTCTATTTGTTTTCTGCTATTGCACCTACTATGTATTGTTTCTGCATCACCCTAAGGTAGGTAGAAAATGCCCATGGCATTAAGTCCGCCTTTGTACAGTTTTAATTGTGCATAAAGTTTTAATAAAATAAATAAATAAGTATGTATGGACTTGTACTACTGTGCTAAATACAAGTTATTTCATAGCTTAGTAAGGGTGCTGGTTGCAACACCCACCAGTGCAGTTTTGACAACTAAGTTAAGTCAAGAGTACCTACAGATGATATTATTTAATGTTAACACTGCTATTTGATTAAATAAGTAAATAATTATTTATTATTGCTTACAATGCAGACAGTAATACAAATAAATAATCATTTTAACAAAAAAAAATCGGTTTACCGTCTATTTAACCAGAAGAAGTCTTTACGAAGAAAAACCATCGCGTTGTGTGTTAACAGAAAATATAAAATAACTAATTAACATACATATTTTTTCAGAAATGGTGGTTTGTTCTATATTCTTATTTTTGTTTTTTCTTATTCTCTTTTTAGGGTTCCTTATCCAAAGGGTAAAAACGAGACCCTATTACTAAGACTCCACTGTCCCCCTATCTGTCTGTCTGTTACCAGGCTGTATCTCATGAACAATTTTCTTTTTAATTTTCACAGATGATCTATTTCTGTTGCCGCTATAACAACAAATACTAAAATCAGAATAAAATAAATATTTAAGGGGGGCTCCCATACAACTTAATATTATTTAGATAATGGTACGGAACCTTTCGTGCGCGAGTCCGACTCGCACTTGACCGGTTTTTTGACATTTTGTATAGTAGCTAAAAAAAGCAAACCTACATTTTTAGCAACGACATGGAGTTATTACGTCATCACTGGCCCTATATTAAAGTCGTGCCCTGAATAATATATGACGAGTGATAATGAGAACAGAAATAAATAAACAAAAATAAATTATCCATTCTGCTATGAAAATAAATCTCATTGACAGAAGGCTTTGTGTGATTGTGCTGAGAAAATTTTAAAATAGGTACCTACCTGATAATCAGCCTACAGCTGGGACGCAGGCCTTCTCTCTGTGAGAGGCAGTGGGCCATAGTACACCACGCTGGCACAGTGCGGGTTGGTGAATGACACATGTCTTCTAATTTTTAGTTCTAGGACATGCCGGTTTCCTCACGATGAACTCCTTCACCTCAAAACGGTAAGTACCTACCTACTTTTATTTATTTCGCCGCCTCATCATCCACCTTGCCCTTATCCCAATTTTATTTGGGGTCGGCACAGCATGGTCTTCTTCTTTCATACACCTCTATAAAGGTTCCTGCAAACAGGCGCGACGCGCGACGCGAATCGCGCGCGACACAAAGGCACCTCTCGCTGCGCGACTTGCGGTGCCTTTGTGTCGCGCGCGATTTTATCGCGTGTCGCGCCTATTTGAAGGAGCCTTTAGACGTCATCTCACAAGCGTCACCTTCTTTCTAGCCATACCACCTTTCACACAATCCATCCCTCGTTTTTTTGTCTTCTTCCTTCCTTAGAAACACTGGGACTTACTTATGAGTTTGTCGGTCGTCGGTTCGAACCCAGTCAGGTACTTTATTATATGTAAATTATATCATCACCGCTGCTCTCAAAACGATGAAGGAAAACATCGTGAGGAAACCGCCATGACTTAGAATAAAAAATTTGACGACATAATAATTATATGACATTCTATCACCCCGCACTGGGCCTGCGTGATGGATTACGGCCCCCTCCCTTTCACAGAAAGGAGGAGGCTTGTGTCCCACCAGTGGGAACATCATAGGCTGAATAAGCTCATGCTTCCTTATTTCACCTACCTTGATACTTTGGAACTATATTGTTACCCATCATTGAAACTATTTTGATCCTTAATTTACAATGATACAAAAACTGAAACATTTTTCCCGAACGTAACGAATCATCCCAGCACGCAACATGTCTTTTTTTTAAAGCCTAAAAAGTAATAAAAATCTATTCGTTCGTTTCAGCCGTTAGACGTCCACTGCTGGACATAAGCCTCCCCCAATTTTGGGAGGGTTTGCCATAATCGCCACGCTTGGCAGGCGGGTTGGCGATCGCAGTATGGTATAGTTACCGGCACGTAACTTGGCAAGAGATTTTCGTAGTGGGGGAACTTCGCGCATATAAAAATGTATGAAATTGTGCGTGCGCAAACTTCCCCCTCTACAAAAACTCTTGCCAACTTACGTGCCGCTACTTGTATGATGGTGGAATACATAGAGAACGCTGCTGCCCATTCTCCGGTACGGCCCTTAGTCGCCTTTTACGACACCCACGGGAAGTAAGGGGTGGTGGTATTCTTTAAGTCCGGCACCACACAGACTCTATTGATATTATCAAAAGCGACCCACTGTGCTACTGTTCGTTAAAAGTGACAATATGAACGCGTAATTTGTCACAAATGTTCCGTTTGGTACTTACGCCTCTATTTTTTTATGACAACAAGCTTGACAAAATTGGAGGAACAAAATGTTAAGCTTTAAAGATTTTATATTTCAATGCCCATGCAATAGCAAATTAGCTTAATAATGTCAATGCAATTCGGTGATCAAGCGAGATAAGTGGTGGTATTATCCACATCATCGTCACTTTCTTTTAAAAGTTTCTCAATACAAAAATGTTACTTTATTTTAAGGTAAAAGTTATCGGTTTTGTTAATGTTTTGTTATAGACACACTAAGTTTGAAGCACGTATAGCAAAATGTTCCACACAATCGCAAAGTCGGCCAGTTTTAAAACGGCACGTCGTTGTTTTAAATGAAAACGTTGGACCTAAGTTGTTATACGAGTACGGCCATTAAAGCCTGGTTTGAATAAAGATAAAAAATTCAAATGGAAATGTTACAACGTTTTGTTTAGACTCATGCTAAATATTCATATCCAGCATTTTACGACTTATTTAACAAAAAATTATACACAAATAATTTGAAGCCAGCTGAATAAAAATATTTATTTTTAAGAGAAGGTTTTCGACAGTTGTTTGGCTCGTGAAGTTTTGGTTTCATATCATGTCGTGCAGAAATGTAGGTCGTCACGAACTTTTGCAAGAACATACAATTTTTGGGGAGGTATCGTGGACCGCAAAATGGCCATGTGTGCGGCTGTATGAATATTTTTGTAGGTCAATTTGCCTCTTGTGTCAAGAGTCCTCGTTCGGAATAATGTAAAAAAAAAAATAAAGCCTGACCTAGCTCTTTATCTTTTACATGGCCTATTTTATTAAAACCTTTGTGAATTGAGTGTATTGTACCTAATATTATTTAAATTTCTTCACCCGGCTGTGTTCATAACTTCATTGAAATATCCGAACAAAACTTCTGACAATATTCAAGCGTCTAGGCTAATCTACTTCGTCTACAGTATCACCTTACTACAGGGTCCGCAAGATTGCCTTAAGACTTTCGTATTAATTTCACCCCAACCGCAACGTTGCAACTTGCAATGAAACCGTAATCCTTCGGTACATTGAAAGCACTAATATGGCATCTTAAGACGTCACGTTAGGAATTTCATATAACCAAGGAGGCAAGGAGTGGCGATAGTAATGAGATACCCATTTGTCTTTTTAAGGCTTCACCAAAATGTTGAAGTAACGACGTTCTTAAGCCTTATACACACTTGGAGAGACGTCGCGAGACATTTCTTCGTCGCCATGTTTGTGCCGACACAACCGTCCACATTATACTCGTGATGTCTCAGGAAGAAGGGTCGGTGCAAGGTTTGTTTTTCTTCCATACTTCCTATTAGTCGTCATCTTGGTAATCACCCCCTTTCTAGCCATATCATCTTTCACACAGTCCATCTATCTTTTTTTGGACGACATTCGTACTCAAATCTTTCCTTACGACATTTTCCTCATCATTCCTCCGCAATTCCGTATCACATGCCCGCATATGTTACTAGCTATATTGCTGAGCACGTCTGCACCCGTATTGTCCCGTGACAATGACCAAATTTGCGTTTCGAGATAATATCCCGAAACATTGTTAGATTTTATGTGACTGTGTCCCGATACAATGTCGCGAGGCAATTGTCGCCTAGTGCGCACAAGGCTTCATGAAACTCTGGCACGAAGTCGGCGAAGCGGGTGAAAGCATCAATTTTCTACTAGGTCCTGATTTTCAAGCTGACAGACACCGGTAATGAGCCGTTTGGAGAATTTCATAAAGGAATCGTGAATTAGGTTTTGAAGATGATGGTAATGTTAGCAGTATTTTATGAAAACGTTTATCAAGTTGACGGGGAATGTATTTGGGTCTGAGATATTTTGGGGGGTAGAAAGTGAGCCTTGGTGTCAAGGACGGTGGAACCTTGTGATTTTACTTTATGATGATTGCAATTGAGGCTCACTACGTTACGTCAGTCACTTCCCAAATTAGGTAGTTATTTACAACACCGTGAAAAGTCACAATGACAGACGTGGGCGATATTCGATGTAGACTACCAAAAATAACGCAAAGAATATTTACATCGTAACAGGATATTTTTATCCCACTGAATATTCAAACATCATACTATCATCATCGGTTCACTTCCCGTTTTATGTTTTACAACCATTGTTAGTAAATCGTAACATCATGCGCGTTTTATACCTCAACAGGGTATAAAGTCTATTTTACGATTGGAAGTAAACTGAAAATTGCGGTCCTTAAACGTAATATAATAGCTCCATAAAATATTTTATAATTGCAAACCATGATTTCGAAAATGACGAGTAAGGGATGGGATTACTTTGGGAGAAGTGACAGCATAAGGTTTTATAGGTATCATAATAAAAAGTACTTGTTCGTTATACCAATTCCTCATTTCATCTTTTTGTATAGGTATACGTGTTTCTGTGACAAAAAAACCAATTTTTCTTCCTTCCTGTTTTGTTTACCAAGAGTCCTTTCATGTGAACACATAAATTAATGAGCTTTTATTTCGATCTAGGGAAGAGCGCAGAGCACAGAGGGCGAGAGCCCAGATGTTAGTTCTATGTATGTACTATAGAGCTACCATTTACCGGGTAATATGTCTTTCATAACTTTCATTGACTTGAATGTGCCCTGGCGGCTGATAGTATGTCATGCTCACACAAATGTCTCGCTGACGGTGGCGTGTGTGTTGGATCATTTAGCTCCCTTCAAAATGGTTAAGCTGAATGGTGCTGATCTATGCGTGATGTTCGTGAACGGGCGCCGTCAGTTGGTGCATTTTTAATTAATTTATTTGCACTCTGGACGTTTTTAACGCGTACGTCTTACATTGTTCTCACATATAATTATAAGTTCAACATTAATGATGTAACTAATATTGAAAAAAAATATAAAAAGAGTGTCCATGGAGTTTTTTGCCCGTTCTGCTCCATAGGTACCTTCGCTTTGGAATGGGCAACTAGCTTCATAATTATGTTCTGACTGACCGATTTCTTGACAATTCAAAAGTGCCTGTAAATGGTTTAATTGAAATAAAGGCTTTGAGTTTGAGTTTGAATCGATATGAATATGATATGTACACAGGATTCTCAGTAGAAAATTTTAAATTAAAATCATGCACCTAAACACACAAGGTCAACCGTCAACGCGGAATTAAAGCCGTCACAGAAGACCCTTATCCATCTAAAACAATTTACATCAATAAACATCACCCACGCAACCCAAAGTCTATACACGCACGAAAGGAAACATAAATGTGAAATGTTTACATTTCTCTAGAATAACCTATAAAAGTATAAAGGCCGCTCCTATAAAAACTGTCTGCAAAAACATATCGAGCTGAGATCACACGGAAAATTCGGCTTGATGTATCGTGCTCTGGAGTACGTACTTACGTACCCACGTATTCTATATATACAATAGATGTTTTTTTTTGTGCTTTGCATAACACCCATCTACTGCTTTGGCAGTATGTCCTTGTTCAAGCAAGCATATTTGGGAAGTTGGTGAAGGGCGGAAGTTTTATGTCAAAATGCCTTCGCGAATTTATCAAGTAGTAAGGTAACTTGACATTCATCGTTCAAACGAAAACAGTGGGATAGTTGCGTAATACACTATCAGTAGTATAATCAGTCTATACTGTTCCTATTGCTGGAACACCTGGGACACAAGCCTGAGGGAGTGGGCTGTCATCCTACCACGCGGGCCCAGTGCGGGTTGGTAGATGTCACATGTCATGGAATTTTTGATTCTAGGACATGCCGGTTTTTTTCACGATTTTTCCCTTCACCGTTTTGAATTGCCCGTTGTCCCCGTTGCCCATACGTCATAAGGGGGACAACGGTAAGGAAATATATGACGTCCGGGGATAACGGGAATACACTGAAATAATGTACACAAAGTAAAGCGACTGCAACCTGCTCCACTCAACCACCAGGATTCCTTCATCCCTCCGTACGGGTCCCCGCGCACGGCACAAACACGCGGGAGGTCATTGCTGTCCATCATCTGCTCTTGTTCGATGGTGGACACCCAGGGGCATGACCTCGCCACCCCTGAGATAAGTCGCCCGGTGATTTCTGTTACGTCTAATTCATATGGAATTAGACCAATAACGGGGGGCAACCTCGAGAAGGAACATCACCAGACTTGCATTGAGGATCTACACGACCGTTGCGCTCAAGGCCACGCCACCCTGCCGCCTCTGAAGGAGGAGGCAAGGTAGGTTTGCGTCCACAAAACCAAGCCAAGCAAGTAAGCAAGCGAAGCGTGTTGTTGAAAGCCAAAACATAAATTTGCAAACACAAACCCCCTCCGCGCCTAAAGCGCCTGTCTGGATTCGAACCTACGATCTACAATTCGTAGGTCGGGGCCGTTTCTACTGGGCCACCAATCCTCACAGCACTGCTCTACTATCAGTAGCAATGGCTTTCATTTTGACAGTTCAACAACATTCATTGCGTCATTGACGTTGTTGAGTTGACAATTTTTTCGAACATATGAAGCAATGGATTACCTATATCCTTCAAAATGATACGGATTTGGTTAGATAGAGTGGACGTGCAGATCGCAGTAGAGTTTGTATTTTATTTTATTATTATATTTTATTTATTCGGAAGAACAAACAATTACACATTATATATTACAAGTAAATAGAACATAAGGAGTTATACAAATGTGCAACCAACAACGTTCTCCACAGATACACAAAAAGACAAAGACAATGTTGATAAAGTTAAAGTCGGACAGAATAGATAAGTACACAAAATACGATACAAATAAATTACAGCTACCAAGGAATACTAAAGATTCAATATTATTCACATAAATGTTTGATTGTGTCAAGCAATATTTTTCTAAATTTTCCAACAGATAAGGCAAATAGATCCAAATTACAGAAAAACTTATTGAAATTGCTTGTATGTAGTTACTGTGTTAGAATAATACTTGTAAATCTATATATAGCCTTGTTTATATGACATTAAATGTTCTAATCTGAGGTAACTGTCATATAGCCAACTCGTGCTATCTCACTCTTCCTTTTTGCACGTCCACCATTGTATGGCTCACGTGTGCCGCTCTTGTATTTTTACTACTTTCAATATATCACTGTTATTTTATCAAAATCCTCGTTTATTTTAACCTAGGTAGGCAGTTAGTAAAGGATAGGATTTCCCTCTACAAAGGAACGTTTTAATTATGTTACGTTACGTGCTTATATTAAGATTGATAAATTCAGATGAAACGGAGGTTTTCGCTTCTCTAAAGCCGGATTTACATTAAGAGACTAGTTGTGCAAACTTAGTTATTCATTGATGGTTTCACGGGGAAATTATTTATCTATTTACAAGTGAAACTATCAATGAATAACTAAGTTTGCGCAACTACATAGTCGGTCTTACACTTCTGGATGATAAAGACAGATATGAAAACAGAAAAAATCTGAAAAATCAGCATCATTTTCTACCAAACCTCGATCGTGTGTTAAACTTTCTGCCATAGTAAAAACATGTTTAAATCAAAGTCAGAACGGTGCCGGAGACAAAGTTTTAACGAAAAGCAAAATGTAAACGTCTTTTAAAACTTCGTTACCGAAAAGTTTTTTCATTATAGCTTGTCAAATTAACGGCAATCGAGACCAGTTGCCGACAAACACCTGATTCCGGGGTTCGAAGAGGTTTCGATAAATAAAACAAATATATTTGCTTCGTCATTTCAGCCGAAAGACGTCCACTGCTGGACATACGCCTCTCCCAAGCACCTCCACTTCGACCGGTTCTGTGCTTCTCGGGTTCTTAACGGGTTCCTGCAGCCTTCACAAGGGCGCCGGTCCACCTTGTGGCAGGGCGGCAGTTGCCTCCTTCTGCGAACACGTCATGCCCCAGAAGGAGGCGGCGGAGTGCGCGCGGGAGAACGATCCTCACGCAGCGCCGCCCCGAAGGCGGAGCAGGGGTCGAAGAAAACGTCAGTATGAAAGTCATCTCCGACTCCTCCTAGGTGGAGGCCAGCAGGCGACGAGTGCGGCCACCCTTGCTTGTATTGCGCAGGCCTCCACCAGTGTCCCCCATCCTGGGAGGCATGCGGGGCCCGCCAGCTAGGCAAGCATGCACCGGGAGGGTTGTGGCAGTAAAGGCTGAGCCGGTTTCCCATGGCCCTCCCATCACGGCGATGTGGGTGGAAAAAGGCTTTCCAACCCTACGTCTTCCGGAACGTGGTCCCCACTCCAGAACCTTTCGGCCCCATCGGCCATCTGTTCTGCAAACAATGTGCCCTGCCCACTGCCACTTAAGTTTGGCAATTCTTCGGGCTATGTCGGTTACCTTGGTTCTTCTGCGGATCTCTTCATTTCTGATTCAGTCACGCAGGGAAACTCCAAGCATAGCCCTTTCCGTTGCCGTTCGGGTTACTTTCAGCCTTCTGATAAGGCTTATTGTGATCGATCACGTTTCAGTGCCATAGGTCATCACTGGCAACACGCACTGCGGTATGTGGGACGTGAAGATATTGCGTAGCCTCCCGAACGCTGCTCAGCCGAGTCGGATTCGACGATTGACCTCTTTCTCGAAGTTGGACCTACCCAACTAGACAGTTTGTCCTAGGTAAACATATTCATCGTATATTTGCATATTTTAATAGAATTTCTACGATTTTCTACGTAAAAGGTTGCAGAACGTTAGCTCATGCAAAATGCACGCTTTAACTCGGCGTATCCAATATTTATTTTGCTATGCTCAAATATTATTTTAGAAATCTGATGTATGGAATAAGGAGACCACCGCCACACAACAATTTAAAAAAGGTTTAAAAGGTTTTATGTAAAATGAATTTCAAAGACTGAATTTTAGTTTGCGATATGAAGATACACTAATTTATCAATTAGGCACGCCCACTATGAGTTATGAGTTGCCAAAAACTTGATGATATTTTCATAGATTTCTACACTTGAATGTTGTTCAGATAACTTCAACAACCAACTCCCAATCGGCAGTTGATTTTAACTTCGTTGTTGTTTTTGTTTTGTTTATTTTGTCTTGACAAAATCAGGGAGAAGGACGTTTAACAATGACGGAAAACAAGCTAAAAGTCAAACATACTGGAACTTACACAAGAAACTCTAACTAAAATACCGGGCCACCCAGAACAGAAGCAGAAACTTACCTATACAAATAAATTTATAGCGTCTATATTGGTTACTTAATCACCGCATACACAACCATAAATGGGAGTTATGAACGTTTTTATGAACCCTAAGAATAACTCTATTTGAATTGGAACGGGCAAGGAACTCTAGTATGTAATGAACCATTTAGAACCCATAGCATTTTATTGGGAGTAATATCGAGTAGAAGGCGAAGCACTAAAAGATCGGACGATGTTTCTACGATAGTAAAAACTTTTTGCAGCAAACTTTTCAAAAACATACATTTATAAACTCACGCATTCCTCCCATGGAGGCAGGCAGAAATTACAGCATCCCACCTACTAGGACCGTTTACATTCATACAACTGGTAATAGGTAACTCCACGTCAGTGTGCGTATCTTGCATTTCTGGTGATAGACGCACACGGGTTAAGAGTAGGTACTACGCACCTAACCAAAGTTTACGAATACATTGCATTCATCATCATCATTTCAGCCGAAAGACGTCGACTGCTGGACATACGCCTTCCCCCAAGCACCTCTGCTTCTCCGGTCCTGTGCTTCCCGCATCCAAGGGTAGGCGGGCCGCTGGGTACTAGGGGCCTAGTGTTTTTTGTGCTTGTCATTCTTGGGGGGGGGGGGGGGAGGGGGGCTGGGTTTGCCATAATCGCCACGCTTGGGTTGGCAATCGCAGTATAGTATGGTGGTGAAAGGCATAGAGAACGCTGCTGCCCATTCTCCGGTACGACCCTTAGTCGCCTTTTACGACACCCACGGGAAGTAAAGCAATGGTGCAATTCTTTAAGTCGTTAAGTTGCATTACGAATACACAATTAAAAATGGACTATTATAATGTCCTCTGCCTTTAAGAAAGAGTTTCCAAGATTTCAGACGAGATTCAGCAAGGTGATACATTATTTAATTTTATAGGCACGCCAACAAAGAGAACGGTATTCTCCTGCTGTTGATAACAGTTAAATGTTTATAACTGCCTCGTTATTCATCATTATCATTCCCAGTTTAAATTAAATAGGTATACATTAAATTATTCGAATAATTTAAGCAATAAATAAGCACTGCAGATAATTTCTTGAGATTCTAAATCACTGGACCTTTGTGTTTGAAAGCATCACAAATTATACTATTGTTTTGCTGAATAAATTTCTAAATATGCATCTAGACTTGAGGGGTTTTCATAGGACAGATTTATATTACAAAATTTCGACCGTTTTGCGCTCATTTTCAACAGTAAAAAGCTTTAATGTGAGTTGAAGATGATGAAATTAAATACGCTTTGACGGAAATCACATTTTTATCGACTAGTAGATAATTCATACAAAATTATTAACTTTTGTTTTGAATTTACCGAAGTAGGTAATTAACGTTAGGGAATCAGACATTGGCGCCGATTCTGTTGTGCACAAACTAAACTAAATTAAAGTTCATGCATCTTTTTCTTTCTATTTCATTAAGAAAAAGACAGGAGATAAATATTAGTTTAGGCCTGTCAAATTAAGATACTCCATAGACAACTTAGACAAGATTAAAAAATTGGCTATTAAAACTACATCAATTTATGTCAGGCGCTGACTAATTTGACAGGACTAAACTAATATTTTTCTTCTGTCCTTTTCTTAATGAAATAGAAAGAAAAAGATGCATGAACTTAAATTTAGTTTAGTTTGTGAAAAAACAGAATCGGCGCCATTGGTTCATAAACTAAACTAAATTTAAGTTCAGTGCATCTTTTTCTTTCTATTTCATTAAGAAAAGGACACAAGATAAATTTTAGTTTAGTCCTGTCAAATTAATCGGCTCCTGACATTACTACATACAAGCTACGACGACGTGATTAAAGACTTGCCTACTAAAATTACGTCAATTTACGTCAGGCGCTGATTAATTTGACAGCACTAAACTAAAATTTATCTTCTGTCCTTTTCTTAATGAAATAGAAAGAAAAAGATTTTTAAGAAGAATTTTTAGTTTGTGAACAACAAAATCAGCACCATTGGCCAATGAATACATTACGTAAACGAGGGACATTCATCAAGGGAGTGTAGTGGTTTGATGGTAAAATTGGTTTATTTTTCTGAGTAAGTACATTCCCATAAAGAATGTCGCTTGTATAACCTAATACACTGCATTAATTACGGATAGTGTATGTGGTGCCGGACTTAAAGAATAACACCACCCCATACTTCCCGTGGGTGTCGTAAAAGGCAACTAAGGGTCGTACCGGAGAATGGGCAGCAGCGTTCTCTATGCATTCCACCACCATACTATACTGCAATCGCCAACCCGCCTGCCAAGCGTGGCGATTATGGCAAACCCCCCCAACTTGGGGGAGGCCTATGTCCAGCAGTGGACGCCTTTCGGCTGAAATGATGATGATGATGATGATGAATGACGGAAAAACGCAAAGAAAGCAACATGTTATGATTCTTGTGAAGCACAATACGACAAACAGAGCCAGACAGGAACAATAATTTTATTCTGCTAAGTAACATGACTGCACGTTGTAATGATAATAAACTTGTACATGCTGACAAAGAGACGAGAGGCAACACATCGTAAACTTTAAAGGCTAATGTTCAAGATGCAACCACTTGATGTGATGCTAATTAACTATCTTCCTTAAGCTGCGCTTACACGGACCACTTTTTCAACGATCAATATCATATTTTTATATCATATTTTTATATCATACTAGCTGCGCCCCGCGGTTTCACCCGCGTAAGTGTCGATCCCGAGGGAATATCGGGATAAAAAGTAGCCTATATGTTAATCCAGGTTATCAGCTACCTCCATACCAAATTTTATTCAAATTGGTCCAGCCGTTTGAGCGTGAAGAAGTAACAAACATATAAACACACACACACACACACTCACAAACTTTCGCCTTTATAATATTAGTGTGATTTTATATGTTATTCATATATTTATTTGAATTCCATAATGTTGTAGAGGTGTAACAATGGCTTAACCGCTTGTGTGCCGTAATTACAGACACAATTAAAAAACCATTGTGTCTCGCGTAGATCTACGTTCCGGCAGACTTAGGGTTAAAGCTAAGGTACAATTATGGACCCTGTAGGGCACAGCAAAATGTATAAAATGTATTCTTATACCTAATACATTTAGGACACAAATTAACAACAAGCAATTTAAAAAATATGCTATTAAAATTAAATAAGTAATAAGTATAACTTTTTATTTTATAGAGATCAGTCTATTATAGTTTGTGGTACATAATAATTATTTGGTAAGGTAATTAAACATTTAACTATCTATTTATCTATGCATGTATGAATCTGCTAACTATATTGGTTCGCCTTCCACCACTTTTTCATCAATCATATCCAGCCAAATTGCTGGAGGTTGGTAAAATAAGTAGAACAATCTTTTTTAACTGTCATAACTGTCTAAACTGTTTCGGCAATTCTTGTCCTTAAGAAACTACCATTTAAAAGTTTCTTTCTATTTTCTAAAGGAACTTCGAATTCTATTTTCTTGTAAATGTCGACGTTCAAAAGTGCCTTTTATTGACCATTGACCTACTTTTATTAAATTATTTGACTTTGACTTTGTCATAACAACATACCGTGACCCCTCCGTGGCTTGGATAGCACGATAAGCCGTTGGTCCCGGCTGCCATTCGTGGATCTTTGACAGTCGTTACGGGTAGTCAGAAGCCCGAAAATACTGAAGGGGTATATATACCAGTAACTGGGTTGTGGAAGTTAGATAGGCAGTCGCTCCATGTAAAATACTGGTATTCAGCTGCGTCCGGTTAGATTGGAAGCCGACCCTAACATAGTTGGGAAAATTCGAGGCAGATGATATTGCTCTTATGATGATACTAGCTGCGCCCCGCGGTTTCACCCGCATAAGTTTCGATCCCGTGGGAATATCGGGATAAAAAGTAGCCTATATGTTAATCCAGGTTGTCAGCTACCTCCATACCAAATTTTATCCAAATTGGTCCAGCCGTTTAAGCGTGAAGAAGTAACAAACATATAAACACACACACACACTCACACACACACTCACAAACTTTCGCCTTTATAATATTAGTGTGATTGTTTTTAGCAAAAATTACCACAATTTCGGTATTGTCGTGACGTCTTACTTGCAATACCCCTTAAAGTACCCATGTAAGCGCACCTTTATATTTAAGTTAAATGAAAGTTAGCGTGCATTAATTACAGCTTGAGAGAATGCAGTTTAAACTGAAAAATAAGTGGATCTATTTAATTCTGTTGAGTCAGAAGAAAGTTATGCTTCAGAAAAGTTAGATATTTTCATAGCTGTTTTATAGCGTGGTTATTAAATCAAGATTTGCAAGTAAATCATTTGCATTCAATTCTACAGAGCTTATGATGCTCTGTGTCTCTTTCTACCACATTGGGAGATGAACTGTCCCAGGTAGAGAGCATATATATACATATATAGATCTACTACCTCGATCTTTTACTAGATATATACTTTTATTATTTTACTAACTATTTATTAGAAGCAAAAACAAGAAAAACAAATCTATTTCCAGCAGTAGGAAGACATATTCTACTAATATAATTTACTTAGCAGAACTATCGCAGCAAAACCCAAAGATAACAAAGTGAATTTGTAACCTCATCAACTACTAACCTTAGTAACTTTGCATCGTCCTTAGTAATTGTGTAACCTGTCAATGTTTAGAGTAATGTTGAAGCTTTGTTATGAATATGAAACATTTGAATTACAAAGCTATTACACAAGTTTCCTCTATCATGGGAATTGGGATTACCTGCTCAATTTGCTCATTGATATGTTTTGCTAATGGGAATTGCATGACATGCATGTTTCGCTGAAATATATCATCATCATCTGCCTAGCCTTTTCCCAACTATGTTCGGGTCGGCTTCCAGTCTAACCAGATGCAGCTGAATACCAGTATTTTACATGGAGCGACTGCCTATCTGACCTCCACAACCCAGCTACTGGGTAATATGATACCTCTTGGTAAGACTGGTTGTCAGACTTTCGGGCTTCTGACTACCCGTAACGACTGTCAAAGATCCACGAATGACAGCCGGGACTAACGGCTTAACGTGCTTTCCGATTTCGCTGAAATATATCACAATATATATATCACGATATCATATCAATTGATATTTAATGTGTAATAATTTGTTGCGTTTATAATAAAAACGACAAATAATCAAACACAAAACTTTCTACAACTAAAACACAAACAAACCACTTAAAGAATGAAAATCGTATCTGTTTTATACACGATATACCTCCCATATCTTATTTCGGATATAATTTATCCGTATATATTATATCAAATATTTTGATATTTATTATAAAATATCGGATTTTTACGAACCCTGCTTGTAACACTTCACTGAAACACATCTGAATTATTTCATTAGCATTTTATTGCAAGACCAATAAATACTACAGCTGTATTAATGACAATTAAAGCTTCGTAGGTACATATTTCCTCACAGTTACAGAATAAATTAATTTCAAAATTATTATTCAAACGCATTCCATTAAAAGCAATTCGGATATTCTTGGATACGAGCTTAAGTTATATTTAGTGATTAACTACATTGACATCAGAAACCAAGAAACAGACAAAGCTACTAATACACACACACAAACACTCACAAATAGTAAGTATTAATTACTATAACTCTCTCAACGTAAACTAAGTAATGACGTAGATACAATAATCCGCATTAATATATCACATCGACGAAACAGTGCGCGATCCGTCACAATTCCATTTGACGGCCAGAAATCATCCTGTCGTGAATGTTCACTGCGACAACGTCAACGGTCTGTATTGACGTTACACCGAACTGTAAACGTCACAGCTGGATGATACTAACATGACGTCACGTTATACATGACAGAAATCCGTGGCTTTTCTGAAACATCCTTGTTTTGATTGACATAGATATCCTAAAAGGTGAAATGGATATTGCGAGGGACCCCACACGGGCCACTGGCCACAACCACAAAAAATTACGCCACCGGCATATTTCCTGTAGTTTTCATACATTTTATATGCTTGATGAGAGCCCCATTAATGGGACATCTCATCAAAACAACACTGTCATAGTGTATAGGTAAGTATTAACATAGATCATAAGCCACATTGTTACCAACATACTAGTATATAAGTACTATCATAGGATATATTGTTACTATCATCTTTTATGTATTTTTTGTTTTTGTCAGTGAGGACCTTTTGTTGTCTGTCAAATAAATAAATAATTATTATTATATGGACTTGCCGCACACGGTTGACGCCGGTGGCCGCCACACTCTACAAATCTTCTTCTTCTTCTACAAAGCTTCTAGCTTCTCGTGGCGGCGTTTGTGGCTGTGGCCGGTGGCCCGTGTGCACCCTAAGATCACTGATTTCTGAGGGCTAGGGTGTGGTACAGACATTCAAACTGAACAACTTTCTCCATAGGACCAACTTCGTAACCGCGAAAAAAATATATATTGTCCCATACAAAACATCAATACCTACACGACCCAAATGTATGTGACGGCTGATTATTTTTTCTCGATTTGACCTTTAAATTTGAGTACACCGTTCTGACACATGCTGTATTTTGTCCAAATCTAGATTTAGCATTGATGAAATTGTAAAGACGCCAGCACGTCAAGCTACCCGAAACTGTCAAAATTTCCCAATCAACTTTGAACCTTATACTTTAGCGATTAAGTTGAAAATCTATTAAAGAAAATTGACAGATTGTAATAGCTTGATGTGCTGGCGTCTGTACATGAATCGTGTGCTGTGACGCCGTCCTTTCTACCTCTCATCTCATTATGAACCTACACTTACTCTACTTCTGTATATCTATAGTCGCATTGTTTCGATATAATAATACTCGTCTACTATCTGACTCCATAGTAAATAATATGTATAGGTATTTCTTTAAGAGTGTTTACGCCGTACGGCATTTCATGCACACTTTCAAGCCCTTGTTTTTCGAAATGAATGAACCGATTTTAATGAAACTTCATACGTATAAGCAGGATACAAAGATCTAAAAAGTTACTTAACATGTTGACCGCCAGACAGCAGACACAATAGAAAATCGCGGTCACCGGTGACCGCGTTGGCAGTCAAAGCCTTAAGAACATTTTCGTAATGTCTTTTCAACACTTAGTTATAAGAACAATGTTACTAACCCTATATGAGTCTTCGCTCGAATTAAATATTTGAATTTGAATTTAAAAAAAGATAACTGGACACCTCTGTTTCTATGGAAAATTTAAAATCGATCTAATTTGGCTGTTACACTTTTTTTCGAAAATGTTTTCAACTAACTTTTTAGATCTTCGTATCCTGCTTATACGTATGAAGTTTTTCATTTCGAAAAACAAGGGCTTGAAAGTTTGTATGAAATGCCGTACGTCTTAAACGCTCCGCAGACAGGCACGACACGACAGCGCGACGCGATTCTAGTAGAATAATTTGTATGAAAACTTCATGGAAAGAAAAGAAAGAAAATACGTTCATTTGCGGCAAACATGACGCATAAAAATAAAAACACAAAAAAAAAAAAAATAACAACTTGGGAGAAAGTATGCGTCACATCTACGCAAAACGGCCATCGCTCAGCATAATGCTAAGACCCATGGAAGTTGCTCTACCAGAATCGAGTTGCATCGTCGCTTTTAGGAACATCTGTTAGACTCCAGTTTATCTCCCCTTCTGTCAATTCCTTTGACCATTCAACGATTGTGATTTGCCAACCGCAAATATGGTCTGTGTTTGTGTTTACTCAGCGTCAAACGTTTGGTAAGAGTAGTTCGCTTATAGTTCTAGGAACTTCTGCAGTAGTGGGTAAACTCGAATACCTATTCATTGAAAAGCGTATGCTGAAAACGAGTCAAACAACAACAAAGCATATAAATGATTTTCATTTCTGTAAATTGGTTAAAAAAAAACACTTCTACACATCATTTTGTTTTAACTAAAGCAGTGGTGGCCCAGTGGCATTGGCCGCGACTTACGAGTTGTAGGTCGTAGGTTCGAACCCAGACAGGCGCTTTACTTTGTGCAAATTATTTCACTAACTATCCCTTATCGGTGTACTACGTAACTCTCAAAACGGTGAAGGAAAACATCGTGAGGAAACCGGCATGTCCTAGAACCAAAAATTCGAAGACATGTGACATCTACCAACCCGCACTGGGCCCGCGAAGTGGATTACGGCCCACTCCCTCTCACAGAGAGGAGGCCTGTTACCCAGCAGTGGGAACATTAAAGGTTGATTATGATGATGAGATGTTTTCTGTGTTTCCTAAAATCCTGAATACACTGAGAAGAAAGACCGAAACAAACTCAGAGGTCACAGTCTCTTTTAAAGTCCAAACATATTCTTGTCAGGCCTTATGAGGACCATGTCAGCAGGTTAATGTCTGAGATGGTCTTTTGAGGAAAGAACCATACAAATTTAAGTGGACCTGTCCAGTCAGTACCAGTTACAACTAGGCACATGTCGATCTGCATGAAAAATTTGTACCTAAATCAGTGAGGGTGTAACTAGGTTACTTATGTAATCTAATCTATACATATAATAAAATCGTAGGAAAGTCAAAACTGTACATTGAATATTTTTTTTAAATAATACTTGGGGCGTGATCTACAATCGATACCGAAGCCAAAAATATAGTTTTTAGAATTTTTGTCTGTTTGTCTGTTTGTCTGTATGTATGTCCGGGATAAACTCAAAAAGTACTGCATGGATTTACTTCAAATTTTGCATGAATATTACTAAGAGGTCGGGTCAACATATAGGCTACATATTATCACGCTATCACCTACGGGGGAGGAGCTGTGAATCTTTATTTTTCTTACGCATTCTGTGACAGCGTGTAATCTAACGACGCATATTTAAATGTTGTTTTTGAGTAAGCCATGCTATTATCTAGCTTTACACTATAAAAACTACGCCATTTAAGTAAATTGGACAGAGAAACATAGTTTTCAATGAATGTTAGTAGTATAAAGACAATTTTGAAGCAGCGCCATCTATGAGATTTCATAAAAATCAAATCAAGTTACATGTTAACACTTTTTGGAAATTAATAATTTAAATTTGATCATGTTGGCGAGGTTAGTAGTTAGTTATTCTCAAAATTCATAGATGGCAATGTGCATTTTCTTCATAAAAGTTGACAAATTCATGTTCCAACAAAACCCTCAAAATCTTGAGTAGAGTTGAGGAAGACAATTTAAAAAAATGCGGTGTTAAGTATTACAAAAAAATTATGTTCATTGATGATGATCATTTCTTCATCAATTTCATGTTTTTAGTACAAAATAAACATTGACTGTTAATACTTTTGTTCGGTATTTATCTGTGTGAATATTGCTTGGTAATTAATATATTTTCATGTCGTATACCTAACTAGCTGCTGCCCGCGACGTCGTCTGCGTTAAGGCTCTACAGCACCAAAAATACCTAAGATGCCAGTGTCGCTATAGCATTATAAGTAAACAACTTTTAAAATAGCATTATAGCACGTCACCTTCTCAACGGTGACCAAAATTGGGATGAAACCCTCGTGGAGGCGAGCGTCAATGGCAGTCCCAGCCGCATGCGTCATCTATTTGCCGTCATCTTGGTGTATTGTGGAGTCGCGAATCCGGAAGCTTTGTGGAGAAGTGAAGAAGTATCGCCATCATCTGTCTAAAGATTTTCTACGAGCTTTGAGGCGTGCTACTGGAGACGAAGTCGAAGTAACTGATGAATGCGTGATGAACACCTGTCTCAGTTCACTTCAAGATGTGGTCATTTCTATCGGCGGCAATCCTCTGATCGAATATGGGTTACCAGCTCCCCAATCATCACCGCATCAAGACCGTGGAAATCGGGAGTATAACGTTAAGACAAATTACGATCCGGGCGAAATGACCACCATATGAAATGACCATGTCGCTTTGTTCTCTTCAGAGCAAAAACAAATTTATGACACCGTCCTTGAAAGCGTTGGGCAAAACCAGGGTAAAATGTTTTTCTTGGATGCTCCTGGTGGAACAGGAAAAACATTTGTTACCACTGGCATACTTGCAGAGGTCAGGTGGCAAAGCTAAATTGCTATTGCTGTAGCGTCGTCGGGAATCGCTGCCACACTGCTACCGGATGGCAAGACAGCACATGCCATGTTTAAAATTCCTACTGATTTAGAGAGCGCCGAAACGCCTGTTTGTGGTGTCACGTAACAGCGAAGAGGGACGCGTGCTCAAGCATTGCTCTCTGATCGTATGGAATGAGTGTACGATGGCCAAAAGGAAGGCAGTTGAGGCCGTGGACAGAACCCTGCAGGACATCCGCAGGAACGACATTTGATGGGTGGTGTCACAGTTCTGTTCAGTGGCGATTTCCGGCAAACGCTTCCCGTGGTGACGCGGGGATCGAGGGCTGACGAGGTGAATGCTTCATTGAAGCAATCTTCGTTGTGGTCACGAGTTCGTACGCTGCGCTCGACCATTAATATGAGATCTCGGCTCGGCGGCAATGCACGTGCTCAAGAATTCTCCGATGTCCTTCTAAGTCTTGGCGAAGGCACTCTACCAGAAGAGAGAGGTGGATAGGTGGTGCTTCCAGAATCTCTCGGTAGAGTGGTATCCAGCTTAGAAGAACTCATTCGCTGTGTGTACGGGGACATAAGTTGTATACCGCACCAGCAGAATTCTTGGGTGTGTGAGCGGGCTATTTTGACGCCCAAAAATGATCAGGCTGCAACAATTAACGAATGCATTCTCTCGGAAATTGAGGGGAATGAAGTGGTCTACACCTCGATAAACACTGTTGTCGAGCAAGATGACGCCACACATTATCCCGTGGAATTTCTGAACTCCCTGTCAGCAAGTGGACTTCCAGCGCATACCATCAAGCTGAAGGTCGGTGTCCCGATTATGCTTCTTCGGAACCTATCTCCTCCGAAGTTGTCTAACGGGACCTGCCTTAAAGTCATCTCGCTCCACAGACACACCATTGAGGCGGAAATTCTTACGGGTTGTGGCGTCGGCGAGGCAGTATTTATACCACGCATTCCCCTCATATCTCATAACTTCCCGTTCCAGTTCAAGCGCGTACAGTTCCCCGTGAGTATTTGCTTCGCGATGACCATCAATCTTCTCACACGGGCAACTGTACGTCGCTTGCTCCCGCGTCACCAGTCCTGACTCTCTTTACATTTTGGCTCCTGGCAGCATAACTACCAACGTAGTTTATATTATACAAAGGTATCATACCTTACAACACGGGAAGTGTTGTAAGGTAAGTATGATACCTTTGTACGTATTTTTACTCTTTTGTATCCTGGAATGTATTCCTGCATTATTTTCTCTATTTCCTTCAGTCACATCTTATGACTGAAATCAGCAGGATTCCCATATAACTCTCTTCACTTGCTTCGCTTGCAAAAAAAAAATATTTTAATGATATTTTAAAAGTTGTTTACTTATAATGCTATAGCGACACTGACATCTTAGGTATTTTTGGTGCTGTACAGCCTTCACGCAGACGACGTCGCGGGCAGCAGCTAGTTAATAATAATTTGATAAAAATGTAATCTAATTAATAATAATTTGATAAAAATGTAATCTAATTAATAATAATTTGATAAAAATGTAATCTAATTACATAATATTTCAATCACATTATAATTAGATTACTTTGGAGGTGCTATGAAATTAATTACAATGTATTTAATTACAAAATAATTTGATTACAATGTAACCTTATTACATAGTATTCAATTATATTATATATTATGTGTTTCATATTAGGTGTATTTCAATTATATTATGTGTTTCATTTTCATATTTGTCAAAAATGTATTAATTTTTTGTAAGATGCAGGTCTCGGCCATTACTAATATAAATGTATAATTACGTTTTATCAGATTACATATAATATGTAATCTGTTATAATGTAATTAGATTAACTTGCAATTAAATTACTTTCTATTTAATTACAGTAAGTACTCATTGCAATTAGTTACTTAAGTAATCTGTTCCAAAGTTTAATTTATTTAATTACAATGTAACTGTAATTTGTAATGATTAATCTAATTACTTTTTGCCCATCACTGACCTAAATAGATACAAACTTGCCGACCTTCACTTTAAGACATAGTCTCTGCGTTATAAGATGGCTTGACAAGTTGCTAGCCCTCCAAAGAGATACGGTAACTAAATAGTGTGTAAATCTAGGAAACTACTGAAGCGATTTTAATGGTCCTTTTATCGCCGAAGTTCGTTTTTTACGGCGGGTTCAAAGTTGACAAAATAACCTTGTGATAACTTGTGTAACAAGTAGGAGAGCTGTGTTTGTGAAAATGTTTTGAATTTTTTACTTCTGAAAGACTAATAAATAAAATCGATTTCGAAGTTTTTTAACAACATTGTAGTATTTTAGTATCTTTTCAATGACATGGAAATGTGCCAAACTTAGTTTCATTCGCTGTAGATAGGTAACAATAACTTTATATTTATCTCAACTTCATAACTTATCATCTACCTACCTAGCCTTTTCCCAACTATATTGGGGTCGGCTTCCAGTCTTACAATATTCAGATGAATATCACTATTTTATATGGAATGACTGACTATCTGACCTCCACAACCCAGATAGGTACTGGGTGTACCCAGTAACTGGATTATCCTGTAGGATACCTCTTGGTAAGACTTGTTAGACTTTTGGGCTTCTGACAACTAGTAACGATTGTCAAAGATCTACAAATATCAGCCAGGACCAATAAGTGCTTTCCGAGGCACGGAGGGTCTTGGTACGCATCTAATGGGTGGTCACCAATCCACGGACCGACCTCGGCAAGCGTTGCTTAACCTTTAAGATCGAACCGCGACTGTTATTATTCAACCACAAGCCCCTCTTCCATCACAACTCCTTAACTATCTGTAATTTTATGACTAAACCGTGTAATAAATAAACTAAGTAATTCTATGTTAGTTATGAATTACAGAAAAAAAGATCCAAAAAATATGTTGAGACTAAAATTTATGACGATTAACTAGACCGCACAGTTTTATGGGAAGTAATAAATTAGGAGATCACATCTATAAAGACTATGGAAATGAGAGAAAAAAAAACAGAATACATTTGCTTATTTTTACGTACAATACGAAATAAGGCAGTATTAAATACGAGTAGTATAAAAGACACTGAACTGAAGTACTCTGAAATTCAGGAAGAAATGTTACATAATACGGATACTTCTTTTGTGTGGAAATAAACGTAAATACTATCTGAAAGCCATTGATTAATCCTGAGATAAATGACCCTTATGAGGGGTCATGGCTAAATAATAACAGCCGCACGGGTCAATCTTAGGGTTAAGCAACGCTTGTCGAGGTCGGTCTGTGGATGGGTGACCTGCTGAACTGCTTAATGTGCTTTCTTTGGTCCCGGCTGTCATTCGTAGATCTTTGATAGTCGTTTCGGCTAGTCAGAAGTCCGACAGTCTGACAATCAGTCTTACTAAGGGGTATCGAGTTGCCCCAGTGACTGGGTTGTGGAGGTCAGATAGGCAGTCGTTCCAATATAGCGACAAAAAAAAACCCTAAATATCCTAATCCATTTTTAGCGTTCCGTACCCAAAGGGTAAAACAAGACCCTATTACTAAGACTCCGCTGTCCGTCTGTCACCAGGCTGTATCTTATGAACCGTGATAGTTAGACAGTTGAAATTTTCACAACAAATACTTAAAAACAGAATAAAATACATATTTAAGGGGCGCTCACATACAACAAACGTGTTTTTTTCTGCGTTTTTGCCTTAAATCCTTTTAGAAAAAGCACTATGGAGGTATCCGCAAAGAGATGTAAAACAATTCCACTGAAGGAACATCTAAAATGGTACATAATAGTGCACTTTAGTGCCAGATATGAGGGTGTATTTTCAAATAAGTAGATGATACAACAAAACAATGAAACTACTAACATTCGTCTTAGGAGTTTTATTGAGATTTTCACATTGAAAGGATATTAGACGATTTTTTCGAACTGTATGAGATAAAGATATGCAGTTTAAAGGTAATGGGAGAAGCCTGATGGCGAGGCTATAGAAGACTATAATGTCCCACTGCTGACACAGGCCTCCACTCTTTGAAAAGGAGTGGGGGTGGCCACGCAGGCCCAGTGCGGGTTGGTAGATGCCACATGCCCTCGAATTTTTGGTTCTAGGACATGCCGGTTTCCTCACGATGTTTTCCTTCACCGTTTTGAGAGCAGTGATAATGAAATGTATGTACATAACGTAAAGCGCTTGATTATAATAATTCATGCATTAACTAAGAATAATAATATACTTAAAGAAAGTCTTAGAGATGATAATAATGTTTATGTCAAGCTGTCAGCTCATTTCTTATTTGCGGTTGCGAGAAATAACAAAGATGTAAAACTCAAATTAGGGTATCTCAAGTTTTATGACTTAAAGCTGACGAACAGCCGTTTTAATGTAGCTTCTAAGTCAGCAGAAACTTTTACAATGCAGCGAAGAATCCAAATGAATAATTAATTCATTAATTTCAGCATAACGACCTCCACAGCTGGTCGCCACAGCAGGCCTCCCCAAGCACCGTCAGTTTGTCCGGTTCTTTGCTTCCCGCATCTAACGGATTCCACCGGTCACAAGGTCATCAGGCCACCTTGTGGGAGGCCTACCAACGCTACGTATTCCGGTCGCCACTCCAGAACCTTTCGGCCCCATCGGCCATCTGTTCTGCGAGCAATGTGTGCTGTCCATAGCCACTTAAGTTTGGCAATTCTTCGGGCTATGTCGGTTCCCTTGGTTCTCCTGCGGATCTCTGTATTTCTGATTAGATCACGTAGGGATAATCCAAAAATAAATTATGTTAAATATAATTCTGTTTATAATAAAAACCGTGGAGACATTAAAAAAAAAAAAATCAAAAGAAAAATCTTAAAAGAAATACGTAACTGAAAAAGAAAATGAAAGGAAAACTTATAATTTATTTATAGAACTACAAGCATTTTAAAAACGCGGGCGCCCCACTGTTCTTTTATGCAAACACTTTACAATTTGTAATAAAATAGTTTTATAACAAAATTAAATGGTTACTACGACCCATACTTTAGTACCCGATTCATTTCATTTTATTTACCTGTTAATTACAGTTTTTCATCCATACTGATATTATAAATTCGAAAGTAACTGTCTGTCTGTAGGTTACCTTTTCACGCCAAAACCACTGAACGGATTTCGATAAAATTTGGCAGAGAGATAGATTGCATCCCGGCGAAGGACATAGGATAGTTTTTATCGACATACCTCGCGAGCGAAGCCGCGGGCGGAAGCTAGTTTAAATATGACATGTGAGTGAAATGTACATCTGAACTAATAATAAAGCTTGAACACGCAAATTTCAGGAACTACCAATTGGTTTTTTTTTGGCATTTGATAGCTCAATTCTTGAGGAAGACTATGGGCTCTTTTACATTACGCTGTGACCCTTAGGAGCCGAGCAAAAAGAAAAAACTGACCAAGTCGGACTCGCACACGAAGGATACCGAACCACAAGGCCAAAACGTCGAAAAAAACACGTTTGTTGTAATGGAGCCCCCCTCAACTATTCATTTTATTTTGCTTTTAGTATTTATTTATTTATTCACAAGGCAACTACAACAGGCAATAATCACAATAAGTATATCTAGAGGTTATTATAGGTTTCGACCTGACTATCACCCAAAGCGTAGTCGCACAACATGACCAGCAACAACAATAATAATGGTAACAACTACAGTAAAAAATTAGTAGTAGAAAAATTATTAGTAGGTACTTATTTGTTGTTATAGCGGCAACAGAAATACATAATTTGTGAAAATTGCAACTGTCGAGCTATCGCTGTTTTTGAGATACAGCCTGGTGACAGATAGACGGACGGACGGACAGCATCAGAAAGCGAAGTCTTAGTAATAGGGTCCCGTTTTTACCCTTTGGGTACGGAACCTTAAAAAGTGAGAAAGAACGCTAAGCATAAACGAAGTAATAGCGTGGACAGGCGATGCGGTGTAAGGGGGGGGGGGGGGGGGGACAAGAAACTTCACGCAGGCAAAGTCCAGTAAGTATAAGGTCGCACTGAAAATATACAAAAATAGATATTTTCAGTGCGACCTTCATCACAAAATGATCCCTTAACAAAAGAGGTCAAAAGTGAAGATCAGATGGACCGATTTTGGCTTTCAGACCTTATAGACATCAAATAATGGAAGCATGGGAGCATTTCTAGGGTTACGTACACAGTGGTGTCAATGGGACCCTATTTCTAAGGCTGTCGACAGACAGACAGCGCGACAGATGGACGTCTGTCACAGGTAGGGTTGCCAGGTCGCCAAACCCAATAGCCGGACAGACCAGCCAGTTTGGCCGGACATTTCGGTAGAAAAGCCGGACACCCTATATTATTGAGGATTTTGTCTCAGTATTAATAGGTACGACAAAAAAATTGTATGTAAAATCAAGCTTTTTTGATTATTATCATAAATCTTGTTAATTTCTAGTGAAATAATAAATAAAATCGAATGCCAAATCAGTCTTAGGTAGGTACTTTATTATTAATCAGTTAAATAGTCATCAGTCAAAATTAAATTCTAGATACTTAAACATTTATCAACATATTTAAATTCTTCTTAAATACTAATGAAAGGCACAAATAAGACTTTTTTAACTAAAAAAAAAATAATCAAAAACTTCTTCTCTTTAAGTTAAACAAAAAAACAAAAAAAACTTTTTCTCTTTGAGTTACACAATAAAAATAATTATTCATATTTTTGGTTTGCCGAAACCTGCTTTAAGAGCTCAGTTTCTTTCAAAATGTAGTTGTAAAAATCCTTACATGTCAAATGTTTTAAATTAAATTCTACAATCAACATTTTGGCAACAGTGCCAACATGTAATCTGTTGCGTTCTTTCGTCCATTGCTGACCTATCAAGGAAAAAGCTCTTTCAACGTTTGCGTTATGTCCTGGGATAGCAAAGTAATACTGACAAATAGTTAGGAATTCTGAAAAGCAATCTTGAGTTATCATCGATTTAAAATAGGCTACCCATTTCTTATGTGCTAATAGCTTCTTGAAATCAACGTTCTCTTTGTTAATGTTCAGAAAACTTTTAAGAATTTGCAGTTGGTCAAAACATTTGCTATCGTCAATTTTGACGTTGTTTTGTGATAGGATACTTATAGTATCGGAAACTTGATTCCATTCAGGAACATCTTTTAAAGTCATCCATGTGAAATGTTTTGTGTCTTTGTATAAGTTTTCAGTCCAAGATCGTAAATATTGTACTGCAATAATGTACATGTTTTTAATATCCTCTTTGAACGCAGTCACCTGTTCAGAATTTTCGTTGTTCTCTTTGAATTTACGCAAAATGGAAGTCACTTTTAATGGGCAAAAGTCTTGTTCAATTCTTGCATTTATGCTATTCATTATCTCAGAACAGTTTTCCAAAACCTCATTTACAGGAACATCAGCCTTCTCTGTATCTTTAATGCGATTTTGATAAATGGCCATGAAAGAATGAACAGCCCACAAATAGCCTTCGTTAAGGTCGTTTTCAAAAAAATCTCTCAAAGTTCTGGATGTATTATTCTTTTCCTTTTTTAGGAAATACGACTTAAGAGGTTCAAACATTTGTAAAATCCTTTCTATCGCTGGAAAAAGACTCAGCCAGCGCGTCTTTGAATGATAAAGTATTTGTTTAAAATGAATTTCTAATTCTGAGCTAATACTTTTGAGTTCCTCTGTACGTACGGTAAATGTAGCAAAATGATTGTGAATCTGCATGACAATACTTTCAAAACACACTGGCAAGGAATCAAGAGCACTGTGGACAGAATTATTAAAAATATGTGCAACACAGCCGACTCCAATTATATTCTGATTATTCGTTAGAGATTTTAATGTAAAGAAAACATTATTTTGTCCTCCTCTGTCTTTGCCGCCAAAATTTGTAGCAGCATTATCAGCCGAAAATGCCACTAGTTTGTCTGAGAGGTTTTTGTCACGCAGTGAATCGTAGACGTAATTAGATATCGTTTCGGATGTCTCATTTTGTTGTGATTGAATATCTATTAAGGAAACCTGAATTCCGTCTTTCTGATAGTCAAAATACTGAATTAACAGCGGGAATAACTTAAGGGCACCATGATTGCTTGCGTCAGTCGAAGCGCTTATGTATTTTATATCAGATAAGTCCTCCAATATATTTTTTAAAACATATGGCGCAAGAACATTTTTCAAAATTGCTTCTGCCTTTGTTCTCGCACAGGTTACTTCTTTCGCAATGTTTGAATCAGCATAAAGGCACTTTTGAAGTGGTACTGTACAGTCTAATGAATTAAATGATTGATTGTGCTTTACTGTGTGAAAAACTAAAGTAGCCTCAGCCGCTTGCACTTCTCTTTTTGGTCCCGATCTTGTTGTTACAAAATTGTCTATTTTTGACGAACACACAGCGGTCCTAATATTTTTATGGTGTTTTTCGGTATTTAAATGCTTTTCAAGGTCATATTTTCCCTTACTGGCTATTGATATTAACTGGTCGCAAGGCTCACACTTCACCTCCGACGGTTCTGCTGTTGGCTTAAACATTTTAAATTTTATTTTTAATTCTTCTGAAAAAATACATTTTCTCTTTGGCATTTTGAGATCTGAAAATTAAGAAAATGACTGTTTTATTTGTTTGTCATCATATCACTCGCAGTCGCACGGTATGTGTTTGAAATCTACAGTTTGAATTTTTCATTCATAATTTTTGTTTTAAAAAGACTTCTACTAAAAATTGTCAAAATTCACTCAGAAAACGCGCATTTGGTTTTTTCAACTTATTTTTGACTACACGCAATAAAAATATAAAATAACTATGTTACTATCTAGAACTCAGGGAAAAGTATTATTCACTTCAAAAAGTTGGTTGAAATTATCAATATATTGGTCATAATATGAACAAAATACATTATAAAATGTATAAGACCTTTTGAAGTAGCATCAATAGTACAGTACAAACAATACTTACCAAAATAATTATTGTCGCTAAATACAAAAACTGACACCGCAACGTACAGCACGTGCGCTGTCAATCGAGGAATGAACAATACCGACAGAGCGCAGGGGAGCGGGCGACGGGCGGCACTTCGGCTTGCGTGGGCGACCGACAATCGACTCTCGTCGCCTGCGCTCGGCCACGCTCGGCGCTCGCTCGTTTGCGAAATGTAAAAAGCCTAACAAAAGCCGGACAAGACAGACACCGTTTATTTTGGCCGGACACGCAATCAAAAAGCCTACCTATGTCCGGCTTTATCCGGACGCCTGGCAACGCTAGTCACAGGGCTGTATCTTTTGAACCGTACAACTAATAGGACATTTAAAATTTAGTTTCAGTTAGTATCCTATCTCTATTCGAAAGTTAATCATAGGTGCGCTTCGAGGAAAAAAAAGTTAATGTTTTTAATTGCTATGCGCTGCTTAAAGGTGCGCTCCGAGGAATAAAAAAGGAGCGCCTCATTAGGTGCGCCTCAAAATGGTAGCGCTTCGAGGAATACCTCTTTACACAGCGTTAAAAAATAAAATGAAGTTAAATTAAAGGACCCGTCCCCATAAAATAAACGTGTTTTATCGGTGTTTTTTGCTCGTTACCAAAGTTTTAGTGATAAATGTAGTGTTAAACGGTGGTACGGAACCCTTCGTTTGCGAGTCTAACTACCACTTAGCCGCTTTTCTCACCCAATTCAACCCACACGCACATACTTTTTCACTAAAAGCTTTTGTACCCGGCAAATGTTCACCGAGCCGATACATACTCGTGAAAATGTATTTGACATCCGAAGATGGGATCAATTGACTCAAATATTCCTTGTCCTTCCCAAAGAATCATTTTGAATATCTTTAGTGCTGAATAAAATAGAAGTTTCAAAAACAACCGAAAGGAATGTTTTGTTAGGCAAAAATCTCGTCCGTTATTTGAAATTAAAATATTCTGAAAGGCCATTTACGAAAGGAACATGTCTGAACGGACAGCGAACTGCGACTATCCCCCTTAACAACTATTGTTCTACATAATTAGACCTTTACATCTGTATATAAATTATTTTTATTGGTACCAAAACGCCCATCCTCCTTTGAGCAACAAAATATATAACAGATACATTGGATTAAACTTTAGTGTCTAGTTAATTGTAACTAAACACTAAAGTTGAATCGAAGATTTTCCGGATACGGTGACATCATTATCCTCATTTTCTCTCGATTTATTCCGGTCTGATCCCCTGAATCCCACGTCCACTCCCCCTCCTCGATCCCCTGCTATTTCGTCTTCTGTTTTAACCCCTTGTATGTCGTAATCACAGACACAATTAAAAAGTAATTGTGTCTCGCGTAGATCTACGTTACTAAGGATTAATCTCTGTCTTATCCACTTTATCTAGGTTTACTCTTTTTGATAGGTTCTTAGACTTTACACTTTTTATGTGATTTTTATTTGTTTTTATCTGATGCACAGACGCCAGCACATCAAGCTACCCGAAACTGTCAAATTTTCCCAATCAACTTTGAACCTTATCCTTTAGCGATAAAGTTGAAAATCTATTAAAGATATTTGACAGATTGTAGTAGCTTGATGTGCAGGCGTCTGTACCTACCTGTGTTGTGTCAGAAGGCCAATTCTCGTACCTAATTTAAAACGTTTTCAAAATCTAGTCGCAGTCTCATCTCAGCGACAAACAAATGTCAAAAATGTAGGGAAATTAGGGGTATATTTGACAGATTGAGACTGAGATCGATCCATAGATATCCGTGGATCGATCAGATTGTGAACATTTATCATTTGCCTAGCCTTTTCCCAACTATGTTGGAGTCGGCTTCCAGTCTAACCGGATGCAGCTGAATACCAGTATTTAACATGGACCGAGTGCCTATCTGACCTCCACAACCCAGTTGCTGGGTAATACCCAGCAACTTGGTTGTCTGATATTAGTTGGTTTATTTGTCTGGGTTGTCAGACTACTAGTCATAAGACTACCCGTAACGACTGTCAATGATTCACGAATGACAACCGGGACCAACGGCTTAGCGTGCATTCCAAGGCACGGAGGGCTCTCGGTATGTAAAGATGATCAACCATCCACAGACCAACGGCGGCAAGCGTAGTTTAACCTGATCGATTGACCTGTGCGGCTGTGTTATTATTTAGCCATGGGCCATCGATCAGACTGTGAACGTTCTTAAAATTACGCGAATTTTGAGTTCTGGTGGCTGTTTTAGCCTGTGCTAAATAAATGGATTTTCTTTGTTTCCTTCATTATTTTATTTACACATTTCTTTGGCCGACTACTTAAAGGTTTATTGTATTAAACCGAATTATGTTGCTAACTGTACCTATATTCTCGCAAGCGTATAGTTCACGTTTTAATAGAATATTAATTAATTATTTAATACCTATACTCTCTTGAGCTTCGAATTAATTAAACGTTGCATTTGTTAGCGTGATTTTCATTAATGCGCTGGGTAGGCAGGCCGCGAAATTCAAATTTACTACTTTTTTGTAATTTGCAGGCAGGCTTTCAGGTTGCAGGCATGTTGATTTAAATATGATTTAGGACCGTAACAAATATGACTTTAAAGAATTATAATCATTAAAACCATCTACACAAGAGGGGCCCGCGGCTAAATGATAACAGCCGCACAGGTCAGGTTAAGCTACGCTTGCCGCAGTTGGTCTGTGGATGGGTGACCATCTTTACATATCGTGATCCCTCCGTGCCTCGGAAAGCACGTTAAGCCGTTGGTCCCGGCTGTCTTTCGTGGATCTTTGACAGTCGTTACAAGTAGTCAGAAGCCCGAAAGTCTGACAAACTGACAACCAGTCTTACTAAGGGGTATCGTATTACCGTAACAGTAACTGGGTTGTGGAGATCAGATAGGCAGTCGCTCCATAAAAAATACTGGTATTCAGCTGCATCCGGTTAGACTAGAAGCCGACCCCGACATAGTTGGGAAAAGGCTAGGCAGATGAAAACCATCTACACAACACTCTAAGTTCATATACCTATTCCTATCAATTGGTATTTCATGAACATACTGGCACTGACCTGCAAATTGCAAAAAAACGTAAAAAAATTTGAATTTCGCGGGCTAACTTAGCGCCCCCCCTTAAGTATTCTGTTAAATCCTTAAGTAGAATCTTAAGCTTCATTTTATTTTAAATGAAGTTTCGTATCGACATGAACATCAGTCAATACTTCAATCAATCATTCTTCTTCAATCTGCCGAAGCCTGTTTACTCGTATTTTCCGTCGCAGCCTCAATCATGTTTAATTTAGTTCGAGAAGCTCATCAAGGATTCTAGTCGACGCGACCAAAAACCGGGAATCGCATCACGATTTGCAAACAAACGGGGCTCTATGGGTAAATTTACCTATGCATCTGTGTTGTGTTGTGTACGTTTAACGTGTTTATGTATACTTACAGGTACAATCAGCTCGACGTGTGCCTCTCGCAGTCCTGCGAACAAACGGAGTTCGGATTAGTTATATCGGGAACTTGAACAATTTTCAGTCAAGGTAGCCGTGCATGCGGTTCTGTGGGGTTCTGACACGTTTCTTTTATCAACGCCTAACTCTTTGATAATAATAATTTAATAATAATAATAATTTATTTAATAAAAACGTTTACAAAAGGTGTACATTTAGCCAAGAGTAGAAAATTTTCCGTACAATTATAGTGCCTAAAAATAAAGTAAAACTAAAATATTTCTTTTTTATTACTAGTGCAAATAGTGATGGTTTGGAATTAGGGTGTTAGGTAGCGACCTGCCCGAACTAGGTTTATTCAACCTGTGTTTTTGATGTTTGAAGGAAGATGGAGTAGTTGACATATTTTGACGGCAAAGGATCTTTCGTAAATCGATTGATATGGACAGCTAATATTCCAAAAGAAAATCTAACGTCAGTTCTTTTGCAGAATTAACATAACATATGCGTGTGGAGTAGCTAGCGGTGGCCCAGTGGTAACGACCGAGACTTACGAGATACAGGTCGTAGGTTCGAACCCTGACAGGAGCTTTACTTTGTGTAAATTATTTCATCACCACTGCTCTCAAAACGGTGAAGGAAAACATCGTGAGGAAACCGACATGTCCTAGAACGGCCCACTTTACCTCACAGGGAGGAGGCCTATGTCCCAGCAGTGGGAACGTTATAGGCTGATTATGTATGTATTATGTATGCGTGTGTTGCCCGAAGGGTTATACACAGGTGTACCCAAATTTAGTGCATAGTACCTACACCCACATTTCACTACATAATAGGGGCCTTTTGCCATCAACCGGGCACGAATCCAGAGCCCGGGCTGCTGCTGAAAAATTTCAGACGGAAAAACCCAATAAGTCCCGGGAGTCGAACCCCGGAACTCATGTTCAGCATTAGCGGACACTTGCACTTGATGGATAGTATGCTTACGCCGGAACCAAACACTGCGTAACCGTGCTTTGGGTGACAGATCTCGGCCATGTACGCATGGCCGAGATCTGTCACCCAAAGCACGGTTACGCAGTGTACTTACGAGTGGACTTACGAGTCCAGGAATGTGTGGCCGACTTTGTTTTTCAGTGGTGCTGTTCCACAAACGCTGGGACACTTAATATAGAGTTATTCCGGTCTGATCCCCTGAACCCCCTGAACCCCCCCCCCCCCTCGATTCCCTGCTTGTTCGTCTTCAGTTTTAATCTCAGTCTTATCCACTATAAACTTTCTCATTCCGGTTTGATCCCTGCATGTCCTGCCAGCTGATACAGGAACTGATGGACGCTAGTGATAGCGCCAAGCACCAAATTCTGAGCAGAGTCCATTTAGATTTCCATCGTCACGCTAAAAAGAAGTAGCGCTTGGGATTACTAGGCAAACGAGGCAGGCGTTGATGCAGCACTATGATAAGTGAAAATAATGTTGTGTCATAAAATATGATCATTTAAATACGAAAAGTTTCGTTTACGACCGTTTTTAACCGACTTCGAAAAAGGAGGAGGTTCTCAATTTGGATGATTGTATATATATGTATGTTCGGGCATAACTCCGTCATATGCATATCTCTATATTATATGACGGATAAATCAAATCAAATCCATCTGGATTTTCCAAATTCTTTTTTTAATGGATAAGGTATACCTCAGGGGTGGTTGGTTAGTTTTTGAGTTAGCTTCAATAATACGATTTTTTTCCACTTGGTGTAAATTGATGATGTTTTAATAACTTCCTGTCACTGATATTTACATAGCAAGTAGTGTTTTAAGAGTTTGTGTGGGGTAGGTACAACTAAAACGTGAAAAATAAAAACTTTTTTAGAAAATATAAAAAAACAACCGACTTCCAAAAAAAAAACACTACAAAGTGAAAAATTACTTTGAATTCGGAAGTCGGTGTCTAAAAACAAAAATACGGAACCAACGACACCAAATCGGATGTTTTCTTTTAAAAAAAAGTTTTTCTGTAGTTTTCAACTAGCAACATTCGAATCGATTTTGCGATGGATTTTAAACCAGTGAAACGGAACTGGGAGTAAGCTTTAGATTGGAAAGTCAGAGTTTTCAAGCGTGGAATCTGTGGAATTGACAACAGTAGCGCTATTTCAATATGTAAATAGTAACGCGTTGCGCTAAACAAATTGTCGCCGCTGTTGCTGACGTTATTCTTACCAAAGACTACAACAATCCTTACATAAATCCCGTCTATAAAACGCCCTGGGCCTAAATTCTGTATTATTCCCCGCGAAATCTAGAAAGACATTTTGAGTAAGGTGCATTTTGAGAATGGTACGTTTTGCGAATGGGGTGCATTTTGCGAAAGGTACATTCTGCGACTGAACGGTGCAAACCACGTCAATATCGTGTCATGTTAACGGCAAGGAATCGAAATGTCAATCGTACTGACAACATGTATTTTGACAGTTCAAACCACGCCATTGTGTCATAGAGAATACGTTATTAGCAAATGTGATTATGTAAGGAATGGAGTGGTTTGGACGTAAGTAGTGGGCCCAGGGGCCGTATCCATGCCGCCATTATTCCATTGCAAAAAAGAGATGATGCTATCGGCCTTCTATAGCTCCGTCTCTCATGGTGAAAAATGGTGGCATTAACGTATTATTCGCATTACGCGTCATAACACGGCCTCTGTTTATTTATCTTTATTATTCTCTGAAAAATATTCTAGCTAGCCCAAAAGTCTGAGAACCAGTCTCACCAATTATTTAATGTTTTCTAGCGCTGAAACGACCACTATTAATTACAAGTGGGTTAATCGCCTACCGATTCTATACCACAGCGCGAAGGATCATTGTAGGAAAAGAATCTCTGAAATCTTAGTAGCAAAGTCCCTGTTAACGCTATAATAGGTATATCTATACATATAATAAAACAGTAACGAAAGAAAAACTGTACATTGTGAATTTTCGAGAAAAAATAAGTGGCTTTTGTTAGAAAAACGTAACTGATGACAAAAAGTCAATTTTTAGAATTTTTGTCTGTTTGTCTGTTTGTCTGTGTGTATGGTACAGCTTCACGCCAAAACTACTGGATAGATTGAATTGAAATTCAGCAAAAATGTTCTTAGTAAACCAAGGAAGGCTTTAGGCTACATATTATCACGCCGTATGTTATGGGAGGTAAGCAATATTGATTTTAAAATGTGTTTGTTCGTAGTTGAATGCACAAAATAATTGAATGCACAAAATGACATGTTTATTTATTTATTTAGTTAAAAATAAAACTTTAACTCAGGGAACATAATAATCACGCTATTTTTATAAAGGAGCGGGGCAGTAATGTTATAAATTGCAAGGGAACAGCTATTTCAACAATATGTCAACGGGGAATTTAGCGGTAAGGTCAGGCGACCGTTTACCGTACTAAATGGTGCGAGTTCAAATCCCATAATATTGTTTAAAAAAATCGTAAAATTCTTTTTTGTTTAGATTTTGTATTTTTTATGTGTATTAGGAACGATACTGTTATGAAATCTGAGAACTTCACATGTTATATCTAATTGTATGGAGAGTTTCACACCAATATTACTAAACAGATTGATTGGCGGTACAACAAGCTACACTATCATGAAGTCAAGTCAAACTTTTGCTTCTAAGCTATATCATACCAAGCACATTTGTGGTAGGTAATTCATTTAAGTATGTAATTCTTAGTTTTGGTCCTTGCTGCTGTTACCATATTTTTTTGTAATGCAAAACTAATGTAGTTGTCTGTTAAATTAACGACAATTTAGTTTTATTTATAATTTAATTAATTTGGGTAAATAATTTATGTAGTTTCCGTTTTCTAACTAGATGGATGGCGTTGGCGTCGAGTTAGATCGCGCTATGGTTTTGTTCCCAAAAAGTGATGTTATAGGTGCCGATGTGCCGCTCTCATGCTATAAAAACGGGGGTTACCTTTGTTGTCTGTGTTGGTTGATGTGTTTAATTTTCCTGTTGGCCTTCACAGAGTACTTTTTGATAGACTGAAATTGGCCTTTTCCAGACTCTGTGAAGGGGACAACTTTGCTAGATCACTCACCTATGATGAGGTGCCGTCGTACTACACGTACGACAAGCAAAGAGGTGTATTTAATCGACGTTGATGCGGACACGCCGTGGACGGGTTTCCGGGATTTTTTAAGGATACCGCATTGGGACGGGTTAACACTGTGCACCCAAATAATGGCGAGTGCTATTATTTGCGAATGTTACTGCACACAGTGCACAGCCCAACATTATTTGCGTTTCAAAGGACAGTCGATGACATTGAGTATCCCACATACCGCGCTGCTTGCGTAGTACGCCACCTTCTCGACGGTGATCAGCACTGGGATAACGCACTTGAGGAGGCCAGCATAAGTGACAATCTCAGTCGTTTGCGACATCTGTTTGTCGTCATTTTGGTGTTCTGCGGTATTGCAAATCCGCTTTTGTTGTGGGAGAAATATCGGCATCTTCTGTCCAAAGACTTCCTAAGAGGTCTGAGACGCACTACTGAAGATAATACTGAGGCAACTGATAAGCGCGTTCTAAACAGTTGCCTTAGTTCACTTCAAGATATGGTCATTTCGATCTGCGGCAGTTCTCTGGTGGATTATGGGCTACCGACTCCACAACATCTGGATGTACAAGAGCTTGGAAACAGAGAGTACAACTCTGAAATAAATTATGATCCAAGAGCTATGAGTACCGTCGTCAATGACCATGTCTCTAAGTTTACCTCAGAGCAAAAGCAAATTTTCGACACCATCCTTGACTCGGCTCGGCCAAGGTAAATGTTTTTCTTGGATGCTCCTGGTGGAACAGGCAGAATATTTGTCACCGCTGGCATTCTCGCAGAGGTCAGGAGGCAAGACAAGATTGCCATTGCAGTAGCATCGTCACCGTCGTCAATGACCACGTCTCTAAGTTTACCTCAGAGCAAAAGCAAATTTTCGACACCATCCTTGACTCGGCTCGGCCAAGGTAAATGTTTTTCTTGGATGCTCCTGGTGGAACAGGGAGAATATTTGTCACCGCTGGCATTCTCGCAGAGGTCAGGAGGCAAGACAAGATTGCCATTGCAGTAGCATCGTCACCGTCGTCAATGACCATGCCTCTAAGTTTACTCAGAGCTAAAGCAAATTTTCGACACCATCCTTGACTCGGCTCGGCCAAGGTAAATGTTTTTCTTGGATGCTCCTGGTGGAACAGGGAGAATATTTGTCACCGCTGGCATTCTCGCAGAGGTCAAGAGGCAAGACAAGACTGCCATTGCAGTAGCATCGTCAGGAATCGCCGCAACACTGCTTCCTGGTGGCAAAACAGCGCACGCAATGTTTAAGATTCCAATAGATTTAGAGAGTAATGAAACACCTGTTTGTTGAGTGTCACGCAACAGTGACAAAGGGCGCGTGCTTAATTATTGCTGTTGAATCGTGTGGGATGAATGCATTATGGCAAACAGAAAAGCAGTAGAGGCGGTAAAAAGGACTTTGCAGGACATCCGCAGGAACCAGTAAATGATGGGTGGCGTTACAGTTCTGTTTAGCGGCGATTTCCGACAAACGCTGCCTGTGGTGACGCGAGGAACTAGGGCTGATGAGGTGAATGCTTTGTTGAAATACAAAATTGTTTGACCACATATTCATAGGTTGCGCTTAACGATGAATATGAGAGCAAATCTTGGCGGGAATGTACACGCCCAAGAATTTTTTGATGTTCTCTTAAAAGTGAGTGAGGGAACGCTACCAGTAGACGGTGGCCAGGTGGTTCTACCTGAGATACTTGGGAGAGTGGTGTCTACCTTAGAAGATTTGATTCGCCTGGTGTAGGTACGGGGACATCAATAGGATACCGCACCAACATAATTCTTGGGTGGGTGTACGAGCCATTTTAACACCCAGAAACAACCAAGATTCAGCTATCAATGAATGCATTCTCGCGGAAATTGAGGGAAATTGCACTTCAATAAACACTGTTGTCGACCAAGATGACGCCACACATTACCCCGTAGAAATTGAGTGGACTACCAGCGCACACCGTTAAGTTAAAGGTCGGTGTCCCAATTATGCTTCTTCGGAAACTCACTCCGCCGAAACTGTGCAATGGGACCCGGCTCAAAGTCGTCTCGCTGCAGAGAAATATCATTGAGGCGGAAATTCTAACGGGTTGTGGTGTCTCGCTGACACTACAACCCGTCCCGTCCCCGGGCTCTTAGAATTCGACATCAGACGTTTCAGATCTTCGATTTTGACGACCCCGTTGTCGCTGGCATAAGCAACAGGATCCGCGTACGAAGTCGCGGGCAGAAGCTAGTTTGTAATAAGGAGTATTTTTGTAGTAATGGCTACATAATTGATATCGAAACTGCTTCAAGAGGCACGTATTCAAGGCTAGGTATAGTGTGGGTAAGTTCCATACCTAATCATATTTCGATCTCGAGGGTTAAATGATGACGCCCGGACAGGTCGATCGAAGGTTAAGCTACGCTTGCCGCGATCGGTTCGTGGGTGGGTGACCATCCATTACAAATGGAGACCCCTAAGTGCGTCGGAAAGCACGTTAAGCCGTTTGTCCCAGCTGTCATTCGTAGATCTTTGACAGTCGTTACGGGTAGTTAGAAGCCCAAAAGTCTGACAACCATTCTCACTAAAGGGTTTCGTGGTACCCAGTAACTAGGTTGTGGGGGTCAGGTAAGCATTCGCTCCTTTTAAAATACTGGTATCTATCTGCATCCAGTTAGACTGGAAGCCGGTCCCAAATTAGTTGGGTAAACGGCTAGGTAGATTGATTGATCTCTAAAAAATATTCGAGAAACCAGCCAAACCATTTTAAAGGATGTTGTGCTACAAATCAAATACATCAGAATTCTATAGTTGTACAATAATCTTAATTTCTGAAACTGCAAGAGCCAATACACGTAGTCGAAAGTCCTATTAGGCATTCGTACCACATATAAAATGAAAGATTATGCCATAAACTTGTTCCGGCAGTTAGGAAAAATCTGGCCGTTTGTTTGCGTAAATCTCCCGGGCATCGTGTATACCACAACACATTTATATAATCAGAAACAAAAAAATACGAGCAACAATAAAAAATACGTCATTTATATGTCTTGGGTAGCGTTAGTGTTTTGTTTTTGTCTTGATGCTTCTCTTTAAATTGCGTTATTCTATTTCGGGGCTTACAATTTGAGGAGTCTCGTTCGTCAGTTTCCGGATAATACTATTTTATACTATTTTCTAAAGTATGAACAATGGCTTCTCTACCAATAAACCGACATTAGTTACTCCAGAGGACGCCCAACGTTCTGATTCCAGGAAGGAAATTTGAAACAGTCGCCAACTTATTAAGCTGTCAAAGTATTTTCCTCAGTGCTTCCGAAACACGAATTTTCTCAACAGGTAGGTACTTGAGAAGCGGAAAGCATTAATTGGAGCAGTTGCTACGTGTAATTAACAGAAGAAGTTTAAGTGCCTAATTAACGTGTCTACAAACAAGTCTTAATGCAGTTCAAGGTATGATCGTCGATTCATCATTTACTAATTAGTCGGCGTTTACAGAACTGTGGGACCTTGGAACAGTATTGATTATGTACTTGCTAAATTATTAAGACTAGCTTAGACTCTGGAGACTAAGGGCAAGTTATCAAGATTTAATTATTTATGTACGTATGTACAATATGGAAGCCAAATTCTGCAGAGTTCTAGGCTTTGATACTAACAAGTTTTGAAGTTGGGAAGTTCAATTTTAGTCTTTAACTAAGTGACTTCTGAGTTCTGACCCAAATATGAGTAGTGAAGGTGGTGAAGGTACCATACAACTCGATTCCCACCGGCTTCCCTTTGGAAATTGAGAACACAACCACTCTATAGTAGTTCATAATTTTTCGCTAATTCGCATGAAGCTCATACCTTAGAAAAGAAGATCGAAACAGGAATTTAATGAAACGGTTTATTGACATTTTTGTTTGGCATTTTTTTTTCTTCGGCTTACCTCTGTCATAAATTCTCCCTTCGCCACTGGTAGTTACAAAGTTATCTTCAGAAGCAGGGACACGAAATATCCTCAATGCCAACAATAGCATGCATCAGATGGCAAATTGGAAAAGGCTCCTTAAATATAACAAGTCGTAATCGTAAAAACTTCTTAGGTATTAATGGTTATGGCTCGTTTATTTAATGGTGTTTTTATGAGGCTTCGCTACCGTTGATATTATTTCTGTAGAAATTGCCAAACTGAACAAGGACATCAAGAATTCCGAGATTTTAAATTGGAGTTTTCATCCATCGCATTCCTAATAAAGCAACGAAGCAAGAAGCACAATAACGGCTGTCCAAATACAAAGCGTTTTTGATACCTTAATCATCAAATACTGGTGAAAATGACAGATCTTCATGACGGCCATTGCTCATCTAGAAAACAGTAGCATAAAACCGTAGACAGTATATTCTCAATTCTTTAAATAAGCACCTACGCAAAATGAACTTAATATTCTGTACATACAGACACAGTTCGTCAAAGTGAAAATTACTTTTCATTTAACTTTGTACTGTGTGCAAAAATATCTTTTGAATATTTAATAATTTCATCTCTCATTTCTTTTTAACTTCGTAAAGTTTTAGGATCAGGTTTCCATCGCAGTTTCTACTTTCTTATTTAAAATATAAGAAAAATATGAGACAGCAAGATTAAAGAGGTTTTAATCTTAAACATTTATGAGCATAGAAATACAGATAATTCGCCAACTAAGTTCAAGTTTAATCAATGTAATGGTGTTCTGGGGGAAATTTATTAAAACCCTTGATTGGGTCCCTGATACAGATGTCTGTCTTAAGACATAGGGGCTGTTCAAGGGTAGGGTTCGGGTATTAGGAAATTTTATGGTGGCAGTTTGGTTTTTGTTCAATTTAAGTCTACACAGGCAGTATACGGTCGTGGTGCTGCGGAAAATCTTATGAATTGGGGATTAGGGTCTTACTTGAAATAATTTGTTGTTTGAAATATTCAACTTATATTAACTTGATATAGTTAATATAGGTAGAATACCTAAATAAAATGAATAAAAATGTATTCAAGTGCTTACTTAAATATTTTTTACATTAATTAAAAAATATGTATCTGTATAATATGTATTAATTTAAAAATATGTATTATGTGTGTTATGTTTCAATATGTTTTACATTAATAACAATCGAGGAAAGTTAAATTCTAACTGTAATGTAGACCTGCCTGATCTAGGTTTATGAAAAACCTGTATTTCAGGCCATCAATTTACATCAAAGAAGAGAAGATTTCAAATTCATGATTTCAGACTTTGCTTACGTCTAAATTAATTTGTCGTCTTTCTCTTCTACTTTCTAACAGTGTTGTCATACCAATCGTCTTTAATTGACCAATATTAAATTGTTGCCAGTCGTTCAACCTCTCAGCTACATGAATGGATACGTACGCGTTCTTCCAGCAATATGCACCCTTTGGGTAGATACGGAACCGTAAAAAATGAAAGTGGTCTTAAAACAGCAAAAGCACGAGGTGTCTGTTTCACTCAACCCAGCTAAGTCCCAAAACACCGTCAATAAATCATTACTCTCCAAACTTCTCATCAACGACACTATGTACCTGAGCGATGATAGTTTAAATCTCTTGCAAGTGCAACTTATCACTTAGTACATGAAACTATCAGACTAAAGTTCCGATGGATGGTTCCCATGTTTCACACCTATCCATGTAATCGATTTGCCGACTAGCTGAACGGTAAACTTATTAGAAAGTTAGATACCCATCGCAGTTGGTTGCATCCTTGGTATAGGAGGGTAGTTCTACGATGGAATTAGAGCGGTTTATCGGAGTAAGCTTTGTTTAATTATTTAGCTGTTCTATTAAGTTAATGTGACAAATCGTTTTGTGTATCAATTGGAGTTTTTGGCGATGCAAACTTTTAGACTTAAAACGAAATAATCTTTTGATATAACCTCATTATGCAGGTGAAAGAGAGTGGTGGCCCAGTGGATACCCGACTTACGAGTTGTAGGTCGTGGGTTTGGACCCAGACAGGCACTTTACTTTGTGTAATTTATTTCATCACCACTGCTCCCACAACGGTGAAAGAAAACATCGTGAGAAACGGCATGTCCTAGAACTAAAATTCGAAGACGTGACATCTACCAACCCGCACTGGGCCCGGGCCTACTTCTCAGAGAGTATCGAGAGGAGACCTGCGTCCCAGCAGTGGGAATAATACCTATAGGCTGATTATATAAAAACTGAAAACCTCTGAAGTCATTGTACTCATCAGTAAGAACTTTTGCTATGGGACCAAACCTGAAATCGCAAAATAAAAACAGCTGCTCGATACATTTATGTTCGCATGACTTGACAAAATGTAGGGAACAGCAGATATTTGAGTGAGTTCTGTATTGTTCCCATTGTTAAAGTTGTTCTTAATGTTACTAAGGGATACAACGTTCTGGGACGGAAAGCATGTAAGTATGTCCCTATTGACGGTTCATTAGACCTATCCGCCAGACAGGGTTTCTTAATTGGTATACTTACTCGATAGTTTAAGAAGAGTATGTTTACGAGACCGCTAACAAATATTACTCGAAGTTGTAAGTTTAGTAAAGCCAACTTGATAATTTACGATGTAGACTTGTAAACTCGTGTCGGACATGATCTGCACCTACGTACTTCATCCAATGCTTGTTTTTCTTCATCATATTACTCTGCTTTATACTCTGCTTTATTTTATTTTTATTTATCATACATACATATTAAACAAATACAAACTATTTAAACTAGATACCAAATTAAATGACTGATTAACATGCTATACAAATAAATACAAAAACAAAGGACACTTAGGCGTCGTAGTAATCGTCCGCTCGCTGTCATCTGGAAACGTGCCCAGAAGACTGGCAGCATAATTTTATTAGTTTATACTTTTAATTTTTTCGTGTCGATTTATCGGTGGAGAGAGAAGAAAGAGAACTGAAGGGTCATAAGGGATTTCAGAATCTTCCCAACTCAAACCACACGGTTTGTGTTCATCTTGCTCAGTCCGATCCAAACTTTATGGCGGTTGTGAAGTGCGCTACGATCTGAGCAGTACCTCACCCCTCCCACGCTGACAACTGAATTTGTTACTGCGCAACAAATTTGCCCCATGTTTCGAGCCGCCATAAAGTTGGAATGGGGCGGTATGGGATTCGCTCACTAGGTTTCGGGTCCACTGGTCTCTTTATGGCATATAGAGAGAGAGAGAACGAAAAAAAAATATACAACATTATTTTTAGTATATGTGACGCCCGAAACACGTGTCTGTCTAGTATTTTTATGTAAAGAATGTACAAAATTTTAAAACTGTATCACGGAAAAATCACAAAGTTATAAACTGTTTGTCCGTACAAAAACATGCTCACCGGCGCCGCTCGCGGCGCGCCGTCTTGCGTTCATTGATAATAGTACCTAGGTACCTAACCGTTCGGCGCGGAGATTAGATAACCTACGTAGTGTCGCTCGGTATCCAACTTTTAACCTTTTTTAAATATTTTTGGGACAAAATATAACATGGGGTAATAATTATTGGAATCGATTCAGTTAGTTATTCTGAACAAACTATATTCAGGTTTCGCATATACTAAAAATAACGTTGTATATTGTTTAAATACACACCTGTATACTCGTCGTTATCGGAATAGGGAAATTAATTTAATGGGAACAGCGTATAGTGCTGTCTGTACGGGATCACTACAGATAGGCGTAATGATAATAACGTATGATAAATATTTTTTTTAATTATTTAAGTAAACCATAAAAGAAATTCCGCCTTTGAATTTAAAAATCATCATCATCATCATTTCAGCCGAATGACGTCCACTGTTGGACATAGGCCTCCCCCAAAAAGGGGGGGGGGGGTTTGCCATAATCGCCACGCTTGGCAGGCGGGTTGGCGATCGCAGTATGGTATGGTGGTGGAATGCATAGAAACGCTGCTGCCCATTCTCCGGTACGCCCCTTAGTCGCCTTTTACGACACCCACACTTCCCCATACTTCCCAATTTATAAATAAAACCACACGAATAACAGCGTTCACGTCTTACAATCATTAACATTCTATACCCACAAATTTCCAATGTTCTTACTGACTTAAAACTGGTAAGGCCATTTAACACCTTACCTAGGTACCGTAAATCCTTGCGTGAAATACCAAACTTTTCCTACAACTTTTCTTTTGTTGCCGTTAAGAGATTTACACAATTACCAGTTTAATTCTTCGTTAATCTTGTATCGACTATTGCTTGGACACAATTAATCCTCAGAAAATTTAAGTTAAACAAGTTTGTTGACATGAATGCAGCTTAACAGATTTACATTGTTATTAAGAACGATTTTCAGCTTAGTCAGGTACCGTGATATAAACTCAAACTCAAAGCATTTATTTCAATTAAACCATTTACAGGCACTTTTGAATTGTCAAGAAGTCGGTCAGTCAGAAAATATGAAGCTAGTTGCCCATTCCAAAGCGTAGGAACAACATTGTTTAATGTCGTAAGTTTTGTATTGAAATTCGAATTGAGATCTACCATAAGGACCTATCCCTCAAGACACGCGTAGGCAAAGAATGATAGAACAATGTCGAGCGGTGCGTTGGTTTGTTTTCAGACCCATGCCATTCGGTTAAAGGTAATGCCACCAAAAACATTTTCATGTAAAATGCTGTTCATGTAAACTGTCAAAAAGTTATCAGATCTCATGTAGAGCCAAGCTTCTAACTCTACACGCTCTCACTCTACAAGCCCTAAACTTCACAAATTCTACACCTTAGTCAAAATATGGGACTGAGGAAACAAAATCAGAAAAATATTTACGATATTCTCATATATTTTTACATATACTTTTATTTGTCGATCATATACTTTTATTACTTCTAAAAATTGTGTTTTTTTTGCGTTTAGGTCCTGTAATCCCCTTATATATATTCCACAAGTTCTGTTAACCACCTCTAAAACATGACGAAAAGTTTCTCAAGGCGTATGGGGGCCAAGCAACTATTCCTTCACATAATATACGAGTATCATTGTCCTAGAGATAAAATATTTGCGGAGCGCAGTAACCTCTGCTTGGCAAAGTGCCAACATACTAGTAAATACCGTGGTTTCTCCCGCTTTTTCCATTTATTTGGCAGGTGTTTAATCCGCTTTAATACTGTGAATGAAACAGAAGCGGTGGATCCGATGAGATTTAATTTAAAAAGCTGTAGGTAATGGAATGAAAAGGAAATTACGGGTCTATGTGGTTTTGGTGAAAATGAGTGCGAACACTATTGTGAACAATGGAAGTGCTGACTGGGTTTTCTATTCACCAGAGTAAGCTGTTCTCGTACTATTTGCATCGAAACCACAGATATAGATATACCTAGATAACGCAAGAGTAACTACTTCGCGTGCCAAAAATTGCACCAACTTATGATTACAAATCGTAAGCCGCCCCTTTCGCGCTCAGTCCTGTGTACTGCTGGCTGGGTAAGTGTGAGCGAGAGCGCGAGCTTGTGACGTCATAGTAGGTAGTCAAAAAATGGCACGCTTGGTTTTCATACAGTTCGTGATACTTGCGTTATCTAGGTATATCTATATCTGTGATCGAAACAAACTGTGACTCTTGAACAAAAAGGTAGTGTTTAAATTATAGGTTCTAAACCTTACTTTGCCGACCGCCACATTTTTTTTCCTAGACAAATATTTTTACTTAGCATCTGTTGCGAATCTGAAACAGCTATTGCCACGATTATATTTGAACGTGTAATAATATTATAGTCGTAAGATAGGACTCTGGACTCTGGGTTTTCTATTGCCCCCTAAATGTCTCAAACACCCACGACGGGCGACATTGCCCACGTGGCGTTATTGCCCACGTTGAAAACCTATGGTTTAAATGAGTAGGACCTCGGAATATAGTTACGTTCATTACTTATGAGGGAAGGACATTCATTAACATAATGGCCCCATCTCGTCCATCCATCCATACATTTAAGACAAACTAGATGATATATGAACTATTTTTAATTTTCTCCAGGTAAGATTTACTCAGACAATTCTCAATCATTTTCCCATCAAGTTCCCACTGTTGGGACACAGGCCTCCTCTTTGTGAAAGGAAGTGGGCCTTTTAACCCACCACGCGGGCCCAGTGCGGGTTGGTAGATGCCACTTGTCTTTGAATATTTAGTTCGAGGACATGCCGGTTTCCTCACGATGTTTCTTTCACCGTTAGAGCCGTGGTGATGAAATCACACTAATATTATAAAGGTGAAAGTTTGTGTGTGTTTATATGTTTGTGACTACTTCACGCTCAAACAGCTGGACCTATTTTTACCCGACTGAGGCAAAACTCAAAAGGAGGGTTATGTGTTTGACCTGTATGTATGTACTTGTATGTATGTATGTATAAAAAAATTAAGTTAAAAAAACTTAAAAGATAAAAACAAGGCCATTTTAAATTAAATAAAAGTTGGAAGCAGGCGGGTCCCATACCATTTTTTTATTATATTTTCAAACTCAAATGGGTCCCGCCCGCTTCCAACTTTTATTTAATTTAAAATGGCCTTGTTTTTAGCTTTTCAGTTTTTTTTAACTTAATTTTTTTACCGCAGTCGGGTTTTTTTAGTTTTTTTAATTACTTGTTTTTTATTATAAAATTTTGTATGGAGGTAACTGACACCCTGGATTAAAGCACAGCCTAAACCGCTGGTCCTAGAGACATGCAATTTGGAGGGTGTGTTCTTTGTGATGAGTAGGTATCCCCTAAGAAAGGGTTTTTCGAAATTCCACGCCTAAGAGGGTGAAATTTCACGCGGACGAAGTCGCGGGCAGAAGCTAGTCCCATCTATCGTTGAACAGTACGTCTGAATCAAGCTGTACCCACTGACAGACATTCGGTTTAATTAAGTTAATTCGCTAATAAATAACGTTCGTGTCGACGTTAGGTTTTATGAGCGTGAGCCAAAAATAGAGTATTATGCGAATCTACGAGGTCTTTGAGCCTGTAAATCCTGATACTTTCTGTATTACCATAATTAACCCATCAGGGGTTAAGCAGAGGTTTTAGCAGTAATTCAAACATAGTCATATTTTTAAGTTCACGTAGGAAACCGGGGTCACATTCCTAATTTATTACCTTCTAAGTAATTTCAAGACCATAGTAAGTGGAACCTGGATGAATCTGGCGCAGGAGCGGGAGCCTGCAGAATAGCGCAAGTTGGATAGGCATATAGTGGGTGAACTCGGACTGTGGGTAGACTACCATTTTTAAATTTTTCGAAAGTCCTGACAAAAAGCAGGACCTTTAACATTTTTGATCTTCCTTTTTCAGTATTAATTTAACTTTTTTTATTTATAATAAAAATCATGACAAGGCCGGACAAGAAAAAGAAAGAAAATACGATTATTTGCGGTAAACATGACGCAGAGAAAGAACACAAACACAAAAAATAACAAGTTGGAAGAAAATATGCGTCACAACCACGCAAAACGGCCTTCGCTCAGCATCAGGCTGGTTTTCCACCAGAGGAATGTGTGTAAAACTAACCAATACCAACGCTAACTTAGTTCAAGCTATAAAAATTAAGCGGTGTTGCTGGCTGGTTTCACACACATCTCTCGCTACGCATCCTCGCTCATCTCTGGTGGAAACGCAGCCTAATGCTACGACCCTATGCGTGACAGAGACCCAGCGCAGGAGTCCCAGTGGTGGACACGTGGACGGCTGGCCAAAAAGACGAATACGGACCGTTGGTAACCTCACCTGTGGGTGACGACAATAATGAATTAAAAGCGGACAAAAGGACAGCCTCCCACAAGCTGGATCAACGACCTTGTGAAGGCCGCAGGAACCCGTTGGATGCGAGAAGCACAGAACTGGTCGAAGTGGAGGTGCTTGGGGGAGGACTGTCCAGCAGTGGACGTCTTTTGGCTGAAATGATGATGATGATGAAGCGAATAAATTTGACATAGAAACTAAACAGAGATCGTTAAGCAAGACAGGTATGATGGCGAGCCTCAATGAGATGTCAGCATCATGTGAAGGGGCCCGTTAGGGCCGAAGCCTGCCGGGTCAGCGGGATTGTCCGAAAGGGTTACCGCTGGCCCGGAACATAAAGGGCTAAGGAAGGAACACGGATGGGTTTTAGACAGTAAGAGTCTGACACTCCCTTGCGTTCCACCCAGAGCGGGAGGGGTCGTTTGATGATTTAGCATCAGCAAAAAATAAAAGAAAGGTACGATGGTGATAGACAAAAAAAACCGAATTGAGAACCTCCTCCTTTTTTTGAAATCGGTTAAAAAGTAAGCAGGTAGGTACAGTCACATGTAGCAAGTAGGTATACAGGATGACATCCCACATTGACGCGCAAACTGTAACTATTAATTCATCACGTAATTCTAGACCCATATCGAAATTTTACGTTTTTCTATAAAAAATCAGCTGTTCCATAAATTTAGACCGCGTAGGTATTGCGTTTTTTATGTGGAACAGCTGATTTTTTTTATGATAACCGACGAAAAATTTCGACTCAGGTTCAGAATCATAATTATACTGAGACCATGGTACTAAGGTTGCGAGTTCATATCCCTACCATCCTGTATTTTAGGCTAAGCTTAGTCACATCACTCAATGCGCCTTATCCAAAGCTTCTGGGAGTTTTCACGATCGTTCTAAAGTATTTAAGTACACCGTTATAAACAGCTGCTACCTACGCTCGACGCTCGTGATAATCCCTTAGGCGCCTGTATCGACATCCATGAGATTATTATACAAGCTTACCTTAAAAGGGAATTTCTGTTGTTTAAGTCAGCTTAGTCTAATTCAAGCACTGCCTTTGATTACCTTGATTATCTCTATTGTAACATTTGTAACTAATTTATAGGTATTGGCAAAGATTTAAATCATTAGATGTGCCTTCATTTTACTAAGGTCGCACGAAAAAGTGTTCACACTGAGGAGAAAACTTATACAAATGTCAACGAAACAGAAACGTGACCATCTTTTGACGCGGTCGGGCGAATCTAACGATTTAAATCTTTATTGGTACCTTTTATGTCATCATTATCATTTTAGCCGAAAGACGTCCACTGCTGGAAATAGGCCTGGCACCAAGCCCCTCCTCTTCGACAGGTTCTCTGCTTCCTGGCTTATCAAGCGGGTTCCTGCGGCCTTCACAAGGTCGTCGGTCTTCTGGGAGGCCTTCCAACGCTACGTCTTCCGGTACGCGGTCGCCACTCCAGAACCTTTCGGCCCCATCGTCTATGTGCTCTGCGAGTGCCCTCTCCATTGCCCTTTGGGTGACTTTTACCTTTTATGTTTCAGTGATTAAAACGGTGGTTTAAATAGCCCATACGACGAACTTGGAACTAATATTTTTTGTTCTTTTCTGTATCTAAACACATCATCATAGACATTCACGCAAGAGGTCTTCTTTACCAGAGAACATGGTCCATAAAACAGCGATTAGCTCATATCTCTTTTAGGAGAACAGACCTACCAGATCAGTGAAGTCAGTCATATTATTTGCCTCAAAGCTGTCAACAACAAATTGAAAACTAGTTCAAACTCAGACACTTGTCTAGTGCCGGAAGCAAATACAAAAGTTACTAAATTTGACGTAGGTGACCCTCCTATTTAGGTCATTATCCAGCAGTGAACTGCGATAGGCTGACTTGATTGATTAATTAAATAATGTAACTAATAGGCTTGTAGCGGTATCTACAACGCCACATGCGAACAACGCGGCATATTGATGTCATGCAAAATCCTGCATCTCGCAAGCAGAGTTTACCGCGCAACTAGCACAGATACAACGGCCCGATATGAATCATCGGGCAGATGCCCGCCCGACACAACATCAGTCTGGTCGGAGGATCCTCCCTTTTCTATATAGTATGAGTGAACTTTACACCCTGTTCCTCATACGTCTATAGGCTTAAGGAACCACTATGTCAAAATAAACCCAACGAACCTCCAAATCAGTAACAAATCAAGGAGAAAATCCCACCGCACCCCGCTGACCGCGAAATTACAAGTTTCTGGTCTGTTGCGATGCTATCACCAATATTGAATGAACGCTACCTCGCTCGAATCGTCGCTATGTGGGTCCGACAATGGTTCCCAATTAATTACGAACGATCCACCAAATTCATTACTTGGACACTATGGTCGTTTTCTTATCTTAATAGCATGAATGTTTTTGATATTACTCGGAAGCTGTTCGTGATTTGTGCGAACTTTTTTTAGATGAGTAAATCAGGACTAAGATTAGATCTCGCTAAAAGGACTTGTCATAATTTTTGGACAAGCTTCAGAAAAACATTAAGGGACAAATATTTGTTGATTTTAGGAATAGAACTATGTTTATAACCTATTTATGTACTTGTGTACCTATTTTATTTATAATTAATTAGCATATCATAAAAAAAAATTGTTCCTCTCAAACAGAGCACCTGCCGCCATATATCTGCTTATCACCCTTGGTTGACTGGCAGAAACAACCCAAGGCCGCCTTTGTACCTTTTGAGTGCTAGAAGTTTAAACAAATAGGTAAATAAATAACAACTCAACCGAAGCACAAAAAGTTAATCGTTAAGACACATCCCCATTTGAACTGTCAGAGATAAACAATAAAATTGCACTATCAATTTATTTCCATCCATGATCCGTGAACTAGGATCGTTCGAATTCTAACATCATCCGAATCGCCTCGTAAAATCCGGATATACTCCAATAACATCTAGATTTTACGATCGACTAAATTCTAAACAAGAATACCTACTACACGTCATGAACGTTCCCAGAATATCAAATACCAACGAATTCTTTAAAATAAAAAAACAGAGGCACTCCGGGAGTGCCTCAGTGAAAACAAAACACAAACAGAATACTTTCAGACATATCGGATATACATTAAAACTGAGTACATCCCGAGGACAGCCGAACACATCCAAAGCGGGTACTTTTTGAATCGTCTTATAAAGTAAACACGTGCGGTGTCACTTACGGTAACAGTTGCAGTGGCAGAAGTTCAATGGTTTTTTTCCCATCTCAAAAAATGCCCAATGCGCCTAAAGAAGTTTTCACTTCAAAAAAAAACCGGGCAAGATCGAGTCGGACTCGCGCACCGAGGGTTCCGTCCGTACCATCATATGTTATTAAATTTTAATCGGCGAAGCATAGCAGTAACACTGCGCACTGCGGTGTAGAATATTGCAGTTTTAGGTCAGCGCCATCTCTTGACCGATAGTGGAACTAGTGTAAAAGTTGATGATTTCTGAAAAAGTATGCTATTTAGAGACTTCGTTTTATTTTTCCTGTAATCATTACATAAACTTCTATCACATAGAATTATTTCAGATTTTTCTCTTTGCAAACTTCGGAGATAAGGTGGGGAACGGTATTTTTTTACATTTTTCATCAAAAGTCGAAAACTATGGAACCAAAAAAAATGCTGGAGAATGTGCAAACTGCGCTCTTTCATATGATACCCCACATGCCCTAGTAGCCCCACTTCGAATTTTTCATACGGTTTCAGTCCATGTTGCAAAAAAAAATATATATTGCTTATTTGCAAAATAGTTGGGCAAATGTCATCTAAAACTATTTCAAATTTCAAGTTGAGAGCATTAGTAATTCTTGAGATATCCAGCTGTGACAGACAGACAGACAGACTGACTGAGTCTCGCCATAAGGGTTCCGTTCTACCATTTTGGTACGGAACCCTAAAAAGAAGGAAGAAAAGAAAAGCATTGGCACATTACACTATGATTACAAATACGCAACTATAGATTACTGGCGCCCTTATAACGAAGGCATAGAATATGAAAATATAGAAGCGAAAGTCCCGCCCCAAAGGCATACTAAATGCCTACAGTTTCAAGGCGAGTAATGTATTCAACGGTCACGGTTGTAACGTGGATTGCAGCGCACTTCACATTATGGATTTATTGGGTAGGTACTGAGGACTACTCCCTAAGCACAAAGGTCCGTATTTACACCGAAGTTACGGCGGTTCAAGGGCATAATATTAGTTCGGAGCCCGAACTAAGAATTAATGACAGGTTGATTTGACAGGTATCCCTACTCCCAGTGTAATCAGTGCTCTGAGTGGAATATCTTGTATTTTTGACCATCCAAAAAAGTTTGTCAGTTGGGTGTAGGTTTAACTTCGAAGTTTTGAACTACTTTCGGACGGGGCCTTATCTTCGTTGACGGAATTAGAGAGTAGGTCCCATGGGTTATACATTGTCATATGTGAAACGTAACACGAAACACACGTTGAAACAAAATCACCTAGTATTATTGTGTTGCATTTCTGATTTCATGTTGCATTTCAAATGGTTTCAACGTGTGTTACATTTCATTTGACGTTTCACTAACCCAACATTAGGTGTTCTGCGCTCAAATATCGGCAATATTGACGGAGCTTTTTTGACTTAGACGGGCGCAGGTTGTAAGATCCGTGTTAGAGAAATTGGATCCGTGGCTAAAAGAAGGGTCCGTGGCTAAATAATAACAGCCGCACAGGTCGATCGATCAGGTTAAGCTACGCTTGCCGCGGTTGGTCTGTGGATGGGTGACCATCTTTACATATCGAGACCCCTCCGTGCCTCGAAAAGCACGTTAAGCCGTTGGTCCCGGCTGTCATTCGTGGATCTTTGACAGTCGTTACGGGTAGTCAGAAGCCCGAAAGTCTAACAACCAGTTTTTCTAAGGGGTATCGTATTATCGTATTAAACTGGGTTGTGGAGGTCAGATAGGTAGTCGCTCCATGTAAAATAATGGTATGCGTCCGGTTAGACTGGAAGCCGACCCCAACATAGTTGGGAAAGGCTAGGCAGATGATGACGGGCGCAGGTTGTAAAGTGATAGAATAGGTAGATGTATATAGAACACATGGGAAATTACAAAATTTTTGCTTCTATACTAGTTTCATAATCTATGCCAGTGATGAGAAGAGAGTCTGAGATGCCAGACGTTAGACCAATCAACTTTATCAAACATATTCTTTGAAGTGGGCAGCGTCTGTCGATAATTGCATACGTCGTACGCATCTGGTATACGTAAGTTGACCTTTGGACCCACGTCTTTGATAAATGCAAGATAAATTCACTGAGACTTGATTGTGCGATTTGTTAGACTTGGAATAGATGTGGGTTATAGTGTTGTTAGTTTTAGAATCACTTGAGTAACATATTAATGGCACGCGCACGTCAGTCTTTGGCAACATATTTATTAGACGCCATTTTATCGCCTGCCGTTCCTTTCGCTTTTTTAGGGTTCCGTACCTAAAGGGTAAAAACGGAACCCTATTACTAAGACTTCGCTGTCTGTCCGTCTGTCCGTCTGTCTGTCTGTCTGTCACCAGGCTGTATCTCAAGAACCGCGATAGCTAGACAGTTGAAATTTTCACAAGTTATGTATTTCTGTTGCCGCTATAACAACAAACGCTATAACGCTATAAAAACAAAATAAAATTAATATTTAAGGGGGGCTCCCATACAACAAACATGTTTTTTTCGGCGTTTTTGCCTTGTGGTACGGAACCCTTCGTGTGCGAGTCCGACTCGCACTTGGCCAGTTTTTTTTTTCTATGTAAAAATGCCACTGCGTTTGGTAGAAATTATCATCCAACGGAATATATCCGCTATAGTAATTTCCCCAGTAAACCACAATATAGATTACAATTTCTTTATTTTTATTGCGAATGTTTTACTATTGCCTAGATTCGATTTAGAGCTAAACACATAACTTTGATCCATAAGAACCAAAATTACAAAAAAAAAATTCTAAACTTTACATAACATCACGTCTGTATTCATCGAAGGGTATCCAGAATTCGGGCTGCTACTGTGAAATTCCAGATGGAGAACCACTAACATTTTGCCCGGTCCTGGAACCGAACCCAAGATCTCATGCTCAGTATAGTAGCGCTTGAGAACACTAGACCACCAAAGCGGTCGTTAAATAAATCACATCAATTATGAAATAACATAACCCATTAATAAATAATATCACGATAATGGTAACATTACATACAAAACAACGGAATAAAGGGAAAACACGAAGAAACCGGACAAAAGATTGAACGAGTCGATTTGTGCAATAAATGGTGAGGTGGAAGAGAAAAGAAAAATAAATTATTCCACAAGAAAAATTTTTCAGGATCAACCTTATAACATATTCTATTAAGATTTAAGAATGTCACTTTTCACTGTCCCTATGTACATTTTTCTTGACTTGACTATGCTTCATCAGCTAGATTTAAAATATTTGCGTGGCTGCTACTGTTTTCTTTAGTATGATGAAAGAAAAATATAGCGACCTAGCGTGGAAGATTAAGAAGAAATGTTTTAATAAGCCAGCAACATACAATAAACTGGAGTTCTTTTGAATGATAGTCAGTAATCGAATTATCCGGAAAAGAACCGGAGGTAACGACATTCCTTGCAGAGTAAGCAAACTGAAGTGGCAGTGGGCTGGCCCTGTTTGTCGAAGGACCAAGGGTTGGTGGAGCAGACGAGTCCTGGAGTGGAGACCGCACATAGGCAAGCGTAGTGTGGGACGCCCCCCAGCTAGATGGACGGACGACCTGAAGGACAGGGAGTTCTGGCGCAGCCCTGGAGAGGTCTATGTCCAGCAGTGGACTGCGATATGTTGAGTTGATTGATTGGTGCAAGAAACATCTCTATTATTATAACAATTTAATTTAAAACCAGGTTCTACGCGGCTATTAAACCAACAAAAATATCTCACGAAACTTTCGATTCTAAATTATAATTAAACTTCAAAAAGGGCCAGTCATTAAACTCTATTCAAAGAAGAGGCAAAACAAAAGAAGTACTAAGCTTTGTACCAAAACCTACTCTAACTGTCGTGTAATAAAAGCCTATACAGATCTGCAAATCATTCTGTAATAAAAGTGAACATCAATAGAATGCCGCGTTAGGTAGCGATTGAGTGTTATATAAGCGAAGCGGGTTCGGAAACGCTTTGTGCGAATTTGAATACATCCAAAAAATTATTGTTAAATTAATATTATTTACACAGTAGGTGCTTTTATTTAGAGAAAATGTAACTGTTTACACTAGATACTAAATTAAATGACTAACTAACTTACTATACAAATACAAAAACAAAGGGAACTTAGGCGTCGAAGTACTCGTCCGCATCGCTGTCATCCGGAAACATGCCCAGAAGACTGGCAGCATTGCCACGTTGAATGGCAATACTGATTCTCTAGCCAAAGAACGACGCAACCCTCTGGTCACGTAAAGTGTCGACCAGCCGGCGAGAAATTTCCTTAAAAAGGAGACGTGCACTCGGGCCCCGTGACATTGTTAAATTATAATTTTTTGGTAATTCTACAAAATTGAGGTTTAATACGTTTGTAAAAAATGTCGTATCAAAATGACTGTTAATGTTAGCCTGCATCATGCTGGACAAAGGCCTCCTCATGTCTTCCAGCTCTTTCGATGCAGTGCAAAAGTATTGAATAAGAATATTAGAGAGTTTGTTTATAAATAAATCCATCAACATATCATGTTTCCACTGCTGCGACACAGGCCTCATCTGAGTGAGAGAAAGTACTTATTTAGTAATTGAAAAAAAAAATACATACCTATATTGAAAACTGAAATATAGGCTTTGCCTAGTTCGGTTGCAGTGGCTACGTCCATTTATTACAAATGAATACTGCCAAATCTCTGTTTTCTGTATTTTTTTTTTTTTTTGAGTAATTTTACTTGTTTCTTATAAATTTTACTTGTTCCACCACGCGGGCTCAGTGCGGTTTCGAACTTTTGGTTCTAGCATAGTTTCCTCACGATGTTTTCCTTCACCGTTTTAAGACATAAATAAATCCATAAAAAATCTCAATCAAAATTAGATTACGTTCCCCGATTATTGTTGAATGAAGACAAAGATACTTACTTCAAGGAATGTTTTGAATCACGACTCAATTTGTTTGAAGAAACCAAACAGCCGTAACGCTTTTCAAATCATTCCCAACTTACAATAAAACAACATGAGATCTTCACAAATTATTTGAATAGGTATATTTGCACTGAGTAAATACCCAATTCAGCTTTGAAATAAGAGCAAATGGAAATGAAGATTTAATTAAAATAATTTCATTTTCATACAACGTGGTACCTAGATTAATACTGAAATAATTTTGCTCCGGGGTTGAATACTGGGTTAAGTGGTATTAGACTATTAGTAATGGGAGAACGTATTATTTTATATGAAAATTTAATGTTATTTAATTAGTTCTCTAAGCAGGTGTTGCTTTGCGTCTAGCGATAAATTAAATTGTGCAAGGATAAGCTGGTTATAATAGAAGGTTTTATGAGCATTTTCTTTTCATATTCTTATTTATTGTAACCCCTCCGTACCTCGGAAAGCACGTTAAACCGTTGCCGTCGGTCGTGAATGTTTGACAGTCGTTACGGGTAGTCAGGACCCCGAAAGTCTGACAACCTGTCTTAACAAGGGGTATCGTATCTTACCCAGTAACTGGGTTGTGGAGGTCAGATACGCAGTCGCTCTATGTAAATGATAAATGATAAATGATTTATTTTCTGTAAGTAGGTTTTTACAAACACTTTTACACGTCATCATATTTTTTAAAACTAGATGTGGTCGGCGTTTCCTATCTGACTACTCTGAGAAGAAAGGCCGAAACAAACTCAGAGGTCACAGTCTCTTTTAAAGTCCAGACAAAATCTTGGTCAGATCGTGTGAAGACCATGTAGATTGATGTCTGAAATGGTCTTTTGAGGAAAGAACCACACAGATTGAGCGGACCTGTCCAATCAGTGCACGCATTTGTCAAAAATCGTGCAGCTCGACTCAGAAATGAGTAAAATACTGGTATTCAGATGCATCCGGTTAGACTGGAAGCCGACCCCAACATAGTTGGGAAAAGGCTAGGCAGATGATGCAGATGATTCTTATTTATTGTATTAGAAAATGTTTCTATAAGTACAGAATTATCATCATCGACTCGCACTATTCAACCAGATAATGTTATAACACTTTTCCACAAGAAACTCTCAAAACTGATCACTGTTTAAAATTAATTGATCCTTGTGGTGAGGACCACAAGGACCAAAAGATTTTTTTCAAACAGTTACAGAGGGTACAGGTACGGTAAGGCCAAAAAAAAATTCGACACCCCGCTCCGCTTATCACTAAATCGGTGCCCTAACACCATAGGCCAGATGCCTCGCATGACACAATACCGGTGCGATACGCGATACGATCACCCACTATCAGCTTACTACAGGCATGTTGGTAAACAACTCCGTCTGTTGCAATCCCAACCTTTGTTCTTTTAGCCTTCCTCGTTAACGAACCTTTAATGCGATTGTATAACTAAAGTACCTATTCCGAACGAAACCTGAGTAAAAATTGCTTGGATAAAATTTTCTGGAAAATGGTATGCTCTTTGGGGTTTCGTACCCAAAGGGTGTTAAATTGGTCGCCAGAAATATGTTTTGTGGCACGTATTTTGGAAAGCAATTAAAATAGCAGAATTTGTATCCCTTAAGCATTCATAATTTTCAAAAAACTACATAATCACATCACGCCTGTACACACATCAAACTATAATTTCCAGTATTACCTGACCTCGCATTTTATAGATTTTTCGTAGAATCAGAAGTCAGCTTATACCTACTGGTTATTTATAGCTTGATGTGTAGGCGTGCGTACCTAATCCGAGAAACGTTAGGCATTGTCAAAAAACTATTTGATACATAATTAATGTTCCAATTAAACAATGACAATCCTCTTATTCTTGATTTAATTGAATTTAAGCTTATCACTTGATCAAATGCTTCGAGGGTAAGTCTTCGAATGTAAGCCTAACATCAACTCCAATATTCAAGTTTCAAGGGCTAAAGCATCATTAGACATGGATCATAAATTAATAGTTCAATCTATATTATCTTTATCGGATCTTGGCACTCTCCTTTACTCTATTTGAAATAAGATTAGACATCTAAATAAACCTTTTTTACAGTCAGTTCAAGCGATTTTGAATTCTATTGCGTTGGTGGCATGGCATATGGCAGCTGCAGTTGATATTGTAACCACTTTTTTGCTTTTAATACCATCCTTACGCCTACGGTATAGAAGTCAAAATTGGTTGAACGAGTGTAAAAAAAGGTTTATTTAAATGTCTAACATTATTTTAAATGGAGTATTAGTCGTAACGAATATCTGCAATATTTCGTATCATGTCATGTGTTTTTGAGAAAAATAGCTTAGCTAAAACCTAGTTAAGTAGGTACTTATTTTTTTTTATTATTGCAGACGCCATTTCTGTAGGGCATCAATGTCTTTTTTTATTATGAAGTGTGAATGACCAGTGTATATTTTATACTAGCTTCTGCTTGCGACTTCGTCCGCGTGAAATTTCTTGTCCGTCCGACCGACCCCATCGCATCGCATCACCTGCCCGCACTATCACTTTGTCTTCGCTTAGCGTTCTTTCTGAGCGTTCCCTTAGCCTTTCTTCAAATCCAACCGATAGTTTCAGAGATCAGCCGTACAAACAAACAACTCTTCAGCTTTATTATTAGTATAGAGAGATTGTTTACCTATTTACTTTAAAAAGTATAATAACATTTTCATGTTCCTTTCACGAGCTGGGATACATCTGATACCCTCGCGTGTTCATATATGTACATATAAAACGGATTGCCAAACAGTGGAAAGTCTTGGATGACCATTATTTACAATCTTGACGTTAAGGAAACAATAAAATTAAAATTCACATAAAGGACGAATTCTTTGTTACTCCGCTTCTAAACCTACGGACTTGCTAGAAAGCCCCTTCCTTTTTTACCCAAAGTAATGGCCATTTTGCTAGACAGTGATTTATTCAGCCACTATTACAACTAGTTCACTGCCTCGCAAGCCACGCCCACACACACATTATTGCCCTGAAACCTTTTATTTGCATTGACTTGTGTTTGAATTATTCCCAATTCACGAAGGTGCGCCTAAGTCAACAGTGCCTTGACTATGTTTTAAACTACACTTCACCTATTCCAATCTACTTTAAAGAAATAAGAACTCTATTTTGTGAACAATAGAAGCTGTTCTGGAGAAGAAAGAAATGGTTGTACAAGTTCCATTAGAATCTGTTGTATGGGAGCAAATAGTCATTTGTCAAAGATTTTAACCTAGTTTCTGATTGTCCCCAAATGCTACTGATTCGTCACAGCTTTCGTGGCTTATAAGTCCTTGAATAATAATATGCTAGGGTTATAAATACGCTAGTTCTAGAACCCAAGCACATACACAACACCGCGTATTGTTTACCTAGCGTATATAGGCATAGAATATTAGCAAGTTTAATAAATAAGTATTTCGTGTCATTGCTATCATCTGCCTACCTAGCCTTTTCCCAACTATGTTGGGGTCGGCTTTCAGTCTAACCGGATGCAGCTGAAATACCAGTATTTTACATTGAACGACTGCCTATCTGATCTCCACAACCCAGTTACTTGGGTAATACGATACCCCTTGGTAAGACTGGTTGTCAGACTTTCGGCCTTCTGACTACCCGTAATGACTGTCAAAGATCTATGAACGACAGCCGGGACCAACGGCTTATCGTGCTTTCCGAGGCACGGAGGGGTCTCAGTATGTAAAGATGGTCACCCTTCCACAGACCAACCGCGGCAAGCGCAGCTTAACCTGATCGATCGACCTGTGCGGCTGTTATTAGCCACGGGCCCCTCGTGTCATTGTATATCTGTTTAATTAATTACTTTATATATTTTCGCACAAAAAATTACCATAATATTTTATGATATAATTGCCTCATAAGAAGTAGATGAATCACCCACACTACAGCTATCCTTGATCACACGCGTCCATGAGCACTAGCAGTTTTTTTTTCAAGTAAGTAGATACCAACTTACTTTCTACAAACCAACATAATATCGTTAATTAATTCTTTGCTAACATTACCATTATGAAGAAGCAAATAAAATAATTAATCTGAAAATATATTTTTTGCACACCCATGCCACTCTCACGTCCTGTCCCACGTGGACACAGCTAGACTCTTGCTTAAAAACGATCAAACTCACTTCCCACCCTTACGAGTGTAAGGGTGGAATTATGAGTTAATAAAAATAATAAATAAGGCGTTATTTATTCTAGTCTTATTATAACATTATTTTCTTTTTATTTTCACTTTGTATTTTTTTTTTTTTTAATACTTACATGTTTAAAATATTTATACCCAAGCTTGTCTAGTTTGGGTCCAGTGTAAAACTCCCTGTAATTTTATTGTCAATAAAGTTTTTATTATTTATTTATTGTCTGGTAATATTGCGAGCTTATATGCCTTTGCTACAATGGTCCTTCGCGCTGTGATATAGAATCGGTTGGCGAATAGCCCACTTGTAGGCAATGGTAGTAGTTTTACCACTAGGAAATGTCAAATAATTGTTGCTGTACCTAGTGTAAAATCTGATACTTACATGATTTACGGAGTACGGTGGCAGAATTTCATAACGTAGTCGATAAAAAGTTGAGATCTGAATCAATCTATCTAGCCTTGTTGGGGTCGGCTTCCAGTATAACCGGCTAAATACAAGTATGCAGCTGCAGCTGAATACCAGTATTTCACAAGAAGCAACTGCCTATCTGAACTCCACAACGCGATACCCCTTGGTAAGACTGGTTGTCAGACTTTTGTGGTATATAACTTAACGACTGTTAAAGATCTACGATTGACAGTCATAGTACCAACGGCTTAACGTGGTTTCCGAGGAGGTTTTTCCGATATAGAATGGTCACCCATCCACGAACCGACCGCGGCGGATGCAGGCGTTATCATTTAGCCACGAGCCTATTTATATCTGAATATAATTTTAATTACCTAATGGGATTTCATACACTACACCTACCCTTAATTACCTTCGTGCGTATAGAAGCAGTTTCGATTTCAAGTAAGTACCAATTACTACACAAATACTCTCACTTATTACAACATATCGTTAACAGGGGCTTTGCTACTAATATTTCAGAGCTTATGCCTGTGCTACAAAGGACTTTCATGTCATGATACAGAATCGGTTGGCGAAAAGCCCATTTGTAATAGTACCACCAAACGGGGTGAATAGGACGAAACTTTAAAAGCGATTTTAACATAGAAATAATATAGTTTGTTGCCAAAAAGGAGTCTAATGTGTTTATTGTATTATAATTAACGATTAAGTGTCATTTTCGGCAACAAACTGTATTATTTCAACGCTAAAGTCCATTTTAAAGTTTTGTTCCGTTTCACCCCTGCATCCCTATTCACCCCGTTTGACGGTAGTCGTTGCAGTGCTAGCAAAAAGCAAATAATTGTTGCTGAAAAATCTGATAGATGATTAACGAAGTACGGTGGTAGAATTTTATAACGTTGAAAGAAAGTTATGAGAACTGAATATGTTTTTAATTCCTCTATAATGAATATGGAACTCCACCCACACTACACACACCTAACCTTGATTAAGCTCGATTTCAATGAGGTAGGTACCTATTACTTACTACAAAAATACTCCCACGTATTACTAACATTTTAACAGTGGCTTTGGCGATAATATTTCACAGCTTATTTCTTTCTTTACTACAATACTTTAAATAGATTTGTACCCAATTAAGCCGCAGCAAGGACAACCTCCACAAATGGGGGTTCATGGAAGGCTCAGTGTGCGTCCTGAACTCCTGAAGACCTGAGTGACGGAGCACCGCGCAGGCGGAATGAACGGCACGTTAAGGTGAATGGTTAGTTGAGACCGCGAAATTCAAATTTTCTTAAGTTTTTTGCAATTTTCAGGTCAGTGTCAAGTTGAATCTTGATCAAAATATAATTCGCGTCAATAACAGGTACATATTTAGAGAATTATAATCTTTAGAATCATTAATACATCTTTCTAAGTTGGATTTCTACCATTAACACTTTTCCATAAGAGATTGGTTGTTTGTGGTAGAAATCTTACTTAGAAAGATATATTAATGATTCTAATGATTATAATTCTCTAAATATGTACCCGTTATTGTCGCGAATCATATTTTGATCAAGATACAATCTGACACTGACCTGCAAATTGCGAAAAACGTAAGTAAATTTGAATTTCGCGGTCTACCACTATCCAATATGTTCGACACGTTTGAACTCATCCGGAGTGCGAACGGGCGCTACATTTCACGGCGCATTCTACTGGCAGATGCGCTCATCAATACGCATATTTTGATTTTTACTCGCAGTTAATGAAATGAAATGTCGCAAATTAATTTGAATGAAGACTTTTCTGCTGACAATTTTACCACAGCAGTGATGGAAAAGCCTCTCATTTGGATGTCTTCATTCTTCATAAGTATATTATTATGTAGTCTAACGTGTTCACCTTCTTTTTTTTGTAGATAGAATTTTATGCTTTCTTTTTTTTAACACAAAAATATATCATCGGTAAAGAAACTGTTTCTTTCTAAATATTGTAAACGTTTGAGTTTTGATATCGACATTATTAAAAACAAAGTAAAATAAAGGCAACACTAAACACGCTCGCACGCATCAACTTCCCGCGTGCACCCGCTTCGCAATCCGCCATACGCGGTGCGCCGTCACTCAGTCAGGACCCACACTCAGACCTCCAATGTGTAGGGTATGCGGTGTCTCTCCACAGACAATGGCTCGCCTCCCATATTGCACCGCATGCCCTGTCACCTGAAAACGTGAGGAAGTAATAGCTGCGTCAGCGAATGGTATTCGCGTTGCTGAATTTTGGGCAGAACAAAAAAAACCGGGCCAAGTGCTAGTCGGACTCGCACACGTAAGGTTCCGTACCACAAGGCAAAAACGGCAATAAAAACAAACACGCTTGTTGTATGGGAGTCCCTTAAATATTTATTTTATTTGTTTTTAGTATCTGTTGTTATAGCGCTAACAGAAATACATCATCTGTAAAAATTTCAACTGTCTAGCTATCACTGTTCATGAGATTGTGACAGTCAGACAGACAGACGGGCAGTGAGTGGAGTCTTAGTAATAGAGTCCCGTTTTTACCCTTTGGGTACGGAACCCTAAAAAGACGATATTACTTTATCGTGCTATTTTTGCCATCGACACGCTAAGAAGAAGGCTACAATTCGCGCTGTGATATAGAATCGGCTCCTTCAAACAGGCCCGACACGCGATAAAATCGCGCGCTACACAAAGGCACCGCAAGTCGTATCTCGTCTTTGTATCGCGCTATTAATATATCGCGTGTCGCGCCTGTTTGTAGGAGCCTTTAGTGGTTGTCGAATAGCCCACTTGTAATAGCAATTGTTTCGGTACCAGCAAAAGTCAAATAATTGTTGCTGTAAATTCTGCTAGCTGAATAACAATGAAAGAATTTTATACCGTTTGTTGAAGTTGTGCGGATGGATCGGATTTAAAATACATATATTCTGTAGAAAGAGGAGATGTTAGTGAGAAGGAAAATGTTATTCATCGCATTAGCTCTGTAAATGCTCGATAGCCTTAAGCTTACGGAAAGCCCACTAAAATAGTACAACAAACGATCAAGGAGAAAATTACGTTTCTTGTTGTTTACTTTGATACCCGAATACTCTCGTATAAGCCTAACTTGCTTACAACCACAAAGAGCAGACTCATTCAATATTTATACTAAAACTTTCCTTGTAGCCAAACACATTAGCGTCTTATCTTTCACTAGTCCGCGTGAAATTTCACCCCCCCCCCCCATTCACCCTCATAGGGGTGAAATTTCTAAAAACTCTTTTTCAGTGGATACCTACTCTTCCCAAAGAACACACTACAAATTTCATGTCTCTAGGACGAGCGGTTTAGGCTGTGCGTTGATATATCATTCAGGACTTTGAATTTTGTAATATACGAGTATACAGGGTTATTGGTAAAACATTAACAACCTCTTAAGAGGTCATTGTACTCATCATTATGAACCCGAAATCGCGAAAAAAAAATCAGCTTTCAGTTCCCTACATTTTGACGAGTTATACGAACATAAATATAGGGAACAGCTGATTTTTTTTTCGCGATTTCAGGTTTGGTCCCATAGTAAAAGTTGTTCATAATGATGAGTACAATGGCCCCTTAAGAGGTTGTTAATGTTTTACCAATAACCCTGTATAGATGTTTTCTCCAATGCCTAGATCGCGAGCCAAAAAGGCATTTAGGTATACTGTGTTCCTGCGAGTTTGTCTGCATTGGACAGTACCGCTTCTATTGACTGATTATTTCAGTTCTGTGTGTAATAGCACTATAAAAAAAAGCCTTAAAAGTATCAGGGTAGAGAGGACGGACTTGCCTGTCTGTATTTAATAGGTAATAGGTAATAGGTACTACGGGCTGGTGTCCGCAACTCCACGTCAATGCGCGTATTTTGCGTATGGGTGGGAAAATCGACTATTCGATCCACCCCAGCTCCTCAAAGAAGGCCAGCAACGCCTTGATGTTACTGACCGTCTCACGTAGGGTACCTGGGTTACCGAAGTACTTTGCCCTGTACGTGGCGATCACCGGGCAGTTTAGAAGCACATGTGCCGCTGTCTCGTCGTCCTCCATGCAGGCCCTGCACAACGGACTGTCCGTTACTCCTATGACAAAGAGGTGTTTATTAAATGACCCGTGGCCAGTTAAAGCTGCGGTAACTATACGCAGCTTTTGTTTTGTTAGACGGAGAACCTGTTTCGTGAGGCGGCCATCCAATGTGGGAAGTGCTTCCCTCGCCTGCCTGCATTCACCTTGGTCCGTCCATAGTTTATTGTGTTGCTCTCTTGTGCGTTTCCTTACCAGAGTGCGTATGTACCCGAAGGGGAGTGGCACGATGGGCTCGGGTCCCACGGGTGCCATACTCGACCCTCTTCTGGCAAGTTCGTCGGCTGCATCGTTGCCTAGCGAACCGCTGTGTCCTTTGATCCATTGAATGGTTATATTATTGAGGTTACCCACCTGGTTGAGGCGCTGGTGACACTCGTATATTAGCCCAGAGTCAGCTGTGTAACTGTTCAGCGCTTGCAGAACAGCCATGCTGTCTGAGAGTATGCGGATTGAGTGTTCCTTAACTTCCCTGGCCATAATGGCTGAAGCGGCTAGAGAGATGCCCAAGCATTCGGCCTGGAACACTGTGTTGTGGACCCCCAATGGTGTGGCTATATGTATGTTGAATTCCTCCGAGAAGATTCCAGCTCCTGTGCCACTACCTGTTTTGGATCCGTCCGTGAAGATACGCAGCTCCCAGATCAAAGAATCCCGAACCTCCGCTTGATTTACTATGTACAGAGATAAATCCTTCAGAAGCAGTGAATAATGTAAACAATTTTTTTGCTAATGTTGGAAAAAACTTGGCTGAAAAATCTTTACATTCTCTCAATTTTTCCCCTCAAAACCCGACTACGGCATCCTGTACAATAAATTCTTTCGTTTTATTAGATACCGACGTTAACGAAGTAGTGAGATTAATAGACGGGTTAAAGGATGCATGTGCTACTGGGTGGGATGACATACCTAATAATATACTTAAAAGATTTAGATACCTACTTGCCCCTCCCTTAACCCACATTTTTCAGCTATGTTTATCACAAGGAATATTCCCCAAACTGCTTAAAAAAGCAGTGGTCACACCTGTATTCAAGTCTGGAGACAAAAACTGTGTAAACAACTACAGACCCATTTCAGTGCTAACAGGCCTCTCAAAAATTTTGGAAAAAATCATTAACAGTAGATTGATAAAATATTTGGAAGATAACAGACTACTTTCAGATAATCAATTTGGTTTTAGGCCCAAAAGATCAACTAGCCAAGCAGTACACAAATTAACTAATTATATTACTACCGATCTAGATTCTGGTATGCACACAATTGGGATCTTTCTAGACCTTGCCAAGGCCTTCGACACTATTTCATGTAGTTTACTTTTGCACAAGCTTGAAACACTTGGGATAAGAGGAACACAACATCTACTTTTTGCGGATTATCTCAGCGATCGTCACCAGTGTGTAAAAATAGGTCAGTGTACAAGTTCTGAAGTTAAAAATAGTTGTTTTGGAATTCCACAAGGCAGCATTTTGGGCCCTACGTTATTTTTAATCTACATAAACGAACTGTGCAGCCTGCCACTCCAAAATGGAGTCATAACGTCTTATGCGGATGACACTGCCCTATTTTTCTCGGCTAAATCAAGAGCTGAAGTCTATGAATATGCTCAAAATGGTTTTAACATTGTCTCTAATTGGCTCCATAATAATCTCCTAACATTAAACGCAGATAAAACAAAATACATTTTATTCACAATGAGAAATACTAACATACCGCTTACTAATCTGAACATTTACGCACACAATTGTAGCACGAACGCTGCCGCTGACACTGCATGTTCTTGCCCCACTTTAGCTAAGGCCGACCATTTGAAATACCTAGGTGTCACTATTGACTCCAATCTAAATTTCCGTAAACATATCGATTTACTTTGTACCAGAGTGCGCAAATTAATATATGTTTTTAAGAACTTACGGAACATAGCAGACTATAAATTAATTAAACAGGTTTATTTAGCTTTGTGTCAATCCATACTTACCTATTGCATAACTTCCTGGGGGGGTGCTGCAAAAACAATTTTACTCCCTCTAGAGCGCGCCCAAAGAGCAATTCTAAAGGTTGCCACCTTTCGCCCTTTTAGATTTCCTACGCACCAACTCTACATAGCATGTAATGTACTAACAGTAAGGCAATTATTTATTCTAAGCATAGTACAACACCAGCACACTGCACTTCCTTTTGACCCAGTACCTTCCGACAAGAGAAGAAAAGACTTGGTTTGCATAAAGCCTCAAACCAGACATGCGTTTGCTAATCGTTTTTATGTGTTCTTAGGACCTTTTCTGTATAATAGACTGAACAAGTTACTAAGCTTCTATAGCGTAAGCTATAAAAAATGTACTTCAATGTTATCAGAATACTTAGCATTACTCAATTACACAGACACAGAAAAACTTCTAGAAATTTTGTCATGATCATAATTTGATTCCCTTGTAAGTATTTACTTTTGTATGTTTACATAGACTAGTTGTAAAATGTATTTTCTTTGTATTTTCTACACTAGTTTAGTATTAGGTATTAATCTATACATATAATAAAACAGTAACGAAAGAAAAACTGTACATTGTGAATTTTCCAGAAAAAATAAGCGGCTTTTGTTAGAAAAACGTAACTGATGACAAAAAGTGAATTTTTAGAATTTTTGTCTGTTTGTCTGTTTGTCTGTTTGTCTGTGTGTATGGTACAGCTTCACGCCAAAACTACTGGATAGATTGAATTGAAATTCAGCAAAAATGTTCTTAGTAAACCAAGGAAGGCTTTAGGCTACATATTATCACGCCGTATGTTATGGGAGGTAAGCAATATTGATTTTAAAATGTGTTTGTTCGTAATTGAATGCACAAAATAATTGAATGCACAAAATGACATGTTTATATATTTATTTAGTTAAAAATAAAACTTTAACTCTGGGAACATAATAATCACGCTATTTTTATAAAGGAGCGGGGCAGTAATATTATAAATTGCAAGGGAACAGCTATTTCAACAATATGTCAACGGGGAATTTAGCGGTAAGGTCAGGCGACCGTTTAACGTACTAAATGGTGCGAGTTCAAATCCCATAATATTGTTTAAAAAAATCGTAAAATTCATTTTTTTTAGATTTTGCATTTTTTATGTGTATTAGGAACGATACTGTTATGAAATCTGAGAACTTCACATGTTATATCTAATTGTATGGAGAGTTTCACACCAATATTACTAAACAGATTGATTGGCGGTACAACAAGCTACACCATCATGAATTCAAGTCAAACTTTTGGTTCTAAGTTATATCTTACCAAGCACATTTGGTGTAGGTAATTCATTTAAGTATGTAATTCTTAGTTTTGATCCTTGCTGCTGTTACCATATTTTTTTGTAATGAAAAACTAATGTAGTTGTCTGTTAAATTAACGACAATTTAGTTTTATTCATAATTTAATTAATTTGGGTAAATAATTTATGTAGTTTCCGTTTTCTAACTAGATGGATGGCGTTGGCGTCGAGTTAGATCGCGCTATGGTTTTGTTCCCAAAAAATGATGTTATAGGTGCCGATGTGCCGCTCTCATGCTATAAAAACGGGGGTAACCTTTGTTGTCTGTGTTGGTTGAAGTGTTTAATTTTCCTGTTGGCCTTCACAGAGTACTTTTTGATAGACTGAAATTGGCCTTTTCCAGACTCTGTGAAGGGGACAACTTTGCTAGATCACTCACCTATGATGAGGTCCCGTCGTACTACACGTACGATAAGCACAAAGAGGTGTATTTAATCAACGTCGATGCGGACACGCCGTGGACGGGTTTCCGGGAATTTTTAAGGATACCGCATTGGGACGGGTTTACACTGTGCACCCAAATAATGGCGAGTGCTATTATTTGCGAGTGTTACTGCACACATTGCACAGCCCAACATCATTTGCGTTTCTAAGGACAGTCGATGACATTGAGTATCGCACATACCGCGCTGCTTGCGTAGTACGCCACCTTCTCGACGGTGATCAGCACTGGGACAACGCACTTGAGGAGGCCAGCATTAGTGACAATCTCAGTCGTTTGCGACATCTGTTTGTCGTCATGTTGGTGTTCTGCGGTATTGCAAATTCGCTTTTGTTGTGGGAGAAATATCGGCATCTTCTGTCCGAAGACTTCCTAAGAGGTCTAAGACGCACTACTGAAGATAATACTGAGGCAACTGATGAGCGCGTTCTAAACAGTTGCCTTAGTTCACTTCAAGATATGGTCATTTCGATCTGCGGCCCGACTCCACAACATCTGGATGTACAAGAGCTTACACACCTGTTTGTGGAGTGTCACGCAACAGTGACAAAGGGCGCGTGCTTAAAGATTGCTGTTTAATCGTGTGGGATGAATGCATTATGGCAAACAGAAAAGCAGTAGAGGCAGTAAACAGGACTTTGCAGGACATCCGCAGGAACCAGCAAATGATGGGTGGCGTTACAGTTCTGTTTAGCGGCGATTTCCGACAAACGCTGCCTGTGGTGACGCGAGGAACTAGGGCTAATGAGGTGAATGCTTTGTTGAAATACTCTTTCTTATGGCCACATATTCATACGTTGCGCTTAACGATGAATATGAGAGCACGTCTTGGCGCGAATGTACACGCCCAAGAATTTTTTGGTGCTCTCTTAAAATTGAGTGAGGGAACGCTACCAGTAGACGGTGGCCAGGTGGTTCTACCTGAGATACTTGAGAGAGTGGTGTCTACCATAGAAGCTTTGATTCGCCTGGTGTACGGGGACATCAATAGGATACCGCACCAACATAATTCTTGGGTGTGTGAACGAGCCATTTTAACACCCAGAAACGACCAAGCTTCAGCGATCAATGAATGCATTCTCGCGGAAATTGAGGGAAATTGCACTTCAATAAACACTGTTGTCGACCAAGATGACGCCACACATTACCCCGTAGAATTTCTCAATTCCCTCAGTGCAAGTGGACTACCAACGCACACCATTAAGTTAAAGGTCGGTGTCCCAATTATGCTTCTTCGGAAACTCACTCCGCCGAAACTGTGCAATGGGACCCGGCTCAAAGTCGTCTCGCTGCAGAGAAATATCATTGAGGCGGAAATTCTAACGGGTTGTGGTGTCTCGCTGACACTACAACCCGTCCCGTCCCCGGACTCTTAGAATTCGACATCAGACGTTTCAGATCTTCGATTTTGACGACCCCGTTGTCGCTGGCATAAGCAACAGGATCCGCGTACGAAGTCGCGGGCAGAAGCTAGTGTACCAATATGCTTTTTCTCAGAATTTTTAATTCATTATTTTTATATCAGTTTTATTTAAAAATTACCGCTCCAATTTAATTGAAATGTAAAAGTGATGGCCTGAAACACAGGTTTGAATAAACCTAGTTCGGGCAGGTCGCTATCTAACACTCTAATTCCGAACCATCGCTACTTGCACATGTAATAAAAAAGAAATATTTTAGTTTTACTATATTTTTAGGCACTATAATTGTATGGAAAATTTTCTACTCTTGGCTAAATGTACAACTTTTGTAAACGTTTTTATTAAATAAATTATTATTATTATTATTATTATTATTATTATAGCTCTGTGGGGCACAACCCCTCGCATCGGCGATCCTCGTGAAGCTGGATCTTGTATTTTTTATCAAACATAAATTGTTTAGGAACCCGGTCATTTATGGCTTTCGTAATGGGGAAATCCTTATGGAGTCCCTCAAGCAGCGTGGTGTGTGGTGTATTACTCTTACCCCAGAGATTTAGTGTGTTAAGACGTACTGCCGCCATCGTCGCTTCCTGCTGTATGAACAGGTGGAGCGGCGGGATTCCCAGGATGGCTTCTACCGCTGCGGTCGGAGTAGTCCTCATACAGCCCGTAGTCTTGTCTGTATTTACAATAATATAGGAAAGTTTCCACGTGTCTGATAAAACGTAAACAAAGCCTGTTCAACGTCACCTCCTTCTGCGAAGCAGTCATGCTAGCGAAGGAGGTGGCGGGACGGCTCAGGGAGAGAGCCTCCCGTCCCAGCCGCCGCGGGAGACGCCCGGCCACCGTAGGCGCGGGCCTGCGGGCGGAGAGTAATGGGTAGCTCACCGTCCGATCAAGACCAGGCCCGTGCCGGACGGCGCGTACGTGTTCCACGCGCGCCTCAAAGAGATGTCAGCATCGAGGAGGGGCCCCCTTAGGGCCGAAGCCTGCCGGGTCAGCGGGATTGTCCGAAAGGGTTACCGCTGGCCCGGAACATAAAAGGCAAAGGAAGGAACACGGGTGGGTTATAGTCAGTAAGAGTCTGACACTCCCTTCCGCTCCACCCAGAGCGGGAGGAGTCATTTGATGATTTCCCATCCGCAAAAAAAAAAAAGCCTGTTCAACGGGATAATTGCGTAACAAACTAACAGTAGCAATAGCTTTCATCTTGACAGTTCAACAACATTCATTGCGTTGTTGAGCAGACAAATGTTTCGAACATATGAAGCAATAGATTAGCAATTTCCTTCATAATGATTCAGATTGTGATTGAAATTGTGTTACGCAATACAATACATTCATTTGTATTTATAATGTTTAAGCTTTATATGTATATGTCACCACTTTTTCCAACAGTTATTGTCTGACTCACATTATTGAATTGAAATTGAAAAATCATCGATGAAATTAACCTCAATTGTCAAATGAAAAAATCGTCTTTAAGGTTATATCAAATTAAATTTCGGATTTAAGTAAGTATTCAAATAATAAAGTCAAAGCATTCAAATTGTTAGTGGCAATACAAATTGGCATTCACCCTACGTTTAATGATCCATTTGTATACACTTTCATTAATAACTTTTGGGACAAACTAAATATATGTCGTGGATAGATGGCGTCACAGTACAGCGAACAGCGCCATCTAAAAATTTGATTGAAGAATCATGTGATCGGAAACGCAAGCGAGCCCTACTGCTTGGACACGATCGTCGATGGAGGGGATGCAGCGAGGACTGGTAGAGAGACCGAGTGTTGCGACAGTCTACACTGTGAGTCTACAGTCAACAGTCGAGCTTGGAGAGTCTTAGCAAATGCTTAATAGCGCACGTGTTTGTTTCTGATGCACGTGTGCGTTTCGGTTGTTAGTTTATTAAAGTTACTTTAAATTCAAATAATCTTTTCGTTCGAGTACCCACACCTATCTGAACTATGTCGGATCGTCAAAGAAGACCCGATGTATCGCATCACGGCCACCCAGTGATGCGACATATACATTAAAGATGTCGTTTCTCCTCATCAATTCGATCCTTCCTCCGGCCCAATACTAGTCACAATAAACTGGCTTTATTTCAGATTTAAGTATTCAAATAAACAAATCAAAGCAGTCAAATTGTAAGTGGCACTACACATTGGCATCTACAGGTACGATCCAGTTGTTTACATTTTCATTTATAACTTTTGGAACAAACTATATATGTGTATACATCAAAGCTGTCGTTTTTCCTCATCAATTCGATTCTTCCTCCGGTCCAATACTAGTCACGATAAACCGGCTTTTAGTTACTGTACCTATAAAGTGTTTTATAGCCACTATTTATTTGGACGGTACAAATTTATTGTCTGTAATATCATCCCCACTTATCAAAGGAGAGTTATCGGTGAGTGTCGTCATCTGACACGTTATTAGAAAACACCGAGTGGTAATCCGATATTTTAATGATGAACCTGATAGCGGCTGTGAGATGAAATTGCCTTGAAATCAAATTGACAGTTATTGAGATTGACATAGGTACATATTACCGTGAGACGGATATCAGAAGAATTTTCGGGTAATAATTTTCACATTTCTCCGTACTTTAGAATACTTGGAATTCTACCTTTTCTGATTGAGGCACTTCGTCGTGGGCGTTGATAATAATAGACCCACAATTGAAAATGACAGGTGTTTCAATTCTTGGTCCTTATGATACCAAATCAGATTGTTGACACTTATGGACACACTTCAATTTTTTATATCCATAAGATTGGAATGTGAGGTATCTTTTCCATTTTCATTTGTGAATACTTCAAACCTTTCATGAAAGGTTACACTTACACTATGAGGTTGATTTACAAACATTGCTTAAATGTAAGCAATGATTAGCGACTGTTTAACCGCACATTTTTGTGTCTCTTAACTTTGAGCAACGCTTAAAGATAAAGCGTATACCATTAATCTATTTAAATATATAAAAGAAAGTCGTTTTAGTTACACTATTTGTAACTCAAGAACGGCTGAACCGATTTGGCTGAAAATTGGTGGGGAGGTAGCTTAGAACCAGGAGACGGATATAGAATTTTTTGCCAGTTTTTTTTTTCTTATCTTATCGGAGTAGGATAGGAGTAGTGTAGGAGTAGGGTAGAAGTCAGGTAGGAGTAGGGTAGGAGTAATGTAAGAGTAGGGTAGGGGTAGGGTAGGACACCACGCGAACGAAGTAGTGCCGGACAGCTAGAAATAATATGGCAAAACAACGTTTGCCGGGTCAACTAGTTTTTATATAAAAATGCCCATAGTAACATAAAATTTATTAAACTCTAGAGATATACCTCATGCTTCCGCCAAGTTGATTAACCGATAAAATTGAGTTCATGATTCTATTACTCGGTATCGATATTGCCGCTGGTAAAGGTCAGACGACCTCCCGAAATCCGATAGGATCTAAATACCATCGGGAGATTCAAAAGACCATTTTTTATCCCGAACAATCAATATAATCTGGGCACTGTAGAAGGTAATTATTTTTAGCATTGTATTGGACACAAGATTAGAATTTTTTAATTGGCTAATTCGAATTGAGGCGTTGAACTTGAGTGGTTATAATAATTTGAAACGATAAAACAGGCTAAAAAAATGCTTGGGTACAAACATTTCCAATCGAAATCTTGGTAGGTTCTTAATTTTGTTTCTTATAAGTACCCTCGTCTATGACTTGAAATGGCGATCAAAGCTTTTAATTATATTAAAGCTCCAGTATTGCTTTTCTACCTTAATAGGCGAAAATGCCAACCAAATACGATAAATCCATTGATTTAACGTATTTTGTTAGTCTTTAAGTCCTCGTAGCCACAAGCGATTTTATAACGCGGAGATTTCGCGCACTTTGAGCTTATTAAATGTTCCTTGAAACAGGCGCCACACGCGATAAAATCGCGCGTGACACAAAGGCACCGCAAGTCGCGCCACTAGCGGTGCCTTAATGTCGCACGCGATTATATCGCGTGTCGCGCCTGTTTCAAGGAGCCTTAATTAACACACTGCTTAGCGCCGAGAATTGTAAAATCCAACAGTGTTCTTTTTTGCTCGCTAGGATGCATTCTGTTGGATTCTCAATGCTCAGCTCGACATTGAGAGTTTAAAACCCAGTGTGCGATAAAAATCGTCACGTTACAAACACACCCGAGCGGTGAGGACTTAAGGCGCGATATAATCGCGCGCGACTCAAAGGCGCCGCCCGTTGCGCGACGTGCGGTGCCTTTGTGTCTCGCGCGATTTTATCGCGTGTCGCGCCTGTTTGAAGGAGCCCTTAGACGTTTTTGCCCTGTGAGTCTTTACCTACACACAGGGCAAAAACGTATACTTACATACGTTTATTTGACAAAAGAGGATGCCCCAACAACTTATAAAAAGGCTGTGCCACAAACAAAACTAAAGACAAACTTTATCACACAGATACAGGCTAAAAGATACATTCCGCTAGCATACTTATAAGGTTCATTGCTATTTCCTTAGAAGAGAAGTATAAAGATTATTCGCGCATACTCGTTGGCATGTCTCCATAATCCATAAACTGAGTGTAGTAAGTTACTGTTGCCTTTGTTTGATTCAACTATCTCGAAAAGAGTACAGTAAAGGGGTAAAGTAGGTAAAGAGTTGTGTGGTTGAGGGTTCTGTAGCATCTTGCAGTACCTAAAAGTTTTTTTATGTCACTTGGTGGCGGTCCTGCTGAGCGTGAGGTCCTGAGTTCGACTCCGAGGTCGGGTAAAGTGCTATTGGGTTTTTCCATCAGAAATTTCTTAATAGCAGCTTTGAGTCTGGATTTGTATCAGTTTGCTGACAATAGGCTCGCCCGCTATTACATGAGACTTAAACATAACTGTACGAAATGTGGGTGTACTTACTATAAGTACAGACGCCAGCACATTAAGCTACTACAATCTGTCAAATTTCTTTAATAGATTTTCAACTTTATTGCTAAAGGATAAGGTTCAAAGTTGATTGGGAAAATTTGACAGTTTCGGGTAGCCTAGGTTTGCGAGTGTGTCTGAATGTGTGTTACCTACTTCTACGTACAAAAGGCTGAACGGATTCGGATGAAAGGATGTCACCAAAATCTGCCCAAACGAACTACCGTGGTGCACTTAGTGGCATAAAATAAACTAGATTACCTACACTGAATAATATTGCATTAATATATTTTCTTATGCATACCCGGGGACGAGAATAAAATAACTTTTAACGTAACAAAAAGCACGCCATTTTGGCACGTTTCATCGGCGCAACTTACTTATTAAAGAAAAACTGTCAAGTTGACAGCTGTCTGCTGTCGGCTTCAACCATTATTGTTTCACATTTGTTTCGTTTCGAATATGTATAATTATAATATTGTTTTAAATTATGTAAGGATAAAGATACAATTATTTTCGAATTCCTCTATTTTTTTCTCTACGATTTGGTACACGTGTACCTCGAGGTACATGTGTGGCCAATGTTGTTGACCTCCTTTGGCACACAGATAGTTTATAACCAGGATTAACACATAGGATACTTTTTATCCCGATATTACCACGGGATCGACACTTATGCGGGTGAAACCGCGGGGCGCAGCTAGTGGATAATATTCCAGAAACAACTGTGAAATGTCTCATGCGCCTGTATCCATACATTCAATATGTAACACTGCAACCTTCTATCTTAATATCCATGTTGAAATCGCCCTCCAGTCTAACACGATGCAGGAGGGTAGGAAATCATCAAATGACCTCTCCCGCTCTGGGTGGAGCGGAAGGGCGTGTCAGACTCTTACTGACGAAAACCCACCCGTGTTCCTTCCTTAGCCCTTTATGTTCCGGGCCACCGGTAACCCTTTCGGACAATCCCGCTGACTTACTTTAGGACGAAGGCATCCAACCATTCCTTCCAACTGCACGATGCAGCTGACCCCCTTTTTAGGGTTCCGTTGCCAAATGGCAAAAAACGGAACCGTTATAGATTCGTCATGTCTGTCTGTCTGTCTATCCATCTGTCTGTCCGTCCGTATGTCACAGCCACTTTTCTCCGACACTATAAGAACTATACTGTTGAAACTTGGTAAGTAGATGGATTCTGTGAACCGCATTAAGATTTTCACACAAAAATAGAAAAAAAAACAATAAATTTTGGGGTTCCCCATACTTAGAACTGAAACTAAAAAAATTTTTTTTCATCAAACCCATACGTGTGGGGTATCTATGGATAGGTCTTCAAAAATGATATTGAGGTTTCTAATATCATTTTTTTCTAAACTGAATAGTTTGCGCGAGAGACCCTTCCAAAGTGGTAAAATGTGTGTCCCCCCCCCCGTAACTTCTAAAATAAGAGAATGATAAAACTAAAAAAAATATATGATGTACAATACCATGTAAACTTCCACCGAAAATTGGTTTGAACGAGATCTAGTAAGTAGTTTTTTTTTAATACGTCATAAATCGTAAACCGCAATTTACATTTTATTCAAATATAAAAATAATAAAAAAAACATTAAATTTCATAAACATAAACCTTATTCATAAACCCGGATGTTACGGAACCCTCGGTACGCGAGTCCGACTCGCTCTTGCCCGGTTTTTTTTTTTTGGTTGGGTAATCATCAAATGACCCCTCCCGCTCTGGGTGGAGAGGAAGGGAGTGTCAGACTCTTACTGACTAAAACCCACCCGTGTTCCTTCAGTTACCTGTGCCAGGGGCCACGGTATCTCTTTCGAACAACCCGCGACACTGGCAGGCATCGGCCCTAACGGACCCCGTCAGTTAGTGATGCAGCTGACCCCTGACTTTGTTTCGCCATTTCTTCTCAGGGGTGGTCAGATAGGAAATTAAAGTGATTTGGCTATCCTATTTACGTAATAAACAAATTTCAGCTGAATTTAATTAAACTGGGCGGACAGCTTAATAACGTTCAAAAGCCAATGACTGAATAATACAAATACCTTAATAGTCAGAATTTTCGGGATTCTCATATTCCGATTATGACTCGATGGTATTTGTATAACCACTGAGGTGTCTACAGAGGGGTCTCGATTTCGACGTATTTATACAGGGTTATTGGTAAAACATTAACAACCTCTTAAGAGGTCGAGATGAACAACTTTTACTATGGGACCAAACCTGAAATCGCGAAAAAAAAATCAGGTGTTCCCTACATTTGGACGAGTTATAAGAACATAAATGTTGCAGCTGATTTTTTTTTGCGATTTCAGGTTTGGTCCCATACTAAAAATTGTTCATAATGATGAGTACAATGACCTCTTAAGAGGTTGTTAATGTTTTACCAATAACCCTGTATATTATCCAACCCGCAACTACGTGCGCGTGTTTCTTACAAGTTTTAACAAAAAATATATAGGTACTTAAATAAATATTACATAAATAAATTCTTAAGGTGATTTTTTTAAAATCGTAATCGTAGCTGACCCGACAGACGTTGTCCTGTTTTTGATTCGGAAGACACATGGCGCCATTTATTATCGTAATAACGTTATTGTTGTTTTCCTCGGAAACAGAACTTTTTTTCGGGATGAAAGGTAAGTACCCTATGTCCGTTTCTATATACCTGACATCGTCGCAATATTTCAGGATGCTCGGTTCAGTGGCTTATGCGTGAATAGGTAACGAACAAACAAACTTACTTTCGCATTTATAATATTAGTTAGGATTATTCTCTACTCGGCATGAATACCGTAGCTTCACATTACTGAATGAAATCATATTCGGAATCGGATCAGCATAGTTATTGCAACCATGCGACAGGCTATCGTTTCGAAAATGATACATTTCGATAACCTGGGGGCCTAAAAAGGCCACTTTGGCAGAATCATAAAAGGATAAACTGTTAAGTTAATCGTATCAAATCCCATTGATGAAGCATTTTTTTTGTCTGTGCTAAAATACCAATCAATCCAATCCCAATCTCTTTGATTATACCTACGTAGTGCAGTGAAAAAAAGAAAAACACGGACTCACAAAATCAAAATGTTTTATTTCACATAAACCTACATGGGCACTTATGAAACGTCAGAAGCTAGGTGCACTGGTAGGACTGTCTTCGCCATAGTATGATTCATAATGTTTTCCGTTTATGATTCTCCAAAGTAGCCTTTTTAGGCCCCCTGATTTGCCTTACCCCCGACAGCAAACAACTGTCGGAAGAAAAGCGGTCGACTATTTGTTATGAACTGACAAAATCTTCGGGTTTTGTACTTGTGAACTGCGTTTAGAGGACTCCTACGACAACATTGATTGATGTACGGTACGGAAGCGTATCGAGTGGTTGTGAATAGCAATGTAGTAGTTCCGAAGATTAATTACCCCCTACACACAAATTCACCCTCTTTATAATATTAGTACCTATAGATAGACAAGAAAGATTTCTTGCTCCACTAGTGAACGAAATTTTATTTAGGATGAGTTTCTTGGCGAAACTATTAGACGAGGCAAGAATGCGAGATACCAATGGTATTTCTATTTTGTAAATTCCGTCTTGATCACAGAATAACTAATAGTCTAGACTGGATTCTCATTATTGTATGTCGAAGTCTTCGTCGAAGCTGACGGATTAGAGGACCGAACCATTTCGAAATGACTTCAATAGGATCGCACGAAACCTTGAAATATTCGGATCATTATAATAAGATAAGGTTGTCAACACGCGACGTTTCCCTACAAACGCTAGGTCAGCGATTGTGAAAATGTAAGAAATGAAAGCCTGTAGAACAGTCAACCGGTGAATTTTTGGTTAATTTATTTCTTGACTCCGCATTACAGATTTTTTATTAAAGATCCAATTGAAATGTTCAGTCTTGTTATTGTATAATGAAACAATTGAATTCACGATTTAAAATTATTTGGTTGTACGAAAAAATCTATACCGAAGGCTTCTTAAGAGGAAATGCAGGTGGTCTTTTCTTCATAGAAACGAACTCGCCTGTTTTATGTCTGGTAAATGGCCATAAAGCAATGATTTTTTACAGAATAATAAATAATAACTACTTGTATGTCCCTACAATTTCCTTTTTGATGATACATTATTTTTATAAGCACTAGAACACTCAAAAAATGCTCACAATGGCCAATGTCAACAGAGGTCTAGTGTACAAATTTGACAACTATTAATGAAAAAAGAAAAACATAGGGACACAGTGTATATCCTTCTTATTCAGTTTATGTCATATCTTTCAAATTGGTCTTATATTGCAGGAGGAAAGAGGCGAGAGCCAAACCTCGAATTATGATTTTACTTAGGATTTTTCAAGTCTCTCCGACCGCATCATCATTTCAGTCGAAAGACGTCCTCTGCTGGACATAGACCTCCCCCAAAAGGGGGCGGTTTGCCATAATCGCCACGCTTGGCAGGCGGGTTGGCGGTCGCAGTATGGTATGATGGTGGAATGCATAGAGAACGCTGCTGGCCTTTCTCCGGTACGCCCCTTAGTCGCCTTTTACGACACCCACGGGAAGTATGGGGTGGTGCTATTCTTTAAGTCCGGCACAGACCGACCGCATATCCTCTTAATATTCTGATCATAAATATGATTATAGTAACAAGGAAAAATCGTAAAATGGTAAGTAAATCGTTGTAAAAACGTGAGGTAGGACACCCTCAGGCTGGGTGGAGCGACGATCATCGCAGGGTGGCTCGTAGCAGCTGGATGATGCTAAGAATCGAGCTGAATTGTATGCAATTGAAGAGGCCTATGTCCAGCAGTAGACGGCTGTAGGCTGATGAATATGGTGATATAAGAAAAAATCAAGACTTGACACTATACCTACAATACGATAGGTATACATAATAATATACGGGGTTATTGGTAGAACATTAACAACCTCTTAAGAGGTCAATTGTACTCGTCATTAAGAACAAGCTGAAATCGCGAAAAAAAAATCAACTGTTCCCTACATTTATGTTCGTATAACAAGTCAAAATGTAGGGAACAGCTGTATTTTTTTCGCGATTTCAGGTTTGGTCCCATAGTAAAAGATGATCATAATGATGAGTACAATGACCTCTTAAGAGGTTGTTAATGTTTTACCAATAACCCTGTATATAAAGAAACTTGACGTCGACATCGAATAAAAAAAGTCCGTCACTATTTTTGTCTAAATCTAGTTACGACGTGTCAATGGACAATGATTGATTGCCCACAATCGCGTTTGTCTCGCTTGTATGAATAGTTTTTGATAAAAATTATTATCGAAAATTTTATCAGCATAGGGTATTTTAGGAACTGTCACATGTATGTGACTGTCTGTCACGTACTTTTATTTAATAACAAAATATTATATTTATTTTGAAACCGGCATTATGGCTCGGGCCACGACCTAAACCATAATATTTAACATAATTAGGAAAAACTATGCAAGTGCGAGTCGGACACGCACACGAAGGGTTCAGTTCCACAAGGCAAAAACGCCGAAAAAAACACGTGTGTTGTATGAGAGCCCCCCTTAAATATTTATTATATTCTGTTTTTAGTATTTGTTGTTAAAGCGGCAACAGAAATACATCATTTGTGATAATTTTAACTGTCTAAGTATCACGGTTTATGAGATACAGCCTGGTGACAGACGGACAGTGGAGTCTTAGTATTAGGGTCCCGTTTTTACTTTGGGTATGGAACCCTAAAAACGAAAATCTGATCAGTCTAGGGTATTTTAAGAACTGTCACATGTACAGACGCCAGCACATCAAGCTACCCGAAACTGTCAAATTTTCCCAGTCAACTTTGAACCTTATGCTTTAGAGATAAATTTGAAAATCTATTAAAGAAATTTGACAGATTTTAGTAGCTTGATGTGACTGTCTATGACGTATTCCTATTTAATATCAAAATACGATATATATATATATTTTGAAACCGGCACATGGCTCGGGCCACTAAGAAACAGTCACTGTATCAAGTAAACAGTTTCAGCAATTTCCCCCCCACCCCCGCCCACCCACACTTAAAGGGCACTGGACTTTAATTAAATTTGGTAATAAACATGAATATTCAGACACCGCCACACGGAAACTGAGCAGAGTTCTTACCCACAAGTTCCTCATCGTTGGCACAAAGTAATGTTTGGTCCCGACGGTGGTGGTTGGGACCAAACATTACATTATATTGCAAGTATTTAGCATTTCAGAGGTCCCTCGACCCCCGTGATTAAGTTGAATGGCCACGTAGGACCAGATAGGTGTAATTTTCAAACAATTATTCCTATTCTAGATTATTTTTCGTGTTTTACGGCCCTGGATTCCCGTAAATGTTTACGAGTAGACCTGTTAAACCTGTATAATGCGGACCATAACGCGGATTATTTTCAGTGATTTACATAAATTGTGTCAATTAATTATTTTGAATGGTACGTGGAATTGTCGCACGATGTGTGAGAACGAGAAGCATGTTTTTAAAGTACCTACATAATTTGATTGTGACTTTGTTCTAATGTTACTCGTGTAGAGTATTACGAATGGGGAAATATATCGTTTGAATCGTCATTAATAGAATACAGTATGAAGTCTTTCAATGGCAAAATAATACAACTGAATATGACAACGTGGCCTCCTGGCCCAGCCATCTTAAACCACAAGTTTAAATAAAATAGCTACACTTACTGCTAAAATTGACCTAAAGCGCGGTCACTGTCGGACTGCATAGAAAAGAAAGAGAAGCGAGATGATACAACGCCGGTAATTTATTGCAAAATATGAAGCAATTATTTAATTACAAAAAATCTATTGTTTGGACTAAAAAATTAAAACACTGGTGTTTTAGTATGTTGCTTGTAGAATAATCTGACAAAAAATCAGAATGATTGTATGTATATTAGTGTGGTTTTTATTGTAAAAAGAAAGCTTTTAGAAATATCTTCATTTTTTTTTTCTATCGTATCAAATTAGTTGAATTATGTTTTCAACACATTATCTACCTAGCTTTTATATCCTGAAGAATATCATATATTTTTCAGATTTTTATTACTGTAGTCGATCACATACTTTTATTGTTTCTAAAACTTGCGTTTTTGCGTTTAGGTGTGAGAAAGTGTTAGAAGTTACAGGACTTAACACCACGCAGTTTAAAATCTTAGTAAGCATCACCGACTCGCAGTATAACATGTGGTACGTCACACGTTTATTAGCAAACGCAACAGTTTGCAAGCTCCCAGTAATCTTCACTTTCAAACAAGAATTGCTGATGAAGGTTCAACCCAAGAACAAGAACAAACAAGTTTCAAGGAAAATGAGATAGATACCCCAACACTGTAGATAAATTACGGTCAGTAAACACGAGACAAGGTACAACGACTACAACGTAAGCTTTTGAATAATTTTGCTACCAAGGACCAAGTGAAGTTTGGTCTTGGGTCAAAAGGACCGGGACCGCAAATGTTATAACCCTTCCGTTGCTGTGTGTATCATAATTTTAAAAGACAACATTGTTACGCTCTTTAAACTTTTGCTGGGTATTTTGAGGTGTTGACATAAAGTGGAGGATTTATTTTACGCTGTGTGTGAGTGACGTTGGCGTTGACTTTGCTAGTTAAATAACTAAATTAAAACATTGTCCCTCAATACATAAGCATGTAATATTACATACTTAATTATTTATTTAGGGACAACAAACAGTAGTCATCATAATCAGCAGCATATTTTTTATTTGCAATGTGCGTTTTGTTTGTGCAGAATAAACAATTTTTCTTTCTTTCTTTCTTTCTTTCAGCCTATAATGTTCCCACAGCTGGGACACAGGCCCCCTCTCGGTGAGAGGGAGTGGGCCGTAATTAAGTATATATATTAACAATTATTATAATTCAGTATATTTCTAAATTCAACCCACTTTGCTCGCTCAGATACATTAGTTACATTGCAACAGAAATAATCGCAATCCCACTAAAGCTATCACCAGCTAAAATTCTGATTCCAACTACGCTACGATAGAAAGCAATAAACTTTTAAAAGCGGAACTACATAATAACCTCATACCTAGTAATTTCCATTCGTTCACACTCAATAATAATAAATCATTCAACCCATCACTACTCGCCGCTGTTTTATTTAGATCACTAATAAAGACCGAATGAATGATTCTCTCGCGCGTGGGTACGCGCGAGAGAATCATTCATTCGGTCTTTATTAGTGATCGATGGAGTTAACATAGCATTCAAGAGTAAATATAGGATTTGTTAATTTGGCTTGAATTAACTCTTGGTTTTTTTCTTTTTTTTAATTTTGGTATTTACTTTTTGTCTGGTTTGTTTAGGCGTTTTATAAACAATAAAAAACTCGACTGCGGTAAAAAACTGAAAAGCTAAAAACAAGCCCATTTTAAATTAAATAAAAGTTGGAAGCAGGCGGCACCCATACTATTACATTTTATTATATTTTCAAATTCAAATGGGTCCCGCCTGCTTTCAACTTTTATTTAATTTAAAATGAGCTTGTTTTTTATTTTTTTTAATAATTACTTTTTTTATTTCCAGCTTTTTAGTTAACAAATGTGAAAGATTTCGCAGACGATTTAGTTCTTGGTACGTGTTTTTTACGATTTGTCACTTCGAATTACTTTTAACCATATAGGTACGTTTTTTATATTTTTGTAATCACCTTTAAAAACCCTTTATTTTGATACCCCAATCGATAGGTTTTGAGAGTTTTTTTTTGTTGACATAATTAGGTAGATATATGGCGCCATAAATCGTCATTATTTTTTTCAATTTTGATACTCCCAGTGTCACTCTCACGACTAACACGAATCTAACGGCACCTCTTAAACTGAAATCGATCAAGCCGTTTAGGCTACAGAGCGTGCCAAAGAAATATACATGCATACATACACTCGAAAAACATAACCCTCCTTCTGGCGCAGTCGGGTAAAAATCAAAAGAATAAAACAAGTTCAGCATAGCTATTCACAACCAACAGGCTATCGTATAGAAAATGATACATTTCGATGATGCCTTGCCCAATTTAGGGGACTCCTACGATAACATTAATTGATATTCGATACGGTACGGAAGCGTATCGAGTGGTTGTGAATAGCTATGCTGATCAGTAAGTTTATAGCGCACACGTCCGTAAATCAAAATTTATTAACGTTATTAATAGACACAAAAAACAAACATAAATAATGAAATCACATTCACATTGAATCACCAATCTATTAAATAAACATTTCATTCCTACAGACACATCATTTACAAGTCCGTTCATTCATCTTTATGACATAAATAGAACGATAGTGACCGCCACGAGTAGGTGCGTGGGTTTCATTCAACTAAATCAACTATAGTAGCACTGCACTAGATACTAAGGCAGTGCACAGACCTGAGGAGCAATTCTCGTAATTTTAAGAACGTTCACAGTCTGATCTCGGTATCTCAATCTGTCAAAATTACCTCTTATTTCCCTACATTTTTGACAAGTTTTTGACATTTTTTTGACGGTGAGATGAGACGGCGACTAGATTTTGAAACTAGATGTTGGCCTTCTGAGTCAAATAAATACAGTCTTTAGACAAACTATCGCTATAATGAAAACAATGTATGACGCGCACATTCACCACAAAACTAGCACATACAGGGTGTAAAAATACCCATCACATAGCTGTCAACTACACATTCTGATTTCTGTACATCAAACTATATAGTAACATTGCATAAAAATAATTGCTAGGAAACGATTTTTATTTTTGGTGTGAAATTTTGCTGTTTGCGGTAATGCGCAATGTAATACACGCAAAACATTGTGCTTATTATTATTATTATCCATTTATTTCAGCACACGCAAAACATTGTGCTTATTATTATTATCCATTTATTTCAGGCATCAGGCGCCATAAAACATACAATACAATATAGAAAAAAAAATATGGATGGGTGCATGCAACGGTACAGGTGAGTGAGGGTTTTTAAAGTGGTGTTCATATAATGTTGAAAGTCGTTGTAAAAATATGAAACGCTTTTATTAAGGGGAAGCGCTAGATAACCCACGAAATTCCAATTTCTTTTTGTTTTTTGCAATTTGCAAATCAGTTTCAGGTTATGTGTTGAACAAAATGTGATTCGCATGCATAACAAGTATGTATTATAATTCTGTAAATTATAATGATTAAAATCACCAATACAACTCTATATAAGTTCTTATTAATCCTATTGATTCATAATTGAAATACTTAGTCATTATTAATCAACATTCAACATGACACTGACCTGCATAAACTGCTGATAGGGGGCTTTGGCGAAGTAATAACAGCCGCACGAGTCGATCGATCAGGTTAAGCTAAGCTTGCCGCGTCAGTAGTGCGAAAGTCTGACAACCAGTCTCATCAAGGGGTATCGTATTACCCAGTAACTGGGTTGTGGAGGTCAGATAGGCAGTGACTCCGTGTAAAATACTGGTATTCAGCTGCATCCGGTATTACTGGAAGCCGAACCCAACATAGTTGGGAAAAGGGTAGGCAGATGATGAACGCTTAAGCAGTTCCAGAAAAATTAAACCTTATTTCTCAACAGAAGTAACGATTAAACTGTATTCATTTCGAATCTCCCAAAAAATAATTAAAACTCCTTGTTACTTTTTACCTCTTAAATTTTTTATTGTTCAGAGACCTAGCAATCTCGTTTATGCGGACTTCCTAAGAACTGAATAATAGCAATCTTCATAAAAACTCGTGGTTGTAAAGATGTAAGGTCAAAAAAATAAATTGCAATGTATCTGACTTGTAGTAATTTATTTTTTACGTCCTAGCTCATTATCTTTACTGTCTAGATAGACTAGACATGAACGAAACGAATGTTGAATTAGGGTTCATTACAACAAATCACTTTATTTCACTTAGGGCGAATTTTACCAATGAAGTTGAACATGATCAGCAAATCTATACCGTTATGTGACTGACAGCTAGTGTTGCCAGGTCCGATTTGTTGTAAATCGGTACATGAGGTCAAAAAAATATCGGGATTTAGGGTTGCAGATCGGGACAGTAAACAAAAAAAAAACAAGGGGCTTTAAGTATTTTTGCACAGTTTCGAAATTCTCAATATTTGAATATATCCAAAGCCAAAATAGATGGTGTTAAAAAAATTACGTAGCGTAAATATAATGTTTTTTATGATTTTTGTTTTTTTGCGTCCCGATGAAGTAAAAATTGGGACGCGTCCCCAGACCCCTGAAAATCGGGACGTCGCGCGCAAATCGGGACACCTGGCAACGACAGCTGACTTGAACGCGTTTTAGACGAGAGGATCGCGTTCAACTCCATTAGTCAAATTTGCCCATATACGTGTAAGAAACTAAGAACTGTGATGTCAATACGCTAAAGGAATGTTTCTTTTTTGCTTTTTTCTTAATATAATTTGTTGCCACTGTCGCCTAAGATCAGCTGCAATAGGTAGAAGATAATATATAGGTAGAAGTATCCATCCGCTCAGGGGCCATGCTTTTTCAGAAATAATAATAAATCTAAAATGCCAACTCGGTAGTAACTCAATTACCTACACCGGCAGTCGGCAGCCATATCCTTCAAACTGCATAATGCTACAGTCACTGACCTGTATTATACCATACTGGTTAGCGGCAGCAGGAATAGGTATGGCAGTAGTACTTCCCAAGATGAGCTCCATTACTACCATAGTGAGGTATGGCAGTAGTACTTCCCAGAACGAGCTCCGTTACTACCATAGAGCACCGAATTGCCGCGTCTACAGACATCAATACTAATAAAATTCGTGGTACTGAAAGTGCGTTGAACGCATTGCTTCTGTCACGGTCGCAATTCAAAGCAATCGACTTCTATGATTATTACTTATACCACCATGACCGGCCGCCTTGCGGAGTTATTTTAAAACTATAATATATCGCCTTAGATATTCATTGAAACCAAAAGTCAAAGGTAATTTTGTTCAAAATTAAATGCTTGTGATGAATAACGTATTTATTTTTTTATGGATTAATATCAAGTTCATAAAAACACCTACGCTAATAATGTATTATTTTAGAACCTGTTTGGCGCAGCCGTGAGGCACACACTATTGTTGTTTGAAACCTTATTTTTATTTCGTTAATTTGGTATTTTGTGTTTCACGAAATGTGTCCAATTTTTTTTTTTTCTTACTGTCTTTCTTTTGAACAAATTTGATTACCATAAAAAGGGTTACAGTGAGTCTACCTTAAAATATGGACATATGCTGTGGCGGACGGAAATTTTTAAATTCGAACCAGTACCTAGTACCTGAGATTAACGCGATCAACCAAACAAACAAATTCGAATCAGCAGTACCTGAGATTAGCGCTTTCGACCAAACATTAACTCTTCAGCTTTATAATATTAGTATAAATTCACTGTAATACTAACACCACTAGTCAGCCGTAATGTTTAATGTATTTTTAAATGTTTTATTTATTTTTGCCGGAAGGTCGGCGATTGCGACCTTTTTCTTGTCACAGCAATGCCACAGACCAGAGTGCCTCTGACACTCAAGGCATAATTATACAAGTAATGAGGTTCCGTCTGGCGCCGATTAAAAATGAATATTTTATTTTATTTGGTAATATTTTGCATAATAAATCTATTTTATTATTTATTTATTTCAGTAACTGCCCGTGACATCACAGCGCTAGAAGAGCCTTTTGGCCTCGTATAGGACTTTCTGTTTAATTTTTCTTTTTGTTACTTTTTTTAAATATAATTTTGTTTTTTATTTATTTATTTATTTATTTATTTAAACTTTTCGCACAAAAAGGTACAAAGGCGGACTTAATGCCTTAGGCATTAAGTCCGTTAAGTTAAGTTATTAAGTTTTATTTTTTACTGTGTTTAGTTTGTGATCTTCCTGTACGAGTCGCAATAAATACTTTTTCTTTCTTAATTTCCATAGGGATCTAGTGTCCAAGTGCCGGTACAACACTGACTCCTAAGTCACAGGTATTCTAGGTATGCTAGTTTAGGAGTCTGGGTTTCAATATTTGTGCGCCTTTGAAACTTTAGCTAGATATTAAGCATAGGTAATTGTAAGGACTTGCATCAATAAAGTATTATTATTATTTCTATCCTGTGAAGAACCCTAACTAACATACTTTCCATGTTCTCTACAACATTTTACACCACACGTACACTTAAAACATTTTAAAACTAAGTGCAACAACTTTTGGCCACTCGATCAGTCAAAGTCTTAGGAAGAAGTAGTGCCGACCTATTTACCGACTTAGAAAAATACGTGATACTCAAGACTTATACCGGAATTGGTATGGACATTTGATGGATAACTTGTACGTGGATATTCTACAGCGAATTCAAGGAGGATATTTATTTTATCGACAGTTGGCTTTACTTGAATTTATTTGAGCGTGGCGAGGTGTCGACTCTAATTTTGATATTTATACATCTAAGGTGCGGTTCTCACAGAGGCAACGAGACGTGAACAACAGTCGAGGTCGAGGCAGGCTGCACCAACGTTTCTCCTTAGCATGTCCATTTCATGCAAATAGGTTTGCGCAGGAAATGGCGCAACGCATATAGAGGGATTCCATGCGAACAGGGTGTACAATTGCAGGCCCGCCCGCCTCTGTAGGCATGTTGCCTTTGAGATATTAATGACAATACGTCAACAAAGTATAAAGTAATTTAATACATAAGAATTTAAGTAACTCCTTATTTATAAACTTTGCCTAAAGTTAACTAATGATGATCGACTGTTTATTTAATTAAGACAAGTTTATAAATAAACCCCTAAATGAGGTAGTAAAAAAATATTCTGAGACCTTTTCACACAAAGAGATTACGTCCTTGTTATCAAATACGTTGTTTTTCTGTCCTAAGGGTAGCTTAGGAACGGATGGGGTCATCTATTTTTAGTCCAAGCTTTGTAGCAACGAACGCCTTTAATTAATTAATCTGTAGCTATCGACATAAACATGTATAAAGAAAATACGTTTTTTTGCGGTAAACATGACGAAAATTTGACATAAACTAAATTTAAGTTCAGTGCATCTTTTTCTTTATATTTCATTAAGAAAAGGACAACAGATAAATTTTAGCTTAGTCCTGTCAAATTAATCAGCGCCTGACGTAAGTTGACGTAATTCTTGCTACGGTACCATGCAAGTTTAGTGTCAGGCGCAGTTTAATTTGACGGGAGTAAATAAATAATTTTATTTAGTTTGTGAGCAAGGGAATCGGCGCCAGTGTCTGATTCTATAACCTTAATTACCTACTTCTGTAAACTAAAAATAAAAGTTAATAATACAGGGTGGCAGAGGAAGCGACATTGACGAGCAAACTGTAACCATGAATTCAGCACATGATTCTAGGCCTCCTAGCGTAGAAACTTTTTTACGGTTATAAAAAAAACCGGTCAAGTGTGAGTCAGACTCGCGCACCGAGGCCGCGAGGGTTCCGTACAAGTAGGTATGTAAATAGCTTATCACGGGGAAAAAAAAAAATCTTGTAATGTAGGTAACTACAAATTTACGGTTTTCGGATGACATTGCTTTCTGCCTCAGAGTTCTGTTTTTCCGTTTTAGGTACGGACCCTAAAAATAAGCTGTTTCATGGATAGTCCCTACGCGGCCAAAATGTATGGAACAGCATTTTTGACGAAAAATTTCAACGCAATGTGGTTCAGAATCATGTACAGTCATCAAAAGACATAAGTATGCAGGATCGTCGGATATAATTGAAGTTTAGTAAGTAACCGATGGATGTTCTCGAATAAAATTTTATTTTATTCATAGAAAACAAACAGCTCATTGATCAAATTAAATTTCAATCGACAACATCCATCGGTTTCTTACTATACTTCAACTATAACCGACAATCCAGCATACTTATCTCTTTTGTTGACTGTACCTACTGAATCCATGGTAATAGGTTCACGTCGACGTCACTGCCACCCTGTTTAAATGATAATCCTGCCTACCAAACAGTAACAATACTGTAAACATAGATAATCAAAACAAGGATGGATGGCTAATGAATCAAACGACCATTTAATTGACTAAATACAATGAATTCAACACGTGTAATTAGGTGATTTTTTTTTTGGGTGGGAAGTCATCAAGTGACCCCCTCCCGCTCCGGGTGGAGCGGAAGGGAGTGTCAGACTCTTATTGACTAAAACCCACCCGTGTTCCATCCTTAGCGCTTTATGTTCCGGGCCAGCGGTAACCCTTTCGGACAATTCCGCTGACCCGGCAGGCTTCGGCCCTAAGGGGCCCCTCAATTTATGCTGACCATCTCTTTGAGGCGCGCGTGGAACACGTACGCGCCGTCCGGCACGGGCCTGGTCCTGATCGGACGGTGAGCTACCCATTACTCTCCGTCCGCAGGCCCGCGCCTACGGTGGCCGGGAGTCGTCACGCGGCTCCAGACGCCCGGAGCGTCTCGCGCGGGCGTTTCCTCCCGCCTGATGATGTGCAGGAACCTCCCGAAACGTCCGAAAAACGCAAACAAGGGCAATTTCGAAAAACAAGGGCTTGAAATTTTGGATGAAATGCCGTACGGCGTAAACGCTCAGTATGCGTCAACAATCTTCGACGTTTGACTGTACCTACTGGATCCATGGTAATAGGTTCGCGTCGACGTCACTGCCACCCTGTTTAAATGTTAATCCTGCCTACCAAACAGTTACAATACTCTAAACATAGATAATCAAAACAAGGATGGATGGCTAATGAATCAAACGACCATTTAATTGGCTAAATACAATGGACGGCGCTGAGCCATTCAACAGGTGTAATTAGGTGATTACGTACTAAATACGTTGCAGAGATGTGTGCCACCAAATGCGTAGATATACAGAAGCCTAATGGTTGCAAATATCTAAATTAGCTTTACTAATTGTGGCTGCTCAAAATCTATTTTAGGATTCAGGTGAGAGTACCTACTCACGGAATAAAAAGATCAGAGAGAGAGAAGCAGCATAAGTGAAAGTATGCGCACGATGTGTATTCGAATGTTCCTGAAAACAGCTTATTCTTTTCAATCTTTGGCGGTCTTGTAGGCAGAAACATGCAAATACAAAAATACAAAATAGTTTATTTCTTTAACAAGCTTTGTACTACATAGCTAGTGATAGAAGCGTCCTTTTAAGCAAATAAATGCCTGTATTAGGACATTCCACTCTTCCGCAACTTAAATTTACGTAACGTACATTCTTATTTACAAAAAATTATGAAAGTATTTACTATTTATATAATTATGAGAAAATCAATTGAGACAAAAGAGAATTACAGAAGACTTTTTACTTTGTATCAGCTTATAATAATGGGTGTGTTTATTGTGTATATTATAATGTGAGGTAGGTATGTGTGATAAGTGTGTATGAGGTGTATATTTGTGTGATGTGTATGTGTGTGTGATGTGTGTGAGGTGTATGTGTGTGTATGTGGTGTGTACGCGTGAATGAGTGAATTATGTGAGGTAGGTATGTGTGATAAGTGTGTATGAGGTGTATATTTGTGTGATGTGTATGTGTGTGTGATGTGTGTGAGGTGTATGTGTGTGTATGTGGTGTGTACGCGTGAATGAGTGAATTATGTTGTGTAGCGCAGGAGGGCCTCAGTGTCCTCATATGCAAGTTGTTTTATCCATTTAGTTATAACTTTCTTACATTCATAATATTGTTTAGTGTATACATATATTTCTTTATTTATTTTATTGTAAAGTTGAGATGAACGTTTCTCGTATTGCGTACTACAAAACCTGGTTTTTGTAGTACGCAATACATAATACGTTTGTTGGGCTTCTTTAATTTATATTTAGTTCAGGCCTAAATTACACCCATAGTGAACCTTCATATTAATAATAAGATACGTGTCCTCTTCTTGGTATCTCTGAATGTGACTATTTGTAGAAGATAAGGATATTGGATACGTGGAAAATATAATGTAGTTTATCCAGGTAGCTGTCGGTACTAGGCTTCATTTACGGTAAAATTTATTGAAAGAACGACCTACAGTGGATTTTTGAATAGTTTTATTTATAGGACGATTCGAATAATAAATAAACGAAAGAAAATAAACAAAAAAAACCGGCCAAGTGCGTGTCGGGCCACGCACAGTGTAGGGTTCCGTAGTAGCCCGTTATCACAATGTAGTACGATTCTGTTGTTCTTTATTCTGAATAGGTAAAAAAAAGCATATTTTGGTTTTCAATGCAAGTCTTTACCCATTATAAACAAGCAACTACTTCATCTTAGTCACTTTAAAGGATTAATGCTAAGGATTTTGTATTTGGTACAAAATTTTCCAACACCCAAGTTCAACGACTATTACTGCTAAACTAATAAAGTTATCTTAACCACTATACTTTTCCTTTAAAGTTCATGAAATGCACTTTCATCGAGAATTTTTCCAGATTTTTCAAGCTAGTAGTTTAGCTTTTAGAGGTGGGGGGGGGACGCCCTACTGGAACAAAAATTTGCACTTTAAACTTTAATATTTCGTAAATGGAGCATTAAATCGAAAAATAATTTTAGTAACCCCTAAGCCATTTTAGAAGACCTATTCAACGATATCCCACACGATGGGGTAGATGATGAAAAAATATTCATCCCCACTTCACATGTAGGGGAGCTACCCTAAAAAAAAATATTTTCTAAAATTTTATTTTACCACTTTGTTGGCGTAACTGATATACGTACTCCTGCAAAATTTCAGCTTTCTAGTGCTAACGGTCACAGAGATTAAGCGAGGACGGACAGACAGACAGACGGACGGACAGACAGACATGGCGAAACTATAAGGGTTCCTAGTTGACTACGGAACCCTAAAAAAAGAAGACATTCTGATCTCTGATCCATGAAATCGATAGGAATTTGGGAAGCCTGAAACCCTTTACGATAAAATGGCTGCGAGAATTCAATTAAAGCTATCACGTTTCACCCGACATTCTAAACTATAAACATTGAGCAAACAAAATCTAATTAAGTTATTTTTTAGGACACGGTTATAGGAACGCCCTTAATGGAAAGGTTCGTAGTTGTTGCCAATGTTAAAGCTTTAACAAAAACTAACTTCAAACACGTAGGTACCTATAAGTTGTCAATTCCTTATTAAGAACTTTAGAGATTCTGGCAATCTTATGGTCGATCTTCTTCTTTGAATTTTCTCATCAATGGCAGCTTATCCTAAACAACATTACTAAAATCGTTTATGCGTTCACCAATCCATTCGCTAAATGTTTGGTGTATCCGTACCGGGACATAATTAGGCCACCCTAATTTTCTATGGTATCTCTTTTGTTTAAATAGTCACCGCTTAAATTTCAGGCGCAGCTCGTCTATTATACTTTGGGCCTGTTTAAATAATAACATCAAAACTGTTCTAGCTGTTATATTTTTAAAGAGTAATAGAAGTAGCGAAGTATTGGGCAACAAGTTATGAAATGCAGTCGTGCCAACGACACGAGGAAGAAGAAAAGAGAAATAAACATTATAAAACATTATATGTATTTTCTAGCTCAGTGGCATGCACAGCGCATTCGCACCAACAAGACTATTAAATGAACTCTGAAATGAAACACACTAAAGTATATACAAAACAACGTAAACACTACGACTGAATGGAAAATACTTTGCATAGTTAACAACAATACATAAAATACTTACGCATCGGTATTTCTATGGCAACCAGTAATTGGGAACAACTCATTGTACAATAAGAGCACCCATCCAGCATACCTTTGTCAGAACACTCATTGTGCTCCTCTATTATTGGAAAGTTATGAAAGGAAATACACGTAAAATAAGAGATAATTCCAATCATGATGATGGATACTAAAGTTCTTCATCCGTAAGAGCCTACTTTAGGTTGAGGAATGATTGTGAATCTTATTTATGAAAAACTTTGTATTCAACCAAGATAGAAAATTTACAAGAAATAAGATTTTTGTTAGAACGAAATGTGTTTAGTTTGTGATATTCTGTTATTTAAAATTTTCTTCCTTTCTTTTAACTGAAAAGAAGAAAATCGAAAAACATATCAGTATAAACAAAAGAACAATAATGTTTCTCAGTTTAGATATAAACAAGGACGGAGGACAGTAAAATAAATTCAAGCGGTTTTCTAAAAGGGTGTTCCTAATAACACAATATATCCTCATAGACAGTGCATATTTATGTAGTTTTCATGGGTAAGCGGATACTAATTTGAGGAAAACTTTTTATGCGTAAACAAGGTCAAAACAAAAGTTAGGCACGTCGATTCCGAAAGGTATCTAGGTAGGTTCCGGTAGGTATCTCTTCAAAGTAAGAGTGAACAGGCTTCTTCTGGGTAAGCTCACTCTATCGTCGACTTTGTCTGTGTCACCTCTGACCTAGACTAGAGTCAAGAGCAAACCCATTTCAAATAAAAAAAAGGTAAAATTTATCATTGGTAAGTTTTCTTTTCACAAGTCAACATCATCATCATCAATTTAATCACGTCCCAAAGCTGGCGGCATAGGCCTTCTTTCCCTTCTGGCATACTTCCCCCGCTTGCTTACTTCATGTATTTAGGTAGACTACTTTTGATTTATTTGAATATTTTCGTTTCTGAAAATACTAGTAGTAGTAATAGTAGTAGAATCATTAACAGCTAAGTAACTGGAATCCAATTACAATCTCATTAATTCCGGGACTAAAATACTTTCACTTATTAAAACGAGTTTACACTAGGTACAAAACTCTGTATCAATAATATTAATTAATATTTCTGATGCGGCAGGATTTGTAGCAGATAAAATGATCTCATTTCACATCGGTTTAATGAACAAATAAGTACATTATGGATGTCAATCAATTTATTTATATTTGAATAATTACATTCGTTATCTCGAGCACTGGTCATTAATCAGAAATAATGGTTTTACTTTATGTCAGAAACTTTGAGAGATATAAACGGTTTGACGGGAGATGGGATTGACAAGGTATGATTCACGTAGCAGAGATGATCGCATAATTGATTTGTTTTGGTTTTCAGCGAAAGAGCACTGAGATATCATTACAAATACGTGTTGAAACTAAATACTGATGAAGGCTAAACAGGTTAAGGAGGAGTAGACGATATTAATCATACAAATGTGAGTAATACTGCGACAGGCAAAGTCCAGGCACGTAATAAAATCAGTCATAGCAATTAGTTTATAGCCGAAGATAATCCGGTGTGTCGACAATACACCCTAAGACGAAGTGAGAATTAACCAATATCAATTAGTCATACTAATCCTGAAGCAGGCCTGAGCGATGCCAGGACTTCGCTATAATTGAACGAATACAAGGCTGGATAAAATACTTCAAACACAACTTGACATTGAGAAATGGACTAAAGTTACTGAAAAGATTAAATTATCTTTTGATGAATTTCATGATTCTGCTTAAAATGAAAATGAATAAGCACAACAATCAATAATGAAGAGCATTCAGTTGAAGAAAAGTTCATAGTTGAAAAGATTTTTGAATCATTATTTAGAAAGTAACAATCTCATTTATTACGAACGAAATTCAATTTTGGATTCAATGATGAAAAAAGTTTCAAATAACTTGTAAGAAATCCAGTCGTGCATTCTAAAGTAAAATAATAGGAACTGATTCAAAATATGATAATACTTCGCCTGAGTTGGGGTTTCAAATACGAAATTGACATGAGTGAGAAATTGTTTAAAGAAAGTTATTCGTTTCACTCGTATCTGTGGTATCACGTAGCTTCAAATAAACGTATATTAAATCATATATAAGCTAACTCACTCAGCCAGCCAACCAATTAAACGTATGATTCTCGGAATGAATGCATAACGGCAGAGGTCAGAACGTTCCAGACGTGATTAGCATTTAACATAGAGAAACTGACATAAGGATACTTTAAACCAACTCGAAAGCATTAAAATTAACTTTAAAGGAAATCTTCAGAGAGATCATGACCACATATACTATATCTAATGTATCGGAATATAATTCATCATTCACGAGCCGGCGACCGTATGGGCAGCATTATATATGTTTGTTTCCTTCAAAGGAACTATAGTACCTAGTCTCAGTAGTTCCTTTAGCTTTTGCAAAGGAACTACTGATCCAAAAGTTCTCAGTAGTTCTTTCAAAGGAACTGCTAAAGGAACTATCTAGTCTCAGTAGTTCCTTTAGCTTTTGCAAAGGAACTACTGATCCGAAAATGCTCAGTGGTTCCTTCAAAGGAACTGCTAAAGGAACTAGTGAGCACAAAGGATAAAATCTCATAAATATGAGCTTAACCACAAAAGCATATGTCTAATGGCGCTCGTTCCACTAAAATCCCCTGGTACCCAACACTTAACACTGCGCGTGTGTTGGGTCTTATTTATGAAGAACAAACTTGGAATAATGTTAAAACAGTTTTCGTTAAGGAAAAACACGACATGTCAATACGTTTTTTTGTTGTAACTACTGAAGTACTAACTACTGAAATAGAAACTACTATTATTGAGGGCGGAAACGAATCAGCAACCTAATTGCGTAACACACTATGAATCACAATCTGAATGATTTGAAGGATATTGCTAATCCATTGCTTCTACGAAAAAAAATCTTCTCAGCAACGCAATGAATGTTGTCGAACTGTCAAAATTAAAGCCATTGTTACTGTTGGTCATCATCATCCGCCTAGCCTTTTCCCAGCTATGTTGGGGTCGGCTTCCAGTCTAACCATCTTGCAGCTGTATACCAGTATTTTACATGGAGCGACTGCCTATCTGACCTCCACAACCCAGTTACTGGGTAATACGATACCCTTGGTAAGACTGGTTGTCAGACTTTCGGGCTTCTGACTACCCGTAATGACTGTCAAAGATCCACGAATGACAACCGGGACCAACGGCTTAACGTGCTTTCCGAGGCACGGAGGGGTCTCGGTATGTAAAGATGGTCACCATCCACAGACCAACCGCGTCAACCGTTATTATTTAGCCACGGGCCCCTTACTGTTGGTCTATTAAGCAATTACACCGTAGGAAGAATCCATGGAAATGAACCAAAAAGGGGCATAAAAAACCAATACATATCCACAAAAGTGGGTGTGAGCTTAAAAAAAAGAACTTTAAAATCACCCGTGAATTTGCAAGCGATGACTTTTACACGAGCGATTAAAAAATTCAGCTCCAAACCGTGTTTTAAAAAGAGTTCAAAAAAGTGTTTTTCGAAGAGACGAATGGTGTCGGTGTGAAATAGCTGCAGGGAATGGCAGTAATTTGCTAGGATCGTAGAGCTACCCAGTGACCGTGTGGAGTTGATGGTTCCATCCTGTGGTGAGTGGCTTTGAGAGCCACTTTTACACTTTAGGTGTTATGAAGCTGGTGCAATTCAGTGCAACAGTCATTGGGTTATTTATTTTAACAAGTTTCATCTTATTGTTAAACTAGCTATACACGGGACTTCTTTCACGTAGATGTCGGAAAACAAACTGGATTTTACGGGTTATAATTTGTTTGCTTTCCTTATAACATCAGTTATCTGCCAGTGAAAGTGCAGTCAAAATCGGTCCAGCCGTTTCTGAGATTAGCCGGAACAAACAAAACAAACAATTTTTTTTTTTTTATAAGGTCCATAATATATATACTTTCATATGCAGGTAAAAAGCTGTTATTTTGACAGATTACAAACAGACACTTAAATTTTATTGTTTTGCATAGTTTGGGGTAGAAAAAAATACTAAATATAGACTCTTACACGCAATCTCATTATATTCAAGCTTGGAAAGCTAGAAATTTTAGAACAATTACAATACTATTCACGGTACTCAGTACGGCACTACCAAAGGAACCATTTATTGGAAACCAGGAACGCTTAATGAGAATAGCATACGGGTATTACGAGTGGAACCCATCCCGTACGCCGATAAATTCCTTAATGTAGCACCTAATGACAGGGGACTTAAGGGGCTTATAGGACCTGAACGTAATAAACGCAAGTTTTACAAACATTAAAAGTATATGATCAACTACAATAAACGAAACCAGAAAAATATATGTTATTATTCAGGATATATGCTATGTTGATAGTGTGTTGAAAACATAATACAACTTATTTGATACGAAAGAAAAAATCATAAAGATACATCTAAAAACTTTATTTTTACAATAAAAACCATACTAATATCATTATGATTTTTTGCCAGATTATTCTACAAGCAACATACGTCGAGTACTAAAGCACTAGTGTTTTAATTTTTTAGCCCAAACAATAGAATTTTGTAAATATATAATTGCTTACTAGTATAAATTACCAGTGTTGTGTCATCGCGCTTCTCTTTCTTTTCTATGCAGTCCGACAAAGACCGCGCTTTAGGTCATGTAGTCGCCTTAAAGGGACGCTCTGGTGGTATTTTAAAGATATTGCGTGACCTTCGGCCCGAAAATCCCCGAATTATTATTTGTCGGTAATATTAGCACGATATTTATTATACAGGGTTATTGGTAAAACATGAACAACCTCTTAAGCGGTCATTGTACTCATCATTGTGAACAACTTTTACTACAGGACCAATACTGAAATCGCGAAAAAAATCAGCTGTTCCCTACATTTATGTTCATATAACTCGTCAAAATGTAGGGTACAGCTGATTTTTTTTTTTGCGATTTCAGGTTTTGTATAAACAAAATGCTGTTGAGAGAGATCGAGAGGTTCTATGGACAGTTATACTACGTCAACAAATAACCCCGCTATGAATCTGGCAAACGACCCAAGAGCTAGATTGACCCGGCACTATACCGAAGACATCCCGGACGTCAGCCTGTACGAGATTAGGATGGCTCTGAAGCAGCTCAAAAACAACAAGGGACCGGGTGATGACGGAATTACGGCCGAGTTGCTGAAGGCCGGCGGAAACCCCGTTCTGAAGGCCCTTCAGAAGCTGTTTGGTTCCGTCATACTCGAGGACAAAACACCACAGGCATGGAACAGAGGTGTGGTGATACTTTTCTTTAAGAAGGGCGATAATGCCCTCCTTAAGAATTATAGGCCCATCTCACTCCTGAGCCATGTCTACAAGCTGATTTCGAGAGTCATCACGAACCGTCTCGCGCGCAGGTTTGACGACTTCCAGCCTCCCAAACAAGCCGGATTCCGTAAAGGCTTTAGCACCGTAGACCACATACATACGCTGTGACAGGTTATACAGAAGAGCGAAGAATATAACCTGCCCCTCTGCTTAGCGTTTGTGGACTACGAGAAAGCCTTTGATTCGATCGAGACATGGGCTGTGCCGCAGTCTCTTCAACGGTGCCAGATCGACTACCGGTACATCGAAGTGCTGAAGTGTCTGTACGAAAACGCCACTATGTCAGTCAGACTCCAGGATCAGGCCTCGAAACCTATCCTTCTGCAGCGAGGTGTGAGACAGGGAGACGTTATCTCTCCGAAACTGTTCACCGCTGCACTGGAGGATGTCTTCAAGGTTCTGGACTGGAAAGGGGCTGGCATCAACATCAATGGGGAGTACATAACTCACCTTCGGTTTGCCGACGACATCGTAGTCATAGCTGAGACTATGGAGGACCTCAGTACAATGCTCGATGACCTCAGTAGAGCCTCCGAAAGAGTGGGTTTTAAAATGAACATGGACAAAACGAAGGTCATGTCAAATGCCCATGTAACACCCACTCTCATAAAAATCGGAGACGCTACACTCGAAGTCGTGGAAGAGTACGTTTACCTAGGACAAACTGTCCAGTTAGGTAGGTCTAACTTCGAGAAAGAGGTCAATCGACGAATCCGACTCGGCTGGGCAGCGTTCGGGAAGCTACGCAATATCTTCTCGTCTCACATACCGCAGTGTCTCAAGACAAAAGTCTTTGACCAGTGTGTGTTGCCAGTGATGACTTATGGAACTGAAACGTGGTCGCTCACAATGGGCCTTATAAGAAGGCTAAAAGTCACCCAAAGGGCAATGGAGAGGGCTATGCTTGGAGTTTTCCTGCGTGATCGAATCAGGAATGAGGAGATCCGCAGGAGAACCAAGGTAACCGACATAGCCCGAAGAATTGCCAAACTTAAGTGGCAGTGGGCAGGGCACATTGCTCGCAGAACAGATGGCCGATGGGGCCGAAAGGTTCTGGAGTGGCGACCGCGTACCGGAAGACGTAGCGTTGGAAGGCCTCCCACAAGGTGGACCGATGACCTTGTGAAGGCCGCAGGAACCCGTTGGATGCGGGAAGCACAGGACCGGTCGAAGTGGAGGTGCTTGGGGGAGGCCTATGTCCAGCAGTGGACGTCTTTCGGCTGAAATGATGATGATGATAAACAAGATACGTTAAGGGGGCTACATGACCTAAAGCGCGGTCACTGTTAGAAAAGAAAGAGAAGCGCGATGACACAACGCTGGTAATATAATGGAAAACTTTTTACAAAAAAAAAAACAACCGACTTCCAAAAAAAACACTACAAATTGAAAAATAACTAATTTTGGAAGTCGGTGTCTTTGGTTCCGCATTTTCGTTTATTGACACCGACTTCCGAAATTAAAGTTATTATTCCAATTTGATGATAATGGGACCACCTGGAGAGTATACCCTTTCAAACAAAAAAAGAATTTTGAAAATCGGTCCACAATTGGCGGAGTAATCGCGTAACAAACACACAACAAAAAAAAACAAAAAACATACCGTCGAATTGAGAACCTCCTCCTTTTTGAAGTCGGTTAAAAATATGAATCAATTATCTATTTACAAAAAAATCTATTGTTTGGACTAAAAAATTAAAACACTAGTGCTGAATTTGAAAAAATATGAATGATTGTAGGTATGTATTAATATACACACAATCATTCTGATTTTCTTTCTGAAACATTCCTTTTTACGGTACGGTTTCTATGGTTTTAATTTATTGGAAAAAGAAAGTTTTTAGAGGAATCTTCAAATTAGTTGTAATGTTTTCAACACATTATTTAGGTACCTTGCATATATCTTGAAGAAAATCATATATTTTTCTGGTTTTGTTTACTGTAGTCGATCATATACTTTTATTGCTTCTAAAACTTGCGTTTTTTTCTTTTAGATCTTGTAATCTCTTAACGTAGAAGAATAAAGCTGCGGTTTTCAGAAGAGCGGTGGCCGTCATAATAAAACGACCGACATGAAAATCTGTCGTTTTCACCAGTATTTGACGTGAATGTGTCATAAAACGGTCTGTGTTTGAACAGCCTGTATTGTGTGACCGTTCACCGCTTTATAAATGATAAATGATTTTATTTTTAGGGTTCCATACAGGGGCGGATCTACTTAAGGGCTTTTTGGGCTGCAGCCGAGTATCGGTATATTTTAATGTTGTGTAATTATCCGTTGAACAAAGTTAGCCTAGTGTAAAAAACGCTTTTCGTTGATAAAATATTCAAAGCGAAACATATTCAGATTCAACTTTTCTTTGTTTTTTTTTTTTTATAACAGAAAACCACGAATTGAAGTTGTTCGAAAACTTTTGCATCATGGACAAAAACATATCGAAGTTCGAAAGATGATACGCCTAGTTTAAAAAAATTATGACTAGGAATAAAATGAGGCCGGGTCTGAATTCTTTGCGATAAACAATTTTGAGTTATTTAATTTTTAATAGAAAAAATTTCCACTAGAGTCATTAAACCAACTGCTGTAGCTTATCAATATAATAACATTTTCTCTGTGTTCCATTTTTTGCTTTTTGACTAAAAGCTACACCTATAAAATTTATTATAAATATAAAAATTTGCTACCTTTAAAAATGTCAATTTTATGAATAAAAAAAAACAATCTTTAAAAATGGGGTTGTAGGTATAAATATTTCTTTTATTTTTCTATTGTTTATTTATTTCAGGCGACGCAGGCCCATACATCTTGATGATGCCAGGGATCGCTAGGGATTGACAAAAAAACTTTAACCTAAACATACATATTTTTATTATAAAACAGTACATAATATATAGTTCTGTATGTACGGAAGAAGGGGCCCGTGGCTAAATAATAACAGCCGCACAGGTCGATCGATCAGGTTAAGCTACGCTTGCCGCGGTTGGTCTGTGGATGGGTGACCATCTTTACATACCGAGACCCCTCCGTGCCTCGGAAAGCACGTTAAGCCGTTGGTCCCGGCTGTCATTTGTGGATCTTTGACAGCCGTTACGGGTAGTCAGAAGCCCGAAAGTCTGACAACCAGTCTTACCAAGGGGTATCGTATTACCCAGTAACTGGGTTGTGGAGGTCAGATAGGCAGTCGCTCCATGTAAAATACTGGTATTCAGCTGCATCCGGTTAGACTGGAAGCCGACCCCAACATAGTTGGGAAAAGGCTAGGCAGATGATGATGTACGGAAGAAGAAGTTCTCCAGAAGTTCATATGCAAATTTACAAAGCAATAGCTTGAATGTTTAGTTTGACTTACGACCTTCTTATAATGAGTAATAATTAATTATTATTTTGATTGGATTATTTTGAGGTTTATAGTTTCAATCTTCTTTTCATAATGAAAATGAATACTTAAGCTATAACCGCAATTACAGAACAATATTATTTTATTAGGTACTAATAACCTGCTTTACTTCAACAAATTGTTCTTTATGAGAAAATAAACTGTTTTAAAAGTTTATTTATAAAATTATAACGAATAATAATTTTGAAATCACTTAAAAGCTTTTTTATTTTTAACCCCATATTTCAATAACAATATAATAATACAAATAAAATAAATATTACATTATTATTCTCGTGTATTAATTTGTCGAATAATAAAAAAAAGATAAGATTATTGTTGAAAAGATAAATAAAAGTTTCATCTCGAGATCGGATTGGAACCCAGGCCTGCGTGTTTACTAATCCAATACGCAACGCTACCCGCTAGCGGTACTTGTTATGTAGATGTGAATTTTAGCAGTGTTATGAACCAACCAAGACGCCGTGCGTGTGAAAAAGCGACGACGGTATGTTTTTGTTTCGTTCGGCGTTAGTCAGTGTACACACACAGATGTAAGTACGGGCCTGCGGCGCAGGCGCGGGAGACGGACGGCGCGCAGCATGTTCACAGAAATTTCAACTCTATAATGCGTAAGCAAAATTGATGCATGGCTGTACCTAAATAAAATAAAAACTTTTTTACAAAAGAAAAAACAACCGACTTCAAAAAACACTATGAAGAGAAAAATAACTTTAATTTCGGAAGTCGGTGTCTTTGGATTTGTATTTTAGTTTTTTGCCACCGACTTCCGAAATTTAAGTTATTTTTCTCTTTATAGTGTTTTTGGAAGTCGGTTGTTTTTTTTTGTAAAAAAAGTTTTTTATTTTCACTTTTTAGCGGGTCAGTTTGTAATTTATCTAAGTTATAATAGCCTAATGTCAACTACTTATCACCTTTTACAAAATATTGCTTTTCCCGATGCATGGAAGTTAATTGTTGTGGAGTTCTCCTAGTAAGAACCAGGAGAACTGGAGCTGATTGAGAAGTCACCATCAGCTCCACTTCACCATACGCATTGTAATGAGCATAAATTGCTTAGCAGCCATATTAAAGTAATCGAATCGCAAGCCGTGAAATATTTGTCATTGAGTAGTGCCATTTGTGGTCTTCATCATCAGCTCCACTTTACCAAATCATAATTTCCGAGAGCAAATGCTCAAGTTACTTTAATAATAGACTTAGGCAAGAAAAATTTTGCTAAGGGCCAAGTTTATGTTACGCTTAGTCGTGTAAAGACGCTGGATGACATTGTATTATGCGACTTGGAACCTACCAAATTGCTAAATAGACCACATGACGAAAAGGCATTGCGTGAAATGCAACGATTGAGGCTTTTATAAATCATAATCAGCCAATTGCAGTTCACTGCTGGACGTAGACCTCCCCAAGTTTGCGCCAACGTTCACGGTCCTCCGCTTCTCTCATCCAGCCACTACCGGCAACCTTTGTTAGGATAATTATACAGAAGAAAAACTCGCAAAAGTATTTCACTTTAAGAAGTATTTATTCGTTTTTAGACTAGATGCTGATAACCCTGACTGCAGCATCAGGCCAGACTTATGTCAACATTGCATTGAACTAAAAATTTAGTACTGTTTAAAATGAGCCCAAACACGACTACGGTGCTGTAATTTCAAGGTTTGTACTTTTTCTGATGCTCGACTGACTTCAGCATCAGGTCTCTATGTACTTCAATGTTCCTCATTAACAGTACGTTTCCACACATCGAGCCCTTTTCAATGAGCCTAAACACGATGTATCTGCTGTTAGTTGTCGAGGAGTTAGGTACTCTGCAGACTATCCTGACTGCAGCATCAGGTCATAACTTGATGATCATGAGACCAAATGTGGCAAATGCCCTATCAAACATCAAAACAATTTACTAAAACAGTCCTTGCCTGTTCGAGGAACTTCTTACTGTTAAGGAGTTGTACCTTCCATCATCAGCCCAGCTACCTGAGATGGTGACAACCATACGCAAGTACACAAGATACTTCATAAAATATGCGAAAAACAATAAGTGAGCCTATAAAATTTGATTTGGTTGCCCTCGATTTCTCTAAGATCCCATCATCAGATCCTAACTTGGTGACAGTGGGACCACCTCAGAACTATCTACTTTCGAACAAAAAAAATTAAATTAACAATTTAAAAAACCCCCGACACAAAAAATAAAATAAAATTAAATGTAAATAATTGGAAAAGTATCAAATAATATAAAAACCCCCAACTTAAAGAATCTAGGTAACGAGACTAAAACAGATAAATTCATATGGCAGTCGGGGGACCTCTTAGCATAGAAGGTGTTCCACAGAACGGTCCCCCGACTTCCATATGAATTTATCTGTTTTAGTCTCGTTACATAGATTCTTTAAGTTGGGGGTTTTTATATTATTTGATACTTTTCCAATTATTTACATTTAATTTTATTTTATTTTTTGTGTCGGGGGTTTTTTAAATTGTTAATTTAATTTTTTATTTCATGCTTTTTGTAGGGACTCCTTAATTTTTGTATTTCATTTTTTTTATTTTCTTGCGTTTTAAGATTCAGGTAATTTGGTGTTTAATCAGGTTTTTTATCCGTCAAAAAATAATTAGGTATTAATTGAATTGAAGTTGAAGAATGATTTTTAAGACTAAACAGATTTTTTTATATATATTATTATATCCTATTACTTTCGTACAAGTATTTCATAGCTATTAGATATCTTAGGTATATCAGATCTAGTTTATAAAATGGGACTGCGACACTATCTGATGTAGAAATACCTACGCTTTTTAAGTAGGATAATTCCATTTGTAATAAAAATAGTCAAACTCAGTGGTCGTAGGTACCAGTCATCACTCCACTTTCCTCATCATTCTAGAGCATTGATCAGACAAAAAAATATTTTTAAGTTTTTAGTTTTCATTTCGTTAGTTAATATTCCTCATTCCCTTTCAATATAGTGTAGGTACATTATTCTACTTGTCAAGCCCTTGCATTTGATACCTATATTCAAGGAGTTGTGAAAAATATATATAATTCGCCAATTTGTGGTGGCGGCCATCTTGGATTTGAAATTTGTAATAGCGTATAGTACCTATTCTACAAGTCAAGCCCTTTCATTTGATACCCATATTGAGGGAGTTGTGAAAAAAAATGTAATTCGCCACTTTGTGGTGGCGGCCATCTTGTATTTGAAATTTGTAATAGCGTATAGTATTCTACTAGTCAAGCCCTTTCATTTGATACCTATATTGAGGCACTTGTGAAAAAATAATGTAATTCGCCACTTTGTGGTGGCGGCCATCTTGGATTTGAAATTTATCATAGTGTATAGTATTGTACTATTCAAGCCCTTTCATTTGATACCCATATTAAGGGAGTTGTGAAAAAATATGTAATCCGCCATTTTGTGTCGGCGGCCATTTTGGACCGATGTTCATCAAACATAGCTAAGAACACTCCCGACTAATTCACCTTTCAAACAAAAAAAACAAAATCAAAATCGGTTCATCCGTTCGGGAGCTACGATGCCACAGACAGACACACACACACACACACACACAGACACGTCAAACTTATAACACCCCGTCGTTTTTGCGTCGGGGGTTAAAAAAGAATTTTGAAAATCCGTCGACAATTGGCGGAGTAATCGATGAACAAACATACAAAAAAAAAACATACAAACATCCGAACATAGTACCTCCTCCTTTTTGCGAAGTCGGTAATTACGATTAATGATTATCAAGAAATTATTAATAATGATTGTTTATCTATTTATACTGTGAAATTGTCATTTTTAAGAATGGCCAATTTTCGTTCTTGAGAAAGAAAACAGGAAAACGTTAATTTGTTGATCAGCTACAGCTATTTATTTACGGAATTGTAGATATTTTTTTTTTATAAAAAAAGCAATTTTTCGGCGAAATGGCAATTAGGTGACTAATTAGGTAGTATTAGCCCAAGGCTCCACAAAATCACGATCCGCCCTTGATTCCGTACCTCAGAAGAAAAAATGGAACCCTTATAAGATCACTTCGTTGTCAGTATGTCTGACCGTCACTTCTCAAACAATGTCTGTCCGTCAGGCAAGACCCTTTTACTCAGGAACGGCTGGAGTTATCAAGTTGAAATAGGTACTCAGGGCTGCAATCCCTTGAAGCAGTGAAAAAAACAAACTTCTAAGTCAACGCAACCAAAAGGATACGGGCGTTTATGTTCCGGAATCAAAACCTATAGGGTACTTCCCGTTGACCTAGAATCATGAAATTTGGCAAGAAGCAATGTCATATAACACAAGTAGAGGAAAAAATCCGACAACCGCAAATAACCACATAGATTTAGTGGATCTGTCCAGTAAGTGCACGCATTTGTCAGTAATCATGTAGCTAAACTCAGAACTTAAGGAGCTCAACTCAATATCTTGAAACCAAGACTTTTTTATTTTTTATTTTGCGGATAGGAAATCATCAAATGACTCCTCCCGCTCTGGGTGGAGCGGAAGGGAGTGTCAGACTCTTACTGACTAAAACCCACCCGTGTTCCTTCCTTAGCCCTTTATGTTCCGGGCCAGCGGTAACCCTTTCGGACAATCCCGCTGACCCGGCAGGCTTCGGCCCTAAGGGGCCCCTCCTCGATGCTGACATCTCTTTGAGGCGCGCGTGGAACACGTACGCGCCGTCCGGCAAAAAAACCAAGGCTTTAGACAATCTAATTTTAAGTATATTTTTTATATATATTTATTGGTTTAGCAAAGAACCTGCCACCAGTCCGCAAATAGTAAGAAAGACGACTACTAAAGTTTAAGGGGTTTATTTATAAACGACGATTAAAGGTCAGAGACGTTCAAACGTCAAAACTGTATGGTTAAACAGTCCCTAACCACTACTTAAGTTTAAGCTACGTTTGTCAATAAAGGGGTTAATGTCATAACATAATTTATTCACGTGCTGAGTTTGTTGCTACATCCCACTTGTTTGCAAATATAGCTCGATCTTTAAAATGTCACTTTTATTTTTTCTACTGAAAATACTCCTACGACTGATATTTAAAAGTGAGTTGAGATTTGACGTTTTGGACAGGTCACTTAAAAGTAGTCGAGGCTATCTTCTTTTATTCATTAAAATATACCTTATTGGTAAATGGCCTGAATATTAGATCAGATTTAAATTTCATAAAGTTACTAGCTTCTGCCCGCGACTTCGTACGCGGATCCTGTTGCTTATGCCAGCGACAACGGGGTCGTCAAAATCGAAGACCTGAAACGTCTGATGTCGAATTCTAAGAGCCCGGGGACGGGACGGGTTGTAGTGTCAGCGAGACACCACAACCCGTTAGAATTTCCGCCTCAATGATATTTCTCTGCAGCGAGACGACTTTGAGCCGGGTCCCATTGCACAGTTTCGGCGGAGTGAGTTTCCGAAGAAGCATAATTGGGACACCGACCTTTAACTTAATGGTGTGCGCTGGTAGTCCACTTGCACTGAGGGAATTGAGAAATTCTACGGGGTAATGTGTGGCGTCATCTTGGTCGACAACAGTGTTTATTGAAGTGCAATTTCCCTCAATTTCCGCGAGAATGCATTCATTGATCGCTGAAGCTTGGTCGTTTCTGGATGTTAAAATGGCTCGTTCACACACCCAAGAATTATGTTGGTGCTATTGATGTCCCCGTACACCAGGCGAATCAAATCTTCTAAGGTAGACACCACTCTCCCAAGTATCTCAGGTAGAACCACCTGGCCACCGTCTACTGGTAGCGTTCCCTCACTCAATTTTAAGTGAACATCAAAAAATTCTTGGGCATGTACATTCTCGCCAAGATGTGCTCTCATATTCATCGTTAAGCGCAACCTATAAATATGTGGCCATAAGAAAGAGTATTTCAACAAAGCATTCACCTCATCAGCCCTAGTTCCTCGCGTCACCACAGGCAGCGTTTGTCGGAAATCGCCGCTAAACAGAACTGTAAGGCCACCCATCATTTGCTGGTTCCTGCGGATGTCCTGCAAAGTCCTGTTTACAGCCTCTACTGCTTTTCTGTTTGCCATAATGCATTCATCCCACACGATTAAACAGCAATCTTTAAGCACGCGCCCTTTGTCACAGTTGCGTGACACTCAACAAACAGGTGTTTCATTACTCTCTAAATCTATGGGAATCTTAAACATTGCGTGCGCTGTTTTTCCACCAGGAAGCAGTGTTGCGGCGATTCCTGACGATGCTACTGCAATGGCAATCTTGTTTTGCCTCCTGACCTCTGCGAGAATGCCAGCGGTAACAAATATTGTCCCTGTTCCACCAGGAGCATCCAAGAAAAACATTTACCTTGGCCGAGCCGAGTCAAGGATGGTGTCGAAAATTTGCTTTTGCTCTGAGGTAAACTTAGAGACATGGTCATTGACGACGGTGACGATGCTACTGCAATGGCAATCTTGTCTTGCCTCCTGACCTCTGCGAGAATGCCAGCGGTGACAAATATTCTCTCTGTTCCACCAGGAGCATCCAAGAAAAACATTTACCTTGGCCGAGCCGAGTCAAGGATGGTGTCGAAAATTTGCTTTTGCTCTGAGGTAAACTTAGAGACATGGTCATTGACGACGGTGACGATGCTACTGCAATGGCAATCTTGTCTTGCCTCCTGACCTCTGCGAGAATGCCAGCGGTGACAAATATTCTCTCTGTTCCACCAGGAGCATCCAAGAAAAACATTTACCTTGGCCGAGCCGAGTCAAGGATGGTGTCGATAATTTGCTTTTGCTCTGAGGTAAACTTAGAGACATGGTCATTGACGACGGTACTCATAGCTCTTGGATCATAATTTATTTCAGAGTTGTACTCTCTGTTTCCAAGCTCTTGTACATCCAGATGTTGTGGAGTCGGTAGCCCATAATCCACCAGAGAACTGCCGCAGATCGAAATGACCATATCTTGAAGTAAACTAAGGCAACTGTTTAGAACGCGCTCATCAGTTGCCTCAGTATTATCTTCAGTAGTGCGTCTCAGACCTCTTAGGAAGTCTTCGGACAGAAGATGCCGATATTTCCCCCACAACAAAAGCGAATTTGCAATACCGCAGAACACCAACATGACGACAAACAGATGTCGCAAACGACTGAGATTGTCACTAATGCTGGCCTCCTCAAGTGCATTGTCCCAGTGCTGATCACCGTCGAGAAGGTGGCGTACTACGCAAGCAGCGCGGTATGTGGGATACTCAATATCATCGACAGTCCTTAGAAACACAAATGATGTTGGGCTGTGCACTGTGTGCAGTAACATTCGCAAATAATAGCACTCGCCATTATTTGGGTGCACAGTGTAAACCCGTCCCAATGCGGTATCCTTAAAAATTCCCGGAAACCCGTCCACGGCGTTTCCGCATCGACGTCGATTAAATACACCTCTTTGCTTATTGTACGTGTAGTACGACGGCACCTCATCTAGTTAGAAAACGGAAACTACATAAATTATTTACCCAAATTAATTATATTATGGACCAGTTATGAATAAAACTAAATTGTCGTTAATTTAACAGACAACTACATTAGTTTTGCATAACAAAAAAATATGGTAACAGCAGCAAGGATCAAAACTAAGAATTACATACTTAAATGAATTACCTACAACAAATGTGCTTGGTAAGATATAGCTTAGAACCAAAAGTTTGACTTGAATTTATGATAGTGTAGCTTGTTGTACCGCCAATCAATCTGTTTAGTAATATTGGTGTGAAACTCTCCATACAATTAGATATAACATGTGAAGTTCTCAGATTTCATAACAGTATCGTTCCTAATACACATAAAAAATGCAAAATCTAAAAAAAAAGAATTTTACGATTTTTTAAAACAATATTATGGGATTTGAACTCGCACCATTTAGTACGGTTAACGGTCGCCTGACCTTACCGCTAAATTCCCCGTTGACATATTGTTGAAATAGCTGTTCCCTTGCAATTTATAATATTACTGCCCCGCTCCTTTATAAAAATAGCGTGATTATTATGTTCCCAGAGTTAAAGTTTTATTTTTAACAAAATAAATAAATAAACATGTCATTTTGTGCATTCAATTACGAACAAACACATTTTAAAATCAATATTGCTTACCTCCCATAACATACGGCGTGATAATATGTAGCCTAAAGCCTTCCTTGGTTTACTAAGAACATTGTTGCTGAATTTCAATTCAATCTATCCAGTAGTTTTTGCGTGAAGCTGTACCATACACACAGACAAACAGACAAAAATTCTAAAAATTCACTTTTTGTCATCAGTTATGTTTTTCTAACAAAAGCCACTTATTTTTTCTCGAAAATTCACAATGTACAGTTTTTCTTTCGTTACTGTTTTATTATATGTATAGATTGTTTAGTATTTTCGGAATTTCGTTATGAATAATTTCTTCAACTAAGTACTTTTATTGTATACAGTTATCCATTATTCTATTCTTCAATCTGTATTTTTATCTCTTGCTTATTAAACTTTTTTTAAGATGTCTACATTAATCATGTTTAGGTCCATTACAAACGTAAAAACTTACTTGCTAATTGCAATGTCTGTTGAAAATAGGTAGGTAGATAAAAGGGGCTCGTGGCTAAGTAATAACTGCCGCACAGGTCAATTGATCTGCTCTTGCAGCGGCCGGTCCGCGGATGGGTGACCATCTTTCCATACCGAGACCCCTCCGTGGCTCGGAAAGCACGTTAGCCGTTGGTCCCATTTGGTCATTCGTGGGTCTTTTACAGTCGTTACGAGTTATCAGAAGCCCGAAATTCTGACAACCAGTCTTACCTGTCTTACCGAGGGGTATAATGTTACCCAGTAACTGGGTTGTGGATGTCAGACAGGCAGTCGCTCCACGTAAAATACTGCTATTCAGCTGCAACCGGTTAGACTGGAAGCGGACCCCAACATAGTTGGAAAAAGGCTAGGCAGATGACGAGATAGTTAAGTACATGTTTTCTTTTCACGGGGTCTATTTAAGGTTCGAAAGCCTTCGAGGAGACGGCGCCACAGACTATCAGTATCTAATAGAAATAGAGATAGCTTTGTTAGTAGGATTGCAATTGTCGTTGTCATGGGAATTAATTTATTTGAGTATTATGTTAATATAATATTTATCGGGTTGTCGAGTTTTGTGTACGTTATTAAGTTTCTTACAGGCGAATTTGCTTTTAAGATTATTGCCAAATGGGTAATTTTAATTTTAATTGTTTTAAATTGAGGTGATATAAAGCATAATTTTGCAATAAATCATAATTTATGGCTATTACCTTCAACTGCAAGGAATATATGCGAAATAAAATCTGTACACAGCTGACACGCTGTATAGTTTTCTTTTCTCTTTTCTTTAAATGAATCACTGTTGATTATAGTATCAACAGTGTTTCATTTAAAGGTACCTCCGTACCTATTAGATAGTCTGAACCATAAGCAAAACTATACTGTATGCGTAGTAAACTCTGATTATGTCAAGAATAATACAACGCCCTAATTCCGTAACACATCTCAAACACAATCTGCATCATTTTGAAGGGTATTCCTAATCCATTGCTTCATATGTTCGAATTTGTCTGCTCAACAATGTAAATAACGCAATTAGGCTAGGCGTATGCGGGGACGCAGGCGACGCAGGTCCGCGCAGCGCAGGGCAGAGCAGATTTTGTAATGCACGAAAGTACCGAGTGCTGCGTACGTTGCGGCGCAGGCACGTGAGACGCAGACAAGTGTCTGTCCTGCTCTGCGCCTCGTTGTAGTGCCGGCACAGATTCCTGCGCGACGACGCGTGCGAGTCGAGACGTCTATTCTTTTTGTAGCAGCTAGAACGCGAATGCGTGCGTATGTTAACTGCGTCACAGCTTACGCTCGCGGACTATGTCTGTCTCGCCTGCCCTGCGCTGCTAAATCTGTACTGTGCTGCGCTGCGTCACCTGCGCTGCGTCCCAGCATACGCCTAGCCTAAATGTTGTTGAACTGTCAAAACGAAAGCCATTGCTACTCGTGTGCATACGCAACTACCCCGCAGATGTTAGTACCTACCTACTCAATTTTTATTACAAGTTTATCGACTCAGCAATAAATGTTACGATTTTATCAAGGTCGGTAATGCAACGCTAATCTTAAGATTATGCGATAATCATATTATCGATGCTTATCATCTAACATTCTTTGTAACTTACCTACTGCAAAAGGCCAGTTTAAAAAATATTGAGGACTAACAGCGCCCTGCGGTTTCACCCGCGTAAGTATCGACCCCGTGGGAATATCGGGATAAAAGTATTCTATGTGATAATCCAGGAAATGGTCTACCAATGTGCGAATTGTCATCCAAATCTGTTCAACGGTTTACTCGTGATTGAGTAACAAACATCCAAACATCTTCATATACTTTCACGTTTATAATATTAGTAGGATATAATTTTTGCATACTTAATTTTTTTTTGTGTAAAACAGTACCTAAGTATAGAAAAGCAACAAGTATTCTGTATTTTCTACGGATTCAATCATTTACAAAATAACAACAAATAAATTAACACAACTCGATGAACAGTTATTGAAACCCAAAATTAATTAACAAAATCGTCTGATTTCATTTTCAGTTTCACGAAATCATTCGTGGAAGTAATTGAGTTGACAATTTTCAGGCTTCGTTTACCGAAAAATAACTAATGATAACGATCAATATAATCTATTTTTCCTGATGAATGAATATTAAATAGGAAATTTTGAAGAAGTTTGATGAGCTGACTGATATTTTTGAACCAAGAAATATCAAAAAATAAACATATTATTCACCAATAATATTGAAGTAGGTACTTGAAGTACACTGAACAAAACAATGTTCAAAAATCAAATAAAAATATTCTATTTCACATAAACCTACATGGGAACTTATGAAACGTCAGAAGAGTGCACGATTCCAATTGGTCATTTCCTATGGAGAAGATCCGGCAGGAAACTTAACAGTTAGGCCGTTTGTCCACCGGCACCGTCAACGAGACGTCAACGAAATCTAGATGTACTGTGCCGAAGCAGTGATGCATCATACATTTACTATAGCCGTGTGTCCACTGCACACCACCGCGCCGCGCCGTCGTCGGGACGTCACTTTAGGTTCGAATAATCTCATTTCTTATTGACGGTGGCGGTGGACAAACAGTGTAACACTTTTAAAAATAATCGTATTTTACAATGCTTTCAAATTACAGTGTTATTGTTGATCTGCAATTACAATTTTATTTATGCCAATCTCATGAATGTACGCTAAGAAACACATGTTAATTGATGATCTTTATTGAAACTTAATCAATTGATGAACAGTACAACGAATTTAGTTAATTTGAAACCAGATTGATTGAAGAAATCTGGTCACAACCACGCCTTTTTCCAATTAAAGATTATCTTACTTCAACACCCTTTGCCCTCAGAAGGTTGGGAGCCGGCCGACTTTTTGGTCCGAAGTTAATTTCTCCCTTTAGTTATCTTTGAGATAATTATAGGCGAAAAAAGACAATGGATTCAATATTCTCTTATTCTAAATCTTATTATTCTCTTGGACTTACAAAAAAATACGCAGTAATTAATAAAATGTTTTGTTCCTTCTCTCGAAGTTTGAAGTATAGTCGACCTCGTAATTGCTTTATCATCTTAAGATAGAATGCCACTTGCACGTCATGTAATAACAAGATTTGATTGTCTATGTGACAGGTAGTTTCAAACCTAGTAAGCATACCTTAGACAAAGAAAAGTATAGACGGCGGGTAGCTCCATTTCATTTCCACAAGAAAGGGATAAAGTACTTATTGAGTTATTATAAGTAACAGAAAAGGATAAAGGTAATACTATTTCCGTCTCTCAGTGCGTGCCAGTTTTTTCAAGGCAGCTACTTATGTAGCTCATGTTAGTTAGGTTAGTTTTTTGTCTCATGTGTGGCCACGCTACCCGATGCTCTATAGATAGCTTTCTTACTCTAAGAAGCATACACATGAACGGCACGCGTCTACGACAGAGGCAACTTAGCACCGTACTCAAATACACGAGCAGCACAATGTCGACGACACTTGATAAAGTTTCAATTTACTGAGAACTGTTGTCAAAAGTAGTATAAGAATCACGAGGTCGAATACACTGCTATTAGCCTCTTTTACGTCATAACATAAGCTCGCTTTTATAAGATCAATTTGTGAGGAAATATTACCGCAAATCTTATCAGAATATAGGCCGACCGCTTAACTGAGACGATGCCTGAGGCAGCAGCGCGATGTGGGAGGGGTGTGGTGATGTGATGCGAGAGCTTAGTGATTCGTCAATTTGTGGCAACTATCACCCCTCCTGCACCGCGCAGCTACCTCAGGCAACGTCTCAGCTAAGCGGTCGGCCTATAATTCCCTATATGAGTGTTATTTACTTTAGGTAATAAAGTAGCTTTTCTAACTCTGAAAGATTAATGACGGAACCAATAAGGTTCTGCCCTAAGCCTAATAAGGAGACATCAAATTACAAACAGTAATCTGATACCCACCTTACCTTTATAGATAAAAAAGGGGACTATCCGAATCATGGAAATGATAGGGTAAAACAACCAGGGTTTTTTTGGGCTTATTTAAATCGGAAATAATCGCCCTAAAGAAAATAAGATATTTGAATTTGCATAATCCCATATTATCGTCCTCTTGTTTAAAAAGCAGAATGACGTAGCTTGTTTCCCGGTTTTCCGGTTTTTTTTTTACCGTTACCGTGAACCTTTAGATAAGGAGTAATGTACCGTTTTACACAGAATGGTTTAATTTAAACTTGGTCTACGTTTTTAAACATGACAGGGAAGTTTACGGCCCACCTAATGGAAAGCGGTTTCGAAAACTTTTCACATTTCTTCATAGTTAAGAATAAAAATTTTCATAATGGATTTCTTGGCTATAAATTGGGGAGACCGGGGTAAAGCCGTATAGCTAAGAATTTTGGGCTGCAGCGCATTAATTTTATCACGATTGTATCAAACCAACGTTTATAATTATCTAGTCTCATAAGGCATACATCACCATAGTTCGGATACTTAGTTATAATATTAACAAGAAGAGAACACCAAAAACAAAATCTCTACGGTTAAGGTAGAAGCCCTAGGTAGTCCGCGAAATTCAAATTTTCTTACGTTTTTCAAATAGCGCGTGTTGGATTATTCCAAAGACTACAATATAATGCGGTGTGATTATTCTTTCTGATATAATTTTAATGTTAGAATATCGTTTGTTGGCTAATGGCATCTGTCACATTTACGAATTATATAAATAGTATTAATGTGAAAGTACCTAATTTGACTGAATATTGTGTTTACAAAAAAATAAAGTCTTAAGTTGTAAAAATCACATAAATGCTATGACTATAAATTATTAAGTAATATTTAATAACACTTGTAGTATATCATAGATTTAATATTGCTATTTTATTATAGTAGGCTGTTTCAAATGATTGGCACAATACTGTCAGTTGATGTTATATTATTTTTAAATACTTGTAAGAATTACGAATCAACTCTTATTAAATTGCTTAATCACATTATAATGTTTTAAAACGGTTTCTCTATATAAGATTTGTTTATCATTACCTGTGTTGGAAGATATTAATCCATAATCTATGATGATCTGTGATTGGTTCAAAATGGCGGTAAGATGTTTGACGTAAAAGACGTTGGTAGGATATAAAAAGGATAGTAATGACTTTATCAGGGCAGTTGTTGTCCGGTAGACGTTCAGTTAATTAGTAGATACCTATTATGTGGAATAGATCGGCCAGATGTCATGTAAGTTAATATTATTATCTTGATTATTGCTGATAACTATGTTGTTCTGTATTGTTGTAATATGGCCAATATTGCTAATATGTTAAGGTGTTTATTGGAATATTCCTAGCTATTGTTATTATGTTGCTATTATTCTGAGTTCCTTGGACCAAGAGATAGAATTAATTGTTATTAAAATAACGATAATGTATGACAATGTAATAAATTTGTTAATTGTTGTTTCCAAGGAGTTTCTTGTCCTTCTTCTCCTTGATGACCTAGATTTGGAACGGACAACTAGCTTTCTGATGAATTACTGACAAGACTAAATTGAAATAAATGTCTAGCCTTGTCTTTCTGTGCTTTATTTCATAAAATCCTTTCCCTACATACATACCATATTCATGGGCACTTTACACACATTAAATAACTAGTAACCATTCTGATATTCAAAGCTTTACATTTGGGTAATATAATATATATATACCTACACTTATAGATAGATTTTACTATGTTTTCTAACATCAGAAGTGGGATAGTAAACCGCTTACTAATGCATTTTATTTTGCTATTTTCATGATCACTGTTGGAGCAATCGGTGTTCTGCTGGAAGCCATTGGTGTCGGCGGGTCGCTGACTCTCAACTCTCACCACGACGATGACATCGTGCTGCAAACTCGGAGAGCGGGAATGCGAAGCTACAAGTTGCTGTAATATCTTCGAAACCCATTCCAAGGATTAAATGGAGCAGCCGTACCTACGAATTAGCATAAGTCGGTACTCGGTAAGGCGCTTAGAGGCTCTTTTACATCAAAACGAAGTGCAATTAGATAAGATGATTAAATTGATAAGTTACGTATTGTAACATAATTTTAGATATTAATATGTAACATTTAGTTCACACTTGGCTTATCAAGGACAATAATTAGTATGTTTTGACGATGTTAATTACGTGATAATCATTGAACCAATTGCTATAAAATAATATTTGAGAATACAATAATAGAAAAGAGTAGTATAAGTTACTGATTCCAGATGTAGTGTAGGATAACCTCATTTAATTTTGAGATAAAACACACTATGAAGTAGGTTCCTACTTAAAACATCCTGTTTACATTAAACATAAATAGAAAATTTTATCGGTTTTTCGTTCAGTTATTTATTTTTACAAGTATAAAAAGAAACTGTCACTTCCCCTTAGGTCTTAGTTACTTAGCTAATTGTGTTGTCACAGGTACACAATAGATACAGTTTTATTTAGGTACCACGGAATCAGAAAAATATATGATATTTTCAGGATATATGCTAAGTAAATGAAGTGTTGAAAACATAATACAACTAATTTCATACGATAGAAAAAAAAAAATAATTTAGATACCTCTTAAAACTTTCTTTTTACAATAAAAACCATACTAATATACATACAACCATTCTGATTTTTGTCAGATTATTCTACAAACAAACATACAAACACACTCACAAACTTTCGCCTTTATAATATTACTTGTTAGGGTGATTTGGTAGTCTTAGTATTTTAGAAGCAATTCAATAACGGAATACCTATGTATGATATATTAAGGTATATAGGATGTGGTAGGAAACAGCTGAGATTTATACCTAGTTTATACTGTTTTAAATTGTGACAATTTGCGACAGTGAAGTAGATTAGAGTAGGTACTTCATGCAGTTTTATCTATGACGCTTAGAATATTTTACGATTTTCAAAATAAGCTTGTGAGCTTTTTATTATACGAACATAATTATAAAATTGTATGTATGTCGTATTCGATTGTAATTTCAAGTGCTCACAAAGAAGAAGATATGCAAACTTCAATGAAAATCAGTTAAACTCATTTAAGTTTCGATAAGCTGAACTGAACGAAGTTTAATAAAGGATATAAAGTAGAAATAAAAAGTTAAAGGAAAAATTAAACTGATTGAAATAAAATAAATACTGCTGGTCGGTCACTGCCCTGATATCAGTCTGAAATTCATTCGCAGCAGGTGATAGGACTGGTATGTCAAGGCCAGAGGCTACTTATTTATAACTTACTGCTGGTCGGTCACTGCCCTGATACCAGTCTGAAATTCATTCGCAGCAGGTGATAGGACTGGTATGTCAAGGCCAGAGGCTATCTTATGAATTGCTGGTCGGTCACTGCCCTGATATTAGTTTGAAATTCATGTGCAGCAAATGATAGAACTAATATGCCAAGGCCAGAGACTTCTTGAAAACAAATATAATTCGTTGGGTACTTAGAGAGAGCAAAGTACAGTTCAGAATAGCCGTGATGGATTATTTTCATGATGGATTATTTTCAAATACAAAGCTTTTTTGATGATAATTTTGGTTCAGTTCAGTTTAACAGAACGTTCAAACGATACATTGCCACAGATTCAGTATGATATTTTAGATAATAATTCTGTTATATATGAATAACGTATTGTGAATTTTAAATGTAATACTTAACTTAAAAAGTTGTGATTGGCTTATCGAGTCACGATACATAATGTCTTTTAAAACTATGGTACTGAGAAGATTATATTACATAGAAAACTATATTTAATTACTTGATAACACAGATCCAAATAGTATATACCTTTAACCAATATCGAGTTGCCGTCTCCAGTCACCACCTGCTGAAATGAGTAATTTTCTTATTTTTTTCTTAGTAATTTTTGACTCGTATTCTTTTATTATTGGTTATATGTGTATCGTTGTTAGGGTATAGTGAGGTATTGTTTAAAGTTTTTACTTCCAAAGTGAAGTAATGTTCAATGACCATGTTAAAAGTTTGTTAAAATGTTAACAGAAAATGTGTTTACTGAATAGTTGTCAATAACATTGTCAGATTGACCGAGCGATGAGTTATTTGAATTATTGTCATGTTCGCTGGTTATTGCTTTGTTTCAAAAGTTGTTGAAAACTTTCTGTTGAGTTGGTCAAACGCTGTCGTTTTTGTGGGATTGTATATTCATAGGTACTTCGAGAACGAAGTACATGTCAGTATGGCCGTGTTGGATTATTCCAAAGACTACAATATAATGCGGTGTGATTATTCTTTCTGATATAATTTTAATGTTAGAATATCGTTTGTTGGCTAATGGCATCTGTCACATTTACGAATTATATAAATAGTATTAATGTGAAAGTACCTAATTTGACTGAATATTGTGTTTACAAAAAAATAAAGTCTTAAGTTGTAAAAATCACATAAATGCTATGACTATAAATTATTAAGTAATATTTAATAACACTTGTAGTATATCATAGATTTAATATTGCTATTTTATTATAGTAGGCTGTTTCAAATGATTGGCACAATACTGTCAGTTGATGTTATATTATTTTTAAATACTTGTAAGAATTACGAATCAACTCTTATTAAATTGCTTAATCACATTATAATGTTTTAAAACGGTTTCTCTATATAAGATTTGTTTATCATTACCTGTGTTGGAAGATATTAATCCATAATCTATGATGATCTGTGATTGGTTCAAAATGGCGGTAAGATGTTTGACGTAAAAGACGTTGGTAGGATATAAAAAGGATAGTAATGACTTTATCAGGGCAGTTGTTGTCCGGTAGACGTTCAGTTAATTAGTAGATACCTATTATGTGGAATAGATCGGCCAGATGTCATGTAAGTTAATATTATTATCTTGATTATTGCTGATAACTATGTTGTTCTGTATTGTTGTAATATGGCCAATATTGCTAATATGTTAAGGTGTTTATTGGAATATTCCTAGCTATTGTTATTATGTTGCTATTATTCTGAGTTCCTTGGACCAAGAGATAGAATTAATTGTTATTAAAATAACGATAATGTATGACAATGTAATAAATTTGTTAATTGTTGTTTCCAAGGAGTTTCTTGTCCTTCTTCTCCTTGATGACCTAGATTTGGAACGGACAACTAGCTTTCTGATGAATTACTGACAAGACTAAATTGAAATAAATGTCTAGCCTTGTCTTTCTGTGCTTTATTTCATAAAATCCTTTCCCTACATACATACCATATTCATGGGCACTTTACACACATTAAATAACTAGTAACCATTCTGATATTCAAAGCTTTACATTTGGGTAATATAATATATATATACCTACACTTATAGATAGATTTTACTATGTTTTCTAACACGCGCGACACAAAGGCACCGCAAGTCGCGCAACGAGCGGTGCCTTTGTGTCGTGCGCGATTATGTGCGTGTCGCGCCTATTTGTAGGAAGGAGCCTTAACTCGTCAAAATGTAGAGAACAACAGATTTTTTTTTCGCGATTGCAGCTTTGGTCGCTTAGTAAAAGTTGTTTATAATGATGATGATCAACTTCAACCTGTATAATCCTATTAAATTACTGTTTGATGAAATATCAATAGGATTACCTATATAAACTTAGAGGGTTGTATTGAATTACTATTTTGGCTTAATAGTCGATTCGCACGAACAATAAATTCGTGCGAATCGACTAATAAGCCACTATATCATGATATCATTCCCACCACTGACTGTTACCTGACGTCTTTGCAATTTGTGGAATATTCTCCACTTGGATTATATTAATTACCACTATTGATACAGGAACAGTGAATTAATATAAATACCATAGACAGTGTAATTAAAGACTATAATTAATATTCTATTTACCCAACATCTTTAAAGAGTTACTGATGATTTCAACTACAAATTTCTGATTGAATTTGATCAAGCTCAAACGGTTTAATATTAAAGGTAATATTTGATTTTATTAAGGCGGTGAGAACATCAGAGATTTAGCTATTACATATTGTGATAAGATTCGATACTTAGTTTCTTTCAACAATTAAGACACAATTAATTAAAGTTTTCATTAATGAGAATGTTATGGTTATCAGCGTTAAAATTACATTAACGTTTGGTAATTGCGTTCATAAAGAGTTTATCAGATTAGTTATCAAATTAAAACCATAAACTTTACATTCAATACAGAGTTCGGGGAATATTAGGATTGCATGTGGTAATACACATCTATTTATTTTATCTAACTTTAAAGTCAACTGAGGGGCTTACAGGACCTAAACGCAAAAAAAAACGCAAGTTTCGGAAACAATAAAATTATATGATCGACTACAGTAAACAAAATCAGAAAAATATATGATATTCATCAGGATATACGCTAGGTAGATAGTGTGTTGAAAACATAATACAACTTAGATACGATAGAAAAAAATCATGAAGATACCTCTAAAAACTTTCTTTTTACAATAAAACCACACTAATATACATACAATCATTCTGATTTTTTGTAAGATTATTTTACAAGCAACATACTAAAACAATAGTGTTTTAATTTCATAATCCAAACAATAGATTTTTTGTAATTAAATAATTGCTTCATATTTTGCAATAAGAATTGCCAGCGTTGTGTCATCGCGCTTCTCTTTCTTTTCTATGCAGTCCGACAGTGTCCGCGCTTTAGGTCATGTAAGCCCCTTAATAAATAATAATGTAAACATTTTTTTAGTATCTCGTGGCTAAATGATAATAGCCTAACGGGTCGATCGCTGCCGAGGTCGGGTCGTGGATTACATATCAACACCCACAGAGCCTCGGAAAGCACGTTAAGCCGTTGGTCCCGGCTGTCATTCGTAGATCTTTGTAAGTCGTTACGGGTAGCAAGAAGCCCAAAAGTCTGACAACCAGTCTTACCAAAGGGTATCGTGTTACAAAAGTAAATGTGTTGTGGAGGTCGGATAGGCAGTCGCATCATGTAAAATGCTGGTTAGACTGGAAGCCGACCCCAACATAGTAGGGAAAAAGATATTCAGATTGATTTTTGTTTTAATAGCGTGATTCATAACTAAAGTTAAATAAACGAGTTGAACTGTAATCTGTCGAGATGTTTTCTTTCGTCGTTTTGAGAGCAGTGGTTATGAAATAATTTACACGAAGTAAAGCGCCTGTCTTTATTTTTTTGAGGATGGGAAATCGTCTAATGACCCCTCCCGGTCTGAGTGGAGCGGAAGGGAGCGTTAGTGACTAAAAGCCACTCGTGTTCCTTCCTTAGCCCTTTATGTTCCAGGCCAGCGGTAACCCTTTCGGACAATCCCGCTGATCAAAGCTCTTGAACGCGGTACGAACGTTAACTGCACTCGAGTCTGTTATTTAATAAAACGCCATTTCTTTTTTACACGAGCGGTACGCTTCAACGACAGAGGCAACTGCCAGCCCTCGTCACGCGTCGACACCCGCTGTGCGTCGACGCGTCCTATGTTACTTGGGATGATGAAGACCACAGCGTGATTTTTAGAGGATAGACATCCACCTGATTTCGGTACAGAAATCGCACCAGCAGCGATACAGGTCACACCCATTCAGTTGCCTCACTTGCCTCTACTGTTGACGCGTGTCACACGTATGTATTAAACACTAACCCCTGACTAAGCTGTGACCTTGTGAAGGCCGCAGGAACCCGTTGGATGCGGGAAGCACAGGACCGGTCGAAGTGGAAGTGCTTGGGGGAGGCCTATGTCCAGCAGTGGACGTCTTTCGGCTGAAATGATGATGATGATGATGATGACCCTGACTAATAAACGTTAACGCAATAACTAGAGTTTTGCCCCAAATTGAGATAAGTACAGTCATAATTGGAATCTGCAAATGAGATCCAAAAATATTTGGATTTAGACACTTTTTACGTATCCATGACGTAGCCGGTTTTAATATTAAGCATAATATAGTGATGTAGATACAAACAAAACAAAAAAAAACCTTTAACCGCGTTTTCTCGACATCAAGTTTAACCTAGTTATTGCACTTTTCGTTAAGACGGCAGCGTTGTATAGCGTCTGAATTGCGTTTCGTCGCTTTTACAAAACGCCTTGTTTTCTTCCTTCGAAAGTCAAATTACTGCCGACTTAAGGAGAGAAATCGGTGTGTAACTATTCATCTCATATAATATTGTTTCATAATTAAATTGCAATTATAGTTATTCCATCTTTTTATTGACATTGTTTATCTGCATTATGTACTTTTAGCATCTCTAGTGTATTTTGTACTTTTGCATGCCTTCTGGTTAAAATATGGCTGTTCTAATTATATTTTTTTATGTCACCGTGTTTTGTACCCATATTTGCAAAACAAATATCTTATCTTATAATACGCTTATTACATAAGAGGGTATGTAAATAAATTATGAAATCGTTTAGTACCAGGTCCATTAGAGTTGTTATCTTAGATGTAAAAATAACGTGTTGTATTTACATTAACCAAAACTTTACACATAACACTAATAGAAATTTCGCAAGCTTCCGTCGATATCTGGCCCTGCTGCCCTATAAACCGGCTATAACCCGGCTATAACCCATTTACCACCCATCTCATTTTAAAGAACACACACGTAGATGCATTAACCTAAATAAATAATGTTTTATTATGTATTCTGACGCAGAATGGATACGTATTCGTGTTATGTACTCTGAAAAATGTGTGTTCTGGTTGGGTTTTAAGTACTTTTTTTATTAGTCGTTATTGGTCAAGACCACTTTAGAATTAATGCCGTTAAGAGATTAACTTTTTATCTGTGATTAGGTATATAGATTTCATTTCAGCCGAAAAGACGTCCTCTGCTGAACATACGTCTCCCCATATTGTCAGGTTCTGTGCTTTTCGGATTCCGCGACCGACAAAGCTTGCATACCTACGCGATAACTCCGGTCTTACCGTGAAAACTCATGCAAAGTGATCTTGAAGTGACCTGTGCTTCTACTAACTGGTCTACTCTGTAAAAATCTCACCTTGAAAACTTAGGGGCTTGGGAGCTTATAGTGACCTGTCATTCCAACTGATGCTAGGGACTGACAACTCGCTTTAAGCTCACTTCATTTAAGTTTTCACGGTCAGTTATTTATAGAACAGACTGGGTGATGCTAGGAATTGACACTATTGATCATCATCATCAGCATTTCAGCCGAAAGACGTCCACTGCTGGGTATGGGCCTTCCCCAAGCACCTCCATTTCGACCGGTTCTGTGCTTCTCGCATCCAACGGGTTCTTGCGGCCTTTAGAAGGTCGTCGGACCACCTTGTGGGAGGCCTTCCAAAGTTACGTCTTCCGGTACGCCGCCCCAGAACCTTTCGGCCCCATCGGCCATCTGTTCTGCGCGCAATGTGCCCTGCCCACTGCCACTTAAGTTTGGCAATTCTTCGGGCTGTGTCGGTTACCTTGGTTCTCCTGCGGATCTCCTCATTCCTGATTCGATCACGCAGTGAAACTCCAAGCATAGCCCTGTCCATTGCCCTTTGGGAGACTTTTAGCCTTCATAAAAGGATGATCTGAGATGATGAAATGAGTGTCGATCCCGTGGGAATATCGGGATATATGTTATTCCAGGATGTCAGCTACCTCCATGCAAAATTTTATCAAATTTGGTCCAGCCGTTTGAGCGTAAAGAAGTAACAAACATATAAACACACACACACACTCACAAACTTTCGCCGTTATAATATTAGTGTGATTATTTCTGAAAAAAATCGCACTCACTCAGCCATTGAACGAATTATTGATCCATCTTTCAAAAGAACATCTGCACACTGAGTCATTGTTTAAAAAAATTAGGACTGGTTGAGTTTAGTGCTATTAGATCGATCGTAAATGCTTTTAATGAAGATCACCACAGAATAGTCATGAAACGAGAGGCAGTAAAAAAAAACTGGCCAAGTGCGAGTCGGACTCGCACACGAAAGGTTCCGTACCACAAGGCAAAAACACTGAAAAAAACACGTTTGTTGTATGGGAGCCCCCCTTAAATATTTATTTTATTCTGTTTTTAGTATTTGTTGTTTTAGCAGCAACAGAAATACATCATCTGTGAAAATGTCAACTGTCTAACTATCACGGTTCATGAGATTACAGCCTGCCAGATTTTACCCTTTGGGTACGGAACCCTAAAAACGTTATGATTTTTAATGTTCAGCGGTTTAATAACATTCTAATAAAATCGAGTGTGATATTAAACAGTTGAAAGTAATATTTTTTACCCGACTGCGTCAGAAGGAGGGTTATGTTTTTCGAGTGTATGTATGTATGTATGTATATTTCTTTGGCACGCTCTGTAGCCTAAACGGCTTGATCGATTTCAGCTTGAGAGGTGCCGTTAGATTCGTCTTAATTGTGAGAGTGACACTGGGTATATCAAAATTGAAAAAAAAATTAAAATGGCCGATTTATGGCGCAATATGTCTTCAATAATTTTTTTTTTCTCGAAACCTATCGAGTGGGGTATCAAAATAAAGGGTTTTAAAAGGTGATTACAAAAATATATTTAACTTATATGGTTAAAAGTAATTCGAAGTGACAAAACGTAAAAAACAAGTACCGAGAACTAAATCGACATCTATTCTAGGCGAAATCTTTCACATTTGTAGACTAAAAAACTGGAAATAAAAAAATTAATTTAAAAAATAAAAAAACCCGACTGCGAAACTGAAAAGCTACAAACAAACCCATTTTAAATTAAATAAAAGTTGGAAGCAGGCGGGACCCATACCATTTTTATCATATTTTCAAATTCAAATGGGTCCCGCCTGCTTCCAACTTTTATTTAATTTAAAATGGGCTTGTTTGTAGCTTTTCAGTTTCGCAGTCGGGTTTTTTTATTTTTTAAATTATTTTTTTTATTTCTGGGAAGAAGATGGTTTCGTATAAATACAGCGTTTAAAATTCATTCCACTGTTGTTTTGATAGTAAGTACCCAGTCAATTTCGTGTCAGTCTCAAAGTTGACTTAGGTTGTACATCTGAATAGAATAAGTTAATTGAATATTTGACTCCAACAGTGATAAACTAATTGCTCAATCAACAGCTCTGGAATAGCTTGCTTTGTTTTAAGGTATATTGAATCTGTAATTTAAAGCTACTTATTTGGATATCACCTTTTGTTAGAAGGATTTGATGGCTAGTCAAAGACTGTCTATAAGAAAACTTTTTGAGTTGATGAAAAAAGTGTACCTACCTACCTATATAAACATCGAAGATTGTTGACGCATACTTAAGTTAAAAAAAAATCAAAAAGCCTAACTGTAACTAAAAAGTTCTAAACAAGAATAGTCTCCTCAAGAATCCGGCATTCTGGTTTTATTTTAAGAGCGTTTACGCCGTACGGCATTTCATACAAACTTTCCAGCATTTGTTTTTCGAAATGAATAAACCGATTTTAATGAAACTTAATAAGCATAAGCAGGATACAAAGGTCTAAAAAGTTATTTAATCAAATTTTCGAATAGTCTTATTTAAAAAAAGATAACTCGAAATCTCTGTTTCTATGGAAAATTTAAAATTGGTCTAATTTGGCTGTAACACTATTTATCGAAAATGTTCTTAAGTAACTTTTTAGACCTTTGTATCCTGCTTATGTGTATGAAATCGGTTCATTCATTTCGAAATAGAAGGGCTTGAAAGTTTGTATGAAATGCCGTACCGCCTGCCTAAACGCTCCTAAAGAAAATTGTGGACACCTCATGTATTAAAATCTATCCTGTCGTTAAGACGCTTAAGAGTATAAAATAATCTCACGTACAAGAAAAATAGATAGATGATAATACGCGTAAAAATAATAACCTTGTCTTTGCAGTCGCACAATCGAGTAAAGAGCGAGCAAGCCAAACTAGTTCACAACTGCATACATCATTCGAGACAATTCTGCCGACTATCTGATTCAAATAATACTATTAAATTGTATCGCCAAGTCGCCTTTGTCCATTCTCTCGACTGTCGATATAGCATTATTGGTAAAAGTCACGTACAGCACTAGCGTTTGCTTAGCTCGTTATTGTATGACTTCAACAGGGTTATAGAGCTATTGAAGATTTTATAGTTTATAAAATTAAGCTTTTGTTCTTGTTTTATACTCGATCCTGCAGCGAATGCAGCGATTATACTAAACAGAGTAGGTATTTGAATATGCAATTAATTATGGTGAACTAAATCATGTGAATCCACAAGTTTTCAAAATACTCTGATTTATTTAATGACTAGCTCTGGCGTCGTAATATAAAAAGGCACATCTAACATTTTGCAAATTTTGAGGAAATGGAGTTAAAAATATTTTTTTGGTTTCCGAAAAAAAATATACTTACAAATAGTTGTTTTATAAAAAGTATGTTAATTAATGTAGTTATATTTACGCAGTGCGCAGACTACTACCGTGCATTCGCGATTTATTTGCCAAAAATGTAAACAAATATGAATTAATGGAAAAATAACTTTAATTCGTACAGGATACAGTTCAGTTTACGCTACAACTTCAAACATTTTTATTTATAACTTTGTCAATAGTGCTAGTCACTCTGAAATCAACTTAATAATTATTGAAATAAAGTTGATATTTGTTTAAATTGTAATAGGGTAGGAGTGTGCAGCACTGTGCACTTTTACTTAAGGTATATAGGTTGCTCAGAGACTGGCGATCATTTTCTGCAACGATTATACAATTTCGTGGTGCGCGCTTAGCCTTAATATTGTCAAACGAATTAATGAGAATGGGTAGGTAATAAAAATATTTATGTACGACAATTGACAAAAACTTTTCTCATTAATTTCAATAAAAATAATAATTTTAAGTGAAAAAGAATAAAGAAAACTCACCAAACTGCACCGTTATTACTTTAATGGTAAAACTTTCTTACAAAGCCTGGAACTTACCTGAAAATAAAAAAAAATACATTATTAATAATATCTAGACAATAATTGGACTTTAGTACTTCGTTGTTTGTAATTGAATGAATAAAACCGCCAAATTAAAATATTTTTATGGAGTTGTTTGGTTTAGGTAGTTTTTTAGGGTTCCGTACCCAAATAGTAAAAACAGGACCCTATTACTAAGACTTCGCTGTCTGTCCGTCTGTCTGACAACCAGGCTGTATCTCAAGAACCGCGATGGCTAGACAGTTAAAATTTTCACAAATCTGGGGGTCTGGGGGCACGGGAGTGGCCCCGCCAAGACGAGCCAAGCGAAGCGCAAGGGCACTACCTACCTTTTCTCGAAGCACTTCGTCGTATTTTTGAACCCTCTTAACTTGGCTTTGGATTATACCAGATAATCAAAATTTTCGGGATATGATGTCAGTGGTTGACTACAGACTACTACTACAAACCTATAAAGTTTCAATTGCATAGCGCTTATACTTTAGATTTTATTGATATCTAAAATACCCCGATTTCGTCACTGACTCACTGACTGATGATCATCAATATTCTTAAGGTTCTTCCTGAAGTCCTAGAAAGCTGAAATTTGGTATGTAAGCTAGTAATAGTACACAAACAACAAAAAAATCTTAAAACTTGAAACTTTTACCCCCCCAACCCCTTAAACTAGGGGGTGAAAGTTTGTATGAGACTTCCGTAAATTTTCTTCTTCGGTCCTTGTTATAAATAAACCCCAAAAAAAGAAAGAAAAAATGAACAACAGAAAAAATACTCGTATAAATATCATAAGCAAATTACAAAATTAAATGAAATCCCACAAAAACATTTCATGTTAAATGTTGCCAAGAAGAGACCATGTAGCTCGCACTGTCAAAAAGTAATCAGATCTCATGTAGAGCCAAGCTTCTAACTCTACACGCCCTAACTCTACAAGGGCTAACTTCGCAAACTCTACACCTTAGACAAAATATATGGCTTGGCCATTTCGCTACATTCACATGAGCGTAAGGTGAAAAATTCTCATACTGTTAATGGTTCTTGTAGTAACGAAACGGCCAAGCCATATATTTTGACTAAGGTGTAGAGTTTGCGAAGTTAGGCCTTGTAAAGTTAGGGCGTGTAGAGTTAGAAGCTAGGCTCTACATGAGATCTGATTACTTTTTGACAGTGCGAGCTGCATGGTTTTTTTTTTTTTTTTTTTTTTTTTTTGAGGATGGGAAATCATCAAATGACTCCTCCCGCTCTGGGTGGAGCGGAAGGGAGTGTCAGACTCTTACTGACTAAAACCCACCCGTGTTCCTTCCTTAGCCCTTTATGTTCCGGGCCAGCGGTAACCCTTTCGGACAATCCCGCTGACCCGGCAGGCTTCGGCCCTAAGGGGCCCCTCCTCGATGCTGACATCTCTTTGAGGCGCGCGTGGAACACGTACGCGCCGTCCGGCACGGGCCTGGTCCTGATCGGGCGGTGAGCTACCCATTACTCTCCGCCCGCAGGCCCGCGCCTACGGTGGCCGGGAGTCGTCACGCGGCTCCCGACGCCCGGAGCGTCTCCCGCGGCGGCTGGGACGGGAGGCTCTCTCCCTGAGCCGTTCCGCCACCTCCTTCGCTAGCATGACTGCTTCGCAGAAGGAGGTGACTGCCTCCCACTCCCTCTCGCCCCGGACCATGGCTTGCACCAGGGCCGGACGCGAGAGGTCGCCGTCGCTGCCAATCGCCTCTACGAGGACACGGCGGTGCTCCGCCCAAGCGGGGCAGACCTCCACCGTGTGCTCCACCGTGTCCTCTGGGCGATCCTGGCAGTGGTGACACCCGGGCGTTTCCTCCCGCCTGATGATGTGCAGGAACCTCCCGAAACTTCCGTGTCCGGTGAGGACCTGCGTCAGGCGGTAGGTAAGGGCGCCGTGGCGCCTCTCTAGCCACTCCTCAAAGAGGGGTCTTATCGCCGCTATCGCGGCGTGCCCTGCGCTGGGTTGCGACAGTCGCTCTTTCCATGCCGCCATGAGATCGCGCCGGAGATCCGTCCGCTCCGCAGCGATTTGCCGCGGAAGCGGATCCTCCCCCCGGCGTAGTGCGTCCGCGCGCCACTCATACAGGCGCGCGAGGACTATCGCCTCCAGATCCCATGGCGGCAGTCCGGCAAGGAGGCTTGCCGCCTCGCCAGAGATCGTGCGGTAGCCCCGGATAGCCCTTATGGCTACCACCTTCTGGGGCGCGTTCAGGTAGTGGGCGGCTCGCCGGCGCAGTGAACGCGCCCACACCGGGGCCCCGTATATGGCCATGGACCGCACGACCCCCGCGTAAAGCCTCCGGCAGGAGGCGTTTGGCCCCCCCAGGTTGGGCAAGAGCCGCTTGAAGGCGGCCCCGGCCCGTTCCAGTTTGGGGGCCAAACGTCGGAAATGCTCCACGAAGTTCCACCGGCTGTCGAGGACGAGACCCAGGTATTTCATCGTCATCCCGACGCCGATGTGAACCCCTCCTACCGTTAGTTGGGATCCCGATGGCGGCGCGTTCCGGGGCCCATGAAACGACATGGCCTCGGACTTGTGCAATGCCACCTCGAGACCCAACTGCCGGATCCTCTCCACGACCATCGCAACCCCGCGTGTCATCGCGTCGGCCGCCGCCTGATGCGACCTCCCCTGCGCCAGGACCAGCGTGTCGTCAGCGTAGCAAACCACGCTGACGCCATCAGGGAGGTCGGCGCGCAGCACCCAGTCGTACCCGATGTTCCACAGAGGCGGCTCCAGGACCGATCCCTGTGGGACACCGCACGACATCTCTCGCCGGTTCCACTCCCCATCGCGACCGGGGTAGCTGACGGCTCTTTCCGTCAGATACGCCTCGACTATTCGACGGAGGTAGGGCGGCACCCGGTGATACCGGAGTGCCTCCACAATGGTGCTCCAGGGCAGGGTGTTAAACGCGTTGGCGATGTCGAGTGACACCGCCACGACGACCCCACCCCGGGACACCGCGTCCCCCGTCGTGAGGGCTCTCACGCGCATGATGGCGTCCACCGTCGAGCGCCCCTTGCGGAAACCGAACTGGCTGTCCGCAAGATCCGGCCCCGTCCTCACCAGGTGCCCGACGAGGCGGCCCGCAATCACTCTCTCAAAGAGCTTGCCGACCTCGTCGAGCAGCACGATGGGCCGGTATGCGGACGGAGAGTCCGCAGGGCGCCCTGGCTTCCGAATGAGGACCAGCTTCCCCGTCTTCCAACGGCGTGGAAACTGGCCTCTCTCCAAACATGCGCTTAAGAACGCCTCCAGTCGAGGCCCGAGAGCCCTCGAGGCCAGGACCCAGGCTTTACCTGGCAAGCCGTCGGGTCCTGGGGCGGTATTTTTGGCCTTCAGCCTTCCTACCGCCGCTCTCAGTTCTACCCCGGTCACAGCAGGGATGTCGTCGTCGTCGTCCGCGTGGTCCGCTTCGGGCACCGCAATTGGCGGAGCCATGGGCGGGGGAGTGTGCTCCCCCCGTGAAGGGAACAGAGCGCTCACCACCTCCTCCACCAGCTGGGGGCGGAGACTCTGCGTCAGCGGGGGGGCCCAGGTGCGGAGTTTATTCCGCACCATTCTATAAGGGCGCCCCCACGGATCTCTGTTCAGAGTCTCCACCATTTCCTCGCGGGCCACATCCTTGGCCCGCTGGACAGCCTCTTGGAGGGCGGTCTTCGCCGCTCTGTACCCCTCGTACAGCTCCGCCTCCGTGGCTTCCGCATCCGGAGGGCGAATGCGGAGCCTGCGGTGCCTGGTGTACAGGTGTCGCGCATCGACGCACGCCTTGCGTAGCGTCTCCAACTCCTGCGACCACCAGTACACCTGACGTCGGGCGCGTCCTGGCCGGACTCGGGGCATTGCCACGTCACAGATCTCGGACATGGCCTCCCGGAACCACTCCGCCTCATCGTCGATGTTGGCAGGCCTGTCCGGTGATGACACCCAGGCCTGCACGATCGAGGCTTCCAGGAGGAGCTCCCGGTCCAGCTGCTTCAGCGCCCACCGCGGACCACTCGGGGCCTGTTGGACCAGCGCGCTAGAGGTCTGGGCGGAGACGTCGAACCGGATATACCGGTGGTCGGAGTAGGTCTCCACCCCCTCCATGACGCGCCAGTCAATGACGCGTTGTGACAGAGCGGGGCTGCCGAACGAGATGTCCACCACGGACTCACCCCGCATCCGCACACACGTGGGAACAGAACCCCGATTTAGGACGACCAGGCCTGTTTCCAGAGCCCAGTCCTCCACCATCCTGCCCCGCACATCCGTGTAACGGGAACCCCAGGCCAAATTCTTGGCATTGAAGTCCCCGAGCACTAGCACGGGGAAGGGATGGTTTCCGGCGACGACGACACTCAACTCTGTTAAAGAGTTGTGGAACTCGGCGAGAGTTCGGTTCGGAGAGAAGTACACCCCCACTACTACTATCTCTCCGAACCGTGCTGCTACGCACCCCTGTCCCTTCGTGACGCATCCGAGGGACGGGGTGCCGGCGGCGGCCGACGAAAGTATGGCCACTGAGCCGCTCAGGTCCTCCACCCAGTCATCCCTGGGCGGGACAAAGTACGGCTCAGCGACCACGGCGATGTTAATCGACCACTGCACCACGCTCTGGAGCAACAGGTCCTGAGCGCAGGCGCAGTGGTTGATGTTCGCCTGGAGGAGGCGTAGAGGAGCCATTACTCCTCCATTTCAGCCCCCTCCCGGGCCCCTTGTGAGGGCCCCTCGACGATGGCGGCGGCGGCAGCGGCGGCGGCGGTGGTGGCGGCGGCGGCGGCAGCGGTGGTGGCGGCGGCAGCAGCGGCGTTGGTGGCGGCGACAGCGGCGGCGGCGACGGTGGTGGTGGCGACGGCGGCGGAGGGCCTGCCTTTCCTCCTGGTCCCGGCGGGTGGAGCGCAGGACTTGCTCCCCGCCCGGTGATCGGCCGGCTTGCCAGCAGCCGCACATGCGATGCAGTGCGGCGCGGCGTTGCAGGAGCCAGCCTTGTGTCCGGGCTGACCGCAGCGGAAGCATAGTGAGCTGCGGTCTACCTCCGAGGTGCATTGGACGCCAACATGGTGTCCCACAAGGCATCGGAAGCACCTCAGAGGCTTGGGTTCCAGCAGTTTGACCTGCGCTGAAACCCAGCCCACCAGGAGCCTTCGGCCCTCCACGATCGTTCTGGCCGCCGTCACGGGGCAGCTTACCGTTACGGTACGCATACCCGTGAAGTCAGGACGTATGGTGTCCGCCTTCACCTGGTCGGCCAGACACCCGCCCGTCCTGACAACGGCGGCAACCACCTCTCCCTCCGTTACGGAGTCATCCAGGCCCAAGATGCGCATGTCTGCGCACTTGACGGGCCTGGAGACTCGAGCCTCATCCGCATTGAGGGACGCCCTAAGCTTCTCAGCTAGGGGCGTCAGCGGTGGGGCCACTCGTCGCACCGGGGATCTCCAACATGCGGGCGCCAGTGGCGGTCACCCTATGCCGGAGGCCCCCGGTGATCCCCAGCTCCTGGAGGTCCACCGTCTCTCTCGCTTTGGCGAGCACGTCGCGGTACGTCACGCCCCTCTTGACCGCGTCCGGCTGTAGCGTTATTACTACAGCCGCGGTCTTTGGGGCGCGAAGCCTAGCCGCGACGGCTCGCTCCTTGCGGCGCCGCCTTTGCGCCTTCTTTCTGGCCGCCTTGGCCGCCTTCTTCTTCTCCCCGACCACCTGCCATTCGGCGTCGGTCGTGGGAGGAGTGGGAGGGTTTTGGGGGCGGGGCGTTGGCTCTGGGGCCTTCGCCTCCCGTGCCGGCCTGCCCCTCTTCCGGGCCTGCGCCGGGGTGTTGCCGGTAGGCGCCGGGGCCCCGCCAGCCGGCGCTGGCGCCGGGGCTCCTCCAGCCGACACCGGTTTGGCCGACGCCGTTTTGGCCGACGCCGGTTTGGCCGACGCCGATTTGGCCGACGCAGGTTTGGCCGACGCCGGTTTGGCCGCCGCCGGATTGGCCGGCGCCTGGGCCCGGCCAGACGGCCCGGGTTTAGGGGCGGCAGCTGCCGCAGCGGCCGCGTACGAGGCCGCCTTAGGCCTCGGGGCCGTCCCGCCCGCCAAGGGGGGGCGCAGGACTATGCCCTCCAGGACGGAAAACCGCGCCTGGAAGGCCGCCAGCTCCTGCCGGACCAGGTTCAGGACCTGATTCTCCACCGGGACGGGCTGGCACGGCGGCTTCGCCTGCGCGCCCCCGGCAGCCCTCAGGCCGGCCAGGTCCGCTCGGAGTCGCCCGTTCTCCTCTTGGAGCTTCCCCATGGCGGCCGTGAGGCGGGTGACCTCCGCCCTCAATTCGGCCACTTCGCCAGTAGAGGGACCGGTGTAGTTGGCCGCCTCCGCTGCCGCCATTATGGAGGCCATCGCCGAGACTACGGCCTTGTTCTTTGAAGCTTGGAGCTTCTTCAAGGCCACGTCCCGGATCGCGGCCTCCACGACCTCCGCAAACCTGCGCTTGCAGTCCGCCTCGGGGTCACTAGCCGCACTCTCCTCGTCGCTTGAGGGCCCCGAAGTGACTGCGGTCCCTCCTTCCTTTGCGGGCTCCTCCGCTCTCTCTGCCGCCTCGCGGGCAGTGAGCCCCCTCCCCTTGCCTCGCTCGCGCACCCCACCCCGCCTACTGGTGGGGATCTTTCTAGCTGAGGCCAGCTCTTCATCGGAGGACAGCCCCTGACCGTCCTCACACCTTGGCCGCTTGCTGAGCTTCGCCACAGCGGCCACCTCCTTGGCACGGCAGGGGCTCCCTGAGCCTCTCGTGCTCGCGCCTCCTGATGCGGCGTCGGACTCCGAGCCCGCATCTCTCCTCTCCTCTCTTTGGTCCCCTAAGGGACAGGAGCCTCCTCGGCTCTTGTTGCCAATGGCAAGCGGAAGACATTCGTTGCCCCCCCCAGAATACGAATGGGGGCTTGACGTTCCCAAAGGGAACGTGGCGGATTCTCCGACTGCTGAGCAGCCGGTACCGCCCTGGGGTAGTTTTTTGTCGTCTGTCTTTTGCATCATGGTTTGTTCCTTTTTAAGGGTGAGGTCCCTGTTCGCGCTAACGACCGGATCCCCTCCGGCCATTCATCCCCTCGGCACGCTCGACCTTGGGATTGGGGTAATTTTTTAAAGAGGTTGTCTTCCTCGCGGCCCGGACCTCAGTGGCCCGGACCCCCGGTCCTGAGTTCAAGGTTACGGGGTGGCCGACGGTTGGGCAGAACCAACCGCCGCCCCGGCGTCCCCACGCTGCCGCCGGATGCCGGACAGACGCAGCGCGGGCATGGGACACCCTCCAACGCCCACACTCTCGTGGGTACCGCCCAGTGACGGTCTGCGCCCACTCACCTCCCTCTGTAAGCAGAGGGGGAGTAGACGCATGACCGTCTATAGCCCGGTTCCCTTCACCGACCATCCAGGATGATCGGTGATTGGAACCATGACCTTTCCCCGTGTGTTGAAAATTAGCCGCCAGCCCCAAGAGTCCACCAGAACCAGTGGGCAATTGGTGCTGACGTTGCCCAGGGTGCGCCGCGAGGAGGCTTTCAACATGCACCCCATGGGTCCCGCCTGCTTCCAACTTTTATTTAATTTAAAATGGGCTTGTTTGTAGCTTTTCAGTTCCGCAGTCGGGTTTTTTTTATTTTTTAAATTACTTTTTTTATTTCCAGCTTTTTAGTTTACAAATGTGAAAGATTTTGCAAAGGATTTAGTTCTTGGTACGTGTTTTTTACGATTTGTCACTTCGAATTACTTTTAACCATATAAGTTATATATATTTTTGTAATCACCTTTTAAAACCCTTTATTTTGATACCCTACTCGACAGGTATCGAGAAAAAAAAATTTTTTTTGAAGACATTGCGCCAAAAATCGCCCATTTTAATTTTTTTCAATTTTGATATACCCAGTGTCACTCTTACAATTAAGACGAATCTAACGGCACCTCTCAAGCTGAAATCGATCAAGCCGTTTAGGCTACAGAGCGTGCCAAAGAAATATACATACATACATACATACACTCGAAAAACATAACCCTCCTTCTGACGCAGTCGGGTAAAAAACAAACTCTTCAGATATCAATGCTCTTCAGCTTTATAAGTAGGTACGTATAGTTTTTCATATATTAGTTTATCCTCTCGTATGTTAGGCAAGATTATTAAAATCGGTACCTAACAATAGAAAAAGTAATTGTGTCTCATAGTCATTAGTGACAGCCTTTTTTTTTTTTTTTTTTTTGTCGCTGAGAAATGACATTACGCATCTCCGCTCGTCGGGGGACGAGACGGAGTATGTGAAAACTCAGCGGTGTTCCCTCATCGCCTTGATGGGGGGGTCATGGGAATCCGGCTCAGCCTTTGCGTCCACAACCCCCCCGGCGCATGCCCGCCTATCTGGCGGGCCCCGCATGTCCCCCCGGCTGGGGGGCTACGGGAATGGCCGGGAACACCTGGCCATTCCCGTCCGGCACTCGTGGAAGCCTGTGCAATACAGGCGAGGGTGCCCCCGCACCCGTCGCCTGCTGGCTTCCACCTGGGAGGAGTCGGAGATGATTGTCATACTGACGTCTTCTTCGACCCCTCCTCCGCCTTCGGAGCGGCGCCGCGAGAGGGTCTTCCTCCCGCGCGCGCTCCGCCGCCTCCTTCTGGGACATGACGTGTTCGCAGAAGGAGGCGACTGCCGCCCAGGACTCCTCATCCCCCAGCATGGCGTTGACCAAGCCGGGGAGCGAGAGGTCCATTCCGATCGCCGCGGTGAGACTGCGGCGCGGCCCGGACCACGACGGGCACACCTCGAGAGTGTGCTGCGCCGTGTCCTCCGCCGCGCCACAGTCGTGACACGACGGCGTCTCCTCCATTAGTGACAGCCTAGTTCAGCTTAGACAACGTTATTTTTAGTATAATTATGCGAAACCTGAATATAGTTTGTTCAGAATGAGCAACTGAATCGATTCCAATAAGTTTTACCACATGTTATATTTTGTTCCAAAAATATTTAAAAAAGGTTAAAAGTTGGACACCGAGCGACACTAAGTAGGTTATCCAATCTCCGCGACGAACGGTTAGGTACTTAGGAACTATTATCAATGAGCGCAAGACGGCGCGGCGCGAGCGGCGCGGGTGAGCATGTTTTTGTACGGACAAACAGGTAACTTAACAAGCTTATAACTTTGTGATTTTTCATGATACAGTTTTGAAGTTTTGTGTGTCACGTGTCTAGTATGTTTATACTAGACGCGTGTTTCGAGTTTCGCATACACTAAAAATAATGTCGTATAGGGTAATGTTGGGTGTAATTTTGTTGGTGTGTTGTGTGTTATTGGTAAAACGGACTATATTAATACCATCATAAACAATAATTTTTGTTCTATGACTTTTAATAATTCATCAGACTTTCATACAATAATAAAAATATTTCAACGCTCTAAATTTTACGAACTCTACGCGAAGTAAAAGAACGCGTTAGTTAAGGTAAATGCTCCAACCAGCCCGCGAAATTCAAATTTTCTTACGTTTTTTGTAATTTGCAGGCCAGTGCTAGGTTGTATGTTGATTAAAATATTATTATACGCGGCTGTAAGACATAAGTAGTTACAGAATTATAATCATCAAAATCATCAATAAAACGCTCTAAGTTCATAAAGCTGTAGGAATTACTTTTTCTGTTTTTTTTTTGTTCTTACACCTTTATGAAGTTGGAGGGTTGTATTGGTGATTTTGATGATTATAATTCTATAACTACATAGGTACCTACGTCTTACAGCCGCGAATAATATTTTAATCAACATACAACCTAGCACTGGCCTGCAAATTGCAAAAAACGCAAGAAATTTTGAATTTCGCGGGCTGGTTGGAGCATTCCCCTTAAGTAAACAAACTGTCGTGTCTAGTACAAAATATAACGCAGGGGAGCGGGGATTAGATGCAGGGTTGTTACTTGTTGCTGATGTAGGTATTTCTTTTCACATTAGCGGATGTTATTGCTGATGTTTTGTTATTGACATCAGCTGATTTTAAATATTTTCTAAAAAAAAAAGCAGTGACCATAATGAATTTATACCTAAAAGTTGCACAGTTTTCCTTGGTATTGAAATAAGAGGTTGGTTCAATAATTTTGTGACTTTTAATAAAGAATTGAATGAAACTAAGTAGGTACCCACCTAGTTTAGTAATAGGTAATTAGTTAATAATTAAGTACCTAGTACATAATATTATGTAGTGCCACTACATAGTCTAGGTAAACAACACGTGGTATAAGACCGGCTCCTTCTACGGTCATGTCACGACTCGAATTTCAGCATCAATAATCAGCTGAAGTTCCGCTGATGCTGATACTGATGCTGATGTTCGCAACAACCCTGGATAGAACAACGAAATCTTGAAGGTTTTGGTTTTGGTAAATGTATTATGTTTTGTATAAAGTCATGGAACAAAAGTTTTTTATGATGTTAGTTTGTACAGTCCTAGAAGGTTGTTAGTGTTTTACTAACCCTGTATAGCAGGGGTGGCCAACCGGTCGATCGCGATCGACTATTAGTCCAGTCGATCGTGGCAAGGCAAAAAATATTTCCAACTACAAACCTTATTTTGCTAATCTAGCGAAAGATGCTCAAATGCAATGCTCACATTAATATAAATAAGTAGCTACTAAGAATAATTTTCAGTTTTATATTTCCCTCTTCATAAAATAAAAAATACTACATAATTGTGTACTGAACTATGCTGTTTCATATAAGATTTCAAGAAGTATTTAATTGGTAGATCGCACAGGGTGTCGTCAGTGAACAGTAGATCTTGGGTATAACCAAGTTGGCGACCCCTGCTGTATAGTATAGAATAATGTCTCAGATCAAACCTTAGGTACCCTAACAAAACTAAATGGCGGGAGCTAAAACTAGTAGGTATAACATAACTTGAGGACTGTAGTCCCCGAAGAGATCGGTAGGCCATACACACATTTCGCTACGTTAGATGCAGGTATGTATATCTACAAATTTCGTATCGGACCGCGTTGTTCTTTTGAACTACGACACGAATTTTGATACGGTTTTCATCATCATCATTTAGACCATTTCTTTTCGATGTTTACCTACATTTTTGTATGTACATACCTATTAATTATATGTACAGTTTATTCTACTTAGGGCTGTTTTTTCCATCGCCAGATAACTTTTATTTGAGGAATAAAATTGACGTTTGACAATTTTTGTTTGAAATAACTGTCAACATTTCAAAATTATTCCTCGAATAAAGTTATCAGATGATTGAAAAAGCAGCCTTTTTAGGTATATTTATAATAAAAAAATCTCTGTTTTTTGTCAAGACGTAATTATTTTACCTACTGCGTGAAGCAGTGGTAGGTCGCTAGTGATTTCTATCTGGAAGCCTGATTATTTGTGTGTAAAGGTACGAAGATATTATTTATACAACCAACATGAAATAAGCCTATTATACTTATCAATAAAAGTATCACGTCTCTCAAATACCTGAGTCCCTACAGGTAGGTAACCTAACAAGAAAATTCAATTACTTACAGAACGTGATCCGCTGTTCATTTATTAATAACCGAAATTGATTTGATATTTATCTCGAACATTCGTTGAGAGTTAATGAAAAGGAAATACGGATATGAGAAAATGCTTTTATCACATTATTTTGTCAGGCCGACATATGATCATCTCAGCGACAATTAACTTGTCAAAAATGTGGGGAAATTGATTATATTTTTTTGATTAGATTGACAATGAGACTAGAATGCGACCTTTCTTAAAAATACGGGTAATCCTTCTGGTGTACAACTAGATTCAATTATTTATTTTTCTTGAGAACTTTTACATATAAACATGGTTATAAACATGGAAAAATAAATTGACTAATGATTAGAAAAATGACTTTTGATGGTCCAATTTAAATAAATGATTTGAATTTGACTTTGTTGTTATGTCTGCTGTTGAAGTAAACAGTACCTAAAACCTATAAAGGCTCCTTCGAACACGCGACACGCGATAAAATCGCGCGCGACACAAAGGCACCGCTAGTCGCGCAACGAGCTTGAAATAACTTAAACTTATTAAAGATATAATTATGTAAGGACGGAGTGGCGCCAAGTAACAAGTAAGTATTCAGCCACAGTATTCAGCACAGTAATATTATTATAAGCTTCTCTCGATTATATTCTGTTGAAAAGGTTAAGAAGGTATCATGATGAATAAAAGAAGTAGCCGATTTACAAAAGCTATAAGGTATCATATTGAGAAAAGAATAATCAAGAATATCCAGTTTATTGAGACAGAAACCAATAAATATTAAGGCTTAATATTTTCTAGGGATTATCTGCCCCGGCTACCCTATGAATTGTATCCGTAATAACTTATTTACCAAAGTATCAATAAAAGTGATATAGTATGGGCCAAAAATCCTGCGATTTATGAATTAGAATTCCTGTAATGTATCGGCAGAGGTGATCGTAGTTTGAAGTTTTATAATATACTACATTATTTTTAGTAAGTACCTATATTATGCGGAACCCGAAACACGTGTCTAGTATTTTTATGTAAAGAATCTATTTACAAAATTTCAAAACTGTATCATGTACAATCACAAAGTTATAAGCTTGTTAAGTTAGGTCCTGCCGGTCGATTCTGTAAAAATCTCCCCGTGAAAACTTAGGTGAAGTGAGTTTGTTTTTGCTAGGAATTGACACTATTGACAGCTCACTCCACGCTCACTTCACCTAAGTTTTCACGGTGAGATTTTTACAGAATAGCACCGCTGTTTGTCCGTACAACAACATGCTCACCCGCACCGCGCCGTCTTGCGCTCGTTGAAATAGTACCTAGGTACTTAGCCGTTCGGCGCCCAGATTGGTTACTTAATGTCGCTTGGTGTCCAACTTTTAACCTTTTTTAAATATTTTCAGGACAAAATATAACATGGGGTAAAAATTATTGGAATCGATTCATTTACTTATTCTGAACAAACTGTATTTAGGTTTCGAATATAATAAAAATAACGTTGTATACTTATAAAGATTTTTCTGTCTGGAATTTTTCAGTAGCAGCCCAGTCTGAATTTATTCCCGGTTGGGGGGAATAGGCTCGTCCCCCCTTACAGGCGTGATGTTGTCATCCTACCTAATATTATAAATGCGAAAGTAAGTTTGGTTGTTTGTTACCTGTTCACGCCTAATCCACTGAACCCGATCATCATGAAATTTTGCATATACGTTGTCGGGGGTATAGAAAAAGACATAGTATACCTTACATCAAGAAAAAAATACTGTTCCCGAGAAAAATAACAATAACTTTCGATGGCCACAACTGCTTTAGAACGCTAGATGGCGCTACCCGTCTTTCGAATCATGATTGAAATATGATCCGACTCTGAGCAGTATTTTAACCAAAAGTTGGCTTGCATGAATTCAAGACAGTATTTTAATCATTAGTGTTATGCTTTTAATAGAATTTGGATGAAATTTGGCACACAGATAGATACATAATATGATTAACACATAGGATAGATACTTTTTATCCCGGTAATGCATTTCCGTCGGATAATTTCCGACCTCCACGCGGTCGAAAGGAAAAAACTAGTGTTAGTTATATATTCTTTAAACCTATCCAGATTTCTTTCTCACTTGCCTAGTAGCGTCAACAAAACGAATACTCGTGGCAGAGAAACATGGTGGAATTGTTTCTTGTTCACTATTTGGAACTGAAGGAGCCACTATAGCCTGGGAATCCTGGAATGGTCTGGATTTAAAGTGAAACCAATCAAGGTAGTCGTGGAGACATGGACACAATATAAAACACTATCACCCTATCTATACTAATATTATAAATGCGAAAGTGTGTCTGTCGGTCTGTATGTTACCTCTTCACGCTTAAACCGCCGAACCGATTTAGATGAAATTTGGTGTGGCGATAGTTTGAGTCCCGGGAAAGGGCATAGGATAGCTTTTATCTCGATATTTCCACGGGATCGAACCGCGGGGCGCTGCTAGCTACATGATAAATTCCATACAAAACAAAGCGGATTCCTGTGCTTCCATCGAAATCCAATGCAACTAACATGTAACAAAAAAAAATTGTATCGTTTCACAGCACGTAAAATAAATATAAAACACTACCCAACTAGCAAAATAATCCTGGAATGCGATTTTATAATGCTACATGGACTTATTAAGCTCCGATGAAGGTTTTGGTGGTTGCTACTACGCTTTTAACAGCATAAATACATGCTATTTTTACTCAAGTACGTTGTATCCTATAATTTTTACTTATATTTGTATATAGGATCATATTTCCTGACAAATATAGGATCAAGACTCCTATAAAAGCATGAAATAAGAGTAATTACACTCAAGAGTAATTACTCCGGTAAGTCAGACTTAAATGCGCCTATAAGATAACACCTGCGGGCCATTTAAATCTTAATACTCCTGTAGGAGCATGTACCAGGAAGACATGCACTGAGGAGCAATTGCTCTTGTTATTTTTACTTATAGCCTCATATAAGCTAATATTTTGTGGCCAATATAAGTAAATTAAAGTTAAATTACTGTAAGTCATTTATGTATCTGGTTTGGTTTAACATAAGCTTAGAAGTAACTGTTAAATGGATTTCATATCCACGTTTTAAAAATAATTAATCACCAAGATTATAACAGCAGTCGGTAGGAAAAAATGTTCTCTATATTTTTTTTTTTAGATTTATCGTATGCCGTTTTAAACCTAGACATATTTATATAGGCATTCCACAGTAGTGTTATTGTCTAAGTAATCTCAAACAATCCTGGTTAAAACCCTTAAGAATCCACTTTTGCTTGTAACGACCAGTACAGTAATCGGTAACAATGGCGAATCTTCTTCGGTTTTGAGATAACCCAATATAGAACCAATATACTTATATTGGTACTATGCCACACTTGGAAATGCTAAAAATACTTATTTTAGCACTATGTCACACTTGGAAATGCTTACTAAGAAAATGTCAGCTGCCTTCATAATATTAATTTAATATTAATTAATACTAAAATGTAAATAAGCAAATTTCAAGAGGCGCTTTAAAATTGTAATCAAAACCATGATAGATTTCACAGAAAATTCATGTTCCCCTACGAATAAGCTATAAGACTAACAATTTGACAACAATAACATTTTGCTTTTCTACTATGGTTGACATTAATAAATTCTGATTCATCTAAATACTTATCCTCAAGATGTTAAAAAAAATTTTTTTACAGAGCACAACAATGTCCGATAAATTCACTTCGACTGTTCACAATATATGAGCTTAAGTAAGCATTTCTAGGCGCTTATTAATCTAATTTTTTACTATAACTTACTTATATTGAGATTAACAGGAGTATTTGCATTGACGTAATTCAATTACAGGAGCAATATAGGCGTATTTATGGCATTTCAGCGGTCTAATATAAAAGCGTTATAAGTAAAAGTAGACTTATAAAGTGGGCCCTTTTCCCGACTTATATGTGGATATAAGTCTCATATAGTCCTCGATAAATGATGGTTCTAGGATAGTATAAAAACCACTTTTTGCTAGTTGGGTAGTGCCCACTCCGGCCCGAGTAATCAATCAGCTTTTATAAAATATTTGCCAATCAACGGCTTAAAGCTTTTTGATGGAGGCTGAAATATTTAACTAATGCCTTGATTGATTCGTTTAGCTAGTTATTTTTTAGTTTTACTTTGATAAAGTGCATTTTTATTACTAACATCCATTGTATATCGCGTTTCGATACTGAAATTTGATAAATGTAATTTACTAGCAACCCTGCTTTTACGACTTGACAAAACATCGACATTTCTTTATTATATTAAGTTTAATATTAATATATTATACCTACACATAAACCTTCCGGAATTAATTCTATAAATGATGTAAACCGCATCAAAATCTGTTCCGTAGTTAAGAAAAAAAAAAACGCGGTCACACAGACAGGCACGAAAATCGACTTCAATTTATATAAAATAAAAAAATATTATAAATAATTTTATTTAAAATAAAATGTAATAATTTTTATAGGTACCTAGTATTAAAAAAAAATATATGATTTGTTATTATACAAGACGAAAATGTTATAAGGTCCGTATTCTAAAACGATGCTCAAGCAATAAACAATTTGAAACTAGATTTGAGTCGAGATTGTACGATTGCGAAACCCACGCGAACGATGCCCCATTTACTAGGGTATCTTGTGCCCGTTGTATCCACCACGTGTACCCAGGAAAACATGATGGATATCTACTATAAAATCGAATCGCATAAAATATGAATTTCGAAGCAATATGTTAATGCTGTCGAGCGCCCGAGTAGAGGTATTTTATTTGTTAGATTCTTTGGAATCGGACTAAAAATAACGTTATAATTTTGGATGCACTGCCAATAGCTCTGCTAGACTATATACTAAATAAAGGACTTTAAGAGCGATGGAAATGGCTCGGAAGCTTATGGCCCAACGTTGGGGTGTAGGACGTTCAAACGTCCGTATCCGTCAGACATCATCTGCTTGCCTTTTCCTAACTATGTTGGGGTCAGCTTCCAGTCTAATCGGATGCAGCTGAATACCAGTATTTTACATGGAGCGACTGCCTATCTGACCTCCACAACCCAGTTACTGGGTAATACGATACCTCTTGGCTTACCAAGGAAAGACAAAAGAAGACAAAAGAAGAAGGCTTGGCTTAGAAGTCCGAAAGTCTGACAACCAGTCTTAACTGGTTGTCAGACTTTCGGACTTCTGACTACCCGTAACGACTCTCAAAGATCCACATCCACGAATGACAGCCGGGACCAACGGCTTAACGTTCTTTTCGAGGCACGGAGGGGTCTCGGTATGTAAAGATGGTCACCCATCCACAGACCAACCGCGGCAAGCGTAGCTTAACCTGATCGGTCGACCTGTGCGGCTGTTATTATTCGGCCACGGACCCTTCCTCCTCAGTATTAACGAACATCATACATAAACTACAAAACGCCACCAGCTACGAATACGATCCTTACATACTTACTCTTTTTGCATCGTTTACGTTTACACATCAGCATAGCTATTCACAACCATCCGACAGGCTATCGTATCAGAAATGACACATTTTCAATACCCTAAATTGCCTTGCCCCTGACAGCAAACAGCTGTCCGAAGAATAGCGGTCGTCTATTTGATTGATTGTATTTCGGTGAAGGAAAACATAGTGAGGAAACCGACATGTCCTAGAACCAAAAATTCATGGACATATGACATCTACCAACCCGCACTGGTGGCCCGCGTGGTATGTTTCGGCCCATTCCCTCTCACAGAGAGGAGGCCACTGTTCCCACTGCTGGGAAACATCCCAGCAGTGGGAACAGTATAGGCTGATTATGTATGTATGACTGAAACCAACAAAATTTTCGGGTTTTCGATTTGTGAATAGCGTTAAGACACAAAATGCAGATAGTACAGAAGTCAATCTACATACAAAGTGCGCTCGAGCAACGCACACATAGACACCGCTCACGGACACGTTATTTCGGAGTGGTTGGGAGTAGTGCGAGCGCGGGTGCCATCCGCTTGAGACACGCGTCTGTGAAGTGCAAAAAAGGAGCAACAAAAAATGCCTATCTAAGCTCGATTTATATAATGGTTTCCTATTTTGAATCAGTATAAGCAAAGTAACATTTTGTAAGGTAAATTCACGCCACCAACTATTACTAAGTTGAAAACACGATTTTTTGTTTGTGTAGTAAATGACACTAAAAATAACACAATTTATTTTACCCGAACACTATGTTCAGGTCTAAAACGGATAGGGCAAAACAAATTGTTTAAATAGGGTAATCAGTTTTGAAGTTATTAGGGATTTTCGATAGTGAACATTGACAAATGTAGCTAAAATTTTATGTTTTTGTTCTGTAAAGTTTTTGTATTGTAATACTATGTTAATTTTTTTGTTTTAATATTGTTGAACAAGCTCAACAATAAATCAAACAACTAGATACGAGTGCCACTACCACGATAGTTTTTTGTGCATAAGCGAAAGTGACAACTCTAGAGCTACCGCCGAGCGTAGGTATGAAAAGTGAAGTACATTCCCATATGATTGCCTTCTGTACTCTCTGTATTTTGTGACAGCGTTTAGAGGACTCCAACGATAACATTGATTGATGTCCGATACGGTACGGAAGCGTAGTCATGAATACGATACTGGAAATATGAAATAACGTAAGGGACATTTTGTCGAAAATGAGTTATATATATCGTTGGATTCGGAATTTTTTGCTCTATCGATTGGTATATTTAAAATCTCGATATCTTAAAAAAAATGTCCTTTACATCACATATTTTCCGTAGGCCTAGACCATTTTTTTTCTAGAAACTGGCTGTATATGACATTTAAATTAATATTTTTATAAAAACTAATGTAAGTCTCTTTACTCACAGTATTTGGTATTTACATTAAATCAAAATCGAGTACATTTTACAACAGGTCACTTAAGTTATTCCATAATTTGAGATGTTTTATTATTGTCTTATACATTAGTGTTCCCAGAGAAGGTTTGAACGCACATGTCTTTTATCGATGTGTTAAAACAGCTATTTTAACACATCGATACTGGAAATATGAAATAACGTAAGGGACAAAACTAAAATTTTCAGGAGAGCAAAAATAAGATATTTTTCTTACAAAACTGGCTATAATTTTTTAACTATGTGTTTTATGTAAAAGGTTTCTAGGACAAAGTTTCTTAGATTTCTTCATTCTTTGCAGCTAAACTAGTTAAAAATCAATAAAGCCTACAGTTTCAAAGATAGCATGTCCCTTACGTTAAATAATAATGAATACGAGTGATATACGTTTACAAAATTTTAGATGTAAATAAACGGCATTGATGTAAGGGACACTAAGGAAATAAACATTTAGAGTTTTTCAAAGTAAAGGTCTCTTAATGGTACACTCTATATTGTTAATGCTGTTAACAAATATAAAAAATAGAATTTTATACATTCGTGACCTACTATGCCTATGTAATACAGTTTAAAACTACCTGCTGACTCATAGGGCTACAAAATAAACGAATAAAATAGATTTAAACTTTTATTTGTGCTCACTAATCCTCACTAAACGCAATTTAGGTACTCTCAAAAATTATGTTAAGTATAACATTATTAAATTCTGTTTTAAATCACAATAAAAAAATAGCTATTTTGGCAGCTTACTAAAATTAGACTCATTGTCCCAAACGAAAAATAAATTTTACTTAAAAATCAAACAAAATCAACAAATCAGTCTCTTCTCTTAATCAAATAATCATTAAACATAAAAAAAATAACTTCTTCTTCAATAGAAAGGCCTACAGTTAAATTGAAAAAGTCTCAAAAATGAGTCATTATCTTTAGTCTGTCTCATCATCGTCGGTGTCATTGAGCCTATCTTTAATTATACTCTTATTAGGAAGATTCAAATATTCATTGTGAAACCTATTTGGAATTATACCATTGTCACATATTTTTTTGAGATCTTTAAACTTTGGAACTGAATTTGGCAGTCTTTCCTTATACAGAAATGATAAGCTGTCTATGCTACTGGGCACAGCTAGATTTCTGGTACTTTCTAATTCGGATTGATCATTCTTTGCAAGGCCCTTGCCCTTCCCTTTACCCTTCACTGTCCTTCTTCCAGTTTGCATTTCTTTGCAGAGTTCTATTTTGTGAGTAGTGCCATCCTCTAACATCGTATATTTTACTTCCACTATCTTTAAGTTCGATTTTTGAAATGTACATATTCGAATTTTCTTGAAATGCAGGTCTTTGTTTTTGAGAGTAGCAGGAGTAAAAACTGATTTAACAAAATCATTGAAATCAAAGAAATCCTGATGTCCTAACACATTCACTCGATAAGCATGAGGTCTTTTTCTGGCTGATTCCATCAATGATGGCCATTGGGAAGGTCCCCAAACAATCAGTTTTTTAACCTCCCTTTCAATGATAGCATACATGCTATCTACTGGCATGTATGTATGTCCAGCTAATAAGTAATTTATTTGAATCGTTTGTATATTCGCAAAACGTTCCAAAAAATATGTTAACATTGAGAAAATCACTTTGTTTTTATTCTGCCCCATACAATATCACAATAGAATAACACAGTTGTAACCCCCCTGGAATCAAGTTCCTTTTAAATTTTCTCAATGTTAACATATTTTTTGGAAGGTTCTGCGAATATACAAACGATTCGATTTCGAAGGACAGTGAAGGGTAAAGGAAAGGGCAAGGGCCTTGCAAAGAATGATCAATCCGAATTAGAAAGTACCAGAAATCTAGCTGTGCCCAGTAGCATAGACAGCTTACCATTTCTGTATAAGGAAAGACTGCCAATTTCAGTTCCAAAGTTTAAAGATCTCAAAAAAATATGTGACAATGGTATAATTCCAAATAGGTTTCACAATGAATATTTGAATCTTCCTAATAAGAGTATAATTAAAGATAGGCTCAATGACACCGACGATGATGAGACTGATAACGATAATGACTAATTTTTGAGACTTTTTCAATTTAACTGTAGGCTTTCTATTGAGGAAGAAGTTATTTTTTTATGTTTAATGATTATTTGATTAAGAGAAGAGACTGATTTGTTGATTTTGTTTGATTTTTAAGTAAAATTTATTTTTCTTTTGGGACAATGAGTCTAATTTTAGGAAGCTGCCAAAATAGCTATTTTTTTATTGTGATTTAAAACAGAATTTAATAATGTTATACTTAACATAATTTTTGAGAGTACCTAAATTGCGTTTATAAAAGAGGATTAGTGAGCACAAATAAAAGTTTAAATCTATTTTATTCGTTTATTTTGTAGCCCTATGAGTCAGCAGGTAGTTTTAAACTGTATTACATAGGCATAGTAGGTCACGAATGTATAAAATTCTATTTTTTATATTTGTTAACAGCATTAACAATATAGAGTGTACCATTAAGAGACCTTTACTTTGAAAAACTCTAAATGTTTATTTCCTTAAGTGTCCCTTACATCAATGCCGTTTATTTACATCTAAAATTTTGTAAACGTATATCACTCGTATTCATTATTATTTAACGTAAGGGACATGCTATCTTTGAAACTGTAGGCTTTATTGATTTTTAACTAGTTTAGCTGCAAAGAATGAAGAAATCTAAGAAACTTTGTCCTAGACACTTTTTACATAAAACACATAGTTAAAAAATTATAGGCAGTTTTGTAAGAAAAATATCTTATTTTTGCTCTCCTGAAAACCTTAGTTTTGTCCCTTACGTTATTTCATATTTCCAGTATCGAATAGCTATGCTGGTCATACACACACGTCCGTCAGTATTTAATCAGGATTATGATACACGCCTACGATGTTCACCGCTTAATAACTAAAGCCTTGTTCTTACGTAAATAAGTCTCAAGGTGTAAAGCCTTATTAAATCCCAACTTCAGCGGAGGATAATCCAACTAACACCGCGATTGACGCAGCACTAAACTTGACGCACTTCATGTAACAAGAGAGCTTGTGGTTTAGGCACCTCATTAACGTTTCAAGCATTTCGTGGTAAGCAGCTTGTGATCATTTTGGAAAAGATGGGTGGATTGTGTGAGGAATTTGCATTATTTTTTAAAAGAGTAACCGTGAAGTTTTTTGCCGGCTCTTCTCCGTAGGAAACGACCAATTGGAATCGTGCGAGCTGTGTAGGTACAGTCAACAAAGGAGATAAGTATACAGGAGCGTCGGATATAGTTCAAGTTTACTAAGAAACAGATGGATGTTCTGGACTGAAATTTAATTTAATAAATGAGCGGTTTGTTTTCTATTAATAAAAGTAAATTTTATTCGAGAATATCCATCGGTTTCTTAGTAAACTTCAACTATATCCGACGCTCCTGTATACTTATCTCCTTTGCTGACTGTACCTAGCTTCTGACGATTCATAATTTAGTGTCCATGTAAATTTTTTTTTTTTATTTGAAATGAAATACTTATTTTGATTTGAATGAAAATGAAAGAAAAGAGTGAATGATAACGTGACGTTTGACAGGGAGGAATGGAAGAAAAAAAACGTGTTGCACCGACCCCAAGGCACATGGGACAAGTAGTGGTGGGCTCGTGATCATTATGAATTATCATTTCGGCATATAGACTATTAGGTTCCGCCCGCGGCTTCGCCCGTAAGGTATGTGGATAAAAACTATCCTATGTCCTTCCCCGGGTTGCAATCTATCTCTCTGCCAAATTTTGTCGAGATCCGTTCCACTGAACGGATACATATGTACCTACATACATACATACGGACAGACAGACAGACAGAGTTACTTTCGAATTTATAATATTAGTATGGATGTTTACTATAGCAGCCTGTAACAGGAAATCTAAGGCATTTTCACGTAAAAATATGATGAAGGAAGATGCATTCATCACGCTTGTATACAGTGCATTACCGACCATTAACTCCAGGGTTTTCGAAGGACCACAAAATGTACGGGCTTCAACTCCAGGATTCTTCTATACTAATATTATAAGGAAGTAAAATTTGTTTGTTTGTATGTAGGGGTTAATCTCTGGAACTACCAGTCGGATTTGAAAAATTATTTTTGTATTTGATAGCCCAATTCTTGAGGAACGCTATAGGCTGTTTAACATCGCCGCTTTTATTAGGAGCCGTGCAGAAAGAAAAAAAGTCAGAAGAAACGCTAAGCGAAAACGAAGTGGTAGCGCGGGCAGGAGGTCGGGGCAACAAGAAATTTCATGCGGACGAAGTCGCGGGCAGAAGCTAGTGTAGGTATATTTTGTGTGATAATTGATGTGTACCGGTCCCTAATCAAATATCAATCGATCATAGTCTACCGTTGGACTTTTAATATTTACCATGGAACATAAATGAACGCGCAGGCACCACTTCTTAAACCGCACCTCCGATAAAATAGGGTTACAACTCGAAAAACCCGGATTTTTAGAAAAGCGAAAATAAACTCCTTTATTCTTACACTATTATTATTATGTCATCAAAATTATACATGCTTACAAAAAAATGTAAATGTAACGTATGTGTATGTAATGTATGTGTGTGTGTGTGTGTAATGTTTTAATGGCATCTATACGCTGATTTTCAATTTACCTGAAAAACAACCTGAAAATTCTGTAGATGACTTTCGAGTTGTAACCCTATTTTATTGAAGGTGCGAAACCATGTTTAATTTAAATAACTTAAACTTGTAAAGGGGTCATTTTACTCATCATTATTAACAACTTTTACTATCAGACCATATAATTTTTACTTAACATTGCAAAAAAAACAGCTATTCCCTAAATTATGCCGAATTAGTGTGCATACGCACACGAGCGGCATGTGTCAAAAGCAGAGGCAACCGCAGCCGTCGATACTCGTCGACGCATCGGCGACTGCCGTCGACAAGCGTCGACGGACGACAGATGTCTGGACCAGCTGATTTTTTTTCAATGTTATTGCCAAAAACTTTTTCAGGTTTTTCAGTCATTTCAATTACTTAAGTGCACCTTATTGTAAGAACCTAACTTTAGAGGTTTTCTTTTAGAAATAGAAATATCTTTACTCGAAATATTATCCACTACAGTTAAATAATAGGTGTCTTATTTCTTCGTTTCAATAGAATTAATGAAGAGTGAGAATCTCAAATCAACATCTCTAATTAACGCAAACTCAACGTTACCCAATTATTAATAATAATAATTACCTTGATTAAGTTCTCGTAGTTCACCAAAATAATTGATTACAGAGAACTCGTGCAAATCGTTAAGTAATTAATAATAATGATTGACTTTGAGATTACATTAACTAGGAAATTAGAAGCTGATGTTTTGAAAGGGAAACAAGAAGTTTCTAATAATTGTTCATTAAATCATCAATCATAGGAGCAGTGGTATATCAGCCCCGACTTACGAGTTGTAGGATTTGTAGGTCGTAAATTTGAACCCAGACAGGCACTTATTTTGTGTATTTCATTTCATCACCACTGCTTTCAAAACGGTGAAGGAAAACATCGTGAGGAAACCGGCATGTCCTAGAACCAAAAAGTCGAAGACATGTGACATCCACTAACCCGCACTGGGGCCTACTCCCTCTCACAGAGAGGAGGCCTGTATCCCAGCAGTGGGAACATTATAGGCTGCTTATGCTATATTCATTAAATCACAGGAAAAACAGTATTTGATCGGCAGAAATTAGGAAAAGTAAACAACGAAATCCAACCAGAATGACAATAATAAAACAATAATTACACAAACAGGAAACCGGATGAAAACAGGGGCAATAACAAAACCAAAGAATAAAAAAGTGTAACAAAGACGAGAAAACAAACGAAAAAGTAAACAAATAAAAAGTTTTCATCTGACCAATAACTTCTAAGATACCTGCAGGCTATGTCATATGATCGCAAGGGATTCCGAGAAGTGAAATATTAAATTTTAGCAGCCACTAGAACTGAATTATAGCTGGCGTTGGTGAAGACATCTTCTAAGAAATGGCAAGGATTTTCCACTTAGGTACATTGATGCTCTGTCAAATCAGGGTTTTTCTAATGTGCTGGGAACTTTTTTCTGAACAAACGTGTTGGATTTTATTGCACTTTTACACTACGAATGGTAAATAACCACTGCCTTTTGAAAAAGCATTACCTGTCTCGTTTTCTATCGCAGATATGTTAAACCTTAAGATATCGGTCATAATACTTAATCACCTTATTGGTGACTAGCTGCGCCCCGCGGTTTCACCCGCATAAGTTTCGATCCCGTGGGAATATCGTGATAAAAAGTAGCCTATATATTAATCCAGGGTGTCAGCTACCTCCATATCAAATTTTATCAAAATTGGTCCAGCCGTTTGAGCGTGAAGAAATAATAAGCACACACACACACTCACAAACTTTCGCCTTTATAATATTAGTGTGATGTTCTTCAGAAAGGTCAGGTGCGTAGTACTCGCAACCCGCGTGCGTGTATAACCAGAGGGGTAATTCTCATAATTTCAAGAACGTTCACAGTCTGATTTCAGTCTCAATCTGTCAAAAATACCTTTAATTTCCCTACATTTTTGACAGTAATGGTCGCTGAGATGAGATTGCGACTACATTTTGAACGTTTTTAATTACGAGAATTGGCCTTCAGATGTGTGAACGTAAACGAAGCAAAAGGAGTATTTAGGAATGGTATCAGGTGGAGTTCTGATGTTTCTGCCTTCACCACCTACTTGCCTACACCTAGATATAGAGGCTCAGGCGCAAAACGTCTCTTTCGCAAAATGTCTACTGGTAGTAAAATGTCTCTTTCTCATAATGTCGCTTTCGCAGAATGACTCCTTCTCAAAAGGTCGCTTTCTCTAGACCTAGATAACGAAAGTATCACGATCTGTATGAAAACCAAGCGCGCCATTTTTTGACTACCTACTACGACGTCGCAATCACTAATTAGTGATAGGAAAATCAAATCAAGTCAAAGTCGCCGCCGCGTGCGGCACCTGCCTCGCTGCACCCGCGGGGCCCTAGCGCTAGCGCTCACACTCACCCAGCCAGCAGTATTACAGGACTGAGCGCGAAAGTAGCGGCTTACGATTTTGTACGTAAGCTGGGCACGGGAAGAAGTTGCTTTTGCTTTATCTAGGTTATCATGCTTTTATTCAAACAGTCCACAGTTTTCTTGTCGCCAAACTAAATAACATGTACTGTCCGTAGCGCTCGGCGGCCTGTTGCGCTTTAAGCGCACCGTCAGGCCTCCATCACTCCATGTACTTACGCGCTATAATTACCTACCGCCCGGCCGAGCGGTCTCGGGCCGTTTGCGGACCAAATTCAGTGCGGTTTTCGCAAGCGAAGCGTACGCACGTTGTTCAATTTTAATCGTTCCATTCGTTTGTACGCGTACCTACGATGCCGTCTGGTGCCTTATGTGCAGTAGATGGGTGCAAATCAAGTAAAAGAAGGGATAAACACCTAACATTTTTCCATTTACCTGTCAATGAAGATGTCATGTCATGTTTTAGATGTATCAGTCAGCCCCAATTTATAAAAAAAAAATTATAAGCGATACAATTTTAAACTACCACCTATAGTCAGAACATATTCACAGTTATCAAAAAAATTTACACAAATATGTAGTTATGTTAATTTAATTTTATCGAAGAGCAGCAGCCCTGCGATTGCTGTGGGATCGCGCGGTGCGAAGCAATCACAAGTGTACGCTTGAGCATTTAGGCACATTTTAGCATGCAGCGGTGCTGACGCGATAGAGTAGGCTATTATAGCAGTAGGTATTGGAAATTTTCTACTGAGTGAAGTATCTGTTACGTAGTAACTATTTAGTAATCTGTGGCACCGTGCACGGAGCAATCTCATCTAGATTGATCGCGAAGAAAGTTTGCTGAGACTTTGTTGTTTTCGTTATTTTTTTTTTTGGGTTTGTAATGATATGTTCTTAATTACTAGTTTATTTATTTAATTATATCTAAGTATAAAAAGTATGTATTAGTTATGTTGAAACTATGTGTACTCCCGTCACTTTTCCCTAAAGGTTCATTAGAAAACCAGCGTCAGACAGCATTAATCCTGAAATGTACATTTTTGGCGCCGCCGTGAGGCACACACTATTGTTGTTGAAACATGTACGGCCTTATTACAAAACAAGATTTATCTTTAGACCCAGGTTTAAACCATCCAGCCATTTTTAAATTTCGAACTATAATCCGACGAAGCTAAAGTTCTTATTACAAAAACTGACGTTAAACCAGAGTCTAAGTTGTCAATTTTGCATTAAGTTTACGTTTGTCGGAATAAAGTTCAAAATAGAGTAACTGGCTCGAAGGGTTAGGCTAGGTCTAAAATTAGATCTCGTTTTGTAATAAGACGGTAAGTATTTTTATTTTGTTAATTTTGCATTTTGTGTTTTACGAACTATGTCCAAATAAAGTTTTTTCTTTCTTTCTTTTCTTTCTATATCTGTGGGCTACACCCATGGGAAGCAAGCGTGAGTTTATGTATGTCATGTGCAGATGAAGCATTTGACAATTCACTGGCACCTAATAACGCTGCAATATCAGCGGTGACGTCCGAGTGTAGATGCACCTGACACGGCTGATTGGAAATCCGATTATTACCTAGTATTATGACAATAAAGGCAGATCGGCATAGCTCAGCTTATTATAATAATTGTAAGCGTGACGTAGAACCTGCTGTTTAGGTAATTAGTAAGAAATTTTTGATGAATAAAGGATACTAAATGCGCCCCACGGTTTCACCGCATAAGTCTCGATCCCGTGGAAATATCGGAATGAAAATTATCCCATAATCTCATCCAGATCATGGTCTAGACATGTGCCAAATTTCATCCAGATGCATTCAGCCGTTTTAGCGTGAAAGCGTAACAAATAACAATACAAAAAATCAAACCTTTTCTCGTTATAATGTTAGATTAGATTGATGAAGTTGGATAAGAATCCTAACCGTCGTACACATTTATACGACTTGGGGTTTCAATTCCTTTTCTATTATATTGCTGTCCATTGCTTGGATCTCCCTTAATTGGTATAATGTTACATCCAGCAGACAGAAACGCACATCTCGATACATGATATAACTTTAATTTTCTTCATCAACTCATTATTTGTTCAGACGGGCGCACATCAAGCTACTACAATCTGTCAAATTTAATTAATAGATTTTCAACTTTATCGCTACATTATAAGGTTCTAAGTTGATTGGGAAAATTTGACAGTTTCGGGTAGCTTGATTTGCTGGTATGTACAACTTTAGAACATTGTAGACAACGTAACATGTCTAAAAATATTTTCTTGGTAACCATGTTCTGTAATTAACAGTGATCGGAATAGTTAGAGCTATTTAGGTTCATTGACCGTAAACATTGATGATAATATGGATATTCCAAGGGATTCCGACTGATACTACGGAATTTTACGGGATTTTATTGTCACTAGAGTGACGCACCTGTTTTTGTCTCTTTCTGCGCCACTAAAATTCAATTCTTTCCCAACAGTAACTTCGAAACTAAACTTAACTTCGTAACTAAAAGGGAATATCCATATTATTCTAAGCTACGGCAAGTACATAAAACAGCTCTACCTATTCCGATCCATAGTAATTAAAGACTCGTATCGTAGTTTCGAGTCAAAACCTTATTAAGCTGCAGGCCTTACCTTTGACCAAGGCTTCCTTTAATTTAATACGATTGTCAACCGTGTCTGTGACAAAATTTACCGTTATTGTAACGAAGACTGAAAGTAAATTTAACTTGAACAAATACTTTCTCACAAAAGAAGAAAAATCTTTTGATACCCGTAAAGTTTAATTTTGTTTTATATTTATGAGTTTTTTTTATCATTTTATCTTTGTTTTCCAATCCTTTTATGTATTGTCAGTCTGTTTGTAAGCTTTCCGTGACCAATAAGCTTGGGCTGGATGTGTTTACTTTCGTTTAACTATTGTAAACGAATACTGTGTAACTGGAATTGAAACGTTCTGTAAACATTTGCACTTTGTCCCATTACTGAAGAACATAAAATAATAATGCTCTTAGATATTGTGATCACTGTTACCAGCTTCCTAATTATGCTCTTAGATATTGTGATCACTGTTACCAGCTTCCTAATTATACTCTTGGATATTGTGATCACTGTTACCAGCTCTTTTATTCCGTAACACACTACGAATCACAATCTGAATCATTTTGAAGGTTATTTATTGCTAAACCATCACACTAATATTATAAAGGCGAAAATTTGTGCGTGTGTGTGTGTGTGTTTATATGTTTGTTACTTCTTCACGCTCAAACGGCTAGACCAATTTTGATAAAATTTGGTACGGAGGTAGCTGACACCCTGGATTAACATATAGGCTACTTTTTGTCCGGATATTCCCACGGGATCGACATTTACGCGGATGAAACCGCGAGGCGCAGCTAGTAATATTATAAATGCGAAAGTGAGTTTGTTTGTTACGCTTTCACGCCAAAACAGCTGAACGGATTTTCATTAAATTTGGAACATAGGTAGACCATGACCTGGATTAGGACATAGGATACTTTTTATCCCGATATTCCTACGGGATCGAGACTTATGCGGGTGAAACCGCGGGGCGCAGCTAGTAATATTAAAAAGCGAAAGTTTGTGAGTGTGTGTGTGTGTGTTTACATGTTTGTTACTTCTTCACGCTCAAACGGCTAGACCAATTTTGATAAAAATTTGGTATGGAGCTAGCTGACACCCTGGATTACATATATGCTACTTTTTGTCCGGATATTCCCACGGGATCGAAACTTGCGGGTGAAACCGCGGGGCGCAGCTAGTTGCTTCATATGTTCGAAAAATGTGTCTGCTCAACAACGTAAATAACGCAATGAATGTTGTTGAACTGTCAAAACGAAAGCCGTTCCTACTGTTAGTGGGTTACGCAATTACCCCGCAGGTTATCCTATTATCCTAGTTATAGCACAGATTACTAAATAGTTACTGCGTAACAGATACTTCACTCAGTAGGAAATTTCCAATACCTACTGCTATAATAGCCTACTCCGTCGCGTCAGCAACCGCTGCATGCTAAAATGTGCCTAAATGCACAAGGGTACAGTTGTGATTGCTTCGCACCGCGCGATCGCAGGGCTGCCTCTTCGATAAAATTAAATTAACATAACTATTTGTGTCTCTTTTATTGAGAACTGTGAATATGTTCTGACCATAGGTGGTAGTTTAAAATTGTATCGTTTATAAAATATTTTTTTATAAATTGGTAGCTAACTGTGCAATATATCTAAAACATGACATGACATGACATCTTCATTGACAGGTAAATGGAAAAATGTTAGGTGTTTATTCTTCTTTTACTTGATTTGCACCCATCTATCTACTGCGCATAACGCAACAGACGGCATCGTAGGTACGCGTACAAACGAATGGAACGATTAAAATTGAACACCGTGCGTGCGCTTCGCTTGCGAAAATCGCACTGAATTTGGTCCGCAAACGGCCCGAGACCGCTCGGCCGGGCGGTAGGTAATTATAGCGCGCAAATACATGGAGTGACGGACGCCTGGTTATAGTCACGCACCTCTTACAAACAGTTTGTCCCATAACTTGCTCTTTAAATCCTTGAACTTGAGCGATAAAGTAGGTAATCAATGACGCCAGAAAACACCCCTCTCAAGAACTCCTCGACAAATAGGGGCTTGAAGTCTTAAAGCCAGGTTTAATAAATACGTAATAAGTGAACGCCCAAATAGGAATAAAGGGATAAATACGGCGGTAAAGTGCTCACGGAATTCATTCATAATTTTCAATATCCTAAAAACGAGAGCGTAGGAAGCGGACTCAAGTTTTTACGAGTCTTGGTACTGGGCCAAGATTGTCTGGTTTTAAATCTTACTACCTACGGAACCTCCCACGATTTAACTCTTTTACGATACCCTGTGACGTAATGCTAGTGCCTAGTACTAATATCATGACCTCGGTATAAACAGACTGACGGAATCGAGCCGTGACTCACTGTGTGTAAGGACTTTTTATTTACAACTTGATAATATGTTCTTCCTTAAAATGGACACACCAACTGATTGCGTTGGCACGAGTCGCTGCCATTTTTAGCAACAAATGTCACAACAATAAAAAAACATTTATTTATGCTTAATACTTTGTAGACTTGGGAATAGCCTTGGGGCTCCAGCATACAGGCGCGAGGAGACATCGTGACGCGACTCTAGTAGAACAATTTCTATGAAAACATAGGAATTGTTCCGCACCGTCGCAGTTCGCCTGTCTGCGGCAGCCTTTCCATATGAATTTGTGACTTAGGCTGCATTGATTGGTGTGCATTGATTGCGACACGACGACGACTTGTAAAATTAATATCACACATTGCCCTTAAGTATGTCAATCGCCCGCCGCCATATTGTATTAAGGAATAAGTATGAGTTTGTTTTTATGAGATTGTAACTTTTTTCGTGAATACAACGCAAAGAATAATGATCTTATTTACCCAAACGTTTTACATATTGTACCCAATAGACCAAAGATCTAAGTTACCACATTGAATAGTTTGATACCGAAGCTTCACTTGTTTTTTAGCCCTATCACCTTGAACAAATCTTTACTACCGTTACTACCTTTATGTCCAAACTATTTGATGGCTTGTCTTCACGATTGACGGCTGTTGGGAACACGCCTTCCAGAATATAACATTGTGCGGAAGTATGTACCTAGTAGCTGTTCGAGATCAATATCAGAGGAAGCGTCTAATAATTCTAACAGGATTGTTATTGAAGTTGCATGTTGTTTGTGATGAAGAAGATATATTTAGGCTGACATGTTCCTGGTACAGATCAGTATTTTTCTTAGTGTTTATCTGCGAGTCAGAATGTAAAAGCCGTAACCTAAGCAAATATTAATTAGCATAAGCTGTGTTGGCGCCGCGGATCGCTAATGTGACGCTGTCACTGTCATCGAGATGCCAAAAGACCTGCGAGTGCCGGCCGGCGCTTTCCCGCGCCATTCCGTTGAAGAAAATGACATGACGTGCGCTTCTATGTCAGTATTTTTTCCTTCGTTTATCATTACTCATTGTAAAAGTTGTTCATTAAACACAACCATCAAAATAACACGTCTGTGTGGTGCCGGACTTAAAGAATAGCACCACCCCATACTTCCCGTGGGTGTCATAAAAGGCGACTAAGGGAGACCGGAGAATGGGCAGCAGCGTTCACTATGCATTACACCATCATACCATACTGCGATCGCCAACCCGCCTGCCAAGCGTAGCGATTATGGCAAACCCCCCCCCCCCCCCCCCCCAAAATTGGGGGAGGCCTATGTCCAGTAGTGGACGTCTTTCGGCTGAAATGATGATGATGATCAAAATAACAAGGAGTAAGGAGGAGTTGTTTGGGAGAACTCCCATACAAGCTGTAATTTTCGTTCGTACACTAATGTCGTCTTAGCGGGTAAGAAAAACGTTAGCATAAGAATAATCAGCCTATAGTGGTCCCACTGCTGGTACACAGGCCTCCTCTCTGTGAGAAGGATTGGGCCATAATCTACCAAGCGAGCCCAGTGCGGGTTGGTGGATGTTACATGTGTTCGATTTTTTTGGTTCTAGGATAAGCCGGTTTCCTTGCGATGTTTTTCTTCACCGTTTTGGTGGTGCTAAAATTTAATACAAAAAGTAAAGTGCCTGTCTGGGTTCGAATCCACGACGTACAACTTGTAAGTCGGGGCAGTTACCACTGAGCCATCACTGCTCCAGAAAAACGTTATAGATTCTTAGAAGTTCAAGAGTTTTGCGAGATTCTCTTTTATTTTCTACATGACTGGATATATTTAATTCGTTTACAACAAGGCAAATTATCTCTGTTCATGTTTACGACGATGTTTACACGAATAACACACTATCTACATAAGAGTAAACATGACCTGCAATTAGGAATTTCATCAACCCCTTATCAAACTACTTAAACAATCTTATCTGCCCCATTTCAGGCATGAAGCAATAGTCACAAAATACAGAGAGTACAGAAGGCAATCTACATACAAAGTGCACTCGAGCAACGCACACATAGACACCGCTCACGGACACTTTATCTCGGACTGGTTGGGACTAGTGTGAGCGCGAGTGCCATCCGCTTGAGTCTGTGAAGTGCAAAAATGGAGCAACAAAAAAATGGCTATCTAAGCTCGATTTATATAATAGTTTCCTATTTTGAATCAGTATAAACGAAATAACATTTTTGTAAGGTAAATTCAGGCACCAAATATTACGTAAGTTGAAAATATGATTTTTTGTTTGTGTTATTGTTTTTATTTTAATTGATATTAATTGAACAATCTAATGTTTAATGTATGTGTTTAAATATGTTTTGCGATTTAACTTATGAATTGTTTTTATGTAGGTAATTCAATTTTTCAATTTAGTTTTATTTATTTAATTTATTTAGTTATAATAATATTATTGTGACATGTATTTTATTCCTTGGTTACTAACATAATTTTTAAGTTTTTTAAGTGTACTTACTAACATAAATATGGATCTCTGTGTCTGACTTAAATAAATTATTATTATTATTATTGTGTTGTTTTAGTGTCATTTGATAGGTTTAGGTCTGAAACGGATAGGGAAAAATAAATTGTGTAAATAAGGTAATCCGTTTTGAAGTTATTAGGGATTTTCGATACTGAAAATTGACAAATGTAAAATATGTTTTTGTTCTGTAAACTTTTTGTATTGTATTGTAATACGATGTTTATTGTTTTGTTTTAATATTGTAGAATAAGCTCAACAATAAATCAAACAACTAGATACGAGTGCCACTACCACGATAGTTTTTTTTTGTGCATAAGCCAAAGTTGACAACCATAACGCGACCGCCGAACGTAGGTATGAAAAGTGAAGTACATACATGTGATTGCCTTCTGTACTCTCTGTATTTTGTGAAATAGTGTTCCGGCATTTTACAACATTATCAAAATGAACACACCTCGCAAGTGTGCAGCTGCCCTACAGTAGGGCGATGTTATAAAATTACCCAATTTCACGCTTGTAAACATTGCTTTATGGGTAAACAAAAGAATGAAGTAACTGGAGTAGGTGAAATTATTCAAGCTTTTTGTGTAACGAAAATGTTGCTGTTTATTTGTATAATATACTGTACACTCGTGAGGAAATCTTGATTGAGTTTTCGTCGAGTGTGATGAGATTGTTATGAGCACTTATATTTAAAAGCTAACAGTCTTAAAATAATAATAATAATATGTACAAGTGTATAAAAAGGAGGGGAGATAATCAAAGGGCATCAAAAAATTCGTTCGCATCGTTGTCAATAGGAAACGTGCCCAAAAGCCTGGCAGCATTGCCACGTTGTATGGCAATGCTGATTCTTTGGCCAAAAAATAGGCCAGCCCTCTGGTCACGTGAAGAGTCAACCAACCGCTTGGCGATGTCTCGAAATACTAAGTGGACACTCGGGCCCCATGGACGTGTTGTAACCCCAAACGGCTCAAACATATAAGTAAACTAGCTTCCGCCCGCGGCTTCCCACGCGAGGTATGTCAATAAACACTATCCTATGTCCTTCCCCGGGATGCAATTTATCTCTCTGCCTTTTATCGAAATCCGTTCAGTGGTTTAGGCGTGAAAAGGTAACATACAGACAGACAGACAGAGTTACTTTCGAATTTATAATATTAGTATGGATAACAACAGTCCTAATTTAACCTGTATCTTTCACATTCAAAACGCTTCTAATAATACAATGATAAGAGCCTGCAAAACAGCGTGCTCAACTGAAGGGCTATGAAAGCGAAGTCGAGCGAAACGTGTAGGACTCTCCGCTTTAACAGCTAAGTGTTCTGCGTAGAGCTTGACAATAGCTTGGGAACCTTGGTGTTTAGAGCGAGTAGGAAAGGAAGATTATTGCTTGATTTGATGATATTTCTGATTGTATGATGAAGGGCTTTGCAATGTGTAGGATGTATCTTGTCTAACGTCTCAGGTTGCGGCGGCCGCCGAAAGTGAAAATTTTCGAAAAACTAAGAACAGTCAGTCGACGCTCACATTCGACTGCCGATTGTACGTTTTGGTGTGAAGGCAGCCTAACATGTCGTTGTCGTCGTTTCAGCCGATAGACGTCCACTGCTGGACATAGGCCTCCCCCAATTTTGGGGGGGGTTTGCCATAATCGCCACGCTTGGCAGGCGGGTTGGCGATCGCAGTATGGTATGATGGTGGAATAAATAGAGAACGCTGCTGCCCTCTCTCCGGTAAGACCCTTAGTCGCCTTTTACGACACCCACGGGAAGTAAGGGGTTGTGCAATTCTTTAAGTCCGGCACCACACAGACAGTCCGGCACCACACAGACAAGTCCAGTAACATGTAGCTTGACAAAATTGCTTGGGACCTTGGTGTTTAGAGCGAGTGGGAAAAGTTGATTTGTTGCTTTCTTTGAAGATTTTTTTTATTTATTTCGTTGCCTCAAAAGAATAAATTGCATATCAATATGGCTAGTATTTATATATATTTTCAACCATTCTATATATAATGTGTGTATGTCTAGCTAGTGCTATGCGTGGGCTGTGAGATCCGAACTCATGCATGATTCCACAAAATTATTAATAACTGAATTAATCCATCATCTCATGCCTCAACTCAGCCCATTCATACCTTCTCATGCTTACCCTCATGGGAAGAAGTCGTGAGTTTATGTATATATGTATTTAATCCATCAGTTAATGGTATCTCAATTTCGTTGAATTTATGCGGTTGCGTCTTTCGGCTGAAATGACACACAAAGGGTGTGTTTTTGGAACGAAATTACTTACCGGGTTTGCTTGTTTGTAGGAGATGACTGGTGGAAATGGTCAAGTACATGACCATGGGGGTGTTATGCCCCCTCTATGCGACTTTCTCTCTCCCTCTTTCTAATATACAATATGAGTGCGTGTGTGCGTGCGAATATCGAGATTCGAGCAGACGACGAGCATTCTGCGCGGCCAGTTGTAATTTTTGAAATTGATCCTCACGGGACTTCATTCCTGACGGGGGACCGCTCACGATTTTTGGACGAAGTTTCTGCGGTAGGAGTTGACTGGTAAAACGCACACTATGCAGCCAGGCATATTATAAAGTGGGGGATTACATCGCTGATAAAAATGCTTGGCTAAACGCTGGTCCTGTTCCATAAGGACGCACAATTAAATTGACTAGAATTGGAAAATACTATTGGATCTGCTGAAAAATATTATTACTGCATTATATAAATTCAATCTCCTAGTATTGTATAATTGCATAGAACATGTGTGAGTACTATGTACATACTATAAAGCTTCCATTTACTGGGTACGCCTTTCATTGACTTGGATGTGCCCTGGCAGCTGAGAGTATGTCATGCTCACTCAAATGTCTCGCTGATGGTGGCGTGTTTGTTGATCATTAAGCTCCCTTTAAAATGGTTGAGCTGAATGGTGCTAATACATGCGTCATGTTCGTGCACGGGCGGCGTCAGTAGGGACTGGTCATCCCTTTGCTGCCGTGTTTATTTTTATTTGAATTGTTTTTTTTTTTCTTTCGCCCTTTCATTACGGACGCTTTTAACGTGAATGATGTAAACAAGACTTTGTAACCATATTATTTTGATTTAAAAGAGTGTCCATGGAGTTTATTGCCCGTTCTTCTCCATAGGTACCTACGCTTTGGAATGGGCAACTAGCTTCATCTTTCTGACTGACCGACCCCTTGACAATTCAAAAGTGCCTGTAATTGGTTTAATTGAAATATATGCATTGAGTTTGAGTTTAGAAAACGTCAAGAAAGGAAAAGCATTACTTACTTATCTTTTTTGAAAAAGACAACTCTTTTTTCAAAAGAATTGTCTTTTTTTTCTTTTAAATCGAGCTCACGGTTTCTTTCAGCGTTTTTCTCTACGATTTGTAGTTTAGAACCCATACTGGCTAGAAAAAAATCGCCGGTTTTTTTTTATAAAATGAAATAAGGAACTATCCTTATTAATTTATATTTTTACTTGTTGTTACTATATGTACCAAATCAGCAATAAAACATTTTCCCTTACAACCTTAACTGGTTTAAAATTAATACCAAAACCCTGCAACAGTTATTAATATATACAGCTATACATCACATACTCAACTTAAAGGCTTAAGGCACTAAGGCACGCCCCAAAACTTTGCCTTGTGTACTCCTAAGTTGTTTGCAGAGGTCCAAGCAACGCCATCTGGGAGCCTTAGTTTGTGTATGTCTGTATGTTCACGCTTCCAAGGTTTCGGTGTAAGTAGAATTAAGTAGGTTCTTAGTACGAACGGTACAAGATTAATTACATGAACGTTTATGTACTTCCTGTTCTCTGTACTCGAGAGGGTTCATATATTGTAAGTCAATCACTTTAGTATATACTAGCTTTGACCCGCGGTTTCAACCGCATAAGTGTCGATCCCGTGGGAGTATCGGGATCAAAAGTAACCTATATGTTAATCCAGGGTGTCAGCTACCTCCACACTAAATTTTATCAAAATTGGTCCAGCCGTGTGAGCGTGAAGAAGTAACAAAAATAAAAACACATATACTCACAAACTTTCGCCTTTATAATATTACTGTGATATTATTATGATTACTAACTACTTCTAGAGCCATTCTAGAAGTATTTACAACTGAGACTTACAATTTTCATTTGGAGTCTACGCATGCCCCAGATTTTAAATGTCATCCCTTATTTAAAAGTTGGTGAGCATGGGCTTACCGACTTTAAACCAACCGATGACATTTAAAACAATAAAATTCCTTATTTAGAACGTCCTTAAGATTTTTTGCACACTTGGGACCGATTTAACAAGCGTCGGAAAACTTTAATCTAAAGACTAATAAAAATGGCGGTATCATATTTTCTATGGAACGAGTATGTCAAATACCTATATGGAAAGGTCTACCCTTAAACAACTGTTTAAGTAATCACCAACAACATCATCAACTGTTTACCTGCCCCGTTGGACTTGTGGTCGCAAGTGCGACTGCTGAGCGTGAGGTCCTGGGTTTGATTCCCGGGTCGGGCAAAGTGTTATTGGGTTTATCCATTAGGAGTGTCTCAATAACAGCCCGGAGTTTGGAAGTAGGTGGTGTGAAGCCCCCGTGCCTTGGATAGCACGTAAAGCCGTTGGTACTGCGCCTAATCTCTCCCCGGTCGTGTCGGATTGCCGTCCCATCGGACTATGAGAGTAAAGGAAAAGAGAGTGCGCACACACGTCTTGTGTCGTCGTGGCTGAAATCAGTCGGGTGGATATTTAGTATCATCATCATCATTCTCTTGCAAGGGCAAGAGAATGATGATAGCTCTTGCAAGGATAAGGATCCTAATTCATTTTGGGGTCGGCGCAACATGCATTTTTCTTCTTTTCTCCATGTGTTAGTTGTCATCTCGGTAGCCATCCCCTTTCTAGCCAGCTGTTTAAGTAATCAGTTGATTAAATAATGCTGAACACGAGCCTAAGCCTTGTGTTCACCAACATTTAAATTTGACATCAACCATCTGTTTAAATACCTGACTGGTGGTTTGAATCTTGGAGAGCACAGGCCTAAGAGTTTTGTAAAACAATCCTTTTCATTTCTCAACAATATACACGCAACTCCAACTCGCCTTACAAAATACACGTTCATGTCAACGGAATGGTCCGAAAATCCTTACCCGTCGGAGCAAAGTCACAGCGAGCTATTCGACTAAACCCCCCTCAATTTGTCATAACGAGCCCAGCTATTTGACTTGCTATAACCGTCCACCACTCACTGTAAACGCTTCCTGTTAACCAGCAATTGTTTCACACTACAGTTCAAGTTTGAGAATTTATAGAGGATTTCTTGTGCCTTATTCCGGGATTTCTATAGCGAATTGTTTTGTTATGTTCTTTTTAGGGTTCCGTATCTCCGAAGAAAAAACGGAACCCTTATAATATCACTTTCTTGTCCGTCTGTCTGTCTGTCAGTCAAGACCCTTTTCAAAGTCAAAGTCAAAGTCAAAACATTTATTTCAAGTAGGCACTTAAAAGGCACTTTTGAACGTCAAAAATTACGAAAAAATAGAATTGATTCTAGTCGCCCATTCCAAAAGGTAGTTTTCGTATGGAGAAGAATGGGCAAGAAACTCCACCGTTACTCTTTTAAAATGTTTTACAATATTTTGTATACATTAATTATATAATAATATGTGAAGACGATGCACCTAAAATAAAATAAAATTACTATACCAAAATAGGTAAAAGAATTAAAAATGAAAACATGACATAAATTAATTATCTAATAGATACATGGTGCTCACATATTTACAAACATGGTAAAAATAAACGATTTTCATTAAAATAAAAAATTACAAGTAATAAGTCAGGGTGTGAGTTTAAGTAATTACAGAATATAAATCAACGTCAAAAAAAAGAAGAAAGATTCAATTTTACAATTAAATTAGCAACCAGTTTGATTTTGTCTAGACTCTAGATTGTCCTATGGAGCAGAACCAGCATGTTTCCAAGCGTTCTTATCTTGGATATAATCTTCTAATTTATAGTATGCTTGTTTACAAAGTGTACGTTTAATGTGAGTTTTAAATTTTCTTTCATTTAATTGCAATATATCACAAGGTATTTTATTGTAACATTTAACACAGTACCCCATAAAAGATGTATTTACTTTGGCTAATCTAAAAAATGGTTGATGTATTTTATCTTTATTTCTAGTATTAAAATTATGTCTATCGCTTATTTTATTAAAAAGATGTAGATTTTTTCTAACATACATAATATTTTCATAAATAAATTGGCAAGGTACCGTCATAATATTAATCTTTTTAAAAAGTTCCCTGAGAGATTCGCGGCGACGTAGATTATAAATGGCTCTGACAGCTCTCTTTTGCAAAATAAAGATGGATTCAATGTCAGCAGCTCGACCCCATAGTAAAATGCCGTACGACATTAAGCTGTGAAAGTAGCTAAAATAGACTAAACGCGCGGTTTCTACATCAGTTAATTGTCTAATCTTTCTAACAGCATAAGCGGCCGAGCTAAGCCGCCCCGCAAGAGATGTTATGTGAGGTCCCCATTGTAATTTCTCGTCTAGCGTGATTCCCAGAAAAACCGTTCGATCAACAAATTCCAGTTTTTCTCCATTAAGTATGATGTCACATTCGCTACTTCTAACATTAGGTAATTTAAATCTAATACATTTGGTTTTCTTTTCATTCAGTACCAAATTATTTACCGTGAACCAATCTTGGACCTGAAGAATAGAGTTATTCACATCGTCAAGATTTTGTGCCCGTCTGTCTATCTTAAAGATCAATGACGTATCATCTGCAAATAACACCATCTTCGGTTGATTTTGAAGTAATTGGGGTAAATCATTAATGTAAACTAAAAAGAGGAATGGACCCAATATCGAACCTTGAGGAACACCCATTGTCATTTCAGACCCTAATGAGTTTACGCCGTTTACTTGAACTTTAACCTTTCTATCTTTCAGGTATGATCTTAGCAAATCAAGTGCTGTTTTTCTAATTCCATAGTGCTCCAGTTTCATCAGAAGTGTTTCATGGTTTACGCAATCGAACGCCTTAGAGAGGTCGCAAAAGATTCCAATGGCATCTTTTGCTTCTTCCCAGGCATTAAAAATGTTCTTTATTAGGGTAACACCGGCGTCAGTAGTGCAACGCCCTTTGGTGAAACCGTACTGGTGTTCATGAAAGATGGAATTTTTATTAAAGTGACGTAACATTTGATTGAGCATCAACTTTTCAAACACCTTACTGAGAACTGGCAGAATTGATACAGGTCTATAATTGTTAGGTTCTTTACTATCACCGGATTTGAACAATGGTACAACTTTACTATGTTTCATAAGATCCGGAAAGACTCCTTGATCAACACTGGTGTTAAATATGAAAGCTAAATAGGGCGCAATGGTTTCGATGAAAGATCTAAATATTTTTACAGACATTCCCCAGAGATCTTCTGTTGATTTAATGTTAAGATCTTTAAAAGCTTTTATAACAGCCTGAGGGTCTGTATGCTGAAACCTAAACTCCAAAGGGCATGCCTTTACATTCTTTTTAAGTAAGGCAGCAGAAAGCGTGGGGGATGAATTTAAAGCTTCAGTAGTTTTAAGGGGAATATTAGAAAAAAAGTTTTCAAATTCCTGAGCTATTTCTACATCTGAGTTGATGGGGCCATGTGCAGTATCTAAATTAAATTCAGTATTACGCTGTTTTTTCCTACCTGTTTCGTTATTTATTATTTGCCAAGTAGTTTTTATTTTATCATCAGCTGATTTTATTTTATTGCTAATATAAAGAGCTTTAGCTATTTGACACACACTTTTAAAAGTTTTTGAATATTTTGCAACATACTGATGAAAGTTTGTATTATTCATATGTTGTTTTAAGCCATAGAGTTCAAAAAGTTTTTCCCTGCTTTTACGAATACCTGGAGTCGCCCAGTCACTAAATAAAAACTTTGTGTAAATACTTTTAGTTTTTAATGGAAAAGTGTTATTAAACTGCGCGTTCAATATTGAAAAGAACTCGGCGTAGAACTCATTTGGGTCACCTATATTATTAAAAATATAGGTGAATTTTGATCAAGAACTCGTGGAGATATCAAGTTGAAATTAGCTGTGCCCCGCGGTTTCACCCGCGTTAATGTCGATCCCGTGGGAATATCGGGATAAAAAGTAGCCTATATGTAAACCTAGGGTGTCAGCTACCTGCATACCAAATTTTATCAAAATTGATCCAGCCGTTTGAGCGTGAAGAAGTAACAAACATATAAACACACACACACACTCACAAACTTTCGCCTTTATAATATTAGTGTGATTAAAACAAGTTGAAATTAAGAGCGTTTACGGCATACGGCATTTCATACAAACTTCAAGCCCTTGTTTTTCGAAATGAATGAACCGATTTTATTGAAACTTCATACGCATAAGCAGGAAGCAAAGGTCTAAAAAGTTACTTAAGAACATTTTCGAAAAATAGTGTTACAGCCAAATTAGACCGATTATAAATTTTCCATTGAAACACAGATTTCCAGTTATCGTTTTTTAAATAAGACATTTCGAGAATGTTTTTAAGAGCTTATGCGTATAAAGTTTCATAAAAATCGGTTCATTCATTTCGAAAAACTAGGGCTTGAAAGGTTGTTTGAAATGTCGTACTACGGCGTAAACGCTCTTAACAGCACAGGAAAAAAAATAAGATAAAAAGAAAATAAAATAAAGTTAATGAAAATTAAAGGGGCCTCCTTTAACTATCGTCCATACAAGAAGCGTTTTTTATAGGCGTTCATTTGAGTTTTTTTTATATACCTCCTCCTTTTAATTGAAATGTAAATTAATGTATAGTCATCCCGCAGATAAGTAGATGACGTTGTTTAAGATTTTATTGCTCTGCAATAAAGTAGTCTCGAAGTAAAATAAAACCATGGAATGTGTTACTTAGCTACTTGACAAGACTGTCGTAAACTCAGAGAGAAAGGGTAACTGTACTGGCTGATGAGCTGGCAATCAGATAGAATGGCATTACTCAGAGACGATTGATTAGCTTTGCACAGAATGTTTACATTTCATGCTTGACTCATAACTGAAGTTTCGTTGTACATGACCCTTATTTTATGGATTCTCGCTGGTCAAACTAGGAGGTTGTCGACTGCTTCAAAAAATCTGTCTTTTTAAAATTAAGGCCTCCAGTCAGGGCATAAAACTTTTATATTTTTATTTAACACGCGGGACGTAGCTAGTGCTACGCCCCGCGGTTTCACCCGCATAAGTGTTGATCCCGTGGGAATATCGGGATAAAAACTATCCTATTACTTTCCCCGGGATGCAATCTATCTCTCTGCCAAATTTTATCGAAATCCGTTCAGTGGGTTAGGCGTGAAAAGGTAACATACATACAGACAGAAAGAGTTACTTTCGAATTTAAATATCCTATCCCTAATAGCCTTCTTATAATGGTAGGCTACAAGTGCTAGAACATAATTGTTGGGACAGACGTGATCTGATCCGACTTAGGTAGCTATAGTTACCATTTTAGCAAAATGTTTCATTATCTATATATATAAAATTCAAAGTCCTGACTGACTGATTGACTGACTGATATATCAACGCACAGCCCAAACCGCTGGACCTAGAGACTTGAAACTTAGAAGGTGTGTTCTTTGTGAAGAGTAAGTATCCACTAAGAAAGGATTTTTGGGAATTCAACCCCTAAAGGGTTAAAATAGGGGATGAAAAGTTTATATGAAAGTCCGACAGTTTTGAAGTTAGGATCTTCTAATTTTGTATTTAGGCTGACAATTGAAAATTAATTTACACGTATCTCAGCGTTTTTGATAATTCCACCCCCGAAGGGTTACAAAGGGGGATGAAGTTGTGTATAGAAAGTCATTAATTTTCGACGTAAAAATCACTAAATTTATTACCTAGCCTAGGCTTATGATTGGAAGCTAACACAACGGTGTTGTTAGAATTTCATCCATTAAGGGGGTGAAAAGGGGGATGAAATTTTGTCCTGACTGACTGATTATATCAACGCACAGCCTAAAACGCTCATCGGTGCCGCTGGGTAGAGAAATTAATTTTGGAGGGTGTGTTATTTGTGAAGAGTAGATATCCAATAAGAAGGGGTTTTTGGAATTTAACCTTTAAGGGGTGAAAAGAGGGGATTTTGTTTGTATGAAAAATCTTATTCCTTGAGTTAATAACCATGAAACTTGGCACGAATACTTATCTAAATAAATTATGAAGTTTGGCTTTTTTTTTTCTAAACTACCCCCTGAAGGGGGATTGGGAGGTGTCAAAGTTTGTATGGAAGAATTTTAACGCGTGGTCCGATTAACTCGAAACTCAGTATTTATACTTAAAGTGGTTCAGGGTTTTTCGAAAATCTACCACTAATGGGGTGAAGAGACCCCTCTTCACCCCATTAGTCAATTTCACAGGGCGGAATTTTATTACGAGGCTTAATTAACTGGAAAATTGGTATAAATAATCTAGATTATGTTTCGAAATTCCACCCCTATGGGGATAGAAAGAGGCGATACAGTTTATATGAAAAATCTTATTCATTTGGTTAATAAATTAGAGACTTGGCAATATTTGGGTCAGTAAATAATAAAGATTGTCACTTATAGTTCAAAAAATCCCTCACAGAGGATTTGAGGGGTGACAAAGTTGATGGATTAGAAAAATATTTAATCCGCTGTCGGATTAACTCGAAACTCGGTACTACTAAAACAAAAAATACTTAAAAATAGTGATTTAGGGTTTTTCAAATATTTACTCATACGAAGGTGGAAAATTCTACTGCTTACTTCCATTAACTCGAAAATGGTATGGGTCTTTGAGTCAAGTTATGAACACATCCCAAACGATTTTTCAAAATTACTCTCCTGGGGGGGGTAAAAAGCTGGGATACAGTTTATTTGAAAAATCTGATCCCTTTGAGCTATAAACTAAAAAATTGGCCCGAATACTTATTTATATCTAAATAAATGATAAAAATCATAAACATACATTTTCGAAATTATAAGAGGAAAGTACGAATTTCACGCGGACGACGTCGCGGGCAGAAGCTAGTTAACGTCTATAATAATTACATTACCTCCGCCGCATTAAAATGATTATCTACTCCATAGCATAAAGTTCAGATGCGGCTATTTCAACCGTGATCACGGCGGCGGCGTAAGTCTCGAAATTTAAAAAGTAAAAAACCATAACTTGAAAAGTTCACGCAAGCGTAAAGGCGGAGTTACATGTGACCGCACATTTATGAATTAGCAATGAAACATACTTCGCAAACGGCGGAAACACGCTTTTAGGGTGTGTTCAGATAACCCGCGCCGACTACGCAGAGGATCCGCACACGCGTTGTGCCCGCCTTAGGCGATTGGCACACTGCTGCGTTTCACGCAGCGGTGAGCGGGAAACGGAGCCAAATTCCACGCGCGTGAGTGCGTTTTTATTGAATTTGTATGTAAAAAATCACGCGCGTGGGTGCGTTATCTGCGCCCTGCTGCGTGATGCGGTGCAGTGTGAGAATCGCCTAACACCCGCGCACGTCACGCGCAAAATCAGCGCACGTATCGGGCACGCATCCGCTTATAATACTAGTGACTGGACTACTTCGGTCACTGGACCTAGTTAGTGGCTTCCAGGTGTCACAACGTGAGATGTGACACCTGCACCTGTGAGATGTGATGTGGGTGTAGCGCGTGTGCGGGGTGAGCGTGGGATTGGCATGAGGCGGGTGCGAGGCGGGCGCTTGGCTTATGCGATTGGACTTCGATAAATGCGATACTCAATAAAGAAATAAAGACTCAAATTATATACGACAAATTTCAAAGTTTTTTCGTAAAAACAGATATTTAAAAGCCATGAAACTCATTTAAAACAAACTACTTATAGGAACAGATTGAGCGGAGACACTCTTGTGCACACGTTTAAAACCGATTTTGGCACGAGTTGCAAGTGTAGCGACCGGTGTGTAAAGCTGCTTCGATGAAAAGCTCCGAAACTATTCAGGCAAAATAAACACTCACCGTATACCTAACTTGACGTTTCTATACAAAACAAAGCAGTATGGCAAAGGCAGATGTTATCAAGGCTATATTATTGGTCTAGAACCAATATTAGCAACATCTGAGAAAGCCACTCAAGAAGCTTCCATGCGTGTCATTCGGTCTAATTCGAACTGGGCAGGAATTGCTGAATCGCTGCTATGTGGACCACATGTGAAAGCGCCCTTAGAATTCGCACGCTGGAGTTTTTAAAGTTTGTAAGGAAGTTTTTAAAATCTTTCAACATATTTGTGTTAAAACTCTTTTGGATGTAATAAAAAACTGAGTTTTCCTTATATACCTATTATTACGATTTAATCAAGATTTTCGGGTTTTTATCTTATCCAACCCATCGATTGATACCTATAGAAATAGTAATAACCGTTTCCATATGGTCCGATTATTTAATAAATAAAAACAAGTCAACATTGACATTGGAAAAATAGTATACAGGCAACATGGACGCACAACCTGTTACCTAAGATTCACCCTGTATACAAAAAAAGTTAACACACGTAAAAGTTCATAAAAATACCGCCAGAAAACGTCTCAAAAATAAACAAGACCTGAACCAATCTCAGTAATATGAATTAATAATATCCACGGAGCATCACTAGGTATCAATAATTCATTGACCGAAATTGTCACCACAGATGCAGAGTATATAAATAATACCGCGTGACATTCATGCGTAGATGAGCAACGGTTCACAGTATAAGATATAGCTGGAAACCACAGAGCTCAGAAAACCAGAGATCTAGAGACGGCCGTACTAATAAAATTCTAGGCGGAGAACGTGCGTGAGCGCTTATTTTAGTCACAGACCGCTATTTAAAATAAGTTTCTACAAATGACATTTGCTAGAGCGGTGACCGCCATAATGCTATAATTTGGCCGTGTGTTTTTTGACACCTTAATGTCAAATACTGGTGAAAATATGAGCACTACTGGTAAAAATGTATAGCCAACTACCAGAGTTACTCAGAAATGAGAAAAAGATTGATATTTCTACATATAAAAAAAATAAAAACTGGCCAAGTGCGAGTCGGACTCGCACACGAAGGGTTCCGTACCACAAGGCAAAAACGCCGAAAAAAACATGTTTGTTGTATGGGAGCCCCCTTAAATATTTATTTTATTTTCATTTTATTATTTATTATTAAAGTTAAAATACAACTGAGTATTTTGTGAATATTTCAAGTGCCTGTTGCCATTTTTGATATAGAGCAAATACGGGCATAAAAATCGCGTTTGTTGTTTGGGAGCCCCCCTTAAATATTTATTTTATTTTGTTTTTAGTATTTGTTGTTATAGCGGCAATAGAAATACATACTTTGTGAAAATTTCAACAGTCTAGCTATGGCGGTTCTTGAGATACAGCCTGGTGACAGACAGACGGACAGACGGGCAGACGGGCAAACGGGCAGACGGACAGACGGACAGACAGCGAAGTCTTAGTAATAGGGTTCTGTTTTTACCCTTTGGGTACGGAACCCTAAAAATGACTAAATGAATGTTATACATAAATGAATATTTAATTGACAAATCCATAGAACAGACATAAATTATTAAATTAATATTTAATAAAATGTTACCTTAAGTTTAATTAGATAATGTTAGTTTGCATGTATAAATAAGTCCTCTTCCTTCAAATTTTTCTTTTGCTGTGCCCGACAGGGTCCACGATTGTTACTACAAATGTTTACTTACCATTATATACATTGTGGAATGCAATAAATTATTGAGTATTAAAATGACAAATTTTCATGGCATCAGAAGGCCAATTCTCGTAATTTAAAACGTTCAAAATCTAGTCGCAGTCTCATCTCGGCGACAAACAAATGTCAAAACTTGTCAAAATTTAGCGAAATTATAAGTATTTTTGACAGATTGAGACAGGTCAGACTGTGAACGACCTTAAAATTAAGAGAATTACTCCTCTCTAGTAAATTTAACGGAAACGCTCTCCTTGGAGCTGTAGTGTGAGTTAACGGTGACACGATTCGTTTGTTTGTAAAGTGTTGAAATGCTGCTTCTAGCAGCGACAGCCGAGCGCCGACGCGACTCCGAGCTCTGTGCGGAAAACGTACAACTTGTGCTTTGTAAAGTGCTTTCAATAAACTAACAGTTGAGTCAAACATATAATATTAACCTAAGTATAATTTTTCTAGGAATCTAGACTACGATAATAAAAATGCACAAGTTGTGAAAACAAAAGACAATAGAAACCGTAGCCAGACCGGAAAACCAAATACGAGAACGCTAAACGAAAGAAAACATTGATCAACTTCAACAAAAAAGAATTAAGAAAATGCAGAGTAGCCATATTACAAAAAATGTAAGAGAGGTGTCAAAAAATGTAGCCTCTTATAACTTAAACCAGTATAATGTCCGAGTGGTCGTTAGCTTCAAGTGATGGATACTTGAGAGTAGCAATTGAGATCGCTGACGCAGATTCTGGGCGAGGATAAAGTCGCTAACTTTGAATTAACTCCTAACTTATGTTATCTTTTCTGGGGCAATTTACGGAAAATATTGTGGCTATTGTCTGTAAAATATTCCCATGCTACCCAATAGAATAGCCTAGAATATTGTTGGATCATTTAGCTCCCTTCAAACTGGTTGAGCTGAATGGTGCTGATATATACGTCATGTTCGTGAACGGGCGCCGTCAGTTGGGGCTGGTCATCACTTAGCCGCCTGGGCTTATTTTAATTGTTTAATTTTGGATTGTTGTTTGTTACTATTTGTTGTATTCTGGACGCTTTTAACGCGGACATCTTTTTTATTTTTTACATCGTTCTCACATTATATAATCATAAATTCAAAAGTAATGATGTAACAAATATTTTTTGTAAAATATAATTTAAAAAGAGTGCCCATGGAGTTTCTTGCCCGTTCTTCTCCATAGGTACCTACGCTTTGGAATGGGCAACTAGCTTCATATTTTCGGACTGACCGACTTCTTGACAATTCAAAAGTGCCTGTTAAAGGTTTAATTGAAATAAATGGTTTGAGTTTGGGTAGATACTTTGGCGTCAACTGTTATAGCATACAAGGGTGGCGGGGATATCAACGCGCACCTTGTTACCCTGAATTCAGCACATGATTCTCGACCCCCTAGCGTAGAAAGTATGCGCCGGTTATAAAAAAAAATCTGCTGTTTCATAAAAGTGCAAAACCTACGCGGATAAAATCGGCTGTGAAATATCAAAACCCAGTATCTGCATAAAACTAAATTTTACAGGAGAGGCGAAAAACGATTTCATATCTTTGACAGCGTGCCGTTTCAATAATATTAGTCGTACCTTCTTGGGAGTGACTGCAAAATTTGAGGTACTTGTCAGGCTTTATAAAAAAAGTAGTTTTAATGCGTCTATCACAAAAATTATTCATAATAAACCTTGGAAAACAAAAAACCTTGACAATATTATACACTGAAGCGTACTTACATTTCACCATGTTGTTCTTTTAAAGCACTCAAGATCAATTTCGACCTATAAAACTGATTTTTACTCATTTTTATAGACAAAAACACGCACAAGTGCAACGACTTCTTCTCACTTACTAAAGTTGCGCGGGAGGTTTGACGTTTATTTCAACCATTTCATTGACTTAGTATCTACATGAACCATTTTATATCCAAGTAACTACAAGCACTTACTAGGTTTTTAAAATGGTTGATGTTAGATACTTTGTTTTAATATTGTAATTTTTGCATTTTGTAAACGTTTACTGTAGATACTAGGTTTCCGACTTTGTGCAACTTCGTTTTTGACAAATTTTTGGGAGTTTTTGCTAACCTAGTATGTGGAGAGCGGTCTATAAGGTCGAAAAATGCAAAAATACGCTTTTTTTTTAAATTTGTCAGATACTAGGTTTTAAAATTGGACAGCCGAAATGCATGGACAGCATTCATATGTACTGAATCCATTGTGTTACAGTTTGTGATGCGAAAGATACACAATCATTTTGCAACACTCGAGGAAAAGATAAAAACTGTCTTATTTCTTCCGCTATAAACTTGACAATGATTGATACCTTGCCTAAGTCTAAAAAAATCACAAAGTTAACCACAGAAGAGCAACACATTTTCGACTCCTTACCGTCTCTCTAGAGTCAACTTCAATCAATCTCAATTTCAACACATAAATGGCCGGATTTAACACGGAGTAGATAACCCGTAGACAGAGTAAACTATAGACTGCTGCATTCTTCTTTTTCATTCGGACAAGAAAAAGAGAAATATATTAACGTCACTGGCAAAGAAAAGAGACAGAGTAAGAATATTTCTGTCCCTTACTGCGTGTCGGCTGTGCACATAAAGTTTGACCTTTATGAAGGAATAATAAAATAATACACCGCGATTGAACGGAAAATAAGATCCTTTTCGTGCACAATTCAATAATAGTACATTTGCGCAACTGTGAAAATGGTAAGGTGCAGTGCGCTGTAAAAATGATGGTATGATGAAGATTGCCGGAGTTTTTTGCCCCTTTCGGTGACACGCATACCACGAGTCTATAGATTACTCTGTCTGCGAGATAACCAATGGAGAGGTAACGTGTCAAAAAGACTGCGCCCACGTCAGACTTTTTGTAGCATCGATAATCGGGCCTATTTTTCCTCCGATCCTTATGACCGATTTAATTTCAACGTACACGTCAGTCACTTTGTCTTCAACACAAAGTCCTTCCCTAGCAAGTGTATGTGGCCGACTGTCGGTGAGTAGTGTGCGTTCACTCATACGTTTCCGAACGTTCCATTTTTCACCGATAATCGGATCGGTCGGGATGCACCGATTTTATTTCTGCTATTTTTCTCCTACAAAAATCGGTCACCGATTATCGGTCGCGGGCGAGCCTTAACGGTTTGACAAGCAGCTGTTCAAGCGGAGTCACTAATATGAAGTACACCCAATAACTTGACATCGGTAAAACTGACAGTGCAGTCAAGAATACTAGCGGCTAACTAAAGCTAAAAGCTAAACATCTCATCTCCATTTCCTTATACATCTCTCTTTTACATCTTATCATCTTATATTTTTTTCTCTTTTCGTTTTGCTGTGAATTATTGTAGACATAGATTATTAATGTTGCCCGGTGTTGCATGAATTTAAGTTTTTAACACCTCCGTAGACGTGATGCAAGACGACTTTACCCCCTCTGATGTGAGTCTATGACGCTCGACATTATAGCTTAATTATTTGCCAGCTCATTTATATCGACACAAGCATCAACCTAATGAATGGATTTAAAATACGCCTCGTTAGAACTCCAATTGCTTACTACTCAATAAACTTCAATTCATCACTATCTTATAAGTCTTACACATTTCGATATAATTTATTGATCTCAAGAACTCTTATTATTTCTGGAGCGTTCCTATCTTTAGCAGAAACGATGTTCAGAATAAAATATCACTAGAGCTTAATGTAAATAAATGGATTTGTGAAGATACCGACTGAATTGTTATAAATTTAAGTAGAAAGAGAGCGATTGGCTGTCAATAATGAAGTGATTTTTGATTCAGAGATACGAGTAAGTAGTCTCAGGAAAGTTAGTAGACTCGGTGAACATTGACGCGAAAATGTGGCGTCAAGCCTACTTTCCTGTAAAGGTCTAGTGGGGATATGAAACCGTGTGTCAATCAAACTGACATACATTATGTCTGACATTCAAAGTATTCGTGATACGCTTTTATATTTATTTTCGCCAGGAAATCTACTCCTTAGGGCTTTCAAAATTTTTTTGTACTCCCTTAAAACATTTGTGGGTGTCGTTTATCTTTATTAAGCCGAATATCCACGAATGTGTATTTGCACATTCCTCTGCATCCATATGTTTATATTGCATTTGATAAATGAATAAAAATGTTATCCAGTTCCGAAAAGCTCGGTACACCGTACAATATATAAAAAAAAACAAGGAGTAGCAGATTACAAGGAGGTTTAGCTGCTAGGTTTTTACAAATCTCTGGACCTGACCCTAAGATTCCCTGTATCGTGGGGTCCAGTGATGCTATCCTCATTATTCTATAATTCTCGTCGCCTTTATCCAAAAGCTCAAACATTTCTATATTCACAGCCTCATCTACATTTACGAAAAATTCACCAAGTCGACATTCCCATAATATTTACGTTTTCAAACAAAAAAACAAAACACCATCTTGTTCTATATTATCCGAACCACGGTAGTAGAATATCCTATCGGCCCACTTTCAACCCCAACTATCCATTTTCCCAGTATCCGCCTTTGTAAACAGTCGTCCAAACAAACCTGATTTTGCCCGGAATACTTTCGGTCCAGTCGCATTGTTAGCGGACTGGTGAATTCAAATTCCTGTCAAACTATTCGGCTTTAAAAGGTTGAATAATTACCGGTGATTTAGTTTTTCTTTTTTACCTGTCCCCGGGTTTGAATAAACTAATTATTTTTTTGGAATTAGGTTTAAGAAAAACCATTGACTAATTCACTTATACAATACCTTATTGAAGGCCTGCGCAGACGACGGACTTTTGTCCGCGGACTTTTTGTCCGCTAAAATAGATCGCTTACATCTGTCGCGTACTTTTAATCCCTAATTTGCGTTACTCGATACAGTTGTAAGCGATCTATTTTAGCGGACAAAAAAGTCCGCGGACAAAAGTCCGTCGTCTGCGCAGGCCTTGAGATCTTTATCTTCTCGGTTCCTATACTAACAAATAATTTGTTGGTAATGGATTATATTGTTGTTCGAAACTGAATAAATAATTAAACAATAACGAATCGTTTTGCTTTCCAATGGTAGCATATTATTTTAGAAGTAGGTATTCCACTCAGAGCACTATTTGAACTGCACTTGGACGAACCGCACCTGAGCACTCTGGGCATATAAATAGATTCGTAAGCCAATATTAGCTACTTCCTTATGGGGGGTCTACTATGCAAAGCTTTGAGGTCTTTACTTCATAATTGGTAACGATACAAGTTTTAATTTTAACTCCGTAAATTATAGAAATCGGCTATAAATCGTTATCGATTGTATTGTTTTTATACAGACCAGATGGAAGAGTTTCAAATTTGCCTGCATCCAGTCTTGATACAGCTTGAAGGTTTACTCACCCTGGAAAGAAAAAAAAAAACTTACGTTAATTTTTGAATGAAAAAATAATAAAACATGAAATCAGAGGATCCAAAGAAGATTCTTTTTATTAAAAAAAATAGTATCCTGAATAATCGTCAATTGAGAAAAGGACTCAACGCTCTAAATAAATATTCAGCTAATTCTTTTTTATTAAATGTCAAGTCGTTTTCCTGGTAGCCCTTCTGCTGACTACCAGGATTTCAGAGGCACAAAGGAGTCATCTAAACTATGCGTAAATCGTTACTTGATTGCGGATAGAGTTACCAAGTTTTATACCAAATATAGTATTTTCGTAGTCATTGCCTGTACCAAGATGAAAAAAAAACCGGGCAAGAGCGAGTCGGACTCGCGCACCGAGGGTTCCGTAACATCCGGGTTTATGCATAAGGTTTATGTTTATGAAATTAAATGTTTTTTTTTTATTTTTAAGTTGATTGAATGAATGGTAAATTGCGGTTTACGATTTATGACGTATTAAAAAAACTACTTACTAGATCTCGTCCAAACCAATTTTCGGTGGTAGTTTACATGGTAATGTACATCATATATTTTTTTTACTTTTATCATGCTCTTATTTTAGAAGTTACAGGGGGGGGGACACACATTTTACCACTTTGGAAGTGTCTCTCGCGCAAACTATTCAGTTTAGAAAAAAATGATATTAGACACCTCAATATCATTTTTGAAGACCTATTCATAGATACCCCACACGTATGGGTTTGATGAAAAAAAAATTTTTGAGTTTCGGTTCTAAGTATGGGGAACCCTAAAATTTTTTGTTTTTTTTTTCTATTTTTGTATGAAAATCTTAATGCGGTTCACAGAATACATCTACTTACCAAGTTTCAACAGTATAGTTCTTATAGTTTCGGAGAAAAGTGGCTGTGACATACGGACGGACAGACAGACAGACAGACGGACAGACAGACAGACAGACATGACGAATTTATAAGGGTTCCGTTTTTGCCATTTGGCTACGGAACCCTAAAAATGTAATTGCATAAGTACTTTTGCTACTTTGAGCCTTTATTAACAGGTTGTTTATTACGTCCCAAAACGATTAATCATAACACTCTAAATTAAGGTTTATACAAAATACCATTAAGATTGATACTGGCCCTACTGCGGTCATCTCGCCATTTTGTACATTCGAACTACGCATCACACTGACGTGACGTCACGCAAAATCCTGCATCTCGCAAAAAGAGTTTACCGCGCAACTAGCATAATATATAGCTCGTACAACGTCCCGACTCTCGACATGAATCGAGGGACAGTTGCCCACCAGACACCCGTCTGTCTGATCGGAGGATCCTCTCCTTCCTGAGAGAACTTTACACCCTGTTCCTCATTAGTACCTCTATAGTAGTTTCACCTACAAATTTTTTTTCTTAGAAATATTGTATTTAGGCCTCTAATAAAGCAGGAAACTATATCATATAGTAGGGTTGGCAACCCTAAATTGCAGAGTAAAACTTGGGTACAAATACTACACATAACATCTTTTGTTAGGCATGACTTATATCTGTCAAAGACCAAATAACTAAAGACGTCTAAAACAGTAGGTACCAGGGTGTCAGAATCACAAAGGAGTTGAACTAAACGGCACGTGACCATCAACGACGCGTACCCCGCGTCACGGGTTCCTGATTGAGATTGATTCAATCCAGTTCATGGTTATACATATTAGAAGTCACAATCATGTCTCTTGTTCATTGTCATTTTTATTATTGTTTCGCGTCCTTTTACTGTTGTTGTGAAGATCGATTTTTTACTGACATAAGTCAGACAACCTATAAAGACAACAGTCGTCGGGACTTTTGAAATATCATAGTCTAATTGAAACCAGACGGGTGATTATCGTAATTTTGAGAACCTTCACAGACTGAGGTACTATTCTGTAAAAATCTCATCGTGAAAACTTAGGTGAAGTGAGCTGTCAATAGTGTCAATTCCTAGCAAAAACAAACTCACTTTACCTAAGTTTTCACGGTGAGATTTTTACAGAATCGACCAACTGATCTCAGTCTCAATCTGTCAAAAAAATCTCTAATTACCCTACATTTCTTGATAGGTTTTTAACATTGATTGTCGCTGAGTTGAGACTGCGGCTAGATTTTGAACGATTTTAAGAACGAGAATTGTCTTTCTGTTCTGCCCGTGGCTAAATAATAACAGCCGCACAGGTCGATCGATCAGGTTAAGCTACGCTTGCCGCGGTTGGTCTGTGGATGGGTGACCATCTTTACATACCGAGACCCCTCCGTGCCTCGGAAAGCACGTTAAGCCGTTGGTCCCGGCTGTCATTTGTGGATCTTTGACAGTCGTTACGGGTAGTCAGAAGCCCTAAAGTCTGACAACCAGTCTTACCAAGGGGTATCGTATTACCCAGTAACTGGGTTGTGGAGGTCAGATAGGCAGTCGCTCCATGTAAAATACTGGTATTCAGCTGCATCCGGTTAGACTGGAAGCCGACCCCAACATAGTTGGGAAAAGGCTAGGCAGATGAGATGAATTGTCTTTCTGTTCTAATATTTGGAAGATAGAAGTGAGAAACTTTTTTATGAAGACTTTGGCGGGTTAGGAGGCAACTGGCCTCTGGTCCGCGGCCCACATTATACGGGGTTGGAACAGTAGTGGAAAAGTTGGCCGGATGCGTGGGCCAGAATACCATGGGAAAAAGTATCGTAGTTAAATCGACCTATTAGGATTTAATTTCATTAAAATGAAAAAAAGGTGCGAAATAAAACGTAAGTATCAAAATATGTATACTTTATTACATCTATATTCGTACTATAATTATGATTACTTTACTGTTTTAAGGTTAATTTTATCATTATTGTTTTAAAGAAAATCATTAACAGTTTATCAATTTTTCAACACACATCACACCAATGAGGTTAATTGCATCACACTGTGTAATGTGGGCCGCAGTTGCCCCCTAACCCATTTTGGCGGGATGAGCTGGACAGCAAAAAGTGGTGTTTGGCAACCCAGCCAATCTGATGGAATGTGGCTACTATGGTCTACCATATTGGATAATATAGATATTATACCCGCTTAGAATAGGTAAGGGGTTCACTGATCTGTTGTCAATATCATAAGATATTCATCGCTCGCAACTGAACAGGCACCTTTCCAACCGCAACATAGCATTGCTGCAGGACCTCAAATAGAGGTCCTAATTAACAGCTATATGTAACCATTTGTTAATCCGATTACGAAACTTAGCTAATGATTAAGGCCCGGCCGTTAGTCGGCTGCAACGGAAAAGGCTTTCAATTCTCATTACCGAAACGAATGAAGTGAAAAATCCATTCCGAATAACCGACCCATGAAGAAACAAAGGAATTACTAGGTAAAAGCCTGCACATTCGGCTTGTGAAAACCACTTTATTTTATTACTAGCTGCACCCCGCGGTTTCACCCGCATAAGTTTCGATCCCGTGGGAATATCGGGATAAAAAGTAGCCTATGTGTTAATCCAGGGTGTCAGCTACGTCCATACAAAATTTTGTCAAAATTGGTCTAGCCGTTTGAGCGTGAAGAAGTAAGAAACATATAAACACACAGACACACACTCACAAACTTTCGCCTTTATAATATTAGTGTGATTATTATGAGTCTGTGTTGTCCCACTGCAAGACAGAGGCTTCCCTTCCCTCTTGCATATCCTCTTCCGTCTTCTAAGGCCATATACTATTCGAAACAAGTGAAAAAAAAAAAGAAAATGACGCTTGTACAAGCCACACTAATGCTCGGTTCCTATAAACAAAATCGAATCGTTTTGATTTTACCAATGGTAGCACTTTCATAGCCAAATTGGGCATACTTATAAATAGTTTCGTAAGCTAATTTTACAAGAAATAGCCACTTGCATAATTATGAGAGAGTCTACTATGAAAAGCTATGAGGCCTTTACTTCACATTTGGTAACGATACAAGTCTTAATTTTAACTCCGTAAATTAGTATCGTAATAGGAATCGGCCATAACGCAAATCCCGCGCGGATGCTGGACGCAACTTTTCTAATGATAAAGAAGTCACGCAGCTATTCGCAGCAGTTTTGGACACCCATAATGTTAGTTGACACAATTATCGCGAGTGAATTTCGTCTCGTATCCCGCGCGGGATTCACCTTAGTTTAGGCAGCTGCAGCTCGTTACTTTTCAATTGAAGTTGCATACAACTTCAAACTCGTTACTTTTCAATTGAAGTTGCATGCAACTTCAATTGAAAAGTAACGAGTTTAATGAGACAAAGTCCAAAAGTGACCAACGTTTTTGTAAGGAGTACGCACGGAAACATTGCTTAATCTATAACCATTAGCGCTGTGTCAAACCCGATACAAATCTCAAAGACATTGGCAAGGTTAATAAATTATTATTTAGTGTGAAGACGGCATTAAATCCAACTAGCGTAGCAGAAACAATTTGTCTTCAAGGTCTTTGTAATTTTGTTGATACTTCCTGATTTCATCAATCAGTTGAGGGTATTTGTTCATTTGGATGGTGTAAGTACCTAAATCTTAGGACATGATCACGTTGTTTTTAGGCTATGCTAGTGTAGAGTAGGTACTAACTCAAAATTAGGTACAAGATGTCCTGACACCTTGTCACCACCTACTGACCATGCTAGTACAGACTGATTATTTACACAGTGCTACTCAAAAATATTTAAGAAACTAGCTGGCCCTGCGGTTTCACTCGCATAGGTAGGTATCGATCCCGTGGGAATATCGGGATAAAAAGTATCATATCCTTTGTCGTAAATCAGGCCATGGTTTACCCATGTGCCACTTCACCCAAATAACAAAAAAACAAACAAAGCTTTTCTTTTTAAAATATTAGTTAATATAACAAGAAAAACATCGTATCTACCAGTGTTTTCTTTCCCTAGCTCTGTAATTGACAAATAAAATTATTTTCTGAATATTCCATTAAAAATATCGGAAGCTATTAGGTTTGAAAAAAAACAATCGAGATGGGATTTCAATTAGGTCACTCGCAGAGTAGGCGCCTTATAGAATTGAGGCCTTATCGATATAAGGCCTCAATTCTATAAGGCGCCTACTTTTCGCATTCCCACTCAAGAATTAAGTTTTACTTGGCAACCTGCCAATCACACCCGGGAATACTGCAGACGATTTCTTTGTCTGAAGGAGCGTTTACACAGCCAGCGACTGCTCAAGCAAGTTCAAGGTGGAACTGATTACTGGCGAGAGCTCTCGGGAATGTAGGTCTCACTTAGGCGCATACCAGCGTGTGCGAGCTTACTTGGAGCAATTTTTATTGAGATTCCAATGTCACTACGCTATTCGTAATGGAATATAAAGTTATGACAGTGCTCGATGAAAATATTTAAGTTCAAACGGACTCGCCGAGTATTGTGTAAGATAAATAAGAGAAACGGAGTCGTGGGTAAAATATAGTCTAATAAAAACTGCAGAAATGGAATGAGAAAGAAAGAAGTTTTTGTTTTCATTCATGTTTGGTATTTCGTTGTTTTCTGAAAGTATTTAATCTTCAGAGGTATGAAAATATTAACGACCAGCAAGTTAGAAGTAAGTAGATTTTTTTAATCATCTGATAACTTTATTCGAGAAATAATTTTGAAATTTTGACAGTTATTTCCTCAGACCAAGTAAAAAACCAAGAAAGAAGGCTGTCAACAGTAAAGTGAAGCCGGTTTCGTAAACATGTGTGCGTGTATTTGAGGTGTAGTTTGATTGTAAATGGTTGTAAATGTGTGCGTGTGAGCGTGTATCACAGAGCGGAGGTACAGTTTTTGCATGCTTCACTGCATTGTTCGCAGTGCTATGTCTTGACTTTTTATTTGGTCTGAGGTTACTTCATACAAAATCTGTCAAACGTCAATTTTATTCCTCGAATAAAAGTTATCTGGTGATGGCCTTAGTTTAATAAAAACAGTTAATGCGATACGTTTGTACTTTGATTTATTAATTAGGTTTTTTGTCCGGGGCAAATAAGTAATCAAATACGGAACTTTTACACATGGAGTCATCGTTACTGTGACTTTGCGCCACGAAATCAAAGACGAACTATTTTATTCAATAAACTAACTTCTGCCCGCAACTCCGTCCGCGTAAAATTTCTTGTCGGGCGTTTTTGCTGAATTGCCCTTTTTGGTGCAGCCGTGAGGCACACTTTCCTGCTAATTTCTTACATCGGACTTTACACTTTCTATTTGATTTTTATTTGTTGCTATCTGCTGGTGTATTGTGTCTTTTTAGTCTTTGCTAAATAAATATATTTTCTTTCTTTGTATCCCCAACGGTACAAGTCGCATGGCCTGCCCGCGCCATTAGTTCGTATTCGCGTTCATTCTTACCTTTTTGCTCGACTCCTAAGAGAGTCCTAGCGTGATTTTATATAGCCTATATCAGGGGTGGCCAACCGGTCGATCGTGGCAAGGCAAAAATATTTCCAACTACAAACCTGATTTTGCTAATCTAGCGAAAGATAACGCCCTGCCGGGTCAGCGGGATTGTCCGAAAGGGTTACCGCTGGCCCGGAACATAAAGGGCGAAGGAAGGAACACGGGTGGGTTTTAGTCAGTAAGAGTCTGACACTCCATTCCGCTCCACCCAGAGCGGGAGGGAGTCATTTGATGATTTCCCATCCAAAAAAAAAAAAGAAAATAAAACAAAATAACATCTGCCCTGTATACCTTTTGTTAGTAGCCTTTTGCCTTTGAATTAGAATTATAATGTAGACGGAATGTCACAGTGTGAGAGGGAGTGGGTCGTTATCCATCACGCGGGCCCATAACATTTTAACATTATAAAATACTAACAAAGAATTTTTGAGCGGGAGGAGTCATTTGATGATTTCCAATCAAAAAAAAAAAAAAACGCAATGCTCACATTAATATTAATAAGTAAGTAGGTTACTAGGAATAATTTTCAGTTTTATACTTTCCCTCTTAATTAAATAAAAAATAGTACATACCTAATTGTGTACGCCGTTTTATTCAAGATTTTAAGGAGTAGGTATGTAATTGGGAGATCGCACAGGGTGTCGTCAGTGAACAGTAGATCTTGGGTCTGTCCAAGTTGGTCACCCCTGGCCTATATGATATTAGGCCGCTTTCACATTTAGGCGACTTTAGCAGCGCGACAGTCGCGCGACCGTCACCCATTCAGAATTTCATAATAAAAACAGAAGCGCAGCGGTCGCGCGACTGTCGCGCTGCTAAAGTCGCCTAAATGTGAAAGCGGCCTTAAATAGCCTGAACCTTCCTCGAGAATTGAGCTTTCAAATGCAAAAATAATTTTTCAAATCCGACTTGTAGTTCTAGAGATTAGCGCGTTCAAACAAACAAACAAACTCGTCAGCTTTATTATTAGTATAGACATAGATTTTCTCGTTTGCTATTCCTGTCACATTTTCACGTCGACTTCACCAGAAATGCCAACCTGTGATTTTTTACACACACACATTTTTCTGCAAATATATGTAGGTATCCTGGAACCCCGACATTATTTGAAGTTCATTGTTTGAACAAAAATGAAATCGTGAACCGAATACTTACGTCTAAATGTGACGTAATCTAGGTTTTTGTCAAAGAAAATAATAATAATAAATCATTTTATTTCAGGCATTGTACATAAATTACATTTCACCCACAGTGACTACATGTCGGAAATAAGTATTAAGTATTTGTCGGCGTCATGTTGTAAAACTTGTAAACAACACGTGCATCGGGCCACGCGGGAGCGCGCTGCGTCATTGCCTCTCCTCCCCACTGCGGAGCGGAGTTGGGGCGCGCTGCGTCGTTACCCCACCCTGCAAGACTAGCGTATAAAAGGGGCCGCACAGCGGCAAAATGGCATTCTGACTTCAGGCGTTGCCCGGTGCACAGGTTGTATTACTCCTTAATATTGTTACTCTGCCTCTCTGTACATTATTGCTCTTTTATGTGAACTAAGGTGTTACTGTATTACTGGGTGTTATGATTATTATTGTAAGGTGTTGATTGTAAGGTGTTGATTTAGTAAACTAGTGTAGTTTCCTGTAAAATTAATTAATTAAACAAATTATAATTTATTACTGTTGAAGAACCTGATTTTATTTTACAATATGTCTGATCCTGAGCCGACATCAGAAGTGGGATCAGACCCACTCCCACCTTCATCTGGGACTGCCGGCATTTTAATACAGGAACAAATGTCATTTTTTTCGGCTAGTATGGAATCAATTTTTCAAAAAATAGCAGATAGTGTAACACCTCGCCAAATAACACCCAGTATGCAGACAATGCTAGTTCCTTTCGATCCTAACGCACCTGAATCCGACATTGTCAACTGGTGTGCGTTAAGTGAGATCATAATTAAGAATAAGAAGCTAGAAGGTGTAGACCTTATCTTAGCCCTCACTCACGCCCTAAAGGGCCACGCCGCCATATGTCTTACAAAAATCAAGCCAGATGATATTTCTTGGGTTGCTATTAAGGAAATGCTGATTTCTAAATTTTCCAAACCCATGACAATACAGGATCATTTTGATTTAATTATCAAATTTCAAATTGATAATAAAGAAACCCCAGCTGAGGCAGGTATGCGATTGTGGCAACTTATTGAAAAGGTTCCTGACGCGAATTTACCGGAAAATGTAATGACAGGTTTTGCCATATCTATCTTGTCACAGTGCGATGACAAAATTCGCCGTGAACTCAATTCTGTCGTTATAAACTATAAAAATCAACTCTTCCGCACGCTACGCAGCTTCTCATTAAAGAGAAAAAATGAAGAGGCGGGCACATCCGAATCGGACACGAAAAAAGCTCGTATTTCAACACCATTTCGAGGAAACTGCCATTTTTGTGGGAAGCTTGGTCATCGAGGGCAAGAGTGTCGTCTCAAACAGCACTTCGTTTCAAAAGGTACACCTGTTTCAGCAAAAACTCTGCAGCCGAAACCTGGGGTGACCTGCTTCGTATGTGGCGAGGCCGGACACGTGGTCACCGCATGCCCTAAACGCTGGTTCAAGAAAGAAGACTCCACACCGAGCAACACCAGCAAACAAGTAAACCTGTGCTCCAGAGCAGCACGTGGTCTTCTAGAAATAAGTGGTATGCAATTTCCTTTCATATTTGATTCTGGGTCTGAGTGTAGCCTTATAAAACAAAGTAACTGTGATCTTCTTACTGGTGAAAAGTTTCATGAACAAATACTTTTAAAAGGGGTCGGTTCTAATAATGTTAATTGCTCACTCCAAATAAAATGTCCAACCATGGTACAAAACTGTTTTCTCGATGTTACCTATCATGTATTGCCTGATGATAATCTCAATGAAAACGTATTATTGGGTCGCGATATTTTAGAGCAAGGAATATCCGTTATGATTAGTAACGATGCCTTAACTTTTTCCAAAAATAAAATTTCAAATCTTAGCTCTAAATTAGAAATGCCTCTTGACATTAACTCGATTGACACAGATCTTACTGGTAAAGAAAAGGAACTTTTGATTGAAATACTAATTAAGTATTCTCCATATTTTATACAAAATCTACCCACTAGGCGTATTAAGACCGGTGAGCTAAAAATTGATCTCATAGATCCAAATAAAACCGTACATAGGCGACCTTACAGGTTATCTCCCATCGAGTTAGGAATCGTTAATGACAAAGTTCAAGAATTGCTAGATGCTAACATAATTCGAGAAAGTTCTTCGCCTTTCGCGAGTCCTATATTATTAGTTAAAAAGAAGGACGGTAGCGATCGTATGTGTGTTGATTACAGAGAACTCAATAACAATACTCGACCAGACAGCTATCCTTTACCACTAATCAGTGATCAAATCGATAAGTTGCATGGGGCCTATTTTTTCTCTAGCTTAGACATGGCCTCTGGGTTTCACCAAATTTGCGTTCATAAGGAGTCTATAGAGAAAACTGCCTTTGTTACACCTTCGGGTCAGTTTGAGTACTTAACCATGCCATTTGGGTTACGAAATGCTCCACAGGTTTTTCAAAGGGCTATAAATACTGCACTTAAACCTCTAAATGACGATAAAATTCTGGTCTACATGGATGACGTACTGTCTGCATCAGAAACCGTTCAAGAAGGGTTGGTTCGTTTAGATAAATTGCTGGATTTGTTATCTAAAGCTGGATTTTCTTTCAACTTTAAAAAATGTTCATTTATGAAGACAAAAATTGAGTATCTGGGTTTCGTAATATCCTCAGGAGAAATTAGACCAAATCCTCATAAGATTGAAGCCCTGAAAAATATCCCTCCTCCAAGCACTGCTACTCAAGTCCGACAATTTATAGGCCTGGCCACATATTTTCGACAGTTCATTCCAAATTTCTCAAAATTGATGAAACCTTTGTATCCTTTAACCGCGGTCAAAAAGGGTAATATTAATTGGACCCCTGAACATAATGACATACACAATACAATAGTAAATTATCTCATTAATGAGCCAGTTTTAAAAATCTTTGACCCTTCTTTACCCATCGAACTGCATACTGATGCAAGCAGTGAAGGATATGGGGCTGTACTTATACAAAAAAATAATAAACTACCTCATGTTGTCGCTTATTTTAGTCACAAAACCACAAGTGCAGAAAGACGTTATCATTCGTATGAGTTGGAAACGTTAGCCGTAGTAAAATCTGTGGAACATTTTCGACATTACCTATATGGACGTAAATTTACGGTTTTCACTGACTGCAACGCCTTAAAGGCCTCTCACTCCAAAAAAGACCTTACACCTAGAGTACATAGGTGGTGGGCAATTTTGCAATCGTATGACTTTGACATCATCTATAAAGAAGGAAAAAATATGGCACATGCAGACTTTCTTTCACGTAATCATGCTGACACATCTTTTACTACTACTGCACCAGCTAAAATTGTAAATTTGTCTGAACTGGAGAGGAGTTGGTTGTCTGTGGAACAACAACGGGATTCTGAAATATCAGACATTATTTCAAAATTCCGTTCAAATGACTTGCCGTCTGAAATATCACACACATACGACATTAGGCAGGACATACTATACCGGAAAATCGAACGTAATAAAACCACTAAATGGTTACCAATATTGCCACACTCTTTAACTTGGTCAATGATTAATCATGTACACAGCGAAATAAAACACCTTGGTTATGAAAAAACGCTCGATAAATTATACGATCTTTACTGGTTCCAAAGTATGTCCAAACTTGTTAAAAAATTTGTAGATTCTTGCGTCGTTTGTAAGGCCTCCAAAGGTCCGTCGGGCGCCCAGCAAGTCCGTCTACATCCAATCCCTAAATTGGCCGTTCCATGGCATACGATACATTTAGATTTAACTGGCAAACTCAGCGGTAAAAGTGAGCGTAAGGAATATTGCTCCGTGATTATTGATGGTTTTACAAAATTCGTCTTGTTAGAGCATACCTTAACCCTAAATGCATCCGATGCTATTAAATCGCTTAAAAATACAGTTAACTTGTTTGGCGCTCCTAAAAAAATAGTTGCAGATCGTGGTAGATCATACGACAATACTGAATTTAAGAATTTTTGTAAAGATAATCATATTGATTTACATTTAATAGCCACCGGTTCCAGTAGGGCCAATGGCCAGGTCGAGCGTGTCATGAGGACCTTAAAAGGTATGCTTACTATAGCTGAAACAGATTCAGATAGCTTATGGCAAGATCATTTAGGCGATATTCAATTAGCTCTCAATAGTACTCGTTGTAGAATAACAGGATTCACACCCTTAGAATTAATGTTTGGTATTAAGGGTAGTTCATTAGGGATATCAAGAATATCTAATAATCATCCTGATGAAGATAGGTTAAACCTTGAAACCATTCGATCCGATGCTTCTGCTAGTATAAAAAGGTTGGCTCAATATGACACAGGTCGATTTAACAAGGGTAAAGCTATAGTAAAACCTTTCTCAGTAGGTGACTTTGTCTTTGTTAAATGCGACGAAAGACACCAAACGAAACTAGACCGTAAATATAAAGGCCCTTTTAAAGTAACTGCTATTTTAGATAATGATAGGTACGAGTTAAAACACATTAATGGAAACAATAGAGTCTACAAATATGCTCACGAAAACTTGCGAGAGGTACCCCGTGGTCAGTCATTCTTTTCGGAAATCGCAGATAATTATAATGATGATGAGGATGACGCGTCGGCGAATAATAACGACACAGAGGTTCTTGTTCATGAAACTAGGCAACAGATTAACGATAACGATATTATGTCTGCTAATATTGATATTATGTCTGCTAACAGTGATACTATGTCTGCCAATAGTGATACTATGTCTGCCAATAGTGATACTATGTCTGTTATTAGTAATACCATGTCTGCTGAAAATGACACTTTATCTACCGATTCTCATAATAATGCAAATTGTAGAAACCATGGTTTACGTGCTGTTTCAGTGGAATCTGTTGGCCCTGAATCAATTAATATTGTAACAGAAGCTCTTGTACACCAACCGAAGTAATTGAGAGCTATTGTTTAATTAAGCTAAAGGATACTTGTTCGGTCTAGCTAGGTCCGGTCCAGTTCAACTGTAGGGACACACCTGAAGGGCAAAAAAAAAAAAAAAAAGAAAAAAAAAAAAAAAGAAAAAAAACAATGAAAAAGAAAGAAAGAAAAAAAAGAGGGAAAAAAAAATATATATAAAAAAAAATAAAAAAAGAGAAAAGCCGGACCAGGGGACTGATCTTGTAGGGTCAGAAGTAGACCGGACCAAGAGACAAGCCTTGTAGAGTCATTGCTGACTGGACCAAGTGCTTAAACATCTGAAGGGTCTAAGTAGACCGGACCAGAAACTTAACAGGATGACCAAACGGTAATTGATTATTTCTTTTGTTTTAGATGTAACATTGTAGGCTGAGCGTACGAGGACGTCCGCACGTCAGCATGGCCGTGTCGGCGTCATGTTGTAAAACTTGTAAACAACACGTGCATCGGGCCACGCGGGAGCGCGCTGCGTCATTGCCTCTCCTCCCCACTGCGGAGCGGAGTTGGGGCGCGCTGCGTCGTTACCCCACCCTGCAAGACTAGCGTATAAAAGGGGCCGCACAGCGGCAAAATGGCATTCTGACTTCAGGCGTTGCCCGGTGCACAGGTTGTATTACTCCTTAATATTGTTACTCTGCCTCTCTGTACATTATTGCTCTTTTATGTGAACTAAGGTGTTACTGTATTACTGGGTGTTATGATTATTATTGTAAGGTGTTGATTGTAAGGTGTTGATTTAGTAAACTAGTGTAGTTTCCTGTAAAATTAATTAATTAAACAAATTATAATTTATTACTGTTGAAGAACCTGATTTTATTTTACAATATGTCTGATCCTGAGCCGACATATTTATTTAGTTAGTTATTATTAAAAGTTATAAATAAATTATAAATTAAATTAATAAGGTCACAGTTTTACGGATAATTAATACGTAAATTATGCATACCTACACAAAATTATGATTAATTATATTAATTCGTCATTATTGTCACTTGATTACAAGTGATCAAATCTTCATAGTCAAATGTCAATGCTGAGATTGAACAGTTCGGTTCTAGTCACGAAAATATTTATAACAATAATATTTTTACAAAAATATGAACGACGACGCGGGCTCACAGAGATTTTCTAACAGTTCTGATTGTGTTTCATTTGAATTTGGTATCTGTGAAATAATTATAGATAAATGCCTATAGTGCGCATTTATAATTTCTAACGTGACGATATTATCGTCCACGTCCATAAAATGGTTTATTCCAGAAATCCCTACCGACAAATGTCCACAACCAGTGGGGATTGGGGAGTTTTGGAAAAATAAAAAAAATATGGAAATACGTGCAAGTTATAATGTTATCGTGGACGGAAATTTAAAAGCGTCTTCATATATTTCCATAATATTGCTTCCCTCTGTTATCGTGATGCCGTGACGTGGACGTCGACGATAATATCGTCACGATAAAAAATATAAAAGCGCATAACGGATGTGTAGATAAACAAATAATTCATGTATAAAACGGTCCAATAGAAAATCTATCTACCGTTATTGGCTAATGTGGGTTTTTCATGGTTTTACTCGTATACTCGATATGTGACATCAACCAACCCGCACTGGGCCCGCGTAGTGGATTACGGCCCACTCCCTCTCACCGAGGAGAGGCCTGGGTCCCAGCAGTGGGAACATTATAGGCTGCATATGGTTATGCTACTCTATTCATATTTGATGAATAAAAAGATCTGTGGGCTTGACACGAACGCACGGATCAAACGTAAGTAACGTGAATTCGAACGATTTCAAAACACTCATAACGCACATATTAACTTAGTTTTAAGACTTTACTCATTTTTTTGAGCAATACAATTTTTTTTACCAAAATGCTGTTGTATTTTTTTATTCGAAAATCGTGCCAAGTTACGTTACGTATAAGGCGCGCGTTCGTGCTAGGACCTCTCAGATTAAGGGGCCCACAGACGACGACGACGCGACGGAGCGACGCGACTTCGGCAAAACATCCCATGAAGTTTTCATAGAAATTGTTTTACGAGAGTCGCATCGCGCCGTCGCGTCGCGCCTGTATGCTCGCCTTTAATACAAAAGGGCCAATGCAACTGGGAACTTTTGACTATGAATGAAGAAAACCTTTGCCAAGTTGTCAATGACTTCTGAATAACTGCTCGTAGAAAGTATACATGACATGACTGTAAATACTTAGTTTACAAAACTGATTAGTCATTGCTTTCTTCTCCCACTAATTAATGCTCATTCTGTCTTCACAAAGACCAACTAAGTACCTAATACTCAAAGTACAATAATACAACAAAACCCTTATGTGTCACTATTCCACGAATTAAATAAAAACTGGCCAAGTGCAAGTCGGACTCGCACACGAAGGGTTCCGTACCACAAGGCAAAAACGACGAAAAAAATAAATTTGTTGTATGGCAGCCCCCTTAAATATTAATTTTATACTGTTTTTAGTATTTGTTGTTATAGCGGCAACAGAAATACATAATCTGTGAAAATTTCCACTGTCTAGCTATCGCGGTACTTGAGATACAGCCTGGTGACAGACAGACGGACGGACTGACAGCGAAGTCTTAGTAATGGGGTCCCGTTTTTACCCTTTGGGTACGGAACCCTATAAATGACACTACAGTCATAAGTTTTGTGTAAACGTCAATATAGTACTGTCGCATTGTCATCAAAATAGCTCAAAGACTTCTTTTTGGTGACAAATCGCTTGTCTAGACAGTTTTATTTTTGGCGTTATTGTGTAACTTAAGTTACAAAATTAACACATGTGTTGAGTTGACATCTTATTTAGAGTTATTGTGGCGATATTTTTTGTCACTCGACGCGTCTGTTGATTTATTGGTTAGGACCAAGTTGGAGTCGGACGCGTTCACGAAGTACAATATTTAATCTACATACTATATAGATGGGTCCTACGTATAAGGCCCAATGGAACATTTTGAGCATTTTCACTTTTTTGTGTTAAATGCTTCCTGCCCTTATACATAGGACCACAGATATAGATATCTATATCTGTGCATAGGACCCATCGATATATAGGGTGGTAAAAATCAATGGTCCCTGAAGGGAAACCACTTTAAATCTTTAAGATAGATTATTTTACTTAAAGGAAACATTCCTTTATTTTTAAAAAGAAACAACACTGCGTTCACCGATTTCTCGACAAGCTTACCTAAACCGGGAATCCGACCAGCTAAAAATTAAAAAAAAAAAAACACTCGCTATTTTATTTTACGAGTCGATACAGTCAATGTTAAAGATACTTAAATAAAATAGCGAGTGTTTCTTTTTTGAATTTTTTAAAATTAATAAAATTCAAAGTCTTGACTGATCGACGCACAACCTAGACCGCTGGTCGTAGAGACATGATTTTTGGGGTCCGTGGCTTAGGCCCCCAGTGGTCGACGCACCTGTGGCCGACGCCCCCGATACGATTAATTTAATATCTTTTTTTTTGTGCTTTTTCACTTAGTACAGTAAATGAGAAAAGAATAATCAAAATCGGTTCATAAACGACGAAGTTATCCGCGAACACACATAAAAAAAATTTCACCCTATTAATAAAGTATTTTTCCTTGCTAAACAAAAGTTATCTATCAAATAGCAGAGAGAATAGATCGCCAACAATCAATATTAAGTACATTTAATATTTTTGTAAAACAATTTTTATGTCTGACAGTACATTTGATCAAAAATTACTTTGAATTAAATTAATCGAATCGGGGGCGTCGGCCACAGGTGCGTCGACCACTGGGGGCCTAAGCCACGGACCCGATTTTTGGAGGGTGTGTTCTTTGTGAAGAGCAGGTATCCACTAAGAAAGGGTTTTTCGAAATCCCACCCCTAAGAGGGTGAATGGGGGGAGGGTGACTGAAATTTCACACGGATGAAGTCGCGGGCAGACGCTAGTACATACTCTATATATTTCTTTGCCCTGCGACAGACGGATGGACAGCGGATCCTTTTACTAACAACATATTATTGTTATTATGGATTTTAATCTGAAATAAATTTATTATTATATATTATTATTTAAGATCCCGTTGGCACCGTTTGGTTACGGAACCCTAAAAATGTCTGAAATCTTATTACTTACTCGACAGATATTTTGTAAACAATGAATCATATGTCTGTCTTGTAATCAGAAACGGAATATGTTATCATATTGTATCATCATTGTTTTGATTTTGGACTGGATTGAAAAATGTTTTTTGCACGAAGTTCTTAAAATGTGGTCGACAGTTTTAACAAAACCAGTATTTAAGGAGATTACAGGTCCTAAACGCAAAAAACGCAAGTTTTAGAAACAACAAAAGTATGAACGACTACAGTAAACAAAATCAGAAAAATATATGATATTCTTCAGCATACATGCTAGGTAGATAGTGTGTTGAAAACTTATTACAACTAATTTGATACGATAGAAAAAAATCATGAAGATACCTCTAAAAACTTTCGTTTTACAATAAATACCATACTAATTAATACACATGCAACCATTCTGATTTTTTGTCAGATTATTCTACAAGCAACATACTAAAACACTAGTGTTTTAATTGTTTAGTCCAAACAATAGATCTTTTGTCATTAAATAATTGCTTCATATTTTGGAATAAATTAACAGCGTTGTGTCATCGCGCTTCTCTTTCTTTTCTATGCAGTCCGACAGAGACCGCGCTTTAGGTCATCATGACTGTAAGCCCGATAAGCTGACCTCTTATTCTATTGAAACTCCGTACTACGCTAGACCAGCTGTTTTATTTTTAGAGAGGTGCGTTCGACTGTACCAACCCAAAAGAGGTCTAGGTAAAACACCCCCTAACAACAATCTATCCTCATCTCCCTAGCCTTTGCCAACAATCTTGGAGCCGACTGCCAGTCTTACCGGATGCAGCTGAATACCAGTATTTTAATTGGAGCGACTGCCTATCTGACCTCCACAACCCAGTTACCGGGTAAAACGATAAATGATTTATTTTCTGTAAGTAGGTTTTTACAAACACTTTTACACGTCATTATATTTTTTAAACTAGATGTGGTCGGCGTTTCCTATCTGACTACTCTGAGAAGAAAGGCCGAAACAAACTCAGAGGTCACAGTCTCTTTTAAAGTCCAGACAAAATCTTGGTCAGATCGTGTGAAGACCATGTAGATTGATGTCTGAAATGGTCTTTTGAGGAAAGAACCACACAGATTGAGCGGACCTGTCCAATCAGTGCACGCATTTGTCAAAAATCATGCAGCTCGACCACAGTATAAAGATCATACAGTATTGTAACTCGGCCGTAACCTTGAAATAAATGCCTACAGCCGCGCGGTACGTAAACATGCGATAGGGCTGCCGGCCTCCAGCATTTTAATTACATTTGCCTACTTTGTGTTTCCATTTAGTTTTGTTATTGTATTTTACTGTGTGTAGATACATAAATAATAAAATAAATAAATAAATATACTTTTTTTATATATTATAAACAAATAAAATACTTTGTGAATTGAATAGGAAGTGTTTAATAAAAATGCGTGTTGTTTTTTGATTGGTAGATTTAATTAAAAATCTATGTTTATGTTTGAATAACAAATCTTATAAATTTGCGACCGAAAAATATTTGCGCCTCGACTGAGACGTACGAAATGCTTTATTATTCAATTTTAAAGTATAAAAAATCCGCATTATATTATGTATAAAGCTTAATTAAAGGCTAGCTAGCATCTGTGAAGGGGTTAGTAGGTACTTATCTATTCTCAAGGAATATCCCAACCTCACTAGACCATCGGGTACTCCCCAGCAATGTACACATAATACAGTACATTACATTAAAACAACTCCGGGTCCGCCAATTGCAAGTCGACCGCGACGTTTACCACCTGATAAGTTACAGATAGCCAAGCGGGAGTTCGAGGAAATGATCAAGATCGGTACAGCACGCCCATCAGACAGCCCATGGTCATCACCACTACACTTAGCGCCGAAGAAAGACAGCGGATGGCGGCCATGCGGTGACTACCGAGCGCTAAATTCACGGACGATTCCAGATAAGTACCCGATAAAACACATCCACGACTTCAATCTGAACTTAACCGGTTGCACAATATTTACAAAAATTGATTTAGTAAAAGCATTCAATCAAATTAGGATTTACCCCCCTGATATATGCAAAACAGCGATAGTAACACCGTTTGGCTTGTATGAATTTCCCATGATGACGTTTGGTCTAAGAAACGCAGGTCAAACGTTTCAGAGATTTATAGATGAAGTCACTAGAGGCTTGGATTTCTGCTATGCTTATGTTGACGACATCCTCTTGTATTCACACAGTGCAGAAGAGCATGAACAGCATTTACATACACTTTTCAGAAGGCTGGATCAATACGGGGTACTGTTGAACACATCGAAGTGTGTCTTCGCAGCTCCGGAAGTCACGTTTCTCGGGTACCGTGTCTCAGGCGAAGGAATACGACCTCTAGATGAAAAGGTAGACGCTATAAAGAACTTTCCAGAACCCAAAACGGTCAAGGAATTGAGGAGATTCCTCGGTATGTACAATTTTTATCATAGATTCATACCACAGTGCGCTGAGCTTCAGGCGCCGCTGAATGAAATGCTCAAAGGTTGTACAAAAGGCTCGCAGACGATCGAATTTAACGAAGAGCAGCGTCATGCTCTACAAAACTGCAAAACAGCATTGAGTGACGCAGCATTACTAGCACATCCAAACGTCAACAATAAACTAGCATTAGTGACAGACGCCTCAAGTACTGCAATAGGGGGCGTATTGCAGCAATGGAACAACGGTTCTTGGCAACCATTGGCGTTCTTTTCCCGAAAACTGACTCCTACTCAAGTTAAGTATAGTCCATACGACCGAGAATTATTAGCTATTTACAAAGCTATACAATATTTCCGTCATATGCTTGAAGCCAGAGCATTTACAATTTATACCGATCATCGTCCACTCACACATGCGTTCGGAACAAGCACAGACAATAATCGACCGCCAAGGCAATTTCGGTACCTTGACTATATCGCTCAGTTCACGACGGACATTCGCCATATTTCAGGAAAGGACAACGTGGTAGCAGACACCCTTTCAAGGATAGAGGAGGTCGGCGTATCAATAGATTTCGAGGCGCTGGCAAAAGAACAGGAGACAGACCCAGAACTAAGAAAACTAATGACTGAAGAAGGTTCACTAAAACTCAAAAAGATTCACCTCCCCGGTAAGAAAGTTCAGCTTATTTGTGACACCAGCATGCCGACGCCTAGGCCCTATGTCGTTAAGTCCATGAGACGTCAAGCTTTTGAGGCTATGCATGGCCTTAGCCATCCAGGCGCTAATGCAACTATCAAGCTGTTAACTCATAACTTTGTGTGGCCAGAAATTCGAAAGAATTGTCGCGAATGGTGCCGTGCCTGTCTGGCATGTCAACGTGCGAAAGTATCACGACATGTATCATCACCGCTGAGTACATATACCTTACCAGCAGCAAGATTCTTGAATATCCATATCGACTTAATTGGACCGTTGCCTACATCAAACGGATACAAATACTGTCTTACTGCCATCGATAGATTTACGCGGTGGCCCGAAGCGATACCAATAACCGACATCACAGCAGAGACAACAGCAAAAGCCTTACTATCAGGATGGATTTCGCGCTTCGGTTGTCCAGCAAGCATAACTACAGACCGTGGAAGACAATTTGAGTCCACCCTATTCAAATCACTAGCCGAACTAACTGGGTCACAACATAAGATGACTACTGCTTATCACCCAGCAGCAAACGGGATAATTGAGCGTTTTCATAGACAACTGAAAGCCGCAATTATATGTCATGCCAACCAGTATTGGACCGAATCCTTACCGCTAGTATTGTTAGGTATACGTAGTGCCTGGAAACAGGACCTGCAATCCTCAGCAGCTGAGCTAATATATGGAGAACCTCTACGGCTACCAGGTCATTTCTTTAACACGCAAAACACTGAAATACCAGACATTACAGATTTCATCTCAAGACTACGGTCATTTGCTGCAAATATAAGACCTTGTCCAGCATCACGACATACACAAAAACGCATTTTCGTGTACAAGGACCTACAAACATCAGAACAAGTGTTTTTACGTCAAGATGCCTTACGTACATCTTTACAACCCACATACGCAGGCCCATATAAAGTTCTTGAAAGAGGTGTGAAGACGTTTAAAATATTGGTCAAGAACAAAGAAGTAATAGTATCTATCGATCGTCTAAAACCAGCCTATACGCTAGACACACAACAAGAAACTTTAAATAATACACAAAAGGCTAATCAATACACGACACGTTCCGGTCGTAAAGTTCGTTTCACAGATTTCAATCGCCCGTAGCAACGGTCTCGGCGGAGGAGTGATGTGGGGACACCACTGCTCACCCACCGGTCGCGGCGCGCGAGCCACCCAGCCGCCATCGCAGCCCGAGAGGAGCGCCGGCGGCGGCCGGCGACGGTCCGCGCGCGCGCCCCTCCAGTCAGCAGCTAACCACGACGGCGAATGCACGCTCGATTGTCTCGCGCCCGCTAGCTACGCTTTCTACCTAGGTTTCTAGACACTACTCGTGAGTGATTTTTATAATGTGGAACTAGCATAAATAAACTGTAATTAACTTCGTATTCGAATGTTATTATTGGGATATTTCCCGTAAGTTATCCACAAATTGTTGTGGGAAACATGGACAAGATGGAGAAAAAGAAATATCTTTTACTTGGTTATAGATACCTGCAGCTACTTTACAATTTATATGTTTGGTTTTAAATGAAGTTCGAAATATTTCCTCCATTTTTTCTATATGTATATTCCACAAAATCATCGCTGGGTACAATCAAAAAAGGTTGCGAATTAATCTTATTGTAGTCCGTATATCTTAATCATAGTATAATCTTATTGTAGCACAATATAGCCTACTCGTCATATTAAATATGTACTTGAACTTATTTTTAGTGAAAAAATCGCGCGGTTATTGTTAGAAAAAACAACACACCGTCCGTTCGTCACTGCGGCACAGTCGCGACTGTCTGCATGCCGAGGTCGAGGCGCGTAGGTATAGCTCGCGTTTCGTCCGTTTGTATGAAGTCGAAATACTGTATGATCTTTATACTGTGGCTCGACTCAGAAATGAGGAGCTCAACGATTCGACGAACAATACCAAAGAAAGGACATTTGGGTAGGCCGCGTAAATTACTCAAACTGCCAGATCATGATTAAAACTAAGAAGGAAAACAGAAAAAAAAAACTGGCCAAGTGCGAGTCGGACTCGCACACGAAGGGTTCCGTACCACAAGGCAAAAACGCCGAAAAAAACATGTTTGTTGTATGGGAGCCCCCTTAAATATTTATTTTATTTTAATTTTATTATTTATTATTAAAGTTAAAATACAACTGAATATTTTGTGAATATTTCAAGTGCCTACCTGTTGCCATTTTTGATATCGAACAAAAAAGGGCAAAAAAATCGCGTTTGTTGTATGGGAGCCCCCCTTAAATATTTAATTTATTTTGTTTTTAGTATTTGTTGTTATAGCGGCAACAGAAATACATAATTTGTGAAAATTTCAACTGTCTAGCTATCGCGGTTCTTGAGATACAGCCTGGTGACAGACAGACGGACAGACGGACAGACGGACAGACGGACAGACGGACAGACGGACAGACAGCGAAGTCTTAGTAATAGGGTTCCGTTTTTATACGGAACCCTAAAAATGACCCACATAGTCCTCACATTCACAATAATTAAATGAAAAGAAAAATAAAATAAAAAATACTTTACAAAGTAAATATTCATGTCATTGTCTAAATAAAATTCATCAATGTCAATGTGTATATAAAAATCCGGACATAATCTTTGAGGACCATGTAGATTAGTGTCTGAAAAGATCTTTTGAGGAAAGAACCACACAGATTGAGTGGACCTGTCCAGTCAGTGCACGCATTTGTCAGTAACCGTGCAGCTCAACTCAGAACTTCAGGAGCTCAACGATTCGACGAACAATACCAAAGACAGGACATTTGGGTAGGCCGCATAAACTACTCAAACTGCCAGACCACGATTAAAATGTAAACAATGACCCACATAGTCCTCACATTCACAATAATTAAAATAATATAATACTTTATACAGTAAATGTACATGTCATTGTGTAAGTAAATAGATACTTAAAAAAAAAAAAAAAACATATTAAAGTGTAAAAATTGCAAAATAACATTCACTGTCTAAACCTATTGGAGCAGCTCAATCCCAAGCCTTTTTGTCCTCAATATAGTCTTTTACAGTATAATAGGCTTTCTGGCATAGTTTTCGCTTTATAAAAGCTTTGAATTTATTTAGGCTTAGTTCTTGAATGTGGCTAGGAAGTTTATTACTAGGATATTTATTTATTTATTTATTGCACAATATACACATACGTAGTTATACGCTAGGCTTAAACTAGTCAGTACATTACTCTGTTAGGGCGCAGCAAGATTACTTAAAACTAATAATATTGTAATGAGTATTAGTAGTAGCCCTTGGCAAGACTGGTTGTCAGTCTTTCGGGCTTCTGACGACCAGTAAAGACAGTCAATAATCTACGAATTACAGCCGGGACCAACTGCTTAACGTGCTTTCCGATTAATTTATTCTTGAAGCTCCACCCGTTCGACTGTTATTATTTAGCAACGAACCCCTCTTCCAACATTGTATAACTTCAGCAGCACATTATTTGCAGGCGCACATTATTTATAGGTTTTCACAGACACAACTTTCTCCTGTTTGTTATTGACACAATAAATTCAGCATAAATCAAATCTACCTAGCCTTTCCCCAACTATGTTGGCGTCGGCTTCCAGCCTAACCGGATGCAGCTGAATACCAGCATTTTACACGGAGCGACTTCGTATCTGACCTCCACAACCCAGTTATTGAGTAACACGATACCGCTTGGTAAGACTAGTTGTTAGACTTTTGGGCTTCTGACTACCCGTGACGACTGTCAAAGATCTACGAATGACAGCCGGTACTAACGGCTCAACGTCCTTTCCAGGCACGTAGGGGTCACCCATCCACGCAATGACCGCAGCAAGCGTAGCTTAACCTTCGATCGACATGTGTAGCTGTTATCATTTAGCCAAGATAGAAGATAATGTGTAAAGCAATTGCTCCGCTGGTTAGCTAGTCAGAGAACTCAGAGATAAAAATAACTGTGGAAGGATTACTCCATCTCATATGCGTCAGGCACCAGACGATGCGCTAAGAATAATAATAATCCACACCCAATCTTCAAAAATGTCACTGAAAATTCTACGGATCTCCTGCGGAGCTTCATACGTATTTCATTCTAGTCCAGCAACGCCTTTTGTGCGTTCTTAAATTGTGTGCATACATGCAAACTGCACTATTCACTGCCTCAGTATAAATACATTTTAAACCTATCCTAAAATTACATAGAATAATTCAACAGTGTTTTCAATAGGAACATAAATATACTTCCAACTACGTTTGCAGACCAATTAACGAGCGTTAAATGTATTAACCACAAAATACATTTATCTATAAAAGTCGTGATAGTTACAATATTTATAATTCAAGAACGGCTGAAACTATTTGGCTGAAAATTGGTGGGGAGGTAGCTTAGAACCAGGAGACGAACATAGGATACATTTTATCTGTTTTTTTTCTTATTGGGTAGGGTAGGGTAGGAGTAGGTTAGGAGTAGGGTAGAAGTAGGGTAGGAGTAGGGTAGGAGTAGGGTAGAAATAGGGTAGGAGTAGTGTAGGAGTAGGGTAGGAGTAGTGTAAGAGTAGGGTAGGGGTAGGGTAGGGTAAGGGATAGGACACCACGCGAACGAAGTAGCGCCGGGCAGCTAGAAATAATTTATATGGCAAAACTACGTTTGCCGGGTCAGCTTCAGCATCTCGGCAGTATCTCATATTGGGCATAATTACGTACATAATCCCGAATCAATCAATCTACCTAGTCTTTCCCGGGTCGGCTTCGAGTCTAATGGGATGCAACTGAATACCAGCATTTTACATGGAGCGACTTCGTATCTGACCTCCACAACCCAGTTATTGAGTAGCACGATACCACTTGGTAAGACTGGTTGTTAGACTTTTGGGCTTCTGAGTACCCGTGACGACTGTCAAAGATCTACTAATGACAGCCGGGACTAACGGCTCAACGTCCTTTCCAGGCACAGGGGTCTCGATATGTAATTAATGGTACTCATCCACGAAATTACCGCAGCAAGCGTAGCTTAACCTTCGATCGATATGTGTAGCTGTTAGCCACGAACCGCACAAAGTTACCATACAATTGAATGATGACAACCAATTAAACAAGACTGCAAAATTTAGGTACTTATCCTCTGTTAGCAACTCTTTGTGATTCGACGTGATCGAAACATTCGAAACGCTAACGAACATCGGGAGTTGGGTACGAAAACTACCTACTAAATATTATTCTCGAAATCTTTTACGAGATATTTTTCTAGAGATCCCGCAGCCAATTTGAATCTCCATCAGATTTCCTTGGTAAAATTGTAAGCTTGTTTTTGCGGCAGCGCTTTTTGATCGTCTGATATTAAAATATGATTTCGTAGTAAAATGCAAATGGATTTAATTAAGTGACGGAGACCGTCAGAAAAATAAAAACCAGTTTTTCCAGTAAGTAACAGACGCCAGCACTACAATCTGTCAAATTTCTTTAATAGATTTTCAACTTTATCGCTACAGCATAAGATTCAAAGTTAATTGGGAAAATTTGTCAGTTTCGGGTAGCTTGATGTGCTGGCGTCTGTACCATTCGAATGCTTTTATCACAACAAAACATGAAGTAGCCGTACATCCATCTAATCTTCAGAGATGAAAGTGATGAAACCCACAGTCCAATTAAATGTTTACACAAAAAAAAATCTACACAATTCGATCAAAAACCACACGTGAATGAACGAACCAATCCTTTTAAACGAAACCGAACTGAGTCAATTCAATGTCCATTTAATTTTCTGCAAAGCTCCTGGTGTACCGAAAGTGAGCAAAAACAAAATGGCGAACGCACGTCATTTCGTTAATTGGGATAGAAACCAAGGCCAGATGTGCAATATCGACAGCCATTTTTTTCATAATTGCAGGGACAGACCCAACGAATTAACCCGACTTTCTCGCCGCCTCCATTTACGAACCCTCATAATTATATTACACCTTATGAACTATTTTCTTCGTTAGTTGTAGATATACGTCCTATTTAATCTTATGGAGTGTAATCTTAGGTATATTGAAGAGAGAATTGGTTTTGCAAATAACCGTTGTCCGTACTGTAGGTATATGTATTTACAGCTTGATGACTTGGAAAATTTAAGTTACATTTACAAATTAGTTCTTGGCATTTTTGTGCCTATCATTTTGGAACCAACTCAACAAAGTAAAACCGTTTATTTCCGTGAATTTCCAGCCTTGAAAGCCTTAAAGCACATAAGCAATAAAAAAAAACCGGTCAAAAGCTAGTCGAACTCGCGCACCACCATGGTTCCGTACCACCATGTTTTTAATTTTTTATCGGCGAGGCCTATATTTGTCAGAGAATTTTAACACTGTGCACTGCGGTGTAGAATATTGCAGTTTTATGTCAGCGCCATCTCTTGACCGACAGTGGAACTTATATAACTTCTGTTAATGATTTCTGAAAAAGTGTGCTATTTAGAGACTTCGTTTTATTTTTCCTGTAATCTTTATATAAACTTCTATCACATAGAATAATTTCAGATTTTCTCTGTACAAACTTTGGAGATAAGAGGGGGGAACGGTATTTTTTTTTACATTTTTGTTCAAAAGTCGAAAACTATGCGGCCTAAAAAAAAAAGAAAAAATGTTTGAGAATGTGCAAACTGTAATACCTCACATGCCCAAGTAGCCCCCCCACTTCGAGTTTTTTAGACCCCCTTTCATCCCTGTTGCAAAAAATATCATACATTTTTATTTCTTTTTTATTTGCAAAATAGTTGGGCAAATGTCATCTAAAATTATTCCAAATTTTAAGTTGATAGCATAAGCAGTTCTTGAGATATCCAGCTGTGACAGACAGACAGACAGTCTCACCATAAGGGTTCCGTTTTACCATTTTGATACGGAATCCTGATAAAGAAACATTCAAAATTTTATAAGGTCATAATTTTCGGACGTTATATTAAAATCTGACGTCAGATAATTCTCATTATTTTATCGTACTCAGTTCTATTCGACATAATACAGGGCAATCCACTGCAGTAGCGATTTATTTAACCGCTATTGAGAACCCTAAATCATATTTATTGTCCAGCTAGGTACATGCGTATTCTGTAGCCAGCTAATGTTCTTGGCACGGGACCAGAAATAGCTAAATTACAAGTTAGTGGCATCATTTGTAAGAACGAAAAGTAACGCGGTTCCGTTTGACGCATAGTCATTTTTTTTTCCTTAGTAGCGGTTCGGTAACTTATTGGTCGGTTTATTTTTTTCTGATGTAAAAGGCGGCTGGTAATTTTGTTTAGATCATATTTTTTTAATATTCGTCTTGCTTTTTTGAGTATTCATTTAGTTATTTGAAAACGAAGAAAAAACCCGGACGGCCTTCAAATCAATCAGCAACCATTTGGACAAAATTTATTTTTATTAAAATACAAACATAAAACCTTAATTACTATAAGTATACAAGCTAACACTAAAATATCTATAATTATGTACCTACAGGGAGGAGCTCACTGGGCATAAAAACATTCGTCCCCATCGCTCTCAATGGTATAATTGTCCAAAAGGCTGGCAGCATTACCACGTTGGATGGCAATACTGAATCTTTGGGCTCAAAATAGGCCAGCAGGGTCACGTGAAGAGTCGACCAAAATAAATACTGCGAGTGAAAAACATAATTTGAGCGATTGTAAATACATAGTAATTAGTCACACAGATACTATTTCAACCAAACTTTGTCAATACCTTTCTCCATAAATTTGCAATAATCGATTTTCGATAACGACTATACACTAGCAAAAGGTGTTAAACAGGAATATTCTGAGATACGGTTGCCTATCTGTGCGAGACTATAAAATACGAAGCAGTAACGTTCGTAAAGACGACCAATGATATTATAAGTATCATTGAAGACGACACTTTGGTGATCGATGCCGATTGATATTTTGCAGTGCGGCTTGCGTAGATATCGAAACAGCAATAACATTACAGAATACTGCTGGCAATTTAAATGGTGAATGTGAAGGTATGGGTGTCTGTGTGGTGCCGGACTTAAAGAATTGCACCACCCCTTACTTCCCGTGGGTGTCGTTAAAGGCGACTAAGGGTCTTACCGGAGAATGGGCAGCAGCGTTCTCTATTTATTCCACCATCATACCATACTGCGATCGCCAACCCGCCTGCCAAGCGTGGCGATTATGGCAAACCCCCCCCCCAAAGTTGGGGGAGGCCTATGTCCAGCAGTGGACGTCTATCGGCTGAAACGACGAAGGTATGGGTTGAGTATAACTTTTGTGGCCCTGTTACTAATGTAGAAGCTACTATAGTCCGCGCGGAACTAGTTGGCCGGGCCTTAGGTGAGGACGGGGGTAAGGCGGCGGGTTGCCTAGTGTTGGCAACGCACATGAGATTAATGACAGCAAGCGCCCCCGCCCCTCCGTCCCACCTAAGGCAAGGTCAACTAGTTCCGCGCGCACTATAGCACCATTTGTCAAGCAGGCAACCTTCAGTACCTAACCTACTGCATTCATTGATACTAAGGTACAAAAAGTAAAAAGAAGACATAAGCTACGGTTTTAAGAGGAGTGGCCGCCACATAACAGCCGTAGTGACGGCTGTCATGAAAATGACGTTTCAATGACGTCATTCGCCGGTAAATTGCGGACGCTATGTGGCGGCCGCCGCAGTCTTAGGGAACCCTAGCATAACGCCCGGTTTCCGGAACGAAAGTTTTCGAAGCGTCAAAATTAAACGCAAATCAAGTACCTAATGTGATTAGTTGTTGATCATTCATTGAACCAATCACGGTAGATTCCGCGCACTTGACAATTTGGTAGCTAGGACGTAAAAATATCGCGGCGGGGTTTTATCGCGCACTAGATTTTCGACTCTCGGTGTTAAGCTGAGCGTCGAGAATACAACAGAGCGCATCACAGCGCGTCAAAAAACCGGGCAAGAGCGAGTCTGACTCGCGCACCGAGGGTTCCGTAACATCCGGGTTTATGCATACGGTTTATGTTTATGAAATTAAATGTTTTTATTTTTATTTTTGAGTTGATTGAATGAATGGTAAATTGTGGTTTACGATTTATGACGTATTAAAAAAAAACTACTTACTAGATCTCGTTCAAACCAATTTTCGGTGGTAGTTTACATGGTAATGTACATCATATATTTGTTCTAGTTTTATCATTCTCTTATTTTAGAAGTTACCGGGGGGGGACACACATTTTAACACTTTGGAAGTGTCTCTCCCGCAAACGATTCAGTTTAGAAAAAAATGATGTTAGAAACCTCAATATCATTTTTGAAGACCTACCCATAGATACCCCACACGTATGGGTTTGATAAAAAAAAAATTGAGTTTCGGTTCTAAGTATGGGGAACCCTAAAATGTATTGTTTTTTTTTCTATTTTTGTGTGAAAATCTTAATGCGGTTCACAGAATACATCTACTTACCAAGTTTCAACAGTATGGTTCTTATAGTTTCGGAGAAAAGTGGCTGTGACATACGGACGGACAGACAGACAGACAGACGAACAGACAGACAGACAGACAGACATGACGAATCTATAAGGGTTCCGTTTTTGCCATTTGGCTACGGAACCCTAAAAACAGACTATTGGATTTTAAACTCTCGGCCTTAAGCAGTACGTTGAAAATACAGTGCGCGAAAAAAATCTCGTGTGTTATCGAACTCCTCCGAAACGGCTAGACCGATTTTTTTGAAAATTTTTGTGTAAGTTTGTTAGGTCTGAGAACAGGTCGTAGGCTATTTTTCTTTTTTGCAAAACAACGTTTGCGGGTTCAGCTAGTAATAAGATAAATTCGTAATATCTTCGTTAAAATTAAATATTCTGTACAATATTTAATTTTAACGAAGATATTACGAAATTTCTTTAATTGATTTTGAACTTTATCGCTAAATCCTATAGATCAAAGTTGATTGGGAAAATTTGACAGTTTCGGGTAGCTTGATGTGCTAGCGTCCCTAGATACAGAATCAACCACAAGACCCAAAAATATAATAGACACTCGATCTGTCAGTCCACCAAAGCCATAAATCGAATAAAAGTCGAGATTACATCTTTCGAGTGGAGAGCGATGTCAAATTGAACGAGCATAATCTATACATATAATAAAATCGTAGGAAAGTCAAAACTGTACATTGAATATTTTTTTTAAATAATACTTGGGGCGTGATCTACAATCGATACCGAAGCCAAAAATATAGTTTTTAGAATTTTTGTCTGTTTGTCTGTTTGTCTGTTTCTCTGTTTGTCTGTATGTATGTCCGGGATAAACTCAAAAAGTACTGCATGGATTTACTTCAAATTTTGCATGAATATTACTAAGAGGTCGGGTCAACATATAGGCTACATATTATCACGCTATCACCTACGGGGGAGGAGCTGTGAATCTTTATTTTTCTTACGCATTCTGTGACAGCGTGTAATCTAACGACGCATATTTAAATGTTGTTTTTGAGTAAGCCATGCTATTATCTAGCTTTACACTATAAAAACTACGCCATTTAAGTAAATTGGACAGAGAAACATAGTTTTTAATGAATGTTAGTAGTATAAAGACAATTTTGAAGCAGCGCCATCTATGAGATTTCATAAAAATCAAATCAAGTTACATGTTAACACTTTTTGGAAATTAATAATTTAAATTTGATCATGTTGGCGAGGTTAGTAGTTAGTTATTCTCAAAATTCATAGATGGCAATGTGCATTTTCTTCATAAAAGTTGTATCGTATAGTTCGTTTTGACAAATTCATGTTCCAACAAAACCCTCAAAATCTTGAGTAGAGTTGAGGAAGACAATTTAAAAAAATGCGGTGTTAAGTATTACAAAAAAATTATGTTCATTGATGATGATCATTTCTTCATCAATTTCATGTTTTTAGTACAAAATAAACATTGACTGTTAATACTTTTGTTCGGTATTTATCTGTGTGAATATTGCTTGGTAATTAATATATTTTCATGTCGTATACCTAACTAGCTGCTGCCCGCGACGTCGTCTGCGTTAAGGCTCTACAGCACCAAAAATACCTAAGATGCCAGTGTCGCTATAGCATTATAAGTAAACAACTTTTAAAATAGCATTATAGCACGTCACCTTCTCAACGGTGACCAAAATTGGGATGAAACCCTCGTGGAGGCGAGCGTCAATGGCAGACCCAGCCGCATGCGTCATCTATTTGCCGCCAACTTGGTGTATTGTGGAGTCGCGAATCCGGAAGCTTTGTGGGAGAAGTATCGCCATCATCTGTCTAAAGATTTTCTACGAGCTTTGAGGCGTGCTACTGGAGACGAAGTCGAAGTAACTGATGAATGCGTGATGAACACCTGTCTCAGTTCACTTCAAGATGTGGTCATTTCTATCAGCGGCAATCCTCTGATCGAATATGGGTTACCAGCTCCCCAATCATCACCGCATCAAGACCGTGGAAATCGGGAGTATAACGTTAAGACAAATTACGATCCGGGCGAAATGACCACCATATGAAATGACCATGTCGCTTTGTTCTCTTCAGAGCAAAAACAAATTTATGACACCGTCCTTGAAAGCGTTGGGCAAAACCAGGGTAAAATGTTTTTCTTGGATGCTCCTGGTGGAACAGGAAAAACATTTGTTAGCACTGGCATGCTTGCAGAGGTCAGGTGGCAAAGCTAAATTGCTATTGCTGTAGCGTCGTCGGGAATCGCTGCCACACTGCTACCGGGTGGCAAGACAGCACATGCCATGTTTAAAATTCCTATTGATTTAGAGAGCGCCGAAACGCCTGTTTGTGGTGTCACGTAACAGCGAAAAGGGACACGTGCTCAAGGATTGCTCTCTGATCGTATGGAATGAGTGTACGATGGCCAATAGGAAGGCAGTTGAGGCCGTGGACAGAACCCTGCAGGACATCCGCAGGAACGACATTTGATGGGTGGTGTCACAGTTCTGTTCAGTGGCGATTTCCGGCAAACGCTTCCCATGGTGACGCGGGGATCGAGGGCTGACGAGGTGAATGCTTCATTGAAACGATCTTCGTTGTGGTGACGAGTTCGTACGCTGCGCTCGACCATTAATATGAGATCTCGGCTCGGCAGCAATGCACGTGCTCAAGAATTCTGCGATGTCCTTCTAAGTCTTGGCGAAGGCACTCTACCAGAAGAGAGAGCTGGATAGGTGGTGCTTCCAGAATCTCTCGGTAGAGTGGTATCCAGCTTAGAAGAACTCATTCGCTGTGTGTACGGGGACATAAGTTGTATACCGCACCAGCAGAATTCTTGGGTGTGTGAGCGGGCTATTTTGACGCCCAAAAATGATCAGGCTGCAGCAATTAACGAATGCATTCTCGGAATGAAAATCTCGGAAATTGAGGGGAATGAAGTGGTCTACATCTCGATAAACACTGTTGTCGAGCAAGATGACGCCACACATAATCCCGTGGAATTTCTGAACTCTCTGTCAGCAAGTGGACTTCCAGCGCATACCATCAAGCTGAAGGTCGGTGTCCCGATTATGCTTCTTCGGAACCTATCTCCTCCGAAGTTGTCTAACGGGACCCGCCTTAAAGTCATCTCGCTCCACAGACACACCATTGAGGCGGAAATTCTTACGGGTTGTGGCGTCGGCGAGGCAGTATTTATACCACGCATTCCCCTCATATCTCATAACTTCCCGTTCCAGTTCAAGCGCGTACAGTTCCCCGTGAGTATTTGCTTCGCGATGACCATCAATAAGTCGCAGGGGCAGACATTGAGGGCAGCGGGTGTCGACCTCAGGACGAGTTGCTTCTCACACGGGCAACTGTACGTCGCTTGCTCCCGCGTCACCAGTCCTGACTCTCTTTACATTTTGGCTCCTGGCAGCATAACTACCAACGTAGTTTAATTATACAAAGGTATCATCCCTTACAACACTTCCCGTGTTGTAAGGTATGATACCTTTGTACGTATTTTTACTCTTTTGTATCCTGGAATGTATTCCTGCATTATTTTCTCTATTTCCTTCAGTCACATCTTATGACTGAAATCAGCAGGATTCCCATATAACTCTCTTCACTTGCTTCGCTTGCAAAAAAAAATATTTTAATGATATTTTAAAAGTTGTTTACTTATAATGCTATAGCGACACTGACATCTTAGGTATTTTTGGTGCTGTACAGCCTTCACGCAGACGACGTTGCGGGCAGCAGCTAGTATTTCTATAAGAGGAGGACATCATCTTTCCGAGAATTCTATTGGCAATATAAGGTAGAATAAATAATTTAATATCAGATGTCGGAAAGCATAGTTTTATTGGTTTTAAATTATTCTCTTCTGATATTTGTTCTTGAGATGCATAGAGGAATGAATATGTTCTATTAACATCAGATAAGCAAATCAAATTCCACCTTGCAAAGCATAGGTAATCAGCCTATAACGTTCCCACTGCTGGGACAAATTCCACCACTTGGGGTCAGTGCGGATTGGTGGATGTCACATGTCTTCGAATTTTTGATTCGAGGACATGCCGCTATCCTTACGAGGATTTCTTTCTTCGTTTTGAGAGAAGTGGTGATGAAATAAATTACACAAAGTAATGTGCAGCGTGGGTTCGAACCCACGACCTGCAATACGTAAGTCGGGACCATTACCACTTGGCCACCAGTGCTCCTGCCTCCTCCTGCCAGGGTCTGTGTTGTGCCGGACTTAAAGAATAGCACCACCCCTTACTTCCCGTGGGTGTCGTAAAAGGCGACTAAGGGTCGTACCGGAGAATGGGCATCAGCGTTCTATATGTATTCCACCATCATACCATACTGCGATCGCCAACCCGCCTACCAAGCGTGGCGATTATGGCAAACCCTCCCAAAATTGGGGGAGACCTATGTCCAGCAGTGGACGTCTATCGGCTGAAACGACGAACGAACGACACCAGTGCTCCACCATGCAAAGGTCAAGGAGAAATAATAATATTCGGAGTTGATGGCCAACCTTGAATAATTGGAGAGGCACCAGAAGAAGAAGAAATGTATGTTAGGCTGGAGGATGATTACAAACGTTGCCAATTCATAAGCACTTGAAACTAATATTGAAACACATTTTTATTATGACTGTATGATATTTCAGGACCAACGGCTATACGTGCTTTCCGAGGTACGGGGGTATCGCACCGCCGACTTCCAAACTCCGCCTGATCTCTCTCCGGTCGTGTCGGATTGCCGTCCCATCGGACTACAAGAGTGAGGGAAGAGGGAGTGCATCTGTGTCTGCGCGCACACTTGTGCACTACAATATCTCCCGCGCCGAAGGCTAGTCTCCGTTGAGATTGGCCGCCGTGGCCGAAATACGGTCTGAACACAAAATACAGGTAGTACAGAAGTCAATCTACATACAAAGTGCGCTCGAGCAACGCACACATAGACACCGCTCACGGACACGTTATCTCAGACGGGTTGGGAGCAGTGCGAGCGTGCGTGGCATCCGCTTGAGACACGCGTCTGTGAAGTGCAGAAATGGAGCAACAAAAAAATGGCTACCTTATCTAAGCTCGATTATATAATAGTTTCCTATTTTGAATCAGTATAAACGAAGTAACTATTTTGTAAGGTAAATTCACGCCACCAACTATTACGTAAGTTGTGTAGTTATTGTGTTGTTTTTAGTGTCATTTGTTAGGTTTAGGTCTAAAACGGATAGGGCAAAATAAATTGTGTAAATAGGGTAATTCGTTTTGAAGTTATTAGGGATTTTCGATAGTGAAAATTTACGAATGTAAAATTTTATATGTTTTTGTTCTGTAAACTTTTTGTATTGTTTTAATATTGAAGAATAAGCTCAACAATAAATCAAACAACTAGATACGAGTGCCACTACTACGATAGTTTTTTGTGCATAAGTCAAAGTTGACGACCCTAGCGCGTCCGCCGAGCGTAGGTATGAAAAGTGAAGTACATACATGTGATTGACTTCTGTACTATCTGTATTTTGTGGTCTGGAGGACTTTATTTATGATATTTCACACCCCAGTGACAATGTTAAGTGAACTGGTTTTCGAGGTTAACTTAGAAAAAACTCAATAGGAAGTTTATCGTCTCTAATCAGGCACGGAATTGCTTATTCAAGTGGATAGGTACAATTGTGTTGCCTTGTTTCTAATAGGTAACATGTTATCACCATGCATAGTTTACCCTGATCGATTACCTAGCAAACAATTAACGTTGTATAACATTGTAAATTGTTTTCGGAAACATTCGAATCGTAATTTAACAATATTATGCTCCACTTAATTTTAATTGTATTAAGCACATTAATAATATCATAATAACTGTATTTTATGAATCGGATTCAGTCTCAAACAAAAGCTTACCATCAAGATTGAAAAATGTTTAATAGTAGGGAATATGAGGTGTTAAAAAATTAACCCAAACCAAAATGTGAAACAACTGATTTTTTTTTCGTGATTTCTGAGTTGGTCCCATAGTGAAAGTTCAGTTGTTCAGTTCGACGGTCTAAAGTTTAGACCAACGAACTGGTTTAACACCTTGTATAAATGTATATACAGGGTTATTGGTAAAACATTAACAACCTCTTAAGAGGTACTCTTCATTATGAACAACTTTTACTATGGGACTAAACCTGAAATCGCGGAATAAAAATCTGCTGTTCCCTACATTTTGACGAATTATACGAACATAAATGTAGGGAACAGCAGATATTTTTTCCGCGATTTCAGGTTTGGTCCCATAGTAAAAGTTGTTCATAATGATGAGTACAATGACCTCTTAAAAGGTTGTTAATGTTTTACCAACAACCCTGTACATGTTCTAGCTGTACATGTTTACATCTGCCTAGCCTTTGACCAACTATGTTCGGGTCGGTCCAGTATTTTACATGGAGCGACTGCCTATCTGACCTCTCGATTACTGGGTAACAAGATTAGACTTTCGGGCTTTTGACCACCCGTAACGACGGTCAAAGATTTACAAATGACAGCCTGGCCAACTGCTTAACATGCTTTCCGAGGCACACAGGGTTTTTTTTTTTTTGAGGATGGGAATTCATCAAATGACCCCTACCGCTCTGGGTGGAGCTCTTTGAGGAGTGGCGTCACGGCACCCTCACCTACCGCCTGACGCAGGTCCTCACCGGACACGGATGTTTCGGGAGGTTCCTGCACATCATCAGGCGGGAGGAAACGCCTGGGTGTCACCATTGCCAGGATCACCCAGAGGACACGGTGGAGCATACGGTGGAGGTCTGCCCCACTTGTGCGGAGCACCGCCGTGACCTCGGCACAGAGGGGTCTCGATATATTATGGATGGTCACCCATCCACGGGCCAACCTCGGCAAGCGTTGCTGAACCTTGAAACTCGACCCGTGCTACTGTTATTATTTAGCCTCACTTTTAATAATAATATATTACACACCCAAATGTTTTATCTCTCCTCAACATACAGCATTATTTTTAGTATATGCGAAACCCGAAACACGTGTCTAGTATTTTTATTTAAGAGCGTTTAAGCCGTACGGCATTTCATACAAACTTTCAAGCCCTTGTTTTTCGAAATTAACGTACGGATTTTAATGAAACTTCCTAAGCATAAGCAGGATACAAAGGTCTAAAAAGTTAGTAGAGAACATTTTCGAAATGCCTTACATAAAAAAAGATAACTAGAAATATCTGTTTCTATGAAAAGTTTAAAATCGGTCTAATTTGGCTGTAACACTATTTTTCGAAAATGTTCTCTACTAACTTTTTAGACCTTTGTATTTTGCTTATACGTACGAAATTTCATTAAAATCGGTTCATTCACTTCGAAAAAAAGGGCTTGAAAGTTTGTATGAAATGCCGTTCGGCGTAAACGCTCTTAAAGAATTTATCTACAAAATTTCAAAACTGTATCATGAAAAATCACAAAGTTATAAGCTTGTTAAGTTACCTGTTTGTCCGTACAAAAACATGCTCACCCGCGCCGCTCGCGCCGCGCCGTCTTGCGCTCATTGATAATAGTTCCTAAGTACCTAACCGTTCGTCGCGGAGATTGGATAACCTACTTAGTGTCGCTCGGTGTCCAACTTTTAGCCTTTTTTAAATATTTTTGGGACAAAATATAAAATGGGGTAAAAATTATTGGAATCGATTCAGTTACCTACTTATTCTGAACAAACTATATTCAGGTTTCGCAATACTAAAAATAACGTTGTCTATCTTCCTAATTAGTAACATTAGTTTGACCTTCACAAACTAACTTTTTTCCGTTCCCTTGTTATCTGTTTCTTTACGCTGATTGCCATCATTACATGGTCCCTCTTCGAAAGCAGATATTTATCTTTTAATGAACTTTAATGTTCTCTATAGTTTCTTTAGGTTATATGTATAGGTACTATCTATTAACATTCCTAAGATCGTTATGTAGATGATTGATGATAAACCCGTTTGATGATTAATGTCGTTTCGTGGTAAATTAATTCATCTGTGAATTTATACTATTGATTACCGATTAAGATCTGATATTGGAATCGTAATTTGTCATTAGAACATGATGAGTAGGTTGATAACTTAATAACCCCGTGACTTTATTAGTTTTGATATTAGCGACTGTAAAATCATCTCAAATGTTAATCGTCAGAATGTCGTAGGAATATCAAAATGGAATATTATCATTTATCAACTCAGCCTACAGAAGTCCACTGCTGGACATATGTTTCCAGGGCCGTGTTTAACCTATTGGAGGCCCTGGACACATAAGGGTCACGGAGCCCCTGTGTAGATAAGAGACAATAAGAGAAACATACTAATATTTTTCATCTGGAAGGTTAGAAACGTATTGTAAATCGCACTGCGAATAACTTATTTTGTCATTGAATCGGGTACATAATAATAATGCGTAGAATGCAACGGTGGCTGCTACAAATGTTTTTTTATGAGATCAGGCGGGGGGCCCCGAAGATCGCGGGGCCCTGGACACTTGCCCAGAGTGCCCCCGCGCCACAACACCCTGTCCTTCGCCTTCCGCATCTAGTCTGTTCCAGCCTTCTTCTTAAAGTCGTCGGTCCATGTAGCTGGGGAGCGTCCCACACTACGCTTGCCGATACGCGGTCTCCACTCCAGGACTCGCCTGCTCCACCGGCCATAGTCCTTCGGCAAACAGGGCCAGCCCACTGCCACTACAGACAGTTTGCTTACACTGCAAGCAATGTCGGTTACTCCGGTTCTTTCCCGAAAACGCGCTGAGCGACCTTGAGTATTATAATGTCTGTAAAGCCATATTATGTCTAAACATGGATCATAAACTATAAATCAAAATAATATATATAACAAGCCTTTGCCTTGGCCCCTGATATCTCCGTGACGTCATTTGTTTGTCAAACATTAGCTAATCCATCATGGTTCCCAAAACATCGAGTCACTTCATTACAAGTTACAAGACAGTATCGTCATCGCATTCTTTGTTAGCAATAATTTTAAATGTCTTAATGCTCTTAATACTCTATAAATATTTAATACCTTATCTGCCGGATGCAGATATTTTATCATTATCATTTTGCTAATTTTATCACGTGTGTCGTCAATATGTGTTTATCCCTCTGACCTTGGATGACCTGGTTATGAATTATCTTTATCATCAACATCGTGATCGGGTTCCGTAAACTTCCGTAGTGAGATAAGAAATTCTAATGCAGTAGTTGGAACTATGTAGGTGGTCGGTCTATAAATAAACACGGTAATAATAGCTGATAGAATTATCGTGCTTATGTTACTTCTCACAACGTGTCGTACTTATTATCACCTATCACAAAAACTTGACTTTATCTCGTAAAGTCGGAATACATTCAATACAATTCAATCAAGACACGCAACAGAAGACACCCTCTAAAAATCTGGATTTGTAGTTCTGAATTATGTCAACCTGATTGAATTGGCTGCGAAAGAAGAAAGAGCCGTTAAACTGGGAGAGGCATAGTCGAATGCGACTGTACGATTGTTTGAAAGTTCATTATCATGGACATCTCTATCACATTTTCGTGGAGCACCTGTCTCTCGCTCTTGGATCTCATAGCCTAATTCACCTGACCACTTAATGGGCTTACAGGACCTAAACGCAAAAAAAACGCAAGTTTTAGAAACAATAAAAGTATATGATCAACTACAGTAAACAAAATCAGAAAAATATTGATATTCTTCAGGATATAATTATGCTAGGTAGATAGTGTGTTGAAAACACAATACACCTAATTTGATATGGTAGGAAAAATCATGAAGATACCTCTAAAAACTTTCTTTTTACACTGAAAACCATACTAATATAAATACAATCATTCTGATTTTTTGTCAGATTATTCTCCAAGCACTACTGTTTAAATTTTTTCGTCCAAAGAATAGATTTTTTGTAATTAAATAATTACTTCATATTTTGCAATAAATTACCAGAGTTGTGTCATCGCGCTTTTCTTTCTTTTCTATGCAGTCCGACAGTGACCGCGCTTTAGGTCATGTAAGCCCCTTCACGATTCCTTACTCGAACGAAACCACGTCTATTCCTTAGCTTACCCCGCCAATCTCGCGTTCATTTTGCGCGATTTCGTTCATTGTGTCATAGAGAATAAGGCCCCAGGTCTGCCAAATATTATCTAGGTACCCAAATTATTGCTGTTACGGGGAATCCAAGCAAATGATTCAGTATCATCATCATCTGCCTTTTCCCAACTATGTTATGGTCGGCGTCGGCGTCAGTCTAACCGGATGCAGCTGAATACCAGTATTTTACATGGAGCGACTGCCTATCTGACCTCCACAACCCAGTTACTGGGTAATACAATACCCCTTGGTAAGACTGGTTATTACAGACTTTCGGGCTTCTAAACCCGTAACGACTGTCAAAGATCCACTAATGACAGCCGGGACCAACGGCTTAACGTGATTTAAGAGGCATCCACAGACCAACCGCGGCAAGCGTAGCTTAACCTGATCGATCGACCTGTGCGGCTGTTATTATTTAGCCACGGGCCCCACTAATGATTCAGTATCGATTATCTGATAAAACATTAATTTGGACTCCGGACATTAGCAAAGTATTATCACGAGATTGATAGTTGTCTTGCAATATTACGCGCAGTATAGGTAGATATAACTAAGTCACAACATTTAATTTTAGCATTACACTAACTTGATTTCATTTCAATTTTAAATTTCTTTTGATGTCATATGAATCTAGACGTTTTATTTTCAAACAATATTTTCATCTATACATATAATAAATCTGTAGAAGGGTCAATTCTGTACATTGAAAATATTGAAAAAATAAATAGCGGGGGGTGTTGCTGGATCGATACCAAACCCAAATATGTGATTAAAAAAATTTTTGTCTGTCTGTCTGTCTGTCTGTCTGTCTGTATATGCAGGCATCACGTGAAAACTAACGGTTCGATTTCGATGAAACTTGGTATAATTATACCTTATTATCCTGGGCATAAAATAGGATACTTTTTATCCTGGAAAAATACGTAGAAAAAAAAAATCTTATTTTTCGGTTTTATTCATAGACGTTGTTCTGTAGAACCGCGAACACACGTTGCATTACCCGTAGTGGATAATTTTCCATTTCAATTTAAGAGAATACAGTTTCCTGTAGCTTTGTGTTACGCCATGACAATAAATAAGGCTCAAGGTCAGACCCTAGGAGTTGCTGGCGTAGATCTTACCGCGAGTTGTTTTTCACACGGGCAACTTTACGTAGCTCTTTCCCATGTGAGCAGTCCAAGAAATCTTCATGTTCATATTCCGGACGAGCTCACTAACAATGTTGTGTATGCTGAAGCTCTCAATTAACTTTCTGTCGCATTGTCACGATCACTTTTTTATTATTGCAAACTTTTCGTCATTGTCAGTAATTTACTGCTACATGCTACTTATCAAGGTCGGAATTACTATGAAAAAAATACTTACTACAGAACGCGAGCTCAACAGCAGTAGCTCAATAGAGGGATCTCCTTAATTATTATAGGCTTAGCCGTATTTGGGTCCAATAGATATTTATAAGATGTCATTGTCAGAGTTACTCAAAATGGAGAAATAAACCATCCACGCGAAGACCGACATCCGCGCGGACGGAGTCGCGGGCGGAAGCTAGTCGCAAATAAATTGTTTTGGTTTGATTTGAAATCGGTAGATCAAGTTCTCAAAGAATAAAATAAATTACAAGTATAGTTGAGAGAAAGCATTCCTGGCATTTGTCAGTGTGACAATTCTAGTAGCTAATAAAGATCAAATTCGCAAAATACGTATTCGTTTATATGAAACTGACAGGTGTTAAAAACGTATTCTCTCGTCTGCCGCAATGTAAGGTGTGTTTGTATTTCAACGATTTTAACCCAATAGAAATCACGAGTGACAATTATTTTCTAACGTTCATATACTCAAAATAGTCACGTGAGCGAAGCCGCGGGCACAGCTATAATAATTATAAGCTAACAGACATAAGGCTGATTTTTCCATCGCCAGATAACTTTTATTCGAGGAATAAAATTGACGTTTGACAGTTTTTGTATGAAATAACTGTTAAAATGTCAAAATTATTCCTCGAATAACGGGAGCGTTATCAAACGGGAGTGACCCTATCAGACGATTGAAAAATCAATTTATATCTCATCGTCATCATCATGATCTAAGGCTTTACATCCGCGGATGGGCCTTAGCCTGGTCTAGAATGATAGTGATATGATGTCCTGATATATTTCTCCAACATGACCTATTTCCTACTTCTACAAGTATATAAAAAAAAACAAGGTTCACAATTGACGGAGAAATCGGTGAACATACATAAAAAAAATTCGTACATGAAGTCTAACATATAACCTCCTCCTTTTTGGAAGTCGGTTCAAAAGGAAAGAATCATAGGTCGTCCGCATCGCTGTCAACAGGAAAAGTGCCCAAAAGGTTGGCAGCGTTGCCCCGTTGTCTAAAATTATCATAAAACCACATAATGTTGAATTATGTGGTTTTAACATAATGTTTGGTAAAATAATGTCAACGTCACGCTTTTAACTCTGTAATGAGGAAAAGTTTCCATATATCCTACTTTCATAAACCACAGGAAAGAATTACCATAATTGTATTCTAAACCCACCTCAACTTCACAAAACAGAACACAACAAACATAAATCCTTTGTTACACGGGGATACTCAAAAAGTTCCGCATAATAACTTCGGAATACCTGTGCGAAAAATATCCACACATCTTATCTACTGTGGAGTAGTATGGAAACCATTAATAATGATAACACATCCGTTCCACCTATTTCAGCACTCCGGATGGGCCTGTCCGAAGTTGGGGATCCGATTACGGAATGAATGTTTCACCCATATCAACCTTACATAGTTCATCCAACTTTCAATGACATGCAGGATAAAATCTGGTTTGAATTGGAATTTTTCGCAGCATGATGCGAATATTAATGTCTGGCGAAATTAAAAAGTGGTATGCGTATGGTAGTTTTGAATTGTGGGTGTATAAATGAAAATGTTGTTTCGTTTATAATTGAGTTTCAAAGTACGGAGGCTGACACCCAGTACTAAGTAACTCCGGTTTTCCGTTCAGTTGTTTATTTCAAACGTTGAATTTTGTTTTAACGCCTCCAATGACAAGCTGCTAACAATGTGATTCTGTGTTCATTTCTTTGGCGAGGCGAGACAGTATTATAATAATATGTGATATGTGATAGATGATCTAATTTCTGTAAGTAGGTTTGTACAAACATTTCTACACGTCAAAAATAAATTATGTTTTTAAAACCAGATGAGTTCTGCGTTTCCTATGTAACTACTCTGAGAAGAAAGACTGAACGAAACTCGAGAGGTCACAGTCTCTTTTATAGTCCAGACATAATCTTGGTTAGATACTTTGTTTATCAGGATACACAAAGGAGTATGCCGTGAGGTGGCGATGTCAAGTGCTTATCAACTCGGAAATAAAACAGTGTAAGCGGGGTGTCGACTCAAGATTCCAACCGTAATAATTGTTTCTTTCTTTGTTATCCTTTTGTATTCTTTACCAAACCATTCTTAACCAAGCGTCTATTTAACGAGACACTTATCCGCCCACAGAGCGTACATAACACGCCCGTATTTCATAGAAAACCATCTGTTTGTCTGTTTATGCAACTGCGCCAACAGACTGCGCCGATAAGTTCAAATATTTGATCTAAGATTATTCCTTGGAGCGCCATGCTATGGAAATAAATTTAATGGCTGTCTGATTGTACGTTTTAAAGAAGAAAAATGGAACACGGTAATAATTCGAATGACTTCGCTTCTTTGGCTTTTACTCGGCAGACAGAATTTCAAGTAGGATCATCATTTATGCGGCAGCACTTCGATTGCAATGTTTGTGCATTCGAGATTTGTGTTTGTGAACACACCTACCTACGTATGACAGAGTTGAATTTCCTAGTATGATGTTTCTAATTCGTGACTTCTCACGACTTATTCTGTATTTGGAAAGAAGAAAGTTTCTCGCTAATTAGATTAGCCTTTTTTGTGTTAAGCTCTTACATATATCCAACGTTGTTCTTTCTTATTTTGAACTCTAATTATTTTACGAATAATTTCTCTTTGGTACTAAACTTGCGTGCTTTGTATGTAACGCAAGGTGTACACCTAATCCGTATCGGCCGAACTAATCTCGTACGCCATCGGCCGAACGCGGCTAATGTCGGTTGAAGGTGTACGCACTAACTTTCCTTTATATAATACTAGCAGCGCCCCATGGTTTCACCCGCATAAGTGTCGATACCGTGGGAATATCGGGATAAAAACTATCCTATATGTTATTCTGATGTATAAGCTATATTATTATAAAATTTCATCGAAATCCGTTCAGTAGTTTTTGCGTGAAAGAGTAACAAACATCCATAGAACCATCCTCACAAACTTTCGTGTTTATAATATTAGTAGGAAGTAGGATAGGATATTTTCGTATTCTTCTAAAATATCGTCTATTGCATTCTAACACCCGTTTCCTGCAAATTAAATCGTTGCCCCACCTGACGATAAATCGTATTTATTGGTGCGTTTACAGACACAAATTTCATATGCTCAAACATTCGGTACCGAAACAACTATCTGTGGGCCGAACAAATATTGGTACGGCGGAAGCCAATAGCTCAGCTTGTACTAATCGAGGCGTCTGACTGTTTTGTTCTGTAATATCCTGAAGTATTTGAGCAGTTACAGCTTCATCAATTAAGTAGCAGCTGTTATTTTTTTGGCAGTATGTAACCTATTACTTCAATTTTCTGACCAACCATATACAGGGTGGGCACAAAATCGTGAATCAAACGAAACAGGGCGGTAGTTGGGGTTATTTGTAACAAAAAAAAAAAAAAATATATAAAAAAAGTATCATCACTACAACAGTGCTTTTATGACAGTGGGTACCAGGATTTATCATTATTGGCACTTTTTTCAATGTCTTTTAGGTAAGTCTCACGAAAAATTATTATTTGTAACTTTAGAACCTTACTGCAAACACTCAAATTGTCATAACTTTTAAGGAGATCTAGTTAGGGCTCTGCCATAAAGATATTTTTTACTGCAAATAACCCCAACTATCGCCCGGTTTCGTCTGATCCACGATTTTTTGCCCACCCAATATAATTATAAGACTATTGTGACCACATTCGAACCAATAAACATTTTGGTTGATTGACTGATGAGGTCCTTTAGAATTATTTACGTCCTGAAATATTTAGGTCATGCTGATAAAGCTTCAACGTTTGATGGTTTAGTCTTCTAGTATTTAGATTACGAAGAATTGAAGCAGTTAAGAAGAGAAGAGCGGTGGCTGCAATGTTATAAAATTGATGGCATCGGGATGTGAAATGACGGTGTCAAAAAACGCTCTCATAGAAATACACATTACTTTCATAAATTTAACGTTCTGTGACGTCATTCGACGGTAAAATGCAAACGCTATGTGGCGGCCACGGGCCACCGCTCTCCTAGCAAACCGTAGCTTTACGCCGGGCATCCACTATTTTCGCGAACCTCTTGCGCTTCGCGCTCCCGCAACTGCTCCACATACTGGATACGTTCGTGCTCCTAGAGCGTGCTACCAGGCTTCCGTCACTCCATGTACTTGCGCGCTATAATTACCTACCGCCCGGCCAAGCGTTCTCGGGCCGTTTGCGGACCAACTTCAGTGCGGTTTTCGCAAGCGAAGCGCACGCATGTTTTTCAATTCACAACTGTACGCTTGAGCATTTAGGCACATTTTAGCATGCAGCGGTTGCTGACGCGACGGAGTAGGCTATTATAGCAGTAGGTATTGGAAATTTTCTACTGAGTGAAGTATCTGTTACGTAGTAACTATTTAGTAATCTGTGGTGCTACGTGGAGCAGTTGCAGGAGCGCGGAGCGCAAGAGGTCCGCGAACATAGTGGATACCCGGCTTTAGAACTTCATCGTTTCGGAGCAAATTCGTTTGTTTAATGCGTTCTTCCTTTGTTATTTCCGAACATTAGCCTCCAGTATCCAAACATTCCCGCAATTTTCCAATCCATGAAACTGGATACCTGAACAGGCTATTCGAAATATATTATTAACTACTGTTTGGCAACACGTGTAATAACAATGTATTTAACAAACACTATTATGGTTAGAAATGAGCGCTAATTAGCTTTTCACACTTAACACAATACGCGGTTTGTTTGTATCGATTTACACTTACCTATGGGAAAGCCTATGGGGTTACTGTGTTTAATTTTGTGGGGACATTATCATTAGCTGCACCTTTCTGTATTTCGAGGTCGGTTTCCACTCCAACCATAACTAAATAATTTAATAGCAAAGGACCTTCTCACACACGAGGGTTGCTCACTACGCTTGCTCAAGATGGGTTGGCGATGTCAGATTTGAGAGAGTTTGTATTGGGGGGGTAATCTCCGGAACTACCTGTCGGATTTAAAAAAACATATTTTGGTATATGATTTTTATTTCTGTAAGTACCTAGGTTTGTACAAACTATATACTTTTAAACGTCAATCTCATTTTAAAATCTAGATGAGGTCGTCGTGTCCTATCTGACTACTCTGAGGAGAAAGGCCGAGACAAACTCAGCCTCTTTTAAAGTCCAAACATAATCTTGGTCAGCACCCTAGTTGCGTAACACACTACTTATCACCAAATATCAATCATATATGTCCATATATCAATAATAATATCAATTATATATCCATATATGTCAATCTGAGTCATTTTGAAGGATATTGCTAATCCATTGCTTCATATGTTGGAAAAGTGTGTCTGCTCCACAACGTAAATTACGCAATGAATGTTGTTGAACTGTCAACATGAAACCCATTGCCGCTGATAGTCTGTTACGCAGTTACCCCGCTGATCATGTGAAGACCATGTAGATTGATGTCTGTATTTTACCACTAGACCCTATAGATGCTACTAAAGCCCGAAAGTCTGACAACCAGCCTTACCAAGGGGTATCGTATTATCCAGTAACTGGGTTGTGGAGGTCAGATAGGCAGTCGCACCATGTAAGATATTCAGCTGCATCCGGTTAGACTGGAAGCCGACACAACATAGTTGGGAAAAGGCTAGGCAGATGATGAAGACCTATAGATGCTACTAAATAGGTCAGTATTCACTAACCACATGTCTGTGGCCTTACATTCGGGAGCTTCCTGTCTTTAGCCTGCTCGAAGTGTTATCTATTCCCCTTAGCTTTTACTCATCCTTGTTGTTGTTATTCTGTCAGTTGGTGGTTTCAACAAACTGTTATCATCAATCTATATATCCAATGTGATTATTTTTTCTTTGACCTTTCTTCATAGCGATCATTCGAAACAGTGGGGCTCGGTAGTAACGGCCGCGATTTACGAGTTGTAGGTCGTAGGTTCGAACCCAGACAGGCGCTTTACTTTGTGTAAACTATTTCATCACCACTGCTCTCAAAACGGTGAAGGAACACACATTGTGAGGAAACCGGCATGACCTAGAACCAAACATTCGAAGACATGTGACATCTACCAATTTGCACTGGGCCAGGGTGGTGGGATTACTGCCCACTCCCGATCACAAAGAGGACGCATGTGACCCAGCAGCAGTGGAACACTTTAGGCTAATTATGCTCATGCTGATCATTCGGTGCTGGTTTAACAGTTTAAATGTTGATTGTTTTAACAAGCCATTACCCATACTTCCCGTGGGTGTCGTAAAAGGGGACTAAGGGTCGTAACGGAGAATGGGCAGCAGCGTTCTCTATGCATTCCACCACCATACTATACTGCGATCGCCAACCCGCCTGCCAAGCGTGGCGATTATGGCAAACCCCCCCAAGAACCTTGGGGGAGGCCTATGTCCAGCAGTGGACGTCCTTCGGCTGAAATGATGATGAACTGGCCATTCAATTCTGTTATCAGAGAATTTATGCTATAATCGTGCAGCCAGAAAACACGAGATCGAACGTAACGTATAGGACATACGCCGATGCACAAACTGCAATATTTACTTAACGAAAAATCTTTAATCAACTTAGTATTTTCCGGGCTCAGTTAAAAACAGTCTGTACGGTCAGTAGCGACCTCGTCGACGTTTTGTTATTGTGATGTAACCTTTTTGCTGGTGTAATCATATTATAAGTCTGTTCCTGACTATGAAATGCCATCTATTTTTATAAGTGATTAAACATTTAATTGACTATTAGTTTAAAGCAACATCAGAAGTCTTCATCTGCATTTCTGATGTGATGCCTACTTATTACCATCTATGCAAATAAATCCTTACTTATTTTAAAACAAAGTCGCCGAAATGTCTATAGGGGAGGTAAGCCTAAAACGGGTAGCCCGCCTAAAACGGGTATGCTTTTTAAATTGCGCATCGTTATTGCTAATAAGAATGTGTGCGTGCAGTGCGCGGCGCCTGCCGCTCTCCAATCACAGGGAGTCAGCGCACTTCTCTGGGGGACACGAGTTCACGGTAAGATAAGAAAGAAGTTTTTTGCTATTTCCACTAAAAAAAATTGAGTTACATTACTTTTGAATACTCGAAATTGGTTTACAATATGTTCTTACTAGTTTTGTGTTATTGTTTTGCAATAAATAGACGTTTTATTTGTGTAATAGGTTGGCGTTTATTATTTCGGTTTTAAGGATATGAGTCGATTGGAAAAAATACATGCTTGTGGGCAAAAAGGGTAGGGGTAAAGCGGGTGCCCGTTTTGCCCATACCCGATTTGCCCTGTATAATTTCATTGACTGCTTATTAGTTCTTTTATTTTTGCAGATGGTTAATAAATACAAAAGAAAGACTGCAAATGCATAGTGGGATGAGGGAGTTATTAAGGTTGCAATAGAAGAAGCTCTCAAAACTTCCGTCAATGGTGCAGCAGAGAAATATGGCATCAACCTTTCGTCTTTACAGATACCTACATGTTAAGAAAGGATGTAAAAAAAACTAGGAAGATTCACAACAGTTTTTACAGCAGCTCAAGAATTAGAGCTAGTTGAGTCTATTTCATATGGATAATCTGTTTACGTTGCCAACTCATTACGTTGTCTACAAAGTGCCGCAACCATTCCAAGAATACTGGTCCATTGATCCAACCATTATCACTGCAAGTAGCTGATGATCCTGGTGGAGCCCCATCTGAGTTATGATTGTTATGAAACAGTTCTAGTCATTGATTGACGTTGATCTCATGTAATTCAGTCCCTATCCGCTTTGCCCAAAAGCCCTACCTGCTTTAGGCCCCCCCTACGGGCAAAACGGGTAATTCGAATGATATAGATTCTTGTAATTTTTTTATTCCTAATGTACAAAACTACTAATTATGTCATTTATTTTATAGTCCTTGATAACTAAACATTTCAAAATGTACAAATAAATGTTCAATTTGTATCTATAAATTGTTTTTATTTATCATCAACCTTAGATTACCCGTTTTGGGCTACTCTCCCCTACGCGCATAACTTCCGAATGACTGCACCAAATTAGATAATTCTTTTTTTATTGTGTGTTGTATTGCCAGGACACGGTTTTTAAGAAAGAAAATTTCGGAAATTCAAAAAAAAGATGCACATTTGCGAAGCTGGGGTGGGCCGTTGGTTAGAAGATCGTCGTCGATCAGTCGTCGGTAGTCATCCACTTTCTGGCCATATCATATACCACAGTCCATCCACCGTTTTCAAATATACGAACCAACCCCCATGAACTTGCTAACAGCTTATTTCAACACATAAATTACACCAACATGTGCAACGTTCGTCCAGAACTCTAGACTTTTACTTGATTAATTAACCCCGTGAATGTGCACGAAGGATGAATTTAGTGGGTCGTGTCACTGCATACATATTAAAGGAGTTTACATAGGTTACACGGTTTGAGCGGAAGTGTTTCAGGTTGAGTTTCGGCGTCTTTTTGGGGTTGAATATTATGTTGAAAATGAAGTACGGGATGTCGGCCCGGTTTTTCATTTTGTAGACTTTTATTGTAAGTTGTTGAAAATGTAGGTTTAATTTTGTCTCGCAGTCGTGGGGGTTTTTGATATGGAATGAAATGTTAGTTTTCTGGGTACATTTTGTGGACTGTTAGGGCAAGAATCACAGACCGCACTTTGACTTTACTTTGCTACTAAATTAAAATAAGCATTTAATTATCATAAATTATGCATGAATTTTATTTTTCATAACAGTTTTTTTTTAATTTACTTATTCATATGAATCGCTTGCACTATTTGCATTTCCTTTATATTTGTTTGGAACGCTAACTTTTATAAGCAAAGTAAAGTCAAAGTGTCGTCTGTGAATCTCGCCCTTAGGCCTGAAACTGCGTTAAGCGGGCGCCCGCGCGGTTTCATACAAAAGTGCTCCGTCGCGGGGACCTGCGCGGGCGTCCGACACGGGGTGGCGCGCCCCGCACCCACGCATCGGGACCCGCCTCCGTGCGACGGAACCCGTCGCGGGGACACGCGCGGTGCCCGCAAGCGGTAACATGCACGGGCTTGTCCAGTCAAGAACGCTAGGGTCGGAGCCTATTTGTTCAGGTAGACTGTCAGGCGTCCGACGAGAAAATTTCTAGTTCTCCATCGACACGAATATACATGCACACCGTTAAAATTGAACGGTCTCCGCGACGGGTATCCGCTACGGGGACCGTCGCGTTCCAACGGAGCCCACCCGCGTGTCCACGCGCGTAGACACGCGACGGTTGCCCGTCGCGGGCGCCCGCTTAACGCAGTTTCAGGCCTTAGAGGTACAATGATATAACTATTAAGTATAAGTAAGTCTTTAATTGGTTGTACAACATTGCTTTAAAAAGATGCACCAAAGGTCTAAAAACTGATTTAACTATTAAACAGCTACTATAACCAATAAAGTACCAAAATTATAATAAACCAACGGAAATCGACAAAACGCCAGTATTATTTATACGAATTACGGAGTCATTCTCCGATGTAAATATGCGCATACATTTAAGTTACAATACAGGATAAATTTTTAACCACTGCGTAAATTTTTTTTGGTGGCTCAGTGTAAGCAATAGAACACATTTCCATTTTTAGTTTATGACTTTTTTTTTTTCATTTTTCCACTTTGTCCCAATTTGAAATAAGCAAGACATGGATATAATTTAATAGTAATACTATGAATGAGCATGAATGAAAACGCGAAGGCCGCCGGCCGCTGGACCACGCTAGCGCACGAGACGGGGGTGCGGGCCGTGCGGGGGGCATGCGGCGCCGGCGCGGCGTTTGATAAACAAAACGCGTGCACATGCAGTACGTCACTTGCGGAAGCGGAGGTCGGATGTTCGTCGCGCCCTTCGCTCGCCGTCCCTGCGCGTTGTGCCGCGTACTAGAGTAGCGTAGTGACAATGTCTCATTTTACTCACCGCGAGTATTATGAAATGGTGCGAGTGTATTTGTTAAGCAATGAAAATTTACGAGCAGCACGAAGAAGATACGAAAGGGAGAGCGTACCTCGTATGCGAGCCCAAGGGTCCTCAATCCCACGGTCCCTAATGAGAGGACAATTTTAGCAGCAAACCAAGGTGTATGAAACAAGTGAAATGTTGTAGAAGAGGCTCAGAGCCTAGATGACTTGAAAGAAAAAATAATTAACGCTTTCAATGAAGTACAAAGTGGTGTTAGTGTCCTAAACAAACTAAATGCTTACTTATTTAAACGTGCACGTTTATGCCTTGAAAAAGGAAAAGGTCACTTCGAACAATACCTAAAATATTGTGATTAATAAAATGTAGAGGTAAGAAGAAATTATAAACAATCTTAGTGTGTTAGGTTCTCTTTGATTAGACATTGTTGTAAGATAGTTGATTCCAATTTTTTAAATACGCCAAAATGCAATTGTTTCAATCTAAATTGTATCATGTAAGTACCTATCATACCTAAATGTTTTATTTTGAATGGACTAAAACGTATTACTTTCTTACTTATTATGATTTATTTTCTGCATTTTGATGGTCCTAAGCCCATGAAGGTATGAAGGATAAAATTACGTTTACAAATAACTTTACACAGTCTACACTTAAAAAATTGTAGCGCTAATCTGGGGTCAATAATCCGCCGTCGCATACATAGAGCGACCGCGCGTGAGTACTTCTGATAGCAGCTGGCGCGTCAGGCGACCGGTCGACGCGCGGCGTGAATCGGGCGACCGGTCGACGGACTGGCAAGCGACGTCCATAAAATAAATTTCTGAGTAAACAAGTCTCGTAAGCGTTAACTTAATTTTTTACTATTGAAACATATCAAAACAAAAAATACGTGTTTATTAAAATACATTCAAGTTTATTATGTCAAAATTTGCGCACTGGTTAAAAACTTTTCCCGTAGAATGAATGAACACTGTTCTAAAGTGTATTTCAAATAAACTTGCGATAAATGTCATTCAACCGCCCTGTACCAAAAAGTCCAAATAACTTACGATAGATATCGTTCGTCATACAAAACTGTCGCTAACATTGCATCGGTTGAGTTTCATAATACCAAACACGGAGTAAGTCAAAAATAAGTAAATTTTGGGAATTAATTTAGTAGTTTTTTTTTCAATTTCTAGAATACACATTTAACACGGAAATTATAATATGCTATTGTTTACGGACTTAAAAAAAAGAAAACATGTCGAACTTTCCTTTTTCGAGATTACTGAGGTTTTTAATTTATATTTCAGTACAAGAATATGTTATATCAGGATTTATTCAATTAAATTAACTTATTCATGAAAATAAGCAACTCACAAAAAAAAAAACTAAATTTTAACATCCTTACTAGTAAATAAGATATTTTGAGTTATGCCGTCTTACTTGGCGTCGAGTTTGCCGTCAGGGGCACATCACCTGTCCGCCATTTTGTAATAATATCCTTCCGTCATTCCGAATTTGGAATTCGCTTGGGATAGACTAGTCAACTTGTGTACTCTACTTGGAAAGTTTTCTCGCGTTTATTATTATTTTGTTGTTGCTGTTGTTTTTTTTCTTTGATTATTTGTAATGAGTGAAGAAGTGACAATGGATCAACCTAAACCAGCCCAAACAAGCGAATCATTGAACCTCAAGCAGGTACTAACCTGCTTATTTTAAATGCATCTATACTTAGAACAAATACTAATAACGGGGTTGGGTTATAGTTCATTTGTTTATGTGCTCAATTAAATGTAAACAATCTTGATAATATCTATATGAAATATTTTTACGTTCCACCCTACAGTCAGATTTTCTAAAAGTGGTAGGTAGGTTATTTGTAGAAATTGCCTTGGAAGTAGTAATATCCATATTTTAACATATATTTTAAGATTAAAAGACATAATATCAATATCGTTTACATTAAGTCACAAAATAAGTAATAGTACAAGTACATATCTACAGAAATTTCACTATTACAAACATACCAATTCAATATTTATAGTCTGCCCATCTAAAACAAATGAAAACAACTGATCATAATTTTGACCAAAAGGTTTGTAATCCATTCCTTGTTGCATGTACTGTCATGCGACAAGGTCGCCTCTTACCACGATACACTTGTTTTGATCGTGTTACCGAGACTGCCCATACATTTTTTTCGTATCGTTTGGAGATATTGGGATACATTAGTAGAAGGAGGTGAACAAACTTTATCGCAAGTTTATTTGAAATGAACTTTAGTGGGAGACGTTTAAATTATGCTTTAATTTTAGTACATTGCACGATTGATTCCACATAGGTAAGGAGTGGTAGTTTAGGGTTACCTATGATAAAATGATAAATGATCTAATTTTTGTAAGCCGGTTTGCACAAATACTTACAAGTCAATCATCATCTGTCTAGCCTTTTCCCAACTATGTTGGGGTCGGCTTCCAGTCTAACCGGATGCAGCTGAATACCAGTATTTTACATGGAGCGACTACCTATCTGACCTCCACAGCCCAGTTACTGGGTAATACGATACCCCTTGGTAAAACTGGTTGTCAGACTTTCGGGCTTCTGACTACCCGTAACGACTGTCAAAGATCCACGAACCTGATCGATCGACCTGTGCGGCTGTTATTATTCAGCCACGTGCCCCTCTTTTACACGTCAATCATATTTTTTTAAACTAGATGAGGTTTCCTATCTGAGTACTCTGAGAAGAAAGGCCGAAATAAACTCAGAAGTCAGTCTCTTTTAAAGTCCAGACATAATCTCGGTCAGGTAGGTTGGTACCTAGGAAGATATTGACATAATAATAGTCCTCCAGACCGAATTTCGGCTATGGCGGCCAACCCAAGCGGAGACTGGCCAACTCCTCCTCCTTAGTCGTTCACTCTTGACAGAGTGGTCGTGGTTGATGACTCTGCGTTTTCTTTGGCCAAAGCAGCCCTCACGATATGCTCCTCCACTTATTCCGGTCTTCAGCTTCTCGGAAACTCATTAATACATCTTTCTGAGTTAGATTTCTACCATAAGCACGTTTCCATAAGAGATTAGTGGTTGGTGGTAGAAATCTAACATATGTATAAAGATATATTAATGATTCTAATGATTATAATTCTCCAAATATGTACCTGTTATTGTCACGAATCATATTAGCATTATATAAATGCATTAGTGAGGAGCCAGTTAGAATGTAATGCAGTTATCTGGGCTCCGCATGAAGCTACATAGGTATAGTCTCATGCTGGAGAGGGCACAAAATAAGTTTATAAGATATTTATATAAGTAAGCGTTATTATGGAGTCTATCCTTATTACCCGTTAATGTATCCAATCTTATTTACTTTAGGTATGGTAGGATACAATGAGCTAAGTGCTAGGAGGGATCTTGCACTCACCTCATATAATAATATATTCAAGTTACTGAGAGGGAAGGTGTATAATGCAGTTATTTTAGGGCTGGTGAGTCTGTGCGTTCCGGACAGGTACGTGTGGCGACGACGGCAGCCGCCACTGCTAGTGGAACCGCGCGCTCGGACCAACCTTTTAAGGGAGGCGCCGCTGACGCGTGCACTCCGCACGCTCAACCTCATAGCGAGTGGGACTGACTTATTCTGTTGTTCTCTGAATGAATTCACAAGGAATGCATTTTTTATAATAAGTTAGATTTTAGTATGTCTAAGTTAGGATAAGGGCATTTACCGCATTGGGTTTAGTCCTGTAATGGTTTATGTAAGTAGATAAATAAAAAATATTTTGATCAAGATACAATCTGACACTGACCTGCAAATTGCAAAAAAAACGTAAGAGAATTTGAATTTCGCGGTCTACCACTACCCATTCACCTTAATGTTAATGTTTCTTGCTGGATTGTATTCGAACGCAATGTGAATTATTACTGAAAAAAAAAAATTGAATTTAAAAAAAAAATTATTGTGTCTGCTGCACACAGACTTGTGCACTATAATATCTCCCGCCGCGCCGAACGCTGGTCTCCACTGAAATAGGTCGCCATGGCCGAAATTCGGTATGGAGGACTTTTGAAGTTTTCACTTCTTAGGCGGGTTGAGCATTTTTTGAGATGGGAAAAAACCATTGAACTCTCGCCACTGTTACCGTAATCAAAACCGCGCATGTTTTGTTTATTAGACGATTCAAAAAATACCCGCTTCGGATGTGTTTGGCTGTCCTCGGTTTTAATGTATATCCGATATGTCAGTGAGTGATGGCAAAGTATTCTGTTTGTGTTTTGTTTTCACTTCTGTCCGGCGCTCCCGGAGTGCCACTGTTTTTTTTTTAATGCTTTAGCTTGGAAGAAGAAAGCCTTCTTCCCAGGAAAGTTCATAATCTTAAAAAAAAACATAAACAGAAGGTGTCTCCAGTACCTACTGGGAATCACAATATAAATATTTATGTAACATTATAGGTATATATCTTTTGCTACTAACACGAACTGCCAATACACGTGGCTCAGGTCACTGCCACATACAATTACGTCATATTATTATTACCTACAGTACGATACCTAACTACCAAAGAATCGTAACGCTACGTACAAAAAAGAAAAGAATAAAAAAAACAACTCTCAACGTCAGATCCGGCGGGTGTCTTGAATACCGTGATGTTAAAATTGTCTCCGGGGAACTGGTTACGTCTCTTCTGGGCTTATCATTCGTGTTCCTTACGTGTTAGGGATAATATTTAAGCAGTAAATGGATATAGGAATTTAAATGCGAAAGGGTTCATCTATCTATAACTACACAACGGGTGTAAAAAGACACTTAACGAAGCCGAGAGTCACTTATGGAGTACAAGTGACTCCAAAATGGTAAAACGGAACCCTTATGGTGAGACTCAGTCTGTCTGTCTGTCATTGTCTGTCACAGCTGGATATCTCTAGAACTACTAATGCTATTAACTTGAAATTTGGAATATTTTCAGATAACATTTGCCCAACTATTTTGCAAATAAGAAAGAAATAAAAACTTATACTGGTAATATATATGTCGGAAACGTCATTAGTACGGGAGCTGACTTGACAACCGGAATCAGAACGCTAGCGCCATCTGGTGGCGTTGACAGAGTCTGGCCTGAGGTCGTGGGGGGTCGACGCTGGAAGGCAGCGCGAGAAGAACGGTGGAGCTCTCTTGGACATTGGACATCGTACGAACAACATGTGCTCAGAAACTGTCGGCGTTCCGTATCTGGTTGTGTCGTGTACCTACCTAGTGTGTAATTTGCTAGCGTGATTAAATTGTTTGTGAAATTATAATCTCATTTGAACTGAAAACCGTTTTTCTATTGCGCATTATCCAACACACAACCCACTGTAGCCCACTCTAATTCAAATATGGCTGATAATAACGAGACACACTATACCTTCTCCGTCATATATTTTTTGCAACAGGGACTGAAAGGGGGTCTTAAAAATTCGAAGTGAGGCTACTAGGACATGTGGCCTATCATATGAAAGAGCGCTGTTTGCACATTCTCAAACATTTTTTCTTCTTTTTTTAGGCCGCAGTTTTCGATTTTTGATGAAAAATACGACTTTTGATAAAAAAATACCCCCCCCCCCCCCCCATCTCCGAAGTTTGCATAGAGAAAAATCTGAAATTATGCTATGTGATTTATATATTTGAGAAGCTGAATTATAAATGAGAAGTTTATGTAAAGATTATAGATAAAACGATGTCTCTAAATAGCACACTTTTTCAGAAATCATCAACAAAAATTACATCTGCACTGACCGAAAACTGCAATATTGTGTTTCTGTGTTGGTCCAAGACGTCCTATAATTCTTGACTTGTAGTAGACGCATCGTGTCGCCCTCTACCACGTATATTTGAAGCTAAGTTAAAAAATGAAACGCTTCTTACGTAGGCTGGAACGCGCCCAAGCTCATCTGTCATTCGACTTATTCGTGCGCGCCAAAAATCCACGTTTTTTCTTCTTGCTCCCATAAAATTTTATTTCAGGAAAAAATTAACTACTTAAAATAAATAGTTACAATGGGAAAACATAAAACGAAAAGGAGGAACGAAGATGAAGAATTATATGCGTTATTTAAAAAGTTTAAGAAACGAATGAGGAGAGAAAGACACTCTTCCACTTCGAGTGAAATCGAAGTTGTACAGGACGATATTCAAGGTAAATACAAGAATTCTCAAACACAACTTATTTTGTGATCATAGATATATATATAAGTGCCTGTCCGTTATTATCACGCACGCGGTGCTTGTTGTCAAAAAACAAGTGCACACTTTTTTTTTATACCGGTGTTTGGGCTAATTAGAATCATAATTACACAATCTGTGGCTAATTCTCTATAGAAATATAACAATGGTACGAGGATATACTCGTGTGGTAGCACTGCGAGTGCTATTCGTGAGGTATATCCCGACCGGAAATAAAGGTTAGAGGTTATGCCCGTGTGGTGGTACTGCGAGTATCATTCGTGTGGCATATCCCGACCGTAACCCCGTACGGTTTGCGGATCTACTCGTGTGATTGCACTGCTGGTGCTATTCGTGTGGTATATCTCTCACCTCAATAAAAAGCTCCTTTAGTAAGAGAGTAAATAAATATTTTTTTAGCCCCAGAGAGTGTTGAAGAGTTTCAAGAGGAAACAAATTTAGCCAAACAGGCTACGGTTGAGTTGGCTCCTGAGAATCAGCTTCCTGAGCTTCCTGCCACCGAAACTTTACAAGAAAATCCCTCGGAGTCTTTGCCGTTAGATGAGGACATACTTAATATTTTAGGAGAGGACCCTAATAAAAAGACTTATGCAGAACCAATTCACAAAGACATCACAATGAGATGGAATCATATAATTACCAATGGACTAGAGAAGGATAGCAAAACAGAACTCCTGAAGTTGTATCCAATCCCTGACAATTGTCTTTTTTTGGAGGCCCCCAAAATAAATCCGGAGATTAAGGCAGCGGTCTCAGAGCAGGTCTTAAAAAGAGACCGGGCAATGGAGCAGCAACAAAACTGCCTTGGCCAAGCTACAGCTTGCATCGGGAAGGCGCTTGATATTTTGATTAAAAACAAAGAGTGCAAGGAAGCTACAAAAATTGTAAGCGACACTGGACGTATGCTGTGTGATTTATTCCACACCGAGTCAATATCTCGCAGATACCTTTTACAATTTGCACTCAATAAAGATACAAAGGATATTGTTACTCAAACAAAAGTGAGTAAATACATATTTGGTGAAAACCTTTATGAGGATTTAAAAGCTGGAAAAGCTATTAACAAGACCGGATCAGAGATCAAATATAACCAACCACAATCATCAAAACAAGCTAAACCAACTAATTTAAACTCACGGGGCCCGCCTCGGAAGTACCAACCTCAACATACACCGAGTGCGGGCAGACAACTCAACCCCAGGCCTCGACCAGCAGCTCAGAGGTGGCCAGCACCTCAGCGGTGGCAAGCTCCACAGCGGTGGCCAGCTCCTCAGCAGAGAAGTGGTCCACCAAACAGAAAAACTTAGAGGTAAAACTCCTGTCTTCTCACTATAATAACTGGTTAGCCATTACCAAAGATAAGACCATTTTGTCCTGGGTTGCAGGTTACAAATTGCCTTTTTTAACTATACCTAATCAAACACTTGCACCATCAAATAAATTAAAAGGTAAAGAGGCTCAAGAAATGCAACAATCAATATCCCATCTTCTTTCCATAAAGGCTATAAGGGAATGTGAGCCATGTAATAATCAGTTTCTTTCACATATTTTTTTGGCTCCGAAACCTAATGGTGATAAAAGATTCATTTTAAACTTAAAGAAGCTCAATAAGTTTATGAGTACATCCCATTTCAAACTCGAAGATATTAGAACTGCCACAAAATTACTTTCAGCTGGTTCCCTTATGGCAAAAATTGATCTTAAAGAGGCATATTACTCCGTGCAGATACATGAGCATTATAGAAAGTACCTTCGTTTTCAATGGCAGGATAAGCTATATGAGTTTAATGTATTAGCGTTCGGTCTCTGCACAGCACCATATGTTTTCACAAAAATTATGAAACCTGTCATTGAACACCTCCGGTCTCAAGGAATTTTGTGTTCTGTTTATCTCGATGATATACTTTTAATTTTTGACAACATGTTAGAGGCAAAAGATGGTATTGACAAAGTGTGTAGGCTTTTAGAACACCTAGGGTTTACAATTAATTATGACAAATGTATACTTTTACCCCAACAGAAGTGTAATTTTTTAGGTTTTATGTTAAATTCACTAGACATGACAATAGAATTACCACCTGAAAAATGCTTAAAGATTCAGCAAGAATTATTATCTTTTTATAATAAGAAAAACTGCAAAATAAGAGAATTTGCCCATTTGTTAGGATTACTTACTTCCATTTGCCCCGCTGTTAAGTATGGCTGGGTATATACCAAAGCTTTTGAAAGACTGAAATACCTGAATTTACTTAATAACAATGACAATTACAATAAAACTATGAAATTGCCCAGCTATTTAAAATCAGATTTTGATTGGTGGTTTAAAAACTTAAAAGCACCTAGGAACAACATTCGGTCAGACTGCTATGCATTAGAAATTTTTTCGGATTCGTCTTTAACGGGTTGGGGCGTGGCGTGCAATGATAACTCTTTGGGAGGCTCATGGTCAATTGAAGAGTCTAAGAAACACATTAATTATTTAGAACTCCTTGCTTCTTTTATTGGACTAAAAACTTATGCAACTAACCTCAGGGATTGTCAAATACTTCTCCGAATAGACAACACAACGGCTATATCGTACATAAATCGTATGGGAGGAGTACAGTTTAATCATCTCAACACACTGGCAAGGGACATTTGGCAATGGTGTGAGTCTAGGAACATTTTTGTATTTGCTTCTTATATCCAGTCCAAAGACAACTTTATAGCAGATGCAGAATCTAGAAAGACTCAAGCCAACATAGAATTTGAATTAGCAGACTACGCATTTCAGCAGATAATTACAGCTTTTGGCAGACCCAATATAGACTTATTTGCCTCTAGGGCCAATACAAAATGTAACAAGTTTATATCTTGGCACAGGGATCCAGAAGCGTATGCTATAGACGCTTTTACTGTTTCATGGTCTCAGTATTTTTTTTATGCCTTTCCACCATTCTCAATGTTACTAAAAACTCTCAGAAAAATTGCTAATGACGAGGCTACTGGTATTGTTGTTGCACCCCATTGGCCCACCCAACCTTGGTATCCTCTATACCAAAAATTACTATGTTCAGAGCCAATCTATTTCCAACCTAATAAGTCATTATTAACTTCTATCAACAGCAGGCCGCATCCTCTTCACGAGCAGCTTACCCTGGTTGCAGGGGCCTTATCAGGAAAGCTCTAGAGAGCCGAGGTGTTCCTGATATGTCAATTGACGTCATGCTAGCTTCCTTAGCAGATAATACTGTGTCACAGTATAACACATGTTTAAAATCATGGTGGACTCATTGTTTAGATAATTCAATAGATTGTTACAGTGCTGGTATCCCAGATATATTAAAGTTTTTAACCGGGATGTACAACAATGGCTCAAAATATGGAAGTCTCAACTCATGTCGATCTGCAATTTCGCTATTAGTAGGACCACAAGTTGGTACTAACGAGCTAATAAAAAGGTTCTTTAAAGGAGTTTTTCGGCTACGACCAAATAACCCAAAGTATGATGTTACCTGGGATACCAACACTGTGTTGAATTACTTAAGTAATTTATATCCTAATAATAACATTTCATTGGAAATGTTATCAAAAAAAATTGTAACTATATTAGCTTTAATAACTGCACACAGGGTCCAAACCTTAAGTCTGATTAGATTAGAAAATATTAAATGTTGTAAAGACAAAATTATCATAAAAATTACTGATCTCATTAAAACATCTAGAGTAGGTGCAACTCAACCTGCCCTAACAATTCCATTTTTTCTCGAAAGGCCCGAAATCTGCCCTGCGCAGTCACTAGTTGATTACATCAAAATAACTGAAAAATTACGACCCAGTAATTCAGGACGGCTTCTCTTAAGTTTCAAAAAACCATATAAAGTTATAGGATCACAAACCATAAGCCGCTGGATCAAAGATATTATGACCAAGAGTGGCATAGACACCACCATGTTCACAGCACATAGCACGCGACATGCATCTTCATCGAAGGCTGAAGCTCTAGGGGTCAACCTAGATGTCATTCGGAAAACGGCAGGTTGGGGTGAAACCTCTTCCGTGTTTGCTAGATTCTACAATAGACCCATTGTACAATCAGAAACTGCATTCGCAGAAAGTATTTTTAATTCAAATGCCTAACTTTACTTATGTATAAGTTTATCCATTAATTAGTATATGAATCTCAATTTTAGTTTATCAGAAGATTATTAAAATGTAAGTTATATTTGCTACTCATTAATGAGTGTTTTGTTATGTTTCTGTTTGAATTATTAATTCAAACTTTATTAATTTTTATTAATACACTACTTATATAAAAAAGAAATTATTTGTTGTATTTCACGACTCTTTGAACATCCTACAAGTCAAGAATTATAGGACGTCTTGGACCAACACAGAAACACAATTAGAAATCAAACGAACTTACCAAGTGAAGTTCGATGTTAATTGTGTGAAGGTGTTGGTCCAAGACGTCCTGGACTCCCACCCTGACCCTAATGCTAGTGCATGAGTACCCTAAGTTACAGGTCGTGAAATAGGAACTTCAAACTAAATGACAGATGAGCTTGGGCGCGTTCCAGCCTACGTAAGAAGCGTTTCATTTTTTAACTTAGCTTCAAATATACGTGGTAGAGGGCGACACGATGCGTCTACTACAAGTCAAGAATTATAGGACGTCTTGGACCAACACCTTCACACAATTAACATCGAACTTCACTTGGTAAGTTCGTTTGATTTCTAATTCTACACCGCAGTGTCAAAATTCTCTGTCGAATAAAGGCCTTACCATGAAAATGATGAAAATAAAAACATTCCACGTTTCACAATACGGAACCCTCGTTGCGCGAGTCCGACTCCCTCTTGACCGGTTTTTTTTTACTGGAACGTAACCTTCTGGTTAAGAATGTATTAAAGGTCAAAATTCCAACTTTTACTGCCGTTTTTCTACAAAAACAAGTTTTTAATGTACACAACTATAAAATGTTATAACACAACTATAAATACCCAAAAAAATACAACTAACTGTTCCCTACAATTATGTTCGTATAACTCGTCAAATGTAGGAAACAGCTGATATTTTTTTCGCGGTTTCAGCTTTGGTACCATAGTAAAAGTTGTTCATAATGATGAGTACAATGACCTCTTAAGAGGTTGTTAATGTTTTACCAATATAAACCCTGTATAATATATATTTTACCAACAAAATGTCTTAGGTAATCTAAATTAATTTCGACCAAGATAAACCACAGTAGGTACTTACGTGGACTTAGAAAGGAATTGTTTAAGTAATTAAAGAGTCGCTGTTAACGGGAATTAAGCGATTTATTTTGTGGAAAAAAACAATGGGCCTCTCTAATGGGTGCTGTAAATGTCATTCGTTCCGGGTTAGGAAAGTTCTGGTGAATAAATGTTTCACTTTATTGTCGGATTATGAAAGAACAAACAATCAGATTGAATATTTTTAAGTTTTCATTTAAACAGAATCACAATTACTATACCTATTAATTTCGGCTTCCAGTCTAACCGCCACTTAGGTTTGGAAATTCTTCGTGCTATGTCGGTTACCTTGGTTCTCCTGCGGATCTCCTCATTCCTGATTCGATCACGCAGGGATACTCCAAGCATAGCCCTCTCCATTGCCCTTTGGGTGACTTTGAGCCTTCATAAAAGGCATGGGCCTAAAAATCCAAAATATTGTTCAGTTAACACTCGAAAGACACAGTCTAAATATATATACAAACACAGTCACAAACTTTCGCCAATATTAGTGTGATAAAATTTTAGTTTTAAGGGCACGTCGTTCCGATCTTAAAACTGCTAAGACCAGAAGAAAAAACATTCAACGTAACACCATTTCAATTAAGAATAACAAAAAGAAACGCAACATAATATTCAATCAACACTTGATATGACAACTATTACCATCAAAACAATGCCTTCTTTATTTAAAACCCCGCTGACAGCGGACACATGTGATTTCATATCATAAGAAACCCGATCTCTTCGCGGGTCACGATTCCATTGAGACAATTGTTAGCAGTAAATACGACCGGAACCGGCCTGCCGGGACAGACGCAGCATTGTATAGTAAGACCCACCATTTAAACCTATACTAACAATAAAGTTGAAGAGTTTGTTTGTTTGAAGTTGAACACGCTAATCTCTGGAACTAGGTACCAGTCGGGTTTCGGAGTCGGGAACAATCTTTTTGCATTTGATAGCCCACTTCTTGAGAAAAGCTTTAGGTTATTTAACATTCTGCTTAAACCCTTAACCTTATAACCGCTTGTGCCGCATTTATGCGACACATATTTCCGTGCCCCCTACCGCTCGTGTCGTATTTCTGCGACAGAGAACATGCATGATTTTTGCGTTCTATTCTACGATTGCTTCTCCTTATTTATTGTAGGTATTATTTTATCGATTTAGGTATTCAGCTGCATCCGGTTTGACTGGAAGCCGACCCCAAGATGGTTGGGAAAAGGCTAGGCATATGATGATGATTATTTTATCGATTTGTAGCCGCGCGCTAGGGGCACGGCAATTGATATTTAGCCAAGCGCTTAAAAGGTTAAAGGCCGAGAAAATATAAGGTAGGCGGTATCCGTCGGGGGAACAAGAAATTTTACGTTCACGAAGTCGTGGGCAGAAGCTACTTGACAATCAATAAAAATCCAAAATATTATTCAGTTAACAGTGTTAACACTCGATATGCCAAACCATCATGCATCAATACAATGCCTTCTTTATTTAAAAACCCATTGACAACGGACACATGAATTCATTACGTCTATAAGAAACCCGATATCGTCGCATCTCACGATTCCATTGATGAAAATTGATGGCGGTTAAGGCACCTGTCCCAACGTCGGCGATAAACGAGAAGCGAGCAACGAGCAGCGAGTGGGCGACGGCGACGAGCGATTACTCGCCGGTAGTCTGGAGGTGTTCTGCCTGCCAAACGAGCATCGCTGAGTAAGTACTCTCTTTGATACCTCTTGTCGCTGCAACTAAAAAGTACTGACAGACACTATATACAGCGATCTATAATAAACCTATACAGGGTTACTTTTCAAAGACCATCCAAATTTTCACATGGTGTTCTACCCATGAATATAAACAACTTTCACTATGGGACCAACTCTGAAATCACGAAAAAAAATCAGCTGTTTCATACAAAATTTCAATACCTACTTGACCAAAATGTACGAAACAGCTGATTTTTTTTACACACTGCATGAATAATGTTCTTTTTCTGTTGTCTGTGTGGTGCCGGACTTAAAGAATTGCACCTCCCCTTACTTCCCGTGGGTGTCGTAAAAGGCGACTAAGGGTCTTACCGGAGAACAGGCAGCAGCGTTCTCTATTTATTCCACCATCATACCATACCTACTGCGATCGCCAACCCGCCTGCCAAGCGTGGCGATTATGGCAAACCCCCCTCAAAATTGGGGGAGGCCTATGTCCAGCTGTGGACGTCTATCGGCTGAAACGACGAATAATGTTCCCACTGCTGGGACACAGGGCTCTTTTCGAGAATGTGGGGCTGTTATCTACAGCGCGGGCCCAGCGCGGGTTGGTAGATGTCACATGTCTTCGAATTTTTGGCTCTAAGACATTCCTTCACCGTTTTGAGAGCAATGAACTATTATTACATGCATCTCTTTTACTGACACGGGACCTACAATCTATCTATACTTACATATAAAATTCAAAGTCCTGACTGACTGATATATCAACGCACAGCCTAAACCACTGGTCCTAGAGACATGAAATTTGGAGTGTGTGTTCTTTGTGAAGAGTAGGTATCCACTAAGGGTTTTTCGAAATTTCACCCCTAAGAGGGTGGATGGGGGAGGGTGAAATTTCACGCGGACGACGACGTCTTTAATACGTTTCTTGAGCGAGAAAGCGTGGTTGCTTCCTCGCCGGCGGGGAGACAGGTGCCTGACACGACCGGAACCGGCTTGCCGGGAGTCCGGGACAGACGCAGTATTGTATGCTAATGCGTCCATTGAGAACGGATCAATCAAGCGAAATGAATATTATATCGGATACAGACCGACCGGTTCGGTTGGACCGTTTTTTTTGCGGATTGTATTTCATTTCCGTGTGTTAAATGGACGTGTTGATTTGCATGTTTTGTTTTTAATCGAAAAATAATGAATAAAGAGCCAAGTAAATGAGAGTTTAATGTGCAGTGGAGTTTTATTAAACAGAATATTTAGTAGTCGATTATGGTGTGGTTTTATTTAAGGCTCTCGCAGACAGCGCGACGTGACTCTAGTAGAACAAAATTCTATAAAAATACCAGAATCGTGTCGCACCATCGCGTCGCGCCTTTCTGCGAGAGCGTTTAGTGAGTAATGTTTCCTGTGGAATCTTTTTTTTTAATGTTGGGCACACTAGGAATTTCTCCTGTATTGTGGGTGCGTTTACAAACATTTAAACTCACATACACGAACAGCCAGACCCGGAATAACTAAATTAAAGAAATATCAAGTCGTAATCAACAACCAATAGGCACCTGATCGAAATAGTTTTTGCTATGTAGAGACCATTGTTGTATTTCGTTTAAATGGTAGGTAGGTACTGCTGGCACGCACCGACATAGTTACGTACTTACTTAAAGTGTGTATTATAAATGCTGTCTTATTTATAATTGACAAGGTTTTTATGAATCTTGCATAATATTTTAATTATGTCTACTTAAACAAGATATACTGGCTGCCTTCGATTTAATTACCCACCTGCACGTTTGTCAGAAAAACAATATTTATTTCACATAACTTGGCGGACATTTTTGCCAGTAGCGCATGGAACGCATTTTATTAAAATAAGTTATTCAGTTATTCGTGCCTGTAGCACATAGCGATTTTATTAAGTAGGAGTGGCAGGACAGATTTTTTTTTTTTTGTAAAAAATATCCTTTAAAAATTAATGTGTAAATTGCCTGTCATAAAAATAAGGAGTTGATATTTATTAAAACAATTATAGGGGTCGGCAAAAGTTTATTTTTATTTCCAAAATAATATTAAGTGGTTACCTAATAACTTAATATTATTTAAGAAATAAAAATATTTTTATTTTATCGCTTTTGTTTGCGCGATTTAAGGAGCACTTCGATAGAGGGCGACATTCGTCGACTGGTCATCATTTTCATAGATTTATTTATAAACCAGTCGTGTCACTGCGGTCTGTCATTGCGATTAGGCGTCGTTGAAATTGCGGTTTACAGTTGCGGTCGGTTTCGGAAGAGCACCTTTATTCCAACGTTTTTAGGGTTTCGTACCTAAAGGGTAAAAACGGGACCCTATTACTAAGGCTCCACTGTCCGTCTCTCCGTCTGTCACCAGGCTGTATCTCATGAACCGTGACAGCTAGACAATTGAAATGTTCACAGATGACATTTTCTGTTGCCGCTATAAGAACAAATACTAAAAACAGAATAAAATAAATATTTAAGGGGGCTCACATACAACAAACGTGTTTTTTTCGTGTTTTTTGCCTCGTGGTACGGAACCTTCGTGTGCGAATCCGACTCGCACTTGGCCAGTTTTTAAATCGCCTATCTGCGCACGGCATTAGACGTCAAATGGCGCTAGAACTTTAAAGACACAAAGTGAACTTGACACAATTGCCAATTTACATACTCGTGAATTCGTGAACAGCATGTGTTTGTACAATATGGTTTTATTACTTATGGAAACGGAAATCCGCCATTTAAAGTCGTATGGCGTTAAACTTGTACCAAAATCGCGTGTGAAAACACCGGCTTTATTGTCTTGCATTATAAAATAGACGCGTGATCTTGGGTTTGTTGAACTCCCGTGAACATTATTACATCACATTTTCGAATAAAAAGAACCTTGACCTTGGACCTTTACAGACAGTAAAGAATTTACAACACATCCCGACTCGAATTTAAAATTAAATCCACAACAAAACTACAAAATTATCAGAACAGCATCATATTAACAAAACCGGTACAAAATAAGTCAAAATAAAGTGAAAATAACACGAAGCAAACAACAAGTCAAACCAGTTTTAAAGGAAACCGTAGACAGGGTATAGATATTAGTTTCAAAGGCTTTGCCACAAAACCTAGCTGTGGTGCGGCGATAACGAAACTGAGAATGCTGTACCAAGTTACGGATGTGTGTATGCCCCTTAAGAGTAGAACAAAGCTGGCGTAAGATATTATGTTTGCATGCGGGCGGCGCGCGGCGTTAAGACTACTATGAAATACATGCTGCATTTAGGTATTCTGTGTAAGATTTTCACATCTATTCAAAAAGAGCTAGTGTATTCCTCGTGAACAGGGACTAAAATAGCTTTTCAATCCCTAGGGACTAAAAGTGATTTGAATTTAGAATGTGGATATTGTTAGTAAAAGTTCCAATCACCAAAGAGATCAATCACGAACATTGTAAAAACAAGTAAAGGCGGATACAGACATTGCGAGGAATGCGCAGCGCACGGCGCTTATCCACCTTAATGTCTGTATCCACCTTTACAGGATGTATGATAATTTGATAAAGTAAAACGAGCGCTAGCCAAATAATAAAAAAAAATTGTAATAAAATAAAAAACGCGCGAACAGCATTCTGCCTTCGTTCGTAATTGTTTACTTAAATTAGGATGTTACTTAAATGAGTATGTCTTACTCAAGTAGTGATAATGAAATAAATAAACGTACGTATTTATAAGTTGCACTTACATATTTTTTCATAGAGGGTAAAAAAAGTGGAGTATCCACCTCGGGAGCAACACTGTACTTTGAATCCCTTGCTGCGCTCAGGAACTTTAGAACTCCTCGCTACGCTCGGGATTCTACTCTAGAAACCCTCTCGCCTTCAAAATAAGTAGGCTTTGCCTTTGACTTTGCCAAGGGAGCAAACAATCTACTATTATATTATAGGGTCATTGTTTTTTGATTGCATAATCAGCCTATAATGTTAAACATTATAGGCATCAGCCTATAATGAGGCCTGTGTCCCAGCAAATAATCATAGCTGGGACATAGGCCTCCTCTCCTGCGAGAGCGATGGTCGGCTGTAATCTACAATGCGGGCCCAGTGCAAGTTGGTAGATGTCACATGTCGTTAATTCTGTTGGTTCTGAGAATTCTGTTCTATAAGGAGTCTAGAGTTCTAGTTCTACGAATCCGTTTTGAGAGAATAATGAAATCGTTTACATAAGTAAAACGCCTGACTGGGTTCACTGGATATCATTTGTTTAATTATCTTGTAGCAGTATCTACAACTCCACATTAGAACAACGCGTCACACTGACGTCACGCAAAATCCTGCATCTCGCAGGCAGAGTTTACCGCGTAACTAGCATAAATACAACGGTCCGACGTGAATCATTGGGCAGTTGCCCGCCAGACACAACACTCGTCTAGTCGGAGAATCCTCCCTTTTCTATAGAGTATGAGTGAACTTTACACCCTGTTCCTCATACCTCTATAATCTTATTACCATTAAATTAGACTACTTAGCTATCATCATCATCTGACTAGCCCTTCCGAATTATGTTATGGTCGTCGTCCAGTCTAATCGTATTTTACTTGGAGCGACTGCACTTGCTGCTAATCTGACCTTCAAAACCCAGTTACTGAATAGCGCGATACCCCTTGGTAAGACTACTTCGACATCAACATCAGAAAAAACCTCTCAAATAGAATAAAACAAACCTTTCTATTAAAGATCGTATCAAAAACAATGTTAACAACGTTAACTACGTGTTTCCGATACAATTTAATCAGAGGACTCGTAAAATTAATACATACAACATTTATGTATCGCACACGCTAACCAATTTGCAGTTACCGCGGTAATGAACGAGCGGAATGGCAGAGTGAAGAATATATTCAGGTTATGTTACGTCCTGGCTTCATCTCTTCATGTATTTGCCGAAGGCTGCTGAAGAGAAATTTCTAGCAGAAATTTCTAGGATACACGTCACGTTTGGTTGGCACTTCCGACTACAACGATGAGGTATTTACTAAAATTTTCACAAAATTGAGCGTCTATTCATTGGGTACCTGATTATGGCCTACGTGACGAATAAAAACAGCAGTGGAAATCTTTACTTTCATTAAGGAGTCTTTACTTTGTGTAAATTATTCTCAAACTCAAACATTTCAATTAAACCATTAACAGCCTAGGCACTTTCGAATTGTCAAGAAGTCGGTCAGTCAGAAAATATGAAGCTAGTTACCCATTCCAAAGCGTATAGTTTCCTACCTAAGGAGAAGAACGGGCAAGAAACTCCACTCTTTTTAAATTATATTTTACACAAATATTAGTTACCTTCATCATTACCTACTTTTGAATTTAAAATAATATAATGTGAGAACGATGTAAAAAATAAAAAAGACGTACGCGTTAAAAGCGTCCAGAGTACAACAAATAGAACTTAACAAAACAACAATCCAAAAATAAAATAATTAAAAATAAGCCGATATTTTCATCACTAGGTACTGCTCTCAAAACGGTGAAGAAAACGTCATGTCCTAAAACTAAAAATTCGAAGTCATGTGAGATCTGCCAACTGGGCCCGCGTATTGGATCACGCCCCCCCCCCCTTTCACAGAGAGGAGGCCTGTGTCCCAGCAGTGGGAACATTATCGGCTGATCATGCTAAAAAAAACCTTGTAAAATCCTAATTCTAAATGATGACAAAAGGCAAACCCCTTCATTCAGAAGTTGCTTAAAGTTAAGTAGTACGTACCTAATTAGCGACTGTTTAACCATAATTTTTTGACGTTTGAACGTCACTTAACCTCATCCCCTCCTCATCCTGCTAATAATTATTAGAAATGTGAAAGTTTGTGAGGATGGATGGATGAATGTTTGTTACTCTTTCACGCAAAAACTACTGAACGGATTTTGATGAAACTTTAGAGTAATATAGCTTACATATCAGAATAACACATAGTTACTTTTTATCCCGACATCCGACTCTTATGCGGTTGAAACCGCGGGGCGATGCTACTCTTTTATAAATAAACCCCATAATGGATACAGAAGAAAATATACCCACGTAGTAATTACGAGTATCAAGTTGTACGTGTAACAATAACGGAAACAACAAGTGTAAAGAACAATGTCCGATTAAGGAACCCCCCAAGGCTACACAAGTGAGAATTTCTTCAAGATTATGCGCATATTACATACACAGTATGAAATTACGTGAAACACGTTGACCTGAATACTAATTCTGTTGGCACGTCAAACACACCGCGTAACGTTATTGTGTTTTGGAGATGACGCTCGTGTCCTATACATTGAAGGTCGGTAGGTAGATATACGCATGTCTTATGAAGGTGGCTAAATAATAACAGCCGCACAGGTCGATCGATCAGGTTAAGCTAAGCTTGCCGCGGTTGCTCTGTGGATGGGTGACCATCTTTACATACCGTGACCCCTCCGTGCCTCGGAAAGCACGTTAAGCCGTTGGTCCAGGCTGTCATTCGTGGATCTTTGAAAGTCGTTACTGGTAGTCAGAAGCCCGAGAGTCTGACAACCAGTTTTACCAAGGGGTATCGTATTACCCAGTAACTGGGTTGTGGAGGTCAGATAGGCAGTCGCTCTATGTAAAATACTGGTATTCAGCTGCATCCGGTTAGACTGGAAGCCGACCACAACATAGTTGGGAAAAGGCTAGGCAGATGATGATACAGGTTTATTAGTCGATCTTCGTCTTATCTCGACTGTAGTGGTGGGTGAACGTATTTCTGCTTTGATAGTGACGTACAACCCGTACGGTTGTTGAAGATGTCGCGCGTGTGGACGCAATAGTGGAGGACAATTTGAACAAATTTTATAATAAGGTACTTATTAAATAAAAGTTTATTTTTTATTTCAAGTTTGAGGAAAGTTAGAACCCTAGAAAGAGATAAAAGACTGCGTAAGAGTGAGATAACACTATCCATCTACTTAAGGAATGTTATTTATATGAAAACTAGTGTTCTTACCGTAATATCGAATATCAGCCTGATTTGTCTCGATTACACATTTAGCGAATTACTGAAGTTATTAAATGTTTTTTTATGGTATATTGCACACCGTTGGAAAGGGGACAAACTAGAGAACTTTTTAAAGTAATTCGTAGATCCCGATCGCTTTTAGTTTTTTTTTTACAGCAATTTAAAGTTAAGTGTTAAGTGTATTTTTCCTTTTTTCAAAAACTTTGTGAGTTATTAAAAAGGAACTAGATGTTATTAGCAAGTAATTTTGAATTTCATAGAACCATACAAGAGTAAACGTAAGAATTAAAATAAAATTTGAAGGCTATATTCATAACTTTTTTTTAAATTTAAGCTTAAATGCAGAGTTCTTGTATTTTTCTAAATAAAAATTAAAAAGCCATAATAAAAAAACCGGTGTAACAAGGACAAGTTACTGGGCCTTAAGAGATAGCAAATGACCTCTCCTTTCGGCCAATTCCATTTGACAAACGATGCACCAATCACCCTGTATATGGATGTAATAAGCACTCATGACCATCGGCAATGACCCAACGCCAAGGAAATCAAGTTTATCTCAATTACGACGTAAATACGGCCAATTAACAGAGTAACTCCTTAATAGCTTGTCGAAAAACTGGTCTTACAGAAATGGTAAAATTGTGAAAGAACGCCTACCTACAATAAAAGTTCTTTTGAAGGGATGATAAATAAATATTTCGTAATTTAATAAAGGTCATAATCCAAGACACAACGGAGAAAAAATTAAACAAATATAACTAGCTGTGCGCAAGATCTTGGACATATTAATCATTTCAGTACTCTGAAATGTACAGTGGGCTGCATCAATTGGGTAGGCCCCAGTTGTATGAAAATTTTAATACAACAGGGGTACCCAATTGATGCAGCCCACCGTACAATATTTAATTCGAAGGAAGACATTGCGAATTTATCTTATTACTAGCTGAACCCGCAACCGTTGTTTTGCAAAAAAGAAAAATAGCCTACGACCTGTTCTCAGACCTACCAAATATACACAAAAAATTTAATAAAAATCGGTCAAGCCGTTTCGGAGGTTTTTATATACATCGCTCATTCGGAGAACTGCTTTTTTTTACGTCTTTGTTTTTTCAAAGGTAATGATGTTTCTAAGTGCTTTGTCATATTTAACTCATTTTTGGGAAAAATATATTTAAGTCCTCAGACCAATAAAATACTTTTTTATTGGTCTGAGTTTACGTCGATGTTTCTCCAAATGAGCGACATATTATATTATGATCCCCTGTGCACAATAGGATTTCTTATCGACAAAAATGACGGACTTCCATACAAGCTTCCATCTTCTATTCAACCCACAGGATACATTTTAGTGCTCACCTTCAGTATAAAAAAAAACTTGTTAAAAGTTGTTTCTTGCTTCTAAACCAGCGGGATGAGCTGGACTCCTTTAATAAACTTTGTACTTGGTAGCTCTGGACAGAGAGAGGTGGACAGAGAGTAGGGAGGCCTATGCCAGTGGAACATTAATGGCTGGCTATACTTATGATGATAAATAACCCAGCGATTTATTATGGACGTTGTCCGTAAGTGAATTTATGATGTACTAGCTGCGCCTCGCGGTTTCACCCGCGTAAATGTCGATCCCGTGGGAATATCGCGATAAAAAGTAGCCTATATGTTAGTTAATCCAGGGTGTCAGCTACCTCCATAATTTTTTTTTTATTAAAATTAGTCCAGCCGTTTGAGCGTGAAGGAGTAACAAACATATAAATACACACACACATTCACAAACTTTCGCCTTTATAATATTAGTGTGATAGTGTGACGGCTTAACTTAATTATGTAGGTACTTAATATCACACTATTAAGTACCTACATTATTCAGCTAAGCCGTTAGTCCCGGCTGTCGTTCGTGGATGTTTGACAGTCGTTACGGGTAGTCAGCAGCCCGAAAGTCTGACAACCAGTCTTACCAAGGGGTATCGTATTATCCAGTAACTGGGTTATGGAGGTCAGATAGGCAGTCGCTCCATGTAAAATACTGGTATTCAGCTGCTTCCGGTTAGACTGGAAGACGACCCCAACATAGTTGGGAAACGATTATTATTAAGTAGAAAATATGTATGTCTCCCAGGCCATAATTTTTTACAAATAATTAGTTTTTTGTAACAGCCAACAGGATTGTGGCAATCCTAGGCTATGTCCAGCAGTAGGTTTTCAGCTGAAATTATAATGATAATTTCAGGTAGTAATTATCCTGCTGTTGACTTATTGTGTTGCATTTCATGTCGGCAATTAGTTAGAGCCTTTATAGCTTAGCATCTATATGATCAAAACAACCCAGCTTTTGTCAATCCAAGCACGACCAAAAGATATCACTATATTTTATCTCTGTGAACATGCAGGAATCCCACAATTCCCACACGAGCACGATAATGTAATTAATTCTACGCGCGTGTGGGATTCCCTTTAACGGTAAAAAGTTAACTTAATTCTCAAGTAAGTATTTAAGGTAACGTAATACCTCAAGCGGTAAGCATTTACTAAGGTGTGGAATTAAGTAAATGATAAATGATTTATTTTCTGTAAGTAGGTTTGTACAAACACTTTTACGCGTCAGTCATATTTTTTAGGGTTCCGTACCCAAAGGGTAAAAACGGGACCCTATTACTAAGACTTCGCTGTCTGTCCGTCTGTCCGTCTGTCTGTCTGTCTGTCACCAGGCTGTATCTCAAGAACCGCGATAGCTAGACAGTTGAAATTTTCACACATGATGTATTTCTGTTGCCGCTATAACAACAATTACTAAAAACAAAATAAAATAAATATTTATGGGGGGCTCCCATACAACAAACGCGATTTTTTTGCCCTTTTTTGCTCGATGTCAAAAATGGCAACAGGTAGGCACTTGAAATATTCACAAAATACTCAGTTGTATTTGAACTTTAATAATAAATAATAAAATTAAAAGTAAATAAATATTTAAGGGGGGCTCCCATACAACAAACATGTTTTTTTCGGCGTTTTTGCCTTGTGGTACGGAACCCTTCGTGTGCGAGTCCGACTCGCACTTGGCCAGTTTTTAAACTAGATGAAGTACGTTTTGTTTTATTTTAAACAATAGCCTAAAATTGGATCAGTTCTTGGGCTGACTTGAAAACTTTTTGATACCTACGTATTATCACTGTCCATTCCAAGGTAGCCTGGAAGAGATCACAGAAAGCAAAAAGGCCGCCCATTGGATATTTTGAGTGTTCGATCTATTTTTTTGTTATGTTGTATAATTTTTTTCGTGTACAAATAAATAAGGGTTACGTAAAACATAACCTTCCCTTTGCTGTCGCGCAGTCGGGTAAAAATAGTAGGGCCAGGAGCATCCTTCTATGGTCTCAATCAATATGTCCTATTTTGCTATCGCAAATAGTTAGAAGAACGCGAACGTAATACAATTATTTCTGTGTCGTCACTGCCTTATTGACTGTGTTAATTTTACCTACACGACCGTTCTGCAGAACATATTGTTGTTGTTATATGATTAATGTAATTGTTATATGATTAATGTAATGACAAACAAACAAATGACTCAAAAGCAGGCGTATTATTAATCATTTTTTATTTTATTTTATGATTTTAATTTAGTTTTATAATTTGAATTTAATTTATATTAATTATTTTATACTTAAATTATAAAATAATTAATAATTATTATACTATAATAATGATTAATTAATATAATAATGAATAATTATTAATAGTTATATTTATTTATTATTTTATTAATTATTTTTATATGATTGTATGGTATTTATTATGATTAAAATTTTAATTTTATTTTAGATGTAGACCATAATTATTTTGATCTTAAATGGATTCAAATAAATGTTTTTTTTTTTTTTGATAACAACATTTGACAGTTCGACAACATTCATTGCGTTATTTGCCCTGTTGAGCTGACACATTTTTCAAACATAAGGAGCAATGAATTAGAAATATGCTTCAAAATGATTCAAACTGAGAGTAAATTAAGGTGCTGGCTGGACGCCTTCTTTTATCAAAGCATCCACAGGAAAGCCCGGTTAACAATACCCGACAACCTTCTAGGTTGACTTGCGAGAACCATTACACGAAACAAAAAAAAAACAACATTTTACACACTCGAAGGAAGACAGAGAATAATACTTATTATTGATGTGTAACCATAATCAGCCCATAATGTTCCCAACGCTGGGACAGCCTCCTCTCTATGAGAGGGAGTGGCTCATAATCCACCACGCGAGCCCAGTTCGGGTTGGTAGAATCAGAAATCATTTATTTGCAAAGAACGTAGGTAACAAAACATAGTTTTGTTAGCGTAAAAAAGAAAAACAATTGGATCCAGTACATTCTACCGTATGGCATGCAACATTAATCAATAATGATAATTGTAAGGTAACAGTCATAATTGTAAGGGTTTATGTTATTATTTAAGGTTTTTTTTTTAATTTTATGTCATCTTAAGAGTCATATTCACCAAAAAAATAGGGTCCGTGGCTTAGGCCCCCAGTGGTCGACGCACCTGTGGCCGACGCCCCCGATACGATTAATTTAATATCTTTTTTTTTTGTACTTTTTCACTTAGTACAGTAAATGAGAAAAGTGTTTCACCCTATTAATAAAGTATTTTTACTTGCTAAGCAAAAGTTATCTATCAAATAGCAGAGAGAATAGATCGCCACTTACACACCTTTTTCCCCATTAGAAGCATATTTATTATGTACAAACATCCAAAAAATCAAAAAGACTTCAAAACATACCTCTAATATAAAAGCATTTCTATATTATAAATATGACTACGATTTAATGTTATGCATATACCTACTTACAATCAATATTAAGTACATTTAATATTTTTGTAAAACAATATTTGTGCCTGACAGTACATTTGATCAAAAATTACTTTGAATTAAATTAATCGAATCGGGGGCGTCGGCCACAGGTGCGTCGACCACTGGGGGCCTAAGCCACGGACCCAAAAAATATGTCATATGTCTTCGAATTTTTGGTTCTAGGACGTGCCGGTTCCCTGACGATGTTTTCCTTCCCCGTTTTGAGACATCATAGATTTATCGATGTGTGTAAGCTGCAAATTACGTAACGGTCACTCATTCAAGCCATATAACCACGACCTTTGACCCTTCAATAGGTACAGCTGGATAGTGGTTATATCTGCATGATAACCACGATATCTCAACTGTCCATGTAACCATTATCTGAAGCTAAACACACGATGACCCACTATACATAGATCAAAGTACTTTTGCTGACGGCTTCATCCGCGTGCAGGTAGGAAAATATCCCACGGGACCGTTCTACCGGGATTAAAAGAACCCTATGTGTTAATCCTGGTTATAAACTATCTGTGTGCCGAATTTCATCCAAATCCGTTCAGCCGTTTTTGTGACAATCCGGAACATGCATCCAGACAAACGGACAAAAATTCTAAAAACTATATTTTCGGTTCGTTCCCAAACCTCGCAGCAATGACACAAAACTTCATCATTTTATTGTACGTACTTACTACAACTAGATAGCGATTATCGTTAGATTAGTACTTAATTCACACCGATAAGACTCGAAGCGGTATTGAGGTCATTCGAGAACTAACTATAGACAGAATTAGCTGAGGATGTTTTGATCATCGACGCATATTCTTGGATAATTTTTTAAAATACCGTTGAAGGTAATGTCGACTTTGACACAACTGACGTCATTAAATGCAGGTATAAAGTCAATGAAGTAACTAAACAAATCCATACTAATATTATTATAAATGCGAAAGTGTATCTGTCTAGACAGACAGATACACTTTCGCATCTATACATATAATAAATCTGTAGAAGAGTCAATTCTGTACATTGAAAATATTGAAAAAATAAATAGCGGGGGGTGTTGCTGGATCGATACCAAACCCGAATATGTGATTAAAAAAATTTTTGTCTGTCTGTCTGTCTGTCTGTCTGTATATGCAGGCATCACGTGAAAACTAACGGTTCGATTTCGATGAAACTTGGTATAATTATAGGTACCTTATTATCCTGGGCATAAAATGGGATACTTTTTATCCTGGAAAAATACGTAGAAAAAAAAATCTTATTTTTCAGTTTTATTCATAGACGTTGTTCTGTAGAACCGCGAACACACGTTGCATTACCCGCAGTGGATAATTTTCCATTTCAATTTAAGAGAATACAGTTTCCTGTAGCTTTGTGTTACGCCATGACAATAAATATGGCTCAAGGTCAGACCCTAGGAGTTGCTGGCGTAGATCTTACCGCGAGTTGTTTTTCACACGGGCAACTTTACGTAGCTCTTTCCCGTGTGAGCAGTCCAAGAAATCTTCATGTTCATATTCCGGACGAGCTCACTAACAATGTTGTGTATGCTGAAGCTTTCAATTAACTTTCTGTCGCATTGTCACGATCACTTTTTTATTATTGCAAACTTTTCGTCACTGTCAGTAATTTACTGCTACATGCTACTTATCAAGGTCGGAATTACTATGAAAAAAATACTTACTACAGAACGCGAGCTCAACAGCAGTAGCTCAATAGAGGGATCTCCTTAATTATTATAGGCTTAGCCGTATTTGGGTCCAATAGATATTTATAAGATGTCATTGTCAGAGTTACTCAAAATGGAGAAATAAACCATCCACGCGAAGACCGACATCCGCGCGGACGGAGTCGCGGGCGGAAGCTAGTTTATAATAATATTAGTATGGATTTGTTCAGGTACAGACGTACCTCTTCACGCTTAAACCTCTGAACCGATTTAGATGAAATTTGGTATAGAGATAGTTTAAGTCCCGGGAGAGGACATAGGATAGTTTTTATCCCGATATTCCCACGGGATCGACACTTAAGCGGGTAAAACTGCGGGGTGCTGCTAGTTAATAAATAAACCGAGGTCCACTTGTCGGAACGAGGTCCCTATTTCCTTAATCCAATTTTCTTAACAGTTTTTCATGACAGATATTTTAATTCGAGTACCCACTCAAATGATAATAAAAGTAAAACACTTATAATATCATTGACCTACTCAAACTGAAAATGAATAAATTCTGGATCTAGACAGAAAATGTCAAACGTAGGTACCTAAGTTTGACATTTTCTGTCTAGATCCAGCAAAACATAAGCACCAAGTCTTATATCATTGAACACATTGGACTTTATATTATTTCAAAAATACTTTTTTGATAAACAAGTGACTATCAATTTTTGCAAGCGAAACACGCCACGGGTTCATACGTGATCGCAGCGTTTGTGTCACTGACTCTGGCAGGGCCACCATCAGGGATTTTAATTTTGACAACACAAAAAATTTGTCACTAATTAGTCGAAATTTGTCAACAAATATCAGAATATGTCGGTCACTTGTTCAAAAGATATAAGGGTTTATAGGTGGCCGAAGAGCCGCCGAGAGAGGGCCGTATCGAAGAGTTTTTCATGAACTCTTCGACCTAGCTCTTGGACTATACCTTACTAATTGAACTCATTATACCTCCTAAGCTTCGACAAATTTCGACTAATTAGCGACAAATTTTTTGTGTTGTCAAAATTAAAATCCCTGATGGTGGCCCTGTCAGAGTCAGTGACACAAACGCTACGTGAACCCGTGGCGTGTGGCCCTGCCAGAGTCCGTGACAAGCAGCGTTTGAGTATCGAGAGCGGTTGTCGTGAGTGTACAAACGCTAGCACATCAAGCTACTACAATCTGTCAAATTTCTTTATTACATTTTCAACTTTATCGCTGAAGCATAAGGTTCAAGATTGATCGGGGAAATTTGACAGTTTCGAGTACCTTGATGTGCTAGTCTGTACAAGAGAGAGCGAAATAAGAGAGGTAACAATACTGTGAAAATGCGGAGAACACGTCGAAGGCGTAGTCGCAGCTAGCTCGCTTTGCACCCGCGGAGAGCATGACCACAAAGCGCTTCGCTGGAAACACGCTGGGAAATCATCAGTATTGTAGCGGTATCTACAACGCCACATGCGAACAACGCGTCATACTGACGTCACCCAAAATCCTGAATTGCGCAAGCAGAGTTTACCGCGCAACTAGCATAGATACAACGGCCCGACATGAATCATCGGGCAGTTGCCCGCCAGACAACACACGTGTCTGGTCGGAGGATCCTCCCTTTTCGAGTATGAGTGAACTTTACACTCAGTTCCTCATACTTCTATAGTATAATAACGCTCTAACGGTTCTTGAAAGAATTGCGAGATTCGCAGAACAATATCCATACAGACCAGTAGGAAACGTGAGCAATTTGCAGATTCACGTAATGCTGGGGATACACATGCCCGTAGCTTGCACACTAGCATACCAGCTCCTTGCACGTGCCAGCTACTGACATGTGTACTGGTACTGGCATACAAGAAGAACGTACTGGCATACAAGTAGCTAGCACAACATTTGATTTACTTGCATGCCCGTTAAAGGAGGGGTCGCGGGGGGTTGCCAAAGCATACTTTTGTGCGACGCGACGGTAATACTGGCATGCAAGGGCACAACTTGCATGCCAGTGTTACTTGCAAATGTATCCGCAGTGTGCCAGTTACTCGTACATGCCAGTAACTGTCATGGCAGCTACTTTCCCGATTTACTGGCACGTGTATCCCCACCTTAACAGTTTAGCGGACGAGTTTAATCATTCTTCCATAGTGACGTCATCGCTTCGCCGTACGGATGTGCGTAGGAATATTTATACAACACGACGGACGGTAGTGCAATGCTGACGTTGGTTGGAGAAATTCCAGCCTTTGTTGAAAATTATACCATGGAAAAGTGTTACAGAGAAAGAAAAAGCAATGATTTCCACGCTTGCCTCTTGCGTTCAAGCGATTTCAGAGCATTCTGATTTCAAGTTCACTTTTGATGTTTTTCTTTGCTTCACAGAAATTATATCAGGGGGCCTAAAAAGGCTACTTCGGCAGAATTATCAAAGGATAACATTATGAATTATAATATATCGAAGACAGTCCGTGTTTTTCTTTTTTTCGCTGCACTACGTAGGTATAATCAAAGATATTGGGATTGGATTGATTGGTATTTTAGCACAGACCAAAAAAAATAACTGAAAAATCCTTCACCAATGGGATTTGATACGATTAACTTAACAGGTAACTGTCCATTTTGATTCATAATGTTATCCTTTTATGAGTCTGCCAAAGTGGCCTTTTTAGGCCCCCAGTTCCCAAGTAAAATTTATAAAATCATTGGGTTCAAGAATCCAGCGAGGTAATTGCATAACATTCTATCAGTAGCAATGGCTTTTTGATAGTTCAATAGCATTCATTGCGTTATTTACATTGTTGAGCAGACAAATGTTTTAAACATATGAAGCAATGGATAGGCAATATCCTTCAAAATTTTTACGAGGCCGTCGAAAGAAGTCTAAGAAAAGTCGAAATTCTAGTGCTGTGACATTCCAGCTACTGGTTATTTGAGTTCGTAACAGGTTACTTTTGAGTAGCGTTGTGGACGATGGGCTTTACAAAAGATGTCAGCATACTATCTGGCTGAGAGAAAACTAAGTAAGTATGTACAGTGAAGCCCAGTTTTCTTATCACTAAGTATAACGTGGAACGTTGGTATAAGCTGATAACTGTTATTTATTTAGTTTGTAATGGTTTTAAAGTAAAAGGAGTCGGAGCTGGTTCTAGCAGTTAAGGACGCCTTTACGAATCTGACAAAAATAAGCCGTTTTTCGGTGCATTTTGCGGCAAAATGAGACGAAACCAAATGTAACTAATAATTACCACAGATAGATTACTCTTTCATCTCCAAATGGTAGCCATTTTTTATTCGAAAATGTTGGTTTATAATATAGTAAAAAATAATTTCCGTTGCCTCTTCACATAAAATCGACGATATCGTGCTGTCTTTGGGATCATTTTTCTTCTATTTAATAACATAAACATATTTATTTTAAAATATTTTATGTAAGCAGACATGTTCAACTCAAAAAGGTAGCCAAAAGAACTATCAAAATGTTAAAAATAAGCTCAGAAAAAAATAAAAATCGGAGTCTATTTTTTCACATATTTAGCTGTAATACGTGAATCTTATTGGATTGAAATAAGGGTTATTTTACTGGTCACTGTCTCGGTTTATTGCACAAAAATTTGTAATGAAATATTAGTCTGCGCTCGGCCGCCGTTGTGAGTGGACTCTGTGTCGGTTGTAAGCAGCAGCTTGTGCTAAAAGAAGATCGCTGTACGGATACAAAATATTTGACACACAAAACTTGATACTTCACGCATTCTGTATGTACCTATTACCCAAGGAAAGATTTGATTCACAGTCTTATAATTTTTCTAGAAGTAGGGTTTATAAATTCATATTTCGTTCCGGACTTGCTGGAGTGACCTGCACAGCAGGTGTACTTCGAAGACTGCTACTGGAACTAACAGCCGAGCTGAGGAGTTATTCCGGTCTGATCCCCTGAAGACTTACAATATTTCATGATGGGTGTCAATTTCGTGGTTTTCGAGGGTGCTGAAACCGATGGTGAGGTCCAAATGAGAATCCAAGAAGGCGGATGTGAAAAATGTTACAATTTTTCATGATGGGTGTCAATTTCGTGGTTTTCGAGGGTGCTGAAACCGACGGTGGGGTCAAAATAAAAATCCAAGATGGCGGATGTGACAAATGTTACAATTTTTCATGATGGGTGTCAATTTCGTGGTTTTCGAGGGTGCTGAAACCGATGGTTGGGTCAAAATAAAAATCCAAGATGGCGGAGGTGAAAATTTTTATAATTTTTCATGATGGGTGTCAATTTCGTGGTTTTCGAGGGTGCTGAAACCGATGGTTGGGTCAAAATAAAAATCCAAGATGGCGGAGGTGAAAATTTTTATAATTTTTCATGATGGGTGTCAATTTCGTGGTTTTCGAGGGTGCTGAAACCGATGGTGGGGTCAAAATAAAAATCCAAGATGGCGGATGTGAAAAATGTTACAATTTTTCATGATGGGTGTCAATTTCGTGGTTTTCGAGGGTGCTGAAACCGATGGTGGGGTCAAAATAAAAATCCAAGATGGCGGATGTGACAAATGTTACAACCCTGTGACCCAACCATCGGTTTCAGCACCCTCGTAAACCACGAAATTGACACCCATCATGAAAAATTGTAACATTTGTCACATCCGCCATCTTGGATTTTTATTTTGACCCCACCGTCGGTTTCAGCACCCTCGAAAACCACGAAATTGACACCCATCATGAAAAATTGTAACATTTGTCACATCCGCCATCATGGATTTTTATTTTGACCCCACCGTCGGTTTCAGCACCCTCGAAAACCACGAAATTGACACCCATCATGAAAAATTGTAACATTTTTCACATCCGCCATCTTGGATTCTCATTTTGACCTCACCATCGGTTTCAGCACCCTCGAAAACCACGAAATTGACACCCATCATGAAAATATTGTAACACTTTTCACATCCGCCATCTTGGATTTTCATTTTGACCTCACCATCGGTTTCAGCACCCTCGAAAACCACGAAATTGACACACATCATGAAAAATTGTAACATTTTTCACATCTGCCATCTGTAAAATTATTAAAAAGGGTTCAAACCGGGTGCGGTGACTTGACAAAGACGAAAATGTGGAGTCGTTGTTCCTCAATACTAACATACACGTATCCGTTATAATAAGAAATTACGAACTTATGTATGTCAATAAACCCTGTAAGTACTTATTTTTGTTGCTGACGATCCTTCAGGATCAAAAACAAAAGAAAAAGCGGTTCAAACCGGTATGAGAAAGTTTTTAGTGGATAAGACAGAGATTAAAACAGAAGACGATCTAGGAGGGGATCGAGGCGGGGGGGGGGGGGGAGGGGGGCTTTAGGGGATCAGAACGGAATAATTCGAACTGAGTCAGGTGTGCCGAGTATGGGCTCGTTTTCTTAGTTATGTTGAGACCTTACCTCCGGACTTGATGGAGTGACCTGCAGGTGTACTTCGAAGACTGCTACTGGAACTAATAGCCGAGCTGAGCTAGGTGTGCCAAGTTTGGGCTTCTTTTGTTAGTTTTGTTGAGACCTTAAGAATAGGTAGGCAGGCACTAGGCCGGGTCTAGTCTAGGCAGATGCGGTCACTAATCGGAAACATAAAACAAAAGTATCTAAAAAAAAAAGATTACAGCCGCCATCTTGGATTTTCATTTTGACTTTGTTTTCGGCTCCAGCACCCTCGAAAACTATGAAAACGACACCCATGATAAAAAATATAAAAAAAATTACAGCCGCCATCTTGGATTTTCATTTTGACCTCACTATCTGCTTTAGCGCCCTTGAAAACCATAAAAACGACACCCATGATAAAAATAAATTACAGATTCTTGGATTTTCATTTTTATCTCACTATCGGCGATCTCAATATCCGTCACTTTGCACGGCCAAAAATGTAATTGACAGGCTTATGGTGATTTATCGAGGTAGCCACTGCTAATATGCCTTTATGCAATGCACGACACTGCTTAGTACGTTATCCTAATTGCGTAACACACTTGGAATGGCAATCCATTCCGATTTGACAGTTCAACAATATCCATTGCGTTGTTATTGTTTTACGAATTTTTTAAATATTTATGAAGCAACTAGCTGTGCCCCGCGGTTTCACCCGCATAAGTTTCGATCCCGTGGGAATATCGGATAAAAAGTAGCCTATATGTGTCAGCTACCTCTATACAAAATTTTATCAAAATTGGTGAAGCCGTTTGAGCGTGAAGAACAAACATATAAACATACACACACACTCACAAACTTTCGCCTTTATAATATTAGCGTGATGAATATTGTAGCATTTGTACTGTTTGCCTTGTAGGGTGTGTGCCAAATACACGTATTTTCTTTCCAGTTTTCGAGAACCTACTTGCATTTGATACCATAGCAAATTTATTATATAAAATACGAAATAAACCGAATAAAACAAGCTTGTTTTATATTTGTTTTCAATAAGCTCGTCCGCAAATTGTTAATACATGGGTACTTTGGCAACTTGTACTTGATTAATCACTGTCCAATGAAATTAAGTAAATAGCATTCTACTTATATGAACACTTCACATTACCTACAAACTGTTTGAAAACAAATCACCGTAAACTTAAAAAAAATACATGGCAAAAATAAAATAAAATTAGGCTGAAGTATCAAGTCGTGTCAATTTACTCATAATTTCACCGCTTCGCGCATGTCGCTGTGTGTGTGAGCCGTGCACGTGTAGTAGTAAGACTCAATACCTAAAATTGAAGCGCGTCATTTCGTAAACGCGTCCTTAATAAAAACACAATACGTGTAGATAGCGATAGAACTTATTTGAGGATTGGAAAGCTTCTTCTTTTTTGTCTAAAATTAGTGGAAAAAGTACTAGCAGCGCCCCGCGGTTTCACCCGCGGGAATATCGGTATAAAAACTATTGTCCTTTCGCTCAGTATGAACGTAGCGTATCTTTCCTTTATAATATCATTGTAGTAAGTCTCCAGGAATCCGTTGGATGCGGGAAGCACAGGACCGGTCGAAGTGGAGGTGCTTGGGGAGGCCTAATGTCCAGCAGTGGACGTCTTTCGGCTGAAATGATGATGATGATGAAGTCTCCAGGCGGTTCAGAGCGCGATAGTAGTTAACGCTACAATTTCTCACTAAAACTTAAAATTAAGCAAAGAATCCGCGTTTTAATTGCGAAACCAATTGAAAGGTATGAAACTTATTAAGTACAGACGCCAGCACATCAAGCTACTACAGTCTGTCAAATTTCTTTAATAGATTTTCAACTTTATCGCTGAAGCATAAGGTTCAAAGTTGATTGAGAAAATTTGACAGTTTCGGGTAGCTTGATGTGCTGGTGTCTGTACCTGGTAAAAGAACTAATCCTACCTTTTTTTGTAGCTCCAGTTATTGTTGGTCGGACAACATACCTGATAATTAAAAAAATACAGTTAGTAAGTAAAGTCAAAACATTTATTTCAAATAGGCACATAAAAGGCACTTTTGAACGTCAAAAATTACGATAAAATAGAATTGATTCTAGTCGCCCATTCCAAAAGGTAGTTTTCGTATGGAGAAGAATGGGCAAGAAACTCCACCGTTACTCTTTTAAAATGTTTTACAATATTTTGCATACATTAATTATATAATAATATGTGAAGACGATGCCCCTAAAATAAAATTACTATACCACAATAGGTAAAAGAATTGAAAATGAAAACATGACATAAATTAATTATCTAATAGATACATGGTGCTCACATATTTACAAACATGGTAAATATAAACATTCATTTCATTTAAATAAAAAAATACAAGTAATACAGTCATGTCAGAGTGTGAGTTTAAGTAATTACAGAATATAAATCCCCGCCAAAAAAAAAAGAAGAAAGAATCAATTTTACAATTAAATTAGCAACCAGTTTGATTTTGTCTAGACTCTAGATTGTCCTATGAAGCAGGACCAGCATGTTTCCAAGCGTTCTTATCTTGGATATAATCTTCTAATTTATAGTATGCTTGTTTACAATGTGTAGTAAAGTACAGTATAGTTCATAAAAAGGCGTTTGAAAGGCATTCATCATACGAACAAAACCCTACAATTTGTTACCACACTGCCAAAACAAGTGTTGCTCCTAAAACATGCAACAGCGACGCAACTGCAACACTAACTCCATTTAATCATAGTGAGTCTCCAGCGGTCCAGAGCGCGATAGTAGTTAACGCTACAATTTCTCACTAAAACTTCAAATTAAGCGATGAATCCGCGTTGTAATTGCGGTTGCGAGACCGCGGCTTTTCGAATTCAAATTACTTTGAACTTTATTGTAAAAGGAATTAGTGGGGACACGAACTATAGTGCATTATCAATGGAAGAAGGGAAAATCTTTCGCTACTGTAATTAACTATGAATCAGGCCCTAATGGCTAAGTGAGCGAGCGTAAACGTTAATTAGGTGAAGGGAGAGGAAAGCATGTAGGTGGTGTGTTAACACAGAAGTTACTTCACTACATAGTATAAAACAAAGTCGCTTCCCGCTGCCTGTCCATATGTATGCTTAGATCTATAAAAGTACGCAACGGATTTTGATGCGGATTGATATAGGTATTAGATTGATTGATAGATTGATTTAAGAGGAAGGTTTATATGTATAATACATGCATATTATAGCAGAGAAAAGCCGAGAAATTCAAAGATTTGTAATGTTATGTTGTAACAAACATATTTTTGTGCGCTTACATTTCAAACGCTGCCGCGCTGGCTAAACCTTACGAGATAGATCAAATTAATGCACTACGGAATTGTATATCTTAAAAATATCAATAAAAAGTCCGCGATGGTATATGTTTATCTCCTAAGGATAACCCACAGAAACCATTTTTATCTTTTACATATTACAAAAAATATATGGGTTATTTACCAAGCTATTTTACACAATACAGTATTATTCCTTATCTAATTAAATACATTAAATACGATGTGCATTTTATGGAGATCAAAATTGCCCTTTACAGCATATCATTATAATGAATATCTTAGAAGACATCAGAGATTTAAAAACCTGGTCAGAGCGGCTGGCGGGGCGGTACGAAGTTCTTTTGTATATTAGCATAAACAGCCTATAATGATTCCACTGCTGGGACACAGACCTCCTCTCTTTGATAGAGAGTGGGCCGTAATCCACCACGCGAGCCCAGTGCGGGTTGGTAGATGTCACATGTCTTCGAATCCTTGGTTCGGACATGCCGCTTTCCTCACGATGTTTTCCTTCGCCGTTTTAAGAGGTTCGAACCCACGCGTAACGCGCGCGTAACGCGTAAGTCGGTGCTGTTACCACTGCTCATAGGCCACCACTGCTCGTCAAGGATCAATATTTAGAGCAAAGTATTACTTAATATGTAATAGGTACTTTGCTCTAAATAGGGAGGACGGAGGGGCCCGTGGCTAAATAATAACAGCCGCACAGGTCGATTGATCAGGTTAAGCTGCGCTTGCCACGGTTTGTCTTTGGATGGGTGACCATCTTTACATACCGAGACCCCTCCATGTCTCGGAAAGCACGTTAAGCCTTTGGCCTTTGTCATTCGTGGATCTTTGACAGTCGTTAGGGGTAGTCAGAAGCCCGAAAGTCTGACAACCAGTCTTACCAAAGGGGTATCGTATTACCCAGTAACTAGGTTGTGGAGGTCAGATAGGCAGTCGCTCCATGGTATACTGGTATTCAGCTGCATCCGGTTAGACTGGAAGCCGACCCCAACATAGTTGGGAAAAGGCTAGGCAAATGATATTACTTAATAAATGTAGAATTATATTTCCAATATATTATCTTGACAAACCGGTGCATAAATTAAAGTATCTTGCGGACTGAAGACAATAAATTCCCCTGCAACACCTTACTTAAAATACAAAGTTATTAATGTCTCAACTTTCCTAACCAATTTGTAAAAATAAAACCACTCTTCATACATTGTGTTAGGAAAGAGAATTCAGAATACATTGAATACAAAGTGAATAAATCTACAGTACTTTGTTACATACTTAGCCAAAGGCAGGCAGAATAATATAATAAATCTTATTTCATATTCATCTCAGAACTTTACCAACATTCTTATGTGCTTAGAAATAAAACCTTTGTATAATATAACTTCTAAAATAATTTCGTTGAATAAACGGTTTTTCGAGTTTGGTAGCACTGAGGAATTGAGTAAAGTGGCCTTGATTTTCTTAGTAACTTGAAATATCAATTTTTAGTGCGTAGGTTTCTATATTCCTAATAAGTACTTAAGTGGATTCTGCAAAAATTAACCCTAGTACCCATATATAGAGGGGCTTGTATCTAAGTAATAACAGCCGCAAGAGTCGATCGATCAGGTTAAGCTACAGTTGCCTCGGTTGGTACGTGGATGGGTGACCATCCTTGCATACCAAGACCCCTTCGTGCCTCGGAAAGCACGTTAAGCCGTTGGTCTCGGCTGTCATTCGTGAATCTTTGACAGTCGTTACGGATCGTCAGAAACCCGAAGGTCTGACAACCAGTCTTACCAAGGGGTATCGTATTATCCAGTGACTCCCTCCTGTTCGGGGACCGAACTAATAATGAACGACTACACGATTTGACAGTTGTCGCTACTCCCGATGTGTTTTAACCGATCTAAGAATAGAATTTGGCATTTGTTTCGACGATTTATAACTTTCCCGCATCTTCGTTGACGGACAAAGCGACTAGACCTTTTTTTTTGTGTGGGAAATCATCAAATGACCCCTCCCGCTCGCTGGGCGGAGCGGAAGGGAGTGTCAGACTCTTACGTACTAAAACCCACCTGTGTTCCTTCCTTAGCCCTTTATGTTCCGGGCCAGCGTAACCCTTTCGGTCAATCCCGATGTCAAAGTCGAAGTCAAAACATTTATTTCAAATAGGCACTTTTTTTTTTTTTTGTGCGGATGGGAAATCATCAAATGACTCCTCCCGCTCTGGGTGGAGCGGAAGGGAGTGTCAGACTCTTACTGACTAAAACCCACCCGTGTTCCTTCCTTAGCCCTTTATGTTTCGGGCCAGCGGTAACCCTTTCGGACAATCCCGCTGACCCGGCAGGCTTCGGCCCTAAGGGGCCCCTCCTCGATGCTGACATCTCTTTGAGGCGCGCGTGGAACACGTTCGCGCCGTCCGGCACGGGCCTGGTCCTGATCGGACGGTGAGCTACCCATTACTCTCCGCCCGCAGGCCCGCGCCTACGGTGGCCGGGAGTCATCACGCGGCTCCCGACGCCCGGAGCGTCTCCCGCGGCGGCTGGGACGAGATGCTCTCTCCCTGAGCCGTCCCGCCACCTCCTTCGCTAGCATGACTGCTTCGCAGAAGGAGGTGACTGCCTCCCACTCCCTCTCGCCCCGGACCATGGTTTGCACCAAATAGGCACTTAAAAGGCACTTTTGAACGTCAAAAATTACAATAAAATCTGAACACTAGACCCCTCAGGCACAGATTACGTGCCCCAGGTTACAGATCCCAAGGATAATAGCCTTGACAAGGATAGTAGCCTGGACTAGAAACTGATACACAAAACTTAATTGTAGGTATACAAATATATAATATACCTAGAGATAAATCGATAATAACAGCCTCCCGACCGATTTCGGTCACCGTGGCCAATCTCAACGGAGATTAGCCAGGTCAGGAGATTTATAGTGCACAACTGTATGCGCAAATACAGGTGCACTGTTTCTTTACTTTCATAGTCCGATGAAACGGCAATCCGACACTATCGGGGAGAGATCAGGCGCAAGACCAACGGCTTTACGTGCTTTCCAAGGCACGGGGGTATTAAACCGCTAACTTCTAAACTCCTGACTGTTACTAAGAAATTCCTAATGGAAAACTCAATAACACTTTCTCCAACCCGGGAATCGATCCCTGGACCCCACACTCAGCAGTAGCACTTGCAACCATGAGACCAACGCACAGTGGGTCGAAACGATGATTTTAGTGACTTAGGGATCAACTTTGTTTTTTTACTTTTTTCTTTATGCGGATCGATAGAGCTCATTATCCTTAATAATAATTGTTCTGATGCTTTTTTTCCTAAACTTGCTCCTTTAGGTGGAAAAATGCATTTTGTTATTTTTTTGTATGGAGCGGATCAAATTAAATTAAATTCCTGCTAAGTGGCGAGTGATCCCGCTTTGAAACTATATTTTTCTTAAAGCTTGCCCAGTCTACTATCATTTGATGCTATGAACATTTGCATAAAGTTGCAACACTGCCAAATAAATGAATCGAAAAAAATGAAAAAAATACATTGAATAATTTTTATTTTCTCAAGTTCTTTTAAGTAAAAGTTGATGTGGAATAGTAAGTAAAAGCGCTTAATAATTCACATAATTACTTAACAACTAACGACAATATATTAAGGTTCGTTATTAGCTTAAATTTACTAATTACGTATTAGGTACTTAAAAATGTGGATATCATTTATCTATAAATTTCTATTTGTGTTTAATGACTGTAATTAACTTAACTTTTTAATTTATAAAAAACAATGTTTTTCACTTTTAGTCATTACTTTAATGTTAATGAGGGTAGTAGAAAAATTTGTTAACTGATTGTCACTGGAAGTATAAAAAGATCATATTTATTATATATTTACTAGTGTTCGTTTATTCGTACTACTATTAACATCTATTGTGATTGTAATCGTCCCTTTTCGTTATAATGGAAAATTTAGTTAACAATTTAGATTTATTTATGATTTTAAGAGAGCAGCTTAAGTCGCTGTCAGATAGTAAAAAACTCTTCCAATACCTACAAAATGAAATAAACGTGACGCAAGAGAACAGTGCTAAGCTCCAAAAATTCTGTACGCGCTTTTGTTCAAATTTAAGTGCAAGTAGTAAGCATATGGTGATTGGTTAGAAAGTGCGATAAACTGGCCCGAAGGAGTAATATCTGAAACTGTGAACACTGAACAGGAAAGGCTTGAGATTAGTGATATTGAAGATGTTGAAAATCTACCACCATCTGCTATAGAAGCTTCAACATCTACATTTACACCTCGAAAACCTTTCGAAGAATTGGGCTCCAGGCAAAAACGAAGACGCGTTGATCAAATAAACCAATCGCTTTCGTTATCTCTGGATGAACTGAAAGTTACTATAATTGCTAGTTTAAGAAACACTGGAAATGAGGATGTAGGAAAAATAATGAACCATTTGCTAAATCACCCCGAAGATCTAGAAAAAGTTAAGCAGTGCTTAAGTGCAAATAAAGCAAACAGTATTACATATTCACCCGATAAGGCACTGGCTTTATTAGTTTCACTTAAATTAAGTAAGTGGCAATATATTAACCTAAGAGAAGCAGCCAGTGAAAATGGGTCTGATTTATACCCTTCTTATTATAAAATTAAGCAAGCAAAGTCAAAATGCTATCCAGGGAAAGAAGACATAACCATAACTGAAGAAGGAGCTGCTATTAAACTGCAAGCATTACTCAACTTGACGGTTTCTAGGCTTTTAGATGTAATTGCTTTGGATTTGGACTCTGCAACAGAGTTACTGCTTATAAGCAAATGGGGCTTTGATGGAGCCTCAGGTCAAAGCAATTACAAACAAAAGACTGAGACAGAGTTTGATGACTCTACTATATTGATGGCCAGTCTAGTTCCTATAAGGCTTCAACAATCTGATGGAACAATTGTTTGGGAAAACGACCGACCATCATCGACTTTCTATTGTCGTCCGATAATGTTTATTATATAAACAAATTTATTAAATAAACAAATAGAAATGAATACATCCACATTTTTAAATAATACGTACTTAGTAAATTCAAGCAAACTAGGGACCTTTAAATGTATTGTCGTTAATCTTTAAGTAATTATGTGAATTATTAAATGCTTTTACTTACTATTCCATATCAATTATAACTTAAAAGAACATCCGAAAATAAAAAATGAAGCTTTTTATTCAAAGTATTTTTTTCATTTTTTTCGATCCATTTATTTAGCAGTGTTGCAACTTTATGCAAATGTTCAAAGCATCAAATGATAGTAGACTGGACAAGCCCTAAGAAAAATATAGTTTCAAAGCGGGATCACTCGCCACTTGGCAGGAATTTAATTTAATTTGATCCGCTCCATACAAAAAAATAACAAAATGCATTTTTCCACCTAAAGGAGCAAGTTTAGGAAAAAAAGCATCAGAACAATTATTATTAAGGTTAATGAGCTCTATCGATCCGCATAAAGAAAAAATTAAAAAAACAAAGTTGAACCCTAAGTCACTAAAATCATCGTTTCGACCCACTGTGCAACGGGGCAGTCAGATAAATCGATACATAGTAGATAAAAAACAATGCCGCTTTTCGTGTCTGTGTGTGTGACTGCACAAATCTTGTAAACTACACAATGAATTTTGCTGCGGCTTTCACCATAATTTAGTTAGAGCATGTATTCCGGATAAAGTTTTGACATGTCACCCAGCAATAGATTACTCTCGTGCGAAGCAGGGGCGGGTCCCTAGTTAGAAAATAAATCCCAAACAGATGTTAAAAATAAACTCACTGACAAAGGTTGAAAAAAAGGTCGAAATTCCGAAGAAAGATATTAAAAATGTATTATTCTTTCTTGGAAATATTTCTGATTTCAGTAGGGACCAATGTCAGTGCCTAAGTATTCCTCAGTAAAATTGGGTTATTTATCTGTTGATCTATTTTAATACACCACGTTTTCATAAAAGAAGATCATTTTATTTTTGCCACGGTAAAAGCTTAATACAGATTCATTTCTAAATTTTTTATCCAATTTGTCACTCGGTCTTACTTTGGGGTCACCTGTTTTACCGCCGAAATAACGACGACGAAGAAGCGACTAAAGTTCGTTTCTTAATCCCCGAGACTAATCTGACAGGTGTAATGTCAAACTTCTATACTAAAAAAAAACGCAAACACAAAAGACTAAATGTCAGATTAGTCTCTGAGATAAAAAAGGAACTTTAGCTATCTATGATTTTCGTGCTCTAGAAACGTGCAACAGATTGTAGGTCGCGTGTAATTAAAAGAGAGACATTTATATTAAGAGGAAATGCGGTCGGAGAGACTGAAAAATCCTAAGTAAAACGTAGTAATTCGAGGTGTGGCTCTCGGCTATTTCCTCCTCCAATTTAAAAGATATTTCATAAACTGAATAAGAAGGATATATTCTGTGTCCCTGTGTTTTTCTTTTTCATTAATAGTTGTCAAATGTGTACACTTGGCCTCTGTTGACAGCGGTTGAAACCGTCATTTTTTGAGAGTTCTAGTGCTTATAAAAATAATGTATCATCAAAAAGAAAAACATAGGGACATACAAGTAGTACAAGTAGTACTTATACAAGTAGGCCAGCGGGATTGTCCGAAAGGGTTACCGCTGGCCCGGAACATAAAAGGCTAAGGAAGGAACACGGGTGGGTTTTAGTCAGTAAGAGTCTGACACTCCCTTCCGCTCCACCCAGAGCGGGTCCCGGAGTCATTTGATGATTTCCCATCCAAAAAAAAAAGGCCTCTGTTGACAGCGGTTGAAACCGGCATTTTTTGAGAGTTCTAGCGCTTATGAAAATAATGTATCATCAAAAAGAAAAACATAGGGACATTCAAGTAGTTAATATTTATTATTCTGTAAAAAATCATTGCTCTGTGGTCATTAACCAGAAAGAAAACAGGCGAGAGCCTTTCTACGGAGAAACGACCAACCACATTTCCACTTAGTACTTAGTTCAGTGGTTCCGAACCTGGGGGTAATTACCCCCACAGGGGTAAATCAGCTATTCTGCGGGGGTAACAAAGAACCTAATTAGATAAGACCTAATCTAATAAAATATCTAGCTAAAAATAAAAAAAAATATAGATCGCCGCTCATTAGAACCGCACGTGGCATCTCTTTCAAGCTGTCATCGCGGTCGCCTCGCCATGTCTGCTTTATCCTGTTATAGCTAACAGAGCTTTAAAAATTCTAATACCCTTTGCCACCACCTATAGATGTGAGAGTGGTTTTTCAACTTTGGTTACATTGAAAACAAAGGCCAGAAACCGTCTTAATGTGGAATACGACTTCAGATGCGCTTAAAGCGACACTAAGCCTAACATAAAAAAAAACTTGTGAATGCAAAACAATACCACATCACACTAACTATTATTTTATTGATAACAATTTAAGGTCGGGGTAAAATGAGTTTTCCTAATAGGTCTAGGGGTAACAATATGGAAAACGTTAGGAACCACTGACTTAGTTGAATCGCTGACGGTTTACACCGCCAGCGAGTACAAGTTTATCGCAGCGACAAGAAATATCATAGAGACTACTCGCTCAGTGACGCTCACTTGGCGGATAGAACACTCGCTGAGAGACTCACGCTTAATTCACATGCATAATCAGTATAATCACCATCAGCCTATAATATTCCCACTGCTGGGACAACGGCCTCCTCTCTGTGAGAGGGAGTGGGCCGTAATCCACCACACGGGTCCAGTGCGGGTTGGTAGATGTCACGTGTCTTCGAATTTTAGGTTCTAGGACATGCCGGTTTCCTCATAATGTTTTCCTTCACCGTTTTGAGAGCGCGCGCTTTTTGAGAGGCGCTTTGCTTTGTGCAAATTATTGCATCACCTGGTGATGAAATAATTGCTGTCAGGGTTCGAACCTACGACTCATATCTTGTAAGTCGCGGTCGTTACCATGGGCCACCACTGCTCTGGTACATTACCAGTCGTAAGCGATGCGGATGAATTTTTCGACGCTATATCTCTATTTAGCGAGTAATCGCTCGTCACCGTTGCGGACTAGCGAGTCCGTAAATAGTCCGTTAAGTGCTCGCAAAGTCATTTTTAGTGAAACTGGTGGCAAAATTTTGTTTTGATTTTTTTAGATATCATTAGAAATGTGAGAGGGGAAATGTGTAATGTGACACAGGCCTCCTCTCACAGAGAGGAGGCCTGTGTCCCAGCAGTGGGAATATTATAAAGAGATTATTTTTATTTATTTTGGACAAAAAACAGTTATGCAATACAATATTAATAGTTAGCTAAGGTATAATAGTAAACAAAAGCATAACCCACACTATTGTCCACGGAATCATATCGATTTTAAAAGAGATAAGGAAACGGACGTAAGTATATGGAAAGGGACAGTAGGAAAATAAAAATAAACCTGAAAAATCACACAAACCAACTCAAGACAGCGCTCGCCGTCCAGATTTAGTCCGTAGTCACCAATCAGATCACACCATAACATCATCAACAAGCAGTCATCGTTAAGGATGAGTAGAAAATAAATTTGTTATGTTATGTTATTAGAAATGTGAAATCTTGTGCTAAGTATTCACACACTAAAATCAAAAAGATCAATAAAGACTGATTGCGAAATGAAAAGAAAAGTTATACACAAGACATAACAGTGATTTGAAACGTCTGCCGGGGGGGACGCCTTAGAAGGACTTATTTATAGTGACCTTATTTGTAATATTTTTTTAGAAAGGTCAGGTGCGTAGGTAGTACTCGCGTGTCATCATCTGCCTAGCCTTTTCCCAACTATGTTGGGGTCTAACCGGATGCAGCTGAATACCAGTATTTTACATGGAGCGACTGCCTATCTGACCTCCACAACCCAGTTACTGGGTAATACGATACCCCTGGTAAGACTGATTGTCAGACTTTCGGGCTTCTGACTACCCGTAACGACTGTCAAAGATCTATGAATGACAGCCGGGACCAACGGCTTAACGTGCTTTCCGAGGCACGGAGGGGTCACGGTATGTAAAGATGGTCACCCATCCACAGACCAACCGCGGCAAGCGTAGCTTAACCTGATCGATCGACCTGTGCGGCTGTATATTATTTAGCCACGGGCCCCTCCGCGTAGTACTCGTGTGTATGAAATCAAAATCAAAAGTCATTTATTCAAATTAGGCAGAGAATCAGCACTTTTCGAAAGTCAGAATTACATATTATGACAGTCCCCCAAAACGCCCACCCTTCGCCAGTTCCTAGTGCTTTCGCTGACCAGGGGGCCTAAAAAGGACACTTTGGCAGAATCATAAAAGGATGACATAATGGACAGTTATCTCTTAAGTTAATCGTATCAAATCCCATTGGTGAAGCATTTTTCAGTAATTTTTTTATTGTCTGTGCTAAAATACCAAACAATCCAATCCCAATCTCTTTGATTATACCTACGTGGTGCAGCGAAAAAAGAAAAACACGGACTGTCTTTGCCATATTATCATTATAATAAAGTTTTATAATAATAAAGTTTTATTGACATAAGAAAAGTTGTTACGTTTTAATTTGAAGCCCTGATTCTTGAGCTAGGTGGTACCTGTGCTACAGGAGTCAGTGTCTTCACCCGTATATGGAACATTACCAAATTATGCTATATCAATAAAATAACGTAAAAATTAAACGAATTTAGTACATGCATGCTCTTGTGTGGTTTGTGTGCGCGTGTGTATGTGTGTGTGTGAGTTTGATGTGGGTTGTGTGCATGTGTAAGTTTTGTGTGTATGTGTGTGTGTGAGAGAGATTGTGCTTGGTGACTGGACATTCATGTTATCCTTTTACAAGACTCATCTATAAAGCTCCAGTCAGTGGCGTAACTATAGGGTGGCGTTGGGGCCCCATTGCATCCCTTGAATTTGCCACAAACCCCAAACGGTATAGGTACCTACGAGTGGCGTAGGTTTCTATACGCCACTGGCTCCAGTAGGACAAATTATCCAGCTTAACAACAAATAGCTAACAAACAATCTAGCAAAAGACTTCAAAGTTTCGAAGCACTCTTTAACAATTGCTATTATTAAACGCAACCAACTTAGTTATGCAGTCTACCGCGTCTCAGTATACCAAATCCCTGTAAACTCCCGTTTAATGTTTCACCAAAGTGGGTCATTCAGACTTGAGAATCCACCGAGATAACTTCCTTAGACAATTTTCTTCGGTAAAACAAAAGTTTTTATGACGTCACTAATGTTTTTGAAGTAAAGTCTCACTCTATTAACAGGTTCGTGTCAGCGTTTTCTGGGAATAACGGTTTGCGAAGTTTTTCTTGGGGGAATGGCTTTTGGAAAATAATTTGAAAATTCTGTGTAATTTTTTTTTTCGTATCAAGCGGATTCTTATTAAACTATTAAATGAATCATAGTTACCTATGGACGGAACAGGAAGATAAGTCACTGCATAATCATCATCATCATCATTTCAGCCGAAAGACGTCCACTGCTGGACATAGGCCTCCCCCAAAAGGGGGGGGGGGGGGTTTGCCATAATCGCCACGCTTGGCAGGCGGGTTGGCGATCGCAGTATGGTATGGTGGTGGAATGCATAGAGAACGCTGCTGCCCATTCTCCGGTACGCCCCTTAGTCGCCTTTTACGACACCCACGGGAAGTATGGGGTGGTGCTATTTTTTAAGTCCGGCACCACACAGACAACTGCATAATTACATTGGATAATTGTAGATGCAAATATTGGCCATAAACCCCTTTATTCATAAACGTTGCTTAAAGTTAAGTAGTGTTTAGAGACTGTTTAAGCATACATTTTTGACGTCTAAACGTCACTTAAGTTTAATCATCGCTGATAAATAAATCCCTTAGTACCTACCTTTATTAAGTGTAGGTATAGTTCTCGCATTTTAGCATCGCAATAGCGGTCATTGCCCTTTCCCTAATATCTCTCCCTAGGAACCCAAACAGTAAACGATGTATGGATTTCGTTATTGGAACATGTTAGAGATCACGATAGATATTGATTCAGGACGTTAACGGATTTTATTTCAGTTTTTCAAATGAAAAATGTTAGTAAATGTAGGTGGGTCAATGACCGCTATTGTCATGCTAAAACGCGATAGCTATAATACACCTCTTACAATAGTAGGTAAATAAAAACTGGCCAAGTGCGAGTCAAATTCGCACACGAAGGGTTCCGTACCACAAGGCAAAAACGCCGAAAAAAACAGGTTTGTTGTATGGGAGCCCCCCTTAAATATTTATTTTATTTTAATTTTATTATTTATTATTAAAGTTAAAATACAACTGAGTATTTTGTGAATATTTCAAGTGCCTACTACCTGTTGCCATTTTTGATATCGAGCAAAAAAGGGCAAAAAAATCGCGTTTGTTGTATGGGAGCCCCCCTTAAATATTTATTTTATTTTGTATTTAGTATTTGTTGTTATAGCGGCAACAGAAATACATCATGTGTGAAAATTTCAACTGTCTAGCTATCGCGGTTCTTGAGATACAGCCTGGTGACAGACAGACGGACAGACGGACAGACAGCGAAGTCTTAGTAAGAGGGTTCCGTTTTTACCCTTTAGGTACGGAACCCTAAAAAAAGAAAGTTGATACAGATGATAGAACCAGCTAATAAAGCACTAGGAAGTGGTGAAGGGCCTACGTTTTGGGAGACTGTCTTTTGTAATTTTGACTTTTGAAAAGTGCTGATCCTCAGCCTAGTCTTAATAAATTACTTTTGATTATTTTTGAAGGAAAAGTCAAAAGGCAGAAACGAATAACCACCATTAAACAAGACGAGGCATACTCAAACAAGATTACCATAGACTGGAGCCGTCGAAAAATTTCATTGTTGATTAATTAAGAAAGTCAAATATGTACAGAAACAAAGTGGGGAGCTAACGAAGTCTTCAGTCACCTCCAGAAAACAAACAAATATAATTACTGTCAACTGACAAAATTCGACGTCACGCGTAATTTGGAACGTGACAGCGCGCGAGTGAATTTGTTTTTGACTTTGGAAGCCAAGATTTTTTCTTGTCGTTGTAAGATTTATGGAAACGTCCAATTACTATTCATATTAATTTATTGCATTCCATCTATAATATAAAAATGAATCGCTGAATGTGTTGCTAAGCGCAAATCTCGAGAACAGCTGAACCGATATCGCTAATTCTTTTTTTAGAATATTCCTTGATGTACGAGGATGGTTCTTACGCAGAGAAAAATTTAATATATCTATGGGAGTAGGGTAGAAGTAGGGTAGGAGTAGGGTAGGAGTAGGGTAGGAATAGGGTAGGAGTAGTGTAGGAGTAGGTTAGGAGTAGGGTAGGAGTAGGGTAGGAGTAGGGTAGGAGTGAGGTAGGAGCAGTGTAGAAGTAGGTTAGGAGTAGGGTAGGAGTAGGTTAGAAGTAAGGTAGGAATAGGGTAGGAGTAGGGTAGGATTAGGGTAGGAGTAGGGTAGGATTAGGGTAGGAGTAGGGTAGGAGTAGTGTAGGAGTAGGGTAGGAGTAGGGTAGGAGTAGGGTACAGTAGTGTAGGAGTAGATTACGAGTAGGGTAGGAGTAGGGTAGGAGTAAGTTAGAAGTAAGGTAGGAGTAGGGTAGGAGTAGGATAGGAGTAGTGTAGGAGTAGGGTAGGAGTACGGTAGGGGTAGGGTAGGGCACCACGCAAACGAAGTAGCGCCGGGCAGCTAGAAATAATTTATATGGCAAAACAACGTTTGCCGGGTCGGGTCAGCTAGTAATGTAATAAAGATGTTACAAAGGGCTTAGAGCTGGGTACAAAATGCACAGCAAAAGGATAACAATTAAGATTGTAAAAAACAAAATTAAAACGACTACTGACATAAAATAAAAATATAGGTATTTAAATGAATTTAACAATAAAATAAGGATTTAAATGGTTGGTAAACTATTTCATAATATTATTTATTTATTTAGGATCTCCACAAGATGTAGTTACACGACAGAAAAAAATACAACAGTACATTTGGCAACGTCATCGCGCGCCATTTTTTCGTAGGAACGCGTCGAACGGTCTAAATTCACCGCTAGTTCAACGCGTTGCCAATTTGCCTCATGTTGTGAACTCTGCGATGAATGGATTGCTTATCAGGCGCGCGCTAAAATTGATACTTACTTTAATTTTCTTATTAGTATGGAAAATAATTAAAAAAAAAAATACTGGAACGACGATAGTACGTGTCCACTCGACAGCAATAACTTAGTTTGCACTATCTAAGACTATAGTAAAATATGTTTTTTCAAAGAATTTAAATTTGGGAAATACCGATTTATAATGATTATGTAACAGTTACTGCACCTCCTATTTCGATTTGTCGCAATTTTTCAATTTCGTTCCGTATTTTAACCCCAGGATATAGAAATCTTAGGTGATAATGATATGAGTGACCGGGTTATTGCCTATAAATGTCAGCACACGAAATGACAGATAAAGAGTAATACGATAATAAAAATTGTAGAAAGGCTATAAAACTAGGGGATAAAGAATCAATGAATAGATTGGGTGAAGTAACGGAAATGACGACTGATACTACTGATAGAGACGGTATGGAAGAAAAAGACAAACTGCGCCGACCCCAAATAAAGGACATAATATTGAGAAAACACTGTTTTCTTGCAAATACTTTTTAATCGTACAGCTATTTACTCTTTCACAATCCAACAACAACCAACAAATTTTACCATCCATACTAATATTATAAATTCGAAAGTAACTCTGTCTGTCGGTCTGTATGTTACCTTTTCACGCCTAAATCACTGAACGGATTTCGATAAAATTTGGCAGAGATAGATTGCATTCCGGAGAAAGACAGGATAGTTTTTGCCGGCATACTTCGCGGGCGAAGCCGCGGGCCGAAGCTAGTTCAAAATAAAATTACTTTTACTCGGCCCAGAAACAACGACAATATCATAACCGTTATTTTTAAGTGATGCCAAAGTAGAAGAATAAATTCAGTTGCCTTAAGGTGAATGCTCCAACCAGCCCGCGAAATTCTCTTACGTTTTTTGCAATTTGCAGGTCAGTGCTAGGTTGTATATTGATTAAAATATTATTCGCGGTTGTAAGACATATGTAGTTACAGAATTATAATCATCAAAATCATCAATAAAACGCTCTAAATTCATAAAGCTGTAGGAATTACTTTTTCTGTTTTTTTTTTTGTTTTTACACCTTTGTGAAGTTGGAGGGTTGTATTGGTGATTTTGATGATTTTGATGATTATAATTCTGTAACTACATACGTCTTACAGCCTCGAATAATATTTTAATCAACATACAACCTAGCACTGGCCTGCAAATTGCAAAAAAACGCAAGAAATTTTGAATTTCGCGGGCTGGTTGGAGCATTCCCCTTAATGAAAATGTAACAATAATAGTCATTTGTACTACAGTGTTGCCACAAAGGATATTATAATTCGGTATTAAAATAGTACATTTTTTTAAATTGAATCAACAAAATCACGACAAGAAGGATTATGTCCACAAGCTTATTTACGCGTAAGTAAGAAGAATTTGAAGAAGCCCGCCTGGTATCGTAAAGACGAATACCCAACTAATGAACAAAACTAATTAATATCCATTATTTCTGTTCTTTCTCACAAAGAAGCATTTAAACTGCACAATACAATGCAGTAATCGTTTATTTTCATTCCCACATCACCACGCCAGAAACAAACAAACATAAATTTTACTCCGTACTGACAAATGATGTCACTACCATTTTATAAACGGGAGTGGGACAGAAATATTTTGACAAAATGTGGGAAACCAATAAATCTCTTAATTAGGGATATTATAAGACACTCATTTGAAAGGAATGACGACATATTCGTTAACTGTAATAAGATTTTCTCTACAAAGACACCGAAATACTAAAAATCATGTTGATCATTCAACATGATTTTTCGTATTCTTGAAGGTGCCGAATTTTTACCCGACTGTCACATTTCGAAAATGTTCTAAACTAACTTTTTAGACCTTTGTATCCTGCCTATGCATATGAAGTTTTATTAAAATCGGTTCATTCATTTCGAAAAACAAGGACTTGAAAGTTTGTATGTAATGCCGTACGTCGTAAACGCTAATAATACCAGCCTATTATTGTCCTACTGCAGGGCCAAGGTCTCGTCTCATGCAGAGAAGGCACGAGCATTGATCACCACGCCTGCTCAAGACAGGTTGGCAATTTTAGCTTTTAAGTCTAGGTTTCCTCACGATGTTGTCGTTCAACAATGTCAGAAATGTCCATGATGAACTCAGAAAGTACTTATGAGTTGAAAAGTTACATTTGTACTTGCCCGCATTTGAACACACAACCTCGCGCCTTCACCACTGAGCCATGACATGACACATTTTATGCAAAAGATTTATCCTCATAAGAGTCAGCATGTAGTAAGTACGTCTACGTAGCCCTAAAAGTAGAAGACAAATCAAACCGCAACATTGAGAATTCTCAGAAAAATAATCTCATGTAAGTAATTTTATTAATATTATATTTTACCGAAGTGTTGTACGGGGAAAAAACTATGAAAAACTTGGAAATATGACTTAGTAACGTGGGCTAAAACTAGGTCATATTATGTCAGTCCTAAAATTAGATGTCACTTTATTTTACCGCAACAAAATTCTCAGTAAAATAAGCTCATACTATATAGTTTTATTATTCCTGTGATCCGGAAAGTTGCAGGAGGCAAATGTACCTACTTACTAAAAACGTACCTCTTTTAATTCAATTCTACCTCATCATCATCATCATTGGCAGCCTTGTTCTACATACTGCTGACTAATTTAGGCCTCCTCCCTTTGTGCCATGCTTCCCTGGTCCGAGCAAGTCTCATCCAGGTGTTCCCCGCGAACTTCTGTAGTTTGTCATTGGTCTGCCAACGCATCTTTTACCATTTCTCGGCAACCATTCCGTTAGGGTTCTGCTTCACCTGCCACCTCCAGGTTTAGCCAAGTGTCCTGCTTACCTCTATTTCAGAGCCGCTATCCGTAGTTCTACGTCTCGGTTAAGAAAATTCTACCTACATACACTAAAGTCCATATTACATTTTGCCTGAAAGGGACCTAGGGGCCTAAAAAGCCACTTTGGCAGAATCATAAAAGGATAACATTATGGATCAGTTAATCGTTTTTTTTTTTGCCTGTACTAAAATACCAATCAATTCAATGCAAATCCAATCCCAGTCTCTTTGATTATACCTACGTAGTGCAGCGAAAAAAAGAAAAACACGGACAGTCTTCGCCATATTATGATTCATAGTGTTATCCTTTGATGATTCTGCAAAAGTGGCCTTCTTAGGCCCCCTGACAGACAGTCGGTCTTAAACCCTTGTGTAATCATAATCAGCTGTTAAAAGTTACGAAAGAATTTGTAACAATGGACCTTACTTAACGGTACTTAAACGGAATAGGTGTGTTTTGACGTCGTTCGAGACTTTGTAACTTTGAAAGACCTTGTTTGTAAAACAAAGTCGATGTTTGTCATGTGAAAATTATTTAAATCTTCATGTTTTCTTACTTTTAAGAGTTTATTGAATGAATAAGTTGTGGAATTACTTTGTATGAGACCTTTTGTAACGGTTTTCTGCGAGTGTTCCTCTTCGATCAAATTCAAATTTTAAATGAGCTTTGCTCACCGTTCTGTACTTCTTTTTAAAATTCGTTTTCAAAATGTTTCCTCCTTATTAGCATATAATGTTCTTCTGCAGGGATACTGGCCTCCTCTCTGAGAAGGAGTGGGCCGTAATCCACCTCGCAGGCCCAGTGCGGATTAGTTTCCTCACCTTTACCGTTTTGAGAACAGGTAATAATCTAGCCTAAACTTAAGATGTATCACCCAAACTTTCCAAGCCTCGTTGTATTAACGTCACATCTCCACCCAAACTAATGGCTAAACACGATCGCAACGACAATCATTGCACCGAACTACGGAGCAATACGCACTGGCAGTCGCATTGCGCTCAGCTGACCAATTAGCCGCATGATACAACGCACTGTTACTGCATACAATAGTCGACAGCATGTCTCATTATTGTCGCTAATTTTGACGTTAATTAAGCTATTCATTTGGATGATACGGACTGGTGTTTTAATTTTTATGGAGTCGTCAAACATGCAGAGTTTCATGGCTTAAAACGGTTTTTAACCGGATGAATACCGTAATTACAGAAACAATTAAAAAGCCATTGTATCTCGCATGTATCCACGTTCCGAATAAGAAGGCTTAAATTCAATATTGGTGTGAAATGAAATATATTCTATATACGATAGAGCTATATTTACCTAATGATTTAGAAATATTAAAATTTTGGTGTACAAGAAAACCTAAATCTATCTAGACCTATCTATCAATCTGAGGCCAAATTGACTATGCATTACGATGACTATTAACCCAGCAAAAATCATTACTTCAAACAATCTAATTCTGTTTTTTTTTTCAGCACTCACAAGAAGTAGATACAATATGTATATGTATAATTCTTCAAAAGTTACCGCAAACATTTCCTCGAATTCTCAACTCGACGATCTAACTAAACAAAACAACAGAAGAAATTGGAGCAACTTCAACATAAAACAAAAGACACACAACGCAGATATTAAACTTAATAGATGTGTTCAAACTGATGGCACTTTTAAGGAGACCTTCGCTCCCAGACAAATGACACTATTGACAATAATAAGTGCAATAAAGAGAATGCTTAAATGAATCTGGCACAAGGTTTGCACTTTGAGCGCTGGTAAATGTACTGCGACGTAATATTGCATACCGGAATACCCAGTGGCGAGAATTTCATTGTCACTTTTGTACGAAGTTATAGTGACCTATCTTCTTTTCCCTTGAATGGAATAATTTAAAAATTACTTATAGAAAAGGTCAACTTGTATGCCAATGTTGCCAATTAAACTCCGATTCGTACGGGCGATTTTTTTATTCGACGATTTCTTATGGAGCACTGGACTTTTATGACGACCCACTGACCTTTCTTTTTTCTATATGGTGTACATAATAAAGAATATTCTATTCTATTCTTTCAACTGTCAGAGTTGAGTCGAGCATTGAGAATGCAAAAGAGTGCATCCCAGGGTGTCAACATATGCATTGGTGAATTTTCAAATGTCGGCGCTAAGTTTGGCGTTGAAAATTCGGTGCGCGATAAAAAGTTGTCGTGAAAATCGCCCGTGGTACGAGGACTAAAGGCTGACGCAGACTTGGGTGGGCCGCACCACATTGCAAAAATCCTACTACATCACTTACGTACAATTTCTATGAACCATCGCACATTACATGCGGCCGTACCTCACTTTTTTATATGAAAATGCGTTGCACTGCGGCCCGCCCGCCCGTTGCGTCTGTAATGTGCGCTTATAGTATGGAATATTTTAATATTTCTCTAGAAAAGTATATGCCATGATCATAATTATAATCATAAACCCTAAGTCGTCTTTTGTTTTTGCTTAAAAATTTAAACTTTAGAAAGTTACGGCATCACTCCAATAAGCTGTAAAAAGGCAATGAAGAATATCTCTTTTCAATGCCTTTTATGACATCCGCAAAAATATTATCCGAGGCCGACATCAAACAGCTTACAAAATCCAGAATAAAACAAGTATTTCAGTTTTTTAATGGCCAGTCTAACGGGATGCAGCTGAATAACACAAACATTACATGTAGGTACGCACGTACCACCTGAAATCATCTCTCTAGCACGGTAAATATTACCGTGTCTCTAGTCGTAACGTCGTATATTTTAAGTATATTATGCGAAACCTGAATATAGTTTGTTCAGAATAAGTAACTGAATCGATTCCTATAATTTTTACCCCATGTTAAAAGTTGGACACTGAGCGACACTAAGTAGGTTATCCAATCTCCGCACCGGAGGGTTAAGTACCTAGGTACTATTATCAATGAGCGCAAGACGGCACAGGTGAGTATGTTTTTGTACCGACAAACAGGTAACTTAACAAGCTTAACTTTGTGATTTGTCATGACATAGTTTTGAAATTTTGTACATAGATTCTTTACATAAAAATACTAGACACGTATTTCGGGTTTCGCATATACCTACTAAAAATAATGTTTTATATTGACCAGGGATTACATCTGCCGTCTTAGCGAAAAGTGCAATAACTAGGTTAAATCTCATTCTGCAGATTCCAATTACCTATGTGCTTATCTCAATTTGGGGCAAAACTCGAGTTATTGCACTTTTCTTAAGGACGGGAGACATAAGAACGCTACTTTTAGTAAATACTATGTACCTAGAAGTAAAGTCAGGGAGATTAATTGTTTAGCCATTTTACTACCAACTTACTGTGAATTCGAAACACAATTGCCATTCTTTTAGCCGTTGTATGAAATGGTTACTTATAACAAGGCAAATGGATAAACAATTAATTTCCCTTACTGTACTAAGAGAGGGGCCCGTGGCTAAATAATAACAGCCGCACAGGTCGATAGATCAGATTAAGCTACGCTTGCCGCGGTTGGTTTGTGGATGGGTGACCATCTTTACATACCGTGACCCCACCGTGCCTCGGAAAGCACGTTAAGCCGTTGGTCCCGGCTGTCATTCGTGGATCTTAGACAGCCGTTACGGGAAGTCAGAAGCCCGAAAGTCATAACCAGTCTTACCAAGGGGTATCGTATTACCCAGTAATTGGGTTGTGGAGGTCAGATAGGCAGTCGCTCCATGTAAAATACTGGTATTCAGCTGCATCCAGCCGACCCCAACATGACTGCAGATGACTGTACTAAAATTCATTCTTAGTAGGGACTTACTCACTGCATCAACTAGTCACAGATTTACAATACAGCTAAAAGCTATCTAGCTCTTCTAGCCTGCTTGTTCAAATCCGCAAACACCTATGCATGTAACAATTCGGAATTCAAGTGCTCCTAACTATCTTAACTTGACGACATGCTAGGGGCAGTACCACGCAGTCCTAACTAAGACAATTATGTTCTAGATTCCACGTGCCTGCAAATGGAACTCCTAGGTTAATATTGTCTTTGTCTTAACATAGCCCAGTCTACAGATAACTGCATATCTACATTTGAAACGCCAAACTGCATCGAAATATGAATTTAATTAAGTACTTTTATTAATTTTTTTTTCTGATTTTGTTTTCGCGATTTCAGGTTTGGTCCCATAGTAAAAGTTGTTCATAATGATGAGTATCTCGCATTTTGGTTTGTTCAACCTGTATATATGACGGAGTTATACCACGAACGAACATACATAAAAAAATATATAAACATCCGAATTGAGAACCTCCTCCTTTTTTGAAGTCGCTTAAAAATAAATGATGATGATGATGATTTATTGTTTTATCATAACATCACGCCTTGATGGGCAGAGGTGTACAGTAGGTACCTACACCCACATTGCGCCAGTTATGTTCAAATCCCATGTAGGAAGCCTTTTCAATATTACTGACACAGTTAGGAACACGTTAGCTGGAAACGGCCATTGTGTTATAAACTAAATTTTCTTTTTTTTCTTTCTTTCTTTATAGTCGGAAGTTACGGGAACAGATTTAGCTTCGATTGATTCCTGGAAACGTAGATGATAACAAGTGTACGAGATCCCTGAGAGAGAGCTTGGTATTAATGCTTTTCCAATAACTCGTGATGTGTTGTTGGAATGGTCTTTGGGAGCCTTTTGGTCTCGTAGTGGACTTTGTGTTTTTAGGGTTCCTTACCCAAAGGGCAAAAACGGGACCCTTTTACTAAGACTTCACTGTCTGTCCGTCCGTCTGTCACCAGGCTGTATCTCAAGAACCGCGATAGCTAGACAGTTGAAATTTTCACAGATGATGTATTTCTGTTGCCGCTATAACAACAAATACTAAAAACAAAATAAAATAAATATTTAAGGGGGGCTCCCATACAACAAACGCGATTTTTTTGCCCTTTTTTGCTCGATATCAAAAATGGCAACAGGTAGGCACTTGAAATATTCACAAAATGCTCAGTTGCATTTTTGCTTTAAATAATAAAATTAAAATAAATATTTAAGGGGGACTCCCATACAACAAACGTGTTTTTTTTTCGACGTTTTTGCCTTGTGGTACGGAACCCTTCGTGTGCGAGGAGTCCGACTCGCACTTGGCCAGTTGTTTTAATTTCTTTTCAAATAGGTAATTTTGTTTTACTTATGATTGTTTTTTGTTTAGTTTGAGTTTCGAGTCACAATAAATACTTTTTCTTTTTTTTAGGATACTTTTCTAATACCCATGCAATGGGAAAGTAATTTTGTTTTAGCAGATTCTCAAATAATAATGTTCGCATAATCTGGGTGCGTATTGGCTTTTCGGCTTGAAAGGGGTGTTGGAATTGTTTTAAAATGGCGCGCCATTTTAAAACAATTCCAACCGAAACAACACCCATACCATACCATTTATCATACGTTTATCTCTGAATCTCTGCGTGACCGTATGACCCTCAGATAAGAATTAGGTCAGACTCCAGGTTGCTACTGAGACATTCCAGATAGACAAACCAAATAACTCTCTTTGACCAATCTGAGATTCGAACCCAGGACTTAATGTTCAGCAGTAGCACTTGCGACCACTAGACCAACGAGGCAGTCACGTCAATTTGCTGTGTCTTAGCCATTTAAAAAAACTGTCAAAGTATGACAGTAAGTGATTTGAATATAGGTACGGTCAATTTAATTTGGTAGTCAGACAGGACACCTATAGTCCGCGCGGAACTAGTTGGCCGCGCTTTAGGTGGGGAGGGGGATGAGGGCGGCGGGGTTGCCTATTGTTCGTAACGCACGTACTGAGTAATGACAAAGCGCCCCCGCCCCTCCCTCCCTCCGCTCACACACCTAAAGCGCGGCCATCTATAGTCGGACTTTTAATTAGCTGCAGTCAAATGACAGATTATGTGTTACTTAAATGACTGAAATTAGCGTCTTTTTGTTTTTTCGCGGCCATCAACCAAATCTTGTTTTTCTAGTATAGAATAGTGTAACAAACGAAACTTATTTGACACGCATATCTCTAAACTCAGTCGAGTGTCATTCTACTGCAGCTAATTAAAAGTCGGACTATAGTTCCGCGCGGACTATAGTAAAGCGCAGTGACTATAGTTCCGCGCGGACTATAGTAAAGCGCAGTGACTATAGTTCCGCGAGGACTATAGTAAAGCGCAGTGACTATAGTTCCGCACGGACTATAGTTCCGCGCGGACTATAGTAAAGCGCAGTGATGACCGGTGGAGTGGTGACCGAGTGACGTCCAAGGACTGGGAGACGAGGTGTCGGTCGTCCGGCGCGAAATGGGCGGACGACATTGTTACCATCACGGTTAGGACCTTCACCCTAATTGCGTAGCACAGTATCAATCTCAATCTGAATCATTTTGAAAGATATTACCAATCCATTGCTTCATATGTTCGAAAAATTTGTCTGCGCAACAACGTAAAAAACGCAATGAATGTTGTTGAAATGTCAAAATGAAAGCCATGCTACTGATAGTGTGTTACACAGTTACCCCGCTGGCACAGAAGCAAAGGATTGGTACAGACGCCAGCACATCATGCTACCCGAAACTGTGAAATTTTCCCAATCAACTTTGTACCGTATGCTTTAGCGATAAAGTTGAAAATCTATTAAATAAATTTGACATATTGTAGTAGCTTGATGTGCTGGCGTCTGTACTTGAAGAGACGCATATGCTCAGCAGTGTGGTCGGGCTGTGATGAGTCAGTTTGCTTAACAATAACCCCAGGGTTATTGTTATGCAAACTGACTTTACATAGTATTATAATATGGTGAGTAGATTGGCATTTTGCGGAAGGAAAGATATTCGGTTACACCTATAAAGCCTTTTGGCACAGAGTCAGCAGTAGTTTCTTTTATGAAAATAAGTGCTTTTTTTAGGGTTCCGTACCTCAAAAGGAAAAACAGAACCTTTATAAGATCACTTCGTTGTCCTTCTGTTTGTCCGTCGGTTAAGACCCTTTTTCTCAGGAACGCGTGGAGTTATCAAGTTGAAATTAAGATCAAATACTCAGGGCCGCAATCCCTTGAAGCAGTGAAAAATTCAAACTTCTAAGTCGGCGCAATCAAAAGATACGGGCGTTTATGTTCCGGAATCAAAACTTTTAGGGTACTTCCCGTTGACCTAGAATCATGAAGGTAAGAAGCAATGTCATGTAGCACAAGTAAAGTAAGTTCGAAAACCGTAAATTTGTAATTACATTACAAAAAAATAACCCGTGATAAACTATTTACATACCTACAAGCACGGAACCCTTCGTTGCGCGACCGACCGACTAGCACTTGACCGGTTTTTTTACAAAAGATTGCTCTACCCGGCCCGCATTAGGCTGGCCTTATTATACTTAAAACTGCAACCAACTAATGACCGTATTAGCTTGCATAGTCCGTAGTTACAAGCTTTTTTAAAACAAAACACGATGCAATCACTAATTCGCTACCGACCGTAGCTTTTAAATTACTAGCTTCTGCTCGCGACTTCACCCGCGTTGTAGTCGACTATATTATTAAATACCCTACAGCACTCAGCATTCGACGACAACATGACGCTCGTGTATTTGCGCACTGTACTCGAATACACGAGCGACTCGTTCGACTCGTCGAATGCCGAGTGCCATAGGGCGTCGTCGTAGTGTCTACGGCTCTCGCCGACGGTCGCAGTTGCCTCTGTCGTCGACTAGTGTCGCTCATGTGTATGCACACTGGACATAAGATTATTTCGGGGCCCGAGCTAAGAATGAATGACAACACGATTTGACAGTTGTCTCTAATCCCGAAGTGTTTTCGACCGTCCGAAAAATGTATTTTGTCCCTTATTCTGACTCCGACCGATCTTTGTTGGCGGACTTTGAGCGTAGGCCCACTGATCCGATTTCATCTCACTAAGTGACAAAGAGTAGAAAACGCCTATAGCTTCGACCGCTATGGCAATCGTTTTTAGCACTCTCCCCGCCACTCATATAATTAATATAGGAATTTACGATTCCGTGGGCCGGCGGACGCATCTGGACCCATTCGCACAAGCCGCGGTGGTAATGTTATAAAGAGTGCAGCAGAGCGCGGCCTGCTTTTATAGAAAAACGTAGGTATAGGTGGCGTGCCTTACTCGAAAACATACGACCCGCTGGCGGACCGCATGACGGTGAGAGTGTTAGAGAGTAGACTCCCTATACTTTCAGAGATTACCTCCTGCATCCAAACTTTACGTCTTTATAATATTAGTGTACGTGTAGATGCAGTAGCTTCTGTTGTTCGTTATTTTATTAATCACTTAAGCAAATGTGAACATGTCTTTATACGCGGTGTTAAAAGGATATGGCTGGCTATTCGACGGGAACATAAGCACGTCGAAACGATAGCGCTGCGAAAAGGCGAGAGGCGAACGGGTTTCCATACAAAACACGCCATTTTGTGCGAACAAAATGCGGGTTAATACAGATAAGTTTGGTCTATAGAAAGCGCTTTTTTATAGGATAATCAGGGCACATAAATAATTATGGTAAGAGCTTACTTCTGACACGTGTACGCCACACGCACGTTGTACACCGTCAAGGACGAATTTTACGAAAATAAATGATTTAGGGCACGAATTTCTAGAATACTTCAGTTTAGAGTTAGAAGTAGAGTTGGATGCAGCTGAATACGAGTGTTTTACATGGAGCGACTGCTTTTCTGACCATCACAACCCAGTTACTGGGTAACACGATTCCCCTTGGTAAGACTGGATTGGTAACGCTAAAGATCTAAGAATGACAGCCAGGACCAACGGCTTAAGGTGCTTTCCGAGATACGGAGAGATCGACACGTGTGGCTGAGATAGACTTCGACATACATACTAATATTATACAGGCAAAATTTGTTTTTTTCTATGTAGGGGGTAATCTCTGGAACTACCAGTTGGATTTGAAAAATTCTTTTAGCATTTGATAGCCCAATTCTTGAGGAAGGCTATAGGCTATAAAACATCACGCTATGACTCTAAGGAGCCGAGCAAAAAGAAAAAAAGACAGAAAGAACGCTAAGCATAAACGTGTAAAGTGATAGCACGGGAATGTGATGCGATGCGAGATGCGACGGGGTGGGTCTGGGGAATTTCATGCGGACGAAGTCGCAGGAAGAAGCTAGTGCTTAATATTTATGCCTATCGAAATCCATCTGCCTTAATTGATGCTGATTCAGAAATCCTTTTTACCAGTACCTACAATATATGTATACGTTACAGTCATAGTGATTAAATAGCTATTACATACATAATGACGGGTCATTATATTTAAAGTAACCTAACCAAACCGAACCTCGGGGTGCCATTAGCTCGCTCTTGCATCCTATGTCGACGTAGCCCCGCTTCGCGGGGCTCCTATGTCTGTGTAAAGGGTTTAAAGTAACCTAACCAAACCGAACCTCGGAGTGCCCTTCGCTCGCTCTAGCATCCTATGTCGACGTAGCCCCGCTTCGCTAATGTGATTAATTTTGTGTCAATTATCACTTTATCTAAATTAAGTAGGTAGACATTATAAATAATGGCTAGATAATATATATAATATCCGGATTTATTACTTTGGCTGTGACATATATATACATTATAAACGAAATGAGTGTGAACTATGTACGTACCCACTACCCACTACAATTACAATAACGTGAACGCTTGGTCTAAAGTCTAAAGAATGGCTTAGCTAAGTGGAATCTGATGCGATGTATCATTAGCGCTCGCTTCCTATAAGTACCTCTCTCTATGTGTTAGTTGCTGACATTTAGTTCGCCATTTGAGATGATATTACATAGGTTTTGTATAGTGTGGTGAACATAGGACTATAAGTTTCGTAGGTAAGTTACTTTATGAGGGTATGATCCATTGCTAATTCTATTCAGAGTTTATAAGGTCCTTCTTAAAGGCGAAAACTACTTCTGTAATTCTGTAAACCCTGCAAACTGTTTTATAAGGTACACAGGCTTGAGCACGACTTAGGTATATCTAAAGGTTATTCTCTAGTCCATACTAATATTATAAATTCGAAAGTAACTCTGTCTGTCTGTCTGTTACCTTTTCACGCCTAAACCACTGAACGGATTTCGATAAAATTTGGCAGAGAGATAGATTGCATCCCGGGAAGGGCATAAGATAGTTTTTATCCCGATATTCCCACGGGATCGACAGTTATGCGGGTGAAACCGCGGGGCGCTGCTATTTAAAAAAATTAAAAGTCCTGACTGACTGATATATCAACGCACAGCCTAAACCGCTGTTCCTAAAGGCAAGAAATTTGGAGGGTGTGTTTATTGTGAAGAGTAGGGTCCACTAAGAAGGGGTTTTTGGAAATTCTACCCCTAAGAGGGTGAATGGGGGGAGGGTGAAATTTCACGCGGACACAGTCGCGGGCACAAGCTAGTTTACTTATAATTTGGTCGATGATTTTGGTGCTCGGTAAAACTGCAATGAGTTTATGACTGCATCAACATAAATGTAAGTGAACTATTGAATACTTACATAAATAATAATAAATACACATCGTTTTATAAGCATGTCATACCTAGGTACTACGTTTTTGCCATTATGAAATATCTTTAATTTTTACATAATTTAAAAGCATGTTCAATTATAGTAGCACAGGAAAGAATTATAAGGCATCAAAAAATTCGTCCACATCGTTGTCAATAGGAAAAGTGAACAAAAGGCTGGCAGCATTGCCATGATACACTTCTTTTATAATTAAATAAGTACTTACTTACTTTCCCTTTTCATCTCGGTAGCCACTTAATTTTTCTAAGTGCACGATAAGCACCACTATTCTGCCTATACATACTGCTAAGTTGTCTCTGTTGTCTGTGTGGTGCCAGACTTAAAGAATAGCACCAACTCATACTTCCCGTGGGTGTCGTAAAAGGCGACTAAGGGTCGTACCGGAGAATGGGCAGCAGCGTTCTCTATGCCTTCCACCACCATACTATACTGCGATGGCCAACCCGCCTGCCAAGCGTGGCGATTATGGCAAACCCCCCCCTTTGGGGGAGGCCTATGTCCAGCAGTGGACGTCTTTCGGCTGAAATGATGATGATGATGATGATACTGCTAAGTAGGTAAGTACTAGCTACTACTACAATATTTCAAGAGATAACTAGAATTTATTTATTTATTTAATACTTCAAGCACATAAATGTACAGAGGCGGACTTAATGCCATAGGTATAGGCAATTTGCAATAAAATTCTAGAAACCAACAATATCTGGTCGGTTACGGTTGAATATAACACAAGATTGTTGATAAAAAAGGGTTAGTCTGCCATTTAGCTCACGAAGTAGCGATTTACTTCAGCCTTGAATAAAATTATAGCGTGAATATGTTAACTTATGTTATGTAAAATAAAACGTAAGTAAATATCTACTGGCAAATGTAGGAAGTTTTAGTCCAGACATCATTCCAGGGGCATCATCATTTAAGAGGCGTTCCTGGAGTCGGACCTCATAGCATAATCAGCCTATAATATTCCCATTGCTGCCACTAAAGTCAAAGTCAAAGTCAAATCATTTATTTCAAAATAACTTTAATTTCGGAAGTCGGTGTCAATAAACGAAAATGCCGAACCAAAGACACCGACTTCCGAAATTAAAGTTATTTTTCAATTTGTAGTGTTCTTTTTTGGAAGTCGGTTGTTTTTATTTTTCACTTTTTAGTGGGTCCGTTTGTAATTTATCTAAGTTGCAATAGCCTAATGTCAACTGCTCATCACTTGTTACAAAATATTGCTTTTCCCGATGTTGGGACGTTAATTGTTGAGGAGTTCTCCTGGTAAGAACCAGGAGAACTCCTCAACAACCACTCACCATACGCATTGTGACGAGCATAAATTGCTTAGCAACCATATTAAAGTAATCGAATCGCAACCCGTGAAATATTTGTCATTGATTAGTTCCAATGGCCATCTGTGGTTTTCTTCATCAGCTCCACTTTACCAAATGATGATTTCCGAGAGCAAATGCTCAAATTATTAAAAAAAATACCCAAATCGTTTTTAAAAAAATACCCAAATCGTTATAGCTTTGCCTATAAAATTTGAGGCTTTCCCTCGATTTCCATGGGATCCTCTCATCAGATTCCAACTTGATGATAATGGTGGTCCCATTATCATCAAGTTGGAATCTGATGAGAGTATTTCAAACAAAAAAAGAATTTTGAAAATCGGTCCACAATTGGTGGAGTAATCGCGTAACAAACAAAAAAAAACATACCGTCGAATTGAGAACCTCCTCCTTTTTTGTTAAAAAGGCACATTAAAGGCACTTTTGAACGTCAAAAATTACAGTGAAATTGAATTGATTCTAGTCGCCGCTTCCAAAAGGTAGTGTTCGTATGGAGAAGAATGGGCAAGATTCTCCACCGTAACTCTTAAATAATGTTTTACAAGGTTTTGTTTACATAATGTAATTATATGTGAAGACGAGGCACCTAGAATAAAATTAGTCTACCACAAAAGGTAAAAACAAATAAAAATGAAGCAATGACAGGTATTTACAAATTATTTACAAATATTGTAAAAATAGATGATTTTCCTAGAATTTTAACAAGTGTGTGAGTTACTGTAAGTCACAGATTGTAAAAATCAATGTCATAAAAATTTCAAAAATATAAATTAAATTAGCAACCTTGATTTTGCCTAGACTCTAGATTGTCTTATGGAGCAGGATCAGCATGTTTCCAAGCGTCCACTGCATAGGCCTCAGCAAGCACCTCCACTTCGACCGGTTCTGTGCTTCTCGCATCCAACGGGTTCCTGCGGCCTTCGGGTCTGGGTCATCGGACCACCTTGTGGGAGGCCCCCCAACGCTACGTCTTCCGGTACGCGGTCGCCACTCCAGAACCTTTCGACCCCATCGGCCATCTGTTCTACGAACAATGTGCCCTGCCCACTGCCACTTAAGTTTGGCAATTCTCCGGGCTATGTCGGTTACCTTGATCCTCCTGCAGCACCCTAGCAACAACCATAATGTGACGAGAAGAAAGATCACAATGTTTTTGATAGACTTGACAGTGGCAGCAATCCAACAGCAACCTTATTATAATAAGAATAAAGATGACTGTGATTTGGACAGTGATACAAAGTCAAAGGTAGGTTTAAATAAAAAATTGGCCAAGTGCGTGTCGGACTCGCACACGAAAGGTTCCGTACCACAAGGAAAGAACGCCAAAAAAAATACGTTTGTTGTATGGGAGACCCCCTTAAATATTTGTCGGAGACATCATTAGTACGGGAGCTGACATGACAACGAGGCGGAAGCAGTGGGACGACAACGACTATTCGGAACGCCAGCGCCATCTGGTGGCGCTTGACAGTCTAGCCTGAGTTCGTGGGGGGGTCGACGCTCGAAAACAGCTCGAAGAAAGATGTGGAGCTCAAGCTCTCTTGGACATTGGACATCGTACGAACAACATGTGCTCAGAAACTGTCCCGCGTTCCGTATCTGGTTGTGTCGTGTACCTAGAGTGTGTAATTTGCTAGTGTGAATAAATTGTTCTTGAAATTATAATCTGATTTGAACTGCAAACCGTTTTTCTATTGCGCAATAACCAGCACACACCCACAGTAGCCCACACTAGTTCAAATATGGCTGATAATAACGAGACACATTATACGTTCCCAGACATATTTATTTTATTCTGTATATAGCATTTGTTGCTATAGCAGCAGCAGAAATACATCCATCTGTGAAAATTTCAACTGTTTAGCTAGGTTCCTGACATAGAGCCTGGTGACAGACAGACGGACAGTGGAGTCTTAGTAATAGGGTCCCGTTTTTACCCTTTGGGTACGGAACCCTAAAAAACTGTGAATGGACTGTAGCAGCCAGATAACAACGAAAAATTAACTTCACTTCCACAGTAAGAAAATGACCTTTAGCACTCATTTCAGATCTTATCTTTATGACATTACTAGGCCTATTTCAGTCTGAGCCAATGAAAATAAGGTTTAGGGGTTATTTTCATAGGCCCAGGGATTCAGGTAAAACCCTAGATAATTTTGTTAGATAAAAGGTTATCTAACGAAATTATTTTAATTCTTACCTGAATCTTGCGCTTTATATCCTTGAACAAAGTACGTAACGTGTACCTAGTAAATTAAAATTATGGCTGTATTCTAGCCTCTAGGCATGCTAATAAGAAGGCAGCTCGTAACTTACATGTATGTATGTCATACTTTGAGATTATTTGAGACTAGCTGCGCCCCGCGGTTTTACCCGCGTAAATACGCACTCAATCATACACTCACAAACTGTCGCCTTTATAATATTAGTGTGATGTTTGTTACTCCTTCACGCTCAAATGGCTGGACCAATATTGATAAAATTTGGTATGGAGGTAGCTGACACCCTGGAATAACATATAGGCTACTTTTTATCCCGATAATCCCACGAGATCGAAACTTATGCGGGTAAAACCGTGGGCGCAGCTAGTATTTAATAAACACACACACACACACTCACAAACTTTCGCCTTTATAATATTAGTGTGATGTTTCCGTAATAATAACTTAGGAACGTAACTGCAATGTAATGTAAACAACTATTTTATTATACAACGTGCCGCTACAATGGCGACATTAATTTACACACGGGTAGGGGCTAGTGGCCAGTTTCATAAAAATTATCACACTAATCTCACTAATATTATAAAAGCTGAAGTTTGTGAGCGTGTGTGTGTTTATATGTTTGTTACTTCTTCGGCCGGACGGTTTCTTTACGGTACCTACGGCGTATAAACCGCGCCGTAGAAAAAACGTGTACTAAACCAAACTTCCATAGTGATCCATACAACACTGACGAACGTGCCTATACACACGGCGTATAAACCGCGCCTACACAGCGTATAAACCACGCCTACACACGGCGTATAAACCACGCCGTAGAAAAACGTGTCTATGAACGAGCTTCCATAGTGATCCATACAACACTGACGAACGTGCCTACACACACGGCGTATAAACCGCGCCTACACACGGCGTATAAATCGCGCCGTAGAAAAACGTGTCTATGAACGAGCTTCCATAGTGATCCGTACAACACTGACGAACGTGCCTATACACACGGCGTATAAACTGCGCCTACACAGCGTGTAAACCGCGCCTACACACGGCGTATAAGCCGCGCCGTAGAAAAACGTGTCTATGAACGAGTTTCCATAAACTCAAACTCAAACTCAAAGCATTTATTTCAATTAAACCTTTAACAGGCACTTTTGAATTGTCAAGAAGTCGGTCAGTCAGAAAATATGAAGCTAGTTGCCCATTCCAAAGCGTAGGTACCTATGGAGAAGAACGGGCAAGAAACTCCATGGACACTCTTTTTAAATTACATTTTACAAAAATATTTGTTACATCATTACTTTTGAATTTATGATTATATAATGTGAGAACGATGTAAAAAACAAAAAAAGACGTCCGCGTTAAAAGCGTCCAGAATACAACAAATTGTAACAAAACAACAATCCAAAATTAAAACAATTAAAATAAGCCCTTTTAAAATAAGCCCTGGCGGCTAAGTGATGACCAGCCCCAACTGACGGCGCCCGTTCACGAACATGACGTATATACCAGCACCATTCAGCTCAACCACTTTGAAGGGAGCTAAATGATCCAACACACACGCCACCGTCAGCGAGACATTTGAGTGAGCATGACACACTATCAGCCGCCAGGGAATATTCAAGTCGATGAAATATATATTATTACCCGGTAAATGGTAGCTATAGGTTACATAGAACTCACATCTGTGCTATGCAATTATACAATACAAAGGAAATTGAGTTTATACAATGCAAAGATAGTCTTACAATCTTCAGCAGCTCCAACAGTATTTTCAAGTGTTAGTCAATTAGTTGTGGTTGTGGAGCAGGACTAGCATTGAGCCAGGCATTTTTGTCAGCGATGTAATCCCCTAACTTATAATATGCCTGACTGCATAGTGTGCGTTTTATACAAGATTTAAATTTTGTCTCATTCAGTTGAAGAATGTGGGGAGGTATTTTATTATAACATTTTAGACAGTACCCCATAAAAGATGAATCTACTTTAGCCAGTCTGAAACCTGGTTGAACTAATAGGTCCCTATTTCTAGTACTATAATTATGTCTTTCACCTCTTTTACTAAAAAGATGTAAATTTTTCCTTACATACCTACATGATGTTTTCATAGATATATTGACAAGGTACCGTCATGATGTTAATTTCCTTAAACAGTTCCCTTAGAGAATCGCGCCTGCGGAGATTATATATGGCTCTGATGGCTCTTTTCTGCAGAATAAAAATAGAATCGTTGTCTGCAGCCCGTCCCCAAAGTAAAATACCGTAAGACATGATACTATGAAAGTAACTAAAATAGACTAGTCTCGCGGTATCTACATCAGTAAATTGACGGATTTTTCTGACAGCATAAGCTGCTGAACTTAGCCGTCCTGCAAGAGATGTTAAATGAGGACCCCATTGTAGCCTTGAGTCGAGCGTGATCCCTAGGAAAACAGTTTCATCGACGAATTCTAGTTTCTCTTGATTCAATATTATCTCACAATCACTACCCTTGACATTTGGTAAAGAAAATCTTATGCACTTAGTTTTTTTTCCATTTAATACTAGATTATTAGCAGTGAACCAATTTTGGACCTGCAGTAGGGCGTTATTTACGTCGTCAAAATTTGTAGCACGTCTATTTACCTTAAAAATTAAGGAAGTGTCATCAGCAAATAACACCATTTGTGGTTGATTTTTTAATAAATGGAGTAAATCATTAATATACACTAAAAAGAGGAAAGGACCCAATATCGAGCCTTGTGGCACACCAATTTTTACTATTAAACCAAGTGAATTGACACCATTTATTTGAACTTGTTGTTGTCTATCATTTAAATAAGAACTAACTAAACTGAGCGCAAGTTTTCCAAGTCCGTAATGCTCAAGTTTCAAAAGCAAGGTTTGGTGATCGACGCAATCAAATGCCTTGGAGAGGTCACAAAAGATTCCTATGGCATCTTGGGCCTCTTCCCACGCGTTAAAAATGTGTTTTAATAAAGTTACGCCGGCGTCGGTCGTACAACGTCCTTTAGTGAAACCGTACTGTTGATCGTGTAGGATTTTATTCGTGTTAAAATGATTGAGCATTTGATTAAGCATTATCTTTTCAAACACCTTGCTGAAAACCGGCAAAACGGATACGGGTCTATAATTATTGGTGTCTTTACTGTCTCCGGATTTGTAAAGTGGTACAACCTTACTGTATTTCATTAAATCGGGGAAGACACCTTGATCCACACACGAATTAAATACTAAGGCTAAGTAAGGTGCAATAGTCTCAATTATGGAGGTACAGATTTTAATGGACATTCCCCAAAGATCTTCGGTCAATTTGATCTTAATTTGCTTAAAAGCTTTAATTACAATTAAGGGGTTAACATGCCTAAAGTTAAATTCAATCGGGCAGGCTGAAACGTTCGCCCTTACTAAATCAAAAGCGAGCGAGGGCGAGGAATTTAAGGTTTCAGTTGTTTTGAGTGGGATACTAGTAAAGAAATTTACAAATTCTTGAGCCACTTCTTTGTTATCGCAAATGAGACCGCTTGACGTCTGCAGTGTGTAATTAGAATTATGCTTTTTATTCCTGTTTGTTTCATTATTTATAATTTTCCAAACCGTCTTTATTTTATTGTCTGCTAATTTAACCTTGTTGCTAATATATAAGGCTTTAGCTGCCCTACAAGCGTTCTTAAAAGTTCTAGAGTAAGTAGCAACATACTTATTAAAAGTTTCCGTGTTAATATAAGGCTTAAGGCCATACAATTCGAAAAGTCTTTCCCTACTTTTCCTAAGCCCTTTAGTTGCCCAGTCACAAAATAAAAACTTGGGGCTGATACTTTTAGTGTTCTTCTTAAAATAATTATTGAACTCGGTTTGGACTACCGAGAAGAATTCATTATACAAAGTATTAACATTGTTCACTGTAAGGTTCTGATTACTTAATTTACAAATTAAAGTGCTATTAAATTTATTTAAATTAACTGATGTTATTGGTCTGGATTGGATCTGCACTTTTTGTATTGGCATGTTGTACTCAAAAGTTACAGTTTGACCACTGTGATCAGAAGGGAGATAATTAACAACGGCTTTATCTAAATAGTCGCAGCAACAAAAAACATTATCAATACATGTTGCAGTAGTCGTAGTTGTTCGGGTTGGTTCTACAAACACATTTGACAAATTGAATGATTTAAACAAATTTAATAATCTACTGGTATTTAAATTATTTTCTAAAATATTAATATTAAAATCACCACAGATAATTACTGATCTATTACCAGTTGCAAGTTTTGCCAAAACATCTTCCATTACTGATTCAAATATAGAATAGTTTTGATAATTTGGGGGTCTGTAAACGCACACTATAACATGCTTATCTAGCTCAACACAAGACAGCTCAATGCTATGTTCAACTGATAGTTCAACTATGTCTTTACGAGGTTTGAACTTAATACAACTTTTAATTAGGATTAATGAACCACCACGCAGCATTGAATTTCGATTAAAACAACTGGCCACACTATAATTGTCATAGTTAATTAGCATTTCAGAATCTTTTAACCAATGCTCAGTTATACAAATAATGTCAAACATTGTTTTTTCTAAAAACAACTCAATTTCCAATTGTTTGGAAGAAAAACCTTGAATATTTTGATGAAATAATTTCAAGGATTTCTGCTTAGCCCCTTTTCTGCAGTTTACTATTTTAGAGCCAGAAAATACCTTTTTGTTATTAAGTGTAACTATACTGTTAGTGGTACCTTCTGTTGTCTTACAAACTAGTTTAAAATATCTGAGCTAACCAACTTAACATTAGTACTATTACTAATTGTGGTGCTAATTATGGATGACTTCGACATACTAATTATGTCTGGGTTAATATTAAGTGCTAATAGCCTAGCTATTTGACGTCTAAAACTAATGGGCAGATACACAGTATCCCTAGTCGACCTTAACTTATCAACAAAAATGTTGGTATCAATAAATATAAACTTGTCACTATGGTGACTAACTATGAAATGCATGTAATTATTTAACATGTGAATATAGTTGTTTTGTCTGTTCGACAAGTGCTCAAAATATGGAAAAGGACACAAAATTATTTTCTTACAATTTAACTTCAATAGGTTGGTGACACTATCAGTGATATCATCTTTTTTAACATTTAAACTGTTACCTATAAGTATAGTAATAACGGCATTAGAATCATATTCATTCCTAGTTATTGAAGACATTATTTGTTTGTAGGAAGTCTGAGGCATGCAAAAGTTTTGTGAAGAATGACACAGGTTGTTGCTAAGTAATTTACCTAATCCTTTTCCAAAACTATCAGAAAACATAATAGAACAGTAACAAACTTTACTACAAGGGAGAGAACTAGCCTCTGTCTGAACTACTTGCAAAGGACCTTGTTCAACATCTGGTGTATCTAGATGTGAAATAGAGACCTGAGCACTTCCTGACTGGGACGGGTCCTCCGTTCCCTCAGTTTGGAGAGTGCCAAGATTGGATGTGCTTTCCAATGAACAATGCGGGCTGCTGAGAGTCAGTGGGTCCACTCTGTCTGCATTGGAGTTGCACATGTCCACTAACTCATTTGCTGCAAGGATATGCTCCTGAATTTGCTTTTCAGACAGCACATATTTAGTATAAAGAGAATGTATTGACTCTTCAAGTACCTGAATTTCAGACTGTAAGCGTTGTGTGTCAATCTCATAAATGTTCTTACTGTCTTCTAATTTAATTTGAAAGTTATTTAATTTATTTATAAGAAAAACACGTTCTTTTCTTAGTTTAATATTATTAGAACTGTGTTTTTGTTGTTTCCTACATTTATTGCATTTATTTATGATTTTATTTAGTTTTGCATATTTTTTAATTTTATTTTGACTTACTTGATAACTACTATTGTTGTGTTTCAAAATGGAATCCTCAGTAAGGTCTATTGTTATTAAGGGGTTGCAATTTGTGTTTAATAATTCATTATACAAGTTATTGGATTCCTTAGCCTGAGAACATTCTTTTAGTTTCTGTAATTTATTGATTCGAACATTTGCATGAATTAATTCCTCTTCAAGGTCCCTAACCCTACATAAAGCCTCCTCATATATATTACTGCAGTTGTTGAAACCATCCGTGACCACCCGCAGTTTGTCCCGTTCATCGACAACATCCAGGTATTGTTGATGTAGGTCTACTAGCTCTTGTTTTAAGCTAGTGTTTTTGAAAACGACCTTCTCGATTTCCTTCTCACTATCATCTATTTCCTGCAACAGCTGTTGACATTTGCTGTTTGAAGCCTTAAGATCTTCAGTGGTCGTTCTCAACTTAAGCTCCAACTCCTGAGCAGCAGTAAGGCTGCTGCTCAGGAGTCATCACAGGCATGGTTTCAGAAATTAGTACTGAAAGTAGAATTAAAGGAACGGTGAGAACTAATAAGACAGGCAAACAAAAAAGGGAAGCTAGAAATGAAAGGGAAAAATGGGAGAACTTAAGGGTGCTTTATAGAGAAATGAGGGAGGCTGCTGAATTTAATTGAAATGCAACTCGATTAAATCAAGTACAAAGTTACATTGATTCTATTGTCTTATGATTTTACTTTTCCTTAAGTGGGTAGGATGCCTAGATTAAAAAGTTTTTTTATGTTTGATTTTAGTTTTACATACAGATAACAATGCAATAAACGATATTCAACGTTCTTGTTGTTGTGTCAAATATATTATACCTACTATGAATCAAAAATATTACGATAATTCACTATTTTAATTTGTACATAAACGAAGTGGCATTGACCCACTGCTAGGTGCCAAATCCACCAAGAAAAGTGATTCTAGGACTCAATGAAGGCGTGTTACCGATTCTAAGAGATGACTGTGTGGTAAATATACTGTGGTATATATAAAAGTAACAATACTCCCCGTTTAAATCCGTGGGTCGAACATCAGCTGTTCGTAATAGGTTACCGGTAACGGTGGGCAACCAAACACTGCGTTTTACTATGAATATTTGCAGGAAAACAATAATCCTGACTATTTATGCACTTATTTTACATTTACTTATATTAAATCACCTTAATTAGACTTAAAAATAATTAAAATTAATTTTTAAAATACGGAACAAAATTTTGACATGTCAGTCAGGCAGTGTTGCCAATAATTTGATCGTGATCCATAGTGATCCATACAACACTGACGAACGTGCCTATACACACGGCGTATAAACCGCGCCTACACACGGCGTATAAGCCGCGCCGTAGAAAAACGTGTCTATGAACGAGCTTCCATAGTGATCCATACAACACTGACGACCGTCATGCACGCAATTAGGCTCGCGTGTCTGAACGAATACACTGTTAGGCCCTTGTACACACGTTTATCTTGTCGTGAAAAACGACAAGATAAACGTGTGTACAAGGGCCTAACAGTGGAGTATCTTGCCGGCTCTTCTTCATATAGGAAATGACTAACAAAAAGGAACCGGGCGCCTAGTTTCCGACGTTTCATTGCCCGTGACGGTTTATCACTACACTAGCTTCTTCCCGCGACTTCGTCCGTCCGCGTGAAATTTCTCGTTCCCTGACCCGACCTATCGCATCGCATCACCTGCCCACGCTATCATTTCGTTTTCGCTTCGTTCCTTCCTCCTAAGGGTTGTAGCATGATGTAGAGTAGCATATTATTATGTTTCCTTCAAAACACATAGCATTGGGTGAAGAAGCAATCTAAAATTTAGTATATAAATGCCTTAATAATCATAAAAAACGTACCTCGTAGATCTGTCTTTGTTACCTGTGGTTATTTCCCAAGGCAGAAGTCGGGGCCATCCTTGGCCACAGCTGTCATTTTCAAATGTCATACATATAGCGTCTAAAATTTTTGCCGCCAACGTACGGAAAAAAATTTCTCTCGTTAATTTTCATAGAAAATTAGAAAATATTCAGGTATAACTTTAAAGAAAGTGAATAATAGTGATTGTGGTAAGTGATATATAGTGTTGCGCTGATCGTTAGTCAGCGAAATGACGAAACGGAGATTGAAGGTTCAAATTATAGATACGTGGTCACCGGTTACTTCGAGGAACCGTGTGTAGCGACCCTGAGTGATTCTCATAAGCGCAATAGTGGGGAAAAACTCTCGTCATCCTCGGAGGATTGAAGCACCCCTTTTCCCACCGCCGAACGACAAGGCAAAGAGATCGAAACGATTTCCTGTAAGTCCGACCTACGCATTTTTATAATTGAATTAGTAGCCAGTAAGCCAAGTAAGTGCTGAATATCTGTTATTAAGACACATTATATCACTAACCTTAATCAAAAATACTATCAACAAATTTCTAATCTGTTTCTTGCTAGTATCGGTAGGTACTTCAGACAGAAGTGCAGTGTTGTTTTGTATACAACCTTTTTGTGTTTAAAGAATATTACAAGTTATGGAAAGGGATTTCAGTGTAAAAATATGATGATTAGGTAGTAATTCCTAAAGCAAATACTGAATGTCTTGAAGAGCTAAAATTACTCAAGCAGTGGCTTTTCTTTGACATTCCACCATGAAAAGCAATCCATTATAAGTAAACCTTACATGTATGCTCACCTACCCTATGTGTTTGACACACTGAGAGTGAGTACATGGGCCACGAAACAAAAATGAAAACTATTTTTAGCCCCCACGGAGGGAGGTGTGGCTGGGATATCTAATATGTGGGTCTAGAGCAAAAGGAGCTAGCTGCTTAAGTAGTTCTAGAGACATTTGTTAATTGAGCAGCAACCTACCCACTAGGATTGTATCCTACCCCTTTTGGAGGTAGTCGGTACACTCCTATCCAGGGGTGTAATTACTTAGTTCATTGCTCTCATGCAGTATGCAGTTGTTAACATTGAAGAGGTCCAGGACCTCTAACTCTAATGTGCAATTAGAACATTAAGATGAATAATTAAAAAGTACATAATTTTTATAACTAATAAGAAATGTTAAATATTTACACAAGGTTATAACTACTTATAACTTATTATGCTATACTGTATATTTTTTGCTGTATTTTATTTAAGGAAATCTTATAGTGATGGTCAGGAACAGGACCATCAGGATCTTCTTGGCATTCATCAAAGTGTCCTCTATCATATATAGATATTTATTATATTTGCAGTGGAGCAAATACATCCACTACACAATTTAAAATTGGCAATAAATAATTTAAAGTTGGTTAATATTTAATAAGAAAATAGTTATTTTAATTAAAAAAAAAAAAAAAAAAAAAAGAACCATGGTAAATGAGGATCATATCTAAAATAACTAGGCCAAGATACACACTAGAGATAAGATTCAGGCTGTCTAAAGAACCATGTAAAAGCTTGGGAATAAAAGACTGCAAACCTGTTTCTGTTTCATACTGAAAATCATAACAGGAAGTCAAATCTGGAAGACATTTATATTCAAAACATTTCTATTTTGAGATACAAGTAAGTATCTTTAGTTAAAATAATTAATCCAAATCTCTATTAAACCAATCATATTAATCTATGCGGATATCTAAGATTATGATATTATAATCAAATAGCCTATTGTTTACACTCCGGTATTACTAAAAAGTTAAACGGAAGTAATTATGTATTAATGAAGGGAAGCTGTTCATGCCATAGTTCACACCAACGACTCCGGAGAGTCTTTTAGAACCAAGAGAAATATGGGAATTGACAACACACCCCTTTTGGCTTTTCTTCAGTTCCCGGGACAATAGTAGCATTAGCCAACTAAGTGGCAGAGAATTTGCAACCCTGTGGTGTTTGCATGTAACAATTTAATCTGCAATATCTATTTTATTTAGTTGAGATAATTTTTTGCTGGTCTACTAGCAAAAGCTGTCTCGGAGACTGTGGGTCTTAACAAAGCTTGGGTGACAAATGAATTTCCAAAGTCAATTCTAAATCTCAATCAGGAGTTAGAATTATCTAGGCCTTTTTTGGAACACTGATAGCAATCACAGCCTGCCTGCAGCCTGCAGGCAAGGTAGAAAGGAAGATAATATTATCAATGCTCCTAATAAAGAGATTTTGTTCTCTGAGACAAGTTCAAAAAGCTAAATTTTGCTATCCTTTTATTGGAATGCTTGTCATCAAAAAAATATTTGAGAAGAGCAGACCAAGACAAATGAAATAAGGTTGCTCCACTGGTTTGTCAAGAGTGAATGTGGTGGCCAGTGGCTGTTGAGAGACCACAGCTCAGTTCCTTTATATATGGATAACCCACTTCCTGTCCACACATGTCGTGTAGGAAGGGTAAGGAGCCCACATGAAAAGGGCTACTATATCCATCCAAAAGAGGTCTTTAAAATATCGCTTTTAGTGATAAGACCGCCCATTGAGTCACCCTATGTAAAACATTCTACACTTATATCTGTAGTTTGTATGGTGTACATAATAAAGAATATTCTAATATCCTACTCTTGCCAGGAACTTGACCAAACCAGAAAAAAGTGGCACTCTAACTTGAGAGATGTTTGCCATATAGGCAGTAAAAATCAGCCAAAGCCAGTCTTCAGAGTGCACATATTCTAGCTTATTCCGTCAACAGACCATTTGTCGCAAACTTAGGATAAACGAACAAGGGTACATACATCCCTAGTGATCCTGAACCTAACTTACAAAATGACGAAGTTAGCAGGTTAGCTGAACACTAGAATTACTCTGTCAGCGGTTTATCTCCCGGGGAGGTTAAAGGTATAATAACGGCTTAGCCGACCGCTTATCTAGGAACAGACCAGCCGGATTGGCGCCTGTTGCCCCAGGCCCCAGGCCTCGGAGGCCATGTTTCAAAGTGGGGCGTCTCCGATGTAGACCTTTTCGCGTCAGATAAGTCGGCCGCTGTGCGACATTACATCACAGGGGACTCAAATGATGGCTTGGCAAGCTTCTGCGATGCATTCAGTTGAGAAGTGACAGTTTTGACTAGCTGGGTGTTTCTCTTCACCCAATTTAAGACCGAGTGCTCAGTCATTTGAACTCGGAAAAGGGGCAGGGACGTACTATGTATAAATCCCTCCATACTGGATCCGGTGTGCCTGGCTCCCTTACTTGGAGACAAGAGGTCTCAGAGAGCCAGTACCTACCCATACAAGAACTAAGTAAGAACCTCTTAGACCTGACAAGCTGCAACTCCTAGCTTGGAAAATTTGGGGGGGGGAGGGCAGTCAGGTTGTAAGGGGCAGTATTTGGTAGATGAGCAAGGGACTTGCTCAAATGTAGTTGAAGATCCACAATAATTATTTATAAAGCTCGTATTCAGAGGTGAATGTCATAGACTCATAGTGTAGATTGCATGACATCTAGACAGTTTCTTGTCCATGTAGAAAGCCGTATGTAATAGAAAATTACCCCTTGATTAGCAGATTTACATACTCTAATATTGTAAGACATCCCACAACTTTTAAATGTTAAATAAGATAAGACAATCATTTGTTTGCTCAAACATGAGTACAATACTTACAATACAAATTGTCAGTATGCAAGAGATGTTAAAAAGTAGGGTAAGTAAGCAAAGTGCGCCCAAGATTTGGCTTAAAGACACTGACAAAGAATTTACTTAAAAGCTACCATAATCATTGTTGATTTTGGTTTACAATAACAGGTGTGTCTAAACTTGCTCAAAAGATTTCAAAACAAACTATGTTAGAGGAGCCTCCATGAAGTCAGAAGAGGTCTGTGGTAGCCTTCGGGAGGCTGACTGGTGATTAGTTCATCAGATAAAATCTAACTGGAAGAACCACTAAGCTTACAGAATGATTACTTCTGTAAAGTAGTTAAGGAGAGGGCTATCCCTCAAGAGTACTTAGAATGATCAGCCTATAATGTTCCAACTGATGAGACAAAGGTCTCCTCTCGGTGAAGGGGACGAAGATATGGACTGTATCATATGAGAATTTTCAATTCCCAATGAAAATATTTAAATATGTTTGTTTAAATGATATTTTCATATTTTAAGTCAATTTAAGTGGTAAATGAATAGAATTATACTTCATTTACATGCGAGGATTAATCCATTAATCATAGTGATAAAAGGTCCTAAATAAATTTCAGTTTCAATGGGATTTTGACTTTGTTGTGTTAGATATTAAGTTTGTTTTCACATCTTTATAAAGTTTGAGATTCAAAAATATTTGTACATTTGATTAATTAAGGATAGGATCTTATGAGTGATCCAATTATCCTTTAATAATGAGATTATTATTTTAATTCAATTTAGATCTCATTGATTTTAAATTATCATTATAGCTTTATATTTTATGTTCACCCTGGCAAATTGTTAACAATATATAACATTTTATGGAAGATTTGTTAATTTTTGAATTTTTTAGAATCAATAAATTGAAAACCTTTAATTTTCGGTTTCAAAATTTAATGAATACATACAGAAATATTCATTAATTTCATTTAATATAATAATTCAAATAGCGTCTACGTCCTTCGGGTGTTCTTTCACCAGCAGATATCAAACAGGTCTTCACCCAATGCTATGTGTTTTGAAGGAAACATAATAGAGCTGTTTTGCATTAAAACAAAACAGTTATTATGTTATGAAAAACACATAGCATTGGAGCAATGTGCTTGCTGTTGAGTTTTGAAGACTTCTCTGAATGACATTTGAAAATGACAGCTGTGGCCAAGGATGGCCCCGACTTCTGCCTTGGGAAATAACCACAGGTAACAAAGACAGATCTACGAGGTACGTTTTTTATGATTATTAAGGCATTTATATACTAAATTTTAGATTGCTTCTTCACCCAATGCTATGTGTTTTTCATAACATAATAACTGTTTTGTTTTAATGCAAAACAGCTCTATTATAACCTTCACGAAAATAAGTTTTCAAATCCGACTGGTCGTTCCGGAGAGTACCCCTGTTATTTTAAATTTAATCTCTTTATATTATTAGTATAGAAGTATATATAGAATATATTAAAACAAATTTAAGTCGCCCAGAAACGTCTATCTGTCCGTCAGAAAGCGATACACTCAAACACTTCCGAACGGATTTTCATATTCACCAATGGACGAACGAAGTGATCCATGAGGAAGGGTTATGTGTATAATTGTATTTGTACATTAAGGTTTTGTGTAAATTTCCTGAAATATGAAGATGATTGTTGAAGGTGTCGGAAAAACCATACCAACGCGACGTGGTGCTTTACTGGCATGCGCCGCGTAAACCAATAGAGTTATATGAAAACCTGAGCCGGAAGTACGGTCTCGTGGGATATTTTCCGACATTCACACGGGCTAAGCCGCGGGCAAAAGCGAGTGCGAAATCAAGTCATTTGAATTTCTTGGTTGAAACAGCTTTAAAATCTACCATGACCCAGTTTAGAAAGTCTATCAAGGCTCCGGAAGACGGGCGCGACGCAGAAAAGTACTGGTCTGGACAACGAATCCTAACACGAGTCTTTGGTCAACTGGACCCACTCGAACTCACTTGGTTTTAGTAGGTTTTTTTTTATTTATCCTTTTGATAGATTCTTATTTTGTAAATGTGAGGACTTTGTAGGCCTTATAGACTTTAGATCTATAGACCATTTTCTATATTATCAAGTACTTGGTACTTGTTGACAGGCCTGCGCTGTCCTCCCATACCTACTGTAATCTGGAAACATTGTAAAAGCCAATAATTTTTAAAAAGAGTAACCGTGGAGTTACTTGCCGGTTCTTCTCCATAGGAAACGACCAATTGGAACCGTGCACCTAGCTTCTGACGTTTCATAAGTGCCCATGTAGGTTTATGTGAAATAAAACATTTTGATTTTGATTTTTTATTTTGAACGCGGAAATACAAGTTATCCAACAGTTGGACCCCGCATTAACACGCGATAAAATCGCGCGCGACACAAAGACACCGCAAGTCGCGCAACGAGCGGTGCCTTTTGTGTCGCGCGCGATTATATCGCGTGTCGCGCCTGTTTATAGGAGCCTTTATTGGGTTACGTCTATAATTTGGTTACGATCGCAGATAAATTAGCAGGTGGTGTTTGGCAGGTTCAAATTGGCTGCGAAGTATACCGATTGTACCTGTGTAAAAGTTTAATACTTACAATAAAATTCTGTAGATACGATTGTTTTATTAATATTTCCAAGACATCTTACGAAAATTTACGTTTTTCAGCACTTAATACTTAAACGATATCTATTGATTTTGTGCAATTTGATACATAATCTGCATTTGCAATTTATTTACCAAAAATGTAAACAAATATGAGTTTACGGAAAATAACTTTAATTACTACACAATAAAGTTCAGTTTACGTTTAAAATAAAGTTGATATTTGTTTAACTTGAAATAACAACAATTTGAAACTTAAATTTGAATAGACTAATTATACATAAACTCACGCCTTCTTCCCATGGGGGTTGGCAGAAACTACAGAACGCCACCTGCTAAAATCCTTACATACTACCTTTTTTTCTCGTTTACGTTCATAAATCTGTGGCCTTAGTGTGAGCTTTTCGACTTGCGTTTGATTGCGAGCGCGTTAGAATTTTGTATGGGAAATTAGGTGTCTCCTAGTGACCACCAGTTGGCGCTATAACTTTTCCCAAATAAATATTTTTTTTTAATTTTAAGGCGAAAGCGCCAGGGTAGCCCGCGAAGTTCAATTTATATTTTTTTTTTTTTTACGTTTTTTGCAATTTGCTGGTCAGTTGATTTAAATATGATTCGCGGCCGTAACAAAATGTATTTACAGAATTAAAGTCATTAACACAACTCTCTAAGACCAAGTAATCCCACTGAATGACTATTTCATGAAATCTTGACATTTGGGGATTATACTAACTTAACAAGTTGTATTACTGATTCTAATGATTATATTTCTGTAAATACATATTTGTTGTGATCGCAAATCATATTTTAATCAACGTACAACTTAATACTGACTAGCAAATTGCAAAAAACGTAAGAAAATTTGAATTTCGCGGGCTAACTTAGCGCTTCCCCCTTAACGCTCTCGCAATCGAACGTACACGCACGCCGCTTGCGAGTACTTCGCACCTGACCTTTCTGAAGAACATCATCAATAAGGTCGCTATTATGTTCTCCCAGGGTGCCTCCCATGCCGGGTCAGCGGGATTGTCCGAAAGGGTAACCGCTGCCCCGGAACATAAATGGCTAAGAAATGAACACGGGTGGGTTTTAGTCAGTAAGAGTCTGACACTCACTTCCGCTCCACCCAGAGCGGGAGGGGTCATTTGATGATTTCCCATCCAAAAATAAAAGAAAATAAAAAAGGGTGCCTCCTAGCGTTTCCATTCCCATCTGCCCTGTATACCTTTTGTTAGTTGTATTTTGCCTTTGAATTATAATGTAGACGGAATGTGTGTCACAGTGTGCACCAAGCTTAGGACTGCATTTTGATTAAGTGTCTACAGGCGAGTCGAATAACATTAAGCATTATATTATCAGCCTATAACGTTCCCACTTTTGGGACACATGCCTCCTCTCTGTGAGAGGGAGTGGGCCGTTATCCACCACGCGGGCCCATAACATTAACATTATAAAATACTAACAAATAATTTTTGTCTGGATATACCTAATGTTCCCGATAGAAGCAAAAACGGTTGAACCGATTTAGATGAAATTCGGCAAATAGATCGTTTTTAACTTGAATTAACACATAGGGTTCTTTTAATCCCGGTAGTACGTTCCCATAGGGCATTTTCCGAGATCCACGCGGGAAGAAATTAGTAAGAGTAATTATACAGGGTGACCCTCGGAGTAAGGATTAAATCGAATAGTGGTGTAGGCAAGGTCATTTCCAAACTTTTTAACCCTGAGAATGTCGGCAAATTTTTTTATGGCTCAAAAGTTGACCAATGTTTTTTTTTTTTCAATCACTTCGCAGTGCTCAAAGTAAAAAATCATTAAAAAAAACTGCCAGGGCTATCAATTTGATTTGTTAGTAACGTTTTATTTTATGATTTTTTCCTTGAACTTGAACAAAAATTGGTCATAACTTTTGAACCGTAAAAGAATTCACCGACATTCACGGGGTTAAAAAGTTTGGAAATGACTTTGCCCACGCCTGTATTCGATTTGACCCGTACTTCCAGGGACACCCAGTATTAAGACAAGAGAAGACCTCAATCCTTGCAAACATCACATTAAAAGCCCAACATCGCATACACAACTTAAGCCTCACCCGCTGCCCATGTTCACATCTAACCATTAACAGAATTTATTCATCTAAAGACGCAGTACAATTGCACATTTGGAACTCAACCCTCATGGTGCCGCGTTTATTATTTGGGCCCGACGAGAATTTACGATTTACATTTAGTAAAATGACGTGAACAATTTGCGAGTGGATTTTGGCAGTGTTAAGTGACACTTTTGAACTCCATTTTGGGGTTGAATATGCAACGTTCGCATAAAATTAATGACGCGGAACGTCAAACATTTTCGTGTTGATTCAAATAAATTCACTTGCGAACTAACTTTTTGGACAGTTAACTGACGCTACGGGTTACAATTAATCCTCACAGATTTTTTGTCTAGCAAAATTTTTCAAGTATTTCTAAAGCACTCTTTATGCTAACAGCTGAGTGGTCGATCATGATCAAAAGGTTAAAAATTACAATACATTTTAATAGGGACCTATTAAAATTGTAATTTGAAAATTTATTTTACTAGAAGAAAGAAAAAACTGGCCAAGTACGAGTCGAACTCGCACACGAAGGGTTCCGTACCACAAGGCAAAAACTGCGAAAAAACACGTTTGTTATATGGGAGCCCCCCTTAAATATGAATAATTTTATTCTTTTTAGGGTTCCGTACCCAAAGGGTAAAAACGGAACCCTATTACTAAGACTTCGCTGTCTGTCCGTCTGTCCGTCTGGCCGTCTGTCCGTCTGTCCGTCTGTCCGTCTGTCCGTCTGTCTGTCACCAGGCTGTATCTCAAGAACCGCGATAGCTAGACAGTTGAAATTTTCACAAATTATGTATTTCAGTTGCCGCTATAACAACAAATACTAAAAACAAAATAAATTAAATATTTAAGGGGGGCTCCCATACAACAAACGCGACTTGTTTGCCCTTTTTTGCTCGATATCAAAAATGGCAACAGGTAGGCACTTGAAATATTCACAAAATACTCAGTTGTATTTTAACTTTAATAATAAATAATTAAATTAAAATAAAATAAATATTTAAGGGGGGCTCCCATACAACAAACATGTTTATTTTTGGCGTTTTTTTTAGTACCTATTTGCTGTTATAGCGGCAACAGAAATACATCATCTGTGGAATTTTACAACTATCACGGTTCACGAGATACAGCCTGGTGACAGACAGACAGACGGACAGTGGAGTCTTAGTAATAGAGATAGATTGGATCTCGGTGAAGGACATAGGATAGTTTTTATTGACATACCTCGCGAGCGAAGCCGCGGACAGAAGCTAGTGAGAAATAAAATAAAGGAGATTGACCAAAAGCAGTCTTGAAAAGTTGCACGTATGAAAACCAAATTAATATATAAATTATTAGGTTATTTTTTACAAGCTTTTCACTTTAGGAATTTTGTTTTCGTATCCGGAATTATGATTTTAAGATAAACAGTAAAATTAACGATTGCTAGGCACATTTCCGTATAGTCATGATGGACGTTTCGTTCTCTTCATCTGTACGAGTTACGTAAGTATGAGCCTTTACATAAAAACATCACAAAAATGATATTAAACTCATAAATAGCTAAATAATTAGTAATATCATAATACATATATTATATGTACCTATTTAATAGTTCCGTTGTGAAAATATTTATTTTTGTGTTTCGTCTCACGCAGATGCAACTGTCAAGGCAGATGACAGACGTACCGGTAGGGATGACGATTATTCCTAAACAAGATCGATTTTTAAATCTATCCGAATCGCAGGAAAGAATCGATTCAGCAATAAATTGAGTTCTGATAGATCTTTTCCCGCCATTATTCTACATCGACAGCTTTACTATAGATAATCACTTATTCGTTTTGGTGTTGCCAGCATAATTAGACAAATGTAATGAATAATCGAATACAAAATAAATTAAATAATATTCTTGGTTACAAAAAACAGAATAAAGAAACTGCGTATCAAAACTTTAGAGTTGCAATCCGCAGGAAAAACATCGGAACTCGTTTTCAAGTTTCTAAAATCGATTTAAAAAATCTTTAATTCATTGTTCATGATCGATAAAGAAAAAATCAATTTACTTGACCTATAAAATCGATCCTAGATCGCCATTCCTAAGCCGGCGCCTGCGGAAGCCGCCATTACTGTTTATGTGTCGATTCAGAATAGTCACCGCGATTAATCTCTCCGCTTAAATAGTAATACTTACGGAAATTCGTTGGTGTTTGTTTTAAACAACTTAGCATGTTTCATGTAACTTACGAGTACGACAGGACGTTTTCATATTTAATCTGTGGTCATTTTATAAGTTGTGAGTAGTTTAGACATAATTTTTAGGTTATCTCCGAATTTGTTTAATTACTTTAAAACTCGGATACTTGTGTGAAAATGAACACTTTTATTTAATAGTATATAAAGCGTAGTCTATAATAAATAAAGATTTATTGTGTTTCAGCTTAAGACGGATTTCCATACATCGTTGGTCATGATCCTTTACACAAAGCCTAGTACTCAGGTCTTAAAGAATTGCACCACCCCTTACTCCCCGTGGGTGTCGTAAAAGGCGACTAAGGGTCTTACCGGAGAATGGGCAGCAGCGTTCTCTATTTATTCCACCATCATACCATACTGCGATCGCCAACCCGCCTGCCAAGCGTGGCGATTATGGCAAACCCCCCCCCAAAATTGGGGGAGGCCTGTGTCCAGCAGTGGACGTCTATCGGCTGAAACGACTACGACGACGAAACACAAATTACAATTAACAATTAAATGCAGTTCTTACAAAAAATTACAATTTAAGTACCTACATTATTTACATTACATTATTTTTTAAATTTAAATATTATTTCAATTATTATATACCTATGTACTACACACTTCCTCTATACTGCCGGTCGATTCTGTAAAAATCTCACGGTGAAAACTTAGGTGAAGTGAGTTTGTTTTTGCTAGGAATTGACACTATTGACAGCTCACTCCACGGTCACTTCACCTAAGTTTTCACGGTGAGATTTTTACAGAATAGCACTGCTTAACACCCTAACGATGGAAACTAGATAGAAAATAATACAAGTATGGATCGCTGTAGCCTAGTTCTAGCCAGGAACTAGATAATTCAGCGGTGCTATTCTGTAAAAACATCACCGTGATAACTTAGGTGAAGTGAGCTTAGAGTGAGCTGTGCTAGGGATTGACACTAATGACAGCTCACTCCACACTCACTTCACCTATGTTTTCACGGTGAGATTTTTACAGTATTAGCACTGCTGATTCTTAGTATATTCCTGAACTATTTCTGTCAGTCATTTCTCACGCACAACAGAGTCAAGAATTATTATTTATGAGCTCGTGCCCGTTTCCCGACCTTAATGATACATTGGTATCGTCTGCCTCTCTAGATTCAGGGTCGTTGGTACACTTTCATATAGGAATTAGTATTCCTTTGCACGAGAACAATGGTTTCTTTGTTCATAATTCAGAATGGGTAACTATCAGATTTGTGAGTAGGTGTAATTATAATACCAAAGACTTGTGTCAAGCTGAGCATAGTAAAGATTGACGATATTTTTCAAAATGCCCGAATAATCTCACCAATCAGCAATAATTTCAAAAACGAAACAGAAGTTGCATGTCATTGTCTGAAAAGTTTTTAAAAGGGACCTTCCCTTTAAAAGACGAAGGTAGTGAAACAGTCCATAACCCGACAAGGCGTTTACAGACGGTTTTGCGCACAGTTCTCAAAGTGGGCTATACAGGGTTATTGGTAATACATTAAGAACCTCTTAAGAGATTATTGTATTCGTCATTATAAACAACTTTTACTTTGGGACCAAACCTGAAATCGCGAAAAAAAAATCAGCTGTTCCCTACATTTATGTTCGTATCGTCGTTTCAGCCGATAGACGTCCACTGCTCGACATAGGCCTCCCCCAATTTTGGGAGGGTTTGCCATAATCGCCACGCTTGGCAGGCGGGTTGGCGATCGCAGTATGGTATGATGGTGGAATACATAGAGAACGCTGATGCCCATTCTCCGGTACGATCCTTAGTCGCCTTTTACGACACCCACGGGAAGTAAGGGGTGGTGGTATTCTTTTACACAGACGTTATGTCGTGATATGATTTATGTTCGTATAACTCGTCAAAATGTAGGGAACAGCAGATTTTTTTAAGCCTCTTAAGAGGTTGTTAATGTTTTACCTATAACCCTGTATAAACGCCCAATAGAGGGCGTTTGAAACTTTCTGGGGGGCAGTAGAAGACCTTGACAATATTCTAGATATCCTACCTTACGACTATATAATTATTATACGTTTAAATCGTGGCAATAGCTGTTTCAGATTCGCGACAAACTGATGATAAATAAAAAATGGGTATTCTAGAATAAAAAATGTTTTCTATGCAAACCAGGTTTGGTTTGCATAGAAAACATTTTTACTTAGGTTCTCAACCTAGACATGGTTCACCGGGACCGAGGCTTTTCTCCGTGGATACTGATATAGGTACACACGAAGAGAGATAATGGATAATGATATACACACGAGACTAATAAACGGTATCGAAAATGGGTCCGTGGCGTAGGCCCCCAGTGGTCGACGCACCTGTGGCCGACGCCCCCGATACGATTAATTTAATATCTTTTTTTTTTTTGTGCTTTTTCACTTAGTACAGTAAATGAGAAAAGTGTTTCACCCTATTAACAAAGTATTTTTCCTTGCTAAACAAAAGTTATCTATCAAATAGCAGAGAGAATAGATCGCCAACAATCAATATTAAGTACATTTAATATTTTTGTAAAACAATTTTTGTGCCTGACAGTACATTTGATCAAAAATTACTTTGAATTAAATTAATCGAATCGGGGGCGTCGGCCACAGGTGCGTCGACCACTGGGGGCCTAAGCCACGGACCCTCGAAAATGCAGTGAATGTTTCAGAATATTGTGCCAACACTTGACTACATTCGCCCCTGATTCACTCAGAAGTCTGGAACTAATAGTACGAAACATTTAGGTTACTTCGTTACCACTACATTCGTATTTACTTTAGAATACCTTTATTATTATGTGTAGTTGCGGTTCTAAACAGACCAGCCAGTCGATTCTGTAAAAATCTCACTGTGAAAACTTAGGTGAAGTGAGTTTGTTTTTGCTAGGAATTGGCACTATTGACAGCTCACTCCACGCTCATTTCACTTAAGTTTTCACGATGAGAGTTTTACAGAATAGCACCGCAGCAACCGAATTGCGTAACTTTCAATCACAACCTAAAATCATTTTGAAGGATATTGCTAATCCATTGCTTCCTAAGTTCAAAAAAATTGTCTGCTTAGCAACGTGAATAACGCAATGGATGTTGTCGAACTGTCAAAATAAGAGTCATTGCTGCTGTGTGTTACGCAATAACCCTGCAGCAGCAGGGTAACCTATTGCGTGCTCCAGAACTTGATTAGGTCTCATTCTGGGAAAGCATTCCCAGAATGAGACCTAATCAACTTCTGGAGGGAGGTGGGCTGGTTGGAATAAACACTGACAGCCGCTATGGCCCACGTACAGACGCCATCACATCAAGCTACTACACTGTGTCAAATTTCTTTATTTAATAGATTTTCAACTTTATCGCTAAAGTATTAGGTTCAAAGTTGATTGGGAAAATTTGACAGTTTCGGGTAGCTTGATGTGATGGCATCTGTACAACGGTCTACCTGAAGGACTAAGAAAACCAAACCCTCCCACATAGAACATGAGTAGTTGCGTAAAAGATTACAAGCCCGGGTGGGCTTGTAATCTTTTCCACGATGATCGTAACATATTTCTCACGACTGAAACCTTAACAGCTCGTTCGCATGAAAACAGTTTGTTATTTTTACGGTACGTTAATTTCACGATACGTTTTTTTCTGCGGTGATGGCTGATGGCGTATGTACATATTTATACGAGCGTCCTCACACGATTCGCCGGTATCGGATCCAGTACAAAAGCGTTACCAAAATTGCCCGAATGGCCCAAATTTAACGGTTCAGAAAATATAATGTAAAGGACGACGGTCGTGTGAACAGGCTTTAATAACATTTTGGTGGGAAGTGTAATTAAGTGCATAGCTACTTTAGGGTGACCCTTAATCTGCTGAGCTATTAATTAGGGTACAAAATGGACATACGTCTCGGCATATCGATGCGTTTGAATTCTCATTTGGGATATGTAACAGGCATCTTGGTTTGGATTCTGTAAATGCTGGAACTGCAAATACTCCGCGCAATCGAGCGTTCAAACTAGGTTTCAAATGAGCATGTACCTACAGCTTCAAAGTGCATGTTCATCTAGCTGCCAGGATCTTCTAGTTTATCTATACCTACATCTATAAGTACGAATAAATAAAATTGAAGCGTCTGTTTGTAATGTCAAAATAACAGCTTCTTATGAAAGTATATACGGTACAATAACAAAAAATCAAATTTTAGAATTTGTCTGTCCGTTTGTTCCGGCTAACACCCGAAACGGCTGGACGGATTTTGACGGGAATTTCATTGGCAGATAGCTGATGTAATACTTTTCTTTTAGAAAAAGTATTGTGGTTCCGCGTAAAAAAATCCAATTTGTTTTCCGAAACACACGCGAACGAAGTGCGCGCGCGTTTTTACGCGAATCACATATGAATCGTGAGCAAAAACGCTAATTCTATACCTACTTACTTGATGACATTGACCTTTTAAAACCGCAGCAACGTAACTCTACAAGGAAAAAACAATGCTTTCAATACTACCATTTAAGTATGTATATATATATGGGTATATTGTAATGAATGAACTGACGTCACACACTGCCATAAATAAGTTCGTGACATTATACGAATTCTCGTTAGACCTTGTAGTTGTAAGTCATCTTTTCGAACTGCAAATAAACATGTTTTTATTTACTATCTGGATTGCGTCAATTTCTGCTTACATGAACAACTAGACAAATGACAAATGTATTTATTTTGATTCGTGATTTACTGTTTGAGTGTTCATTCCTAATAAGGAAAACGTAGCAAGTTACGCCATTTTCTCCCTTAAGGCGAAAGCGCCAGGGTAGCCCGCGAAATTCTTTTCTTTTTTACGTTTTTTGCAATTCCCAAGTTTTTTTCCTGCATGGAGTATTGCAGCCACCTTTAGGATGGCTTAGCGGAATACCAACTTGCCGCGCTAGACTCGGTGGAACGCAGAACTAAGAGGCTCATTGGCGACGTAGAACTGGTGGATGCCAAGCTTCACAGCTTGGTTCATCGCCGCAAGGTTGCCTGCTTGTCAGTCTTCTACAGATTGTACTTCGGTGAGTGTGCCAAGAACTCCACGACCTCTTTCCACCAGCCCCCTTCTACCTTCGGTCATCCAGACGCACTGCAAGTTACCATCCCTGCCTAGTGTTGCTATTCCACCAATTCGCACTAAGCGTTTTCAAATGTCTTTTATAATGCGCACAGCAAAAGAGTGGAACTCTTTACCTGCGTCTGTGTTTCCGAGCGCATACAACCCGAATCTCTTCAAAGTAAGAGTGAACAGGCTTCTTCTGGGTAAGTTCACTCCATCGTCGACTTTGTCTCTGTCACCTCTGACCTAGACAAGAGTCAAGAGCAAACCCAATTCAAATAAATAAAAAAAATTGCTGGCCAGTATTAAGTTGTACGTTGATTAAAATATGATTCGCGGCCGTAACAAATATGTATTTACAGAATTATAATCATTACAATATTTGCTGGTCAGTATTAAGTTGTACCTACACTTAATACTGACCAGCAAATTGCAAAAAACGTAAGAAAATTTGAATTTCGCGGGCTACCTTAGCGCTTCCCCATTAAGTTACCTGAGACCTGTTTTTGAAAATTTTTCGAGACTTTCATTGGCAATATGTTTGCTTCAGTTTTGTGTTGGCAGGTTTACATCAAATATTTTGACGTAATCAGAACTACAGTATAATAAAAACCAAGGGCAAACCTATTGACACCAAAATCTTATGATATATGTATAACTGTAAACAACAAACACAACTCAACTAGTGAAATGTGGGTGTGTTAGAATTAGAGACGCAGTCAACATCTGCCTACCCCTTCAGTGAATACAGGCGTGATGTTAAACCTAGATCACATCATTATGCTAATTAGAGTTACTTTTAAACAGACATTAAACTCATCAGAAACTTCAAACAACAATCGTCATCAAACGCGAAAGCTCTCAAAACAAAGGAACTCGTTGATTAAACAAAAGTAACGAAACAATACCAACTTGGTAACTTCATAATAGAGTTATCCCCTTGGGGTTCACACCTAAACAAACTGTGTCAGTTATCAACACTTGTGACGGCTTGTCCAGAACTCAGGACAGTTTTATGTCCACAAAACACAAATTTTTGGTCAGTTTGGAACGCAGCCAAACTTCAAATGGAACATTTATAAAAATAGTGGTATTACACAATCGATGTACTACACGCAAATATTTTAAAGAAAGTACGCGTTGAATTTGTTTTTAGAAAAAGAATGTGTGTAGCTGGCGGTTGCCGGTGGATTCGTTTAACCAACTGCGAGAATTCAACCGGAACCTAAAATGTGAGAGGATTTAAATGTTGAAAATTCTAAACTAAAAGTTTTACCAGCGAGCGATTGATGAAACTGGGAACGACGTCCCGAAAATACAAGTTTCAGAAATAAAGTTCCAATTTGACTTCGATGCGACAAACGAAGGACTGACCCTCTGGCTAAAAAGAGGTCAAGAGATCAAATGCTACCATCAAGTTGACGTATAGAGGAGAATTCACTCCACAAGTTCTAACAAAATAACCTCATTTGGACGAGTTATCACGAATATTCAACGTTGATGTTGTCAACAAAAGAGATAAGTATGCAGGATCGTCGGATATAGTTGAAGTTTAGTAAGAAACCGATGGCTGTTCCCTACTAAAATTTTATTTTATTAATAAAAACTAACAGCTCATTTCGATGGCTCCTAAGTATACTGAGTCAACTATTATTCTTTATAAGTATAGTTGACTCAGTATACTTAGGAGCCATCGATTTATCAAATTAAATTTCAGTCGACAATATCCATCGGTTTCTTACTAAACTTCAACTACATCCGACGATCCTGCATACTTATCTCTTTTGTTAACTGTACGTATTTCGTAATATTTTCTTAAAAAATTAAGCTTTATTGCAATTAACCTGAATAATCGCAGCCGCTATTAAAATCTATATTTTTCCGCCTTCAGTCAACGTTTTATCTAACAAAGAATTCGCCTCAATCGCTTTTTATTATTCCGAATCACAAATAGCTTCAAAGGAAGTAAAATTTCATGAATACAAAAAAAAATTGTATTGAATTTTCCTTACAGCTGTTCTCCTGTTATAAAACATTGTTTTATTCATCGAATGTTAGTCGAAGGGAAATCTCCAAATCTCCATTTGTAAGATTGTTGACACCGATTTTTAGAGTTATCAACTTCTTTAAATATTTATATATTCGGCCCGAAATTTTCATGAATCTCGATAGGAGTGTTGAAATGCTTTTTGTAAGTTCTCGCTTTGTTGTTTCGGGTGTTGAATATTTTAAACTAGAACGGCGGGCAGCCGGCAAACGACTTCATAAAAAGCTCCAGAGTTCATACGCATTAAAATATACGAATCCAGTATGCCAGAACATTCAAAGGAAGGTTATCGCATAAAGACTCTGTTCTAAAACGTATTCAATTTGTTTAGAGTTCTATCATAATCTCAATAGGGTAGAAATCTATTCAAATAAATGGAATTGAAGTGTTATATATTTGTTATATATCAAAATAACAGTTTTTTCTAAATGGATATGAAAATAAACGAAAACATTTTTTTTTAAATATTTATCTGTCTGCCTGTTTGTTCCGGCTAATGTACGAAACGGTTGGATTTTGACGGGACAAAATATTGGTTACATCATTCATGCTAGAAATTACGCATGTGAGAAAGATGCATGATACGATGATATAAATAAATTACATAATCTAGTTCTACCTAACGTCTTTGCTATACTATTCAAACTACTATTTCAATTATCTATTAGTGCCATAGTGTAATCAGAACTATAAATGTCAAGACCTCATTAGTTTGGTGTCAAACTTCATCTTAATCTAAATTGTTTGTGGTGCACGAGTTTAATTGTTTTGTTCTAATTTAGACGTGATGCCATTAACTCTTGGTACTTTGACCCAGAACAGTAAATTGAGATGCAGTTATTAATTTACGTCACTTTGCTAATTGGCTAAGTAATTTGCATGAAGAACGTAGAGGCGACTTGACAGCGGAAAAGTCAGACTTCAACTTAAGGATTTACTATAATTATGAACTATAATTTTGTTATTTTTATTAATAAATTAGGTATTAATTGTTATTTACTTGCATATTATTTTAATTCTAAATAAATATACTCCTTTAACTTTAGGATATAAGGAGGATTGGGGAGATATTACAGGAGGAACTTGTATTGTAGTTTAGATTAAAAACTGTGATAAAGAAAGTCTTGGCGACAGCAGTTACAAAACTGCTATTGTTAAGAACTTGTCTATCGTAAAATACGTAACTAAACACGATTGTTCGTCTGCATCTGGTACGAAGGCAGTCCATCATTCCCCTGGATTAAGAGGTGGCCAATGACAAACATTCAAAGTCAAAATCAAAATTCATTTATTTAGGTACAGAAACAGCACTTTTCGAACGTCAAAATTACATAAAGTTCACCAAATCGCCCGCCCTTCACCACTTACTAGTGCTTTCGCTGGGAAGAAATAGTGCAACATACTCCCCAATAGCACAGTTCACACATCTCTCTGTTCAGTTAGAAAAACATGATCCTACACAATAGTAGGTATTGAAAATAGAAACACAGAATTACACACACAGATTATTTGCCACATATACAATCAACAACAGAGATAAGTATGCAGGATCGTCGGATATAGTTGAAGTTTAGCAAGAAACCGATGGATGTTCTCCAATAAAATTTAATTTGCTTAATAGAAAACAAACAGCTCATTTATCAAATTAAATTTCATCCGACAACATCATTCTCCTGCCCTTATCTCAATTTATTTGGGGTCGGCGCAACATGTCTTTTTCTTCCATACTTCTCTATTAGTCGTCATCTCGGTAGTCACCCCCTTTCTAACCATATCATCATTCACACATTCCATCCATCGTTTCTTTGGTCTTCCCCTACTCTTATAGCCATCGACATCCATAGGTACTCAAAACTCTCCTCACGACATTTTCCTCATTTCTACGTAACACATGCCCGACAACATCAATCGAATAAAAATTTAACTATAAGTAACCGACGATCCTGCAAACTTATCTCTTTTGTTGACTATACATTATGTCAGCTAGCCACGCCTTTTCGTCTAACCTCCAAGTTGTCTGATGATGTAAGTGAACAACAGAACGTATCAACGTCAGTTATATCTAGACAATATCATCATCACCATCAGCTTTTCTAATCCAATGTTGAGGACTGCTTACAATATAAGGTATGAGAAATATTATTATTTTTATGTTTCTTTGTTTAAACGCAAAGTAATGCAGGACAACGACCACATACATGGTTTTATATCCATCGTCCCTCAAGCTTATTTGCCATTTAAGGAAAACGGACCCAGTTGTAAAATTTCACTTCCCTATGCGGGGTCACGTTGTAATGAACACTTATTTTTTTTTATTCTTTGTCTACCTAATTATTTTTCTGGACAAACTGAGAGAAAACGCTTAGGCAACAGTTTTTGGACTCTCTTAGGGCGAATTTCACCAACGATACTGAACACGATCAACACAACTAAACCACGTTAAAGAACTGCCAGTGTCATCGTTGTTGTGGAATATTTGACACTGACAGTTCTTGAACGCGCTTTAAATGTGCTGATCGCGTAGTCAGATCATAGATGATATTCGCCCTTAGTTCCACTATCGAGAATTTCAAGCAAGATAAAGTGCCGGTTTTGGGCGTTATATATTTTCATTTCGTTTAGAGACCATAAAAGAAGGAAAATACCAAGCGCTTATGAAGGTACCTACTAGACGCCTCGAGAATATTAAACTGGATGGTACAGCTTTCATCAGAACTAAACATGAGATTGGGTAAGTACATAGCTTTTTCTTTTTATGACGTAATATACTGTTACGCCTATAAACCTAAAACAGCAAGCATGTTATCTAGTCTTGAAGCAACACGACGATGTGTAGCAAACAAGATGAGGTTTTAGTAAACACATTTTGGTGTTTATTTCAATTTAGACAGGTAAAAATAACAAAATTAAATTCTAACTTAACTAAAACTCTACAGAAACTAGAAAATAGCGTCGAAAAACTCATCCGCATCGCTGTCGACTGGTAATGTACCCAAGAGACTGGCGGCATTACCACGTTGTATGGCGAAGCTTAGCCTCTGGCCAAGGTAAAAGCCAGTCCTTGGGTCACGGGAAGTGTCAACCAGCCGTTTCGAAATTTCTTTAAATTTCTTTTGGTGTTCAGCAAAAAAAATTGTCTAAGTCACACTAAAGCCCCATTTACACTGTTCAATTTTGTAAAATTTTTGGGAATGTTCAAGAGCAATAATCGCATGCCATAAAGCACGTTCAATTATTGCCATTCAAGAAATGCAAGCAAGTGTTGACACGCCTGCGATTTCCGTGTCGAGGTCGGCGTTGCCTATCTGACTACTCTGAGAAGAAAGTCCGAAACAAACTCAGAGGTCTGTCTCTTTTAAAGTGCAGACATTAATATTGGTCAGATCATGTGAAGACCATGTAGATTGACGGTTATTTCTTGCTAATTGATTCAATTAGCGTGTATTCGCGCTGCCAAATATTTCTTAAATTTTATTGAACTTCTTCCTAAGATTTTTTAACTTATATCGTTCGCTCATATTTGAATGATAGAAAATTTTCATGACAAAATTGAATTCGACATTATTGTACGTGCTGTTTACACCTATACCAGTTTTGAACGGCAACTAACTTACCCGTATCGTGGAACTATTGTAATGTAGGTGTTGTTTACACGGTGCCAGTTAATTGTTGCTTCAATTATATGAAGACAATAAACTTGCACCGTGTAAATGGAGCTTAACACCAAACCTTTAGTTAGTAAGACCTAACGAAAAATACTGAAGACAGACCGTGAAAATTTCCTAATGCTAATGATTCGGAACACGGAAGAGAAATCGAGAATAACGCAGATAAAATACCAAGAGAAAGAATTTTAGTATTTATAATTATATTAAAGTTTTATTTTTGTTCTGCATCTGAGTGACTTTGAAACGAATGATGCTGACTGCTGGCTCACTTAAATATGCAGATTACATCTAAAGTTATGCAGTGAATCAGATTTTGTGCAAAACAAACAGCATATTTTCCTCAATCTCTCAGACATTAGATAATATTTCACACCAGCTATTATTATATTTCAATGGGAAGATGCTGCATCATGATAATTATTTGATGATGTTGTGTGCAATTCAATTACCTATTCGTAAACATGCAAGTAAAAGAGGCTCAATATTACATTCGAAAGAATGAGTACAAACAATTTAATACTATTAATTAATATTCATGAAGAGGCCTTGATTTAATTCCTGTATTTTTCGTAACTATCAAATTATTGGCACTAGACGGTAACTAGGAAAACCCACTGGATTGTTTTCAAAAATATCAGTCAAACATTAACTGAAATCACTACAGATAAGTAAATAACTAATTTGAATACCTCTTTGATCTTTACAAAACCCAAATACTGATAATTGAAGATAAATATTGACATGCTTAATAGAAATCAAACAAGAATATTGAAGGATGAATGCCTTACTTTAAATTATGATCTTTTATCTATTACAGTTTTCGTGACCTTTTGAGTATTTAGCACGCCCATTAATTCGGGATTTTTACCCGACTGCCCCAGAAGAAAGAAGAAAAGAAATATAATTTACGGTAAACATTATTGAGGTAAAAATGACGCAGAGAAAGAACACAAACACAAAAAACCGGCCAAGTGCGAGTCGGACTCGCACAGGAAGGGTTGCGTAGGTACCACAATGCCTAAAACGCCGAAAAAAAACTATTATTTATTATTTATTTTATTTTTATTATTTGTTGGTAGAGCGCCAACAGAAATACATCATCTGTGAAATTTTCAATTGTCTAGCTATCACGGTTCATGAGATACAGCCTGGTGACAGACAGACAGACGGACAGGGGAGTCTTAGTAATAGGGTGCCGTTTTAAACCCTAAAAAGTGCTGATTCTCAGCCTAGTTTGAATGAAAGACTTTTGATTTTGATTGTTATCGCTGATAGAATATCACTTTGTCTAGGCATTCAAGTTATGAGACAAGATGGCTGTAACTGCTGGAACACAGGCCTCCTCTCTGTAAGAGGGAGTGAGCCACAATCCACGACGCTGGACTAGTGCTGGCACATGTCTTCGAATTTTTGGTTCCAGGTCATACCGTTTCCTCGCGATGTTTTCCTTCACAGTTTTGAGAGCAGTGGCGATGAAATTAAATACTCTGAGCACTCACTGCTTAGATCTAGAATTAAGATCAGATAGTGACTTTATTAATGTTGAAGATGTGCCCATCCCGTAATAATGACGTCTTCTAAAAGCATTTAAAATGTAGGACAAACACAATCTTGAGAGATCAAAGCGCGGGCTATAATCTCATCTTTAGTTACTAGTGTTATTTTTGTTTGGGTTTTCCACATTTTTCTATATATATATACAATCATGTTAAAATAAATTGAAGTAACAGGTCTGAGTGACCGCGTTGTTCATCTAAACTACGCACCGGATTTTGATGCTGTTTTCACCATCATTTAGAAAATTAATTCCGGAAGGTTTATGTGTATAATAGTATGTATCATCATCTGCCTAGCCTTTTCCCAACTATGTTAGGGTCGGGTTCTTGTCTAACCGGATAATAATACATCATAATTATTATACTTAAATGTAGTAGGTAAAGAAATTACGATATTCTCTCAAGTCGTACAAACCGTGCGCGTGTGTGGTCACTAGTATTTTAATAAACGAAAGTTTAATTAAAATCTTGCCTGGACTATGTTTTATCCTTGGAGTGTTCCCGCAAAATAATGTTCGTGGGATAATATTTTTTCTAGATTTTCTATTGTAGTCAACGATAGCTTAGTACCTTATAATACTATAATCATAATTGTGGGTAATAGGTATTATACTTTCCTTTTTCTTTCAAGGTAATAAAGAGCTTATAAGCAAAATTCTTTAACCGATTTAAATACTAATCCCCTTATTAATAAACGTTGTATAGCGTCTGTATAGTTACACAACGCTTTGTCTTCTTCTTTCGAATGACAAATTACTGACGACTGCAAGAGAGAAATCGGTGTGTAACTATTCATCTCATAATTTATAATACGTTCGTTGGTCAAACCTCGTCAAAACGGTCGTTGACAACCTCGTTGGTATATGGCAAGCGCTACTGCTGATCATGAGGTCCTGGATTCGATTCCCGGGTCGGGCAGTGTTATAGGGTTTTTCCACCTGGAGTTTCTGCAGTCCTGCAGTCTGGGTTTGTTGCCCGGTTGATGGCAATAGGGTCGCCCCCCATGTCATGGGACCTTTACCTAACCCTTTGTGAAGTACGATCCAGGAGGGGATCGAGGTGGGGGGGTGGAGGGGGGGTTCAGGGGATCAGACCGGAATAACTCGCGTGATGTTATGTATCCTCGTCCATCATAGATTTCATAAGCCGATGTCATATAGAACATAAAACCTATTAATAAACACGTGCTTTTATAAATCGAGACGAATCATTCCGATTGGCTGCCTAACGACATTGACCTTGTTATGTTACCTCACAATTTACACCTCGGCAATGCCAGTCATTATTACGTAAAGGAAATATTTTATATCTTGGACACATTGATGTATAAAACCCTAGATGCACAGTCTCGAAGAAAAATAACGCTCGAAACTGTCGCCGAACACTCACCAATTATACCTACGTACTTATAGTTATGCCACAGTATAAAGATCATACAGTATTGTAACTCGGCCGTAACCTTGAAATAAATGCCTACAGCCGCGCGGTACGTAAACATGCGATAGGGCTGGCGCCTCCAGCATTTTAATTACATTTGCCTACTTTGTGTTTCCATTTAGTTTTGTTATTGTATTTTACTGTGTGTACATAAATAAATAAATAAATATACTTACTTTTTTATACCTATAAACAAATAAAATACTTTGTGAATTGAATAGGAAGTGTTTAATAAAAATGCGAGTTGTTTTATGTTTGGTAGATTTAATTAAAAAACCATGTCTATGTTTGAATAACAAATCTTATAAATTTGCGACCGAAAAATATTTGCGCCTCGACTGAGACGTACGAAATGCTTTATTATTAAATTTTAAAGTATAAAAAATCCGCATTCTAATATAAAGCTTAACTAAAAATTGTTTTGGGAAACATGGACAAGGTGGAGAAAAAGGAGTAGGTAAGTATCTTTTACTTGGTTATAGATACCTGCAGCTACTTTACAATTTATATGTTTGGTTTTAAATGAAGTTCGGAATATTTCCTCCATTTTTGTATATATTCCACAAAATCTTCGCTGGGTACAATCAAAAAAGTTTGCGAATTAATTTTATTGTAGTCCGTATATCTTAATCATAGTATAATCTTATTGTAGTCTTATTGTAGCACAATATAGCCTACTCGTCATATTAAATATGTACTTGAACTTATTTTTAGTGAAAAAATCGCGCGGTTATTGTTAAAAAAACAACACACCGTCCGTTCGTCACTGCGGCACAGTCGCGACTGTCTGCGTGCCGAGCGCATGCCGAGGTCGAGGCGCGTAGGTATAGCTCGCGTTTCGTCCGTTTGTATGAAGTCGAAATACTGTATGATCTTTATACTGTGGTTATGCTATAAGAATAAGTTTTTGCAAATTCAACCTTACGCGAATTAGTTAAAGTTGATTTTACAAAGCATTGTGCGAAAAGCAATAAAATTTTACGACCGACGTTGGTCAGTAGGACAAGGCATTGAGTGGAGACGAATATTGTTATACTTTTTTTTTATAAGACATTTTGTTAGTATTTTATAAGTTAGTAAAATTATGTTTTAAACACGTAATTATACTTTTATCTGAGCGTAAATATGTTTTTGAGTAGAACATGTGTGTTTTTCAATGACACAAATATTAACTCTTAAAATCGTTTATTCACAGACATGACATGCATGTCGCGAACCCATATGTTGATAATGAATCGATAAATATATAATATTTACGAACATTAAACAAAATCGTAAAATTGACTACCTCTTCTCCTATATTATATTATATAACGTACCTACACATATTTGTAAAAAACAATAACATAATTGAACAAAACAAATCATTAAATTTTAAATAAAATAAAAAAATAAAAACAATAGCGTCTCCACCAAATAGAACAGGATCAACACATGTTACCCGAATAAATCAAGTAGCTGTGCGACAATATGAATTGTACGTTTAGTAAAAGTCTTTTCAATTTAGGTGCTTTATAAACCCTGCTGATAAATTCGTCAATTTTAAAATAAATGTTTTGCGGCGATTTCTTGACGAAATATCAGTATTTATAGTACAGTGATAGTTATTATATATTGGTAATATTAGTGCTTACTGAAAAAATTAAATTCCATCCTTTTTTCCGGTCCTGGAAGAGTGTTTTTTGCACTTTTTAAACGATCACGGAGGCATGTTTACGTTCCGAGCGTTAGAACAGTACTAAACGAAACGGATGACCGATTTCTGATTTGGTCATTCTTTTGGTGAGGACGATTTTTGTCGCTGACTGTGTATCTAGTTGATTTTAATGATCGAAGCTTGGACATAATAAAGTATAATAATACACCAATCAGCCTACAATGTTCCCAGTGCTGGGACGCAGACCTCCTCTCAGGGAGACCTTGGGCACCTCACCTTGGGTAGCCCACCGTCCGATCAGGACCAGGCCCGTGCCGGACGGCGCGTACGTGTTCCACGCGCGCCTCAAAGAGATGTCAGCATAAATTGAGGGGCCCCATAGGGCCGTTGCCGTTGCCGGGTCAGCGGGATTGTCCGAAAGGGATACCGCTGGCCCGGAACATAAAGGGCTAAGAAAGGAACACGGTAGGGTTTTAGTCAGTAAGAGTCTGACACTCCCTCCCGCTCCGCCCAGAGCGGGAGGGCTCATTTGATGATTTCCCACCAAAAAAAAAATTAAAAAAAGGGAGAGGGCCACGCGGGCCCAGTCCTCAAATTTTTGGTTCTAGGACATGCCTGGTTCCTCACGATGTTTTCCTTTAATGTTTTTGAGAGCAGTGGTGATGAAATAAATTACACATAGTAAAGCGCCTGTCTGGGTTCGAACCCACGACCTACAAGTCGCAAGTCGGGGCGGGGCCGTTACCATTGGGCCACCACTGTTCACTGTTCTGTTTAATATAATATGGCAAAGCAATTTCGTTAAATTCATATCTAACCTTCATGTCACCCCATTGGATGTAGTACCCAGATGTACAGTCACGAGCACTAATATGTCAACACTTGGCAACTTTCAAATGCGATTTTTTCGTGAAATGACGAATGCGAAGTTGAAATACGACACTTTACATAAACCTATGGGTTCGAAAATACTATGTTCGTAAAACATAGAATTTCATTAAAAATAAAGGAGAAATTTGCCTTTGAATAAAGACAAGTGTGAGATACTTATGCTCGTGACTGTACAAGTGTACATGTACTACATCCAATGGGGTCACATGGGACATTCTAGTACAGTGACCAAAATAATGGCGATACTAAAAACATTAAAACAAAAGAAGGAATGCCAATTTGATTGCAAGGAATAGTAATCGTATAACTGTGTTTTTCTACCAGATTGTTTAGCATGATTGCAGACTAATAAGATAATGGTTATTGGTATAGGTACGTATAACGATACCATTAAATAATGGATAATAAAAGTATGCCAATGATACCTATCTTATATTAGAATGTATCGCGCAAACATCTGTTATTCCAATTTGTTTCCCATACGTTTAAATGTCCTTTTTACCCGATTGCGTCAGAAGGAGGGTTATATTTTTCGAGTGTATGTATGTATATTTCTTTGGCACGCTCTGTAGCCTGTTTAGGCTACAGAGCGTGGCTACAGAGGCTTGATCGATTTCAACTTGAGAGGTGCCGTTAGATTCGTCTTAATTGCGAAAGTGACACTGGGTACCTATATATCAAAATTAAAAAAAAATAAAATGGACGATTTTTGGCACAATGTTGTCTTCAAAAAAATTTTTTTTTCTCAAAACCTATCGAGGGTTTTAAAAGGTGATTATAAAAATATATTCAACTTATATGTTTAAACGTAATTCGAAGTGACAAATCGTAAAAAACACGAACCAGGAACTAAATCGTCTGCGAAATCTTTCACATTTGTAAACTAAAAAGCTGGAAATAAAAAAAGTAATAAAAAAAATAATAAAAAACCCGACTGCGGTAAAAACCTTTACCGCAGTCGGGTTTTTATTTTTTTTTAAATATATTTTTTATTTCAGGCGTTTTTAAGAAACGTCTACTAATCCTAAGTAATCTTATTCCTCCATCTGTTTCCTCAATTTATCTTCTACGAAATAACTGTTTTATTTAGGTAACGTTATTAAACTTATTAAAGACAGCCCGTCTTTTCTTGCAGAGAATTGAAGTTCAACGTCTCTTGAAAATGCGATTGCTATATAAAAATTATTACAAAGAATTTTTTGCTAATATTTTGCAAGGAATTCAAAACTGGAAGGAATATTCTAGACTTAATTTTGCTTGAGACAATCATCTTTTTTGTTCAAGAAAAGATCTCGGCAATTTGTTTTTTGTGGATCTTCGTTCCTTTATGGCTGTGGAACGCAAGCTTTTGCCATGGTGGTGTGACTAACAAATGAGAATAATTAATTTCCTCCATGTATATTCGCCCGTATAATTAGTAGCTAGACATTGCGGTTTTCCGTGTCTGTTATCGCGGTTTTGGCCGTGATTTTGCGACACCACAAGAAAAGTTATCACCAATAACATTTTTTATTTAAAGTAGGTACGTATTTAAGTCATCGAATGCCGTAATTAGAGACACAATATAAAGACAATCGCTTATGTCGAACTGTGTAACTTAAGAGCGTTTGCGCCGTACGGCATTTCATACAAAGTTTCAAACCCTTATTTTTCGAAATGAATGAACCGATTTTAATGAAACTTCATACGCATAAGCAGGATACAAAGGTCTAAAAAGTTCAGTTGTTCAGTTCAAAGTTAAGTTGTAGAGAACATTTTCGAAAAATAGTGTTATAGCCAATTTTCCATAGAAACAGAGATTTCCAGTTATCTTTTTTTGAATAGGACATTTCAATAATGTTCTCTACTAACTTTTTAGACCTTTATATCCTGCTTATGCGTATGAAGTTTCATTAAAATCGGTTCATTCATTTCGAAAAATAAGGGCTTGAAAGTTTGTATGAAATGGCGTACGGCGTAAACGCTCTTAAGACATTTAAAAGGTTAATTAAACCTACCTATTTTTAACAAAATTGGATAGGTATTTAAAAGTTCGAATATTGTCGCCTTCGTCACAGGGGATTCTGTCTATAATATCTTAAGGTTTCTAGACTAACTGACACTAAAAATGTTAAGAGGTCTTACACAAAAGCCAGTAACGAAATTGGCGTTCACCGCAAACTAACATGTTCGATTGGAAAATTGCCCTCGCCACCAAAAATTCTTGAACATCAAAACTTCGAAAGGGTGGAGCAATCTGGCAGTTTCACTCATCCTTTTTTTGGTTGAATCATTGAAGTGCTGGGCGATTGAGAAAGTATGACAAAACCTCGGGTTTTTGGGTCAGCCCCCACAATCTCGGCGTACAATCAACAATAACACAGTCTATGGTGTATTTATCCGCCACAGGATTTTGCTTTTTACTGCATCGTAAAACCGTCGAAGAGTGAAATGCTTGTAAGATCTGATTGAAGATTGTTGTTCAAATGTTTTTGGTTTGTATTGGGCTTTAGAATAAAGGCTCCTACAATAAGGCGCGACACGCGATATATTCGCGCGCGACACAAAGGCACCGCTCGTTGCGCGACTTGCGGTGCCTTTGTGTCGCGCGCGATTTTAACGCGTGTCGCTCCAGTTTGAAGGAGCATTAATATCGAAAAGCCTACGTGACAAAATGGTAAGATTAACTTGTCTAGGTATTTCATGGTTTTCCTTATACTATCATGTTATGGAATACGAGGTCGCTAAATTAATAAAATTGGTGCAATTTATGCCTAAATTTAAAATAATATGATTCAGGTACTTTATGATAATTTGGAAGTAGGTAAAAATTTCGTAAAAAATATTATGAGTTGTTTTTTTTTATTTATTTTTTTAAGTTAGCTTCAACTGTCTGACCAACTCTTGACAGTTCAAACGAGTCTTAAAATTATTTAATTATTTGAGTTAGAGTTGCAAGAAAAGTGATAATTTTTAGGGATCCGTTACCTCAAAAGGAAAAAACGGACTCCTTATTTATAGGATCACTTCGTTGTCCTCTGTCTGTCGGTCAGTCTCCAGACTCTTTTTCTCGGTTTTTTTTAAATGTAGAATTAAATTGATAATTAGTAGCTGGATCGACACCTTATTTAAAGTGCATTGATCTGCAGGTGTTTACCATGATCCATACTATGTAATGTTATTAATGCGAAAGTGTGTCTGGCATAAAATTTGGTACCTATGCAGATAGTTTGAGTCCCGGGAAAGGACATAGTATAGTTAGCCCGATATTCCCACGGGATCGACACTTATGCGGGAGGAACCGCGGGGCGTTGCTAGTTACCTATAAATATGTACTCGCTTCATTAGTGCACATGGTAATGTTACTAATGAGCAACACTAATCAAGCTGTAAATGGTGTTTGTGATAGACCTTGGCTATCAATCGTAGGTCTGATAGGCAGGCTAGTACATAATTTATTATAAGGTGTATCTAATCTATTCATACACGAAATATTTTAAGAGAGATGATACCTACACCTTTATTATAACATGTAGGTATGCAGTGGCTCAGTGGAGAACTTTGGAATTCCTACTATGTTGAGCTGTGAATCAGCAATGTTTGACATACATATAAGTACCTAAACAGATAAAATAAATGAACTCATGAATATAATTTTTGGTATGACTAAGAAAAGAATGAACTCACTTGCGGAAGGATCTGTGGAAGGTGCGTGAAAAATAAAAATTATTTTTTATTTTTTTCTTAATATCTGAGATAGTTCGAGAATGACAGTGGTTGAAAAACCCACATCTGTATAAGTACTCCTCTAGAAAGAAATGAAAGAAGAAACAAAAAAATTAAAATGAAGGTAGAAATAAAAACATGGTATCTAGGTAAAAGACGTTCGCTCCTAACTTGAAATTTTTAAAAGGATGGGATTTTTTTAAACCTATTTCATTTTTAATAAGTACCTATAAGATTTTTTTATAGACGGTTGTGTATTAGTGTTTAATTATGTAATTCCGAGTTTGACTGTTTACGTAGGTATACTGTCCGAGGTCAATGATTGGCATTGTTTTTAAATTTAGTAAGTATTGTTTTGTTTAGTTTGTAAATTCCCCACGTAAATATTATTTTAAGTAGATAAGTAGGTATCGTACATAGTAAATATCTGGCAAGTCATTGATGTAGGTAGGTAAATATAATAATAATAATAATAATAATAATATATTCGACAACTATCACACAACGCCGTCTAGTCCCAAGCTAAGCAGAGCTTGTGTTATGGGTACTAGACAACTGATAAACATACTTATATATTTCTAAATACATACATATTATAGATAAATTACACCCAGACACAGAACAAATGATCATGCTCATCACACAAACATTTGTCCTGGGTGGGAATCGAACCCACGACCTCCGGCATAGCAGTCAGGGCCACTAACCACTAGACCAACGGGCCAGTCAAATATCGTCAAAGTACGAAGATAACCCACTCACTTACCTACTTATTGAATCTCAAGAAAATGCAATAACGACCTATAAACTGTTACCAGCACGCAATCTTATCGCGTAATCGTAACGATAACATATGGTTCCTTAATCCTAAGTAGCACGTATCGTGATCACTAAAAATGCACGATTGTGTACTTTAATCTTCAACATGTCCGACACGGTCTCCTAGAATCTAGAATCCGTGATAAGACGTGGCGTTAGTCAACCGAAAAGACTGCGATAAGTTAGTACTTCCAATATTCAGATAACGCAACTAACAAAGAAATCAACGAACCAACGCGAATAACAAATCCTTAAACTACTGAAATTATTACAAAACTTCATTAAAATACGAATAAGTTGCTAGGTACTTAGTACTTACACAAAACACCGGGCAACTTGGTAAATCCGTGACGTAAAATAACTTCACAACTTCCCAAACACTTTTATTGACACTTCTATTGCAGTCACGAATATCACAAAAAGTTGACACTGAACGACGTCATTGTTGCACAAAACATCACTGTTTTTAAGTTTTCTCAACACTACGAAAACGCAATGGCGGTAAAGTCGCGGGAAACTGACGCACGGAACACGTCCACACCACGCGGCGATCGCTCGCAAACTGAATGAATGAATCGAATCAAATGTCGAGATCGAGACGAGACCGACTCGCGTGTAAACTCGATACAGAAAGCGCGTAAATGCGTGCGTGAAGAACCGGATCAGAGCATCGGACGGACCACCTCAAAGGGTCGTGGTTCACACTTTTTTCTGGGATTATGAGAAAATTCTATTTTATTATTATCTTCTGCAATTTCGTATCGAGTTAAACCGGTCACGTATTCTATTTACGAACTGGTTCTAATACAGTTTTACTAGCCTTTTCCGACGATATATAGTTAGATTACTGCCCACATATTCTGCACTAGTACAGTCACGAGCACTAATATGTCAACACTTGGCAACTTACAATTGCGATTTTTCGTGAAATAACGATTGCAACGTTGTAATACGACACTTTACACAGACCTATGGGTTCGAACATACTTTGTTCGTAATAACATAACAAAACTAAAATAGAAAATCGTCTTTGGATAAAGCCAAGTGTATACATACTTTTGCTTGTGACTGTACACATTTTTATTTTATGTGAATATTGCAAAAGCTTTTTTTGTAGGTATTGTACATTTTATATTATTATATTCCTAGAACTGCGGTTGGAAATATGTGTGACAGTGCGAGTATTACGTGCTATGCACAAATATGCCATGTCTCATATCATGGCCTGTCAATCATGTCATGTCACTTCAATGAGACTTTCGATTCTCGCCACGGTGTTCTTGGTTAGCACGTGTGGAAATAATCTGCTTTGTTTTTTTTAGTGATTGTTGACATTTTTGTGACTTGTTATTGTTAAGTGTGTTGTCGTTGTGTTCGTTAATTAACAGGTTTGTATTGTGATTGTTATATTTTATTTAATTTCGTTTTATCCAAGATGGATATAAACAAACCCCCCGATCCCGATCCTCCTGACGTTCCAAGTCCTTCATTTCCTTTTACCCCGAATCCACTATCGCAATTCGCGGATGTAGTCTGTAGTGTTACAGAGATGGATGCATCCCAATCCAACCAATCTTCCCGTAAACGTCCCGGTAACGAAGATATTTTGTCTCCTACCCCCCCTAGCAAACAAAAGAAAAGCCAAATTGGACGTGTCAAATATTCGGCAATGGATAAGGCTCCTTACATTGTCCACGTCTCCCGTATAGAGACCCAACCCAACTCAGGCACCACATTACATCCAGTTAATTTTGGTAAATTTTTAATAAGTAACAACATTGCGAACATAGTTCGTGGTGGTGTTAATAGGGTTGGTAGAAACCGTGTGTCCGTAGAGTTTGCTTCCCCTCAGGATGCCAACTCCTTCTTAGTTAACACTCTGTTACCAAAGTACAGTTATACTGCCTCTATTCCGACATTCAACATCACAAGGATGGGAGTAGTGACAGGAGTACCCTCTGATATTTCAGAAGACGAGGCTATAGCTTTGCTATCTGTGCCTACAGGATGTGGGCAAATTCTTAAAGTCCGCAGAATTAATAGAAAAATTCAGAAAGACGGTGATAATGTGTGGAAACCTACTGAAACTTGTGTGATCACATTTGATGGACAAGTCTTACCCCAAAGGATCTTCTGCTGTTACACATCCCTTCCTGTTGAGCAGTACATATTTCCCACTATACAGTGTCGCAAGTGTTGTAGATTTGGACATGTGGCGAATGTCTGCAGATCAAAACCACGCTGCAGCAAATGTGGCCACGATCACCCAGGTGATGGTTGCAACATTTCCGAAGGCGAGGCCTTCTGTATTCTGTGTTCGGGTAGTCACTTTGCTGATAGCAAGTCATGCCCCGAGCATGGTAGACAGAAAGCCATTAAGACTGTTATGGCTGAAAAATCCATGCCTTATGCTGAGGCTAGCAAATTAATCCCAATAGCTTCCCGCAACTATGCTAATGTCACTAAAACTCCAATATCTCAGTCTTATCGCAAGACAGTAACCCTAAAGCCCAAAACCCATGCCCCCCTTTCCCCGTCTTATGACAAAGCTGCTCATCAGCAGATAACTAGTTCCCCACAACCTTCACAGCCTAATGGCTGCGCTCTCAACTATAATAATGTCCCTTCCAATAATAGTACTTCTTCTATAATCGAACTACTTATAAAACTCTTACCTATCATTATTTCTTCCTCTACTTCTAATACCCAATCACCGTCCAACGTTGCCGACCAACTTATAACTCTTCTTTTAGATATTAGAAATGGCGTCTCGCCAAGTATTTCTTCAGTGGAATGTGAGGAGCGTGTGGCATAAAAAGCACGACCTCATATTCCTTTTAAATAAATACAAGCCATTGGCTTGTTCCATAGCTGAGACTTGGCTTACTCCAAGTCTTAGCTTCCGTATGCCACATTTCAATATTCTTAGATGTGACCGATCAGATGGCTATGGAGGGTCAGCTCTCTTAGTCAATAATCGGGTCCCACTTTTGCCCCTTACGTTGCCTTCACTTATGGGTGATATGAGCATTGCCGCTGGGAGGGTTGAGGGTATCACAGTGTTTTCAATATATATTGCGCATCCTCACCATAATTTCTTAACGATTCTTAGAGATATTTTTACTAATGTTCATGGTCCGATACTGGTCATGGGCGACTTTAACTGCCACCATTACAGATGGGGGTCTGAACGCTGTGATGCCTTTGGTGTAGCTCTGGTTGATATTTTGGATGACTTGAACCTCTGCATTTTAAATAACGGTTGCTCAACTCGACGATCTCATACAGGACAGCAAAAGAGCTGTGTAGACCTTACATTTTGTTCGGTTGAGTTAGCAGCATCAACTCACTGGGAATGCACAACCTTGTCGCATGGTAGTGATCACTACCCTATAGTCATATCTTTGGTTAATAAGTCTTATTTAGAAAAAACTTCCCCTCCACTTTTGAAATATAACCTGTCCAAACCGGATTGGTCAAAATTTGTTTCATTACTGGAGGATAAAATCGATGTTCTTCCAAATTTAAATTCAAATTTATCAGATCCTTCTGGTCACTGCCATGCCAAGAGCTGTTATGAGGGTTTTGTAACAGCTATTACCTCAAGTGCAGATTCTTGCTTTCCTTTAAAAAACAGTGCTCGCAATAAAATTCCTTCACCCCCGTGGTGGGACCCAGAATGCACTTCGGCAATCAGGGATAGGGACGAAGCAGAGGTGTGTTACAATATGGATATGAGCACAGAAAATCTGTTGGCATACTGTCATATCAATGCCAGAACCAAACGTTTTCTTCGCAAGAAGAAACGTACGGGTTGGGTTAAGTTTTGCACCTCTCTATCACCCTCTACTCCCGTTTCAGTCGTCTGGAAAAATATTAATAGGTTTAGACGAGGGTGTTCCCCGTCTATCTCATCACCGATTGCTAGGGAAACAGCTGAACATTTTTTTGACAAAATAGCACCATCATATGTTCCACTCTTATCAGAATCTCAAAACGCGCCCTTGTGTAACGTATCAGAGGATCCTTTTGATGCGCCATTTACTTTGGACGAACTGAATGTGGTACTCAAACATGTCCGGGACTCAGCGCCTGGTATTGATGGTGTGCCATATTCGTTCATAACCCATTCTGGTGATAAAGCCAAAACCTATTTTTTAAATATTTTAAATTTCTGTTATAGCCATGGTTGGGTTCCAGATCAGTGGAAGTTTCAAATTATTATTCCCTTATTGAAACCAGGCAAACATGCGGATGATCCGAATGGCCTTAGGCCAATTTGTCTATCTTCAGTCTTAGCCAAATTACTGGAACACCTCATTAAAAATCGCCTGGAGTGGATAGTCGAATCGAGGGACCTACTGCCGAATCATCAATTTGGTTTTAGGAAAGGACTAAGCACAATGGATAGTATTAGTATTTTAGTTGCGGATATCCGCTTAGCCTACTCTAAGAATGAATCCGTTGTTGCCGCTTTCCTTGACATCTCATCTGCGTATGACAATGTACTTCTTCCCGTACTCAGGCAAAAACTGCAACAGCTGAGTCTTCCGGCTAAGATGATACAATGTATATGCGAACTTCTGTTGTCCCGCTCATTGGTTCTAAGAGTCCAAGGTGAGGAGTTCGATACAAGGCAGACATGGAGGGGACTCCCGCAAGGCTATGTCCTCAGTCCCATACTGTACAATTTGTATACTGCTGATATTGGGTCCTGCCTAAACAGCAATTGTCAGTTACTACAATATGCCGATGACATTGTTTTGTATGTGACGGATCCTTCCATTGTTGACGCTGCGTCATCTTTGTGTCTCTCTCTGGACTCTTTGAATCAATGGCTTTTAAGCCATGGGCTGTCGCTATCTGCTCCCAAAAGTTCGGTGGTGATTTTCTCTCGCAAAAGACTCATTCCTCATATTTCAGTGAACATTTTAGGCCACAATATTCCTATAGTTAAAAAAGTAAAATTTTTAGGCGTTATTTTGGATTCAAAATTAACTGGCAAACATCACATAAATCATCTTATAAAAAAGTGTGAAAGGATTATTTCAATTTTAAAGGTCCTTGCGGGTGTTTGGTGGGGTGCTCACCCATACACCATGAAATTGGTTTATAATGCCTTGGTTCGTAGTGTTTTAGACTATGGAACGTATCTTTTGATCCCTTGCAACAGGGGTGCTTTGGCTGGACTGGATAGAGTTCAGTCGAAATGCCTTCGAATCATCTCAGGTTGTATGAAGTCCTCTCCTGTTAACGCATTGCAGGTCGAATGTGCTGATCCTCCTCTGGCCCTTAGGCGGCAATATCTGTCCTCCCGTTTTGTGTCTAGACTAATAAGTAGATCCTCCCATCCTCTCATAGGAAGACTGAACGAGTTAGATGCCATATGCAGAAGCTCAAATTACTGGAAAAATAAAGAAATACCCTTAATCCTAAAATCCTTTCGACTAATTCTCAATTTAGCATACCCGATTGTCCAGTTTCCCAGATTGCCCCTTTTTAATTTTCCTTACCAAGTTTTAGGTTTTAAACCAAACATTTTCTTTGATATTGGTATATCCAAAAAATCTCCGTCAGCGAATTTGGCCTTCAATGCGGTGGTAGCCGAGCGATGGAATGGGTTTCAATTATTCTTCACGGATGCTTCGAAACTAACCGATCATAATCACACTGGCGCTGCGGTCTATTACCAAAGCTCCAAAATTATCCTACAGTTTAAAGGCCCTAAGGAGTCTTCTATATTCACTGGTGAGTGCGTGGCTATATTGGAAGCTTGTCTTTTTATAGAGTCACACCATAATATTGAGAAAGCCGTAATTTTTACAGATTCCCTTAGCTGTTTGCAAGCTTTAGTCCAAAATCCGTTTAAAAGCAAATTACACAGTTCCCTTATTTTAAAAATTAAAAATTCTCTTTTGACCTGCGCTAATAGTCAAAAGGATGTTCAGTTAGTTTGGATACCTAGCCATTGTGGCATTAAGGGTAACGAATGTGTTGATGCTTTGGCTAAAGATGCATGTTCATCTTTATTATCAGATCTCACGCACAATTCCTACCAGGGTTACGACCTACTGTCCCTTCCAAGACTGAACCTGCAGTGTTCCTGGCAAGAGCAGTGGAATACGTCCAGCAAAAAGAAAGGTAGTTTTTTTTATGCAGTGCAACCGACCATCAAACCAAAACCGTGGTTTTTCGGTCACAAAAAAGTATCGAAAACTATTATTTCAGTTCTTTGTAGAATCCGCCTAGGTTTTTGTTGCACTCCCGTTTTCTTACACAAGATCCATGTCCGTGACTCCTCTCTCTGCGAGTGCGGGTTGGAGGAGGGCACCCTGGATCACATATTTTTCGAATGCTCTAACAACATCCCACCTCTAGATTTGTATAGCCGTCTCCCCAAATTTAAGATCCCTCTTCCGATTAATTTCCCCTCCCTTTTAACGTATCCCTCCTCAGAATTGCTTGTGGCGCTGATGATATTCATCCGCCACAATAATATAAAATTATAATTTGTTTCCTTAAATATTCTATGTTTGGATGTGGTATATTTTAATGTTCTAACAATTATTCTAATATTACTCGTATAATATGTAAATTTATCTTTTTGTTTGTTCCAGTCCAGTACTAACCCCACAAGATCTACAAAGTTCAACTGTATCATACATATATATATAATTGTTTTTTTTTTTTTTTACATAATCCACACTTGCTTTTCCAATTCACTTTTGACATTGGCAGAATAGTCGACATCGGCTTTACTTGCCATAATTAAAAATAGAAATAGAATAGAATGAGACTTTCAGATTTTTCTGCATTGTAGTTTTGGCAACGCTTTTATTGCAGTCTCTCATACTACGACAATATCAGAACTACACTACCTACCCAGACAATTGCTTACGAAACAAAATTATGTGATTCTTTATGGCAACCGCGACGCGCGACGCGACGCGATTCAGGTCGGTAGAGTCGCGTCGCGTCGTGCTGTCGCATCGCGCCTGTGTGCCGAAGCCTTTAGCCATCTCTTGTCTGGTCGCTCTAGCCACATAACATTATTATGTCTATGTGTATGCAACATGTTAGACCGTTGTAAAAGTCTAGCTTTCACCAACCCAGTTTAATATCAGTGCATTGCACTGACATTAGCTTCCGTTCACTCATTATTATTCACTCTGTTCTGTGATAACCAATCACAAACGTTGTGATTTGTTGGGTTGTTTCAAAGGCAAAGTTTTAAGGGGCTTGCATGACCTAAAGCGCGGTTACTGTCGGACTGCATAGAAAAGAAAGAGAAGCGCGATGACACAACGCTGGTAATTTATTGCAAAACATGTAGGTAGCTTAATTACAAAAAATCTGGAAAAAATCTGTTTGGACTAAAAAATTAAAACAGTAGGTAGTGTTTATTATGTTGCTTGTAGAATAAGCGGAAAAGAAATCAGAATGATTGTTTGTATATTAGTATGGGTTTTCTTGTAAAAAGAAAGTAAGTATTTAGAGGTATCTTCATGATTTTTTCTATCGTATCAAATTAGTTGTATTATTATGTTTTCAACACACTGGCGCCAGTTCTGTTGTTTACAAACTAAACTAAATTTAAGTTCAGGCATCTTTTTCTTTCTATTTCATTAAGAAAAGGACAGAAGATAAATATTAGTTTAGTCCTGTCAAATTAGTCAGCGCCTGACGTAAATTGGCGTATTTTTAATAGCCAATTTTTTAATCTCGTCTAAAGTTGTCTATGGAGTATCTTAATTTGACAGGGTATTCTTCAGGATATTATATCCTGAAGAATATCATATATATTTTTCTGATTTTGTTTACTATAGTCGATCATATAATTTTATTGTTTCTAAAACTTGCGTTTTTTGCGTTTAGGTCCTGTAAGCCCCTTAAGTGTAAAATATGGCCGGCTCTTTATCCCTTTTATCTCTTCTGTTTAAAGAAGCCTTGGCAGTTCAAAGGGTAATTGTGTAAACAGAGTTAAAAATATTATGTTTTCACAAACTGATGTCGTAAACTCGTAAACGTCCATCGCTGAAATGGCTCTCGATCAAAAGGGAAACTAATTTATTACTAAGTACCTAATATTTTGATCTGGGTGTCTGCTGGAATCCACTTTGCCAGGTCAGGTCTGTCTGCAAAAAACAATTGAATCAAGAGTTTAGGTTGCGTTTCCACCAGAGATGAGTGAGGATGGGTAGCGAGGGATGTGTGTGAAACCAACCAGTAATATCGCTAAATTTGTAGGGTTTCACAGCCAAATGGCAAAAAATGGAACCCTTATGGATTCGTCATGTCTGTCTGTCTGTCTGTCCGTCCGTATGTCACAGACACTTTTTTCCGAAACTATAAGAACTATACTGTTGAAACTTGGTACCTAAGTAGATTTTTTTTTCTATTTTTGTGTGACAATCTGTGAAAAAAAAACAATAAATTTTGAAGGTTCCCCATACTTAGAACTGAAACTCAAAATGGTATTAGAAACCCCAATATCATTTTTGAAGACCTATCCATAGATACCCCACACGTATGGGGATACGTGTGGGGTATCAATGGATAGGTCTTCAAAAATGATATTGGGGTTTCTAATAACATTTTTTTTCTAAACTGAACAGTTTGCGCGAGAGACACTTCCAAAGTGGTAAAATGTGTCCCCCCCCCCCCCTGTAACTTCTAAAATAAGAGAATGATAAAACTAATAAAAATAAATGATGTACATTACCATGTAAACTTGCACCGAAAATTGGTTTGAACGATATCTAGTAAGTAATTTTTTTAATACGTCATAAATCGTAAGCCGCAATTTACCTTTCATTCAATCAACTCAAATATAAAAAAAAACATTTAATTTCATAAACATAAACCTTATGCACAAACCCAGATGTTACGAAACGCTCGGTGCGCGAGTCCGACTCGCTCTTGCCCGGTTTTTCAAACTCAAACTCAAAACATTTATTTCAATTAAACCTTCTACATGCACTTTTGAATTGTCAAAATTAAATAGTCTGTCAGTTAGTCCGAAAGTTGAAGCTAGTTGCCCATTCCAAAACGTATATCTCTATGGAGAAGAACGGGCAAGAAACTCCATGGACACTCTTTTAAATCAAGATAATACAAAATTCTGGGTAAGTACATTATTCTTGTTGCTTCTATATGTGAGAACAATGTATAAAAGACACAAATGAAGAAACAATTCAAAATATAAGATTAAAAATAAGCATTGGCATTTGGCAGTTAAGAGATGACCAGTCTCAACCGACGGCGCCCGTTCACGAACATGACGCGTGGATCAGCACCATCCAGCTCAACCAGTTTGTAGGGAACCGAATGATCCAACACACGCGCCACCATTGGTGAGACATTTAAGTGAGCATGACAAGTTCTCAACTGCCATGCTTTTTCAAGTCAACATAAAAAAAAACATAATAAACGGAAACATGGTTCTTACATTTAAAAAAAATAATACAAAATTAAAAAAAAAATGCTTCTAAATTATACAAAACTATAGTTTGCAATTTAATAGAATTAAAAAAAAAAAAAAAAACAATTATATGAGCTTGTTAGATTTAACATTTGATATAATTATAATATTAGAATATTGTTTGTTGGATAATGGTATCTATCACATTTACGAAGCTTGAGACCGACATAGAAGTACATAATTTGACTAGATACTGTGTTTACAAAGAAACAATAGTCTTAACTTGTCAAAATAACTTAAATGTAAATGATTATGTAATATTTGATTATACTTGTAGTATATCTTAGATTTTATATTGCTAATTTAATATAATAGGCTGTTTCAAACGATTGGCACAATACTGTCAGTTGATGTTGATATTCTTTTTAATGATGTCTAAGAAATACGAATTAACTCTTATTAAATTGCTTAATTACCGTATAATGTTTTAAAACGGTTTCACTAAATAAGATTAATTTATTATTACCTGTGTTAAAAGATATTAAGCCAAAATATATGATGATCTGTGATTGGTTCAAAATGGCGGTAGATGTTTGACCTAAAAGACGTTGGTTTATAGGATATAAAAAGGATTGTAATGACTACAAAGTCAGTTGTTGTTCGATAGATGTTCAGTTGATAAGTACTAGTGCCGTTATTATGTGGAATATGTCTACCAGGTGTCATGTAAGTTAATTGATATTATTATCTTGATTATTATTGCTGATAACCATGTTGTTCTGTATTTGTTAAAATATGGCGAATATGGCTAATGTTTTAAAGTATATGTATAATGGAATATTCCTAGCTATTGTTATTATGTTGCTATTATTCTGAGTTCCTTGGACCATTGTGCAGGAGATAGAATTAATAGTTTTTAAAATAACGATAATTTATGAGAATGTAATAAGTTTGTTGATAGAATACTTTAATACTGATTCCAAGGAGTTTCTTGTCCTTCTTCTCCTTGATGACCTAGATTTGGAACGGACGACTAGCTTTCTGATTAATTACTGACAAGCGTAAATTGAATTAAATGTGTAGCCTTGTCTTTCTGTGCTTTATTTCATAAAATCCTTTCCCTACATACACACCATATTCATGGGTACCTTTACACACATTAAATAACTAGTAACCATTCTGATATTCAAAGCTTTATTTTTGGGTAATATACATACACACTTATAGATAGTTTATATGGTTAATTCCTAACATCAGAAGTGGGATCGTAAACCGCTTACTAATACATTTTATTTTCTATTTTCATGATCGATGTTGGAGCATTGCCGATCTTCTGGAAGCCGTTGGTCGAAGGGTCGCTGAATCCACTCACACCATAATGATGACATCGTGCTGCAAACTTCGAGAGCGGAACTACGAAGCTGCAAGTTGCTGTACGAAACCCATTCCAAGGATTAAATGGAACAGCAGTACCTACCTACGAATTAGCATAAGTCGGTAAGGCCCTGGGAGGCTCTTTTAGATCAAAGCGAAATAATGGTGTAGCGTATCATTTAATTTTGACATAAACTACATTATGAAGTAGGTACTTAAAACATTATGTTTACATTAACTATACATAGAAAATTCAATCGGTTTTTCGTTCAGTTATTTATTTTTAAATAATACAAGTATAAAAAGAAACGGTCACTTTAGGTCCTTGATACTTAGCTAGTTACGTCGTCACAGATATACGATAGATACAGTTTCATTTACCGCGGAATTAGAAAAGTATATGAAGAAACCTATGATTAGGTTACAAAGTCAGTTAAAAATTTCGGAAATTTGAGAAATATAACAGTTATCAAAGAAAAATTTCGCCTTTGGCCTGGTAATTGGGTTGAACCAAACACTAGTGCGGAAGATAATCTTGTCGTGTGTATAGTTTTAATTAACCGACTACAAAAAGGAAGAGGTTCTCAGTTCAATTGTTTTTTTTTGTGTTTGTTACGCGATATCTCCGGCAATTGTAAATCGATTTAAAAAAAAAATTAATGTTTAGAGTCTGCCACAGGGTTGGTTCCATATAAATTTTAACAACTTTGCTTGGGTAGTTTTTGAGTTGGCTTCAATGTGTATTTTTGCTACTCAGTTTATATCGATGATGTTGTAGCTTCGATATGTTAGTGGTGTTGTGCTAGTTTGTGTGGGGTAGGTACGACTCAGGGGCGAAAAATAAAAACTTTTTTACAAAAAAAAAAAACAACAGACTTCCGAATAACGAAAATGCGAATTTATTATTTAGATTACAATTTAAAGATAACAAACAATAGAGAAATAATCTTAAAAGCACATAAAAGTTGTAGACTGGTTGGATTGCAGGTCATAGATACATGTAAATCATTGTTTATTAAGGGGCTTACAGGACCTAAACGCAAAAAACGTAAGTTTTAGAAACGGTAAAAGTTTATGATCGACTACAGTAAACAAAATCAGAAAAATATGCTTTAGGATATATGCTAGGTAGACAGTGAGTTGAAAACATAATACAACTAATTTGATACGATAGAAAAAAAAATCATGAAGATACCTCTAAAAACTTTCTCTTTACAATAAAAACCATACTAATATACATACAATAATTATGATTTTTGTCAGATTATTCTACAAGCAACATACAAAAAAAAAACTAGTGTGTAGACCAAACAATCTTTTCGTAAAGAGATAATTGCTTTATATTTTGCAATGAATTGCCAGGGTTGTGTCATAGCGCTTCTTTCTTTTTTATGCAGTCCGACAAAGACCACGCTTTAGGTCATGTAGTCGCCCTTAAAATATTGACTCTTCTATCCTTATAATTATATTTCGAGGTTGTTTAAAAAAAGGTGTCGTACCGCATAGAATGTCAGACATTAGTAACCGAAGTCGACGGGATAACAATAGCTTCTGCGTAAGAAGGTCCCACACAACATTAATGTACAAAAATGTATTTTGCATGGCGCCAGTCATAATTAACTGTTTACCGTCGTCAATCAAAAAATTTAACGTGAGCTTATTTAAGAAACTGCTAAAATCTTTACATAAGAACAAAGCATATTACAGTATTTCGGAATTCATAACAGACAAAAAGTTAATGACAGAATGTTGACATGCTAATAAATGACTTATGATAAATAACTGGCTGTGCCTGTGGCTGTGCCTGTGGCTGTGCCTGTGGCTGTGGCTGTGCCTGTGGCTGTGCCTGTGGCTGTGCCTGTGGCTGTGCCTGTGCCTGTGGCTGTGCCTGTGGCTGTGCCTGTGGTTGTGCCTGTGGCTGTGCCTGTGGCTGTGCCTGTGGCTGTGCCTGTGGCTATACCTGTGCCTATTCCTATGACTGTGCCTATGGCAGTGCCTGTGGCTATACCTGTGCCTATTCCTATGACTGTGCCTGTGGCAGTGCCTGTGGCTATACCTGTGCCAGTTATATTATTGTGCCTGTGCCAGTTACATTACTGTTCCTGTAACTGTGCCAGTTACATTACTGTGCCCGTGGCTGTGCCAGTTACATTGCTGTGCCTGTGGCTGTGCTAGTAGCTGTGCCTATGGCTGTGCCAATAATACAAATAAAAACCAAAGTAATTGATTTTCAGAAATGTAGGTACTTCAAGGACGAAGTACAGTTCAGAATAGCCGTGATAGATTATTTTCAAATTTATTACTATTTTGATGATCATTTCGGTAAAATTCAGTCTAACAGAACGTTCAAACGATACATTGACGTAGATTCGATATATTTTTGGATAATAATTATGTTACTTAAGAATAACTAATTGTGAATTTTAAATGTAATAACATCCACCAGTTGTGATTGGCTTACGGTCTAATGTCGTCAGTTCTCAAATGGTTTCCTTTATCAAATCAAGATACATCAGATGGTAAGGAACCAAGATTAAAAAAAAAAAAACAATTTTCTTCGAAGTTTTTGACTCGTTTGCTTTTATTATTGGGTATCTGTGTTGTTGTTAAGTACCTATTGCTTAAAGTTTTTACTTCCAAAATGAAATAATGTTTAGTGAAGGTTCAGTGGCCATGTTAAGAGTTTGTTAAAATGTTAACAGAAAATGTGTTTGTTGAATAATATTGTCAGATTGACCGAGCGATGAGTTATTTGGATTATTTTCATGATCGCTGGTTATTGCTTCGGTTCGGAAGCTGTTGAATATGAATGACGTACCAAATTGTTGCTATTCCAATTTTATATTAGTAAGTGTAAATTATACCGATAAGCAATTTATTATTTGCTAAATTGTATAGGTAGGTACTTACTTAACGTTTTTCAATTACATTATTAGCAGAAGTTGCTAAAATATTTAGACATAATGGTAAAATGATTATTATTGGCTCTGAGCACCTAAAAACTTTTTGTTGAGTTGATCAATATCAAACGTTGTCGTTTTGTGAGACTGTAGATTCATAAGTACTTCGAGAACGAAGTACATGTCAGTATGGCCGTGTTAGATTTAACATTTGATATAATTATAATATTAGAATATTGTTTGTTGGATAATGGTATCTATCACATTTACGAAGCTTGAGACCGACATAGAAGTACATAATTTGACTAGATACTGTGTTTACAAAGAAACAATAGTCTTAACTTGTCAAAATAACTTAAATGTAAATGATTATGTAATATTTGATTATACTTGTAGTATATCTTAGATTTTATATTGCTAATTTAATATAATAGGCTGTTTCAAACGATTGGCACAATACTGTCAGTTGATGTTGATATTCTTTTTAATGATGTCTAAGAAATACGAATTAACTCTTATTAAATTGCTTAATTACCGTATAATGTTTTAAAACGGTTTCACTAAATAAGATTAATTTATTATTACCTGTGTTAAAAGATATTAAGCCAAAATATATGATGATCTGTGATTGGTTCAAAATGGCGGTAGATGTTTGACCTAAAAGACGTTGGTTTATAGGATATAAAAAGGATTGTAATGACTACAAAGTCAGTTGTTGTTCGATAGATGTTCAGTTGATAAGTACTAGTGCCGTTATTATGTGGAATATGTCTACCAGGTGTCATGTAAGTTAATTGATATTATTATCTTGATTATTATTGCTGATAACCATGTTGTTCTGTATTTGTTAAAATATGGCGAATATGGCTAATGTTTTAAAGTATATGTATAATGGAATATTCCTAGCTATTGTTATTATGTTGCTATTATTCTGAGTTCCTTGGACCATTGTGCAGGAGATAGAATTAATAGTTTTTAAAATAACGATAATTTATGAGAATGTAATAAGTTTGTTGATAGAATACTTTAATACTGATTCCAAGGAGTTTCTTGTCCTTCTTCTCCTTGATGACCTAGATTTGGAACGGACGACTAGCTTTCTGATTAATTACTGACAAGCGTAAATTGAATTAAATGTGTAGCCTTGTCTTTCTGTGCTTTATTTCATAAAATCCTTTCCCTACATACACACCATATTCATGGGTACCTTTACACACATTAAATAACTAGTAACCATTCTGATATTCAAAGCTTTATTTTTGGGTAATATACATACACACTTATAGATAGTTTATATGGTTAATTCCTAACAAGCTCATATAACTTGCCAGTAAACTAATTCTGGAGAAAGAACACAAACATTGTCTTGATATTATTATAGTATATTATTATATTATTTTATAGCTTGAATTAAGTTAGTGTTGGTATTGGTTAGTTTTACACACATCCCTCGCTACACATCCTCGCTCATCTCTGGTGGAAAACCTATGAAAACATTTTATAACCTTCATTTGTTATTTTTTTCTTTATTTATTATTTTTATGTATGACTGAATGTCCAAGACCTTGTGCCCGAGTGTGTGACCTCATCACACTAATATTATAAAGGCGAAAGTTTGTGAGTGTGTGTGTGAGTGTGTTTATATGTTTGTTACTTCTTCACGCTCAAACGGCTGGACCGATTTTGATGAAATTTTGTATGGAGGTAGCTGACACCCTGGATTAACATATAGGCTACTTTTTATCCCGATATTCCCAAGGGATCGACACTTACGCGGGTGAAACCGCGGGGCGCAGCTAGTTTGTTATGCATAAATCTTAAAATTACAATTGAATAATTAATAACGGACTAGCTCGCTTATGAGGGAATATGACCTATTTTCATGAAGGTTTCAACTTCATCTAGTTTTGTTATAGTATCTTAACGTTCTCACTTGCAATCTCTTTGTGTAGTGTGCATTTATCCAGGTTCCTCCCTTTTTCTGAAAAATAATGTAAGATAGATTTTTTGTTCTACCAAGCATGTCGTGGGTTTCGCAATTCCTAAATAAATGACGTCACGGATCAAATTTTTCAGCATTGATCCGTATTTTTCTGTATTTTTGCACACAATGTCAGTATAAATGTCAAATTTTTTAGGCTTACAATGTGTAGGTCAAAGTTCAAAGAGTTATTTGTTTTTCACATTGGCGTTTAGCTCGTTAAAACCCATGTTTACTCGGCTCAGGTTATGCTGTAGGTCAGCTAGGGGACTTCCAAATAGACTATTATCACTATGACATTTCTCTTTATGGTATTTTTTATGTGAGTGCTTGGTCTGGATTAAATCAGCCTATAAAATTCCTATTGCTGGGACACAGGCCTCCTCTCTGTGAGAGGGAGTGGGCCGTAATCCACCACGAGGGCCCGGTGCGGGTTGGTAGAGGTCACACATCTTCGAATTTTTGGTTCTACGACATGTCGGTTTCCTCACGATGTTTTCCTTCACCGTTTTGAGAGCAGTGGTGATGAAATATTTTACACAAAGTAAAGCGCCTGTCTGGGTTCGATCCTACGACCTACAACTCGTAAGTCGCGGCCACTGGGCTACCACTGCTCTCACTGCTGATATGTACAGACGCCAGCACATCAAGCTACTACAATCTGTTAAATTTCTTTAATAGATTTTCAACTTTATCGCTAAAACATAAGGTTCAAAGTTGATTGGGAAAATTTTACAGTTTCGGGTAGCTTGATGTGCTAGCGTCTGTACCTGATTGATGGCAGTAGGTTCGCCCCCTATATTACATGGGAGTAAAACTTAACTGGGGTAGTTTGGGTGTATATGTCACAGCCAACTAGCTTAATTAGCCTTTTAGTTAACAGCCTAGCCTTTTAGCTAAACGGCGGCGTTCAACTAGCCGCCTGAATGATATTCAGCTATTCAATCAAACAGCTAGGCAAATGGCTTGGGATCGATAACGTTTAAGGGGCTTACAGGACCTAAACACAAAAAACGCAAGTTTTAGAAACAATAAAAGTATGTCGGAGACATCATTAGTACGGGAGCTGACTTGACAGCGAGGCGGAAACGGTGTGACGACAACGACTATTCGGAACGCCAGCGCTATCTGGTGGCGCTTGACAGAGTCTAGCACGAGTTCGTGGGGGGGTCGACGCTCGAAGACAGCTCGGCAAGAACGATGTGGTGCTCTTGGACATTGGACATCGTACGAACAACATGTGCTCAGAAACTGTCCCGCGTTCCGTATCTGGTTGTGTCGTGTACCTACAGTGTGTAATTTGCTAGTGTGATTAAATTGTTTTCAACACACTTGCTCGTAAAGTGGCTCTTATTGAACCGCTTTTAGGTCCATAATGCAGTGTATTAAAAACGCGTGCTTTTTTTTTACTTTAATCCACAAGTGCTTTATTTCCACAGATAACTACTTATTTACTAGTCGGAGATGCGCGCTTTTTTAATCTCATCAATTCACTTTTTTTTTAAATAGTCTGTATTGTCCTTGGTCCCAAAATTAACTAATATTTGTGCACCCGGACAATATAACCGTATAGTTTCCGTTAGAATGGACCCGAACACACGAACCGCCGCCGGCTCGGTACTGGGTCCATTGGACCCAGGAATTACGACATACGACACCCTACATTGATTTTGTAAATATTTGTTATGCTACCCATCCAATCTTATGAATGTGCGTTAACTAAGAGAGTTGGATAAAAAAAACTCTTAAGTTAACGCCATTAAATATATCATATTTAGCGTGCAAGCATATTAATTTACCTTTAATAAATTCAAGTCTCTAAATGCGATAATCGCCATTTTGTTGACAGTGGTAGTCGAGGCTAAAAAACATAAAAATTGGGGATTTCGAACATCCAAACTCCACCACAGGGGCAGTGAATAATACATAATTTAATTGTTTGACGCATTCATCCATTGTTCAAGTTAAATAAGTAGCGGTAATGAAGTTTTTTGATATTTAATGTCGAGTTTCGCGCCAATCTGTTATACATTTAACTTTTCACAAATATCACGCACACACATGCAGGTAAGATTTAAAATGTGACAAAATATTATAGATAATATATTATAAACAACACGAAAATGCCCAAATGTTAACGTAATATTGAAGCACAGGTCCAATAACACGTATTAATCATTACCGCTACTCAATTTGTGTTCAAAATCGCCGTCCATTATTTTTTTTTTTTATAGTAATAATGTGCGAAAGCGATTATGCTAAACGATTTTTTTTTTAATTCTCTATTACTTTTAAATCGATACTCGGAAACTGAAATAAAATTATTTTAAGCATTAAATACGATAAGCATTGTTTATAATAATGATTTATGCTCTTGTAATGTTATTTTTAGTTTTTTGGACACTATATTGTAACTGAATCAATAGGTAACTGAGGACCTTTGACCATAGACATTAATTATTGAATTTCGCGCCGAAGTGTTTCTATATTTGAATTTATCTTCGGAATGCGCTCGCCGTGCAAAATTATTTTTATTTATTGTACTTACTACATATTTATTTTTGATATTTTCTAATAGTTTGCTACAGAATGCCCGGTATATATTTTTTAGGTAGGCTTAGCAAAAGTGCGGGAATGATGGTCAGGTTTGTATCTTGATCAAAATATGATTTGCGACTCTAACAGGTACCTACATCTTTACAGAATTATAATCATTCGAATCATTAATACATCTTTCTTATGGAAAAGTTCTTAGGGAAAAAATCTAACTAGAAAGATTCTATTCTAATGACTATAATTCTGTAAATACATATACAGAGCGTCTTGTCTGTGTGGTGCCGGACTTAAAGAATACCACCACCCCTTACTTCCCGTGGGTGTCGTAAAAGGCGACTAAGGATCGTACGGGAGAATGGGCAGCAGCGTTCTCTATGTGTTCCACCATCATACCATACTGCGATCGCCAACCCGCCTGCCAAGCGTGGCGATTATGGCAAACCCTCCCAAAATTGGGGGAGGCCTATGTCCAGCAGTGGACGTCTATCGGCTGAAACGACGATATACAGAGCGTTAGGTTAAACGAGGGACATACTTTGAGGGGAGTTAGTACTCATGAAAATGAGCAACTTTTACTATGGGGCCGAACCTGAAATCGCAAAAAAAAATCAGCTGTTCAGTACATTTCGACGAGCTATGCGAACATAAATGTAGGAAACGGCTGATTTTTTTTCGCGATTTCAGGGTTCCATCCCATATTAAAAGTTGATAATTTTCATGAGTACTAACTCCCCTCAAAGTATGTCCCTCGTTTAACCTAACGCTCTGTATATTATAGTCGCGAATCATATTTGATCAAGATGCAACTTGATACTGACCTGCAAATTACAAAAAACGTAAGAAAATTTTAATTATCCACCTAAAATTGTCCGTGGTCCCTACCCGAAACCAAACGGAAAAGACCCTGACTGGCGTTCTATCATTGCGGATTCTCACTGAACGAATGTAGGTATATTTCTCTATGCCAATAGTACTTTCTAATTCCATACTAAATACTACAATTGTTTTTTTTTTTTACAATTGTTTTTACATGCTCTGTGGTCAGTGCTTTTATTTACACTTGCGCGCGCATTGCTAGTGCTGGCTATGCGGAAAGACAACCAGAGCGCCATTTTCCATACAAGTTAATATTTAACAATACAAGTCTGTTTTTTTCCTCGCAAGTGTGTTGAAAAACGTCGTATGAAACGCGTGTGCATTGATCATTAGACTCTCGGCTTTCTTATCGCACTCGCCTGCGGCTCGCGCGAATAATACCGCCTCGAGCATAATGATCAACATAGCACACATGTATCATAATGTACTATTTCAACACACTTGCTCGTAAAGTGGCTCTTATTGAACCGCTTTTAGGTCCATAATGCAGTGTATTAAAAACGCGTGCTTTTTCTTTACTTTAATCCACATGTGCTTTATTTCCACAGATAACTATTTACTAGTCGGAGATGCGCGCTTTTTTAATCTCATTAATTCACTTTTTTTTAAATAGTCAGTATGGAATTATGATGAAATAGAGTTCTGTGTGTGTGTATTTTATGGTCTTTGCGATATCGTTTACAAAAAATCTATAATTTATTTATATGTTGAGGTCGGTCAAACTGCAAATATGCAAAAGGAAAAAATAAAGATATTGTCATTCTGTCTGCATTCTTACTTTTACCATTTTTCATACATAAACTACATAAAAAAAAACGATCAAATCTTGATATAAATTACTAAAAATTGTGTTGCGACGTGACACTTTTTAGTGCTGACCATAGATACGTATATAAGAAGGTGTTGACCGTCCACCCAATTTCCTTATTTCGATCAAAACTTGCATACAGCCTAATCGATATTCGCGATAAATGAAATAAAAGAAAAATTAGAAACTGAATAACAACTCTTATAACTAACAAAAAGTATTGAAAGTGTTTGCAGAATACCCAATTTATGGAATTAATTTATCATCATTCTAAGACAAAATTTTACTAAGCCTACCTAATAAATATATACTGGGAATTCTGTAGGAAACTATTAGAAATTATCAAAAATAAAATCCACAATATATAATAGTTGTTCAATAAATTAAAATAATTCTAAACAGCGAGCGCATTCCGAGTAAATTCAAATATAGAAACATTTCGGCGCGAAATTCAATATTATGAGGTACCCTATGGCCTGGCTGTTATTGACTCTGTTTAAGTGAAATGTCCAAAAAACGATTAAAATCCAAAAAAATATGTGATTTGACATTTCGCACCGCATAAATCTTTAAAAGGATAATTATACAATATATTTTGGTAATATACCTAAATATACCTAATAAAAAATTGCAGCACAACAGCAGCACCCTAATTGCGTAACATACTATCAATCGGAATCGGAATAATTTTGAAGCAAATTGCAATATAGAATTCGGCCATTTTTCTTAGAAATCTAAAACAGTACATCTCGTATGGTTGGAGCCATACGATAAAGGGCCATGACAACAAATAAGCCTTACAAATACCCAAGAAAGAAAGCTGCAAAAGGAAAAAGGAAATACAATCAACGTTGTGCGTAGTTTGACCTACTAATTTGTGCAAACAGTTTTCATAGCCGGTTTTACGAAGTTTGTTATCAATCTGAACATAGATATTGACAAAAATTTGTCAAAAATTTCCCGACGCGACGTCTGCAGCCAAGGCAACGGGTGCGAAGGCTGCGCCCTGCATGCGCAGCACCCCAGGCCCCGAGCGCGACTGCGCCGCAGTCGTCAAAACGTAGTTGACAATAATGTGACATTTTGTAAATATTATTAGTTTATTTTTTTTCAGTGAGTGTTTAGATATAGTTTATTTTTATATTCTTTAGGTAAGTTTTACTGTAAGTTTAAGTGTTTTTATATATATGTTCAGTGCCGGCTGTAGCGATGCCGGAAACCGTGCTAATCAACCTGCCACATCGCTTGATGTTCAGCTGGTGAGATGTCCACATTGCTCACAGGCACGCTTTTTTAAAGGCGAACGGGGGCTGAAGATACACTATGGCAAGATCCACAAATCACATAGTGTACCATTGTGCCGCCCAGCCACATCCCCAGCATCAACACCTCTAGAACAAACATTGTGGAAAAAACTAGCAAAATTAAAAAATTCTACCCCTATATTAAAGAGAGTTCCCCGGGGCGCGAGACGATCTGTTGCAGCGAGTTTGGCGCAATGTATCCGTCTTGCGACCCAGGAGAACTCACAAAGTGCCTGGGAGCAATTACTTACCTTCCCTTATAGGATTCTACATGTTCAAAAAAATTTGGCAACTAAAAAAACATTAACTAACCAAATTAAAGAAAATTGTAACAATTCGGCCCTAATTTTAGATCCAAAATTACCTACATTCCATAACTTTCCTCAAAAAGGATTATGTTCGCATGTGGAATCCAAATTAAGTGAAGGTGACATCAGGGGTGCGTCCAGGATACTATTCAGCAGCGATGTGGTGGCGCCTTACTCTCCAGAAACACTAACAGCTCTAGAGAGTAAACATCCAGCGCCTGCGGATGGTCTCACCTTCCCCGACCCCCCCGACCCTCCCAACCTAAATTCAACCTTCCTCAACGTTTCGGCCCCCCAGTTGTTTGCAGCCGTGAGCTCCTTCCGAAGTGGTTCCGCCGGCGGCCTCGACGGCCTGACTCCACAGCACCTAAAGGATCTATTGAGTTCAGGCGCCGGGGAAGCTGGTGAGTCGCTTTTAAAGGAGCTTGCGGCCATGATTAACCTCATGCTTACCGGCGGTGTGAACGAAGCCGTCGTCGACGTCTTGTACGGGGCCAATCTATGTGCCCTGCGCAAGAAGGACGGCGGCATTCGTCCCATCGCCGTTGGGTGCACCTACAGGCGTACGGCAGCTAAAATTTGCTGTAAGCTATACAGCGAATCGCTTACAGCAAAATTTCAGCCCCTACAGCTTGGTTTTGGCTCGAAAGGGGGCTGTGAGGCTGCCGTACATGCCATTTCAACATTTTTAAAGTCCAACAAAGGTGAGGTCATCCTCAAGGTTGACGTTAAGAACGCCTTTAACTCTGTGAACAGGGACACTTTGTTGGCTGAAGTCAAAAAGGAATTACCCGAAATTTACGGTTTTATGTGGCAATGTTACAGGCACCCTTCCAAATTATTATACAAGGACAATGTTTTGGAATCTGCAGTTGGTTGCCAACAAGGTGACCCTCTCGGGCCAGTCATTTTCAGTTTAGCTATTCATCCAATTATACAGAAACTAAATTCAAAATTTAACGTATGGTACTTAGACGATGGAACGCTAGGAGGTGACGTAGACACTGTTTTGAAAGATCTACAACTCCTCAAACAGGAATTTCAATCTATTGGCTTGGACCTTAACCCCTCAAAATGTGAACTTTACCTTTCTGACACTACCGACAGACAATTGACTCTAGATAAATTTAATACAATAGCCCCACAAATCAAAATTTTAGACAAAAGTTCACTGCACCTCCTAGGTTCCCCGATTTTAGAAGATAGTTTTACTCCTTTTATCGACGAAAAAATTAAAAATTTCAACGAGATTTCGGACAGACTCTCCAAAATTAATTTACATTCGGCATTCACCCTGATTAGATACTGTTGTTTTGGCCCAAATTTTATGTATTTTCTACGCTCTTCCCCTTTATGGAAGCAGCCACACCTCTTGGACAAAATTGACCAAATTATTCGCAGCACACTAACATCCATTTTAAATGTGGCCTTGGACGACCGAGCGTGGCTTCAAGCCACACTACCCATCCGTTTTGGTGGCCTCGGCGTCCGCAAAATTACCAGTATTAGCTTACCGGCGTTCCTGTCTTCTGTCCACAGCACTGAAAAGTTGACCAGGAAAATATTAGCCCCTTGCCTGGTTGCCTCTGAAGTGCCGTGCTTGGCCGACGCGGTGAACGCCTGGAAAGCGGCTTGCCCGGATACAGATCGGCCCGTAAACCCATCTTCCCAGAGACAGTGGGATGAGCCGCTCTGCAGGTTGGTACGGAATAATCTCATTAATACGTCCACCAATTCTGCTGAGCGTGCCCGCCTGCTGGCTGTGGGTGAGTGGGAGTCGGGGCTCTGGCTTCAAGCACTCCCGTCACCCAACATAGGCACTATGCTGGGTGACACCACCTTCCGGCTCGCTACCTGTCTGCGTTTGGGCGCTCCTTGCGGAGCTCCGCATCGCTGTCAGTGCGGTGAAGCTGTCGACTGTCTCGGACACCATGGCCTTTCTTGCAGTAGGAGCGCAGGCCGGATAGCACGGCACGCCAGCATTAATGACATCATCCGTCGTGCCCTTGTCACCGCCGGGGTGCCAGCTGTTTTAGAACCCAACGGCCTGGCACGCGACGATGGGAAGAGACCAGACGGGATGACCATAATGCCCTGGAAGTTAGGCAGACCTTTGGTGTGGGATGCAACATGTGTCGACACCCTTGCGCCATCTCATCTTCCAAGCACGGTGGGCTGTGCTGGAGCGGCTGCTGCAGGTGCAGAAAACCTCAAACGGCGTAAATATTCCAACCTGATTGGGAGTTATATGTTCGAGCCGTTTGGGGTTGAAACACTAGGGCCATGGGGTCCGAGTGCCCACTTGGTTTTTCGAGATATCGCCAAGCGGTTAGTCGACTCTTCACGTGACCAGAGGGCTGGCCTATTTCTTGGCCAAAGAATTAGCATTGCCATTCAACGTGGCAATGCTGCCAGCCTTTTGGGCACTGTTCCTGTTGACAGCGATGCGGACGAATTTTTTGATGCCCTATGATTATTTTTCTTATTTTTTCATATAAATGTACATATTATTGAATTTATTTTAAATATTTTGAATATCATTAAATAAATACTTAAAAAAAAACAACATTGAAATGACAATTGAAAAGCATAAATCATTATTATAAACAATGCTTATTGTATTTACTGCTTAAAATACTACATTTTATTTAATTTCCAAGTATCGATTACATTCGTCATATTATCAATCGAAATAAAAAAAAAAATCGTTTGGAATAATCGCTTTCGTACATCATTGCAATAAAAAAAACAATAATGGTCGGCGATTTTGAACACAAATTGAGTACCTAGAGGTAATGATTAATACGTGTTATTGGACCTGTGTTTGAATATTACGTTAAGACCTAGGCATTTTCGTGTTGTTCACAATATTTTCAATAATATTTGTCACATTTAAATCTTACATTTAACTGTGTGTGTGAAATTTGTGAAAAGTAAAATGTAAACACGCACGATTGGCGCGAAACTTCGACATTAGATATCCAAAAACTTCATTACCACTAAGTACTTATTTACTTTAAACTATGGATAAATTCGTCAAATAATTAAACGATGCTGATTGAGACGATGATTCACAGCCCCTGTGGTGAAGCTAGGGTGTTCGAAATCTCCAATTTTTATGTTTTTTAGCCTCGACCACCACTGTCATCAAAATGGCGAGTATCGTATGACTTGAATTTATACAAGGAAAATTAATAATAGTAAACTTGTGCGCTAAATATGAACATATTATGAGGTGTTTATCCAACACTCCTAATTAACGCACATTCATTAAAATTTAAGATTTGATGTGTAGCATAATTCATTCTCAAACAGGCTCGTGTGATCGGGGCGGATCGGTTTTGTTAGTACCATAGACCAATATATTTTAAATGAGAGTCGGTGCTTTTATTTACAACTGCGCGCGCATCGCTAGTGCTGCTTAGCACGGCGCGCGGAAAAACAAAACTAGCGCGCCATTTTCCAAAGAAGTTAATTTTTAACAATACAAGTCTGTTTTTTCCCTCGCAAGTGTGTTGAAAAACGTCGTATGAAACGCGTGTGCATTGATCATTAGACTCTCGGCTTTCTTATCGCACTCGCCTGCGGCTCGCGCGAATAATACCGCCTCGAGCATAATGATCAACATAGCACACATGTATCATAATGTACTATTGTGAAATTATAATCTGATTTGAACTGCAAACCGTTTTTCTATTGTGCATTATCCAACACTTACCCACAGTAGCCCACACATAGTTTAAATATGGCTGATAATAACGAGACACACTATACATTCTCCGATATCAGAAGTGGGATTCGTGTTGGTTCATGCGCAAAATCAGAACGCTTAAAATTAAAGTGACCGTTGACATTTCAAAAACAAAGTGCAAACATGCGAACGCTTATTAAATAATCGTGTGGATCTGTCCAAGTTCGACCCAGACAAACCAGATACGGATGCGCGATCATAGTACATGTTGTTTTGGGCATAGGCTGTATGCAGAAATACCTTTGCACATTGACGCGCCAGTTGCACCCTACCGCCACGTTTAAAAAAAAAAATTAAAGAAAAAAAAAGTGTGTCTGTAAGCGGCGTTTGAGTCCGTCGTATCCTGTAGGACGCGTCGTGTGCAAACGTAACGGCACACAGTACGATAGCTGATTTGTGTTTTGCTGAAAATTCACTGCAAGGAGGTCAACTTGTTGTGTGTGGCCGTCATTAAGGCGCACAAAGGGAGCCAAGGACGTAGCGTGGAGCTACCAGTGACGTGGGGTGACTTGAAGAATCGAGCCAAGCAGCCTGCAGCCGTCGGTGAAGCCCTTCGCGTGCTGCAAGTGAGGGAATCCAGGACAAGTCGCGACATGTCATGAGCCGCGGCACGGTGCACGAGCAGTGGCAGCCAGGCAGATGGTGGAGGTGGACCGCGTGCTGCAAGCAGCAGCAGCGAGTGGACGTTTGCGTCGTACAGCTACTCTCAGGCACGTTAGAAAATAAAGGTGAGCTGTATTGTTTTGTTTACGTTTCTGGTGCTGAATGCTCGTGAGTAAAAGCGAGTTGTGCAGCTAAATTAAGTGGCAAAAGAGTTAATAATGTTGTTACGTTGACTGGTACTGGTCAAACGCGTGTGTTCAGCACAGGACAAATCATATGTAGCGTTGCGATTAGCGAGCAATAACTTGAGATTTTATTACATTTCTACTCGAAATTTACTTGCAAAGTAATATTATGGCAGGACAAAGACGGCTATAACAAAATTTTGGGTAGGTTATTTTGTGTTATTAGAAAACGAAGAATGAAATCAGATTATAAGACTAAGTTAGATCGGAAGTTCAGAAGTCCACTTAAGTTAGTTGATGTTTTGGATTGGGGATCACCTCCCCATACGTTAATAGCGTTAAATCCAAACCGTACTTACAAGTAAGCTCACGATCGCATACGAAAGATGCCTCTAAGTAGTGTTCTTAACGAGTTAAACGTAGAAGACGGTGACGAGAGTTCTTTCATCGAGTAGTTGGAGCACATACCATGGCCAGGTCGCACTGTACACACTTGTCTGTAGTCGTAACTGCAACTTACTTGCGAGTTGTTCAGGGAGCGACGGGCAGCTGGTGGTGCAGCGGGGACCAGAGTCTCCATGGAGACTATTGTTGTGTTGGTCTTGTAAGGACCTGGGAGTCATGGACTCTATGTGAAGTGTGTTGGTCGTATCACTTGAGGTGATGACGATATGGGTGGCATGAGTGTCACTAGCTGCGGCGGCAGCAGGGCCATGAGCGTTGTATGTGATCTAAATTGATATAGTTCCTGACCTGTCCCTGTTATTACTAAGGCTTAGAGGAATCTTTAGTTGTCGATGATTGCTATCGTTTTTACAAAAGTTTTGTTAAGTAATGCGTTTCGATAACAATGTGGTCAGAATTGGCCGAGTGGAACATGCACTGCTGTTGGTTTTTTTTGTGGTTACAGGTTAACAGATAACGACGTGTGCAAGCAAGATGACAGTGTCAGACAGCGCTACTCTCTGGATCTCCTGTACGAGTGGTCGCTGATCGGGGACGGCGCTTTCCGTGCAAGAGGTTTCGTGACTTCTGCCAGGGAAGCAGTGGCTGCGGGTGGATGTCTGTGCCGTTGAGCCGGCTACAGATCTGTTGTCTACCGAATCTGGTGAGCCGTTTTCATTTTGTTTTGACTCGCGTACTGAATGTTTCTCTCGTAAACAACAGCAAAAATGGTTACATTGTTAGGTATAGCCCAGTCTAGTTTACAATGCAATTTTTGAATACGCTCACGTTAGGTTAAGAATGATGCCAGTAGGTCATGTACCAGTCGAAGTAGATGGTGATCACAGTGGTGATGAGCAATGAGCAAGCCTATGTAGTGGGAGCCAAGCGAGTAGGGGCTCTCTAACGGCCGTAGTAAAGTTGTGTGTATTCACAGGGTGATGCATACGGATCCATGCGCTGGATGTGTGAAAGCAATGCGATTGCTAGTCGGCCGGAGAGCCGTGGCGTTAGAGTGGTTTACTCGTGTGTAGGTTTCCAGGTGTCTAAGGCTCTTAGTGAAAAAGATTACAGTTGTAATGTGGATAACGATGGTACATGACTCTGGTTGACGTTTTTTTGGTGTGGGTCGTCTTAGGGGCGTACTTACAACAACGCTCTATGACCGTGTTCGGAAGATGCCCGAGCGCCAAGTACCAATTGAGATTGTAGACGAAATGGATGATGAGTTGGCATCACTTTAGTTTGTGTACTCAGGTTCTCGGTTCATTGGGTCGGAGACCGTACCAGAGTGTCGTGAGTACGTGGTATACGCGGTAGCTCTGGGTAGTATGGTCGGGTCTAGCCTTGAAGCCAAGACCATAGAGTCATGGACGACTCGGCATTCCTGCGGGAAGTGCGTATGTGACAAATGTGTGGGACCGTGAATGGGATACCTGAGGTTTTGTTTTCTTTAACTAACGTAGTGTGGAATCGTTGTACTTGGTCTCGGTAATCTCGAAACTAGATAGTTCAAATTCTTAGATTAACCTAATTTTTGGTTTCTAATTTGAATGCTTATTGCAAGTTGATCGTAAAATAAAACAGATTTTATAGAGTCGAGTCCCTTTTAATTTTGATCCATCAGTCTTCATATGGGAGGTTGCAAAAAATGCCAGAAAATCAGAGTATTACTAACTAATTTGAGGAAAGCCAAGTAAAAGTCTTGTTGATGAAACAGAGTAGAGATTAAGTCGCGTGATAGTGGTGAATCTTAGGTCGGCTGGTCGGGACCGTACCAGTAGTCATTTCGTAGCCGTAGTCCGTTAGAAGTCGGTATCTGCTTTTAGTAGTCCGTGGATACGCGGTACGCGGGTGTCTCTGGCGGAGGTCGGGTCTTGTAGAGACCATAGAGTCCGTGGGACTCGGAATTCAGAGGAATTCATAGAAACAAACATGAGGTTTGTTGGGCTTGATGAAAAGCCACAGGCCACGAATAAGATTCCTGCTTTGTGTTTTGTGATGCTCTAAGGATGTTTTATTGGCTTAGTTAATTATTTAGTTAGTGATCTTGAGATTTGAGAATCAAGTAATGAGTAATGCTCTGAACTCTGCATTTTTTTTAGTTTGTTCGAATTGTCATTGTGTTTTTTGCCTGTACCATATTTGGTCAGGAGTGACCGAGCTATGTGATACTTTGCGAGTATGTTTGTTGACAGATTAACACACGAGGACGTGTGGAAGCAGGATGGCCGTGTCGGAGACATCATTAGTACGGGAGCTGACTTGACAGCGAGGCGGAAACGGTGTGACGACAACGACTATTCGGAACGCCAGCGCTATCTGGTGGCGCTTGACAGAGTCTAGCACGAGTTCGTGGGGGGGTCGACGCTCGAAGACAGCTCGGCAAGAACGATGTGGTGCTCTTGGACATTGGACATCGTACGAACAACATGTGCTCAGAAACTGTCCCGCGTTCCGTATCTGGTTGTGTCGTGTACCTACAGTGTGTAATTTGCTAGTGTGATTAAATTGTTTGTGAAATTATAATCTGATTTGAACTGCAAACCGTTTTTCTATTGTGCATTATCCAACACTTACCCACAGTAGCCCACACATAGTTTAAATATGGCTGATAATAACGAGACACACTATACATTCTCCGATAAGTATATGATTGACAAACAAAATCAGAAAAAATATATGACAATCTTTAGGATATATGCTAGGTAGATAGTGTATTGAAAACATAATACAACTAATTTGATACTATAGAAAAAAATCATGAAGATACCTCTAAAAACTTTCTTTTTACAATAAAAACCATACAATCATTCTGTTTTTTTGGCAGATTTTTCTACAAGCAACATACTAAAATACTAGTGTTCAAATTTTTAGTCCAAACAATAGATTTTTTGTAATTAAATAATTGCTTCATATTTTGCAATAAATTACCAGCGTTGTGTCATCGCGCTTCTCTTTCTTTTCTATGCAGTCCGACAGTGACCACGCTTTAGGTCATGTAAGCCCCCTTAACTACTTGTTCAGATATTTAAATTTAGTTCCAGAAGGACTATAGGATCAGGTCAGGGGATCCGACCGGAATAACTCGAAATTTCAGAAACTCTAATTTCTTTCAGGGAGGCAAGAATGCCGCCTTTCGATGGCCAAGGATTTCAAAATTGTAGTTCTAAGCCTGCCGTAAATCAGTGTTGCAATATCAGAGCTGGTTCACATTAGGTTGGACCGGCAGTTTGCCGTTCACCGACTGCCGGGTGTTGCTGTTCACACTAGACGCCGCCGACCCGACCTAATGTGAATATAACTGTCGGTACGGTCGTTTTACTGCCCGGCCTGGGTCGTCACAAAACAGTTGTGAGTTGGCTTTCGTATAGGACGGACGACGACGACGTTTTCATTGCAATGTGGTATTTAAATAAAAGGCAGAAAAAAAGAAAAAGGAAATATTGGGTGCATCCAATAATTGCCGTTTATTTTTGTACTGTTCACACGTTTTATCCCACAGTAAACTCCTGTCTTCCACAAGAGAAATCAAAACTTCTACATTAATTTCGCCCACCATATCGAAACGTGTCTTCTCTGCATACACGTCGAAGAAACTGCTTGCGCGAGTGCCGAGAGTGGGGTAAGGGCGGGTGGGAGGTTGGCAGGCGGGTGTCGCCGCCGCTTCGCGCCGACAAATGTGAACGGCGCCATACTTGCTAGTACAGTCGGTGACCAACATTGTCTGACCCACCCAACATTGCCTGACCCACTAGAAGTGGGTTAGATAATGTTGGCCACCGACTGTACGCCAATATTATGTCCGATCCGACAGAAATCGTGGCTGGACGTACGGTAAAAGTGTCGGCTCCGACAGTTTGGTCGGGTCGCCCTAATGTGAACGGCGCTATTGACATACATACGCCAATATGGATCCGACACGTTCGTCGGGCCGGTAAAACTGTCGGTCCGACCTAATGTGAACCAGCTCTTAGACGTGCGTGTTATAAAAACAATTAGGTAAATAGTTCGGCAGTTCATAAGTTAGGTTGGAACTGTGACCAACCACGCACGAGCCGAATTGGTCGGAGTATCTAAGCCAGCACCCTGCGATATATATACTCCTACCCTGAACCTACTTTACTGCTCAGGAACTTCTCAACATTTTCTTCACTTAATTTTGAAGAATGGTCTGACGACCTTAATTACACGCTATTTACAAGGGACATTAATATTCCAAAAACTTTTTAAATTAGATCTCTTAACTTTTCTAACATTGATTACTTCATGTTTTCCTAGTTAATATTTTCGTACCTTCTGTCTGTTTTTGATAAGTTTTTTCCGACTTTTGGAACTTTATTTTTCTTCTTTGATAATTCTCTAACCGTTATATGTTTGTATTTTTTATGGTATGTATTTAACGCGGCGACAAATTAATCTGAATTTGAAATTATAAATAATTAAAGCCGGTAGCAAAAATAGTAGGTTGTTAGCTACAGCGAAGGATAGTTTTTAAGTAGGAAGTAACTTAACAATAATCAATTGATAGCTTTGTTTTAATTTAAACTGGCATCGAGTTTTTGTTTTGGTAACTGAACTTAACGGGGATATAAAGTAGAAAATGAGCATTCTTAAATTATACAATAAGGTTGTATATAAAGTTACCTAATTGTCTTTAATAATAATAAGACGTAGGATAGACGTATAGGTATATTTTCTGTCTACAGGGTTTATAGGAACCTTACCTGACCGAGTCAGAGTGCCACAAGTCCCGAGCTCGCTTCGCTCGCTCTTGCATCCTAAGTTCTCAAGTTCAACCTTGTGTGTTTCTGGGAATGAGCCTTTAGAGATGCCTATAGTTGCCTATAGTACAATGTTTGTTATTCCACTGTTAATATTAGTCGCCATGTTATTATTTATAGGACCTCGCCTATGATTTCAATTGGCCCTGTATAATATTGTTACGAGCTTCGGGTTCGTGACAATAAAAACTGCCGATTTAATAACCAAAAAAATGACACTTTAATAATCAACACTAATTACAAGTCAAACACACTAATTACAAAACACAATTGCACTACTGATCGCTTTAAGTCGCACTTGAATATCGCTTCGATGCTTTCACTTCGATCGCTTTATCCAAACTGTGTCGGTCGTGGCGCGTCTCGGCCTTATATAGCGCCAAAGAGAGTTCTAGAACCTTCCATTGTAGAAACATCTAGAATGTTCGAGTACATACAGGCCCCGATCGACCAGATGTCGAAAGTTCGGGAATGTTCTAGAAAGTTCTCGCATCGAAATTTCTAGAAGGGTCTTGACTACTAGTTCCGCTACTCGATACTAGATGGCGCTAGTGGTAACTACTGTCGCCATGTACTAGGCATTAATTGTGGCGCGCAACACTGCCCCCTCCTAAGACATGCTCGTCCCGAGCATTATCGGCCCCATAATAACGCGCCAGTCGATCCACGTGGACGATCTTAGGAGTACCTCTTGCACCTTTCTGTATCCGGTAGGTTACGTCATTGATCTTTGTCACAATCCGGTACGGTCTGTACCATTTAGCTTGAAGCTTAGGAGATTTCCCTTTGCTGCGGACTGGATTGTGCAACCACACTAGTGAACCTTCGTCGAACCCTTTATTGTTCATTTTACGGTCATAGCGGGTTTTCATCTTTTCAGACATTTGCTGGCCCGATTGTCTGACGTGCTCATAAATGTCATTCATTTTGTTTCGCAAGTCATTCGCATAATCGGTTATACTTCGTGGAGCATCACCTATTCCGGTGATCAGGTCTGCAGGCAGCCGTAATTCCCTTCCAAAGTTTGCGAAAGCTGGTGTCACCGATGTGCTTTCGTGAACAGCGCTTCGATATGACAACAAAAACGGTTGTATGTGCTTGTCCCAATCTCGTTGCCGATTTTCCACAACTTTTGCTAGGTATCTCTCCAAGGTCTGATTAAATCGTTCCACCATTCCATCCGATTGTGGGTGGTAAGAAGTTGTTCTTGTTTTATGAGTACCCATAACTCGACAAGTTTCCTGGAATATTTGGGACTCAAAATTCCTTCCCTGATCGCTGTGAATCTCCAAGGGTACTCCAAAACGGCAGAAGACTTCATGAACCAGTTTATCTGCAACTGTTGAAGCTTCTTGGTTTGGAATGGCGAAGACTTCCGGCCACTTAGTGAAGTAATCCATCACAACCATGAAATACTTGTTACCACTTTCACTTACCGGAAACGGCCCCGCAACGTCAAGGGCTATCCTTTCCCATGGTGCACCAACGTTGTACAATTTCAATGCACCTCTACTACGAGTCTGAGGTCCCTTTACAGCTGCACAACTTGTACATTTGCGACACCAGTCCTCGACATCGTCCCGACAGTGGACCCAGTAAAACCGTTCTCGTATCTTCAGTAGAGTCCGTTTTACTCCCAGATGACCTCCTGAACAACCATTATGGTACAGCTGTAGAACATCCGGTACTTGAGCTTTAGGGACAACCATTTGCAAATGACAGCTGTCTCCCCGAGCGTTTTCCCATTTACGGCACAGGACTCCATCCTGAATCACCAAGCTGTCCCATTGGGCCCAATAGCTTTTTGTGGTCGAACTCATTGCTGAGACGTCGCTCCACCTGGGCTTAGGAGCTCTGGCCTTCATCCACTCCAGAATCGGCTTGATGTCCGAATCTTCCTGCTGTGCACGTTGTAGGCTATCCTTCCACTCGTTACTGAGGTCTGTCTTGAGCATCCTCACAGGTACGACTTCTTTACTTTCTTGCCTAGTACAATGCTTGCAGTTTTCTGGACAAGGTCTTCTTGACAATGCATCTGCGTTGCCATGAGATTTCCCGCTGCGATGTTCGACCTCGAAGTCGTATTCCTGCAGTAGTTCAATCCATCTCGCAACTTGTCCTTCTGGATTTTTGAACTGCAATAGCCATTTCAGTGCAGCATGGTCAGTTCGTAGGTGGAATTTCCGCCCCAGAAGATATTTGCTAAAGTGCTGCAATGACTTTACCACAGCGAGCAGTTCCCGTCTCGTAACACAATAGTTCCTTTCAGGTTTCGACAATGACTTGCTGAAGTATGCTACCACAACCTCTTGATCACCATTACGTTGAGACAACACACCGCCAAGTCCTATGTCACTTGCGTCTGTGTCAACTATAAATTCTTTGCCCGCATCAGGGTACCCCAAAATAGGTGTTTTGCACAGACGGTCCTTTAGCTCCTGGAATGCGATGTCGCAACTTTCATCCCAGCAGAAATGTTGCTTCTCTTCGGTTAGCTTATGCAGGGGTTAAGCTATATCTGCAAAGTTCTTGACAAATCGCCGATAATAGGAGCACAAACCCAGAAATGCTCTGACCTGCGTCTTGTCTTTTGGAATTGGCCAATCCTTGACAGCGGCGATTTTCTCTGGATCCGTGCGGATACCTTCTTCAGACACTACATATCCCAAAAAGCTAACTTGTCGTTTGAATAGTGAACACTTCTTCGGACTTAACTTGAGGTTGGTACTCTGGATCTTCATGAGCACCCGTTCCAGGTTTTGAAGGTGTTCTTCAAACGTGCGGCCTACGATGATGATGTCATCCAAGTAGACCAGGCAGGCATCGCCAATTAGTCCGGTAAGTACAAGTTCCATCAGTTCCGAGGAAGACTAACCGGCACAATCGTTTCCGATCTCGGCGGAAGAACAATCTTCTTAAGGCTGTACACATTCCCAGGTAACGCCCCTTCCATGAAAAGTTCCTCTTCTCCACATTTCAAAACACCTTGCTTGACGTCAATCTCGCAATAATTCTTCCTCATAAAGTCAAGGCCCAGGATGCAATCGTCCATTATATCAGCCACGATGACATTATGCAGGTAGATTCTGTTGCCTAGCGTCAATTCCATTTTCTTCTCTCCATGGACGGGTATGCGCTGACCGGTGGCTGTTACCAAATTAATGCGTTCCAGGTTGTATGCGGAGTCCCCAAGGGACCGACTCGCAAGTTGGGAACTGACAACCGTGCGAGAAGCTCCAGTGTCTATGGTCAGCTTACACGGCGTTCCGTTGACCTCGCCCTTGATGATAAGGCTGTTCCCGTCATGGGTTTGTGTGATCGAAACCCTTGGGGCTCTTTGAACATCAGCCAGCACCCGCCAGTCCTGGCTATTACTCGTTTCCCTGCTGCTGGTGCTGCGCGGTGTTGTTAGCCGCACTGCCCTCTGGAGATCGGTCGACTTCTCTTTCTGCAGTTCGCTTAGGGCAACTGGATCGAAGGTGGCCCTTTTCCCCACAGCCGTAGCACCTAGGGCTGTAACCTTTATTGCTGTCGCGAACTGTAGCCGCTGCAACCCTGACGCGATGGGAACGATGATCTTGTCGCACAGCTTCCACCTCCAGTGCATGGGCCAAGGCGTCCTTAAGCGTCCCGTGGTGCCCGAGCCTCACAGCAGCTCTCACTTCAAGGTCGCGGATGCCGTCGATGAATGCCTGCACCAGGTTTCCATCAATAAGCGCAGGTACGGACTGGTAAGCTTTACGAACCAGCTTGTCCACTTCAAGGGCCCACTGCTGCAGGTTTTCGTTACTGCGTTGCACGCGGTCCTTGAGCTGCGCACGAAACACGTGTTCCAGGTGAGCGACGCCATACCGAGCCTCCAATGCCTCGAGGAGCTGCTCGTAAGTCACTTCCTTACCGAGAGCTTCCAGGACAGTTAAGGCCTGGTCGCGCAGGCCTAGGGTGAGAGCAGTCATGGCCTGGCTTTTATTCCACCCGTTAGCCTTCATGACAGCCTCAAATTGGATTTTGTAGGCCGACCAGGAAGAAGTTCCGTCGAACGGTGGCACTTTGAATCCACGTAGCGAAGGTGTTGTAGCTACGGGAGCTGCGATTCTATCCTCAAGTTTAAGGTAATCCAGCGTTTTCTTCACGTCAGCCATCACGGTTGGCTTCACGTCAGCCATCACGTTGTCAACCCGATTATTAAATTGGTCGATTCGGGTTTCAGCTTCCGACAGGCGGTTGTCATGTTGAGCAACCTTATCCTTCACCTCCTTCATGTCTTTCCCGAAGGTAGCGTGAAGGTCCTTCATAAGGATCATCTGCTCTTCCTGGCGGCGCGCCTGCTCCTCCTTATTACGTTGGAGCTGTTCTTCCAGCCGACGAACCTGTTCCTCCTGTCGATGGGCCTGTTCCTCCTGTCGACGGGCCTGTTCCTCCTGTCGACGGGCCTGTTCCTCCTTGTCCCGCTGGAGCTGTTCCTCCAACCGACGAGCCTGTTCCTCCTGTCGGCGAGCCTGTTCCTCCTGTCGGCGGGCCTGCTCCTGCAGCATCATCATCAGAGCAGCCAAATCTGGTGCTGCTGATGCTGGAGCAGCTGCGGACGGGCCGGCCTCCATGGTCGGTAGCTGGCCCTCCGACCTCTGTGGCGTAGCTCCACCAAATCGCCTCTGGTCCGTCTCTTGCTGGCGTTGACTCCGGGTACGGATACCCTCCGTGTCGTCTTTGGGTAAAACCGGCATGATTTTTAATCCCCTTTTCTGACACCAATTGTTACGAGCTTCGGGTTCGTGACAATAAAAACTGCCGATTTAATAACCAAAAAAATGACACTTTAATAATCAACACTAATTACAAGTCAAACACACTAATTACAAAACACAATTGCACTACTGATCGCTTTAAGTCGCACTTGAATATCGCTTCGATGCTTTCACTTCGATCGCTTTATCCAAACTGTGTCGGTCGTGGCGCGTCTCGGCCTTATATAGCGCCAAAGAGAGTTCTAGAACCTTCCATTGTAGAAACATCTAGAATGTTCGAGTACATACAGGCCCCGATCGACCAGATGTCGAAAGTTCGGGAATGTTCTAGAAAGTTCTCGCATCGAAATTTCTAGAAGGGTCTTGACTACTAGTTCCGCTACTCGATACTAGATGGCGCTAGTGGTAACTACTGTCGCCATGTACTAGGCATTAATTGTGGCGCGCAACAATATGTTCGCTACCTTTAAAATGCCAGCCACTATTTAATTTTTATAATTCTTTGCATTTTGAAGCTCATATAATACTCGTATAATTATTGCTAAAATATTTAATCGCTGCCAAGTTATTTTTTTAGTAGCAAATAGTAATTAGTCGCCTTTTATGTTGTTAGTCGCCTGGAAAATAATTAGCCTTTTTTAACCCCCGACGCAAAAACGACGGGGTGTTATAAGTTTGACGTGTCTGTGTGTGTGTCTGTCTGTGGCATTGTAGCTCCCGAACGGATGAACCGATTTTGATTTTGTTTACCTGTGAGCTGTGTTAAAAAATTAGTTTTTCGTCGTAAGTCAATCCTTCATTCTTACTATGTTTTGCTGTGTTTAGCATAATCAGCCTATGCTAATGTTCCCACTGCTGGGACACAGGCCTACTATCTGTGAGAGGGAGTGGGCCACAATCCACCACGCGGGTCCAGTGCGGGTTGGTGGATGTCAAATATTTAGGATTTTTTTGGTTCTAGGACAATATAACCTCGTTTTCCTTCACCGTTTTGCGAGCAGCGGTGATGAATTGTTGTGTTTAATGCAATAAAATCTGTGTTACTGGAACAAGGCACTATAGATAGGTCGGGTCGCATCGCAACGCAACGCATTGCAAAAATCCTCTTTCATCACTTTCATACATTTCTATGAACGAACGCCCACTAAAGGCACACACAGCACTTTTTTTTCTATGAAAAAGCGTTGCTTTGCGACCCGCTGCATCTGTAATGTGCACTTGGCTTAACAAAGCCCCCATGTTGCGAGGGTGGCAACACTGGCAACTGACAAAAGCCGGGCTTACCAACTTAAACTCTGCTTATTAATTGCTTCCACTAATTCCAGTTATGAAGCCGTAGATGTAGAGTAAACAGTTTTACACGTGGATAATAGACTGCTCCTAACGTAATAGAAGGGTTCAAATTTTTAAAGGTTTTTCTACGGAATTATACCTATTATTGAAGGTGTCTTTGATATATCTCGGGACCCTGGGATCCCGGAAGGCATACGAGGGGCCGAAGCCAACTCGCAGAGGCCCATTAGGCGTTTTCAATTAAATGAGACATCAACCAACGATTATCCCTGTTCGCACTGTGCAAGTGCACCCAACGACACCCCCCGGTTTGTGTAGGACTCATGCAGGATGTCGTCGTCGTCGTTTCAGCCGATAGACGTCCACTGCTGGACATAGGCCTCCCCCAATTTTGGGAGGGTTTGCCATAATCGCCACGCTTGGCAGGCGGGTTGGCGATCGCAGTATGGTATGATGGTGGAATACATAGAGAACGCTGCTGCCCATTCTCCGCGGTACGATCCTTAGTCGCCTTTTACGACACCCACGGAAAGTAAGGGGTGCATGCAGGATGTGGAAACAAAGAAATTGGACTGTGGGTTTGGGTGGTTTTGGTGAGCTGGTTACCTAGGACTATGAATGACTATTGGTGCCATAGTCATTCATACTTGACCAATGTTTTATATAAATTACACATACTAAATGGCAGGGCACTTGCACACTGAATAATTGGCCCTGAAAACGGTCGCTAGCACATAGTGTTGTAGCGACAAGGGGGCATGATGCTTATGAGGAGTGGAGAGGTATTCCACGGCTATCAGGACAATCCCGGAAGTACGGTCAAGATCCCTACCAGCATCTTACTGGAATACTTCCTTCCTCCAAACTTGCTCCGGGCACGTTTTCTCTTGCGAATCCCCACTCAAGCCGGGCCAATAAAATACCTATTATAAATATTTATTTTATCATTTATGTACAAACAATAAAACAGATAGAGATACGACATATTTATATATTGAGTACATATAGTATTCTTAAATTGCTGGTAAAATCCCAAAAGCAGACAGTTTTCATCATTATCATCCATCATCATTGGCGACATGGTGCTGCTGCGCGCTTCGGTCTGCGGCTTGAAGAAGCTATTATAAATATTTGAAGAGTATGCTTGTGGTCACGGTTTATCGTGTAACGTAAAGAAGAGCCAGCCATATTCGAGACTACTAGTGCAATATGTACGGGGAGCATACCTCCAGTAAGTTTCAATACTTGGGGCATGTTATGACTGTCTATAGAGGTATAAGGAACAGGGTGTAAAGTTCACTCATACTCTATAGAAAAGGGAGAATCCTCCGACCAGACGGGTGTTGTGTCTGGCGGCAACTGCCCCATGATTCATATTGGGCCGTTGTATCTATGCTAGTTGCGCGGTAAACTCTGCTTGCGAGATGCACGATTTTGCGTGACGGCAGTATGACGCGTTGTTCTCATGTGGCGTTGTAGATACTGCTACATATCGACTACAAGGGGCCGCAGACATGGAACGGGAGCTGAGGGCATTGTCTGTTAGAGCGAGCATGATCGCCCGCCGCGAATATCTAAACTAATACTATAAGGAGAAAAGATTTGATTTTTTGCACCTTTGTTTATTGCGCTTTCAAGATAAAACGGTATTACAAAGTACTTTTTGTCCCGATATTTCCACGGGATCTAGACTTATGCGGGTGACATCACGGAGCGCAGCAAGTTGTTGATATAATCATACCGTAGTGTATTTTATTTTTTACTTAACCTATGACATTTTTACTGATGGCAAAATATAGAATAGACTCTTTAAATTATGTACCTGCACCATATAAATTATAGGCATAATTTTATAATTTTTACAAAGGGTGACACAATGAGCGGTCTTATCGCTAAGAGCCATCTTTTAAAGACAATCTTTGCATGGATTGAAAAGGGGAAGGAGAGACAAATGCTGTAGGTAGTCTGACCTGTGCTGTGGGTGTCTATCTGAGTCTATCTGAAAATATTGACGATTCCTAAGCAATTAATGATTTCAGCAATCGACTTCCTTAATCTATTAATAATAGCTGTGTTTATTACGCAAAGCAGCAACGTTTATTAGAATCAATGGACATAGGCGTCTCCCAAGGACCGCAACTTCGACCGGTTCTGTGGTTCTGGCATCCAGCGGATAAAGTTAAATTGATCCTTTGAAATCAAAGTAAACTATTAAGTACCTACTCGTAACACATCCGGGAACTTAGTGAACACTTAATTAATTAAGTTTATTCGTCTCATTAAGTTGTACGGGTATATAAAGTGAGATATTTATGTGGAAGTCTGGTTTACTTCAGTTGTTATAAAGTTAGTACCTACTTCTTCAACTCTTTAGGTTCGCAAAGTTGACTTGTAAAATAAACCTTGTGCGTGTTTTTATACTTACTTGATCGCTTTAATGTTTTCAACTCCGCTTATGTTAGTCCTGCTGCTCATATGCCTTTCCCAGGCTGCGCCAGAACACCCTATCCTCCGCCTGCCGCATCCAGTCTGTCCCAGGCACTTTCTTAACGTCCTCGGTTCATGTAGTTGGGGCTCCCACACTATGCTTGCCGATACGCGGTCTCGCCAGGACTCTTCTACCATTCACTTGTATGGAATAGAATAATTGTGTTTCCCATTATTGTCACCAGACAGTGCTTATTGAGTTTCACTAAAAACAAAGGTGGAATAGGTGTTTACACTAAGGCCATCAGAAATCTGTAGAAACTTGACATTATGAGAACGTATGGAAGTCTGTTTTGATACTCACCGTACAATCGGGTATTTTCTTTCTCACAGCACGCAGTATTTGAAAATAGAAGTTCATGCCTGCTTGTAAAAGCAGCACGGAGACGCCTCGGCGGCCGCTGCTAGAGGCGGCATTGTCAACACTTTCCATACAAACCAATCGTCACATGTCACCGTTTTCTCGCACCACGACACAAATTAAGAATTAAATAGAAACTAGTCAGTTTCTATAAGTTATTATTTGTATCGTAGTGCAATAACTTATGTCATCTTCGCCATTCCTAGCCATTTTGGGCTCTGTGAGTAAAAACATTAATCAGTCTATGGGTGATTGCGGAGCTGGCTGGCCAGGGTACACTGGATGTTATGTTGGGACTTGAAATAGGTACTGTAAAGTTTTATCCATCTCCTTACCCAACCTACTCACATAACCCATTTGTTTGTAAAGTGGGTAAGTTCTTTTTCATATTTTTCATCCCTATTAAATGTTTCCGAAAACATGACGACATGAAAAGAGTACTTAAATTTTTCATGAATTTAAACATGAAAAGATGATTCATTCTCATGCAAAATTTTCATTACGCATACCTTTATGGTTGCAAGCGTTCACTAAAAGTTGAATGATGGAGTTTTAGTTGAAAATAACTTTGTGACTCGGTGCAAGTTATTGTAGAAAGTTAAAGAGGAATATGAATAACCAGCGCAGTAAGAGCTGTGCATTATTCATTTTGGTACACATTCAGTGGTTTGCATGAAAACTTCTTTACCAACGAGCGCTTAAACAAACTATTAATGCACAGTATAGGAAACTTGACGTATCTCGACTTACTTACCTTATGGTCCATAAAATAACTGCAATATGTCTCTCCTTCTCCATTTAATCTCAAAGGTTGTCTTTAAACTATCGCTTTTAGACCGCCCATTGTGTAATCTTATTTAAAATTAACTCGTACCATTGGGCCACCACTGCTCAGACTAAGTACTAGGACGTCAAAGCCCAATCATATATTTATGCTCAACAGTGCACAGTAGGTAAGTATGTAAACTCTATTCAAACTTGTTTCAAATTAATATTATTTCAACTTTATTATAATGGCAATTAAGTTGGTTTCAGAGTGACTGGTATTATAATGGCAATTAAGTTGATTACAGAGTGACTAGCACTATTGAAAAAGTTATAAAAATGTTAGAATCTGTAGCGTAAACTGAACTTTATTGTGTAAGATTTAAAGTTATTTTTCCATAAACTCATATTTGTTTACATTTTTGGCAAATAAATCGCGAATGCAGATTATGTACTGACATGATAATAGTGATTCTATTTCTTGCCTTCCTTTCCTGTGCGAGACTCGGCAGAGGGCCTAGAAAACATGACTTTCTATCAGCGACAACGATGTTGGAAAAGTCAAAAATGTATTAGATTGACATGCTACCGAGAAGCTTATGAAGAATTCTTGTAATTAAAAAACGTTCAAAATCTAGTCACAATCACAGCTCAGCGACAATCAATCTCAAAAACTTGTCAAAAATTTAGGAAACTAGAGTTATTTTTGACACATTGAGAGAATTACGAGAACCTCTTTTATTTCAGTCCTGTTAAAAGTCGTTGTAGAAATATGAAACGTTTTAAAAGCGATTGCCACATGTTATGCCCTCTGGTCTTGTCTAGACTCTCTGGTTATTCTTAGTCTCGGCTCGATCAAAGATTTCATACGGATCACGTGTATCGACGCATTCATTAAATTATACATAAACAGTGTTAACTAATAATCACACGTAAATCAATATGTCTACATTTATTAAAACTAGTCATGATCTTGCATTCCTCTTCTATTAATTTATTAATATTATGTTAATTTATTCAACTGGTAACGTTAATTTTGTTTGTATCTTTGTTACAATCTCAGTTGAACATGGAAACCATCTGTTGGCATAACAAAACCAAAGGTAACCAAACTTCATTTATTAATTTTTTAGATAACTCCGACCTGGAATGCAATAGTGGTGCTGTTCCATAAACGATGGGACACTTAACATCGTGTCCTGCGTGTCTTGATGTCTGCACGGTACAGGAACTGATGCACGCTACTGAATACGCCAAACGCAAGGACGAAACAATCAAAATTATTATTGACACACTAAAAGAAGAATATATTATTTAAAGTACTTATTATAAGGATATTTTTAATCATATTTCTAGGAAGGTCCGTGCCTCGGAAAGCAGGTTAAGCCGTTGGTCCCGGCTGTCATTCGTGGATCTTTCACAGTCGTTACGGTTAGTCAGAAGCCCGAAAGTCTGACAACCAGTTTTACCAAGGGGTATCGTATTACCTAGTATCTGGGTTGTGGAGGTCCGATAGGCAGTCGCTCCATGTAAAATACTGCTGTATATCAGCTGTATCCGGTTAGACTGGAAGCCGACCCCAACATAGTTGGGAAAAGGCTAGGCAGATGATGATGATGATTTCTAGGAAGATGGCGTATACTGTCTACAACTCAACATCATCGTAAGATGATTGTTTAATAACAACTTCGTTCAGAATGCATGATCTTTGAATAGTTTGAATTAAACCTTCGCAACTTTAGACTTTGAAATTGTTTGTACAGTCACGACCAAAAGTACTTTACACAAAATATATAGGTACAAACATACATAAAATCAAGCTTTCTACCCATGGGGGTCGGCAGAAGCTACAGAACGCCACCTACTCCGATCCCTATATACTCCTTTTGTCTCATTTACATACACACATCTGATAGTATAATATTATTCGCCAGTGCAGAGAGTTGAGGGCTCTGAATACGTTGTTCTCTATTCTCGACAATCCCACTGCTCCTTCTTACATGACTTCCCAAATTCAACATTTATGGTTTGCCCATGCTAAAAATCTTCGTTTCACTAACAATCGTCTTCTACCATGTCCTTCTCACCGTTCTGGTTTCGTTCATTCTTCTTTCTTTGTCCAGGCGGTCTTTCTTTGGAATGCGCTCCCTCTGAACATCAGGATGGCAACCAGTAGGTTATCTTTAAAGTGAAGACACGTAAACATATCCGTCCAAAGCTGGACGTAAATGTCCAGCGCTGATTTACTGGATTCGTTTTTCTCCTCTACCGATAATTTTTTTCTCCTCACATTTCATTTTGTTTAGATGTATGTATGTATATATCTTGTATTAGTATATTTTCTTGTATTTTATAGTCATTTCATATGTTGCACCTGCCATGTTTTGTCTCTGCATCACCCTAAGGTTAACTGGTAGAAAATGCCTTAGGCATTATGTCCGCCTTTGTACAGATTTCTTTTACTTATGCATAAAGTTTTAATAAATAAATATTGTCACAACTCACAACTTAGTACAGTATAGTATAACGGGCTGGTGTCCGCAACTCCACGTCCAAGCGCGTATTTTGCGTACGGTACCTTACACTTACGAAAGAATCAAAAGAAATTTTCTCCTAAAGTATTCTTCTTTGTCTTCGTGTCGCTGTCACAACAGTAATTATTCAAATTTTGCCGAAACTCACTTTGGCTGTATGTTTTGGGGCAGTGAGGGCATGATAGGATTTGGAGCATAGTATGTGATTCAGCTCCATATCCACACCAACTGCCGTTCCGTCGAGATCACCCCAAAAATATTGATAGTATAGTGTTACGAACACTAGGTATCAGCCTATTATGGCCATCAATCAATCAATCAACTCAGCCTATCGCAGTCCACTGATGGACATAGGCCTCTCCCAGACTGCGCCACAGCCACATCCACATCACCTACATCACACATCCAGTCTACAACAGCCACCTTCTTCAGGTCGTCCGTCCATCTAGCTGGGAGGCGTCCCACACTACGCTTGCCGACACGCGGTGTCCGAACCAGGGGGCCTAAAAAGGTCACTTTAAGCAATTCCTCAAAAAACGAGTGATTTCCTGAATTCCCAGTAGATCAGTAGCAATTCCTCTATTTTTCGTAAAATGGTGACACATAATAGCTGAATCCTATAGAATTCAATTTTAAACAGAATCATATTTGGTGTAAATATTACCGCATGAAAAAAAAAAGACCGTAATTTTATCGGTAAATTTTCGTTTACAGTTTTTATTAAACAAATTAGTTTTTTATTTCTATTTCTACAGTTTAAATGTTATTACGTTATACTATACTCATAACTGTTAAAAAGTCCGCAGATAAGCCCTGAAAAGAGAAGTTAGAAACAATAAACTGGCAACGCGTATTTTTAGGCCGCATTCCGAATTAAGCGTTAAGTACACTGTTTGTAGGAAACCGAAAGATGTAATTGAAGTTAGAACAGTTAGATTCCGATTTAGTGCGATTGGAAGGTCCCGACCTCACTAATTTCTAAATTGTTTACGATTTAGGTGAGTTTAATCGCATCGCTACGATTTAGAGCGACCTGTTAGTCTTTAGTTTTTAAGCCCGCTCAAATGGATTACATCCCAACTCGGAACGCACCCTTCGTTTCTCCCGCCTCAACGTCAAACTGAATCAAACATCAACATAAACAATCATAATGTGTGTAGTTTAAAACTAGTATTTCGTGCGAGTAAGATCGTTTTTAATACAAAGTAAGTGTATAATTGTTTGACTTAAATCATTACTTAAATAAAATGCTGTGCAAATGTATTCAAATGTACGTAATTTTTTGTAGGAATGGAAAGACGTGCAGCTAGTGTCTGAGATACAATGGAACAATCTGCTCGATTTTCTACAGTCAAAGTGGAAGCGCTGTCGGTGTTGAGCCCCTTTTCGAGATGACTGCAGCCCCGTGTTTTGTCCAGACTCGTGCGTCAGCACCAAACCCTAGCCCTGCTGATGCTACAACAGTGCCTCTGCCTCGTCGAACTCGGCAAGCAAGATATCGCAGTGAGTGGATTTTTCTAACCCTACAGCTATTCATATTGCGACTAAGACATGATGACTATTGATAATGATTATAATGGTATTTTTATTACGTTTTTTAGGTTGCCCTCTGGCTGCACTAGATGAAGCTCGGAGAGTTTTGCCTCAGGTGGAGATGCAACATGCTACAGCTGATATAGTAAATTAATAGTGCAGCTTGCTGGTGCAGTCGAAAGACTATTTTTTATTGGTATCCCATAGAGGTAAAGTATGAATATTTTGTACATGCAATAAAAAAATTAACTCATTCATATATTATAATTATAAAGAAATAAAAAAGTATAACATAAGTACGATATTTTAACATTTAAATAACACAAAAACTTTGCATAAAGGGAAAAAGGTATCGGGCTCTGTGTCCACTACTGGTATTCTGCTGCATCCGGTTAGACTGGAAGCAAACCCCAACATAGTACATAGTTGAGAGTAGCTAGACAGATGATGATGATGATTTGACTTACTAAAAACCACAAATTTTCCTTTTCAGCCTGGCGGAGTTGTTCCAAGTGGGTCTTAAGTGGATGGTGATTCCATAAAAAGGAGACATAGTGTGCCCCTCCGCAGCTAGCATCAACACTAATCAATCTTAAACCTGAATGAATGAAAAAAAGCCTAATTAATTATTATGTTTGTATTAGTTTTTTAATAATTTAAGATGAGAATTGTTAATAATTTAATTAAATATTTTTCATATCACTATTGTTTTATTTTAGTAAAGGGTATAATATGGTATACTCTTCTAAGGGTCCTCTTATATATACTACTCAATTAAATTGAAGTAAAGTATGATACTATAACAATATCACACATATATATCCCTGAAGGGTTAGGCAGAGGTGTACCTATTGTACACCTAAAATGTGAATAGAAGATTGTATGCATTTCACGGAGGGGGTACAGAGTAAGTACCTGAACCTTTATAATAATAGATGATAGTGTCTATCTAGAACTACTTAGTTAAAAGTGTTGAAAAACACCCTACTTACTTTTATCACAAAACAATGCTTTTACTTGCCTTGGGGATAGTAGGTACTTATGCCATCGCGGCGGGTATATTATGTACGGATGAGGTCGCGACACACACTTATTTAGCCTGTCTATACCAACAAATTCGAGATCCGGCATTTCGAATGCTATGTCCATTTTCCGAAGAGCTGCATTTTGTCTGCGATCTAGAAGGGTCGTCGTAACCCGCGCGTGCTCCAGAAAGTTTTCATATAGGGCTAAATCTGCTATTATAACATTATTTCATCACAAAGCCTCCAATCCGATTTGTGAAATGTTGCTTTTGACTAACTTCTTACGATTCCATTATTTGACATTAAAGCAATTCCTATTTTGTGGACCATTTTACGAATCTCCATACAAAATTGTCAAATAGATGAATTGCGTGTTACGAATTGTACACAAACAATATTATGAATTGTCAGATTATGACCATTTTACGACTTTTAAAATCATTCATAATGAATTCCTTTTATGATTCTCCCAAAGTGGCCTTTTTAGGCCCCCAGGTCTCGTCTGGTCCACCGACACCCATCGACAGGCATGGCAACCCCACTGCACTTCAGTCAGTTTGCTTACTCTGCAAGCTATGTCGGTAACTCCGGTTCTTTTCCGGATAATTTCATTCTTGATTTTATCCTTCAAAGAGGCTTCGAAAATATTTTTTATTATTGCCAAACTGCAAGACAACGGCCTATTTTCTCTTTTGGACGAGCATTTATCACTACACTTTCTCAATACGAGTTGGCGATGCTTATATTATAAAACCCCTTTATTTATAAACGTTGCTAAGCAACGTTATAGAATAGAATATTTATTTGCGTAAAACATGGTATACAAGGGAGTCAAATACAAATTGAGGAACAAGCATGTTTAGCTAGGATAAAACATAGCATGCAAAATTTTAAAGACAAGTTATGCAACAAAAATCGTTATTTTTTAAAAACGTCAACATTTTTTATCTATATATTCTTTTAAACTATAAAAACTACACTCATTTATGAATAAACCGCTATAAGTCCAGGTATCCTCACGATGTTTTCCTTCATCAGAATTCCTTTATTAAATACAATTATGTTAATTAGAAAAATATAATATACAGGGTGTTTGGTGCATCGTTTGCCAAATGGAATTGGCCGAAAGGAGAGGTCATTTGCTATCTCTTAAGGCCCAGTAAGTCATTCCTTGTAACACCGGTTTTTTTATTATGACTTTTTTATTTTTATTTAGAAAAATACAAGAACTCTGCATTTAAGCTCAAATTTAAAAAAAGTTATGTGTATTACCTTCATATTTCATTTTAATTCTTATGTGTACTCTTGTATGGTTCTATGAAATTCAAAATTACTTTCTAATAATATCTAGTTCTTTTTTAATAACTCACAAAGTTTTTGAAAAAAGGAAAAATACACTTAATACTCAACTTTAAATTGCTGTAAAAAAAAACTAAAAGCGATCGGGATCTTCGAATTCTCTTAATAAGTTCTCAGGTTTGTCCCCTTTCTAACGGTGTGCAATATACCTACTAAAAAAAACTTTTAGTAACTTCAGTAATTTGCTAAATGTGTAATCGAGACGCATCAGACTGATATTCGATATTACGGTAAGAACACTAGTTTTCACATAAATAACAATCTTTAAGTAGGTGGACAATGTTATCTCACTCTTACGCAGTCTCTTATCTCTTTCTAGGGTTCTAACTTTCCTCGAACTTGAAATAACCAATAAACTTTTATTTAATAAGTACCTAATTATAAATTTTGTTCAAATTGTCATCCACTATTGCGTACACACGCGCGACATCTTCGTCTTATCTCGACTGTAGTGGTGTGTAAAAGTATTTCTGCTTTGATAGTGACTTACAACCGTACGCGCTAACATGGAATGCAAACCCTTTTTAGCTGTACTGCGCACCTTACCCATGTTCTAAGTAACGGCTTTGACGTCACTCTGCCAAATGTCATGTTATCCCGCACGGATTGTACTTTTTATAAATATTAAATAAAAAAATACCCCTTGGGAGAAAGTAATGCATTCTTACGCTTATTTTGTTTATTGTAGGTCTCGAGAATCAAGACTATCATAAGCGTGTCCAGTTTTGTCGTTTTTAATTACACTCGGACTTTTTAAAAATATTTTCTACAAACAGACTTACCTTAATTATTAGCTCAGCTACCAATTTCCAGTGAAGACCTGTCTTTTGTTTTTCATCAAGGCGGTTGTCCCGCTCACTGGAGATTAACCGTCAGGGAGTACTTGGATGTTGCATTCCCAGACTCATGGATTGGGAGGGATGGCCCTATTCCTTGGCCACCACGTTCCCCAGACCTAACTCCGTTAGATTTTTACGTCTGAGGACGGCCCAAAGAACTTGTTTACGCCACGGATATTGAGATTAGGGATGCTTTAGTCCAACGCAATGAGGCGGCTTTCGTCACTATCAAAGCAGAAATACGTTTACTCACCACTACAGTCGAGATAAGACGAAATGTCGCGCGTGTGTACGCAATAGTGGAGGACAATTTTAACATAATTGCTTTACAGCAATTTAAAATTGAGTAATAAGTGTATATTTCCTTTTTTCAAAAACTTTGTGAGTTATTAAAAAAGAACTAGATGTTATTAGAAAGTAATTTTGAATTTCATAGAACCATACAAGAGTACACATAAGAATTAAAATGAAATTTGAAGGTAACACACATAACTTTTTTTTAAATTTGAGCTTAAATGCAGAGTTCTTGTATTTTTCTAAATAAAAATTAAAAAGTCATAATAAAAAAACCGGTGTTACAAGGAATGAGTTACTGGGCCTTAAGAGATAGCAAATGACCTCTCCTTTCGGACAATTCCATTTGGCAAACGATGCACCCTGTATAAGTATTTATATTATTTTTTTATATTTATATTCAACTAGCAGCGCCGCGCGGTTTCACCCGCATAAGATTCCCGTGGGAATATCGGGATAAAAACTTCCCTATGTCCTTTCTCGGGACTCAAGGTAACAGACAGACAGACACACACACTTTCGCATTTATAATATTAGGTATGGATTTATTTCACTAAAAGTATAAAAAACATCCTATTAATAAGGGTAAAGATACAAATAATGTATAAAATAATAAACAATGTCAGTAATGTCCAAGATAAACTCAGAAAACAGAAATAAATTGAAAAGTTACATTGGGATTATGGGATTACACGACATGACATTCTAGGCAATAACAATAAAATGTGTCATTTCACGAGAAAATCGCTTTGGAATTTTTCGTAAGTTTAAGGTATTTATGCTCGTGACTGTACCTAACTTCGGCTTTATGCATTCCTAAGTACCCGTATTCAATGGATAGGTACAACGTGAGTGGAATAATATTGCTAGACTTAGGGCCAGTCTATTCAATTAAACGCCTTTGTGATTTAAATGGAATAATAATTTATGTTATTTACTTCTTCTCTGACCTCTAAATGGTATGTCGTTCAGCCGATAGACGTCCACTGCTGGACATAGGCCTCCCCCAATTTTGGGAGGGTTTGCCATAATCGCCACGCTTGGCAGGCGGGTTGGCGATCGCAGTATGATATGATGGTGGAATACATAGAGAACGCTGCTGCCCATTCTCAGGTACGATCCTTAGTCGCCTTTTACGACACCCACGGGAAGTAAGGGGTGGTGCTATTCTTTAAGTCCGGCATCACACAGACAGAAAGACAGAAGACAGAAATGGTATGTGAATTTAGGTAATAAGCAAGCCAAACAACCTAATGGAAACTTCAGCCTTTGCTGCCTAAAGGGTTTTGGTAATAAAATTATTCCAAAAGCTTTGTTTGTTCTATGAAAAAAGATGTACACAATTTAAAAAAAAATATAGATGTCACGTCATCAAATTCGAACGTTAATATCTCGGAAACGTGACACTTTACGGGGTTTGTTCAAAAAAACAAAATGACAAAAAAAAGAACAAAAAAAAAAAAAAAATTCCGCGTCAGCAGGCAAAGCCCTTTCTTTCAAACTCCAAGGGTCCTTTGACACCCCTGAAATCGGATCATATTATCACGCCTAATGACTGCGAAATCTATTACCACCGCCCACACTTCATGTAAATCAAAAGAGCCACAAATATCTATTAAGCTATCTATTACCAGATTTAATCACGACCACGGCTTAATTTATACTTGCTTTAGTTAATAGGCGAGTACCAGAGGGATCTTCTGCCTGAGTAGAGGTAATTCCACATTCAACAGGTAGAGTTCGTTAACCCCTGCGTTTACGAAGAAGGCCTTGGAGATAACATTGAGCTAAATTAGATTAGATCTGAGGCTTGACGCGACTGTTTTTAGTGAATCTTTACAGTTTTTGTCGTAAGTGTGACTGTCTGTCACTTACACCTATTTAATAACAAAATATTATATTTATTTTAAAACGATGTGGAATTCTCTATTTTATGGGCAACAGACTGGCACTTCCAGCCATCAGTCGAAACATGTGACTTTTCCTAAGCTGATAATATTTTCGTTTTTCCTAATTATGTTACTTATTAGTTAATTATGTTATTAGCTAATTTATGTTAGTTATTAGGAAAAACGAAAATTTTATCAGCCTAGGGTAATTTAGGAACAGTCACATAAGCCTAGCCTTTTCCCAACTATGTTGGGGTCGGCTTCCAGTCTAATCGGATACAGGTGAACATCAGTATGTTACATGGAGTGACTGCCTATCAGACCAAGTACTGGGTAACACGATACCTCTTGGTCAGATTCATTGTCAGACTTTCGGGCAAGACTACCTGTAGGGACTGTCAAAGATCTATCAATGACAGCCGGGACCAACAGAACCTCTCAAGTTCCACTAGTGAGATACAATTGATTTTCTATTGTATCGTACTACTTGGGGTACGCGCGAGGCTTGACGGGTGAAGGGGTCTCGGTATGTAAGAGATGGTCACCCATCCGCGGACCATACTAGGCGGTGCTGCTTTACCTTGAAGATCGACCCGTGCGGCTGTTATTTTTGGCCACGAGCGCCGCCCCCATTGTGTTAACATCCTTAACAAATCCAAGAAGTGTTCAGCCTCATTTTTTATCTCCTGTGGTTTTCGGCAAAAAACCACTCTCTATCACTTTACTAAGAAAATATAAATACATCATTTACTGCCCGCCAGTTAAAACAAACTGCGATCTTCTTAACATGGCGATGGCAATCGAAATAGAGTCAGAGAGAGAATTTGGCTATGAGTTTAGGAACAGCACCACATATACACTCCAGGAACAAACTGTGATTTCAAATCGTTTTACCAAAGTAATTATGGCATTCACACTTTGAGTTAAAGTCAAGTAATTTGACAGTCAATGTAGTTCATCGAAATAATTTACATGTTAATAGTAAAAGTAGGTGAGTAGGCCGCCGCAGGCACAATTTGTAGAAGTGGGGGATTTCTAACCCTTCCAACACCAAGTGCGAGTACGGTGCTTTTGATCAGCCCCACTTGCTGGAGTGTCCCTAAGTGTGTTCACCTGCACCTTGGATGACCTAAAGACTGCCACTGGTGCCGCAACCAAAGTGGCCATCTTCTGGGCTCACACAAAATAAACCATCGACACGAAAATAAGAAGAATTTACATGATCCTAAGAATATCTGAACTAGCCAATCTACTTCTTACTTGAAAACAATACCTTTGAACAGCAACACCAATAAAAACACATCTGCATAATAATAAGGTATTAATTGCATTCTCTGGTCCGCGGGCACGTTTCAACAGGAACCCATTTAATCATTATTTTATCGACGCCTGACCGCGTTAACGTGTGATGGCCGACATAAAGACACATTAAGTCCATATGACCTTCGTTACAACTCATTACACTTATCGGATTTCGATGCGTTCTGGTACTTTTGGTAGTTTCGGTGCCATTTTGGGTCAATTGGTTGGAACTTTGAAAGTGAATGGATTGAAAATTTTGGCTGAATTTCGGCTGTGGGAACTTATGGTTTTGGATCCTACTTTTAAGTGCACTGGAATATTTTTATCATTTTGATATCGATGACCAGCAGATAATCTAATCACACTAATATTATAAAGGCGAAAGTTTGTGAGTATGTCTGTATGTGTGTGTTTATATGTTTGTTACTTCTTCACGCTCAAACGGCTGGACCAATTTTGATAAAATTTTGCATGGAGGTAGCTGACATCCTGAATTAACATATAGGCTACTTTTTATCCCGATATTCCCACGGGATCGAAACTTATGCGGGTGAAACCGCGGCGCGCAGCTAGTTCAAAATATTTTTAAACCTGCATAAGCACTTATGAAATGTCAGAAGCTCTAGGTGCACGGTTCGAATTGGTCGTTTCCTATGGAGAAGAGCCGGCAAGGAACTCCACGGTTACTACGATTACCTCGGAGGGTAGACTACTGTCAAAAAGTACAAGGTATTTATAACAAAATAGAATATGGTCAGCAATTCCAAGAATGATTCAACAAGATTTTCAATCTCCCAAGTCTTCTGGTAAAAACCTTAACCTTTAAATAGAGTATATAACATATTATGGTGTTAATCTTTCGGTGAGTGTGCGCAGGAGCTCCACGACCTGATCCCACCATCGCCCTTTTACCACCGGGCAACCAGACGTACTGCAGCGTACCATGCGTACTTGGTTGATATCCCCACGAGTCTCTCAGCGCTTCTCCTCCACTTTAATTATGCGCACAGCCAAAATGTGGAACTCTCTGCCGGCATCTGTGTTCCCTCCCACATTTAACCCGTCTGCCTTCAAAGCAAGTAAAGAGGCATCTTCTGGGCACGCTCGTTCCATCATAGACCTCATCTATCGCTTTCTATCAGGCATCCCATTTAGTAGTAAAAAAAAAATATCCACCATATGCAGCTCTGGGCTTTTCTATTGTGCAGTAGTATGGCAATGTAAAAAAATTCGGCTCGTATGTTACATGTTATTACCGCCCAAGGAAAGCCGTTTTTAATTTAATCTTCATTCAATAACTCATTGGTTTTAAATGTGGTGTTGTGATAATAATTTATTTATTTAAGACGCTCACGGCTTAACTTCCAAATCGTTTCTGACGATGATTTGATGAGAGATGTCGATTTGAGCAATAAATATTCCAAGGGCTTATAAAACCCTTATAATCAAAACGAACTACGATTATTATTATTAAATTTTATTATTATTGAAAGCCTGTGATGTTCCACAGCAGGGCAAAGACCTCCCTACTCTCTTTCCACTTCTCTTTATTTAAAGCCACTAAGGACCAGGAGGCCTACAAAGGCCACTTTGGCAGAATCTAGTTACTAGCTACTCCTATTTTATTTTATTCTCAAGTTTTGCCAATTTCATTTTGAATTAGGCCGGCTCTTAACATAATCAAAAAATCCTTAATAAATTGACCATATCAAGTAGGTCATGTAGGAAGGTAGGTACACTACTAGCTAATCAGATTTTTTCCCCCAAGTTTTGCCAATTTCATTTTGCTTCAGGCCCGCTCCTAGCTTAATCAAAATAATCCTCAATAAATTGATCATATCAAGTAGGAAGGTAGGTTGCTGGGGGTATAAGCACAACCCTGCGTGAATAAACAGTGTATCCCGCACTGAACCGTGTATTAATAGCCATTAGTGTAACCGCGTCTGGCAAATAGAATTGTTCACTTAGTTGCTTCTGTATTTACATTGAATAACGTGTTAGTTAATCAAGTGTGATATCGTTTATAAGCCGACCAAGAACGCATATAACTAAATTAAAGAAATCACAAAGATCGTGAAAATTCCCTTTCTGGGTTCTAGGGAAATATGTATCTACACGTAGTCATTATCTGCCCAGCGTTTTCCCAACTATCTTGGGGTCGGCTTCCAGTCTAACCGGATGCAGCTGAATACCAGTATTTTTCATGGAGTGATTGCCTATCTGACCTTCGCAAACCAGTTACTGGGTAATACGATATCCCTTGATAAGACTGGTTACTGGTTTTAGGGACATATAAAGTCATGGAAATATTTTTTTTTTCAAATTGGCTTCTAACTTAAATTGCCCGCCCGTACGTATTCAATGCAGAACTGTTATTCTTTGACAGTTGTATGAGATGGCTGTTGGCAAAATGTCATAATTAATTCCTCTGACTGTACATAATTAGTTACACCATTCCATAATGTAAGCCCAAAAAGCCTGCTGTAATTGCTAGCTTTCAAAACGAAGCTAGTTACATCATAAGGTATCATATCACATCATGAGCTAAGCAGAACAGCTGCTTCTGCACTCATAAACGAGCTTCCCCAGCATTGGAACTTTTTTTTTAAAATCCTGAACCAGAAACATACATTGTTAAAAACCGGCCAAGTGCGTGTCGGGCCACGCTTCCGTAGTAGCCCGTTATCACAATATAGTACGATTCTATTGTTCTTTATTCTGAATTTATTGTTTGTAAGTAATGGTAAAGATATAAGGAGTTGATGATGGTTATAATAACAATATATGACAAGGGTGTCCAGAGTAAAACAAAACTTTAACACATAACTTAACCACGGAGGTCATACCTTGCAAGAAAATAACGCCATCTGTTATCTATCTCAACACAACAAAATATTGATTTTCGAAGATAATTATTTAAACAGATTAGACATTAACTAATAAGAACCACTTTCTTCCTTGTAAAGCTAAAAAATAAGAGTACGATTGATTGCTGCCTAGTTATTATTTCAATTCACAAAATTGTAATTCGAAAATTAAATAAAGTTAGTTTGTGACTTCTATAGATAATCGAATGAAAGCGTAACCCGTTGGTACAGCGCCATCTAGCGGTAGTATTGTGAAACTTATGATAGTTTATTTTGTTTTTTTACCCGTCATAAACAAGCAACTACTTCATCTTAGTCACTATAATACAGGATTAATGCTAAGGATTTTGTATTTGGTACAAAATTATCCAACACCCGAGTTGAACGACTATTACTGCTAAACTAATAAGGATATCTTAACCGCTATAATTTTCCTTTAAAGTTCATGAAATGAACTATCATCGTGAATTTTAACAGATTTTTCAAGCCTGCTTTTAGGGGGGGGGGAGGGCCCTACTGGAACAAAAATTTGCACTTTAGTGTTTAATATTTCGTAAAGGGAGCATTAAATCGAAAAATAATTTTAGCAACTCTGAAGTCATTTTAGAAGACCTATTTAACGATACCTCACACGATGGGCTAGACGACGAAAAAATATTCATCCCCACTTCACATGTAGGGGAGCTAACCTAAAAAAACATATTTTCAAAGATTCATTTTACCACTTTGTCGGCGTAATTGATATACACACTCCTACAAAATTACAGCTTTCTAGTACTATGATTTTTATATGTTTATTGAACCTCGGACAGACAGACGGACATGACGAAACTATAAGGGTTCCTTGTAGGAACTACAGAACCCTAAAAAAGCGGCCAAGTGCGAGTCGGACTCACACATGAAGGGTTCGATACTACAAGACAAATAACGCCAAAAAAAACACGTTACCCCCTTTAATTTTTAACTTTATTTTATTTGTATTATTTGTTGTTATAGCGGCAATATAATTACACACTGTGAAAATTTCAACTGTCTTCCTATTACAGTTCATGAGATAGAGCCCGCTGACAAACAGATGGACGGACGGACGAACGAACAGACAGCGGAGGCGTAACAGGGTCCTTGGCACCATTTGGGCGTTGGCACAATTTCACCTAAAAATGATAAGGAAAATAACTATAAATTTAGACAGAAATCAGAGCTTTTTTTTTTGCGGATTCATCAAATGACTCCTCCCGCTCTGGGTGGAGCGGAAGGGAGTGTCAGACTCTATGTTCCGGGCCAGCATAACCCTTTCGGACAATCCCGCTGACCCGACAGGCTTCGGCCCTAAGGGGGCCCCTCCTCGATGCTGACATCTCTTTGAGGCGCGCGTGGGACACGTACGCGCCGTCCGGCACGGGCCTGGTCAAATCACAGCTAACGTCATACATAATCAATCAAACAAAGTCACGCACATGATGCCGCTTTGTATCAACCAGTACCAATAAACATACGGAACAATTAGAAGGTCACACTGAATAAAGAACCACAGTTACGAGGCATTTGATCAACGTATAATGTTTACCAGACGTCGGTAATTTGAAAGAGCCGCTTTGTATCCAACACAATGCGACCTTGCTTGCCAATCATTATACGAACACTCAAATGAATCAACACGAAATGACCAGCGTATCATGGTCTTCGGCTGAATGGGGAACTATTGTAGAACTTGTATTGAATTTGGCTTTTGTTTTTGCAAGTAGCTCTGTTGTTAGCGGTCAAGATATATTGGGTGAGTTGCAGGTACATAGGTCATTAAAATCTTGTAGGGCCGTCAAGTGGTTTCGTTTAGTTTTCATTGATCTCTTGATAGCTAGTTGTTTTCTGTTTATGTTCGACTAGGTTCTTCCCGCGACTTCGTTCGCGTGAAATTTCTAGAGCCTCGTCGCATAGCATCGCCTGCCCGCGCTCTATTACTTCGTTTTCGCTTAGCGTTGTTTCTGACTTTTTTTGTTTTTGCACGGCTCCTAAGGATCCTATCGTGATGATAAATAGCATATAGCCTTCCTCAATAATTGGGCTATTAAATGCAAAAATATTTTTTAAATCTGACCGGCAGTTCCGGAGATTAGCGCGTTGAAACGAACTGTGGAACAAACTCTTCAGCTTTATTATTAGTATAATCTTCAAAGTCAAAGTCAAATCATTTATTTCAAATAGTGCCTATTATTTAAAGGCGCTTTTGAACATCAAAAATACAGTACATACAGTAAAATTGAATTGGTTCTAGTCGCCCCTTCCAAAAGGTTAGTGTTCGTATGGAGAAGAATGGGCAAGAAACTCCACCGTTACTCTTTTAAAATGTTCAACAAGGTTTTGTATACATAATATAATTATATGTGAAGACGATGTACCTAGAATAAAAATTAGTCTACCACAAAAGGTAAAAAGAATTAAAAATGAAGCAATGACAGGTAAATCAATAATTATGTGATAGATACATGGTGCTCACATATTCACTAATTATTTACAAATATTGTAGAAGTAGATGATCTTACCCATAGTGTTTGTATTGCTTCTTGTAAAGACAAGGCTCCTTTACCTGTGAGAGTATTATGAAATACAGCTAAATGACTGTTTAATTTCTGCATCATCATCTTCCTAGCCTTTTCCCATCTATGTTCGGGTCGGCTTCCAGTCTAACCGGATGCAGCTGAGTACCAGTATTTTACATGGAGTGACTGCCTATCTGACAACCCTGTTACTGGGTAATACGAACCCTTTGGTAAGACTGCTGGGAGCAGTGGTGGCCCAATGGTAACAGCCCCGACTTACGAGTTGTAGGTCGTGGGTTCGAACCCAGCCAGGCGCTTTACTATGTGTAATTTATTTCATCACCACTGTGCTCAAAACGGAAAACATCGTGAGGAAGCCGGCATGTCCTAGAACCAAAAAATTCGATGACATGCGACATCTACCAACCCGCACTGGGCCCGCGTGGTGGATTATGGCCCGCGTGGTGGATTATGGCCCGCGTGGTGGATTATGGCCCTCTCACAGAGAGGAGGCCTGTGTCCCAGCAATGGGAACAGTATAGGGTGATTATGTACATATGCAAAATCTTTTCAAGAATGAAAATAATCCAGTCGCTCCATGTAAAATACTGGTATTCAGCTGCATCCGGTTAGACTAGAAGCCGACCCCAACATAGTACTTGGGAAAAGGCTAGTCAGATGATGATGAATCACTTTTCTTAAAAATTTATTTCGCTGACTTTATCCAGCATGTATCACGAATGTGTGATCATATACATATAAGGAGGTACAAACCCTCAAACTAAACAACTTTCTCCATAGCAACACGAAAAAAAACTCAACTGTCCCATACAAAAATTCAACACGTACTCGACCCAAATGTAAATGACGACAAAAATATGCAATGAATTGATGAATAACAATGTTAACAAAGAATCAATATTCATCGTCGACCTTTGTTACACCGAAGCGTCAGTCGTTTTATCAGAGACAAGTATTGACGCTAAAATTATTATCTAATCGACGAATACACAAGCCAGACTGGTTTCGTAAATGAATTGCTTTGACCTCTGCGACTGGTAAACGTCACACTCACAGTATAAATAGTATTGAGATATTATGGAGTACGATAATATCACAGAGCTCGGATTAGTGTAGAGACTTTTATTTCAAGTTTGTTTTTCTTTCTTTTTATTTAACTATATATTTTTTTACGTAAAGAAATACTTTGTCCAGTGCCAATGAGTTACAAATATTGGCTTGTGACTTTGCTGCGGAGGGACACTGATCTCTAAGATACAAGGTCACCCCTAGTTTGGAGATCAGGGTTTCAATGTATTGTGCTTAGCATAGCCACTCAGTTATATAACATTGTTATAGAATGTACTTAGGCTTTTCTTCAATAAACATTTTTTTTTTATTAACTGATCCGAGCGTTCGACGCATCCTGGACAATACACCCAACACCTTATTTGACTGACCAGTTCTTCCCTTGCGGTGGTAGGGCTAACGCCCGCCTGGTTTGCGACCCTCCCACCGGAGTCCGGCGTCAAGCAGCCTGCTGCGTTTCGTCGATGCGTGGGAGTTCCAGTGCCATAGGCATCTTCTGGGCACGCTCGTTCCATCATAGACCTCATCCATCGCTTTCCATCAGGCGTGATCGAGGTCAAGAGCAATAAAAAAAAATCTGCCATAAAAAAAAAAACTATTGAGTTTACAGTCACGGCGGGCGGCAGTGGTCACTAAATTCTGTTTGTAAAACTTATAGAGTAACTAGCAGCGCCCCGTAGTTCCACCCACATAAGTGTCGATCCCGTGGGAATATCGGGATACAAACTATCCTATGTCCTGTCCCGGGACTCAAACTATCTCCATAACAAATTTCATCTAAATCGGTTCAGCGGTTTAAGCGTGAAGAGGTACAGACACACTTTCGCATTTTTAATATTAATAGTATGGAAGTTTGGATGGATTAGTTGATGCTTTGGAGGATAACGGGCTTGCTTTTTTAGAGGTAAGTTTAAAATAAATAATTAGACACAAGGGTGAAAAACACCGGACTAAGTACAGACACATCAAGCTACCCGAAACTGTCAAATTTTCCCAATCAACTTTGAACCTTAATACTTTAGCGATAAAGTTGAAAATCTATCAAAGAAATTTGACAGATTGTAGTAGCTTGATGTGCTGGCGTCTGTACATATAATACTTGAAGCATAATCAGCCCATAATGTTCCCACTTCTAGGACACAGAGACATCTCTCTATGACAGGTAGTGGGCTGTAATCCACCACGCGGAGCCCGTACGGTTTGGTTCAGATGGCTGATGAGTCTTCGAAATTTTTGTTCTACGACATACCAGTTTTCTCTTGATGTTTTCCTTCACCGTTGTGAGTAGGTATATGTATATAATCGCCCCAGACGTAGGGGAGCAAAAAAGGTTATCAATGATTATTCTTTATCTAAATTATGAGGGACATTAACCCTGCTTTGGGATACTAATTATTAATTACTACCGGCTATTATAAATCATACAGATAGTGCCATCCACGAAGACGCGCCCCTCTCTTCTTCCTAATCGCTAGTAACGGTTTCCCTTCCATGTGCAGATGGGGCCTACTGGGGTGGTTCTAGTGCGGTACCTAAAAATCCCACACTACCTGGTCTTATACCCAAAGTCCGGGCGCCTTTTAAAGGGTTTCGACAAAATGTCATACAATCCTTTATTTTACTTAAAAAATGTGTATCTAAAGTACAAAAGTTTTAATTACTCAGCTAGTGTACAATGTGGTTCACAATTAGTTGCTAGTCCCCGTGCCCCCTTGGGTACAACTGAGCTGAATATAGGATTATACGGGGAAATTGTCCAGTGATAAACAGCTGTGTTTTAATAACTGTTTCTGCAATTACCAACTCGCTTAGATATGATGATATTAGTATGTGAAACTTTGTTAATACAGGACCAGTTTCCTCTTTGGCATTTGTTAATTATAGCTTCATTTCCATATCCATAACATAGCTTCATTTATATAGCAATAACAGCTTTGGATCTTGATGGGTTTGGCAGGTAAATGGTAATACATACAGATTTCCCAGAAAAAGTGTGCGCTTCGGAAGTCATCGTAGGTTTATCTTCAGAAATACGAATGCGCTATGATGAGATCTATTACATTTTATGTAGCATAAGCATAATGAGCTTATAACGTCCTCATTGCTGGGAGACAGGTCTAATCTCGGTGAGAGGGAGTGAGCCGTAATTCAACACGCGGGCCCAGTCATCATCATCATCATCATTTCAGCCTAAAGACGTCCACTGCTGGACACAGGCCTCCCCCAAAAGGGGGGGGTTTGCCATAATCGCCACGCTTGGCAAGCGGGTTGGCGATCGCAGTATGGTATGGTGGTGGAATGCATAGAGAACGCTGCTGCCGGTACGCCCCTTAGTCGCCTTTTACGACACCCACGGGAAGTATGGGGTGGTACTATTCTTTAAGTCCGGCACCACACAGACCGTTTGGTAAATGTCACAAATCTTCGAATTTTTGGTTCTATGACATGTCGGTTTCTTCACGATGTTTTCCTTCACCTTTTTGAGAGCAGAAATAATTCTAATAATGTAATTAGACCTGCTACAATCATGGAGTTACTTACGTATTTTGTATCAATGGTTTCAAAATTAGAGATTAACAACTCTATGCAATTTCAAAAAACTTATCAAAAATTCCGAGTACAGATGACGAGGTGCGACCGGAGTAGATAACCCAACGGACAGAAAACTTCATACAAATGCGCAATTGTGGGTCAATTGACTCAGCCTATCGCAGTCCACTGCTGGACATAGGCCTCTCCCAAGTTTCACCACAACTCCCTGTCCTCCTCCTTCCGCATCCAGTCCGTTCCAGATGTCGTCTGTCCATCTAGCTGGGAGCCGTCAGTACAATCATGAGTGCACTCCTACAAAGTGAGGCGGTACAAAACTTAGAAGCATTACCTCTTTGGGGGGTTACGCGCGACTTTCGTTCTTATTCGGAATCATGAAGATTATCGAAGCGCATACCTTTTGTGGTTTAACTGTACATTACAAATATTATTATCGGCTCTCGAGACCATAGATTCATCTTCAAATGAAAAACTCCTATGAATTAAATATTAGTTTTTACCGTACACGTAGGTAGTGTAGGTACTTTTTAGGGTTCCGTACCCAAAGGGTAAAAACGGAACCCTATTACTAAGACTTCGCTGTCTGTCCGTCTGTCCGTCTGTCTGTCACCAGGCTGTATCTCAAGAACCGCGATAGCTAGACAGCTGAAATTTTCACAAATTATGTATTTCTGTTGCCGCTATAACAACAAATACTAAAAACAAAATAAATTAAATATTTAAGGGGGGCTCCCATACAACAAACGCGATTTTTTTGCCCTTTTTTGCTCGATATCAAAAATAGCAACAGGTAGGCACTTGAAATATTCACAAAATACTCAGTTGTATTTTAACTTTAATAATAAATAGTAAAATTAAAATAAAATAAATATTTAAGGGGGGCTCCCATACAACAAACATGTTTTTTTTGGCGTTTTTGCCTTGTGGTACGGAACCCGTCGTGTGCGAGTCCGACTCGCACTTGGCCAATTTTTATTATTTTTCTCCATCCCCATAGAGATTCACTAAGTTTTATAATTTAGTGTATGTGGTTTTGACGCTCGTTGGCAGGAGGAATGATGAGAATGAAAACCTGGTTGCATTTGATCGATTTGCAGCTTTAAACTTAGTCTATCCTACGTAGGTTTCCACTATGGGTTTAGTTTTCCAAATAAATAGAAATCCAATACGCTTTTATAAACACGTCACATGCACAATTTATTTTTCTATTTCATAAAAATATTCGAAGTTTTCACCGATGTATTGTTTGGGGCTTAAACAGGGATTGAAAACTAAAGAATACATTTGTTGAAATTCATTTTTTGATAGTTTATTCAATGAATGCACACTATTTTTCAAACCATTGACCACGTTTTTTGGTTTAGGGAGAAAGATATTATAAAAGTTATATAACTTTTGCCTGCGGCACCACCCAGGTGGAGGTCGAAAATTATCCCACGGACAAAAACTACCGGGATATAAAGTAACTGATGTCCTAACCTAGGTCATGGTGAATATCTGTGTGCCGTAAGAGCCCTAAATATGCATGAAGAAAATGCACTTAACCACTCTACATACATATCGTCTTCCGACGCTCGGGGAATACGACTGTTGCCGAACAGTGACGAAGATTTCTATGCGCATTATCACTTTGGGAGACCTGTATGGATGGATGCAGTAGATTATAATATTGTAGGAGGTAGGAGGAATACCCAGTACATACTACTCTACTACAAAAAATAAGATAGGTCTGGTCTAATAAGTATTAATGCACGGCATTTAACACTAATGAGACTGGGTTGAGTGATCCCGTGGGTCCATTTCGAGTGGGTCCAGTTGACCAAAGACTCCTAATTTCACGCCGTGCAATAATGGACAACTTGAGTCACATGTATTGTAATGTACTATTAGTTCACAAAACAAACTAGCTCATTATAATCTGTAGTGCTATTCTGTAAAAATATCACCGTGATAACTTGGGTGAAGTGAGCGTGGAGTGAGCTGCCAATAGTGTCAATTCCTAGCAAAAACAAACTCACTTCACAGTGCTGCATTTACCATAGAAGCTGAAAAAGCTGAAGCTTATGGCGGCAAAATTAGGGGAGCGGCAAAATTGGCCCAAAAAAAATTTGGTTCAGAAAAAAAGTAAAGCTGCGGACACTCGTGCCGCCTCGGGAGGGCCTGCCGCTGCCGCCTCAACTGTCTTCGTGTCCGTTAGGTTAGTAGTTAATATACAGGTTGAAATTGAAAACATGTGACAAAGCGAAATGGGAGATTGTACTCATCATTATAAACAACTTTTATTATGGGACCAAAACTGCAATCGCGAAAAAAATATCAGCTGTTCCCTATATTTTGACGAATTATAAGAACATAACTGTAGGGTACAGTTTGATTTTGTAAAAGTTGCTCATAATGATGAGTACAATCTCCCATTTCGATTTGTCGCATGTTTTCAATTTCACCCTGTAGGTAGTAGGGGCGGCAAAAATTTTATATGCGGCAATTGTGTAAATCCAGCACTGTCAATTCACCTAAGTTTTCACGGTGAGATTTTTAGAATCGAACGACTAAGCCTTTTCCCTATTTTGGGGTAGGCTTCTAGTCTAACTCGATGCAGTAGGGTACCATTTTTTACATGCAATGACATCCTATCTGACCTCAACAAAACAGTTACTTGTAAATACGATACAACTTGGCAAGACTGGTTGTTAGACTTTCGGGCTTCTGACAAGGATCTGCGGTGCTATTCTGTAAAAATCTCACTGTGAAAACTTAGGTGAAGTGAGCGTGGAGTGAGCTGTCAATAATGTCAATTCCTAGTAAAAACAAACTCACTTCACCTAAGTTTTCACGGTGAGATTTTTACAGAATCGCCCGGCTGTATGTAATAGATGGTCACTAATGGTTACCCATCCTCGTACCGACCTCGGCATGCGTAACATAACCTTACCTGTAGGGCTAGCATGGCCGGAGACATTTTATCCACGGGGAGAGGAGAAAATACTATTCCCCTCTGTCAATTTTGTCCACCCTCCGAGCATGGCGACATGGGTGGATAAACTATTCACGGTGGACAAACCAGCAGGGCTAGCATGGCCGGAGACATTTTATCCACGGGGAGAGGAGGAAATACTTTTCCCCTCTGTCAATTTTGTCCACCCTCCGAGCATGGCGACATGGGTGGATAAACTATTCACGGTGGACAAACCAGCAGGGCTAGCATGGCCGGAGACATTTTATCCACGGGGAGAGGAGGAAATACTTTTCCCCTCTGTCAATTTTGTCCACCCTCCGAGCATGGCGACATGGGTGGATAAACTATTCACGGTGGACAAACCAGCAGGGCTAGCATGGCCGGAGACATTTTATCCACGGGGAGAGGAGGAAATACTTTTCCCCTCTGTCAATTTTGTCCACCCTCCGAGCATGGCGACATGGGTGGATAAACTATTCACGGTGGCAGTAAGCACGAGACATTTTTATAGTACAATCTATACATATAATAAATCTGTAGAAGGGTCAATTCTGTACATTGAAAATATTGAAAAAATAAATAGCGGGGGGTGTTGCTGGATCGATCCCAAACCCAAATATGTGATTAAAAAAATTTTTGTCTGTCTGTCTGTCTGTCTGTCTGTCTGTCTGTCTGTATATGCAGGCATCACGTGAAAACTAACGGTTCGATTTCGATGAAACTTGGTATAATTATACCTTATTATCCTGGGCATAAAATAGGATACTTTTTATCCTGGAAAAATACGTAGAAAAAAAAATCTTATTTTTCGGTTTTATTCATAGACGTTGTTCTGTAGAACCGCGAACACGCGTTGCATTACCCGTAGTGGATAATTTTCCATTTCAATTTAAGAGAATACAGTTTCCTGTAGCTTTGTGTTACGTCATGACAATAAATAAGGCTCAAGGTCAGACCCTAGGAGTTGCTGGCGTAGATCTTACCGCGAGTTGTTTTTCACACGGGCAACTTTACGTAGCTCTTTCCCATGTGAGCAGTCCAAGAAATCTTCATGTTCATATTCCGGACGAGCTCACTAACAATGTTGTGTATGCTGAAGCTCTCAATTAACTTTCTGTCGCATTGTCACGATCACTTTTTTATTATTGCAAACTTTTCGTCATTGTCAGTAATTTACTGCTACATGCTACTTATCAAGGTCGGAATTACTATGAAAAAAATACTTACTACAGAACGCGAGCTCAACAGCAGTAGCTCAATAGAGGGACCTCCTTAATTATTATAGGCTTAGCCGTATTTGGGTCCAATAGATATTTATAAGATGTCATTGTCAGAGTTACTCAAAATGGAGAAATAAACCATCCACGCAAAGACCGACATCCGCGCGGACGGAGTCGCGGGCGGAAGCTAGTTAATTATATTTTCTCCAAGAGATATACTGAAACCCACAATTTCTCCGACCAGGACAAATTTCTCCCTTTGTTATGTCAAAATATCTGTAAGTTTTCTCTTCCACTAGTCGCCATGCTATAGACGGGGGGTGAGTATCCACGTCTAATGTCAAAAAGTGATATAATTCTCTTTCCCCCTGTTGCCGTGCTTTGGCAGGTGGATAAAATAATTTTATCCCTTGTCAGTGGAAATAACCGGTGGAGAAAAGTTTTATCGCCAGCCCATGCTAGCCCTGCTGTTAATAATTAGCCCTAAAAATATGCTGTCTTCCTAGAGACAGGTGTTGGTAATAAACATATGAATATTGTTATATTGCTTTAGTTTCCACGTCAGCTGGGACTAAGATAGTTTACTGCATACATTGGGTAAGTTATTACAGGGTAGCATGCGATAACATTGATAAGGCGGCATCAATAGATGGATTAATCGAAATCAATGGCGTATTACAAATATTAGCTGTATGTATATAGGAAGAGATGATAGCAGAACCTTAGGAAGATATCTAGGATAACACCTAGAATTGAAAATATCTTTGAACAGGGGCCTATTAACAGGCTTACTGATAATAAAATCTGACCGAATCGACAATCTGACAAGTTTACAAGTATCTTTCAAAGAATTTCTGCTTTATTGAACAAAATTTTTTCTGGTCTATTCTGTTGCAGTTTTTTTTTTCTTTTTCTCTAAGACCGCTTTCACATTTAGGCGACTTTAGCAGCGCGACAGTCGCGCGACCGTCACCCTATTCAGAATTTCATAATAAAAACAGAAGCGCAGCGGACGCGCGGCTGGTGCGCTTCTGTTTTTATTATGAAATTCTGAATGGGTGACGGTCGCGCGACTGTCGCGCTGCTAAAGTCGCCTATATGTGAAAGCGACCTAAAAGTCGTCACAATAACACAATTGGTGATACTTTACTTACATTACAATCTAGTCTATTCGCTAATAAGTAATTTAAATATGTTTTAAATTGTTTTAAATAATATTCTGTTGCTGTATTGTAATTTTTTTTTACTTCTCTTTTCCTTGTCATTTTTTAACAGGACTTAAACAAAGTGACATTCTATCAGCGATAACAATAATGGTAAAGTCAAAATTGTATGGTACTTTAGCGGTATAGAGCTTCTACCCGCGACTTCGTCTGCGTGAAATTTCACCCTCCCGCTATTCACCCTCTTAGAGGTGGAATTTCGAAAAACCCTTCCTTAATGGATACCTAATCTTCATAAAGAACACACCCTACAAATTTCATGTCTCTAGAACCAGCGGTTGAGGCTGTGCGTTGATATATCAGTCAGTCAGATAGATAGAGGTATGAGGAACAGGGTGTACAGTTCACTCATCCTTCATAGAAAAGGGAGGATCCTCCGACCAGATGGGTGTCGTGTCTGGCGGGCAACTGCCCGATGATTCATGTCGGGCCGTTGTATCTATGCTAGTTGCGCGGTAAACTCTGCTTGCGAGATGCAGGATTTTGCGTGATGTCATCACGTCACGTCGTCGTTCGCATGTGGCATTGTAGATATCATAGTGATATAAGCTACCGAAATACTGAACTGAATCGTGGTGGAAACCGCTGCAGAAATTCGAAACGCTTCGAAAGCGATTGCCAATTGTCTAGTTCCTTTGGAAGTACGACCAAAATCGGTATGGTGACAAAAAATACTGCCGTCTTCTTCTTAGCGTGTCGATGGCAATCTAAATGGACTCGGCCCAGAATTCAGCTACGTATTTGGCGCCACCACTAGCGTCGTCCATCAGTTCCTGTAACGTGCAGCTGACAGGACAAGTAGGACATGTATAATATGTGTCGCAGTTAGAGGTCTGAATTATTATGCTTGATCGTCATATAGACCTGAATCTCCTCCGGTACTCTACCGAAGTACCATATAAATAATGTACTTTTATAATAAGTTTGGGACCTAACTTATGGTCCAGGGAGGACCATAAGTTAGTGAAAGTTAATAAAAAAGTACTTACACAAGTTTTAGCATTAGGTAAATAAGATTTCCTTAAGAATAAGACTTCTCACTGAGAGGAGGGCTAGGATTATAGGCTGAGTATATAGAAATAAGATTTATGTGTCGTTTCTCAGCTACGTGTAAATAATACTTAGAAATTATCCAACTTTAGTGGCAGTTAATGTTTAGTCATTTACAGAAACTCTCTTTTATTTATAATCAAAAACTTTTTAGATCGACTTGAAAAGAAACTAGACAGAATAGCTCAAGGTTAATTGCTTCAAAACAATCAAGGACGCCGCTCATCAACCGGCTTATTTCTTATTCATAATTTGTATTTAAAAAGTTTGTAAATAGATATGAAAAATTAACGCAGGAACTTCTTGACTGATGAAGTCTTTTGTGTGCTAGACGCCTGGGGCCCAGGGGTCCAGAAACTAGAGTCACAATGTTTGATCGTTGAATGATCTTAAGGGAGATGCTCTAAATTAGACGGTGAAATTCACACAAGAAAGAAATTAATTTCACGGGCTACCTTGGCATCAGGTAACCCTAATCGCGACTTTTCGTTTTTGTCTTTAATCGTAACAGTTAAGAACGCGGAAAATTTAGTTCAGGATACGCTATGATGTGGTTGTTGTGATGGCGCTCCTAACGTTCACTGTGTAATTATAAGAGACTTAAGTTGAGAATAGTTTCAGACGACATCATGCAATCTGATATAAAAAAATCATCTTAGTTAGAGCACACATTCCTGTATTGCCCGCAGGGTTAAGGCACATCTATTAACTTACTTAATCGGAATAGGTGGCGAGAAAACGTGAGGCGAATCACATAAGCCCCTAGAGAAGGAACTACATGAGGACCATGACCGCTCTGACAAGAGTGCTACGAAGAAGAAGAACTTACTTAGTCTAGCGTTTTTTTAATCATGTTGGGCGGATCACACACTATAACGCGCCACGTGACGGGGCGCAGAAAACACGCCCCCGTGAACGCGCGTGATTTTTCACATACAAAATAAAAAACTCGTTTCTGCACGGGGAATTTGGCTCCCTTTCCCGCGCCACGTCGCGTGGAGCGTTGTAATGTGTGATCCGCCTTATGCAGCCTCTATCAATGATGTGTTTAAAAAAATTGCATGATGAAAATACAGCAAAGCAGCCACAAACATGAAATCCTCATAATTTTGAACATTTTATTGTTGAGCTTTTTATAGCACTCTATTAAAGTAGTACGTATTAAATATTTCACGAACATTGAACGCCAAAAATGTTTGTGCAGCGCCTGAATATTTAAATAAATAGAATCAATTTCAAAAACTGCTGCTTCATAAATAGAAATGTTAACACAACCGAAAATGTTGAAATAGCCATAAAGGTTTTATTTTGCAAATTAATTGCAAAAGGCAACTGGATTATTTGTTGAGTTTCTCGTTTCGTATTATGTGGACTTAATGCCCTGAATAAATACATACGTAATTAAGAAAAACGACTCGATGAAGCAGCGAAATTCGACGAATTTTACCAAACACAATCCTCATCCGATTGATGGCATTAATAGGCTTGTCTCTACATGGGACTTCAATATAACTGGCGAAATGTGGGCGTAATTATAGGTACGCCGTTTTGTTTATTGCTGAATGGGTCCGCTCATGACCTCGATCACGCCTGATGGAAAGCGATTTATGAGGTCTATGATGGGACGAGCGTGCCCAGAAAATGCCTAAGGCACTGGAACTCCCACGCATCGACGAAACACAGCAGGCTGCTTGATGCCGGACTCAGCTCAGGTGGAAACGTGGTCGCAAACCAGGCGGGCGTTAGCCCTACCGCAAGGGAAGAATTGGCCAGTCAAATAAGGTGTTGGGTGTGACTGTCCAGGATGCGCCGAGCGCTCGTTTCAGTTGAGTAACTGGCGGAACAAACTGCGCTACACGAGGGGGTTTCTTCATGTATCCTAACAAACCTCTGTCTAACTCTTTGGCAAATACAAGCCTAATGGTATGTTATGTTTGTAATCCTCATAATCCGAATCCATAACTCCATACTAATATTATAGTACCTAGGAAAAGGAAGCTAAGAAGATAATTACTTTTTAATAATAAACAATTTCTTTGCGAAAGTAACTCCATCCCCTTTCCTTTCCCCTCTCCCCCTTCCCTTCTCCCTTTTACTTTCTTTCCTTTCCTTTTGTTTTTTTGTCCTTTTTTGACCTTTTCATTCGCGTTGGATGTCTATGTTTAGCACACTGGTAGACCATGACCTGGGTCAGAACATAGAATACCTACGTTAAAAGGTCATAGCACACATATCAACTCGGAAAGGGACCGTATCAACTCGAGCCATTCAGTATTTTTGTAAGAAACTCCCTACTGCAATGCACACTAATCGGAATCGTAACGAAATCGCCTCGCCTCTGGACAAGCTCACGAACCGTGGTACGGTGGTCAACTTGCAGTTCCCGCGCTTACGGCTCGTCGACCTTGCGCTTACGTCTCTCCGTACCCTAGCCGTAGCCGCGTCGAAGTCTCGAAGCTTCTGATCCGCTTTGGTTACGTGCTTATTACTTACTTAGGTTGACGCCTGTTTGACGGCGACGCTAAAGGCGATACGTTGACTATCCCTTTCCGAGTCGATATGGCGCACCTTTAGAATTATAGAGACCTAATTCGAAATTTGAAGATTTGAACTTTGACTCATAAAATTACCTTGGACGACCATCTTTATTGAATCTTAATAAAACATATTAAGTTAGGTTAGACAAATCTGACATACAAGACTGACATATTAAGTCTCTGTTTTATTGATTCGTCGTACAAGGTAATTTTATGAGTCAAAGTTGAAATCTTCAAATTTCGAATTAGGTCTCTATAATTCTAAAGGTGCGATGTGTGCTATGACCTCTAACCTGCTAGTACGTTCCCGTGGGATAATTTTTGACGTCCGCAAAAGCTACTAAACATAATACCAAATTACATTTTGGAACGTAAATCTAAATCTCCAATTTCGAGTGCAAAGCCGTCATAATGTAGCAACACTAATAAATACGTATTAATACGAGCAGCTCTCGAGTTCTTTACGAGTTGGAATACGTACGCTAATTGCTGATTAGATGTGGGAATTGGGGAAAAGTTGCCAGTTGAAGTATGTAAAATGTGGCACGTGTCGCTTAGGCACGAATTCTCTAGCGGTCGATTTCATACAAACTGGTATGTTCTATTTTTTGTTATATAGTTTGTTCTATTTTTTGTTTTTACAATATTTTTTGTTATTACAAGAGGTGATTATTTGCTGGTGCTTTATTTGTATCAGAAGCTTTTGATAGAATTATCTAAAGCACCAGAGTAGACCAGCAGAGTATTTCTATTCAGAAATACTCTTTAATATGTACACCATAAATATTACTAATTCTAGTTCCAATTATATTAATTAACCGACGAAAAATCGGAGGAGCTCGGTCGACGCGTATATTTTTTTTATGTATGACCACGCATAACTTTTTACAGAGTAGTCCGATTTTGATCATTCTTTTTTTCATAATATCTATACTTGCCGATGTTAATAATTTTTATGAATGTACTTAATGTTATTAATTTATGATTTTTTAAAATTTTTACTTAATTTCTTATCAATTTTATTAATGTTCTATTGTTAAAGAACTTTACCTTTACCAATTTTAAAACTTTTAATCAGAATTTCATAAATTTGAATTTAATTTAAATGTAAGTTTTTACCGATGTTACCAATTTATCAATATTAGCGCTTATTACTAAGTAAGTTAGCTTATTTCTCTGATTCATTGTTTTATGCATGTCTTTGTTCTGTTTACCTATAAGTAATTGATGCACTTTTATTTTACTTTTAAAATGAACCTAATAAAATAAATAAATATCAATGTAGAAATTTTGCTCTGCCTTTGCCAAGCAGTGGGAAAGTAACAAGCTGCTATAATTAAATTTTAAGTCAATTTGTGAAATGGTTGTATCGTTAGTCGTACCTATTTGTTGAAACTGAATTTATAAAATGAATTTTTCCTTGGAAAAATCTCCAAGCAAATTCAATCACTGCCATATTTTATCTGGCATAAAATGTGGAAAAATAAAATTCATGTTTCGGTTTCCAGAACTGGTAAGGGTAACTACAAATATTTATAGAACATAGATTGCAATAGTGATAGAGATGTATAATTTTCAGAAGTTTCAAGAGAATATCTAGATAGTTACTTCAACGCAAACCTTTTTACACAGACGTAAAATTTTCCTCGGAGTGTAGGATTTCCTCACGAGATTTTACTTTTAAGGCGCTTGATAAATGGTCCCTTGTCCGAAAATTGCATCGGTATATATCACTCACATTTTGGTCCCTAGGTTAAAATAAGCCACCTCACTGCCTCCTGTGGGTATCATAAGAAAAAATATTTTAGATTTCAACAGGAAGACTTTTCTGCCCTTGGTGCCCACCAAGGGCAGACACATCTTCCTGATGAAAATAATGTATCTTACTGATAAATTACGTTTACAAAAGCTCGTAGAAATCATAGGATGATAAGAGCCTGGACAACATTAGAGCTTGTTCAGCAAAACATGTGAACAACATTACATATAATAATTATATTTATGACCTTTTAAGTACCAAAAGACATGTCTGGTGGAGCAATGGCCGATTGTCTAGGTAGTCAAAGAAAATGTTCAGTAATGATTGTTATATTATTATAATCGTCGCATTTTATAGTTTATCAATTAATCAGTTTCAGGAGCCAGGATCTTGCGCAAACTGGTGAAAACCAGGTTTATATGCTGGGTATTTTTCTTAGTTTTTTTAGTATAACGCCATCTGTGAGCAAATACAGATACTAATTGGTGGTATGCCTTTGTGAGGTTAATGAAACATTTGTATTTAATATATTTTGTATTTAATATTTTGTACTTACATTTTTTTCATTTCATCACAAAGCGATCTTATTCTTTATTGTACACATAAATGCACATATTATGATATTGGTATCAGCTTTAATTTCTATCTTCAATACCCATAATATTATTTATATTTAGCTACTTGTTGGTACTGAATTGGGATTATATTAAATAAAACTATGTATGTATTTGTTGCCAAACAAATTCTTTTATTATACATAAATAAAATGATAAAAATAATAAACGTCTTCTAGAGACACCAAAACATTGTTGTTATTATAAGTATACAGCGGCTTACTAGCTCGCTTGTAATTTGGTAGGCTTAGCCCGCTTGTATACGTCCGTTTTTTTCACCGGACAACGGACCGTTTTTTTTCGCCGGATTCGCGGTGGTGTATGGTTTATAATGAATATGTGCACACGCATCGGACACAGGTCCGGCGAAAAAGTTACGCCGGATGCAACGCCGCCTCCCCTCGGCGCAACGGACACCGGACGAAAAACGGACGTATACAAGCGGCCTTACAGCTAATGTTGTACGAGCACCTCGTTGTGCTACTGGTGATAATGGAGGTGGTAGTGGTAGCGGCGGAGGTGTTGGTGGGACGGCCCGTGGTAGTGGTGGTGTTGGTGGAAGAGGCTGTGGTGGCGGCGGTGTTGGTGATCCAAGTTCCACGGTTGGAACAACATCCTCTTGTAAGTCCCTTGATAAATCATGAATCAGGCGTCGTTTCGCTCGAACCTAACAGGCTTGACGTGCATATATTGTTGCTATATCCTGAAAATATTATTACATTTTATTACATGGCATGACATAACTGGCGACATGTGGGGTGTACTACTGGTTTACCACTCCCAAATCCTTCGGGGATCGCTGGCGTGATGTCGTGTTTTATATGACGAACACTCCTTCCCTTTTTCTTGATAGTCATTTCCATTGCTCGTCTTTCCAGTTTTGACGGATCTATCCAATTTATTTACCCATTTTCTTTCAAATACCTTTCCTACTCATTATAAAAATAAATAATTTACCTGATGATTATTATCATTGGAAATAAGGGGTACTAAAGGGTTGTAGACAAGCATATTACAAGTTGGATGATTATATCGTAGATAAAAATGCTTGGCTTAATGCTGGTCCTGCTCCACAGGCACTTGGGCTCACTAGTTAAAATTTCAATATTTGGAAGTGGTGCTTCCCTTTTTCTTTTTCAATATTTCTGACATTACGAACATAACTTTTTTAAGTTATTCAATCCAGTTTTAATTGTTGAATACTGCAATATTAGATACCTCTTCCTGTTTGGTAGTAAATTATATTAACATCTTAAATAAATTGCAAACTATAGTTTTGTATAATTTAGAAGCATTTTTTTTTTTTAAATTTTGTAAATGTAAGAACCATGTTTCCGTTTATTATGATTTTTTTTTTCTGTTGTTGACTTGAAAGAGCATGGCAGTTGAGAACGTGTCATGCTCACTTAAATGTCTCACCGATGGTGGCGCGTGTGTTGGATTATTCGGTTCCCTACAAAATGGTTGAGCTGGATGGTGCTGATCCACGCGTCATGTTCGTGAACGGGTGCCGTCGGTTGAGACTGGTCATCTCTTAACTGCCAAGGCTTATTTTTAATCTTATATTTTGAATTGTTTCTTCATTTGTCTTTTTCTTTTTACATTGTTCTCACATATAGAAGCAACAAGAATAATGTACCCAGGATTTTGTAATAACTTGATTTAAAAGAGTGTCCATGGAGTTTCTTGCCCGTTCTTCTCCATAGAGATCTACGTTTTGGAATGGGCAACTAGCTTCAACTTTCTGACTAACTGACAGACTATTTAATTTTGACAATTCAAAAGTGTCTGTACAAGGTTTAATTGAAATAAATGCTTTGAGTTTGAGTTTGAGTTTGAGTTGTCCACTGCAAAAGTATAGAAACGTCGGCGTCTTGGATTTCTGCTGAGTCCGGCTGAGATACCCATGACATAGTAATCACTCATTGTCAGCAACTTCGGTATTTAATCAATTATAACAATCGTGACAAGCGTATCCATCTAATGGGGGCTGGAACAATAACAAAAGTCATTGTATTTTTCAAATTATAACAACTAACTGCTCAATGTACTGCCTTTAGGTACTGCATTGCATGGTTTACGCCACTGCCGTAGCATAGAGGCGTACCTGATTTGCTAACCATCTTGCCACTTGCAGGCGTAACGCGAGCCTCCTCATAATATCCAAATTGAAAGGAAAAGCAGAATCCTTTAGGAAAAGCAATAGTAATCGTGTCTAGAATCAATGCCAGTCCGTGTAGAATATATCAATAATACAAAATAATCGCACAGTAAGGAAGGAACGCATACACGCAACTTGGAAGCGCAATGTAAGGAAAGCCAGCAATAAATACACAGACGACTTTTAAAATACTGAAAAAAATAACTAGTAATACCCAAAGACTACAATATAATGCGGGTAATACCTAATAAGTCAATCTCACAGAGCATGTTCAATCTATCAAAAAGTACTCTATGATATCATGTCAAAAAAGTAATAAATACTTACCTTCATGTTAGGGTATTCAAAGAAAAACATGATGTGTAAACAAAAATATTTTAGTAATATTGTCGTATTTTATACGTTAATATATTGCTTTGATCTAAAATAAGCGGCATAGTTATTGTTCACACTCTCTAAAAGTAATTACGGATGGTAATAATGAGGTAATAATGGAACGTCAAAAACATTTTTAGTAGGCACCTACTTCCCGTTAAAAATGGCAAAGCGGAAGCTACGATTGAGTACTGTTTTTTTGAGAATTATGTTACGCAAGTAATACTGAATTAATAAATCCATAGTAATTTAGATCTAAATTTTTAAATCTTACTGTAAAAATTTAAATCATGAACGTTTATTGATACCAGAATTACCACAGGGCAGAAACTGGACATCTCTTTTTATGGAAAAATAAAGATATTCGTATTCATATTTTCAGTCAATAATTTCCTCACGATGTTTTCCTTCTCTGTAAGTCTCTCGAAGGTTGTCAACAACAAGCTAGACGAACTTACGAAAGCTCCGAAAAAGTAAGGCCAAATCATGTAATTACATCCCATTCAATTAACTGTAAAAGCTCCACAGAGCCAAAAAACAAAAGAAAACGAAAACGAAACACATCCGCGAAACAAAACAGTAGTATGCACCCCGCGTACTAATTTATTCGAGCAATTAGTAGTAGAATGTATTTTTCTCCCTAGAGTGAGCCGGGACCTACAAAATATACATAGTAGTAGAAGATTTTACGTTATGCTCCTACATTATAAATTGGGTCTACCGTTCCCTCCTTCGGGGACGGCAGAAGCGAAAGCTATGTTCCGACCATTATTCTAAAGATATGCGAATCTTGGTAACAGAAATGTTTTGATAAAGATGTGAGTTACGAGTGTGCGTAGGTAACTGCCTCGAAGACAAAGAAGGAAATCGTTCGGAATTTGTTTATGTTGTCCGTGTTTCAATTTATGGGCCTGCATTGCGTCTGCATTTTGAGTCGGGAGTCGCATTGCCAATTTTTGTTTGTTTTTTATAGCGAAGATGGCGCGCTGTAATAGACTAAGAAAAAGATCAGAAAGTAGGAAGAGATTAAAAAGTTTCTGTAAAGTTTCTAATTAATGATCCTTAACTACCTTGGATCCTTCTTTTCTACCGGTACCTGAGTGGAAACCACAATTTTTTTTTTAAACAGGCTCCCAGTACTATTTCCCATGAACAGAACACCACCAGAGGGACAATTCCCTCACCTACCGCCTGACGCAGGTCCTCACCGGACACGGATGTTTCGGGAGGTTCCTGCACATCATCAGGCGGGAGGAAACGCCCGGGTGTCACTATTGCGAGGATCGCCCAGAGAACACGGTGGAGCATACGGTGGTCTCCCCAGGTTTTAGACAGTAAGAGTCTGACACTCCCTTCCGCTCATTCATTTCGGTCATTTAATGATTTCCCACACTCCAAAAAAAAAACGTGCGGATTGTAATCTGTGTCAATCTGTCAAAAATACTTCTAATTTACCTACATTTATGACCAGTTTTTGACATTTGTTTGTCGCTGAGGTGAGACTGCGACTAGATTTTGAACGTTTTCAATTACGAGAATTCGCCTTCTGATCCTTAAATATTATACCCACTCTTTTTGCTTTCACATTTTTATAATTTCAAAACAGCTGTGCGGCCGAGTATTACGTGTCCTTTTGTTTTAGTGTTGATTTGTATAGTTAACTAGCGGCGCCCCGCGGTTTCACCCGCATAAGTGTCGATCCCGTGGGAATATCGGGATAAAATGGTTTAGACGCATAATGATCAATATCATGTATTGCTGAAAATAACGCAGAAGGACCAAAACGCGAAACAACCAACACGCAAAATAACCAATACGCAAAATGACCAATCTCAATTACTCATATCAATGACGAATCTTATTACGCATATTGACCTTATGTAAGGACATAGAATTTGGCAAAATAAGGAAAATTTAGCAGAGAGATAGATTGCATCCCGAGAAAGGCCCCGGGATGCAATCTATCTCTCTGCCAAATTTTATCAAAATCCGTTCAGTGTTTTAGGCTTGAAAAGGTAACATACAGACAGACGGGCAGAGTTACTTTCTAATTTATAATATTAGTATGTATAGTATGGATTAGTCATTAATTTAGTACCCAATGTTTTACGTTTTGTGAATTTCAAAATACTCGTATAATTCTTACTTTGCGTACAGTCGGCAATCCTACGATTCCTCGTCCCCGCATCAAAACAAACAACAGTGAACACCGTTATTTATGCTCTGCCTTCCCGAGAAATTCATGCCCGGGCAAGTTAAGCCTTGTCTTGTACCGATTTCGTGGTATGTAGCGTATCAAGCTACCCGTCTGTCTTGTGGCCGAGGAAGGCGTTTCGTGAAACAGACTGTGTACTGATTCTTGTGAACGGATACATACGAATTTGTCGTGTATGAGATGGGGTTTGTTTCATTTACTTATGTGCAATCAACAAAAGAGATAAGTATACAGGATCGTCGGATATAGTTGAATTTTAGTAAGAAACCGATAACCGTTCTCGAATAAAAATTAATTTCATTAATAGAAAACAAACAGCTCATTTATCAAATTAAATTTCAGTCGACAACATCCATCGGTTTCTTACTAAACTACAACTACATCTGACGATACTGCATGCTTATCTTTTTGTTGACTGTACATATAAAAATATAAATAAAAAATTAAATAAAAAATTTAAAAAACCCCCGACACAAAAAAAATAAAATTAAATGTAAATAATTGGAAAAGGATCAAATAATTTAAAAACCCCCAACTTAAAGAATCTAGGTAACGAGACTAAAACAGATAAATTCATAAGGCAGTCGGTGGACCTCTTAGCATAGAAGCTAGGTGTTCCACAGAACGGTCCCCCGACTTCCATATGAATTTATCTGTTTTAGTCTCGTTACCTAGATTCTTTAAGTTGGGGTTTTTTAAATTATTTGATCCTTTTCCAATTATTTACATTTAATTTTATTTTTTTTGTGTCGGGGGTTTTTTAAATTTTTTATTTAATTTTTTATTTCATGCTTTTTGTAGGGACTCCTTAATTTTTGTATTTCATTTCTTTTATTTTCTTGCGTTTTAAGATTCAGGTAATTTGGTGTTTAATCAGGTTTTTTATCCGTCAAAAAATAATTATTAATATATAGTTGAAGAATAATTTTTAAGACAAAACAGATTTTTTTTGTTTTATTATATCCTTTTTCTAGTTCTTCCTATAGTTATTCAACTTTCGTACAAGTATTTCATAGCTATTAGATATCTTCGGTATTTCAGATCTAGTTTATAAAATGTGACTGCGACACTATCTGATGTAGAAATACCTACGCTTTTTAAGTAGGATAATTCCATTCGTAATAAAAATAGTCAAACTCAGTGGTCGTAGGTACCAGTCATCACTCCACTTTCCTCATCATTCTAGAGCATTGATCAGACAAAAAATATTTTCAAGTTTTTAGTTTTCATTTCGTTAGTATACCTCATTCCCTTTCAACATGTATGTGTACATTATTCTACTTGTCAAGCCCTTGCATTTGATACCTATATTGAACGAGTTGTGAAAAAAATATATGTATAGTATATAGTTCGCCATTTTGTGGTGGCGGCCATCTTGGATTTGAAATTTGTAATAGCGTATAGTATTCTACTAGTCAAGCCCTTTCATTTGATACCTATATTGAAGGAGTTGTGAAAAAAATATATAGTTCGCCATTTTGTGTTGGCGGCCATCTTGGATTTGAAATTTGTAATAGCGTATGGTATTCTACTTGTCAAGCCCTTTCATTTGATACCCATATTGAGGGAGTTGTGAAAGAAAAATGTAATCCGCCATTTTGTGGTGGCGGCCATCTTGGACCGATTTTCATCAAACATAGCTAAGAACACTCCCGACTAATTCACCTTTCAAACAAAAAAAACAAAATCAAAATCGGTTCATCCGTTCGGGAGCTACGATGCCACAGACAGACACACACACACACACACACGCACACAGACACGTCAAACTTATAACACCCCGTCGTTTTTGCGTCGGGGGTTAATTAAATACGCCATCATGACAAAAGGAAGTTGGGAGTCTCATTTTCTACGGGGAAAGTCGGTTTTGCTATTTCTGACTTTTCTAGTTGGTCCGATAGTTATTGATCCTTATAAATAAAGGTAATCGCTTGGCAGCAAAAATTGCTCATTTTCTGCTGACAAATTTTTCTTTCAAAATCTATGAATGCCGATTCCAATTTCTCAAAAAGTTGAAGACAATCTCCTGAAACCGTTTTCCTTTAGCTGCAACGGTGAAGGTATCTTTACTGCCCCGGCTCAAAAATCCATCCTGTAGGTATATCTACTACGTTTATGTTCGAAATGACTTACCAACTGAATTTCGACAAACCGTAGTACGACAAGATTTTATTCCGACAATATGGAACTCCGACACGTCTTCATTTCGACAATACTTTAGTTCGAAATTACTGAAGTCCGACTCTACTGAACTCCGACAAAGCGTTTCTTCGACATGACTTAACTAGGAAACGATGCGACTTCGACGACATGCTTCTTCGACAACAATGGAAGTCGGACATGAATCAATTTCGACGTACTCTACTGCGGCATGCAGTACTTCGACAATAGCTTACTTCGACGTGATATATCTGAGACACGATGCTACTTCGAAATTATTCTGCGACATTATCCCTAACTAAACTTGTGAAAGATGATATGGCTAGAAAGGAGGTGACTACCGAGATGACGATTAATAGAGAAGTATGGATGGAAAAACATGTGGCGCCTACCCCAAATAAATTGGGATAATAATTATGGGTAAGAGAATTATGATCTATACATATAATAAAACAGTAACAAAAGAAAAACTGTACATTGTGAATTTTCGAGAAAAAATAAGCGGCTTTTGTTAGAAAAACGTAACTGATGACAAAAAGTGAATTTTTAGAATTTTTGTCTGTTTGTCTGTTTGTCTGTGTGTATGGTACAGCTTCACGCCAAAACTACTGGATAGATTGAATTGAAATTCAGCAAAGAGATTTAGATTTTGCATTTTTTATGTGTATTAGAAACGATACTGTTATGAAATCTGAGAACTTCACATGTTATATCTAATTGTATGGAGAGTTTCACACCAATATTACTAAACAGATTGATTGGCGGTACAACAAGCTACACCATCATGAATTCAAGTCAAACTTTTGGTTCTAAGCTATATCTTACCAAGCACATTTGGTGTAGGTAATTCATTTAAGTATGTAATTCTTAGTTTTGATCCTTGCTGCTGTTACCATATTTTTTTGTAATGCAAAACTAATGTAGTTGTCTGTTAAATTAACGACAATTTAGTTTTATTCATAATTTAATTAATTTGGGTAAATAATTTATGTAGTTTCCGTTTTCTAACTAGATGGATGGCGTTGGCGTCGAGTTAGATCGCGCTATGGTTTTGTTCCCAAAAAGTGATGTAATAGGTGCCGATGTGCCGCTCTCATGCTATAAAAACGGGGGTTACCTTTGTTGTCTGTGTTGGTTGATGTGTTTAATTTTCATGTTGGCCTTCACAGAGTACTTTTTGATAGACTGAAATTGGCCTTTTCCAGACTCTGTGAAGGGGACAACTTTGCTAGATCACTCATCTACGATGAGGTGCCGTCGTACGGTACTACACGTACGACAAGCAAAGAGGTGTATTTAATCGATGTCGATGCGGACACGCCGTGGACGGGTTTCCGGGAATTTTTAAGGATACCGCATTGGGACGGGTTTACACTGTGCACCCAAATAATGGCGAGTGCTATTATTTGCGAGTGTTACTGCACACAGTGCACAGCCCAACATCATTTGCGTTTCTAAGGACAGTCGATGACATTGAGTATCCCACATACACGCGCTGCTTGCGTAGTACGCCACCTTCTCGACGGTGATCAGCACTGGGACAACGCACTTGAGGAGGCCAGCATTAGTGACAATCTCAGTCGTTTGCGACATCTGTTTGTCGTCATGTTGGTGTTCTGCGGTATTGCAAATTCGCTTTTGTTGTGGGAGAAATATCGGCATCTTCTGTCCGAAGACTTCCTAAGAGGTCTAAGACGCACTACTGAAGATAATACTGAGGCAACTGATGAGGGCGTTCTAAACAGTTGCCTTAGTTCACTTCAGGATATGGTCATTTCGATCTGCGGCAGTTCTCTGGTGGATTATGGGCTACCGACTCCACAACATCTGGATGTACAAGAGCTTGGAAACAGAGAGTACAACTCTGAAATAAATTATGATCCAAGAGCTATGAGTACCGCCGTCAATGACCATGTCTCTAAGTTTACCTCAGAGCAAAAGCAAATTTTCGACACCATCCTTGACTCGGCTCGGCCAAGGTAAATGTTTTTCTTGGATGCTCCTGGTGGAACAGGGAGAATATTTGTCACCGCTGGCATTCTCGCAGAGGTCAGGAGGCAAGACAAGATTACCATTGCAGTAGCATCGTCAGGAATCGTCGCAACACTGCTTCCTGGTGGCAAAACAGCGCACGCAATGTTTAAGATTCCCATAGATTTAGAGAGTAATGAAACACCTGTTTGTGGAGTGTCACGCAACAGTGACAAAGGGCGCGTGCTTAAAGATTGCTGTTTAATCGTGTGGGATGAATGCATTATGGCAAACAGAAAAGCAGTAGAGGCGGTAAACAGGACTTTGCAGGACATCCGCAGGAACCAGCAAATGATGGGTGGCGTTACAGTTCTGTTTAGCGGCGATTTCCGACAAACGCTGCCTGTGGTGACGCGAGGAACTAGGGCTGATGAGGTGAATGCTTTATTGAAATACTCTTTCTTATGGCCACATATTCATAGGTTGCGCTTAACGATGAATATGAGAGCACGTCTTGGCGGGAATGTACACGCCCAAGAATTTTTTGATGCTCTCTTAAAATTGAGTGAGGGAACGCTACCAGTAGACGGTGGCCAGGTGGTTCTACCTGAGATACTTGGGAGAGTGGTGTCTACCATAGAAGATTTGATTCGCCTGGTGTACGGGGACATCAATAGGATACCGCACCAACGTAATGCATTCTCGCGGAAATTGAGGGAAATTGCACTTCAATAAACACTGTTGTCGACCAAGATGACGCCACACATTACCCCGTAGAATTTCTCAATTCCCTCAGTGCAAGTGGACTACCAGCGCACACCATTAAGTTAAAGGTCGGTGTCCCAATTATGCTTCTTCGGAAACTCACTCCGCCGAAACTGTGCAATGGGACCCGGCTCAAAGTCGTCTCGCTGCAGAGAAATATCATTGAGGCGGAAATACTAACGGGTTGTGGTGTCTTGCTGACACTACAACCCGTCCCGTCCCCGGGGTCTTAGAATTCGACATCAGACGTTTCAGATCTTCGATTTTGACGACCCCGTTGTCGCTGGCATAAGCAACAGGATCCGCGTACGAAGTCGCGGGCAGAAGCTAGTAAGGAATAAATAAAAGGTCTTTACCTATGAAATTGCCGTTCTGCAGTACTGGCCATTTCAAATCAAAATAATTTTTGTTTGGCTAAGAATTCTAATTTCAAATTCATCCATGTTTTTTAAAAAAAACCATGTTTAAAAAAAAATCCTAGTTTTTAAAACATGGATTTTTTTTCCAAAAGTAGTCATTTGTTTATTGATTAGTGTTACATTTTCATCGCATTTCAATATTTTTCGTCATCATGGATACGTTAAAAAATCGAATAATTATGGAATATGAGTACCGTCGTGGCAGCAACGCGGCACAAGCGGCACGCAACATCAACGATGTTTACGGAGCTAACACTACAAACCAACGCACCACCTGTTATTGGTTTGCTCGCTTCCGTTCTTCTGGAAATTTCGACCTGAAAAATGAACCTCGCGGTCGTCCGAAGACTTTGGTCGACAATGACGAATTAAAGGCAATTGTTACGGCTGAATTAGCAGCAGCTTTCGACGTTAGCGTCAAAACAATATTGGTCCATTTGCGTCAAATTGGCAAGGTAAAAAAGCTTGACAAATGAGTGCCCCACGAACTCAATGATCGCCAGCGCGGAGTACGCGTCGAGACGTGCCTTGCACTGCTCAACAGACTCACAAATGAAGGAATTTTGAACCGCATTGTTACCTGCGATGAAAAATGGATTCTGTTTGATAACCGCAAGCGTTCAGCAAGTTGGTTGGATCCTGGTTCAGCACCTAAACAATGCCCTAAACGAAAACTTACCCCTAGAAAAGTGATGGTCACTGTTTGGTGGTCTAGCGCCGGTGTGATTCATTACAGCTTCTTACCAAACGGGGTGAGCATTACTGCAGATGTGTACTGTGAAGAACTGAACACAATGGTGGAGAAGCTGGCACATCTGTAACCAGCATTGGTCAATCACTCGTCTCCGCTGCTCCTCCACGACAACGCGCGACCTCATACTGCACAGCAGACGGTCTCCAAGTGGCAAGAACTGGGGTTGGAAGTCCGTTATCCGCCCTACTCACCAGACCTTGCGCCTACGGACTACTACTTTTTCCAGAATTTGGATAACTTCTTGGCGGGAAAAAAATTCAATACCCAAGAGGCAGTACAAAATGCCTTTGAAGAATTTGTTGCCTCCAGTCCAGCTGATTTCTTTAAGAAGGGCATCAATAAACTGCCACTGCGTTGGCAAAGATGCATTGATTGCATGGGTGATTACTTCGATTAATACAAATAAAAAACACATGAAAAAAATTCGTTTAAATTTTTTCATACAAAACAGCAATTTCATAGGTAAAGACCTAATAATAACTTGTATTTTAAAAGAACATTATTTTTATTAGAACATAACTGAATGCGGATCTTATGCTATATGAAATCATAAATGACTGAATACCTAATTTAAATATATATAACATAAAAAAACAACACAAAAAAGGTGACAAAATCACTGACGTGTCAACTAAACATCTTCACTTAAATTGAAAAAAAATAAACTTCACAAATGAAAGAAAAAAAAGTAAATTTTAAAGAAAGGACACAGGAAAACAAAAATAGAAAAAAAATATTAATGAAATGAATGATGAATCTTGAAATATCTGAAATATCTCTAACAAAAAAAAACATATACATGTAAGGAAACAACTACACAATAATTGCACCTATTTTTGTTTAATGTACCTCCTTCTAGAAAATCAGTCGTTCGCATTATTTCCTTCATTTGCAAATGGTTTTTAATCTTTCGTCGTGTTTCTTCTGTCGACTGTGACTCAGTTTTTGTATTTGAGCTATAATCCGAGATATTTCATTTTCTGTGTTCCTTTGTTCTTTCTTTAACTCTTTAATAGTTTTAAAAATATTCATTCTCTTTCTATTTAAGAGCGTGTTCTATCTGCTATGCCAGCTTTCGCAAGTATTTTGAGTCGTTGGAACATTGCATGCAATTGAATCAGAGATGGACCACATTTCAGGTGGGAACCTGGGTGCAAGATTTTGAATACAAACTTTTGAACTGCTCGACTTTGAGACACATTGGCGTGTTCCAGTTATAAAATCTTTTTCAAATTTTTCACAAAGAGGTTCAGCAGATTTGGGCAGAACATTTTCTTTTATAAGTTGATATGCAGCGGGGATTTCGTCAGGTGGCAAATATGCTAAAGCTGCGATATGTCTCTGTTTGTGAGCAAACTGACTGTCCTGGCTGTATCTTTCTGATAAACCTGCTCTTTTAATACACAAAAAAAAAAAAAACAATAAAAATAAACAATTTGTACAACATGAAAGAAACAACACTTGTGTTGGCTGTTGGGAAAGCTACGATTACAAGCATTGATAGCGGTTTTTTCGAAATCTGTAATAATTATTCTGGGTCCTAATTTTAGGCCAATACTATTTATAAGTGTGACGTTTCAATATCTCAAAAACAATTAAATAGCAGTGCTCACTCTTGCTTGACAGAAGTCCGTACACCAATGGTAAAATCTGATGAGTCGAGTCTTTTTCCCCCACGATTGTGTATAGCTGGTAAACCAGTTCGGGACTGCATCTAAAAGTGCCATCCATAATCCAAAAATCAGCTTTAAAAAGTAATTTTAAGCTGTCTTCCGTACCAAAAATAATCACAGTTTCTCCTCTAAAGTTGTAATGGGCGATCAAAAATTGGTTGCCATTCAATGTTTGGTATTCCTCGGGTATATGCAATGCCATAAGTGTGTCGGGTAGTTTAGGAACATCTCGGTTTCTAGCACGGTGAATCATAGCTTGCATAGCGGGTTTATTCGGCATGAATGGAGCACTGGTGGATGGAATAGCATAATTGCATCGTTGTATAATCTGTGAGGGTCGATCTCCACAGAAAACAGCCTTATGTTTTAAGTCGTTGTGTAGTTTTCGCACCTGCACTAGTTCAGGTTGTGGCATGTGGGAATGGTTTCTAATTGTTTTACTAGCCACATGGTGCTCCTCTCCATGTTTGAGTGTTTTAAGCCATACATCACATTTATCGTTGCACTTTTCAATGCAATGCCAGTAATAAACATTGTTACGCACTTTGTTTACACAGCAAATAAAACCATCCAGAACTAACTGTTCTTTCCTCTTCGAGATTTAATAATAGTACAAGAAGTAATTTTAATTATTTTTCGCGAAAAGCCAAACACTGATAAATCTTTGTTAGTTAATAAACACACTGATAAACTAAAACAACAACAATATTGAGAATGACAACGCGTTTATTTTCAATGTACCCACAAAATAATTTGTTGGAACATTTAAGAATTTTGTTGATATCTATATTGTTTGAACATATTTACCAAATACAATGGTGACAGATTGTCACCGTATTGTCAAAGAAGGTTTTCCTCTCAACTTAGTGCAGAAATGGAGCCACCTATGTGTTATTACATATTATTATTATGTGTTAATAATGAAGCTGAAGAGTTTGTTCGTTTGAACGCACAAATATCGTGCACTACCCGTCATATATCTTTGAACAAAAATGTAGTTTAACTAATCTCAACAGTTAGCGTTAAGGGCATCGATTTGTAATTTACCGAACATGTAAACAGATGATATGAGGAAATCAATAACGTCTAACTTATAATGTTACTGAAGCAAAAGATTCACACATAAATACATAAACACAGGCCTTCTTCCCATGTGGGTAGGTAGAAACTATAGAGCAGGGGTGGCCAACTTGGTTAGACTGAAGATCTACTGTTCACTGACGACGCCCTGTGCAATCTACCAATTACATACTTCTTGAAATCTTATATGAAACAGCATAGTTCACAATTATGTAGTATTTTTTTTTTTATTAAGTGGAAAAATATAAAACTGAAAATTATTCTTAGTAACTACTTATTTATATTGAGCATTGCGTTTGAGCATCTTTCGCAATATCAGGTTTGTAGTTAGAAATATTTTCTGCCTTGCCACGATCGACTCTTGACTCGATCGACGAGTCGATCGCGATCGACCGGTTGACCACTCCTGCTATAGAGGTATGAGGAACATGGTGAAAAGTTCACTCACACTCTATAGAAAAGAGAGGATCCTCCGACCAGACAGGAGTTGTGTCTGGCGGGCAACTGCCCGACGGGTCATGTCGGGACGTTGTATCTATGCTAGTTGCGCGGTAAACTCTGCCTACGAGATGCAGGATTTTGCGTGACGTCAGTATGACGCGATGTTCTCATGTGGCGTTGTAGATACCGCTACAAAACTAACTACAGAACGCCACCTGATACGATCATTACATACTCCTTTTGTCTCGTTTACGTTTATAAATGCAGCGGGGTAAGTGCGTAACACACTAACAGTAGAATTGACTTTCATTTTGACAGTTCAACAACATTCATTGCGTTATTTGCGTTGTTGAGCATACAAATATTTCGAACATAATTATGATGCAATGGATAAGAAATATCTGCCAAAATGATTCAAATTGTCATTAATAGATAATGTGTTACGCGAGGGACCCGTGGACAAATAATAATAGCCGCACAGGTCGATCGAACAGGTTAAGCTACGCTTTTCGCGGTTAGTCTGTGGATGGGTGACCATCTTTACATACCGTGACCTCTCCGTGCCTCGGAAAGCACGTTAAGTCGTTGGTCCCGGCTGTCATTCGTGGATCTTTGACAATCGTTACGGGTAGTCAGAAGCCCGAAAGTCTGACAACCAGTCTTACCAAGGGGTATCGTATGAGTTATTCCGTTCTGGTCCCCTGAACCCCTCTACCCCCCGGCCTCGATCCCCTGCTTGTTCGTCTTTTGTTTTAATCTTTGTCTTATCCACTATAAACTTTCTCATACCGGTTTGATCCGCTTTTTCTTTTGTTTTTGATCCTGAAGGATTGTCAGCAACAAAAATCGTATTTAACCCAGTAACTGGGTTGTGGAGGTCAGATAGGCAGTCGCTCCATGTGAAATACTGGTATTCAGCTGCATCCGGTTAGACTGGAAGCCGACCCCAACGCAGTTGGGAAAAGGGTAGGCAGATGGTGAGATAATGTGTTAAGCCTCCTCTACACGTCGTCAGATTGATCAGCAGATGGCCATCTGCGAATGCCTCTGCCGATGTGTAGACGGGGTAATTTGCTAGATTAGGTAATTTGTTAGACAAGCAAATTACCCCGTCTACACGTCGACGGAGGCATTCGCAGATGGCCATCTGACGATGCATCTGACGACGTGTAGAGGAGGCTTTACGCAATTAAGGTGCTGGCCTTAAGCCTCCTCTACACGTAGACAGATTCATCAGCAGATGGCCATCTGCGAATGCCTCCGCCAACGTGTAGACGGGGTAATGCTGGTTTGTGGTAGGTATTTGACGTCAGCAGACGCTAAATACCTACCACAGACTAGCAAATTACCCCGTCTACACGTCGGCGGAGGCATTCGCAGATGGCCATCTGCTGATGAATCTGACTACGTGTAGAGGAGGCTATACACGCACGCCTGTTGCGTGAACTACGAAAAGGATCAATTGTGCTCAATTCAACCTTTTAAAGCAAAGACAAGTCTGATGATTTCGCGACCTCGCCTCGTCAAGCGATTTTTGTTAACGAAGCCATCAATCATATTTAAAAACTAGTTAAGTCACTTTTAGTTTTAGCATTGTTATCAAAATTCAACTTTTCGTAACAACATCAATCATTTTCACACTGATATTGAAAACAAAGCTTAAAATACTTGATAATTCAAGCACGATCTACCACCAACTGAATTCAGTTTACATAGGTTGTTGGCTCGGGTCATTGCAATTTAAACCGTGTGTCAACGATTTTGAAGTCATATGACCTCCGTACGTGATTTGCAGCAACTGTAACTAAAAGTACAGTCACAAGCATAAATACGTTACATTTACGCAAGATTCAAAAACGATTTTCTCCTAAAATATTGATAGAAATGTTATGGTGCTACAAACATAAAGGTAAGGTTAAGCTACGTGTACCGAGGGGTGTGTGTGTAGATGGGTTTTATTCATATTCGATGGGGATTCATACCATATATCGACACCCCTCCGTGCCTGGGAAAGCATGTTAAAAGCCATTGGTCGCGGCTGTCATTTATTTATTTATTTAATACTTCAAGAACATAAATGTACAGAGGCGGACTTAATGTCATAGGCATTTTCTACCAGTCAACCTTTGGGTGATGCAGAGACAAAGAGTGGTAGGTGCAATCAAGAACATTGAGGAATAAATATTTTATATATAAAAATACGCATATACCTATTAAAACTATGAATATAATATATACCTAGTTACATATAAATATAAGAACAAATAAATATACATAAATACATGAATATACTTACTAAAAAGAAATAAGACAAACAATGAGAAAATATTACCGTTGTGATGATACTGCCAGCTTCTTGCGAATGTGCTCGCGCCTTATCGCCTTAATGTGCCTGTGCCTTAACTTTAAAAGATAATCGGTTGGTTGCCATCCTGATTTCCTGGGGGAGCGCATTCCAAAGAGAGATAGACTGAACGAAGAAGGAAGAGTGAATGAAGTCTGTGCGGTGAGTGGGACATAGGAGAAGACGATTGTGTGATGAACGTAGATTTCTATTGTGGTTGGCGCAAATGTACTGAAAATGGGGGGCTAGATAACTAGGGGAAGATGGAGAATCAAGAAATGAGAACAAGGTGGTCAGCGCCCGAAGCTCTCTGCGCTGGCGTATGGGTAACCACTTTAGAAGCGACCGATGCGCAGAGACATGATCATATTTACGCAGATTGAAAACGAATCGAATGCAATTATTGAGAAGACGGTCAAGTTTGTTGAGGAGATCTGCATTCAGGTCATAGTAGCACACATCACCATAATCGATGATAGGGAAAATAAGGGACTGTACAAGCATTGTCTTCGTACTTGATGGTAATAGATTTTTCAAACGGTACAGAGCCCGCAGCGTTCCAGTAACTTTCTGACTCACCCTAGCAACTTGAGTCCGCCAGTGATTCGTAGATCTTTGCTTGTCGTTATGGGTAGTCAGAAGCCTGAAAGTCTGACAATCAGTCTTACCAAGGGATATTGTGTTACCAGTAACTGGGTTAGAAGGTCAGATAGGCAGTCGCATTTGTAAAATACTTTTAATCTGCTGTATCCGGTTAGACTGGAAGCCGAATCCAACATAGTTTGGAAAAAAATAGGTAGATTGATGGACAAAAAATCAAAATCAAAAGTCATTTATTCAAAGTAGGCTGACAATCTTTTCGAACGTCAAAATTACAAAGGACAGTCCCCCAAAACGCCCGCCCTTCACCACTTCCTAGTGCTTTCCCTGGGGAGAAGAAGTGGCGCAACAAACTCCCCAGCAGCACAGCTGTCTGTTCCGTTAGAAAATACTTGATTGTATACAATACTAGATATGCAAAGTAATAACATTACAGGACACAGAACAATAACACGACAAAAATTGTTAACTAATAAAGGTGTAATTTTTCGATCGAAGTGATCGAAAAATTTCAAGCGTTATTTCACGAGATAATCGATATTTAATTTAGCGTCAATCAATCAACTCATCCTAGCGCAGTCCACTGGTGGACATAGGCCTCTCCCAGGCAACGCCACAACACCCTGTCCTCCACCTTAAGAATTTAGTCTGTCTCAGCCTCAGCCACCTTCTTAAGGTCGTATGTACATTTAGCTGAGTGGCGTCCAACGCTACGTTTGCCGTAATTTAGCGTAAGTGCAAGGCATCTGTGCTCGTAACTGTATCTACCTCTAATAACTCAACTTAGCCGAACTATATTCAGGCGGCCATTGCGCAGATATTAACTAACTTTCCTCATCTACGTTCACTAATTAATGCACTGTCAGTCTAGATCGGTATCTATGCTTCTATACTTAATGATCTGTTCAAGCTTATCTGCTTTGAGATCAAAACTATGAATATACTGATTAGCCCAAGTTAATCGGAATATTAATAGTTTTGATCTAAGTTAAGTCTAAGTAAGTTGGGTCTATGTATGCCCTTGCCAACAAGGGCAGAATTCGTCGTGTATAATAAATAAAAAAATTTGATAGAAGAGTGTCCCTTCTAACGCAATGTTTTTAGGGTTCCGTAGTTCCTACAAGGAACCCTTATAGTTTCGTCATGTCCGTCTGTCCGTCTGTCTGTCCGAGGTTTTGCTGAGAGACCGTTAGTACTAGAAAGCTGTAATTTTGTAGGAGTGTATAAGTATATCAATTACGCCGCCAAAGTGGTAAAATAAAATTTTGGAAAATATTTTTTTTAGGGTAGCTCCCCTACATGTGAAGTGGGGATGAATATTTTTTTCGTCGTCTACCCCATCGTGTGGGGTCGTTGAATAGGTCTTCTAAAATGACTTAGGGATTGCTACAATTATTTTTCGATTTAATGCTCCATTTACGAAATATTAAACTTAAAAGTGCAAATTTTTGTTCCAGTAGGGCGTCCCCCCCCCCCTCTAAGAGCTAAACTGCTAGCTTGAAAAATCTGGAAAAATTCACGATGATAGTGCATTTCATGAACTTTAGGAAAACAATAGCAGTTAAAATAACTTTATTAGTTTGGCAGTAATAGTCGTTGAACTTGGGTGTTGGATAATTTTGTACCAAATACAAAATCCTTAGCATTAATCCTTTAAAGTGACTAAGATGAAGTAGTTGCTTGTTTATAACCGATAAAGACTGCATGCATTGAAAAACAAAATATAACATAACGGGCTACTACGGAACCCTACACTGTGCGTGGCCCGACACGCACTTGACTGGTTTTTTTCTTAAAAATAAATACCTAATAATTTATTTATTAACAGAACACAAAACGAGGGCGTTATTGTTTACTATAAATCTACCCTTACCTATAAGATATTGGAACCATCGCTTGTGGATGGTAATTGCCTGCTTATCGTTATCAATTCACAAACTGTGATTCTCTGTATTTATCGTCCTCCGGGGGAAAGAAATGTCTCTAAATTTCTTGAATCATTAAACAATATTTTACTAACATTATCGTCATACAACAATATATTCCTTACTGGTGACATTAATATAGACATAATGCCATCCTCCTCAGATGCAAGAGCGGAAATATACCTTAATCTATTAGCCTCTCATGGTATGTTGCCTGCGTACTATATCCCCACCCATTCTCAAACATGCCTTGACCACGTAATTGTCAAAGCATAACTTTCGGTAAAATGTTTTGTTGCCAATACAACCCTAACCGACCACTACAGCGTTATTATAAGCCTTTCTCACATAGCTCCTCGCACCATCTTTCAAAAATAATAAGACGCATTCATTATCCATCCCTAGACGAAAAAATTAAAATGATTGATTTTGACAGTATCTACTCTTTTGATAGGGCTAATGAAGCTGTGTCTTTCTTCCTTAGGACTTTAACCACTTTGATGATTACTTGTACTAAAAATATCACTGTTCCGAGACGTAAGCGACTAATTAAGCCGTGGATTACTCCTGGACTACTACGATGCATGCGAAACCGAGACAATCTTCATATTAAGTCTAAAAAGCATCCTAATGACGAAGTTACAAAAATAACCTACACACGTTATCGTAATTTTTGTAATGAAATCTAAAAAAAGTTAAGCAAGATTATGATAAAGCTGAGCTCTCTAAATGTCTGGGCAACTCTAAGAAATTGTGGAACACCATCAAAACAATTACCTACACCTCTAAACAGAAAAGTCCACCCATGGATCTGATTGATCCAGATCAGCCCAAAAAATCTGTGAAGGAGATTAATCAATTCTTTGTAAGAATCGGTCAATCGTTAGCGAGCTCTATCACAGGGTCTGACCCTGCTTTATACCAGACTTCTTCTCTGCCGAATTGTCCTTTCTCTTTTGTCCTTCTCCCCACTGATGTGGATGAGATCAAAATCATCATAGCATCTCTTAAAACCACCCATGCCTTAAAGTGTGACGATGTTCCCAGTGAAATAATAAAAAGATACTCCAATTTATTAGCTGATCCTATCGCGTTTATTTGCAACCTCTGTCTTTCCACTGGTGACTTTCCCTTAGATCTTAAGAAATCCCTAGTCCACCCAAATCATAAGTCTGGTAGCAGGGATTGTGTCAATAACTACCGTCCAATATCCATTTTGCCTACACTATCCAAAATTCTAGAGAAAGTTATCAACAAGCAATTAACTAATTACCTGGAAACAAACAAACTTTTATCGGACAATCAGTATGGTTTTCGTAAATGTAGATCAACAAGCGATGCCGTACATAAACTTACTGATACCATAGTTTCTAGGTTAGATGAGAAAAAAAAGGTTCTAACAATTTTCCTCGACTTGGCGAAGGCATTTGACACCGTCTCTGCGCCACTTTTACTGAAGAAGCTTGAACACCTTGGAATTCGTGGCGAACAGCTAAAATTGTTCGAAAGTTACCTAAATGGGAGAGCTCAGCGTGTTGTGGTGGATGAGTGGTTGAGTGATGATTGCGAAGTCAATATCGGTATTCCTCAGGGGAGTATTTTAGGGCCTACCCTCTTTTTAGTTTTTATCAATGACCTCTGTCAGTTAAACCTTACAAACGGCAAGACTATTACTTTCGCAGACGACACGGCGCTTCTTTTCTTTGGAGATACTTGGGAGGAAGTGTACCACTATGCTCAAATGGGTTTCTCACGCGTTATGACCTGGCTAAACAATAACTTACTCTCACTTAATACAGACAAAACTAAATAAATAACATTTACACTAATAAACAGTCACTTCACTCAAAACACCTTATTAAACATTACGGCCCACTCGTGTAACAACAGCTCTTCCCATTCATGCTCATGCCCTAAACTTGAAAAAGTGGACTCTCTCAAGTACCTCGGTGTAACTATAGACAAAAACTTAAACTTTAATTCCCACATCGATCTGTTATCCAAGAGGGTTAGGAAGCTAATCTTCATTTTTAAAAGCTTACGACGTGTTGCAGATGCAAAAGTTCTTAGAACAGTATACTTTGCACTCTGTCAATCTGTACTAAGCTACTGCATTTCTGTTTGGGGTGGTGCCCCTAAATCGTTCATGATTAAAATCGAGCGAGCACAAACAGCAGTGCTTAAGGTAGCCCATGCTTTACCGTTTTTTCACCCTACCTCTGAACTCTACGATGAGTGTAAGGTTCTCACTGTTCGACAACTGTTTATTTTTCAAACAATCTTGCGTAAACATTCCTCGTTGAACTACAACTCATCCTTGCACGCTCATAAACGCATTAAGACAAATGTATGTTCCACTCAACTGTGTAAAAGTAGTCTTTCGCGCCGCAACTTTTGTTTCCTTGGCAGTTATTTATATAACAAAATAAACTGTACTTTAAAAATATACCCTCTTAATAAAGCTAAGTGCAAACAAGTTCTCACCGCGTATCTGCTGAACCTTGATTACGATAGCACTTAAAGCCTCTTAATTGTGTTAAGATAAATATGTTTTCAGCCTACCTATACACACACCACTGTACATTTCAGTACATTACATTACACCACTTTACACCACACCACACCACATTACACCACACCACACCACACCACATTACACCGCACCACACCACACCACACCGCACCACACCACACCACACATACCACATCACACCACGCCACACCACACCACAACACACTACACTGCACCACACTACACCATACAACTCCGCATCACACACTTCACTAGTAGGTACTCAACAATAATTCAAATTTTGTATATTTTTTTTTGTTATTTTTTCCCTTTTATTTTAGTTTATTCTGTTGTCCAAAAGGTTTAAAATTATTTGATTTAATTATCTTAAGGTTTAAAACTCAATCATTGTTTTTGGGGGGGGCCTGGTAATCTGTGTGACAGGTTTTCCTAGTGCAGATACCAGTCTCCCACAAAGGATTTATCAGATATAGTGTCTTCATATTTTTAAGGCGCCTTTGTGGAAGAGAAATAAATGTTTATTATTATTATATTATTTATTTATGTCTTTAATTAAAACTGCACCTATACTTACAACCAATTACAAAAATTAAAGACAGTTTGTACACATACACAATTACACATAAAAGAGAAAATATAAAATTAACGAAATGCATACTTAAACGTGACGCGTCCTTAAAATTTCACTCTCAATAATTCTCGTCCAATTATCGAATCGCTGTCTAAGAAGTTTTACTTCATAAAATCTTTCGCTCTGGAATTTATTTTTGGTTGGTTGTAACTCGTTGTCCACAGATTCTCTTTTCGTTTAACTTTGTTGCAACTGTCTCTATGGTTTGTAATTTATGATCACCAACTCTAGAGTACCTATACTCCATTTGTAATAGCATTAGACAGAAGTTAAAAAAGGTTATTTTTAATGCACACTTTATAGAAAAAGTACAATAAACTTGTTACAGTTACGATTGACGCCAAATTTATTAAAATCGATGTATATACCAGCTGTCACGCTTAATTGTAATCATTTCAACAATTTATCATAAGAAATTAAGTGGCTTTCATTTAGCTATATTATTTCATTCCAATTTAAAATGACAGTGTCAATGCTAAAAACCTAAAAGAAGCAGAGATGAACATTACTGGAACGTTTTTCGTTTAACTATAATCCTATCAAATCTAAAATGTCTAATAATCACTTCATAAGCTCTGACAGCCGGGTTTTTCTAATTTTATCGGTTTACGTCGTCTGTGTCTCATTCAGTCGTTTTGGTGTAAATTGGAAGTATCTGTGATGAAGATATTATTAATAAATAAAGCATAATTTAAAAATATTCTTTTATTTCGTTTATCTAAGTAGGTATTTAGTAGGTACTGTCTTAGATCTATCAGTTATCTTAACTATGAAATAAAATTTTTTGCATTCCTGCTTCTACGAGCCTCTTTTTTCTAATGCTATAATAAATGGAGTATACATAGTTTCGCTTGAAGAGTTTTTCAAATGCTTTGTTTTTGTTTTAGTTTGTTAAATTTTAGAAAATTATTATTTTTCTGCGGCATCAATAGGATGGATTTTATTTATTCTCATCATGTTCTAAAAATATGAAAAATTACAAGCTTTTGAAGCAAAAAATATGCACCTTGTCTTACACCCAACCTTACCTCTAAATATAAGTAGGAAGTAGGTACATTCATTTACAAGAAAAAGAAAGAAAAATTGTTTATTCAACACAAACAAAACACACATTACAAAAAAAAACATAAAATAGGTACCCATACTTAATACAAAGAAGCAAAAAAGCCTCGTATTCAAAACCTTAAAGTTTGAGAATGCAAGAAAGATACTTTATTTAAGACAAAGCTAACCGTGATGAAACTCATGAATGTGATTAAATATTCAACTGCACAAGATGGTTACGAATTTAAGATACAAAGTAGGTACAAGGCTCAAATTATGTCGCCGGAGACTTGAGGGTTATGAAATTATCACCCTGTTCCGACAGTTTTCTCCGAATTCTCACCGCTTTCAGCTGAGTCCAGATGGCGGTTTTCAATGCGACTGTTTTCTTAAGGTAGATTTTACCGATGTTTTCATCTTTGAATATAAAATTCAAAGTCCTGACTGACTGATATTATCAACGCACAGCCTAAACCGCTGGTCCTGGAGACAAGGGTGTATTCTTTGTAAAGAGTAGGTATCCACTAAGAAAGGGTTTTTCGAAATTCCCCTAAGAGGGTGAATGGGGGAAGGGTGAAATTTCACGCGGACGAAGTCGTGGGCAGAAGCTAGTTATAACAACTAGCTCTGCCAAAATTAGTTTTAGTATAATTATGCGAAACCCGAAACACGTGTCTAGTGTAAAGAATCTATGTAATAAATTTCAAAACTGTATCATGAAAAATCACAAAGTTATAAGCTTGTTAAGATACCTGTTTGTCCGTACAAAAACATGCTCACCCACGCCGCTTGCGCCGCGCCCGTCTTGGGCTCATTGATAATAGTACCTAGGTACCTAACCGTTCAGCGCGGAGATTGGACAACCTACATATTGTCACTCGATGTCCAACTATTAACCTTTTTTTTAAATATTTTTGTGCCAAATTATAACATGGGGTAAAAAATATTGGAATCGATCCAGTTACTTATTCTGAACAAACTATATTCAGGTTTCGCATATACTAAAAATAACGTTGTATATACAAGACTGTAGTGAAATTACGGTGCTGTAGTGCAGGGGTTGATAGCAATAGGCTCGCCTTATAAAACATGGGACTTAAACATAACATACTTAACCTGTAATCTGTGACAGGTCAGGCAGAGGTGTCCCTATACCAGGTGCCCCTACAATTCGCCAGTCATGTTTAAGTCCATGTAATGGGGGGAGACCCTACTGCCATCAACTGGGCACAAATCCAGACTCCGGGCTACCGCTGAGAAACTTCTGATTTAAAAACCCAATAACACCTTTCCCTACCTGGGAATCGAACCCAGGACCTCATGATCGGCAGTAGCACTTGCGAACATTAGGCTAACGAGGCAGTCAACATCAGGGGGCTTACAAAGGCCTCTTTGGAGAATCATAAAAGGATAACATTATGAATTATAATATGGTGAAGACAGTCTGTGTTTTTCTTTTTTTCGCTGCACTACGTTGGTACAATCAAAGAGATTGGGATTGGATTTGGATTGGATTGATTGGTATTTTAGCACAGACAAAAAAAAAATACTGAAAAATGCTTCACCAATGGGATTTGATTCGATTAACTAAACAGTTAACTGTCCATTATGTTATCATTTTATGATTCTGCCAAAGTGGCCTTTTTAACCGACTTCTAAAAAAGGAGGAGGTTCTCAATTCGGATGTTTGTATTTTTTTTTTTTTTATGTTTGTTCGCGCATAACTCCGTTGCTTGCCAACCGATTTGAAAAATTCTTTTTTTGTTGGAAAGGGAATGCTTCCCAAATGGTCCCATGAAAATTTTATCGAAATCGGACAAGTGGTTTTTGAAAAATCAACAAAAACCTAAAAATTTATCTACATTAACGATTTACGAACCGATTTGGAAAAAAATACTTTTTTGAGGATTTGCTCTCGGAAATCATCATTTGGTAAAGTGGAGCTGATGATAAAGACCACAGATGGCTATCGGAACTACTCAATGACAAATATTTCACGGGTTGCGATTCGATTACTTTAATATGGTTGCTAAGCAATTTATGCTCGTCAATGCATATGGTGAAATGGAGCTGATAGTGACTTCTCAAACAGCTCCAATTCTCCTGGCTCTTATTAGGGGAACTCCTCAACAATTAACGTCCCTGCATCGGGTAAAGCAATATTTTGTAAAAAGTGATGAGCAGTTGACATTAGGCTATTGTAACTTAGATAAATTACAAACTGACCCACTAAAAAGTGAAAAATAAAAACTTTTTTACAAAAAAAAACAACCGACTTCCGAAAAACACTATAAAGTGAAAAATAACTTTATTTTCGGAAGTCGGTGGCAAAAAACTAAAAAACAAATCCAAAGACACCGACTTCCGAAATTAAAGTTATTTTTCACTTTATAGTGTTTTTCGGAAGTCGGTTGTTTTTTTTTGTAAAAAAGTTTTTTTAGGCTCCCAGAACTCATAAAAGAAAAATCTTTCACCACAGACGCTTTCGATTTGACCAATGAGGCTTAAACTAGAAAAAGTAGTGTTAAAATATTATATCTGTCTAACTACCTGAGCAATCCTATATTCCCGAGCTTGAACCACTGAGCTGAATAAAATATATCATCTAGAAAATGTTATACCAACCCCGAAAGGATAAATTTCCTAAAGATAGTCTCTGTCTTGAATCCTAGAACAAAAGAAAAACGATTTACCAAATCAACGAGTCCATAACTGTCTACCCAGTCAAGATAAAAATTCCCATAAAATCATTACAATCCTAACTAATATTATAAATGCGAAAGTAAGTTTGTTTGTCTGTTTGCTACCTTTTCACGCATAAACCACTGAAACGATAATCCTGAAATATTGCATATACGTGATCAGGTGTACAGAAACGGACATAGGGGACCTTTCATCCCGAAAAAAAGTGCTGTTCCCGAGGAAAACAACAATAACGTTATTATGATAATAGATGGCGCCACGTGTCTTTCGAATCAAAAACAAGACAACGTCTGTCGGGTCAGCTAGTATATTTATATTTTTATATTTATCATTATTAGTACAAAACTTTCGTTTGCTTGTTTCATAAGATAACACATAAACACGGCTTACTGGTGATAAGGAAGCTTCTATGTTGGGTCATTGTGTGTTATCCATACTAATAGGTATTATAAATTCGAAAGTAACTCTGCCTGTGTGTCTGTTTGTCTGTATGTTACCTTTTCACGCCTCAACCACTGAACGGATTTCGATAAAATTTGGCAGAGATATAGATTGCATCCCGGGGAAGGAAATAGGACAGTTTTTATCCCGATATTCCCACGGGATCGACACTTATGCGGGTAAAACCGTAGGGCGCGGCTAGTGGGATATAGACCTCTGATTTATGTTAAATTTTATTGGTCATGGTAGCAAACAAGGCTGTGAACGGTCGTGAACGGGCCGTTAGTGGTCAAGGTAGAATAAAGAACATTACAGAATGTAGGTATTTCCGTAATGTTAAGAAAGATATTGCAGAAATCAAACATAATACAGGGTGGCGATTTAGTCACATGCATCTGTCCAATCCCCATACTTCCCGTGGGTGTCGTAAAAGGCGACTAAGGGTCGTACCGGAGAATGGGCAGCAGCGTTCTCTATGCATTCCACCACCATACCATACTGCGATCGCCAACCCGCCTGCCCATTTATGGCAACCCCCCTTTGGGAGAGGCCTATGTCCAGCAGTGGAGTCTTTCGGCTGCCGGCTGAAATGATGATGATGATGATGATGATCTGTCAAATGGGTACCCGTAATTTTAAACAACTTTCGCTACAAAACTCTTACCCGATTCATGAAAAAAAAAAGTCTTAAACAACACAGTAGACACTTATACTCCATGCATGCAATGCAGGTTTGAGTTTCATAGATTATGACGTGTTGAATCAGTCCCTTGACGGATGCAGTAATATTTCCGTGGTTGCACTTTCTATAAATCGCCACCCTGTATATATACTACTGTACTAGTTTGAGTACCTAACAATTTGCCCAGATCCTAATCAATAAAAACAAAACGAATGATCATCATTATATATACAAGTACAGTTACACAAAGAGCTGTTAACTAGTTTATAAGTCATTTACCTTTTATTCCTAAATTTTATATTTTATTTTTATTTTTAGTCACTTTTTGTAAAAAACGTCCCAATTTTGTAATAATTACTTAAGGGAAAAGCGGGATAGCCCCAACACAAGTATTATCAATTACCTACTTACTGGGGATGTCTCATTTATAATCCATGTAGTAACTGTTTTGAGACAAATAAACATTTTCATTTTCATTTTCATCATTCTCTTGTCCAGATCCCAATTTATTATTATATTTTTTAATTGGGGTCCATACTTCTCTTTAGTCGTCATCACGGTAGTCACTCCCTTTCTAGCCATATCATTTATCCCACACACGGAATAACGTTCAAAAATATTGGGTCTTAAAAGAAAGAGTCTTCAAACAAGAAGACTGAAATGTGTGTCATAAATCTCATAAAATAACATAGCTGAACAATATGATAAGCCACAAAGGAGATGTTTGAAAACGGGCCCAGTATATGTACAGTACCTCGAAAATCGAGAAAAATCCCTGGAATTTGGGAAAAATACAGATAAATGGCATAAATGCATATTTTTCTTGTAATCATTTGATATTTATCAATTATTTTTATCGACTTTCAGTATGGCGTCTCGCCAATTTAGGTACTCTGTGGTTAAAAAACAATGAGGGTATACCATAGATCGACCATTGATCATAGGTCGTGAACTGTCTACTGTCACTTCAGTCGCTTTGACAATGTAATATGACAGAAATAAACATGTCAAACGTCAATAATCAATCAACATGACAGCTTACCGCCATGACGGGTTATTGTTGTGTGTTGCAATTTCAGGTGTACATTCTTGTGCTTTACTACCAAACAAAGCTAATTTATAATAATTGGATGATTGAAAACTGTTTTAATTGTGTTTCCCTATTTTTTAGTATGGTGTACAAAGACCTGGCCGGGGCTCCATACATTTTGAAACATCTCCTTTTGTTACTTCGTCCGGGACCGCAAAGACATGCAAAAATCATTCAAGGTTATCCAACCCCACCTGAACCAATGCCACAGCCTAAACACGAAACACGTGCCCAGAATCCAGTAGATAAATTATTTAGTGAATCATCTCTCCACTGTATCATAAAAGCAAGTCCCCCTTAACTTGAACATACTCGTACAATATCAACAAAATAATATTGCGCTACGTCAGAACAACAAAAGAATATGAGATTTCTCCATTTCTCATTTCAATTGTAATATAAATAAACATCTGAATTTGCTAAAAGAGGACTACATTATATTTGCTGTCGTCAGAATATTTTAGAAGCTTTTAGCTCTAATGCAGACGGTTTATTTTAATCGGTCCGACAACTGGTGACATTAGTCTTTAGACTGTAAAGACTCTCTAACTCTAAGGTTTAGAGAGTTGAGAGTCGGTGTCCCATTTCGAACCGATCGCGAAGATCACGGTAATTTTTCTGCAAATTCAAATTTATTTAATCATATTTTGAACAAGAAAAGATTGGACGGTAACCTCCAAACTGGGCATTTACCTGTATCTTGAGGGTGAGAATTGCGACATTTAAAGAGTGATTATTGCAAGATAGGAAAACATAAACTAAAATTAAACTAAACTAAAACCAATTAAAATAAAACACTGAAAATATACATTGCCATCAGTGTGCGATTAAACAAAGCAAAATAATATTAGTGAAATCAATTATAACAAAATAATAATTGATAATATCGAAACTTAAAAAAATATAAATAAACAAAAATCTAATCATTTATATTATTTAAAAACTTACTTGTGTAAGTATGAGTTGGAGAGTGTAAGTATGTTTACTCTCGTTTTGCTTTCATTTGCAGCATCGTATTTCTAGGTTTTAATATCTCATCGTACTAGCTTCCGCCCGCGGCTTCGCACGCGAGGTATGTCAATAAAAACTATCCTATGTCCTTCCCCGGGATGCAATCTATCTCTCTGCCAAATTTTATCGAAATCCGTTCAGTGGTTAAGGCGTGAAAAGGCAACATACAAACAGACAGAGTTACTTTCGAATTTATAATATTACCTAGTATGGATGCCTACTCTTTTCCCAACTCTCTTAGCGTCGACTTCCAGTCTATTCTGAAGCAGCTGAATACCAGTACCTATTTTACATGGAGCGACTGCCAATCTGACCTTTACGACCTTTTAAGATGGTTGTCAGACTTTCAGGGTTCTGACGACCCGTAACGTCTGTCAGAGATCTACATTATGACAGCCTGGATCAACGGCTTATCGTGCTTTTCTGACAATAGTCACTGGTAATCGGATAGATACGAGTATCGTTAAAACGTCCAAATTAATGTTTTCTTTCGCCGATTTGTCCTGTGTGTTACTTGGTCCTGTGTGTGCTCACTTAATGTTTTCCAAGCTTCTGTATTAGTAAATTTTAATCCCCCAAGGAATGCCACGTAGTCTCGCTTGCTCTTTGTTTCGGGAATAGAAACAAATGAATGACTGAACGCGGAGTACTAAAGAGCTTTTCAGTCACGAAACGGGAAGGATCTACTCTGAGCTAACTTGAATTTAATGCTTGATAGATAGATAGATATTAGCTGAATAACAGTACAGTTTATTTAACAAAGCGCTTTTTATTGCTTTTAGCGAAATGACCGCCCATTATGTCACTCCTTGTAATATTTCTACATTTATATCTGTAATATTTATGATGTACACTATAAATAATATTCAATTCTAAATAAATGCTTACACTAAAGTTCTTTACCCAATGCTAAACGAATCTATACATATAATAAAACAGTAACGAAAGAAAAACTGTACATTGTGAATTTTCAAGAAAAAATAAGTGGCTTTTGTTAGAAAAACGTAACTGATGACAAAAAGTGAATTTTTAGAATTTTTGTCTGTTTGTCTGTGTGTATGGTACAGCTTCACGCCAAAACTACTGGATAGATTGAATTGAAATTCAGCAAAAATGTTCTTAGTAAACCAAGGAAGGCTTTAGGCTACATATTATCACGCCGTATGTTATGGGAGGTAAGAAATATTGATTTTAAAATGTGTTTGTTCGTAATTGAATGCACAAAATAATTGAATGCACAAAATGACATGTTTATTTATTTATTTAGTTAAAAATAAAACTTTAACTCTGGGAACATAATAATCACGCTATTTTTATAAAGGAGCGGGGCAGTAATATTATAAATTGCAAGGGAACAGCTATTTCAACAATATGTCAACGGGGAATTTAGCGGTAAGGTCAGGCGACCGTTTACCGTACTAAATGGTGCGAGTTCAAATCCCATAATATTGTTTTAAAAAATCGTAAAATTCTTTTTTTTAGATTTTGCATTTTTTATGTGTATTAGGAACGATACTGTTATGAAATCTGAGAACTTCATATGTTATATCTAATTGTATGGAGAGTTTCACACCAATATTACTAAACAAATTGATTGGCGGTACAACAAGCTACACTATCATGAAGTCAAGTCAAACTTTTGGTTCTAAGCTATATCTTACCAAGCACATTTGTTGTAGGTAATTCATTTAAGTATGTAATTCTTAGTTTTGATCCTTGCTGCTGTTACCATATTTTTTTGTAATGCAGAACTAATGTAGTTGTCTGTTAAATTAACGACAATTTAGTTTTATTCATAATTTAATTAATTTGGGTAAATAATTTATGTAGTTTCCGATTTCTAACTAGATGGATGGCGTTGGCGTCGAGTTAGATCGCGCTATGGTTTTGTTCCCAAAAAGTGATGTTATAGGTGCCGATGTGCCGCTCTCATGCTATAAAAACGGGGGTTACCTTTGTTGTCTGTGTTGGCTGATGTGTTTAATTTTCCTGTTGGCCTTCACAGAGTACTTTTTGATAGACTGAAATTGGCCTTTTCCAGACTCTGTGAAGGGGACAACTTTGCTAGATCACTCACCTATGATGAGGTGCCGTCGTACTACACGTACGACAAGCAAAGAGATGTATTTAATCGACGTCGATGCGGACACGCCGTGGACGGGTTTCCGAGAATTTTTAAGGATACCGCTTTGGGACGGGTTTACACTGTGCACCCAAATAATGGCGAGTGCTATTATTTGCGAATGTTACTGCACACAGTGCACAGCCCAACATCATTTGCCTTTCTAAGGACAGTCGATGACATTGAGTATCCCACATACCGCGCTGCTTGCGTAGTACGCCACCTTCTCGACGGTGATCAGCACTGGGACAACGCACTTGAGGAGGCCAGCATTAGTGACAACCTCAGTCGTTTGCGACATCTGTTTGTCGTCATGTTGGTGTTCTGCGGTATTGCAAATCCGCTTTTGTTGTGGGAGAAATATCGGCATCTTCTGTCCGAAGACTTCCTAAGAGGTCTGAGACGCACTGCTGAAGATAATACTGAGGCAACTGATGAGCGCGTTCTAAACAGTTGCCTTAGTTCACTTCAAGATATGGTCATTTCGATCTGCGGCAGTTCTCTGGTGGATTATGGGCTACCGACTCCACAACATCTGGATGTATAAGAGCTTGGAAACAGAGAGTACAACTCTGAAATAAATTATGATGCAAGAGCTGTGAGTACCGTCGTCAATGACCATGTCTCTAAGTTTACCTCAGAGCAAAAGCAAATTTTCGACACCATCCTTGACTCGGCTCGGCCAAGGTTAATGTTTTTCTTGGATGTTCCTGGTGGAACAGGGAGAATATTTGTCACCGCTGGCATTCTCGCAGAGGTCAGGAGGCAAGACAAGATTGCCATTGCAGAAGCATCGTCAGGAATCGCCGCAACACTGCTTCCTGGTGGCAAAACAGCGCACCCAATGCTTAAGATTCCCATAGATTTAGAGAGTAATGAAACACCTGTTTGTGTAGTGTCACGCAACAGTGACAAAGGGCGCGTGCTTAAAGATTGCTGTTTAATCGTGTGGGATGAATGCATTATGGCAAACAAAAAAGCAGTAGAGGCGGTAAACAGGACTTTGCAGGACATCCGCAGGAACCAGCAAATGATGGGTGGCGTTACAGTTCTGTTTAGCGGCGATTTCCGACAAACGCTGCCTGTGGTGACGCGAGGAACTAGGGCTGATGAGGTGAATGCTTTGTTGAAATACTCTTTCTTATGGCCACATATTCATAGGTTGCGCTTAACGATGAATATGAGAGTTCATCTTGGCGGGAATGTACACGCCCAAGAATTTTCTGATGTTCTCTTAAAATTGAGTGAGGGAACGCTACCAGTAGACGGTGGCCAGGTGGTTCTACCTGAGATACCTGGGAGAGTGGTGTCTACCTTAGAAGATTTGATTCGCCTGGTGTACGGGGACATCAATAGGATTCCGCACCAACATAATTCTTGGGTGTGTGAACGAGCCATTTTAACACCCAGAAACGACCAAGCTTCAGCGATCAATGAATGCATTCTCGTGGAAATTGAGGGAAATTGCACTTCAATAAACACTGTTGTCGACCAAGATGACGCCACACATTACCCCGTAGAATTTCTCAATTCCCTCAGTGCAAGTGGACTACCAGCGCACACCATTAAGTTAAAGGTTGGTGTCCCAATTATGCTTCTTCGGAAACTCACTCCGCCGAAACTGTGCAATGGGACCCGGCTCAAAGGCTCGCTGCAGAGAAATATCATTGCAGCGGAAATTCTAACGGGTTGTGGTGTCTCGCTGACACTACAACCCGTCCCGTCCCCGGGCTCTTAGAATTCAGAACATCAGTCGTTTCAGATCTTCGATTTTGACGACCCCGTTGTCGCTGGCATAAGCAACAGGATCCGCGTACGAAGTCGCAGGCAGAAGCTAGTATTGGAATAAAACCGTTTTCCAAAAATGCATATTTACCAAATCTTTGTAATGTGGGATATTCCACATTAATTTGGTCGCAAATTCTACTTGCATATTCATTATTGAATGTATGTACCTACACGAATGCTCATTAATTTTATATTGGCTGTACATACTTACTGTTTTGTAGGGATTTAAGTATCACGACTTGTTAAATCTACTTTATAAAATTAAGGCCAGGATATTCGAGCGCAGTAGGCATTTAGCGTTACCTCCCTCCGCGCGTGGCAAGTTCCGCGAACGCGCAATTCGAATGAACTCGCTGACCCCGCTGCTGCCACGGTAATTTCATCTAACAGTATTGTGACTCGGCCCTATTCTTGAAATATAGGGCTGCTCGCCTACAGTATTTTAATTTCATCATCCTACTTTAGTTTCTTTCTAGTTTTGTGATTGTAAATATTATATTTTATTAATATTATGTATAAAATTTATGTTAAAATATTTCTGGTGTTTACTTTTTAGGGAAATATAAATATAGCAACATAATTAATTTTATTACCTACCAAAAAATTTCTTTTTAGGGTTCCGTACCAAAATGGTAAAACGGAACCCTTATGGTGAGACTCAGTCTGTCTGTCTGTCTGTCTGTCTGTCACAGCTGGACATGTCAAGAACTACTAATGCATCAACTTGAAATTTGGAATAGTTTTAGATGACGTTTGCTCAACTATTTTGCAAATAAGCAAGAAATAAAAATATATGTACCCTTTTTGCAACAGGGCCTGAAAGGAAGTCTGAAGAATTCGAAGTGGGGCTACTAGAGCACGTGGGGTATCATATGAAAGAAAACAGTTTGCACATTCTCAAACATTTATTCTTTTTTTTGGGCCGCATTGTTTTCGACTTTTGATGTAAAATGCAAAAAAAAACCTTTCCCGCCCTTATCTCCGAAGTTTGCAAACAGAAAAATTTGAAATTATTTTATGTGATAGAAGTTTATGTAAAGATTACAGGAAAAATAAAACGAAGTCTCTAAATAGCACACTTGTTCAGAAATCATCAATAAAAGTTATATTAGTTTCACTATCGGTCAAGAGATGGCGCTGACATAAAACTGCAATATTATACACCGCAGTGCACAATGTTAAAATTCTCTGATGAATATAGGCCTCGTCGATGAAAATTTAAAAACATATGATGGTACGGAACCCTCGTTGCGCGAGTCCGCAGTCCGGTGCGCAGTTTTTTAATTGCTACCTAATCTTTTCTTTCATGACTGTTATATCGCTTCCGCACTACCCTTATGAATGATCCGTTTTGTCGAATTTTTGTCTGATAATAAACTACTGAAGGGATTTTGATGGAAGTTTCGATATTCTGTAGCTTTGGTTTTCATCCATCACATAGGGTATGTTTAATAACTAATTTATAGTCCACGCGTACGAAGTCGCGAGCATAAGCTAGTTATTTATTATTAGTTATATACTTTGGACTAAATAAATTCTGATAAAACTCATTACAATACAATGCACAGGATAATAAATTCTTTATTAGAAATAAGAAATACTAAAATACTGCTCTGTCAAAGACGTACCGAGATCAAATAATACACAAAATGTTAGTTAGGTATTCATCCAAATTTATTTTATCCCCTTCAAAGTATGATCCTTCAGAAACGACACACTTACACCAACGAATAACCAAATCATAAAAACATTTTTTAAACGCTTTTTCCGGAATTGAGCTTAGTTTACGCCGCGAATTCTCCTTCGTTCGCTAAAATTCGTTCACAGTGATGGCCTTGTGCGAAGGCGCAATATCGTGGTGCAAGATCCAACAATTTTCTTTCCACAAATCTGGCCTTTTTTTCGAATTTACTCTCTCAAAAGCCGCATATCGCTCAAATAATATATTTTATTTAACGTTTGACCTTCCGGTATGAATTCCGAGTGTACAATACCGCGATAGTCAAAGAAAACAGTCAACATGACTGACTTTTGATCGACTTTGGCCGTGGCGTGGTTTTCTCGGTTTCAGTTCAGTTGGAAGGCGCCACTCCGAAGCTTGTTGACTAGTTTGCATGTCAAACTCGTCTCGTCACCAGTAACAATGCGTTTCATGAATGTTGGGTCGGAGTTGACTCGTTCTAGTATGTCTTCAGCGACTCATAAGCGATTGAGTTTTTGGATCACGTTCTCCAGCTCCATCTCCACTGGTGCTTTCCGTTGCTTCAGAGTGTCTGAAAGATAGATCAATGCTAAAAAAAAAACCTACTATAGACGCATTCGCAAGCTTATCCTATTACTAAGTTTTATAGGTAATTAGGTAGATACCTATGTAATGTATATTATAATAAAAAGATCATCTATAAATTGAGCCATCGTGAGAGGCCTGGCAGATGTGAAACATCGAAATTATTTTAGACGAGCTTGCCCCGCTGTTTTACCCGCGTAATTCAATTTCCCGCAGGAAGTCAGTCAGTAAGTCGGTAAGTCAGTCGGTAAGTCGATCGGTAAGTCGAGTAGTAAGTCAGTCGTTAAATCAGGAGGTAACAAATATCTACGTACACTCTACTATCAACAACATCAACAACCTTGCATTATTATTATAATTTATAGAATAGATACAGTAGGCACGGTAATATTATCTATACAGTATACTATCTTCATACAAACGGTCGGAACGCGAGTTATACCTACGCGCCTAGAGTCCGGTTTACACTCGGTAAACAAACAGTCTCGAATGCTCCGCAGTGATGAACGGACGCCGGACGGTGTGATCGTTTTGTAAGCAGTAAGCGTGCTATTTGTGACAAATATTCATTGAAATAATTAATACAAGTACTTACTTAATAATATGGTAAAGAGCAATTATAGACTATATTGTGCTGTTTTTGGTTGCTTGAAATCGTCAATAAGTTTTTTTTAAAAGTAAATCTACTAATAAAAAAAACAAAAATATGTATTGTTTTTGAACTCTTCCTATTTCATTCACAACGAATTTCATATTTTTAAATAAAAAATATAATATTTTACCTATACAATCACAAAACTAGAAAGAAGCTGGCAGGTTGATGAAATTAAAATACTGTAGGCGGGCAGCCCTATTGCGTGTTTACGCGCGGCTGTAGGTCTGTAATTATTTCTAGAAGAGGGCCGAGTCACAATGCTGTATAGATAATAGTGTGTACATGTCTGTCGCTCACGTAGTAGTAGCTATTGCGCCTGAGCGAGAAGTAAATACTGCCGTCGCGTCGGTCGTCATTCTAAATCCCATTCTCTAACTAATAAATCGAGTTGTAGATTATGTAGTTACTGTTCGCCTGTGCATTTTTAGGGTTCCGTTGCCGTATGTCATAGCCACTTTTTTCCGAAACTATAAGAACTATACTGTTTAAACTTGGTAAGTAACTTGGAAAGTAACTTGGTAAGTGGTAGTATTCTGTGAACCACATTAAGATTTTCACACAAAAATAGAAAAAAAAAACAATAAATTTTGGGGGATCCCCATACTTAGAACTGAAACTCAATTTTTTTTTTTTATCAAACTCATACGTGTATCTATGGATAGGTCTTCAAAAATGATATTGAGGTTTCTAATATTTTTTTTTCTAAACTGAATAGTTTGCGCGAGAGACACTTCCAAAGTGGTAAAATGTCCCCCCCCCCTGTAACTTCTAAAATAAGAAAATGATAAAACTAAAAAAATATATGATGTTAAGTTCCACCGAAAATTGGTTTGACGAGATCTACTAAGTAGTTTTTTTTTTAATACGTCATAAATCGTAAACCGCAATTTACCTTTCATTCAATCAACTCAAATATAAAAAAAACATTTAATTTCATAAACATAAACCTTATGCATAAACCCGGATGTTACGGAACCCTCGGTACGCGAGTCCGACTCGCTCTTGCCCGGTTTTTTTTTAAAATACGCCTTTAGATCTTGGTATCGATGAACTGCAAAGATAAAAAGTTTTATTAGCAAAAATTATCTTTTTTGTAGTTTTGCTACTGTTTTGTCTATAAACTGAAATATTAAAAACTAAAATATCAACTAGTTTATATTTACTTTGATATTACTATACTTAATTTTATTGTAAATTTATGGTACGCCAGCACATTAAGCTACTACAATCTGTCAAATTTCTTTAATAGATTTTCAACTTTAACGCTAAAGCATAAGGTTCAAAGTTGATTGGAAAAATTTGACTGTTTCTGATATCTTGATGTGCTGGCGTCTGTACCTACCTGCTACTGCTAGTACTGTGACGAAAGCAAGTAGGTACCTAATTACATAAACAACTACAATATTGTTCTGTCCCGTCGACTTTTACAAATAGGTAAGTAGTCATAAATACGTAGAAAAATAATAATCAAACTTACTTTATTTTTTTTAAGCTCCCGCAGTTCAATGCTGGACATTTTTTCTTCCTTCTGTTTTTATTCCCCATAATTTAATCTTAATTATCACTATATAATATACCTACTACAACATAAACTAATCATCATCTGCCTAGCCTTTTCCCAACTATGTTGGGGTCGGCTTCCAGTCTAACCGGATGCAGCTGAATACCAGTATTTTACATGGAGCGACTGCCTATCTGACCTCCACAACCCAGTTACTGGGTAATACGATACCCCTTGGTAAGACTGGTTGTCAGACTTTCGGGCTTCTGACTACCCGTAACGGCTGTCAAAGATCCACAAATGACAGCCGGGACCAACGGCTTAACGCGCTTTCCGAGGCACGGAGGGGTCTCGGTATGTAAAGATGGTCACCCATCCACAGACCAACCGCGGCAAGCGTAGCTTAACCTGATCGATCGACCTGTGCGGCTGTTATTATTTAGCCACGGGCCCCTCAACAACATAAACTAATATCTAGTTTAATTATTAATACTAGAACCTACAACAATATTTACAGACTGATTTTTAAAACGAATACACAAACACGGTAAATAACAATACTGCATTATATTTCAGTCTGTGAACGTATATTTCGATCGATTAGCGGGGGAACGCAGCGAGCCAGGAAAAGCGACACAGGTCCTACCTCGGTGACGCCTGGCAGGCTACTGAAGCGATGCGCACGGGCCGCCTTGTTATATTATATCTTGTTAAAACAATAAAATTCTGTTTTGAGAAAAATTAACCGCAGAATTTTCTTCTATACATCATTGCCTATTTTTTGACATATTTTTTGTGAGTAAAAGTTTGATCTACTTCAAGTAAAACTTGAACAACGATCAAAAACTTCCTTGTTTTCGATTTGTTTGCGATTTTTTATGATCGAGTGAAGTTGTAAATATCGTGTTTTGAACCGTAGAATAATCAAGAGTGTTAATTGAACTGCAACATATATTTTTTTCAGATTAAAACAAAGAATATTTGATTGTTTAATGTTGAATCAAAAATAGGTCAATTTTGAGAGTCCTGGCCGAGACGTGCAACCGCTGAACACATACCTAGGTAAGATTTTAACGAAATATGATGAATAGAGTAGACATTTATTTTGCAAATGCAAATATGTGTAATAATAGGTGTTATGATGTATTAAAGCTCAGCCATATTTTACCATTCGGCATGCAAACATTTAAATTATTAACACTCACTTATACCAAAAGCCAGATCCATCAATCCAGAGCAATTCATGTTTTCTCTGATAAAAACTCAGTTACACTGTACCACGTTTTATCCATTACAAATTTACGTAGTCTACTCTTAAAGGGATTACAGGACTTAAACGCAAAAAACGCAAATTTTAGAAACAATAAAAATATATGATCGACTACAGTAAACAAAATCAGAAAAATATATGATATTATTCAGGATATGCTAGGTAGATAGTGCGTTGAAAACATAACACAACTAATTTGATACTATAGAAAAAAATCTTGAACATACCGTTCTTTTTACAATAAAATCATTCTGATTTTTTATCAGATTATTCTACAAGCAACATACTAAAGCACTAGTATTTTAATTTTTTAGTTCAAATAATTGTTTTTTCATAAATAGATAATTGCTTCATATTTTGCAATAAATTACCAGCGTTGTGTCATCGCGCTTCTCTTTCTTTTCTATGCAGTCCGACAGTGACCGTGCTTTAGTTCATGTAGTCCCTGTTGTCAAGTATTTTCAACCACTTGGTAATTTATTGTAAACTAGCTTCTGCCCGCGATGGGGTGTCAAAGTAGTTTGACACGTTAATTTACATAATTTACTATGGTCACGCCGATATCTTGGAAATTCATCAGCTAGACGTTTATAACGACTTGGATTTTGCTTTAAAATATAAATACAAGGAATTGTCAAGATATTGTACTTCTTAAAAAAAAGATTGCAACTGTCTGCAGTTTAAAATACTTTGTTGGAATACTAACTTTTAAAAATCCAATATCTCATTCATGTAAATCTCTTGATTTAGACGTCTCATCAACGATATCTAAAACGGTTTAGTATGTGTGAAACGTCAATTCATAAATTGAATAAAATAAGATATATATATATAGGAAGATATATACCGTTTACCTACATATAAACATTGTCATCTTATTTTATTTATACTGCTGAGAATATTTTATCTTGAACATTTATTCGAGATTTAGATAAAATATTTATGATTCTGATCACTGATGGCAATTCGTCAAATAAAATTCTGTGAACTTCACTGCATCTTTGATCGTTTTTCTCTCTTTGGCATTTAGTTATCTATCGAAGAGATTCGAATTTAATTTGATAGCACATAAATACTGACTTGAAAGATAAATCAAAGTAATTACCGTTTTTTAAACGATTAAATTGATGTGAAAACCTTTCCAAGTGATTGCGTTTTTCAGTGATGACATCTTGTAGACGTTTAGATAAAGACGTTTACAGTTTACTGAATTAAAAGTTATTGATACTTAGACATTGCGGACCAATTATTTCAGTAGAAGTCAGATTCGGTTATACAAATTATAAATCTCGTGACCACGTTGTTCTTCAAAACTACGTAACGGATTTTGAAGCAGATTTCACCATAATTTAGAGAATTTATTCCGGAAGGTTTATGTGCATGAAAACATTAATATTAAACTTACGTGTAAAAAGAAATCTCCACATTTTAAGTCGTAAAAAGCCTTGGGAAGCAGGAGTAGGTCACTAGTTATAAATACACTATCTTCTGCCCAAGACTTCGTTCGCATGGAAATATTTCTTTTTAAACTCTCTTGGCCCCCGATCCATCGCGTCGTATTGCATCGCCGGCCCGCGCTATTACTTCGTTTTCGCTTAGCGTTTTTTCTAACTTTTTTCTTTTCGCTCGGCTCCTAAGGGTCGTAGCGTCACGTGACGACTCCCGGGCCTGTGGACGGAGAGTAATAGGTAGCTCACCGTCCGATCAGGACCAGGCCCGTGCCGGACGGCGCGTACGTATTCCACGCGCGCCTCAAAGAGATGTCAGCATCGAGGAAGGGGCCCCTTAGGGCCGAAGCCTGCCGGGTCAGCGGGATTGTCCGAAAGGCCTACCGCTGGCCCGGAACGTAAAGGGCTAAGGAAGGAACACGGGTGGGTTTTAGTCAGTAGGAGTCTGACACTCCCTTCCGCTCCACCCAGAGCAGGAGGGGTCATTTGATGATTTACACAGCCTATACCCATTCTCAAGAATTGGGCTATTAAATGTAAAAAGAATATACAAATCGCGTAACAAAGAAACTTTTCAGCTTTATTATTAGTATAGATAGAATATGAATAGGTGAATAGCGATAGATAGATACCTACCTGGAGCTGGACACAGAGTACCTATACTAAACATGGATAAAACTTAAAATAGTGCTATACCTTACTTTATTTATTTTCCCTCTCATAAAACTACTATGTCATGTGTTACACACACTAGTTAATTACTTTGGGAACTCCGTCCTGGGTTTCCAACTAGATCCCAAAGTGCTAAGTCCTCTTTACCGTACAATACAAAGTGAATAAAAACTAGCAACTAAAGGATTAGGACTTTGTGGACAAAAGTAGACCTTATTAGTATGGATTGGCAATAGCCCAAGAAAGACTAGGGTTACCATTTCCAAATTTGAAAAGGGTTAGTCAGAAGGAAGTGTAAAACTTTTTTTTTTTTCGTAATCAACAAGGAACCCTTATAATTTCGCCATGTCCGTATGTCCGGCCGTCCGTTCGTCCGTCCGCAGCTTAGCTCAGAGACTCTTAGTACTAGAAAGCTATAGTTTGGCATGGATATACATATTAATCACGCCGACAAAGTTGTGAAATAAAATCATACGTAGTGGGAATGTTATTTTTTTTTCTCGTCTACCCCATGTTGTGGGGTATCGTTGGATAGGTCTTTCAAAAATATTGCGGGTTTGTGAAAACAATTTTTCGATTCAGGGATCCGTTTGTGAAATATTAAACTTTAAGATGCAAATTTTTGTTAGAGCCCAGTGTCAACCCCACCCCCCCTGCCAGCTAAATGATTGTTTTTGGATATGTGAAAAAATTCACGGTAGAAGTGTAGATAAAGAAGTTAAAAGAAAACTATCACAGCTAAGTAGGCTTTACATTACAAGTTTATAAGTAATAGACAACCAACTTACTCGTACATTTGCAGTTGCAATGTATGGGAGAACATGATTTTTAACTACAATGTTAAGTTTGTTCTTGGGATAAATTCACCCTTCATTGTGCGTGGTCCGACACGTACTTGGCCGGTTTTGTTATTATTCTGCTTTCATCACCATCATTATCATTTCAGCTGATATACATCCACTTCTGGACATAGGCCTCCCCCAAGCATCGCAACTTCGACCGGTCTTGTGCTTCCCGCATCCAGCGCATTCCTGCGGCGTTCACAATGTCATCAGTCCTTCTTGTGGGATTCCTTCCAATGCTCTCTTCAAGTACGGGGGGGGGGGTCGCCCCTCCAGAATCGGCCCCATCAGCCATCTGTTCTGCGAGCAACATTCATCTTTATTTTTAAATATTTTACATCTTATTTCGTTTTTGTTCTTTATGTGTCATCTCAAGTATGCACAAAGCAAAATAAATATTTAATGATATTTTTATTATTTGTTTGCATAAGACCACTGACCTCTATAATACAAGTACGCTATAGAGGTCAGTGCAAAAGACTAATAAACAGTCGTGATAAAAGCCGGACGTTTGCAAAAAAGTCCAGACATTTATGATCGTTGTTTTTTCAGTTATCGTTTTTCTTTTTATTATAAAGTCCCCATATGTCTAAAAGTCTGGACAAATGACAAGGCCACGAAAAGTCCGAAAGACCGAAAAGCTGGACATTCCCGGACAAAACCGGACGGATGGTAACTCTATAATACGTAAGACGGATTTGTCTTGAAACTTAGGCACACTTTGTCGTAGGCAGAAAAGCCTTTTTCGGCATTGTTGTAAACTTATGAATTTACAGAACATTGCGGGGTTTAATACCCCTATTATAGTGTGATAGAGAGTTCATTGTTCTAATGTGAGAGAAAGATGGAGATCAGATTATACAAGACAACGTACCATCCCTGTTCCACAAAGCAACTTTCTCAAAAATGGGCCCAGCATAGCGCACGACTTTTAAGAAAAGCCATTAATATTATTTTACGTTAAAATTACAAGTTATACAATTTACCCAGATACTTAGGTAATTATAGCTAAGCATCAAAGAAGGTGGCTTGCCTATTATTTTTGGCTTTATTTTTAAAATACACCATTATCATTATTTGAATAGCTTTTTATCGAAACGATAAAAAAAAACACATTCAATTTTCATTCCGAAGAAGTCTCAATTATGTATATTGAAACCAAATACATCACACAGCTTACAGACGAACATTGAAAGGGTATAGAAAAAAAAACATTCCCATTACACATATAAAATTAAACTCACTGGGTGTAATAATTAAATGCTATTTTCACTATGTTTATTCTTCTTTGAAGAGAAATGAAAAGTGAAATAGAAGCACAAGCATATGATAAACTTTTATATACGTAGACTTTTGTATTCAAATGGAGATATCGAATATTGATTTTATGATAATACTTGCCTTTGGTACGATCTTTACTGCAGTGTGGAGTTTAAAGTTTTATTGTGGAAGCATACTTGAATGTCTGACTGATCCCGCTATTTTTTCATACAAAAATTTGCAACATAATAATCACATCACACTAATATTATAAAGGCGAAATTTTGTGAGTGTGTGTGTGTTTATATGTTTGTTACTTCTTCACGCTCAAACGGCTGGACCAATTTGGATAAAATTTGGTATGGAGGTAGCTGATAACCTGGATTAACATATAGGCTTTTTATCCCGATATTCCCACGGGATCGACAATTACGCGGGTGAAACCGCGGGGCGCAGCTAGTATTATATATATTCTAGGTGATAGAGGTTTATTGTGTCTGTGTGGTGCCGGACTTAAAGAATTGCACCACCCCTTACTTCCCGTGGGTGTCGTAAAAGGCGACTAAGGGTCTTACCGGAGAATGGGCAGCAGCGTTCTCTATTTATTCCACCATCATACCATACTGCGATCGCCAACCCGCCTGCCAAGCGTGGCGATTATGGCAAACCCCCCCCAAAATTGGGGGAGGCCTATGTCCAGCAGTGGACGTCTATCGGCTGAAACGACGAGGTTTATTGTAGTGACTAAAGGTGTGTCCAGACCTGGCGAATGCGCCGCTCGCGAGCTGCTTGCGAATTACGTGCGTGTTGCTCGCGTACGGTTGCCTACGCCGCTCTAGTGCAACTCCGGCAAGGCTCGAGTGGGGCGCACGTGCAGCGCGCGAGCAGCTTGTGCGCACATAGCTTCTTTCGCGGTTGAACTATGAACCTCAGTTGTGAATTTGAGGTGAGCGTCAGAGGTGCATCGCAGGAGGCACGCGCGCACACCCTGTGCCGCTCGAGTACGGCGCGTAGCTTGCGCGCTAGCGTTGCGCGGACGGCGCAGGGGCTGTGTACAAACATAAAATGCACGCGCGCAGTTCGCAAGCGGCTCGCGAGCGACACATTTGCCAGGTCTGGACACACCTTGACACTTTTTTCGATGTTCAAATCCTTGTTTCCATATTTGATGTTATCTTCACTGAAACAAATAATAACTTTGAGAAGTTGTAAATTAAGTTGATTTCAGAATGCGCAGTAGGTACTTACCAATAAAAAAGCCTTAAAAATTGAATTGAATTTTTAGCGCAAACTGAACTTTAAAACACAGGTTTTAAAGTTAATTTAGAAAAAACACAATTTTGTTTACATTTTTGAAGAAGATTTTGAAGATTTCGAAGAACGCGCGTCGTTCTCAATAATTATTTATTAATTTTTATCCTATGTTGTACTACTGCAGGGAAAGGCCCTTTCTTCTTCTTAGGGCTGATTTTTCCATCGCCAGATAACTTTTATTCGAGGAATAAAATTGATGTTTTTACAGTTTTTGTATGAAATAACTGTCAAAATTTCAAAATTATTCGTCGAATAAAATTATTAGATGATGAAAAATCAGCCCTAAAAGTATCAAAAAATAAATAAAAACAATAAATTCATGAAACGAGCAACGAAAAATAAATGAAAGCTTCAATATTTAGGACGTTCATCGAATGTTGACGTCGTATTAATAGAAGTTCCTAATACAATTACCGGCACGTAACTTGGCAAGAGATTTTCGTAGTGGGGGAAGTTCGCGCATATAAAAATGTATGAAATTGTGCATGCGCAAACTTCCCCCACTACAAAAACTCTTGCCAAGTTACGTGCCGGCAACTATACTAACCCGTCTTAAAAAAAAGTTATTTAAAAAAATAAAAAACCCGACTGCGGTAAAAAACTTAACTAGTAACTGAAAAGCTAAAAACAAGCCCATTTTAAATTAAATAAAAGTTGGAAGCAGTCGGGACCCATCTGAATTTTGGTATGGGTCCCGCCTGCTTCCAACTTAAATAACTTTTTTCATTTCCAGCTTTTTAGTTTACAAATGTGAAAGATTTCGCAGACGATTTAGTTCTTGGTAGGTGTTTTTTAGGGTTCCGTACCCAAAGGGTAAAAACGGGACCCTATTACTAAGACTTCGCTGTCTGTCCGTCTGTCCGTCTGTCCGTCTGTCCGTCTGTCCGTCTGTCCGTCTGTCTGTCACCAGGCTGTATCTCAAGAACCGCGATAGCTAGACAGTTGAAATTTTCACAGATGATGTATTTCTGTTGCCGCTATAACAACAAATACGAAAAACAAAATAAAATAAATATTTAAGGGGGGCTCCCATACAACAAACGCGATTTTTTTGTCCTTTTTTGCTCGATATCAAAAATGGCAACAGGTAGGCACTTGAAATATTCACAAAATACTCAGTTGTATTTTAACTTTAATAATAAATAACAAAATTAAAATAAAATAAATATTTAAGGGGGGCTCCCATACAACAAACATGTTTTTTTCGGCGTTTTTGCTTTGTACGGAACCCTTCGTGTGCGAGTCCGACTCGCACTTGGCCAGTTTTTTTTTACGATTTGTCATTAGTTTACAAATGTGAAAGATTTTGCAGACGATTTAGTTCTTGGTAGGTGTTTTTTACAATTTGTCACTTCGAATTGCTTTTAAGTAGGTATATATGTTGAATATATTTTTGTAATCACCTTTTAAAACCCTTTATTTCGATACCCCACTCGAGAGGTTTTAAAAAAAAAAAAAATAATAATAATATGGCGTTCAGTAGTCGCCATATTGAATTTTCACTAACGTCATGTCTTTAGTGACACTCGCCGGACTAAGAGGAATCGATTAACGTGTGAATCATAAAAATCGGCCCAGGCATTTGGTCTGTATAGTGCTTCAAAGGAACATCTAAACATACATACATACATACATAGGCTGATGAACACATCCACAACCACTCCTTTGCGTCGCGCAGTCGGGTAAAAATACAAAGTACGCTGGCGTCTCAGCACATCAAGCTACCCGAAACTGTTAAATTTTACAAATCAGCTTTGAACCTTATGCTTTAGCGATAAAGTTGAATATCTATTAAAGAGATTTAACAGATTGTAGTAACTTGATGAGCTGGTGTCTGTACCTAATTAAAATGTTATGATAAAAATCTTCTGCATGTGCATATTTTTGTGAATGGGAGGGCGGTGCTGCACTCTGCTTCCAAACCTGGACCTAGTTATTATTTTACCGTCATGGACCGCAAACTAACGCCTGATTTCACAACTTAAATCAGAGTAGGCGTAGGTACCTAAGTATAGTAAGTAGACCTCAATCATTCATAGAACCAATAGTTTGAGCACAAACCAGCCCAAGTTAAGCTTCACAGCCATGCCCTCAATAAGAGGCCCTTTGACTTTGAACACTTGAGCACTGAACGTGTTTAGAATTTGAAACTACCGAGTGCGGTTACGGAACTGTCATGCTTTTGGTACAAGCTGTCACCACCGCTGAACAAATCTAATTTACCTTTGTCACAGTCTTTTGTAGTGTTTTGGAATATGTTTATATTTTATCAAATTACAGCCGATTGTGGGCTGGCTAAACAATGTAATGCCGCATAATCTGGGTGACCTCTCGCCTCCTGATTTACGAGAAGTTAATGAGGCGAGGTAGTATCCACCGTTCTAGGTACATATAAATAAATCAGACAGTGTTTACCCACTGTAGAGCAAAGACCTTTTGTACATATAAAATAATAAAATACAAGGTCTCTCATATCGAACTAATGCTTTAGTACATTCCGTTTTACGTTTACGTTCCATATGTCAACAACGCATTTTCTCCTATTTGGGCAACATAATACGCAGAGGCGATGAAAGTTAGGAAGAACTGATTGTGGTTGGGGACACCGAAGGCAAACGATCGCGCGATCGTTCACCAACACGATGGACCGAACAGGTGAAGGAATCAACGTCCTCTAAATTCTACACAGTGGTAAGGGATGCGCTGGATACAAACCGGTGGAGGCGGATCATCCGCTTCAGATGCAACTCCGAAACTGACCACGATCCTCAGAAATGAGGGACTGACTATAGAGAGAGAGACATTCCGTTTAGGAAAGAATGGCCACTCCGCAAGTAGAAAGCGGAGCTGACAATCTAAAGCACGATGTTGAGAAATTGGTACATCTTTTTCGTCGTGGAGATAATTCCATTTCCAAATTTGAAATAAACTTCGACCACTAAGAGACGGTTTCCTACTGACAGTAGAAATAAAAAAAAATCATAGGCCTTGTACGTTGAACTATTTTGGATATTGCTCTGTAATATTTTTAACATTCAGCCTGTTTATTTTTATAATTTCTTGTTTTTTTTTTTTGCTTGCCTGTTGTACGACATTATGTAATGTTATTGTATCTATCAAATGCACATCGCATTACTGTTATGACTTGTTTTTATAATATGTGACATTTACATTCTGTAGCTCCAAACTTGTGTAATACTGTAATGTGTAACATAAAATGGAGCAATTTTCCCCATAACCAAACCCCTCAGAAACTCAAACCAAATAGACTAAAGGCAAAAGCCACAAAGGCCGATCCAGCCCGAAACAAAGCCAAAGGCCCGATCAATATTAATAGTAAAGCTTCGTCTACATGTAATATAACTGTTGGCATGATGCCAGAACGCGTCAGCGAGGAACTAGCAAGGAAATTTATACTTACGCACGATGCCGAAGGCGTTTCAGCTATGACTAACCGGCCGCAAAGTTTCGTCAAAGGGGAAAGTCGGTCGGGTCTTGGAGTATGAATGTTACGAGGTCTTCAGTTGTCATGTAGTTCCCGGTTTTGACTGTCCCGTTGGTCATGTGGTCGCAAGCGCGACTGTTGAGTGTGAAAATTAAAAATAAAAATCAAAAGGTTGTCTTTAAAAGATCGCTTTTAGCGATAAGACCGTCCATTGTGTCACCCTTTGTACAGTTTCTATACCTTATGTCTGTAATTAATATGGTGTACATAATAAAGAGTATTCTATTCTATTCTATAAATTTAATTAAATTAGAGTTAGAGGAGTGTAGCGGTATCTACAACGCCACATGCGAACAACGCGTCGTGACGTCACACAAAATCCTGCATCTCGCAAGCAGAGTTTACCACGCAACTAGCTGAGATACAACGGCCCGACATGAATCACCGGGCAGTTGCCCGCCAGACACAACATCCGTCTGGTCCGAGGATCCTCCCTTTTCTATGGAGATTGAGTAAACTATACACCCTGTTCCTCATACGTCTATAGGAGTATCGCCCGTCGCGATAGAGTCCGTTGAAGCGAGTGGTTATTGACCATACCTCAGCTTGCCGATGACGCGTTGATCACGCAACCTGCTCATGCAGACCACGCGCAAGGTGACACGACCGGAGAGAGATCAGGCACAGGACCAACGCGCTTTCCGAGGCACGAGGATATCACACCACCAACTACCGAACTCCGGGCTGTTACTAAGAAATTCCTAATAGAACCCAGGACCTGCAGTCGCGCTTGCGTCTACGTTACCAACGAGGCAGTTCGGCGTTCGTTCGATGATGTATACAGCAGACCTTTTTTAGTGGAGGTTCTTTTAGTGCACTCCAATGGTATGTTGTCAATGGATTTATCTCGTCGTAGAGTAGTGGTGGCCAAGTGGTAACAGCCGCGACTTACGAGTTGTAGGTCGTGGGTTCGAACCCAGACAGGCGCTTTACTTTGTGTAAATTATTTCATCACCACTGCTCTCAAAACGGTGAAGGAAAACATCGTGAGGAAACCGGCATGTCCTAGAACCAAAAATTTGAAGACATGTGACATCTGCCAACGCGCACTGGGCCCGCGTGGTGGATTACGGCCCACTCCCTCTCTCCGAGAGGAGGCCTGTGTCCCAGCAGTGGGAACATTATAGGCTGGTAATGGATTTATCTCTAGCGAAATATATGTATCTCTCACAGATATCTAGCGCTCTACAGCTCCTCTTCCCAATTCAAACTTCAACGTTCGGGTGATAACACTTGTGACCGTACCGGTTGTAAACACGGTTAACTGTTAGTGGCGTCCGAACTATTTCCGAGAATTTATCTTTGTTTTTTGTAGACAAGGCGAAAAGTTAACACGAATGCAATTAATGTTTGTTTTTCAGATAAATTGGAAAGTTTTAGCGGATATTGGGACCGGAACTGTGATTGTGCGTATTTGTGAGTTGTTCCCGTGTTCTTGTCAAAATATTGAAAAGATTTGAGTAAACGTTTTCCAATTTTCTCTGGTTATCTATACTAATATTAGGTATGAAGAAGTAAAATTTGTTTGTTTGTATGTGCGGGGTAATCTCCGGAACTAATGTGGATATTAGGATTTCTATTTTTTATTCTAAAAAAAAATCAATCACCGGTAGAAAGCAACATTATTCATGAGTGCTATATTATATAAGGCTATAAACTATATTTATATCATGCATATTTATAGCCGAGCTGTCACAATTTTTGTAAAAAATGCCAGAAAACACGCTAAGCGAAAACGAAGTAACAGCGTGGGCGGGCGATGCGATGCGATGCAGTGGACCGAGGCCCGAAATTTCACGCGGACGAAGTCGCGGGCAGAACCTAGTAACTAATAAAAAGTAAGTGGTAAAGTTAGCGCAAAGGATTTTTCAGTAATCATAATCATAATGAGGTAGGAAAGGGGTACCCAGTAACTGGGTTGTGGAGGTCAGGTAGGCAGTCGCTCCATGTGAAATTCTGGTATTCAGCTGGATCCGGTTAGACTGGAAGCCGACCTCAACATAGTTGGGAAAAGGCTCGGCAGATGATGAATGAGGTAGAAAAGGGTGTTTGATAATGGATTTGGCCCTATGTACAGCCAGCACATCAAGCTACTACAATCTGTCAATTTTTTTTTATAGATTTTCAACTTTATCGCTAAAGCATAAGGATCAAATTTGATTGTGACAATTTGACGGTTTCGGTGTCAATTTTTTTTTATAGATTTTCAACTTTATCGCTAAAGCATAAGGATCAAATTTGATTGGGTCAATTTGACGGTTTCGGGTAGCTTTATGTGCGGGCGCTGTACACACACGTTTTTCTTGCTGTGAAAAACTACGGTTTGGGCAGAGTTTCGGTTTGGATTTTGCACGCCGTGTGTAGGACCAGTAGTCAGTGGTGTATGGATCACTATGGAAGCTTGGGGACGGGCACGTTTTTTTAAGTTTAGTTAGAAACCGATGGATGTTCTCGAATAAAATTTAATTTAATTAATAGAAAACAAACAGCTCATTTATCAAATTAAATTTCAGTCGATAACATCCATCGGTTTCTTACTAAACTTCAACTATATTCGACGATCCTGAATACTTATCTCTCTTGTTGACTGTACCTTGTACAAAGGGCCTCAGAGAGAAGTTAGTACTTTAATGTGAAGTACTGAAGGAAAAAGTAAAGCATAAAAGTAATACTATAGTCTATAAAAGGGAAAAGGCTAGGCAGATGATGAGGCACAAGAAACAAGGAATTGTTCTAAAAATAGGCAGGTGTAAGTTACGTAGGATAGGATTTGCATTTCGTTTAAAAACGCCTAAACGAAAATTGCTTCTCTTCGGAATCAAGCGTAACATTGAATTCAAAAAGCATTCTAACACAATCCACCTTGATTAACAGCTCAGCGACCCGAATTTAATCATAATATAAAGTTAGTATACAAAGTCCATTTTTTTTTGTAAACCAATTTCCTCTCCCTTTTTAAGGCTTCATTGCAAAAGTTCAAAAGCAGCCATTGATTAACTTGGAACGTGCAAATAGCTGTTTGAAATCGGTTTTGTTGAACCCCTATTGGTCAATTTGTATCCAATGTGTTTCCATTGGTTCGATACAGTTATTTATAATTAGAATGGATTGTTTATTAAAACCCCCTTTAGGTCCTTTAAAGGGCTTGAGGGGCTCGTGGCTAAATAATAACAGCCGCACAGGTCGATCAATCAGGTTAAGCTATGCTTGCCGCGGTTGGTCTGTGGATGGGTGACCATCTTTACATACCGAGACCCTTCCGTGCCTCGAAAAGCACGTTAAGCCTTTGGTCCCGGCTGTCATTCGTGGATCTTTGACAGTCGTTACGGGTAGTCAGAAGCCCGAAGGTCTGACAACCAGTCTTATCAAGGGGTATAGCCATCAGTAACTGGGTTGTGGAGGTCGGATAGGCAGTCGCTCCATGTAAAATACTAGTATTCAGCTGCATCCGGTTAGACTGGAAGCCGACCCCAACATAGTTGGGAAAAGGCTAGGCAGATGATGATGAGGTCCTTTAAAGGGCAGCTTATTGTCTAGGCCTCCTAATTAGTAATAATTAGTAATTTTAGACTACCGTACGTATTTATTTACACATTAGCTGTGCCCACGACGTCGTTCGCGTGGACATTGAAAAACAATAATGTGTCTCTTTAATAATTATTTTTCTTTCATAAAAGTAGCCTTTATTTATTTATTTAAACTTTTCGCAAAAAGGTACTAAGGCGGTCTTAATGCCTTAGGTATTCTGTTCCAGCCAACCAAGGGTGATGAAGAGATTAGATGGTAGGTGCTTTGGTTGAGAGACTCTCCCTTTATGGGCTTCCAATACCGGTTTACTCAATAACCAAAATCAAAGTATTTATTCAAACTAGGCTGAAAGTCAGCACTTTTCGAACGTCAAAATTACATAAGACAGTCCCCCAAAACGCCCGCCCTTCACCACTTCCTAGTGGGGAGAAGTGGCAAAACAAACTCTTGAGAGGAACAATGATTAAAAAACTATTAAAACTAGGTACCTACACAAATACATAAATAAGTTACAAACCTATATTACACATAGATATTATTTAATACTACTTTGTAGGTACTCCTTATAACATAAGCTATTATTATTATTATTTATCTGCCAGTGAAAGTCCCGTCAAGATAGGTCCAGCCGTTTCGGAGATTAGCCAGAACAAACAGATAGACAATTTCAAAAATAGCTTTTTTGTTATATAAATACCAAAAACTACTTGGAAATTACGGAAACTCCCATTTTATTTATTTTTATAGATGTTTAGAAAGAAGTAAATGATATTTGTGTAATTTCAGCCGTATTTATTAATTAATTTCAACGTATTTTTCACATAACAGTCCGTTCTGTCAATAGAACCCAATTTTTGAAAACCTTTTAAAGGCTTAAACATTTGTTTTAGCTAAATGCAGTCACTAAGGGAGTTCAAAATTATAATAAAAACTGGCCAAGTGCGAGTCGGACTCGCACACGAAGGGTTCGGTACCACAAGGCAAAAACGCCGAAAAAAACACGTTTGTTGTATAGGAGCCCCCCTTAAATATTTATTTTATTCAGTTTTTAGTATTTGTTGTTATAGCGGCAACAGGAATACATCATCTGTGAAAATTTCAACTGTCTAGATATCACGGTTCATGAGATACAGCCTGGTGACAGACAGACGAACAGACGGACAGACAGCGAAGTCTTAGTAATAGGGTCCCGTTTTTACCCTTTGGGTACGGAACCCTAAAAATGGAGTGAAGTTCCGATTGCGAATTGAACAATTTTTTGTTTCGTTGTTATCGTCTTTTAGCGTAACATGAAAGTTGTTTTTGTTTCATTTGATAACTTTTTATGTTTCTTTCACGAGCTTACAACGAATTATGTCGGTTTGTAAATGTCCAACGTCAAACATAAGCGGGAACATTTCTTGTTTCAGTATGGGGGAGGGGGGTTGTTATATCACCTTGATAAGCCTATTCTTCAAGGAAATGGTTACACTATAAGGGGAATGAGAGACTAACATTTCAAAGAGGAATCATTAAGTATAAAACAAAAATATCTTTCTGAGTTTACAGAATTTGCATATGCATTGCAAACTGCTAACATTTCAAACAAAGATTTATTCAGTACTGATTGGGCTCAAACGGGACTTTATAATAAAAGTAGTGGACTGTATTAAAATAGGTGTAATACCATAATTTACATAAGTTAATAAAAGAAACAATGAAATGCCCGTGGTCGAGCGCGTCTGTGAGCCGAGTGGAGTGAAGGGCGCGCAGCGGCCGTCGCGTACCGGGTTCGGTACCCCGACGCCCCGCGCCGTCCCCTCGGTCAATCACGCGCATATGTGATGCGCCGACATATTCCCCGGGTTGAAGGGAAGTCTTCAATTTTCGACTGGAAGGGGGCAGATGCAGTTGAAGGCACGACGAATGGTGCCCCGCTTCGTCTTCAGTTCGGCCACTCTCGTGACCCCGTCGACGCCGGGATAGGTCTTCGTGACCCGGCCCAGGGACCAGAGCAGAGGTGGCGTTGTTTTGTCCTTTATCAGGACTAAGGACCCCAGCTTCACTTCGCCTCTGGAATGAAACCACTTGGATTTTGCCTGCAGCAGAGAAGTGTACTCATTATGAAACCGTCGCCAGAAATGCTGCCTGATGTGCTGGATTCTCTTCCAGCGATCCAACCGCGTGATGTTGGCTTCAGTCACCTGAGGATGTGGTACTGATAAAAATGGCCGTCCAATTAGGAAGTGGAAGGGAGTGAGTGCCGAAAAATCGTTAGGGTCTGAAGAAAGAGGAGTAAGAGGGCGTGAGTTAAGAACCGCCTCTATGTGAGTGAGACAGGTGGCTATCTCTTCGAAGGTGAAATGAGTATGATGCAGTAATCGTTTTAAATGATGCTTACATGATTTTACAGCAGCTTCAGCCAATGAATTAAAATGAGGGCTGTATGCAGGCGTGAAAATAAATTCGATACCTTGCTGCGCCATTTCAGATGCAACATTTGATGATTGCAAGAACCTATACATCTCGTTTGATGCGCCCACAGTACAAAGCTCTAGGGTCTAATTCTTCTTAGCGTGTCGACAGCAATCTAAATGTACTCGGCCCAGAATTTGGCTACCTGTTTGGCACCTTCATCACCGTCCATCAGTTCCTGTAACGTGCAGCTGACAGGACACGCAGGACACGATATTAAGTGTCCCATCGTTTGTGGGACAGCACCACATTTACACTCCAAGGCGGAGTCGTCTATGAATCTCCACCTGAACAGGTTTTCCTTGCTTCGGCCTACTTGGGTCCGGAGTCTGTTTAAAGACTTCCAGATTACCCAAGGTAACTCATGTCCAGGTGGGAGGTCTTCAGCGGGTGGGACGAACGGTTTGGGTAAGGTAGCACTGTCTCGCCACAGCTTCACTCTCTCTTGTGATGGTTCGTCAGAGAGTGGAACGACACACTTTAAAAAACTGTTTCGGCTTTTCAGCCTTTGTGGCACAAGGATGTTGTCGTGCAAAGGGTGTCGTGTGTCGGAGACCATTTTGGCTCTTTCGCTGGAGCTTGCCACCGCTCTGCGAACTACTGGTGGCGCTATTCCTGCTAGCGGATACAGCATTTGTACCGGGGTTGGTTTTAGGCAGCCAGTGATGATCCGGCACGTTTCATTAAAAGCTGTATCCACCAGCTTTGCATGGGCAGAACGGCTCCACACGGGGCACGCGAATTCTCCCGCAGAAAAAGATAGCGCCAGTCTAGTAGTCCGCACAACGTAGGGTCTAATTAAACCATACATAACTGCTGCAAATTCACCAATTCAGATTTTTTTTTTGTTTTAGTTCCGTAAGTGGAATAGCTTTAGTGCCGTTCAAATCAGTGCTGTGAGTGGAATACCTCAATTTCATACTTTTCTACCTTTACAGCACTTTTAAACTAAAATATACCTCCCAAAATGATTTACAGCAGCATTTTTGCAGCCAAATTACATTAAAAACACAAAGCAGGATCTGACGTTCACGGAATGCCTTGTCATAACATACTTCGTAACTACTACTAACGTAGATACTACCTTCCTAAAGTCTAACTCATCGTAATGGGTGTGAAAAGTAAACTATATTAAAGGTAAATACCCCTTGTAAAGTTCTCTAATAACGCTGTACGTTCTAAGAGAATATTATAAGGGGTCCTGTTTCATGAGTATGAAGTTTCAAAGTTAAAATATATTAACAAATCTGTGAAGAGCGCACGAAACCTAGGGTAGGAACACAGAAGTTCAACAATAAAGTGGTTGAGCATTTAAAATATAGGTAGGAATAATGCGGATAAAGGCTATGAGACGGAACCAAAAATACAACAAGCGCCAGAGCGGGTTAGTTAATTCGCTCGGAATTATCCAATTTCGAAATGGTTACTGGTTAATGGTTCAGTCTGTGTGGTGCCGGACTTAAAGAATAGCACCACCCCATACTTCCCGTGGATGTCGTAAAAGGCGACTAAGGGTCGTAACGGAGAATGGGCAGCAGCGTTCTCTATGCATGCCGCGGCCATACCATGCTGCGATCGCCAACCCGCCTGCCAAGCGTGGCGATTATTTCAACCCCCCCCCCCCTTTTGGGGGAGGCCTATGTCCAGTAGTGGCCGTCTTTCGGCTGCAATGATGATGATGATGAAATGGTTACCCTCGAAACACGGACATTTCCAAAAGTCCAGATATTTTAAGAACTTTTAATTGTTTTTTTTTTTTAATAAATTTTATACATAGACTAGCTTCTGCCCGCGACTTCGTCCGCGTGAAATTTTTTGTTCCCGGGACCTACCCTGTCGCATCTGATCGCCTGCCCGCGCTATTACTTCGTCGTTGCTTAGCGTTCTTTCTGACTTTCTTTCTTTTTGCTCGGCTCCTAAGAGTGATAGCGTGATGTTATATAGCCTATAGCCTTCCTCGAGAATTGGGCTATCAAATACAAAATGATTTTTTTCAAATCCGACGTAGTTCCAGAGATTACCTCCTACATACAAACTTTAGGTACCTCTTTATAATTATTAGTACCTATAGATTTTTTTTAACGCACTATATCGAAAAGTCATGACAATAATAATAGTCTCCCGACCGATTTCGGTCACAGTGGACCATCAAAACGGAGATCAGCCAGGTTCGCAGAAGTTATTATAGTGCACAAGTGTGTGCGCAAATACAGGTGCACTCTTTGTGCCTTTACTCTCATAGTCCGATGGGACGGCAATCCGACACGACCGGGGAGAGATCAGGAGCAGGATCAACGGCTATATGTGCTTTCGAGCACGGGAAAGTCAGGGTACATATTTTTCTGTCAACTGACCGTTGGCTGATATTGGCTGTCGCTGAAATTACGTTGCTGTCGGTTCTATACGATATTTTAAATACGTACCAATTAAAAAACATTTATTGAAAGTAGGCTTCTCATAGTGCTCATTTGGTGAATAATTTGTTTACGTACCAAGTTCAGTTTACAGTAGCTTTTGCTCGCAGATTCGCGCGCGTAGATGTCGGATGACATCAAAGCCGTGTCATTTACCGGGATAAAAAGTATCATCATCATCATCATCATTTCAGCCGAAAAACGTCCACTGCTGGACATAGGCCTCCCCCAAACTGGGGGGTGTTTGCCATAATCGCCACGCTTGGCAGGCGGGTGGTGGAATGCATAGAGAACGCTGCTGCCTATTCTCCGGTACGCCCCTTAGTCGCCTTTTACGACACCCACGGGAAGTATGGGGTGGTGCTATTCTTTAAGTACGACACCACACAGACAGTCCGACACCACACAGATAGTCCGACACCACACAGATAAAAAGTATCGTATGTGTTAATCCAGGTAATATACTATCTGCGTGTCAAATTTCATCCCAATCCGTTTAGCTGTTTTTGCGTGATTGTGTAACAAACATCCAAACATTCAAACTTTTACATTTTATAATATTAGTAGGATAGGATATTTGGATTTCCACAAACAACAACTAATTTCATATTGACACACTAATGAACAACAAACACGAACAAAACAAACACAAATATAAACTTAACGTACATTAAGAACATTCTGCAATTTGTTCAACATCTAACTCGAACAACAGTAAAATCATCCGCAAGAACAAACAACGTGGTTCTAGCCGCCACTTAATAAACTAAAGTCATAGAGAAAGTAGATTCAGGCCATTATTAATCAAATAGGACGTGATCTCTGTCTGTATTGTGGAAGCTAGCTCTACAAACCCAGGCGACGCACTGGGTGATAAAACTGCTTAGGAACCAAACTTTTGAAACTGCCCAGTTAAAGTTGGTATGTTATTTTCGACTAAATGTTTGTACTTGCTTAAAAATAAAAAAACCGGTCAAGAGCCAGTCGGACCCGCGCACCGAAGGTTCCGTACCACCATATTTTTAATTTTTTATCGGCGAGGCCTATATTTGTCAGAGAATTTTAACACCGTGCACTGCGGTGTAGAATATTGCAGTTTTGTGTCAGCGCCATCTCTTGACCGATAGTGGAACTAATGTAACTTTTGTTGATGATTTCTTAAAAAGTGTGCTATTTAGACACTTCGTTTTATTTTTCCTGTAATCTTTACATGAACTTCTATTACATAGAATAATTTAAGATTTTTCTCTTTGTAAACTTCGGAGATAGGGGGGAAACGGTATTTTTTTTACATTTTTCTTCAAAAGTCGAAAACTGTGCGGCCTAAAAAAAAAAGGAATAAATATTTGAGAATGTGCAAACTGCGCTCTTTCATATGATACCCCTCATGCCCTAGTAGCCCCACTTCGATGCCCTTATGGTGGAGTCTCACCATAAGGGTTCCGTTTTACAAGTTTGGTACGGAACCCTAAAAAAAACACTTCGTCTAAGACATGTATGGCTCAAAATGCTCTAAATGGTGTCAACTATCACTCCCTTAAAGCTTTTCACTCAGCTTCCAAACACTGTATACCTAAGTTATTAAGTATTAATTTATTTTTTGTAAAAGTTGTTGAATTATTCAATAAAAACGTTATAGCAGTTCTAACACTTGGATCACTAGAATTTTAAATCGTAATGTGGTGTGTCAAAGCTGAAGTGGAAAAATGTCAACTAACTTTTGGAGGCCTCTGTGTGCCCACGCGAAAAAAAGGCCTTCTGGCTTAATAGCCAGAAGGCCTGTTTTTCGCGTGGGAAATTAGCAAATAATTTCTCCCGCTCTGGGCGGAGCGTGTCAGACTTTTACTGACTAAAACCCACCCGTGGTCCTTCAGTTGCCTGTGTCAGGGGCCACGGTATCTCTTTCTAACAACCCGCGACCCTGGCAGGCATCGGCCCTAGCGGACCCCGTCAGTTAGTGCTGACATCTCTTTGAGGCGCGCGTGGAATACAACGCGCCCACGACCCGGGCCTGGTCCTTACCGGACGGCGAGCCGCCCATTGCTCGCCGTCCGCAAGTCCGCGCCTTCGGTGGCCAGGAATCGGCTGTCGATTCTTGACGCCCAGGATGTCTCCTGCGGCGACTAGAGACATGAGGGCGCATAGATTGCCTCTCCCTCACGCGCTCCGCCTCTTCCTTCGCGAGCATTACTGCTTCGCAGAAGGAGGTGACGGCTTCCCATGCACTCTCACTCCGTACCATGGCCTGGATTAAGCCAGAAGGCCTTAAACATGTTGTGTTAGTTACATTGTTATAAAGCTACCAGCGTTGCGTTAATTACAGACCGGGCTAACCGCGACGGCTGTACTTCCCAGTGCGTTGTAAACCGCACAGCTCAGTATAAATTAATTAAACAAACGTTGCAACGAACTGAATTGACACACATAACTAAATAACGAGTTCATAAGTCCTAAGGGTCTTGCTTACAAACAAGTTCGTATATATTAATCGTTACATGAATTTACTGTATGTACAATGTTGAACTTCTTCTTCTAAGGCCTGATTTTTCCAACTCTAGATAATTTTATCCGAGGAATAATTTTGAATTTTTGACAGTTCTTCCATACAAAATCTATCAGAGGTCAATTTTATTCTACGAATAAAAATTATCCGTCGATTAAAAAATCAGCCCTAAGGGCGACTTCCACCAAATTTTTATACCTACAAATAAGTCTTATCCTGAGAATAAATTTTGAATTTTTGACAGTTATTCCATACTAGAACTGTCAGACGTTAATTTTATTCCACGGATAAAAGATATCTGACTTTTGTGAAATCAGCCCTTAGCGATGGCAGAAAAAGCACGAAAAAATAAAACGTTTTTTCAAATTTGTTTGGCCCAAAATTCTGCAACACAGTCTTTAGGTCCTCACGTGTGCGGATGACAGCCCATGCGGTGCAAGATGGCGGTGAGCCATTGTCTGTGGAGAGACACCGCATAGACACCGGTGTTGGAATAACTTGCTTGATGAATAAAATAAAAATCTCAGATTATAAATGAAAAAGCCGTGTACTTCGTTGCTCGTTGATTGGTACAGTGCACAGATAACATATTATTACAGTGACATTAAAATGACATATGTATTTTGACATGGCCTCTGGGCCTTTGTGCCTTAAAGCAAATTGAACTAAATGTTGTGTTGCCAACAACCGGAGGTCTGAGCCTTCCATGAACTCCCACTTGTGGAGGTTGTCCTTGCTTTGTTATTGTTGAACTGTAATAGAATTGGGTTTGCTTGGAATTTTATTTTGTTACCTAACTTGTTTTCAGCATAGGTCCTTTGACCCAGTAGATAATATATAAAAAAAAATTCAACATACTTTTAAAAAGTGCTTCGGAGTCGTTACAAAACTGGTAACGTAATCAGTATTACGCCTTGTACTCTTTTTTCACCCCTTACGGCTCAAGCAGGTTCTTTGTAGGGTTGTTAAAGGATTTTCATTGGGCATTACGCCTTGTGAATAGGGGATTCGGGTTGTTCAAATTGTTATTACGAAACGGTTTACCTTTGAAATTACAATGTTGTTAACTCGATAATGTGATTGCGTAGTTGGCTTACGTGGCTTTAGCAAAGGGATCTGTGGCTTTTAGTATATTGTTTGTTAAGAACATCTCTTGTGGTTATGTTGTGTTGAATCTTGCTATAAGTTGCTAAGTACCTACGCAATGATTACTCCATGTCAGTTTCCGTGGTTACCGTCATTTGTTTTTAGGGTTCCGTACCCAAAGGGTAAAAACGGAACCCTTTTACTAAGACTTCGCTGTCTGTCCGTCTGTTCGTCCGTCTGTCTGTCACCAGGCTGAATCTCAAGAACCGCGATAGCTAGACAGTTGAAATTTTCACAAATTATGTATTTCTGTTGCCGCTAGAACCAGAAATACTAAAAATAAAATAAAATAAATATTTAAGGGGGGCTCCCATAGAAGAAACGCGATTTTTTTGACCTTTTTTGCTCGATATCAAAAATGGCAACAGGTAGGCACTTGAAATATTCACAAAATACTCAGTTGCATTTTTACTTTAAATGATAAAATGAAAATAAATATTTAAGGGGGACTCCCATACAACAAACATGTTTTTTTCGGCGTTTTTGCCTTGCGGTACAGAACCCTTCGTGTGCGAGTCCGACTCGCACTTGGCCAGTTTTTTTTTATAGTGTTTTGGCGTGGCTCGTGGCTAGCAGAGATATGGCAAAGAATTTAATTTAATGTTCTGTGCCTCGTTATGTTAATTACTTTATATACCTACTAGTGTATCTAAGCAAGTTTTTCTAACTGAACAGACAGGGGAGTTTGTTGCGCCACTTCTAACTGAACAGACAGCTGTACTACTGGGGAGTTTGTTGCGCCACTTCTAACTGAACAGACAGCTGTACTGCTGGGGAGTTTGTTGTGCCACTTCTAACTGAACAGACAGCTGTACTACTGGGGAGTTTATTGCGCCACTTCTAACTGAACAGACAGCTGTACTACTGGGGAGTTTGTTGCGCCACTTCTAACTGAACAGACAGCTGTACTGCTGGGGAGTTTGTTGTGCCACTTCTTCACAGCGAAAGCACTAGGAAGGGGTGAAGGGCAGGCGTTTAGGGGTACTCTCTTACGTAATTTAGACGTTGAAAAGTACTGATTCTCAGCCTAATTTGAATGAAGGACTTTTGCTTTGATTACAAAATTTACAAAATTTATGTTGTCTAAAAAATATTTTTTGCGAAATTGGATATAAGTACTTAGTTCAAATAAATTATGGTAAATACCACAATTTGAACTAGGTGTCCAAATAAAAATGCAGTGAATATTCACGTTTTCATTGGAAAAAGGTTTTAAATCCAATTACACCTATTTGTACATATTTGCATGACGACTGGCCGCATATAAAAAAACAAATTATTTGAAATTCGAACAGTGCAGTGTGTTCGCCACGGCCCAATTTTGACGTACACGACTCAGCACTGATGCTTTTTTTCAAATTTTATAAATTATTTTCAGTCTTTTATCTACTGAATGATACAAATAAGTAAATAAAATGCAGTCTGTTGTGACATTTGAGAAACCCTTGCCGCATCTTAGTTTGGCCGATTGGGATGCGAGACTCTACGGCTTACAGGTACGGAAATACTTTTTTCTATTGTGCGCTGCTATAACATCTAAAGCCGGATTTACATTATTACGAAACTAGTTGCGCAAACTTAGTTACCTACATACTCATTAATAGTTGCACATGTAAATAGATGATTAATTACACGTAAAATCTATCATGTAAATCCGGCTTTACGCGACGATATTAACGTGGACGTGCACGTCCAAACTCAAACTCAACTCAAAGCATTCAGGCACTTTTGAATTGTCAAGGGGTCGGTCAGTCAGAAAGATGAAGCTAGTTGCCCATTCCAAAGCGTAGGTACCTATGGAGAAGCACAGGTAGGAAACTCCATGGACACTCTTTTAAATCACAATAATATAATATCCACGTCACGGTACCACGATAACATAGGGAAGTAAAATATATTTAAATATAATTTATGAAGACTCCTTTAAATTTCCGTCCACGATAATGTCATACCGTGCACCATACATTTTATGGACGTGTAACGTGGAGTCCACGATAATATCGTCATGTTAGAAATTATAAAAGCGGAAATTTTCGTCGCAACAATCTGTATTTTATTCGAGTAAACCAGCACTGTTCCATCACTTCCTGCCATAGATTTCCTAGCATGTCTCTCAATTCCTATTTCAATTCATATTTTTTCAATGAGTAGATAATGCGTACCTAGTGAACTAGGTACTTTATTTGGCTATAAGTTCTGGAAATTATTGCCAAATAAAGCCCCAGGAATTGTGAGGTATTGACAAAATGAAAGGTGATAGAATGTCATCTTTCTTCATTTTGTCAGTGTCTTGGATACCAATTGGCTGATTTACAATTAAGTATTTCAGGCAAGCTTTCCTACCTAATGTTTATTTTATATAGTATTTACAATATTCTGAGTCCAAACCCTTAAATAATAAATAAATTAATTAATTATTATACAAAGAGAAACACAACACTACACATGATCGTACAAGCAGTGGTCAAGAGTAGCTTGAACATCTGGCTCCTGAACTAAGTAACAAGAGAGTTGTATCTAACTTGACTTGGAGCCAAACTTCCTCATAAACATTGATAATGGCACGACTTAAAAAACTAAACGTGTTTTATCTGTTCCTACTGTAGTCCGACTTTTTAATTAGCTGCAGCAAAATGACACTTCTTAACAACTCATTTCGGACTGAGTTTAGAGATATGCATGTCAAATAAGTTTCGTTTGTTACACTAGGTATTCTGTACTAGATAAGCAAGAATTGGTTGACGGCCGCGAAAAAACAAAAACACGCCAATTGCAGTAATTTAAGAAACGTGGGCGCTCACAATGGGCCTTATAAGAAGGCTAAAAGTCACCCAAAGGGCAATGGAGAGGGCTATGCTTGGAGTTTCCCTGCGTGATCGAATCAGGAATGAGGAGATCTGCAGCAGAACCAAGGTAACCGACATAGCCCGAAGAATTGCCAAACTTAAGTGGCAGTGGGCAGGGCACATTGCTCGCAGAACAGATGGCCGATGGGGCCGAAAGGTTCTGGAGTGGCGACCGCGTACCGGAAGACGTAGCGTTGGAAGGCCTCCCACAAGGTGGACCGATGACCTTGTGAAGGCCGCAGGAACCCGTTGGATGCGGGAAGCACAGGACCGGTCGAAGTGGAGGTGCTTGGGGGAGGCCTATGTCCAGCAGTGGACGTCTTTCGGCTGAAATGATGATGATGAAGTAACACATAAGCTGTCATTTTACTGCAGCTTATAATTATAAAGTCCGACTATAGAATGTATTACATAATACGGTAAACAGTATCGGTATTGGTGGCTTGTACCGATTTATCGATACATTGAAATGGACGGTGAACGACGAGTTGTAATAACACCTTTGGGTGAGAGGCTAGTCTGAACATCAAATACCTTTGCTTGCTTAAGAGGTTTTTTTTTATTCGTTTTTCTGTTGTTTCTTTTGGTTTGTGCGTATATTTTTTTGCATTGATTTCACTTTATGAGAAATTTTCGACTTGTTTTGAAGATCAGAACATCTTTGCGTCTGAAGAAAATTCTTGTAATTTACTGTTTCTAAGTTTGCTAAAGTAGAGGTATGTTATAGGAGATGCAAAGCACTTTAATAATATCGTGGTTTTTCGGCAAATATAGGTAAACTCACGCTGTTTACACGTGGCAGTAAAAATAACGTATAAAACGGCATTTAGCCATTCATTCTGCCAATTATTGATTATACGAGGAATTAAGCATGAAAGCTTAAATTTCTACTAGACTTAACATTGTTAACTTACGTGTAAAATAGCAATCATACAATAGAAACGTTCACCGATATACCTACCCATAGATATAAGAAATAAGGATATACCCAAATGATTCCTGGAAGCTCCTTCTACTTATAAAACAGTCGGGTATACCTATCGCTAACCGAATTGATTTGATTCGAAGAACGTCTCTCGTAAATCGAATCAGCTCCCATTTGGCCTATCACGATTCAGGAACATTTTATAAACACAATCTCATCGAGCCTCTAATACATATTTCATGGCAGTTGGTTACCTAAATTAGAAAAGTTTTATTATTTCTCTGCGGTACTGAAACTGCCTGAAAAGCCTACCGATATAAATTCGTGAACAATCAAATAACTATCGACAAAGTCTTGAGGTATCTACTTAACTTTTTTATTTGGGTTTTATGGGGCTCATGTATCTGTACGACAATTGAGATTTTATGTTTGCCAGTCCGCCCATAAAATTGTACTGAACATTGTTTCTACATGGCTAAATACGTTTAAATGCGAGTTTGTGCAAGCAATTTTTAAGTTGTTTTTATACTTAATAGTCCAGCTAGGACGGTTCCTAAATCGTACGCTATTTTAAGTATATGCAAAACCTGAATATAGTTTGTTCAGAATAAGTAACTGAATCGATTCCAATAATTTTTACTCCATGTTATATTTTGTCCCAAAAATATTTAAAAAAGGTTAAAAGTTGCACACCCAGCGACACTTTGTAGGTTATCCAATCTCCGCGCCGAACGGCTAGGTACCTAGGTACTATTAACAATGAGTGCAAGACGGCGCGGCGCGAATGAGCATGTTTATGTACGGACAAACAGGTAACTTAACAAGCTTATAAGTTTGTGATTTTTCATGATACACTTTTTAAATTTTGTACATAGATTCTTTACATAAAAATACTAGAAACGTGTTTCGTGTTCGCATATTATACTAAAAATAATGTTGTTTAACTCAATCCTCAGCCTCGAAAAAAGAACTGCTACCAGCCTCCCTGTTATGACGGTTGTCCTAAATGGCTTATAAAATCTTTTCTGAAAACTCTATATGCTGAAGGTAACCGTGCAGGTTCTCTAATTAAATTCTCGTTATTCAAAGTAGATTTGTGTAAACACATATTGAACTTTACCGCTAAAGTATTTATAGTTTGCATCCAGTTACTTAATAGATTACGAGATGAAAGTGTTTTCCATATTCCGCTCCATTAAAACTGCTACAAAACAGACCGACATTTGGTTGATTACCGGGATGAGGTCAAATAAACCAAGTAAACAATCAGCCTATAAAAGTATCTCCTTTGGGATTAGCTAATGAGAGGAGTTTGACCCTCTACTTTTAACTTCCGTTCTAACAAATAGAACCTACCTAACCACCGACCACCAACCACCAACCACCGACCTAATGGTATATTAATAAATAGTTATACCTAATAAATAGCTATATCTAAATACGAAGTTCCAAAGGTAGGTACCTATCCATACAACCTATGTATTTTATTTAAGTCAAGTGTTTACTAGCGAGTTTTCAGTATACAATTGAAAATGAGCATTCATTGATCATTTGCTCCCAAGTATTTAATAATTTTCTCATTTTTAATAAGATATAATTATCGAAGTTTGATCTTTTAACATCTTAATAATCCTACAAAAATATCCCTCCTATTCAAAACAAGAATCATCATGACGCACGGATGCAAAACATTGCTATAAAAACTTTCTGAGGCGTCACATCTTTGTTTCACTCATGTAACTTTGCGAGCGTCCTACCGTGCTTTTTACCAGGAAATGAGGGGTAGAGCGAACACTGATGACCGATTGCTTTTCCTTGTCATCCTTAGATCCACAATTTCCCTATGTCAAAAGTTTTGGGGTGGAGGACAACGTTAGCATGTGACAGCTTTTTATCATAAGACATCCCACATTTATTAGCGGCCATTAGAAGTTTACTCTTGGCTCTCGAAGGGACAGTTATAGAACTTGTTCCTATGATGCATTGTTTCAAGTTAGGCAAACTATGCAAAGTTTGACGAATAAATAAATATGTATAAATAATAATAATACTTACCTACTATTAACATACCCAAAACAGCTTACGGCTCTCAAGTTAGGTGTAAGTATTTCTTCAAAGCCAAAATCTGGCTCACAATATGCTTTGAGAGTAATCGAGGGATAACTTTTCGTTAGCTTTTGACTTCTGCTTATTCCGGAACTAATTAGAAAAGTCGAAAGTTCGAAACGATGTAAACAATCGGCGTAGTTTATGAAAACTTTACGTATCTATCTATCAAATTGAAACAACTGTATTTGTTTAAGGTACATTTGCATCTATAAGCAATTCTAAATTATTTTTGTTCCCATAAAACGTAAATAGGCTCGAATTGAAATCGGAATTATGCGAATAAATAAAACAAATATACCGTAGCGGTTTTTTAATTTAAATTTACACAAAGAAACTTAATATCTCGTTCTGAAATAGAAAAACAACGTTTTTATTGAAATTCGTTTAGATTCAATAAACAGTTATGCAAATAAGACTTGTAAATTTACATTTACTATAAATGAACTTGTACAAGACGTCTTAAGGCGACTACATGACCTAAAGCGCAGTCTTTGTCGGACTGCATAGAAAAGAAAGAAACCGCGATGACACAACGCTGGTAATTTATTGCAAAATATGAAGCAATTATCGATTTACAAAAAATCTATTGTTTGGACTAATAAATTAAAACACTAGTGTTTTAGTATATTGCTTGTAGAATAATCTGACAAAAAATCATAATGATTGTATGTATATGGTTTTTATTGTAAAGAGAAAGTTATTAGTGGTATCTTCATGATTTTTTTCTATAGCATTAAATTAGTTGTACTATGTTTTCAACACACTATCTACCTAGCATAATTATATCCTGAAGAATATCAAATATTTTTCTGATGTTGTTTACTGTAGTCGATCATATACTTTTATTGTTTCTAAAACTTTTTTGTATTTTGTTTCTGTAAGCCCCTTAAAATTGAATTATAGTCGATATCTAATACCACAGAAACAAATCCTTTAAATTGATTCTTATTCAGATGTTACGAAGATTGTCTATAAAAAGGATTTTTTTTATAAAACTTGCGTTTTTTGTGTTTAGGTTCTGTAAGCCCCTTAAAATTGAATTTTAGTCTTTAGCTAATACCACAGAAACAAATCCTTTGAATTGATTCTTATTCAGATAAGTATAATAATAATAAGTATAAGTATAATAAAGAGAAACAAATTAAATATCTCGACTTAGCACACGAGGTTGTTGACATGTGGAATGTGAGCTCGGCTATCATTGTGCCGATTGTCGTATCAGCCATTGGACTGATGGCCGAAAGCCTCGATCAAAGTCTATCGAGGCTCTCGTTAGGTGGTTGGGTCAAGGGCCTGATTCAGAAGGCAGTACTCCTCGATACGGCTCGCATTGTGAGGAGGTTCCTGTCTCTGGAGCCCTAACCACCGGTGGCTTGGACCCTGCTCCCGACACCGGCGGATAACTATTTTTTTATATTTTTAAATGCTTTTTATACTTATTTTATATTTTAAGAAATATTTAAAAATGTAATTAGGTAAGTAAATAGATAAATAAACGAAATAATAATAATAATCCTCGCATTGTCAGGAGGTTCCTCTCTCTGGAGCCCTGACCTGGTAGCTTGGACCCTGATCCCGATACCCGTGGGCAACTATTTTTTATATTTTTAAATGTTTTTATTTTTATTTTATACTAATATTTAGAAATATAATTTATATGTATTTAATTAAATAAATGAAATAAATGAAATAATAATAATAATATTATGATTATTGTACAAAGAGAACACACAAGATTGAACATACACTAAACATGATTCTACAAAAAGTGGGCAGCGGCAAGTTGAACAGCTGGCTCCTGAACTAAGTAAAAGGATAGGTACTTGTATCTCAAGAGCCAAAGTTCCTCATAAACATTGATTATTACAACAATCCGGTTAAAGTGACTCATTAATTCTTATTCGGGAAATGAAATTGACGTCTGACAGATTCTGTATGGAAGAACTGTCAAAAATTCAAAATCTCTTATAAAATTCTCTGGCAAAAATTTATCCTAACAAGTTTTAAATTCCGGGTTGGATTTAGAAGCGTGCCCAAAATTCCCGGTAGTAGGCCAATCTACCGAGAAATTGAGCGAAAATTTTGAAAATTATTTCCACTGCTGTCAAGCGATAACATAACACATATAACATCACGGCTGGGAACAAGGCAAGGTAATTTTAAACGTGTAAAAAAAAGGAATTTTAAACGTGTACTTAATTTTTGACCAAACAACCAAAATTCAGGCACTGAAATTCAAAACAGGAATATCCCTAAATTGACTATTTTAACCTACCTATTTTAAATCAAAATTTCTAATAACAGGTTTCGGCCGACACCAGGAGAGCTGATGCGTTCGATCTACGCCACAGCGCGCACCAGCTCCGCAACGAGACCCACATCAAGACCGACTGGGACAGCTATCACAACAACAACCGCCTCAGCGCCAGGTGAGGGTAATTGAATGTCCGATGGCTTTGAAGTCAGCTCTTGCAAGGATAATTTGCTTATCAGGTTACAGCGATTATGGTTTGCTGGAAGAGATTAGAGTTGTGACATACATAAGGAATCATTTCAGTTTGTCGTATTTTATATCTGATGTACCTAGATAATTTGTACAGTCACGAGCACTAATATGTCAACACTTGGCAACTTTCAATTGCAATTTTTTAACGAAATAACGAATCCAACGTTGAAATACGACACTTTACATAAACCTATGGGTTCGAAAATACTATGTTCCTAATAATATAATCTTTCATTCAAAACTAAAGGAGAAAATTGCCTTTGAATAAAACCAAGTGTATACATACATGTGCTCGTGACTGTACTATTTTTCTTTTTATCAAAATCCTAAAGAGGATAGAACTAGTTACTTAGTTGTATCTATAATAATAACGTGCATAGAGTCTGAGCTAAGCCTGTTTTCTGCCGTTGACGAACGTCGACGGCTGCTGTTGCTTCCGTTGACGCGTGGCGACGGCTGCTATTGCCTCTGCCGTTGACGCATGTCGACGGCTGCTGTTGCCTCTGCTGTTGACACGTGTCGACGGCTGCTGTTGCTTCTGCCGTTGACGCGTGTGGACGGCTGCTGTTGCCTCTGCCGTTGACGCGTGTCGACGGCTGCTGTTGCCTCTGCTGTTGACGCGTGTCGACGGCTGCTGTTGCTTCTGCCGTTGACGCGTGTCGACGGCTGCTGTTCCTTCGGCCGTTGACGCGTGTCGACGGCTGCTGTTCCTTCTGCCGTTGACGCGTGTCGACGGCTGCTGTTGCCTCTGCCGTTGACGCGTGTCGACGGCTGCTGTTGCCTGTGCTGTTGACGCGTGTCGACGGCTGCTGTTGCTTCTGCCGTTGACGCGTGTCGACGGCTGCTGTTGCTTCTGCCGTTGACGCGTGTCGACGGCTGCTGTTGCTTCTGCCGTTGACGCGTGTCGACGGCTGCTGTTGCTTCTGCCGTTGACGCGTGTCGACGGCTGCTGTTGCTTCTGCCGTTGACGCGTGTCGACGGCTGCTGTGGCCTCTGCTGTTGACGCGTGTCGACGGCTGCTGTTGCCTCTGCTGTTGACGCGTGTCGACGGCTGCTGTTGCCTCTGCTGTTGACGCGTGTCGACGGCTGCTGTTGCCTCTGCTGTTCGCACGTGTCGACGGCTGCTGTTGCTTCTGCCGTTGACGCGTGTCGACGGCTGCTGTTGCTTCTGCCGTTGACGCGTGTCGACGGCTGCTGTTGCTTCTGCCGTTGACGCGTGTCGACGGCTGCTGTTGCCTCTGCTGTTGACGCGTGTCGACGGCTGCTGTTGCCTCTGCTGTTGACGCGTGTCGACGGCTGCTGTTGCCTCTGCTGTTGACGCGTGTCGACGGCTGCTGTTGCTTCTGCCGTTGACGCGTGTGGACGGCTGCTGTTGCTTCTGCCGTTGACGCGTGTGGACGGCTGCTGTTGCTTCTGCCGTTGACGCGTGTCGACGGCTGCTGTTGCCTCTGCTGTTGACGCGTGTCGACGGCTGCTGTTGCCTCTGCTGTTGACGCGTGTCGACGGCTGCTGTTGCCTCTGCTGTTGACGCGTGTCGACGGCTGCTGTTGCCTCTGCTGTTGACACGTGTCGACGGCTGCTGTTGCTTCTGCCGTTGACGCGTGTGGACGGCTGCTGTTGCCTCTGCCGTTGACGCGTGTCGACGGCTGCTGTTGCCTCTGCTGTTGACGCGTGTCGACGGCTGCTGTTGCTTCTGCCGTTGACGCGTGTCGACGGCTGCTGTTCCTTCGGCCGTTGACGCGTGTCGACGGCTGCTGTTCCTTCTGCCGTTGACGCGTGTCGACGGCTGCTGTTGCCTCTGCCGTTGACGCGTGTCGACGGCTGCTGTTGCCTTTGCTGTTGACGCGTGTCGACGGCTGCTGTTGCTTCTGCCGTTGACGCGTGTCGACGGCTGCTGTTGCTTCTGCCGTTGACGCGTGTCGACGGCTGCTGTTGCTTCTGCCGTTGACGCGTGTCGACGGCTGCTGTTGCTTCTGCCGTTGACGCGTGTCGACGGCTGCTGTTGCTTCTGCCGTTGACGCGTGTCGACGGCTGCTGTGGCCTCTGCTGTTGACGCGTGTCGACGGCTGCTGTTGCCTCTGCTGTTGACGCGTGTCGACGGCTGCTGTTGCCTCTGCTGTTGACGCGTGTCGACGGCTGCTGTTGCCTCTGCTGTTCGCACGTGTCGACGGCTGCTGTTGCTTCTGCCGTTGACGCGTGTCGACGGCTGCTGTTGCTTCTGCCGTTGACGCGTGTCGACGGCTGCTGTTGCTTCTGCCGTTGACGCGTGTCGACGGCTGCTGTTGCCTCTGCTGTTGACGCGTGTCGACGGCTGCTGTTGCCTCTGCTGTTGACGCGTGTCGACGGCTGCTGTTGCCTCTGCTGTTGACGCGTGTCGACGGCTGCTGTTGCTTCTGCCGTTGACGCGTGTGGACGGCTGCTGTTGCTTCTGCCGTTGACGCGTGTGGACGGCTGCTGTTGCTTCTGCCGTTGACGCGTGTCGACGGCTGCTGTTGCCTCTGCTGTTGACGCGTGTCGACGGCTGCTGTTGCCTCTGCTGTTGACGCGTGTCGACGGCTGCTGTTGCCTCTGCTGTTGACGCGTGTCGACGGCTGCTGTTGCCTCTGCTGTTGACACGTGTCGACGGCTGCTGTTGCTTCTGCCGTTGACGCGTGTGCACGGCTGCTGTTGCTTCTGCCGTTGACGCGTGTCGACGGCTGCTGTTGCCTCTGATGGTGACACGTGTCGACGGCTGCTGTTGCTTCTGCCGTTGACGCGTGTGGACGGCTGCTGTTGCTTCTGCCGTTGACGCGTGTGGACGGCTGCTGTTGCTTCTGCCGTTGACGCGTGTCGACGGCTGCTGTTGCCTCTACTGTTGACACGTGTCGACGGCTGCTGTTGCTTCTGCCATTGACGCGTGTGGACGGCTGCTGTTGCTTCTGCCGTTGACGTGTGTGGACGGCTGCTGTTGCTTCTGCCGTTGACGCGTGTCGACGGCTGCTGTTGCCTCTGCTGTTGACACGTGTCGACGGCTGCTGTTGCTTCTGCCGTTGACGCGTGTGGACGGCTGCTGTTGCTTCTGCCGTTGACGCGTGTGGACGGCTGCTGTTGCTTCTGCCGTTGACGCGTGTCGACGGCTGCTGTTGCCTCTGATGGTGACACGTGTCGACGGCTGCTGTTGCTTCTGCCGTTGACGCGTGTGGACGGCTGCTGTTGCTTCTGCCGTTGACGCTTGTCGACGGCTGCTGTTGCCTCTGATGGTGACACGTGTCGACGGCTGCTGTTGCCTCTGATGGTGACACGTGTCGACGGCTGCTGTTGCTTCTGCCGTTGACGCGTGTGGACGGCTGCTGTTGCTTCTGCCGTTGACGCGTGTTGACGGCTGCTGTTGCCTCTGATGGTGACACGTGTCGACGGCTGCTGTTGCTTCTGCCGTTGACGCGTGTGGACGGCTGCTGTTGCTTCTGCCGTTGACGCGTGTGGACGGCTGCTGTTGCTTCTGCCGTTGACGCGTGTGGACGGCTGCTGTTGCTTCTGCCGTTGACGCGTGTGGACGGCTGCTGTTGCTTCTGCCGTTGACGCGTGTCGACGGCTGCTGTTGCCTCTGATGGTGACACGTGTCGACGGCTGCTGTTGCTTCTGCCGTTGACGCGTGTGGACGGCTGCTGTTGCTTCTGCCGTTGACGCGTGTCGACGGCTGCTGTTGCCTCTGATGGTGACACGTGTCGACGGCTGCTGTTGCCTCTGATGGTGACACGTGTCGACGGCTGCTGTTGCTTCTGCCGTTGACGCGTGTGGACGGCTGCTGTTGCTTCTGCCGTTGACGCGTGTTGACGGCTGCTGTTGCCTCTGATGGTGACACGTGTCGACGGCTGCTGTTGCTTCTGCCGTTGACGCGTGTGGACGGCTGCTGTTGCTTCTGCCGTTGACGCGTGTGGACGGCTGCTGTTGCTTCTGCCGTTGACGCGTGTCGACGGCTGCTGTTGCCTCTGATGGTGACACGTGTCGACGGCTGCTGTTGCTTCTGCCGTTGACGCGTGTGGACGGCTGCTGTTGCTTCTGCCGTTGACGCGTGTGGACGGCTGCTGTTGCTTCTGCCGTTGACGCGTGTCGACGGCTGCTGTTGCCTCTGCTGTTGACACGTGTCGACGGCTGCTGTTGCCTCTGCCGTTGACGCGTGTCGACGGCTGCTGTTGCCTCTGCCGTTGACGCGTGCCGCTCATGTATATATGAGCACTTAGGAACATCAACAGGACAAGATACCCGTAATACTAAAATTTGGAAAATCCAAAATTGCACGACTCATAATGCTCATTTGATAGTATAAAAAAACTACTTTGAATTGAAGTCGGTTAAAAATTAAAATTTCATTAAATTAAATTTTCAGGTTTCACACTTGATTGACAGGATTTTTTTTTTAAATATTTTGATGTTTTTTTCGTTTCTACTGCATTTAATAAATTTTTGAAAAGTACATAAATAATCTCCATTAAATTATCTATACAATGGTATGGTAATTAAGTAGGTTGTATGTACATACTAGCAGGAGTACCTATAACAATAGAAACAGTTGCAGAAAGGAGGCTAAAAAATTTTTATCGTTCGTAAAGCACTCTCTAATGCTTCGGATTATGAGTCATGCTCATGCAATACTTCTTTTTTTTGTTTCCAGAGTCTATGAGATCGAACAATGGAGGTCTACACTCCAGGAGCTACTAGATCTTCTGGACCGTGAGATGGCCAGTCTTAAAGAAGAGAAGGCTTCAACTGAGAGGGAATTGGAACAACTGAATCTCCCTCTGCTTGTCTGCTCCGAATGTCTATCTAACAGAGATGGAAGGAGAAGCTCGGAGTTGACTTACGATCTGGCTGATACTGAGCTGAAAAAGGTAAAACATAATATAATCATCATCATCATCATCATCTGCCTAGCCTTTTCCCAACTATGTTGGGGGTCGGCTTCCAGTCTAACCGGATGCAACTGTATACCAGTATTTTACATGGAGTGACTGCCTACCTGACCTCCACAACCCTGTTACTGGGTAATACGATGCCCCTTTGGTAAGACTGGTTGTCAGACATTCGGGCTTCTGACTACCCGTTACGAGTGTCAAAGATCCACGAATGACAGCCGGGACCAACGGTTTAACGTGCTTTCCGAGGCATGGTCACGGTATGTAAAGATGGTCACCCATCCTCAGACCAACCGCGGCAAGCGTAGCTTAACCTGAACATTGATCATCTATACATATAATAAAATTGTAGAAAAGTGGTGTCTGTACAATGGAAATATATTAAAAAAAAGTAGCAGGGGGGTTGTTATTATATCGATGCCGAACCCGAAATTGTAATTAATTTTTTTTTTTGTCTGTGTGTCTGTTTGTCTGCTGTGTTTGTGCACGCTAATATCAGAAACGGCTTATTCGATTTAGATGCGGTTTTCACTAATATATTGTAGTAAGCTTCACTTAACATTTAGTGTTTATTTCATGTCAATCGGTTCATAAATAAAAAAGTTATGTCAATTTAAAGAATCACGGCGAACATTTGTTAAGGTATTCTATCAGAGTACGTAAACGCCTCGCGCCTGCGCGTCCGTGGCTATATATACAAGGTGTAACGGAAAGGGGGTATCAACCCTGAAGGAGGTGAATGAAGATGAAAAAAAAATTTGGACCTCCCATAGTAATAGCACATCAATGATTTACTATTACTATGGGAGGTCCAAAATTTTTTTCATATTTCGACCTACGTTCTTTGGGGAAATTTGTTCAGTTTTATGAGCACATTCACCTCCTTCAGGGTTGATACCCCCTTTCCGTTACACCTTGTATAAAGCGCGCTGAGAGCCGCGCCGCTGCCATAATTCCGATCCAGCCTGTCCCTTGCTACCCTCTCCCAGCGACGCCCTAAGCCGAGGTCCGTGCCCTTAGCGTGTAGTCGCTTAGTTTTTAAGTTTATATTGTGTAGTCAAGTTGTGTATTATGCCCTGGCTGGAGGCCTTAATTTATTGAGGCATCCACAGGAAAGCCAGGTTAAGCAGTCGACAACCCCTCAGGTTGAACTGCGAGATGACCATTTCAAAAGAAAACGCGCCGCTGCCATAAGGATTCAGTTATTCGTAGCGAACGCACGTATCCTGGAGAGTATAGGCGAATAGTTGGATTCGATTATTGCGATTCACTTGAATACTGACTGTTTGCATATTTCATTTATTTATATTTTAGGATTTGTAGGTTAGGTTCTTTTTCTTAATTTTCTTTAAAATTTTGTAAGTATTTGGTATAGGTTAGGCGGTTCTTTCCTTGATTTTTGGGTATTTACTTATCTTAATTTTTATTTAGGGTTTTGTAAATAAATATTGTAAGCATTTATTATTGGTTAGGCATTTCTTTCCCTGATTTTCGGTATACATACTTATCTTAATTTGTATTTAGGGTTTGTATATAAATATTATAAGTATTTGGTATAGGTTAGGCATTTCTTTTCTTGATTTTCTTTATTAAGTATAATTTCATTAGCTTAGGTTAGTAATTATTTTTTCTAGCAATTCTTTTGTTTTATAAAGTTAGTACGTTTGTCTGTGTAGAAGAATAGCACCACCCCTTACTTCCCGTGGGTGTCGTAAAAGGCGACTAAGGGTCTCACCGGAGAATGGGCAGCAGCGTTTTCTATGCATTCCACCACCATACCATACTGCGATCGCCAACCAGCCTGCCAAGCGTGGTGATTATGGCAAACCCCCCCAAAATTGGGGGAGGCCTATGTCCAGCAGTGGACGTCTATCGGCTGAAATGATGATGATAATGACGTTTGGTTTACACGTCTTAACACTTATTACTTAAACTGTGATAATTTTAGACTGTATAATAATCTGTAAGTATTTATAATTTAATTGTTTACGATAGTACGTGTTTACTAAATAACTGTGTGTTAAGTAGTAAGTAGGTACTATTTTATTGTAAGAATGCCTCGAAGAAGATCCAACCTCTCCCAATGTAGCAGAAATGCTAAAAGGATGAGATTAGTTCGATCACAGGAATCTGAGGAAGGTCGTGAGGCAAAAGGCTCTCTGCACCAGGCTAGGTTTCGTGCTGCAGAAACTTTGACTCAGCGAGAATCTCGACTGAGTTCAAATCGTTCTCGAATGATGACAACTCGAAATAGGGAAAACGGGGAACAACGAAAGGCACGTTTATCTGTCGATCGCGAAGCTCACGCGCTATCGCGTGAGTCTGAGACTTTTGCTGTCAGGGAAACCCGCCTGAGCTCCCAGAGAGTACGGACAACAAATGCTCGATCCCAGGAGACACAGGACGAACGGGAAATACGTCTCACTGCCGATCGTGAAGCTCATACACTATCGCTTGAATCTGAGACTTTCACTGATAGGGAAATTCGTCTGAGTTCTCAGAGGGTTCGGACAGCAAATGTTCGGTCTCAGGAAACACAGGAAGAACGAGAAATACGTCTCACTGCCGATCGTGAAGCTCAAGCACTAGAGTCTGAGACTTTCACTGAAATTCGCCTGAGTTCTCAGAGGGTTCGGACAGCAAATGCCCGGTCTGTAGACGGTATATGTAATTCAAAATATGCTGCCCGAAAAGTCACTATTCCACGCGGACGAAGTCGCGGGCACAGCTAGTTAATAATAATATAGCTTAATTATTGAACAAGCGGCTGGTTGCAAGCGCTACAGCTAAACATGAGGTCCTGGGTTCGATTCCCGAGTCGGGCAGTGTTGTTGGGGTTTTCCACCTGGAATTACTCAGTAGCAGACCGGAGTCTGGATTTGTGCCCGCTGGTTGGCAATAGGCTCGCCCCCTTTTGCGTGGGAATTAAAACAAACAAACCTTAAATACAAATACTATCGTTTACCGTTCCAGATCCATATTGATAATATTATAAATTCGAAAGTAACTCTGTCTGTATGTTATCTTTTCACGCCTAAACCACTGAACGGATTTCGATAAAATTTGGCAGAGAGATAGATTGCATCCCGGGGAAGGACATAGAACAACACCATTGGGAAAAGATATGTTATTTCGACCTATTTTCCCTGGGATTCAAAAGAAATCAACTACTAAAAATCGTTTAAACATTTTAATGACCTTTTATGTAAAAGCTTTCACACATAAAAGTTAAAGACAATAGAGATTTTCCTTCTAGCATTGTGTGCTAATTACTAAGGGTAAAATACAATAGGTACCTTATTTGCTGATTGTTAAGTCCACTTGTCAGCCCAATTAGCTGGCAGGTGTGCTTGGCTTAACTAGTTAGAATACATGCTGTTGTAGTCGGACAAACAGGATTTTCGTTGTCATTTGTATTTGATATTTTGAATGCCTTATGAGGCCATACCTTTTCATGCCCCAAAATAGGTACAGAAATCCACCTTTATTTATAAGCGTTGCTTAAAAGTTTTAAGAGACGTTTAAACGTCACGTAACTTTAAGCAACGTCTATAAATAAACCCTTAAGCGTTTTCATGGACTGCTTTAAATTGCTGATTGGTACTTAATAGAGTTTTAAATTGACATAATAATAAAATGTACAATTTTGCCACATTATTATAAAAAAAAAAACCAAGAGCTCTTGCTCTTGGTTTTCGCGAGTCGGACTCGCGCATCGAGGGTGCCGTACTATCATATATTTTTATTTTTTTATCGTAGAGCCCTATATTCGTTAGAGAATTTTAACACTGCGGTGTAGAAAATTGCAGTTTTAGGTCAGCGCCGTCTTTTCACCGATAGTGGAACTAGTGTAACTTTGTTAATGATTTCTAAAAAAGTGTGCTATTTAGAGATATCGTTTTATTTTTTTAGTAATCTTTACATAAACTTCTATCACATAGGATTATTTCAGATTTTTCTCTTTGCAAACTTCGGAGATAAGGGCGGAACTGATTTTTTAATTTTTCATCAAAAGTCGAAAACTGTGTGGCCTAAAAAAAATAAAAATGTTTGAAAATGTGCAAACTGCCCTCTTTCATTATGATACCCTACATGCCCTTGTAGCCCCACTTGGAATTTTCAGACCCCCTTTCAGTCCTTGTTGCAAAAAAAATTTTTTTTCATATTTGCAAAATAGTTGGGCAAACGTCATCTAAAACTATTCCAAATTTCAAGTTAATAGCATTAGTAGTTCTTGAGATATCCAGCTGTGACAGACAGACAGACAGACTAAGTCTCACCATAATGGTTCTGTTTTACCATTTTGGTACGGAACCCTAAAAATGCTGACTGGGCCGGCTCTTGACCTGATGGAAAGAGCGATGCATGAGGTCTATAATAGAACGAACGTGCCCGGAAGATGCCTGTGCACTCTTGCTTTTAAGGCAAACGGGTTAAACGAGTAAGGAAATACAGACGCTGGTAGTTTGACTGATTTACATTAGTTAAGTAGCGAGTTTAGTTCAAGAAGCAAATTACGTGTACAAACGTCAGATCAAAAATGTTTTTTGAAGTGAAAACTTCTATAAGCGTGTAATTGTAATTGGGCATTTTTGAGATGGGAAACACCATTGAAATCGCGCCACTGTTACTGTAAGCGACATCGTGCGTGTTTTGTTTATAAGGCGATTCAAAAAATACCCGCGCTTCGGATGTGTTCGGTTGTCCTCGGAATGTACTCGGATTTAATATGTATTGTATATGCGATATGTCAGTGAGTGATGGCAAAGTATTCTGTTTGTGTTTTGTTTTTACTTCGGTCGGCACTTCCGGAGTGCCACTGTTTTTCTTTTTATTGTGGAGTGTCATAGAATTCAAGGGAATTGACTCGCTACATAACTGATGCAAAAGTTAATCCGCCTTTACACTATTTGTCGTTCTTGAAACATACATAACAGCAAGAATCTTTTAAAGAACTCTTTAGGAAAGAGCTACCATTATGCTAACTTGCCGTTAATCACGGATATCGAGGGATATGTCGTGGAGGCGTGGCACATGTCGCCTCCATTCCGATCAAAATGACCAAGTGTTAAATTGCGTACACACAATCAGTAGCAATGGGTTTTGTCAGTTCAACAACATTCATTATTTACGTTGTTATTTACGTTTATTTATTTACATTGTTGAGTAGACACATTTTTCGAACATAATATGAAGAAATGGATTAGTAATATCTTTAAAAAATAATGATTCAGATTGAGATTGATAGTGTGTTACGCAGTACATAGTTGCATGTGTGCATTCAGTGACTGTATTTATACTTTCTAGTGCCCGCCCCTTTTGACTATGTGTACAATAAGATAACACAAAAGTGTTACGCCTACTTTCTTGCGTGTGTGCCAAAAAAGCATCATGTGGGCCGTATCTATTTCTTTTGTTTATGTGTAAGTTTCAGGAGTGGAAAAAAGGTGGCGACATTTGAACTCGAACAAATATAGAGTGAAGGCATATCTCTCGGATATCTATGCCGTAAACCTTTGTTGGGTTTAAGGAGTTCCGCTGAAATAACAAGCAAAGTTGACATCTTATCGCCAAACCCGTTGGTCTTCAACACCGCAATTTTCTCTAAGCTCCATTTACATGATCGTCAAAACAATTTTAAGACCGTGTAACTTTTATTTTGGTTTTAACTTGTATTATTCCACTGGCAATTTGATAGCATCGTGTAATCAGGCTTTATGTGGCAGTTACAATGATAATAAAATAATTACAGGAACTCTGCGTAACAGAAAGCAACAAGAAGATGCTGATAGACAGATGCCAGTCCGCTTGGGAAAAAATCAACAAGTTGGAAGTGGTGAAGTTCAAACTACAATTAGATTTGAATGATAAGAACGAAGCACTTCAGATTGATAAGGACATGTTGAACTTGGACAAGGACTGTGCCAATATAACTTATAAAACTGACTCCTTGAAAACTCCCAAGAGGTAGGAATATTTCATTTTATGTACATACGCCAGCACATCAAGTTACCCGAAACTGTCAAATTTTCCCAATCAACTTTGAACCTTAGGCTTTAGCGATAAAGTTGAAAATCTATTAAAGAAATTTGACAGATTGTAGTAGCGTGATGTGCTGGCGTCTGTACTTAAAAGAATTGAATGACTTATGATGAGCATCAGCAGAAATCGAACCTTTTTTTTGCGGATGGGAAATTATCAAATGATTCCTCCCGCTCTGGGTGGAGCGGAAGAGAGTGTCGACTCTTACTGACTAAAACCCACCCGTGTTCCTTCCTTAGCCCTATATGTTCCGGGGTAGCGGTAACCGTTTCGGATAATCCCGCTGACCAGAAATCGAACCTTGGTTAAAGTTAAAGAAAATAAATATAAATAACGTAATTTTCTTTAACGAGTTAATAACCAAACGCTAGGCTAGTATTACGCATAATATATCAAGCAGTTGTAAGTAGGTATTCTTGTCTTGTAGATATTCGGTTCTACATAAAAACCATACGACAGCAACCCTTTGTTTATTTCACTCCTAAGTTTTTTTTTTCATTTATACAAAAGAATACAGGATTATTCATATTAAATAACAGCCAAAAACCACTAAGGTTTAAACTTGTGCTATCATGAGTCTATCTCAATATCGAACTAAGTACCTATACAATAAGGCATTTTATTAGAATCACATCATCACTTCAGCCGAAAGACGTCCACTGCTGGACATAGGCCTCCCCCAAAAGGGGGGGGGGGGTTGCCATAATCGCCACGCTTGGCAGGCGGGTTGGCGATCGCAGTATGGTATGGTGATGGAATGCGTAGAGAACGCTGCTGCCCATTCTCCGGTACGCCCCTTAGTCGCCTTTATTAGAATAAGGATCTTAAAAAAGTTGCTAAATGTGTGAATTGTCTTAAAAATAACTGCTGGGTAATTGCATAACACATTGTCAGTAGCAATAGGTTTCATTTTGACAGTTCAGCAACATTCATTGCGTTATTTACATTGTCGAGCAGATTTTTTTTCGAACATACGAAGCAATGGATTTGCAATATCCTTCAAAAAGATTCAGAAATGATAGTATGCTACGCAATTAGGGTGCTTGTTCAAGCAAAGTGTTTGTTTGCACTAAGGAGAACTGTGTCTCAAGGTATTATATTAGTTCAGGGAGAGAGCCTCCCGTCCCAGCCGCCGCGGGAGACGCTCCGCGCGTCGGGAGCCGCGTCACGGCTCCCGGCCACCGTAGGCGCGGGCCTGCGGGCGGCTAGTAATGGGTAGCTCACCGTCCGATCAGGACCAGGCCCGTGCCGGACGGCGTGTACGTGTTCCACGCGCGCCTCAAAGAGATTCAGCATCGAAGAGGGGCCCCCTTAGGGCCGAAGCCTGCCGGGTCAGCGCGATTGTCCGAAAGGGTTACCGCTGGCCCGGAACATAAAGGACTAAGGAAGGAACACGGGTGGATTTTAGTCAGTAAGAGTCTGACACTCCCTTTCGCTCCACCCAGAGCGGGAGGGGTCATTTGATGATTTCCCACCCGCAAAAAAAAACGGTATCATTAGCTTAGCATTTACCCACAATAATTACTTTACCACACTAACCAAGTCAAAACCTAGACACAGAGCCAAGATAACTTACAAGACGGCAGTCTCCTTGAAAACAACCTGAGCAGTAGGAACTTTCAACTTGGTACTTCTAAACAATTAAATTTGTTAAAGTTATGACACTCCCCCGCGTCTTCTTGCACCTGGGTCTCAGTTAAAAGGCTCAACATTATAGTCTCATTAATAACACAAGATATGAGCAGTCTCTAAGCGATGCTACTCTGCCTCTCATTATGGTTTTTTTCTTGTGTAGGCGTAGGTACCTGAATAATGGCACTTAGTTCGTGAAAGTAAGGTTTTCTGCACTACTTACCGGGTAAAGTTTTCAACTACGCTATTTCTTGCGTACAGTCAACAAAAGAGATAAGTGTGAAGGATCGTCGGATATAGATGAAGTTTAGTGAGAAACCAATGGATGTTCTCGAATAAAATTAAATTTTACAGCTCATTTAACAAATTAAATTTCAGTCGACAACATCCGTCGGTTTCTTACTAAACTATATCCGACGATTCTGCATACTTATCTCTTTTGTTGACTGTACATACATAAACTTCACGCCTTCTCTGAAACTACAGAAAGCCACCTGCTACGTTCACGTTCAAACTTTATTTCATCTAACACTAAAATTCATATAGAAAAGGAAACAAAACAAAAGGACTTTAGGTACTGATGGAAAATGTTAGTGAACAAATTGTGCACTTTGTTGTAAAAGGCAACAGGCAATGTCGCTATGAAAGAAACTTCGGCGAAGTTCTAACAAGCATAATTTAAGAAGTTAATAACGAGACAAATACAATTTGATAATTTGCCAGAGATCAATGAGACCATTTAAATACTGCTGAAAGGGTAAAGGATTATTGAAACCAACTTTTTAATTACTTTAATGGACCCTTTTACCATAATCGATAACTTTTCTCTTGTAGAATGATAACCTACCAGCAATGGCTCGACAAATGTGAAGCAACAAAACAGATGGCGATTATAGAACTTCAAGACACTTTACGTCTCCGTGAGTCACTTTTCGTGGCTCGAGGACGCGCCAGAAATGCCCTAAGAGCTCAAACTGACGTCACTAATTATATGCTGCGAAGACGCATCTACGATACGCAGAGGGCTAGAAACGAACTGGATTGGCAGAAGATGAAGGTATCTATACTAGTAATAAAGCTGAAGAGGTTGTTTTAACGCATGGGGAATCATCATCATCATTTCAGCCGAAAGACGTCCACTGCTGGACATAGGCCTCTCCCAAAAGGGGGAGGGTTTGCCATAATCGCCACGCTTGGCAGGCGGGTTGGCGATCGCAGTATGGTATGGTGGTGGAATGCATAGAGAACGCTGCTGCCCATTCTCCGCTACGCCCCTTTGTCGCCTTTTACGACACCCACGGGAAGTATGGGGTAGGCAGTCGCTCCATGTAAAATACTGGTATTCAGCAGCATCCGGTTAGACTGGAAGCTGACCCCAACATAGTTGGGAAAAGGCAAGGCAGATGATGATGATGATGAGGTTGTTTGAACGCGTTAATCTCTGGAACTGCTGGTCGGATTTGAAAAATTATTTTTGCACTTGATAGCCCAATTCTCGAGGAAGGCCATAGGCTATTGATCGCTATGACCTTAGGAGCCGAGCAACAAGAAAGTCGGAAAAATCGCAAAGTGGTAGCGCGGGCTGGTGATGCGATGCGACGGGGTGGGTCGAGGGAAGAATAAATTTCACGCGGACGAAGTCGCGGGCATAAACTAGTTAAGACATAAAGTAGTAATAGTAGCACTAAGGTAAAGGTGACTCCTGCAGACTAAAAAGAAATGTTTTATTTGAATGGTTTTGTCTGTCAATATTGAAAAAGTATGTAAGTAAGACTTTGGTAAGATACACTGCCCAGTATCTTACTAAACTCTTACATACTTTTTGCCATCTACTCTGCGGCTACCAATTGGATAACTTAACCTGATACTTACCGTCCAAAATAAGATAAATAAAATTATGAAGTTTCTCAATCCTGTTACATGATAAATAGGGTTAGTCTGGAAACAGATACTCTTTCTTTTTCACCAAAAGTGCGTGTGGATTGAGTGCTCCTTTTTAAAAGTTTACTATAATTTTACGAAATCAAGGAAGAATTTAGGAAACAATTGTGAAAACTACATGAAGATAAAAACATTGTGAAATCTATGGTGAGAAAGTCGTGGTCAATTAACTAGAACACTCAATCTGCTAACCTGAGAATATACTGTAACTCGTGTCTCAAAATATACTAGATATATGTTTAATATTTTAATGTTGAATAATTGTATTAAATTTGTGAAAACTATTCACAAATATAAAATTGATTTTGGATTTTATAAAGGTTTATTCGTCCTATGGCACCATAGGACGAATAAACCTTTATAAACCTTTTTTTACCTTTTTCTGCACAGACGGAGTGTTCCAAAACTCTCCAACTTTGGCTAAATAAATTCTTAATATTCTTACTCTATTTTAAAAAATAGGTTTTTGTTTCACAAATTGACTTTGAATTATTCAAAGTCAATTTGTGAAACAAAAAAAGTCAATTTTTAAAACATAATAGTTAGAGAGTAAATAAAAAAATACTTTCTATTCAACGTCCCCTTTGACGCTACAACATGGAACACCCATGTTGTAGCGTTTATTTATTTAACCTGAACTTTTATACAGACTGCGGCCACATCAGAAATTGTGAAAATGTTGTCACTAAAGTTTACCACCGTTTTCTTTTTTTGTGAACGGTTAATTTTAACATTATTCAACTTTATTAAATTTCTAAGCGACAAAATTGTTAGGGTAGACATAATTTTGTCTGACACATTTTTCGTCTACCCTCAATACGCGCTAACTATTTACTGTTTATTCATAGTTTTCCTGTCACACGCAACAGTATTTTATGCTAGTGCATTTGAGTGCTGCAATTTTTTTTTAAATTTCCATTCCTTAAATTTAAATGTGGTCGAAAAGGTTATCTTAAAGGATATACCTAAAAATATTTTAAGAAGAAATAGACAATATATTGGATTCGTTCCTGGAATGGGTCCTGATAATCTCGACCCCTACAAGGAACATGGTTTCATCAACAATAAAATGGTCTGCTATGAAAAACATTGCACATCATCATCAGCTTATGCTTTAGCGTTAAAGTTGAAAATCTATTAAAGAAATTCGACAGATTGTTGTAGTTTAATGTGCCGGCGTCTGTGCAATAGTAAAGATGTCCTATTATGCTACACTCTTTATCCTACTCACATCACATCACCTAACATCTTTTAATAAATCTTTTAGATTTATTGAAAGATGTTACTCCCACCGAAATCTAATCAATATTTACTTATAGCATGAGTAATTACTGTTACACTTTTTCTAGTTTGTCTTGTAATAAAATGTTTTATAAGTACAAAAATATTTTTTATTTTATGTATGCATGGTCACCCTACACAATTTTGTCGCTTAGAAATATAATAATGATGATTATTGTTAAAATTAAGCGTTCACAAAAAAAGGTGTTAAACTTTAGTAACAACATTTTCACAATTTCTGATGTGGCCGCCGTTTGTTTATAAGTTCGGGTTAAATAAATAAATGCTACAACATTTTTTTTTATTTACTCTCTAACTACTATGTTTACCTCATGGTTTTTGTTTCACAAATTGACACTGAATTATACTGGTAAATTAGAGTAAGTATATTAAGAATTTATTTAGCCAAAGTTGGAGAGTATTGGAACACGTGTGAGTCTATCTGGCGGGCCCCAACGAGATTTATCAACAGGTGATAGCTTTTCATAAAGACATTATTTTGTACCTAAAGAAAATAAATAAGATATATTTTGTACATCGACAGTTTTTGATTGAACGACGTTTTTATGAAGTGTCTAGCTAGCGGGCCCCTTATGATTATTTTTGTTGTTATTATACTTTTAGATCGCCCAATAGTGCTCGGAGTAAGAAACTATTTTGTACCTTATAAATCCAAAATTTCGACTTTCTGTGAGCTATACTTCAAAAGATATTCGCTATCTAAACAAACGTCCAGCCAGCTGGCCCTTTTTTAAATACTACTCTTTTATATCATACAATTGTGTTAGGAGCTTGATACTATTTTGTACCTTACAAATCCAAAATTTCGACTTTCTGTGAGCTATACTTCAAAAGATATTCGCTATCTAAACAAACGTCCAGCCAGCTGGCCCTTTTTTAAATACTACTCTTTTATATCATACAATTATATTAGGAGCTTGATACTATTTTGTACCTTACAAATCCAAAATTTCGACTTTCTGTGAGCTATACTTCAAAAGATATTCGCTATCTAAACAAACGTCCAGCCAGCTGGCCCTTTTTTAAATACTACTCTTTTATATCATACAATTGTGTTAGGAGCTTGATACTATTTTGTACCTTACAAATCCAAAATTTCGACTTTCTGTGAGATACTTCAAAAGATATTCGCTATCTAAACAAACGTCCAGCCAGCTGGATTTTGGATTTGTAAGGTACATAATAGTATCAAGCTCCTAACAATATAAATGGCCTCTTTCAACACTGTTATGTCTTACCAGTTCATATACAAATATTTTTTTGTTACCCTTCGCATGTCGCGCGTACAGGGTATGTACCGATAACAATAGAATTTCTATTGTGTCTGCTAATTGGACATGCGACGGGTTAAAAGAACAATTTTTCAAAATATCTTTAAGAAACAAAACCGAACATCCTGTATGCACATCCTGTATGCACTCGGGCAGTTCCTGAGAATAGGCTTCGTACACCGCGCGCCAGCAATACGTATGGCGAACGAACTACCGGTTATATTACACCGAGACTTATTAATAGTCTACCCTCAGAAATAAAAAAATGTATGACGCAGAAAAATATCAAATTTAAACTTAAGCAATATTACTTAAGTGTTATGTATTTACATAATCTATGCTAATATTTAAAATAATAATAATAATATGTACATTTATATGAAGAAATAAGTAAAATAATCATGGCATCAAAAAATTCGTCCGCATCGCTGTCAACAGGAACAGTGCCCAAAAGGCTAGCAGCATTGCGACGTTGAATGGAAATGCTAATTCTTTGGCCAAGAAATAGTCCAGCCCTCTGGTCACGTGAAGAGTCGACTAACCGCTTGGCGATATCTTGAAAAACCAAGTGGGCACTCGGACCCCATGGCCCTAGTGTTTCAACCCCAAACGGCTCGAACATATAACTCCTAATCAGGTTGGAATATATTCGCCGTTTGAGGTTTTCTGCACCTGCAGAAAACCAGTGTTATGTAGGAATGATTCTAACTATTTAAAGACCTAAAGATGTTTTTAATTGTATCGACTATGACGCATCCATATAAAATGCTTCATTGTATAGTTCGCTATTGAGATAGACTCATGATAGCACAAGTTTAAACCTTAGTGGTTTTTGGTTGTTATTTAATATGAATAATCCTGTATTCGTTTGTATAAATGATAAAAAAACACAATTGTATGATATAAAAGAAGTAGTATTTAAAAAAGGGCCCGTTGGCTGGACGTTTGTTTAGATAGCGAATATCTTTTGAAGTATAGCTCACAGAAAGTCGAAATTTTGGATTTGTAAGGTACAAAATAGGTGTGAGTCTATCTGGCGGGCCCCAACGAGATTTATCAACAGGTGATAGCTTTTCATAAAGACATTATTTTGTACCTAAAGAAAATAAATAAGATATATTTTGTACCTCGACAGTTTTTGATTGAACGACGTTTTTATGAAGTGTCTAGCTAGCGGGCCCCTTATGATTATTTTTGTTGTTATAATACTTTTAGATCGCCCAATAGTGCTCGGAGTAAGAAACTATTTTGTACCTTATAAATCCAAAATTTCGACTTTCTGTGAGCTATACTTCAAAAGATATTCGCTATCTAAACAAACGTCCAGCCAGCTGGCCCTTTTTTAAATACTACTCTTTTATATCATACAATTGTGATAGGAGCTTGATACTATTTTGTACCTTACAAATCCAAAGTTCGACTTTCTGTGAGCTATACTTCAAAAGATATTCGCTATCCAAATAAACGTCCAGCCAGCTGGCCCTTTTTTAAATACTATTCTTTTATATCATATAATTGTGTTAGGAGCTTGATACTATTTTGTACCTTACAAATCCAAAATTTCGACTTTCTGTGAGCTATACTTTTAAAGATATTTGTTATCTAAAAAACGTCCAGCCAGCGGGCAATTTTTTAAATACTACTCTTTTATATCATACAATAGTGTTTGTTTTTATAATTTATACAAAAGAATACAGGATTACTCATATAAAATAACAACCAAAAACCACTAAGGTTTAAACTTGTGCTATCATGAGTCTATCTCAATAGCGAGTTTACAATGAAGCATTTTATATGGATGCTTTATAGTCGATACAATTAAAAACATCTTTAGGTCTTTAAATAGTTAGAATCATTCCTACACAATACTTAAGATATAAAAGATACTTGTATACTAAGATACTTGATACTTATATACTTGTATGATATAAAAGAGTAGTATTTAAAAAAGGGCCCGCTGGCTGGACGTTTGTTTAGATAGCGAATATCTTTTGAAGTATAGCTCACAGAAAGTCGAAATTTTGGATTTGTAAGGTACAAAATAGTATCAAGCTCCTAACACAATTGTATGATATAAAAGAGTAGTATTTAAAAAAGGGCCAGCTGGCTGGACGTTTGTTTAGATAGCGAATATCTTTTGAAGTATAGCTCACAGAAAGTCGACATTTTGGATTTATAAGGTACAAAATAGTATCAAGCTCCTAACACAATTGTATGATATAAAAGAGTAGTATTTAAAAAAGGGCCAGCTGGCTGGACGTTTGTTTAGATAGCGAATATCTTTTGAAGTATAGCTCACAGAAAGACGAAATTTTGGATTTATAAGGTACAAAATAGTTTCTTACTCCAAGCACTATTAGGCGATCTAAAAGTATAATAACAACAAAAATAATCATAAGGGGCCCGCTAGCTAGACACTTCATAAAAACGTCGTTCAATCAAAAACTGTCGAGGTACAAAATATATCTCATTTATTTTCTTTAGGTACAAAATAATGTCTTTATGAAAAGCTATCACCTGTTGATAAATCTCGTTGGGGCCTGCCAGATAGACTCACACACAAAATAGTATCAAGCTCCTAACACAATTGTATGATATAAAAGAGTATTATTTAAAAAAGGGCCAGCTGGCTGGACGTTTGTTTAGATAGCGAATATCTTTTGAAGTATAGCTCACAGAAAGACGAAATTTTGGATTTGTAAGGTACAAAATAGTATCAAGCTCCTAACACAATTGTATGATATAAAAGAGTAGTATTTAAAAAAGGGCCAGCTGGCTGGACGTTTGTTTAGATAGCGAATATCTTTTGAAGTATAGCTCACAGAAAGTTGAAATTTTAGATTTGTAAGGTACAAAATAGTTTCTTACTCCGAGCACTATTGGGCGATCTAAAAGTATAATAACAACAAAAATAATCATAAGTGGCCCGCTAGCTAGACACTTCATAAAAACGTCGTTCAATCAAAAACTGTCGAGGTACAAAATATATCTTTTTTATTTTCTTTAGGTACAAAATAATGTCTTTATGAAAAGCTATCACCTGTTGATAAATCTCGTTGGGGCCTGCCAGATAGACTCACACTTGGAACACTCCGTCTGCGCCATAGGAGGATTGAGTGTTCTATAAAAACCTTTATGAAATCCAAATAAACCGCTAAAATCAATTGAATATTTGTGAATAGTTTTCACAAATTTAATACAATTATTCCACATACTTCCCGTACTTCCCGTGAGTGTCGTAAAAGGCGACTAAGGGAGACCGGAGAATGGGCAGCAGCGTTCTCTATGCATTACACCATCATACCATACTGCGATCGCCAACCCGCCTGCCAAGCGTGGCGATTATGGCAAACCCCCCCCCCAAAATTGGGGGAGGCCTATGTCCAGCAGTGGACGTCTTTCGGCTAAAATGATGAATGATGATGATGATTTCACATAAAAATATTAAACATATTTATATCTAGTATATTTTGAAACACGAGTTACAGTATTTTTTCAGGTTAGCAGATTAAGTGTTCTAGTTAATTGACCACGACTTTCTCACCACAGATTTCACAATTTGTTTATCTTCACCATGAAGTTTTCACAATTATTTCCTAAATTCTTCCTTGACTTCGTAAAAATATAATAAACTTTTAAAAAGGAGCACTCAATCCATATGCACATTTTCACCAACCCCAGATGTCCAAAGGATTTTGTAAGTGTTTGTTGTTTATTTTCTTCATTGATCAATCGCAACATGAGTTTTGACAGTACAGGAGCACAGTCGGCATCAATTTACGATGTACCCAATGTACCTATAATCTGTTTTGTGGCCAATGTGACTGAAGATAATGAAATGAATTCTTGTCGCTCTATACATCTTGAGGCAGACTGTACCTTTACCTATCTTTTTATAAGAGACTTCAATAGCCTTCTCATAAACCCAGGGATAGACAACATTTTCCGGAAATATTCTTTTTTCCTCAGATGGAAGAAAACATGGACAAACTAGCAACGGAACTAAAAACTATGGGCGAACAGTTTGCCGATAAAGTGAACGCGTTGAAAGTGGCTGAAACCCGCTTGGAGACGCGAGGGTACCGTCCAGGGTATGAACTAGCTGCTGACGAGGCCGATATAGGGCTGAAGGACGAGGTTCGAAGCCTGAGGGAGACCATTCGTCAGTTGCAGGAGAAATTGGACTGTGCCAAGTAAGTTCTAGCAGCTTCGGTGAAAAACCTAGAGTGATCTTCGATAGAAAAATAATCAGACGATATGATGAAGAAGCATGGTGGCCCAGTGGTAGGTTTGAACCCAGGCAGGCACTTTACTTTTTGTATTTAATTACATCACCACTGCTCTCATAACGGTTAAGGAAAACATCGTAAGGAAACCTGCATGTCCTAGAAAAAAAAGACAGACATGTGACATCTACGAACCCACACTGGGCCCGCGTGGTGGATTACGGCCCACACAAAGAGGTGGACTGTGTCCCAGCAGTGGGAGAGTATTTACAGGCTGATTATACTTATGATGAAGTAAGTTAACAATAGAAGTTGACCGAATACGAAAAGAGGCGAATATACCTTGTTTATACTTATTAGAGTAGAGTAAACATGGCGCCATATCAAGCTATAGATTTCCAATATAAACTGACTTCTCATTGTACGAAAAGCCTATGCAATGTGAGGTCAGCTAAAACTGGAAATGTATAGCTTGATTTATAGTCTTTAGAGATTGACTTTTGAATGCTTAGGTAATGTTAGGTTGTCGATTGAAATTTTTTTTTTTTAAATGACCTGTTTGTTTTCTATTAATAAAATTAAATTTTATTCGAGAACATCCATCGGTTTCTTACTAAACTTCAACTATTTCAGAAGATCCTGCATACTTATCTCTTTTGTTGACTGTAGGTACATATTTCCCCCGGGAGACCAAACATAGAGATAGTATTAAGAAACTATTTCCAAAAGTATTACTCATGATGATAAATGTTTGGTACTTGACATATTTAAATGTGATACGTTGTGGCACTTAGGAATAGTCTAGCTAGTCAATTTGATTCCAGTCCACAAACACAATAACATTAATTTGTTAGACTTTTTCGTCTTCAACATTCATTATCAAAAGAATATTCTCAACTTTTAGCTGAAATAATGTTTTATCTGAAATATACAATACACTCGTTGTGTATTGTATATTTGGAGAAAAGGACCATGAAAAAACTTAATCATCATCAGCCCACAGCAGTCCACTGTTGGACATAGGTATCTCCAATTGCACGCCATTCAATTCTCGGCAACTCTCATCCAACTACTACAAACCACCCTGCGAAGATCGTCGCTACATCTATCTGGAGCCCTGAGGGCATCCTCTCTTAAGGGGCTTACAAGACCTAAACACAAAAAACGCAAGTTTTAGAAACAATAAAAGAACAATAAAAATATAAAAGAACAAAACAAATTCAGAAAAAAATTAAATTTAAAATTAAAAAAACCCCCTTTTCTCGAAGCACTTCGTCGTATTTTTGAACCTTCTTAACTTCGGTTTGGATTATACCAGATAAACAAAATTTTCGGGATATGATGTCAGTGGTGGACTTATTAAACCTATAAAGTTTCAATTGCATAGCTCTTATACTTTAGATTTTATTGATATCTAAAATACCCCGATTTCGTCACTGACTCACTGACTGATGATCATCAATATTCTTAAGGTTCTTCCTGAAGTCCTAGAAAGCTGAAATTTGGTATGTAAGCTAGTAATAGTACACAAACAACAAAAAAATCATAAAACTTGAAACTTTTAATTAAATGTAATTGGAAAAGAATAAAATAATTTAAAAACCCCCGACATAAAGAATTTATGTAACAGACTAAAACAGATAAATTCATCCCACAAAAACATTTCATGTTAAATGTTGCCAAGACGAGACCATGTAGCTCGCACTATCAAAAAGTAATCAGATCTCATGTAGAGCCAAGCTTCTAACTCTACACGCCCTAACTCTACAAGACCTAACTTCGCAAACTCTACACCTTAGTCAAAATATATGGCTTGGCCATTTCGCTACATTCACATGAGTGTAAGGTGAAAAACTCATACTGTAAATGGTTCTTGTAATAACGAAACGGCCAAGCCATATATTTTGACTAAGGTGTAGAGTTTGCGAAGTTAGGTCTTGTAGAGTTAGGGCGTGTAGAGTTAGAAGCTTGGCTCTACATGAGATCTGATTACTTTTTGATAGTGCGAGGTACATGGTCTCGTCTTGGCAACATTTAACATGAAATGTTTTTGTGGGATGAATTTATCTGTTTTAGTCTCGTTACATAAATTCTTTATGTCGGGGGTTTTTAAATTATTTTATCCTTTTCCAATTACATTTAATTTTATTATTATTTTGTGTCGGGGGTTTTTAAAAATTTTAACAATAAAAACCATACTAATATACATACAATCATTCTGATTTTTGTCAGATTATTCTACAAGCAACATACTAAAACACTACCTACTGCTTTAATTTTTTCGTCCAAACAATAGATTTTTAGTAAATAAATATTTGCTTCATATTTTACAATAAGTTACCAGCGTTGTGTCATCGCGCTTCTCTTTCTTTTCTATGCAGTCCGTAGGTCATGTAAGCCCTTTTGGCCTTATTACAAAACAAGGTTTATGTTTAGACCCCGGTTTAAACTATCGAGCCATTTTTAAATTTCGAACTATAATCCGACAATGTTAAAGTTCTCATTACAAAAACTGACGTTTAACCCAAATCTAAGTTGTCAATTTTGCATAAAGAACTTTATTTACGTCGGAATAAAGTTTAAAATACAATAACTGTCTCGCAGGATTAGGCTAGGTCTAAAGTTAGAACTCGTTTTGTAATAAGACGGTTTAAGTTTGGAGATTCGAGGTCTCCACTCAAGAACACGTGGTAGACGCCTGTTCTTGATCAGTCATCCAAAAAAAAAACTTAATCACCCAATCCTATTTCCAGGGCAACATACAACGCTTTAGAAGCTGCTTCCATCAAAATAGCCATAGATTTGAACGACAAGAACCAGTCCTTGGAGACGGACACCCGAGCCCTAGAAATGAGAGCTGCTCTAGAGCCAAAGAAACCTACGGGCACAGACAAGAACTTAATTCTTGCTAGAATGGCGGACGAAGTGCCAAAAGTGGAGGGATGTTAAATAAAATACAAAATAAGGCAGAATATTTAATTCACTAGAGGAAATTGACAGGTGCTAGCGTTCACTTTGTAAAATAAGTGTCCGACCAAAACACGTTTCATCATCGTCATCATCATTTCAGCCGAAAGACGTCCACTGCTGGACATAGGCCTGCCCCAAGCACCTCCATTCACTTCGATCGGTTTTGTGCTTCTCGCATCCAACGGGTTCCTGCGGCTTTCACAAGGTCGTCGGTCTACCTTGTGTTAGGCCTTCCAACGCTACGTCTTCCGGTACGCGGTCGCTACTCTAGAACTTATTGGCCCCATCGGCCATGTTCTGCGAGCACACACACACGTATATCAGCTGTTAAATACAAACACTTGTTTTTTTTTAAGTTTTCACAAAAAGGGTGAAAACCGGATCCATTACTAAGTCTACGCGGTCTGTCTAACTGTCGAATAAAAATTGATTCGTCTATTTATCCTATCAAAACGTCTATTTATCCTATCAAAACGTCTATTTATCCTATCAAATTTTCTGATACGGCCGAGGATTCGGCCACTTTGGTCGAAACCGAAGCTGCTGCCGCTATGATTATGGGAGAAACCGAAACCGAACCTTCGGTCGGACACTAAAAATATGGTCATATTTTTGAGTTTAACATTTTTTATTTAACACATTCATTAACAAATTATGACTATTCCAATAACAATATGACCATATTATTACACTAGGTATAGTCCTTGTCTGTCTGTAGGCTAGCACCTGTCATTTTACTAAAGTGAATTAATAATTCGACTATAAAAGCGTTTACGCCATATACGGCATTTCATATAAACTTTCAAGCCCATATTATTCGCCACCCCCCCCCCCCCCCCCGTAATAATCCAGCAAGATCTACATTGTGTCAACTTGATCAATAAATTTTTTTTCTTATTCTTTATCTTCATTTTAATTTTTTTTTTTCATTTGCACACTTGTTTTTTCAGCTCACTTTAGACATTGGCAGAATAATCGACATCGGCTTTGCTTGCCATTTATTAAAAATAGAATAGAAGGTCTAAAAAGTTAGTAGAGAACATTTTCGAAATGTCTTATTTAAAAAAATATAATTGGAAATCTCTGTTTCTATGGAAAATTAAAAATCTGTCTAATTTGTCTGTAACACAATTTTTCTAAAATGTTCTCTACTAACATTTTAGACCTTTGTATTCTGCTTATGCGTATGAAGTTTAATTAAAATCGGTTCATTAATTTCGAAAAATAAGGGCTTGAAAGTTTATATGAAATGCCGCACGTCGTAAACGCTCTTAATAGGGCAAAATTGCACGTGTTTGTCGGTAGGTAAGTCGAAATATTTGTTTTCTCCGTATATATTTAAATAAAAGCCGTTTAACCGGGTTTGTAATGTTAATTTTGTATTTTATTTCGTATTTGATTCGGTAATTACGTCCATGTTAGATTAATGTTCGATGTTTAATGTTTATCAACATTGTGAAGTAGGTAGGTACCTATTATTTTCCAAATTAATATTTGTATGCTTCTACCGGAAGTGATATACTTATTATTTAAATATTGAAATGAGTGTTAAATTGTTTTGTTAAAAGTACCTACCTATATAGGTACCTACTTTTAACCTTCATATATTGATTATTATTCATAGTCAATTTACGAGTTTATGGGAAACTTTAATTTACGACACAACACTTTACTATTACGATTTAACTTTAGATAACTTTTCTGTGCTTAGTGAAAATAAAGATTGAAAAGCTGTTTTTGATTTTTAATCGGAAGCCTGCCTTTTGCGACATAACACATAGGTAAGCATTCATACATCTTTCATTCAGCCGAAAGACGGCCACTTCTGGCCTGGGGCCAAGCACCGCCATTTTGACCGGTTCTGTGCTACCCGCATCCACAGCAACAGGTAGTACACGTACACAGGTACACTATACCTACACAGTTTAGTAGGGTATACACTATTAGCGTCCCACCTACCTATTATCTCTTAGTAGGTACCTAATCTTTCGTCATATCTTCACTCTTATTTATTTTTCTACAATAATCATGACTCGTATAAGAGCCGCTGCTGATCCACGCGTCATGTTCGGAAACGGGCGCCGTCGGTTGAGACTGGAAGGCTTATTTTTAATCTTATATTTTGAATTGTTTCTTCATTTAGAATAATGTAGGGGAGACCGGGTACAAAAGTAACGGCGGGTCGCAAGTAACAAACGATCTGTAGGTTTATCAAATAGTCGAAACGCCGCGCCGCTATCGTCAGGAGATAGCCTCCACCGCTTCCCCCACTCGCATTCAGTCGCAGCCCTCGTCCTGCGCCGTAAGGTTGTGCTAGAGGATGCCACGTGATTTTACGAACCAAAAGTAACTTTCTTGACATTTATTCATTTAGTGTTACGTACTATTAAAATTATGATATCAATATGTGACTATTTAGAAAGTAATTCTTTATTAGATTGTTTATACAGTGTCCTTATTGATTTTTTAATAGAAAGTGCCATTTTTATGTAGGCATTCATGAATCAACAAAAACGTGGTTGGGTACAAAAGTAACATGCACTACGAGTACAAAAGTTACGTGTTACTTTTGTCCCCGTAATGGAATGAGTATGATTCACTTACGTTTTATTTTATAGAATCGTTTTTTTAACATTTATGTTCTTAAAAAACATTTTACTAATAAATAATTAGTTGATTTGATATTGCATTTCATATTTATGACATAAACCTTTATCATTACTTTCGACCCACACCGTGTTACTTTCGCCCTGGCCTCGGGGTCGAAAGTAACTCGTGATTTTTTTTTAAATCTCTGTAATTCACAATAAACAGTGAATATTGAGGTAAATTTAAATACAAATTTGTAGAGCATAATCGAAGTGTATAGGTGACGATATTAATTTCATTAAAAATATGATAACTAGCTGTGAACCAGTGTCAAAGTACAAAATGTTACTTTTGTACCCGGTCTCCCCTACCCAGGATTTTGTAATATCTTGATTTAAAAGAGTGTCCATGGAGTTTCTCTATGGAGATCTACGTTTTGGAATGGACAACTAGCTTCAACTTTCTAACTGACAGACTATTTAATTTTGACAATTCAAAAGTGCCTGCACAAAGTTTAATTGCAATAAATGCTTTGAGTTTGAGTTTGAGCCAACTGTCACTAATGAGACACAATTGCTTTTTCTATTGTTACCGGACTTAAGCCTAACAAACCAGGGACGAAACTGAAAACTAGAAATAGTCCCAGCTCTAAGTGAAATTCACAAAGCATCGTATCGACGAATTATCGACGGTCAACAAACTCTAATTAACTCTTCCAAAAACATCGGAAATCGGAATCTTAAGTTATCTATCAGATAATTACCGGAGACCAGATCCTTTGTCAACAGCGTGCCTTTATATTTTTTTACACTGAAAAGCCTTTCTGTTTACTTCTCGTCGTATTTTTAGACTCGACATTTACTTCCGATGCGGTTCGGAAGTGACTGGCCTCAAAATTGTAGGTAAACGATGATCGATTGTCCGAGTCCGTCTAGAGAATACGAATATCTTGGTTGATTGCCAAAATATTCAACTTTAATGTCAGGTTTAGTTTGGAGTGATGAAGCAATTTGTCGGTGAAGAGGCTTTCTTTCAAAGGAGTTTCGAATCTCAAATAAGTACGTTCTATCGCCACTTAATCAGTTATCTACTTCAGTGAAATGTATTCTAAGTTTATTTTTGAATGACCATTGTAACATGAAGGTCCTAATAGTTGTAAGTTTTTGGTTGCAATGGGATTTGAACTTTGTTGAGTATGACATTCAGTTTGTTGATCCATAACTTATATTTATCTCGTTTCTGGCCCTAATATAACACAAATAATTTGAAGTTTGTTTTCCGAATAGAACCACACAGTGACGGGTATCTTCTGCGCTTATGGAGCCACATCTCACGAACCTCGGTTTCCGAAATAAATCAGACCTGCCAACACCTTCATAGTTCCATAATCACACACACTGGCCCAAAAAATACCAGGACTAGGAGGATACAAGGACTAGGAGGATACAAGGACTAGGAGGATACAAGGACTAGGAGAATACAAGTACTAGCGAGGATACAAGTACTAGCGAGGATACAAGTACTAGGAGGATACAGGAACTAGGAGGATACAAGGACTAGGAGGATACAAGAACTAGGAGAATACAATGACTAGGAGGATACAAGGACGAGGAGGATACAAGGACTAGGAGGATACAAGGACTAGGAGGATACAAGGACTAGGAGGATACAAGGACGAGGAGGATACAAGGACTAGGAGGATACAAGGACTAGGAGGATACAAGGACTAGGAGGATACAAGGACTAGGAGGATACAAGGACTAGGAGGATACAAGGACTAGGAGGATACAAGGACTAGGAGGATACAAGGACTAGGAGGATACAAGGACTAGGAGGATACAAGGACTAGGAGGATACAAGGACTAGGAGGATACAAGGACTAGGAGGATACAAGGACTAGGAGGATACAAGGACTAGGAGGATACAAGTACTAGGAGGATACAAGGACTAGGAGGATACAAGTACTAGGAGGATACAAGAACTAGGAGGATACAAGGACTAGGAGGATACAAGGACTAGGAGGATACAAGGACTAGGAGGATACAAGGACTAGGAGGATACAAGGACTAGGAGGATACAAGGACTAGGAGGATACAAGGACTAGGAGGATACAAGGACTAGGAGGATACAAGGACTAGGAGGATACAAGGACTAGGAGGATACAAGGACTAGGAGGATACAAGGACTAGGAGGATACAAGGACGAGGAGGATACAAGGACGAGGAGGATACAAGGACTAGGAGGATACAAGGACTAGGAGGATACAAGTACTAGGAGGATACAAGGACTAGGAGGATTGTAAGGAGGAAGATAGAGAGATTGCTGTTAAATTGAAGATCAGCGAACAGGGGAATTAATGGTTTATTTTTCCATAGATAACCACTTCATAACACCACTGAAATATAAAGCAATAACCTCTTTCTAACCCAATTGGAATAAAAAGCAACAACCCCTTTTTAATCTCTCTGGAATATAAAGCTACCTCCTTACATAACCTTGTAATTAAAAAAGAATAGAGCACTCAGTGTAATTACAAAAGAAAACACCAACCATTTCTAGGACTAAAATAAATGTAGAATAAAAACATTTCAAACTAGTAGCGAAACGGTAGCAGCTTCAATAAAATATTCTGCTACAGTTGAAACTCACTATTTTTTGTTAGTATACCCCCACTCGTATAATGCGCTGAAAAATACTTCATCAGGGCTTTCCGCTTATATCCAAAACGTTAGATGGTTTTAGAATAGGTACTTGTAACTGTCAATATTGCGAAGTATTCATAAAGTTAAGGTCGATTTACACGATACACTTTAATCGAATAGGTACTTGTAACTGTCAATATTGCGAAGTATTCATAAAGTTAAGGCCGATGTACACGATACACTTTAATCGCCTGTGGCATGCCTACCATTAATTCAAGCAAAAATAAAAGTTGCATTTTATAAACAGTGTCTTCGCACCACCTGCTCGCTAACGTCAAATTATATGTCATGCAAACCTAGGAACGTCAAAAACAATCGATTTAAAAAAAAGTTTTTATGTACAGGTCGACCAAAGAGTTATCACTTCATAGGTTTTAGTCGCCGTCGACGAACTAAATGATCGGTTGCTGTGGCGCGTATACGGTATACCCCCGCATTAGAATGTTGGATTTTGGCTGATGCTCCATTGTCGATATTAATTATTGTGTTTTTGATGAAAATGTACGATATTAGATTGAAAAAAGTATTTTATTTTTAGTTTAATCTCAGTTGTGATATCACCAACCGCATCAGTCTATTCAGACTGCTTGAAAAATTCGCTAGTTTTGAATCTTATTTGCAGTCGGGTTTTGATGTTGTCATTTTATTTTAATATTAATCTTTTTAGTGTGTTATATTTTTGGAATACGATGATACAAATTTGATATATGATACAAATTTTTTTTTCAAACCTTTATTGTAGTCGAAAATCCGCCATTTTGATTTAAAAACAAAATTTACCCTATAACTTTAGCGCGACCCAAACGAGTCGATAGACACCTCATGTAATAAAATCCAACTGGCCGTTAGGATGCTTCGAGGGTTTAATGAATTCCACATACAAAGTTCAGTAGGTACTTATGCATAAAAACATAACCCTGTCAGGACAGGGTTATGTTTTTATGCACTATTTACCCGACTACGTGACTATGAAACTGCACATAACTAGCTATTCCCCGGTTAATTAACAGTTTCATAAACTACTTATTTGATAATCGATTTGGTTTTTATGGCCTCGCAGTAGGTGCAGGTAGGTGTAGGTGGTGGTATTCTCCTCGGGGATAAAAGTATCTTCGTCTTGGGCGCGTTTGATCCCTCACTGCACTCAGGATTCCCGTCTTAACTCCCTCGCTTCTCTCAAGAGTTAACTTAGAGCACCCTCGCTACGCTCGGGAGCCCTGGAAACCTTCGTTACGCTCTGGATTCAAAAGTAGCGCCTGTGACATTAAGACACTGCTTTGTCCACTTAGTGAATAATCTACTATTTTTTTCTAGTCTTTGCTGTCACACTCCTGGGCAATGTCCTTCCTCCACTCCTTCCATCTTTAGCGAGCCCGTGCGATCTCCTACCTGACTGAACCTACCCAGTTCATCTCCGCTATCTCCTACGTGCTCAAGTCATTTGTTGCTGATATATGCCACAGGTAAGAAACTTGCATCGTGTTAATCTGGCTCTGGTAATTAAGGCACTTCTATTTACCAGTGCTTCCTCCCCGTCATGACGTGCTGAAACGTGGACATTGACGGTCGGGCTGGTCCACAAATTCAAGGTCGCTCATCGCGCTATGGAGCGAGCTACGCTCGGAGTCTCTTTGAAGGATAAAATTCCGGAAAAGGACCAGAGTTACCGACATAGCTTGCAGAGTAAGCAAACTGAAGTGGCAGTGGGCTGGCCATGTCTGTCGGACCGATGGCCGGTAGAGCAGACGAGTCCTGGAGTGGAGACCGCGTTTCGGCAAGCGTAGTGTGGGACGCCCGCCAGCTTGATGGACGGATGACCTAAAGAAGGTGGCTGGGGTAGACTGGATGCGGAAGGCGGAGGACAGGGTGCTGTGGCGCAGTCTGGAAGGGGCCTATGTCCAGCAGTGGACTGATGATACCAGTTGATTGATTAATATCCGCACCGGTTACCAACTTTCTACGTGAAAACACCCATACTTATTTATGTATATTCAAGAAAATATGAATTGCTTTTGCCGTAAACTCATGTAAATATTTTCAAGTTAGTTAGTCGGAGAAAATCCTCATATGAAAAAAAATACGCCAACATTGCGACAATTTAACTCAACTGTCCAAACTTCTTCCTAACAACATCGAACACATTACCCAATCTAATTATGAGATCCATATAGATAATGGAAGTGTCCCGTTGTCTCCCGACTTGGTTGGTTAGGCTGGCTACTTCAGTTATAGTATAAAAGCTCGGGGCATAGGATCAGTCTTCACATTCAACTGACCACTTCTTCTTCATCATCTACCCTTCCAGGAAATCTACCAAGTAAGTATCTGTACTGTGAAAATTATATCTTCACTGGTTGAATTTTCCGTTTATTAATTTTCCAAACAAGATGTATAATTTGTGTCTATTTTCTTTACTTAAATCACTTACTTACCGACCTATATTTGTATTTTTCCTCCCTTTATATATATTTTTTCCTTTATTTTAACAGTTTCATTCTATCTTCTGGCTCTCCTTCTGCTGAACTTGCAACAATTTTATTGCATTTCTTTTTGCGTCTGCGCAAATATGTTTTCGAAAGCCTACCTACCTAATATATTTTAAACAAGATCTGAACATCAATTCTATTTTCTGATTCTCTTTCTGCTGAAGTTGCAATCATTTCAAATTCTTGCTCCTGACCAAATTTTTTTTAAAGCTTCTAAAATTTTTCACATCTTGCTCACCGTGGATGTAACTTTTATTTTCTTTTTGGATATATCTAAAATATACAACATTATTTTTAGTATCTGCGAAACCCGAAACACGTGAATAGTATTTTTATGTAAAGAATGTATGTACAAAATTTCAAAACTATCATGAACAATCACCAAGTTATAAGCTTGTTAAGTTACCTGTTTGTCCGTACAAAAACATCCTCACCCGCGCCGCTCGCGCCGCGCCGTCTTGCGCTCATCTATACTTATAATAAATCTGTAGAAGGGTCAATTCTGTACATTGAAAATATTGAAAAAATAAATAGCGGGGGGTGTTGCTGGATCGATACCAAACCCAAATATGTGATTAAAAAAATTGTTGTCTGTCTGTCTGTCTGTCTGTCTGTCTGTCTGTATATGCAGGCATCACGTGAAAACTAACGGTTCGATTTCGATGAAACTTGGTATAATTATACCTTATTATCCTGGGCATAAAATAGGATACTTTTTATCCTGGAAAAATACGTAGAAAAAAAAATCTTATTTTTCAGTTTTATTCATAGACGTTGTTCTGTAGAACCGCGAACACACGTTGCATTACCCGCAGTGGATAATTTTCCATTTCAATTTAAGAGAATACAGTTTCCTGTAGCTTTGTGTTACACCATGACATTAAATAAGGCTCAAGGTCAGACCCTAGGAGTTGCTGGCGTAGATCTTACCGCGAGTTGTTTTTCACACGGGCAACTTTACGTAGCTCTTTCCCGTGTGAGCAGTCCAAGAAATCTTCATGTTCATATTCCGGACGAGATCACTAACAATGTGGTGTATGCTGAAGCTCTCAGTTAACTTTCTGTCGCATTGTCACGATCACTTTTTTATTATTGCAAACTTTTCGTCACTGTCAGTAATTTACTGCTACATGCTACTTATCAAGGTCGGAATTACTATGAAAAAAATACTTACTACAGAACGCGAGCTCAACAGCAGTAGCTCAATAGAGGGATCTCCTTAATTATTATAGGCTTAGCCGTATTTGGGTCCAATAGATATTTATAAGATGTCATTGTCAGAGTTACTCAAAATGGAGAAATAAACCATCCACGCGAAGACCGACATCCGCGCGGACGGAGTCGCGGGCGGAAGCTAGTTGATAATATTACCTAGGTACGGCCGAACGGTTAGGCCGTTCGGCGCGGATATTGGATAACCTACTTAGCGTCGCTCGGTGTCCAATTTTTAACCTTCTTGAAATATTTTTGGGACAAATATAACATGGGGTAAAAATTATTGGAATCGATTCAGTTTCTTACTCTGAACAAACTATATTCAGGTTTCGCATATATAAGTATACTAAAAATAACGTATATAATATAAATATTGACTTCAAATTCAACCTTTAAGCCTACGGCATAAGGACCTATCTGTCTACCTTACCACTTGAAGCACCCAAAAACAGCATCAAGTTGTTTGCCTAACACCTTTGGCGACCTACGAATGAATTATGTCGAGAATCTGACTCATATAAAAAGTTTTCCGTCTCCAAACAATTATACTTATTGATGGCATAGCATCATCGATAAATCTGCACTACGGATATTTTCTTACATCCATAAGTTAAACATACATGTACAGACCACGAGGTGTGTAGGCAGTAGCAACAGCAAAATAGACTCAAAATTATCATACCCTAATCCCGCTTTAGACGTCATCCATTTTACATACAGAACTCGTTGTCAGCATGATTTCATATGCGGAAACATATTTTTTTTGAAGTTACGAACATTATAGCATCAATCACGACATCTATGTATCCGGCAGGATTGAGAATTCATAATTTTAAGTTTAGGAAGTTGTATTAACAATAATTGAGATTTTAACCGATCGTGCGATAACGAGATCCGCTTCCTAAAAGGCGCAACGTAAATCCGAAGTTAATTTTCATCTAGACAATTTCCATTGCTTCGTATTTGAGCAGGTGTTTAATTCTCGCCACATTTAAGGAGCTATGTAAATCTGGTAACGATATAATCGGTGCCTATCAGCTACTTAGTACACCAACCGTGTCTAGAGGTTATTTACATTTGACTTTTGTTCGTCGGCGCGGAAGTAAAATGCTTTTGTCCTAAATGTTGGTTTATTCCGCAACGTCAGAACCCGTGCCGAAAAAAGTCGACACATTTACGTCATACACGTTGGTTCTCATGTCAGATGCTTGTTCTCTGTCATTGAATAATCTTCAATATTTTTTTTTATATTGGTTAAAAGTAATTTTATATAAAATTGTTCGCAGCTTCACGATTTTGAATTTCCGTTCATACACATCACAAACATTAATTTTAAAATCGCACTAAAACAAAGCTTAACCAAGTACCCACACAGGACCGCAAACAATCAGTCTTCCAACCGCAAATAATTTTACAACCCAAATTAATTCCTCGAATAAGTCACTGTACGATTATTGAATGGCCCCAAAAGTATCATCCACGTAGTACAAACATTCTGGCGCCCCAGGCTACCGCTGAAGGCGAGCAGCTTTGTTCAGACGCGTCAGCATAGCGTGGACATGCTCCGAAAATATATTGCATAGTTTTGTACCGGTAAATAACGCCCCATAAAGACCTGTTTGTAGAAGTTATTTTAATAACACTATCTTGAATTAATTATTAGTTATTTTGACTTAAGGAAAAATTTGCTAAATGATTCGGCTAATATTACCTACTTATAAATGTGAAAGTTTGTACGTTTGGATGTTTGTTACTCAATCACGCAAAAACGGCTGAACGGATTTGAATGAAATTTGGCACACAGGTAGTTTTATTCCCGGGATTTACACATGAATACTTGTAATACCGGCAGTACGTTCTCGTGGAATATTTTATGACACCCACCCAGGCGAAGATGCGGGCAATAGCTACATAATTAATATTAAATTGGGGAAAAATGTGGCATAAAAAACTTTTATAAGGCATTATATGTAGAGATGTACCCCCTTACTAATAAGCGTATTAGGTATATCAGATGAATAATTACACACCGATTTCTCTCTTTCGGTCGTCAGTAATTTGACTTCGAAAGAAGAAGATAAACCGTTGTGTAATTATACAGACGCTATACAACGTTTATATTAGTAAGTGGGTTAGAGTATATTATATGATAGATATCTGCTACATAAGGAAAAAAGATTCATCAGCGTACACGCCTGTCTAGACAGCCGCACGAATAGAAAAACGTAACCATTCAGCTTACGCAACAGTGATTCATACTTTCCTTGAAAGAAATCTAGCAATAGTTTCGCTATCTATCGAATATCACACCTTGGGCCACTTTGCGTGTGACATAAAACCCATGTGCGGATTTCCAATGACCTTGCCCGTTTCTTAGAGAATTTCAGCAATAGTTTGTATTTATGCGGAAGAAATTCTCAGATACATTTATTACCTATGCAACCAGTTTGGATTGGATAAATATTTATGAAATTAGTTGACAAACCTGTTTAAAAGTCATACATAGTAGCCATAGTACAACCTTTCCGAATTACGCTTGTAAACCAATGTTAAATGTATATATGCTGTTGGTGTTTTTAATAAATATCTAAAGACCACCCAGTTTACTTCACGGATCTAGCATGAATCTATCAACACAACTTGTTGCGACTAACCTCCTTACTAAATAAATAAACGTAAGTATTGTATCAGGTGAATAGTTCACACCGATTTCTCTCTTTCACTTGTCAGTAATTTGACTTTCAAAGAAGAATACAAAGCGTTGTGTAAACTATACAGGCTCTGTACAAAGTTTAGGTATTAATAAGGAGGTAAAACTTTAAACGTTCAGCATTTTCTAATAGAAGTTATGATTGTAATTTTAAATAACTAAGTAAATATTAGGTAGATGGTTCGATTGGCAACGAATACAAAAACTCCAAGGCAATCAAAAAGTTATTGAGATAGAGAAAACAGTCACATGCGATAAAGCAGCATAATATGGGAGGGGAGATGCTGCCTAAGATGCTGCTAGACATGGTACAAGCTCTATTTTTATACAAAGAATATAAGTACAACTTCGACTTTAAGAATGTATAGATATAATTTAAGTTGGTAATGCCTAATATTTTAAGCATCGATGATTGACGAAATCTTTCCCAACTTTCTGACTTTATTCAGATGCTTTTTTATCATCGTCTCTTAATACAGTTCATCATCTGCCTAGCCTTTTCCCAACTATGTTGGGGTCGGCTTCCAGTCTAACCGGATGCAGCTGAATACCAATATTTTACATGGAGCGACGGCCAATCTGATCTCTACAACCCAGTTACTGAGTAATACGATATCCCTTGGTAAGACTGGTTGTCAGACTTTCGGGCTTCTGACTACCGTAACGACTGTCAAAGATCCACGAATGACAGGCGGGACCAACGGCTTAACGTGCTTTCCGAGGCACGGAGAAGTCACGGTATGTAAAGATGGTCACCCATCCACAGATTAACGCGGCAAGCGTAGCTTAACCTGATCGATCGACCTGTGCGGCTGTTATTATTTATCCACGGGCCCCTCACTCTCATCCAAAAATTTGGTGCAATAATTAAAAATGAATTTCTTTCATAAATCAGATTATTTCAAATTCTCAATCCACGTTATCATCGTCGTAGAGTCATCGACTTCCTACTTAGAACTTTCGTCTTTCGCAAAGGTACAGCACAGATCCGTTTCCTGGGATATCCCTTAAGCACACGCGCTTCGCCCCACCCGACTTACAGCCATAGTTAAGTGGTTACATATTTAAACAAGTTCCATTTACAAGCGGTCGTTGGCCAGAATTTTCCGTTAATATTATCTACTACCTACCGTACGGTGATCGTTCCAAGTTTGTTTACATATTGTTGTAGTATTGTCGTTGCGGCGAAATGAGCTTTGTTTGTGTTGTGCCCTGTGTAAGATTTTTCCCTAATATCAAACTTTCTCCGTGATTGGTGAATGAGGTTAGTTCGCGATGTGCAGTTGTTTATTTATGTGTATATAGTAGGTTTGATATTCCCAAGTAAGTTAATGGCAATTGATTTATTAGTTATGCAGAGAAATGGGAAAGCTAATTGAAGAAAACAGGTCGGTTTAAAATTTACCTGTTAATGTTTTGAAATTATACAGCTTCGTCGCTTCCTTGACCACTTCCATAATATTTGAAGATAACGTCGCGTAATGTTGATTAACTTTCATAAAGCTTTTGTAATTATTTTTCAATTATAAGTCTTCTGTTGATAATTATAACAATTCATGAAAATAACTGTATTAACAAAAGTTCATTGCGCTGGCAGAATTCCATCAACCCTTGGTGATGTTACTAACATTTCATTACCCCTTTCAAAAAAGGAAAATAAGCTGCATCATTTAGTTTCATCGGTTCTTGAGGACGAATATTTATAAATGTATGGCTAGTTGTAGTATCGTTAAACGCCAAGCTAAATTTATAATCTGGTCTAGGAAATATATACTCAATATTTGTTAAAGGTTCTCATTATTTCTAAGGCTGACCATCATTGTCATCAACCTAATCCAAATTTATTTGGGATTGACGCATTTCTTTGCAGCCATCATCTCGGTATTTACCCCCTTTTAACAATTTCATCTTTCACACAAGCGATCCATCGTTTCCCAGTTAACCCAGTTGGTGATCACACCTATTACGTTGTCACTACGAGGTATTTTATGGTGGTGGACGGGCGCAAGGAACACTGGAGAATATGAGGCATTATCTGAAGGGGAATACTACACTCACATGATTTCATTGGTGAAGGAAAACATCGTCAGGAAACCAGGACTGAAATTACCACTCTGCCTTGAGAAAGGGTGGTGATCACTGCTCATGCTTTCTCTGTTTAAGAAGATGTCTATGCCCTACAGTGTGGCAATACGGACTGGTATTTATTTGACATGCACTAACTATAATTTATGATGGGTTCCAGATTACAAAATGGCCGGCAAGATCACCGCTGCTTTCGTCGTCTTCGTCACCATCGCGTTTCTCGCCAACTTCGGTCATGTCGCCTGCAACCCTGCTATTGGTAAGTAGTACAACAGTACTTTCTTTTCTTTCTTTCTTTCTGTCAACTCAATAGTATCAATCCCTAGCATTAGGTGGAACGATAGTTCACTTCAAGCTCACTCCACCTAAGTTTTCACATACTTACTTAATTATAAAAGGTCTGTCTGTATAATCTGGCACCAAAAGTAAACATTTTTTTTTTTAGTTTCTTGGGCAATCTGTCCAAAAAAATAAATAACAATGCAGCATTGCAACCCATACAAATAAATTCGGCAAAATCTAAATACCTTCAAGTACCTACTTGAAACGTGATTATAACATCCTGAAACACACTGAATAGTAATACCTCGAATAACACTTAAAATCACATTAAACTTTTTATATGAACCTAAAGATCACCACAGAACAGAATTACCGACATTTTATCACCACTGCCATTTAATGGGCACGTCGAGCGCTTAGCAACTACCATGATCACTCACACAAACTGCTTGACTTTATCCCTGCCTGCTAGCGTAACTTTGGATTCTGTATAAATTCGTTTGTCCCATCTGATTAAAAGTCTCTCTACTTGAATTATGGTTAAAAATTAAGAAGGATGTTCTTTGTCAGTAAATATTTTTTTAAATGATGTATGATGTATGTATTTGCATGTCCACATTTACTTTTATGTTTTAAAGAAACTAGTTTTAAAGTTATTACTAACTCCTTAACTTGTATATCTGTTGTAAACAACGACATGAATGAGGCACAAGTGGATGTCTCGACGACCCAGTAAAGATACGTTTGGCGACGAATAACGAGCAGAGTCAGCTCCAGATCTACGATTTTTTCGAATCGGGGCAAAACCTTAATAGTGGCGCCCCCTCCCTTCAGTGTTTGAGAAAAACTGTTAAAACTGCCAATAGCATTTGTGTGACAATTTGTTACAACTTGTGTGACAACTTTTTACTATCTAATAACTAATAACTTTCATTTCTGACATAAAACAGAAACACAGAAAAAATATATAACCAGGAAATAGACTCGTATAGATGTGACGGGGATTCCCCTGGCAGAAAGATCACGGACACTACGCACGCACGCGTTCAAAAAGTTACTTGATCTGTTAAATATGCATTCATAAATCACCTATTATGTGTTCAAAAAGTAACTGGGCGTAGGGAAATAGAAAAGTTTGTTTTTCAAACATATTATATTAAGATTCGATTACTTAATAAAAACCTATGAGATTGCAGGAAACGTGGCTTCATTTGTTCAATATTTCGAATTCTTGTCTCAATGATTTGGCGCCCCCATGAAAGTGCCGCCCGGGGCAAGTGCCCCGGTTTGCCCCCCTCCCTCTCCCCCCTTAGATCCGGGGCTGAGGAGAGTCTACCCCAAATAAGATGGGATAAGGCTAGGCTGATGGCGCGATAGTTGACTAGGGAAGACATTTTTATCGCGTACTAGCAGCGCCACGTGGTTTCACCCGCATATATAAGTGTCGACCTCGTGGGAATATCGGGATAAATATGTCCTTCCCCGGGATGCAATCTATCTCTCTGCCAAATTTTATCGAAATCCGTTCAGTGGTTTAGGCGTGAAAAGATAACAGACAGACAGAGTTACTTTCGAATTTATAATATTAGTATGAATGGATGTATGTGCTGTGATACGACCTAATCAAATCCAATAGGTACCTACTGATCCAAACCAATCCAGGGTTTCATATCTGGACGACATCTTGTGAAATCTGACTACTTGAATTATTTTAACACCACAATGCTAACTTTAACACTCTCATCGCCACTCATGTATATAGGATAGATATTTATAAAGACCAAACGTGACTGTCGAAAAATATGTTTTAAACATTGTCTTTGTGTTTGGATTAATCTTAATTGAATCTAAGATTACCATAACGTTCTAGAATTTAAACTAACGTTAGCGCACCCAATTTAGTCGTACGTTATACAAATGAAGTCGTGTCTGTTAGAAGGCAATTTAATGGTCCCATCAATGGTATATTTTAGGAATTGTAGTAAACTTGCGTGCAAAAAAATTGGCCCACCCCATGCTCTCCATTTGAGACACGATATTTCCAAAATCGTAATGAATATGGTTTATTATTTTATATTGTGTGAAGGTAGGTAAGGTCCAGTTTATTTGAACATACCTACACTATATTTTGATAAAAGCAATATTCTTGACAAGATCGACTCGATTCTTCAGATATCCTCACCATTCACTTTTGTTCGGCAAAAGTGCGTGACTTTTTTTGTCAATGAAATTGACAAAATGTTAAATTTCTTTATTTCTGTTTGTTTAATCAAAATTGAACTTGATTTTGTTAACGGATTTCAAAAAAAAAGGAGGTTCTTTATTCCACCCGTTTTTGTAAGTTCGCGATTTTCTTAAAAACTAATGAATCAGTTTTGATAATTCCTTCTCTAATATAATCTACATACTTTTAGGGAGGTTTTAATATACAATATATTAGGTTATTTTTGTAAAACTTGTGAAATAAAGTGTTTCAAATCGAAGAGCATGGGGGGTGAGTCGATTTTTTTGCACGCATACAGGAGTTCTATATATTCCTGTCTGTCTTCAATACCACAAAGCAATGACATTCAGTGCATTTAGACGGACTCATAGCGAAATGGGGGCATAGAATCATTGTCCACGAAATTTCCCTTTAGCGACAACTGAATACCATCAGTCAACAGAGGATTCAAAGATATATAGCCCTGCTAGGCTTACATGAATTCAGCGCTTCACCTGAGATCTGGGAATGGTTCTACGGACAGGCAGTGTAGATTGGTAGGTCTACCTGTAGAAATAGCACAGCCTGTTCCAGGCAGATAACCTACCAATAGGCATAAACAAAATATTGATGCCAATGGATCCCCTAACTAATATTATAAAGGCGAAAGTTTGTGAGCGTGTTTGTTACTTCTTCACGCAAAAACTGCTGAACAGATTTTAATGTAATTTGGCACACAGATAGTTTAAAACCTGGATTAACACATAAGATACTTTTTATCCCGATATTCCCACGGGATCAACACTTATACAGGTGTAACCGTAGGGCGCAGCTAATAAATAAAAATGTAAAATTCACTGACAGACAACGCACACTGCACACTCTAAGCCCGCTAGGTCTAGAAGCATACACAAATGGCAGTTTGAGTAATTTAAGTGGTCTACCGAAATGTCGTTTTTTGGTATTGTTCGTCGAATTATTGAGCTCCTTAAGTTTTGAGCTGAGCTGCACGATTTCTGAGAAATGCGTGCACTGACTGGACAGGTCCTCTAAATATGTGTGGTTCTTTCCTAAAAAGACCATCTCAGACATCGATCTACATGTTCTTCATATAACCTGACCAAGATTATGCCTGGACTTTAAAAGAGACTGTGACCTCTGAGTTTGTTTCGGCCTTTCTTCGCAGATCAGTCAGATAGGAAACGCCGACCTCATCTAGTTTAAAAAAAATATGGATGAAGTGTAGGTAAAAGTGTTTGTGCAAACCTACTTACAAAAATAAAATCATTTATCATTTAACGAAGGTGAGCGCAAAGGGAGAAAAAGTTCTCCTCGTTTTGTTAGTTGTAGTTTAACTTAAAAGTTTGTTTAGAAGTTCATAATTTTTTACCGATGGAAATCCCAAAGGGCACATGGCCTTGTATTTAATGAATAATAATAATAATAATAATAATAATGTTTATTTGCCAAAAATAGTTTACATTTCCTTAAAGTCTACTCTAATAGCTAGGTTTACAAAAAAATAAAAATAACAAACTAAGACGCGAAGGAATGATGTTGCTTATGAACTCCACACTAGGTCGAGCCTGTCTCGTGGAGTCCATGGGTGGTATTACCATAATTATAGTGAACATGCGCATTACATTTTTCAGAGGCATATGAGCGTAAGTTTTTAGGGTAATTAAAACATTATTTAGGTTTAAAATGAAATTAAAACAGTTTTAAAAAAGAAGAAAAATTAAAATAATAAAATAAGTTACAAGGTTACTAAGGCTACAATGTGCACTATGTGTAAGAATGTGTGTGTGTGTGTGTGTGAGAGAGAGGGTGAGTAAGTGTGTGTAGGTAGGTATGTATTAGTGTGTCTAGGCACGTGTTAGTGTGCTACGATATTACCTTTAAAAGAGATTCAGATTCACTATGTGATTGGGCTAATAGCCATTTGCGAACAATCTTTTTTACTTGGCTTGTTCCAGAGTTACTGATGCCACACATTCTTACCGCTTTGTTGTAAATGTGGCTGAGCAAGAATTCTTGCATGTGTTGTGCGAAGGTTGTACGCGTCCTTATCGAAGGACACTTGAAAACTCTACGTTTAAGAAGCTGCGAGTATTCCGGGGTCTGTGTTATGATTTTATGCTGTTTCAGTACCATTTTGAAGATGTATAACTGTCGGACATTGAGTAACACGGCTTCTTTGTACAAAAGGGCTGTGGGGTATCTGAATGGTTTCCTGAGCATAACTTTCAAAACCGATCGTTGAGCTCGTTCGCATTGAATCATGGTGGTGATCCCAACTCCACCCCATACTGTTATACAGTAACACAGAATTGACTCACAGAGTGCCACATACACCATATTAAGAGTCTTTTTATTGGCAGAGTTACGCAAGAGTTTCATTATGTGAATCAACTTTCTGGTGCGTTTGGCCACCAGGTCAATATGGGGCTTGAAAGAGAGCCGCTGGTCTATTATAACCCCCAGATATTTTATCCATTCAACCCTTTTTATTTTCTGGCAGTTGCACATGAAAGGGTTACAGGTTGCAGAGTGGATAATGATGCCAAGTGGTAGTTTGGGCGCTGAGGCTTTGGTTTTGTGGAAACACAAGTAGTTCGTTTTCTCGATATTTAACGAAAGAAGATTGTAATCGAGCCATCGTTTGATACTGGTCAAACAGTTTTGAGCCTCTTTATGCACTGATTCCCAGGTTTTGTCATGAAAGAGAATTACCGTGTCATCAGCATAACATATGATATCTGCATCTTGTTTTAATGTGCGATGTATATCATTTATGTAGATGATGAACAAGGTCGGGCCGAGGACACTACCCTGTGGGACTCCACAGATCATATTTTTCTGACAGCTGGTGTTCTCACCTACTTTCACACACTGGCGTCTGTTAGTTAGATAGGTTTTAAACCAGTCTAATGACAGTCCTCTGATTCCAATGACCTCAAGTTTCTTTAGGAGAATGGGTATTGCAACGGTGTCAAACGCCTTCGCAAGATCTAGAAACACTCCCAAGCATTTTTGATTGTTGTCTAGATAAGACGTTACTAGTTGGGTCAGGCGGCTCACTGCATCTTCAGTGGATTTTCCACTCCTAAAGCCAAATTGTATATTGGAGATCAGCTTGTTCGAATCTAAGAAGGAAACCAAGCGTTTGTTCACTACCTTTTCTAGAATTTTGGAGAAGATTCCTAATAGCGATATAGGTCTATAGATCGCAGGGTTATCTTTTGAACCGTTTTTGAATATAGGGACGACTCTAGCTTCTTTCCATTTATCAGGGAAAATACCAGTACTTAGACTAAGGTTGATGATGTATGTTAGTGGAGTTAAAATTTCACTTCTTATTTCTTTAATAATTTTTGGTGTAAGACCATCAACGCCGGCAGCACTGTCACCATTAAGGTTAACAATAAGTTTGTCAATCTCATAAACATCAGTAGGGTGCATAAAAAAAGTAAACCCTAGGGGTTCTCCTAATTTTTGTTTTGAAGCCACTGACTCCTGAGTTTCATTTATGTCATTTAGAATTTGGCTTGCCAAATTTGTGCCAACAGACGAGAAATATTCGTTGCAGTAGTCAACTGAATCTTGCGCCGTGGATTTACATTTAAGTAAGTCGCTAGAGCTGCTTCTGTTACTATGTTGCTCGGTAATTGTTTTTATAGTTTTCCATAATCCTTTAGTATCTGATTTGTTTTCTTCTAACTTTTTACTTTCGTGTTCATGTTTGAGCTTGTGCACTAGATTGGTGAAAAAGTTTCTGTAGCGGGTGTAAACGAGTTTTCTTGTCTCGTCTTTTGGATGTTTATGAGCTTCTTTGTGGAGTTTATCCCTGTGATTCATACATTTTATAAGGCCAGGTGTGATCCAGGGCTTCCATATGTACTTGGAGCGGCTAATTGTCTTTACAGTCGTGTGTTTCTCTATTGCATCCGCTAGAAGTTTGTGAAATTTGTTGGTTGCTGCATTAGCGTCTAAATCTGTGATCACTTCATTCCAGTCAACGTTACGGAGGTCGTCAATTAGCGCGGGAAAGTTGATTTTGTTAATTGTTCGTTGTAGGCATTTAGTGCCAGTTGGGGTGACCGTGTTATACCCCATCATTACCAACTTGTGGTCAGTGATGGCAGCTTCACAGATGACACCTAAAGCTCTCTGTTGTTTCGATTTTAAAAATATGTGGTCTAGGCACGCATCTCGTCTAGTTGGCTTGGATATTACTTGCTTCAGACCATGTTCAGACATAAGGCAAGCAAATTCTGACGAAGATTGGTCAGACATAGACAGAAGGTTTATGTTGATATCACCGGTCACTATAATTGTTTGGTATTTATTAATTGAATTGAGGATTTTGTCAAGAGAAGAAATAAAGTGGTCAACCTGTCTATGCGAGGGAGATCGGTATATGGCAATTAAACAAATATCCTTAGAGAGCTGAAGTAAGAGAGATTCAGCGTCTTGAAGTTCAGGCTCCGAAACGGAAGCGTTCCAGCAGTTTCTGACGTATGTTACAACCCCTCCGCATTGGTTGAGGTTATTTTCAGTAGAGTATGACGTGTAACCCTGTATCTGACCTACCACTGGACATCCTCTCAGCCAGCATTCAGTGAGAATAATAACATCGTAAACAATGTTGAGTCGTTTTAATGCAATGCAAAATGTATTGAAATTGTGCTGTAAACTGCGTATGTTGAATGTCAATATCCTAAAGTTATAATTGGAAGTCAAATAATTCTGGCAAGCTTCAAGTCTGTCGAGTTCTTGACACTCCAGATTAGTACTGTTATCTAATTCATCCACTAAAAAATTTGCCATTTGAATTTAAAGTTACAGTACAGTTGGTATAAGTAGTAAGGATATTTGGCGTCAAGAACTCTGTGATGTAAGTTGAAGATAAGTAACGACATTGCGCGAGTATAATAGTGATAAACTTGATAAGAAAGTGAAATTAGTATGGCTGGTGGTGAGGTGTGTGTATTTTGTTTGTGTGTTTGGAATGTAAAAGTGGATCTTCTTAGTGTGTAATTCACATGACAATACTGCTGCACTCGTTGTTCAAAGCCATTTAGAAGAAGAAAAGAAAGAAAATACTTTTATTTGCGGTAAACACAGAAACACAAAAAGAACAAATGGGGGAAAATATGCGTCATATCCACGCAAAACAGTCATCGCTCAGCATAATGCTGCTGCTGCTGCTTTAGGAACTCCTTTCTGCATTGCTAGCGGAACAAAAACCTACTGGCTACTAATCATCATAAAACGTATTCCATTTTTAGGGTTCCGTACCCAAAGGGTAAAAACGGGACCCTATTACTAAGACTTCGCTGTCTGTCCGTTTGTCCGTCTGTCTGTCACCAGGCTGAATCTCAAGAACCGCGACAGCTAGACAGTTGAAATGTTCACAAATTATGTATTTCTGTTGCCGCTATAACAACAAATAAGTGCCTACTAAAAACAAAATAAAATAAATATTTAAGGGGGACCTCCCATACAACAAACGCGATTTTTTGCCCTTTTTTGCTCGATATAAAAAATGGCAACAGCTAGGCACTTGAAATATTCACAAAATACTCAGTTGTATTTTAACTTTAATAATAAATAATAAAATAAAATAAATATTTAAGGGGGGCTCCCATTCAACAAACATGTTTTTTTCGGCGTTTTTGCCTTGTGGTACGGAACCCTTCGTGTGCGAGTCCGACTCGCACTTGGCCAGCTTTTTTTAATTTTATCTCTCCGTCTCGTGCCCAACGACCGTCTAATTAGCAAAAACTTGGCCGGTATTTAAACGTAGAGCTTTCGATAATGGAATAATTATTCAATTAGAGATGAGAAACTTATATTTCTTCGTTATGAAAGAAAATATTTCTGTTCATATCTTCTTTCGCAAAAGCTTACCTTCAAAGTTAATTAAGAAGTACCTAGCTATGAATTAGCAGGCAAATTGGAAAAAATATATTGAGAATGTGAATACTTACTTACCTAAATTACCTAATTTTGAAAGTGCTGAAAGTTTTCATAGCGCCCTCTAACAGTTTGATAGATAGCTAAACTAAGCAAATAGCTAAGTTAAACTAACGAAACAATTTTGCTGAAACCTGAAACTAGAAGAAGGAAAAGGGATAAGTAGGTAGGTACATTCATCTCGCAAAATTAAAAAGTTTGTCCGCCCTACTTTCCTCGACATGGGTAAATAGGTAGGTATACTATCCTTCAAGTAACAACATTTTTTGAACACTTAGGTAGTACACTTCAAAAGAATTTCTAAGACAGTTTTCAAAGTTGGAACAATTTCACGACACGCTTTCCAGAAAATCTTCTTACCTCGCTAAAACAAGGCCTGTGGCTTATTTTTTTAAACATCTAGTTTATATTCTCATCTCAAAAGCCAAAAGATGTATTCTGATGTATTCGGCGTCCGATCGCACTGAGACAATGACCTCAATCCACAATTTGGACACCTCACTTTCGCCGAAGTTACGCAATTTCACCTTAGCCGCTTACACTTGACCCCGTAACAACAATCGTGCATTTAGACCGTGTGATATGGACATTATTTTGTTAGTCAATAAGTTGTGAGAAAATTGCGAAAGGAAACCCACATTGATATATTGTAGGCGAAATGTCTGTCTGTTTGGGACGTGTTCACGGCTACACTGCCAAATGACAAATCGATCAATATTATAGTAACTTGTCTTGGACATAAAACTTTACAATGTTTAACATTTTACGAAAATCATAGTCAACAATAATTCTCCCAAGAAACGGCAACCAGAACTCTATAGATAGGAGGTAGGTACACGCAACCCGATACCTACTATTGAAACAAAATTTCAAATTCAACCCATCTAGAAAGTTCCCATCGTTCCTCAGGGACATTTCAGCGTTTCATTTCCTCACGTCTGCAGTCAACTACTAAGTTTAAAATGCGTTAACGACTCTCCGGTGCCTAGTTTGGATTAATACCATACATAAAATGCTAAAGCACTTGAGCTTTTATTCTTTATAGAAATTAAACTGCAATAACGGAGCTTTACACTAACCGAATGGATTTCCGGCTGCTTTGACGTAGCTTATACGTAGGTAGGTACGTAAAGTGCGTCACTGAGCTGCAAGAAAGCGATTCAGCTGGTGCCTATTTACTTGCTGTAGGCACCTACCAAAATGTAAATTATTAATATTCTGACCGAGGTTCGCGACATCGCGAATGACGTCGTTATAGCAGGAAATTCGGGTTATTATTATTTATTTTTTTTATAACCAACTTTTAGTTTACCACAAGTTATTGGTAAAGTCCCCACAGTTACTGTGCATAAAGGAAAGCAGCTATCTATACGTAAAAAAATTCAAAGTCCTGACTGATTCATATATCAAACGCACAGCCTAAACGGCTGGAGACATGAAATTTGGAGGATGTGTTCTTTGTAAAGAGTAGGTATCCACTAAGAAAGGGTTTTTCGAAATTCCACCCCTAAGAGAGTGAATGGAGGGAGGGTGAAATTTCACGCGGACAAAGTCGCGGGCAGAGGCTAGTGTATATGTAGGTATAGGTAAGTACTATGGTTTGCCTGTCGCCGACCTGATGTAGGTAGGTCCCATAAGACTCTGAAACCTTATGATCCTTCTACCAATTTACGTCGTGTCGTCGGTCAAGGATAGGTAGAAGGAATAACCAACGAGCCTGGTAAGTTTGATTACTGAGGTACTTTATAGGTAATAGACGTAATTAGTGCTTCATACAAAATAATAGGTAGGTACCTACCTACCTATTGTTCTACCGCTTTTATTATTAGGTAAAGCAAGTGCGTATAAGTAATAGGTAAAAATATATTACTTAGTAGGTACCTAATGATGATCAAGGGGCCTAAAAAGGCACTTTGGAGAATCATAAAAGGATAACATTATGAATCGTAATGTGGCGAAAACAGCCCGTGTTTTTCTTTTTTTCGGTTCACTACGTAGGTACCTATAATAAAAGAGATTTGGATCGGATTGATTGGTATTATAGCACAGACAAAAATAAAATAACTGAAAAATGCTTCACCAATGGAATTTGATACGATTAACCTAACAGTTAACTGTCCATTATGTTATCCTTTTACGATTCTGCCAAAGTGGCCTTTTTAGTATAGTATTTTGGTATATTATTCGACAAATCTTGTACCTACCTACTTGTATAAACTTACCTAGTACCAGCTAGGGAATGCAGAACCGGTTCTGTTTTAAAGAACCGGGATTTTCGGGACCTTCTGGCTAAAGAACCAGGATTCCCGGTATTTTCGATACTTTAAGTAAGCCTTTAAAAGATGAAGAGTTGAAACGGAGAAAGTAAAAGAAAGACGAAATGACAGGGCAAAATAAAAACATTTAAATCAAATCAAATAAAACGTTTTATATCTTGTTTTATTTGTAACTACGCATATTCTACCAGCAACATCTTTATTAACATTAAAACATTTTTGTACCTAATCCTAGATAATATTTATCAGAAACATTTATTAAACATCTTCTCCAAACAAATGATTTAGATCAACATGACTCCTATTGCAATTCTGCATAACCAAATTATGTATAATTTAAAACTTGCATAATATCTATAAAAAAAAGAAAAGGAACAGTGGAGTTTTAGCGTAGAATTAATTAGTCTCAATATTATTGATTAGATAATCTTAACCGACATTTTTTAAATTGTTATTTATTAACATAATTCATCATCATCCTTTCAGCCGAAAAACGTCCATTGCTGGACATAGGCCTCCCCCAAGCACCTCCACTTCGACCGGTTCTGTGCTTCTCGCATCCATCGGGTTCCCGCGGCCTTCACAAGGTCTTCCGACCACCTTGTGGGAGGCCTTCCAAAGCTACGTCTACCGGTACGCGGTCGCCACTCCAGAACATTTCGGCCCCATCGACCATCTGTTCTGCGAGCAATGTGCCCTGCCCACTGCCACTTAAGTTTGGCAATTCTTTGGGCTATGTCGGTTACCTTGGTCTTCCTGCGGGTCTCCTCATTCCTGATTCGATCACGCAGGGAAACTCCATAGCTCTCTCCATTGCCCTTTGGGTGACTTTCAGCCTTCTTATAAGGCCCATTGTGAGTGACCACGTTACAGTGCCATAAGTCATCACTGGCAACACGCACTGGTCAAAGACTTTCGTCTTGAGACACTGAGGTATGTGGGACGAGAAGATATTGCGTAGCTTCCCGAACGCTGCCCAACCGAGTCGGATTCGATTATCGACCTCTTTTTCGAAGTTAGACCTACCTAACTGGTCAGTTTGTCCTAGGTAAACATACTCGTCCACGACTTCGAGTGTAGTGTCTCCGATCTTTATGAGAGTGGGTGTAACATGGGCATTTGACATGACCTTCGTTTTGTCCAAGTTCATTTTAAGACCCACTCTTTCGGAGGCTATACTGAGGTCATCGAGCATTGTACTGAGGTCCTGCATAGTCTCAGCCCTGTCTCTCACCTCGCTGCAAAAGGATAGGTTTCGAGGTCTGATCCTGGAGTCGGACTGCCATAGTGGCGTTTACGTACCGACACATCAGCACCTCGGTGTACCGATAGTCGATCTGGCACCGTTGAAGAGACTGCAGCACAGCCCATGTCTCAATCGAATCAAAGGTTTTCTCGTAGTCTACAAACGCTAAGCAGAGAGGCAGGTTATATTCTTCGGTCTTCTGTATAACCTGTCGCAGCGTATGTATCTGGTCTACAGTGCTAAACCCTTTACGGAATCCGGCTTGTTCGGGAGGCGTCAAACCTGCGCGCGAGACGGTTCGCGATGACTCTCGAAAACAGCTTGTAGACATGGCTCAGAAGTGAGATGGGCCTATAATTCTTAAGAAAGGCATTGTCGCCCTTCTTAAAGAATGTATCACCACACCTTTATTCCATGCCTATGGTGTTTTGTCCTCGAGTATGACGGAATCAAACAGCTTCTGAAGGGCCTTAAGAACGGGTTTTCCGCCGGCCTTCAGGAGCTCGGCCTTAATTCCGTCATCACCCGACGCCTTGTTATTTTTGAGCTGCTTCAGAGCCATCCTGATCTCGTACAGGCTGACGTCCGGGATGTCTTCGGTATAGTGTCGGGTCAATCTAGCTCTTGGGTCGTTTGCCAGATCCATAACGGGGTTACTTGTTGACGTGTATAACTGTCCATAGAACCTCTCGATCTCTCTCAACAGCTCAGGTTTGGCGGATACGATCCTGCCATCATCGGTCTTTAGTTTCGTAAGCTGGCTCTGCCCAAAAGAAGCAGTCTTGTTTGAGTCTTTTTTGCGAAGCACTGTCCACCAAAATCACAAACACAACGCAAAGCACAACATTCCGAAGACGCGATGGCCGCCACCAGCCCCTCCCTCACCCTCGTGCAGCACGCTCTTGTAGCATGCATACTTTTTGTGCATGCTAGGTAGCAAGTGTATTCCACGCTTTAAGCGGTCGGGCTTTATGCTATTAAATTTGAAATATTCGAAACGCGAAGTATCTTTTCCCGAAAGTACCGAAAGAACCGGGATTTGGTTTTTATATCCCGGTTCCAACATCGACGCAAATTTCCGGGATTTCCCGGTACTTTCGGTTCCGGGATTTCCCGGGACTATTCACTAGTACCAGCCTATATTTTGCAGGGACACAGGCCTGCTCTCTGTGGGATGGAGTGGCCTATATTCCACCACGCCGAATTCTTTGTTCTAGTACATCCTTTTTTAGGGTTCCGTAGCCAAATGGCAAAAACGGAACCCTTATAGATTCGTCATGTCTGTCTGTCTGTCTGTCCGTCTGTCTGTCTGTCTGTCTGTCCGTCCGTATGTCACAGCCACTTTTCTCCGAAACTATAAGAACTACACTGTTGAAACTTGGTAATTAGATGTATTCTGTGAACCGCATTAAGATTTTCACACAAAAATAGAAAAAAAACAATAAATTTTATACATAGAACCGAAACTCAAATTTTTTTTTTTTCATCAAACCCATACGTGTGGGGTATCTATGGGTAGGTCTTCAAAAATGATATTGAGGTTTCTAATATCATTTTTTTCTAAACTGAATAGTTTGCGCGAGAGACACTTCCAAAGTGGTAAAATGTGTGTCGTCCCCCCCTGTAACTTCTAAAATAAGAGAATGATAAAACTAAAAAAAATATATGATGTACATTACCATGTAAACTACCACCGAAAATTGGTTTGAACCAAATCTAGTAAGTAGTTTTTTTTTAATACGTCATAAATCGTAAACCACAATTTACCATTCATTCAATCAACTCAAAAATAAAAAAACATTTAATTTCGTAAACATAAACCTTATGAATAGACCCGGATGTTACGGAAACCTCGGTGTGCGAGTCCGACTCGCTCTTGCCCGGTTTTTTTTCATTCCTCGCGATGTTTTCGTTCACTGTTTTGAGAAGTGGTGATGAAATTAAATACACAAAGCAATGTATGCCTGTTTGAGTTCGAACTCACGACCTACAACGGCTACAACTCGTAAGTCGTGGCCGATACCATACTGCTAAACTCACCTAATTAAGTAGAATCCATGTAGTATCTATCTAGGTTAAATACCTACGTGCGGTACCTACCCAAAGGGTGTGTAATTAGCCTTCACAAACACAAATTAGGCCAGATCCATCACAATCAATCCACTTGATATAACATAGTTAATTAATTTGCTAAGGCAACTTTATAACTGCCACTTATCTTTGAAAAAGAGATGGAGTGGGCATTTTCGAACCTTACTCAGTAGGTATTATTATCCTTTATTTCTTTTTTTGCTAGCCTACATTATGTCCCCGGCTGGGCAGGCCAAAGGCCTCCCCTTGTTTCTTCCTGACCTGGGATGTCTTGTGTGATCTCTGGCCATGTTGGCCCTGCAAATATTACCACATCATCGCACCGCCTTAGCCGTGGTCTACCTCGACGGCGATGTCTCCTCAGGCGTCCAGTGAGTGGACGATGTTTGCCCATCGCTTCGGGTGCATTCGTGAAACGTGTCCGGGCCACTCCCACATCAGCCTCGCTGTTTTTACATTTCATTATATACCTACTTACCTACATGTAAATTAAATTTTCACTTCTCAAGCTCTAAAAGTTCGTCTATGTTGTGCCTAGGCGACATAAAAACGCTTTTTATGCTCTAGTGTTAAAGTTTTTTTTTTTGTAAGACTTAGGGCTGATTTTTCAATCATCCGATAACTTTATTCGAGGAATAATAAAATTTTGAAATTTTGACAGTTATTTCATACAAAAACTGTCAAACGTCAATTTTATTCCTCGAATACTTCGATTATTAAAAATAACTAGATACTGTCCTCAAGTAGTTTCGTAGAATTGAAAGAGAAAGAAAACAGAAAGAAACATAACAGGCCAACATATACTAAAATAAATTAAACCTTATTCGAATGAATTAAAGTCGGATTTAGAACGGACATAAAAATACATTAAATTTTACGACCGCGACTCGCCGCCTCTTGTGCCGCCACCGGTCTTGGAACATGGAATAAGTGGAGTGTAGATATTTTTATGCGGTTATTAATGATCGCTTAATTTTTTTTTTTTGGGGTGCATGTATAATGAACATAATTATAATTTACCTGAATTTAATTATATAATATATTTGTTCAATGAAACTAATATATTAGAATATATAATCATTTATTTTTCTTGTAACAATAATAAAAATTGTTTTTGAGATAGACATATTAATTTTGTGTTTATTAGCAACTAGAAGACACAGATAAAATACAAATACAGTTTGACAAAGGATCTTAACTAAAATTAATAAAAATCCTCTGCCTAACCCTTCGGGAAATACAGGCGTGATGTTGTATTTGTGATTAATTGAACAAAACAAATAATTAAATTTTAAATAAAATAAAAAATAAAAACAATAGCGTCCCCACCAAATAGAACAGGATCAACACATGTTACCCGAATAAATCAAGTAGCTGTGCGACAATATGAATTGTACGTTTAGTAAAAGTCTTTTCAATTTAGGTGCTTTATAAAGCCTGCTGATAATTTCGTCAATTTTAAAATAAATGTTTTACGGCGATTTCTTGACGAAATATCAGTATTTATAGAACAGTGATAGTTATTATATATTGGTAATATTAGTACTTACTGAAAACATGAAATTCCATCCTTTTTTCCGGTCCTGGAAGAGTGATTTTTGCACTTTTTAAACTAGCACGGAAGCATGTTTACGTTCCGAGCGTTAGAACAGCACCTACTAAACGAAAAGGATGACCGATCTCTGATTTGGTCATTCTTTTGGTGAGGACGTTTTTTGTCGCTGACTGTGTATCTAGTTGATTTTAATGATCGAAGCTCGAATAAGAGTTATCTGACGATGCAAAAATCAGCCCTTAGAGCTGATTTTTCTAACGCCAGATAACTTTATCGAAGGAATAATTTTGAATTTTTGACAGTTATTCCATACAAAAACTGTCAAACGTCAATTTTATTCCACGAATATTAAATACACATATGTCGATTGAAAAATCAGCCCCAAGTTAATTAGGCCCAACATTCACACGCACAATAAAATTTTATTTCATTTATAACACTTCCGTTTTTTCTATCGTTAATTGAATAAAACCAGATAAAATAGTACTTATTATTTAAAAACGCAAAGAAACGTTTTTATGACTTGTCAGTATGAAGTACCCATTGTGTGTCAGTCAGTTAAAAAGTTTCATGGCGGGAATTAGCTATTCTCTGATTCTCTTCTTCAATTTTGCAACATTTTTGAACTTTATGCCTGTTTCATTTTCTCGCAATAAGTGAAAAGCAGAGTGGCACCCTGAAATAAACGAGCTATTTTGTGCACTAGTTGTACAATCTACTATATAGGGTTATTGGTAAAACATTAACAACCTCGTTAAGAGGTCATTGTACTCATCATTATGAACAACTTTTACTGTGGGACCAAACCTGCAATCGCCAAAAAAAATCAGCTGTTCCCTACATTTATGTTCGTATAACTCGTCAAAATGTAGGGAACAGCTGATTTTTACCAATAACCCTGTATATTATCTTCAAATCTAACTTTACTTCAAAATACTAACGGAAATCTTTTATCATTTTCCCCTAGCGACTGCCTACGATCCCATGCAGGTTTGCATCGAGAACTGCGCACAATGCAAGAAGATGCTGGGAGCTTGGTTCGAAGGCCCCCTCTGCGCACAATCCTGCATCACATTCAAGGGAAAGCTGATCCCAGATTGCGAAAACTTAGCGTCAATCTCTCCTTTCCTTAACAAGTTATACGACAGCGACAAACTTATGGTTTAATATGGGCCAAGTTTCATTATGTATTAAATTGTATGCATTTATATTGTATGATGTACTTAATATTTGTTATACCAAGATGAAACCGCAGCATGCGAGCGAATTGCCTGTGATGAGCCCAAAGTATTACCAAGCCATGTTACCGATTGTGTCAACTAAAGTTTTAAGATACACACAACAATCTCATAGCTATTTCGTTGCGATTCGTGCCCCAAATATTAAATCATACATTTGAAATGTTTAACATGCCAACCAATATGCCAAAGTATTTGATACTCTATATTAATTAGATTTAAGTCGATATTTGTTTGTAAGTTTTATACTCGTTTTATAATACAGGGATTAATTTAAGATTATATTGAAAAATAAATGAATGCTTTTTGAAAATTGATTTTCTTTTTTATTTTATATAAGTAACTTAAACCTATAATATTGTTCAGATATTTGGATCAATCATTTTTTTTTTATTGATGCTATATAAAGCAATATCGTTTTTTGTCTATTTACATAATTTGTCCCACAGGGGGCCTAAGAAGGCCACTTTGGCAGAATCATAAAAGGATAACATTATGAATCATAATGGACAGTAAAGTTAGTTAGTCGTATCAAATCCCATTGGTGAAGGACTTTTCAGTTATTTTTTGTCTGTCAATCCCAATCTCTTTGATTATACCTAAGTAGAGCAGCGAAAAAAAAGAAAAACACGGACTGTCTTCGCCATATTCAATGTTATCCTTTTATGATTATGCCCAATAATATTATAAGTGTAAAAAGTGATTCTGCCAAAGTGGCCTTTTTAGTCCCCCAGTACCGTACAGGTCTATAATATAACTAGCAGCATCATGCAGCAAGGGAAAGCAATACCTCTGGTTATTTAAGGCTGATTTTAGAGTCGCGCTGACCGCACGCTGACCGTCGGCGCTGACAGCCTCAAACGTATGAACTTCAAGGGAGCGTTTTAGAATAACGCGTAGCTATCAGCGCGTGCGTTCCATACGTTTCGGCTGTCAGCGCCGACGGTCAGCGTGCGGTCAGCGCGACTCTAAAATCAGCCTAAGTGTAAAGCTGCATGTACACACATACATACAATAAAGTATACTCTTTACTCTGTGTATGTAATACAAACACATACTTGATTGTTTATTTCATTTATATCTTAAATCTACAATGTTATAATGTGGTTTGAAGCCAAGAAGTCAATTAAAACAAGCAAAAGAAAATTGAAAAAGATACATTTTCACAAGGAGGAAATAAAAATACTAATAACTCTCTTTACAAACATCTAAAGTAGACAAAAATTGACATAGAATAAACCTGATTAATGGTAACCAGTTTTTAAGTTTAAAACACATTTGCTGCGATGCGCGATGTCATTAAAGACATAATATAAATCCATTTAAATCTTACAATACTGTTTTAATATATTATCTATATTGCAGATAATATTTTATTGTTCTCATAATCAATAAGGGGCCGTTCAAGTATTACGTAAGCAGATTTTTTGCAATTATTAACCCCTCCCCCCTCGTCAGTAAAAGTAAGCAAAGCTCCTACAATGCTTACGTAAACATTGGTACATGCCGTAGATAGAGCACATGCATTTTTCAATGTGTTCTGGTTTCTTTATTGATTCATGAGCAACAGTTATTTATATGCGTTTCGTTTTCAAGCATAGACAAGTAGGATTACCGTGACTGTGTCCAAACCAAAATCGGCAATTTTTTTTTTTTTAAACCGAAAATGTAAAACATTATACACTGCTGACGTAATCACCATCCAGACCCCTCCCTCCTCCATGTTATAAAAATAAGCAAAGCAAAGACCCCGCCCCCCTGTAGTGCTTAAATAATACTTGAATGGCCCTTAACACAATTTATTGCTAAACCATTCACATTCATATTTATACAGAGTGGTCACAGCCAACCTGTATATTATAGTGTCGCAGTTCAAACCCAATATAGTAAAAATTAAATCCTTAAAACAAAATCCTATTAATATACGTGTTTTTTTTATATCCCATAACGCTAGGGGGTTTATTGTACTCATCATTGAACAACTTTTACTATGGGAGCAAACCTGAAATCGCGAAAAAAAAAAAATCAGCTGTTCCCTATATTTATGTTCGCATAACTCGTCAAAATGTAGGGAACACCAGTTTTTTTTTTCGCGATTTCGAATTTGGTCCCATAGTAAAAGTTGTATATCCTAACTAATATTATAAATGCGAAAGTAGGTTTGTTGCCTTTTCACGCCTAAACCACTGAACCGATCATCACGAAATTTTGCAGAAATGGACATCCCACCTTTCATCCCGAAAAAAAGAGCTGATCCGGAGGAAAACAACAATAATATTATTATGATAATAGATGGCGCCACGCGTCTTTCGAATCAAAAACAGGGCAACGTCTTTCGGGGATCAGCTAGTAATATTATAATTGTGAAAGTTTGTGAAGGTGTTTGGATCTTTTTTACTCAATCACGCATAAACCATTGAACAGATTTAGATGAAATTTGGTATAGAGATAGTTTGAGTCCCGGGAAAGGACATAGAATAGTTTCTATTCCGATATTCCCACGGGATCGAAACATACGCGGGTGAAACCACGGGGTGCTGCTAGTACGTAAGTCAAGAAATTTTGTAGAATAAACATCTTAAACATACATAGTACATAAACTCACGCCTTTATCCCATAGTTGTAGGCAGAACTACAGATCTTAGGACAGGATAAGAGTTCCTAAGTAAACACAAGTAACAAATTGGATCTAGGCTCTGGCTAAACCGAAGCGAATCCCACGCAGGATATTTCTGTTGAATTCGCTTGCGCCGATTGAGTCAACTTGTATGGCGGTGTTCAGGCACTTGTCCCACAACCGGCAATTAACGAGAAGCGAGTTGGGGAGCATCCAGCAGCGAGTGCGCGACGGTGTCTCTCTGCGAGTGAGCTGCGTCCGTCGCTGCAATAAACGAGTACTCGCCAGTCGGAACAGTCCGCGATCAACTATTAATATATGTATGTCGGAGACATCATTAGTACGGGAGCTGACTTGACAACGAGGCGGAAGCGCTGTGACGAAAACACTTCGACAGAGTCATTCGTTTGACTATTCGGAACGCCAGCGCCATCTGGTGGCGCTTGACAGAGTCTAGCCTGAGTTCGCGGGGGTCGAAGACTGCTCGACAGAACGATGTGGAGCTCTCTTGGACATTGGACATCGTACGAATAATATGTGCTGAGAAACTGTCCCGCGTTCCGTATCTGGTTGTGTCGTGTACCTATAGTGTGTAATTTGCTAGTGTGATTAAATTGTTCGTGAAATTATAATCTGATTAGAACTGCAAACGGTTTTTCTATTGCGCAATAACCAACACATACTCACTGTACGCCCACATTAGTTAAAATATGGCTGATGATAACGAGACACACTATACCTTCGCCGTCATGTATATCTTTTAATTTCACGGGACCTACAATCTTTTGCACGTTTCTAGAGCGAGAAAAGTGTTGATAGCTATATTTGAATTAAGAATTTTGAGATAATTTTCAAGTTATGGAACAACAAACTGAATGAACAAAATTCAAATTCCATTGCAAGCAAAACCTTATTACGTCCTTTTTGTTACAAATGGTCACTCAAAAATCACCTTAATACACATTGCACTAAAGTAGATAACTGATTAAGTGGCGATGGAATGTAAACTATCCAAAGAGATTTAATATAGAGGGGCTATGCAAAGAAATGTCTTAGAAAATCTGTGATCCCATGTCTCAGTGTCGCCATCTGGTAAAATATAGCATAATTAGAGCTACATAATCACGGAATAGAAAACTATCTACAAATTATAAATGCAACTTTGGCAAAAAGTTAATTTTTTTCTGTTCAAAATTAAGTCTTATTACAACTATTGAATGTTGTTTCCATTTTACATGTCAAAATCAATAAAGACCATTTTTCCATCTGACAATTAAATTCGAGCAATTCATAACGAGTTCAGCTACTCAACGCTAGAGGGCGCTGTAACCAATTTAATCTATTTAGCACGTTAACGTCATTGAAATAGATTTCATATTCGTATGCACCTGTTATCTATTTATCTACCACCTAGAGATGTGTGTGTGTGGACAAGTTATCGATAATTTAATGTCGATGTTTGTACAATATAATAATTAAAATCTTTTATCATGTAATGGACCAAAGTCCGATTAGTATAAAAGGTAAAATGGTTAAATACATCGATAAGTAGTAAATTGTAAATATTTATTGTCCTTGAAATGAAACATAATTATTTGTTTAATAATTGTCGTTCTGACCTGACTGTTTTATATTCAATGAATGATTATCTTAGGAGAAAGATGAATATCTTAGGAGATATTATAGTTTTATAATAACTCTGCAAGGCGGCTGGACATGAGGGTATAAGTAATATTCATATGTATACAGGCTGTTGATTTGCATCCTAGTCAAATTCAAGGACGTAATTATGCTAATGATTCTCGACCCAAATCAACAATAAAATGGGTAGGTATTTTTTTTTCTTATTTACGGATATCCGTAAGTGTGAACCAGCCGTATTTAAATGCGGCCCGTCTGTTACTAGCCCTATAACCGCGCTTTCATTTACACACACATTCAAATGCGCATGAGAATCTATCATTCGATAAATTCGTAGGTAATCAATCCCATCCCCCAATCACGATGCGGCGAAGCGGGTACTTAGTCTCCCGCGCACCCTAAGCCACGCCCCCGCGGCCCCGGAACTAACAGTATAATTGAAATCGCCGCAGCGTTCGTGCGCTTTGCGAATTCCGCTTCTCGGTACATCGTTGAGACGTAGGTACAAAGTGTTCAATTCAAATTTCGTGCTGGTGGAGACGGTCAGGTGGGTATGCCATCAGTGGAGACAGCCTACGTGGAGTCATCCGGATGTTTCCCGATCGGGAACCCCCAACACAGAGCGTCATGCTGGCTGTTATGCACCACACCAGTGTTGCGCATACTGAAGCGTGAACTGCAACACCCGTTCCACTACCCCAAGGCACAAGACATTCACCCAGGTGATAATGCCGTGCGGATTACATTTTGTCGTTTTCGACACTTTAAAAACGAATGTGTTAGTGTTGTTAAGCTGAAGGAAAACCAGTACGTACTACCTAAGTACGTGGCAACTTTACCTCCGGTAACATAGGTAGGTAATTTATTTACTTGTACATTTTGTAAATACGTTGTTAGCTTAATCAATTTCATTAGTGTAAATAAGTTATTTCAAATTTTTAACTACCTACGCCAATAATACCTAAGGCCTGAAACTGCGTTAAGCGGGCGCCCGCGACGGACAACCGTCGCATGTCTATGCGCGTGGACACGCGGGTGGGCTCCGTTGGAATACCCGTCCCCCGTAGTGGGTACCCGTCGCGGAGACCGGATTATTTTATTTACGCAGTGTCGCTAGTTCAATTTTAACCCCGTTTTTTAGCCCCGTTGCGTGGGTGCGGGGCGCGCCTCCCCGTGACGGACGCCCGCGCGGGTCCCCGCGACGGAGCACTTTTGTATGAAACCGCGCGGGCGCCCGCTTAACGCAGTTTCAGGCCTAAGAGTCGAAAGTATACCACGTACTTACACTTAACTAGAACCTCTTTCCATTTCCATCAAACGTAGAAAACATTTTTAGACTTAGTAGATCGGTACACCAACAAAGGTAGAATTATTGCCGGTCCTAAGCCCGTTAAGTAGGAAGGAAAGTTTCAAACCAACCAATTTAATCCACAAATAAAAACAAAATCACTACGAAAACTTTAGCTTGAAGGATATTATTAATCATCTGATAACAGGTCAGTGAACTTTTCTTTGGCGCACTAGTATTACTGTCATTATTTCCGTATTCCAATGATGCTCAAAAATGAGTTAATAATCAAGCGAAATTTATGACAATAATGTAGGTGATTTTCGAAATAAAATTAGGTAAAATTATTGCTACCGGTCATTGCTCGCGGCGGCGCGACGGCCGGGCGCGGGGAATTACATGGCAGCTGCATGCATTGTCGCTGTGTGCATAGTCGGGTGATTCTGTTTTATTTGTATTGAATTAAGGGTTTAATTCTGAAATACTGTTAAATTTCTACAACAAAAAAAAAGCAGCGCTTACTAGTTATTGCCCCCTACCGTACTTCAAATGATTATTTATGTCTTTTATGACAACCTCCTGAAATTTGACGAGGATGCAAATCAACAGCTTGTATATACGTATACTCTTACAGTAACATAATATATTTATTTTAGTAGGTTTTTTCTCAAATAAACGCGGTTGAAACCGCGGGGCACAGCTAGTAATAAATATTATCGATAACAAAATCGATAAGCAATATCACATCTCTGCGCGGCAGTAGTAAAGCTACTCAACCATGGAGGGCGTTTATTACAAAACTAGCTAATTTTCTAGATCTATTTTATAAAAACTATTTCATTGTAATTACTGAGTAAATGTAAATAATTCATACGAAAATAAACCGAAGTGAGGTCCAGTCGTTTTACTATAACGATATTTGCAAAATCGTAATGCGCAACTCGGCATATTTCCTTAGAAAATATTTTTCTTGTGGTGGAGACTCGTGGACAAGAATGCGACTTGACGCGCAGGCGTACCATACTAGACTGAGAGACTTGTTACTCCTAGGTAACAAGTATCGGAACACGGTTTTGTTCGCTACGTCCCGTCTAACACTGCTATAGTCGCTCTCTCATCGGCGGTGGGACAGATGCCTCTCTGCCTGCCTGTCCGCATAGTCGCGTGACTTCCTAATTATTAAAATGTTCGCCTCAGTGTGGCGAAAGCTTTAGTTACACAGCGCCATCTTTCGGTAATGAAAAAAACTTTATCTTAATTGATAAAAAATCTCGAGACGAAATGGCGTCCAGCATTTAAAACATTCCATTGGTCTTAAGAGCTATATTCCTTACTATTCTGAATTAAAACAAACGACTTACAATACAAAATACCCTCTCGTTCGCTAAATAGTCTCTTGCACTTGTTCAATAGTTTCTCACTCAATAGTCCGTACTACTAGCGTTGTAAAACGATGGTCAGTTGACAGCCACTTCTGTTGGCTGTGACTCGGCGGCTGAAGGTAGCTCCTCAGCTGCTAAACAGAAAATATTGTGATTAAAAATAGTCATATTTCTACATTTTTTTATGTTTATGGTGTACGGTCGAACCAGCTATTTGGTATACAGGCAGCTAACATGCAACTACTTTTAAACAATGATGTGGGTGTGCTGAGTAGTCAATTCTTTTACACCACTCTATTAAAGATGCCATAAGCTGAGAGTTATAACGCACAAAATAAAACTGAATATTGGCAGTGTAGTGGAAAGATGAATATTTTTGCCTGTATACCAAATAGCTTGTTCGACCGTACATAATAGTCTATAAAAGACTAGCTGCGCCCCGCGAATTCCCGCATAAGTCTCGATCCCGTGGGATTATCGGGATAAAAGCATTCTATGTTCTTATACAAGTCATGGTCTACCCATGTGCCAGATTTCAGCTAAATCTGTTCAGCCATTTCAACGTGAAAGGGTAACAAACAAGCATACAAAAAAACATTTTATTGATCTCTTTAAAATATTGGTTTAAAATAATAAGATGGCTGTGAGCTAGTGGAAAGCAGTGTTCCTAATAATTTGAATGAACATAATTTGAATGAATATTTTAAGGAAACGGGAAAAATAGGAAGAAAAATCCTAACTAATATTATAAATATGCGAAAGTAAGTTTGTTTGTTCGTTACCTTTTCCCGCCTAAACCACTAAACCGATCATCCTGAAATTTTGCATATACGATGTCAGGTGTACAGAAAAGGACATGGGGTACCTTACATCCCGAAAAAAAAGTGATGTTCTCGAGGAAAACAACAATAACGTTATTATGATAATTGATGGCGCCACGTGTCTTTCGAACGGGAACGACACTTATGCGGGTGAAACCGCGGGGTGCTGCTGTACTAAAGAAAGACCCATTAAGCACTATGAGGTCCACATCTATTCAACCTGTAATGTCCCACTAATGGGTAAAGGTCTCCCCCCTAGCTTTTCATTACAATGCAATAATTAATTAATTAAATATAGGTACTAACGATCAGTGGGAATATTTGGCAGGTCTCCAGAAACGTCCATTCGCTCAGCTACTGACGGTGCGGCTGATGGTAGCTGGTAAAAACATCATAGGATGAGAATAATAATAATCCCATTAAATTCCAAAAACTAATCCATAAAATTATGACCTTCAAAATCAGATAATATTAAACAGTGTCCGACCGAAGGTTCGGTTTCGGCCAAAAAGGTGACGTTCGTGAGCTGTCGCTTTTCATAGAATATGAGCGACTGTCAGATACACAGACGGCGTAGACTTATTGATGGGGTCCATTTTTTACACGTTGCGGTCAAGGCCTACGCAGACCGGGACAGCATCGCAAGGGATTTAAACTTTTACTAATGGACATTCAAACGTATGGATATAGAAATAGGACATAAATTGCTATGCTTTAAAATGATGCCGTGGCATCCAAAGGGATTTCATTGCACGGCATGGAAAGACGCGCCACGGGCTCCCGCGGCGGGATGCCGTGGCGTCCTGCGGTAGACAACGGCATGCCAAGGACTCCGGCGCTCATTGTGACATAACGCGGGGTGAGGCGGCGGGGGTAGAGAAGCGGGGAAGCCGCTGGAAGGCCGCGGTATCTAAGCGGCTAGTGTGCGTTGACTGACAGCAAAATCCCTTGCCATGCCGTCCCGGTCTGCGTAGGCCTTCACACGGTTACGGTTTAGATTTACTTATAAATGTAAGTCAGTTATGTTCTTAGCAGACATGATAATTTTAGTATCAGCGAGTAGGGAATTATTCGCTTTCCGAAAGATTGATATAAGCTCTAAGGGCAACAACAAACACATATTAGCGACTCTTACGTTCTGTCTGTACAGCAATTACTTGGTCGCTGCATCGCGTTTTGGCGACTCGTTCTCTCACTCGGTTTAAAAAAATGCGTTTTTAACAATGCTAAATTGTTTGGTGGAGAGATAAAGCGTTAGCGCTGAATCTACTAACCGAAAATCGATTAAATCGCAGATTACTGGTGCCAAAATTATGCGAAGTGGAAATCGCTTAATTGCTGTATCGATCGTCTGAATAACGACTAAATCGGTAATCGCAGATGCTAACAGTAGCATTTCTGCTAAGGTTTAAGGCTTTGACTGCCACCGCGGTCACCGGTGACCGCGAACAATAGATTTTCTATTGTGTCTGTTGTCTGGCAGTCAACGTGTTAATTATGTTAGAGCTGTTTTTCAACCGTCATTTGGAATTTTTTTACAGATTTTATTTTTTATAAAAGGCCTCTGGTAAGTTTAAATTAAACAATTATTTATTTAAAAAACCCACGAAAAACGATGGCTCCAAGAAAATAATCGTCAATTTACCTAAGTTTTACTTATGTTTTGGTTTCGGCCGAAACTAGTAGAGGAGCCGAATATACGGTTACGGTTTCGGTTTCGGCTGAAAATCATGTTTCGGTCAGACACTAATACCAAACCATTTAAAGTAACAACAAGCAAGTCTAGAGTTTTATTTTTTTATTAGTACTGCAGGATCATTTGATAAAACCACACACTAAAAGAATCCAGTGTTATTGAAAAGAATTCATGATCTTTAAACTTACCTCAGGAGCAATCCTCATAATCTTTCCAATCTTGTGCCTGACGCTAAACGGAGCGCAAGACTCGTAGTAGTTGATAACAAAATCTGGGTAGGCTTGACCTAAGTCGTGGCCTGGTACCACGTCAAAGTCTGTGCAACCATGCCTGTAACAAATTGGGACAGGTTTAAAGGCGACATCTGTCTGTACAGAGGCCTTAGTGTGAGTTTTTTCGCTCACGTTCGACTGCGAGCGCGTTAGAATTTTGTATGGGAAATTAGGTTTCTCCTAGTGACCACCAGGTGGCGCTATAACTTTTTCCCATATAAAATTCTAACGCGCACAAGTTGTCACTCAACAACTCGAGATGCGTTACGAGACGTTTGCGAGACGAGTTGCGTTATGTATGCAGCATACATAACGCAACAAGTCACCGCACACCCATCACGCACACTATAAATCCATTCATTATTATTTAAAAAATGTCTTCTCAATAAGCTTAGTGAATGTGCTTAATTGTGCGTACTCACTCTCCGAAATCACGTTCGTAATCTCGACCAAAACAGTCGAGACGTCGAACGAGAGGTCTTGCCACGAAATCGAATCTCGAAAAATGGCTCGAGATCTGGAGACTGCATTCCTTAATCACTATTCCACTACTGGCAGTACAGGGCAAAGGTCTTTTCTCATACAAAGAACAAATATTTGTTGCTATGCACACAGCATGTTTTGGATTCCTTATTGAGCGGTAAAGCAAACATTCATTCATATAGCTGCACTTATATCCATACTAATATTATAAATTCGAAAGTAACTCTGTCTGTCGCAGTTCTGTTAGAGCAGTGGTAGCCAAGTGGTGATGGCGACTTACGAGTTGTACGTCGTAGGTTCGAACTCAGACAGGCGCTTTACTTTGTATAAATTATATCATCACCACTCTCTCAAAACGGTGAATGAAAACATCGTGAGTAAGCCAGCATGTCCTAGAACCAAGAATTCGAAGACACGTGACATCTACCAAACCGCCCTCGGCCCGAGTGGTGGATTACGGCCCACTCCCTCTCACAGAGAGGAGGCCCGTGCCCCAGCAGTGGGAACATTATAGGCTGATTAGTTTGTCTGTCTGTCTGTATGTTACCTTTTCACGCCTAAACCACTGAACGGATTCCGATAAAATTTGGTAGAGATAGATTGCATCCCGGGGAAGGACATAGGATAGTTTTTATCGACATACCTCGCGGGCGAAGCCGCGGGCGGAAGCTAGTTGCATGATAAATGATACTTATATTATGTATGATAATGCTATTGCATGTTGTTTAGGGAGTCAGTGAATTCGAGCTACATACTATAAAGTATACTAAAACACACCATTTAATCTATACATATTAATGATAAATTAAAGTATTTTTTCGCGTCGGTCTGTGTGATGGCTTTGTTATTCTAAACTACATAACGGATTTCAATGCACCATTATATAAAGAATTTATTCCGGAAGGTTTATGTGCACAAAACATTAATATTAAACTCACATATAATAATGAAATCTCAATATTTTGTCAAGTCATAAACCGTGCGATGGAGAAGCGGGTTGCTAGTTTTTAGGATAAAAAGTACTTCTTACCATTTAACCAAAAAGAACAATGTGCCATGGAACAGCTGACCAGCGAGTATCTTCTCTGGTGATAAGCGTCGCGCTAGACCACGTGGTTTTTCAATCTCTTGTAAGACCTGGGGATCATTTGCACTGGATAAGACAGTCTACCAAACCAAATGAATCACACTTAATATTATAAAGGCTAAAGTTTGTGAGTGTGTGGGGGTGTGTGTGGGTGTGTGTGTATTTATATGTTTGTTACTACTGTTTGTAAATTTTGTGTGAAGGTAGCTGACATCCTGGATTAACATATAGGCTACTTTTGGTCCCGATATTCCCACGGGATCGACATTTACGCGACTGAAAACGCGGGGCGCACCTAGTATAAAATAAAAACTGAAATTAATGTTAAATTATGGAACTACAAAATGTGGTTATACACATCTACGATACCATAACAAAACCTCCAATTATTATTGTTAGTTGGTACACACTAGCAACTAATCTGCATTCGCAATTTTATTTGCCAAAAATGTTAACAAATGAGTTTATGGAAAAATAACTTTAAATCCTACACAATAAAGTTCAGTTTATGCTGTAACTTCAAAACATTTTTATAACTTTTTCAATAGTGATAGTCACTCTGAAATCAACTACCACTAAAATAAAGTTGATATGTATTTGTTTAACTTGAAATACTATTAATTTGAAACATAAGTTTGAATAGACTTTAGCTAGCTGTTGCATGTTTTTCAAATATCTTGGCAATATATAATCTGTCCAGTCTGTTCTTTTCTGCAGTTCCAATGTCTATACTTTAACTCTAGAACCTTGTTTTTATACAAGGTTATTTAAAAAATCAGCTGTTCCCTACATTTATGTTCATATAACTTGTCAAAATGTAGGGAACAGCTGGTTTTTTTGTCATGATTTCAGGTTGAATAAAAAAAAAGTTGTTCATAATTATGAGTACAATGACCTCTTAAGGCTTTGACTGCCAACGCGGTCACCGGTGACCGCGAACAATAGATTTTCTATTGTGTCTGTTGTCTGGCGTTCAACGTGTTAAGAGGTTGTTAATGTTTTATCAATAACCCTGTTTAAGTATTTTGTTATTCTTTAATTGAGCTTTTGTGTGTTGTGCTATGTCTTTTATGTGCACTGAATTAATGGTTTATAGATCTATCCATCTATTGGTTTAAATTACAACAACTTTGGCTCAGGTTTCCAAGTCACATGAGTTTCCACAATACGTGATTACTGTTACTGATGGCTTACATCATCCCACTGCTGGGAAAAACTTCTCTCTCCTCATGACTTTGTGCTAAAGTGGACCCCACTAGTAATTTGTTTAATAAAACTCACATGAGTTCCCACATGCTTACTTCAACAAAACTTACTTCATTCTTTTTCTTCTTATCGCCTCTCCTGCTCCTCTTACGGCTAGCCAAAGTCTCCTCTATAGGATCTGGGGTTGCTGCAGCAGCAGCAGCAGCAGCAGCAGCAGCGGCAGCAGCAGCAGCCGCAGCAGCAGCGGCGGCTGCAGTGACTGCTGCCTCCTTCTCTCGCTTCATACGAGCTTCCTCATATGCAGATATAAGCTCCGGACAATCGAGATTATCCTCTGGCTCCCATGTATTGTCATCACTGAAATTAGATAAATAATAATTAATTTTATAGGGCTTTGAAGATCCATGGCATACCTAACTGTCCGCCATTTTTTTAAACCTTTATAAATTGATAGCTGATATTCATTTAAACAGAAAATATAATATGACCAAACCCCGTAGTGTCATGTCTCCGGGATATTAACTTTCAAAGTTGATCATGTGATATCCATATATTTTGAACTTGCTTTTTAAATGAGGGTCAAGACATTGCATCGTCCTAATATTCAAGATGTAAAGTTTGCACATTTGCAGAAAAGTTGTAAATGAGGTTGTTGTTTAGATGAAGTGTATAGAAAAAAAGATAATTTTTGTTCACATTAGTTTAATAAGGAGGATCATACAATCTGCTCTTGACCATTTTCCCGCTAGATGGCGCTGAAGTCAACATTTTTATTTTATTTTGTTTTATGTGTAATTGGCACATTAGTAAGTTGTAGGAGTACTTGACGCGGTTATCGGACATTACACTTTATTGAATTTGCTATTAACCTTTCTTGTTCACCAGCAGTTTTAATTTCCTCTGTCAAATGTCCAAACTGCACATTGCCTAATTTTTTTTCAACACAATAAAATTTATTAGCTGACATTGTTGGGATATTTATTTTATTATTTTATTTTATTTGGGAAACAAACAGATGCAATAAAAAATATATGTAAGTATACAAATAGTTATCCAGAAACAGTTTCCACAGATTACTATACAACTAAATTATATGTACCTAAGTGTAACAACAACCAGAAGTTCACACCGTTAAAAGTTTACAGAATATCCATGAGACTTCTTATGTGTGCTGATTGAGTGTAGTAGCTACCAGCAGTCACAGTTGCCCACACAAATGCAGTATTTATTATATTACTGCTCTCCTTACAGTGCTTCCATGCTTTACCAAACATACTGCACTTGAAAATTAATTCACTTTTTGAAATCCATCAAGTGAGAACTAACAAATTCAATTTGTTAAGATTCACACATATTTCTGTGTCTTTCCAGTTGGAATGCCCACATAATTACATGCTTCAGGTGTATGCAATGCAATACCCAGATATCGCAGATAAACATTTATTTGGAACAGTTTCCACAGTCAATTGAAATAAATCAGTTTCAGGATCAGCTTCCAGCCAATTAATCTCTTAATGGTTCAAGCACAGGTTCAGCTGTCACTATGCTAGGAGTACTGTAAGTGGCCTCTATTAAGTGGAATTTTGGTTTTACATGGGCATTATGTTCTTGGTTGTGTACTGTGTACTGAAAGAAACAAAATGTAATGACCATACTTACCTACATGGTTACACCATATGTCACTTTTATGAGCAGCATTCAGCAAGTACAATAAATCATGCTTATTTGATACATACACTAAATTATCTATGAGGATGGCTAAGTTTTGGTATCTCTGCCAACGAGTTGAGGGTCCATATTTTTTTCACAGATAGATCTTATTATTAGAAGCCTCCACGCAAAGTTTTAACTTGCGGAGATAAATGGTTTACGAGAAAAAAAAAATCAAAAACATAGAAATTAAGGAATGTTTTGTTACTTTTGACATTTGGTCTCACCATTGAACGTTTCGTTTTATGTAAGGTCAACGCACTAAAATGTTTAACTTCATAATAATGATGAAATAAATATGTATAATTAGTGAGTTATGAGTTTTTATGCATATTTCATTATATTATTTATATTTCGCTGATTTAAATCAGTGTTATTAAATTATAAACACTTATAATAATTTACCGACTATTGCCGATATGTGAAACGAAACGTAAAACGACGCCATTTTGCGCTGTCACTGAATTCTTCTAGGGCAGACCATTGACATAAAAAAGTATGGACTGGAAATACCTACAAAAAAGGGTGCATACCTACAACTCGTTTTGTCGCATAAAATGGCTGCCACTGCTAGGGTTGTGTCAATCAAGGAACATAGGTGTTACTATTATCGAGTATCGATACTAAATATGAGTCTTACTAGTTAGTACGTTTGGATCATAATAACTTACTAAATTAAAGTCAGTTGTAATTACGGTTGCCAACCATACTTTATAATAACGTTTGTTACTTTATTTTCGGTAACTTTATAGTTTTTCATAAAAATAAAGTGTGCAAAAATACTTTATTTATAATCTTTTGTGATGCGTGAAACGAAAGACTCATGGTTAATTACTGAACTATTTATCGGTAGGTATATATGTCAAAAAAGAAAATCTTTTATTAGAGTTAGAATTTTCAGAGAAAATATTATAGTTATGTACAAACCTGTATTATGTACAAACAATGTGTATTATGTACAAACCAGTTGTGAAGACAAATGGCAATATAATAAGATACCTACTTATAAATGCATCTGATAGCGTAAGTACCAAATGTAAAAACTCTCTGTTACCGTCACTTCAGCTTTCACTGAGTTTTTTCGGTAATAAATCTGCAGTGGCGAGAAGAGAGAAACAGATAGTCCATAAATTTAATGAAAAACGAGTTATTTATTTATTAAAATCAGTACCAGGTACTTAACAAATTAGAAAACATTGTAAAAATTGTGGAGTTTCTTGCCAGTTCTTCCCCATAGGAAGCAACCAATTGGAACCGTGCACCTAGCTACTGCACTGGCAAGAAACTCCACAGTCTGTGTGGTGCCGGACTTAAAGAATAGCACTACCCCATACTTCCCGTGGGTGTCGTAAAAGGCGACTAAGGGTCGTACCGGAGAATGGGCAGCAGCGTTCTCTATGCATTTCACCACCAAACTATACTGCAATCACCAAACCGCCTGCCAAGCGTGGCGATTATGGCAACCCCCCCCCCCCTTTGGGAGAGGCCTATTTCCAGCAGTGGACGTCTTTCGGCTGAAATGATGATGATGACCTAGCTACTGAGTTTCCTAAGTGGCCATGTAGGTTTATGTGAAATAAAATATTTTAATTTCGGTGCTGTGAACCAGAGGACGGACCTGGCAAGGTCACTCGAACCGAATAAGACACAGAATTATTTATGTTCACATCGCAGAATATGTCGATGACGTTTCAGCGGAGAAAACTATTACGGCAACGGTACAACCCTATTCCATTTGACATATTATTGTAAACAAACAAATGAATTAACAAAATATACTAAAAAGGTCTATTATACGGAAATGAACCCAAATATCAATACTTTAGCCATAAATTCATGATCGCGTCACAACTGTATCATCGAATGTGTATTATTAAATGTATTTTTGCATGAAAACCGGCTATTAACCTCTGCAAAGACATTAGAGGTTGATTTTCATTCTTTCTTGCACCACACTTCACAATACAACACACAGACATGTTGAATTGTTGTTTTCCAACATTTGCATGCAGTTTTAAAAGGTAAAATCCTTGTATATTTCTCGCAAATCTCAATAATACAAAAAGTAAACAACCATTTGACAGCAAAACTACCACGAAACTTGTCGCAAAAGATGGCTGATACGGCACCTTACCTACAATTGTACTACGTCACGTCAAAATGTTGCCAAAATGAGCAACTACTTAAAATATTGTTGTCTCTTTTATCAAATACGATTATCTTATTAGAAAGAACGAGACAAAACGATATTTCGTATTCTGAATCATATTTCACTCATATTTGTATAAGCAAATGTATGTATAGAATAACGCGGCCTCTCCATGTTTTTCCTATCTCAATGGGGCAGACCTGACACGGTCAGGTTAGACAACATAGGATGCAAGAGCGAGCGAAGCGAGCTCGGGACGTGGGGCACCCCGACTCGGACAGGTTAGGTTAGAAGGGGATGGCGGGGTCTGAAAGACCCCGCCATCCCCTTCGTGGTTGTTTTTTTTTTAAACCACCCAGAAGTAGGAGCCCCGCGTAGCGGGGCTCCGTCGACTAAGCCTAAGCACATAGGTACATTTTTGTAAATATCGAAAATGAAAAAAAAAGGGGGGGGGGGGGAGGGGGCTGGTACTTCCCTCTTCATTTTATTTGTCATCCTCCAGCTTTTCTGACCTTTAAATAGATGTCAATACATGAAAATTCGAAAGTGAGGTTAGAATATTAAAAAGGTCATGTCTCAAAAAGGGGGGGGTTCCGCAACTTTTCCTTCACAGGGGGGGTTGTACCCCCTCCCCCCACCCCCCCTCACCCTCACCCCTTAAATCGTTGTCAGAGATACCAAAGTCGTACCACTTCACTTAAGGCTGCTAGCTTACGTCCGATAATCGGTGACCGATTTTTTGTAGGAGAAAAATAGAACACACTGATAGCAATAGTGCAACGCACACGCACACGTCCTACAAAAAGTAGGTCAGAAATAAAGTCGGCGCATCCCGACCGATCCGATTATCGGTGAAAAATGGAACGTTCGGAAATGTATCGTAAAACGCACACTACTCACCGATAGTCGGCCGTTGTGTTGAAGACAAAGTGACAGAACGTGTACGTTGACTCGGTCATAAAATCTGTCATAAGAATCGGAGGAAAAATCTGCCCGATAATCGGTGCTACAAAAAGTCTGACGTGGGCGGGCAGCCTAACCCGGCGTTCCGAGTTGGGAAATAATCGATTTGAGCGTGCTTAAACCCGTACCGAACTAGCGTGAGCGCGGTAACGATGTCCCGTGAATCGTCATAGATGACGTCATGACATGCGCCATCTTGCGATAACGCAGATCATGCCTTAGAATAATATCACCGTGAGCGCTGTCAAAAATGACAGTGTGTGTGTGTGTGTGAGGATGTGTCAGTGTGTGTTTTGTTTTGAGTTGCATCATCTTTAAATTAAACTAACGTGGCATTTTCGAAATTGTGTTTCTGGCTGACAGTCGCCACTTAACCAAAGAAGAAGAAATGTGGTGTTTACACAAGACAATACTGTAATAATATCGTTTTTACATTAAGTAAGCACTGTGAGCGCGTTCACGAGCGTTCCGAATTGTTGACAGCTCTCAGCTGTCATAATCGTAATATCTAAAACGGAACGCATGTGAGATGATGTGAGCGCTGTGAGCGATTATAGCTAATTCGGAATGCTGCCTTAGATATTACGAGATTATGACAGCCGAGGCCCGAGAGCTGTCAACAATTCGGAACATTCGTGAACGCGCTCACAGTGCTTACTCAATGTTAAAGCGATATTATTACAGTATTTCTTTGTATAAACACCACATTTCTTATTCTTTGGTTAGGTTGCGACTGTCAGCCAGAAGCACAATTTCCAAAGACATTAAATTAGTATTCACAATAGACGGGACATTGCGAACAAAACAGTGTTCCGATACTTGTCACCTAGGAGTAACAAGTCTCTCAGTCTAGTATGGTACGCCTGCGCGTCAAGTCGCATTCGTGCCCACGAGTCTCCACCAAAAGAAAAATATTTTCTAAGGAAATATGCCGAGTTACGCATTACGATTTGGCAAATATTGTTATGGTAAAACGACTGGACCTAACTTCGGTTTATTTTCGTATGAATTATTTATATTTACTCAGTAATTAGAATTAAATAATTTTCATAAAATAGATCTAGAAAATTTGCTAATTTTGTAATAAGCGCCCTCTATGGTTGAGTAGCTTTACTACTGCCGCGCAGAGATTTGATATTGTTTATCGATTTTGTTATCGATAATATTTATTACTAGCTGTGTGTGCGCCGCGGTTTCACCCGCGTTAATTTGAGGATAGAAACCTAAAATAATTATATTCCATTACTTAAAGAGTATTTACTTATACCCTCATGACCAGCCGCCTTGCGGAGTTATTATAAAACTTTGATATCTTCTTTCTCTTAGGATATTCATTCATTAAATACAAAACAATGTACAATGTAACTTTGTTTAATAATTGTCAAGACGACAATTATTAAACAAATATGTTATTTCAAGGACAATAAATATTGTTAATTTACTACATATCGTTTCATTTTTAACCATTTTATCTTTTATAATAAACGGACATCGGACAGTCCATTACATAAGATAAAAGATTTTAATTATTACATTGTATAAATATCGACATTAAATTATCGATATTTGTCGCATCTCTACTAGAGTAGAAAAATAGATAACAGGTGCATACGAATATGACATCTATTTCAATGACGTTAGCGTGCTAAATAGAGTAAATTGGTTACAGCGCCCTCTAGCGTTGAGTCGCTGAACTCGTTGTTGTGATTATGCCGCTCTAATGTTGCTATGATACGCTAGATGGCGTTACTGAGACATGGGATCACAGTTTTTCCAAGACATTTCTTTGTATAGCCTCTCTATTGTACCTATCTTAAATCTCTTTGACAATTTCGAAATGTCACGACGATTCACGGGACATCGTTATCGCGCTCACGCTAATTCGGTACGGGTTTAAGCACGTTCAAATCGATTATTTCCCAACTCGGAACGCAGGTTTAATTACTACACTCAGTATTTGAATAAAATTGAATAGTAGGTATCGAATTTCACAACCGTATGTAATGAGATCGCAGAATTTCGTAGTCATATTCAAGTAGTCTAGCTAGAATTGCTAGTAGATTTTATTATTACAGATGAAACAGATATTTCATGAAAGGGTTACATTCTGAAATCATTGCAAAAAATAGAACAATAAAAATAAAAGTAAAATTTTACTTATCTTTATATTCCTGGTAGAATATTGGTCGACAAATAACAAAAAAAATAAACAGATTAGAATAAGGGCTGCTTTTTCAATCATCTGATCACTTGTACCTGTATGTATCCACAGATTAGAGCTCTGTTGTCCGACCCGCAGCATGGTTTCCGTCCTGGCTGGGGGAGAACGGGGAACTTACTGGATCTTATGACACAAATAGTACCAACGGTGGATGTGGGTCAACAGGTAGATGTTGCCTACTTCGATTTTAAGAAGGCCTTTGACACAGTAGATAATGACCGACGACGGCTAAATTGGCTGGTGTAGGCTGTACACCTCACACTTTGGCATTTTTCGCCTGTTATTTACGAGACCGTTGTCAGTACGTCGACTGCAGTGAGCAGCTCCCTGAGCCCTATCTCATGAGATCAGGAGTCAGTCAGGGCAGTAATTTAGGGCCTTTTCTCTTCATTTTAACAGTTAACGGCCTGGCGAGATCATGGCGCTTAATGCGCTTATTTTACCGTACGCAAAATATGCGCATTGACGTGAAGTCGCGGAAACTAGTCCGTATTACCTCATCTCATCATCATCATATCATGGCTCTTGAGTTTGCGATCGCAATCGTTTCTTCAGTAAATAATGTAAGTATTTCCTAAAAAGGTTGATCGCAGGGACATTATTCATTAAAGAAAAGTGATAAAATGATTAGTTTTCAACAAAGCGTGTGTGTGTTTAGCGTATAATCCCCACGAAAAATGTACGGCACATTGAAACATTCTCCGTAAGAGTATTAAGACATTACGTTATGGTATATGGATAACTTTTGATGATTCCTTTCTCTAATGTAAATCACCGAGTAGCAGTAATTGCAGTGATCATTCTTTTGTAATGAATGTTCATTTATGTTCATGCAAAATGACAAACGTATGTTGCAGGGCACTGCATCAGTAAGACATATACAGTTTAATACTGAACACAGGATTCTTGTATTAAAAAAAAAGAAAATATGTTTATTTGCAGGATACATGGCACAGACAAACAACACAAACACAAAAAAAAGTTATTAAAAAATATAAAAAACCCGACTGTGGTAAAAAACTTAAGTTAAAAAAAGCTGAAAAGCTAATAACATTTTAAATTAAATAAAAGTTGGAAGCAGGCGGGACCCATTTGAATTTGAATAAAAATGGTATGGGTATGGTGAATGGTAATGATATGATATTGCGCCAAAAATCGGCCATTTTAATTTTTCTTCAATTTTGATATACCGAGTGTCACTCTCACAATTAAGACGAATCTAATGGCACCTCTTAAGCTAAAATCGATCAAGTCGTTTAGGCTACAGAGCGTGCCAAAGAAATATACATACATACATACACTCGAAAAACATAACCCTCCTTCTGACGCAGTCGGGTAAAAATGCGTCACATCCACGTAAAACGACCATCGCTCAGTATAATGCAATGTAAACATTTTTGTTTTTTTTGTGTTGTGTAATGTCACTCACTGAGAATAGCCTTTCCATTTCAACAAGAATTCGACCTTGCCATTTTTGATTCTTCGATCCAGAACCTTCTCCACAGAGAACTCCTCATGTCTTCCGCTTTGAGGACCTGATGATGGCGCCATTGACGTCAATGCTGGTGCAGTTTCCATTGGCTGGCTTGGTGGTATCGATGGAACGTAGCCGAGATCAGGTTGAGCCAATGACTCCATAGACTCATCCATTGTAAAGTCTGGAAACACAATGTTTGTTGTCAAATTGTATTCGTAAGTAACAAGGAGTCTTTGTTACCAAAAGGTGAGATATGTGACGAAGATTAAAGTATTGTGTATTAGAATAAGTGCATGTAAACTAAAACTAATGTTTTTGTAAATTTTTTGGTCAGCGTTGTTGTGTTTATTGTTATTGCGACAGCGCACCGGGTCGCTGTAGTTGATGGGAAATTTGCGTATTTTACTTACCTTTACTCTTAAAAACGCTGCAAGTTTAGAACAAAATTACAATGCACGCCGTAGTTACCTAATGTAACTAAATAAAATTCAAATAAGATTGTTTAATTTACTTTACGTGAAGATTTCGGATTTTCGGTAAGAAAGAACTTTCGATTGATTTTGATTTGACGTTTTGTTACTTTTGTTATTGTACTATAATGTACTCTGTGGTTATTGTATTTGTCATGCCATAAATTAATAGAGAATGACGCTCAAGCGATAGACGGTAGGTTTTGCTGTCAGTTTTACCACAAGCAAGGATTGTGTGTTACTGTCTAATACAGTGAATGATAGTTGCATGACCGTGATTGACGAAAATCTGAATATTTTGATATTTGCATCATGCAACCATCAATCATGAGTTTTGAGTGAACTCGTAATGGCATTTCGTCAATCACTGGTCAGTCAGCGCGCGGACAGCGATGGAGTTGGACACTGATGACGCTGAAGAGCCGCTTGCGCACTCGCGCAGCCAAACACCATCACTCCCGCGTAATGTGCGCCAGAGAAAAAATTTGTTTTGATATTTGAGACGCCCCCTCAGTTGGGGATACCAAGAATCCTCAATACAAAAATAAATACAAAAGGTGTTTGATTTTTATAATAATAATTTGTCTATAGTTAGTTAGGGGTCCGTGGCTAAATAGTAACAGCCGCACAGGTCGATCGATCAGGTTGAGCTACGCTTGCCGCTGTTGGTCTGTGGATGGGTGACCATATTTACATATCGAGACCTCGTCGTGCCTCGGAAAGCACGTTAAGCCGTTGGTAGTACCTACATTATATAGTACCTACATTATTAAATTAAGCCGTTGGTCCCGGCTGTCATTCGTGGATATTTGACAGTCGTTACGGGTAGTCAGAAGCCCAAAAGTCTGACAACCAGTCTTACCAAGGGGTATCCTATTACCCAGTACTGGGTTGTAGAGGTCAGATAGGCAGTCGCTCCATGTAAAATACTGCTATTCAGCTGCATCCGGTTAGACTGGAAGCCGACCCCAACATAGTTGGGGAAGGCTAGGCAGATGATGAGTTTTTCATACCATCAATGAGCCGCTAATCCAATTTTATTATACAGGGTGTTTAATAGCTGAGTGCTAAAGCTTTAAGGGAGTGATAGTTGACACCATTTACAGCATTTTGAGCCATACATGTCTTAGACGAAGTATGTTTTTTTTCCCAATTGTAGTTGGTATTGGTTGACTAAAAGTTTGCAGTAATAAAAAAAACAACACACTCACCCAGCTTTCAAACACCCCATATTTTATTACCTATAATTTATGATATGTCGATAAAAATATTTTCAACATGAACTACGTAAGTAATAACATTTCGATGCATAAATTAACTCAAAAAAAAAAAGCATACAGGCTTTTCTTTTATGATTTTATGAATATTCCATTTATAATCTTGAGTGACGATCAGTCAGAATGAGCGTCTAATGTCGATTGAATTCCATCACTCATCATCATTCTTTCGTCATTCGTGACTTTTGGAATTGATTGACGCAAAACCTACCGTGTATTGGGCGCCTTACGCATGCTCAAGCACGGCGCTCGATTAGGTACCACAGACTACGAAGTACTCTCTTTTTTTGGGAATAGATTATTTGAGATACCTAATCTAATATCTAATCTGGCAAGTAAACACGGGCATAACTTTTTTGTATATGAATTGATTTAATAACCGACTTCAAAAAAAGGAGGGACGTTCTCAATTTTGTTTATATTTTTTTTAATGTATGTTCCCTCCGTCTTATACCTACAGACGTTTATATGTATAATGTTACGGCTAATGGCCGAAGTGCAGCTAAACCTAGTTTCAACTGAACCTAACCTCGGGATGCCCTTCGCTCGCTCTTGCATCCTACGTCGACGGAGCCCCGCTTCGCGTGGCCCCTATTTCTGTGAAAAGGGTTTAAAGTAACCTAACAAAACCGAACCTCGGGGTGCCCTTCGCTCGGTCTTGGATCCTACGTCGCCTCCCGAAGTATACACGAACCGCATGTGGCCGGCTACACTTAGTTGTACCCAGCTAAAACTAGGTTTAGCCGCACTTCGGCCGGCTAAAACTAGGTGTAGCCGCACTTCGGATATTAGCCGTGACATATATACGGATTTGCAAAGGATTTGTTCTCATTGTTAACACATTGAAGGACACTGAACGAGACACAATAGAAGTTTTATTGTTATTACGTCGAGAGGCGTTCAGTGTCCCGCAAAGTGTTAAATGGATAAGGTATGGGACCACCCCTGAGGCATTATGCCTCAGAGGTGGTCCCTAAATTTTATTATTGGGTAGTTTTTGAGTTAGCTTCAATAATTTAGATTTTTTCCACTAATTAGTTTATAATATTGATCGTAGAATCAACGATATTGATGATGTTTTAATAACTTCCTGTCACTGGTATTTACATAGCAAGTAGTGTTAAATGAATTTGTGTGGGGTTGGCACAACTAAGAAGTAAAAAATAAAAATCTTTTAACTCATTCATTCAAAAAGAGCTAGTGTATTCTTCGCAAACAGGGACTAAAATAGCTCTAGGACTAAAAGTGATGTGAATTTGGAATGTGGTTATTGATAGAGTTCCTTGATCCCGCGCGGGACTCTGGATGCAACTGTGTGGGACGATGTTTTTTCAGGAAATCAAGCGACTGTTCGCTTCTATAACCACTCACACGTTCCGCACCCCGGGGATTACGTCATCGATACGAACATAAGTACTTAAGCCAACCAAAATCCTCCAGAACAAAGACGGGCAGCAGCGTCATCGCTGCGAAAGGCTTGGCTCTGCGGTCACCAACCCGCATGCCCAGCGTGGTGACTACGGGCATTAAACCTCCCACATGATAAAAGTGCCAAAACAACGCCCCCTGGGGGCCGTTGTTTTGGCACTTTTTTTATTGGTGGTCCCGCTATTCCTGGTCAAGGTAGCGGTCACGGTAACGGCGGGACGGGGGGTACGAAGAATCCCCGGGTTACGGAATGTTACCAACGACGATTATATATGGCTACGTATAATGGACGTTCGATGAGGCTGGACCATCACCTTGCCGAACTTGACGTAGAGTTAGGTCGCAATAACTTGCCAGTTATTGCGACCTAACTCTACGTCAAGTTCGGCATATACTGGGGTTATCTGAAGTCCGAAGACAGGGGGAGGACATGATAACCCTGGAGTCAGGCCACCTGTTCTACTTCCTCGAAGGTGATCACCTGTCCCAAGGCGGGATCGGCTCTCTAGTCAACAAGGAACTGACTAGCAGCGTTGTGGAAATCAGTAGTGTGTCGACACGGGTAGCGTGCCTTGTACTGAAACTCACCGACAGGTACTACCTGAAAGTGATACAGGTATATGCGCCGACTTCGACATGCTCTGACGAGACAGCCGGGGCCATGTACGAGGATATTGCCAAGGCAATGCAAAGTACGACAAAGACCCACTACAACGTCGTTAAGGGGGACTTCAATGCCAAAGTGGGATTACAATAGAACGCGGTGAATCGAAAGTCGGACCGTTTGGGTCGGTTTGGGGCGCAGGAATCACAGGGGGCAAATGCTGGTCAACTTTTTGGAGTCGCAGGGGCTCTTCATAATGAATTCGTTTTTCGAAAAGAAACCCCGAAGGAAGTGGGCCTGGCAAAGCCCCGATAACGTGACAAGGAACGAGATAGACTTCATCATGACGGATTGGAAGCATATAAATTTTTAGAGATGTCTCCGTGATTAGTAGGTTTAATACCGGAAGCGATCACAGACTTGTCCGAGGCACTTTAAATATCAATTTCAGAGCTGAGAGACTCCGCATGATGAGGCCTACACTCGACCTACGCAGCTCCAAGCTGCTCTAGGATCCGAAAAGTTCCAACTAGAACTTCAAAATCGATTCACCCTGTTGGAAACCATAGGTAATATTGAAACCAGCGGGGCATAGTGCAGATAACCATTGAGCCGAATTAACACGGAGGACATCCCGGATATCGACCAATGCGAGATTAAGGCGGCTCTCGAGCAGGTAAAGAACAACAAGGCACCTGGGGATGACGAAATAACGACAGAGCTCATTAAAGCGGGCGGGGCTCCAGTCCTGAAAGAGCTAGCGAGTCTCTTTAGTTCCGTTATCCAAGAGGGTACAACGCCCGAAACGTGGAGCAGAGGTGCGGTGGTTCTGTTCTTCAAACAAGATGATAAATCCTTGCTGAAGAACTATAGATCCATCTTACTTCTGAGCCACGTATACAAGCTGTTCTCGAGGGTCGTCACGAACCGTCTCGCCAGGAGACTTGACGAGTTCCAGCCGCATGAACAAGCCAGTTTTCGAAAAGGCTTCAGTAGACCATATTCATACTGTTCGGCAAATTGTACAGAAGACCGAGGAGTACAACCAGCCGCTGTGTATGGCATTTGTGGACTACGAGAAAGCCTTCGACTCCATCGAAATATGGGCAGTTCTGGCTTCTCTGCAACGATGTCGAATTCACTGGCGCTACATCGAAGTGCTGAGAGTCCAGGATCAGAAAACCAGCCCCATCCAACTGCTCAGGGGGTGAGACAGGGGATGCAATATCCCTTAAATTGTTTACCAACGCTTTGGAAGACATCTTCAAGACGCTGGACTGGACTGGACAGGGTATCAACTTGAACGGCGAGTATATCTCACATCTTCGATTTGCCGATGACATCGTCGGCTAGACCAAATGTTGCACAGCCTAAATGGAGCCTCCCGGCGGGTTGCCCTCGGCATGAATTTGGACAAGACAAAAGTCATGAATGTACAATTCGCACGTCTTGCCGAGGCCAATCCACATCGAAGGGTCGTTTCGCAAAGTTGTGAAGGATTATGTCTACCTAGGGCAAGTCATCCAGCTCGGTAGACACAACTTTGAGAAAGAAGCCGACAGAAGAATCCAGTTGGGTTGGGCAGCATTTGGAAAACTCCGTCAAGTCTTCTCGTCGCCTATTCCGCAGTGTTTGAAGACTAAGGTCTTTAACCAGTGCGTCCTGCCTGTCCTGACATACGGTGCTGAAACGTGAACACTGACGGTCGGGCTGGTCCACAAATTCAAGGTTGTTTGTTCAGCGCGCTATGGAGCGAGCTATTCTCGGGGTCTCTTTGAAGGATAAAATAAGGAATGAAAATCCGGAAAAGAACCGGAGTTACCGACATAGCTTGCAGAGTAAGCAAACTGAAGTGGCAGTGAGCTGGCCATGTCTGTCGAAGGACCGATGGCCGGTGGAACAGACTAGTCCTGGAGTGGAGACCGCGTATCGGCAAGCGTAGTGTGGGACGCCCCCCCAGCTAGACGGACGACCTAAAGAAGGTGGCTGGGGTAGACCGGATGCGGAATGCGTAAGACAGGGTGCTGTCGCGCAGTCTGGGAGAGGCCTATGTCCAGCAGTGAACTGCGATAGGCTGAGTTGATTGATTGATGTGCGAGTGAATTTCGACCTGCCCGCATCCCACTTGGGATTCGACTCACTTCGTCCACCTCTCGTCTGTGTTTGATGGTGGTGCAAAACATCTTTGATAAGTCTGTGATTGCTCTTGCATTATTTTATTACATTATTGCATAATGCATTTACTAAATACGCAAAGGACGTTGTTTTCTTGACAAAATAGAAAATAAAATTCCAGTAAACTGTCACATTGAGTTTGACAATGACAGACATGACATGACAGAAGAATAAAATGACGAACACGAACACGAACCTGTCGATGTCGAAAAATAAAAACCAAAACATAACCTCTATAACCATATTGTTCTGTGTCTTTATCAAGGAATATACTACTCTTTAACGTGAGCTCTATAATTATTATTCCCTTTGACGTAACCTTATTCTAATATCCGGTCAGTGGGTCGTCTTAGGCCTTGTCTTTAACACTGCACTGCACATTTCTTTAAAATATTTTGGTAACTTACGAAGTTTGAACGCACAGAATACTCACTGTATTCTGTGCGTTCAAACTTCGTACGATATTGTATTATTGTTTTTTTTTCAGCAGTATGCTTAGTATTTCAGCATGACTATTTTTATGTTTTTTTGTGATATCTCTAGATCTCTAGATCTTATTCAATTCACGTGAACCTAACGTATAAAATCGTCTGAATTTGGATGGAATTTATTGTAACTCGGTGACGGTCTCTCGGCCAATCTCAAACTCAATGTGTACCGTTTACATACATATATACAAAAAAATTGTACCTACATACACAAAACATGTACATCAAGCTACCCGAAACTGTCAAATTTTCCCAATCAACTTTGAACGTTATACTTTGGCGATAAAGTTGAAAATCTATTAAAGAAATTTGACAGATTGTAGTAGCTTGATGTGCTGGCGTCTGTACTTATCTACATAAATAAATATATACAATTATAATCAAAAAACAAGTGAGGCAATGTGTTTTCTTACCATAGTTTTAATAAAAATGGGCAATGATGGGGCACGCTTTATTGACACAGGCAAGGCATTCTATAACCGCACTGCTTGAACAGTAAAAGATTTATCATACAAACACAGAAGACCAACAGAGTACAGAGTACAGGGCAGCCTAAGTGCAACCAATTCTTAATAACTTACCTTTTTCAGGTGATGGCAGACACAGGTCCATTTTCAAGCAGCACGGCGTTTTGCGCGCGATGTGGCTCCATTCTGCCTCTGCTACAAGAGTTTGGATCAGTCAGGTGCTATGCCTGTAAAGCCTCTTTTGATGCAGAGAGTAAGTTTATGAATTACCTATCATAATTTTATGTTAGCTACATAAACCTGAGACTAGAGATGCCAATGCATTCCACCAGTTTCTATGACAAATCTTTTACTGTTTAAGCAGTATGGTTATGGAATGACTTGCCCGTGTCGCTAAGGCGTGCTCAATCTTTGTCCACTTTTAAAATTATGGTTAAAAAGCACTTGCTCTCTCCTTAAACATCATCATTATATTTTCTTTGCTCCTGTTTCATTTTTATTATTATATGTATATATTTATTTAGTAGTAATTAGTATACTTTATGTATGTAAATGGTACACCACTGACTACCTTCTATTTGTCTGTCCTTCCACTTTTTAATCCATTCAAAGGTTGTCTTTAAAAGATTGCTTTTAGCGATAAGACCGCCCATTGTGTCACCCTTTGTACAGTTTCTATATTTATATGTCTGTAATTTATATGGTGTACATAATAAAGAGTATTCCTTCTATCTCTATTTATCTAATATATCTTTGAGAACTGTGGAAATGGTAGGTTTTTCGAAACAGATAGATATTATGTTTTTTCCATAAAGGTAGTGCCACTTGTAATGTAAAATAATTGGAATGCTTGTGTCTAAAAATGTTTTTTTTTAAAATAATTTGTATAATGAATAACATTCTGTTCCAGACTTCAGCGACCTAAAATTCAACTACACAATCAACTTTAACACCGTTTCTGTGGTGACGCATGACAATATCCTAAGTACTGATGGTCCGGAGGGTCCCGTTGTTGAGAGAAGATGTCCAAAGTGTGGCAATGATAGAATGTCTTATGCTACACTGCAGCTCAGGTCCGCTGATGAAGGACAGACTGTTTTCTATACTTGTATAGCTTGCAAGTAAGTAAAGTTTCATAATGAAATATTGGAGTTTATTTAAAATTTAAAATGATTTTTCAAAGAAAAATTATTATTATTTTTAGGGTTCCGTAGCCAAATGGCAAAAACGGAACCCTTATAGGTTCGTCATTTCTGTCTGTCTGTCTGTCTGTCCGTCTGTCTGTCTGTCTGTCTGTCCGTCCGTATGTCACAGCCACTTTTCTACGAAACTATAAGAACTATACTGTTGAAACTTGGTAAGTAGATGTATTCTTTGACCCGCATTAAGATTTTCATACAAAAATAGAAAAAAAACAATAAATTTTAGGGTTCCCCATACTTAGAACCGAAACTGAAATTTTTTTTTTCATCAAACCCATACGTGTGGGGTATCTATGGGTAGGTCTTCAAAAATGATATTGAGGTTTCTAATATCATTTTTTTCTAAACTGAATAGTTTGCGCGAGAGACACTTCCAAAGTGGTAAAATGTGTGTCGGGGGGGACACACATTTTACCACTTTAACTTCTAAAATAAGAGAATGATAAAACTAAAAAAAATATATGATGTACATTAATTACCATGTAAACTACCATCGAAAATTGGTTTGAACGAGATCTAGTAAGTAGTTTTTTTTTTAATACGTCATAAATCGTAAACCGCAATTTACCATTCATTCAATCAACTCAAAAATAAAAAAAAACATTTAATTTCATAAACATAAACCTTATGCATAAACCCGGATGTTACGGAACCCTCGGTCCGCGAGTCCGACTCGCTCTTGCCCGGTTTTTTTTTTATTGTTATACGTACTTACAATTACCGGCACGTAACTTGGCAAGAGATTTTCGTAGTGGGGGAAGTTCGCGCATATAAAAATGTATGAAATTGTGCGTGCGCAAACTTCCCCCACTACAAAAACTCTTGCCAAGTTACGTGCCGGCAACTATATAAGAGATTAGTTTAAAAATTAACCTTAATTTCGTATTACATCTGACACAGCATTATGGAAATCCTAACTTATATTATAAATGCGAAACTAAGTTTGTTTGTTACGCTGTCACGCTAAAACGGCTGAATGGATTTGGATAAAATTTGGCACATGGATAGACCATGACCCGGAGAAGGATACAGGCTACTATTCATCCTGGATCGCAGACAAAGTCGCGGGCAACAGCTAGTTTTGTATAAAAAAACCAGCCTCTGCTTGCTACTTTGTCCGCGTGAAATTTCTTTTTCCCCCAATCCACCCCGTCCCATCGCATTGTCTGCCCGCGCTATTATTTCGTTTTCGCTTTGAGTTCTTTCTGACTTTTTTCTTTTTGCTTGGATCCGAAGAGTCCTAGTGTGATGTTAAATAGCCTGTAGCCTTCCTCAAGAATTAAGCTATCAAAAGCAAAAATAACTTTTCAAATCCGACTGGCAGTTCCAGAGATTACAAACTGTACGAACACTTCAGCTTTATTATTAGATATGTCAACATAAAAGAATATACAGGGTTATTGGTAAAACATTAACAACCTCTTATGAGGTCACTGTACTCATCACTATGAACAACTTTTACTATGGGACCAAAACTGAAATCGCGGGAAAAAAATAAGCTGTTCCCTACATTTTGACGAATTAGACGGCCCAAAAATAAATGGTGGCGCCTAGCACCAATTACTTGGGCGGAAATATAAAATTGTTTGCGTTTATCCCAGACGCAGGGAGCTGGTTCAATTAAATAGTGGACTGTATAATGCGGGGGTGAAAAGTACGTGGGTAGGTCTGACTTTGCAAAATACGACACGAATTAGGACGACGAAAATTGTACATGGACCTTTGTCCATGTACAATTTTCGTCGTCGTAATTCGCATTTTCCTGCCAAATTCCTTTGAATTTGGCAGGAAAATGCAACACCACTGACCTGTAGATTCACCATCAATCCTCCACGTCGGCCGGCAGAAGAACATAATGTAGGGGACATGGGAATGATTTTTTTTTCGCGATTTCATGATAGGTCCCATAGTAAAAGTTGTTAATAATGACGAGTATAGTGACCTCTTAAGAGGTTGTTAATGTTTTACCAATAACACTGTATTTAAAAAAGTAAATAACAAGAGAAAAGGTGTGGGTAGGTTTAAAGGTTCTCTTAGTTTTCCCTGGGAGTAACACAGTACTCTCCTGGCTCAGCTCAGTGAGGCGCTGACCGTAGCGGAACATATGCAATTTGTTATTTTATTTCAAGTAATGATACGTTACATTATAATATTAACTAGCATGTATGAACTATTGAATACATTATAGCAAATAGATTCATCTAAAAAAAAATTAAATGAAAGTTCTACAAATGTTCAGTCAACAATTTACCTTATAATACTAATGATCGCCTCCCAGGCGGGATACCCTGAGTTGGCACGAGAGTAACACCTGATGCGTCCCCAAATTAACCAAAAAAACCGACAGCAGGGGATGATTAGTACTCTAGGGTTAATAATAATGTATTTTTTTTTTTTTGCTTAATTTTGCCCCACGCTAGGAATTTCTCCTGTATTGTGGGTGCGTTTACAAACATTTAAATTCACATACACAAACATCCAGACCCAGAACAACTACTTGTAGGTCATACAAATATTTGTTCCGTGCGGGAATCGAACCCGCAACACGCAGCGTAATTAATAAATATCATTGAACATTATATTAATTTGACAGATTTTCTGATGTATTTCATTTATATTTATTTACAGATACAAGGAGACGGAAAATTCGTGAAGAAAGTCGTATTTTTTATGTTACATGTAAGAACTCTATTTTTTAAGTAAACTTTTATTTTAACAGTTTTATCTTATTATTTTTGAATCATCAATCTCATGAATCATCCAAAATGTACCTGTAGTTTCTAAAATAGTGTAGTACCTTTACCATTTTCCATGTCGTAGACAAATATTTAGATTTTTTAGTTTCTTCCTTAATCTTATAGAATTAAATCCTGATCTCTCGGATATAGCTAGGTAATCCCACCACTTAGCAAGTCGACCTACATATTTTCTTAAACACTAGTCATTACCCGCATCCACCGATTCATTCAAGCCACAGGTGAAACTTACGGTTTCACATTCAGCACGCGCTGCCGCCGAAGAATCTAAGCATTTTTTTTTATAAGGAAAGAGACGAGTATATGGTTTGAAGTGAGTGGGAAAGAGAAAGGTGATAGTTTTTGATCGAGAGCGTTGCGGAGTCGAGATGAGACGGTAATTAATTTGATCAGTACGTTGCTTACGTATGGATAGTGATGGGCTGTGTCGATGTTTTGTTACGATATTTAACTTTGATGGCCCATAGTCTGTTAATATGTGTAACTTGCATGCAATTCTTGTTTGAATAGATGCTATTCCGAAAGTAGAAGCTTCACACCGCGCTTGTCATGTCTTTTAAATTAGTGTATCCTACAATGACTACGGTTCAGTTCGATTTATCAGAATTCTTGTTCATATTTTCCTAATCTTTTTCAACACGTTAACCTCTCACGAAGTTGATATCTTGAACAGCCACTCTAGATACCCTAAGTCAAGATTTATTGGAAGACTTGAAACAATAACGGTGCTATTAATCTGTCCGCCCGTTGTGACCCTTACTTAACTGACAACTATCTCGACACCCACGCTTTTATTTACGGTTGTTGATTGTGTAGACTCGACTTATCATATCAGGCTTTGTTTCCCCGCAGGGATGGGCAGATATGTACCTATAGTGCCTACACCCACATTTCGCCAGTTATGTTTATCAATCAATCAACTCAGCCTATCGCAGTCCACTGCTGCGTAATTCCCAGTCGCCCGTACATGGATTGCCACCAGGTGGCAACTGGGAAATAAAATCCTAGTTGTCACCGGGTGGCGACTGTCACCTTATTGCCCCCACTTCAAATCGCTGTACATTGCTTATTGTGTGGTTTAATTGATAATATTTGATAGTTTTCTTTAAATCTTGTTTGTATGTCCCTAAAAATATAGGTAACTTATCTACTAATAAAACCGCATTGGAAATGTGACCGCCAACCCCCTCATCGCGGCCGTAAGACCGTATGAGGGTGTTTGGCAATCCATGCCAATGCAATCGGCAATGTACAGCAATTTGAAGGGGGCAATAAGTTCTCAGTCGCCACCCGGTGGCAACTGGGAATTTTTTTCCCGATTGCCACCTGGTGGCAATCCATGTGGGGGCGACCGGGACTTTTCGCACTGCTGGACATAGGCCTCTCCTAGGCTGCGCCACAATACCCTGCCCTCCGCATCCAGTCCATCCCAGCCACCTTTAGGCCGTCCGTCCATCTAGCTGGGGGGCGTCCCACACTCCTGAGTTATGTTTAAGTCCCATATAATAGGGGGTGAGTATAATAGAGGGTTGCCATCAACCCGGCGCAAATCCAGACTCCGGGCTGCTATTGAGAAATTCCAGATAGAAAAACCCAATAACTATCTGGCCGACCTGGAAACCGAACCTAGTACCGCATGCTCAGCAGTAGGTCTTGCAGCCAGTAGACCAACGAGACAGTCCTTATCCGTATCGAATCGTACTTATACAGGGTTATTGGAAAAACACCAACAACCTCTTAAGAGGTCATTGTACTCATCATTTTAAATAACTTAGGACCAAACTTAAATCGCAAAAAAAAAATCAACTGTTCCCTACATTTATGTTCGTATAACTCGTCAAAATGTAGAGGACAATGACCTCTTAAGAGGTTGTTGGTGTTTTTCCAATAACCCTGTATAAATCCGTTGTTGCTAAATGTACCTCTCTTTTTTTTGTAAACCGGAGTCATTTGGACTCGTTTCTAACCGATTGGATGGAGAAGACACAGCACAAGGAAATGTGGAAGAATATGGGGGATGCCTTTACCCAGCTGTGGGACACTATAGGCTAGTAGAAGAAAAAGGAGGGTTTAAACTGAAACCCAGCGCTTAGCAACCCGCTAGACCTGGGGGCCTATAAAGGCCACTTTGGCAGAATCTTAAAAGGATAACATAATGGACAGTTAACTTTTAAGTTAATCGTATCAAATCCCATTGGTGAAGCAGTTTTCAGTTATTTTTTTTTTCTGTGTTAAAATACCAATCAATCCAATCCCAATCTCTTTGATTATACCTACGTAAAGCAGCGAAAAAAAGAAAAAAAAGGGGTGTCTTCGCCATATTGTAATTCATAATCTTATTCTTTTGTGATTCTCCAAAGTGGCCTTTTTAGGCTCCCTGAGCATAATGCTGACGCTTAAACCTTTTGCTTCCGGTACTTATTATAGTTTTGTGTATGTACTTACTACTTCTAGCTGTAATACTGGAGACAATAAACGTTATTTTATTCTATCCTACCACGTAATAAACAATGAATGGTGAAGAATCCTCACCTAAATTGGGGAAATGCAGTTAATCAGTTTGTTTCAGTGGCACTTTTTTTCTCTGTTATATGAGATCTAAATAAAATAATATTATCACACTAATATTATAAAGGCGAAATCTTGTGAGTGCGTGTGTGTTTTTATATGTTTGTTACTTCTTCACGCTCAAACGGCTGGACCAATTTTGATAAAATTTTGTATGGAGGTAGCTGACACCCTGGATTAACATATATATATATATAACTTTTTATCCCGATATTCCCACGGGACCGACATTACGCGGGTGAAATCGCGGGGCGCAGCTAGTAACAAAAATAAAATGTCTTTCTTTGAAGCAAGTTCCCGTGTTCAATTTGGCTTCTCCATAGTATGGATGGAAGTCTTAAATTTCAAGGTTTTAAGATTCGATGTCTTTGATTGAACAGTCTTATTTTAATTTAGGGCTGATTTTTCCAACGCCAGATAACTTTATCGGAGGAATAATTTCAAATTTTTGACAGTTCTTTCATACGAAAACTGTCAGACGTCAATTTTATTCCACGAATAAAAATTATCGGTCGATTGAAAAATCAGCCCTTAGTCGTATATCATTCTAATAACTGAAAAATATTGCATTATCACAATTTCTTAAAGGACTGTCTTAAAATATATGGCGTGCGTTAATAAGCTACATCGATTCCAGTAAAACGAGGCTTGACGAGCTTCCGACGAGTTCTGATGGTGAGGTCTGGCCTTGCGTAACATACATAAAATGGCAATTGATCACATTTTCTTTCATTTTGATAGTTCAGCCACGTTCATTGCGTTATTTGCGTTGGTGAGCAGACGAATTTATTAAACCCATGAAGCAACGGATTAGAAATATCCTTCAAAACTGTGTTACGCAATTGGGGCGCTGCTCTCCAAAAGAAGAAAAACAGCTGCTTTCATCTGTGATTCGGTGTTAAGCATGACCACTGGGTATTCATTTACCGAGTTGAATGGTTATTTCTAAAGTTCATTTCAAATAAACTTGCGATAAAGTTTGTTCACCTCCTTCTACTAATGTATCCCAATATTTCCAAACCATACGAAAAAAATGTATGGGCAGTGTCGGTAACACGATCAAAACATTGACTTACTCCGTGTTTGGTATTATGAAACTCAACCGATGCAATGTTAGCGACAGTTTTGTATGACGAACGATATCTATCGTAAGTTATTTGGACTTTTTGGTACAGGGCGGTTGAATGACATTTATCGCAAGTTTATTTGAAAAATGGTATAGAGGGATCCGTGTTGGTCTGGTTCACGTCTCTGACATGCTCTCACAGCTGCACCATAAAATCTGCAACAAACTTAGCGAAAAGTTCAGAACATTTTGCTTTTGTCCCCAAGGCTTATTTGGGCAGTTACTAAACGACTTATTTTATTTTGTTATTTTATTGTGTTTGGGTGGCTTACAGCTATCAAATACAGAAGTAGTAGTGAGGTAATTGACGACAAGCTATTTACAAGCCTCCACAGTTAACAATAGAGTATTGTTGTACACATTTACCTGCTACTTACTTTACCTGCTAGTTAGCCACGATTTTCTCCACGGTTCCATCGTATCGATATCGATGTGCCGTTCCACCTGTCACTAGTGCGGGGGCCGGGCGGCAGGTGCGCGCAGACGCGGCGGCGCGCCAGTCTCCCGCGGCCCTCGCTCCGACCACACGTCGCGATCACACCGCTTACTATCGACATCCCATAGACACGTGCGTGGCGCAACCCTAATTTGTTGTTCTATATAAAAAAACTGTGTTGTGTTAACCCCTTACCGCCCGGAATTAAACGAACATTCTTATAGGTAAGTTTTTTATATAACTTTTTTACAACCTCGAGTTTCGGGTATCAGTATTTGGGTTATGTTTTGGTTTCAGTGTGATAATTCAGTAATGCGTTACCAATTGGCACAATAACGTGTTTTGAACGTTCGCAACGGTGAAAATCCGCTTTTCGCTTCGCTTTTAAGTGTGTCAGTGTGTTAGCATTTTCTTCGGTGCAGAAAAAAAAAATCGGAATGTTTCACTGATTCGGCTAAACTTTCATCGAATCCGAAGTGCCTAAAATCCGCGATGCATTTGTTATTGCCTACAATCAAATAAACTGTCCCACATTTTCTCCTCAGACATCAAAACACGCGAAGCGTTGTTAAAATTTATGAGCCGGCGAGGAATACGAAATTGTTCAGACGTTCGTATTTCGCGGCGGAAAGCTACATTTTGTAAACGATAAAAGATAAGGCCGGCTTGGAAAACATGGTTGTTCAAAGGCGCATACAAAAGACATCAACGCGCCACGCATGCGCAGTGGCTCCGTGTCAGCGGTAGCTGTATTTTGTACACAAGTTTAAAACATGGGAAATACAATGCGGGCTAGTTATGTACGAGCTACTGATCGTAATTATAATCATGTTAATCGCGATAATTTGTTGATCTGGGAATGGGAGAAACGTTATAATTGTTTCACTGTCTTGTGAATCAGACGATCGCGAGAATATAATTTTTTTCATCTTGTATAGATAGATATTGTGCTAAGATAAGATCCACTCATGTAAAAGGCTATAAATGCTCTAGTTATGGAGTAAATTATGCATGGGAACTACATCGATCACCCCTTTGCAAAAAAACCCCTTGAAAGTACAAAACACTTCATTGTAGCTGCTTCCGTTAATTATCTACTAATGAAATCTCTATAAAAGTCAACTTAGTTAGTTTATACGTTTAAACTTTTTATAATATACAAATTTTGGAAACCACTATGCTACACACTACGCAATAAATTATACCAGATATTTGATATCGCCTTTTCTGACGATACATACAAAAAAAAAAAAAATGAACGAAATCGATCGCGCAAAAAATCTGCTGTTTTCTACATTTTGACGAATTATGCAAAAATAAATGTAGGGAACAGCTGATTTTTTTTCGCAACCGATTTCGTTCATTTTTTGTATATCGTCAGAAAAGACGATAACAAGTATGTGGTATAATTTATTGTATACTAGCAGCGCCCCGCGGTTTCACCCGCATAAGTGTCGATCCCGTGGGAATATCGGGATAAAAACTATCCTATGTCCTTCCCAGGGACTCAAACTATCTCTATACCTAATTTCATTTAAATCGGTTCAGCCGTGTAAGCGTGAAGTGGTAACACCCAGACACACTTTCGCATGTATAATAATAAGTATGGATATGTGGTTTCCATTCTGTATATTTTAATACTCTTTACTTATAATACCCTTGTTAAGCTCCAGTAACGTTAGGCTTTATAAAATTTCGATATAAAGTTGATTTAAAGTCCAATTAACACTATTCTCATTAATCCTTTACACTATTATCTTGTATGAACATTATTACACTCAGTTTGTACCTCTATTACACTGTATAGCAGAAGCTTCTCAAACAGAGAAGTGAAGAGCACTAACTTCTTCACTGCGTGGTGCCGACAGCCTATCCATTTTTACAGAATAGCACCGCTGATATTATTTCCAAGATGTTTCTTCACCTTACCTCAGTGCTGTTATGACTCGATGAACTCATAATGACCTGACAGTCTTCTTCACCAATATCAGAACCAGTGACCCAGTGAGGACTTGAGAAAACCTCGTGCCACGTTGTGAAAACATTGGCCTGTTGGGTTGAGAGTTAGACTGACTAAATGTCATTCATAGAGACCATTTAGGGCTGATTTTTCCAATAATTTTATCCGAGGAATAACTTTGAATTTTTGACAGTTGTTCTATACAAAATCTGCCAGACGTCAATATTATTCCACAAATAAAAATTATCTGTCGATTGAAAAATCAGCCCTTATTATAATTAAAAACCTGTGTTTTTAATTATAATAAGGGCTGATTTTTACGCGTCATGACCCTGTTACCCTGTGGTAACAGGGTCATGACGCGTAAACTGTAACCGTGAACCCAGTACATGTCCTGTATTCTGGACCCCCTAGAAGACCTAGAAGAAAGTAATGTGTGGTGCCGGACTAGTCTGTGTGGTGCCGGACTTAAAGAATACCACCACCCCTTACTTCCCGTGGGTGTCGTAAAAGGCGACTAAGGATCGTACCGGAGAATGGGCAGCAGCGTTCTCTATGTATTCCACCACCATACCATACTGCGATCGCCAACCCGCCTGCTAAGCGTGTCGATTATGGCAAACCCTCCCAAAATTGGGGGAGGCCTGTGTCCAGCAGTGGACGTCTATCGGCTGAAACGACGAGAAGACCTAACGCAGGGGTCCAGAATCATGTACTGAATAACACTTGTACACTGTATAACTTGATATAGCTCTGGATCGTAACTTGCTCCTGAAAACATCCTGGGGCAGTCAAAAGTAGAATCACTACATAATACTTGACCATCCACAAAAGCATCGCCAAAATTCAAAGGTGCACAATTCACTCGGAAGGCGGAAACGGATTCAATCGATTCACCTAATCGATTGAAATAATCGATCGAACTGTTAATTGAATTAATCAACCGATTGAAAAGCGAAGATTGTGGTATTAGATATCTGTTTAACTTGTTTAGTCCAGACCAGTCAGGTATTATGTTTACTCTTGACTGGTTCTAGTTCTAGTAAATAAAGTCTCGCTTTTAATTATTTGTTGGTTAAAGAGACTTATAATAATACTATTTAATTCCATAGATGGTGTAGAGATAGTGCCAAAGTACCTAAGTGTACCTAAGTTTAGTATAGTGCACGAAGTGTCACTCAGAATTTTTTTTTTGAGTGGTCGTCTCACTCAAAAAAAAATATTCTGGGTGAGACTTTTTCACAAAGTTTCTGCTTCACTGTGTCCGAAAAGGGACCCCTTACTTATTTAACGATGAATTAAGGATAGGAACAGAATGTTTAGGTACGAAATTACTTCCCTGACAGAGAAGTTAAGAGGAAATGCGGTCGGAGAGACTTTTGAAAAAGCCTAAGAAAAAAGTCATAATTCGAGGTTTTGCTCTCGCCTATTTCCTCCTCCAATATTGGACCAGTTTAAAAATATTTCATAAACTGAGTCCATATGTTTTTCTTTTTTCATTAACGTTTTAGGGTCAAATCACACCGAGATGGCAGCGAAGCGGCGAGCAGTTTCAGTGTCATATAATTTTAAACTTTATATTCATTACTATAATACATAGTATCACTTGAGAAACTTGAGTCGTCGGAGTGCTCGCGGCGCCGCGGGCGGCCGCGCGACCTTTCAAGTTTCTCAAGCGATACTATGTGTTATAGTAATGATGATAAAGTTTAAAATTATATGACACTGAAACTGCTCGCCGCTTCGCTGCCATCTCGGTGTGATTTGACCCTTAAGCGCTTGGCCAAATATCAATTGCCGTGCCCCTAGAGCGCGGCTACAAATCGATAAAATAATCATCATCATCTGCCTAGCCTTTTCTCAACCATGTTGGGGTCGGCTACCGGTCAAACCGGATGCAGCTGAATACCTAAATCGATAAAATAATACCTACAACAAATAAGGAGGAGCAATCGTTGAATAGAACGAAAAAAACATGCATGTTCTCTGTCGCAGAAATACTCGTATGACACGAGCGGCGGTAGCGTAAGCGGTTAAAAGGTAGTTGTCAAAATTGTACACTAGGCCTCTGTTGACAGCGATTTAAATCGGCATTTTTTTCTTTTATGTCCCTATGTTTTTCTTTTTGAGGATACATTATTTTTATAAGCACTAGTGTAGTGTAGTTAATATTTATTATTCTGTAAAAAATAATTGCTTTATGGTCATTAACCAGAAATCAATTCCGTACACACATCAAAAGTGTCTAGGGATCAACATATATTTTTGCAATAACCATCAATTACACACATCAAAAGTGTCTAGGGATCAACATATATTTTTGCAATAACTTTTCTCCTGATTGATATTAATTAAAATTTTCTTTAAGGATTCATCAAATAAAGTGTTTTCGTTTGTCACAGTAACGATAAACCAAGTCACCTTTGCATTAATAAAGAAATTTGCCATTTTCCTAATAAAGGGATTTTTGACATTTGAACCACTAACACAAAAGTTCGAAAAAAAGACTGAAATAACAGTTTTCTTTAAAATTTTATTGGGTAACTTAAACAATTAATAATCCGTGTTTCTACCGCGAACACTAACAACACAAGAACATCGGTTTGGCATACTCAAAATGAGTTCATCCAAATCACGCTGTGGAATGGCCGCCCATGTTCGTTGCAACAACAAAAAAAGGTCTTCTTGCGACTGGATACCCTCCATATTCGGCAGAGCTCTTCTCTGTAGCATATCCCATGCATGCTCAATCGGGTTCAAGTCTGGCGACTGAGCAGGCCAGGGCAGGACATTGATGTTAGCTGCGGCGAGAGTCTGTCTTACAACTCTTGCGGTGTGCGGTCGTGCATTATCATGCATTAACTGAAATAAGGGACCGATTTGCACTTGTAGAGGAACGATGACGTCTGATACAATCGTCTCAGCATAAATTTGAGCGTTGAGGTTGCCTCTGATCCAAATCAACTCAGTTCTTCCGCCGATCCAAATACCCGCCCATACCATGATGGTTCCACCACTATAAGGATGGACTTCCTGGCAGGATTTTAATCGCTGTTGGCGTCCAGGGGTTCTCCAGTGTCGTATACGTCTTGTATCCGGTCTCATACCAAAACGAGACTCATCAGAAAAACACACGAAACGCCATTGTTCTTCTGCCCAATTTCTGTGTTCAAGAGCCCATTGATATCGAATCCTACGATTGTGCATTGCTATAGGTGGTACCCGTAGCGGTCTTCGGGAATGAAGGTTCACTTCATGCAAGCGGTTTCTGACTGTTTGGTCGCTAATTAAGTTCCCTGAAGAGTGATGAAGCCTCACGGCTAACATCATGGCGGTTATTGTTGGAGCTCTTCGAGTTAAGATTTGAATGTATCGGTCTTGTCTCCGTGTGGTGCAGCGATACCGTCCTGCATGGCGCTCAGCCACGGTACCAGTGCTTCGGTAACGTGTCCAAAGTCGACTGATAACACTCTGACTTGTATTCAGAGCTAAAGCCACAGTACGTTGCCGGGAACCAGCTTCTATCATTCCCACGGCTCTGAGCATTTCTTCCCTGCTTAAATGACGTCGCCGCTCCATAATAACGTTGGTTTTAATCAGTAGTAGGGAAACAGTAGCACTAATAATGTCTTCAATGCGTTGTATGTTTTTATAGGGAAAATATTGACAGCTGATTTTCATCTTTTACTCGAATTTGATTCACAGTTCCTGATTCAAATTATGAAATGCACCAAAAAGGATCCATATAAATTTATAAAATCATAAATTTATTACAAAGCCACATCTCAATCTCAAGAAATCCGCATAAAAATGCTTGATCCCTAGACACTTTTGATGTGTGTACATAATCACCCATTTTCCCACCACTGCTGGGACATAGGCCTCCTTTCAGTGAGAGGGAGAAAGAAAAAGTATTTATTGCGACTCGTACAGGAAGATCAGAATCTAAACTAAACACAGTAAAAAATTAATTATATAAAAAAAAGTAAAAAGAAAAATAAAACAGAAAGTCCTATACGAGGCCAAAATTGAGGGGGCCGTAATCCACCACGCGGGCCCTGGTAATTTGTTTTTTTTTTATTGGGATACAATACGGTCGATGAATATGCTCTCCGAACTTTCGAGCATGTTCTCTCTCTCTCGCCTCATGTCATATTTGGTTCCTAAATAACGTTATTGCACAGTCTGCTGCGCAAAATTCGGACCGGCCATGAGTCATTGGCCGTATTTTACTATAGGATTGAAGAATATGACTAACAAAAATGTGGCCAAAGAAATATGGAGCCGTATTTTCAAGTATTAATGCCATGATTCCAGTATAAAAAAAAGGGATGGTGCTATCGGTCATGTATTGCTCCGTCTCTCTCTCGCACTGGAATCACGATGTCATTACAAGTACAACGTCATAATACGGCACCAGTTTGGCGAAAACTGAAAGAGCTGTTCAGAATTTTAGAAGAACTTTTCTAATTGATGAGAAGCCTAAGCCAATGATGATTTCTTGATGGATTTGTGAGGCCACATACACACGGTTTTTTAGTAGGATTGTATGCTATCGACAGGGTTGTATCGGATCTGTTACCTTATTGCACCAATCGGTAGATACTTATTGCTTCTGCATGCAGTAATAAATGCTTGTACCTGAAAGTGAATTCTCGTTTCTATTAAAAGTGATATTTTATTAGGCTGTAAAATAAATAATTTCTAGACCATAAAGATAAAAACATCCTGTAGTATAAATACTAAGCTGATATTTTTAATATAGGTACAGCCGACCGAACGGCAGAGGTAACAAATCTAGAGTCTAGACAAAATCAAACTGGTTAGTACTTAATTTAATTTTTTAAATTTTTTATGACATTGATTTTTACAATCTGTGACTACAGTAACTCACACACTTCTTAAAATTCTAGGAAAATCATCTACTTTTACAAATTTGTAAATAATGTGAGCACCATGTAGGTATCTATCACATAACTGATTTACCTGTCATTGCTTCATTTTTAATTCTTTTTTCTTTTGTGGTAGACTAATTTTATTCTAGCTCTTCTTTCCCATTCATTATAATTATATGTGAAGACGAGAACGTCTTCACATATAATTATAATGAATGTATACTATACAAAACCTTGTAAAACATTTTAAAAGAGTAATGGTGGAGTTTCTTGTCCATTCTTTTCCATACGAACACTACCTTTTGGAAGGGGCGACTAGAATCAATTATATTTTATTTTAATTTTTGACGTTCAAAAGTGCCATTATTTAAAATATATGATTTGACTTTGACTTTCCAGTATAAGCTTGCCTCGTAGGTATTATTTTGAAACTCCGTACTACGCTAGGCCAGCTCAAGCTCAATGTGTTACCACACACGTTCGTCCGACTGTAGGTACACACATCAAGATATACATTACATTTCCAGTTTTAGCTGAACTCGCATTGTGTAGGTTTTTCGTACAGTCAACTTATTCTGGTTATGTATAGCTTGATGTCTAGCCGTGCGTACATCATTAGATAATTTATAATCTGTAGGTAATTAATATAATAAATAGGATAATTTATAATCTCACACTAATACATATTATAAAGGCGAAAGTTTGTGAGTGTGTGTGGGTGGGTGTTTATATGTTTGTTACTTCTTCACGCTCAAACAGCTTGACCAATTTTGACAACATTTTGTATGGAGATAGCTGACACCCAGGATTAACATATAGGCTACTTTTTATCCCGATATTCCCCCGAGATTGACATTTACGCGGGTGAAACCGCGGGGCGCAGCTAGTAGATTATAAATACTATACCTACTGATGTTTTTAATTTAGGTACTGCCGACCGAACGGCAGTGGTAACAAATCCAGTATAAGCTTGCCTCGTAAGTATTCTTTTGAAACTCCGTACTACGCTAGGCCAGATAAAGCTCAATGTGTTACCACAGACGTTCGTTCGATTGTACACACGGCTACACATCAAACTATACATCTAACTACATTTCCTGTTTTAGCTGACCTCGCATTGTTTACGTTTTTCGTACAGTCAGCTTATACATGAGGGGCCCGTGGCTAAATAATAACAGCCGCACAGGTCGATAGATCAGGTTAAGCTATGCTTGCTGCGGTTGGTCTGTGGATGAGTGACCATCTTTACATACCGTGACCTCTCCGTGCCTCGGAAAGTACGTTAAGCCGTTGGTCACGGCTGTCATTCGTGGATCTTTGACAGTCGTTACGGGTAGTCAGAAGCCCGAAAGTCTGACAACCAGTCTTATCAAGGGGTGTCGTATTACCCAGTAATTGGGTTGTGGAGGTCAGATAGGCAGTCGCTCCATGTAAAATACTGGTATTCAGCTGAATCCGGTTTGATTGGAAGCCGACCCCAACATAGTTGGGAAAAGGCTAGGCAGATTATGATGTACAGTCAGCTTATACTGGTTATGTATAGCTTGATGTGGAGCTGTGCGTACATAATTAGACAATCTGTAGGTACCTTACAATTTACTAAAACGTAAGCACTTTATCCCTAGACACTTTTGATGAGTGTAGTCAGGTATTTTAAGGTCAAATGCGCAAAGTAATAAAATTTTGTTCACGCGACTTCTTGCAATGCAGCAGTTCCATAGCCAATATGACATTTGTATCATTTGACATGACACTAAATCGAGACTTATCTGTTGATAACTGTATATTAGTGTTTATGCCTATTAAAAGGCTTCTGACACCTCACCGCAATAATAAAACGCAACATCTAACTCAAAAACCACTTAACCGATTTATGTGTATTTCTTAATTTTATTGGTTCTGGCTAGGTTCACCCGCGTAAATGTCGATCCCGTGGGAATATCGGGGAAGAAAGTAGCCCATATGTTAATCCAGGGTGTCAGCTACCTCCGTACAAAATTTATCAAAATTGGTCCAGCCGTTTGAGCGTGAAGAAGTAACAAACATATAAACACACACACACACACACACACTCACAAACTTTCGCATTTATAATATTAGTGTGATTGCAGCGTGATAATGGCGTAACACATTGTCAGTAGCTTAGAGTAAGAAAGTTATAGAGCATCGGGTAGCGTGGCCACACATGAGACAAAAAACTAACTTAACTAACATAGGCTACATGAGTAGCTGCCTTGAAAAAACTGGCTCGCACTGAGAGACGGAAATAGTATAGCTTTATCCTTTTCTGTTACTTATAATAACTCAATACTTTATCCCTTTCTTGTGGAAATGAAATAGAGATACCCGCCGTCTATACTTTTCTTTGTCTAAAGTCAGTAGCAATGGCTTCCATTAAACAACATTCATTGCGTTATTTACGTTGTTAAGCTGACATATTTTCGAACATATGAAGCATTGGATTAGGGTGCTGGTTCAGTTAGTCTTTAACTTACGTAGGGCGAGATTCTTGAACGAAAAGTAACGCAAAATTAATGTGATAATTTGTCACATAGGTATAGGTTGTACTGTCGTACCTTCCCGCGCGATGACAACAGGGGGGAACAACAACACTTTGGCAGGATCATAAAAGGATAACACTATGAATCATAATGGACAGTTAACTATTAAGTTAATCGTATCAAATCCCATTGGTGGAGGATTTTTCAGTTATTTTTTTTGCTAAAATACCAATCAATCCAATCCAAATCCAATCCCAATCTCTTTGATTAAACCTACGTAGTGCAGCGAAAAAAAGAAAAACACGGACTGTTTTCGCCATATTATGATTCATAATCCTGTTATGCTTCTGCCAAAGTGGCCTTTCTAGGCCCCCTGATAACTGTTTCACACTCCACAAAAGACCGTAAAATATTTCTGTCTTAGGTATTTATTTATTTGTGTACTTTATTGTACACTTTCTGCGATCTGTTCCAGGCAACCTTGCGGTATTTATAAATTAAACTTTATTGTAAAAAGTTCTAAGTTTAGAATACAAAAATATACTAATTTGATGTTCCACAAATACAATGTTAACAATAAAAACGTAGGTAATCTACAGACGTTGCTGTTAACATATAACTAGTCTTCGAACTCTCACTCGCTTGCGAAGTCAGTCAGTGCGAATAATGGGTGGGTTCCGTAGGTTTTTTTAATAGTGTGTTTAGTTTCAACTTGAGTTGAAAAAAAAAGCCATAACATAATTGGTAAATATGAATGCTGTAACGTGTTTATACAACATTATTTTTAGTATATGCGAAACCCGAAACACGTGTCCAGTATTTTTATGCAAAGAATCTATGTACAAAATTTCAAAACTGTATCGTGAAAAATCACAAAGTTATAAGCTTGTTAAGTGACCGGGGGGCCGATTCTACTATCAAAATTCTTCAAAAATCGCAATGGAACCACTGCTGAATCACAGCTTGTAAGCGTTTTCACATTCTACTAATGAACAACGACTCAACAGCGGTTACGTTTTAGTTTACGCCAACGTTCGAAACAATTTCAAAATCTATTCTGATAACAAAATCGAACATGAGCGTTTGTCCGTATAAAAACGTGCTCACCCGCGCCGCCTTGCGCTCATTGATAACAGTACCTAGGTACTTAATCGTTCGGTTGTCTTAAATTGTCTTTGACATTTAGAAACACACATTAAAAAATACTAGCATTTATTTACATTTTCCAGACAACAATATTCATAACTCCTAATTAAATATTGCCAAACTCAATTTACATAAATATTTTCATCAATATTTTATTCACTTTCCTTATAAACATGTCACACAAATATCACACTAATATTATAAAGGCGAAAGTTTGTGAGTGTGTGTGTGTGTGTGTGTGTTTATATGTTTGTTACTTCTTCACGCTCAAACGGCTGGTCCAATTTTGATAAAATTTGGTATGAAGCTAGCTGACTCCCTGGATTTACATATAGGCTACTTTTTATCCTGATATTCCCACAGGATCGACATTTACGCGGGTAAAACCGCGGGGCGCAGCTAGTCAATAATAAACAATAATAACCATCCATGGGCCCCTAAATATTGCGGTGCAGCTCCGAGCTAGCGGAATTCCATAAAATCATGATTAATTTATTAATGTTATACTGCTCATCGCCGCGCTCTCTCCTCTAAATGGGGCTTACGCTTCGGTGGCCCGGCCGTATCCTCGTCAGAAACAGTTACTATGTTTATAAGTCTTCGGATTATTACTGTTTGACACCTCGGATTTGGGGCCTGGACAATCATTTAAGAGGTTTTATATTTTTATTGAAGCAGGCGGGGAACCAAATGCCACTTGGGGGAGGCTTGTGTGACCTTTTTCTAGCAAGGTATTTGCTTCTGTTGTTTAGAGTTGTGTTATCTTCTCTAAATGGGGCTTACGCTTGGTGGCCCGGCCCTATCTATCTTCGTAAAAAAGAGTAATGTGATGTAAGTCCTCGAAATATTATTGTTTGACACCTAAGATTTGGTCATTGGGTTTGTCTGTAAGTGTGAGAGATTTGGTTTGACACTTTCGGACACGGGATCTTATTCAGGGTTCTTCGTTCTCTCTCCAGGACAATTATTTAAGAGGTTTTATATTTTTATTGAAGCAGGCGAAGAACCAAAAGCCGAATGCTGCCCGACATATTTTGTTTTTGACACTCCTGGATTCAGCCACAGTAGAAATATTCTTTACTGTGATTCAGCCATGGGTCTCGGACCCATACGAGGTGAGCTCACTTCTTGCTCTTGTGTTGGTTTTTGAGCTGGTAAGTGCTCTCTCTTCTCCGTGGGGCAGCGAATTGATGAGTTTGAGTCCTGTTGTGTTTTTCGAAATTCGTCAACTCTTTGGATCATTTTTATTCGAATAGCAGTTCAGTCACATCTAACCCTAAAATGTGTGTGCTTAACATGTGTCACTTTTACAATTTCGCTATCATTCTCCCACAATAAAACGTTCTTGTATACATGTTTTCTCAAACATGCTCTAAATAAACCCAACAACAAAGCTATTTAAAATCACCGTCTAACAAGCGACACAGCCGAGTAAAGCACGCTCAAGCAAGTAAACATTTCACAACATCGTTTCTCGTACGGTAACCGCTACCGTTCCGAATGAGACGTGCGGCACGGTCCGAAACTAGCGGTACACGAGAATAATTAGTAGGCATTATACTTAAATACGACACGTGGTGTATATGTTACGGGTGTTTCTTTGATTAATGGGTTAGTAGGATTCTCTTTCTAATATCCTTAATGAAGTTGGTTAATCAATGTGCGTGATTCTTATGTGAAACTGACCGTTCTTGTACTGAACTGAGTTTGACCAACCGGCGCTAGGCCCGCGCGGTGGATTACGGCTCACTTCCTTTCACAGAGAGGCCTGTGTCCCTGTGTAGGCTAGGCTGATTATATGCTTCTTGGATAGGCTCAGTCTTGTGTTTTGGTCTTTTACAAGATCAAACATTTTAAATCTTATGGAAGCGTTAACATTTTTAAGTATTTTTGATGACTGTTTATAGGGGGCCTCCAAATATACTGTCCGACTGTGGAGCTAAGAATTAAGGTACCTATTGCGAATTTCGCAAACTACGCGATCATCATTTGTTTATTATAGGTAGGGATGCTTGGGGGCCGTAAGTTCTTTAAATTTTCTGCGTCACATCCGGAATTTGAATAATTGATTATTCTTTCATTTCTTTAGTTTAGACTGGATGCAGAAGGCGGAGGACGTGGTGTTGTGGAGAAGAATAGGAGAGGCCAATGTCCAATAGTGGTCTGTGATAGGCTGAATTGATTGAGTCGAGTCTCACTCAGGTCTTCAGGGGATGAAATAACGATAATTATGTGGTTAATTTTGTGTGCAATAACAGATACATCATCATGAAAATTCAAATTGATCTTGATTGTCATTTTATGCGATTTCACTGTTGAAAGTAACTACGAACAAGATGGTGGGTGATGATTACATTTGCATAGTTTCACCAGTTTCGGTGCCTACTCGTGCATGATAAAATCTTGTAAATCTTTATTGAAGTTTCACACTGCTTTTGACTTTAAAATATTCTTGAATAATTAAAAAAACTGGCAAAGTGCGAGCCGGACGCGCACACGAAGAGTTCCGTACCACAAGGCAAAAACACCGAAAAAAACACGTTTGTTGTATGGGAGGCCCCCTTAAATATTATAGCGGCAACAGAAATACATCATCTGTGAAAATTTCAACTGTCTAGTAGACACGGGTAGCTCGTGGGCGAGTGATAGAAAAGAGCTAGGTCTTTTCGATTGACGTCACTCGCGCTCATTCAGAGGCTCGATAAACAGCTCACTAGCTCAGTTAGCTATACAAACATTATAACAAATACTAATACAACCGTTCTTATTATTTAAAACCGCCACAAAAAATAACAAGATTTATTTATTGATATCCGTAATTCCGTAGTAATTCGCGTGACACGAGTCAAATGAGCTAACAGTCGGCCTCTGAGCCACTGAGCTGTAGAAGAGCTAGTGAGTAACAAACAGTCCAAAATTCCAAAGAGCTAATGACTATTGAGCGAGCTGAGCCGTCTCCTTCGACGCGCGTGCGACGTGAGTCAAATGAGCTAACAGTCGGCGTCAGAGCCACTGAGCTATAGAAGAGCTAGTGAGTAACAAAGAGTCCAAAGTTCCAAAGAGCTATTGACTATTGAGTGAGCTGAGCCGTCTCCATAGAGACGCGCGTGCGACGTGAGTCAAATGAGCTAACAGTCGGCGTCTGAGTCACTGAGCTATAGAAGAGCTAGTGAGTAACAAAGAGTCCAAAGTTCCAAAGAGCTATTGACTATTGAGTGAGCTGAGCCGTCTCCATAGAGACGCGCGTGCGACGTGAGTCAAATGAGCTAACAGTCGGCGTCTGAGTCACTGAGCTATAGAAGAGCTAGTGAGTAACAAAGAGTCCAAAGTTCCAAAGAGCTAATGACTATTGAGTGAGCTGAGCCGTCTCCATAGAGACGCGCGTGCGACGTGAGTCAAATGAGCTAACAGTCCGCGTCAGAGCCACTGAGCTATAGAAGAGCTACTGAGTAACAAACAGTCCAAAATTCCAAAGAGCTAATGACTATTGAGCGAGCTGAGCTGTCTCCTTCGACGCGCGTGCGGCGTGAGTCAAATGAGCTAACAGTCCGCGTCTGAGTCACTGAGCTATAGAAGAGCTAGTGAGCTAGTAGAGTGATATAGCTCTTTACAGTAAAAGAGCTAATCGCTCTTTATCTTTTCACTGAGCTATTTCGCCCATGTCTACTGTCTAGCTATCACGGTTCATGTGATACAGCTTGGTGACAGACAGACAGACAGTGGAGTCTTAGTAATAGGGTCCCGCTTTTACCCTCTGGGTACGGAACCGTAAAAAACATCTGGGTAACTACTTCTTTTGTTAGTAGGTACCTATGTAGCTAAGTAAAAGTTACCTTTATCATTCTGCAGTTTAATCAACTTTGAATCTTGTAGGTATATTTTTTATATGATTCTATGTGCCAGGCATTTATCGCAAGAGGTTTTCCTGTTCCATATACGAGCCTAATTTAGGCATTCTTAAATAAATTGAAAAATGCTAATTTAACAGGCCTCGCGCTAGCAACAAAAAACCGTAGTGAATGAATAGAATTTCAATACGTTCTGAATGAGGTTATTACTCATTCAAAACCTTCTTACAGTCCAAGTTACAAAAGACAAAAAAAGAGGTTTATTCAATTTAACGACCAGCACTAATAATAAGACAAATTGCAACAAAATGTTGCAAAACAAATCGTCAAATCCGTAGAATTTGTCGCGTAAAACGTATCGTACGACTAATCGCGGTATGATACACGCAAGTCGCAAGGTGTACGACAAATGTACCGTAAGGCTGTAACTAGAGAACGCGTAGAAGCGACACGGGTCAAATATGTCACATGCTTTATTGCGTGAAATTCATCTGATAGGGGAATTTACAACAAATCTACGCATTACCACGTCTGTTATCTGTATCTGGATATATTTGCATACACCCTTCTTGTTTTGTTTATCCGTAAAGCGCATACCGATCAAGCGCAGGAGCATACATATGTAAATCCTACCAGTCCAGGAAACATTGATTATTATTTATTTGGAAAACATTCTAACATAGACACCAGTAATGCTGCCAGCATTTTAAATTTACGTTCGGCGTCAGATTTCATAACGATTATTTCATAAAAACATTGCCATTTACTTACTGCATTTTATGTTGCTGAAGAGAAAATCGAATGGCATATATAACAATCACGGTGTAGGTAATTCATACACGTCACTTGTAATGAATTGAACGCGTAAACATGAAATCTAGAAAAACGTTGCCGACGATTTCAAAGGTTTTTCTGTGTGAACGCGTTAATAAAGCTACCTTTATCGCTAATGACGATAAATTGCAATACTGATCTAGATGTAGAAGAATTGACTTTTTGTTGAACTTTTTTGGCGTTTGGTGATGTCATTATAGGACTTTGTCACGCGATTTTCTAAATGAAAAAGGGTGATCCTCATAAAACGAATTAACAATGAAAGCAGTAAATTATCTACTTAAAGGTTTAATAACTGTAATGATTAGGTACAGTTGCCTGACAATACTTAATGATTATTGCCTTATCCTCCCCTTGTCTGTAAACGGTAGACTAACTCGACTGTCGCTGAAAACCAGCGCTGGGCCTCTGTCTCGCTCGTATAGGGTCTTAGCAGTATGTTGAGCGATGGCCGTTTTGCGTGCACGTGACGCAAATTTCCCCCCAACTTGTTATTTTTTTGTGTTGTGTTCTTTTATGCCTCATGTTTAACGCGTTTTCTTTCTTTCTAACTAGTTCCCTTTTTAATTTATCATGCAATTAAATCTTGACATACTTACACCAAATAAACGCCTATGAAACTCAGTTTAAAGTAACTCAAACATCACACAATCTTCTGCTTGCCGGCTCTATTCCACTCATAAGCCATAGGTAAGTCCACCGGACCAAGACATTTGAAATTAAAAAATAACGGCAGTGTGATCTTTTAAACAATTGTTCTGATTCTCTTCGGACCTCTCATTATCCAATGGCGTACTCTTTATGATTACTACACGATTATCATGCCATCTGCGAGGTAAATGATTTGTTTTAAGCAGTTTTGTTCAACATGTTTTAATGTAGTACTTATTGTGTTTTAAGATAAAAGATCTGTGTATGACTAAATGTTGTGACTAATTGTTTTACTTGTGACCTACATTTTCGACACTTGAGTGTGTAGTAGGTACAGTCAGCAACAGAAGTCGATTAACACTTCAGTTTTTTTAATCTCGGTTATTGAGCAAAATATTTGTTCATAATTGCAGCAGAAGTACCTACAACGCAATTTTGAACAAATATTTTGCTCAATAACTGAGATTAAAAAAACTAATCGACTTTTGTTGCTGACCGTACCTATGAACCATAATAATTATTATCCATGTGAAATAAAGCGGTGATACTGATATTGTAACTTCTAATTTACTTAATAAAAATTAAAGAGTCAAGTCCTGGCTCGCTTTAATGCATATACAGGGTTATTGGTAAAAAATTAACAACCTCTTAAGAGGTCATTGTACTCATCATTATGAACAACTTTTACTATGGTACCAAAGATGAAATCGCGAAAAAAAAACAGCTGTTCCCTACATTTATGTTCGTATAACTCGTCAAAATGTAGGGAACAGCTGATTTTTTTTCGCGATTTCAGGTTCGGTTCCATAATAAAAGTTGTTCATAATGATAAGTACAATGACCTCTTAAGAGGTTGTTAATGTTTTACCAATAACCCTGTATATACATACAGAGTGACAGGGACATCGTATATGCATCGCATCATATTAAAATATAGCCTTTTAAATGGACTTATAAGTAATTTTATTATAACCTAAACTATATTAAAAATTGTCTTTAGTAAGAATATGTCCTTTTCTTATTGTCTCTATTAAGGCGAATACACTTCGTTCTTGTGTTTGTTTGGCACTTTTGTACTTTACACTATTCACTAACATTAAACTCTAGCTCGAACGCTTTTGTTCTTTTTAGTCTTCTAACTATGTTTGTGTGGTCGAGAAGCTGGATTGCCTCGACGTTCACATGCTGATGAAGTCTCTTTTCGTGAGCTTCTGCAAGTTTCGTATGTACCAAGGTGCATATACAATTATTTCCCTTAGCACTTTGTTTTGGAATCGTTGTAGAATTAATATATTGATCTGCTTGGTGCAGCCCGATAGCTGAATACCATAAGTCCAAACTGGCATCAGGACTTCAAGCAATTCAGCACATGATTACGTAGACTAGTGCAGAATTGTTTACCGTTACCAACAGTTACCAATAAAAAAGTCTGCTGTTTCATAGAAAAGTGCAGCCTACGCGGTGAAAATGTATGGCACACCAATTTTTTTTTTAAATAACCGCTGAAACATTTCAACGCAGTGGGGTCGAATCATGTGCTGTATTAATGGTTATAGTGTGCGCGTCAGTGTTCCCGCCACCCTGTATTAATCACCATCATCTGTCATCACTGTCCGTGGGTGCCGTAAAAGGCGACTAAGGGTCTTACCGGAGAATGGGCAGCAGCGTTCTCTATTTATTCTACCATCATACTATACTGCGATCGCCAACCCGCCTGCCAAGCGTGGCGATTATAGCAAATCCTCCCAAAATTGGGGGAGGCCTATGTCCAGCAGTGGACGTCTATCGGCTGAAACGACGACGACTATCTGTCATCAGACAATTAACTGAAATTCCTTTTCGTTTTAAATAAAATTACCTACTTTCGAAATGCAAGTAATCCTTTGGCTTTATTCAAAGGCCACTTTCTCCTTTATTTTTGAATGAAATTATATGTTATTACGAACGTAGTATTTTCGAACCTATTGGTTTATGTAGTGTCATATTTTAACTTTGCATTCGTTATTTCGTGACAAAAATCGCAATTGAAAGTTGCCAAGTGTTGACATATTAGTGCTCGTGACTGTACTCTTTCAAATTAAAAAGAATGTATAAAATCGGTTTACAAATGACGGAGTTCTGAGGTAACAAACAAAACAAAAAAAAAAAAACCTCCTCCTTTTTTTTTTGGACTCGGTTAATAAAATGGGAATTGTCATGTCATACATTAACAAGAAAGGCGCCGATATTTTGGGCACACATGCATTATGTATTCGTCTTATAACTGTAAAACAATGCTTTGAGTTCGAATGTCCCCGCATAATCGATTGGGGCATGTTGTGAAATAAATACGACGTTATGTCGCGTACTTTCAACGCTACTGTGTTTTGTCGTGACTTCGCTTGTCTGGCTCCGGTGGAATCTTGTGCTGTGATCTATTTATGACATGCGAGGGAAGGAAATTGGCTTTTAAAGTGTGACAATGTTTGCTAAAAGTCCTAACAATATATCTATTCGGTTTTAATTAGTAGGCCCCTACTGCGAAGGTTACCTGTTAATTACAATTAAATAAATTCTGGAATCGTGAAATAAATTAGAAATTACGAAACCATTATTTCTATTACCATCTGGAGAGGACTTAAGTTTTTCCCAAAGTATTTGGGATGTCATCCGAAATCGCACATACCTTTCCTAATATTCATTCACCTTCCTATTTATCAAGTTGTATGTTTCAATTCACTTTTCATTCAATATTAAGACATATTATTTATTGTTTTAATATCTTCATCGCTGTGTAGTGGCCTACTCACTTTGTTATCGAACCTATAGTAACTAGTGTGTCATTATTATTCTTAGGTGTTTTGTTTTGATATAGGTAGGTACTTGCTGAAAATGCCTCACTACGATAACTTGCGGTCGCGGTTTAGCTCGCTACCTCGGTGTCACCTCGATGTTAAAACAAGTGCCTGCTAATAGACACGCACGCACATGCTAGACTTTGAGGTAAACCTCCTGGCAGTCCGCGACATACCTATCGAAGTAAGGTATCCTTCGGCATGTCATTACCATTATCACACATTATCATTATCCCTAGGGTGATGCTGTAAGCAGCACTGAAGAGACAGCGGATGTACCAAAACTTAGATTTGGAGATGGTTGCAGACATTTTGCAGGGCTTGTACTTGGTTGAATTGTTTCTTGATTTGTCTTTGTAGGGTTCCGTAGCCAAATGGCAAAAAACGGAACCCTTATAGATTCGTCATGTCTGTCTGTCTGTCCGTCCGTATGTCACAGCCACTTTTGCCGAAACTATAAGAACTATACTGTTGAAACTTGGTAAGTAGATGTATTCTGTGAACCGCATTAAGATTTTCACACAAAAATAGAAAAAAAACAATAAATTTTGGGAGTCCCCATACTTAGAACTGAAACTCAAAAATGTTTTTTTCATCAAATCATACGTGTGGGGTATCTAAGGATAGGTCTTCAAAAATGATATTGAGGTTACTAATATCATTTTTTTCTAAACTGAATAGTTTGCGCGAGAGACACTTCCAAAGTGGTAAAATGTGTGTCCCACCCCCTGTAACTTCTAAAATAAGAGAATGATAAAACTAAAAAAAATATATGATGAACATTACCATGTAAACTTCTACCGAAAATTGGTTTGAACGAGTCTAGTAAGTAGTTTTTTTTTAATACGTCATAAATGTAAACCACAATTTACCTTTCATTCAATCAACTCAAATATAAAAAAAAAACATTTGAATTTCATAAACATAAACCTTATGCATAAACCCGGATAATACGGAACCCTCGGCGCGCGAGTCCGACTCGCTCTTGCCCGGTTTTTTTACATTGTTCTCACATATAGAAGCAACAAGAATAATGTACCCAGGATTTTGTAATATCTTGATTTAAAAGAGTGTCCATGGAGTTTCTTCTCCATAGAGATCTACGCTTTGCAATGGGCAACTAGCTTCAACTTTCTGACTAACTGACAGACTATTTAATTTTGACAATTCAAAAGTGCCTGTACAAGGTTTAATTGAAATAAATGCTTTGAGTTTGAGTTTAAAAACATTGCTGAAAAATAAGCAAACACTCGTTGAGAAATGTTGACTTTACATAGGCAGGTAGGTACAAATGATATGCAGAGAAGGTATATAAGCATAAGTATAGCATCATCAGCCTATAATCTGCCCACTGCTGGGAAACATGCCTCCTCTCTGTGGCCGTTGGTAATTAAAATACTTAAAAACTAATAGAAAATGTTTGATAGTTGTACACACCTTGGTACATATTTTTGAATATTAAATACCATAATTTATTAAAAAAAGTTAGATACGTTTTTATTTATTTAATACTTCAAGCACATAAATGTACAGAGGCGGACTTAATGCCTTATATATAATAGGCCTTTTCTACCAGTCAACCTTTGGGTGATGTAGAGACAAACAGCCATCATTTTTCTGCCATCTCTATATACGGCATCAATACCTCATTCATTTGCCTCCAGCGCATCTTAATTAAGAAATTAATCAAAATTAACAAAGGTTAGAATAATACATTGAAAATCATTAATTTTTTAATTGAAACGTCTGCTTAATGAAGTGAAAATCAATCATCGGAAACATAGTGAGGTGGGAAAAGTAATCATTGTTCTTAATTAAAAATAAGTCAAACTCATTTATTATCTAATGTAATATATTAGAATGAAAGAAGATGCATATTTGAATAATAACAAAACGTTTGTATGTAATTGTATTGAGAACTTTTTAACTGGGACGCACACTTACTCCATTTATTTGAAAACTAGCTTTTGGCAGCGGCTTTGCCCCGTAGATGTCGGAAATTATCCCTCGGGAACGAACTACCGGGATAAAAAGTATCCTATTTGTTAATCAAGATTATAAACTATCTGTGTGTCAAATTTTATCCTAATCCGTTCAGTAGTTTTTGCGTGAAAGTGTAACAAACATCTATTCGTAGTAGGATATCTATACGATAAGGATATGTGGCAATGTTAAATCTAAGATCAATGATGCTGATGATACTTTTTTCTTTAAAATAAAATGCTGTACCTACTTATTTCATTTTCTAGAATAGGCTCTAAGTACATGTGGTGGAAATACAGTGACGAGCACTAATATGTCAACACTTGGCAACTTTAAATTGCGTTTTTGCACGAAATAACGAATGCAACAATGCAACGTTAAAACACGACACTTAAACCTGTGGGTTCGAAAATACTATGTTCCTATTAATATAAAATTTCTATCGACCATGAGGCCTAAAAAGGCCACTGGCAGAATTATAAAAGAATAACATTATGAATCATAATGGAGAGTTAACTGTTAATCGTATCAAATCCCATTGGTGAAGGATGTTTCAGTTAGTTTTTTTTGTCTGTGCTAAAAGACCAATCAATCCAATTCCAATCTCTTTGATTTACCTACGTAGTGCAGCGAAAAAAATATATATTATGATAATTATGATTCATAATGTTATCCTTATATGATTCTGCCAAAGTCACCTTTTTAGGCACCCAGTGCGGCTGTTATCAATTGTCACAGTAAATTAAAGCGTAAATCATCATCATCTGCCTAGCCTTTTCCCAACTATGTTGGGGTTGGCTTCCAGTCTAACCGGATGCAGCTGAATACCAGTGTTTTACATGGAGCGACTGCCTATCTGACCTCCACAACCCAGTTACTGGGTAATGCGATACCCCTTGGTAAGACTGGTTGTCAGACTTTCGGGCTACTGACTACCCGTAACGACTGTCAAAGATCCACGAATGACAGCCGGGACCAACGGCTTAACGTGCTTTCCGAGGCACGGAGGGTTCACGGTATGTAAAGATGGTCACCCATCCACAGACCAAAGATCGACCTGTGTGGCTGTTATTATTTAGCCACGGGCCCCTCAAATTAAAGCGTAAATAACCAAGAATAATTTAACAGCGGTGACATTTTTAATAGTTAACAATTATTTACCTGTTCAAAATAATAACTGCGACGAATTCTAGCTGCCGTTCGATTGCGTTTCACGGTCCATCGGTTTGCAATGGCTTGTTAGAACATTATTCATTCGATATTATTTATAGTTTGTTGTTGGTGACAGTTTTAATCTAAAATCTAAGAGATTAATTGTGTAAAATTATAAATATTGGCGTTTAGGTTCTTGACCATCATGACATTAAAACAGAATTATACGTAGGGTAGTTATTAAAGCTGTAAACATTTTTTTAAATATAAGAAATAGATTAAAGATTGTATAGATATCTAAATTAACAAGACATAAAATAGTAGATGTTTACTAAGGGCTGATTTTTCAATCGACCGATAATTTTTATTCGTGGAATAAAATTGACGTCTGACAGTTTTAGTAAGGAAGAACTGTCAAAAATTCAAAATTACTCCTTCAATAAAGTTATCTGGCGTTGGAAAAATCAGCCCTTAGGGGGATAAGTGTCTTTGACCTTGTCCAAGACGAAGTCACCTTCACCTTTTTTTTTTTTCACCTTTCACCTTTTTTACCTTTCACCTTTTTTTTTCACCTTTCACCTTTTTTACCTAATAGAATACTCTGCTTTTTACACCTTCCGCGAGGTAATTCAAAGCAATTCGATTATCGTTTGTCTTTTTTGTGAAAGATTTCAATAGTATGAATTTTTAGTTCCAAATTCAAATTACAGTTTTGACCAGCGGGTTCTAATTGAATTCAGGTTAGGTAACATTAAAACTGGCCAAGTGCGAGTCGGACTCGCACACGAAGGGTTCTGTACCACAAGGCAAAAACGCCAAAAAAAACATGTTTGTTGTATGGGAGCCCCCCTTAAATATTTATTTTATTTTAATTTTATTATTTATTATTAAAGTTAAAATACATCTGAGTATTTTGTGAATATTTCTAGTGCCTACCTGTTGCCATTTTTGATATCGAGCAAAAAAGGGCAAAAAAATCGCGTTTGTTGTATGGGAGCCCCCCTTAAATATTTAATTTATTTTGTTTTTAGTATTTGTTGTTATAGCGGCAACAGAAATACATAACTTGTGAAAATTTCAACTGTCTAGCTATCGCGGTTGTTGAGATACAGCCTGGTGACAGACAGACAGACAGACGGACAGACGGACAGACGGACAGACGGACAGACGGACAGACGGACAGACGGACAGACAGCGAAGTCTTAGTAATAGGGTTCCGTTTTTACCCTTTAGGTACGGAACCCTAATAAACCGTCTTCGATGACTTGCTTTAGGGTAGGTTTGCATTACATACAGGGTGTGGTACAGACTATCAAGCTGATCAATTTTCTCAAAGAAACCAATATTGTAGACGCGAAAAAATTATCAGTCGTCTCATACAAAACTTCAATACCTACTCGACCCAAATGTATCGTATCGTACTACTGTAATTTATTTGACATTATCGAGCAGGTGGTGTGAAAAAATCCTTTCGCCGCTTTGAAGATTTTGCTTTCAAACTTTCGTTGAAATATAAAAAGAATGTGCTGAGTGTGCTGACTCGCCATCGCTTTATAGAACGGTTATGCTAAAGGCCAGTCCCAAATTGCTAATTAGTCTTTCTCGAGTTTCGAAATCACAATAGTACTTTCAATGTTTTATTCAAATACTAGCTTCTTCCCGCGTCTTCGTCCGCGTGAAATTCCCCGACCCACCCCGTCGCATCTCATCGCCTGCCCGCGCTATTACTTCGTTTTTGCTTAGCGTTCTTTCTGACTTTTTACCCGACTGCGTCAGAAGGAGGGTTATGTTTTTCGGGTGTATGTATGTATGTATGTATATTTCTTTGGCACGCTCTGTAGCCTAAACGGCTTGAGCTTGAGAGGTGCCGTTAGATTCGTCTTAATTGTGAGACTGACACTGGGTATATCAAAATTGAAAAAAAAAAATTTAATGGCCGATTTTTAGCGCAATATGTGTTCAAAAAAATTTTTTTTTCTCGAAACCTATTGAGTGGGGTACTTATCAAAATAAAGGGTTTTAAAAGGTGATTACAAAAATATATATATAACTTATATGGTTAAAAGTAATTCGAAGAAACAAATCGTAAGAACAAGTACCAAGAACTAAATCGTTTGCTAAATCTTTCACATTTGTAAACTAAAAAGCTGGAAATAAAAAAAGTAATTTAAAAAATAAAAAAAACCCGACTGCGAAACTGAAAAGCTACAAACAAGCCCATTTTAAATTAAATAAAAGTGGGAAGCAGGCGGGCCATTTTTATCATATTTTCAAATTCAAATGGGTCCCGCCAGCTTCCAACTTTTATTTAATTTAAAATGGGCTTATTTGCAGTTTTTCAGTTTCGCAGTCGGGTTTTTTTATTTTTTTAATTACTTTTTTTATTTTCTTTTCGCTTGGGTCCTAAGGGTCACAGCGTGATGTTAAATAGCCTATAGCCTTCCTCAAGAATTTGGCTATGAAATACATAAAGATTTTTCCAAATCCGACTGGTAGTTCCAGAGATTCTTCCTACATATATACTTACAAACTTTACCTCTTTATTATAGAAAAAAAAGCACTTGTATTAACAGCCAAATAATAATACTTCACCCAGAACATAATGATTTGTAATAGGTTATTAAAAATCATTATGTTCTAAATAGACAGGTTCAATGTAATACAAGGTACTACCATTAAAAGTCCAAGGTGTTTAAAATTACCAGTATAAGTAGACCTCTTGATCTCCTTAAAGAAAGTTGGAAGAACTTTAATTCGAGCAGATACAGAGGTCATTATAACCGGTTATGCCTGATGATTGTGCCTCAAAGCTCTTGTAACGAAACTTTGTATTTGCTCTTGTTATTCTAAATTGATCTGTATGTTTATATACTTAAGGTTTATCGAGGAGGGGCAACACCTACGCCCAGGTGTTTAATGAGAAAAAAAATCACAAAGAGATATGATGATTAAATATTTTTTTCTACAGTTTTATGAACGAAATTTTACTATAAGTAATGTGTAAGTAACGTATTTGAACGTGTGGGTAGTGGGAATCTAAGTAATAGTATTCGTTTGAAATACGTTTTATTACGAGTCGATCTACAATGATTTGATTACAAAAAGCCATAAATATTAATAAAAGTAATTGCGTTTTTTATGCGGTTTTACAACTACTTTTTTGCTGGCGGTACTAGGCTAGTGATGTCATATTTTTTTGGTCAATATAAAATTGAAACCTGGATATTGGATATCAGTTACCACATTGTAAGAAGCGTTAAATCATAGGTGCAGAGAAAAATGAAGTGCGAACGTGAAACCTGCAAAGCGCATTTTCAGCTTCCCATAATAATAGTTAGTGTGTTATTTTGTTGCGGTAGGTGGGTTCGTCCGTACGCAAAATACGCAGTCTCCGTTATACTCAGTTTATACTCAGTTATACTCCTACTACGTGGGTTTGTGCTACAGAATATGTTTTCATTCCTGTAAGTAGGTACTGTAGAGTCTTGTGTGATCCTGCCTTTAGCAAAAGGCTCTGGCTGGATATAATATTCCATTCGAACATTCAAACGAACGTCAAATAATTTAATACGGTGTTTTTGTTCTATAGAGTTAGTGCTACAATTATCGTGAAACTGTATTGTTCTCTTAAAAATATATTAATTCCAAGTGAAAGGCTTTTCAATTGTACACCACACACAAGTGTACTGTGGAGGACCCCTCTGGACCTTCACAGTACTTACCTCTTTTCAATATTCAGTTTTTTGTATATCCTTGCCTGTTAGGCTACATTTAAAACCAAAATTCTCTCTTTACATGCCATTTCCACAAGCACAGAATGAAACGACTACTATTAATTTAGTTGTTACACTCGTAACTTTCGCCGCGTTATCCTAGATTGTTAGATTTTCTACTACTAGGCTGTCTGTAATTTACAAAATGGCTTCCCCACTACCCCCCCACTTACCATTAACTTAGCCGATGGCTTCGTACCGCCTTTTTGTGGGGAAATGAAGCCATAACGTGTAGGCTACTGTGGTCTGTAGACATGTAGCCGTGGTGGATTTAACTCTATACCTTCTTAATAGGTATAGCAGCTATGCCTAGTTTTCAACCGCATGGAATATCCTAAGTTTTTTGATTAGAACATTTTCCTACGAGCATTATACAGGGTTATTGGTAAAACATTAACAACCTCTTAGTAGTCTCTAGTGACCCCTTCACTAGGGGACCAAACCTGAAATCGCGAAAAGAAAATCAGCTGTTCCCTACATTTTGACGAGTTATACGAACCTAAATGATAAATGATTTTATTTTTGTAAGTACGTTTGTACAAACAATTTTACACGTCAATCATGTTCTTTTAAAACTAGATGAGGTCGGCGTTTCCTATCTGACTACTCTGAGAAGAAAGGCCGAAACAAACTCAGAGGTCATAGTCTCTTTTAAAGTCCAGACATAATCTTGGTCAGGTTATATGTAGACCATGTAGATCAATGTCTGAGATGGTCTTTTGAGGAAAGAACCACACAGATTGAGAAGACCTGTCCAGTCAGTGCACGCATTTGTCAGAAATCGTGCAGCTCAACTCAAAACTTAAGGGAACAGCTGATTTTTTAAATGTAGGGAACAGCTGATTTTTTTTTCGCGACTTCAGGCTTGGTCCCATAGTAAAAGTTGTTATAATGATGAGTACAATGAACTCTTAAGAGGTTGTTAATGTTTTACCAATAACCCTGTATATCGCTTTATTTCAAACCTTTTGCAAATAATACAGCACCCTAATTACGTAACACATTATTACTCTCAATTTGAGTAATTTTGAAGCATATTGCTAATCCATTGCTCCTTATGTACGAAAAGTGTGTCTGCTCAATAACGTAAATTACGCAATGAATGTTGTTGAACTGTCAAAATGAAACCCATTGCTACTGATAGTGTGTTACGTAGTTACCCTGCAGGCTTTAGTATTTGATTCTGAACCGTTTAAATTATTCTATGGTTATTTAAAAACCGAAGGAGGAGGAGGGAGGGGGGAGGGACCCGTAGCTAAATAATAACAGCCGCACAGGTCGATCGATCAGGTTAAGCTACGCTTGCCGCGGTTGGTCTGTGGATGGTTGACCATCTTTTCATACCGTGACCCCTCCGTGCCTCGGAAAGCACGTTAAGCCGTTGGTCCCGGCTGTCATTCGTGGATCTTTGACAGTCGTTATGGGTAGACAGAAGCCCGAAAGTCTGACAACCCGTCTTGCCATGGGGTATCGTATTACCCAGTAACTGGGTTGTGGAGGTCAGATAGGCAGTCGCTCCATGTAAAATGCTGGTATTCAGTTGCATCCAGTTAGACTGAAAGCCGACCCCAACATACATAGTTGGGAAAAGGCAAGCCAGATGATGTTATTTAAAAAAAAAAATTTTTTTGATAACTTACGAAAAAAATCTGTACATAAGGGATCTAGAATGATGTGCTGAATTCATGGTTTCAATTTGCGCTTCGATCTCCCTGCCACTCCATATATCCTTGGTAAGTTGCTAAACATTCAACTGTGTTCATGTTCTAACTTGTATCTGCACAAACTGAATAATTGAAATATTTGTTTAATCACACTAATATTATAAAAGCGAAAGTTTGTGATTGTGTGTGTGTATGTTTGTTACTTCTTCAGGCTCAAACGGCTGGACCAATTTTGATAAAATTTTGTTTGGAGGTAGCTGACACCCTGGATTAACATATAGGCTACTTTTTATCCCGATATTACCACCGAATCGACATTTACGCGGATGAAACTGCGGGGCGCAGCTAGTTAATAATAATTTCAGCTAAAAGCTTTTCTTACAATTATGCAGTTTTTTCTGTTCCTATGTTAATCCATGAACTTTGATAGTTATGTGTTATTAATTAGGTATATTGAATATTAAGTATTATTTATATTCTTTTTTATTTATTTATTATTATTATATAGTAGTAGTCAGAAGCCCGAAAGTCTGACAACCAGTCTTACCAAGGGGTATCGTATTACCCAGTAACTGGGTTGTGGAGGTCAGATAGGCAGTCGCTTCATGTAAAATACTGGTATTCAGCTGCATCCGGTTAGACTGGAAGCCGACCCCAACATAGTTGGGAAAAGGCTAGGCAGATGATGATGATGATATTATTATTATATAGAATATTCGTTATACACTGCCTCTCACCGAGGGTAGGCTTGTGTCCCAGCAGTGGGAACTTTATAGGCTAATGATAGGTTTATTCTATTGAAATATTCACAAGCCAAACATTTTGCGAGATCTAATCGAAGATACTGCCAGTGTGGTCTCCCATAAACACATAAAAGAACATTAACATACAGATTCGAATCTATTTACCGAGTTCATAAGCCAATTACAGTCGTAGGTAATTGACGGATCATCCATTATCATCTGACTAATAAATACTTACCGCAACTTCCGTTCCCTTAGGGTAGTTACCCACAATCACAGTTCAATCTGTTTCATCTACTTACCCTTAGGCGGGCTACAAACTATTGTTCTACATGTAAAGCTTGGCCCCGATAGATTCGTAAATATCGGTACTCCATAATTATCGTGTGTAGCAACCGTAATCAATGAGCGGTGTGTACTTCAAAGATTAAGTGTATAGATGGTACAGATGGCAAAAAAAATAAGTAGGCTAGGTATAATTTTTTGCATCTTTACTTTATAGTTTTCGGTTACCGGGTGAATAGAACTTTTAGTATGTGGCATTGACACTTGGAACGGATTTTGGATATTTGGTTACCGAAGTTTTTCATTTGTTACTATGTAGCGAAAGAAGCAGCTGTGTCGAACAGTGATATCATATTTTATTTATAGATTAGGTACCGTATATGTATTATTAGAAGTAGACCGAGACGTAACGCACCGGATCAACTCAGGATGGATGAAATGGCGACAGGTCACAGGAACAACTTGCGACCCACGGATGCCCCTCAAGTTAAAGGGGAAAATTTATAAGTCCGTGATAAGACCTGTCGTACTTTATGGGTCTGAATGCTGGGCCGTGAAGAAGACGGATGAAAAAAGATTGCATGCAGCGGAGATGAGAATGTTGAGATGGATGTGTGGAGTGACGAGAATGGATAAAGTAAGAAATGAGTATATAAGAGGAAGTTTGAAAGTGGCGCCAGTGACAGAAAAGTTGAAAGGAAATCGTTTGGCTTGGTATGGGCATGTGATGAGAAGGGATGAAACGCATGTGACTAAAAGAGTAATGAATATACATGTTGATGGATGGAGAGGGAGAGGAAGGCCGAAGAAAAGATGGATGGATTGTGTGGGGAATGATATGAAAGAGAAGGGAGTGAATGATAGCGTGACGGCTGACAGGGGAGAATGGAAGAAGAAAACGTGTTGCGCCGACCCCAAGTAACATGGGATAAGGGCAGGAAGATGGATATGTATTATTAGAATCTAGACGTATGCCACATTGGGCACCCGCTTAAATGGCACCTGAGTGAATGTACCTGACACACAGCAGCACATTCACTCAGGTGCCATTTAAGCGGGTGCCCAATGAGGAATACGTCAGAATCTAAACAGACTTTTTTTGCTTGCTTTGTAACCTCTTCTAGACTTCGATGTTATTCCCAAGAGCGCAATGTAGTGGCTTCTTCGCCTTCAAGACCACACGGCACGACCTAGCCTATTGCCTAAAGATATTCTAGTAATTAGCATAGCACTAATACATATCCTTTCTTCGATATTAGCGACTGCGCTGCAGACCTAAACTAATTAAATCTAAGACCAATACTTATTTTATCACTACCATACATTTCACTTGTCATCTCTGCAGTACTCTGTACTTATAATACTTGCGCACACGCCCGCAGAAACCATCACAAACAAATGAAATGGAGCAAGAATATACCTAATGATCTTACTGTTCTAAATTCAACACAATACTGTTTGTTTAACGATTAACCTGTACTTTACTGCTTTAGTTAATACAATAGACAATGTAATCGTGTAAAACAGGTAATGGATATCTTACAAAGATATCGGTACGCAGATCGTGATACAAAACGTTTATTGATATAGTTCGTAATGGAATTTTATTATTTTAATTTATATCTCTGAAAGCGATTCGTGATTTACGAATTAGATATAATTGTATAGATTATGGGCATTTTAGATTGATCTTTGTGGTTTTAGTAATTTAGAAGGTTTAAGAAAGTGATTATTAGAATGATGGTGATGTGAGTCAGGATGTTTAGAATTAGTTTTAAATAATGGGCAGATTATGAGGTAGTAGATAATTTGCGGTGGAATTTGAAGTTTCATGACGGGCCGAAGTAACAGCATTCTTCATGAACAACACGTTGTTGTGGTTCTTTACGAATAGTTGCAAAGTAATATTAATATTACAGTTTACCTGAAACTGTTATGTACAGACGCCAGCACATCAAGCAACCCGAAATTGTAAAATTTTCCTAATCAACTTTAAACCTTATGCTTTAGCGATAAGGTGAAGATCTATTAAAGAGACAGATTGACAAACAGGCACAGGCATTTGACAGGTTGTTGTTGATTGTTGTTGTTGGCGTCTAAGCGATATAAGAGTAGGGGAGATTAGATTAAAGAAACGATGGATGAACTGTGTGAAAGATTATCTGGCCGGAAGGTGACTACCAAGATGACGACTTATGGAAAAGTATGGAAGAAAAAGACATTAATAGAATTCGAGAGGGACAACAGTTTTCCAAACATAAAGCAGATATTAATAATAGAAACACAGGCAAAGAGATAAAACACAGTGAAGTGTTAAGAAAGATAGGGGCCCGTGGCTAAATAATAACAGCCGCACAGGTCGATCGATCAGGTTAAGCTACGCTTGCCGCGGTTGGTCTGTGGATGGGTAATCTTTACATACCGAGACCCCCGTGCCTCGGAATGCATGTTAAGCCATTGGTTCCGGCTGTCATTCGTGGATCTTTGACAGTCATTACGGGTAGTCAGAAGCAGAAAGTCTGACAACCAGTCTTACCAAGGGGTATCGTATTATCCAGTAACAGGATTGTGGAGGTCAGATATTCAGTCGCTCCATGTAAAATACTGGTATTCAGCTGTATCCGGTTAGACTGGAAGCCGACCCCAACATAGTGGGGAAAAGGCTAGGCAGATGATGATGATGATGATGATGGATGGACTGTGTGAAAGATGATATGGCTAGAAAAAGGCTGACTACAAATGGAGAAGTATGGAAGAAAAATACATGTTGCGCTGACCCCATATTATACATTGGGATACAAGTGCAGGAGAATAATGATGTTGAGTGTTCTAATGATCCAGCGCCATTTGAACAGGAGGCCAATTCCCGTAATAAATAATGTTCAAGATCTATTTGCAATCTCATCTCAGCGACAATCAATGTCAAAAATATTGACAGATTGAGACTGAGATCTGAAGGCCAACTCTCGTAATTTGAAACGTTCAAAATCTAGTTGCAGTCGCATCTCGGCGACAGAAAAATGTCAAAAACTTGTCAAAATGTAGGGAATTTAAAGATATTTTTAACAGTTTGAGACAGATCAGACTGTGAACGTTCTTAAAATTACGAGAATTAACCCTTTTTTTCTTTTTTTTTTTTGCGGACGGGAAATCATCAAATGACTCCTCCCGCTCTGGGTGGCGCGGAAGGGAGTGTCAGACTCTTACTGACTAAAACCCACCCGTGTTCCTTCCTTAGTCCTTTATGTTCCGGGCCAGCGGTAACCCTTTCGGACAATCCCGCTGACCCGGCAGGCTTCGGCCCTAAGGGGGCCCCTCCTCGATGCTGAAATCTCTTTGAGGCGCACGTGGAACACGTACGCGCCGTCCGGCACGGGAGAATTACCCCTTTTTTTTTTTTTGGATGGAAAATCATCAAATGACTCCTCCCGCTCTGGGTGGCGCGGAAGGGAGTGTCAGACTCTTACTGACCAAAACCCACCCGTGTTCCTTCCTTAGCCCTTTATTCCTTAGCCCCTTAGATTAGACTGTCAACGTTTTTAAAATTACGAGAATTGCCCTTCAGAAGTTTAGTTTTATGTTTATTGTGCGAGTAATTTTTCAAACAAGGTTTGCTATATGTAGTTATGATTATTTTATAATTGTTTGAGTATTTTATAGCATGTTATTTGTCTTATAAAATTTGAAACTCATGTTACCTATTCCAATGCTGTGTGCCGTTAAGTTTAACATAAATTTCCGTGAGAAATGCATAAGTTATAATGTCTAATGTTAGTTCATTCGTAGTTTCTATGTTTTGTCCATCACCATCCGAAGAGATATATCGTTTCCGATCGTCATTTACTTTATGTGCTCGTGGTAAGTTGGCTTGTCGTTCTCACACTTGTGGCTCGTGCTGAGAAATTGAAGTAAAAGTTCGTTAATTATTGAGAGTTGGAAATCGTCTATTTCATAGTCTTTTCATGATTGGTTAGTTCAGGGTGATTAAGAGAGACTGCTAGTTGATAAGTTATGAAGTTTTGGTTATCACTGTATAATTTTCCTCATCAAATCATTAACTAACTCATCAAAATTAAAAGTATCATAATCATGCACTGTAAATTGCTTTTGCCTATTGATGATTTTATTATTTGATCTCACGCTGATGGTGACGTATCTTTTAAGTGTTTTATTAAAATTTATTTTAGTTTACGCTTTCCCGTATTGCAATAATCTCTATGTACAGACGCCAGCACATCAAGCTACTACAATCTGTCAAATTTATTTAATATATTTGCAACTTTATCTCTAAAGCATAAGGTTCAAAGTTGATTGGGAAAATTTTACAGTTTCGGGTAGCTTGATGTGATAACGTCTGTACCTCACTCTGAAAATGTCGCACTTCCGACCCCCAAGTTAGAGGCAAATGCCTAGTTTGGGGGTCACCGTCCAATCTATTCTTTTACGATCATCATTTCCCTACTATGTTGGGGTCCGTTCCCAGTCTCACTGGATGCAGCTGAATACATGGAGCGACTGCAACTGACTGATTCTTGTACAATATGATTATCTCTTTATATCATTTATATATATTTATATCAAAGAAAGTCGGGTTAGTTATACCATTTACAACTCAAGAACCACTGGACCGATTTTTATGATCTTTGGTTTGTTGGATTTGTCTCCGCCCCGAATAGCAGAATAACTGTTAAAACATGGGGAAAATTCATAAAGAAAAAATCTGAGGTGGTACGAAGATCCGGCCGGGTAAGATAGTTAATAAATAAATTTGAAAATATTTGCGTTGTGATGGTAGAAATTCATGAGGATAACGGGGGACTCGTGATAATGATCAATGCTTAGGAGATCTCCCATGCTGTTGCTATAATCTAATAAGAATTCTAACGGACTGTATTAATTTAAAATTGCATATTCAAGAATACAGCAATTATTTAAATAGTTTAGATCCAAATTAAGTTTATAAGGCTAAAACGAACCGACAAACCAACGGCTATAACATCATACTGGATCTATGATAGAATTTTAATACAAGGTTTTACGAGTCTTCACAATATTATTACATATAATATTTTACATATAAATCGTGCTTAATTTATAATATTAGCTTCGTAAGATATGCGTATAAAGTTTAATACTTTATACAGTTACCTAAAGCTCGCAATATAAGATCATATTCACAGTAGGGTGTCAAAAGCACTCCTTGGGTTTTATTGGAGTATTAGACATAGCCCGAAGAATTGCCAAACTTAAGTGGCAGTGGGCAGGGCACATTGCTCCCAGAACAGATGGGCGATGGGGCCGAAAGGTTCTGGAGTGGCGACCGCATGCCGAAAGACGTAGCGTTGGAAAACCTCGAAAACCTCGAAAACAAGGTAGACCGACGAACTTGTGAAGGCCGCAGGAACCCGTTGGATGCGAGAAGCACAGAACTGGTTGAAGTTGAGGTGCTTGGGAGAGGCTTATGTCTAGCAGAGGACGCCTTTCGGCTGAAATGATGATTAGACATGCCAATGCCTCCTGCGTCCGGCTAGATTTCTACATCATCATCATCATTCTTGTCGTGCCCTTACCAATTGATTTGGGGTTGATGCATCATGTAATGATATATGGTGACGAGCAGTGGTGGCCCAGTGATATTAGCTGCGACTTACGAGTTGTAGGTCGTAGGCTCGAACACAGATAAGCGCTTTACTTTGTGTTAATTATTTCATCACCTCTGAATCGGAAACGGTGAAGGAAAACATTGTGAGGAGACCCGGCATATCCTAGAACCAAAAAATCGAAGACAAGTGACATCTAATTACCCACACTGGGTCCGGGTGGTGGATTCCTTTCACAGAGAGGACGCCTGTGGCCCAGCTGTGGGAACATTATAGGCTGATTATGGCTGACCCATATCGTCTTCTAACTACCCGTCATCTTGGTATTCTCTAGATTGGCCAGGCTGGTTTTCTAAACATGGAATCCAAAAGCGTGCATGTATTTCAGTATTGCTGGATTTAAACATAGCTGTACACAATACGCCAATATTGCTATAAAGCTTAAGCAAAAAATGAATATGAATTATGCTTTAAAGGTCCGTTGTATCTTCGAGAGTAATGCCGTTTGGCCACCGCGCGTCCGTCAACGAGACATCAGGTTCGGTTCGAATAATCTTGTTTTTCGATAATGCCCCGCGTTGACGGTGGCGGTGGACAACCGCTGTAATAGTTGATATAATTACATACTCTCTGGTCACTTTTATCCGTCAATGATTTTATACTCTTCAAAAATTGTTTAGCCTTCGATACCTACTGATTGAATATAAGTAGAATTTGGTCTAAACGAATTTTATGTAGGTATGTTGTTCCCTTAAACTTCAAGACTTATACCACAGCTTTCTTCATCCTTGGTTGGCGTAACCACATCATTTTAAACAATGACTGGCTGACATCGAATGGTCTAGAGGTGAAAGCAGAGACTGTTTGATGCCAAGTTTCCTACAAGTAACAAGAGGCTTGTGGTATCGTTTATGTATATACAAGAAAGCTTTTATTATATAGATGGAAATCTTCGACTTGTCAAATTCCATGGGTGTTCTGAGGGTAAGATAATAATCGATTGTTCAAAAACAGTGTTACATAAAATGAGACAAAATTAGTGATCTATACATATAAAATTCAAAGTCCTGACTAACTGACTGATATATCAACGCACAGCCGAAACCACTGGTCATAGAGACATGAAATTTGGAGTAAGTGTTCTTTGTGAAGAGTAGGTATCCACTAAGAAAGGGTTTTTCGAAATTCCACCTCAAGAAGGTGAATGGGGGGAGGGTGAAATTTCACACGGACGAAGTCGCGGGCAGAAGCTAGTAACAGATTAAATTAGATAGAATTGGGATAAAATTGGAATATATTATTAATAACTAGATACAATTTAAATTATTTACTCCAAGGAGATTGTGTTGGGAGTGGCAATTGACTCCAGGTATTGAGTAGCAGTGTTTAGGAATCTAAGTTTAGTAAAATGAGCGAGGGGTGGCAGCTATCCATAACATACATATATTCGTCAAATCACTATATTGATCGTCAAACCTAAACATACAATCATGGTTCTATCAGACAATAGCTTGCCTAAATACCTTTGCATAATTTCAAGTGTTGAAGCCAATAGCATGTCACAGTACCTCAATTTCTGGAATTTGTAACATCTTCTGTTACTTGCCAGTACTTCCAGAAGTCTACTTGTGTTTGAACTTGAAAGCGCTGAACTGGGGCCCAAGTCTGCTATTTTTATAAATTCGTCATTCCAACACGATCCCACCACCATCCCATTGTCATTTAGCTAAAAGTTCGTAATCTGCTAAATTCATAATGGTTGATCATTGGTCGGTCAATGGCACAGAAATTATACGATACTCGTAACGAATTAAAAGCAATGACTGCACAATGACGTTCTAATGGTAGATCACTGATCAAAGGAACTGACAAAATTTTAGCAGATTACCGCATAAGTCAGTAATTCATTTTTCATTATGTACGAGATTACATTCTATGCCTTTCTTTCAATGGAGTGTCAGTGGTTGACCATTGGAAAGTCATAATGACGCCATTATATTAGTAGATTACCAAACTTGTCAAAATCAACAATTATGAAATCAATGATAGACCATTCTGACCACAGATATAGATATACCTAGATAACGCAAGTATCACGAACTGTATGAAAACCAAGCGTGCCATTTTTTGACTACCTACTATGACGTCACAAGCTCGCGCTCTCGCTCACACTTACCCAGCCAGCAGTACAAAGGACTGAGCGCGAAAGGGGCGGCTTACGATTTGTAATCATAAGTTGGTGCAATTTTTGGCACGCGAAGTAGTTACTCTTGCGTTATCTAGGTATATCTATATCTGTGATTCTGACACTATTGTAATAGCAGACTAGAGGCCCTGGATGGAGCGCGGTAGCGCTTTAAAACCCAAAGGAAATTCGATACGAGTGGCGTCTTATCCCCATGAATTCATTATGGCAACCACGGAAATCAATGTGTAAGCGACACATTGATTTCCTGCATTTATGTCATTAAATGAAACATAAAATTAATTATTTGAAGCTAATTAAATGTGCAATTTATTTGATTTAGAAATAAATTAATTATACGGGAAATCAAGCGTGGATCTCTTCATAAATTAACCGCCAGTCCGTCTAGTAACCGTAGTTGAACGGAGAAATTCTAGTAACATAATAAAAATGTAAAATGTACGTGGTATTATAGTCTCTATTTTAATGATGTTAGAGTGTGTTATGGCGTGTTTATTATTGACCGATTGTAAGAATCTGCGTGAAACGTATGAATATATTTCACGCTAAGATATTGGGGACTGGGGCGATGTATACCGTTTATTACTGTATGCTCAGTAACCATTCTTTCTGTTAATATAATAAAAATGTTTCGTAGATTAACGTCATTTTCTCTTATGGACTCACTCGCCGGAAAATGTTCATGTATCAACTTCTTGCTGCTGGGATTTCTAATTGAAATTGGAAAGATAAGAATAGTATGTGATCGCATTACATTATAATTTAGAATATACCTAGACTACCGCTAAATGGTAATATAAAGAGAGCTGACAATGGACAGTTAAAATCATTTTACGCCTAGCATAAAAAATATTTCTTTCGGACTTAAAGAATAGCACCACTCCTTACTTCCCGTGGGTGTCGTAAAAGGCGACTAAGGATCGTACCGGAGAGTGGGCAGCAGCGTTCTCTATGTATTCCACCATCATATCATACTGCGATCGCCAACCCGCCTGCCAAGCGTGGCGATTATGGCAAACCCTCCCAAAATTGGGGGAGGCCTATGTCCAGTAGTGGACGGATCGGCTGAAACGACGACGACGACGACGACGATTAAAAATTTTTTTTTTGGCTTGTCAATTTCTTATTCCAAGTGGTTCCCGACAAACAAGGAAATTAGCAAGGAAATGGGCTGTCTTAAAACCGTAGATGGCTGAATACTATTTCCGCAGGAGCTTCTTACTGTCTGTTAGTACCAATTATCTGGGTTCACCCATCCATCTAACAAGAGTGGTCATCATGGCTATATATCCTCTGTCTTGTGATTGAGAATCCTAGATAGGAACTTACTGATAACAGTAACCGAAAAAGGTACTATTCTTAAAGTTAGCATAACGACACCCGTGAGTGTCTGTAAGTAAAAAATACATGAAAATTTGCTTAAAATTACACGAAATCCTACACTTGTGCAGATAATGTGCAGATAAGGTTGGTGTAGTATTTAATAACTTGAGTAAAAATGTCCGTAGTGGCGAAGGATCTATGACGCTCTACCTTTATCACAATTCCTTTCGTCTTCCCTAAACTTCAATACATCAATAAAGTGCCTATTCAGAAAACGGTATACAAAATTTCCGGTTACAACTTTGTATAGACTTCTCTTTTGAAAAGTCTCGAAAATCAACACTAAAAGTGTCTATGAACTTTCTTTCTTTCTTTCTTTATAGCCGTTTGCGTGGATGTGACGCATGTTTCCCCCAACCCTTTCTTATTTTTTTTAATGTTTTTTATTGCGTCATGCTTACCGCAACTAAACGTATTTTCTTTCTTTCTTTATTTTAAGTTCCTAGCATGATGATGCTAGGAACTTAAAATAAAGAAAGAAAGAAATGAAGAAAAATGGGTAGAAATGAAGGGTGAAGTTTTGCAAAAGGGATGCCTTTTGCAAAACTTCACCCTTCATTTGTACCCTTCCCTTGCTTTATTAGTCTCTCATCTCTGCTCACACTACAAAAGTCGTGTTATCCCGTATGTAAGTCACAGCGTACCGTAGTGTTGTCGTCACACGTGTCCCGTTATCGTCCACATGGCACGCTCGCGTTCTTTAGCACTGTGCGAGACGGCTGCGAGATGACAACAACGTTTTTCGAATTTTCGATGTTTTGAGTGACGATATGAATGTATCGATAGACTAATATTACATTAAAGCTGCGTTTCCATTATGCAAATGACTTGCATACAAGTAGCAAGTTGCATGCAATTTGTATAGTAGAAACCACAGCTTGCAAACAAGTTGCAACTTGTATGCAATTAGGTTTAAACTTGTACACACAACACTCAAGACAGCTCATTTGCATACACGTTGCAAGCGCATGCGCAGGTGTATAGATATGTGCAGGATTATTACTTGTATGCCACTAAAATCTTGTATGCAAGCTGCAAGTTGAACAAATTTCTGTTTTCAATTCAAATCACTTGCACACAAGTGTGACGTCATACTTGCATGCAAGACTTGCCTAATGGAATCGCGGCTTTAGTGGTAATGTCTCAACTGTATTCGGGGCACTATCGTGCGAAAGGTCGACAGATTGAACCTCTACCACAGCACTCAATTGTATATTGACGTGAACCCAATCCTTGCATACCTATGTTATTGAGCTTATTTCCGTCTAATAAGAGAAAATATCTTTTGCTAGGTAAGCCGGAAATAGGAATACGAGTAATGTGCAATTTTATTGCTGCCTGATATGATTAGACTAGCTGCGCCCGCGGTTTCACCCGCGTAAATGTCGATCCCGTGGTAATACCGGGATAAAAAATAATCTATATGTTAATCCAGGTTCCAAACAAAATTTTATCAAAATTCGTCCAGCCGTTTGAGCGTGAAAAAGTAACATACATATAAACACACAGAACTTTCGCCTTTATACTATTAGTGTGATAAACAGCATAATTGGTACTATGGTAGACTGCTTAGATTAGACCGGAAGCCTTTTTGATTTGTCTATATATATACCTGATGTATCGCTAAACATATCGATGTTTAGCGATACATCAGGTGCTATTACTTGGCAACCAGAAAGTAATAGTACTTGATGTATCCATAAACATATCGACAGCGCACTAAGCAAATGTATGGACTTACTTTGTACGCTAGTATTATATTATCTGTGCTTTGGCTTAGTACGCCGAGGCTTTTAGTTTTTGGTTACGGGTTAAAAACTTTTTCCAACCACTTACATTATATGCAGCGGGAGGTTCTGCACTTATACACTTTTTCACACTGTTCCTAAGACCCACCTTGTTACTAACCGTTTCCCTCCTACTGTTGTACAAAAATGTCTGAATGGTCCATTGTTATCCGCTTACAACATAATAACGTGTTTGGAGCTAATGTTCGTACATTCTCTGGTAATGAGTACGTCACCCTTACAGCATTCCTCGTGTACCCGGTCACTGTGAATGTTCTGGAAGCTTTTGTTTAAGATTCTGGGTACAGGGAGACGCTCGTTTTGGCCACAATTTTTTTTTAATTCGGGCTATACGAGTACATGTAAAATGTTTTTCCCTAGGGAATAAACTGGGGTATCTGTGGCTTACCATAAATTCTTAACTTGTCTGAACTACATCTTACTTCTATTCTTTTATTTGAATTCCGTAAGTCTTTTATCACCATTGTAGAACCTAGAATACCTACATATTTTCTGTACTAAAATAATTTGAAGTATTCGTCTTAAAGTGTCTAAACACACTATGCCGAAGTTACGCGACCGAAGTTCGGCAAGATTACGCCCGCAATGCTATTTAACGCAACGTAATTTCGGCATAATGTGTCGTCAGTAATTCAAATAGCATTGCAGGCGTAATCATGCCGAACTTCGGTCGCGTAACTTCGGCATAGTGTGTTTAGACACAAACAGCTTTGATCGCGTATACAGGGTTATTGGTAAAACATTAACAACCTCTTAAGAGGTCATTGCACTCATCATTATGAACAATTTTTACAAAAAAAAAAATCAGCTGTTCCCTACATTTATGTTCGTATATCTCGTCAAAATGTAGGGAACAGCTGATTTTTTTTAAAAAGAAAGAAAGAAAGAAAAATGTTTATTTGGACACAGTTCGTGAAACACAAAATACAAAATTAACAAAATGAAAATTATGTTTCAACAACAATAGTGTGTGCCTCACGGCTGCGCCAAAAAGGTTCAGCGATGCAGGTTTTTTCAAGATTTCAGGATTTGTCCCATGGTAAAAGTTGTTCATAATGATGAGTACAATGACCTGTTAAGAGGTTGTTAATGTTTTACCAATAACCCTGTATAGCTATCTAAGTAAGCACCGCACCAACATGTCACTGCACTCAACAAACAAATCGATATTTTTATCTCGAGTTCCATGATCAACACGCTTTCAACAAAACGAGATTCTCTCACGAATTCGGTCAATCGATAATCGATATCAATATATCTTTGTTTACCTTATATCGATTTCTTGAGAGTTAGAAAGTTGTATCGGAAACTATTGTATACACACAGTTGTACCGCTATTAAAAAGTTGATGATTCTCATCTTAAAAGTTATTTTGGCATTGTAGGATGAATTGCCGATTCTTTACGAGCAAAGGAAAATATTTTTGGCAAGAAGGCAGTATCTATTCACGATATGATTATTAACTGAAATATAATTGTGATTCAAAAGTAAATCTTGTGGTGATGCTTGCAAGAGCACTAACCTTAAGGGGCTTACAGGACCTGAACACAAAAAACGCAAGTTTTAGAAACAATAAAAGTATATGATCGACTACAGTAAACAAAATCAGAAAAATATATGATATTCTTCAGGATATATGCTAGGTAGATAGTGTGTTGAAAACATAATACAACTAATTTGATACGATAGAAAAAAATCATGAAGACACCTCCAAAAACTTTCCTTTTAGAATAAAAACCATACTAATATACATACAATCATTCTGATTTTTCGTCACATTATTCTACAAGCAACATACTAGTGTTTTAGTTTTTTAGACCAAACAATAGATTTTTTGTAATTAAATAATTGTGTCATATTTTGCAATAAATTACCAGCGTTTTGTCATCGCGCTTCTCTTTCTTTTCTATGCAGTCGGACAGTGACCGCGCTTTAGGTTTTTCACATAAGACTAGGATTTCATTTGCACAAGTGTTCAGCTCAGGAAACTGAATTTAAACACATCTTTACATCTTCTACAATAATGACCAAGTTACTTCTACTACTTTTCATTTGCGCCATGTTTTTCATTTGTAGGCGCTAAGTAACTTATCACTAATATGCAATCTTATGCATGAGATGGCACAATATCTGGCTAAGAAATCCCCTGTTCATCTATCTTTTTTAGTAATCATTAGCTTTTTGCCATTAGTAGTTCCGATAATACAAAAAATTTGAATGTATACTGAGAATCATTCATTTTATTCTAATTAGGCTTCAGCTTAATGATTTTACTTCGAGTGTTTTTTCGAAGAAGACTGATTATAAGACGCAGTGGATTGTAGAAAGTGGTTAATGACTAAGCAAGGAATGGATTGAATGATGTACCGTCATTGTTGGTTCAATTGGTTAATATGCACTCTAATGAGCTGAATCCTGAGCGTCATCCAACTGATACCTTCATTTTTCGAATATCGTTTCTCTATTTAGCCTGAACTGGCCTTTTTAATCCAGTTGAGTTAAGGGTCAAAAACATAGAATACTTATTAACATGAAACCTTTTGACTTCAGGGGCGAACTCGGCATCTTCTTGGTATATAGGCAGCTAGCATGCAACTACTTTTAAACAATGATGTGGGTGTGCTGAGTAGTCAATTCTTTTACACCACTCTATTAAGGATGCCATAAACTGAAAAAGCTATACTTATAACGCACAAAATAAAACTACATATTGGCAGTGTAGTGGAAAGATTGAATATTTTTGCCTGTATACTAAATTGCTTGTATACTAAATTTGTATAATATATGTATAAATATTTGTATAAATACTAAATTTGTATAATATAAATAACTGTATACTAAATTTGTCCGTGTGGTGCCGGACTTAAAGAATACCACCACCCCTTACTTCCCGTGGGTGTCGTAAAAGGCGACTAAGGATCGTACGGGAGAATGGGCAGCAGCGTTCTCTATGTATTCCACCATCATACCATACTGCGATCGCCAACCCGCCTGCCAAGCGTGGCGATTATGGCAAACCCTCCCAAAATTGGGGGAGGCCTATGTCCAGCAGTGGACGTCTATCGGCTGAAACGACGACGACGACTAAATTGCTTGTTCGACCGTACTTTTTAAGCAGCTCTTCTCCTTTCCAAAACCCTATTAATTGCTTACTGATAATTGCCCTGAATTTACCCAAAACCTTTGATTAAAACAAACTAGCCACCCGCCCCTGCTTCGCACTGTTTTTACAACGTGTCAAAACATGGAGATTTCTCTATTAGAGCCAGCGCGCACTAGCGACTTTTTGTTGACTGATAGTTTGATTGTTCAGAGAATTAATACTCAATAATTGACTATTGAGTATTAATTCTTTATTGCATTCCATATGTATTACATAGATGGTATTACAAAGTAAATGACCAATATGGACCCTGTCGGGCACAGCAAAATTAGGAGAGAGGAAGAGGGCTAAGTAGCAATTCAGTATTATTATAAATTGCATAATAATGTAAATATCATTTTCAAACAATGTATACAGTGCAAAGTGCTATGTTTTTATGAAATAAATACTTTACTTTACATTAGTATGGAGCTATATTGAAGTGCACGCGTTTGATCGGCCGATTTCTAATCGCCAAATGCGTGCACTTCAATACTGTTTCCCTAAACGATCAAACTATCGGTCAACAAAAAGTCGATAGTGCGCGTTGGCTCTTATATGCAACATTAATATTACTGTTTTATAAACATAAACCTTCCAAAATTATCCAAATGATGGTGAAAACAGCATCAAAATTAGTTGCTTAGTTTAGAAGAACAGCGCGGTCACACAGACATACACAAACAGCTATTTTAACTTATAATATGTAGGCATAGTACAGATACGGTCCTAACCAAGTCTAAGCGTCATCTCAGACTTGGTCTTTGACAGAGGCTCACAAGTCCAAACTCAAGGTTTGCCAAAGAGCGATGGAGAGTATAGAATCTTAAAAATTAAACTCACCGACCACATTTGCAACACCACAATACACTCCAAGACTGGTATCGCCTATGTTGGTAATAAGTCTGCGAGGCTGAAGTGGGACTGGGCGGGTCACAACTAAAGGATGCATCCAGACACATGGGGCAAAGTCGTCACACAGTGGGTGCCTGAAGACGGTGGTCACCGAGGCAGGCCTAAGAAACGCTGACGTGACGATTTGGACTCGTTCCTAACCGATTGGACGGAGAAGACATAGCTCAAAGAAAGTTGGAAGAATATGGGGAGGCCTCTGCCAAGCAGTGGGGCAATATAGGTTAACAGAAGAAAAACAGTGGCACTCCGGAAATTAGTCTGTGGTAGGTATTTAGCATCTGCCGACGTCAAATACCTACCACAGACTAGCAAATTACCCCGTCTACACGTCGGTGGAGGCATTGGCAGATGGCCATCTGGAGAGTGCCGACAAAAGTGAAAACAAAACACAAACAGAATACTCTGCCATCACTCACTGACATAATTAAAACCGAGTACATCCCGAGGACATCCGAACACATCCGAAGCGGGTATTTTTTTAATCGTCTTATAAACATAACACGCGCGGTGTCGCTTACGGTGACAGTGGCGCAGTTCAATGATTTTTTCCCATCTCAAAAAATGCCCGACGCTCCTAAAGAAGTTTTTACTTCAAAAAGTACTGATACATAAATAAGGATAGATTATAATAATATCTCGGCCTTATTACAAAACAATGTTTATCTTTAAACCCAGGTTTAAACCATCAAGTCATTTTTAAATTTCGAACTATAATCCGACAATGTTAAAGTTCTTAGGTATTACAAAAAATTTCGTTAAACTCGAGTCTAAGTTGTCAATTTTGCATTAAAAACTTTACGTTTGTCGGAATAAAGTTCAAAACACAGTGGCTCGAAGGTTTAGGCTAGGTCTAAAGTTAGACCTCGTTTTGTAATAAGACGGAATGCATTTATTTCAGTTAAACCATTAAACAGGCACTTTTGAATTGTCAAGAAGTCGGTCTGTCAGAAAATATGAAGCTAGTTGCCCATTCCAAAGCGTAGGTACCAATGGAGAAGAACTGGCAAAAAACTCCATGGACATTCTTTTTAAATTATGTTTTACAAAAATATTAGTTATCTAACAAAATATAAATTATTGTTACAGGTAAACCATCCCATTCGGACCGTGTGCAGTGAATACATAGATATTATGTGCAGTGACGCTATATACTTCGACTCGAGGGACAGACGGTGACAATTGTGTTGTGAATGTCAGTGAGTTGTGGATGATGATCGTTTGGCGAACGAAGAACACTAGTCGTCGGAAATACGGGGGCTGGTAAGTGTCAAGTTTATGTTATTAATCATTTTCTTCATTAACAGTAGCGTATGATTTTGCTACTGCACGGTAAAAGTCACGTTCTTTACGAACCGTAGTTTATAATATACAGAGTCAAATTAAATTAGCTAGCGAGACGTGATAGGAAGCGATATCCAAACACGATTTAAAAAACCAAGAAGTTTGATTGTTTTTTTAGGTGGGCCGCGTGTATTGTTGTTACTTGAAGTACGAATTGAGAAATCATGTTTCACCATTTCAGCCGAAAAACGTCCACTGCTTGACATAGGCCTCATTAGAAAAGAGAAATCATGTTTAATCATGTTTAAATATCGATACCCATGACCATATGCGGAGTTTCGCTAGCTAATTTAATTTGACCCTATATGGAAACCACATATACAGGGTTATTGGTAAAACATTAACAACCTCTTAGGAGGTCATTGTACACATCATTATGAACAACTTTTACTTGGGACCAAACCTGAAATCGCGAAAAAAAAATCAGCTGTTCCCTACATTTTGACGAGTTATACGAACATAAACGTAGGGAACAGCTGATTTTTTTTCGCGATTTCAGGTTTGGTCCCTTAGCGAAAGTTGTTCTTAATGATGAGTACAATGACCTCTTAAGAGGTTGTTAATGTTTTACCAATAACCCTGCATATTATTTATTTCGGACTACACATACCTACAAGTACACATAATCCATATAGGTAATGTTAGTAACAATGACTTAAAAACTATGTTAGTAAACTTTTACGTAAAAAGAATACACTAAAAATAAATGAATACTTTAAAAAACACTAGAAAAACACGCTTTTATAAATGCACGTAAAAACAAAAAAAACAGTGCCTATCTTTCGGCTTTATCATCAGACCTTGAAACCTAATCGTGGTCAAACTTCATTACAAGACTTTTCTAAGAAATCGAAAACAGCTATGATACGATTTTCCATCATGAAGTTCCAGTTCATATCTCCCGGCTCCATCATCAGATCAGTTCGACAGTACCATATTATTGTATTGTCATCAGAACTACATACAGCTGCCAATTTTCATTACGCTACGACCCTTGGAAGATGGTTAAATTAGTTACCATAGATTCCATTACATAGTTAGTTACATACAGGTCGACCTAATAAAAGCGTGTTAAAAACGTAGCCCAACACACAATGGCAGGTACCTCCGTACCCAGTGCCTTATACAAAGGGACTGTCCACTTTGTCTAATAATGTTTTCAGGATGCTGTTGGCGCTTCCGCGTAACCTACCCACGCTGTTCTCTTCCTCGAAATAGCATGAAAGTCGTCAACATGGGCTTCCGCGAACATCTGCAAAGCGTTGCAGTAGCGCGGAAGTCCCATCAGCATCCTAAACCTATTATTAAACTGTACAAAGTACACCCACAAGCTGTACAAAGAAATCGGTCGCGTAAAAAAATCAGCTGCTCCCTACATTTTGATGAAACAACTGATTTTTTTCGCGATCGATTTCGTTCATTGTATATAGTCAGAAAAGGCGATAACAAGTCATCATCTGCCTAGCCTTTTCTCAACTATGTTAGGGTCGGCTGTCAGTCTTACCGGATGCAACTGAATACCAGTATTTTGCATGAAGCGACTGCCTATCTGACCTTCACAACCCAGGTACTGGTTAATACGTTACCCCTTGGTAAGAATGGTTGTCAGACTTTCGGACTTCTGACGACCCGTGACTGCCAAAGATCCACTATTGACAGCCGGGACCAACGGCTTAACGTGCTTTCCGAGGCACGGAGGGGTCTTGATATGTAAAGATGGTCACCCATCCACGGATCAACCGCGGCAAGCGAAGCTTAACCTGATCGATGGACCCGCGCGGCTGTTATTACTTTACCACCAGCCTCTCTCTCCTTACTCTACTTAAAAGGCGATAACAAGTATGTGGTATAATTTATTGCATACATGTGGTTACTGAACTGTATAGAATATGCTTTATTGTACACCAGAATTGGAATAACGAATGGACCACCAATCTTAGCTCTCGTACCCTGGATCCAATACAAGGTGACGACACTCTGATAAAAGGACTGGCATAAATATCGTGTGAGACCAATATTTCTGTCAGTTTTTGATGATAACTTATGTGTGTGAGTTACGGATTCACTAGATTAGGCAAGGGAAATATTAACATAATAAAGCGGAGCGTTCGTTGCAAAGCTTGTATTCCAAAGTAGACAGGAGACAGCCAAATACAAAGGGTCAGCGGGATTGTCCGAAAGGGTTACCGCTGGCCCGGAACATAAAGGGCTAAGGAAGGAACACGGGTGGGTTTTAGTCAGTAAGAGTCTGACACTCCCTTCCGGTCATTAGAAGAATTCCAACCCCAAAAAAAAAAGCCTAATACAAACACTTTGACACTGAGGTAGAACTTCGCGTCGGTCAACATGACAGAACGTTAATATTTCTTCAGTTTTAATCTATACATATAATAAAATAGTAACGAAAGAAAAACTGTACATTGTGAATTTTCGAGAAATAATAAGTGGTTTTTGTTAGAAAAACGTAACTGATGACAAAAAGTGAATTTTTAGAATTTTTGTCTGTTTGTCTGTTTGTCTGTTTGTCTGTGTGTATGGTACAGCTTCACGCCAAAACTACTGGATAGATTGAATTGAAATTCAGCAAAAACGTTCTTAGTAAACCAAGGAAGGCTTTAGGCTACATATTATCACGCCGTATGTTATGGGAGGTAAGCAATATTGATTTTAAAATGTGTTTGTTCGTAATTGAATGCACAAAATAATTGAATGCACAAAATGACATGTTTATTTATTTATTTAGTTAAAAATAAAACTTTAACTCTGGGAACACAATAATCACGCTATTTTTATAAAGGAGCGGGGCAGTAATATTATAAATTGCAAGGGAACAGCTATTTCAATAATATGTCAACGGGGAATTTAGCGGTAAGGTCAGGCGACCGTTTACCGTACTAAATGGTGCGAGTTCAAATCCCATAATATTGTTTTAAAAAATCGTAAAATTCTTTTTTTTTAGATTTTGCATTTTTTATGTGTATTAGGAACGATACTGTTATGAAATCTGAGAACTTCACATGTCCTATCTAATTGTATGGAGAGTTTCACACCAATATTACTAAACAGATTGATTGGCGGTACAACAAGCTACACTATCATGAAGTCAAGTCAAACTTTTGGTTCTAAGCTATATCTTACCAAGCACATTTGTTGTAGGTAATTCATTTAAGTATGTAATTCTTAGTTTTGATCCTTGCTGCTGTTACCATATTTTTTTGTAATGCAAAACTAATGTAGTTGTCTGTTAAATTAACGACAATTTAGTTTTATTCATAATTTAATTAATTTGGGTAAATAATTTATGTATTTTCCGTTTTCTAACTAGATGGATGGCGTTGGGGTCGAGTTAGATCGCGCTATGGTTTTGTTCCCAAAAAGTGATGTTATACGTGCTGATGTGCCGCTCTCATGCTATAAAAACGGAGGTTACCTTTGTTGTCTGTGTTGGTTGATGTGTTTAATTTTCCTGTTGGCCTTCACAGATTACTTTTTGATAGACTGAAATTGGCCTTTTCCAGACTCTGTGAAGGGGACAACTTTGCTAGATCACTCACCTATGATGACGTACGACAAGCAAAGAGGTGTATTTAATCGACGTCGATGCGGACACGCCGTGGACGGGTTTCCGGGAATTTTTAAGGATACCGCATTGGGACGGGTTTACACTGTGCACCCAAATACTGGCGAGTGCTATTATTTGCGAATGTTACTGCACACAGTGCACAGCCCAACATCATTTGCGTTTCTAAGGACAATCGATGACATTGAGTATCCCACATACCGCGCTGCTTGCGTAGTATGCCACCTTCTCGACGGTGATCAGCACTGGGACAACGCACTTGAGGAGGCCAGCATTAGTGACAATCTCAGTCGTTTGCGACATCTGTTTGTCATCATGTTGGTGTTCTGCGGTATTGCAAATCCGCTTTTGTTGTGGGAGAAATATCGGCATCTGCTGTCCGAAGACTTCCTAAGAGGTCTGAGACGCATTACTGAAGATAATACTGAGGCAACTGATGAGCGCGTTCTAAACAGTTGCCTTAGTTCACTTCAAGATATGGTCATTTCGATCTGCGGCCGTTCTCTGGTGGATTATGGGCTACCGACTCCACAACATCTGGATGTACAAGAGCTTGGAAACAGAGAGTACAACTCTGAAATAAATTATGATCCAAGAGCTATGAGTACCGTCGTCAATGACCATGTCTCTAAGTTTACCTCAGAGCAAAAGCAAATTTTCGACACCATCCTTGACTCGGCTCGGCCAAGGTAATGTTTTTCTTGGATGCTCCTGGTGGAACAGGGAGATTATTTGTCACCGCTGGCATTCTCGCAGAGGTCAGGAGGCAAGACAAGATTGCTATTGCAGTAGCATCGTCAGGAATCGCCGCAACACTGCTTCCTGGTGGCAAAACAGCGCACGCAATGTTTAAGATTCCCATAGATTTAGAGAGTAATGAAACACCTGTTTGTGGAGTGTCACGCAACAGTGACAAAGGGCGCGTGCTTAAAGATTGCTGTTTAATCGTGTGGGATGAATGCATTATGGCAAACAAAAAAGCAGTAGAGGCGGTAAACAGGACTTTGAAGGACATCCGCAGAAACCAGCAAATGATAGGTGGCGTTACAGTTCTGTTTAGCGGCGATTTCCGACAAACGCTGCCTGTGGTGACGCGAGGAACTAGGGCTGATGAGGTGAATGCTTTGTTGAAATACTCTTTCTTATGGCCACATATTCATAGGTTGCGCTTAACGATGAATATGAGAGCACATCTTGGAATGTACACGCCCAAGAATTTTCTGATGTTCTCTTAAAATTGAGTGAGGGAACGCTACCAGTAGATGGTGGCCAGGTGGTTCTACCTGAGATACTTGGGAGAGTGGTGTCTACCTTAGAAGATTTGATTCGCCCGGTGTACGGGGACATCAATAGGATACCGCACCATTATAATTCTTGGGTGTGTGAACGAGCCATTTTAACACCCAGAAACGACCAAGCTTCAGCGATCAATGAATGCATTCTCGCGGAAATTGAGGGAAATTGCACTTCAATAAACACTGTTGTCGACCAAGATGACGCCACACATCACCCCGTAGAATTTCTCAATTCCTCAGTGCAAGTGGACTACCAGCGCACACCATTAAGTTAAAGGTCGGTGTCCCAATTATGCTTCTTCGGAAACTCACTCCGCCGAAACTGTGCAATGGGACCCGGCTCAAAATCGTCTCGCTGCAGAGAAATATCATTGAGGCGGAAATTCTAACGGGTTGTGGTGTCTCGCTGACACTACAACCCGTCCCGTCCCCGGGTTCTTAGAATTCGACATCAGACGTTTCAGATCTTCAATTTTGACGACCCTGTTGTCGCTGGCATAAGCAACAGGATCCGCGTACGAAGTCGCGGGCAGAAGCTAGTACAAAATAAATGCTTAGTGTAATTTTTGACATCGTGCTTATAAGATGCAGCATACAAAAGTAAAATAAATTATACTGAACTATTGAACTTACGAATAAAGATTACAATTATATAACAAATTATATTGAACTTACGAATACGAGGCTTTTGCTAATAAAGCCTAAAACATTTATAAAATTAACTTTAAACAATAAGAGTTATTAAAACTTAAGTATTTAAAGACACAAAATCGTCATTTATAACAACCACAGGAAATCACACGCTGACCATAGATTATTGACAGTCAAGCACACGACGGATACAGCCTACCCGTAATTACAAGAGTCAACAATAATTACCACCGCTAAAGTGTGCCGGTGAGTTCCCAGTAGCAGCCGTAGAATAGGAACTCTCCATCCTTTCCCACGAACGTCTGCCAAAGGGATATTAGCAAAAGGATGGGTGAAAGCGTACACCTGTGGGTTAGTAACACCTGCAGAAATAGTTGCTAGGGAGGGTGGGGTGGGGCGGGGTTAAGCTTCTAGAAATTATGATTAAATGTGTGGTGAAACTGGAAGTGGTTATCTTAGGGTTCAAGACAGCCAATGACAAAATGAAATAAGTTCTAGAAAGACAAATGTCGATTAAGGTATGCTTGCACCATAAATTATTAAATGAATTTAGCACTAAACGTATTTAAAATATCGTTCTATTTCTGACAATCATTTGAAGTTGAGGGAGACGGAAGGGTGTTTTCAATACATTTAGCGCTAAACGCATTTAGAAATTACTGGTGCAAGCAGGCCTAAAAATGTAAAGAAGAATCGTACGAAATAATAAAATTACGAAAATGTTTCTCAGTTTGGTTTTCTTATTATACAGCAACGAATCGATGTGATTTTTAACATAGAAGTATAGTTTATGGGACGGAAAGTGACATAAATTTATCCTGCAAAATCTCCTGCAACATAACACAGTCAATTTCCGTTTGTCATAGAGCAGCTACTTTATTCAAGCAATCCGCAAATTATGTTTTTTCATTAGTAGTCCTCTCGATAGTAAATCGAGTAAGTATCTAATCCAACAAGTAAAATAAACGCAATGATACTCTAGGCACAGGATGTTGTAATTGAGTAGAAGTAATCCGCCATGCTTCTGAGTATAAACATAAAACTAAATACCCAATTGAAAATAATCTTTCAATCTGATTCAATTAGATAAATTGTTAATGTGCTCTCTATCTTTATTAGACTACCTTATTAATAGGTACAGCGTGTTTATAACGGATACTAAGTGGAATTAGATCAGCTGTAATGGATACTTTTGTTTAGCACGAGGAGGGGTAATTTGCGTAAACATTATCAGTAGGAATGGCTTTCATTTTGGCAGTTTAACAATTTGCGTTATTTATGTTTTTGAGAAGAATTTTTTTTCGAACGTATCTATGAAGCAATGAATTAGCCCTTCAAAATGATTCAGATTATGATTGATAGTGTGTTTACGCAATTAGGGTGCTGCTCGTAAATGTTCGTTTGTGTAGATATGAAACAAAATCATTTGGAGAATTAAGGTTACAGCTCATTAGAACCACCCGGCATCCACTCCGCACCGCCTCGTCGCGCGGTGTCCACACTTTGTCGACAGGTGGTCTACGGGTGGACGCCGCGTTATCACCAATAAACGTCGCGCGGTCAAACTCAAACTCAAACTCAAACTCAAAGCATTTATTTCAATTAAACCTTTAACAGGCACTTTTGAATTGTCAAGAAGTCGGTCAGTCATAAAATATGAAGCTAGTTGCCCATTCCAAAGCGTAGGTACCTATGGAGAAGAACGGGCAAGAAACTCCATGGACACTCTTTTTAAATTACATTTTACAAAAACATTTGTTACATCATTTCTTTTGAATTTATGATTATATAATGTGAGAACGATGTAAAAAAAAATAAAAAGATGTCCGCGTTAAGAGCGTCCAGAATACAACAAATAGTAACAAATCAACCAGTGGACCTCGCGTCGCGTACATTTTGGCGTTGGCAATGCGCAGTCAACGCAAAGGAAGCATGCGAGCAGCGAGTTGTCACCGAGTGGTCCACCCGCCGTCCGCGCGTGGAGGGCTTTTTTTTTTTTGTTGGATGGGAAATCATCAATTTTTTTGATGGGTAATCATTAAATGACTCCTCCCGCTCTGGGTGGAGCGGAAGGGAGTGTCATACTCTTACTGATTAAAACCCACCCGTGTTCCTTCCTTAGCCCTTTAGGTTCCGGGCCAGCGGTAACCCTTTCGGACAATCCCGCTGGCCCGGCAGGCTTCGGCCCTAAGGGGCCCCTCCTCGATGCTGACATCTCTTAGAGGCGCGCGTGGAACACGTACGCGCCGTCCGGCACGGGCCTGGTCCTGATCGGACGGTGAGCTACCCCAATGGGTAGTTGCGAGACCTGCGGTACCTGCAGGCGTAGAGTAATCTCTCCGCCCGCAGGCCCGCGCCTATGGTGGCCGGGAGTCGTCACGCGGCTCCCGTCGCCGGGGGCGTCCCCCGTGGCGGCTGAGACGGGAGGCTCGTGGAGGGCTTACGACCGAAGCGATCGGTAACGCTACGGAGTTGATGTAGTGAGCGCATACCCATACAAGTACATATAAAGAATACTAGCCGCAGGAGGCGAGGCGGTGCGGAGTGGGTGCTGGGTGGCTCTAATGAGCTGTGACCTTTAAGGTCATAGCTCATGTATAAACCGGAAAGGGATCTTCACCGTATCAACTCGAGCCATTCAGTATTCTTTATAAGAAACTCCCTACTGCAACGCACACTAATCAGAATCGTAACGTAATCGCCTCGCTTTGGAACAAGCTCACGAACCGCAGTGCGGTGCGTTACGACTCGTCGTCCCCGCGCTTACGTCGCTCCGTACCCGAGCTTACGTCTCTTCGTCCACCCTTGCCCCTCTCACGCCTCCGGCCTACCTGCTGCACCATCAACCAGCGGTCGGCGAGCTGTAAGCGCGGCGACGCCTAGCCGTAGCCGAGTCTACGTATCGGAGCTTCTGATCCGGTTTGGTTACGTGCTTACGTTAGGCTGACGCCTGTTTGAGGGCGAGGCGAAAGGCGATACGGTGCCGATCCCTTTCCGATTTGATACGTGTGCTATGACCTTTAGTCCCAGCTTTATTAGAACCCAATGGCTTGGCACGCGACGATGACAAGAGACCGGACGTCATGTCTTTATTTCTTTGGAAGGTGGGTAGGCCTTTAGTGTGGGACGCTACGTGTACTCTTGCGCCATCCCATCTTCCTGGCCCGGCGTGCTGTGCTGGCGCTGCTGCTGCGGCTGCACAAAACCTCAAGCGGCGAAAGTATAATAACCTAAGCGCTAAATTATATTTTCGAGCCGTTAGGGTTTCAAACCTTCGGGTCATGCAGTCCGAGTGCTCATGGTTTGTTCAACGAAATCTCCAAATGGCTGGTTAACACTTCCCGTGACCAAAGGGCTGGCTTTTACCCTGGCCTGTGGCATTGCCATACAACATATTGCTTTGTATTTTTTAAAGTTTAGATTTTTAAAGCTTAGATTTTTAAGTATGGGCCGTAAGTTGATCTTTTAATTTATTTGGTAGGTGTGTGTTTTCAAACCACTATTATATTGGGGTCATCCTGTAAAGATAGTGTGTGTAAGTTCAAGAGCGTTTACGACGTACGGCATTTCATACAAACTTTCAAGCCCTTATTTTTCGAAATGAATGAACAGATTTTAATGAAACTTCATACGCATAAGCAGGATACAAAGGTCTAAAAAGTTAGTAGAAAACATTTTCGAAAAATAATGTTTCAGCCAAATTAGACCGATTTTGAACTTTCCATAGAAACAGTGATTTCCAATTATCTTTATTTAAATAAGACATTTCGAAAATGTTTTCTACTAACTTTTTAGACCTTAGTATCCTGCTTATGCGTATGAAGTTTCATTAAAATCGGTTCATTAATTTCGAAAAACAAGGGCTTGAAAGTTTGTATGAAATGCCGTACGGCGTAAACGCTCTTAATAAATAAATAAATAACATGGCAATGTGAAAGTGAAAGATAGATAGTGTGTCAGACAGGTAGTCGCTACATGTAAATTACTGGTAATTAGCAGTGTGCAAAAAATAGTTAAGAAAAGCGTAGGCAGATGATGATGATCAGTTTGTTGGATAATTTGATGTAAAATAAACAAATTTGTCTTTTCGGAGATCGCTACTTTGGTGAATCACCACTGGGGACTCAGTGGTGATTGCAGGTGATGCAGAAATTATATGCGTTAATTATCTCAATAGGGATATTGAGATAATTAACGCATATAATTTCTGCTAATGACATCCATTCTTGGACGTCTTTTTCAAAACCTCGGCGGAACCTTCTTCTTGTCGGGCATCAAACAGACATCGTCAGTTGCTTTCAAAGTATTCTGTTCGGCCTGTATGCGAGATTTATTTGTACGTACAACAATAATTTGATATCTGCGGTGCTATGCTGTAAAAATCTCATCGTGAAAACTTAGGTGAAGTGAGCGTGTCGTAAGCTGTCAATAGTGTCAATTCCTAGCAAAAACAAACTCACTTCACCTAAGTTTTCGCAGTGAGATTTTTACAGAATCGACAGGCTGTCATCTAAACTAATATTACTGACAGAGAAAAGATTTGATTTTTTGTATGTTTGTTTGTTGCGGTTGTACGCTAAAACGGTTTAACGGATTTTCAAGTTGGCACATGTGTTGGCACCGATCAAAACGGAATAATTCGACCTTACAGTAGGATACCTTTATTCCGATATTCCCACGAGATCTACACTTATGCGGGTGAAACCGCAGGACACAGCTAGTAAATGATAATTTCACATTGCCAGATGGCATTTTATCACTTTGTATGGTTATTAATCCCGACATTTTATAATATCGTTTTGAAACTGCTCACGGAATTCCAATATATTTAATATCGAACATGTTGAGTAATTTATTTCCCGTTTAAATGTACTTTTCAATTGCAAAATGATTGGTAATAGTATAACTCAATTACAACTAGAGCCCCTGGCTAGTAGAGATCGGTTTATCAACTTAGTGAAAATAAAGTCCTGCACACACAGCATGGGTCTCTCTCGGGCGATTTGCGACGTATCTTCTAGACGGTGTGCCATTTGTAGAAAGTATAACAACTTGTAATAAGAACTTATTATAGCGTCTGTACTTAGTATAGACTAGCTGCGCCCCGTGGTTTCACCGGCGTAAGTTTCGATTCTGTGGGAATATCGGGATAAAGTCTATATGTTAATCCAGGATGTCAGCTACCTCCATACAAAATTTGATCAAAATTGGTCCAGCTGTTCGAGCGTGAAGAAGTAACAAACATATAAACACACCCCCACGCATTCACAAACTTTCGCCTATAATATTAGTGTGATTATGCGTTTTGTTTGTTCATCTTTTCTTTTATTTGACAACAGTAGGTATAGTATTTGTCACCAAATTCTTTATAGTTATGTGGCTTTCTTATTATAATATATTTGAGTACATAATTAATACAGTAAGTCATCATCTGCCTAGCTTTTACCAAACAACGTTTGGGCCGGCTTCCAGTCTTTTCGGGTGCAGCTGAATACCAGTATTTCACATGGAGCAACTGCCTATCTGACCTCCACAACCTAGTTAGTGGGTAAAAGGGTACCGCTTGGTAAGACTGGTAGTCTGACTTTGGGGTGACTGTCAAAGATCTACGAATGATAGCCGTGACCAACGGCTTAGCGTGCTTTCAGAGGCACGGAGATTAATACTAAGCAAGTCAAACAACAATATTGAAAAATTCCATAATAGCTGGCCGATTGTCAAATCACGTTGCAATACATGTTTTTTCTTCTATCAAACACTCAACTAACTTCAATACCATCCCACTCCAATACCATAGCTATTTAGTCACAGTACTACCTCTGTTATACCTCCATCCTAACAATATCGCCGCAGGGCGTCCTAAGCTAGCAATCTCGTATGATACGACATCATGCGCCGTATCCGACTGCGGGAGGCCCGTCGGCACGAATCGGCACAATCCCGTGCGTATAACGAGAATTCCTAATCTCCTGCGTCTCCTCCTAATGTCTCTAGTGCTTTTACGATGTCATGTTCCTCGCCTTACAATGAAATTGCGCTGTGGGGTATTCCTTGAGTTGAGACTTTGAAATGTTTCACGCTGGTTTCAGAGTAGGAATCATGTTTAACTATTTAATGTTGGACAGAAAATGTACATTGTACCGACAATAAAAGATTATGGTGTGCCGGCAAGAAATTAAATAATTTTGCTCTGGCTCGACCGATATTTATTATTTATTTATTTAAACTTCTCGCACACAAATACGGTACAAAAGTGGACTTAATGCCTTAGGCATTCTCTACCGACTGGTAGCTATTATATATGTTACTATAAAAGCCCGAACTGTGGTAAATTTTAGGATTTACCGGTAAATCCTAAGATTTACCAAGTCTAACCGGTAAAAGTACGAATTGTTCTTTAATAATCTTTAATTTCAAACTTTTACCGGCATTCAGTCGGTAAATCCTAGTTTTTACCGCAGACACCGGTAAATGTCCGAAATCAAAGATTGAAATACACTCGAGAGCAATGAATTAGGGTCTCTTAAAGATACCTGAAAATCTCGGAAACTGAGAATGCTAGCTAAATGAAGTGAAGTTTACAAAGAAAAGAAGTGAGTCTTCGAGAAGTTGTCAGAAAATTCTCTTTAACCGGAGGGCAAGGATTCTAAAAGTGCAACTGCCTTATAAAATGCTCAACGAATACTGAAAAACTAAAAAACTTTGTAATTCTAAATGCCATAATAGTTCACCATGTTGCAACAAGTGAAATCCTTTTCTTAACTGATACTATTAAGAACGTTTAGCTTACTCGTACCTACCTACCGTAAAGTAGGTGTTATTAGTGAAACGTATTTTTTTTTTGCGTTTCATCTTTCTAAATCATGTTTTAAGACTTGAATAATAATAATAATGATTGTACCGAATAACGAAATGATTATCAAAAGACTGTTTGTTTCTGATTTATGTTATCTGCATTTTATTTTTCTAAAGCATGTTAAACATGTTTTAAAACTTGACTAATAGCAATATAATGATAGTAATAGTATTGTTGAATTATATGTTTTACTCTGAAAACTAAAATTTACCGGTATCTGTGGTAAAACCTAAGATTTACCGATTGAATGCCGGTAAAAGTCAGAAATTGATGATTATTAGAACAATTCGGACTTTTACCGGTGACACTTGCAAAATCATAGGATTTACCGGTAAATCCTAAGATTCACCGCAGTTCGGGCTTTTACAGTAACATATATATGTATATCCTAACCAAGTGTGGTGAAGAGATACGATGGACGGTTATACCTAGTATTTATCACAATTCTAAAACACATGTGGACAAGATGGAGATGCGATGCCAAAGTTTTGATTATTTAGACACACGCACAATATTGGTTGAAAATAATATCGCCTGTCATAGTTACATGTGTTTTCTCCATATTCTTCAGCACGTAAATCTTTCAGTCTTCGTAATAAAATTACATGCTGAAGAATTTGTTGATCACAGCAAGGTTCTATGTATTTGCCTACAAACTTATCTCTTTTGTCGGCTGTACTCGACAAACAAAGTGACGTTTCATCATTACGTCCACAATTTTATGAAGTCTGTCCAGCCAGCAGGGCTAGCATGGCCAGAGACATTTTATCCACGGGGAGAGAAGAACATACTATTCCCCTCCGTCAATTTTGTCCACCCTCCGAGCATGGCGACATGGGTGGATAAACTATTCACGGTGGCAGTAAGCACGAGACATTTTTATAGTACAATTAATTATATTTTCTCCAAGAGATATACTTAAACCCACCATCTAAGGACGAGGACAAATTTCTCCCTTTGTTATGCCAAAATATCTGTAATTTTTCTCTTCCACTAGTCGCCATGCTATAGACGGGGGGTGAGTATCCACGTCTAATGTCAAAAAGTGATATAATTCTCTTTCCCCCTGTTGCCGTGCTTTGGCAGGTGGATAAAATAATTTTATCCCTTGTCAGTTGAAATAACCGGTGGAGAAAAGTTTTATCCCCAGCCCATGCTAGCCCTGCAGTAGTGAGATTGGTTAAGGCTGGCTCGTGGCTTATCTCTGCTTTACGGTCTAAGTAAAATGAGGTACTGCTACTAGGGTCCTCGGAATAGCAAGTTGTCAATGCCTTGGAAATAAAGCTGGAACGTTATGGCATTTCTTAGTGACTGCTGTTGTCAAGATGTTGTCCGAAGCAGTCTAACCTTTGGGTCGTTTATTTAGCAGATTGACGTTGACAAGTTGTTGACGTCAACAATAAATACTGTTTTCAATTTGTTTTTGACGGGATTGTTATATTTTCTGGCGTTTTATTCATGACCTCAGTAAAGTCTTCAGATTATTTCAGGATTGTATGCGATGTTGTGTCAAAGGTAATTTGGTATATTGTTCAACAAGTTACAACTTTATGGGATGACTGCAGTTAGCTACTAGAATTTTGATCGTGTCTATTATATAGGTGGGTAAGGTACATTTCATACTTTTTTATTAGCCATTAGTGTCCCACTGCTGGGCAAAGGCCTCGGGATACTCTCTTTCCACTTTCCTCTGTCCAGAGCTGCCAAGGACCAATTTTCATTAAAGAAGTCCAGCTCATCCCGCAATCTCCGTCTGGGTCTGCCGTGATGTCGTTTGCTATTAAGGGGGATACACTGGGTCGTAATTTTGGCCCACTGATCGTCTGACATGCGGCAGATGTGTCCAGCCCAATTCAATTTCATACTTACCTTATATTTTTTATCAGGGATTGTGAACATGTTTCTCTATTCTGATACCCAACGAGCGCTTAGAACTTCTAACGTGGCGATATAATCGTAGATGTTCCACGTCCATAAAATCTATGAAAAAGTAAACGTGCACGTTATTTTTTTTTTTGTAGCATCCACAAAAGAGCAGTGGTGGCCAAGTGGTAACGGCCGCGACTTATGAGTTGTAGGTCGTAGGTTCGAACCCAGACAGGCGCTTTACTTTGTGTTAATTACTTCATCACCACTGCTCTCAAAACGGTGAAGGAAAACATCGTGAGGAAACCGGCATGTCCTAGAACCAAAAATTTTAAGACATGTGACATCTGCCAATCCGCACTGGGCCCGCGTGGTGGATTACGGCCCACTCCCTCTCACCGAGAGGAGGCCTGTGTCCCAGCAGTGGGAACATTATATAGGCTGATTATGATTATGAGCATCTACATACGGTATTATAAACTGAAATAACTTGCTAGTCCACATATTTATACTAATATTATAGAGAGGTAAAATTTGTTTGTTTGTAAGTTTGTATGTAGGGGGGTAATCTCCGGAACTGCCAGTCGGATTTGAAAAAATCTTTTTGCATTTGATAGCCTAATTCTCGAGGAAGGTTATACAGGGTTATTGGTAAAACATTAACAACCTCTTAAGAGGTCATTGTACTCATCATTATGAACAACTTTTACCATGGGACCAAACCTGAAATCGCGAAAAAAAATCAGCTGTTCCCTACATTTATGTTCGTACAACTCGCCAAAATATAGGGACCAGCTGATTTTTTTTTCGCGATTTCAGGGTTGGTCCCATAGTAAAAGGTGTTCATAATGATGAGTGCAATGACCTCTTAAGGGGTTGTTAATGTTTTACCAATAACCCTGTATATAGGCAATATGTACCTATAGCATCACGTTACGACGTGAGCGTCTTACGCCTTAGGAGCCGAGCAAAAGGTAAAAAAAGTCAGAAAGAACGCTTAGCGAAAACGAAATAAGAGCACGGGCGAGCGATGAGATGCGACGCAATTGTTCGGGGGTCGAAATTACACGCAGACGAAGTCGCGGGCAGAAGCTAGTTATTTATAACTAGCTGTTACCCGCGACTTCGTCCGCGTGGAATTTAACAGAAAAGTTATTGTTCAGTTCGCATAGTTTACGTTCTGTATTCCGCGTAAAGAAATACCTATGCTAATTTTAATGAAATTCTTCTATTTTATAAATAAACGGAGTATAATATAACTTCCCTATTTGAATCGGATATTATTCAATTTCATTTCATGTCATTAAGGTAAGGTTTTAATTTTTTTCGTGGGACCCTATTTTTTTTTCTAAAATAAAAGTAGCCTAAGTTACTCCTTATTACATCAGCTATCTGCTAGTGAAAGTCCCGTCAAAATCGGTCCAGCCGTTTCAATGATTAGCCGTAACAAACAGACAGACAGACAAAGAATGTTATTTTGGTATATGTAGGTACCGTGTATACATCCATATGCATTTAGTAAAAAGCGGTTATTTTAATATTACAAACAGACACCCCAATTTTATTTATTTGTATAGATATGAAACACGTGTTGCGGTCAACCCTATCGGGGTGGTGCGGTTAAGCCGTTCACACACTCGGATGCATATCCTCGTCGCATGCAATGCAACGATGCATGCTGCTTGTTTTGCAATTAAAGCAATTATAAATTAGTTCAACCACCAATGGTGTTGAACTAATTTATATTGTTTATGTGGGATTGTAGGGGAACTTATAATATCAGTTTGTTAGGTAACATGGCTGTTTATAACATTGTAGGCTTCGTGATGGCTGTAACCCGTTAGGTATTAGGCCTCTGCCTCGAATCTTGCGGGCAGCGGGGCGGCGTCGGCGGCGGCGCGGAAGCTGCGTGGGCAACGCAGACCCGTTCTCGAAACCAGCGGGCAGATCGCGCGGCACTAGCGGCGCGGTGTAGTGTTGTGTTCGTGGTTGTGTCGTCGAGATATTTGTTTTTTTTCGCGAACGAAATGTCTGAACAACAGCGACAACGTCTTATTGATTCAAATTTATCCCTAATGCTCGATTTATTGTGGGCAAAAGAAGAAGTGAATCCTTAAGGCTTTGACTGCCAACGCGGTCACCGGTGACCGCGAACAATAGATTTTCTATTGTGTCTGTTGTCTGGCAGTCAATGTGTTGCAGATGCGCGGGTGGTCACCGCTTGACTGGAGTGCACCGCTCGTTGCCCGCTCCCGCGCCGCTGCCACGCCGCTGTTTTCGAGGGCCGGTCCATTTATTTATTTATTTTATTTTATTTATTTATTTTATTTATAAAATACACGTTCTTTAAACTTATACAAAGCACACAATTAGACCTCTGGGGTCTGTCTTAGCATGCCATGGCCTGTGATTTGATCAACGCGCTATTAACAGTTAAATTATAATTGAGTTGATGTAATGTTCTTTCAGCTTACTCTTTATGTTTTTACTGTTCATTGAGTCTCTAATGTCTACAGGTATTTGGTTTAGTAAATTGGGTATTATAAAGGAAGCGGTACGCCTACCATAGAAGTTATTTTTGCGTGGCACTTGAAATGATTTTGATTTGGCTTGTCGTGTATTCACGTCATATATAACTGGAATTTGAATATCACTGTTATCAAAATGTTCCATGAGCAACATATACTCAGCGCGCGCTAGAACAGGCAATACTTTGCAGTGTTTAAATAACCCTGTGTAATTGTCTTGGTATTCATTTTTTACATAGTTTGGTACTACAAGTTTCAACAAACGTGTTTGCAAATTATGTATTTTGTCTAGGTAAGTTTTAAATGTACGTCCATAACTGGTGAGTCCATAGGATATTACCGATTCAGCAAGAGCCATGTACATTTGAAGCAGGGTTCTGTACGGTACATTGCGCTTTATAATGGAAAATTTGGTGAGTATCGCACGCAACCTGCCGCAAACCGATTCCACCTGGTAACTCCAGTTGAATCGGTTATCAATTACCAATCATCATCATTTGCTTTTACGCATTAGATCCTGCCTCTCCCGCGCCGCCACCGCTGCCGCCCCGCTGCCCGCAAGATTCGAGGCAGATTCCTTACTGTTGCGATATTATCAACAATCAACTTATAATTAGACAGGGCTTAATATGTAGATGCTCTATCTAACTAGCACGGGTCAAAAAGACAAGCCCGTTACCGAAGGTCGTGGCTGACATTTAAGTGTGCGACATACAACTATCGACATAACGCTATCTATCTTAAGGCCTACGCAGACCGGGACGGCATGGCAAGGGATTTTGCCGTTAGTCAGCGCATACTAGCCGCTTAGATACTGCGGCATTCCAGCGGCTTCCCCGGTTCTCTACTCCCGCCGCCTCACCACGCGGTATGTCACAAGTTCACAACGAGCGCCGGAGTCCTTGGCATGCCGTTGCCTACCGCAGGACGCCACGGCACCGTGCAATGAAATCCCTTTCGATGCCACGGCATCATTTTAAAGCATAGCAATTTATGTCGTATTTCTATATCGATACGTTTGAATATCCATTAGTAGAAATTTAAATCCCTGGCCATGCAGTCCTGGTCTGCGTAGGCCTCTATCTACTAAACCAAGTAGACGCAGTGCACCAGCGCAGGAAACGGCTCAAAAATGTCTTTTTTTCTTTTTCATTTCTTATTTTTAATTAAGGGTCTTACCATGACCTAAAGCGCGGTCACTGTCGGACTGTATAGAAAAGAAAGAGAAGCGCGATGACACAACGCTGGTAATTTATTGCAAAATATGAAGCAATTATTTAATTACAAAAAATCCATTGTTTGGACGAAAAAATTAAAACACTAGTATTTAGTATGTTGCTTGTAGAATAATGTGACAAAAATGAGAATGATTGTATGTATATTAGTATGGTTTTTATTGTAAAAAGAAAGTTTTTAGAGGTATCTTCATGATTTTTTCTATCGTATCAAATTAGTTGCATTATGTTTTCAATACACTATCTACCCAGCATATATCCTGAATAATATCATATATTTTTCAGATTTTTTTTACTGTAGTCGATCATATACTTTTATTGTTTCAAATTTTTTATATATAGACATCAAGGAATCTATACTAATGTAGCTTCTACCTATCTGTACTAGTAATAAAGCTGAAGAGTTTGTGTGTCACAGCTCTAATCACTGGAACTCTGGTCGAATTTGCATTCGATAGCCCAATCCTTGAAGAAGGCTATAGGTTATTGAAGTGAATTCTTCTTTAGGCGCGTTCGGCATTTTTTGAGATAGGCAAAAGCCATTGAACTCGCGACACTGTTACCGACACCGCACTACATTCGGATGTCTTCGGCTGTCCTCGGGATGTACTCGGTTTGAATAACTCGATATGTCCGTGCGTGATGGCAAAGTATTCTGTTTGTGTTTTGTTTTCACTTCTGTTGACACTCCCGGAGTGCCACTGTTTTTTTTTTAATATCACGCCAGGACCCTTCGGAGCCGAGTAAAAAGAAACATTGTCAGTAAAAACGCTTAGCGGAAACGGAGTAATAGCGCGGGCAGGCGATGCAATGCGACGGGGAAGGATTGGGGAACAAAATAATTCACGCGGACGAAGTCGCGGACAGAAGCTAGTCTGTTATATTTGTTCTTATCATTATGGTATGAATTAGGAACAATAAGGAGAAGTATATTGTATAAAAATTGCTCGTCACATAGGTAAAGGTGCACCAAGTAGTCCCGCGGGATTGTCCGAAAGGGTTACCGCTGGCCCGGAACATAAAGGGCTAAGGAAGGAACACGGGTGGGTTTTAGTCAGTAAAAGTCTGACACTCCCTTCCGCTCCACCCAGAGCGGGACCCCTCATTTGATAATTTCCCAAACTCAAAAAAAAAAAGTAGTCTCGTGCGAGAGCCGCCTTATATCGCTTCGGCGTTCACGTAAATTTGATTGATGAAAACGTCCCACATTCCACTGACCGAACTTAATAATTCAAGGAAGAGGTTGAAAAAAACTGGCCAAGTGCGAGTCGGACTCGCACACGAAGGGTTCCGTACCACAAGGCAAAAAAAACATGTTTGTTGTATGGGAGCCCCCCTTAAATATTTATTTTATTTTATTATTATTATTTATTATTAAAGTTAAAATACAACTGAGCATTTCGTGAATATTTCAAGTGCCTACCTGTTGCCATTTTTGATATCGAGCAAAAAAAGGCAAAAAAATCGCGTTTGTTGTATGGGAAATATTTAAAATTAATTAAATATTAATTTTATTTTGTTTTTAGTATTTGTTGTTATAGCGGCAACAGAAATACATAATTTGTGAAAATTTCAACTGTCTAGCTATCGCGGTTCTTGAGATACAGCCTGGTGACAGACAGACAGACAGACGGACAGACGGACAGACGGACAGACGGACAGACAGCGAAGTCTTAGTAATAGGGTTCCGTTTTATACGGAACCCTAAAAACGGACGCGCCTGTTACCACGGCAATTTGAATGGGTTCCGTACGTAATTGAAATTTTTATTATGCATACTTATTATGTAGTTTTGGTACTGATGATATGATTTTTTCGAGTAATCGTAATTGAATATAACAAGTTTCAAGTAAACCCTGCACTTTGGGTTTTTTACATCTTTTTTAGCCCTGGAGAATTTCCGTGGTCTTAAAAATTATGTACAGACTAGCTGCGCCCCGCGGTTGCACCCGCGTAAATGTCAATCCCGTGGGAATATCGGGATAAAAAGTAGCCTATATGTTAATCTACGGTGTCAGCTACCTCCGTACCAAATTTTATCAAAATTGGTCGAGCCGTTTGAGCGTGAAGAAGTAACAAACATATAAACACACACACACACCCCCTCACACACACACTCACAAACTTTCGCCTTTATAATATTAGTGTGATAACGCCATCCACGAAGACTCCAGTTTTGTCGATACACAGTAATTAAGTACTTATTAATGGGTAATTAGTGTGTATCAAAAAACTAAACTAAACTAGTCTGTGTGGTGCCGGACTTAAAGTATAGCACCACCCCATACTTCGTAAAAGGCGACTAAGGGGCGTACCGGAGAATGGGCAGCAGCGTTCTCTATGCATTCCACCACCATACCATACTGCGATCGCCAACCCGCCTGCCAAGCGTGGCGATTATGGCAAACCCCCCCCAACATAGGCCTCCCCCAATGTCAAGAATGACATTGGGGGAGGCCTGTGTCCAGCAGTGGACGTCTTTCGGCTAAAATGATGATGATGATGATGAAAAAACTAAAACACTAGCGGAATTAACTGGCGATACTTAACCACTAGCGAAGAAGAGTGGGTGTTTCTGTTTTCTTCCCTTAACTAAACTGAACTTGTATGGTAATTGACGACAAGCTATTTACAAGCATCCACAGTTAACAATAGAGTATCGTTGTAAACATTTTCAAATTGACTAACTATTTATTAACTAACACAATTCAATTAGCAATTCAATTTACATAACTTATTAGTGAAACTTCTATCAAATTTCTTGGGATTTAAATGTGAACCGCCATCATCTGACTAGCCTTTCTCAACTATGTTGTGGTCGGGTCCCAGTCTAACCGGATGCAGCTGAATACCAGAATTTTATATGGAGCAACTGCCTATCTAACCTCCACAACCCAGCTACTGGATAATACGACATCCATTGGTAAGACTGGATGTCAGAGCTTCTGACGACCCGTAACGACTGTCACAGATCCACGAATGACAGCCGGGACCAACGCCTTAAGGTAAATGGGTAGTTGAGACCACGAAATTCAAATTTTCTTACGTTTTTTTGCAATTGGCAGGTCAGTGTCAGGTTGTATCTTGATCAAAATATGATTCGCGACAATAACAAGTACATATTTAGAGAATTATAATCATTAGAATCATTCATATATCTTTCTAAGTTAGATTTCTACCACCAACCACTAATCTCTTATGGAAAAGTGTAAGAGCTCATACACACGAGCGGCATGTTGCCAACGGCAGAGGTAACTGCAGCTGACGACACGGGGCGGCGGCAGCCGTCAACACTTCCACGGCAGCCGTCGACGCGTCAGCGGCAGCTGTCGACGCGTCAGCAGCAGCCGTCGACGCGGCAGCGGCAGCCGTCGACCTATAGTGACACTTGACATACACGATGGCTGCTGCTGATCTTCGAAGTTGAAATGTCGACGGCTGCCGTCGACGCGTCGACGGTTGCCGCCGACGCGCGTCGACGGCTGCAGTTACCTCTGCCGTTGGGAACATGCCGCTCGTGTGTAAGCGCTTTAGTGGTAGAAATCTAACTTAGAAAGATGTATTAATCATTCTTATGATTATAATTCTCTAAATATGTACCTGTTATTGTCGCGAATCATATTTTGATCAAGATACATTCTGCCACTGACCTGGAAATTGCAAAAAACGTAAGAAAATTTGAATTTCGCGGTCTATCACTATTCATTCACCTTAACGTGACCTATGATCCGTATAGACTATTAATTAAAAGTCGCACCCTAGGTAACTATTTATAATTCAATTAGTATGCATAGAATGGCTACTTTACATACACAGGTGACTTATCGAGAAAATGAACACTTTAAAATGCCAATTACCGATAATTTTACCGTGATACGGCTCGTAGATAGTATCTCGATGTTTATCACGGGAATTGCATACAAGGTCTAAGGTCTTATGGTACTGGTTTTCGGTTAGTAGGTCAGTTATGTTCGTTGGTGCAACGCTTCGTCCTGTGATATGTACTATATACATATGTCTTAATAGATAGATAGATAAAACGTTTATTAAGTGCAACAAAAGACACAATACAGGTATTAAAAAATATCAAAAAAGGTATCTATTTCCTGTCTGTAGTAGGTACCTAATCATCATCATCATCTGCCTAGTCTTTTCTCAACTATGTTGGGGTCGGCTTCCAGTCTAACCAGATACAGCTCAATACCAGTATTTTACATGGAGCGATTGCCTATCTGACCTCCACAATCCAGTTACTGGTAATACGCCTTGGAATGTTTGTCGGACTTTCGGGATACGTAGGTACTCGTACCTAGTACGATACATAGAAGAAGCTTAAACACAAAATTATACGTACTAGTAATTTAGAAAATGACACACTATTGTTGTTAAAACATTATTTTTAAATACTTATTTATATTTTGTTTTACGAACTGTGTCCAAATAAATGTTATTTTTTATTTTATTTCAAAATATAGTTTTGTAGATTATTAAATTCAGATTTGGAATCTTTAAAACGAATGCTTATCTACAATCATTAATTTTTATTTGTGACTCGGGACGTTCTACATCCTTGCAATTAAAATATTTTCAATGCTCAATGAACCCTAAATCACCGCGGCTCTCAAAAGCGCCACAACCGCGATAAGGTTGGCTCTCTGCCCCCAAAACTGTAGAAATAATAATTTATACAAAAACTCGGTATGGTCTTTACTCTTATACATCGTGGAACAACCCAGTTATTAAGTCGCTGGATATTACATATTACCAGTGGATAAATTATCGCCCTATACATTTATTATATTAAAAATTATTTTGGGGAGTGTGTCCAGTAGTGTCCCAAGTTCTTTGAAGAAGTTTTTGGCCTTTTTTGTCAATAAAATAAGGTTTCTGTTCATTGTCAATATTTAACTGGCTTATTTAGCGAATGTAGGACGTTCTTTGGGTAGAAATAACCTGCTAAAAACATTTTTATGAAGCTTAGTGAACATTAATTTAATATTTTTACAGCTTTGTCTTTCGTGCGAACAATTGTTTTGAGAAACTTGATATGGGAGGCTAAAGATTATTTTACAATTTATTGACGATTCTCGAGTGCAGATAATGCGTAAAAAGATATTCTTTTCTCGTTTCTAGTCCATAAACATCATCTACCTTACTAACACTGAATATTTAGCACTCACGCCGCAGAGACAACAAAAACAAGACAATTTATGTGCCACGATTTATGTAAAGAGCCATTTTAAATTCCACGATTTTAAAATCGATGTCACGCGCAATCACATACTGGTACATTTCAGTGCTCGTATTATTATTAGGGGAAATCGGATCGATGTATTCGATATTGAGATCTAATCGAGTCGGCGCGTGCGACTCGATCTCGATCACAGCACGCAAGCGTATGGTGGCATGATGACGCACATTCGTTTCCAGAAAAAATGGATTGGATGTGCTTTTTGAAAATTGGATTCTAGAAAATTGTCCACAACTATGTGCGTCATTAGGTTGTCTGATGATATACTTATTTTGTAGTATGCCACTCTGTACTTTAGGTCAAACACTTACTGATAAATTCCATTGCATCGCAAGACTTAGTAGAAGAGCTGCTCTGTAACTTTCCTTTGGCATAATCTACTGAAAAAGAATAAATCTCATAATCTGCTCAATAATTCATAAAAAAGCGAACAGGATAAACCCAATACGCAGACGTTTGTCTAAACACTTTACAAATATTTGAGCATCTCATAGACGAACTGCACTCTCACCGTTAGCCTCGCATCTTGGCCAAACCTATTTGCCATGTATACCAACTATTTGCCAAGCACACCATCTATTTGCCAATTACACTGATATTTGATATAACCATCACTTACAGTAACGGGCTTTACATATTATAATGTCAAGGAAACGACTGGGACGCACAGTATAGTATTTGCGTGGTCGCCTGTTGCACCAACATGTAATTACTTGTCATGAATTTTCTGTATATCAGTCTAGTTATGTGTAAACAGTACTTATTAGCGTAGACGTATATGCATATTTTATATGATTTAAATATCCAGATCGCAGTAACTAGGACCAAAGGTAGGATGTTGAGGTTCTACATGGTCGTGAAGTTTAAAATTTGTGTGACGTTTCCGTCTTTTCATAGCTGTTGTTAATTAAATCTACTTCTCCTAATGCGCTTGAATCAAATGATTTGCAATTTGTTAGTGACAGTTTAATAGGTTGAGGTTGTAATAAATTATTCTATCCTAGATTTTTACAAGCCTGTCTGGTTTCCGCATTTGATTGCTCTTTTTTCTGAGGCCTTGTTCAGTCAAACTTCAGCAACATCTTCATCGTATATAACATGCATATATTGGACACCTTTACTCACAAATTGATTTACCTTAGCTGCTGGTTTGGGCTCTACTCGACCTGTTCTATTAACTGCTAAGGCAACTGTCTCATTAAATTACATATATCTTTCAATTGACTATGTTCAAAGTTGTTCACCGTTGGGCTATATTGTGACTGGTGGAAAATTCGTACTATAGCGAACTTCACGGTTGGCTGCGGAAATTCTGCCATAACGAGTGCCGGCCAATGAAGACATTATTCTATGGACACCCGTTTATTATGCTAACTCCTACTTTGTGCTGTCAGTCTCAAGTTTAGCTCGAGTTTGTTTGGCCCTATACAGAGTAACTATGATTTGCTTTGGTTTGATTGGAGATTATTTCTATCTATTGCAGTTGGTTTATCTAAAATGGGATATTGAGTAAATCTTAGCTGTTATGAGGATTTCTTCAATTTTTGATTTGTAGGTCTTGTGGAAGAAATATCTCAATCTTTCTGGTGTCTAATAACAGTTTGAATGAATTCATAAATCTAACTTGTGTTGACCATTTCGCGTGACAGTGTGACCATATACGAAGTCGAACTTTTCATAGAAAACAATATATTATTGTTGCCTATTAATTATAGGGACATCCAATTATTGAAGTATTATCTCCTTGTAATAAATCGATGTAATTGACAGCCATGGTGGGAAATAAATAATAGTTTTAATTTCTCAATTTATCTTGATGTAATGGAATTCAGTATTAATGGTGACAGATGTGTTTCTAATTGAATGTAAAGTGTGTGCTTTATCTTTTGTTGAAAAACAGTTGTTTTAATTGCCGTTTCGAAGTATTGTTGTTGATTTATGGGAGGAACACTATCTACACGTTAAGGTGTTAATCAAAAGTGGCTGGTCAAGGTGTTAAGGTGTTATTCAAAACCTATTATTTTTAGCTTTCCCTTCAGTTGGAAATATGAGAGTGCCTGTACCTTGTGAAGACCGCAGAAATCATATGAATGCGAGAAGCACAGAACAGGTAGACCATAGAAGTGGCGATGCTTGGGGGAGGCCTATGTCCAGCAGTAGATGTCTTTCGGCTGAAATGACGATGACGATGATACCTAAGTTTGAGAATAAAGAGTTAGTACGTAGGTATAACTTTATTATCAAGGGGATAACCACATAAATGATGATAAATGTCACCCATCATGTCCTAAGTAGTTAGCATCTAATGCTTTTGATGCCCAATGAGCTCCAGTCTTTTTCTTTACCTTTTCTTTATATATACTTGTATATACTTTATACTTGTATATACTTTATAATATGTATATTTTAGTGTTAAATTGTAAAATAGTAACATTGTTAGCAACTTATTTTTTCTACGAAATACTTATGCAAGTCGAGAGTCTTCCCAATTTCACCATAAGCTTTAATTAAGTGTTCACAGAAAGGCAAAAATACTCGAAATTGTAAATCTTCTTCAGATAATCATCGACAGTTCACACTTGAGCAGTTGCATCATATCCGATATTCAAATACATCAATAAGATATAATGAATATTTGTATAACGACCTCAGAACACGATGTTATACAACCCTGACATTGGCCGTGAATGAAGAAAAGAAAGTTGATACAAGTTACATTAATTTATAATGTGGTTATTAAGATCCGCTTGGCGAGACTGGGTTTTGATTCAAAAACAAATATAATCTGAGTTTGAACTTATAAGACGCTTCACATGTTCTTTTAAAGACAATGTAATATTGAGTAAATTATATGAATTTATAACTTATAAAAGCTGTATTTTTATTAGACTGAGCTAAAGAAAGTTATTGTTTTTGTATAACTCAGCTAAAGCTCAGATTCAGTAGTAGTTACGAATGACAGAAGTGAAATAAAGTATTATTTTTACATTCAAGGTTAAGGAAAACGTCTAGTCATAACAAAAAGTCATATATTTTAGTCATTAAATATGAGAAATGAGACATACCAAGAATTTGATCTGACGCTCGTATTTACCGAACGTGATTCTTTGCATAAAAAGAAAGCTTATCTTATATTTTATGTTATTACCACAGATCCGCTTCCAACATCTCGATACTTATCTACAGGCAGACAAAGTTATTAATTACATTTTTCTGCCTGAACTAACAGAAAAGATCCAATAAATCTTAATAGTCCATTATCTTTTATCGCGTTGATTGATTCCAACAATATTCCATCTAAAACTAAGCTAGTATTTACATACAACAGTACCTACGGCGTTTCCTTTTCAAAGAGAAACAATAATCTTTTCATCCTTTACATTAAATATCAACATCGGGCTAAGTCTAAACCTGTCAGCATCAGATGTAATAACAATATTCTTCTTAGATGTAAAGCGACAAATGCCGCAGATTATCCGTCGTCGGCGACTGACCGCGATCGTTTTCTTCGAGAAAGCAAATTGTGCCGTCGTGAATACAAGCCTCTTCGTCTAAAAACTAGTTTAGACACTCAGCTTATTCATATATTTTCACTTATGTAAATTGTATAAATTCTCTTACTGCTCCTGTGAACTATTGGCCCTGTTGGTAACGCATTAGGGTGCTAATGCGTCTCCAACAGCACCTAATGTTTATGTCAAATTAGTAAAGTAACGGTTTTGTTGTTTTAGTTTTGGGCATATGTCTCACGTATCTAATTTTAATCAATTTTTTATGGTTATATCTTAATGGTCAAACAGTGTGGTGAAATGTAGCAATTCAAAATCTTCTCTAATGTGAAAAGCCATACTATACCTAATCTACTCAATGGTTTTTGGGACAAACGAAGATATTTTTTAAAAAGTTTGTTTTTATACATATTACTTTAGAAATGGCACCAACGAAGGTTTTAGGAAGGTGAAATATCAATAAACTGTTGAAATTTTAATTTGGATACCAATCAACTGTGATTTTATTTCGAGCATGCTTAAAAGACAACGACACTATTCGTCTACAAATGATGGCATTTCTAATTTAGCTATTAGCAAATAGTGAGCTTAATCTTTGAACCTGTCCTAGTATATAGTTGTAGTTACCCAACTACCGAAGTGACAAGGAAAGTAATGGCAAAGACCAAAAGTTCAGAGAAAGGATTCCTCCAAGATCGTGAGGACTACTCCCGATTGCTTGTACAATTATTGGTGCGATGTTAGTGAGATTAAATGGCGAAATAAATTCGATTTAAATATGGCTTTCGTGTGCTTACTGTGACTGGTTTAGTTGATCGTTTATACCACGATTATGTTAGCCATTTCTTTCAGTTCACCGTTACTCGTGTAACTTATGGTCGTCTGCTTAGCGTAATTTTCTTAGAATGTCAGATTTAGCTTTTCCGCTAAATCTTCTTTTGATGTTACGGTTTACGGTTACTTCCAATTTCGCTCTGTATCATTGTGGCAGTTTAGTGTTTGGAGTTCATTGACAGATTCAGGTCCTACTTCATTTGGTTCTAAAGTGTGAATTTTTAACTGTGTAAGTTTATTAACAGTTCTCTCTTTCTTTTCAGGTCCAAAATGGCATCAGATGTTGCGTCAAATATAAGAAAGTCAACAGTTTTATGGCTAATTTTAGCCTTAACGAATGTGAGTAATTTTAAGTGTTATAAAAATAATCAATCTGATGCGGTTCCTTTTGTGCTTAGGCGAGTGAAATTAGTTTCAAACTTACTACCTTAACTGACACCAAAAGTTTCAACCTCATAGAATGAAATGAAAAATTAAAGATAATTGACGTGTAACGTGTTTGTACAAACCTACTTACAGAAAATAAATCATTTATCATTTATCAGAAACATTTTTCCCAAAGTCCATTAGAAAGAATATCCTACAAAAAGACAAGGGTTTAAGAGTTTCCCTGACTGAGTTTGACCTCAGGTCCTATTGTGGGAGCAACTCTTTGAACCCCTCTCACATAAACTGTAATGGAATGAAACAGCCTCTCAGGCACCGAAGTGACTTGCAACTGTATTTTACGACATATGTCAAGGGCTATTCTTTGGAGTCACGTTGGAAACAACTGCAACATAATGGATGTTACGGCGAATTTGAAAAACCACTTTGTAATGTTAGATAGTCATTTGTATTTAGATGAAGTTAGGCCCGAAGACAAGATAAGTAACTCAAAATGTATGCAAGGAAGTTTTGCATATATCGAATTTAAAAATTTGGATGACAAAGTAAATGTATATACAGGTTTTGTTGCAAATAGAGTATGATTGTGTGATGTTTAATACAAGTCAAATCATTTATTTGATAGGTAAATAAAAGGCATTTTGAACGTCACAATTTACAAAAAAATTGAATTGATATGAAGGCGATGAACCTAGAATAAAATTACTATACCACAAAAGGTAAAAAGAATTAAAAATAAAGCAATGACTGGTAAATTAATTATATGATAGATACATGGTGCTCACATAGTTACAAATATTATAAAATTAGATGATATAACATTTTTTTTAACAAGTAATGATGGTGTGTAAGTTAAAGTAAAATTAAAGTAGGTAAAGTAAACTACCAAAAATGATGAATCAAATGAATGACACTTTCTAAATCTTTCTAATAGTATTTGAAACAGCACCTACTAACAGCTCTTTAATAAAATTAACATTACAGAGACAAACTCTAGGCTTCACAATGACATATTATTTTACGCTTGCCTGTCTAGACTTTAATTTACAAATCTCCTTTTATTCAGTACCACAGAAGACAGTAAAAGTATCGAAATGACTCATATGATTCGAGTTAAACACATCGATAAAATAAACAATAATAATAATGTAATACATATATGGTTGATATCACGCTTTCATTTTCTTTTCGAAGTGTGAGAAAGAATTATTGAATTTAAAATGCTGTAATAAAGAGTAAGATTGGAACAAATTGTGGACGATATTAAAACTAAATGATATATTTTTTTATAGTGTTTGATCTGATTGAAGATTGTTCTTGATTGATGTTCAATTTAATAAAACACTCGTTACTGTATATAACTAAATTGGTTTACGACTGTTTAATTGATGCATTTATTATTTGTATTTCGTACAAAATATGATGTATTGGGAACAGTTAATCTTACGAAATGCTGTTTAATTTTTCTCGGTATCGATTTGAACTACATATTTGCCGTTTATAACCTTAAAATTGTTTGTGTAAATGTAACATTCTTGCCCTACTTTGGTCGTCTTTTTTGTAACAAGTTGGTAACGTTCCGTTTTATCGTTTACAAAATTGTTTTTCTTTAGATTTTGATTGTATCATCACCATCACGCTGTTTGATAACATTTTTTTGGAATAGGCTTATTTCAGTTTAATCTACGTATTTCAATAAAAAAACATGAAATTAATCCGAATTCAAATCGTAATCTTAGAAGCTTCGTCAAAGCTCCGTTTACAACAAAAACCCGACCTAGTAGAGCATTGAGTAAGCAGAATCGAAACGCCGTCCTTGGCGAGGTCGATGGTCTTAGCCGAGCAAATGCTGTTGTCGCCACAATCCATACAACCGAACGTAATATCGTGACTTTCTCATTTAGCCGGGTAGCTGTGTTCAGTGTCCGCTCCATTTGACGCGGTGTCGTCGCATGCGCGTCCGCCGACACACATAGCGGACATATCGCACGCCAACTGGACCAAGTTTGTAAAAACATACGGATAGAGTTAGTACTGTTCGCAGAAGTAGAAGCGTGGCTCAATTAATTTTCAATCGGTATGTTTGTCCTTTTGCTTGTTTGTGGTTTAGATGCAAGAAGTTTGGGGGTTAGTCACAACAGTTGAGATAATTGATTCAGGAATCATGGTAATCATATAGGTACCTATTATTTTGTTAAAATAAGACGGGTTTGTTAAATCAGTTCTTATTAGTTTTCGATTATTAATGTGAATATTACAAGCAGAAATGCCTGAAAAAAAATTGCAATATTATCTCAGTTTAATATGGATTCATAATTATTTGAATTAAACCGTAGTTCGTAGTTATGCATCTAGTCATCCAATATATTTCCGACATTGGTTAAGAGAATTACAAAATATTATTCAAATTATTTTTCTATCAGTACCAAGCGTTCCGGATTCTGAGCAATAACGCTAAATGGTTAATTGCTATTTATTTCAGACTACACAATTCCAACCATTCATAGAACTTTTGCAGGCTATAAACTTAAAGTATTTTAATGATATTTAATAAATAGGTAGGCAACATCATATTTTTACTATAGTAAAACTGTCCTCTTGGATATAAAGTTTTACGAGTTCTAACTTATAAATCATGGATAATTTTCAGCCTTTTACAGGGAGTTTCTTTAATATTTATTACTTTTTATTGATGTCATCGTGAATGTACATAAAACTGGCATTGCAATTGAATTTTATTAATTTTCTATTAGGAACTAAGTATCTTTTACAAAATCTTCAAAGACCATTTTACTCTGATCACCGTTATCATTGTTAAGTTAACTTGCTTGAAACCAGCTGTTCTGTCGGTAGATACCATATCACCAACAAGATACGCACCCTTCAGCCGTCTTTCATTTTCAGCACACAAAAAGCGCTTCACTGGTCTAAAATTAAACCAAACAATAGAATTTGAGTCCGGATTCCGGATAGCCGTCAACGATAAGGCATAATGGTGTGTAATGAGCTCGTATCAGCTGCAACCACAGAATTGCAACCATAACGCGGAAGGTACTTAACTCGATACAGCCTGGTTGGTAGGGCTACTCCTTTTGTATGTGTCGGGTTTATAATACTGATCAACAAAGCACTGCACCTCGTGAGTTTGTGTTGTCAATAGTGCGAGCGAGTCGAGAGAATACATTTTTGACACCTGTCAGTTTCATGCAAACGACTAGGTACAAGTTTTTGATTAGTTACTAGAATTGTCGCACTGTCAGGAACGCATTCTCTCAACGCCCGGGCTATAGTTAGAATGCCGACCTTCAGAAGATCGCGGGGAGGACCTTGATGAGACTCGCACGGACCAGGGAAACATGACACAAGAGGTGGAGGCCTACAGTCAGCAGTCGGTAGAACACAGCTGTTAATGGTGATGATGATGATGATGATGATGACGATAATGAAGAGTTAGAAATAAAGAAAATATGTTTTACTAGCTGGGCCCTGCGGTTTCACCCGCATAAGTTTCGATCCCGTGGGAATATCGGGATAAAAAGTAGCTTATGTGTTAATCTAGGATGTCAGCTACCTCCATACCAAATTTTATCACAATTGGCCCAGCCGTTTGTGCGTGAAGAAGTAACAAACATACAAACACACACACAAACTTTCGCCTTTATAATATTAAGTGTGATGATCACAGAAACACGTGCATATACAAAAGATAATCTAGCTCGAATACTTAGAGAAAACAATATACCATTAAATGTAGGTACCTACTCAATTGGATCTTATGGCTTAGGTATTTGAGATTTACGACATTTCAGTTGGTTTGATTAGACATATACAATGTTCATTACTTCAGTCATTAAAGTTTTTCTTGGTTCATTCTGTAAAATAATAAGTAATTTATTAGATGTTATGCTTGTAAGTGGTGCAAAGCTTTTGATGATAGGAGAAAAGAAATATATACATATATAGGTAATCAGCCCACTGCTGGGACACAGGCCTCCTCTCAATGAGAGGGAATGGGCCGTAATCCACCACGCGGGCCCAGTGCGGGTTGGCAGATGTCACATGTCTTTGAATTTTTGGTTCTAGGACATGCCGGTTTCCTCACGATGTTTTCCTTCACCGTTTTGAGAGCGGTGGTGATGAAATAATTTAAGAAATTTATGGTAAAGTTCAATTTATTGCTTTATCAAACTAGGTAGTACCTTCGATACTAAAATATTGTAGATTTGTAGGATTATAAGAAACGATTAACATTAAGTACATTGCATTTATTATTATTGCAACATTATTACTTGAGCTCATTACACCGTTTAAATGGAATAAATCTTTAATGCCTACTAATAAATGTGCTTATTTATCTCTGGTAGGTACTTAAATTCGTAACAGAAAAGTAATTTATGTTCAGGGCTACTAGGAGAGAATGTATAATATTATTTGTAGTCTCCACCGCTAATGCAATTTAGCCACCTTTAAACCCATGGAATTTATGCTAAACGTTTTCCCTATCAATTAGTGGTTTCAAACCTAATTATAATAATATTTTCGTGTGATGACAGCCGAGAAATAATGTTACCAGAAGAAAAAAACCTGCCAAGTGCGAGTCGGACTCGCACACGAAGGGTTTCGTACCACAAAGCATAAAACGCCGAAAAAAACCTTTCTTTTATACCCCTTTAAATTTTAACTTTATTTTATTTTTATTATTTGTTGCAATGGCGGCAACAGAAATACATCATCTGTGAAAATTTCAACTGTCTAGCTATCACGGTTCATGAGATACAGCCTGGTGACAGTGGAGTCTTTGTAATAGGGTCCCGTTTTTACCCTTTGGGTACGGAACCCTAAAAATACGACATTCCACGGATGAGTTCTTAACACCTGCTTATAAATCTTATTATAACATATTTAAATAAGTAGGAATGAGTTATTGCAGCTATTTAAATGACTGAATGACTTACAATCATTATTTATCTTTCTGAGGGCTAGAAGTTTATTGTTGAAGATTTCTCATGAGGTACACTTAGACTGACATTCTTTTTGACAGTGAAAATGAAGGGCTTATTAAGCTTATTCCGAAATTCGGTGTCTATTGACGTTTTGGCAGTCATAAAATTGTACCTATGCATAACTTTGAGTATTAAACCAACTGGAGGCGCCATTGTCAGGCGATCCCCGCTGCCAAAGGTACGAGACCGCCGGTCATAGCGGTTATATACATGTGTGCGTATAGTTTATGCTTGTGTTTGTTTTTTGTTTTGTGTGCGTGCGTAACAACGCGATCGAATTGCATTAGTGTATTATTGCGTTGCCTCGTCCCCCGCGATGAAAGTGACAGACTTATTTGCATAGATATTAGTACTCGTGGCGTCTCCGGTTGGTTTAATACTCAAAGATGCATAATGTTTAAATCATATTAATTTTGACAGACTTTGGCGCCGATTTCCTTGTTTACAAACTCAACTAAATTTAACTTCAGTGGATCTTTTTCTTTCTATTTTATTAAGAAAAGGACAGAAGATAAATATTAGTTTAGTCCTGTCAAATTAGTCCGCGCCTGACGTAAATTGACGTATTTTTAGTAGCCAATTTTTTAATCACGTCTAAGCTTGTCTATGGAGTATCTTAATTTGACAGGACTAAACTAATATTTATCTTCTGTTCTTTTCTTAATGAAATAGAAAGAAAAGGATGCACTGAACTTAAATTTAGTTTAGTTTGTGAATAAGGAAATCGGCGGTATTGCCGCTTTGCGTGTTCGATTTCTCAATCTAATTCATCAATGCCGATGTTAAAGTGTATTTCAAATAAACTTGCGATAAATGTCATTCATCACCCTGTACCAAAAAGTCCAAATAACTTACGATAGATATCGTTCGTCATACAAAACTGTCGCTAACATTGCATCGGTTGAGTTTCATAATACCAAACACGGAGTAAGTCAATGTTTTGATCGTGTTACCGACACTGCCCATACATTTTTTTCGTATGGTTTGGAAATATTGGGATACATTAGTAGAAGGAGGTGAACAAACTTTATCGCAAGTTTATTTGAAATGAACTTTAGTATTCGTATTCTATGATTTTGTTTACTAGTACAGTCACGAGCATAAGTATGTATACACTTGGCTATATTCAAAGACGATTTTCTCCTTCAGTTTTGAACGAAATTTTATGTTATTACGAACAAAGTATTTTCGAACCCATAGGTTTGTGTAAAGTGTCGTATTTCAACGTCGCATTCGTTATTTCACGAAAAAATCGCAATTGAAAGTTGCCAGGTGTTGACATATTAGTGGTACACGGCGAAACATCAAGCCATAATATTCAAGTTTTACCTGACCTCGCATTGTAGAGGTTTTTCGTACAATCAGAAGTCAGCTTATACTGGTTATATATAGCTTCATGTGAACCGTGCGAACCACTGAAAGCTCGGTAGTAAAAAATACCAACAACACCAATTTAAAAGCCTAAAGATCAATTTTTTAAATGACCAAACGAGGTGGTCCAAAAAAAGAGATGAACGTCAGAAACACATAGGTAATTAAATCAGCGAATAAAATGTTTGAAGTAATTAATAAGAAATTCGTTGATTGATCAGATAAGCTGTTGAATTAATATAAAAGCACAGTTGATGTGACTTAGGTCAAAATCGGTCGAGAATCTCAAGATCGCAGTACAGAGATAGGAAGAAACGTCGACACGTTGACTGATGATAAAAGTTATGACTAAAGACTTTCTGAGGTAAGCTGTTGATGGTTGGTTAAGAAATTAATATAATTGGTAAGTGTACATCATGTTGAAAATGTTTGCACATCATGCAACATTTTGAAAAGGAAAGTTAAGACAGATGGTTAAGATTTTGAATGATATGAGAAAGATTATAGTTTGCAAAAAAAAATAAAGTGGTAATATGTGGAAAATGTATTGGGTAGTATATTTGTTAACTTAAACGTTATTTCCGTTTATTTTTAATAATATTTTCCCAAATGAGACATAAAAAAAAAACAGTGGCACTCCGGGAGTGCCGTCAGATGTGAAAACTTGAATAATTACGTGTGTATTTTTAGAATCGTCTCATAAACAAAACACGTGGTGTCGGTTACGGTAACAGTGTCGCGAGTTCAATGGTTTTTTCCCATCCCAAAAATTGCCCAACGCGCCTAAAGAAGTAAAATAAAATAAATAAATAAAATAAAATAATTTAGAAGTTTTCATTTCAATATACAGGGTGTTATTGAATTAACCCAAAACCTCTTAAGAGGTCATTGTACTCATCATTATGAACAACTTTTAATAGGGGAACAAACCTGAAATCGCAAAAAAAAAATCAGCTGTTCCCTACATTTATGTTCGCATAACTCATCAAAATGTAGGGAACAGCTGAGTTTTTTTTCGCAATTGCAGGTTTGGCCCCATAGTAAAAGTTGTTCATAATGATGAGTACAATGACCTCTTAAGAGGTTTTGGGTTAATTCAATAACACCTTGTATATGGCCTGATTTTCTATTAATCTACTTTTGGATACATATTTGGTTAAATAGTGAAAATCCTCTTCTCCGACTTTCAAACTTCACTCGTTGGAACAATTTAATAGCTCGAGCATTTAATACTGTCACGTCCAAAATTATTTATCTTAGCTTTCGCCAAAGAAAATCTTTGTAAATTTTATGTGAAGCTTTGAATCTAAGTTTTCTTAAAAACAGTAATTTACTTATCAAGCTCTTCATTTTACCCAAAAAGGCCTTAAACAATTTCGCATATATTATCTGAAATCTCGATGCACGCACATAGATATTCACTAAAACTGCATCCTTAGGCCAGCCCTGCGCTCACGTCACGTCGCCGTCAAACGTCCGTTACTACACGTCCTGCCTAACACGTAATGGTTTGTGAAAGCCGTGTGAACCCCACATGTGACCCATTGTACCCCACGTACGATCACCTCAATTATCTACAAGTCTTCTAATTACTCATCGACATAGTTACAATACCAGTAGTTTCCTTTCCGCAAATTGAACCAGTCGTCGACGTGATCTATTAATTTCTTTTATAGATAATTATAGTACCTACCTACAATTTCCATCGGATGTAGGCAAGTTAATAGCTGAATTTTATTGAAGTGTTAATTGAGTTTTAATAAATGAGATAATTAGAGCGGTTGCTTGAGCTTCTTGCGAATTTTTGTGTTCGACAAGAGCCGGTGAATTTGAAAGTGGCAGCAGTAAACTCAGTAGCTTTAATGGAGAAAAAAGGTAATTTTGAACCACCCACGACGATTTTTATAATCACGTTTAGAAAAAGGAGGTTGTTTTATGAGATGCGGTCATATAAAAAAAAGAAAGAACGGTGAGTTTATTACTATAATAATCAATCAATTGCCGAGGTAAACAGTATTCAAAATTAACTTGGCAGTGCCTTTAGCTTTCTTCACTTGCATCCTGGAACTGATTTCTCTACGAGGTTACTAGTTTACAGGTTTGTAATGAAGCAGGACCTGCAATTGCACGCACTGCATCTCCCATGAATAAAATATTAGACAGTCTAGCGAACAATAAGGGGGAGACGCGTGATCGGAATGACGGAATCGTAACGGTCACGAAATTTGCCTATCCGTGGATTCTGTTGAATATGCAGATCTTATGGGGCGTATGACGCCTCGTGGTGGAATGCTAACGGTTGGTATACTTCGACAATGAATCTTGTCACATAGGTTTTACTATCGAAAGTAATATGGAGCCGGTTTTTGAAGATGTGCGCACGCGCGGTTCGAGGCGAGCGCATTAACGGACACGTGAGGTGGCATTGATGTGACTTCACATTCTTGAAGAGTGGTTAAGGGTTAAGTTTGGAGCGTACAGGAGAGGTGTAAGATTTCAATCCAACTTACAGTAGGATTCTTTTCATATGCAAATCCTTTATAGGTGTTTGTGTTGATAGTAACCGCTGCTTGATTATTTATTTTTCTATGAGTGAGGTCCTCATAACTCACGGAATATTACTTGAACTCTCGACCTCTCGACAGCGAAACCCGACGCCTCTGGGCCTATTGTCTGCATATCTGTGTAATATTAGTCATAAACACGTCACCTTTCAAAATTATTCATTAATATTTATTTATCGCCTTTTGTATGAGATTATCTGTTAATAGGAAAGTTTTTAATGAAAATAAATTAGTTAAAAAAGACAATAGATGAGCTTTAAGACGCGAACTTGGTATTTCACACCCTTTTAGTAATATAATTATGTTGTAGGTACTTTTACCGAAGTAGTAGTATAATAAAATTGTTATGACCCGGGTAGACGGGCAACTAAATTTGTTTTGCAGGAACAGTACCATGTTTTTAGTGGCTGTAAACCCATCACTGTTAAACTAAGGCTTCCTTATTATGGTCCATTGCGATAAAAATTCGATATTACTGATATATTCACCATATTTGGCGGTATGGGGATCTCAGGCGTTATGTGAATTGAATAATAACTGGCCATCTTTCTGACATCATAATTGCGTTTCATGACACAGCCGTTGTTTAAAGAGTTAAATTTTCTTGAGTCGAAAATTAGGCTGCCAGCAACCCAACCACAGTTTAGTTGATTCATCATCATCATTTTAGCCGAAAGACGTCCACTGCTGGACATGGGCCTCCCCCAAGCTTGTCATTATTGGGGGGGGGGGGGGGGGGGGGGGTTGCCATAATCGCCACGCTTAGCAGGCGGGTTGGCGATCGCAGTATAGTATTGTGGTGAAATGCATAGAGAACGCTGCTGCCCATTCTCCGGTACGACCCTTAGTCGCCTTTTGCGACACCCACGGGAAGTATGGGGTGGTGCTGTGTGGTTAGTTGATTTAAAATGGGTATTTACGCAACATATTTATCTCCCTACATTTTATTTCCAGCTTCATTAACATCATAAAACATTGATTGATATGTTTGTTTAATTAAGTAAGCACAGCACGATAAAAAATACAATATGCGGTGCTATACACTTAAGTAATGACTAAGCATTTGATAGTCATCTAGTAGAGTAAGTCTTCTTTCACATAAGGCTCGTTTCACACTGTTATGCGACATGCGTTTGTAAATGAAAAGTGTACTATCGTAGTCCTAAAGCATTTTTGGCTTGTTCGAACCTATAGATAAGGCTCAGAAATAATCGAAAATGAGTGTATGTAATAATTGGCAAAGAGACTTCAAATGTGGTCCTTCGAACCGAAAGTAAACTGGGCCAATGATGAACTACGCTAAATTAATTTGATCTTTTGATCCAGATTTAAATACGACCACGGACCAAATGTTATGATCTTATAAAGAGGCCTAAAACGAGCAATGTTGAACATACATGTTTTGTTTTGATCGTTACCGCAAAAAAAAAACAAATAATAATTAATTCAGTAGCCACCGCACAAACATCAAAACATTTCAAATTGAGTTCTAAAAAACCATCGACATCGCACCGAGAGTGGTACCGTCAAGTGTGAATTGACACTAATTGTTCGTGAGTCTAAGCTTTCCTTTCTGTCACGATGTTATCTCGGTTCTCGCACAAGCCGTACATGCGGCTTCACTCGCCGTTTATAGCTATCCGTTTTGTTATCTTAACGGCTAATGGCGTAGGCTTAATTAGGATGATAGACCGGATTTCTATTATAATTTTCATCATATTTATATGTTCCTCTATGTGTCACTGTTTTAATTTATTGCTGCAGTTACGGACCTATAAAAAATAACATTCGACGTTCCGTTTACGATATCATTTATTGATATAAGTAGTATCAAATGTGTATTAATGACGAAATCTTACTCAAGTTTAATCCACATTTAAGTAGCAGATATTGTTAAATATACTTTATATTACGATCCCACATCTAATCAAATATGAAATTTGAACACTACACAGTCAAAATTTCTTCCAAACTGATACTATATCATAATGCTGCTATAATAAAGGCACCGACAGACGGCAAAACAGGTACCTATGCATACTGGGTGAAAAATGTACAAGCTTCCACACGGAATCCATTGAACGATCAAATGACAGTTACGCTATTGAAACTTCATACAAGCACTTTGATGGATCGTCGACTCGGCTCTTAATAATTTTATTTATTTAGTACCTTCCTTCCTATTTATGATGTATGTAAATATTTCATATTTACCACCTGCAGTGTAATTTGTAATTATGGCTTTTAACATGGAACGTCTACCAAATTGATATTACTGGTGTGTGTTAAAAGACAGGAAGTTATTCTTTATGTAGGTAGGTACAATTGATTTTTTAATGATGTTCATGTTAATGTTGTTGTTGCGGTTGGTCTGTGGATGGGTGACCATCTTTACATACCGTGACCCCTCCGTGCCTCGGAAAGCACGTTAAGCCCTTGGTCCCGGCTGTCATTCGTGGAACTTTGACAGTCGTTACGGGTAGTCAGAAGCCCGAAAGTCTGACAACCAGTCTTACCAAGGGGTATCGTATTACCCAGTAACAGGGTTGTGGAGGTCAGATAGGCAGTCGCTCCATGTAAAATACTGGTATTCAGGTGCATCCGGTTAGACTGGAAGCCGACCCCAACATAGTTGGGAAAAGGCTAGGCAGACGATGATGTTAATGTTAATTTTGTTGTGATTTCAATATCCAATATTTCATTCAATAATGAATGATGACCTGGTGAAGGCTGCATGAGTCCGCTGGATGTGAGTAGAACAAAACCGGTCGAAGTGGCGGTATTTGGGGGAGGTCTATGCCCAGCAGTGGACGTCTTTCGGCTGAAACGATGATGATGATACAACAATTGAAGAGATTTTATAATAGTTACCAAACCTAAAATAAAAAAAAAACCGGCCAAGTGCGAGTCGGGCGAAGGGTTCCGTACCACAAGGCAAAAACCCCGAAAAAAAAAACACGTTTCTTGTGTGGGAGCCCCCCTTAAATATTTATTTTATTCTGTTTTTAGTATTTGTTGTTATAGCGGCAACAGAAATACATCATCTGTGAAAATTTCAACTGTCTAGCTATCACAGTTCATGAGATACAGCCTGGTGACAGACAGACAGACAGACAGACAGTGGAGTCTTAGTAATAGGGTTCCGTTTTTACCCTTTTTTTGTCTGTGCTAAAATACCAATAATTTCAATCCAAATCCAATCCCAATCTCTTTGATTGTACCTACGTAGTGCAGCGAAAAAAAAGAAAAACACGGACTGTCTTCGCCATTTTATCATTCCTTTTATGATTCTCCAAAGTGGCCTTTTTAGGCCCCCTGTACTTGGTAGGCTCGTGGCTAAATGATAACAGATTTGTATATTAAATTAATTATATAATGACGCCGATTCTGTTGTTCACAAACTAAACTAAATTTAAGTTCAGGCATCTTTTTCTTTCTATTTCATTGACAAAAAACCCCCGACACAAAAAATAATAAAATTAAATGTAAATAATTGGAAAAGGATCAAATAATTTAAAAACCCCCATCTTAAAGAATCTAGGTAACGAGACTAAAACAGATAAATTCATACGGCAGTCGGTGGACCTCTTAGGATAGAAGGTGTTCCACAGAACGGTCCTCCGAATTCCATATGAATGTATCTGTTTTAGTCTCGTTACCTAAATTCTTTAAGTTGGGGGTTTTTAAATTATTTGATCCTTTTCCAATTATTTACATTTAATTTTATTATTTTTTGTGTCGGGGGTTTTTTAAATTTTAAATTTATTTTTTATTTCATGCTTTTTGTAGGGACTCCTTAATTTTTGTATTTCATTTCTTTTATTTTCTTGCGTTTTAAGATTCAGGTAATTTGGTGCTTAATCAGGTTTTTTATCCGTCAAAAAATAATTACTAATTTATAGTTGAAGAATATTTTTTAAGACTAAACAGATTTTTTTGTTTTATTATTTTTCTAGTTCTTCCTTTAATTATTCAACTTTCGTACAAGTATTTCATAGCTATTAGATATCTTAGGTATTTCAGATCTAGTTTATAAAATGGGACAGCTATCTGATGTAGAAATAAATACCTACGCTTTATAAGTAGTATAATTCCATTCGTAATAAAAGTAGTCAAGCTCAGTGGTCGTAGGTACCAGTCATCACTCCACTTTTAGAGCATTCTAGAGCATTGATCAGACAAAAAAATATTTTAAACTTTTTAGTTTTCATTTCGTTAGTTAATATTCCTCATTCCCATTCAATATAGTGTACATTATTCTACTTGTCAAGCCCTTGCATTTGATACCTATATGTATAATATTGAAGGAGTTCGAAAAAAATATATAATTCGCCATTTTGTGGTGGCGGCCATCTTGGATTTGAAATTTGTAATAGCGTATAGCGTATTCTACTAGTCAAGCCCTTTCATTTGATACCCATATTGAGGGAGTTGTTGAAAAAAAAATGTAATTCGCCACTTTGTGGTGGCGGCCATCTTGGATTTGAAGTTTATCATAGTGTATAGTATTCTACTATTCAAGCCCTTTCATTTGATACCCATATTAAGAGGGCTGTGAAAAAATATGTAATCCGCCATTTTGTGGCGGCGGCCATCTTGAACCGATTTTCATCAAACATAGCTAAGAACACTCCCGACTAACTCACCTTTCAAACAAAAAAACAAAATCAAAATCGGTTCAACCGTCCGGGAGCTACGATGCCACAGACACACACACACACACACACACACACACACACACACACACACACACACACAGACACGTCAAACTTATAACACCCCGTCGTTTTTGCGTCGGGGGTTAAAAAGGACAGAAGATAAAAATTATTAGTTTAGTCCTGTCAAATTAGTCAGCGCCTGACGTAAGTTGACGTACTTTTAATAGCCAATTTTTTAATCTCGTCTAAGTTGTCTATGGAGTATCTCAATTGTATTATGAAATTTGTATATACTTATATTATAAAATTTATTAAAATTTAGTTTGTTATTATTATTTAATTATAAAATGTATTTTAAAATATTTTAATTACATATAAAATTTATTAAAATTATAAAATGTATTATAAACATTTTATATTAAATTAATTGCTTATTAAATTATATCATATTAATTAGTTTAACGGATTTTGGAGTGCTTACTGTCATCCATTGGGGAATGCAGATTTCAGTTGCTATAGTATTGTACTAGGTAGGCTCGTGGCTATGGCGTGGATATCAGCCGCATAGGTCCTCCAAAGGTTAAGTGATGCTTGCTGAAGTTGGTTCGTGGATGAATTACATATCGTTCATTACATAATAATATCGAAAGCCTTCTGCGCCTCGGAAAGCACGATAAGCCGTTGGCACCGGCTGCTATTCGTAGATCTTTGACAGTAGTTACGGGTGGTCAGATGCCCAAAAGTTTAACATCCAGTCTTACAAAGGGCTATCGTGTCACCCAGTAACTAGGTTGTGGAGGTCAGATAGGCAGTCGCTCGATGTAAAATGCTGGTTTTCAGCTGCATCCTGTTAGACTGGAAGCCGACCCCAACATAGTTGGAAAAAGGCTAAGCAGATTTGAATACTGTAATAGGTAGGAGTCTTCGGTCAGCTGGAGCCGGCCGCTTCTGGACCCGCGGGTCCAGTTGACGACATCATTTATTTTCTGTATTTTTATTGGTTAACTGGACCCACATTCGAACTTAATAAACCATCTATTGTTTAAAGCTACCCGTGGATACAGTCGAGACAAAAAGACACAAAGACAAGGGCACGAACCTGGTAAAGAATCTACCGTTATTACTAATTAACACTGTAATCTGCAATACAATCTTGTCTTAATGAAGATGCGAGGCAAATTAAAGTAGAATCCCATATTTAGAAATGTTTTACGATCCTTGTGAATGGTAACTAATACAAGGTTTTAATTACATTTCAACAGCAGATTTATTTTTCCACTAGCTTCTGCCCCCCCGACTCACCCCATCGCATCGCATCGCCTGCCCGCGCTATTACTTTATTTTCACCTAACGTTCTTTCTTACTTCTTTTGTTTTTGCTCGGTTCCTAAGACTCCTTGCGTGATATTAAATAGCCTATTATTATTAGCTACTATTATTATTACTAGCCTTTCTCAAGAATTAGTTTATCAAATGCAAAAATATTTTTTTTAAATACGACTGGTAGTTCCAGAGATTAGCGCGGTTAAACAAACAAACTCTTTCCGTCTTATTACAAAACGAGATCTAATTTTAGACCTAGCCTAAACCTTCCAGCCAGTTATTCTATTTTGAACTTTATTCCGGCAAACGTAAAGTTCTTAATGCAAAATTGACAACTTAGATTCGGGTTTAACGTCAGTTTTTGTAATAAGAACTTTAGCTTCGTCGGATTATAGTTCTAAACTAGCTGTGCCCGCGACTTCGTCCGCGTGGAATAGTGACTTTTCGGGCAGCATATTTTGAATTACATATACCGTCTACAGACCGGGCATTTGCTGTCCGAACCCTCTCAGAACTCAGGCGAATTTCAGTGAAAGTCTCAGACTCTAGTGCTTGAGCTTCACGATCGGCAGTGAGACGTATTTCTCGTTCTTCCTGTGTTTCCTGAGACCGAACATTTGCTGTCCGAACCCTCTGAGAACTCAGACGAATTTCCCTATCAGTGAAAGTCTCCGACTCACGCGATAGTGTATGAGCTTCACGATCGGCAGTGAGACGTATTTCCCGTTCGTCCTCTGTCTCCTGGAATCGAGCATTTGTTGTCCGTACTCTCTGGGAGCTCAGGCAGGTTTCCCTGACAGCAAAAGTCTCAGACTCACGCGATAGCGCGTGAGCTTCGCGATCGACAGATAAACGTGCCTTTCGTTGTTCCCCGTTTTCCCTATTTCGAGTTGTCATCATTCGAGAACGATTTGAACTCAGTCGAGATTCTCGCTGAGTCGAAGTTTCTGCAGCACGAAACCTAGCCTGGTGCAGAGAGCCTTTTGCCTCACGACCTTCCTCAGATTCCTGTGATCGAACTAATCTCATCCTTTTAGCATTTCTGCTACATTGGGAGAGGTTGGATCTTCTTCGAGGCATTCTTACAATAAAATAGTACTTAGGGGAAGGCCGGGCAAGAAGCATAGTGCGGGTAAGAAGAATAACTGATTTTTCCATAAACATATAATAGATAGCGCTATTAACATTTTCTCTAGTCGTGACACATACGATCGGCAATGTCATGACAGTTCAACCCAAACAATACGCGAGTGCATCTGTTGTGGAAGGAAAAAAAAAGGATTATCGTTGTTTTGTTACGATTTTTGTAAAGGTTTGCACACAAACTTTTTGTATTAGTCATCAGTTGTCTATAAAGATGTATTGTATATTCAATTGCACGTTTATTTAGGTATTATTTGTGATCGTTACTTTTTGTTTACCTACTAAAAACAATTCAAGTTTTCACTTGTTTCTAATATTAGAGTGTTGGGCAAAATGGATATGGGCAAAACGGTTAGGTATTCCGTTTTGCTCAGAGCAAGCATATTATAAGTATTAGTTACCACTACCATTACATATGCCATTTCTGAGTTAGCAGGCCCCAGAAAAACTAAAACTAAAATATCCTCAGTCAAATAACAAAACAAAAATCCGAAACCAGATTTTTACGGTTTAGTTTTGCGCTGACAAATACACTGAACCACTAGCGAAAGATTGGATTCAGTGTAATCAGTGCATTTGGGCGCATAAAGACTGCACTTTATTATGTAGGAGTTGGCAGCTACTTCTGTGATGAATGCGAACACTGATCTAAGCTAGTTCTACTTATCCTTTTTGCCCGACCCCACCGGGCAAAACCGATAATTGATACCTTTTGTTAATGCTCAAAATTATTATAGAAATTGTTTAAGTTTTTGAATTTTAATGATTATTTTTCAAAGACGATTAAACATAGTACAAATTAAAAGTACAAAGAGTTCTATTGATTATTAGATTGTGGTTTTATTTGCAGTACCCCTTAACATATTCGTCTTGCCCGGGCTTCCCCTACTACTTAACACACAGTTATTTAGTAAACACGTACTATCGTAAACAATTAAATTATAAATACTTACAGATTATTATACAGTCTAAAATTATCACAGTTTAAGTAATAAGTGTTAAGACGTGTAAACCAAACGTCATTATCATCATCATTTCAGCCGATAGACGTCCACTGCTGGACATAGGCCTCCCCCAATTTTGGGGGGGTTTGCCATAATCGCCACGCTTGGCAGGCGGGTTGGCGATCGCAGTATGGTAAGGTGGTGGAATGCATAGAGAACGCTGCTGCCCATTCTCCGGTGAGACCCTTAGTCGCCTTTTACGACACCCACGGGAAGTAAGGGGTGGTGCTATTCTTCTACACAGACAAACGTACTAACTTTATAAAACAAAAGAATTGCTAGAAAAAATAATTACTAACCTAAGCTAATGAACTTATACTTAATAAAGAAAATCAAGAAAAGAAATGCCTAACCTATACCAAATACTTATAATATTTATATACAAACCCTAAATACAAATTAAGATAAGTATACCGAAAATCAGGGAAAGAAATGCCTAACCAATAATAAATGCTTACAATATTTATTTACAAAACCCTAAATAAAAATTAAGATAAGTAAATACCCAATAATCAAGGAAAGAACCACCTAACCTATACCAAATACTTACAAAATTTTAAAGAAAATTAAGAAAAAGAACCTAACCTACAAACCCTAAAATATAAATAAATGAAATATACAAACAGTCAGTATTCAAGTGAATCGCAATAATCGAATCCAACTATTCGCCTATACTCTCCAGGATACGTGCGTTCGCTACGAATAACTGAATCCTTATGGCAGCGGCGCGTTTTCTTTTGAAATGGTCATCTCGCAGTTCAACCTGAGGGGTTGTCGACTGCTTAACCTGGCTTTCCTGTGGATGCCTCAATAAATTAAGGCCTCCAGCCAGGGCATAATACACAACTTAACTACACAATATAAACTTAAAAACTAAGCGACTACACGCTAAGGGCACCCCCTGTGGGGTACGGACCTCGGCTTAGGGCGTCGCTGGGAGAGGGCAGCAAGGGACAGGCTGGATCGGAATTATGGCAGCGGCGCGGCTCTCAGCGCGCTTTATACAAGGTGTAACGGAAAGGGGGTATCAACCCTGAAGGAGGTGAATGTGCTCATGAAACTGAACAAATTTCCCCAAAGAACATAGGTCGAAATATGAAAAAAAATTTGGACCTCCCATAGTAATAGTAAATCATTGATGTGCTATTACTATGGGAGGTCCAAATTTTTTTTTTCATCTTCATTCACCTCCTTCAGGGTTGATACCCCCTTTCCGTTACACAGCCACGGACGCGCAGGCGCGAGGCGTTTACATACTCTGATAGAATACCTTAACAAATGTTCGCCGTGATTCTTTAAATTGACATAACTTTTTTATTTATGAACCGATTGACATGAAATAAACACTAAATGTTAAGTGAAACTTACTACAATATATTAGTGAAAACCGCATCTAAATCGAATAAGCCGTTTCTGATATTAGCGTGCACAAACACAGCAGACAAACAGACAAACAGACAAACCGACAAACAGACAAACAGACAAACAGACAAAAAAAAATTGAATTACATTTTCGGGTTCGGCATCGATATAATAACAACCCCTGCTACTTTTTTTTAATATATTTCCATTGTACAGACACCACTTTTCTACAATTTTATTATATGTATAGATTTAAAAATGGCTGGATGGTTTAAACCTGGGTCTAAAGATAAATCTTGTTTTGTAATAAGGCCGTTTAGGTTTATTATTAGTATAGATTCAAATACTCTATTAACATTAATAACCCTTATCTATACAAGATCTCAGTTAATTAATTCTTAGCAAAATACGTAAGTTGTTGATTTATCTTAAGTATTCAAGTTTTACAGAATCTCCCATCATCTTACATTGTAAGCTAGTAATGGTGAATGACGATCAATTCTAACGTATTTATTGATTCATTCAACTAGATAGTTTCTACTTTATGGGAATTAGATAAAAGTGGAGTTCCACTTGAACATTCATATTTAGATCCCGCAATTTCAGGCAGACTTCAATATATTTGTTTGACATCGTAAAAACTATGGCAAATTGCACAAATAATTATTAATGGAATAGACTTCCAGTAATGGAAGTGGTATTCCTAAGTAATGAGTTTTTAATTAAGAATTTCTCAGTAGCGGCATGCTGCCTGGATTTATGCCCGGTTAATCGCGTCTTTCATGGATCTTGAACATAATTGGCGAAATGGCGGTGTACCTGCTAAACATCTCGATACAGGGTTATTGGTAAAACATTAACAACTTCTTAAGAGGTCATTGTACTCATCATTATGAACAACTTCTACTATAGGACCAAACCTGAAATCGCGAAAATAAAAACATTATGACCAGTTATACGAACATAAATTTAGGGAACAGCTAATTTTTTTTCGTGAATTTGGCTCCGTTCCACGCACCCCGCTGCGTAATGCGGTGCAGTGTGCGAATCGCCTTACTAAGAAATTCTTAATGGAAACCCAATAACACTTTGCACAACCTAAGAATCGAACCCAGGAGCCCGCGCTCAGCAGTCGCACTTCCAAACGCGAGACCAGGGGGCAGTCAAAGAGTTGAGGTTACTGCACACATATAAAATCGTCGAACCAATGAAGCAGGACGATGATGATACCTTGTCAGGGTGTAGATAATGCTTTTGCGTTCCTTCCTTGTTTATTGGTTGTGCAGCCACGCATGTTAGCCAATCTGATGGACGCAAACCATGTTAGTTGATACAGGGTAGTTACAGTATGTCACCCCAACTCAATGATTTGCTTGCGGTCTCAACAAGCTGGCTCTACGCATTATCTGCAAACCTTATAGCCAATAAACACGATATCACGGTCGGTTTATCTGCTGTAAGCATCTCATTAATAAGATCTGTTTTCCTTTTATTTAATAAAGTACTAACCTCAGTACTTAAGATATTTGTCAACACTTGACCGAGTAGATACCTCCCACGTTCCACCTAGCACCTACACTTGAAACTTCGATTAACTTTGTTTGCAATGCAATCAAAAGTAACTCTCTGGTAATTTGTTCTAATTTTATTGAAGTAGATTCTGGGTGTAGGTGTAATTTATGGTAGCATGATGACAAAATAATAATCGAGTTTTCTTTTGTTTTTCTCAACCTACTCTGAAACTTATGGCTTTGTTTTTGCTACTTTAGTCTTTTAGTTCGAATTTCGGACAATGGCGGCTAATGTCAGCGAAGACTTCATCGACGCGGGAGATATTATAGTGCACCCTTTTGATGCAGCCGTGAGGTACTCACTGTTGTTTGTTTTTTGCTTACCTACTTATTTTATTATTTGTATTTTGTGTTTCACGAACTGTCTCCGAATAAACGTTATTCTTTATTTCTCTTGCACAAGTGTGTACGAGAGAAGAGTGAATGCACTTGTGTCTGACAAGTGCATTTACCCTTCTCTCATTCTCATAGTCCGATAGGTTCGTAATCTAGCACGAACTTTGCTGCACAAAGATGATACATTCGCTTCACGCATAACATTAATATAAAAAAAAAATTGCCTACTTATCTGCAATTTAAAAAGTAAAAGAAGACTGATATATTTTTCATCTTCATAAAAGTTGAATTTAAAAAACAGAAATCAATCAATCATGTTCTCACTTATAATAGAGTAGGTAACTATTCGAAAATTTCTTGAGAATGATTGAACTGCAACAACCATTTCTTCCCTGCAATTTACCACATCAAGTGTTGATGTCGCAATTTGGGTCAAAGAGAACAAAGCAAGTTCACCCGACACCGCCTATAATAGTCCCAGAGAATACAATAACAATATTCTCTCAACATCACGTAGTTAGCGGCAAATCTCAACCGAAGTAACCATCAATGGACAGAGGAAAAGATGAAACCCATAATAAAACTCATCGCTCAGAAAGTTCGAATGAAGAGACATTCTTGAGACCACAATTAGTACGTCATTACAAGCCAATACATGGATAAGAGAATAAGACAGATGTTCGGCCACGAACGTGTAATTTATAACTCATAGGCCATAGTGCGGCGGCGCGGTAGAAATTGAAGAAATAGAATGGTAATCATCAAATTATACGTTTGAAACGTACGTTTAGCTTGTGATATTGGATAAAATTGGTCAAGTGCTAGCTGGTGTTGAAAATGTGTGGTAAAAGAACGGAAAGAAGAAAGAAAATTTGTTTATTCTGCACAAAATTAAACGAGACGCACATTATGAAGCTGGTAGGAAACTAGGTAGGTACTTTAGAGCTACTATTGATTGCTTAGAATAATCAGCCTATAATGATCCTACTGCTGTGATACAGGCCTCCTCTCTTCGAGATGGAGTGGGCTATAATCTACCACGCGAGCCCAGTGCGGGTTGGTAGATGTCACATGTCTTAAAATTTTCGGTCCTAGGACATGCCGGTTTCCTCTCAATGGTGTTTTCCTTCACCGTTTATAGATTTTTTGACTGCTTACGTCTTCTAAACTAATATTATAAAGAGAAAACATTTGATTTGTTGTATGTTTGTTTGTTGCGCTTTCATGCTTAAACGGCTGAATAGATTTGGACGGAATTTGACATTTTGTAGACCCTGACCTGGATTAGGAAATAGGATACTTTTATCCAGATATTCTCACGGAATCGAGATTTCTGCGGGTGAAACCGCGGAGAGCAGCTAGTCGTGTATATGTACGAGCTTGTAAGTTGATTGAATATTTTCAATGGCTCTAGTATCATCAAGTGAAGTTAAAGAAGTGATTGAAGTTCTCATTTTGTACCAAGTGCAATCAATCACTTTAATAAAATATTGTACCATATACATATTACCTAGAGGTGTATGCATATGATTTATTGAATTGAATTTGATTGAATTGTGAAAACAGATTTCGACGAAAAATGCAATACCTATGATTGATTGCAATTCTCAAGTCCACTTCAAATCATAAAAAAACTGTTAACACAACTTTTTGTGCTCACATTCAGCTTTAGTATTTATCTGAAGTACCTAGTATAAATACAGAATTCACTTTAAACAAATAAGGCTCGTTAAGACCAACCAAATATTTTAAACATACAATATATTCGGTCAGTTCCGGGCCATCTTGAAATTATTTCACGTCGTTAAACGCACCTAATTGATTGTGGCTCTTTCTGATGAATGTAAAGCACTTTATCTTTATTCTCTCCTGGTATCTCAGACAGGATGTTAAAATGTTATGGCCCTAGATTCTGCCTTCCAAATATTTTATACAAATTGCAAGTTCGTCGAATTCTGGACCATCTTGAAATGTTTTCACGTCGTTAGCGCACTTAATTGATTGTGGCTCTTTCTGATATATGTAAAGCACTTTATCTTTATGCTCTCCTGGTATCTCAAACTTGACGTTAAAATGTTATGGTCCCTAGATTTTAGGCTTCCAAATATTTTTTACAAACAGCTTATTCGTTGAATTCAGGACCATAGCGCACTTGTGGCTCTTTCTGATGAATGTCATGACGGCTTTATCTTTATAATTATTATCCTGGTATCTCGTACTGGATTATTGTAAGTATGCTATGACTTACAGATTTAAACACTAGTAGTTACTTAATTCAACTGCTTCGTTGGTCTAGTGGTCGCAAGCGCAAATGCCAAGCATGAGGTCCTGGGTTCGATTTCCGGGTCGGGCAAAGTGTTATTGAGTTTTTCTATCAGGGATTTCTCATTAGCAGCCCGGAGTTTGGATTTGTGCCCGGTTTATGGCAATAGGGTCCCCCCTAATTACATGTGACCTAAACATAATTGGTGAAATGTGTGTGGGGGAATACAGGCGTGGTTGTGTGAGGCGTGTTATGTTAGTTACTGACTCTTGCTGTTTTAGGTAATCGTTGACTCGTCAGCTTTTAGGTGATTGTTGACTCTTCAGCTTTTAGGTGATTGTTGATTCGTCAGCTTTTAGGTGATTGTTTACTCGTCAGCTTTTAGGTGATTGTTGATTCGTCAGCTTTTAGGTGATTGTTTACTCGTCAGCTTTTAAGTGATTGTTGATTCGTCAGCTTTTAGGTGATTGTTTACTCGTCAGCCTTTAGGTGATTGTTGACTTGTCAGCTTTTAGGTGATTGTTGACTCGTCAGCTTTTAGGCGATTGTTGACTCGTCAGATTTTCTCGTCATAGGGCTACTTACGGCCATAACTCAAACCCTCTTTTGATTCAATGAGAACTTATATTAATATCAAGTTCTCTGGCTCTCCGGTCTATTGTTATACAGTCCCTTAGAAAACAGAAAGGATGAAAATTTTAACATAAAACCATTTTGTCAAACAAGTAGACAGGAATATTTCAGTATGGTCTTCACCAACTACAACGAGGTCAATAGTTGAAAAGTAAAACTCTTTTGTATAATAAATCCATATTGTTTACTTCATTGAAATACTTTCACTGCTATAAAACATCTTATTAAATGCTGTTTCATTGCTGTATTTGGGCTAAGTGGTGATTACGAGAAAAGCATTCGCTAAAATCATGTTTGTCTTTAATAAAAATAAAACTAAGATGAGAGATGTTTCAAAGGCATTTTAATTTATCTGTTTGAATAAAATACCGATTGACGTACTGAGATTTAATGACGTTGATGACTGCAAAATTTAATTTAATTTGTTTTTTATTTTTCTTTTAATTTAAAACATAGAAAAATTTTAATCTAAAAACGTAAAGAATAATAAAAACTTCAATTCTCCACTATCATAACGTCGAATCATTTCGATAATACATATGTATTATCCAAATTAACACAAACATCCAATTTGCCTACAGACTAAAAGAAAATGTCGGCTTTAAATGGCTTTCAAAATGTTGTCGTTTAAATAACTAATATCATTATTGACTCATCAATGCTAATAAATACCATTTCACGCACAAGTCTGACTGCATCATCCGGAATATTCTGACCAGGAATTTTATCCGAGTTCCGTTGTATATGATTGGTATCGCTCCGGACATCGACAGTGAGTCTTTCTCCGTCAATGCACATTTCTACATACTATCAAAAACCGGCAAATTGCGAGTCGGACTCGCACACGAAGGGTTCCGTACCACAAGGCAAAACACGCCGAAAAAACACGTTTCTTGTATGGAGACCTGATTTCATTTTTAACTTCATTATTTGTTGTTATAGCGGCAATTAATATACACACTGAAAATTTCAACTGTCTACCTATTACGGTTCATGATCTCATGAACCTCAGATCTCAGCCCGCTGACAGGGGTCCATATTGGCTCACCTAAAGTTTTTTACCCGAAATTGTTCTTCCTAATGATTTGTAATCCGAATGATCAGTCTTCCTAAAATTTTTCATCCTAAAGTTTTCATTCATACTATTTGTAGTGCTACCGGCGATGTTCATAACACTCATGTTTCCGAAAATTGTAATTAAGAATATCATTAATGTAAATATATTTAAACTCCTACTGTTTTTTATCATAACGCTTTTATCCCTAAACATAATTACCATAATATTAGAATATGATATTTATAATTTTAATTTGAGGGTATGATTATTATTTGGGGCTGTCATTCGTGGATCTTTGACAGTCGTTACGGGTAGTCAGAAGCCCGAAAGTCTGACAACCAGTCTTACCAAGGGGTATCATATTACCCAGTAGCTGGGTTGTGGAGGTCAGATAGGCAGTCGCTCCATGTAAAATACTGGTATTCAGCTGCATCCGGTTAGACTGGAAGCCGACCTCAACATAGTTGGGAAAAGGCTAGGCAGATGATGATGATGATGATTATTATTTGGGGGTATGCTTTACATAACGTACTGAGTTGTGTCTATGGAACCACTGTACTTCCACACCCGGCGCTTTTTGATAGTAGCTATTTTTTTTTTATAGAATAGACTCTTTTTAGTGTAAATTTGAAAACCGCAAAGTTCGCAAAATCGTAGTGGCCGAGAAAAGAAATCCCAAAGTTTTTTTTTTTATCTACAAAAATATTTGGTTAGGCGTAGTCGACGGAGCCCCGCTTCGCGGGGCCCCTATTTCTGTCTACAGGGTTTAAAGGAACCTAACACGAAGGGGATGACGGGGGCTCGTTCGCTCGCTTTGCTCGCTCACTCGAGCCCCCGTCATCCCCTTCGAACCTAACCTGTCCGAGTCGGGGTGCCCCAAGTCCCGAGCTCGCTTCGCTCGCTCTTGCATCCTAAGTTGTCATTACAAATGTGTTACTTTTGTATATTATGTTGGTTACCGCTATAAATAAAATCTAAACAAAAAAAATCTATAAAAAGAAATCTAAACAAAAAAGATATGACTTTGAATAATAGTGTAAAAGATGGTTACTTATGTTGAGAAAATATAGAAAATCAAATAAAAGTATAATAGATGTTTATTGCTACTGACATTATGAAGTTGAATGCTTCGGAATTATGAACATTAGAGACAGAGTAGTTAGGAATTGTGATTGTTAGGATGAAAAATTTTAGGAAGAACATTTTCGGATTTCCAATTATCGGAGTTGAAAATTTAGGTGAACTTTGGCGCACCCCGCTGACAGATAGACGGACGGACGGACGGACGCACAGACGGAGGCTTAGTTAAATCATAAATTGGAATTCCTTACGAAAATTCCGCAAGCAACATTCCGTATGTTCACATCTACACAGCGATCCATTACTCCCATCAATTACATTACTCAGTTTCATAATTAACAGACGTCAAACAATAAGCGGTCCCATTCGCACACGTCATCAATACAGTTCGGACGCGCGATTTTTTGTCGTTTAACAGTGAAATAATTATCTCTTGTATTCAATTAGTGCGGTGAGAATATGACATGTCTATCGGTGGATGGACCAACCTATCATTATTATCATTATGATACGGCTACGGATGTAGAGTGTGACTAGATGTGGCATGAAGATCCAACGAGTGAATGTTCGAGAGTGAAGAAAATGTGGGCTTTATTGTAATTCGTTTTATACTGTAATGGGGTGTTTGTTGAATGAAATTAATGAATGAACAATGTGTTAATTTAAAAAAAAAACTGGCCAAGTGCGAGTCGGACTCGCACACGAAGGGTTCCGTACCACAAGGCGAAAACGCCGAAAGAAACACGTTTGTTGTATGGGAGCCCCCCTTAAATATTAATTTTATTTTGTTTTTAGTATTTGTTGTTATAGCGGCAACAGAAATACATAATTTGTGAAAATTTCAACTGTCTAGCTATCGCGGTTCTTGAGAAACATCCTGGTGACAGACAGACGGACAGACAGCGAAGTTTTAGTAATAGGGTCCCGGTTTTACCCTTAGTGTACGGAACCCTAAAAATGACGATCTAAAAGAGGACTCGCACCCTATTATATGGGACTTAAAGCACATCAAGCTACTACAATCTGTCAAATTTCTTCAATAGATTTTCAACTTTATCGCTACAGCATAAGGTTCAAGGTTGATTGGGAAAACTTGGCAGTTTCGGGTAGCTTGATGTGCCCGGCGTCTGTACTATAGGTACACCTCTGCCCTCTAACCCTTCGGAGAATACATTTTCTGGAAAGTTGGCTTCAAAAATCATAAACGCATACATCGATCATGAAAACGGCGAAGGAAAACATCGTGAGGAAACCGGCATGTCTTAGAACCAAAAAATCGAAGACGTGACATATTGGTATACAGGAAAAGTTTTTAACCAGTGCGCAAATTTTTTTTGGTGGCTCAGTGTAAGCAATAGAACACATTTCCATTTTTAGTTTTTAGTTTTTTTTAATTTTTCCACTTTGTCCCAATTTGAAATAAGCAAGACATGGATATAATTTAATAGTAATACTATGAATGAGCATGAATGAAAACGCGAAGGCCGCCGGCCGCTGGACCTCGCCCAGCGCACGAGACGGGGGTGCGGGGGCATGCGGCGCGGCGCCGGCGTTTGATAAACAAAACGCATGCACATGCAGTACGTCACTTGCGGAAGCGGAGGTCGGATGTCCCTTCGCCGTCCGTGCGCGCGTGCCGCGTACTAGACTAGCGTAGTGACAATGTCTCATTTTACTCACCGCGAGTATTATGAAATGGTGCGAGTGTATTTGTTAAGCAATGAAAATTTACGAGCAGCACGAAGAAGATACGAAAGGGAGAGCGTACCTCGTATGCGAGCCCAAAGGATCCTCAATCCCACGGTCCCTAATGAGAGGACAATTTTAGCAGCAAACCAAGGTGTATGAAACAAGTGGGTCAGTGGGTCGCCTTCCTAGACGACTTGAAAAAAAAAAAATTAACGCTTTCAATGAAGTAAAAAGTGGTGTTAGTGTCCTAAACAAACTAAATGCTTACTTATTTAAACGTGCACGTTAATGCCTTGAAAAAGGAAGAGGTCACTTCGAACAATACCTAAAATTATTGTGATTAATAAAATGTAGAGGTAAGAAGAAATTATAAACAATCTTAGTGTCTTAGGTTCTCTTTGATTAGACATTGACGCAAATTGTATCATGTCGTACCTATCATACCTAAATGTTTTATTTTGAATGGACTAAAACGTAATACTTTCTTACTTATTATGATTTATTTTCTGCATTTTGATGGTCCTAAGCCCATGAAAGTATGAAGGATAAATTGGAATTTACGAAAAATTACGTTTACAAATAACTTTACACAGTCTAAACTTAAAAAATTGTAGCGCTAAACTGGGGTCAATAATCCGCCGTCGCATTGAGTGAGCGCGCGTGAGTAGGTACTTCGATAGCAGCTGGCGCGTCAGGCGACCGGTCGACGCGCGGCGTGAATCGGGCGACCGGTCGACGGACTGGCAAGCGACGTCCATAAAATAAATTTCTGAGTAAACAAGTCTCGTAAGCGTTAACTTAATTTTTTACTATTGAAACATATCAAAACAAAAAATACGTGTTTATTAAAATATATTCAAGTTTATTATGTCAAAATTTGCGCACTGGTTAAAAACTTTTCCTGTATGTCATATATCTTCGAATTTTTGATTCTGGATTTTTTCGCGGGTTGGTACCCGCACTAGAGCCGCGTGGTTGATTACGGCTCATTCCCCCTCACCAGAGGAGACCTATGTCCCAGCAGTGGGACATTATATGCTGATTATGTTTACATCGAGCTTATATGTATTTTCTATAAGAAGTGGTGACTATGGTGTTTCCATCTGTAACTTTAATTCAATATGTAGCTTCGCCCGATGCGTGTGACCTACTCGTGTCAATAGTGCTTTAGGCATATAGATGAGCTTATTAGCCAATTTAACAGCCGTTGTCTGGTTGTGTCAAACGGTATTTCACGGTGCTTTTAAATTGATTGTATGCCAAAGGCATACGTTATCGTCGGCTTTCATCTCTTTGGTAACAGCTACGATTCTAGGGTTCTGATCATAAGGTATTGACTTCTGTTTGATGTATATTTAAAACTGGATTACATTCCGAATAACGATTCCCGAAGCCCTTACGTCAGGTAGACATAAGCTTTCTAAAGTTGACATTCGGTCAATTCCCCAAACCTCAAAGTTAAACAGAAAGAAGGCAACATTCAACCATAAAGTTCACTGAAGGAAGGCAATTCCTATGAGGTTACAAACGACATATGTCTTAAATCGACAATAATTGAATATTATTACTAGCGATTAATAAAAAATCGAATTCAACAGTCAACTGCGCGTCGAAAATCTTTGTGTCTACACCTTCCACAACTCTAATTCCTCGTGAAAACCCACCTGGTGCGATGCCATTGAACCTGCCAGTGGCCGTAGTACCGACGACACCCGTGCCAAAAAACTTGATATACACGCGAGTACGTACGACCCGGTATTAATTGTGGCAACATTCTTCATTTAGAGTATTATGCGTGATGGAGTTGTGTGAGATTTGATGAGTGTAGTGAATTTGGAGATTAATTACAGCTTGTGCGTTTTGGTGTAGTTTAGAAGTAGATTAATGGACGTGGAAGCAGGCGATATGTCTGCGCCGACTCGAAATAAATTGGTATAAGGACAAGAGAATGATGCTGATGATATGATGATATTAGAAGACGGCTTATAATAGTAATGTGAAGAATATAGTGGCTGCTCTACTAATTGAAACCTTTGATATACAGTATAGAAAGCACATATATGCAATAAATTATACCACATACTTGTTATCGCCTTTTCTGACAATATACAAAAATTGAAGGAAATTGGTCGCGAAAAAAATCAGCTGTTACCTACATTTTATGTTCGCATAACTCGTCAAAATGTAGGGGTTTTTCGCGACCAATTTGGTTAATTTTTTGTATATCGTCAGAAAAGGCAATAAAAAAGTATTAATTGCATATACATACTCGTATTTGGTTTCCATACTGTTTGAGTAAATATTACAACTCCTTTCGCCAAGTATATTTTGCTTTAAGATTTACAGAGTCACAAATTTGACAAAGTTTTTTAACTCATATCAATTCCCATAAGACAATCAGTAGTCAATTAACAACCCACATGACGTACAGCCAAGTTTATGAGGCAGATAACAATACTTAGATAATTTGAGGTGTGTCAAAATGTATAGAATTCAATGACGTCACCCTACACGTAGAATTAACAGCTGCTCACAGGTGGCCGAGGTGATAACTTGATTTTGCGCGACTTGCGCATACAGAGTATAAACCCATAGGACATAATTATAACAGAAGTACCACTACACTCTATGAGTGATTCAGTAAACTTTCGGTTATACAGCCTTAACCGTTGTAGCTACGGAAAACGTTCTTAGGAGACTACCCTTAACTTTTAGCATCAGCATCACAGATTGTGAAAAATAATCAAAGTCAGCAAAAAAATGGGCAATTTTCACAAAAACTTATTTTGATACCAATACATGTAGATGCCTGTTTCTTATATGGATCAAAAAACTTTATTGGACCAACTGATATTTGAGTATTAAAAACATTTCCCACACATTACGTAAAAAAAGAGACACTAACAAACTATTTGACAAAAATACCAAAAGGCGAAGCGAATTTAATTGCCGAACGAGACTTGAATGAAATAACCTTACAATGAGCAGTGTCCATTCATGCGTAAATCGGGAAGTTTGACTGCAACAAATCAATTGACTAGGCTTGTCGTAGTCCCTTGTAAATTAAGTCTCTCCTAAGTTAAGCGTTTACACCTTCCACTTCAATTGACTTCAGCTGTTCAAGTAGTTTTCTCTGTTTGTCGTTACGTCCAGTTAAGCGTCATTGCACGCTATGTTTGCCAACTGCGATTTCCACCTAAAGAGGGTCAGTTCTTAAGTGAAGACCGCAGTTGAAAAAAATATTTATTTATTTACTACTATATAGCTGCGCCCCGCGGCTTACCCGCGCAAGTGTCGATCTCGTGGGAATATCGGGATAAAAACTATCCTATGTCCTTTCCCGGGATGCAATCTATCTCTCTGCCAAATTTGATCGAAATCTGTTCATTGGTTTAGGCGTGAAGAGGTAACATACAGACAGAGTTACTTTCGAATTTATAATATTAGTATGGATTACCACTTACATTTGTTTTTCCAGATGGGAACCCAATACAACAATGTAGTCACAAAAAAATCAACGTTTGACAGTGTTGTCTCTTGAGTCTTGGCGACGTAAAACATTAATTGCTTTCCTTTTATTTTTTTTTTATATATGGCTGTCATTTGTAGATCTTTGAAAGTCGGTACCGGTAGGCAGACGCGCAAAGGTCTGCCAACCAGGCTTACCAAGGGATATCGTGTTACCCAGTACTGGATTGTGGAGGTCAGATAGGCAGTCGCTCCATATAAAATACTGGTATTCAGCTAATAAATCGTAATCCGGTTAGACTGGAAGTCAACCCCAACATAGTCGGAAAAAGGTTTAGCAGATTGATTGCGTCGATTTCGTAATTGCTTTACTACTTTTGATAGTAACTCCCAGTAAATTTAAACTTCACCAAGAATTGGCTTTAAAGCAAAATGACCTGACGGTTTGTGACGTACATTTGACATTCAAGCTTAGGGTGGTAAAGCAATTACGAATTCGACTATACCTTTATGTTATCTAGCCCTCGAAAAATAATGGAACTGCTGAATTTATTTACTTGTGTCCACATAATCTCTCCGTTGTTGCTATGCCGCCGAATGGGCGTTTATTTCCGTTTCTTATAAATCATAAGATGTTAGATGTGCCGCATTAGAGGCTCAGCTTCTCAAAACTGGTTTTTATTTAAAATATTATCATAAAAAGTAGGTAAGCACTATGACCCGTTGTGTTTGGATGAGATTGAAGGATCGAATGATGCGACTGAATCTAGACTATTCTAGTAGGTAGACGTATTCCATATTGGGCACCCGTTAAATGCACCTGAGTGACACACAGCAGCACATTCGCTCAAGTGCCATGTAAGCGGGTACCCAATTTGGAATACGTTTTCTAGTAGAAGGTGTAGTCTATAATATAGGTATGTGTCCACATACGGAGGGTATCCGTACCCGGAGTCAACGCCAGCAAGAGACGGACCAGAGGCGATTTGGTGGAGCTACACCACAGAGGTCGGAGGGCCAGCTACCCACCATGGAGGCCCGTCCGCAGCAGCTCCAGCATCAGTAGCACCAGACTTTGCTGCTCTGATGATGATGCTGCAGGAACAGGCCCGCCGACAGGAGGAACTGGCTCGTCGGTTGGAAGAACAGCTCCAGCGGGACAAAGAGGAACAGACTCGTCGATTAGAAGAACAGCTCAAACGGGATAAGGAGGAGCAGGCGCGCCGCCAGGAAGAGCAGATTTTCCTCATAAAGGACCTTCACGCAACCCTCGGGAAAGAAAGGTTTAGAGCAAAATGAAAATGTTTCAAGTGAAATCATTAGCTGTAGCGTTAAACTGCACTGAAGCTAGCTTAAAGCTCTGAACTTTGTTGTCTTTTTTTTCAGCATGGGAAATCATCAAATGACCTCCTCCCGCTCTGGGTGGAGCGGAAGGGATTGTCAGACTCTTACTGACTAAAACCCACCCGTGTTCCTTCCTTAGCCCTTTATGTTCCGGGCCAGCGGTAACCCTTTCGGACAATCCCGCTCACCAACTTTGTTGTCTGAAAGGTTGCTGAAGTACGATGACCGTATTTAGGGTTTTGTACACAAAGGGTCCCAACGGAACCTTATTACTAAACCTCCAGTGTCCGTCCGTCTGTCTGCTACCGGGCAGCATCTCATGAACTGTAATAGGTATACAGTCGAAATTTTCACAGAATGTATATATTTCTATTTCCGCTATAACAATACAAACGAAAAAAAAATCATGATAAAAAATATGTAGTGTTGAATATTGTAGGGAGGTACGGAATCCTTTGTTGCGAGTTCGACTCACACTTGGCCGGGTTTTTCATCTTAGTACAAACGAACTGTGTGAACCGAGATTTTCTTCTAACTGATCGCAGCCAGAAAACCTCATTCGAAAGCGAAAAAGTACTTTTATTTTTATTTATTTTCGTGACGAATGGAAATTAACTATGAAAATACAGGGTTATTGGTAAAACATTAACAACCTCTTAAGAGGTCATTGTACCTACTCATCATTATGAACAACTTTTATTATGGGACCAAACCAGAAATCGCGAAAAAAATCAGCAATGTAGGGAGCAGGGCTGATTTTTTTATGAGTACAATGACCTCATCAGAGGTTGTTAATGTTTTACCAATAACCCTGTTTAAGTTCTAACGTACCTATACGCCATGTAATTTATCTACCACATCTCTAAATCCATCTTTGTAAGAGAGAAAATAAACTAAGTATTATGATATGATGTTTTCTTAACAATCTCTTGTTCCGGATGAAATTCGCATACCTCGCATTGCGAGGGCCAGGCAGTAGGTACGTCGTATTAAAAACCTTATTTAATCGTGACTCATGCGCATAAATCGCTTTCTTTTCGCATCTGCTGACTTCTTAACGTGTTTTTCACAACTTCATTTTGTTTTAGTGAGTATTTTGATTGTTTATTTTTAACTATCGACATTTTTGGGGCGTTGACAACATTGATGTGAGCATATTTTGTGAGATAATTTTCGCAATAGTTATGTTTATTTTGTACAGTCACCAAAAAAGATAAGCCTTCAGGGTCGTCCGATATAGTTGAAGTCTAGACAGAAACCGATGGATGTTTTCTAATGAAATTTAATTTGATAAATGTTCTGTTTGTTTTCTATTAATTTAATTTAATATTACCCGAAAACATCCATCGGCTTCTTACTAAACTTCAACTATATCCGACGACCCTGGTTACTTATCTCCTTTGATGACCGTACTTAGTTGGTTGACTACGGCATCGCAAGCCACATACCATCAACAAAACTTACATCTGCCCAATTTTAAAACAAAATCCCGTGCACACGATGACCACATCCGTAGCAAACGTTACTATAGCGACCGAGCGCTGCTGCAAGCAAGAATAGACCTTACGGTGTATAGATGTAAGTTTCCTCGATGGTACCTACATGTTACTATAATAGTAATGAGTAATGACTCATACGTTTTAAACTGTGAAAATGTTGGCGTAATAAATGTACCTCTTACTAAGTAGTCTACGCACTACCATTGGTCATTGTTCATAACTAATTTGCAAAGTGACCAATGCCTGTTGAACAGCTATTCCAATGGTCTTCATTTGTTTTTTCTAGTCGAAACTTTTTTTGTCGATCCAACTTTAAATTAAAGCAATGTGCGACAATAAAATGTCTATAGATTCATGACAGCATCTTTGGCAGTCGTTACGGGTCGTCCGAATCCCGAAAGTTTGACATCAGTCTTACCTAGGATATCATATAACCCAGAACTGGATTGTGGAGGTCAGATAGGCAGTCGCTTCATGTAAAATACTGGTATTCAGCTGCACCTGGTTAGACTAGAAGCCGACCCCAACATAGTTGGGAAAACACGAGGCAGATAATGACAGCATCGTCACCTTTAGATACACACTTAAAAGCTCTTCATTTAACAGCCTAACATAAACTCTTAAGGGGATTACAGGACCTAAACGCAAAAAACGCAAATTTTAGAAGCAATAAAAGTCTATGGTCGACTACAGTAAACAAAATTAGAAAAATATGTGATATTCTTCAGGATATATGCTAGGTAGATAGTGTGTTGAAAACATAATACAACTAATTTGATACGATAGAAAAAAATCATGAAGATATCACTTTTTTTTTTTTTGTTTGTTGGAAATCATCAAATGACTTCTCCCGCTCAGGGTGGAGCGGAAGGGAGTGTCAGACTCTTACTGACTAAAACCCACCCGTGTTCCTTCCTTAGCCCTTTATGTTCCGGGCCAGCGGTAACCCTTTCGGACAATCCCGCTGACCCGGCAGGCTTCGGCCCTAAGGGGCCCCTACTCGATGCTGACATCTCTTTGAGGCGCGCGTGGAACACGTACGCGCCGTCCGGCACGGGCCTGGTCCTGATCGGACGGTGAGCTACCCATTACTCTCCGCCCGCAGGCCCGTGAAGCTCGTGAACCTCTAAAAACTTTCTTTTTACAACAAAAACCATACTAATATACATACAATTATTCTGTTTTTTTTGTCAGATTATTCTACAAGCAGCATACTAAAGCAAGTCTTAATTTTTTAGTCCAAACAATAGATTTTTTGTCAATAAATAATTCCTTCATATTTTGCAATCAATTACCAGGGTTGTGTCATCGCGCTTCTCTTTCTTTTCTATGCTGTCCGACAGTGACCGCGCATTAGGTCATGAAAGCCCCTTAAATAGTCATGACACCTCCAAGAATGCGTAACGACCAAATACTTGCGATATTCGACCCAACCCAAGGCAAAGTGAATGACACAAGTCTTTCTCATATATGCTAATAGACATGAGTAATGTTGACGGTGAAAGTGGCCCCACTGTTGATTAGGAACTTTTTTTAGAAACGTTTTTATAGAGAGGACAATTATCGCTTGTGTGAACTGGGAGTAGAATGTCGGACCTTTGGAGTTAGTGAATGGTGAAGTTAGTTGATTGGTTTTTGACGTGTTGTATTGGACGGTTGAGCCGTTTTGTTATTAAATGTTTTTGAAGCACAATACTCTTACCCTATATATCTACGTTAAATAAACTCCATAGCCATATAATTCGACAATACAAAGGGAGTTGAATCGGGTCCGTGGCTTAGGCCCCCAGTGGTCGACGCACCTGTGGCCCACGCCCCCGATTCGATTTGTGCCTGACAGTACATTTGATCAAAAATTACTTTGAATTAAATTAATCGTATCGGGGGCGTCGGCCACAGGTGCGTCGACCACTGGGGGCCTAAGCCACGGACCCGTTGAATCAGTTTCGTCTGCGATAATAGATTTCATTCCGATTTCTTGTTATTACGGCAGCTGACATTTTGTTGAAGTTGTGTTTGTGCTCCTAGTAAAATACCTTGAATTTCAAGTGATTACAAATTAATTACTTTACATCTATTGATTGTATTAGAATTTGTATATGTATATCTCCATAAAAAAACATTTGTTTGTAAAGATTCTTTGAAAGAGTGTGACTCAAAGGCTACAGCTTAATTTCGACACATTTCACCTATACATTCTTTCTTCTATAAATTGTGATTTCTGTAATACTGTGGCTTTCATAATTATTCTACAGCACCAGAATCCTAATACAGTTAGCACAGTCACCAGGAGTGTTTGAACTCACGACCTTTCCAAGCCAGTTAACGATGCCCGTTAAGCCATACCCTGCCACGAATAATAGGGCTTAATATAAAATCATTCATTATATAAAAGCATCGTTCAAAACGTACCTTCAAGGTAACGTTAGGTACCTAAATAATTTAAATAGCTTGAGAAACAATACTCCAAGATACTCCATAAGAGGAAAAGCGGTCGGAGAGACTTTTTGAAAAAGCCTAAGTATAAAGTCATAATTCGAGGTTTGGTTCTCGCCTATTTTTACCCGACTGCGTCAGAAGGAGGGTTATGTTTATCGAGTGGGGTATCAAAATAAAGGGTTTTAAAAGGTGATTACAAAAATATATATAACTTATATGGTTAAAAGTAATTCGAAGTGACAAATTGTAAAAAAACACGTACCAAGAACTAAATCGTTGGCGAAATCTTTCACATTTGTAAACTAAAAAGTAAACAGTGTAAACTAAATTAAATAAAAGTTGGAAGCAGGCGGGACCCATACCATTTTTATTATATGTATTTTCAAATTCAAATGGGTCCCGCCTGCTTCCAACTTTTATTTAATTTAAAATGGGCTTGTTTGTAGCTTTTCAGTTTCGCAGTCGGGTTTTTTTATTTTATATTGGACCAATTTAAAAGATATTTCATAAACAGAATAACAAGGATATACACCGTGTTCTTCACGTTATGCATAAACTTTGTCAAACGATTCTATAGCTTTTACTAATTAAATCTAACAAAGGAAGCAGTACCTACTTATAAAGGCTTCGTTACAAAGATATTTGTAATTTCATTTAATGAAATTTAATTGAGCTGTGCAGTAAGAAAGGGTCTTAAATTATTTTTGACATCTTATGAATGAAAATACGACGTTGCCAATTTGGATAAAGAGGCATGTATATCGGGTGATTTACGTCAAGGTATTTAGTATGTATGAAAATTAACAAAAAAATAAGAATTCATTAATGTGTCTATAATGAAAAATGCTTATTTCCATGGTCTGAACATCTGGTCGAAGTTTATGCATATCGTCCGGGACACGGTGTATACTGTATCCCTATGTTTTTGTTTTTTCATTAATAGTTGTCAAATTTGTACACTTTTGAGGGTTCTAGTGCTACGGAGGAGGTCTGCCTCTACGAGGACACGGCGGTGCTCTGCCCAAGCGGGGCAGAGCACCGCCGTGTCCTCGTAGAGGCGATCGGCAGCGGCGACGACCTCTCGCGTCCGGCCCTGGTGCAAGCCATGGTCCGGGGCGAGAGAGAGTGGGAGGCAGTCACCTCCTTCTGCGAAGCAGTGATACTAGCGAAGGAGGTGGCGGGATGGATGAGAGAGAGAGCCTCCCGTCCCAGCCGCCGCGGGAGACGCTCCGGGCGTCGGGAGCCACGGGACGACTCCCGGCCACTGTAGGCGCGGGCCTGCGGACGGAGAGTAATGGGTAGCTCACCGTCCGATCAGGACCAGGCCCGTGCCGGACGGCGCGTACGTCTTCCACGCGCGCCTCAAAGAGATGTCAACATTAAGGAAGGGGCCCCTTAGGGCCGAAGCCTGCCGGGTCAGCGGCATTGTCCGAAAGGGTTACCGCTGGCCCGGAACATAAAGGGTTAAGGAAGGAACACGGGTGGGTTTTAGTCAGTAAGAGTCTGACACTCCCTTCCGCTCCACCCAGAAAAAAGGGTTCTTGTGCTTATAAAAATAATGTATCATCAAAAAGGCTATTTAGCAAGATACTCCTCAAGCCATTACCCCATTAAGCTCGTCCCTGACTAATGCAAAACGATGAAAATGAAAAATCAACTAATCATTACTTGTCTTGGCATAACCTTTTGACCCTTCTATTAAGTGAACGAAGCAACGGCAACGTCCACCGCATTTGCGTATACCATTGCTAAGCTGTCAACTGCTATCTCGCAAACTTACAATTTGCGTTGGAATTACAGTAAAATAAAGGGAATTAAACGGTAAAATTGTTTTGTAATAACTTTGATGATGGAACAGGAAATAGTTAGAGGGATGAGAGATTTGATTAGCGGTACTTTTGAGTGGGTATAAATTGCGTTGCAATTAATACGCTTAATCATGTTTTCATTCAGAAAGACGTTTTGCGTATTTATTAAAACGTATTTCGTATTTTACGCTGAGCTTTCGCGAACATCCCTAAGTTTTGATGATATTTGCGACTTTGTGATTTTTAGGTTTTTACAGTTAATTTTATCGATTTATCCGTTTTTTTGTGAAATTAGTCAATATTATGAATTGATATGTATCGGTGTCGGTCATTCAGTTATCAAAAGTAACCTAGTTTTAAGTGATGTTATCAAAATTACGTAAAAACATCGATCCTAACAAACATTTCATCATTTATTAGTTGCGATTGCGGTGTCGGAAAACCGACCACTATCACAAAGCACAGCTTTTCACCGACAACGAAAATCGCCTACCGGTCAGTGAAACTAAAAGAAACGCGTGTCTAATGCTACACTTCTGCCATAATGACAGTCGATACAACAGCTGTGCACTGATTGCTGTATATTTTCTATACGATACGACGCATCATTAATGTAATAGTGTGCACGCGTCCGTTTGTGAACTAGTGATGTGACGTTACGATTTAATTACCGATAGTCGATTGTTTTGTTTTTTGTTAAGACGTGGTTATTGCGTATATAGTTTACTCATCAGGCAGATTGTGTGGTTTAATTAACTCAAATATTTGAGATATCAAATAAGCTAGGTACTCTTATTTTTTGTGCTGACAGCATTATTCTAGGTACCTGTTATAAAATAACAGCTCAGTAAAAATTGCATTCTTGTAACTGTTCTCAGACAGATAAAAAAAAACCCTAAAATCGATAAAAAATAATCTTTCTGTTTTTACTACTCGATTGTAACGGAAATGTTACATCGAGTGTAAAATCACTACAACATCACACAAAGCACTGCTACATATTCTACCGCAAGCAACTGAGTGAGACAATCAGGTTACTCAAACAGGTATCTCCTATACAAGCACGTCATTACAGTAATGGTCTGCACGCGACGATGCTGCGTCTAATCACGCTCTAACATTAATAGTGACAATTTAATTTGTCAATAACGAATAGACTTCGATATAGATTTACTTATAAGATTAATGATGCAATTTTGTTTTAATAAAGGTTTGTTTTTGTATAGCCTCGGCATGTCTACCGATGGCAGGGTTATAGATTTTTTCTAGAAATACTTTAATTATACAATTTGATTACTTGTAAATAAATACAGTCACAAATGTAATTGATAAGAAATTCAATCATGCCGTCTTGTTAAAAATCATGCTATATAGTATGTTATTTTGATAGTTAGTTTTTTAAACACCAAAAACAAATAATATATTACACTGAGTATCATAATGTTAAAAAAAGTCGACATCACGAAAAAAAAAACATATTGATATATTTTTTCTCATTGTCACCAAGCCCATCACTAGTGATTTGTGCGTGCCACGGTGCCACCGTCGCGTGAGCAACGACTACCAACTACTGAACATTAGAGAATAATAGAAAAACAAATTGAATTAACGAGATTTTCTCGTACCACATAGAAATGATGTCGACCGCAACGTGTATTGTTATTATGGTAATGTTATACGTCACGTCAAGGTGTTCGTTGTTTGATGTTGACTGTTTCACTTTTCTGTTGGGTGACTGCTGTGACATCATTCGAAGATCTTTGACAATCGTTAGTTGTAGTGAGAAGTCAGGGTCTTACCAGACAGTGGGTTTCGTGCTTTTAGCAATAAGACCTCCCATTGTGTCATCTTATTTTATTTATTTAACTAATGTAGGTACACACATATAAATAGGTAAAAAGAAATGAACAGAAAAAAACGTACAAAGGTAATGCTTATCTCTAAGGAAATCTACCATACCTGCATACCTGCGATAGGAGAGTACATAAAAAGAGATATAAACAACGTGTGCAAGAGTCGAAGGGAAAACAAAATACAAGGAATGAAAATAATTCTCTAATTTAAAATCCTAAATTCTATGGGAGATTGGCAGAAACTCATGTGTTTTCAGTATCACATACAGGCTTACCGTTTCATAGAATGAATAAGTATATGGATTTGAATGCAACAATAGAGCATAACAAAATATGTAAAGGTAAGACATACATTCTAATGTAGATATGTCTTACCGTTACATATTTTGTGACTTGGGGATGTTAAATTGATTTATACATAACCTCAAAATGGACCACCAAAAATATTTTTTTCATGTGATATTGATTACCTTTCAACCTAACATTCTCTAAATTTTTGATCTCGCACCACCACCCGTAATAATACTTATCATTCAAGAGTCACTACGTCAAATCTGATTTAAGTAGTTTTTTTTTATCTAGTATATTTAAGTTTGCACATATTTCTATTGTATTGCACTTATTTTATAGAATAAACGATTTTTTTTCTATTTCATTAAAGTGATTAAATCATTTAATTCATTTTTTCGCTAGATCTAATCGTAATACATCGGTTTGGGTTTATTGTCTGGCAACACTGACGTATTACGTGTAATTGGCTCTATTTTATGCGTTTTGTTTTGCATTAGTGCGTTTTGTTTCCCTAACGGGGCTGCACCCTATATTCATGGTTTTTTCATTAGTGTGATAATCAGCATAATTGGTAGTATGGCAGACTGCTTAGATTAGACCGGAAGCCTTTTTGATCCAGCGGGATTGTCCGAAAGGGTTACCGCTGGCCCGGAACATAAAAGGCTAAGGAAGGAACACGGGTGGGTTTTAGTCAGTAAGAGTCTGACACTCCCTTCCGCTCCACCCAGAGCGGGAGGAGTCATTTGATGATTTCCCACACGCAAAAAAAAAAAAAGTTTTTTAATTACTCCCAAGAACTATTAAAACATTTTAGCTTGGAAAATAACTACGGATATAAGACCTATAATACGCATATAACTAGATTTTGAAACGTTTGGATTTGATGAGGTACCCAACTCGCCAATCTCATTTCCACATTATATCTGTAATTTTTATGATGTACGTAATAAGTATTCTATCTACCCAGTAACGGGGTTGTGGAGTACGGATAGGCTAGGATAAAATACTGGTATTCAGCTGCATCCGGTTAGTGTAATAGCTTTTCCCACATGGTTGGGAAACGGATAAGGCTAGGCAGATGATGATGACTGTAAGTTGTGACATCATGTGATATAAATTATGATTCCTTGTTCTCGTATCAGCACGAGCTTATAATATTAGCTGACAGCTAAAGGAGTAAGTTTGGTAGCGGGGCAGCTCAGGGCGCGCCAGAAGTACCTGAAATATAGTCATTCTTGGATTCTTGATCGAAGGGAACTCAGTATCCGACAAATGATGGACCTCGTCCTCATTATTCGACAAATGATGGACCTCGTCCTCATTCCAAAAAAATATAAAAGCAGACAGAGCCGCAGCCGCAACTAGTTTATAATTACGATTACCCGTCTACAAAAGAAATACAGATATTGAAATAAGTTAACTCTGAGCAACATTAGAACTGACTCTTTTAAGATTAATCATACTTTATCCTTTCTAAAAAAGAATGAGGATTCCTCTATGGTATCTCATCCCATTATCCTAAAGTCACGTGCACATAATATTATTATATTGTTCATGACGTATCAAGTTACGATTCGATTAGGAATGAAATTGAAATAGTAATAAAATGTTATTGGATACTTATTTAATTTGTTTTATGTTCACATTGATCAACTATTTTATGGGATGCATATAGTCAATAATTTTGCAACTAGGTACAGACAGGTGTGCTTCCTACACAGAAAATTATGGGCATGTTTTATGACTTTAGCAGCGTTTTACTATCACAACCATTAACTTGGTCATGTAACATGTGAATCGTAAAAAAATACACTCTTCTTGTTCCGACAGGAGCTTTACGAGAAAAGTACATGCTGAAGTTAACAGATTATCGATTATCAAGGTTGTATGTAAGTAAGACTGACTGTGAAAACTCCTTTATACGAATTAGGAGTTGTAGAGGCTATTTCAGGTAATGCACAAATATAAGGTGGTAAATATGCCCGATTGCCCGATTGCCCAATGAGCGATCCTCATTTCGCTCCCTACTTTAACCACACATTTTTAATCCAGAAACCCTCTAGCATGTCTGCACGCACCTTTACAACAAATGCATTAGTACGCACCTCAAAGGATGCAGCGATTATAACACGGAGGTATTATTACCGGTGCGTATCGACGGAGATCATATTATTTTCTCTAACGCGCTTAATGTGTTCTGACGATGGACGATTTCGAATAACGACTGCGTCGGTTATTAGAATGAATTGAGCTTATTATTTAGATCTTGTTAGGTTTTAAACGGCTTTACGTTTTGCTGTTTTTAAACGAGGATCTTTGATAACTATCTTTGAATGCTGTTTCAGGGAAACCTTTATCAAAGTTTTCTTTCTGATTAAGTTTCTAAACATACTTCGTGGTTTTCTTATGTTCTTTATATTAGACACTAGCTTCTGCCCGCGATTTCGTCCGCATGAAATTTCTTGTTTTAACATAACGAATTTTCGGAATCGGATCAGTACTTCCGAAGATTAGGTACCCCTTACATAAAAACTCACAAATGGTACCTACCTCTTTATAATGTTAATATATATTTCCCAAATTCTAAGACGATGAATACATTTTCATACAAAACCCCAACAAGTTAGTGTAACTAAAGTTATTCATAAATATTCGAAGACGTGTGCGTTTGTTCATATTAAGACACGTGCTGTCTCTATAACTAATAACGATGCAAATAATTTTGACACCTGTTTATTTATAGAGGAAACCATGCACTGGTCGGTATATGGGTTTTGTAAGGCTTACTGTAATATAGGCATAGCTAAAGATCAATTCTCGTAACTAGAAACGTACAAAATCTAGTCACAGTCTCATCTCGGCGACAAACCAATGTCAAAAATTTAGGGAATTTAGAGGTATTTTCGACAGATTGAGAGTGAGGTCAGACTGTGAACGTTCTTAAAATTACGAGATTTGCCCCTCAGATCAATATGTATGAGCTAATTTATTGAAGAAAGACCAAAAGTAGTAAATTGAAGTAGGTAAAATTTTTGAATGAAAAGATAAGAAAGATGCCCGAAGGATGCTTTTGTATTTTGACATTGATGAGAGTGAAATTGAAAGAATTGGTCGAACTTATAGTGAATTGTCAAACGTGGTGGTAGTTAGCACAGGAAGTATTATCGGCAGAATGAAAGATAATAAAAGAAGAATTGGCGCCACAGGTAATTAATAAGGAACTTGAACATGTTAATTCAACTGTAAATCCTTCTCAAAGTGTCCAAGTTACTTTATTTTAACACCGCTAAATAATGATAAAGAGACATTTTTATTACAGTGTAGGCTATAAGTTAAACCTTATTACCGTGAGACCACACAATCATGATATATACAGCTAATGACAGCAAAACTAAATTCGTACTCAAGATTTATGATAATATTTACGATGCTACAATAAACATGATACGCGTTGTTCTACTTTCTTACAAGCAGCTCGTATTAACGCAGTTAAAGACTAGCAAGTAACTGCCAGTAATTTCATTATTATCTGGGTACCGACTCTTTGGTTGCTGTTTATCGAGTGTGCGTGTAATTATTGGGGTGTTAAGCTTGATGATTCGAGAATTCGAGATTGGAGCTGTAGTTCATTTGAATCGGACGTGAGTGGAATTGAAATGGTTGGAATCCCGACGTTTGGCTTTAAGAGTCGGAGAGAGGTGGAGGATATTTTATTTGAAGTTGAATCTTCTGTAGGCGAGTGTCGCGAGTCCAACGCGCCTACAAAAGATTCCGCGCTACATTCAGATGTGTTCGGCTGTCCTCGGGATGTACTCGGTTTTAAATCCGATATGTCAGTGAGTGATGGCAAAGTATTCTGTTTGTGTTTTGTTTCCACTTCTGTCGGCACTCCCGGAGCGCCACTGTTTTTTGAAATGAAAACTTCTTTAGGCGCGTTGGGCATTTTATGAGATGGGAAAAACACTGTTACCGTAAGCGACATCGCGTGTTTTGTTTATAAGACGATTAAAAAAATAGCCGCTTCGGATGTGTTCGGCTGTCCTCGGGATGTACTCGGTTTTAATATATAACCGACGAGCTTCTGCCCGCGACTTCGTCCGCGTGAAACTTCACCCTCCCCCTATTCACCCTCTTAGGGGTGGAATTTCGAAAAACCCTTTCTTAGTGGATACCTACTCTTCACAAAGAACACACACTTTAAATTAACATGTGGTTTAGGCTGTGCGTTGATACATCAGTCAGTCAGGACTTTGAATTTTATATGTATAGATATGTCAGTGAGTGATGCCAAAGTATTCTGTTTGTGTTTTATTTTCACTTTTGTCGGCACTCCCGGAGTGCAATTGTTTTTTTTTTTTTACATTACAACAACACGCTTATAATCCCCGAAGGATTAGGCAGAGGTGGAACTATAGTACAGTTTACACCCACATTTCCAGTTATGTTTAAATCCCTTGTACTAGGGGGCAAGCCTATTGCCATCATCATCATCATTTCAGCCGAAAGACGTCCACTGCTGGACAGAGGCCTCCCCCAAAGAGGGGGGGGGGGGGGGTTGCCGTAATCGCCACGCTTGGCAGGCGGGTTGGCGATCGCAGTATGGTATGGTGGTGGAATGCATAGGAACGCTGCTGCCCATTCTCCGGTACCACCCTTAGTCGCCTTTTACGACACCCACGGGAAGTATGGGGTGGTGCTATTCTTTAAGTCCGGCACCACACAGAGGCCATCAACCGAGCACAAATCCAGACTCCGGGCTGCTACTGAGAAACTCCCGATGGAAAAATCAATGACACTTTTCCCGACTTAGGAATTAAACCCAGGACCTCATGCTCAGCAGTAGCGCTTGCGAACACTAGACCAACGAGACAGGCTAACATATTTATGTGATTCATCTATACAGGGTTATTGGTAAAACATTAACTACCTCTTAAGAGGCAATGGTGCAGTGCAAAAGAGTATGGTATTGTAGGTCGTAGGTTCGAACCCAGACAGGCGCTTTACTTTGTGTAAATTATTTCATCACCACTGCTCTCAAAACGGTGAAGGAAAACATCGTGAGGAAACCGGCATGTCCTAGAACCAAAAATTCGAAGACATGTGACATCTGCCAACCCGCACTGGGCCCGCGTGGTGGATTACGGCCCACTCCCTCTCACCGAGAGGAGGCCTGTGTCCCAGCAGTGGGAACATTATAGGCTGATTATGATGAAGAGGCAATTGTAAGAGGAAATCATCATTATGAACAAATTTTACTATGGGAGCAAACCTGAAATCGTAAAAAAAACCCAGCTGTTTCCTAAATTTTGACGAGTTATAAAAACATAAATGTAGGGAACAGCTGATTTTTTTTCGCGACCAATAACCCTGTATATATAAAATTCAAATTCCTGTGACTGATTGTTATATCAACGCACAGCCTAAACCGCTGGTCCTAGAGACATGAAGTTTGAAGGGTGTGTTCTTTGTAAAGAGTAGGTAAGAAAGGGTTTTTCGAAACTCGATCCCTTTTTTTTTTTTGTTGCTCATGCAATCATTAAATGACTCCTCCCGCTCTGGGTGGAGCGGAAGGGAGTGTCAGACTCTTACTGACTAAAACCCACCCGTGTTCCTTCCTTAGCCCTTTATAATAATAATATAATAATAATAATAATAATTTTATTATCAGGCAACTATAAGGCCCATAAATAAAATACACAAAATAATCTTATAAAATAATAAACTAATACATATTAAAAACCTTAAAACTATTAACTATACACGTAACGTTGACGGCGTCGTGTTTCGCTGCGTGGTGTCGCGTAACCTTCCTCGGAAACGTCGATATACGACACCTTTCGGCCAAAAGTCCTCTTTCAGACAGGTCTGTAGATGTTGGGTTGGAACTCGTACCACGAATGACTTAAAGTTGATGTTGTGGCGCGATTCCAACCTTTCGACCCTCAGTGTCCAGTTGGTCTTCACCTTCAAATACTGCACGACTTCCTCAGTTGTCGTGGAGTGATGCAGACGCGAAAGGTACAGCTGCGTCGTAGGCACAGCAGGGCGCAGCAGCATGTTGGGTCCACTCGGTGCGGTGCCACACAGGTTACGAGAACAGGGCTTCTTCTTCTTCCTTTCTACTTTCGTGAAACCCTCCTCATCAACCTGTCTGGCTCTTGGCAAAGAGCAACGGACCGCAGTCCGGGCAGGTTGAGCACCCTTTACCAGTTTTTCCCCTTTTCTGGTTTGTCGGTTAGGCTGCGACGCATCCGATTTGCCGCTGGTGACAATAGCAGCGTAGGCACGTTTAGGGGTCGACGTACCTACGCGTGACGTTTCCGCAGCCGATGTTGTGGCGCGGGCGACGGCGGCGGCGGGCGTTATGTTATGGGCGTTTATGTTCTGGGTCAGCGGAAACCCTTTCGGACAATCCCGCTGACCCGGCAGGCTTCGGCCCTAGGGGGTCTCTCCTCGATGCTGACATCTCTTTGAGGCGCGCGTGGAATCGATCCCTTGGAGGGTGAACGGGGGGAGGGTGAAATTTGACACGGACGAAGTCGCGGGCAGGAGCTAGTATATTAATACAACTGATAATATGGCTGTATAAAATACGGAAATGCATTGTACCTGTACTATGTTAAGAATTAATTTTTGTTTATATTTGTTATCCTATGTCATTCGTTAATGGAAATTAAATTTCACTTTATGGGCATATTAACGTCCAAAGAAAACTTAAAAAGAATATTCTGAATTTAATGTTAATAAGAGCTCTATCGTGACTTTCACTAATATGGAAATAGTATCTGCTCGTATATCCGCAAAAGCATAAATTATAAACCATCGAGACAGCGTTCAATTAATAATATCATTGACGTTTACTGCTGGAGAAATTCATAGAAATATAAATCAGAGACTGATTTAAATGATGCTCTTGAGGCACTGACGTTGGCTTGGCATATCATGAGAAAGATAATATAATTTATTGATTGAAATACATAAATGAATACTTGTCTTAGTAAACCTTTTCACACGTGGCATAATAAAGTAACACCAATGCATCGCAACCAAAAATCAAATTAACATCACTCTTGGTCGAATTTTGAAAACGCCTTTAGTAAGTACGCAAAAATGTAAATTAAAACGTACTCCAAAATGTGAATAGTGTTGTCTCTTGCATTCTTATGCATTTCTGTGTTTGTCTGTCTCGTTTCGCGAATTCCTTGTTGACGCGTGGGAACGTAATGCGCCCGCGCCGTTCCAGGAACGTGCGCTCGCGATTCATCAAATCGTTTTTGTACATAGATTAGTCAATGAAAGCGTATGTACAGATGAGATTTATTAATTAATTTTCTTTGAGATGTATGACTTTACGGCACGAATAAATAATACGAGCAAAAACTTGTATTGCCTTCAGGCACGATAATAATAATTATATATAGGAGAAAATTGTAATTAAAAATATAAAACTAATAAAAACTGCAGAACATAATAATTTAACATGCAATAAATGAAAGTGAATTCTTGGGTTCAACTAATAATATTTACATAAATATTAATTTCTTCAGCGTTGTTTTAATTAGGTACTTACCTACTTCTGATTTTTAATTACGTATTCTTTTAAAAAACGCTTTTATTATTATTTATATATTTTTATTCATTCTCACATGTCCCGTCTTCTTTCAACTCTTTGGCATCCGTCATCGTGCGCCAAGTCGCCAATCATCCAATTTTGGCGTAAACCCACCGCACAAAAATTGTTCTTTGTCCATTTATTATGTTTACACTGCTCTCTTTCGCGGAAACCTCTTGTTACAAGTCCGTGGCTCGTTGGGAACTGTACAGGAAATACAAAGATATATTGACTTCTCCAAAATTATTTGTCGAACAAAAATCACTCTTGAATCAACCTCTTAAGGTGAATGAGGAGGGCGGTTGATGGCAATGGAAGCTGGTATCTATGAAAGGAAAAATTATTCTCTTTTTACATAAAGATTTTAATTGATGTTGACGGAAAATTCAATGTTATTGTTTTGTTTTGTCATGCGATCATTGATTGTGTTTCTGAGAAATACAATCTCGATTGGAAATATTGTTTTAATTGAATCGATAGAGTTATTATTTGTATAATTGTGCAGTTAATTTGCTACGTGACATGTTTTTGCAGTTGATTATTAGCTTTGGTTATTGTTTTGTTAAATACACGGAACACAAACCTTAGCACTTAGCTCATTCGCAACAAGCTCATTCATTTGTTTGCACTTAATGCTTTTATGATTTATTTTCATTCATTCATTAATTTCTATGAGACATTTAATAGTTACTTAGATACCGTGGCATTTATTTCTCGTTTTTAGAATAATTTGCGTTAAACAATTCTCTCTCTGCTAGAATAATTTGCGTTAAACAATTCTCTCTATTTAAGGTGATATATTGAAAAAAATGTTTTTCTATTTCGTTTAACTTATGTATGTGGATTTTGGTATATGTTTTCTGACTCTTTGTTCTAGTATCATGTAAAAGGAATACACGATTCCATGAGTTAATCTCGGTACAAAAAAATGCAAAGTTATATCTATTTTTTTACTTTTTTCGACATCACGGCGGCGGCGCGGCGTAACGCTTAAGTTATTCAATGGAATTTACTTTAAAACATAGAGAATTATCATATCAAAGTTACTCAAAATAGTTTTAAATTTAATTAGTTTATTTTGTTAAAAAAGTAGTATTAGTTTTGGCACATACGTCGTTTTATTCCGAGTACACGCACACTATAGCCATCACTCTTCTTTTGCGTTTCAAAAGTAATTGCATCACTTTCGCTCGCTTAGTAGGTTTTCGACGATTTTAGATTTTCGAGGTAGTGCCTTAAGGGGTCCATCTCAGTATTTTTAAAACGTCCCACATTTAACTCAAAATGCCATTGGTTCACAGACGCGGGCGCGAGCGGGCGAGTTATGGCCGATGGAGCGGCCCGATGGCATGCCAGTCATACAGTCACTAGAGGTCATGTGCGGGAAGGATCACATGGACGTCCATCTCACGTTCTCTCACCCCTTCGAAGGCATTGTCTCCTCAAAAGGTATGTATTGTTTGTCAGTTTTGGTCACGAAGCTGTATTTCATAATTATAGTATTTCATAAGTAATAAAATTGAACTGGAGTTGCTTTAACCGATGAATGGATAAATCAAATGAGGTTGGACATCATATTTTCCCAAATATTATTTAACAAACGAAATAGAAATAGCATCTCGCATAACTAAATCAAGTCCAAACACTGCAGACGTAATAAACACCAAATTCACCTAAAATAAATTTGACCTCAAAACAATTACATCGTATCATCACATCAAAGAACATCAAAATAATGAAGACATACCTGCACTATAAACCACCAATATGACCAAACACCACAAAATCGCCACAGACTACATACACGAGGAAAATGTTAGAAACCGGTGTATTCAGACCGCCACTAATTGTTGCGGTAATTGCTAAGGTTTCACTCACAATTATGACGGGTACATACTTAGTGCATTATTAATAACGCACGCTCCAGTTGCTGAGCTTTAAGTACGTTATACTGTTACATACTGTACTTGGATTTTGTTTAATTCAATTTATTGTAACGTAGTAATTTGTGATGATACTCGTATGAATAGTTTTTTTGATAACATCTTTTGGGAGGCCAACTTGTTCGTTTTATGCGATAATGAGAAGCGGTAAATAATTGTTGTTGGTACTGTATTTATGGTTAAAGAAAACAATACTTCTAATGTAAAAAATGCAAAAGAACGTGACTTTGCAAATACCATATAAGAAATAGCTGCCAGAGAAACAGTACCTGAGAATATCACGTCTTTGGTTTTCTTTTATTGTAAGCATAAAACGAGAATGAATGTTGTAAAACACGATATGGACAGGTAAAGCTTCCGTTACGCAAAGTTCGTCTTACTCTACGATAAAAATAACAGTGAAATTACAACTGGCAACATGTCTAGATCTCTACATAGATGTCTGCACAACATACTATAGTCTATTTATTTGTTTTTACGTTTTCTTTTGATTGCACTGGCCGTCTTTACTTTAATAATAACTTTATTTAGTAAAGACAACTACAGTTGGAATTTTATCGTCCTAAAGCTATCCTCTGGGCCCAATATTGATCCCATAATTTTTTTAACTCTTTAAATTTTTCTAAGCCAAAAACACGTCACTAATAGCTTTAATAAATAGTCAAGGTACCGGTCATGAATAAAATATTACCCTCAGTACCTTCCATCTGTTACAACAAACGACTGCGTTTCGCACTTTCATGAAGAATTTTAACAACAACAGCATTAGCATTCCTCGGCAATGGTGTCAAAACGTGGGCGCTTGCTATCTACTACTTTTAGTTATTGAAAGAAATGATTTCACCTTTTATGAGTATTAACTTAGCGTCTGTAGGTAAGTACTTCTGTTAGTGGAGCATAACTTTGTGAAACTTCATTCCCAACATATATTGCTCCATCTTGTTCTTTTTTTGTTTTTGTGTTCTTTCATTGATTCATATTTGCCGGAAATAAGCGTATTTTCATTATTTCTTCTTTTATCATCACCGTCTTAAATTGTAACATTATATAATGTTACTGTCTTTATTCACAGTCATGTCATTCGATTATTGTTCAACAACTTTATCGCTAGTTTTACACGTTGTTGTATCGTTCAATTCTTTTTCATTATCAATTAATTCAATTGAATTACCACTCGCCTCTACACGTTTATAGACTTGAATCAATTGTCCGCGTGTCCATTCTAGTCTTATAAACCGACTATAAACCGTATCGCTGCACTTTATTTCGAGCCCATTAGTACTGTTTATCTTGCTAAAGATATTGCAATTTATGCAGCTAAGGTGTGCGCAACCACATAATTAGCAATTAACATAAACTGAGCCTTAAATTGCAGTATTGTGCTTTCTATTTGCTTGTAAAAATATACGTAAGGTTTTAGTACACATTGTTTTTTTTAATTTTGATGTAACTGGAAACAGTCCTACTATTGAAGGTTCTAATGTGGAATCTTCGGTGCATCATCCAAAACATTTACAATTATTGGAATTGAGAGATTATAAACAAGAAGATTGGCAGATGTATTTGTAAACTAATCGCGGTTTTGGATATTTATGTCAAAAAATATTGTTTCATGTTTCAGTAAACCATTATTGGCTAGCTTCATGTGGAGTAATTTTATATATCACCTATTTAGTATTACACAAACGTAGGGCATCCCTTTCTCGTTCTTCTTATCTTCTGCAGGCATACTTTGCAAATCATCATCATCAAGCCTTTCCAACTACACAGATAGTGTGTTCAACACATTTTTATAATACAGAATCATTTTTGACATTAATTTTGACATGTTCACAGGTCAACACGGTGACCCGCGATGTGTCTACGTGCCGCCATCAACGGGACAGACGTACTTCTCATTTCGGATCGCATACGCAAAGTGTGGCACTAAACCAGGTAATTATACAATTAACTATTAATTATAATAAGAGGGGCTCTTGTTCTATTGAATGAAAGTCTAAACTGATTAACCATTTGTATTACGAATCTTAGTAAAGAGAAATAAGTATGCTCCACCTCCCGACTTTGTTAAATCCTAGGAACATTTGTTTTCCGGGCGTGATCTGCAGTGGCTTTTAGGGAAAGCTCTCAATCGATTACGTCCCCAAGTACGGCTGCAGATACAATTTGTCGAAGTGGGGGATTACTGACCCATTCAACACCCAGTGTGAATGCGGTGCTTCCAATCAGACCATCAGCTACTTGCTGGCGTTTCCTAAGTGTCCGTTCAACTGCACCTTGGATGACCTAAAGGATGCCACTGATGATCAACGTGGCCTCCTACTGGGCTCAATATTTAAAAAAAAACCGGTCAAGTGCGAGTCGGACTCGCGCACTGAGGGTTCCGTACTTTGTAGCTTATCACGGGTTTTTTAAAATGTACCAACAAATTTACGGTTTTCAGATTTTTTCCTTTACTTGTGCTACATGATCTTGCTTCTTGTTAAATTTCATGATTCTAGGTCAACGGGAAGTACGCTATAAATTTTGATTCCTTTACGAAGTATATGTTTTTTGCGACATAAACGGCCGTTTCTTTTTTTTTACGTTTTCTTAGGTGTTTGATTTTTTCACAGGTTTAAGAGACTGTAGAGCTGAGTATATTGTTTTAATTTCAACTTGATACCTCCACGCGTTCCCGAGATAAAGGGTCTTAGACAGACGCACGGACGGATGGACGGACAACAAAGTGATCCTATATGGGTTCCGATTTTTCCTTTCGAGGTACGGAACCCATAAAACAACGAGGTAGAATACCATTGACACGAAAAAATCTTAGTAAAAACAATATTTCAATTAGCAGTTGGAAAAAGTTATATATATTTTAACGTGGGAAATAAATTTTGACCAATTGCAATAATTGCTTTCTAATTCTGTTATTTTATCATCTTTTTTTCACCAAGGAATATGCCAAAGTAAAGAAAAATAAAAAGTTAGGGCAAAATCCACACTGTAAATGTAATTAAGCCTCGTCTCGGTTGGCTTACTATAAATGGACCGTGAGTAGTGGCGTGAAATCAATAAATATATCCGATGCCTAATGATGCGAACTCGAACAATTAGTCGATATAATAAATCGTTTAAACAAATCGATTTATCGTACATCGTTCTGGAATTCTTCATGCTCGTCCTTTACGTTTTGTTGTTTGTACGTAACGATTTAAGTAGCGCAAACTTGGTTTGGAATCTTCAAACGACCGCAAAATAAATATACGTGATTATTAAAAATTACTTTGATTAACAATGCCAGCACTTTTACGTTCGCTGAACAAGACCACAAAAATACATACTAAAGAAAATCTGTCTACAAATATAGGCAGTCGTTGAACTGTGTTTTAAGTATGTGTATATTATTTTATTAGATATTTGCATACATATTAAGGTAGGATATGGTTTAAAGAACTGGGGGCCTAAAATGGCCACTTTGGCAGAATCATAAAAGGATAACATAATGGACAGTTAACGGTTAAGTTAATCGCATCAAATCCCATTGGTGAAGCATTTTTCAGTTATTTTTTTTTGTCTGTGCTAAAATATCAATCAATCCGATCCAAATCCAATCCCAAGCTCTTTGATTATACTTACGTAGTCCAGCGGAAAAAGAAAAACACGGACTGTTTTCGCCATATTACGATTCATAATGTTACCCTTTTATGATTCTCCGAAGTGGCCTTTTTAGGCCCCCTGTTGTAATTATGTATCACTTCATGTACCTACCCATATTCAAGCAAATAAATGATTTGATTTGATGATTAGATTTGAAAAATTTGTAAATGTGTACCAGAAAAAGAATTTGGCAACAAAATTAAAATACTTTCTGCGTATAACGTTAGACTAAAAATAGATAGGCGAAAGTGAAGAATATTTTGAAGGTTAGGTACAGACGCCAGCATATCAAGCTACTCTGTCAAATTTCTTTAATAGATTTTCAACTTTATTGCCAAAGCATAAGGTTCAAAGTTGATTGGGAAAATAAAATAAATTTAACAGTTTCGGGTAGCTTGATGTGCTGGTGACTGTACGTAGGTACATCTTAGTTTTCACGCTGGCTAAATAAGGCTAGTAAATATTGTAAGTACCTAAACGTTACACACTTTTTGGTTTGTTCGCAACTGTATCTCAAATTAAGAGACTACTAACTAATAACTTTTTAAACTACGTCTAGCAGTAATTAAAAGCATTAAAAGGCTATTCCATTAGTTTTACGTATTGAAAACTTTTACGATCTTAATTTAAACTTCTGTTCTATCTATTATTTATTTGCATTTTAGATTTATGATTCTATAATTTTTATATGTTGCAAAAATCACTGTTCTAACGCATTAATTTTGCATTCATATGTGCAATGATCTTTTACGTCCAATGCATTAACAGGACTCTGTTTACTTTCTTTTTCAATTAATCTTTTGAATGTTGAAAACTTGAAAAGCGATTGCTTAAGAGCGTTTACGCCGTACGGCATTTCATACAAACTTTCAAGCCCTTATTTTCCGAAATGAATGAACCGATTTTAATGAAACTTCATACACATAAGCAAGATACAAAGGTCTAAAAAGTTAGTAGAGAACATTTTCGAAAAATTGTGTTTCAGCCAAAGTAGGCTGATTTTAATTTTTCCATAGAAACAGAGATTTCCAGTTATCTTTTTTTAAATATGACATTACGAAAATGTTCTCTACTAACTTTTTAGACCTTTGTATCCTGCTTATGCGCATGAAGTTTCATTAAAATCGGTTCATTCATTTCGGAAAATAAGGGTTTGGAAGTTTGTATGAAATGCCGTACAGCGTAAACGCTCTTAAATTGTTTTGATAACTTTTAAATGTTTATTCACATCTTTATTTTTATTGAATAATTTTATTTATGGAGGGGTCCGTCGCTAAATTATAACAGCCGCACAGGTCGATCCATCAGGTTAAGCTACGCTTGCCGTGGTTGGTCTGTGGATGGGTGACCATCTGTACTTACAAGGACCTCTCCGTGATTCGGAAAGCACGTTAAGCCGTTGGTCCCGGCTGTCATTCGTGGATCTTAGGCAGTCGTTACGGGTAGTCAGAAGCCCGAAGTCTGACAACCAGTCGGTCTTACCAAAAGGGGTATCGTATTACCCAGTGACTGGGTTGTGGAGGTCAGATAGGCAGTCGCTCCATGTAAAATACTAGTATTCAGCTGCATCCGGTTAGACTGGAAGCCGACCGTAACATTTTGCGAAAACGCTAGGCAGATGATGATTTATTTCGAATGGTAGTATTTATTGGATCATTGACTAAATCATGTCCTATTATTCACGTAATTATATTGTCATTAGTAAAGCTAGCAGGGTTAAGAAGTATTTTAATACATACAGACTTAGGTATGACTAATATAATTGTTGATAAAAACTAGGCAGGTTGATTTACGTATGCTCTAAATTCAGCAGATAACGTTAATGCTTTTAATGTTACTGAAGCAAATAGGACCAGAAACCATGAAGATGAGGAAGATAAGAAAAAGACAAACAATGTAAGGCTCGTAAATCCCACTGATTTAATAACTAATTGCTTGTTTACACTTGAGTGCAAAATCGCGATCCGTCACGCCAATGAAGAGAAACGATTGGTAACTCATTCCTTTAGTAAATCATCTAAAATTGTGATGCGTGGACATTTATGAGCACAAACAACCGTTGTAATTATTGTTCAGTCATTTGTGGGGGCTTTGAGGAATAGCTGTTATACGCTTTTTAGGTACGATTGATTCCATATATGACTTTGCGTGAAGGTAGAGATATTTTCCACACAAATCATAAGTTTTGAGAAGGCAAATTGCAATTTAAAGGAACGAAAAAATTATTAGAAGACTTCGTTTCAAGTAAAAAAACCTTTTAAAGCTACAATAATCATACTAGAGTTTGTGAATGAAAATAAATGACATTTTAGTGCTTCCAGCAAATGGAACTTTAAAATGGGAAAAGAGTCAAGGGCAAGTTCAGCCTAGAATTACTGTAATTCCATCAGCGTTAAACCTGAGTTGTTTACAGCATCTAATGTTATGTTGGACTGGTTAGTTGCCTATTAAAGCCTGGCATTTACTAGGCGTCAAATGCCAAACGACATCCAGCGTAGTTCGAAAAGTCACGGCTCAGAGGATATTATCGTTGTAGGTATAGTTCAAGGCTCAGAGAGACCATTGAATTACTACTCTTCGAGTCTTTAACGAATTTTCTTTGCAGAAGTTTTTAAAACGATTACCGTTTTGCTGACCTGTGTGACCTTAAAATTTACAAAATTATCCAAATTTACTTTTTTGACAATTTGTATTAAGCAGTTTTAAACACACTAATATTTTCGCTTGTCAACGTCTTATTAAGATAGAAACTCGTTAAAACCATAACAACAAGGACCAGATCTATATAAATCTCTGTTGCATTGAATACGAAGTCTATTGGATAACAGTGACATTATCGGATCAAAGGATCATAACTGAGACAGGCAACTATTCAAACTGTCAAACGATACGGTCTCGGTAAGGACGAAGTTATCACCGGAAAGTGCGAGGTCTACACCCACTTGTGAACGTGGGCATCTAACAGATTGCAATTTCTATAAAGACGTACGTTAACCTGTGGGTCATTCATAGGGACGTTAACCTGTTATATGGGGAATGGATGAAGCGATATAGTATAATCCTGTAAAAACCTCACCAAGTAAACTTAGGTGAAGTGAGCTGAGCTATCATTGCACCTGATGCTAGGGATTGACATTATTGATAGCTCATTTAAAGCTCACTTTACCCAAATCCTCCGTGACCTCCGTGACGTTTACCTCCGTGAAATTATTACAGAATCGGTCGGCTGACTAATAAAAGATAGCAGAAAATGAACTTCGTTTGTAGAATTAAAAGGTATGATTCTGGACGAAAGAAAGTTTAATAATTGCTTAGTTCAAATGATCTTCTCTTACGTGTGGATCAATAGGATTGCTGTTGACTTCATTAACATTAAAACCATTTTCTGGATCGTTCGATTTGTCCATAAACTTTATAAATATTTTCAAGTTTTAAGGTATTGATCAAGCGATGCAATTTACATTTCTAAGTTCAGGTTGACTTGAAGCGGACAATACAATACGAATTATTCTTAGCTTTTTTTTCTTAACCTTTATCAATGTTTTTGGGTTTTTCACGGCTGTTGTCATTGTTTCTTTGTAAGAGACCGCAGCAATTTAATTAATCAGGCGATCTTAAGATGCATGTAATTTGAAATTAACCAGTCATCGAACTTTCTATAATTCGTATTTAACGGTACTTAAATGGTAATTCTTTATAATGATTCTAAGATTTCGAGTTGTTATGATATATTTAGTGACCTGCGTTTTACGACCTCGTACATGTCCCAATCATATGCTGTTGTTGAACAGAAAAACTTTGCTTTGTTCCTATTGATTTGAAATCGAGAAACTCTAAAAGGGATCTTATAAGAGGCCACTGGACACTATGTTGTTTAAGTTGGACCAAAGCTTATTTCTTTACGGGATGTTATTGGGCTGTAAAACCTTATAAAGTCTAATCATTCTCTCTGTCATTCTGTTCATTTAACACAAACGGAAAGCCATTGGTAGGAAGTTCTTCGGTAATATATCACCATATATCGTCAAACCCAATCTCATGTATTGCATTTAGATTCTCAGTAATTATCGGTAATTCGTAACAATTTCGCAATAAATCGCCAGCATTCAAGTTTTACGGCACATCGGTCCCATTTCAACAAAGTCAGTGAGTTTTTCTCATGCCGATTCCTAGTCGCGTCCACTATGGCTAGTGTGGAGTAACGGACGACGCATGCGTCCCGCTCCTTCTGCGAACATTGCGCGCGCATTGTTTCTCGGAATCGCCACCCGCCGGACCACATAACACCGCACGCAAGGTCCATTTTCCTTCACAAACCTTACTCCAAGACGCCATCCCTCAATCCACTACTTTCAAGTGTATTTCCTTCCAGCTATGACGTAGTAATTTAGACTTTAAGTGCTTCTAGTGAAAAGTATTGCGGCTGACAATGTGAAAACGATTTTAAACCGTATGACATAGAGTCTGAATATGTCAGATGCGTGTAAACTTGGAAGATTAATGTCCTAATGGATCGCTGTTCTGAAAGGGAGTTAGCTAGAAGTCTTTAGTGGTCAGTTTTGCTTGTGTGATGTCGACCCGAGACCACTAGCACGATCCGCGTTCTTCGGGCGACTTCCACTTTTTGCGTGAGTACATCCGCGTAGGTATAGCCCTAGCAATAATAAGGATTTAAAATTAAATGTATTTTGTTTAGATTCGCTGATTTGTTCGCTGAAATGTTCAAGAATATAACAGATTGTTACAAAAAATGTTCTTTTATAACAATAATATTCATATGCGTATTGTTTTAAAAAACGGCTAAACTAACTAACACTCATAAAAAACGGCTAAAATATTCACCGCTTACGCACTCTTGCAAAGAGTCGTTTGCCGCAGTCTAGAATCCTCAAATCACAATCAGTTCCCAAAGAACTGCTTTTTTCCAATTCTTTATTATCGTGTCCCTTCATAATCTCCACTTATAAACTTTGCTCCCGTAACAAACATAACTGTTCTTGTTTCATCGCTTTAAAAATATTACCCGTGTAATTTAAGGTCCTCATCAGATCTCCGTATCTAAAGGCCAACAATCTCCTTTTCCAGACCTCCACGGGCAGTTCTACGAGAACACAGTGGTGGTGCAATACGACAAGGACCTGCTTGAAGTGTGGGACGAAGCGAAGAGACTGCGCTGCGAGTGGTTCAACGATTACGAGAAGACGGCCTCCAAGCCGCCTATGGTCATCGCAGATTTGGATGTGGTGCAGTTGGATTTCAGAGGTGAGGAAATACTGAATATGATGAAAACTTTCAAAATGACCAATAGCTGTGCCTACACTATACGACTCCAGGTTTTAGTTTCCCAGTGTTGTCGTCTATGATAAGTTGGTTAGTTTTATTTATTTATTTATTTATTGCACAATGTATTTTTTGCTTCCCATTGAGCTCCGTCAATTGTACCTACTTTGTGTGCTGAACGAAACAGTGTCTCTATGTTCTGTTTCCAATTTGTGATTTGGTTTTTCTTTTATCTCTGTCAGCAACACGGAACTCCCATTAAAAAAAAAAATGTGGAATGATTATTTAGACTTACGATATGTGCTGGCCACCATTATTCTTGAAGCTGTCTTCATTTCCACAGCCATCGCTTTTGCGACAGACTGCTTAAATTCTGGAGGAGCTGGTTTTATCTTTTATGAACATAATATTTCATATAAAATATGTACTTATCCCTGTATCTTTATTTGTAGGAGACAACGTGGACTGTTGGATGGAGATCCAAGCAGGGAAGGGTCCATGGGCGGCGCCGGTCTCCGGCATCGTCCCTTTAGGATCCACCCTAACCCTGGTAGTTGCCATCAACGACTATCGAGGTAAGCCTTATTTAATAATCCTACATTTGATCGCTCGTTGAGTAAACTGGACTAAACGCCCTTATTTATAAACGTTATTTTTCTCAAATGTTTACCAAGAACCCTCCTTGTCGATGTCATTCAGGCGGCAAACGACCCTTGTAGCACTGTAGTTAAGTTATGATTAACGTCACTGTCACCATACATTCTTTGTCGTTTAAGCTTTTCTAAGCAACGTTTCTAAGTTAGGGGGAATATCTTTTATAGCACTGTGTGAACTAAACCCGCACTAAAGTCATCAGTGGCGTACATATACCGTTGGGGCCTGTGACAAATTCAAGAGATGGGGCCCTCCCTCAATGTAAAGAAGCTCATATTTTTATTAGCATTTCTCCCGTGATTTCTTCCGCGTACATTTCATATTTTCCCCTACAAAATTTAACACCTGATTGCTTCTGTCCTTATGTTAGGATCTTCCTGTGCTCATGGCCCTCTCGGGCCGGGGGCCTCTGGCTAAGACCCCGTGGCATTTTGCCCCAAATGCCACCCTATAATTTCGCCACTGAATGTCACGCTTTTCTGTGACTTAAGCATTCCATTTTTACACGGAAAAGCGTGACTTATGTTCGGGTTTAGGACACACGATCTATAAAATAGTATACGACTTTACTATATGTGTGACTTTCACACTTACACACGTATCGTAATGTACTACTATTTATCATAATCTTAATTTTCATTATCACCAATATGAAGCCTTTCAAAACGTTTTTCTTTAAAGCTACATGACGTAGAAAGTTGCGTTCATCTAAAAAAAAACTCCCTCATAAAATGCGTGTGCGCCAACTCTTCGCAAAACCGTGTCAAAACTACTAAGGTAACAATCAAAATTGTATACTGTTACTTGCTAATAACCATCCATCTCTCTCGTTTGTAATTACTCCCAAGTTTATAAAGGAACCGTGTTTAGAATTACCTATTGTTTCTTTTCGAAACGCAAAATTTTTTCCTATAAAATTATTCATCAATTTTTTATTGGTGTCATTTCCACGGTGCGTGTAACTTTGCCTCGTTAGAGTTTTTCGTGCGTGGGAGTGTAAATCCATAGACATTTATGGTATTTGTCCAAACATGGTTTTACGGTGACGAATTAAGATGTTAAGCGCAGTTTACAACTGTGTTTTAGTGCGTATATATTATGTCAAAATTATTGCCGGATGTAATTTAAACATGATTGTTTAGCTAGTTCTACGACTGATTGATTGTAACTGTCATGAATACGTATAAAACCCACTAAAGTTGGTACCGAAACGTGGTTGACACATTCGTCAAAAATACATAATATTTGTTATGCCTTTGATATGATAATTTTATGAAACGATAACAAGGGCATAAACTAAGCTATAAAATCTATATAGTTCTTACAAATTAAAATCGATGACACTATAAACTTTTTGAAAATGTTTTATGTGTACTTATTAAAATAAACAAATCCATAAAATTAAAACATAAAATGGATCTACTTAGTTCCCAGACATTTGTTATTTCCAAAACTACTCATAGAAGTCGGTCCAAAGGACCGGTCCTTTGGCAATCTATGAGAAACAATCAATCAAATAAAAAAATACCCTCATGAACAATAAGAATAGTATAGAATAGAATACTCCTTATTATGTACGCCATATAAATTACAGACGTAAATATAGGAACTGTACAAAGGGTGACACAATGGGCGGTCTTATCGCTAAAAGCGATCTTTTAAAGACAACCTTTGGATGGATTAAAAATTGAAAGAGAAAAATAAGACCAAATCAATAATAATAATAATCAGTAGCCGTGGGTTTCGGCTGAAATTGTAATTGACTAGCTGCGCCCTGCGTTTTCACCCGCATAAACGTCGATCCTGTAGGAATATTATATACATTGATGATTTATCAAGTTTAGTACTAAAGCACGGAGAAATTATTACATTTGCAGATGACACGGTTATTACTTTTACGGGCAGGGACTGGCACGAGGTAAACGATAACGCCGAAAAGGGGTTTAGTCTCGTTACTAAGTGGCTAGATAACAATCTCTTGACACTCAATCAATCAAAAACAAAAATTATTACTTACTTTATAAACAAAAATTCTAAACCATCTTCTGATTTGATAGCCGTACGAGCCCACACATGTAATTTGCCCACCACTCAAACTTGCGATTGTTATCGTCTCGATATTGCTTCATCAGTCAGGTATTTGGGGATACAAATAGATGAACAACTGAATTGGAACAACCAAATCTCAATCCTATCGAAACGTGTAAGAAAACTATTGTATGTGTTCAGAAACCTACGATATGTTTGTGACCCAAAGCTGCTTACCACAACCTACTATGCGTTATGCCAATCAGTTATTACATATGGCATATCCATCTGGGGAGGAAGTGCTAAGACACAGCTTATGAAAGCAGAAAGAGCGCAACGAGCCATTTTAAAAACTATGCTGTTTAAAAAATATAGATTTCCGACCGATGAACTGTACAAGCTAAGTGCTGTTCTTAGCATTCGACAACTATACATTGAGAAGATCTTACGTACTCAACACAACAAACCACCGGATTTTCCAGACGCTATACGAAGAGCTTACAAAGTCTACAGACAACCAATATATAGGACAAAATTTGCACAGCGATTTCTTTTTTTTCTAGCTCCGTACATTTATAATAAATTTAATGTAACTCTAGGTTTTCGGAAATATAATTCACACATATTTAAAAAGGTTGTGCGAAAACACTTACTCAGCTTAAATTATAAAAGTACTGAAGACACATTTAAGATTCTGAAATAGCCAACTCCATACATACTTACATACACACATACATACATACATAATATCAAATATACTCACACACTCACAATCACGAGAAGCCAAAATAGTGTTAAGTGTATCAATTTCCTTTCAAATTAGTTTAAGTTTTCATTTGTTTAAGTTTTTTTTTCCCCTATGGAGCCTTTATTATCTTATTACCTTATATTCCTAAGTTCTCACTCGTTTGTTACTCTACGGGTCACAGGAATGAGGAATAATACCCTACTGTAATACAGTATCAACTAGTACAGGGGGTATTGTGACTGATACTGGCGGCCTTATTTAGTGTAATGTCAAAAGTGTACTTATGGTAATAAATTGTGCAAATAAATAAATAAATAAATAAATAAAAAAATATCAGGATAAAAAGTATCCTATGTGTTAATCTAATGTATAAGCTGTACATATTACTGTAAAGTTTCATCAAAATCCGATCAGTAGTTTTCGTGTTTTTGTGAGTAACAAACATCCATCCATCCAGCCTAACAAATTTTCGCGTTTATAATTTTAGTAGGAAGTAGGATATTATAGAGTAGAGCTTTTACCAAGAAAAAATACCTACAAACTAACATACTAGGTAGTTCCGAAAGGAAAATAATTTAAAAAAATCTTCATTTGGAATGAATCTAAATCGTATTGAAATCAGTACAATATCTCGACCACCAGGGACCAACACCACTACACATACACATTACAAACTATAAGTAATTCTACTACATACCTATATACTACAATATAACTAAGTGAAGCACGTACAAAGTAAATAATGACGATAGAAATAGTAGTAGACTGAACGGTCTGCAAGCATCGCTTGGTATCGTTTTTAATTACCAATATACAGCTTGAAATAATGTACGAAGTCATTACTGTTAGACTTTACTGCTGCATAGCGCACGGTGAAAATGGCTGAGCGTTAAGACTGGGTTTCATTTACACGAGCATTTTATGTGGCACTTTGAGTAGGTCTGCTTCGTTGGTCTAGTAGTCGCAAGCGCTGCTGTTGAGCTTGAGGCACTTACACAATTGCTGAGCATTCAGTCTAGGGCACGGGACAGTCAAAGTAAAAATTGATTGCTAACTTTTGAAAGAAAGAAACATGACGCATAAAAATAAAGACACAAACAAAAAATAAAACAAAATAACAATTTGGGAGAAAGTATGCGTCACATCTACGCAAAACGGCCATCGCTCAGCGTAATGCTAAGACCCTATACGAGACAGAGCCCCAGCGCTGGTTTTCAGCGACAGCCGGCGTCGACGTGATGACGTCAGCCGGTGCAGCATGCGATTAAATATTAACAAAAACAACAATCAAAAACAAAAACAACAATCAAAATAAGAAATAAAATATACAATACGAAAAGATATTATGAAATAATATATTAATGGTAGTGGTAACATTCTGGACAGCGACTCACGCGCCGCCGCCGGTTATTAATAATCTTTTCTTTTCCTATCGTGATTTATTCATTCTATGAAAAACCTTGTGTGATAAAATGTATTTCTTAATATACAGAAACAACTGAAAATTAAAAAAAAAATATTATATGTTGCTTCCGTCATTTTGTAAAATGAGTTTCGTACCCAGAACGCGTAAAAGGAAGGCTAGCTTAACACCAATGAAAAGTAGGAAGAATTGTTAATGAGGAAATGTTACAGCTACTTTGTGGTCGAACTAAATGAAAACTATATTTAGCACGTACAAAACTAAGAGCGTGCAAACAACTTTGAAATGTAACAACAACGTGGCAAATAGATAATAAAATAATACAAAGTAGGGAAAGACCAAAGAAAAGATGAATGGACTGTGTGAAAGATGATATGGCTAGAAAGCACTACCGAGATGATGACTAGTACAGAAGAAATAGAATAGAATAGATGACTAGAATAGAAGTATGGAAGAAGACATATTGCGCCGACCCCAAGAGCATGATGACTGCAGTGTTTTCCCATTCACTAAACTTAAATTTATTGAAAATAAAGTTTATCAATTGTTTGGAATAAATTCAAAGTTTTAACATGATCTATGTTAGTGCTGCAACTGTAAGTGGTGTTTCGTGAGGCTTGCTTTAACAAAAAATAAGTGAATACATATTTAGCCTTGAAATAAATATTCAGTAGGCCTTTAAAAATAAACAAATTAATATAACAGTAAACGAGAGAAACTTGAAGCAGTCACGTTCAAAAAATATTTAACCAAGGAAATAACATAGAGGTGCTATAAAATATATTTTTATCCGGACATGACGTCATGTCGTCACACATTTCATTCATAGAAATCCTATTTTAATGTTTTGTACAAACCTCGGAGTGCTGTCATATAAATTATTTAATATTTTCTATTAAAGCTAAACTTATAAAGCAATTATATTTTGTAGTAACTTCATTTAGTCATTCATAAAACGATATATAGTTTGTTTCATCAAATATCATAACGGTTTCCTGATTGAATTCAGTATGTCTTTAATTTATTTTAATAATTGATCTGTAAGAATGATGTCAATGAGTTTACTACCTAGTTAAGAATCTCAATGAAGATGAGCAAAAATACAATTAAGCTGTGATGTAAAGGTGTGAATAATTTGGCATTCATTCAAGTTTTCCAAGTTCTGTAACACAGAAAACCCACAGCGTTAAAAAAAAACGAGTGTGCTTATGACCACACGACTGAAGTGAAACTTTTTTATGAGAGGAAGAGAGAAAGAAAATGTGCGCGCGCACTGCTGTCTCTTGCTTATATCCCCCACTTACTTCCGTTCGCCTTGCCCGATCACACTTTTCGTAACGCTTACGTCACGCGTTCGCCAGCTTACTCCCCAAGTCAAGCGTGCGTAAAGAAGTTTCACTTCAAAAAACCTAGCGTCTATCTTTTCCTTTTTGGCGTTATCACCAAGGTGGGCCTAAGAAATGCTGGAGTGACGATTTGAACATGTTCCTGACCGATTGGCCCGAGACGACAAAACACAAAAATATCGGAAAACTGTCAACATAAGTTTAAACTTAATAAAAACTTTTCCGTTTTCCGACCCGAATATTTCCCAAACTTCCTCAAAACGTAACTAAACAACAAACACAAACTTCCGCCCCCCACAAACATACACAAGTTGAGATAACACGAAAACTCGTAAAATCACTAGCAGGGTAATGACAGTGTTTACACGACTTAACGGTACCCGGTAATTGTAAAAAGTGAACTGGACAAATATGTACGAATGAGTTTGCTTAACGGGCCTGCAACTATGGGGCTCGAGACTGGATCCACCTCATGGATCACTTTTAAACGACGTGCGAGTGTGGTATATATAGATTCTATAGAGCTTGTGGGAGGCGTTTTAGCAAATATGGCTGGGTTTAAAGGAATATTTTGATTGTAATAAAATTTTGGAAGATTCGGAGAGAGAGTAAAATGATAATCAAGATAATATTTACATAATATAAGCTAACAGACTTTAAATAATATGTACATGTAGGTATATACAAAAAGAATCATAGGGCATCAAAAAGTCAGCATCGCCATACAACGTGGCAATGCTGCCAGCCTTTTGAACACTGTTCCAATTAATACCTGAAAATATTCTGCCAAAAAATTTAGATTTTCTTGCAAGGATTCAATTTTGGAAGAATGTAATGTAAAATGAGAAGAACTCTATGAGTTCATGCGATGTCTCTATGCATTTGTTTTTTCTTCTTCAGATAAGCTATGCGGAAAGAGCACTGCAGTAAATAAAAGTAATGCGGTAGGTCCCTCTTCGTAGATTATCAGAAAACGACTAAACACTTTATAGCTACTAACTTCCGTGTTCTTTCACCGATATACATTAGATCCGCTGTACAAGACGCATAAAGTTAAGCGAATCGGATTCCTTTCCACCTATATTTACGTTGAATTTCAAATTTTATGTCGGTATTTATATTTTGTCTCGTATTTCTTTGCGAGATGGCTTGCAGGGTCAAGGGTTAACTGGACAGACACCGCTTGGCATGTGTAAGTGCCCACCTACGTAAGCTTTGGTAACTTAGGCACGGCTTTGGATGTTTATAGCCGTTATAATAGCTTTCGTCTCGGTCTCAGTATAGTGTACCTGCACATTGTTTTATATGTTACCAGCAGACTTTTGTAGAACTTCAAGACATTTATTTTCATTAGCCTCACCATCTACTTCGTCAAATTCTATGTTGTTTTCTTTGTTAATTGAATTCGTTTCTAAATCCTTTTAAATAGCTGCAGCTAATCGAGAATTCTTACTACGTCATGCTTATTAAAAAGTTCCTTACTATTTATAACTTCGCTGTTTTTATAACAGTTGTTTAAATCTCCGTTTCATAAATTTTTCCGCAAGCCTCCTAATGAACATTGCTCATTACACAATGGAACTCCATTAATTTCGTCTCAATTGAATCAATAGCAGTTCTCATTCGTGCGTTATGAGTTCTTTTATCTAATTGACAATGATTAATGGTTTTAATGTGAGCGATCTTGTACTTTATTAGTAGTTGGATCTTCGTGTGTGTCTTTTAGCTCCTTTGTTGAGAGGAAATTGATTTCTGCATAGCTAATTCAATTTCTAGGTTCGCATTCATATACACTTTGCAAAACCTTAGAACTACTAGGTATGTATATAGTTTCTATACGGTATCTTAAAAGGTTTAGTAGGTACTGATGACTCAATCAATTAAAGACCATTTTGGCATAAATGCAGTTAAACCTTAAAGCTTTTTATTAGGTTTCGAAATACCGTGTTAAGTCAGCACGGCTTATTTGGTATATTCTTTGTTAGAACGGCTAGGGTTCTAAACGTAAAAGTTTAATAGCTGTTAGAACTCTTTCATGTACCCTTAAAATTGCTATTGTGTTGACATATTTATTAGTTATATCATATTGATCAATTTAAGATTTTTCCTTTTTATGGGCATGAGATCCATCGAGTTATTTTCTGTCATTGAGTTTTGATGGGCATGCCTTGTTGCATTCATTTCTTCGATATAAAGTTTTGAACGTTCCAACAAGTAATTTCTAATGTTCCTGTAATAAGACTATAAATAAACTCCTTTCTGACTCGTATATTCCATTGTGTGATTTATTTATATATACTTTATTGTACACCAGAAAATACCTATCAAAAAATACAATTATCACTACAAAACATACAATGGGCTACCTTATCGCTTTCGATTACTTCTTGGTTTTTGCAAATGCATCTTCGGGATGTAGTCACCTTTCTTCATGTGAGGTGGTTTACTTAGACGCTAGACTGTCAATTCTTTCTTAGAAGTCAATCGTAGACATTCCAACCACTCCACCAAAATTAATATATTCTTTTGTCATATCTTTTCGTGTGTGAATATATAGACATTTTTGAATGAGTACTAAAAGTACAATGAACAATACCGGTAATATACTAGTCTCCAACATGACAAACATTACATGGTGCGGTTTGAACATGTGTAAAGCTTTCTTCGTTTAATGGAATATCTGTTGACTTACCAAAAGTGTTTGCCCATCCTTTAAGCTAAACGATCTTTGTTTATGTTCGCTGTTTAGTCTCCACTTAAGTGTAATAATATTGGGAACTTGTATGTTTGTCGTCCGCTATGAGTGTTGGGTTATGCTATTGTTAGGTACCCTAAGCACGAGACGAGTGGTAAAGTACCTACTCGTCTGGTAAGGTCTTGCATTTTGATATTCTGAAAGTGCTTGAAGGTACTTTCGTACTTCATTGATACTTGAGCTTTGTGTTATCATGAACCTGATCCTTGAGAACTTCAAATACATTATAATTTTCAGGAAGTTTACTATTATTTTATTTTTTACTAGCCTGCTCTGTCCCACTCCTGGGCAAGGGCCTCCTTCCACTTCTACCATCTTTCACGAATCCGCGCAGCCTCCTTCCAGTTTTGACGGAACCTATCCAGCTCTATATTAGTATTGTCGTCTATAATTTTATTTATAACCTTGATAAGTTCTTGGGTGTATACCAACACTCTGGTACTATAATTTTAGTGTTTGCGGCACATAATTTTCCACATAGAATAATATCGTAAACATCGGTCGGTAGCGTGAGGTCAAATGTATCGCCCCATCCAGTATTAATAGTCTAATGCCATGCTAGTTACTACTAGGTCAACAAGGTTTCTAAAATGTCCTAATATAAAGTGGTGTCATGGATAGTTGTAATAAGTCTGGTAGCTTATTCGCTAATTACTACCACGCCTCCTTATCTACCGAAATTAACTAGTTATTTACCTGTGCAAGCTGCATTAATAGAGTAAATGTTTCTTAAAATCCCGTAATCCGCCATGACCGTAATCTAAGCAATAACATCAATATGAAGTTTAAGTCAACACAATCTAATTCTCTAGTGACCACCACCCTACTTCATCATCATCTGCCTAGCCTTTTTCCCAACTATGTTGGGGTCGGCTTCCAGTCTAACCGGATGCAGCTGAATTCCAGTATTTTACATGGAGCGACTGCCTATCTGACCTCCACAACCCAATTACTGGGTAATACGATATTTCTTGATAAGACTGGTTGTCAGACTTTCGGGCTTCTGACACCCGTAACGACTGTCAAAGATCCACGAATGACAGCCGGGACCAACGGCTTAACGTGCTTTCCGAGGCACGGAGGGGTCACGGTATGTAAAGATGGTCACCCACCCACAGACCAACCTCGGCAAGCGTAGCTTAACCTGATCGATCGACCTGTGCGGCTGTTATTATTTAGCCACGGGCCCCTCGACCACCACCCTACTTAACTCACCGAAATTCAACACACAATTACTTATTTGCCTTTGCTAGCTGCATGTTTGAAATCCCTTTATTCCTTACATCAAAATCGTAATTAGGTAAATAAATTTATCTCTCAGATTATTTGTAGTCTAGGAGGTGGATTGTCGCCTCGGATCAGAAAACCCATCACCATAAATTCCAAAGTGAGAATCCTCGTCGCAGAATTCCCAATAAAACACTAAGCAATTCCATCAATAGCACCAATCAATAAGTAACTAAACAGTTTCTAAGGACATATCTTCTTATCTTCCAGGTGAATTCGACATGAGAGTGAAGTCGTGTGCGGCGTCAGACGGCTCCGGCCATGTGATTCAACTGTCAGATGAATATGGATGCGTGCTGCGACCTAAGATGATATCAAGGTACGACGCTAATGTATGAAGCTCTTATCTAGGTTTGAACATCTGTGGGCTGTTGGAAAGTTTGTTGGAGGGATTAGCTTTGCCAGGAGGTCAACATACGATAGTTGTGACACTTGATTTAGCAAAAAGACAGCTTTTTACTTTTGAACGATAAATAATTTGTATTTCTGTAAACGCGTCAAAAATAAATTTTGTTTTATACTAGATCAGTTCGGTGTTTCTTTTACACGAAAATTACCGAAGCGCATTCTTTTTCTTTTCTGGTGTACCTGTAAGTAAATGTACTAAATTGAAGATCATCATTTGTCACAGATGTGGTAGAAGGTAATTTTGTTTTGATTTTGGAGCATCGTACCTACACCTTAAATAGTTACAACAGTTGAATGATAAAACCAATTTTTCCTTGACAGTAAATTAATAATTCGGGCATAATTTGCGAGAAGCTAAAACGAATTTATTACGAAATTTTAATATGATGTTGCAACTAAATTCTATACCTTGAATTTATTCGTTTCCAGATTCCTCAAGGCCAAAGCAGTAGACGAGCGAGCCACCGTCATAACCTACGCTTTCTTCCACGCCTTCAAGTTTCCTGATGCCCTCAGCGTCCATATCAGATGTAAGGTCGAGATCTGCAGGCATGGATGTCTGGACCACTGCCAGTTGGCTGGAGTCACCCCGCAAAGACATGGAGCCTTGGACAGGAAAGATGACAGGACTCATCAAGACCACAATGAGATAAAGTAAGTGTGACATTGGACCTTAAATTGAACGATTGAAGATTGGAAATGAGTTGCTTTAGAGTCACGATTCTTTTACAGCAAAAAAAAAAATATTTTGTAAGACATCGTGGCTGGCTTATCTTTAACTAGCAAGGGATCCGGGGGGGGGGGGGGGGGTTTCAGGGTATCAGACCGGAATAAATCTTATTAAACACTAGCGACCCGCCCTTGCTTTGCAAGTTTTTGCGACATGACGAAACATCCAGATTTCTGTATCTATATAAGTACCTAAGTTTAATATTAATGATTATATTCATAAGCTTTCTGAAATAATTTCTCTAAATGATGGTAAAAACCGCATCAAAATCAGTTATTTAGAAGAACACTTGGCCTTGACCGCGTGGTCATACAGCCAGACACAAAAAACTACTTTAATTACCCGACTGCGCGACGCAAAGGAGTGGTAATGTGTTCATCAGCCTATGTATGTATGTATGTATGTTTGTATGTTCCTTTGAAGCACTATACAGACCAAACGCCTGGGCCGATTTTTATGATTCACACGTTAATCGATTCCTCTTAGTCCGGCGAGTGTCACTAAAGACATGACGTTAGTGAAAATTCAATTTGGCGACTACTGGACGCCATATTAAATATTTTTTTTATTTTTTTTTTCAAAACCTATCGAGTGGGGTATCAAAATAAAGGGTTTTAAAAGGTGATTACAAAAATATATACAACATATATACTTAAAAGCAATTCGAAGTGACAAATCGCAAAAAAACACCTACCAAGAACTAAATCGTCTGCGAAATCTTTCTTTGTAAACTAAAAAGCAGTAAATAAAAAAAATTATTTAAAAAAAACACAAAACCCGACTGCGGTAAAAAACTTAAGTTAAAAGAAACTGAAAAGCTAAAAACAAGCCCATTTTAAATTAAATAAAAGTTGGAAGCAGGCGGGACCCATTTGAATTTGAAAATACAATAAAAATGTTGAGGGTCCCGCCTGCTTCCAACTTTTATTTAATTTAAAATGGGCTTGTTTTTAGCTTTTCAGTTTCTTTTAACTTAAGTTTTTTACCGCAGTCGGGTTTTTTGTTTTTTTTAAATAATTTTTTTTATTTATTTATAATATTTATAGAAATAGAAGTCTTCGTAACTCAAAAACACAGCAAAGAAACTAGACACTTAATACGCAAGTCACTCAAGTCCTCATTTCCGTTAGCTTTTCTACCTGTCACATGGAAAGCTATATCCATTTACGTATAATTGATGTTTGATTGAAGCAATCACAAGGAAGGCAGCAATTTGGGATAATTTAAACATCATAATAAATCACGATAAATTGCACGACTTTCAAATTCATCTCCATCAATCAACATATGAAACAATAAATAAAATCAAATCAATCATTAAGTAGTGTAAGTCATATATGTTTGTTTGTGCAATAATTTAAGTTTAGTTAATTACGTACTATATCATATTATTAAGATGCTTTGTTACTTGGTAATAAACCATTAATGACAATGGAAAGTTGCCAATGGACCAATAATCTCAATCACCCTGCCTTTTCCCAACTATGTTGGGGTCGGCTTTCAGTCTAACCGGATACACGGTCGACCCGTGCGGCTGTTATTATTTAGCCACGTTTCCCTCCAAGCCAATAAACTAACAATAACCAAATATTTTTACAGCGATTCATCAGCTGAAGATGGAGGCCTGGACCTCTCAGATGAAGCCCGTCTTCCTCTCGAAGAAGCCTTTGGTGATGAAGTATCAGGAGACGTAGTTCTTGCACCAGCTCCACTACCGCAAAGGGCTCCAGCGCCTGTTATTGAACCTGAAAGTGATCACATGTCTGCTGTTGAAGAGCTGGTTGAAGCACTTGCTAGACCTTTCACTGTAAGTAATAATTTATAAAATTCTATAGAGATCTTTCGGCACCTAAATGACATTGACAAAGGGATTCGCTGGTTAACAATTATTGTGAAATTGACACAGATATTGTATAAAAAACAACATGGCGGTTGAAGTTCCGATTTAGTTTCGCGCCAAAAGAGCCTTGTGCTGTTGTATAAAGAACTAAGTCTATCAAAACATGAAACGTTAAAAGTATCGAATATATGTTGCTGGATAATTGTAAAAAAAAATTGCGAAAATCGTACGATTATTAAAAAAAACTGATTATTAGAAACTAAGAAAATTTTTTGTAATTAGATTTTTCCACATAACCAGCGACTTATGTTTATAGCTAGTGAAATTGACCAAATCGAGAATACAAACATCCCCTTTCTTATTTTCATTGAAGACCATGTTCAAAACGTATATTTTTATTCATGAATTTTCAGGAACGAACCACAAACATTGACCGCGAACGTTTCCCTCACGGACCTCGTAACCTTGGCACGAACATTAGCCCTGAACCTTCTGGTGATGGAGTAGTTCCACCCAAAGCACCAGGTCCTGCTGTAGCAGGACCCAGGTCTCTGCGCAAACGACGAACAGTTCGCGATGCAAGATCTGCTGATGTTGGTGTTTCGGGGATATATGAAGTGGTATCTGAAGCAGATTTAGCTTTCGGGCCTTCCAGGACGGAACCTGTCACTGTGTTCAGTGGACGGATTCGTGAAGAGGTAATGTTTAGTTTAGCTACTTCAATATTTCTGGTTCGATTTTTAACAATACCAAATTTCAAAAAACAGTACCAAAATATCTAGAGATATTGTAATTTTCTTTTTCATTCATACTCCAATCTTAACTACTAATGACGCCGTAGAAGGACATACCTTAATGATGATGTTGTTCAGAAAAGTCAGATGCGTGTTGCTCGTAACCGGCGTGCGTGTATGACCAGATGAGGAGGAAAAGGAGTTTGTAAGGATCGTAGCACGTGGTGTTCTTTAGTTTCAGACCACCTCCATCGAAAAAAGGGGTGAGTTTATGTATGTATGTATTACTAATATTTTAATCTTTCATCAGGTCGTCTACGGCATTTGCATGGGCGCAGTCAGCTTCGGCGCTCTGTTCGCTTCGGCAGCAGGAGCTGCTGCGGGCGCAGCATTAGCTGCAGCAGTCATGCTCCAGAAGCTTCGCTCCCGGATGGCAGTCCAACCACCAATCCCAGTGTCTCCAGCTACAGCGTCACACTCCCTCGCTGCGTGGATGGCCCTCAGACTCCTCGGGTCACAACCACACCCACATCTCTCCCGTGACGGTTGATTGGGATGTTGCCAATCAAAATCCTACCGAAGACTGTTCTTAGATGCTAAATATTCAATTTATATTTCATAGCTCCTCATTTTATAGTGTTTTATGCAATGATATTATAAGTAAAAACGGTGGATAGGTTACCTACCCAACATTCGATCATCATAAATGGCATACTATGGCACACGGTACTTAATAACTAATATTGTTATGTCACATTATAGATGACAAGTGCAAGAAGGACCAATGATGACACGTGGAATTAGGTCGGCATGTTGTAATTATCTGAAGCGGAAAATGAGATTATGAGACAACTATGTTCAGGTGTGCTACCTAGCCCGGTTTTAATGTACTACTTGCGGAGAGCATATAACCTATCTACCTCTTTTTAACTTATAATATCATTGGTTTTATAGCTCTTCCCTTTGTGTATAATATTGAAGAAATCACAATTTCTTCCAGTTAGAGTTAGCTACCTGATAAAATTTAGAATTTTACCCTTAATTGGAATTGAAAGGTCAGTTGCATCCATGTATTAGATGTTAGACTCGCAGAAAACTATTTTAATATATGCTTATAATTTATGTTAGTTGTTAAGTAATGTTTCTAGATCGCCTTAAATAATGGTGCTAGGTCGTGCTACGGACGAAGTCCTGAGAAACCTGATATAATTGAATTTTCACTTTTGTGAATAATATACATTTTTATACAGATAAGTGTTGTACAGAATTTTTCTACGTTTTTATTGACTAACTTATTATCATTGTCGTGTTCTTTAGTGTCTAGAGGATAAGAATAAACGTCGAGTCATGCCATTAGTGTAAGGTTTAGTTAATTCGTATGATTAGGAGTTTCATCCACTTTAGCATAATTTCATATCGTGTGTAATGAAACTCCTAGATTCAAAATAACATCGATTTCGATAATTTCGGAATCAATGTCATTTGTTGTATTATCTTTAGGTACTGAAACCTTTGAGGCTTTAGGCATACTACATCAGTAGGTACCTGCTCAATGTTTATGATTTTATTTATTTGTTGTTTCATGCATTTTATTTCACAAATAGTTTTATTTCATTCATCTTCATTTGGTTTTGCACAAGAAAACTCTTCTATGGAATTAAATTTTAGCTTATTTGTATCGTTAGCGTTTCTTTTATTCGTTTTTGCAATAACAATAACGTCAGTTTTCCAATTTTTTTTATTGGAATTCCATTTCAAGTTAAACTTGTATCATTTAATCGAATTATAGATATGCCGAATACTGTGCTTTACTGTTATGAGTAGCCTAGTTGTAAAAGAACAGTTATACCAACTTTGATACGCAGAATTTTTAAAAGTGTAATCATCATCTGCCTAGCTTTTTCCAACTGTGTTGTGGCCGACCACAACACAGTTGGAAAAAGGCTAGGCAATTCCTTCCAGCTGCATCCGGTTAGACTGGAAGCCGACTTCCAGTCTAACCGGATGCAGCTGAATACCAGTATTTGGTACATGGTGCGACTGCCTATCTGACCTCTACAACCCAGTTACTGCGTAATACGATACCCCTTGGTAAGACTGGTTGTCAGACTTTCGGGCTTCTGACTACCCGTAATGACTGTCAAAGATCCACGAACGACAGCCGGGACCAACGGCTTAACGTGCTTTCCGAGGCACGGAGAGGTCTCGGTATGTAAAGATGGTCAGCCATCCAGAGACCAACCGCGGCAATCGTAGCTTAACCTGATCGATCGACCTGTGCGGCTGTTATTATTTAGCCACGGGCCCCTCATTTAAAAAGTTTAATAAAAAAAAAACAAAAATAATTTACTTTATTTAAAAAAAGTCTAATATAAACATATATTTTTTTTAGACTGCTGACTAAAGATGGTAAAACTGTTGAAATTAAGATATTTTATAAAATTGTATATTACATTATTTCAGATTTAGTTTAATGACATTACTGTATCATACGATTGTTCAGACACCAATGAGTTCTAAGTAATAGATTCTTCGTTTCAAATGAAATTGTTTGCATTTATTTAAGCATTTATTTTTATATTGCTCAATATTAATTGTATCCATCTTTTAATTACTATGAGTAGGTAGGTTTAATTAAGTTTTGTAGCTAGATTGAGATATGGTTTAAGAGATCGACAAGTTACTGAATTTTGTATCATCACAATGTATTTTCGCAAAATATTATTGACACCTTGTTTTAATTTTGAATTTCATGGGTCGTTTGGTACTTTTACCAAACGGGAACTCATCATACGTAACTCTGTACCTACCAAGTATCTAACAGTATTTTTTTAAATATTGTAATAAGGCTTGAAATCAGCTATTTAATGTTATGGAAGCAGCCCAAACATCCTTCATGCGTTGCTTTAGAAAAAAGCATATAAAAAGTGCATTTGTTTAAACGAATATAGTTTTGGTGATTTTTGAGTGGGCAATTTGTGTACCATGCATGTAATATTTACTATACTTTAATAAAGACGTGTAAGTAAAAAAAACTAAAAAACCAATCCTATATACTTGTCGATCTCGCAACCGTAATAAAATATGACATGCCACCCAAAAATCTTGCATTTATTATAGAAAAACTATTATTATGTAAGTTGAACAGAGTTTTCATTAGAAAACTGTCTCCCTAAGTGCAATTTTACTTTTTATAATTAATTAAATGTATTTGTATTTTATTTTTATTCGAAATATTTTCTGCGGTTGTGGTACTTTTTGGTGTGAAGTCTCTTGTGGCACTATTTCTTTTATAAATAATATATTCTGGGGCGTATTTATAACTTATGAACAAAATGTTTTAAGTTTCACTGTATGGATGCGGTGACGAAATGTGTTTTACGCGTAAGCACCTGTTAATTTGTTTAATGGATTAAAAATTATGTTGAAACATACTATTTTGATTGTTTATTTTTGCAAGTCATCATTTAGGTACTTGTAACCCTAGTTTTACATCACGACTGCCAGTGCCAACCCGCCTGCTAAGCGTGGCGATTATGGCAACCCCCCCCCCCCTTTGGGGGAGGACTATGTCCAGCAGTGGTCGTCTTTCGGCTGAAATGATGATGATGACTGCCAGTGCCGTGATGCAAGAAGCAGCTGCATCAAACATGCACCATGAAATTGTAAACTAGGTATAATAATAATAATTATTATTTTATGTATTTACCATAAAAGATTGTACTAAAACATCTTTAAAATTAGTAAGCTATTAAAAATATAATACAAAATAGGAGCATATGCAACCGAACTAGGTGAAACCTGTATCTCGGCATGCAGAACCAAACCTCCCAGTATGTTATTTGCGTAAGAAATTAAGCTAACAAGTACAACTTTATTTAGATTAAAGAAAAACTAGTAAGAATAAAATAAACTAAGCTAAAAACTAAGTGAGTTGGTATGTATGTATAGAGAGGGGGTAAATGATCGTGAGTGTTAGGATGTGTGTGTACGTGTGTGTGTGTGTGTGATGTATGGAATGATGAGTGTAAGCAAGTGTGTAAGTTTGAGTGATATGTAGATGAAGAGTAAATACCTTAAAAGTTTCACAAAGGACCCTGTCTACTCTGGAACTATTAATAATCTTTCTGTATAATCATAAGTTAAGGTCAATAAGTACTTTTTCACCCTGTCTTTGCAACGAACCCTATTAAGAGGGTAAACAATTAGGATAGTTATAGACATATGGACCCAAAAATACAAAAATGAGTTTGTATGTATGTATAGAGAGGGGTAAGTGATCGTGTAAGGTGAGTGGTCAGCGGGATTGTCCGAAGGGGTTACCGCTGGCCCGGAACATAAAGGTCTAAGGAAGGAAGACGGGTGGGTTTTAGTCAGTAAGAGTCTGACACTTCCTTCCGCTCCGCCCAGAGCGGGACCTCATTCGATGATTTCCCACAAGAAAAAAGGGGCGGTGAGAGTTAGGATGTGTGCGTACGTGTGGAATGATGAGTGTAAGCAAGTGTGTAAGTTTGAGTGATATGTAGATGAAGAGTAAATGTAAAGTATATGCAAAGCTAAGCTTATTCATATCTCAGTGGTAAAAAAAGGGCTATAAATGAGGTTTCCCTACCTAGGTAGGACATAGATAGATGCCGAATTCCTGTTAGCTATGACCGGTGTTCTTGAGGGCAATTCACGAATCGCATAACCGCGCACGCGCCCTTTTAGTTTCTATTGTTGTAATTTGAGTTGAAACACCGAAAAAAAAAAATTACGTTTCTTTTAAAGTCTTTTTAAGATCATTTATTTATTTATCACATGAAATGTTAACTTTGCCATTACAGATAAATATAATGCGACAAAGTAACTTAAAATATACTTAACTATACCTTACATGCTACACAGTACGTGGCCCTTGTGAACTCACCCAGTGTACAGGTGAATAAGTCTATGGCATCCGCCATCGTGTTGAGAGTGCGCAGCGCACGAGTCACCGGTGCGCGTTCCAGCAGGTTAGTGCGCGCACTCGGCACCACCAGCAGCTGGGGCTTGCGCCGCCGCGCCACGTACCTATCCGGCAAATTAAACCCTATTTTTGACAGTACTTATACCTGAGTTTTGTATACTACCTCTTAAAACTTTGAAAAGATACGTTGCCAGTGCCACTTCACGCCTAATTTCTAATTTGTAGTAGCTCACCATACCGAGACAGAACAAGGTAGGATACAGTAACGGGTATCCCGGGTATCTCCCATACAGCTTTAAATAAATAAATCTGACGAATTTATTCTGTATCCGTTCGAGCATATTTTTGTATTTTATTTCGCTCGGGCTCCAGACGGCCGCATTATATTCGAGATGACTCCTCACAAGAGCCTCATACAAAGCCATTTGCCTGACGCAGCAGAAATCCTAGATTCCTGTACGCCTTTTTACAAACGAGTACCACGTGTTTGCGAAACTGCAGATCACTGGCGAAATGAATGCCTAAATCCTTAATCTCTGTGACACGCTGTAGCGGCTCCCCGTCCATGCTGTACTGGTGGTGTTGTGGAATTCGTGCGCGTGTAAATGAAAGCACCGAGCACTTTGATACATTAAAGTATAGCTTATTGCAGTGACTCCATTCAGTGACCCTATCCAAGTCGTGCTGCAGCATGTCACGATCCGCAGTGTCTTTTATGACTGCAGACAACTTAAGGTCGTCAGCAAACAGCATGCACGTTGATCTGACTACCTTTGGTAAGTTATTTACCATAATAATAAATAATAAGGGTCCTAAATTTGTACCCTGACTGACGCCCTATCTGGTGTAGTAGGGCTCCGAGAAGTGTCCGCCACAGTCCACATACTGACGTCTATCTCTAAGAGAACTGGCGAAGAACTTTACAGTGTGAAATGTACAGCCTATACCCGCCAGCCTTGACAAGAGTATGTCGTGGTCGACTGTGTCGAACGCCTTCTTAAAGTCCAGATAGGCTACGTCAACCTGAAGCCCAGCGTCAACAGCTGGTATCAACTGTGTCATCAGGTGACGCAAGTTCCCCGTTGTACTGCGCCCAGGACGGAAGCCATGCTGCGTATCCTACAAATGAGGGGATATCTGTGCATAAAGGCAATCGTGAACGGCCATCTCGAATACCTTGGCTGGTGCACTTAGCACTGCAATTGGCCTGAAGTCACTGACATCTGTACCACCTCGACCTTTCGGTATAGGTACCACCCGCGTAAGTTTCCAACGACTAGGAAAGTGTGCCCCCGACAAACAAACATTAAATATGTGCAGCAAAGGTTCTATTAGTACCATGCGACAATCTCTCAAAATGAAGGGCGGAATACTGTCCGGATCCACTGAGCGCTTAGACGGCAGACCAGTCAGCGCGCGCCGGACGGCCGCCCGCTCGAGGCAGGCGAGGTGTGCATACGCGCCGCCGCTCACCGCTGCCTCCCCGCACGCCGCCCCCGCGCTCAGTGTGCCCGCTGTCGCGCTGTACACAGAGTTAAAGAATCTTGCATATTCCTTAGCGGATTCATCACCAGATAGAACTCGTCCCTCTTTAATCAATTTGTACTGACTAGAAGTGTCTTTTTTCGACCTTACGTAATTCCAGAATGATTTAGAGTCTGTAGCGAGATGGTTCTGTACTCGATCTCTGTACCGGAGGTGAGAACTCGCCGTTTCCACCTTCACCCTTGCCCGACACTGAGAGAATGCCTCATAATCACTAGGAGATTTGGTAGCTTTATACTTTTTGTGCAAATTGTATTGTAATTTAATTTCTTTAATAAGATCTAAGTTATACCATTCTGGATATCTTCTATTACTAATATTTTTATTTTTCGGAGGAATGCTAGCTTCAAAAGTTTCATATATTTTATCATAATAAAAGTTTAAGGCCAAATCAGGAGGCCAATACTGTATAAATCTTTCCAGTCTATTAAATTAATTAAATAATATAACTTATTGTAATCTGCTTTCCATTTCCTATACTGTGACTGAGGGTGTGGTTGTGATTCCCGAGCCTCGGATGTGGAATGTGTTGTTGTTGGCGCACATGACGCCGCAACGCCGACCGCAAACGGCGGGTGATACACGTCCACGGGCTGCAGACCTTCGTCGGCAGCGCGCACCGTCACCCCACCGCGCCCACTCAACACATGGTCCAGTTGCCTATTATTGCAATTCGGCACCATATTACACTGAGCGACCTCGCAAAAGGCCACAAAATATTCAAAATAACTACATACATTACTATTGCACGAAACTAAATTAAAATCTCCTAAAATTACTATATTGCTTCTATACTTAATACACAATTTCTCTAATAAAGTAAACATTACCATGTGTTTCTTTATTATTTGACATTATATACAGATAATTGAAAATTTTCACCTCTTTATTAGTGGTTTAATGGGAATCATAACACTTGGTTTTAGTAGGTTTTTATTATTGTTTTTATTTATTTTTTTTATTATTTATCCTTTTGATAGATTCTTATTTTGTAAATGTGAGGACTTTGTAGGCCTTATAGACTTTAGATCTGTAGACCATTTTCTATTTTATCAAGTACTTGGTACTTGTTGACAGGCCTGCACTGTCCTCCCATACCTACTGTAATCTGGAAACATTGTAAAAACACATTTTTTTTAAAAAGAGTAACCATGGAGTTTCTTGCCGGTTCTTCTCCATAGGAAACGACCAATTGGAACCGTGCACCTAGCTTCTGACGTTTCATAAGTGCCCATGTAGGTTTATGTGAAATAAAACATTTTGATTTTTTGATTTTGACTCAGTCTCATCTACCTTTGGTGGTAATATACTCGTACACTACATAGCATAGAAATAAGAAACGACTCTGCCTATAAACACTTGCACATATAATTTCGAATTGTTGAGTATCAATATTAATATCGTGCGGCATTTGTATTCGTCGCAGTTCAAAACACGGTGTGGCCACTAAAAGTACGCCGCCCTGTTTGCGTCCGTCCGCTCGGTCACAACGTAGAATCTGGTATCCTGGCAGTGAAATTTCCGAATCGTAAATTGATTCGTCCATCCGAAGATTCTAGCAGCGATAAAAATTTTGTTGTTTTGGTTCTTAATCCTCTAACATTTTGGTATAAAATGTTGTATGCTCTACTGTGTGTCGGTTCGTGGATGGTTCGATGTGGTTGTGGTTGAGCGTCGAAAAAAAAATCCATTCACTGAATTCTACATTTAGTGGCCAAACATCAGGGTTACATAATTTTTCAAAGCTGTTTTCTGGTAAACCTATTTTAAATGACGAATAATTTCTTTCAGTTCTCGTTTTTATCTTTTCTACTATAAATTCCGAGTTATTTCCTAATATATCTTTTATATATTCCTTAATGCTATCTTCTGTAGTACTTTTGTCCAACCTCCATACATGTAGATATTTTTTCCGTTCTACCGCCTTCAACAATCATGTACAATTGCCGGCACGTAACTTGGCAAGAGATTTTCGTAGTGGGGGAAGTTCGCGCATATAAAAATGTATGAAATTGTGCGTGCGCAAACTTCCCCCACTACAAAAACTCTTGCCAAGTTACGTGCCGGCAACTATACCTAGATTAGTATCTGAAATTGTCTTTTGTGGAAAGAATTACGAATATTTGACTGGACCTGTTCAGCGTCAGCGTCACTCCAGAATGATACGACATCACTAATCTGTATCTACAGTAACTTCAGGCGAGAGCACAATACAATAGAAAATTATTATAAAGTACTGCATTATCTATTAGATCTCATGTGCCCTTGCAATAATTACCTTCGGCAGCTCGCCGAAGGTAATTATGAAGCCTTAGATCTTACTTACACAAAATCTATGGTGATAATAATATGGTGATATAATCTATAATACAATAATGATAAATCAAATCAAATCAAATGTATTTCAGGTAAAATGTATCCATATAAAATTTAACCAAATTACAATTAAAAAATTAAGAATTATAAATTACCTATATCAAAAATTAAAATTATTACAAAACAACACAACAACAAAGGACTACTCGTAGATGCCTAAGTGTTATGCCGCTGGAATATTAATCGCCATATACGAAGAAATAGTTTACCTCGTATATGGCCCTCAATATTCCATTGTCAGATTCCTATACGATTCATACAGGAGGCCTGTGACTTTCTGTTACAAACACTTTTAAACGTCAATCATAATTTTTTTTGAAACTAGATGTGGTCGGCTTTTCCTATCTGACTATTCTGAGAAGAAAGGCCGAAACAAACTCAGAGGTCACCGTCTCTTTTAAAGTCCAGACAAAATCTTGGTCAGATCGTGTGAAGACCATGTAGAATTGTAGATTGGTGTCTGAAATGGTCTTTTGAGGAAAGAACCACACAGATTGAGCTGACCTGTCCAATCAGTGCACGCACTCAACTCAGAAGTTGAGGAGCTCAACGATTCGACGAACAATACCAAAGAAAGGACATTTGGGTAGGCCGCGTAAATTACTCAAACTGCCAGATCATGATTAAAACTAAGAAGGAAAACAGAAAAAGAAATGACCCACATAGTCCTCACATTCACAGTAATTAAACAAAAAAATACTTTACAAAGTAAATATTCATTAATTTTAGTTTTTATTCATTTACTTATGTTTTGTTTATTTATTGAGGCGACTATTTTAATATCTCTCTTTTTCTATGCCATCGATGCCCGATTGAAGGAACACGAGTGATATAGGCTTAGAGTAGTTAAATGCCGAAGATGGAAGATGCCTCACTGCGATACCTGTCAATATTTACTTCGAAAATAATTTTCCTAAGCACACAATGCGACTTGTCATGTGAGGCGTGTGACACGAGACTGAACTGAGCGAGGTGGGACCTGTCGGTGAAACCAAGTAGATTTTTATGCTGTCCGCTTTGTTTCGTCCATCATGAGTACGTATATTTCAATGTTACCAAACAGACATTGTCATAAAAGCTTCATGTTTAATGTCAGGCACTGTGGCGGCATCTACAACGCCACATGCGAACTACGCATTACACTACAGGTCTGCATCGCGCAAACGGAATTAAGCTTGCTTAGATACAACATCCCGACAACTACCGTCGGGCCAGTAGCCCACTAGACACAACGCCCCTCTGGTTGGAGGATTCTCCCTTTTCTACGGTGGATTAGGAACTTTCCACCCAGTTCCCTGTACCTCTATAACACTATTAGTCGATATTATGTCGCTTAAATAACTCTTTAATAAATATAATAAGCGCCTTATAGCATGGAAGGTACCTACTGCTGATTTTTGGGACCGAATAAGTTTCATTTCTAGTAGTTGATTGAGAGTCAGTCGCCGTATCCAAGGGAGAATACAAAGTCAAGGAAAAAAAATGAATCATGTCAAAATTGTAAAAATATGCCCAGGTACTTATTAAAAAATAATTTTATACTGCGCAAAAACTACATTGGATGGTGTTTGGGAACATCTTCAAGCCACCCCCACAGCTGGAGCAGCTGACGCTCAGATCTCTTATGCACTAAACCAAGCCTCCTTCACTCGGCCGTACCTACAGCGATAAATGCCTACACTTTCGCGTGGCGTCGCGGCCACTCCGGCAGTCGGTTATCACCCTTCGCGCGCGCGTAATATTTTAAGTAAGTTTCGAATAGTGAACAACAGAAATGGCTGGTTTAAAGCATTGCTCTTTTGACAGATGTGGATAATTACGAAAGCGACTTGAAAATGTGATTTTTTTATTGTTGAGATATCTTAACGATTCTGGTGTGAAATGAAAGGTCTAAAACCATTTTATCTGTTTGAATCATGTAAATCGGTCCACGCGTTTAGGAGATAATTAAGTGAAAATGTAAACAATCAGAATTTTTGATGTTTTAATTTGTTCCACGAACATGTGAAAATATTATTATTGTAAGTTAATGAGGAATGTTAAACAAAATCTAGGTAGCCTAAAGATTAAAGGTTTGTTTTCATTTGTTAATTACAAATGACGGACTTTAATATTCATTGTCTATCTACCTAATTGAACGTGTAATCATAAGCATCAAACATAAGATAGATTACGTGGTCAAGTAGGTAGATAGACGATGAATATAGTAGCAGCGGCAAGCTGACAACCCTAGCGCCACAGCTAGCGCGTCACTCCGCGCCAGACAGCGATGGAGTTACGGGTTAGAAGAGAGCAGCAACGTTTAGGTGAATATCGCGTTAGGCACTGAGCGCTTATGCAAGCTGAATTGCACTTTGTTGCTTAGTAGCAAGTCGCTATTTCTATTAATTGTTGCGCGAAGTGCCTCTTCTGTACTTGTACTATTTATTCTGTGACTAAACACTGCCCTGTAATACCTACACAAGTACGCTGGACCTCATACTATCGATGACAAAATGATGACATTTGATTTTCGCCATCTTGGCGCTGATAGCAACGTGTGGGTCCGTGGAACTAATATTAGAGATGGGGGATATCCTTCGATAATGACATACTTTTATGAACTCTAACGTTATAACCACTGAGAGTAATTTATTACCTACCGAGAAAAAATCGTATCACTCCCAGTTATTCTTATGCTTCATTTTTAAGTAATAGAATAATTTGTGCAGTATTATAATAATTCATTAGGGCGCGGTCAGATCGCAAGCTATAAACTAGTGGATAGTATCCTAGTAAAGTTATAGCGCATCACGGTCAGATCAGTGGGCTTTAAATATGAGGATAGGCTTAAAATTTAGCCTAAACACTACTAAGTATGGCTGAGCCTTAACTGCTTAGTTCAGTCGGTGGGAAATCTGAAATTAAGTATTTAATTAAAGTATACAGTACATTGTAGATTGCAAGTTTTATTTCAATGTTGGTGTTTACTTCGGAAACAAGTAAACATCTATACTTGTATATAAAATTCAAAGTCCTAACTGACTGATACCTATATCAACGCACAGTCTAAACTACTGGTCCTAGAGACATGAAATTTGGAGGGTGTGTTCATTGCGAAGAGTAGGTATCCACTAAGAATTGGTTTTTCGAAATTCCACCCCTAATAGGTTGATTTCATCTTTCACATAGGGTAACAAAAACGTGAAATTTCACGCGGACGAAGTCGCGAGCAGAAGCTAGTTATAAAATTTATATTTTCAAATTAGAAACTAGTATTTGCTAATTTGTTTTAGGTCGGTAATCAAATTGCAGAAATTTCTGGCGACATTAATTTTCTATTTGAAAGACGTAAATTTAAAATTACTCACTGTCTGAAGAAAATTATCGACATATTATCGACAATGGAACATTCACAACTTTATTTGAATTTTAGTTCCTGCGATCCTCGAGCGGGGCGCTTTGAATCGGCACAAAAAACAACTGTCATTTCGTATAGTATATTTAGTTCAGCATACTTGTTTAATAGAGGTCAGTGGCACTAAAGAAAAACTGTTATTGATACGATTTTCAGCCAGTATAAAATTTATTAATTAAACTAACGCCACTGCCCGTTCTATTATGTTTTTGGATTATTAACTGGTTAGGAACAAAAGATAATAACCATAATATAATTATAGCCACCGATAAAAGAAAGCATAGAAATGATAGTAATAAAACCAAATTCTATACCTAAACTCATTTTATTGATATAATTTAGCTTTATTTCAATTACAAAATAAAACTACAACATGTTCTTGATAAAAGTTTAATTTTTCAACTGTTACAAATTTTATAAAATTCGTCAAACATTTGTTATGGTACAAACTCGATTTAAATAATTCAACTCGTTTATAAAATAAATTAATATGAAATATTTTAATTCCATCGTAACAATTAATAAACTTGTAATAATAATGCGAAGAAAAACAATAAAATAAGAAGAAGAGGTACTCAGGTGGTATAAAAATAAATAAATCGCTATACGTACTCGTAATAATGACTAAAACTTAATTAAAAATAAATATATTAATACTAATGACAAGTTATTTTAAATTACAATCTAGCGGTTCACCTAAGTTGATATTCCGTATTTATTTTCCGTTGCCCCTAATTCGAATGAACATTCGAGAAGAGGTAACAGAAGATTGTACTTAAAATATTTTAATACTACAATTTGTGTTTATAATTTGTTCTAACATCGTGAAAACAACTAAAGGAAATATTCAACAACTCAACTCTTCAGTTTAAGTTAACAACAAAGTTGAAACAAACACGATTGAATTAAATGTCAACTCAACTGTTTCAAGATAGGAATCAATACGATTTAACTGAAGTTCAACGGTTTGTTAAGCTACACATAAATTGAATTAATACTAAATAAGGGTCCCCAGATTAACTACATATATTCATTTGAGCACTCATATAACACGCAAATAAATAATTGGCATGGTCTATATACTTCAGTCTCATCACACTAATATGTACAAATTAGGTTAAACACGCTCTGTTACGAGTAGAAGCGACTTTTTGAAATTACATGTGCGGTTGGTGGGTGCGGCCGGGCTATCGTCGCCACGGCAGCCGTCTTCTTCTTCAGAGTCGTGATTGGTCGCAACTTTAAGAACAGAACTGCTGACACAGCACAAGAACATAATAACGTAGCGAGAAGAGCTCCCAATGTTGCAGCAAATCCAGGAGTAGTCATACAAACGAGACCCGGCGTGGGAATTACTTTAGGTGCAGTGTTTTCTTCTGTAGTATCCATATTTAAGTCGCCGGCAGACACCACACGAATCACTCTGTTTACCCCAACTTCCTTTTCAGGGGAAGTTGCTCGTCGTTGCCTCCTCACTCTCCTTTCATCACGTCTAGCTTCAATACCAACTTGTTGGTAAGCGTCAATCTGTGGAGGTCCGTATTCAGCGTGAGGCGCGATCACGTTAGGGTTTCCATCTGAGCACTGTTCTGGGCATCTGTATCTGCAAATCTGAATAGTACATTGGAAGTGCACCTCCATTGAGTCAGGGAACTTGAATGCTTGGAAGTGAGCATATGACAATACACTAGCGCTGGCTCCGAAGTTTTTGATCTTTGTGAATCTTGACATTAGCTTTGGTCGGGTTACACAGCCTCGCCTATCGACTAATTGTATAGGAGCGCGTTGACCGTCGTGAGCAACACAATCTCGGACTAACATATCGAATTTCGCGTCGTCATCCTTGATTGCGAGAACCATTGTCATAGTTTGTCCAATCTTCACGAGACCAGATACTTCGGAAGCCCAAGGTCCTTTGCCCACTTGAATTTGCATCCAGCAACCAACGTTGTCACCAGCGAAGTCAGCTCGCACAACATCCAGCATATCTACAGGGAATGGTCGGAAAGTGACTGCCTTTTCATATTGATCGTGCCACGTACACCTTAGCTTTCTAGCTTGATCCCATACTTCCTGTACTTGTGGGTCGTATTGTATAACTATGACGTTTTCGAAGTAAGTTCCAGCTGCCGCTACGTCTCCTCTATATCTTGGGTCTCCGCTGCCAGCGGTTCCACAAGCATGGGCACCAATTTCGAAAGAGGCGGAAGTTCGTCCTAGATTCGGTGGGAGATGTACGCACTGATGGTTGGAGTAGTGTCCCTTAGAGAATACGATACCGAAAAATGGTTTGTCGAAACTGAGGAAAACTCTCATAGCGTTCTTCTCGCATTTCACGTCTAGGGACACAATTTTGGGCATGTCAGGTGCGGGAGCTGGCCAGACATCACCAGCTCCACTGAAGACCTTGTCGCTGGCAGCAGTCTGGGCGTCAGCAGGAGGTGCGGGTGGGGGTGGCGGTCCACGGAATCCAGGACCGACATCGTTTTTATGGTGGTTCACTGGAGGTCCAAGCGCGAACGGTTTCGAATGGATCTGATGGTGGTTCGGGATTCTCGGCATACCTGAAACGTGACAAAACTTTTAGTTACTTATCTGCATTGAATAAGTCTTATTTGGAGTCAAAAGTTCTTTTCACTAAACTCTAGAATTTTAAGACTGCGAAATAATGATTGACAATCGACTTAGAGCTTGAAACAACACGTACAGGTTTAAATCCAAAGATAATTCTGTAAACTTCAACCAAAATTTTTGGTGGTAACGCCTTACCTAATGGGTGATGTGCCTGATGATGCGGTGGGTTCTGTCTTCGGTTGTGAGGCGGCGGCGCGGGCGGGGGAGGTCCGTTGTACGCGTGGCTTGGGGTGTCTCGTTCCGAAGACTCCATCGCTAGCTGATCTCCCGAAGGTTCAGCTGCACTGCTGTTATCGGGGCCGGCGCCTCCGCCACCGCCTCCGCTTTCATTCGATGATTGGTCACTGAGAGTGCCGCTCTGAAAAATATTAACAAAGTCCATTAATCATCTTGAACGAAGATTTATATCTTTATGTATCCAAGATAATACATATCTTGCTCACTCATTATTTTGAAGAAGTGACATTCATTGTCAGTAGTTTTTTGTATATGACATTGCGTTTTTGGCATTTTTTTTATCTTAATTACCTGTACTTTCTTTACTCTATCTACCATCCATTAAGTGATGCAGAAGGTGTGTGAAATTTGAAGTGATGACTTTTGGAGTATCACTTTTCATTTCGACCCAAATAAAGAAAACCGTAACGAAACTAGTAGGTATGTTAACCAAAAGTAAATGGGCTTCTCAAATCTCATAACTTATACGAAATATTTCTTGTTTTTTTCTCGTTCGCGCCCAGCTTTCACTATACAAAGTAGACATTATTTTAAAATGTTATTTAATACGACACACTGACCGTTTTACGACACATCAAAGGTTATGCGACAAGTTAAACAGTTGTTCGAGGTCATGAACAAAGAATGCAGAGGACTGTGCGTTTTACGGACAGGCTGGACATAAATTGGACGACCATTAAAATAAAGAATTCTTGACAGACTTCTGAATGGATTCCTGCCATCTCTCCGTCTCTCCATAAATATGTTCAACGAGATTTATTACAGCTCATCAAAATATAAATGGTAAATTAATTGACGCAGACAAGGATTAAAAGGAGAGATTAGGCCATCGGAATCCCTTTCATTACTTTCGTTAACATCAATAAATCTGCCACTTTTCCTAGTAATGACCAACTTCCTTAATTACAGATTCGAACAGCAATTGCTCTTGTATCAGCTTATAGTATCAGAACTTTAGTGATACAACCTCCTGGGTCAGCAAATAGTACCTAATATGTGAAAGTTGTATCATAATTCGGTTCCCGTTCTAAAATCATTGGGTCGCTCCGGTTTTCAAATATTTTCCATACCATCAGGTTTCCGAAATTAGACAAACCGGCTGCACGGGATTTCTCATTTTAATTGTGATTTTTTTATTTCGCTTTTTTATTTAGATGCGGCTTTTAGCTTGTTGAGTCTCTAGGTTGTATATTTTAGCCATTTTTAATGCGAAAATCATGTAGACGGTGAAAGACTGGGCGGCGCGGATTTCTTATGTATTATAAATACCTTATTTTCTTAATAGAATTTCTATTCGTGCCTATTCGGAAGTTATAGTAAACTTTTAATGTTTGATTGGTCATTTCACATTGTTGCGAAACTTGTAGTTCTATCTTTATTTCAAGTCTCGGTATCATGATCACTTTAGACATATATTTTAATCATAAAATTACATTTCTCATCACAACAGCTGTCCTCAATATCGATAGCTAAGTTATTAATATCTCATATAAAGTGGGTGTCGCGTCCACAGCCACCAGTTTATTGGCTGGATCGTCAACAGTTTTACAACTCTCATTTGTTTTGCCTCTGGCTATGAAATTAGAAAGTATTGGTCTTTAGATACGTTTTTCGATAAAGATTTATTCGAGGACATGCCTCCAAGTGATTCCAGCAATTATTTCTGAATGGGATAACACGGATAGTTCTATAAAAGATTGATACGCGTTACGTAATGTGAGGTGAAAGCTGTTGGGAGATTTTTTATTGGGTTATAGATTGGGAACGTGTGGAGCTTGTTATTATGTGGTTAATGTTAGGGAATATTATTTTATTGGTTTATCTGAATGTCGTCATAACTCATGATACAACAGCTATTATTCTTTATTGGGACGTATCATTATGTGTAGTGTTGGGGGCTGTTGGAAATTATATCGAAGTCTGTATTGTGTTTTCTATTTTTAAATTTATAAATGGCTAAAGAAATTTGTACATACTCGTGTTTGCATAAGCTACAATACACGCTGACTAACATTCGGTTACGCATGATATCGATGGTTGAAAGGCTAATTGATCTAAGCGACATTATGTAAAGTTGTACTTATTTTAAGTGCTATTAGAATATTTTTTAACTAAACAATAAACAAATAAATTGAAAAATAAATCTACGCTAAAGCACTGCATTGTGATACTTCGTTGATACTATGATACATAATATTACCTATATATTTGAAATATCAATAAGTAAACAAACAAAAAAGAATCTACAAGAAAACCATAAGCGGCCAAGAGCGTAGATCCCGCATCATATAAGGCATTGTGATTCAGGCCTGACTTAGGTGCGGCGAGTCAGTGTGTCAGCCCGGTCATTGATCCCAGCGGACTAATTTTACTTTCATTAAATTGCTGAACACAGTGAACAGCGTCTCCGGTGTCTAAGTCACGGTGCTCTTGATCTAATTTGATTTGCTGGATTGTTGGGTAACACGCTTTGTAGGAATTGTAATGGAAGTAGGTACCTATATGGAGATTTTGTTGGAGTTTAAAGGGCTTTTGATGAACTTTCCGTTCAGGGGGCCGAGACAAGTGGCAATCGCTTTCAAGCGTTTCGTATTTCTACATCGACTTACAACAGGATTGACATAAGCTTTCGACAGCTTATGTCAGTCTAATTCAATTTAGGAACGATTTTCGGGTTTCTTCTGCCTACCTATTCATTTTTAAATATTTTATCATAGACTATTTGTGAATACGTAAATACCTACCTACTACTTATTTTCAGGGACTTTGATAAAGGAACAATCAATTTCCCGTTTCGTCTCCTTACTTAAAACAGACTTTTATTTTGTACTTTAACATTTTATCCGTATAATCAGTACTGATTGGTAATATTATAATGTTATCTGATAATAGGTTTTTCTTGGAAAACTTAACGAATATTTTTACGAAAACCGTATCAATATTCTTCGTTATTTTCAGGTAGATTGCGAATTAGGTCATTCAAAAAACTTATGACTACCGTTTCAAAACCGTATCCAAAAACGTTTTCCAATACCATTTCCGATATCGAAAAACTCCTACCAAGCATATCACTAATAGGGTGAAACAACCAATTGTCATTTGCAACAAAACTGAGCAGGATTTCAAGTCCGATGTGTGTCGTCGCTGTAGGTCGCACAACGACCGACTGGGAAAGCCAGCTTTTACTCTTTCCACGACACCTGTCTATTGTCATAAACCGTCATGACTAGTGTGCATTTCATTAGGTGGTGTATCTTTAAAATGACGACCAGAACTTCTTGTTTTAAGGGCCGGTCCATAATTTCTAATTTTACTTTGTAATTATGGGTAACCGATTCTGAATGTGTATCTGCTGGTTTCTATCTAGGTGAGTACCTTTATTTGTTTACTAGCTTATGCCCGCGACTTCGTTCTTGTTTCCCCGACCCACCCCGTCGCATGTCTTCGCCTGCTCGCGCCGTTACTTCGTTCTTGCTTACCGTTCATTCTGACTTTTTTTCTTTTTTCTCGTCTCCTAAGGGTCATAGCGTGATGGTAAATAGCCTATAGCCTTCCTCAAGAATTGGGCTATCAAATACAAAAAGATTTTTTTCAATCCAACTGGTAGTTCCAGAGATTGCCCCCTACATACAAGCTTAAAAACTTTAACTCTTTATAATATTACTATAGATTTAACCAGTCAAAGCATTTATTTCAAGTAGGCACACTATAGGTACTTTTGAACGTCAACATATACATTAAAATAGAATTGATTCTAGTCGCCCTTCCCCTTCCTTACCCATTTATGTACACAAGAAATCTCTTCCAGTTTTGTAATTTAAATAGTGCTAGATATTTAAAAGATCAATTTTAAATATTTAATTTCTGATATTTATAAACTGCATTACGGATCTTTCTCCCTAAACTTAAAAACAGTCGCTGTATAATCAAAATTATGTATATTTAGGGCGTTAAAGATACATTATCACTCAACGGTAACATTTCTTACAATGTATGTTTTGTGATCAGGTTCAGTAGCCTTCTTACTTTCCCTTCTTAGGGTAAACAGGTAAATAGTGGACATAGACGGAACTGGCTACGTCCGTCAGCGCAGTGGGTCGGTGTGTCCATATTTGGGGGATCTACCTGGTGACCGTATTAGATTATATCTCGGAGTGTTTTCCGATACGATACGTGTGCTGTACCGATTTTAATTTGGAAGGCTTTTAAAGATTATGTTGTTTGCGATATTTGATCGGAAACTGCAAATTGAAAATGAGATCAATACTACTCCTATCATCTGCCTGCCTTTTTCCAACTATGTTAAGATCGGCTTCCAGTCTAACCGGATGTAGCTCAATATCGGTTTTTACATGGAGCGACGGCCTATCTGACCTCCACAACCAAACTACTGGGTAATACGATAGCCCTTGGTAAGAATGGTTGTCAGACTTTCAGGCTTCTGACTACCCGTAACTATGATATTTCGTCGCCTGTATATGTTTGGATTTGAACTGAAAATGAGTTTTCCAGTCTTCTAAACATCAGTATCTAATTTCCATACCTACGTATGTAAGTTAGGTACTGATGTTTGAAAGACTGGGCCTATTTCCAATAAATTAATGTTTTTGGGACAAGGGGGTGCTGTCAATCAATATTTAAATTTTCTTCAAATCTTGGAAGATAGCTATGTTATTTTTATGATAGAAAACTTTTAAAACTATTGGACGAAGTTGCTGAGTGTATCTGACTGTTTAAACTACCACAACTCAATTTAAACACATTAGTTTCTTAGTATAATGCTTTCTCAATTACAAAATCAAGGCAAAAATGTTTTTACCATACAAACACATCACTCAAACTACTGACTAGAAAACCGTTTGCACATAAATTATAGCAATTTTTGTGAAAATCTGCAATGTGAACAGTCAATACGGTGACTTCTTGGCGGTCGCTAGTGAAGTGCCATAAACGGAATCGATTAAATTAATTAACTTTCCACTGATCTGGGAATTAAATTAAGAGAAAAAATGTGAGTTTATACCGCGAGTCGTAAAAGTCGTAAATGGTTTGTTATTGTTTGTTACTGGTCTGAAATATCTGTTGATTTATTACAGGAATCACTTCGCTTGCTTTGCTTCGAATATGTGGTTATACTTGTTCAAATTGCACCTAAATACTTTAAACCCGATTTGGGACAGAAACAACCATGATAAAGATTTTATCCTTCTACTAGTAATTACCTAGGTTTTTTTTTTGGATTAGTTTTTAATGTACACAACTAACTATTTTCACTAAATTAAATGACTAACTAACTAACTATACTAAAACAAAATGACACTTAGTCGTCGAAGTACTCGTCCACATCGCTGTCATCCGGAAACGTGCCCAGAAAACTGACAGCATTGAAACATTGAATGGCAATGCTAATTCTTTGGCCTAAGAACGAGCCAGCAGCCAGCCCTCTGGCTACGTATAATTAAAAAAAATAATAATATGGATTTTTTTCAAGAGGATGCGTTGATTCTAACACACATCCCAATTTGCTTGTTATTCCAGCGTAGGTATGGCACTCGTGGGTTGCAGCTGAAAATCAGCTGCAACCACCTGTGGTACCTACACCTTGTGTTGTCATCTGGCAGTATACTGAGCTGAGGCCCTTTTAGCATAATAATCTTTGTTTTCTGTTTTTTATATTTTCAAGGCGTATTTATTTTGCTGTAATGCCAATAAACGCATTTTTCTTTCTTTCTTTCTAAGAACATAATTATTATAATTCTTCGTCAAACATCTGATGAGTGTCTAGTAGGATTTCATATACTTATATTTAAATCGGAATAACGGAACAGTCAATAGAGATTTAACGCATTAATTTCCAGAGTTCTTTCAGTGATGATGTAATAATTTATTATGGGCCCTGAGGTCTGAGACTCACCATTGGAAATATTAGAATTATACAACATATTCTTTCTAGACAGTGCAATACTTGAATTGACTTGACTGCAAAGAACTTGAATTGACTGCAATTTAGGGTTAGTGTAGGTACTTTTTTTTAGCATTTTATCTATTGCACTGCTCACCACAAACCCACAATAGCGTGATTCATACTTTCTTGTGAGCGCTCCACTTCCACGATACGGTTTACTATTCGAATTAATATATTTGTGGTAATTAGGTGTTTTGTTGAGCGTGCATCGAGTTAAATAAAGAAAGGAGTAAACGCTTGGTCAGTAAAAGTCTCTCTTTTCTCTAGTCTGTGGTTTGGATATCAAATAAAGTGCGAGTGTACGTGTATCATAGATACTAGATGCCATTTTGATTATGTTGCTTAAGACGGTAGATTATTATTACTAAAGTTGATTTCGACTTACTATCTAATATTCTTAAATACATATGATTGAAGCTGATTCACTAGATTCGTCTAGTAAGATAGTTGGTACTAGATCGTGCTTCTAACATAGTTATATTCCTAGTAAGACTGTTATGTATCTACCGTTTTCGTATAACTACATTACGGTGTTATGTCCCTAGGGATATAACAATCAATATTATATCTAATTAATCAGAAACAAACACAGTTAAATATGTATGAATAAAAACCGATAAGTATATACACTTCTGGACATATCTATTGGCCCACCTTGTATTTTCAGTTTCGTTTGGTCCTAGCTAAAATTTTATATTAGGTCGAGCAAAAAGTTTTTATGCAGTTTTGAACCTGGCACATTCACAATTTCATTCAATAGTCTTTTTTTGAATTTCGAACACAGAATTTAAAGAAACAAAAGACAATTTGGAGCCTGTTTGTTGATATCAAACAATCGAATACTAAGAAAACTTGGTTTTATTGGTTTACTTGGATTTAATTCTTGAAAAAGTGGTTAATATCTTTGGTTTTGCAACAAACATTACTTATTCTTAACATTAAGGTGAGGTTCTATCAATAATCTATGGATACTTCACCTGAAGTCGCCGCCCAAGCTGTGGCACTTATTCAGGCCGGACACAGCCAAAGAAACGTGAGTGCTCAACTTAATTTAAGTCGATCTGCGGTCCGAAATGTTTATCGGAGGTACCTAGAGACTGGCGGCTTTGTTCGTCGCCAAGGAAGGCCACGATCTCGGGTCACAACTGAAAGGCAGGATCGATTCATCGTGACGACCAGCTTGAGAAATCGTCACCTTACCTCCATTGAGATACAAAACCAACTTGGCGACTTCCACGGAGTATCTGTGAGCGCTCGAACTGTTCGGAGAAGGTTAAAAGAACGCGATATGGTACCACACAAGCCAGCTAATGGGCCCAAACTAACGCGAGCCCACCGAACAGCGCGCCTTCATTTCGCACGCAGTCATTTAAATTGGACACAGCAAGATTGGAGCCAAGTACTCTTTTCTGATGAGTCTAAAATTGTGTTACATGGCAATGATGGAAGGAAGAAGGTCTACCGACGTAAGGGAGAGCGTTTCGCACAATGCTGCTTTGAAGAGAGGGTTGCTTATGGCGGTGGCTCATGGACTGTCTGGGGCGGTATATCCGCGAGCGGCAAAACTCAACTTGAGGTTGTTACAGGACCACGGCTGCCAACATTAAATGCTGAAAGGTACATTCGTGAGTGCTTAGAACCTCACGTGATACCATACGCGGACTATGTGGGCCCAAATTTCCTTTTTATGCTTGATAATGCAAGAGCCCATGCGGCCGGCATCGTCAGGGAATATCTTCGGGATGTGAACATCACAGTTATGGACTGGCCAGCCAGAAGCCCAGACATGAACCCCATTGAGCACATGTGGGACGAGCTAAAAAGACGTGTTAGGGCTCGTCAGCCAGTTGCCCAGACGATGCAGGAGTTGAAAACTGCCATAGAAGAGGAATGGGAGATGATCCCTCAAAATTTCATAGAGCGGTTGATAAACTCTATGCCTAATCGTATGAGAGCTGTGGTTGATGCCCATGGAGGCAACACGCGTTATTAAATTAAACCTTTATTTGATAAAACATGTTTTTAATTCAAAAATCAATTGCCTTTAACAAGGCGCATATCCGACTTGTTAGGCGTAGCTCCATGTCGTATGGTATTCTGAATTCAAATTTAAAACAATACGATCGAAAAAGATGGTAAAAGTATCAGGTTTAAAACTGCATCAATAGTTTTTGTTCAATCTAGCAATCATATTTCGGTAGGGGCCATCGAAACCTAAACTCTAAGGTGGGCCAATAGATGTGTCCAGAAGTGTATGTCGCAGTAAGATTACTGTGACATAAATATACTTAACGGTTTTTATTCATATGATGCGATCAGACCTATTTTTCTTTCTTTCTTTTCTTTGTGTTTGGGTAACGAAATTACGCGTTTGTAATTAGTTTTGTATATTTCCCTGTTAATATGGACCAGATATATAATATTCAATTATTCATATCACGCGTGACGTCGCGCGCTCATTAGCAGACTCATAATACGTTATTACAATCTCTCATTAATAGAGATTAATGCCATACAAAATTATGTTTATTTTAAATTCCATGTGCCATGGCTCTGAATATTAGTTAGGTGTTTCCAATTAGTAAATGATTAGGGCAAGACAAAATAAATTATGGATCGACTGTGTGAAAGATGATATGGCTAGAAAGGGAGAGATTACCAAGATGAAGACTAACAGAGGAGTATGGAAGAAAAAGACATGTTGCGCTGACCCCAAGTAAATTAGGATATGGGCAAGAGAATGATGAGTTACTAAATTAATGTGAAGACTTACTAAATCAATTGACTAAATAAAACAAATAGTCTACCTAACTTATCGTATTACCCAGTAACTGAGTTGTGGAGGTCAGATAGGCAGTCGCTCCATGTAAAATACTGGTAATCAGCTGCATCCGGTTAGAATGGAAGCCGACCCCTACATAGTTGGGAAAAGGCTAGTCTACCTAACTTAAAAATCGTTTTTTTTTAAATGATGAGTTAATAAATGAATGATGAGTTACTAAATTATTGTGAAGAATTACTAAATCAAATGGCTAAATAAAACTAATAGTCTACCTAACTTAAAAATCTTTTTGTTAAAAATGATGAGTTAATAAATGAATGTGAAGAATTACTAAATCAATTGACTAAACAAAAGTATCAGTCTACGTAACTTAAAAATCTTTTTGTTAAAAATGATGAGTTACTAAATGAATGTGAAGAATTACTAAATCAATTGACTAAACAAAAGTATTAGTCTACCTAACTTAAAAATCTTTTTGTTAAAAATGATGAGTTACTAAATGAATGTCAAGACTTAGGTACTAAATCAATTGACTAAATAAAACTAATAGTCTACCTAACTTAAAAATCTTTTTGTTAAAAAAACAGCCATACTTGTTCAAACAATCGCCGATTAGCAACGAAATATAATGTATCATGTAACGGATACATACAATTTTCCTGGTTTTCAAAAGCATACCGATTCGTTTGGTACGGTCCGATGAAATCTTAATCACACCAATCTTACATGGTCTGTTAATTTACGTTTAATCATCTATATGAACTTGTGCACAATTTGAAATCGACCGTTGAAGACGGATAGCGGTTACAATGAAAAAGATGCTGTTGGTAAGCAGGGTAACAATACTCTATATTGAGAAAGATTACAATGGATCGGGACCGACCCTCTATAAATCGCAAAATGTGTGTTCGTCTTTATTATGTTGGACTTTAAGGATTGAAGACACATACGTGCAGATAGCACATTAAGCAGTTGGTCCCGGCTGTCATTCGTGGATCTTTGACAGTCGTTACGGGTAGTCAGAAGCCCGAAAGTCTGACAACCAGTCTTACCAAGGGGTATTACTCAGTTACTGGGTTGTGGAGGTCAGATAGGCAGTCGCTCCATGTAAAATAGCTGCATCCGATTAGACTGCGGAAGCCGACCCCAAATAGTTGGGCTAGGCAGATGATCACGTGCAGATTTCTATAATGTTTTTGATTTATTTGATTTTTAGAAAAGTAGAACTTGGAGAGTTATAGGTGTACTATTATAATTAGACTTGAAGTAAGGGCTTTTATATGACAAAGAATGAAATTAGTTACTGAATTATATACATCGGTGTAATTGTGTAACTCACTAATGTGTACCTGGCATATGCTGAGCTGGACTCCCATTTGGTGCAACCATGAGACACACACCGCCCAGCAGTGATCGACCGCTATAGATGTACAACAAGAGCTAGGTGTCTATGGTTCAATTTATCTTTTTAATCTTTGTTTTTTTTTTCTTTCACCTATTTTTAATGTTGTTTAATACCTGTATTGTGTCTTTTGTTGCACTGAATAAACGTTTTATCTATCTATCTATCAATGACTTACATATTGGTACTTCAATAATATTCATTGAGTTATTTACGTTGTTGAGCAGACAAATTTTTCGAACATATGAAGCAATGGATTAGCAATGTCTTTCAAAATGATTCAGATTGTGATTGTGAAAGTTACGAAATTAGGGTGCAGATTTGACTTATAGAATTAGGTATGGGAGAGAAAATATCAGGACTAAGATAGGCAGGACAAATAATGTCTTATTTGGTAGTTGGACTTTAATTGCAATACCTACATTACATGCATGACAGTTGACTTGAAAGACATGGTAAAAAATCTTTATACATGTAAACGGATCCGAGATAGTAAAAATCCGTATCATATCAGCTTTGAGCTTACTGACCTACTCGAACGGACTAATTAGCATTAGTCGGCTAAGGTCTTGTGACTAGACCGTAATGGCAATGAGTTCTGCTTATCCCATTCCGGGCAGTAATGCAATAGGTATGCGAGAAATTCTTGTCTCTTTTAATCAGGCTTCGAGAAGTGATTGATTTTTGCAAGCATCGAAAATATGGTTGATGTTGGCGTTGCTTGGGGGAGGCCTATGTCCAGCAGTGGACGTTCTCCGGCTGAAATGATGATGATGATGATGGAAAATAATAAGGCAGTCTGTCCTCAGATCTGTAAGGAGACTATGTTTCAACTCAAATTAAGTTTGTAAATCTCTCAAGTCTTAGAATCACCTAGCCTTTTCCCAACCATGTTGGGGACAGCTTCCAGTCCAACCGGATGCATCTGCATGACCTTCACAACCCAGTTACTGGGTAATACGATACCCCTTGGTAAGACTGGTTGTCAGACTTTTGGGCTTCTGATTACCCGTAACAACTGTTACTCATCTCACCTCGGCAAGCGCTGCTTCACGTTGAAGATCAACCAGTGCGGCAGCCAACGAGCCCCTAACTTCTCATTCTAAGAAAAATATTCTAAAAAAAAAAAATCGAATTTTTATTTGAATACCTTCTATGACCAAAATTCAGATTCCAATATTAAACGAATTTAATAATAGTTTCATATGTGAAAATATTTTTCGGTTTTACTTGGGTCATAAGCAGTTTGCTAGAAGAAAAAACCATTTGCAACAAGAATATTACTTTTCAAAATCCAGTTATGTCATGCAACACTATCGGTTTGAGCATCGTTCATCATTATAACATAGTATAGCGTTGTTCACTCGATATGCACCAGCACAAACAACAGATTTGATTTAACTGAAATCCGGCAGCTCTATGATATACAGACAGATACAATATACAAAACCGCAATGCTCCAGATACTCGTACGAGTATATTCAATTTGTGTTTCGCTCTGCCGAGGAACGGAGTTCGCTCCATCAGATAACGTTTACATTTTTATCGATAAATTGAGTCGTGGTAGCGACATCCCTATTCAAACGGTTTTAAAAAAAGAAAGGTTTATTTTTTTAAATGTACAGTCACCAAAGGAAATAAGTAACCAGGGTCGTCGGATATAGTTGAAGTTTAGTAAGAAACCAATTGATGTTTTTGAAAAAAAATAATTTGATAAATGAACTGTTTGTTTTCTATTAATTCAATTTTATTTGATTCTAAAATATATAATACCGATTAAATGTAAATAAAGCACACTGTCGAACAGTTGCCTAAGCATTCAAAGCTAAAAGACTCTTGATAGCAATTTAATCGTTACGGAATTGACATTTATGATAATTTGTTAATATCATTTCCGTTATATCAATTTTTAACCATGAATAATTGTCAATCACTGATTGTGGGCAAAATATACTAATAATAATAATATGGTATATATATAATATTAATATGGTGTACATAATAAAGAGTATTCTATTCTATTCTATTTTATATACAAAAAAGAATTCAACAATTAAAAGGAATAGTGGTTAGGAATTCAACCTTAGCACCACTTTACCTACTTCTAGGCAACCTCAACCAGGTTTTACCCGTGAAGGCAAGAATGTCGTCTGCCCATCCCTCGTCTCGATTAGACAGAGTTGAATTGGCAGAGGAAATAAATATTAGGTAAGTACAGATGGCAGCACATCAAGCTACTACAATCAGTCAAATTTCTTTAATAGATTTTCAACTTTATCGCTAAAGCATAAGGTTCAAAGTTGATTGGGAAAGTTTGACAGTTTCGGGTAGCTTGATGTGCTGGCGTCTATACCTAAAGTATCTATATTTGATAGTGGGAGGTATCGTCCCGCCCAAACAATAAGAATTAGCATGAACACATAGAGAGTCCCATGTCATTCATAACTATTTATTAAACAATAGACGTTTCTACCTTTCTATTGGCTGAATTAATTTGGTAATGACTACGTGATCAGATTATGTTTTATATAATTTCGGTTTTTATTGGTACGTCATGAGGATTGTGTTTAATTTCCGACCAACAGCTATTGTTTATTTGGACCCAAATATGGGTCCTGAGGTTCCATTTATTATGTAAGTACTAAGCACTCAGAAAATGCGGATTAGTTTTGGCCCGTTCAGAATAAATTGTATTTAAGTGCATTTGAATTATAAATCTGAGTCGAACTTTTTCACCAATATAAAAAAAAAGAATTGGTTAAATTTAGGACATTTTTCTTTATGCAAATTGTTTCATCGCTACTAAAAAAATTACGAAAAAATCCTATATGTATATATTTTTTGGGAAATCATCAAATGACCCTTCCGCTCTGGGTGGAGCGCTAGGCGAATCTTACTGACTAAAACCCACCCGTGTTCCTTCCTTAGCCCTTTATGTTCCGGGCCAGCGGTAACCCTTTCGGACAATCCCGCTGACCCAAAAAATCCTTCTTGAGGTAACCTTCATGTAATAGAACCAAAAAATCCAGGATCACAGAAGGAGGAGGATGCTCTGGGCTCGCGTGGCCCACTTACCTCTCACAGAAAGAAGGCTAAAGTCCCAGCAGTGGGAACATTATAGGCTGAACATTTATGTATGAGAAAACAATGCAACCTCACCATATGTAATATGAGCAGGACGCCAATAGCCAAGTCCCGTCGAAGCCGCATCTGTAAACAAATACATTAGAAACATTAGTGGATAGTTTCACTTCAAACAATGCTTTAACTAAACACCGTGGGAAATGTAGAAATTGATGGCAAAGCATAGGAAAATTATTGTCTAGTATGGTCAACCACAACGTGTACCATAATATAGCTGATAAAGGTTTATCGTACATAGTTAGTACCTTAGTACCTATCCAGTAAATCTTAGTCTATGGAGAAATACATTTTTCCGTTGACTTATTCCGGTCTGATCCCCTGAACAGTGCCCACCCCCCTCTTCGATCCCCCCTCCCCTGCTAGTTCGTCTTCTGTTTTAGTCTCTGTCTTATCCACTTTATCGTTAGGTACTCTTTTTGAGAGGTAAGTACAGTCAAGAGAAAATAAACGTTTCATGATTTACAAATGTGGTACGTTTAGACTACGACACTATACACTGTACACTCGATGTATACACTGAGTGTACAGTGTATAGTGTCGTAGTCTAAACGTACGATAATAATGAAACGACTTTCTTTTTGTATGTGTTTTTTTTTTATTTTCGACTGTGAATTTAATTAGCATTTATTATTACACATTTATTTTTCTTCCTAATTAGTAACAATTGTTACTTGAAACATAGATAACTTAAGGTAAGCAATGAAAAGTAGGTAAGTTACCTTAGTGCTTTAGGTGCTGGTATTTTACTTTGGTACCTAAGTATATTATTTCAGGTAAATACATGAGACATTTTTCATGATGAGATACTTTTTTGGATGGGCCTTGGCTAAATAATAACAGCTGCATAGTTCGATCGATCGGTTCCGTTCGATTGGTTCCGGCTGTCATTCGTGGATCTTTGACGGTCGTTACGGGTAGTCAGAAACCCGAAAGTCTGACAACCAGTCTTACCAAGCGGTATCATATTACTGAGTAACTGGGTTGTGAAGGTCAGATAGGCAGTCGCTCCATGTAAAATATTGGTATTCAGCTGCATCCGGTTAGACTTGAAGCCGACCCAACATAATTGGGAAAAGGCTAGGCAGATGATGACGTGAGACATTTTTCAAAAGCTCTTGTTTAAACATAGTTTTATGTCCATTAGCACTTCGCTCGGGAAAGTGCATTGTTATGTTATTTAAGGCTGTTTATTTCTACCTAGATTTTGTACCTAGGATATAATTTGACAATGACCCACTTAGTTCTAGACCGAAAAATATTTAAAACAAATAGCAACAACAAGTTGACATACCTACATTTTATAAAAGTATTTCTTAAAAAAAGTAACGTATAATGTTGAACATATTCATTCATGAATAAAGCCTAAACAGTAAACGTAAAAAGAAAACTTCTTTTTCCTTGGGATTATTCCATATATTTTTCAGACAAAATATACCAGAGTCAGCTGAATATATTTCACACAAGGCGACAGAGGGTTTATGCTAATATCACGTAAAATACACACGTGAGACAGAACATATCAAACAATGTACACATAGTAAAACTTGCTTCCGCCCGCGGCTTTATCCGCGTGGTATGGCGATAAAAAGTCTATGTTCTATCCTAGGGTTTCAAGTATTCCCTTACCAAATTTCATCAAAATCGGTTAAGCGGTTTCGGAGATTAGCCGGGAATATCTATTCCGGCTAATCTCCGAAACCGCTGAACCGATTATGACTGCCTGTCTGTCTACCTAGACAGACAAAAAAAAACAAATAAAAAAAAATATGCGTTTAGTAAAACCTGTTATTTTGACATTAGAAACATTAGAGACATGACAGACACTTCAATTTTATTTATTTTTATAGAAAAAAAAAAAAAAAATGCGTTTAGTAAAACCTGTTATTTTGACATTACAGACATGACAGACACTTAAATTTTATGTATTTGTATAGATGTAATCCTCATACGAACCCACCATTATTAGGTACCTAACTACTATGCAAAGATTAAGAATAATTAAACTATTAAAATGACGTGTAACTCATTATTTATAACAATATAGGGGCAATTTACGGCAAAGTGCACACTGAACAATCGTATCATTATCTCATGCAATGTTCATTACAACGCCTCATCAAGCATTAATTTTCCAGTATTAGCTGACCTGTCATTGTACAAAAAAGCTATACAATCCGAGGTCAGCTTACACTGGTACACCTTGACATACCGTCGTGTGTACACCCGTCATCACTTGGCTCCCATAATGGACCCAGTTTGTCAGCAGCTCGGTACAGTTTCCAACGATGTGGGACGGAATCTGGTGTGCCGTATTGTGATTTTGTTTCCACGATAGTATTTCTTTGTGAACGGTACCTACATACCTATGTAGGTACTAATATGTCATACTAAATGATCCTACCTACGAACGACGAACTAATTAGTTAAGATTTTAAGTGGGGACAGCTGCAGCTCAGACCGAAATTATCACAAACATTTTAACGAGATCGACTTCGTTTCGTATTCCCATTCATTCTCCGCCGATTCAATTATTTTTTACATTAACATTTTAAGAAAGACTATGTTTAGGTTCCTATCATGTTTTTTTATTGTTAAAAACTTTTCTAATTTGTCTGGTAGTCCTCTAATCACGGCGGTAATAATAGGGCATTTTTTGTAATTTTTAGAGGGTCGTATTTTCTTTACTAATTAGTTGCCGAAAAAAAGAAAATGACAGGGACGTGTTTACAGCAGACCTTGATTTTATGAAAAAAAAAATTGTTCTAGAGGCATTATTCAGGAAGAAAAAAGGGGAATACATTTGTGTGGAGAATCGCACACCCTGTTCCTCTTAACATTCATATAATGTGTAATTCGCATTTTAACAATCTATGTATATTAATAAATAGCTGCGCCCCGCGGTTTCACCTGCATAGGTGTCGATCCGTTGGAATATGGGGATAAGAAGAAACCTATATGTTAATCCATGGTGTCAGCTACCTACATACAAAATTTTATCAAAATTGGTCCAGCCGTTTGAGCGTGAAGAAGTAACATATAAACAAACACACACACTCACAAACTTTCGCCTTTATAATATTAATGTGATGTGTGTGTGAAAAGCTGAAGAGTTTGTTTGAACGCGCTAATAATTGGAACTACTACTCGGATTTGTAAAATTCTTTTTGTACTTGATAACCACACAGACAATGTTTGTGTGGTGCCAGATGTCTGTGTGGTGCCAGACTTAAAGAATAGCACCACCCCATACTTCCCGTGGGTGTCGTAAAAGGCGATTAAGGGTCGTACCGGAGAATGGGCAGCAGCGTTTACTGCGATCGCCAACCCGCCTGCCAAGTGTGGCGATTATGGCAAACCCACCCCAAATTGGGGGAGGCCTATGTCCAGCAGTGGACGTTTTTCGGCTGAAATGATGTTGATGATGATGATGACTTAATAACCCACATCTTGAGGAAGGTTATAGGTTGGCCATTAGAAGCCGTGCAAAAATAAAAAAATCAGAAAACGATGTTGTTTTTGGTGCGCGATAGGATGCGACGCGGTGGGTCGGGAGCCGAAGTTTCATGCGGGCGAAGTCGCGAGTAGAAGCTAGTCATTGAAAAATGGATCTAGAAAACCAGTTTTATGCGATCTTCCGCCTTTCGTGAAGGTACCAAATATATTAGAGTTGCTGATCATGCTAAGGTAGATATGCTTATCAGAAAGGTGGTAGTAGTAAACTGCGATCGCGATTTATTTGCCAAAAATGTAAACAAATGTGAGTTAATGGAAAAATAACTTTAAATCCTACACACTACAGTTCAGTTTACGCTACAACTTCAAACATTTTTATAACTTTTTCAGTACTACTAGTCACTCTGAAATCAACTTAAGTTCCATTGAAATAAAGTTGATATTTGTTTAACTTGAAATAATATTAATTTGAAACATAAGTTTGAATAGACTTTAGGCTGGCTGTTCCGTAGGTATTTCCCAGGCAACATAGGTGTCCAGATGTACGTATTGCCTTTCGTGGGGCAAGCCTCTCTTTTGCAAAATTTTGCAAAAAAAATGCGCGAAAAAAGAGCCTTTTAGGTTCAGGTTCATTTTAATAAGAAAATCGACAAAGTTTCAAGAGTAATTCGGAAATTCCGGAAAACATGTTCCGGACTTTTTAATGGTACCTACTTTAATAAGAAGCCGGAAAAACATTTAAGAATCAAAAGACCGAAATAAGTAGGTAATTTAACTTTTCGATAATGAATTCGAAACGAGAGCTGTTGTGGCTTAATAGAATGGACAATTTTGGTTAATTACCTACATTAATTAATTGAACACACCAATAATTAAAAATACTTGCTTGATGGGACATAATTGATGAATTGTGGATGCAATACATAGTGCCCTCCAAAAGTTAGTTGACATTTTCAATTCAGCTGTGATGCTATAGCGGTATCTACAACGCCACATGCGAACAACGCGTCATACTGACGTCAACCAAAATCCTGCATCACGCAAGCAGAGTTTACCGCGCAACTACCTATACAACGGCCCGACATGAATCATCGAGCAGTTGCCCGCTAGACACAACACCCGTCTGGTCGGAGCATCTTCCCTTATCTATAGAGTATGAGTGAACTTTACGCCCTGTTCCTCATACATCTATAATGCCATTAATTAAAATTCCAGTTTCAAATGTTTGAACTACACTGTAACGGTTTTATTGACTTAGTCCTACCATCTGACTGTTTTACTTATCATATTTTTTTTTAATTTATAATGTGGCATCAAATCTGAAATTGAAAAAATGTTAATTAACTTTTGGAGGGCACGAGGGCACTGTACTTAGAGCATTTAAATGCTCTAAGGCACTGTATGAATAAACTAAATTCAAAACTAAAATACGTTTAACCATTTGCGGCTTTCAAGTAACATGAAGTAGGTAGAGCTGTACATACTGATAACCGAGAAAATTAACAAAGTTTTTGCAACATTTCAAAGTTTTACCAGCTAGCCGAAATCCCGTCCGGTATTAACCCCCAACCCACTCTAATACCTCTACTCTTTTGGAGAATAAGGGTGTGAAAGAAAGATAAAGAATTTATTGGGACTCACACCTTAACAGTATGACACCTTAACAGTACATTCGTATAGGAAGATCACAAACTAAACAATAGTTTGTGATCTTCCTATACGAATGTAACACAGTCAAAAGAAAAAAAACAAATTATATTTAAAAAAAAAGGAACAAGATAAGGTGTGATGTTCTGTTAATAAATGTTTAAGTAGAAGATATGTCAATACTAGCAGCGCCCTGTGGTTTCTCCCGCATAAGTGTCGATCGCGTAGGAATATCCGGATAAAAACTGGCCTATGTCCTTCCCCAGGATGCAATATATCTTTCTGCCAAATTTTATCGAAATTCATTCAGTGGTCTAGGCGTGAAAAGGTAACATACAGACAGACAGAGTTACTTTCGAATTTATAATATTAGTATGGATGTGCTATTTATACATCTGATGGTTTATCTTCCATCTTACATACATTTTATTTTAACTAGAAATTGTCACATTTTCTAGATTCTCAATAACATACAGGTAGCAGTCGTGCAATAAAGAAATACATTCAAACGCTAGATAAACAACAATTTCATATATACCGCTACTTTCTTCAGAAAATAGTATAGGTATGTCTACATTGTTTTATAATTTCTTTTATTTCTGATATCTTTACAAGTTTTCTCTCTAGCGAATGACTGAATATGAATAACTTTCATTATGATAATATTAACGTTTATTCTTAACTATAGAATAAATAAATATATGTGGTGGAATGAGAAAGTGATGTTCGCTTCGTCATGGCGAGTTTAATTAGAGTCGGGGGTGCGCACATAGTTAATACGTTATGATTTCACACATTTAATGTACGTTAGTTAGGTAAGAGAAACTTTACTTTTTGATTAGACCATTTATCTTGTCCGGCTGGAATTCAACTTTAAGAATATCATCTGCAAATTAGCAAAAAAATCATAATTCGTAGTTATGATTTTTTTGCTAATTTGCAATTTTTTAATATGATAAAAGTTAATAAGTTATGATTTCACACGTTTAATGTATGTTAGTTACGTAAGAGAAACTTTAGGTTTTGATTAGAAGATTTATCTTGTCCGGTTGGAAATCAAATTTAAGAATATCATCTGCAAATTAGCAAGAAAATCATAACTACGAAAAGACTAACTTGTTTATACATAAGTATATTCATTACATACTTATGTAGAAACAAGTTAGTCTTTTTCGTTTCAATAGTTGAAAAAACAATGCACTATGATCGTGAACGTTTGCAAAACGTCTTGCTGTTTTTTTTAGCTCCAATATAATAGTAGTTTATTGTAAAAATGGTGTTCATTTGAAAAAGGGTTAACAATGCATTACTTAAATAACTTAGATCCTTATAGTAATTAGCCTAAGTAATTACTTCCTCGATTTTGTGAATCTCCTAACACCGGAAATGGGACAATATGTCATGCAGTTCTGTGCTGTAATAATCTCACCGTGAAAACAAAGGTGAAGTGAGCTTGAAGCTTGAGCTGTCATTCCACTTGACACTATTGACAGCCCACTTCAAACACACTTCACATAAGTTGTCACGATGACACTCTTAGGTGTCAGCAAAGATTGTGATTCAATAAAAAGTAACACTAACTATGATTTTTATTAGATCATTATCATCCGTATTATGACATGCAATAGTGTCATGGTCATTAACATGTTCACAATTGCATATCTTGGACATTTTTATAATTATTTAACGCCAAGTGATTAGTGTGTGAGGCTAGTTACCACTGGAACAGTGGTCATCATCGTAAATTACCCAGCAGGGCTAGCATGGCCGGAGACATTTTATCCACGGGGAGAGGAGAAAATACTATTCCCCTCTGTCAATTTTGTCCACCCTCCGAGCATGGCGACATTGGTGGATAAACTATTCACGGTCGCAGTAAGCACGAGACATTTTTATAGTACAATTAATTATATTTTCTCCAAGAGATATACTTAAACCCACCATCTAAAGACGAGGACAAATTTCTCCCTTTGTTATGTCAAAATATCTGTAATTTTTCTCTTCCACTAGTCGCCATGCTATAGACGGGGGGTGAGTCTCCACGTCTAATGTCAAAAAGTGATATAATTCTCTTTCCCCCTGTTGCCGTGCTTTGGCAGGTGGATAAAATAATTTTATCCCTTGTCAGTGGAAATAACCGGTGGAGAAAAGTTTTATCCCCAGCCCATGCTAGCCCTGCAGAACCATTGAGTTACAAGTACAAAAGAGATAAGTATGCAGGATCGTCGGATATGGTTGAAGTTTATTAAGAAACCGATGGATGTTCTCGAATAAAATTTAATATTATTTTTACAAAACAAACAGCTCGTTTATCAAATTAAATTTCAGTCGTCACCATCCATCAGTTTCTTACTAAACTTCAACTAATTCCGACGATCCTGCATACTTCTCTTTTGTTGACTACATGTACATACATGAATATGGATGCTCGGGACTGAATTTCTATCAGATTGTGAATTTGTATTAGAACAGTTTGAAGATATAACGAATAGATACCTTATTATATGAGTTCTCGTCTATAAAGGTGACGCGACTCTAGTACCACAATTTCTATGAAAACTTTATGGAAATTCTTCTGCTAAAGTCGCGTCGCATCTGCGGGAGCAAGTTTTTAATAAGGTAGGGATGTCGATACTAACTTATCAAACAAGGTATCTAACCCGAACCATCGTTTTTAGGGTGACCTAGAATCATGAAATATGGCAAGTAGCAAGGTCATGTACTTAGCAAAAATAAGTGAAAAAATCCGAAAACCGTAAATTTGTAGTTACAGAAAAAAAACCCGTGAGAAAATATTTATATACCAACAAATAAGTACGGAACCCTCGGTGCGCGAGTCCGACTCGCTCTTGACCGGTTTTTGGTTATTGCTGCATCTTTTATTTTAATGATTATACCAACAAAAGCATACTATAGTATTTCAAAGAGCATAACAATAAGAAAATATAATTGCCAAAGCAAACCATAAATCATAGACACACCAAGCTAAGCATAAAAACTGGCCAAGTACGAGTCGGACTCGCACACGAAGGGTTCCGTACCACAAGGCGAAAACGCCGAAAAAAACACGTTTGTTGTACGGGAGCCACCCTTAAATATTCATTTTATTTTGTTTTTAGTTTTTGTTGTTATAGCGGCAACAGAAATACATAATTTGTGAAAATTTCAACTGTGTAGCTATCGCGGTTCTTGAGAGTAGCCTGGTGACAGACAGACGGACAAACAGCGAAGTCTTATTGATAGGGTCCCGTTTTTACCCTTTGGGTACGGAACATTAAAAAATGACGGACACGCACATTACATCAAAATGCCATCAATAATTTCTAAACTCCAAACATTGCATCTGTAATGATGTTTATTTCACTACGTTCATAAATCAAAGTGGATCCTTATCAGAGCCTCAATCTGCCCACTTTCGATTGCCGACGTTCGAAACGCTCAGACATGTACAGTCACGAGCACTAATATGTCAACACTTGGCAACTTTCAATTGCGATTTTTTCACGAAATAACTAATGCAACGTTGAAATACGACACTTTACATAAACCTATGGGTTCGAAAATACTATGTTCGTAATAATATAAAATTTAATTCAAAAATAAAGGAGAAAATCGCCTTTGAATAAAGCCAAGTGTATACATACTTGTGCTCGTGACTGTACCTGTACATTTTAAATAATGAACCATCTCCCTCCATTAGAAACTGCGGTTCAAGGGTGAATGGGTCAACTTGCTTGCAAGACTCCGATGGAATCGCAAAAGGATTTTACCTACTTATTTCCCTTTTGGTTAACGAAAAAGGGAAAGTTTGTGTTTCCGTCTTTCCTTACAGAACGGGAATGCCATTTAGTTTCGTCCCCTCCAACTATCTCTGGCATGTTATTACGGAAACGTGGTATGTTTAATTGAGGTCCAAACAGGGTTATTGTTTTCCGTATGTAATATTGTTTGTGCTTCCGAAGTCCGACTTACGTTAAAAAGTGAATACTTCCTTTGTAAGTGTGAGAAAGATATCGTTTTCAATTCTCAGAATTAAGTACCACTTAGGCACTTTTAGTGCTTGCAGTTAATTTTGTGGGTACTTAATTTAATGAGTCTGAATAAAGGGTTTATTTATTGATGCACAATAAATAACAACCGATAATTAAACGACAAAGTTGCAAAATAACTGCCTAGGCAGTGCAATCTGAATCATCTCATTTAGCACTTTAATAAAAACAAAACACAGTCGCCTCCAACGCTTAATTGGCGGGAGCTCGCGAAAGTAAAGACGTAGCCACACCACACCATTTTAATCACCGAATTTTGGGCGTTCCCGCTGAACAAGTTGCTTTTCGGGGCAAGTGGGCCGTGGGAGCACCGGGAGAAAGTACTAAAGCACACTACCGGAACTCTTTGTACATGCCACTTTAGAGTTTTTGCGGTGCATTTTCGCTTGTAAAGTATGCGGTCGCAGTGCGTCCATTGTATAATTGCAGGGGGCGGTAGGCTCAAGGCAGAGCTTTATTGCACCTTCGCTGATCACTGCGAAACGTTTTTCACTGCGACCGCGGCCTGCGTTTATTTGCAGATTAACAATTAATAAAACGATCCATTATTTTTATGGCTACACGGTTGTTACGAGTTATTCTCGCGAGTTTAAAAGGTGTGGCGATAAAATTTAATTTTAATGTTCCTTTATGATACTGTATTATGTTTTTGGAGAAAACAAAGTGTTCAGTTTTACTTTTATTGGGTCGCTAAATGAGTATGAGTGAAAAGGTTTCACTTACCTAGATGGTGTGGAAAGTTGTTTAGGTACTAACTGTGTATCAACCATTTTAGGAGGTCTGTCATGTTAAAGTTACGCAATATTTAACAATACATAATTATTGTCTGTGTGGTGCCGGACTTAAAGAATAGCACCACCCCATACTTCCCGTGGGTGTCGTAACAGGCGACTAAGGGTCTAACCGGAGAATGGGCAGCAGCGTTCTCTATGCATTCCACCACCATACTATACTGCGATCGCCAACCCGCCTGCCAAGCGTGGCGATTATGGCAAACCCTCCCCCTTTTGGGAGAGGCCTATGTCCAGCAGTGGACGTCTTTCGGCTGAAATGATGACATAATTATAATTATGAACATAAATAGCCTATGATACTTCCACTGCTGGGACACAGACCTTGTTCGAGTGGGAGTGGGCCATAATCTACCACGCAGGCCCAGTGCCGATTGGTAGATGTCACATGTCTTTGAACTTTTGGTTCTAGGACATGCCGGTGACGATGCAGCGATGGTTTCCTTCGCCGTTTTTTAGAGCAGTGGTGATGAAATTATTTACACGCATCTGGCCAAATGAATTTCATAACCGGTTAATTCCACCGATCTAATTGAATTACCTATCAATTAAGAACTCCCCACGAACATAAATCTTAAGAAAAAACCCTATTAAATGTCATGACCATCATTTATAGGCGCGGCCATGACTTATCTATACTTACATCAACTATCATCATAACAGACCAAAAATATCTATTACCAGATGTCACACTTCTTTAAAGTGATGTAACACATTTTCTTATTTCTCACAAATTGACTCCACCTTGGTTTGTCATTGAAAAATATCTTGAGTGTGACATGTTCTAAGCTAAGCTATAATCAACTTAGTCTTATAACCTAATCCTACTTACATAGGCAAAAAGTCGATCTTGTAATGTTAATTTATGTAATCTATAAAGTCTAACTAAGTATTACAGATTACATTAGCCCGTCTACTCTAAACCACCTAAGGCCTAAAAACGGATTGTCATGATGTCCACCCAAAATTGTTTGAAAAGGTTAACTTTTCCCTTGTAAAATTTCATTAAAGGGCAAATGATTAATTGAGAAAGGTTTTAGCAACAAAGAAAAACTATTCTTCGAGCTTAGGTATACCTACTTTTCTGCCTTCATTGTTTTTGCCCACCATCGGGTTCTAGTTCAATCTTTTGCTTCTGTATCATCCGCTTAGGTAGCTACTTACTCAAACTTTCGCGTTACTTCAGGGTGGGACCACTCACACATCACAAATTGACATCAATGCTTCACTGAAAGTCATCCGACCACAAAATAAATCACGTGGCTATCATTGCTTTGATATGCGCGCTTTCGATCCAGCCAGGGAACTGTAGGTTTTTGATCATCCAGAAGATTTTCTAGACCATACACGAATGAGGAATAGAAAAGTGATTTTTCTTTGACGAAACGCGAGGCTTACTTTTTATTTCTTTTATGGGTCCTTCTACTAGCCATTATCCTACATAAACCTGCATATCATGGCAGGGCACTTCATATTTCTACACAACAACAACATTCTGAAAGTCATGACCACCGACCCACGTGGCCATCATTACTTCCAGCCGAGCCGGTATCATTGGCTCCGTGCGCTCGCGCTTGTGAATCTCTCGCGCCCACCTCTTACTTTCACTACGGACTTGACACGATTTGCCCGAGCCCTTCAGTGAATTTATTATGTGAAAGAATTTTGTGTATCACTGTCTAGTTGGTATCGGTTACTATGGGAATGAGTTGAATGGTGTTTTGTGTTAATGATCTGTGTCACGTGTGTTGACTAGTTTTTTTTTGTTTTCTGTACCTACTTAAAATTTAGAGTTTTTTTTACTAAGTACTTACTGAGTAGTCTATCATTGCCTACGTCAGCCTTCACTACTGGGCCCATACTCCATAAAAAAAAAACAAAATTTAGATTTCTCACAAAAAATTAAATATTCAATATGGAAATCTAACATTAAAACACGTATTGAAGATAGTACCTACCAACTTTTACCCATTTCTCTATACCAAATATTTACATAAAAATCCTAAAGCATTTGTAAGCAACTATCTCTCGTACAAACATAAAACTACGCACACGCATGATCTACCTATTCAAAAGCCTTAGACGAATCAAAACATAACTGTCGAGTCTAGACTAAAAGTAAACAATATCATTGAGTAAGAAAGCTATCGCGCACTAGATCTTACCGAGCATTGACCTGCGCAGGGGCACAAAACGAAACTGAAAGTAAATCGCGACAATGTAAACTGAGGTACATACCTACCTACAGATCGCGGTACGAACAATTTCAAAGTGATTTATTATTCAAGATTAATCAAGAGATTTGGAGAGGTCGTGTTCAGAGAAAATTAAAAAGGTTTCGTTCGGATTAAAAGCTTTGTGCTGAAGTATGTTACAATACTGAAAGCTTTTAAAACAGAATGGGCTGCAGAAGATAAAAATAAGTTGGTAATAACAGAAGGGGTGAAATAATTATGAAAGGATTGGAAAGATTATTCAATATATATATAGAAATCATGAGAATGTTAAGAATAAAAAGCCGAAAGGAATCGTGCCCTTCTGCACTTTAAGGGGCGTGAAAGCACTCATGAATATAAACGGGCTTTATACGAGCAATAATTCAAAATTCAAGAATGCTAGCTCATTAATTTCTACTACTGATTATGACCTAGCAGATATTATAGGGGTTTTAGGTCCTCCTAGGTCTTATGATTCAAAGCCACGCAGAAAGCTCACGATTAAGCATTTGATTGGTTAACACTAAGGTCAGTGTCAACTTCTTGGAGTTGATAACACTCCTTCAAATAACGAAAATACATAAAGCATGTCTGCTATCAACTGTTAGTTTTAACTGCATTTGATTTAAATACAGGGTTGCAGGGATATCAAGGCGTAAACTATAACCATGACTTCAGCATATATGATTCTACACCCTCTAGCGTAGAAATTTTGTCATTTATTAAAAAAAAAACTGCCTTTTCATAGAAAGTGCAATAGCTATGCGGTCAAAATGTACTGAACAGATTTTTTTTAAATAGCCTTCTAAATTTTTTAACGCAGGCTGGTTCAGAATCATGTACAGTTACGAGCGTATGTATACACTTGGCTTTACTCAAGGGCAATTTTCTCCTTTATTTTTTAATTAAATTTTATGTTATTACGAACATAGTATTTTCGAACCCATAGGTTTATGTAAAGTGTCGTATTTCAACGTCGCATTCGTCATTTCACGAAAAAATCGCAATTGAAAGTTGTCAAGTGTTGACATATTAGTGCTCGTGACTGTTAAGTACATGATTCTGAACCATCCTGCGTGCATGGGTAACAGGTTGCGCGTCGATGTCCCATGTCATTCCGTATATTATATTATCTGTATAATAATATGAAGGACAACGTTTGTTATTGAGTAGCTAGATTATAGAAAGTGCAATAGCTATGCGGTCAAAATGTACTGAACAGATTTTTTTTAAATAGCCTTCTAAATTTTCTAACGCAGGCTGGTTCAGAATCATGTAGGTACAGTTACGAGCACAAGTATGTATACACTTGGCTTTATTCAATGGCAATTTTCTCCTTTATTTTTTAATTAAATTTTATGTCATTACGAACATAGTATTTTCGAACCCATAGGTTTATGTAAAGTGTCGTATTTCAGCGTCGCATTCGTCATTTCACGAAAAAATCGCATATGAAAGTTGCCAAGTGTTGACATATTAGTGATCGTGACTGTCTGGATATAGATTAAGTACATGATTCTGAACCATCCTGCGTGCATGATGGGTAACGGTTGCGCGTCGATGTCCCATGTCATTCCGTATATTATATTATCTGTATAATAATATGAAGGACAACGTTTGTTATTTAGTAGCTAGATTAGTAGATTTAGGGCTGATTTTTCAATGGACAGATATTTTTTATTAGTGGAATAAAATTGACGTCTGACAGTTTTAGTATGGAAGAACTGTCAAAAATTCAAAATTATTCCTCCGATAAAGATATCTGGCGTTGGAAAAATCAGCCCTAAGTGACAGACAGACAGATTTATAAAGTTGACATTTTAAGTTATGATTTAGGTCTGGAATCACAGAACTTTAAACGTCAATTTTGCAGAAGTTACGGCTGTTAGGTTGTTACCATAATGTTCGCGTCCCGACACTATCTCATAAAACTTGGTTCTTGAAAGTTTCAGTTGAAGTTGAGATGACATCGCTATATTATAGACTAGTTTAGTAACTGTTACAGTAGTTCGCTAACTTGAGATGACTGATTACAACACATTCTAATCAAATGGATTACAATATTCAAGCCCGATAGATCAATCATGTGAAAAGGCAACTGAAGCTAATGTGGAAATCTTAGAACTAGCGTAACGATTCTGTCTTTTCGGTGATTTAGTACATCTATATCACCGAAAAGGCAGAATCGTTACGCTTCGGTGCGTAAAATTTGTAAGTACCTAATAAATAAACGGACAGGAATGGTTGTACAAATAATTCCGTCCAATTACCCAAAAATGTAGCACTTCCCTTTACAAACCAGGAAAACGAATTATTTTTAAAACACACAAAACGTTCTCGACCAAAACTCTTTATTTACACTTTCACCAACGCTGGCACTTCTAGGATTTCGAGGATCTCATGTCAACCTGTCAGAGACGTGTCACAATTTAAAAAGAGACGGACTTCCATGTCAATCAATCGTGCGACAAAGACAGTTGTATGTTACGTTTTCAGTTACAATTTCGTCAGACAAAACTTTGCGGTCAACGACACTCGATCTCGTACTTTTGCTTTCGCTAAAACCAGAATTACCTTGGAGTGTTTTAATTGGCATATTAGCTTGGCGATGTTATATTGAGTAAGTGTGCTACGGCAAACTAAATATTTGCTTGGAAAGTTATCAATATTTACCTACGTGACTAAGAATCCAGTACTATTGGGCACACACGTTTCTCAACAGATCTTACTTTTGTAAAAGTCTCGTTTTGTATTCCTTTAGTTTTACAATACTGAGGTTTGGTTGTTGACAGCGCCGATTCTGTTGTTCATAAACTAAACTAAATTTAAGTTCATGCATCTTTTTCTTTCTATTTCATTAAGAAAAGGACAGAAGATAAATATTAGTTTAGTCCTGTCAAATTAAGATACACCATAGACAACTTTAGATGAGATTAAAAAATTGGCTTATAAAAATACATCAATTTATGCCAGGCGCTGACTAATTTGACAGGACTAAACCAATATTTATTTTCTGTCCTTTTCTTAATGAAATAGAAAGAAAAAGATGCCTGAACTTAAATTTAGTTTAGTTTGTGAACAACAGAATCGGCGCTAATACCTCGTTAACATTAAGATATCTTTTCTACTACTCCTGTACTCTAACTTATTCTAACTTGTAAAAGCTTGAGTGCTTTCGAGGTGAGTTAGAGCTTATTCGATCAGCAAGAACTTTGATCCAAATTAGCCGTATCTTCTAATGAAAACTATACTATCGTAGCAACGAACCTTTAGATTTCCAAAGCATATACATGAATAACAAGACAAGCCAGATACAGTTCTTATCACAACAACAAACAAGAGAAACAATTATAATAATTAAATAAGTACAACAATCCCTATTGACGGAGCATTCACATGGAATCCTAGGAAACGTTGACAGTTAGAGTTAATTGCCCCACACAATGAAGGCACCCACAGCGGCTGAGAACCTGTGGGGCTGCATCATAAACCCACATTGAAGACCCGCTGGCCCACATCCAACAGAGGTCGGCGACGAGACGGTTAGGCCTTAGAATAAGCGAACGATAAAAACATAATATCGAGCTTGGATGGTTTTATGAAGTGTGAACAGCGTTTGAATTGGTTTTAACGGTTTTACGAGAGCTTGTAGGATTTGACAGTTTCGAAAATCGGCGTTTTGTTCACAGTCTTCTAATTAAAAGGAGTTAATCTTTTTATTTACTTCGTCAACCTGTTTCTCAAACAACCATAAGATACGGAAACTGACTTCGACGTTAACGGCAAAATCCCATCAGGGTCCTAAATCACTATGACCACTCAATGATTACTTACTTTGAAACCACGTCAATTCCTTAGCTAATCCCACCAATCTCGTGATCATTTCGCGTGGTTTTGTTCATTGTGTCATAAAGAATACGGCCCCTGTAGATAAAATGTGGACTAGAGTCGAAGATATTATGATAGTAGTGAAATAGAAATGGTAGGAAGGGGAAACATTTTAAGATGAACAGGAAACAGCTCTCATTCAAAATGTGGATGAGATTAATTGCCGCGTATCGGCAAGCGTAGTGTGGGACGCTCCCCAGCTAGATGGACGGACGATCTAAAGAAGGAGGCTGGGTTATACTGGATGCGGATGGCGGAGGACAGGGTGCTGTGGCGCAGTCTGGGAGAGGCCTATGTCCAGCAGTGGACTGCGATATGGCTGAGTTGATTGATGATATTAAAGAGCCTATTGTTGAAATAATAAACAAATTAATATATTTTCGGCTGTCTCATTCGCCGCCTTCAAAGCCTAACCGCAACCAGCCGCTTCTCTTCTCACCGAACTAATCAACTTGACGGGAGTTTTGGTTATTTTCGTCGACTCTTTAATTGACTGTTATTCATATCCGATTAACTACATCTTTTTCATTTTTATATACTTATATGATCAATCACATTCATAAAAGCTGTTATTTGCATCGGGTTGTGGCATAATTTGCTTATTTAAATATTTTTTTGACCAAAATATTTGAGGTTGTTAGTGATGACGAAGTGTCGGTAATTGCTTGATTGTGTTTGGACAGATGTATCGATTAGATTGTGACATCCCAGTTTTATCGAAAAGAAACAAAAGGATCTTCAATACCGCACTTTTGCACTCTCAGTTTAATTACAACGTCCAGCGTAGATAGTTATTAATGAATATCAGTTAAAATTAATTAAACCAAAACCGACGCAGAAGTAACTGACCGCAACGAATCTGTAGCCAAACGTATAATTACATCTATGTAACGTAAGTACGAAATAAATCATACAATCGACTCGCGGTGAGTGGTAAGTAAGAGTAGTCAAAAACGAAAGTAGAATCGATCTAGAATCGACACAGCCGAAACATCGGACTCGGATTGTGGTCAGTCGGTCGGTAACTTTCACCGGCTACTAATTAGTGATACGGAGTATTGATGTTTACAAGACCACCGCTGTGAATATCTATATCAATGTTACGCACCTTATCTATCAGCGGATGACATTCCATCTAATTTGACGTGGGAAATGAATTGAATGTACGGAGATAAGACTGGAATGTCTAGCTTCTGATTTAATTACTTTGTAAAGCTCTGAAGAAACTAATGTTTTAACTCTTGAATTTAAAAAAATATACATACAAAATGCCTAATACAAGCCCCTTTCAAGTAGTTAATTAACAAACTAACTATGTAGTCATAAAGGTTAAATATTATTCAATATGCCAATTTGTAACAACCATTAAATAGAGAATAAGTTTCAAAATATTTAACGACTTCAAATCAATTCAATGACTGCTAACAATCCAAACATCAATTTTATAATTGTTAACAGCTATCGATCAAATTCTTCATCCAATTAGCAAATCCTCTAAACAAACTGCAGGTTTATTTTTCGAATCCGACAAATATTAAAAAAATACTTTTACGATGTATCGATGTTTTACCGTGAATAAATGACACATCACTATCAAAAGCTCGCCGCTAACCGGCGCGTACGCATGCCCGCCTTTAATCGATTGGGCGGGCAGACAAGATACATGACATTACAACATACATACTGAAGCAGTCACTCAATATTTAAAGAAATTTCGAATCGGAATGAAAATAAATAGACTACTTAAACTTAATTGGTAATTTCAAGAAAGGTGATAACTTAAAACGAACGTCCTAATGAAAATAAGGAGAAATTATATTTTGAGTATATTTTAAATGCCGTACGCCAACCCGCACCCGCATGGGCAGCAGCGTTCTCTATTTATTCCACCACCATACCATACTGCGATCGCCAACCCGCCTGCCAAGCGTGGCGATTATGGCAAACCCCCCCAAAATTGGGGGAGGCCTATGTCCAGCAGTGGACGTCTATCGGCTGAAACGACGACGCCAACCCGCACTGGCCCGCGTTGTATATTATAACAGCCCACTCACTCTCGAAGAGAGGACACCAGAGGTGTCCGGAAGAGGGAACATTCTAGGCTGATTATGTGATATATTCTTCAATAATGATCAATCAATCAATCACTGGAATAATCATGTCACTGATAATAAAAATTACTTTATACCTTCGCAGTTAAATAAAGTTTACAAAACATTGCAATCCCAAGGTCAATTGCTTTTCTTCATCACATTACGCCGGAACTGACAGTAATAAATTTAAAAATTACGTGTAACGCGCAATCATAATAAAATATTTCCATAAAATTGTATCCGTACCATATCTAATACCACGCAATATTGATCACATGCACGACCAATTCTATTGAGTAAAGCGGAAAACTCTATTATCAAAGAAAATTGTAATTATAATTGTCTTGTTCGATCCATTAAGTTTAGTCTCAAGGTTTTTAATATGTATTATAAGAGATTAGAAGATAAGATTATTTTGTATATTTTACCTATGATCCTTAGTTGCCTGATAATAAAATGATTCGTCGTTTCAGCCGAAAGACGTCCACTGCTGGACATAGGCCTCCCCCAATTTTGGGAGGGTTTGCCATAATCGCCACGCTTGGCAGGCGGGTTGGCGATCGCAGTATGGTATGATGATGGAATACATAGAGAACGCTGCTGCCCATTCTCCGGTACGATCCTTAGTCGCCTTTTACGACACCCACGGGAAGTAAGGGGTGGTGGTATTCTTTAAGTCCGGCACCACACAGACCACTGACCAATAAAATGATTATTATTTTTTAATTTTACATTATCTCGGGACCATGGGGTCTCTGTATACCTACACTATGCAAGTGCGCCCAAGGATAACCCCCGGTTGGTGTAGGACTTTTGCAGGATATGGAAAAATAAAAAGTTGGACTATGGGTTTGGGTTATTATTAATAGCTTATCTCCTTGTAAAGAACATTGTCATGATCGTCTAATGAATGTGACGTTGAATAGACCTACGGTCCACCTGTCAGTGCGACATTGCAAGTAACTAATAAAGATCAAATTCGCAAAACACGTGTGAAACTGCACCTGTCAGTTTCATACAAATGAACACGTGTTTTTCAGGAACGCATTTCTCAGCGGCCGCACTGCCATTCGAGTATAATCGATAGAGTAGTGACGCAACTAAAGTAGGAACATTTATCTAGCAGCATTGAAATACGGTAGGCTGAGTTGATTGATTGATCGACTCATTAACTATAGCTATTGATCAAAACGACTGACTAATGGCAGAAGAAAAGTTTCGATCACGCAGAGTTTACTCATCAACCACCTTATTGTCAATAATAATTAATAAGCAATACGTCTTCCATGCGAAAACGAGTGCGAAACGATAAAATAATTAAGAGATAGTAAAATCAAACAATGAATAATGACGTGCACACATTGTTCGAAATATCGATAGTTGCGAGGCGAACAAAAGATCGTTTGTAAATGTCAATTAGTGGCTTGCTTCGATCGTGCTTTCCCTGTAGATGTTCCCATGCGCCTTTAGTAAAAAATGTTCGCCTTTTTTGAAGTTTCGTGTATCGAGAAACTCGATTTGATTTGAAGGCGGATGTTGTGGAGCCTTTTTTGTGTTCACACTTTTTTGATGAAAGTAGGAATTGATTTATAATAGCATCATTTTTATATAAACGCCAATCGAATAATTATAATTTTACTGTCTGTGTTGATACACAGACAGTAAAATTATTATTATTCGATTGGCGTTTATATAAAAATATAAACCAATATAGACCAATTTATTTAATATCAACTTCATCTTATTTAATAATAAGATGAAGTTGATATTAAATAAATTGGTCTTTGTTAAAATTGCCTACGTGTCACTGCTGCTTTTCCTTGACTGCATGAACAAAATTAACTGTGCTTAATGAGCACCTACGTCAAATATTTACGAAAACAAAATATCATTAATCAAAATTGACCATATTTTTAAACTCAACCCCGACACTGACATCGGCAAAGGCGGCCGAAATGTCAGTGAGCAAATTAAAACACTTTCGCTGTCAGTGGCTTGCGCCCGCACCGCGATCGACTCGTTTCGTCACTGTTCCGGTCGCAAGCGATTGTCCTTTCAATCAATGACGTAACAAAGCCGCCAGTTAGTTAAGATTAACATTGAACATTCATTGACTCGGATAAGAATCAACGCGTGGGGTAACACTGAACTTCACTGAAGGGTTTTCTCTGAGCTGTTTGAAAAGGAAACAAAACAATATTGAAATGGTGATGACTTTTCGACGCAATACAGTATCTTTCAAATCATGAGCTTTATTGCGATCTTAAATGAATTTATTGAACGCTTTTGGTTTAAAACACAACCAAAATCAAAACTAAACACAAGAACTTAATTATCCTATTTCATTCATTCGAAGTCAATCATCCGATCAAAACCAGACTAGCCACCTTACATTCAATATCGACCTGTCAAAATGTCAGCTTGCTCATCAACGCACAATCGGTACAACAATCTACACATTTTTTTTTCGATACATCGATCAAGTTTATCTATCGACATAAATACCGCTCACACACAACACTATTCCGTTCCAATTAACGCGAATGACGTCGAAAAAGAAATGAATTGACGTTGACATCGAAAAAAGATTTATTTTATCTTCTTTTTCGCTGTCACTGTTTCGCTTAAAACCTTTCTAGTCCCGACATTGATGGGACATCTCAATTCGATTTTCATTGTGTTTTTTGTAGACGTGTTTTTTTATATTCGCTTTTGCCAATTGTGTTTGTTAAACTTGGCGTAATTTCTTTTGAGTCTTTTTATACAGCCTGTTACACTACTAGAAGCTGTTAGCTGGGTCGAATCTTCTCCATCTAAAACTACCTTTTGGAACCGGCGGCACCTAGAATCAATTCTATTCTATTGTACATTTTGATCTTTAAAAGCCTTTAGTTACCCAGTTGAAATAAATTATTTGACTTTGGTAAAAAATCTCACCTTTAAAGTTAACCAAAATACACAATGGAATGAAAGCTCTATCCAAGTTAACACATAAGGGCCATTTCACACACATCATCTCGCATTCTCACGATATCAGAAGAAGAATCATTGGGTGCAATTTACATAAAGGTCGCAGACGCCGCGTCTGCCGCTATAATAGCTCTTACACGAGCCGATAACGAGTGAATGGCCTTATTTGTATATGGTGATATCTCATCATCATCATCTGCCTAGCCTTTTCCCAACTATGTTGGGGTCGGCTTCCAGTCTAAATGGATGCAGCTGAATACCAGTATTTTACATGGAGCGACTGCCTATCTGACCTCCACAACCCAGTTACTGGGTAATACGATACCCCTTGGTAAGACTGGTTGTCAGATTTTCGGGCTTCCGAATACCCGTAACGACTGTCAAAGATCCACCGGCTTAATGTGCTTTCCGAGAGAGGAGGGGTCACGGTATGTAAAGATGGTCACCCATCCACAAACCAACCGCGGCAAGCGTACCTTAACCTGATCAATCGACCTGTGCGGCTGTTATTATTTAGCCACGGGCCCCTCTATATGGTGATATCTTTACTTAAAGAAAACTGGGCCAAAAGCGCGTTGAGTTCACGATATCGTCAAAGTCGTGAGAAACACCTGGATAAGGGACGCACGGAACCGGGAAGTGTGGCAGAAGAAAGGCTCCCCTTTCTGGGTACCCAGCAGGAGTCTTTGGTCAACTGGATGCACTCGAACTGGACCCACGAGATCACTCAACCTAATCACATTTTGAATAGGTCGACTGGACCCGTGTTACCGGGCTCAAATGATAATGATGATGATATCTATAAATATAGGTGACAATAATACATATATTTAAACTAGCTTCAGCCCGCGACTTCGTCCGCGTGAAATTCCACCCCTAAGAAGGTGAATCGGAGGTCACCCTCTTAGGGGTGGAATTTCGAAAAACCCTTTCTTAGTGGATACCTATCCTTCACAAAGAATACTCTCTCCAAATTTCATGTCTCTAGGACCAGCGGCTTAAGCTGTGTGTTGATATATCAGTCAGTCAGGACTTTGAATTTTATATATATAAGATTTGTACCAGATTTAGAGGGTTTTGGGTACAAAGATCTATTTTAAAGAGGTTTTGTTGAATACATATCTTAATACATAGCTTTTCCAACTTGAACAAAGTGCACAACGTTGCATATCTTTTACGTCGAAGTGGTAGTATTTTTAAGTGGCTTGAACACACATCTTTGATGCATAACCTTTGCGGCATTTGCCTAATGACGTCACTTTTATCGCAGTTCTGTGCTAGTTCCTAAATATTTTGATTACCTACCGTAGAAATAACTAAACCGATTCCAACAACTCGTACATTCAAACCACACCCATCTCTGCGTGTACCTAATCAACATAATACGTACCCTCTATTATACCAAATGTACCTATCGTACAACAAATTATCATTATTTTTATATATGTAAATGATTGTGATAAATCGTCGATCGCCTATAAACACAATCTATTAACACCGATGGTATGAGAGTCCGTGGTAACTTGACCCCAGACAACATGAACTTTCTCTATACTGGTTCCATTCTAGCTAGACGTCTTCATTTTAATATACATGGTGTTGTTTTTTGGTCGGGCCCGCGGCTAAATAATATCAGCCGCACAGGTCGATCGATCAGGTTAAGCTACGCTTGCCGCGGTTGGTCTGTGGATGGGTGACCATCTTTACATGCCAAGACCACTCCGTGCCACGTTGAACCATTGGTCCCGGCTGTCATTCGTGGATCTTTGACAGTCGTTACGGGTAGTCAGAAGCCCGAAAGTCTGACAACCAGTCTTACTAAGGGGTATTACCCAGTAACTGGGTTGTGGAGGTCAGATGAGCAGTCGCTCCGTGTAAATAACTGGTTTTTCAGCTGCATCCGGTTAGACTGGAAGCCGACCCCAACATAGTTGGGAAAAGGGTAGGCAGCTGATGGTGTTGTTTTTTTGGTTATTCATGTTTAAAGCTTTTTAAGAAGTCTATTTTTTGCGGTGGATGGTTACAGGGGGACGATAAAGGACCGTGAAGTAAGAGTGCAGAATCTTTGCATCGTATAAACTCAATCTCCTTTCACACCTGTGCTATGCTATCCATACTAATATTATAAATGCGAAAGTGTGTCTGTCTGTCTGTTACCTCTTCACGCTTAAACCGCTGAACCGATTTAGATGAAATTTGGTACAGTAATAGTTTGAGTCCCGGGAAAGGACATGGGGTAGTTTTTATCCCGATATTTCTACGGGATCGACACTTATGCGGGTGAAACTGCGGGGCGCTGCTATTATTATTAATGCGAAAGTGTGTCTGTTTGTCTGTCTGTTATCTCTTCACGCTTAAACCGCTGAACCGATTCAGATGAAATTTAGTGAAGAGATAGTTTGAGTCCCAGGAAAGGACATAGGATATCTTTATCCCGATATTCTTAGGGGATCGACACTTATGCGGGGGAGCTGCTAGTGTACTATAGAGCTATGATTTACCGGGTAATATGTCTTTCATTGGAATGGGCAAATAGCTTCATATTAAGGACTGACCGACTTCTTGACAATTCAAAAGTGCCTGTAAATGGTTTTATTGAAATCACTGCTTTGAGTTTAAATGCGAATAAACCTGCTTATAAAACGATTAACTGAAATATTCGCTCTTGGCGTAAGCTTTACTGCAAAATGATTGAATATCTCGTTCTTTTTTCACTGAATAATTCATTTATTTTAATGTCCCGCGGGTATTGGCAGGTGTTTTGTCCTCTTTATACACAATATTCGTCAATAACGACCCACCGTCAAAGGAAGCGAGGTTTTGGCTCTATTCAGGTTAGAATAAGCAGGTAGTAGGTAAGTAATAATCATAGGTAATCGATTGGTAGAGCAAAAATATAATTTTACTACACTTTTGTAGTAAAATTATAATAATAATAAATCCTTTATTTTCAGGCTACTTTGGCCCATAGATAAATACCTCTATAGACTAACATATATATTATGAAGTACAATGTGTGTTAGTGTATAAACTTAAAACTTTGTTAGTAAAACACTTCATTTGAGCACTGTCTTTGTGCGTTCGTGTGGCACTCGTCCGCGGAAGTGACGGAACATTACACCTTTGGCCGCGGCCAAAAGTCCTCTGCCATGACGAGGTGCAGGCTACCTGCACCTCGTCATGTAGGAACATGGCATGGCAAGGCAAGGCATGGCATAAGGCATGTAAGAACTCGCACCACGAACGCCTTGAAGTTGACGTTGCGGCGCGATTCAAGCAACTGCACTCTCGACCTGTACTTGGTCCTTTGGCACACGTACTCCACGTTGTCCTCGGCCTTAGTGCTATAGTGTAGGCGGGAAATATATACGGGAGTATTCGGCTGGTCGGCTCGAAAACGGATGTCGGGCTTGATAGGAGCTGTGCCGCAGCGGTTCTTGTTGGTTCTTTGTCGGTGTTTCTTCCTTGGCACCGTCACAAAACCATCATCATCAGCGCGGTTCGATGCCTTGTCAGGCACGGGCTTCTTTGCTCTAAAGAGTTGACCTAAAAATCAGGTAACACAAAGGTGTTATCTGATTTTTAGGCCAACTCTTGTGTCGCAGTTTTGAACCCTAATTGAGTAACACACTACCAATCACAATCTAAATCATTTTGAAGTATATAGCTAATCCATTGCTTCATATATGTTCGAAAAAGTCTGCTTAACAACTTAAATCAGCAATGAATGTTATTGAACTGTCAAAATTAAACCTATTGCTACTGTTAGTGTTTAACGCAATTTACCCTGCAGGGTAAAAGCTCCCCCATTTGTTTTGCTCCCTTTATTACCCCCATCTCTTTCAAAAAAGTCTTGAAAATATGAACAGTAAATTTTTCAACACCATAGAGATAGTTCTGGGTTTGAGTCGCACATAAAATAAAACTAAAAGATTCGGCTTTACTCCGTGACTGTACTAATGATGAAATTGGGCAGTGGGTCCAGTCGACGTATTCAAAATGTGATTAAGTCAATTGGACCCGCGGGTCCAGTTCAAGTGGGTCCAGTTGACCAAAGACTCATAATTATTCATCGGCACGTTGGATGATAATGAACAGTTTTTAAATGCGGTTACTTATTGATTGCCTGAGGCGGTCGGAATTAGCTTAGTCATGTTCCAGAGGATGAGTACAAAGCTTGGAAGTCAAAACGTGTTGCGCCGACCTCAAGTTACAAGGCCAGGAAGAAGAAGAAGCTAAGAAGAATATCACACTAATATTATAAAGGCGAAAGTTTTTGAGTGTGTGGGGGTGTGTGTAGGGGTGCGTGTGTGTGTTTATATGTTTGTTACTTCTTCCCGCTCAAACGGCCTGACCAATTTTGATAAAATTTTGTATGGATATAGCTGACACCCTGGATTAACATATAGGCTACTTTTTATCCCGATATTCCCACAGGATCGACATTTACGCGGGTGAAACCGCGGGGCGCAGCTAGTTGTAAATAATGCAAAGAGGGTCGGAGAGTAGGTATATTTTGTACAGACGCCAGCACATCAAGCTACTTTAATCTGTCAATTTTTTAAAATAGATTTTCAACTTTATTGCTAAAGTTTAAAGTTCAAAGTTGATTGGGAAAATTTGACAGTTTCGGGTAGCTTGATCATCCCTCTGTGTCGAAATGTGCCGTGAAAAGTCAAAGCTTAAACAAGATGAGACTGATGTAAATATATAACACTAGCAGCACCCCGCGGTTTCACCCGCATAAGTGTCGATCACGTGGAAATATCGGGATAAAACTACCCTATGTCCGTAACGGGATACAATCTATCTCTCTGCCAAATTTTATCGAAATCCGTTCAGTGGTTTAGGCGTGAAAAGGTAACAAACAAACAGACAGACAGAGTTACTTTCGAATTTATAACAGTAGTATGGATAATATGATGACGTAATTGCGATATCCAATTAAACTTTTTGTAAGGTGTAAGATGTTTATATATAGAGGGGCCCGTGGCTAAATAATAATAGCCGCACAGGTCGATCGATCAGGTTAAGCTACACTTGCCCCGGTTGGTCTGTGGATAGGTGACCATCTTTACATGCTAAGACCACTCCGTGCCTCGGAAAGCACGTTGAACCATTGGTCCCGGCTGTCATTCGTGGATCTTCGACAGTCGTATACGGGTAGTCAGTAGCCCGAAAGTCTGACAACCAGTCTTACCAAGGGGTATCACCCAGTAACTGGGTTGTGGGGTCAATTAGGCAGTCGCTCCATGTAAAGTACTGGTATCTGCTGCACCTGGTTAGACTGGAAGCCGACCCCAACATGTTAGGGAAAGGCTAGGCAGATGATGTAAGGTGTAAGGTACTTGCTCACAAGAAGCCATTAGCATTTAAGTACTAGTTATAAAATCAAGACTTGAAAACCACCACTTAACACTCAAGCAAGGAAATCGAGCGTGAAGCGGTAAAAAATAACTTAAATGCTTTGTAGATCAATAACTTGAATAGTTGCTCCACTACTTTCCATTTTACAACCAACAAATATAATACAAGTCGGCTCCCAACATTAAATAGAAATTAATTTAAAACGGTCTTCCCACGGCAGCAAAAAAATTGTATGAACGGTCTCATTATGTATGGAAGATGAAACTTTTACTAGTTTCTCCATTAATCGGATTAGTTAGGGATTCGTGGAATGATACAACAGGTGTAATGACGAGCTTTTTGTACGCCTTGACTTTATAACTGTAGAAGTACAATTGTTGAGTCAAAACAAATAGAAACGAGCTTATCTTAGTTTGTGTGGGGTCCGTGGTTAAATAATAACAGCCGCACAGGTCGATCGATCAGGTTATGCTACGCTTGCCGTGGTTGGTCTTTGGATGGTTGACCATCTTTACATACCGAGACCCCTCCGTGCCTCGGAAAGCACGTTAAGCCGTTGGTCCCGGCTGTCATTCGTGGATCTTTGACAGTTGTTACGGGTAGTCAGAAGCCCGAAAGTCTGACAACCAGTCTTACCAAGGGGTATCGTATTAGCCAGTAAATGGATTGTGGAGGTCAGATAGACAGTCGCTCCATGTAAAATACTGGTATTCAGCTGTATCCGGTTAGACTGGAAGCCGACCCCTACATAGTTGGGAAAAGGCTAGGCAGATGATGATGAGTTTATCTTAGTTTCTGCGGGCAACATTATTGGGTTTTCTACATTTTCGTTAGTTAATAAGGTTTTGCATCGATGGTTGAGTGGTTTGGGATCTATGAACATCTGGGTGGTCTCCTAATTGACAACATTGCATATTTTTAACCTGTTTGTATTATTACGTTATATAAAAGTAAATCCAAATCTAGGGCACCCGCATTTTTCCGTTTTTCGAAATAATGTACTTTTCATTCATAATTTTAACTTTGAAATTCGGTGTATTCTAAAAAGATGTAAGTAAGCGTAATTTTTTTTTTCATCAGTTCTCACAGGAAAGAGGAAAGCCATCTTATGTTCTTTGTCATTTTTTTTTACATCTTAAAATAATAGACTTAAAATAGCTTCTTAAAAATTTCAAATATTATTGTGTCTACAAATCGATCAGATTAAAAATATACCATTTCATATTTTATCAAACTACCAAACAACCCACCCACCATACCACAGCTAATCGATAAAAAAAAATCTCCAAGTTCACGGATAATCGATGTAATTATTCGATCACCCGACATAACATGATTGTGCAGGAAACCCCTTTTAAATAACGACGAAATAAAATTCAAATAAATTGTATACAATTAATCAGTCCTTAACTAGAGAAAGTTCGGTTGAATTGAATTTAAAGATGGAGGTCGTTTAAAAAGTCGACATTGCCCTGTGATTTAGGGTTCAATAAATTAGAATGTAACTAATAGTATTAAGTTTATTAAATATTCATTAATTGTAGTGTCAAATCACACTAATATTATAAAGGCGAAAGTTTGTCTGTGTGGTGCCGGACTTAAAGAATTGCACCACCCCTTACTTCCCGTGGGTGTCGTAAAAGGCGACTAAGGGTCTTACCGGAGAATGGGCAGCAGCGTTTTCTATTTATTCCACCATAATACCATACTGCGATCGCCAACCCGCCTGCCAAGCGTGGCGATTATGGCAAACTCCCCCCAAAATTGGGGGAGGCCTATGTCCAGCAGTGGACGTCTATCGGCTGAAACGACGAAAGTTTGTAAGTGTGTGTGTGTTTATATGTTCGTTACTTCTTCACGCTCAAACGGCTGGACCAATTTTGATAATATTTTGTACGGAGGTATCTGACACCCTGGATTAACATATAGGCTACTTTTTATTCCAATCCGACATTTACGCGGGTGAAACCGCGTTGCGCAGCTAGTGTATGATAAAGTCTAAAGTAATTAAGTTCCGCTGCCTAAAAAATAAAAATATGTAGGTAATATCTTCTTTGAGCGACCCTTGTCAAAATATGTAAATGGCTTCATATCCATGCAAGAGTTGCTTCAAAAGCTAGCCTTTAGGATACAGGAGCTATTAACGGGCGTCAGGCTGGGTTCACAGTTGTAACGTTTGATAGTAACTGCTTTCAAAGGGTTCTATATTGGCTTTCTGTAGAGTGACGAAGACCGTGTTTTTTTTCTATAAACATAAAATAGATGGATAACTAAGACACCTCGTCATCGTCGACTTGCTCGTTGGCTGGCCACCAAAAATATCTTCTAATCACAATTGGACGTACTTATGCAAAAGGGAACCAACCCACACATTGACAGTTTCGAGATAAAACGATTTTTAACAAAATGTTGTAAAGAAAGTAAACTGTTCATAATTTTAATAGGTTTTTTTTGCAGTATTGTGTAAGATACTGCATTTTATGAATCTATGTAAAAAAAAAGAGTTTTTTTATGTAAAAAGTGTCTTTTTTTAAATAAATTATCTCTGGTTCCTTGCTGCAAAAACCCTAAAATGTGGGTTGGTTCCTTGTTACAATATATAAACATATGAATATTATTGGTGAAAATAACAAAAACTTAGGTTTTTTAAGGAAATTTTATTGAAAAATTACTTGGATACCTAAATACTTACATAATCGGCTGAACTCGCTCCAGATGGAGCGAGTTGTGGAACCAGATTGGTCAAAATTTGTAGCTTGTGAAAGCTACTAATTTTATTATTTTCGCTCATCTGGTTCATCAACCTCGAACAACCTTCCAGATCATCCTCAATTCTATCGTCTCCTACATGATTAATATAAAAGCCAAGGGAATCTTTAGGAATGAGGTGCAGAAGGCTCTTCAGGCCTTTTACCTTAGCCTCAGGAACAGGCTTCCCGTTTGGCCAAAGAGATTCTATTACCTCCCTCGTAAAAACAAAAGTTGGCCTACCGCGTAATTTTTTTAAATGTTTACCTTTTTTATAATCCTCGGTCAAATTAGACCTCATAAAAATTGTGAACATTTCCTCTTTTTTGAGCATTATTTCCTTTGTGTTAAGCCAAGACACTATAAGACCATCTACAGTTTTCTTCCTATTTGTTATGTTTTTTTCCAGCTTCAATGAAGACAAGAATAGGGAGCAGTGGTGGCCCAATGGTAACAGCCGCGACTTACGAGTTGTAGGTCGTAGGTTCGAACCCAGACCACAGAATAAATAGTACAAGTCCCAGACAGGCGCTTTACTTCGTGTATTATTCCATCACCACTGCTTTCAAAACGGTGAAGGAAAACATCGTGAGTAAACCGGCATGTCCCAGAACCAAAAATTCGAAGACATGTGAATCCACCACGCGGGCCCAGTGCGGCTTGGTAGATGTCACAACATCTACCAAGCCGCACTGAGCCCGCGTGGTGGATTACAACCCACTCCCTCTCACTGAGAGGAGGCCTGTGTCCCAGCAGTAGGAACGTTATAGGCTGATTACGTTACGTTACATGATTGTAATCATCAGGTGTGTATATAACATGTTGTTTTTTTAAGGAAGATTAAATTTTTCCGAAATCATTGTCGTTGGGAAGAAAGCTGTGTCCCGATTATACAAATTGTATAAGGCACAGCTTTTAGCATCAAAACCAATTTTATATTACGGTTTTGTTCATCGCACGAATCACTCCATAGGATTGGGCGTTTCACGTTGCTCCCAATGTTCTCTAAAATATACTTGATTAGACAACAGCCTTCCTCTTAAGCACCGCGGCCTGCTTCACCTCCTACCCAAAGACAACTTTGGGTATACAATTTAGGTATTCACACCGGGAGCAATGATGAAGCTCATTGCAATGTGTGGGTAGAAGGTGAAGCAGGCCGCGGTGCTCAAGAGGTAGATTCTTGTATAATGAAGCATGTTTTAGAGAGGCTGGTCATAAAGTGTCTTGGCTTGGCACAAGGGAAATAATGCTCAAAAAGGAGGAAATTTTCACAATTTTTATGAAGTCTAATTTGACCGACGATTATAGAACGCTTAACGTTAAAAAAAAAATTACGCGGTAGGCCAACTTTTGTTCTTACTAGAGAGGTAATGAAACCTCTTTGACCAAACGGGAAGCCTGTTCCTAAGGCTATGTTAAAGGACCTGAAGAGCCTTCTGCACCTCATTCCTAAAGACTCCCATGGCTTTTATATTAATCTTGTGGGAGACTTGATGATGATCTGGAAGGTTTTTCAGGGTAACCTGATTTCGAGGTAGATGAACCAGATGAGTGAAAATAATAATAAAATTAGTACTTAGCTTTCTCAAGCTAAACATTTTGACCCATCTGGTTTCTCATGTAAGCCCAAAAGGCGGGACATAGCTGATCAACATCACTGTAATTCTTAACACCTGTATCTATTTCTGTACCTATGATCCACAATAAACATGATTGATTGATTGATTCTCAACTCGCTCCATTTGGAGCCAGTTGAGCCGATTATATATAAGTATTTAGGTATCTAAGTGATTTTTCAATAAAATTCCCTTAAAAAACCTGAGTTTTTGTTGTTTTTACCAATGATATTCAAATGCTTATACATTTTAACAAAGAACCAACCCAAATATAAGGTTTTTTGCAACAAGGAACAAGAGATAATTTATTTTTTAATAAATTATATCTAGACTTTTTACATAAAAAAACTCTTTTTTTCACATAGATTCATAAAATGCAGCATCTTACACTATATTGCAAAGTAATCCTATTATAATATTATGAACAGTTTACTTTCTTCACAACATTCTGTTAAAAATCGTTTTATCTCGAAACTGTCATTGTGTGGATTGGTTGTCTTCCGAAGGAACCATGTGATATGAATCTCATACACTAACGGCAATTTTATTATGCAAATTGGAACCAAACCGCATGATCTCTTTTGAAAAATAAAATAAATATGCTTTATGTGGAACCATGTGACATGGTTCTTTGTCAAAGCTTAGGCTAACGGCAATTTTATTATGCAAACTGGAACCAAACCGCATGATCTCTTTTGTTAAATCATATAAATATGTTTTATGCGGAACCATGTGACATGGTTCTTTGTCAAACAATATAACCACAAAGATTTGCAGTTTTTAACATTACCATACAGCATGGGTCTTTTTATTTTATTCGGAAACTGCTAATATATGAGTTGGTATCCTTGTCGACATAATGTTTTGATATGAAAGAGTTATCAGACAACTATGATCTTTACAGGGCCGATAGAAGGTGCGTTTTAAAAGGTTTCTGTATACTTAACTCAATTTTGACCTACTTGTGGGTTGGTTCCCTTTTGCATAAATACGTCCAATTGTGCGACGGTATCTACCTACTTACAAGTCTTACACATCCGTCTCTTGAAACATCGCGATAAACATACCCAACAAATCCAATAAATCGGTAAGTATCTAAATGGGGAAAGTGCGAGATGGACCAAAAAAAAATGGATGGGTCGGTCAGGACTGGCCTACAGGGTTATATATTTCGTAGTTCTTGGTAGGCACCAAAAAAGAAATTTCACTATACTCTTTAAAACCTCCCCGGTAGTTTTAAAGAGCTATTCTTTTAAAGCCCTAAGCTCCAAAACAGGACATAATATTGTCACTACGCTCGACGAAGTAACAGATAATTGGCGGAAAAACTAAAATATCGTCAATTCAAAATCGTGCAACTGTGCTTACACTTCCTTTCAAAGATCACGACGCGATTGCTTAAGTCGAATTGGACATGTTTATAACCAACTTAAATCGTATCCAATTAATCCGTATCTAAACGGGGAAAGTGCGGACGGAGACGGACAAAACAAAAACACACAAAAAGCAATCCTTCTGAGTCCCCGAGACAAATAGTGACTAAACTAGACGAAGATTCAGTTAATGCTCATTGGCTGTTCAGCAAAAATTATGTCCAATCAAAATCGTGTACTCAAAGATCACGATAAACACATCCAACTAAAAACGTAACCTATTAATCTGTATCTAAACGGGGAAAGTGCGGACGCGGACGAACTAAACAAAAACAGATGGGTCGGTCAGCGCGGAGATGAGTTTCACCTATTAACGTAACTATTAAACTGTGATTAAACGAATACCGACGCCCGAGACGTTTCCTGTTTACTTAATTAGAGAACCTGTGCCTTATTGTAATTATGCTGGCTAGTAGTGTTAAGTTTCGTTTAAGGGTTTGTGATCTGTTTAAAGATTAGAAATAGTGTTAATGCTGTGGGTTGTGTTGTTAGCAGTGAGGATGCACTCAATTTAAGTTATTTTTTTACTTATTTTATTAAGACGGTTTAAAACCAAGTACAAAAATTAAAGACACAGTTGGTAACACATGCACATACAGAGAGATTAAAAAAAGAGAAGAAAGAGAGATTTAATGTATAAAGTACCTACAATATAGCTTTAGGTAATGAGTTCACTAAAGCTGCTTGGTAAGAATTTGACTTCAGAATTACTTCAGAGAATGCATATTGATCGAAGCTATGATCAAGGGATTTTTTTTTAAAGAAATAGGTAACTTTACTGCTGCACAAATTTAAAATTATGTATTTATTTACACACAACACAGTTAATAGAGAAAAATACATTATCAAAATTTTAGAGGAAAGTATATTATAAATTTAGGGATTTTTCTCAAAGTTATTACGAAACCTGGAGGACGAAATAAGCTACACTAGGCAGAGACGTCCCTAGGCCTCTAAGCTCGTTAAACCATTCCCTCGTTACTAATATAAGTAAACCACGATATATGGACCAAACTAGATTGCCTTTATTGGTATTGCCAATGTCAATAAAATTACAATCTACACAGATAATCTATAACATTATCATGTTATAAATCTCATCAGTATCATGTTAAATACTACAAAACTTACTACACCTACTTACTTACTTACTTACTTACTTTACTTATACTTATTACTTACAATTCGAAAACGTCTATGACCAAAAGTTAATTTAATTATTATTTTCTTATAATAATTTTAAATAGGTAATGTATGTCCTTATATTTAAATAAATATTGTTCCACACTTTTCGTTATTGCATTTTTGTGGTTGTTGTGGTTTGATTGTCTCTGCATCATCTAAAGGTTGACTGGTAGAAAATGCCTATGGCATTAAGTCCGTCTCTATACATTTGTGTACTTAAAGTAAGAAATAAATAATAAATTACCGAAAAGTAAAACAACTCCTCTTAAACTTCGTTATAATTTTAATCAGATTAAAGGGTGATGGTCTTGATTTCTGAACCCTTCCCTTCACTTCTCGACTCGTTTCAAGTTATTTTTCACGAACACTTTCAGCCGACATTTTGAAAACAACTTTCTCTGAATATAAGGCAATGCTTAATATCCCATTGTTTGACTAAGTTGTCAATTGTATTGGTTGGACGTGAGTAAAGTATGAAGCTGTGAATGTTCTGTGTACGTCTTTCAAGTGATTAAGAGAATCATAAAACTTGATTAGTAACTTGTTTACTTTCCTTTGTGTGATATTAAATACAAATGAGTACGTAGGGTACAAAATAATTATTTGAGCAAGACAAGTGTAGAAACATGTCTTGCTCAAATAATTATTTCGTTGATTACTAGCTGCGCCCCACGGTTTCACCCAAATAAGTCTCGATTCCGCAAGAATATCGGAATAAAAGTTATCTTATGTCCTAAACCAGGTCATGGTCTACCCATGTGCCAAATTTCATCCAAATCCGTTCAGCTGTTTAAGCGTGAAAGCGTAACAAACAAACATACGAAAAATCTTTTTTTGTCTTTATAATATTAGTTTACATTGCGAGCGAGATTACTACGTAGATAGAGAGATTACTATAATATAATACGTTTAATTAAGGTGTCTGTGTGGTGCCGGACTTAAAGAATAGCACCACCCCATACTTCCCGTGAGTGTCGTAACAGGCGACTAAGGGGCGTACCGGAGAATGGGCAGCAGCGTTCTCTATGCATTCCACCACCATATCATACTGCGATCGCCAACCCGCCTGCCAAGCGTGGCGGTTATGGCTTTTGGGGGAGGCCTATGTCCAGCGCAGTGGACGTCTTTCGGTTGAAATGATGATGATGATGAATGAATACGTTTAATTATTGAAACGAAATTTGATAAGCTAAGGTATGTTGGTCTCAGTTTTATTTTTGGAAGAATAATAAACTAAAATGGCGAGAAAGAGGCACGACTAATAGAGAAGTATGGAAGAAAAAGATACGTTGCGCCGCGCCGACCCCATATAAATTGGGATAAGGGTGAAGGAGACTGATGATGATGAATAATGATAATTAAAATAGAAAGCGAGGCGGTTGACAGGATTGGTGTAACGCATAAAAAGTTGCATCAAGAAAGTAAGTATGAGTAAAACCAGGATAAAATAAATATGAAATTAATTAAAAATACAAGACAAAACCTCTTGAGGGTCATGTGGCTAAGTAATAACAGCCGCAGGTTAAGCTATGTGGTTGGTCCTTGGGTGGATGACCATCTTCACATACCAAGACCCCTTCGTGCCTCGGAAAGCACGTTAAGCCGTTGGTCCCGGCTGTCATTCATGGATCTGTGAGAGTCGTTACGGGTCGTCTGTAGCCCGAAAATCTGACAATCAGTCTTACCAAGGGGTATAGGGGGGGGGGGTACCTAGTAACTGGTTTGTGGCGGTCAGATAGGCAGTCGCTCCATTTAAAATACTGGTATCTAGCTGCATCCGGTTAGACTGGAAGCCGACCCCAACATAGTTGGGAAAAGGCTAAAGTGTATTTCAAATAAACTTGCGATAAATGTCATTCAACCACCCTGTACCAAAAAGTCCAAATAACTTACGATAGATATCGTTCGTCATACAAAACTGTCGCTAACATTGCATCGGTTGAGTTTCATAATACCAAACACGGAGTAAGTCAATGTTTTGATCGTGTTACCGACACTGCCCATACATTTTTTTCGTATGGTTTGGAAATATTCGGATACATTAGTAGAAGGAGGTGAACAAACTTTATCGCAAGTTTATTTGAAATGAACTTTAGGCAGATGAGATGGCAAGACAAAATCTATCTTTATACCGATTATGTAAATCTCAAAGTAGCAAGTAACAGACTAATACTGTTTTACTGGGCAACATACCCATTATTATTCAATCGAACCTCTATACAAATTCGCTAACACGCAGAAATAGAGTAAAACGATTCGTCACAATCACTTCACGCAATCGATTGAATGAACGGCGTAGTAAAATGTTCGATGAACTAATATCGAACCGATTGCCCTGGTGAAATTGACCGTGGTATTCGCTGTGAAATTGTAAGGTCTTTTTTGATTACGTTGTTTAGGTATAGAGAGTGAATTATTCAATATTCTATGGGACCTATGCAGATGAGGGTGCGGAGGTTTTAAAGCCAAAAGTTGAGGAAGCGAATGTTTTGAGGACATCAAAAGTTAAGGTCATAGCACACATATCAACACGGAAAGGGATCCTCATCGTATCAACTCGAGCCATTCAGTGTTCTCTGCATGAAACTCCCTACTGCAACGCACACTAATCGGAAACGTAACGTAACCGCCTCGCCTCGGGACAAGCAACCGTGCTGTGCGTGGTCAACTTGCAGTTCCCGCGCTTATGGCTCGTCGTCCCCGCGCTTACGTCTCTCCGTACCCGAGCTTACGTCTCTTCGTCCACCCTTGCCCCTCTCACCCTACCCGCGGCCTGCCTGCTACGCCATCAACCAGCGGTCGGCGAGCCGTAAGCGCGGCGTCGCCTAGCCATAGCCGAGTCGACGTATCGGAGCTTCTGATCCGTGTCGGTTACGTGCTTACGTTAGGTTGACGGCGAGGCGACCGCACCATTGCTTGTCCCGAGGCGAGGCGGTTACGTTACGATTTCCGTTTAGTGTGCGTTGCAGTAGGGAGTTTCATGCAAAGAACACTGAATGGCTCGAGTTGATACGGCGACGATCCCTTTCCGAGTTGATATGTGTGCTATAGCACGCTTATCAGGTCATATATGACCTTTATGCGGATGCTCCGCAGTTGTGGATGCGGATGCGGATGTCCATTACATTCCTGCTATAGGTACACCTCTGACTAACCCTTTGGTGAATACAGGCGAAATATGTGGCATATTATGCGATTTTAATGCATTTTGATGCCAAAACAAAGAAGGTCTTTAAGACTAAGGACTTACTTATTCATAAACGTTGCTTAGAGTTAAGTAAGTAGTGATTAGCGACTGTTTACCGTAAATTTTTGACGTTTAAACTTAACTTTAATTGTTGTTTATAAATAAACCTCTTTTAGAAGAAAGAACGTACCTAAGCTGTGGTAGACAGGTGCCTGATAGACTCTTGAAGACAACGTTGATGGTTGTAGATATTCGTAATTTCTAACTTTTCTTCCTTTAATTTCCGGTTAAACAAAAACTCCAAAACAGATTAATTAATCTTCCATCCTTAATAATGGAGAAAGTTATCAGTCTCGAGTTGTTACCTGAATTTTATTGTTTACAAAATCGCATGTCATGTCAAAATGGCTTAATTAAACTTCTTAAATAAGTACCTATTTCATAAGTATTCAAGCACCGAAGAAACTGTACTTCGTCACAAGGTAACACCATTCCTAAATTGCGAACGTAATTTCGTAAAAAGCACCTCATTATTTTTGTCGGAGGCTGAAAGGGAAAAATATGAACGAGCCAGCACTTTCCACGTTGGATATAAAGGATAGAGGATCTCTCATACATTTTAATAACGTTAACATAAAATAAGGCGTTATATTTAAATGAAAAGACTGATGAAATACATTTTGATGGAAATAATAGAAACTCGTCCACTTTGTGTATATATATATATATATTATATTATTATATTTTTCTTCACCATAATTGAAATGACCACGCTTGACCTAAAGAGATTCATTGCTAAATAGGCGTTTGATTACTTATAAAATTACAAAATGATTTACAGATTTAATGCTACGTAAAACTCAAACCCAAAGCATTTAATGCAATCAATCCGTTTACAGGCACCATTGAATTGTCTAGGAGTTGGTCAGATGTTAAAACTAGTGTAGGTCTCTATAGAGAAGAACTGGCCAGACACTCCAAGGAAATTCTTTTAGAATCAAGATATTACTAAAACCTGGGTGCACTATTCTTATTCCCCATTACTAATAAACATTGTATAGCTTCTGTATAGTTACACAACGCTTTGTCTTCTTCTTTCAAAAGTCAAATTACTGACGACTGAAAGAGAGAAATCGGTGTGTAACTATTTATGTGATATAATACGTTTATTAGTAATGGAGATTGTCTATATGTGAGAACAATCTTAAAAAAAAGTAAATCATGTAATTCTTTGTATCAACATAAAAAACTAATCTAGAAGTTGCTCCCCAAATAGAGAAAGTAGTTTTGTCAGCTTATACTAACGCTTCAGTTACAAAATCTTCCAAAATTGGTGATCCGTTAATTCCTAAAACAAAAGATGACCCACTGACTCAAGACTTTTTGGACTAAACGCTTTAGTGGTCAATGTCAAGGTTGCCTGCTACCAATGCAACGTCTGCGCTGTTTACGCAACGCGCAAGCGCGGAACGGAACCGTGTTATCTACTGATAAGTAGCATTGAAGCTAAGAATCGTCACGCTGCATCTTGCATGCAGATTTTACGTATTTAAACAAACAAAAATCATCTTATCAAAATGAATAAACAATCGAGAAGACCCTAAAGTCACAGCCTTAAGCTTTAGTTTCCTAAGACAGCTGTGAACGGTCACACAATAACGGTTGTCCAAATACAGAGCGTTTTTTGTCACCTTATTGTCATATGTCTGGTGAAAACAGATATTCTAGGAAACCAAAGCTTAGAAAAAAATTTAACGCTTTTGCAGTATCAAAATCTTCCAAAAGTGGTAATCCATTGAACCTAAACAAAAGACGACCTAATGACTCAAGACTTTGAAGTAAACGCCCTAGTGGCCAATGTCAAGGTCGTGCCAAGTCGCGTGCTACAGCCTGCGCTGTTTACGCAACGCGCAAGCGCGGAACGGAACTGTGCTGTACCGTTGACGGGAGCACCAATAAATAATGCGATTGGATGACTGCTATTACGGTTTGTGAATTCATTGTATTTCCGTATTTGTAGAGATTCCTTAAAACTGTTAGTTTTGTTATGACCTACATTTGAAAAGTTGATTTTGAATGCTTTTGACTGTTCTCTGATGGTCGACCTAATACCTCGGATCTTCTCAACCCTACAGAATGTATGTTCCTGCGACATTTTACCTTTACCATAATTTCACGATAGGTATTTTTTATCTCCAACATCCTCACTTCGAAGATAAATGCCGAAAATTGGTACATTATTCCTTAAAACCTAGAAACATAACAACATAGAAATGTCATCAAAAACATAAAAGTTATCTTTCACCACAACGTAACATAGAATGAGATTTCCGTCAGAGGGCGGCCACCTGACCGGCCCACATTGGCGATCCGCTCTGAATACTGCAGTTCCGCACCAGACTAGTACAAGTTTGTGTACGATTAGCGTAACACTGTGTTTTATTCCTTGGCCTGTGTTTCTATTATTAATATCTGCTTTTCTTTTAGAAAACTATGGGAAAACTAGTACGAGGTAGGATAGATGGTTTCGTAACAGACTCATCATTCTCCAGTGCCCTTGCCCCGTTTTGGGGCAACATGGCTCTTTCGTCCATACCTATCTATTAGTAGTAATCTCTGTAGTCATCCCTCTTCCAGCCATATCACCTTTCACACAGTTCATCCATCATTTCTTAACAGACTATAAATACATATTACAAATTTATGTACGATTATTAACACTTATCATTTACTGCCTGTTTTTATTTTATTAATATCTCCTTTTCGTTCGGAAAACTCTTCGTCGTTTCAGCCGATAGACGTCCACTGTTGGACATAGGCCTCTCCCAATTTTGGGAGGGTTTGCCATAATCGCCACGCTTGGCAGGCGGGTTGGCGATCGCAGTATGGCATGATGGTGGAATACATAGAGAACGCTGCTGCCCATTCTCCGGTACGATCCTTAGTCGCCTTTTACGACATCCACGGGAAGTAAGGGGTGGTGCTATTCTTTAAGTCCGGCACCTCACAGACATCTCATCAAAACTCTTATCCCCTTTGAATTCTATTAAAGGACTTGACTAGACTTGGCTTGAGTAAAGTTCAGGTAGGTCAGGTCAATGTTTCGCTACAGATTAGTACAACTTTGCGTACGATTCACAGAGTACATTTGTATGTACGATTATCGTAACTCTGTGGTGTCCTTTGGCTGTGTTCCTATTATTAATATCCGCTTTTCTTTCAGCAAACCGTTGTTGAGCAAAGCTTTCTTCACCAGTTTCATGTTTCCGCGTTTCGTGGGTAGTTCGTCCTAGTTTATGTTCGATTATTGTAACACTGTGTATTCCTTTGGTAGTCAAGGGAGGTGTTCATCGACAATATCAAGTTATCGCGTTGTCTCGATAGTTTCGCACTAAACTAGAGTTCTGTATGATTATGATTATCGTAACATTCCTTTGGCTTGTTTCTATTATTAATATCTGGTTTTCTTTGGGATAACTGCCGCAGTAGACTAGTACCAGTTAGTCTAAAATTATCGTGAAACTATTCTTAATAACCCCTTTCTTTTGGGAAACCTATAGTTGTACTAACGCCAGCACATCAAGCTACTTCAATCTGTCAAATTTCTTTAATAGATTTTGAACTCTATCGCTGAACCATAAGGTTCAATTTTGATTGGAAAAATTTGACAGTTTCGGGTAGCTTGATGTGCTGGCGTCTGTACTTGACTTAGGCAGTCATGCGAAGTTTTCATTGTCAATACTTATTGTTTGTCTACGATTTTTCGTAGGTAATATTAATTATCTTATAATTCTTTAGTTTACAGCGCTGTTCTTATTTCTACTTAGGCATAGGTATTTTAAAAAACTGTAGATCAGATTGAGTTTACATCATCGATTTCAATTTCATAATTTTGTTATAACGAGTCCTCTATTGTAATCGTGCCTTCAACTAATCAACTGGACGCAGCTGGACAGGAACTGCTATGAAAATCACATGACACAACATGTAACTAAAGTTTATGTTCTTCCTATTACGACGTATGTAGAAATAGTAAAAAACTAGGTCAGCGAAAGAAACCTCTATGAAGGATGTCATACTCAGTAAGCGGACGAACGAATTTCCTTTGCAAAATAAGTGCAATTTACAAGTCATGACATGAGAAAATTCTAAGATATGTCCGGATTTCGGTTGATTGTAAGTTTTGCTAAAGCGTTTTTTTTTTCTCTGAATGAGTAATTAAGCAAATTTCACATGCTACTATATACTACGTAGTTTTACGACTGTAGGTAAGTTGTATAATCTTTCTTTTCTTTAATTTCTTCAGTATTACTAACATTGTAAAGATTAGTTGACATAACTCATCAGGAACGATTTCATTATCATATGAAAAGAGAAGGTCTGATCCATGATCTAATTAACCGCCTAGTAGATTACAGTCTTTCAAGAATTCATACAATAAATTGGCATTATTCATTTTTCACACAAGTAAAATTACATATTTATGGAAAACGACACAATATTGTGTTGTTATCCATAAATATGTAATTTTACTTTAAGCATTATTTTATGCTTGCTATAAAATTCTATTATAACATCATATAACAGGTTGTTATAAGCAAGATTCTTGGATTTATACTATCGACGAATTATCTAACAATGCCATCGACAAAGCTGGTGATGGCGTAAAGTTTAACAGCTATATTGTTCTAATGTTCACCGCCCTCCATATGCATATGTTCTGTCTCATGAATATTTTGACATATGTTTCGTGCTTTCAGATCCGAGCCATTTGCATAGTTATTCCACAAGGCATAACAATAGGACAATGTCAGTTATTTGCCAATTTTGCATAATCTTTGAAATGATTGTAAATCGTAGGTCACAGGTCACAGAATAATAATTTAAAACCACATTGGTCCAAGGGCTGCAAGGGCCGCTGCCGAGCATGAGATCACAGCTTCAAATCCAGGGCAATGTAGATAGGGTTTTATGTTCAGGATGTTATTAGCATCCAGGAAACTGCTATTAGGCACACACCCAAATACATTGGGAAGAATACCATCATCACCGAATTGGAGGACGAGGTCACTGCCTATCCTCTTAAATAATGGTCGTAACTATAAAATAATTAAGTATCATCAACAAACATACCGTAGTCTTCGAAACACAAAACCGGCAAACAGCAAACGAAAAGTCAAGCAATGTTCCAATCACAACACAGTTCGCACACAAAAACGTTCCACAGATTTTTTTTCGAAAAAAAAAAATAGTTGTAAAAGTAAAGCGCACGTGCGCGGGAGTCGCGTGGTTGTTCGGACGCGGCGGTGCGCACGCGGCGGTGGGAGAGTGACAAGTGGATACTGCGCAGGTGCCAAGCCAACCTCCCTCTAACAAGGTCGCGTCCCCCTCTCTTCACACCCATTTCACCCGGAGAAAGTCTGCCTACATACATACCAAATTTTCGAACCGATTGAGCTGACTGAATTAACTTGGTACGGAGATGATGAATGAAATGTGTGTAAGGTCATCGTGTGTGATCGCTTTATCTCGGGTTGTTTCGGCTCTAATCGGCATGCGTCAATGCGTATTACAACATTCATCTTGTCTGCCAAAGTGCTGGAGATGATATCTTCGGGAACAATATATATTTCTTTAAGCTATTGGGCTTGGTGCCTATCAAAATTTACATTTCGCAAAGAGAAATTTGTAACTTGATGCTAAATTGTGATTATATGGCACAGCACGTTTATTTCTTATTTGAATACTGTGTTTAACTTTACAAACTTTGATTGACATAGCAGGTTGTAGTTAGATGAAATTGTTAAATACATCTAAAACTCTAAGTGAGTCATTCACACAATCAGCAACATCTTTGATTCCGTATTCATTATCAACTTCTTGAATCGTAATTGTAAATTCATATTCATTCATTATCATACGTAACCCACTTATGCTCTCAACACTACTTAAATTCAACACACACTACTTAAATTTAAATACATATTCATAATTTTATTAGGCTTTGACAGGTTGAAGGCCCGTTTCCCATTTACTGCTAGTAAAATCACCCCTATCTAACCATAACCTACCATAACCTGTCCTTTCGACTGGCCATAAGCTAGCTATCATAACAAGTAATGTTGAAGATGGTACTTTTACGTTTTATAGCAGTTATGGGGCAATCACGGGATGTAGCTTTCCATATTCTTGTAATAATCCTTGTAACTGTTGAAAATTATAGATTAATTAGCTCCCGCAGCAGAATGGTTAGAAATAAAAATATTTTATTTGGGACACGAACAGGAAATAAAAATCATAAAAAAGGTTATTAAATCTAAAACAAACATGAAGACAATAAAAAAAAGAACGATAAAACTTTTAAGTTATATCCTAATCTATCATTTTGCGGAACTTTACCCGACCGCAGGCTTTTTAGGAGGAATCACTCGATGTTTTTTTACTCTCAATACGACATGAAGGAACCTAAAGGTCACTGGGACATATGCGAATCTATTGGGACACAAACAACGTGTACATACTATCATCGTCAACATTATCCTTCAGACCCGTTCCTAATTTATTAGGGATCGTCGCAGAATGTGTCCATGTTACGTCTCTATCGATCATCATCTCAGTATGAACCGCCTTGTTGTCTGGTCAACAAGATACCAGCTTCTCAAGGGAAGCTGGTATCCTGTTGACATTCGAAAAGAATCTTCATTCACTCACTAATCGCTTAGCTGTTTAGTGTGTGAAGTATTACTCCCATAACTCTGGATTTATAAACATGACTGTGTAAAATCATCTGCCTTTCATTTTCTCGCGCGAGTCTGAGATAAATTCTGCCTCGTTAATAATTTGAACCGTGGCTAATATTTTGATATACGTCTTACATGTTGTTTGGCTTCAATGCCTTGTTGCAAAGTGACAAAACACGTATCTATTTTTATAAAAGTGAGTTAAATAAGATTTATGTTTGGGTAGAAGACCCATCTGTTGAATTTGTTCACACCCTTTTCTGCGGATTTATTCACGTTAGTAGAGATTGGTTAACAGCCAAACAACTTGAGTGAGGAGAAAAGTGGTGGCCTAAGAGCAGTGGTGGACTAATGGTAACGGCCGTGACTTACCAGCCGCAACAGACAGACAGACGCTTTACTTTTGGTAAATTGTTTTCAACACAACGGCTCTCAAAACGGTGAAGGAAACATCGTGAGGATACCGGCATTCCTAGAACCAAAAATTCGAAGACATGTCATACCTACTAACCCGCACTGGTCCCGCCAGGTGGATTACGGCCCACTCCCTTTCACCAAGAGAAGGCCTGTGTCCCAGCAGTGGGAATATTTTAGGCTTATTAAGCAAACAGTCTACCTGATAAAAATTTTTGCCGCTGCCTTTGGACTCCTGCCGTGGCTGTTGACTGCTGACTGTTGCTGTAAAAAAGGGATCGATCGCTGAAAAGTCACGGTGAAAAGGGTGAGTTCAATACATAATTTCTACTCATAGTAGAACTAGCAGAGACTTCTTCTCATGGTTCTATCGTAGAACCATCGGTACCACTCTCTTTGGCAACAAAATCACTTGCGGTTTTGTTGTTCAGACGCCAGCACATCAAGCTATTACAATCTGTCAAATTTCTTTAATAGGTTTTCAACTTTATCGCTAAAGCTTAATGTTCAAAGTTGATTGGGAAAATTTGAATTGGAGTATAAGGTTCAAAGATGATAGGGAAAGGAGAAACCCGTTTCTGGGCCTAACCGTTACACGAATAAGATATGTACCAAAAAAATCGTCTATTTTGCTAAATTAACCCATTTAAATCTTAACCTCATTTACAATGGCCAAGTGTAAAAAATAATTAGATTTCTATTTTTTTGTTTTAAACCACCTTTGTAAACCGTTACAACACTTATTTTGTTATACGTCACTAACTTCACAAATGCTGGTATTCTATCAATAGAGCGTACCCTAAGAATATGATCGATTTAGTGGAAATCGATGCTGATACAAATAATTAAATAACACTCCATTGTTTTAGTATAAATGACTTTTTAGGTATTAAAATCAATGTAAAGCAATTAAATCTGGAAACTAATTGATATTTAACGTAATCGCCATTAAAAACATTAAAATAAATAAATAATCGATAAAATCGACTGCACCATGGATTGCACTAGTAAACGGTAAATGTCAATGTCAACATCTGTCAATTGTCATGGTTGTAATGTCATTTTATTAATGTCATTCGCTTTTCGGATTGCGCAAGTCAATGTGTTGTTTTTCTGTATTTCTGGGGATTTATTTTTTTGATAAGACCTCTAATCGAATACTGGACTCCGAAATTGATTGCATTCTGACTGACCCTCGCTTGAACAATGGACACCGTTATATAACCTGCCACCTGTGCTGACTTTTGCTGGAAAACTGGATCTGATTATTGCTCTTTTTGACGACTAGCACGACATCATGAACCTGTGCATTAATTGTGGAATAGCAACGGCCCACTGCCATACAATAGGAAGGCGAAGATTGGAAGATGAAAATGATTCTTTCAATTGTACAGGAATGGGTCGCGCACGTCTCAAACGGTTAGTATCCGATATTTCTATATTGTAACATTTTTTGTGCAATGCATGTAGGTAATAATTTAATGTAGTCGAACTAATAGTGTTATCGCATTTGCAAACGAAAGTCTCAAAAATATCATTGTTTAACTAGGTAGGTACTAAAAATAACCTAAAAAGTGAACATTGTTGTCTAATTTTACCAATTTGGCCATTGCTGGGAGACTTGAAAATTGGGCTCGTGAAACCTTCCTACATGCTCTAATTTATGGCCAAATTCCAGCCCTGTAACGCCAGGCCCAAGTTTCTATGGAGTTTGGGTTTCTCCTTTTGACAGTTTCGGGTAGCTTGATGTGCTGGCGTCTGTACATACCTATGGTCGATTATTGATATTTATGACAGCCATCTAACACTAGACAGTGTTCATGACCCTCACCTATTACACAAAAGAATTTTGAAGACAAAAAATGTCCCACATTTTACATTCTTACAATACAATAAAATAATAAGTACGATTCCATGTCGAATTGTTTTGGACAATGGCGAAATAATGAACTATTGATGGGTCAGAAAAAAAAACTTTTAATCGGTGACTTAAAGATCGCTAATATCATAATGTCTTGAGAATAAATTAAGATGACGTTTTGATAAGATTATAATGTGTGCAGTGCTAGTAAATTCGACGCCTTTATCTTGAATCTTTGTTTCCCACTGATTATTCTGACATATAAAGATCTTTAGTAGTGTTTTTATTCAAACTTGTCTTCAGCGAAACTTTTTGGTATATTCATGTTTATAAAATTTAAAATCATCGATAAAGTATTGATGATTTTCTCATAATATTTGTGAAACATTATTTTATGACCGCGTCAGTGAGCGGAGTTCCCGCACCTGAATTTTGGGCCAAAGAAGTTTGGGCCAAAGTACCTAAACCACTAAACATGTTTCAGTACATAAAATAATAATAATACCTACCAAAAAATCACTAACAAATCCTCATAGAAGATAATAAGACAGTATTATCGACAGTCATCTTCAATAGTAATCGCGAAATGATTGCGAATAAATAATCCCCACGAAGTCTTGTAGACAATGACATAAGTCCTCGGCTTTAACAAAAGACGATCAATCACCATGACAAGATGCATTTGTATGATACAATAATCGGTATTCAATCTTCTATTCACAGCAGCATTGAGTAGGTACTGTAGCAATATTGCGAGGCTGGGATGCATGGGTCAATTTAATTTAAGAATAGACAAATACAGATACCTATATTATTTTCAAATTATTCTGGAAAAAATATTTTAGTTTGCTAATTCGGAGAGTTCTCTGTAACTCCAATGTATTGAATCACCATTGCGAGCGGGTGAATGTCAAATTGCTCAGGCGTTCCCGCCAAAATCGGTTTAGTTTATAGTCACGCTAGTTTTTTAGTGTATTTTGCGAACTGTGCTATGTGCGAGTTTTGTGAATACTGATCTATTGTATCTACCGGTATATCGAACATATCTGAAGACTTGAAACCATGGATCGGAAGAATGTCAGCAAGACAGTCCTATGGAGACGAAAAGCTGATATCCAGACAGGATGTACCTACTTATTAAGTAGATAGAAGCCTGTATCTAGAAAACAAAATGGGTTTGAATCTATCGACGTCTAACAGTTGTATCTGTATTGCAACTCTGAAAGTGTCCAATAACATTTAAAAAACACATATCAACATAAACAACAAACATTTTATAAATTATTTTTAGAAAATTATGTACATTTTTATTAAAATTGACGAATATAATGGGTTTCTTTTGTTCACCGTCAGGTTTCTTTGCTATATTTGGGTGACATTATGCAGGAATGTGACACGAAATTGGACAATGCTTATTATATATATTGATTTATTTGAAGATTTTGTTTTGAATGTTATCTTGAAGTATTCACATGGTGTTTTCACTTTCTTTATAAATCATACTAATATTGTAGAAGATAAGGTTTTGTTTATTTATTTGATAGACGTATAAATAAACCTTTACTATCTGATATTCCGACTGTGAGAGAGATTTTAATTGCTTTGAAACTTGTAACGATTTGGCATATACCTAATAATAAAGGGTCTAAATGGTCCCCCCCCCCCCTTTCCCAGCTGTTGGTGTCGTAAAAAACGACTTGGTTAATTACTCCAAGGCAAAGGAAATGTTTGTGTTTGTCGCAGTAAATTATTGTCTGCAAATAACAACAAATTCAGGTCACCGATCCAACGTCCCGTTTATTTGTCCGTAGAGGTCTTATGCATTATTTTTCTTAGCATGTCGATCGAAATACATATATATTGTGGCAGCACAGAACTTAGCTACGATAGTTAAATTATCAGAATCGCGAATAATAAGGTTTCTTTTAACGAAATTAGGCTACACATTGACATTGTCCATTTCGTCGTTTCAGCCGATAGACGTCCACTGCTGGACATAGGCCTCCCCCAATTTTGGGGGGGGGGTTTGCCATAATCGCCACGCTTGGCAGGCGGGTTGGCGATTGCAGTATGGTAGTCGCCTTTTACGACACCCACGGGAAGTAAGGGGTAATTAAGTATTAAAGTAATTGTCCATTTATTCATCACCAAACTAAACATTCATGTCGTATCTAGTGAAATGGTTTCCTGTAATTAGTTGCATTTTAATGTACCCTGGTTGTATGTAACTTTTCATTTAAAATATGAACCGGTATAATAGTACTGTCAGCTTATGCGGGGGCGTTAAATAATCAAATATTATATTTATTCCGTTTATTCCAAAGAAACGTGTTAACTTCTACGAGCCTATTAAATCCCTGTGGTTTTTTTCGAATCAGAAATCTATTAAGAGCGTTTACGCCGTACGGCATTTCATACAAACTTTCAAGCCCTTATTTTTCGAAATGAATGAACCGATTTTAATGAAACTTTATACGCATTTGCAGGATACAAAGGTCTAAAAAGTTAGTAGAGAACATTTACGAAATGTCTTATTTAAAAAAAGATAACTGGAAAACTCTGTTTCTATGGAAAATTTAAAATCGGTCTAATTTGGCTGTAACACAATTTTTCGAAAATGTTTTCTACTAACTTTTTATATCTTTGTATCTTGCTTATGCGTATGAAGTTTCATTAAAATCGGTTCATTCATTTCGAAAAATAAGGGCTTGAAAGTTTGTATGAAGTGCCGTTCGGCGTAAACGCTCTTAAAAATAATTTGAAACCACTTCACACTTCACTTCTAAATTCACTTGAATGGTCGAATGCAACCAGAGTTATTTTTCTGCGAGTCTGCACGACATAAGGGCGCCTTTTGCAGACATCCTGTACAGTACCTAGATAGAGACATAGATCAATCCTACATATATATTAGAGGTCGAAGGATCGTGAGTCGTAACCTCGTACACCACTTTCTCTAGATCCCGAGGCTCATAAAAGATATTTTGCACAGTATGTACTTGTGTATAGGTACTAGTGATTTATTTATCTTTTAATGGCCATTATAATGAACCGGAACATTAAAATCGTTCTAAAATATAAATTGTTATTGATGCTATAAATCTTTATAGGATCGCTACGTGATGGGTGTCATTTATTGAGACAAGTCAAATAAAAGCCGCTATGTAGGTACCTACCTACTAAGGCTTTCATCCTCGGTCTCGAAAATTTCGAGAGTCTCGACGATTTTTTGGTATTTTAGAGACTTGAGACTAACAATTTCGGTCACGTGAATAACGAGACTTTTGAGACTTGAGACCCGGGTTACTTTTGTAATAAAATTTGGTCCTCTCCTTCTGAAACCCCGTGCCCACTACAAAAATGAAAAAAACTTCAACAAATCATTTTAAAATTTTTAAATTGCGTTTGTTTAACCTTTTGACCGACACAGTCATGACAAACCAAAATGTGCCAGCACGCCACGGTTCGACTACATGACAGACTTTGACGCCGAGGGCGAGGGCACGTTTTTGATTTTTTGACGTGTGGCTGTCAAAAGGTTAACAAAGTCCTTGATTAATAGTACATTATGACGTGATTATCATGTGTGCTATGTTGATCATCACGCTCGAGGCAGTATTATTCGCTCGAGCCGCAGGCGAGCGCGATAAGAAAGCCGAGTGTCTATTGATCAATGCACACGCGTTTCATACGGCGTTTTTCAACACACTTGCGAGGAAAAAAACAGACTTGTTTTGTTAAATATTAATTATTGTTTGGAAAATGGCGCGCTAGTTTTGTTTTTCCGCGCGCCGTACTAGCCACCAGCACTACCACAATATACATTAGTTCAGTGAGAATCCGCAATAATAGAACGCCAGTCAGGGTCTTTTCCGTTTGGTTTCGGAAGGGACCACGGACAATTTAAGGTGGATAATTAAAAATTTCTTACGTTTTTTTGTAATTTGCAGGTCAGTCAGTATCAGGTTGTATATTGATCAAATATGATTCGCGACTACCACTGAATTTCGCGGTCTACCACTGCGCATTCACCTTAAATTGTCCGTGGTCCCTGCGCATTCACCTTAAGGTAAATAAATATTAGTTAATTTTGGGACCGAGGACAATACAGACTATTTAAAAAAAAAGTGAATTGATGAGATTAAAAAAGCGCGTATCTCCGACTAGTAAATAGTTATCTGTGGAAATAAAGCACTTGTGGATTAAAATAAAGAAAAAAACATTTTTACAAAAAAAAAACAACCGACTTCCAAAAAAAACACTACAAATTGAAAAATAACTTTAATTTCGGAAGTCGGTGTCTTGGTTCCGCATTTTCGTTTATTGACACCGACTTCCGAAATAAAAGTTATTTTTCAATTTGTAGTGTTTTTTTTGGAAGTCGGTTGTTTTTTTTTGTAAAAATGTTTTTATTTTTCACTTTTTAGTGGGTCACTTTGTAATTTATCTAAGTTACAATAGCCTAATGCCAACTGTTCATCACCTTTTACAAAATATTGCTTTTCCCGATCCTGGGACGTTAATTGTTGAGGAGTTCTCCCGGTAAGAACCAGGAGAACTCCTCAACAATCACTCATCATACGCATTGTGACGAGCATAAATTGCTTAGCAACCATATTAAAGTAATCGAATCGCAACCCGTGAAACATTTGTCATTGAGTTGTTCCGATGGCCATCTGTGGCCATCTTCATTATCAGCTCCACTTTACCAAATGATGATTTCCGAGAGCAAATGCTCAAGTTACTTTAAAAAATACCCAAATCGCTATTAGGTTTGCCTATAAAATTTGAGGGTTTCCCTCGATTTCCATGGGATCCTCTCATGAGATTCCAACTTGATGATAATGAGACTACCTCGAGAGTATACCCTTTCAAATAAAAAAAGAACTTTTGGAATCGGTCCAGCCGTCTTCGAGTAATCGGTGAACATACACAAGGTAGCTACTGTAAACTGTTGAGGTAGTTCCCTTAACTGTCCTTCGTCTTCATCATCAGACCCTTAATGACAGTCACAACCTATCTAGGTGTAAAGTTCACATCAATACAAATTAATCAAGCCCAAACACAAGGTAACTGCTGTAAATCGTTGAGGAGTCCCCTCGACTGTCTTTCGGCTCCATCATCAGATCGAATCCAGACCTTCATTAAATTGTAGTGCTTTAAAATACTTAATGAAAAAAATAACAAACGCACTAGTCGCTCCTACGATTTTCGAATGTTCCCCTCGATTTCACTGGGATGCCATCATCAGATCCTGGTTTCCTTATCATGGGACCACCCTTGGCATATCTCCTTTCCAACAAAAAAAGAATAATCAAAATCGGTTCATAAACAACGAAGTTATCCGCGAACACACATAAAAAAAAATATATATATATATACGGTCGAATTGAGAAACCTCCTCCTTTTTTTGAAGTCGGTTAAAAAGCACGACTTTTTAATACACTGTATTAAGGACCCAAAGGCGGTTCAATAAGAGCCATTTTACGAGCAAGTGTGTTGAAAACTATCTTCTTTTGACTGCCTAATTGCATAGCCTATAAGTAAGAAAACTAGTTTTGAAATAGTCTCAAAAGTCTCGTTTTCCCCGGGAATTTCGAGACCGTTTCGAATCTCGTTTTTTTTCCGGGACCCAGTAATGCATCGAGACTGAAAGCCCTAGTACCTACCTATTTTTATTCCAAAGTTCTTTGAATATTCCAAACAGCATCCTCCTGCCGTAACTTTCAAAACTATGTTTTCGATTTTAGTATTAAAAATAGTCGGTAAGGGTCATAGCTTACTTTTTCATGCTTGGAAAAATTTCATGAATTTTTTTTTCGCCCTGGAGCGACCGGACCGGAAGAACCTGTCAGACTGTAATGACTAAAACCTCACGATGCTCTTCAGCTACCTCTGGTCGGGGCGCTGGAGTGCTTATGTAAGTACAGACGCCAACACATCAAGCTACTATTTTCTGTCAAATTTATTTAATAGATTTTCAACTTTATCGCTAAAGTATAAGGTTCAAAGTTGATTGAAAAAATTTGACAGTTTCAGGCAATTTTCACAGCTTGATGTGCTGGCGTCTGTATCTACCTATTTACTCTCGCTCCCCCAGTGCTTGCAAACGATGCTTGGCTCCACCTAGAGCTTAAGAAATAAAAAAAATAACCAAAAAATGTGATCTGTATGAATGGATGACTTAAATTACAGAGACTACATAAATTAAAAAAATGTGGGGAAAATCTTAATTTGTACTAAAATCTGTTATCCTATAAATTCTAAGACTATGGCGCAACAATCTCCGTCATGCGTGCATTGATCCGTGACAGTTGAGACGTTGCATTCACAATGGATGACGTACCTACAATCGAACATAACGCCACTGTGTTGTGTGTTGCGCCCGCGCAGTCGCGTGTCATTGTCGTATCCGTGTAATAGCATTCGTGTTTTTGCTCATGTTTTACATTTACCGCATATATGGGGATTACTCGAAACGTGAATAGATTTTATAAGGAGTCAGATGATAAATGATTCGTCGTCGTTTCAGCCGATAGACGTCCACTGCTGGACATAGGCCTCCCCCTATTTTGGGAGGGTTTGCCATAATCGCCACGCTTGGCAGGCGGGTTGGCGATCGCAGTATGGTATGATGGTGGAATACATAGAGAACGCTGCAGCCCATTCTCCGGTACGATCCTTAGTCGCCTTTTACGACACCCACGGGAAGTAAGGGGTGGTGGTATTCTTTAAGTCCGGCACCACACAGACAAATGATTACATTATTGAAATCTTAATTTCGACAATACACAATATTTATTTTCTTAGAAAATAATATACCTACTTGATAAAGATAAAAAAATATATACAGGGTTATTGGTAAAACATTGACAACCTCTTTAGAGGTCATTGTACTCATCATTATGAACAACTTATACTATGGGACCAAACTAAAATCGCGAAATAAAAATTAGCTGTTCCCTACATTTTGACGAACATAAATGTAGAAAACAGCAGATTTATTTTTTCGCGATTTCAGTTTTGGTCCAATAGTAAAAGTTGTTCATAATGATGAGTACAATGACCTCTTAAGAGGTTGTTAATGTTTTACCAATAACCCTGTATATATCTTTAATTTAGACCTAAGTAAGTCCATAAAAACAGATTGCGGTTTTATTCATTTCATAAGGTATAAGCGCTAGTTAGCAGGTGATTAGTGCGAAATAAATGAAAATGTTTGGAACTACACACGGTGATTCCAAATGCTAGTGATGGACTTGATGTAGATATCTAGGCCGGGGCGGACCGCCCGTCGTATAAACTATGCGTTACAACTGAACTGAGCCATACCGCCTAGTCTAGATACTATTACTGTCTTGCTATACAATATACTAAAGTTAACTTCATAGATTCTGACAATGATAACTTTTGTACAGACGCCAGCACATCAAGCTACCCGAAACTGTCAAATTTTCCCAATCAACCTTGAACCTTATGCTGTAGCGATAAAGTTGAAAATCTATTAAAGAAATTTGACAGATTGTAGTAGCTTGATGTACTGGCGTCTGTATATTGAAAGAAAATACATTGTTTGAGCGCAATTATATTTTTTAAATATCGCAGCATTATGCTGAGACAGGAGCCTTTCTGGCCCAGCACAGCTGCACAGGTCTTTCTTTTTTGGTTTATTTATTTTTTTGGGTTGTTTTTAATGTAACTTTGTGAGTTTTAAATGCTCCTTTTTTACTATTTGTATTTCGTGTGCATGTCCCAAATAAAATATATTTCTTTCTTTAAATTATTGAGTGAGCATTTTAATTGTAAAGAATCCTTTGCGTGAAATTGGTAATCTTTCTTTCAAGATAAACGTATCTAGAATGACGTAAGGCTACATATGATGAAATTGCAACAGTATCTGGTGCAACAGTTAGCAGTAACTTGGCAAACATGTAATTATGATCTGTTACACGATACGTCATGACGTGTTAATTAACATAAATAAGGAGGTTTACATGTCTGTAGAAAACTGGAAAATGTCTCCCCCGGATTATCAAAAAAGCTGATGAAAGTAATCATAGTAAGCCAAGGTACGCACGGGCGCGTTTTTCCCGCGGTGATTTTATATCAAGCACTGGATTTGCGACGCACTGCACGATGCAGTTAAAAATCCAACAGCGGGTTTTTTCAACGCGCTTGGATTCTCAACGGTAGGCTCAACACCGAGCGTTCAAAATCCAATGCGTGATATTTTTACGTCCGTGCGAACGTGGACTAAGACGAATTCAACGGTCCTTTGGGCTATAATGGGAAGGAATATAATACTTATGTCTGAATAATGGGAAGTACCTAAAACGTTAAAGTAAAGTAAATAGCAAAGTAAAGTAAGTAAAGTAAAGTAAGTAAAGTAAAGAAAGTAAAGTAAGTAAAGTCATCATCATCATCATTTCAGCCGAAAGATGTCCACTGCTGGACATAGGCCTCCCCCAAGTTGGGGGGGGGGTTTGCCATAATCGCCACGCTTGGCAGGCGGGTTGGCGATCGCAGTATAGTATGGTGGTGGAATGCATAGAGAACGCTGCTGCCCATTCTCCGGTACGCCCCTTAATCGCCTTTTACGACACCCACGGGAAGTATGGGGTGGTGCTATTCTTTAAGTCCGGCACCACACAGACCGTCTGGCACCACACAGACGTAGTAAGTAAGTAAAGTAAGTAAAGTAACTAAAGTAAAGTAACTAAAGTACCTTAGCCGTTCAAGTTCAAAAATTAATATCGAATTAAAAAAATTGTGCCTTAGAAAATTGATGTTTTCATAACTTTCTGTAAAAGGATATGATTCATTGGTAACAGTTACAGATTAATTAATTTAATGAACAAATGCTTAGGAATACGGCTTTCAAAACGTTTACTTTAGTTAAAAGACTTAGAAATTACTCTAACTGGTTATGAATTAAACATAAATTAATATTTTAATTGTTAATTTCCTACAATAAGTACTTAATTATTGTTACTCCTAACAGGAAAGCATGATGACAATTTGGTCTCTTTTAACGCCACCAAAACACAAGCGTGTCTTTTTACCGCCAAAAGGAGTCGTTTTGACCAGACTCCTACTTTTCGGGGTACATCTGTTCCTGTAACAGATCGGCTCGAGCTCCTAGGCATGGAGTTCACGTCTAGTCTCAACTTCGGCGCTACCATCGAGTACAAAGCCCAAATATCCTTCATCCTAAATAAGGTGAAGCGATACTTCACGCCTGGACAGCTTTTAACCCTATACAAAGCGCAAGTCCGATCCTGCATGGAGTATTGCAGCCACCTTTGGGATGGCTCAGCGAAATACCAACTTGCCGCGCTTGACTCGGCAGAACGCAGAGTTAAGAGGCTCATTGGCGACGTAGAATTGGTGGATGCCAAGCTTCACAGCTTGGCTCATCGCCGCAAGGTTGCCTGCTTGTCGGTCTTCTACAGATTGTACTTCGGTGAGTGTGCCCAAGAACTCCACGACCTCATTCCACCGGCCCTCTTCTACCTTCGGTCATCCAGACGCACAGCAAGTTACCATCCCTGCCTAGTTGCTATTCCACCAATTCCCACTAAGCGTTTTCAAATGTCTTTTATAAAAAGAGTGGAACTCTTTACCTGCGTCTGTGTTTCCGAGCGCATACAACCCGAATCTCTTTAAAGTAAGAGTGAACAGGCTTCTTCTGGGTAAGCTCACTCAATCGTCGACTTTGTCTCTGTCACCTCTGACCTAGACTAGAGTCAAAAGCAAACCCATTTCAAAAAAAAAAAAAAGCAAGACCGCCATTATTCGCTCTGAATAAACCGCTAATAAAGAAGGGTCCCAAAGTTAAATGATTTCCCTCCGGAATAACGTATAAGTAGACATTCTATATTTTCCATTCGAAGGAAAAGGCTAGCATCAAAGTGTTTGACAAGATAAACGCACGTAGGATATGTTCCGAATTACACGACGGACATGGGAACTTCAATCCCCTACTGATACCTAAGTCACAAAACACAAAATCACTAAGTTTTGTGAACACCTTTATTTTAAGTATTTACTTTCTAAGCAAATAAATGATTATGATTCTGCCATAAGATAACCGTCTGAGAATCAATAAGAACGAATGTATAAGAAAATGTATCTTCATAATTTTTTTAGTGATTTTTTCCATGTTTTAATAGTTATTCTGATATTCGAGGCGGAGACAAAGCCAATAGGTAAATCAAAGATCGTATAAATCGGCCCAACTCATCTTGTGTTATAAATGGTGTAACTAACCCAACTTTGTTTTAATTATAGATTATGGAAAATTTAGGGTTTGTACTATATGATTAGGGACTTACATATGGGACTTAAGTATGCTTTATTAATTACATGGTGTACCGTACGTATACACATGAATTAAAACAGGTAGTTAATGTTTGAGGATAAGGCACCTTAATATATGTACGTTAAAATGTTGTAACGTCACATAAAGTATTAATGTTATTATACTAAAAACCAATGCAAGATCTTTATTTTTTATGAATTGTTTAATTACAAGAAAAGCATAATCGATTTACAAAGCAAGTATCTGATTATCGGAGATAAGTTGCGTCGCTGATGAGCCTGTTGGCGAAGAGTCCTGTCGGCAAAGTGTCCTGTCGGCGAAGAGTCCCATCGAAGTAAAGTCTTGTCGGCGTTCAGTCTGTCGGCGTAGTGTCTGTCGGCGTTTAGTCGTACACTCTGTTGGGAGAAGTGCTACTCTTCTAGCGAGATCACTGAGTAATCTCTGTATTTAGAAATTATCTTACATGTCTGCACCTCTCATATCGTCATGACCTATATGAGAATAGCTAATGCCATGCAAAAACATTAGCCGCTCAGGTGCAAATATTAGGAAGGTGGTAAAGGGTTTACTGCCCAAGGTCATAATCATAAATCTTTATTAGCTTGTGAAGTCCCACTGCAAGACAAAGGCCTCCCTACTCTCTTTCCACTTCTCTCTGTTCAAAGCTCTTAAAGGCCCGTTCTTGTTGAAGGAGTCCAGCTCATCCCGCCATCCGTCTGGGCCTGCCGCGATGTCGCTGGCCACTAAGAGGGACCCACTGAGTCGTAAGTTTGGCCCATTGGTCGTCTGACATGCTACAGATGAGTCCAGTCTTGTTCCCTTGGTTAATATAATGCACAATTTTAAATAGAGAAAGGCGTCTATGATAAGAGGGTCCTGAGGTACGGATCACCCGGTTCTTTTAGATAAGACATGTTAATTTACAATATTATAATAAAAGTTAAAAATCAGAACCTACAAAATTAAGAGAAATAAAAAAAACAAATTGTTTTTGGAGTGCAGTGTGGTGTTGCGAATATGGTCTGTCACTTTGACGCCTAGAATACTGCGCTCCAAAACACAGATATTTGACGTTGCTCAAAATGCCGCTAAGCTGAAGTGGGACTGGGCAGGCCACGTCTGAAGTATGTCCAATAAGCTGTGAGCCAAAATAGCCACCACGTGGAGTCCTGACACAGCTAGAAGGCGTTGCGGCAGACCCCGTAGAAGATGGCAGGACGAGCTGGACAAAACAAACGACCAGTGGTCCATGCACTTTAGCCCTGGATCGAAAGAGCTGGAAGTCATGGGGAGAGGCCTTTGCCTAGCAATGGGATGATGCAGGCTAACAGTAACATATTGTTTTTGATACTCATAAAACTAAAAACGTATTGTAAATTAAAGTATCGACACTAATTTCACTATTTTATTGACATATGATACAAAAAGTAATAGACTAGTGGACCTATAGAGTTATGAGGAACAGGGTATAAAGTTCACTCATCCTCCATAGAAAAGGGAGGATCCTCCGACCAGACGGGTGTTGTATCTGTCGGGCAACTGCCCGATGATTCATGTCGGGCCGATGTATGAGTATTTATGCTAGTCGCGCGGTAAACTCTGCTTGCGAGATGCAGGATTTTGCATGACGTCAGTATGACGCGTTGTTCGCATGTGGCGTTGTAGATACCGCGACAGACCCTATGAGTGGACCACACATCGTAAGAGACAAGTCATAAAAATTGAACGAACTAACGATCATAGGACGGTAATAAAATTATAATTAATGTATATATGGTCTGTAATAGAGATGTGACTGTGAAGGCACATATCGAGAGGACACTGGAACTTTAACGTTTAAGCTTATAGAGTTATGAAGAGCAGGGTGTAAAGTTCACTCATAATCCATAGAAAAGGCCCCTCCGACTACACGGGTGTTGTGTCTGGTGGGTAACTGCCCAACGATTGATATTGGGACGTTGTTCAGAGGGTGGATTTTTTAGACGGGGCAGTTACTTTTGATTTGCATTCACAGATTTTGAGACAATTGTACAGTCAGCAAGAAAATGGGCAATTTTCATTAAAAAAAAACGACGGGTTGCACTCTGGGAGTGCCGGCAGAAGTAAAAACTTGAATATTAACGTTGTTTACTGTAACTGTAACCGTAACCGTAACTGTAACTGTCTGCCTGTCTGTTTGTCTATCTGTCTGTAATTTGATCCTGTATACTTGTTTTCAATTTTTTGTATTTTGGAATCTTACGATTTTCGATCAGGGTCACGTGTCATCTTACGATGAGGGTCACGTTACGTGTCATCTTACGAATCTTACGATCAGGGTCACGTGTCCTGACGAGAGTTTAACATTTTTTACCCATTACAAAAATGCTAACAACGCCGCTAAAGAAGTTTTCACTTCAAAAAAATTCATATTAATCGATCCTTTTCCTATAAGGACATATACCTCTATCGGATCAACTCAGGTTGAGTACTATAGTACTCAAACAAGATAAAAGTCAAAGAAAAAGTCAAAGGTAAAGGAAAAGAAAAGGAAGGAAAACGGAAAAGAAGGAGGAAGGGAAAGGTAAAGTCAGATATTGTATAAAACTTCCCATTCATTTCGTAGGAAACGAGAATACATATTCTTTTTTTTTTATTGCGTAGACGTGACTGCTACAACAAAAACTGGCCGGAAATAAACAAATAAAAAACTGGCCAAGTGCAAGTCGGACTCGCACACGAAGGGTTCCGTACCACAAGGCAAAAAAACGCCAAAAAAAAACATGTTTGTTGTATGGGAGCCCCCCTTAAATATTTATTTTATTTTAATTTTATTATTTATTATTAAAGTTAAAATACAACTGAGTATTTTGTGAACATTTCAAGTGCCTACCTGTTGCCATTTTTGATATCGAGCAAAAAAGGGCAAAAAAATCGCGTTTGTTGTATGGGAGCCCCCCTTAAATATTTAATTTATTTTGTTTTTAGTATTTGTTGTTATAGCGGCAACAGAAATACATAATTTGTGAAAATTTCAACTGTCTAGCTATCGCGGTTCTTGAGATACAGCCTGGTGACAGACAGACGGACAGTCGGACAGACGGACAGACGGACAGACGGACAGACGGACAGACGGACAGACGGACAGACGGACAGACGGACAGACGGACAGACGGCCAGACGGACAGACGGACAGACAGCGAAGTCTTAGTAATAGGGTTCCGTTTTTACCCTTTGGGTACGGAACCCTAAAAATTAAACTTCGAATTTCGAACGAATACAAGTCATTGTTTTATTTGCTTTGAAAACAAAATCTTGATAGTTTGATGCGGTTTCTAACATTCGCTGACAAAAAAGATCTCAAATAACTTAGAACGTAACGTAACTTGTAGTCCCGTAGATAACATCTACGAGACATCAAGCAATTGAACATCGATGCTGTTGAAATAATAAATACAAAATGTACTGTAACTACCAAAAGAAAAATTGACAACGAGAGTTCTCACATTCACCGATATTACAAGTAAACTCATGTTCATTTATAAGACACTTAATTTCCTTGGAACAGTTAATCATAAAGATGATGTTGCAAGTTTGCGTAGGCGCAAACATGTAAGACGTCATATCTTCATTACTTGAAGTGCTTACATATCTTAGTTTCAAAACGAAAGTCTGAGATAAGAGACATTTCTCGATTATTTATGTTATAAACATAATTTCCCACGTCTAGTAGTGTACATGTTCGGAGGACATGTTTTCACCGGATATGGTGTGTTTGTCAAAAATTTCTTTTCCTTCGCTTGTCTAATACAAACGGACATATAGACACTGCGGGATTATGGTCTTAGGGTTATTACAAGTGTCGTAGAAAGCTGAATTATTATTTTAATAAATTATTATTATTAGCCTGTGATGTCCTACTGCAGGGTAAAGGCCTTCCTACTCTCTTTCCACTTCTCTCTATTATTTTATTTTAATAGAACAAGTATTTATTTTGCTTTTGTTTCTAAGGCACACACAGAAGTTAAAACACTTTCCGTCTTATTACAAAACGAGATCTAATTTTAGACCTAGCCTAAACCTTCCAGCCAGTTATTCTATTGTTACGAGCTTCGGGTTCGTGACAATTAAAAACTGCCGATTTAATAACCAAAAAAATGACACTTTAATAATCAACACTAATTACAAGTCAAACACACTAATTACAAAACACAATTGCACTACTGATCGCTTTAAGTCGCACTTGAATATCGCTTCGATGCTTTCACTTCGATCGCTTTATCCAAACTGTGTCGGTCGTGGCGCGTCTCGGCCTTATATAGCGCCAAAGAGAGTTCTAGAACCTTCCATTATAGAAACATCTAGAATGTTCGAGTACATACAGGCCCCGATCGACCAGATGTCGAAAGTTCGGGAATGTTCTAGAAAGTTCTCGCATCGAAATTTCTAGAAAGGTCTTTACTACTAGTTCCGCTACTCGATACTAGATGGCGCTAGTGGTAACTACTGTCACCATGTACCAGGCATTAATTGTGGCGCGCAACACTGCCCCCTCCTAAGACATGCTCGTCCCGAGCATTATCGGCCCCATAATAACGCGCCAGTCGATCCACGTGGACGATCTTAGGAGTACCTCTTGCACCTTTCTGTATCCGGTAGGTTACGTCATTGATCTTTGTCACAATCCGGTACGGTCCGTCCCATTTAGCTTGAAGCTTAGGAGATTTCCCTTTGCTGCGGACTGGATTGTGCAACCACACTAGGGAACCTTCGTCGAACCCTTTATTGTTCATTTTACGGTCATAACGGGTTTTCATCTTTTCAGACATTTGCTGGCCCGATTGTCTGACGTGCTCATAAATGTCATTCATTTTGTTCCGCAAGTCATTCGCATACTCGGTTATACTGCGTGGGGCATCAGGTGGTATTCCGGTGATCAGGTCTGCAGGCAGCCGTAATTCTCTTCCAAAGTTTGCGAAAGCTGGTGTCACCGATGTACTTTCGTGAACAGCGCTTCGATATGACAACAAAAACGGCTGTATGTGCTTGTCCCAATCTCGTTGCCGATTTTCCACAACTTTGGCTAGGTACCTCTCCAGTGTCTGATTAAATCGTTCCACCATTCCATCCGATTGTGGGTGGTAAGAAGTTGTTCTTGTTTTATGTGTACCCATAACTCGGCAAGTTTCCTGGAATATTTGGGACTCAAAATTTCTTCCTTGGTCGCTGTGAATCTCCAAAGGTACTCCAAAACGGCAGAAGACTTCATGAACCAGTTTATCTGCAACTGTTGAAGCTTCTTGGTTTGGAATGGCGAAGACTTCCGGCCACTTAGTGAAGTAATCCATCACAACCATGAAATACTTGTTACCACTTTCACTTACCGGAAACGGCCCCGCAACGTCAAGGGCTATCCTTTCCCATGGTGCACCAACATTGTACAATTTCAATGCACCTCTACTACGAGTCTGAGGTCCCTTTACAGCTGCACAACTTGTACATTTGCGACACCAGTCTTCGACATCGTCCCGACGTTCGTCCGACTTCGTCCGACTTCGTTCTCGTATCTTCAATAGAGTCCGTTTTACTCCCAGATGGCCTCCTGAACAACCATTATGGTACAGCTGTAGAACGTCCGGTACTTGAGTTTTAGGGACAACCATTTGCAAATGACAGCTGTCTCCCCGAGCGTTTTCCCATTTGCGGCACAGGACTCCATCCTGCATCACCAAGCTGTCCCATTGGGCCCAATAGCTTTTTGTGATCGAACTCATCGCTGAGACGTCGCTCCACCTGGGCTTGGGAGCTCTGGCCTTCCTCCACTCCAGAATCGGCTTGATGTCCGAATCTTCCTGCTGTGCACGTTGGACGCTTTCCTTCCACTCGTTGCTCAGGTCTGTCCTGAGCATCCTCACAGGTACCACTTCCTTATCCTCTTGCCTAGTACAATGCTTGCGGTCTTCAGGACAAGGTCTTCTTGACAATGCATCTGTGTTGCCATGAGATTTCCCGCTGCGATGTTTGACCACAAAGTCGTATTGCTGCTGCTGCTGGGCGGTGCTGTTAGCCGCACTACCCTTTGGAGACCAGCCATCTTCCCTTTCTGCAGTTCGCTTAGGGCAACTGGATCGAAGGTGGCCCCTTTCCCCACAGCCGTAGCACTTAGGGCAGTAACTTCTATTGCGGTCGCGAACTGTAGTCGCACTGCCCTCTGGAGATCGGTCGACTTCTCTTTCTGCAGTTCGCTTAGGGCAACTTGATCGAAGGTGGCCCTTTTCCCCACAGCCATAGCACCTAGGGCTGTATCCTCTATTGCGGTCGCGAACTGTAGCCGCTGTAACCTCCCTGACGCGATGGGAACGATGATCCTGCCGCACAGCTTCCACCTCCAGTGCATGGGCCAAGGCGTCCTTAAGCGTCCCGTGGTGACCGAGCCTTACAGCAGCTCTGACCTCAAGATCGCGGATGCCGTCGATGAATGCCTGCACCAGGTTCCCATCAATAAGCGCAGGTATGGACTGGTAGGCTTTGCGAACCAGCTTCTCCACTTCAAGGGCCCACTGCTGCAGGTTTTCGTTACTGCGTTGCACGCGATCCTTGAGCTGCGCACGAAACACGAGTTCCAGGTGAGCGTCGCCATACCGAGCCTCCAATGCCTCAAGGAGCTGCTCGTAAGTCACTTCCTTACCGAGAGCTTCCAGGACAGTTAAGGCCTGGTCGCGCAGGCTTAGGGTGAGAGCAGTCATGGCCTGGCTTTTATTCCACCCGTTCGCCTTCATGACAGCCTCAAACTGGATTTTGTAGGCCGACCATGAAGAAGTTCCGTCGAACGGTGGCACTTTGAATCCACGTAGCGAAGGTGTTATAGCTATGGGAGCTGCGATTCCATCCCCAAGTTTGAGGTAATCCAGCGTTTTCTTCACGTCAGCCATCACGGTTAGCTTCACATCAGCCATCACGTTGTCAACCCGATTATTTACTTGGTCGATTCGGGTCTCAGCTTCCGACAGGCGGTTGTCATGTTGAGCAACCTTATCCTTCACCTCCTTCATGTCTTTCCCGAAGGTAGCGTGAAGGTCCTTCATAAGGAGCATCTGCTCTTCCTGACGGCGCGCCTGCTCCTCCTTATCACGTTGGAGCTGTTCTTCCAACCGACGAGCCTGTTCCTCCCTGTCACGCAGCAGCTGTTCTTCCAACCGACGGGCCTGTTCCTCCTTGTCCCGTTGGAGCTGTTCTTGCAGTCGACGAGCCTGTTCCTCCTGACGGCGGGCCTGTTCCTCCTGTCGCCGGGCCTGTTCCTGCAGCATCATCATCAGGGCAGCAAAATCTGGCGCTGATGATGCTGGAGCAGCTGTGGACGGGCCGGCCTCCGCGGTCGGTAGCTGGCCTTCCGACCCCATTGGCGTTGTTCCACCGAATCGCCTTTGGTCCGTCTCCTGCTGGCGTTGACTCCGGGTACGGATACCCTCCGTGTCGTCTTTGGGTAAAACCGGCATTTTAATCCCCTCTTCTGACACCAATTGTTACGAGCTTCGGGTTCGTGACAATTAAAAACTGCCGATTTAATAACCAAAAAAATGACACTTTAATAATCAACACTAATTACAAGTCAAACACACTAATTACAAAACACAATTGCACTACTGATCGCTTTAAGTCGCACTTGAATATCGCTTCGATGCTTTCACTTCGATCGCTTTATCCAAACTGTGTCGGTCGTGGCGCGTCTCGGCCTTATATAGCGCCAAAGAGAGTTCTAGAACCTTCCATTATAGAAACATCTAGAATGTTCGAGTACATACAGGCCCCGATCGACCAGATGTCGAAAGTTCGGGAATGTTCTAGAAAGTTCTCGCATCGAAATTTCTAGAAAGGTCTTTACTACTAGTTCCGCTACTCGATACTAGATGGCGCTAGTGGTAACTACTGTCACCATGTACCAGGCATTAATTGTGGCGCGCAACACTATTTTGAACTTTATTCCGGCAAACGCAAAGTTCTTAATGCAAAATTGACAACTTAGACTCTGGTTTAACGTCAGTTTTTGTAATAAGAACTTTAACTTTGTCGGAATTAAGTTCGAAATTTGAAAATGGCTCGATAGTTTAAACCTGGGTCTAAAGATAAACCTTTTTTTGTAATAAGGCCGTTTGGGTCTTACCACAAAAACTTAAGCACTTGTTCAACGTGTGTCTAATGTCAGTGTTACGTCAAAGTCCATATAATTGTGTCGTGTCTAAAAGGTGTTTAGCCTAAACAACTGATAAACACTGTTTTGTGGTAGTAAGGTAAGACTGTCACCCTTTGCTACTTGAATAGATTCTACACGAATCTTAATTTGTGATAATAAATACGGTAGCATACGATATCTTTAAGGGTGATGATTAAAATTTGTTGATTCTCTGCAGATATACATCTACAAGACTTGAGGCTCAAATCAAATCGAATCGGTTTGTGTACTGTCTATAAATTAGCGATTCAACTGTTATTAAAACAAGCACCTATTTGAATAACAGAACCACAGTTCAAAAGCTGCCAGAACACTGTAGTCCCTATAGAATCCGGGGAAGTTTTTGTGATCCTACAAAACCGCCTATCTATTATTAATAATAAAGCACTAGTGTTTGTTTGTGGAGGGGTCCATCTGCACAGGTCGATCGATCAGGTTAAGCTACGCTTGCCGCAGTTGGCCTGTGGATGAGTGACCAACTTTACATACCGAGACCCCTCCGTGCCTCGGCAAGCACGTTAAACTGTTGGTCCCGGCTGTCATTCGTGGATCTTTGACTGTCGTTTCGGGTAGCCAGAAGCCCGAAAATCTGACAACCAGTTTTACCAAAGAGTACTTATCGTATTACCCAGTAACTGGGTTTTCGAGGTCAAATAGACAGTCGCTCCATGTAAAATACTGGTATTCAGCTGCATCCGGTTAGATTGGAAGCCGACTCCAACATAGTTGGGAAAAGGCTAGACGATGATGAGTTTGTTTGTTTGAACGCGCTAATCTCTGCAACTAACAGGCGGTTTTAAAAGACTATTGTTTGCATTTGATAACCCATTTCTTGAGGAAGGCGGAGAGAGCCGAGAAAAAAGAAAAAAGTCAGAAAGAACACTACGCGAAAATGAACTCTACGGGCAGGTCATACGATGAGACGGGGTGGGTTTGAGGAACAAGAATATTGACGCGGACGAAGTCGCGGGCAAAAGCTAGTGTGGGAACGTTATAGGCTGATTATGTACACGACAATTTTATACACACTAAATACCCAACAAAAAAAACCTCAACATTCCAATATCATACTAATCTCACACACACTTCCTCCGCTCAGATCAAAGCGCGTTTGATGAAATTTTTTCAAGCTCGTCTAGAGGAAGTGAAATCTCCGCGCATGTCGCATGTCGGTCGGCAAGGTCGCGAGTAGGATGCTCGCAAGTGGGCTGTTGTCACTGCCAGATACACGTATGTACGTATGGTGGTGTACGCGCGGCGAGAGTGCGAGCTTTGATCTGAGTAAGTTTTTTTTTTATTCGCCGGATTTGCCCTGGATATGGTGACAAGCAAGACAGTCGAGAAAAGGAAGGGTGTTGTACCGTTAATTTAGAACACAGAAAGAATGTCTAGTTTTCTATAACGTGTATGAGGACAATTATTATCCTTAGACAGGACTCTTCTGTACCCTACACATTGGTGCAGTTGCTATGCCGCAGTTGCATTGACTGACGGATTGAATGACTTTTGATTTAGATTTTTTTGATGCAGTTTCTCAGTCAATGATTTAGTGGTTGGTGGTGAGTTGTTTGTTCTAATAGGAGGTCTGGACGTAGACAAAAAAACACGTATTGAGACACGAATAACAGTTACAATTTAAACTGAATGTGTGTACTATAGAAAAAAAAACAAAAATTAATTTAAAAAACCACAAAAACCAGAAACATCATTTCTACCCTGACAACATCTCCTAAACTACAAAGTCCTTCTACCGTAACAGAATGATCCACAGCAACCTGAATGAAAAAAAAATATTTTCAAACGCCGCACTCTCTTCCATCGTACGTGTCACGTCTCTGACTGCGCGTGCGCGCGTCGCGTGCCCGTCGCCCCGGATGCGACACATGCTTTTCTAGGAGACCACGCTATTTATCCTGCTACTACCTATCAAGTGCTATTACACTTATTTCTTTATGTTCATCGTTATTTACAAATCACTGCCACTTTATTGCCCGAGTTTCGAGCTCAATCAGTCTCGAGTGCCAACTCGTAAATAGGACGAAAAGATAATCTTAAAAGATTTATTTACTTCTAATGATTCTGTCATCTTGCAAACTTCTTGTTTAAGGGGCTTACATGACCAAAAGCGCGGTCACTTTCGGACAGCATAGAAAAGAAAGAGAAGCGCGATGACACAACACTAATAATTTATTCCAAAATATGAAGTAATTATAATTACAAAAAATCTATTGTTTGGACGAAAAAATTAAAAGACTAGTATTTTAGTATTTTGCTTGTAGAATAATCTGACAAAAAAAACAGAACGATTGTATGTATATTAGTATGGTTTTTATTGTAAAAAAAAAGTTTTTAGAGTTATCTTCATGATTTTTTTCTATCGTGTCAAATTAGTTGTATCAATTGTTTTCAACACACTATCTACCTAGCATATATCCTGAAGAAAATCGTATATTTTTCTGATTTTGTTTACTGTAGTCGATCATTATACTTTTATTGTTTCTAAAACTTGCGTTCTTTGTGTTTAGGTCCTGTAAGCCCCTTAAACTGATTATTTAACTCCTTCGATACGAAATGACGTGTTTACCGTACCTATTTAAAATATCAATTATCTACATAATATCCCTATCTAAATAATAACAGCCGCACAGGTCGATCGATCAGGTTAAGCTGCGCTTGCCGCGGTTGGTCTGTGGATGGGTGACCATCTTTACATACCGTGACCCCTCCGTGCCTCGGAAAGCACGTTAAGCCGTTGGTCCCGGCTGTCATTCGTGGATCTTTGACAGTCGTTACTTGTAGTCAGAAGCCCCAAAGCCTGACAACCAGTCTTACCAAGGGGTATCGTATTACCCAGTAACTGGGTTGCGGAGGTCAGATAGGCAGTCGCTCCATGTAAAATACTGGTATTCAGCTGCATCCGGTTAGACTGGAGGCCGACCCCAACATAGTTGGGAAAAGGCTAGGCAGATGATGATCTACATAATATCCCTATAATGTTCCCACTGTTGGGACACAGACCTCTTCTCGGAAGGAAGTGAACCGTAATCCACCACGCGGGCCCAGTACGGGCTGGTAGATGACACATGTCTTCGATTTTCATGGTGCTAGGACATTCCAGTTTCCTCACGATGCTAGCCTTCACCGTTTTGAGAGTAGTCAAGATGCAATAATTTACACAAAGTAAAGCGCCTGCCAAGGTTCGAACTCACGACCTACAAGTCGTAAGTCGCGGCCGTTACCACTGGGCCACCATTACTCAAAATATCAATTAAACAGGACAAAATGAATATAAATATGCAAGTATAACAATAGGATCGCCCCCTATTTCATGGAATTTAAACACAACTGGCAAAATTGTGGGTGTACCTACTACTTAAGTACACCACTGCCAAGCCCTATGGCGAATACATGCACGATGTTAACTTATGCTACGTACGATCAAATAAATGTATTTAATCTGCATTCGCGACTAATTTGCCAAACATGTAAACAAATATAAGTTTATGTAAAAATAACTTTAATTTCTACACAATAAAGTTCAGTTTACGCTACAACTTCAAACATTTTTATAATTTTTTTTTCTAGAGTGCTAGTCACTCTGCAATCAACTTAATTACCATTAAAATAAAGTCGATATTTATTTAACTTGAAGTAACATCAATTTGAAACATAAATTTTAATAGACCTTAGATAGTTACTTTCATTCCAGTCCATAATTAAATCAAGTATATTCAGTACAAAATTATTAATTACATCAATCAGTCTAGTTTGTTTTCTAATTACTGCCCAAAAAAAAACGATTAACCAGCGCGACATCGATAGAACCCAATCCATCAAAAACTCGACCACATCATGGCCTCAGAACATGTTTGCTTTTTAAGCATAATCGTAGACTATGTAGGTTTACTATCTCGTACTAAATGTTCAAACAGATTGAGCAGTAAAATTGAAACATGTCCAATTAGATGTTGATCACTTACCTACAGGCCGCCGTGGAACTGGTGTAATTTAGTCCTATAAATTAGTTCTTAGTTTGTTCTTGAGTAGGAGGTAAAAAGTGAGGTTGAGGACCGTTCTGTCTAGATGCTTGAATAACATAAGCAATCATCAGCCCTTAATGTTCCCACTGCTGGGTGACAGCCTCTGTGAGAGGGAGTGGGCCGTAATCTACCACGCGGGCCCAGTGTGGGTTGTATGATTTCACATGTCTTTGAATTTTTGGTTCTAGGATACCTATGCCGGTTTCCTCACGATGACTGTTTGTTTGGATACTAGAGTGCAGTCGCGAAGGCTCCATACAACTCGATTCCTACCGGCTTCCCTTTGAAAAATGACACAGTCAGTTCTATAGACAAATTATATAATCATGTTAAAGATATCTACTCCGGCTTACCTCTTACAAAAATTAACCCTTCACTATTGCTAGAGTATATTTGCAATATGGCGACTAAAAGAGATATAACATATAATTACCGAACTAATAATTATCACTACAATCTGACAGTTATCCCTACTCTAGATATGTTTTACCCGTCGAAAAAGTAAAATATTTGACAATCCGAAACTTGGGCATTCCGAAATTACGATCTACTTTCGGTCGGGCCCGTATTTTCGTCGATGGGCTTAGGGAGTAGGCCCCCAGATTTGTTCTTAGCTTCTGGGATTATCTCGAATTCTTCCAAATAGTAAATTCTTGCATCCTGCTATGTAGGGCTTTCATGTTTATTAGGTACTACCGAAATACAATAAAAAAAAACTCATACTTGAATTTTAAATATTACGCCGTGTTGCCAATTAATCATTCGTGAATACTGAGTATGTGAGCGTTCAAAATCAAAATCAAAATGTTTTATTTCACATAAACCTACATGGGCACTTATGAAACGTCAGAAGCTAGGTGCACGGTTCCAATTGGTCGTTTCCTATGGAGAAGAACCGGCAAGAAACTCCATGGTTACTCTTTTTTAAAATAATTGGCTTTTACAATGTTTCCAGATTACAGTAAGTAGGTATGGAAGGACAGCGCAGGCCTGTCAACAAGTACCAAGTACTTGATAAAATAGAAAATGGTCTACAGATCTAAAGTCTATAAGGCCTACAAAGTCCTCACATTTACAAAATAAGAATCTATCAAAAGGATAGATAATAAAAAAAAGAAAAATAATAATAAAAACCTACTAAAACCAAGTGTTATGATTCTCAATAAAACCACTAATAAAGAGGTGAAAAATTTCAAGTGTCTGTATACAATGTCAATTAATAAAGAAATTATGTCAAAAAGTATATAATGTCAAATAATAAAGAAATTATGTCAAAAAGTATGTAAAAATAATAATAATAATTAAATAAAAATTAAACATCGTAATTTGAGAGCAGTTAATAGACATTTACATAGTTATGCCGTTAATGAGAAGCCAGGGAAGCCACATGTGCAGAAGGAATTATTGCCAGACTAGCTTGTCTTCAACGTAGTCTTTAATCTTATAATATGCTTTTTTGATAAGGACACGTTTGATGAGGGTTTTGAACTTTCCATCGCTAAGTTCTGTAACCGGCTTTGGCAACTTGTTATAAAAACGGATGCTGTTTACAAGAAATGACTTGCTAGTTTTAGTTAATCTAAATTTAGGTAACACAATTTCATTTTTACTACGTGTATTTATATTATGGAAATCGCTTCTTATTTTGAAGAGTCCTAAGTTTTTGCGAACATACAAAATACTTTCTAAAATATAAAGAGAAGGCAGAGTTAGTATATCAATTTCTTTGAATTTGTTTCTAAGAGACTCGCGAGGACCCATTTTATAGATTGCGCGGATTGCCCTCTTCTGTAAAATGAAAATTGAATCTACGTCAGCTGCCGATCCCCACAGCAGAACACCATAAGACATAATACTGTGGAAATAAGCAAAGTATACTAACCTGGCTGTGGCGTTGTGATGAAAGTATCAAAAATGTATCGTTCACGCTTCACAACCCATGATTGAATTCTTCCTATATTTTATTTGACTCGACAGAGCTAAATAAACAGCGAATAATCGTATGGAATCAAGTCTTCAATATTTATTTGAAGTACTTAATGTGAAAAAAATTGGTCTGAATGATAACGCGTGGTCCGAACTTTTGACAGAAAATAAACAATAATAAGGTTTTTGAAAATCGAACCCTGACGGTGAAAACGTGAGAATAATTATTGCATGCCTTAGGGCTGAATTTTTCAATCGACAGATAATTTTTATTCACGGAATAAAATTGACGTCTGACAGTTTTTTTATGGAAGAACTGTCAACAATTCAAAATTATTCCTCCGATAAAATTATCTGGCGTTGGAAAAATCAGCCCTTAATTATATAAAAAATTGGTATAAATAATCTTTGAGTTAAGTTATGGAAACATTCCAATCGACTTGCCAAAATTTTACCCCTTTGGGGGTGAAAAGAGGTCACAAAGTTTATCTGAAAAATCTTATTCCTTTTGGTTGTAACTTTTGACTAATGATTGTAACTTTTAGTTTTGTAAAACAATTACTCATAGAGAATTTAGAGCGTTTAAAACTTAGTAAGGAACATTTTTACGCACTGTCAGATTATTTTACTTTTTTTATTTAAAAAAAAAAACAATAGCTGTACCTGTCGGATTTATAACACAAAACTAATACTTACTTAAAAAAAAAAAAGCGACGGGTTGCACTCCGGGAGTGCCGGCAGAAGTGAAAACTTGAATATTAACGTTGTGCATTTTTGATACCTATTTTGGTTGTTGGTAACTCTGACTCTGACTCTGTCTGCATTTGATCCTGTATACTTGTTTTCAATTTTTGATATTTTGGATTCTTACGAATTTTCGATCAGGGTCACGTGTCATCTTACGATCAGGGTCACGTCTATAGATGGGCAATCCACCCGTTCCGTGTTTAAACCCGGTGCTTTGATAAAAACCCAATTTTGTGGGTGTTTATGGATGGGTGTTTATCGGGTGTTTATCAAAAGCACCGGGTTTAAACCCGGTGGATTGCCCATCTATAGCACGTGTCATCTTACGAATCTTACGATCAGGGTCACGTGTCATATTACGAATCTTACGATCAGGGTCACGTGACCTGACGCGAGTTTAACATTTTTTACCCATTACAAAAAAAGTGTACAACGCCGCTAAAGAAGTTTTCACTTCAAAGAACTATGTGCTCCAGGGTTTTTCAAAAATCAAATCCTAACGGAGTCATTATCATCTGCCTAGCCTTTTCCCCAACTATGTTAGGGTCGGCTTCCAGTCTAACCGGATCCAGCTGCATACCAGTATTTTACATGGAGCGACTGCCTATCTGACCCAATTATTAGGTAATGCGATACCTACCCCTTGGTAAGACTGGTTGTCAGACTTTTCGGTTCTGACGACCCGTAACGACTGACAAAGATCCACAAATGACAGCTGGGACCAACGGCTTAACGTGCTTTCCGAGGTACGGAGAGATTTTGATATGTAAAGATGGTCACCCATCCACGGATCAACTGCGGCAAGCGTAGCTTAACCTGATCAATCGACCCGTGCGACTGTTATTACTTAGCAAGCCTCTCATATCTTCTAACACAGTGGCAAAGGGTAATAAAGTTTAAGGAATGGATTTTACTACTTCCTTCAATTAACTCGAAAACGGATATAAATATTGTATAAGTCTTACAATAGAAACGTACCATGATAAAGATGGAAAACATAAATTTTTGAAAACTGAAAAATAATTGAAAAAAGCTAGTTTTATATATGCAGATTTATAGTCAACCTCGCTTTATCACTTTTGACAACAATTCTCTCTAATATAAAACGTTACTAAGGTAGAAACGATGAAACTGTCACATAGAAAAATAGACCTTGTCGTTTTATGACGTGCAAATGAAATTCAACCATACCTGTGTAGATAGAAACAACTTGGTCTTGATCTTGCCATCATACGACGTGTACCTAACTAACTTTCGTCACATTTATTTATTTTTATTTATTTATTTTATTTTAAATAGAACGGCCGAAGCCAATTACACTATTTAATATAATTTGACATAAAATATAATTGATTCAACTCAGTCATGCATTCTTCTCACAAAACTTCAAACATTCCGATAGTATCATCTGCCATTCATCCGCAAACATATCAAGATCTGTGTTTGAGTCCAGGAGAGCGTTAATAGCACCTAATGTCCGAGGGACGGGTGACTTGGAGTGCGCAACTGTGCGGCAAGTTGGAACAGCCAATAAGCGGTGTTTCCTGCCGCGACAGTAATTGTCTGGGACAAATAGATTGCAGATTACATTATGCAACTCAGGGTCATCGATAATCCCCCGAAAAGCTTTAAATATCAGTACCATCTGATCGCGCGACCGTCTTACTTCTAGAGAATTGAAACCCAAACAGCCCAACAAGAATTTAATGGGATACAAGAAGGGATAAAACCCGTACATATGCTTGTAAAGGTATCTGATAAATGCTTTTTGCACTTTCTCTAAACGCTTCTCTTTCTTTTGCTAACGCATACTGCTTCTCAAAAGGATTCCACACGCACGCACTAGACTCAAGCTTGCTACGGACCAATGCCCCAAAAAGAAGCCTGATAACGTGGGGGTTGTGGAAGTCACGATAGTTTCTCAATACAAAGCCAAGGCGCCTGAAGGACTCCTTGGCAGTGGATGCGATGTGGTCGCGAAAAGTGAGCTTACAGTCGAACGTGACTCCCAGGTCTTTCATGGAATCAGTTCTTGTGATTGTTTCTCCATTCAGTTTGTATAGAAAGTTGACTGGGCGCCGCATTCGACCGAAAGACATCACGTGGCATTTTGACTTATTAAATTCCATTTTATTTTCTAAGCGCCACTTAAATACTGAGTCAATGTCTGATTGCAGAGCTTGGCAATCGTGCTCAGATTTGATTTCATAAAATAGTTTTAAGTCATCAGCATATGAGAGGGATCTGGCATTCGCAACCACATCAGGGAGGTCCTTTATCATCAAAATGAAACATGCACACATGTTTTACATAAGCTAAACTTTCTTACAAAACTGTCTATCTTGCCATTAACAAATCCAAGCCATTAACTAAACAGTTTAAATACATATATCCGATTCAAGAGATAAAAGAAATCGGAATAAGCAGGTTATCATAATAGAACATATCGTTAAGGGGGAAGCGACAGCCCGCAAAACTTGACACTGACCTACCTAAAAACGTAAGAAAATTTTAATTTGGCGGGCTACCCTTGAGCTTCCCCTTTAAAGGATCTTATCAAAAGATAACACAAAAGGATCACTGTCAAGTGGCCAGAACTGCAAACAATTTTCAGTTGTCCTTGAAGTTATGCCCCAAGATTACGGTAGAATAGGCATAAAGCCGTAATAAGCTTAGAAGTGAGCAAAGTCAAGTGTATAGTACGACATACAATAGAGAAACTGAACAGAATGTTGCAAAAGGCTTACTCCCCTTCAATGGGAAAACGGAATCCGGAAAAATTAGCTGAGATTTCCTTCACGGACTACGTAATAACGCCAATCAGCATCAATCATTAGAATTTCCTTTAAAAGTGAGTTCAATGTGGGTTGGGAGAGTCCTGTGTCCCAGGAGTGGAAAAAGTTATAGAGTGATTATGCTATGCTAACTTTTTAACTGCCTCGTTGGTCTCGTGATTGCTAGCTCGACTGCTGAGCTTGTGGTCCTGGGTTCGAATCCCCGGCCGGACAAAGTGCTATTATTGGGTTTTCCAATAGGAATTTCTTAGTAACAACCCGAAGTTTGGAAGTTGGCGGTTTAATCCCCGTGCCTCGGAAGGCACGTAAAGGCTTTGATCCTGCGCCTGATCTCTCTCCGGTCTTGTCGGATTGCCGTCCCACCGGACAATGAGAGTAAAGAAACAGAGAGTGCCAGGTGCACTCTCTGTTTCTTTACTCTCATACGCTTACGCACACACTTGTGCACTATAATATTCTCTGCGTACCTGGATAACCTGCTTTGAAATCGGCCACCGTGACCGAAATCTGTCGGGAGACTTTATGCTATGCTATGTGAGTTAAAATATTGATTTCATCATCATTTCAGCCCAATAAAGTCCACTGTTGAACATAGGCCCCCAAGCACCACCACTTCGACGGAATTCTGCGGCCTTCACCAGGTCGCAACGTCATCCGGTACGCGGACGCCACTGCGGAACTTTTCGGTCCCATCGGCCATCTGCCACTTAAGTTTGGCAATTCTTCGGGCTATATCGGTTACCTTGAGAACCAAGGTACCTACTGCTTATTTATTTCTGAGAAATTCTCCATCCAGATTAAGAATAAATTAAATACAATACAGAAAGGAAGTTGTTGGGGTGCTCGTGCCCCAACCAAGTCAATATTTCCGTCAGGGAAACCGAACAAGAAGACGAACAAGCGTGGGATCAAGGGGAGGAGGGGGTTTTCAGGAGATCAGACCGGAATAACTCGCCAAAAGTTGTGACTATTGCTATTTCAAGAACGTTAGGTAGTAACATCTCACCAATTTACTTCTGTGAGACCGATGGTCTAGGATAATTTTACCCGTCTTGAGCAAGCGCAGTGATCAATACTCGTGCCTTCTCTGTTTGAGAACAGATCCTGCAGTGAGACAATAATAGGCTGGTATTATTAAGACTACGATAATGACAAATAAATATAATTATTAAGATGAATATAAAGAGTAAACCTTCCGTATCCATCTATCTCATGGTAAACCGAGTCCCAAGTATCACCGACTGTATTGCTGAATATAAAGATGACTTGCCTTGAAACTGCCTATACCATTTGAATACGTAATATTTGGAAAGTTTGCGGATCTCAGTTTAATTCCCACGTCTAAGAACGAAAGAATTTCGAGTGCCAATACTTTTAGAGTTACGCAAGGCTCAATTTTTGACCTAGTAGAAATGTCAACGTCTAGCTAATTATTATTCAAGAAAAAAGGGGCTCGTTTGATTAGAGAGTTACCGAGAAAGTAAGAAGCTAAAACATACTGAAATATGGCAATGAAATCAGATTTGACGTCAAAATAGTGTGTAAGAATCAGCGGGACAATAGCGTAACACACTGATCGTAGGAACCGCTTTCATTATGACAGTACAACAACAATTATTGTGATATTTACGGAGTTGAGTAAATTTTTTGAACTAATAATCAATGGTTTAGCTAGCTTTTAGAAGGATATTCCTTCAAAGTGATTCAGATTGTAATTGATAGTATGTTACGCAATTAGGGTGCTATTAGAAGAATATTCAATAATTAATAATTATATAATTTCTTAAGAAATAAGCAGTACCTTTGTACTCAAATTATAATTATGTCATATCCTTATGTATTTTACTGTGTGTACATAATTTAAAAAATAAATAAATAAAACAAACTCTGAGAAACAGCATATTCTATGAAACTCTAGAAAAAAAAACATTGATGAATACTTACATAATTATAACATGGATGAAATAGGTACGAATAAATACTTGTCCAGTCTTTTTACATTTTATATAGGTATTTGGCTAGTCTAAATCTAGGGGCCCGTGGCTAAATAATAACAGCCGCACAGGTCGATCGATCAGGTTAAGCTACGCTTGCCGCGGTTAATCTGTGGATGGGTGACCATCTTTACATACCGAGATCCCTCCGTGCCTCGGAAAGCACGTTAAGCCGTTGGTCCCGGCTGTCATTCGTGGATATTTGACAGTCGTTACGGGGTCAGAAGCCCGAAAGTCTAACAACCAGTCTTACCAACGGGTATCGTATTATCCAGTAACTGGGTTGTAGAGGTCGGATAGGCAGTCGCTCCATGTAAAATACTGGTATTCAGCTGCATCCGGTTAGACTGGGACATAGTTGGGAAAAGGCTAGGCAGATGATGATATGGCTAGTCTAGGCACAACAAATTGCTTCAAATTAAATACATCTGAAAAAATCATGACCAACAATTGTTCAGGAATTTACCAAATGGAACCAATCAATCGTGAATGAACAAAACCAATATGTTCGCTGAAAAACTACTACTTATGCGTAAAGTATCATTAAAATCATTTAAAAAACAAGACAAATTATGTTAAATAAATCTATGATTGCTGACAGATATTACAATACTTCCTGTAATCCGTCGGAATTTCGTCGGTTGTATGGAACGCCACACCTTGCGTGCGCGCATGAGTAAGCACGATTAATTGCAAACCTCAAGAATTTCTTACTTTAAAAGAAAACTACTCATTTCCCTTTGTGTTTTACACAACTTATTAATGGCTACAAATCATTGGTACATCTTTAGTTACATTTATAAAGGCTGATAAACATTGATCCAATATTACAATCCAGTGTTTGAATCCAGTAGATTGGTTCAGTAGGTGGACACTGAATGATGGACTGGATTGAAAAGTGTTTACCTTGGTCCAGTTTTGATCCAGTGAAATTGGAATCAAACGCTGGCATGAAATCTATAAACATAATTATATAAAACAAAGTCGGGTTAGTTATACCATTTATTAACTCAAGAACGGCTGGAGCGATTATTATGGTCTTAGATTTGTAGGATTTGTCTCCGTCTCGAATAGCAGAATAATTATAAAAACATGGGAAAATTTGACGAAAAAAAAAGATAAATCATTTTCTCACACATTTTGTATGTAACGGTTTTTTTGATGATATCTCGAGAAAATATTGACTGATTTCGATGGCGGTACGAAGTTTGCCGGGTCAGCTAGTAGGTACTGGATAAATTACGGGAAAAAAAAAAATTATCAGCCTTAATTTTTGTCTTTCCCAAAATGGAGTTATCACAACAGCTATGCTATGAGAGCAGCTATGCAGTGCAGTGAGAGGGAGTGCGGGTTGGTAGATGTCACATACCTTCGAATTTTTGATTTCTAGGACATGCCAGTTTCTTGACGATGTATTCCATCACCATTTTGAGGGCAGCTGGGTTCGAACCTACGATCTACAACTCGTAAGTCGCGGCTGACAGCACTGGGCCACCGCTATTCAAATGGAGTTAATTTCAGGCTTAAATGGGTTGAAGAAACCCTAAGATTTTCTGGCGCTGCTGTCCATGACAGGCGAATACTTGAGAGTCTTGGTAAACTTTTACCCCCATATCGAAAGTTTCTTAATCAATGGGTAAGCACAGTGAAAATTGGCTGAAGACTTGTTAATTGGTAAAGTTGTGAAACTTAAATGAATTCTGTGAACTTCGTTGTATCTGTGCGGATGCTATATGCATAAATAGCGGTTGTAAAGCACATAGATACTTTATAATCACCATTGCTGTCAATACGGTGAAGGAAAACATCACGAGGAAACCGGCATGTCGTAAAACCAATAATTCGAAGACATGTGACATCCACCCTCCCGCACCGGGTCCGCGTGGTGGATAACAGTTCACTCCCTCTTAAAGAGGAGGTCTGTGTCCCAACAGTGTGAACAGTAGGTATATATGCTGATTATGTTATGTTATGCTTTTAAAGAACCTCTTCGAGTGACGATGTATACAGTACTAGCTGCGCCCCGCGGTTTCAACCGCGTAAATGTCGATCCCGTGGTAATATCGGGATAAAAAGTAGCCTATATGTTATTCCAGGATTTCAACTACCTCCAAACAAAATTTTATCAAAATTGGTCCTGCAGTTTGAGCGTGAAGAAGTATCAAACATATAAACACACACACACTCACAAACTTTCGCCTTTATAATATTAGTGTGATGTGTCTTATGAGCCGTGAGTGACAGTCATTTTAACATTGCTGATTGACAAATTGTTTCACCTCATCATGAGCCTACTTGTACAGACAGATAAGTACGATAGAAATAGAATGATGACTTTTAGGGCAACATTTCACGCTAGCCATTAATTTTTAACATGTCTTTTCAAAACCGCTCACTTACCATAAACATCAATCACTATTAGTAGCCCGAGATCTTGAATACAGTCATAACTATCAAGTTTAAAATGTATAAATAAGCAATTGCAGTAATATTATTGCAGGTAATGAAAATATTCTCTGTCAATATTATTTGAAATTAGTCGCAAATGGCGTCAATTGTAAGTCGTCACGTTGGTTTTAAGAACTCATATAATATAGCAATTAACCCTTCTTATGCGCGAACGTGGATCCGCGCGAGACACAACGGCGTTTCAATTGTTACGGCATACAACCGGTTACGAAAAAATAATAAGACTTAAATAGATCAATTGACCATTCATTAATTAATATAAAACTTTCGAATAGGTTATTGATTTCCCAATACCGATTCATTAGGTGTCATTTTAAATCAGCCATAAAACGAACTGATCCGAAGTGATCCGTCAGTGAATCTCCACCTAGGATCCGGTTTATTAACGACGTTGATGCGACCAACTTTTGTTTTAGTACAAGCCTCGTGGCCGATATAAAGTGTTAGATGGTTATCAGATGCCTTAACTGATAGAAGTACAGGCAAAGAACTTTCAACTTAAACTAGAGCATGATAAGATACATGTTACAATGTTCACGTCGAAATTTCAAGTGACGATCCAAAGGCACAAGCAGTCGAAAGCCTCAGTCAAGAATAAGTCATAACGAAAAGGAAGAAAGAATACTTTTCTGTACACTAAGCTATTACAACAGATGCTACAATGTTACTACAACTACATAGAAGACTTATTGTACTTGCGAATGAGCCAACAGAGGTTAATGTACGCATTGATTTTGCATGAAAATGTCGCTTTGACAAATAGAAATTGAGTGAATAGATTATGGAAATGGAAAATTATGCTGCGTTCTGAAATCGCATAAGTGACAATAAACAATATACACGTTTAAAACGGTATTTATTTAAATAACAGATTGATGTAACGGTCATAAACGAAGTAAACCAATCGAATTGAATTACGAAGACAGTTTCAAGATTTGCATCGATAAAAAATTCAACACATGTCTTTAATATGGCGAAACGGAGTACGAAAAAAGTCGGTACTTCAATGATATACAAAAAGATTGATGCACCAGAAGAAGTACGGGGAATTTTATTGACGAGCACTCAACCTAAATGTCCAATAGGCGATAAGGTACGCCTACAGCCTGATGGTGTTCAACAATCTTATGATTACCATCCCCGAAGACTTTATCACTAAAAGAATACGGAAGAGAGTTGATTGACAGACCCACTTAAAAAATGTAAGGTCTCCCAAGTGCGGCTACTTTCCAACGTGTCAATAAGAGCTTTCGCTATCTGTGACCGAAACGCATGTTTTGTTTGTTTTGCTTATTTGAACATTCTTATTTCTGGGCTCCTTTAGATATAACTTATGACGCGGTACTTTCGATAGATGTGTTAATTTGTTTGTACCTACTCACAAGGGCATGTCTTACCACACCTCAGTTTGCTCCGAACAATATTATGGATTGATTTCAAGACCGCAAACGAAATCGAGTTTTATTGTAGTAGCATTTTTTTTATTTCTTAGTGTAAATTTAGACTTGTTTCTATAACCATACACCTAGTTTTAGGTATGTAGATGATCGAGTTTACAAGTTAGAGCATCAATGAGTACAAGTATATATTCCAACCGTTCTTTTTCTCACGCAATACGAAGAATTAACAACGGTTCCTTGCACTTAAATTGTGACACTGTTATTGCATTGTATTTATGGCGTGTAAAGTATGCACAAGTACAATCATGCTTTAGTACGATCACAAAACAAAGCAATATAATGATAATCATCATCATCATCACTTTAGCCGAAAGACGTCTTCTGTTGGACATAGACCTCCCCCCAAGCACCGTCACATCAATTGGCACACCCTCCCCCAAAATGTCAATATAATCAGTTACAAGGAAATTACAAGTTACTCAAATGAATTTGTATGGATGTCAACAATTTAAACCAAAACCAAATTATGGACCAAATTACTTGTAAGGTCAACCTTTAATCAGGCTCCCTACAGTGACCACCCAACGGCAACCGTTGCGAAAACAAGAAATGATTTACAACAAAAACACTACACTTTCGTTTCACAGTTCGTAAAGCCAATAGCAATAATTAAAAACAATTTTCTCATTCAGCAAGCGTCAATATACGAATTAAAAAATATAAAGATGTATGGCTATCTGAAATTGAATCAGCATCCAAAGAGCGAAAGATAAAAATTTACGACGTTAATTGACATTTAAAAAATTGAGAGCCGACCATGATATTCGAGACGTATGCGTTCGGGGAATGGGACCGAAGGGAAAACTTATGTTGTGATAAGTAATAATGGTGGTTGTCGCATAACTGATGGAAGTGAAGTGCGCTCCGAATCCTCTGATGAATGAACATTTGTCAGGTGACTTTTTTTTATCATACCAAAGAAGAAGTAGAAACATCAATCCGTCAATAAACTCAGCTTATCGCAGTCCACTGCTGGACAAAAATCTCTCCCAGGCTGCGCCACAACACCCTGTTCTCCGCACTCCGCATCCAGTCTATAACATATCACACTACTACTAATTGTCTATATATCAGTCAGAAATTTAAATAATATTTTTACAATAAGAAGTGCCCAGCTAAGCACTTAAGTTTTGTATCGATGCACAAAGTCGGAAAATCTAATTAGATTGCCTCTGTTCAGTCTAGACAAGGTTTAAATATTTACAAGTGTAGTCTGCGGAATGGCGTGAGGCGAGAATATTCCGAAATATTAGTTTTATTTTTAGCGTACGACAGCAAATTTCTTCAATTATATTATTTCCTAATTCAATTACACCCCATGTTCACTAAATTAGAATCCTGAAGGTGTGTGGTAATAAAATAAAAGCATACAGGAAAGACATTCTAAAGATATAATTTTTTTATGATGGCAACTTGTTATCCTAAACTTAATCTCCCACATTTTATGTCATAATTGTTAAATATAAATGACAGTAATGTGCGAACAAAACGGGTACGGATTACCGCCATTACAGTTTTAATCCCTGGCTTCGCAACGTAAAGAATACCTTTTACTTGTAAAAAAGCGTCGAAACGTACGCTCGTTTCGTTCCGCTTTGAGATTTTTACAGATAATTTTGTAAAAGTTCAAATAACACGACAGGTGAGAATCAAAAGACTCCTAAACATCTGTTTGCTTAGTAGGGCTGGTTGCAGGGCTACCACAGACGTAATCCCAAAAAACATATTGCGTGCAACATCATGTAATAAATGATCTGTCAACGCATTATCTGCTTCAGTGATCTGCAATAAATCAGTAATCAATTTGTTATTTTCTTCACTAACTAGTTATGGTTCAATATTTTCCTTTTCTACCCGTACAACTGTTTATTGAGCGTGGCACGCGAGGTGCCAATCAGTAAAGTTTATGGAATCTATTTAGCCTTTGAGGATTGAAGGAGTGACAAAATTTCCTCTGGAGTAGTTTTCAAAAAAAGATAACATAACTAATGAGTTCGCTGGCTGGCTACATGTCTAAAAAAACATAATTTGAGAACCAAATAATCATTATTAGGTAACGAATGATACACATCACAAAACAGCCAACTATTCCCATAGCGAAGCAAAAATAATTTAACTTTGTATATGACGTCCAAGCAACCCTAGTACCTTCGAAGCCGGACGACGCTTGCACTCAACACACTGACACACATTTTTGTAGCTGCGCGCAATTTTATTTATTTACTCGTATTTAAGCATTCGGCGCTCGTCTCCGTCGATTAGCTTTATGTGATGAATTAGGAATCACTGAACCTGTTGTTTAGGAAGCGGTTTAGTCAAAGACTTGAATTCGTTTATGATTATCTGTTTTAATCGAATTTTGTGGCATGGAAAAATCTCTAAATTCTAGGTCTTGTTCCTAATGTATTCGATCTTCGCCAAGCCCAAAATCATTTACGATTTCATTTCCTTTTTATTTTTTAACACCTCCTCCAGCAGTCTCTCTTGTTTCCTGTGCTCTTAGTTTTCAGTTTGTCGTGTGATTCACCCGAGTACAATAAAATGCGTGAACGTGTAAACTACTTCGTCGATATCACAAACCCACTAGCCAAATGGGCTTGCGTATTATCGGTCCTATACATGATCAGTTTACGAAGGTAGCATCAAGTTCGTTGCGCACAATATTGGATATTTTCGGGGATATCACACGGAATATTGGAGGCATACCTATGTATTTCTCACGTTCGGCGCTCCGTAATGTATTAGATATTTCTTGACTTGTTTTTATGATACGGCATCAATATTGGGTATCTTTTCCCAAAGATTTATTGATATTAATATTGATTCTAGTTTTAAAGCTGTGTGGTCGTCGAATTTGTGGTGTATTTATGCTGTTCAATGCCCTCTGGGCGTGGTTTGGCTCACCTCGTTCGGCTGCCGAAGTAAGAGTTATGGGCTAACAGTATTTCTGTTTTGGTAAAATATATTTATTATTAAATTCATGTTATTAAAATTTGTCGATCTCAAGGAGGTCCTTGAGATCTAGTTGATCGATTAAAAACCACCTTAAGTGAAACCTTAGTTAATGTCTAATATTATATTTTTAGACATTTTGCGTTTGCAGACCTACATTAGCCTGCCTGTACTGTCCCACTGCTGGGCAAAGGCCTATGATATATATCTAAAATATTCTGCAAAGGTCTTCGCAATGTCTCTAAAGCCATAAAATAAGATTTTGAAACTTGTAAAAATTAATGAACGAAAATTAGCACCTCTTGAGCCATAACATTACATAAATTAAACTTTCGATTAAAGTCTATTCCAAGTCTTTACAAGCTATATAAGTTTATAACTACTAATCATTATAAACGTGCCCCAACGTAATCAATAGTTCGATTAAATGTATCCGCCAGTAAAAATTGCGATCCCATTACACATAACCAGTTTGAAGGTATTCACAACAAAATCATTCACTTTCTCTTAGGAAATCTCTCTATAGTTGTACCTATCGTGTTTTAAAATTGGGTGGTAATCATTATTTTGATTTATCGATAGCGTAACGTTTTGAACGCGGACCATTTTTGGAGCAGTGGAGTTAATCTTGTTTCTGAATTATGAGAAGAAAAAGTGATACAGTTTTGTTGCTACTCGGAGTTTTTGATACGAATATCAGCATGGTTTGCCTCTCTATCTGTTTAGAAATCAATAAAAGAAAGTGAACTCGTTACTTCATTAGACACAAAAGTAACAAATTTTTGTTACTTTACCTTAGCATCACCTTATTTGGTTCTTTATATAAACTAAAAGAGAAAAGATTTGATTTTATGTATGTTTGTTTGTTACGCTTTTACGCTAAAACGGCTGAACGGATTTGGATGGAATTCGGCACACAGATAGACCATGACCTGGGTAAGGACATAGGCTAATTTTCATCCTGGAATGCAGATAAGGTCGTGGGCAACAGCTACTTAAAAAATCGTTTAAATAATAACAGCTGGATATATACTTATATTTTTTTATTTCCGTAGTATAGTAACCGTAACCGTAAGAGCAGTGGTCGCCCAGTGGCAACGGCCGCGACTTACGAGTTGTAGGTCGTAGGTTCGAACCCAGACAGGTGCTTTACTTTGTCTAAATTATTTCATCACCACTGCTCTCAAAACGTTGAAGGAATACAACGTGAGGAAACTGGCATGTCTTAGAACCCAAAATTCGAAGACATGTGTGACACTCTCACTCACCAAGAGGACACAGGCCGTCCCAGCAGTGGGAACATTATAGGTTGATTATTATAGCAACCGTAAAAAGACGTCGATCACGTCGTAAATACGTAATCATAAAGCCTTTATTCACATGCTCCATTAAAGCCTAGTAAGCAAACATGGGACAAAATATGCTCCTAATGTTACTTTAGGTGATTGATTACTTTCAGTGGTTTCTGCTGTGCGATTCTGTAACCATCTCACTGTGAAAACTTAGGTGAAGTGAGCGTGGTGTGAGCTGTCACATCACCTAAGTTTTCACGGTGAGATTTTTACAGAATCGACTGGCTGTTTGCCCATTGTAAGCTATACTGTTGTTCGCAGTTAAAGGACTACAGTTAATTAAGAATACGTTAGCTGAAAGCTGCTGTTAGAATGCAAATGAACTTGTCTGAACGTTCCAAGGGTTAATTATTTAGCAATGGCCTCTACGACTTCGGAAAAATAAAAACTCATTTTCTGTACCTACCTTTCTGATTAGTTTACGTGATTGAGTTTTTCCTAGTAAAAGTTGAAAACATTTGAAATGCTAAGTAAGTTCAGAGTAAAATGAGGAAAACCAACTTCTGTCATACACAATGAGACAGCCGATGCCCACTTTGAAAATTAAGTTCATGCAAATGAAGCTCCAGTAGATAGTACTAAGTCAAAACCAAAAGCTGCAGTACATACCAATTAAAAATGGTCTTCACAAATACTTTCTACTGGCGGTATGTTTAACCGGCACTTTTCTAGTTTGTTTTAATTTCTAACTACAAATAAATGGTTATCAAGTAGGTCGGAACTCTCCAGAAACAATATTGACGCTCATAACAGACGCTGGGAGCTTGCGAGAGAATCTGTTTGCTAATTAACTCAGTTTTTATAGTATAGTTTTCATTTCAAAGTTCACTAAGGTTTGGTTAAGTAACGTTTACTTAGTCGGTATTCCAGATCAAACTTGACATAACTTGAACATGATTTGAGTAAGCTAAGTAGGTATGTGTTTCTGAATAAAATATTCTTGTTAAATTTTTTATCACAACTGAAAATCTAGGATTTCTAACGACTCTGGTCCATAAAATCCTGGATTTTTTGTATTAACAGTGACTCAAAAACAAACAATTTATATTCCTTAGATAAATGCAAACCACTTAAGAACACAAGTCTTGAAAAAAATAGAAGCATCTCAACGTCCAATTAACTCTGACAGTAAAAATACGGACAAAAGCCTAATCATAATCCAAGATTTTGGTATAAAACGAGATAGGAAAGCGAAAAAACGGCGTAGGGCCCGCCCACGCTTGTTCAAAACATAATTGCTAACCGGCTGGAGAAAAATGCTAATTAAAACCTCTTGTACGCATGCCAACATCGCCCTAGTGTCAAACATGTTTTTCTTTTTTTATACTGTGGCGGCCGAGATAATTGACCCACCCAAAGATTTCTTTATCAGTACCAAGTTAACCAGAATCATCTCCCCCTTTATTTATAACTTAAAGTTAAGTACTGATTAGCGACTGTTTAACCATACGGTTTGACATTTAAAAGTCTCTTAACTTTAAACAACGCTTATAAATAAAACCCCAAGTTTTATTCTTATTTTAGTGCTTTCTGGTACTTACATGCACAATTAATAATTTAATTATGTCACTCTGTATATTATTATTTATCCTACGATAATAATCTTTCTCGGGCCATTAAACACGGTAAATTATTAAGGGACCTTTTTTCGAAGCGAAGTGATAAATGAGGTTCATTATAATATTTTGGTTAATAGTAACTGGTATAGCGTAATATTGTCTAGTATCAAATTCGCGTTATCAATAAGGGCCGTGTTTGATTTGATGGGAAAACACGTTTATTTTTACGGATAAAATTACACTGCTTCAATAATTATCGCCTATCACAACTTTGTATCATCTTGCCGTCTTTGTTCTGTCAAATTTGACATTATCATCAATCAAATAAAACCACAATGAGTTCGTTTGCAAACTTTGACACGAAAATGGGCAATCTTTTTGGAATCTTTTGTGTAATACAATGGTGTAATTATCTTGTTACGATTATAATGTGGTGAATTATAGAATTGGCTTGTCCGATGTTAGGTCGTTGAATGATGGGCAGTTTTATTTGCATACTGTTGTTTGCAGTTTTTGCTGTTGAATTATCATGACGTTCTTCTCAATGAGAAGTGTGTAGGCGTATATTTACATTTGAAGGGGCTTTGTTTGTTTGTATATTATTACAAGAACGATCAGTGTTTATATTCCAAACAAAATAGAGTTTGCTATACAATACTGTCAAAAAAACTGAAGCATTCACATAAAAATTTTCTTAACCCGGTCCCTTATTCTGGCCAGCTGTGTATACAAAAACTTTATGTGGGCAGTTGGTCAAGTTCGTTTGCGGCGTCCCATTGACATGGTTAATAATTAAATTAAAAGAAAGAATCACTCTCTCATAAAACAATTGATGAACGGTGTTATTTCATTTCACACTGTCGTAATTTTTCTGGTTTCTTTGTTAACTTGGTTTCCATCGGGCCGTTAATTAAGAGTTCTACAAAATTAAAGAGGTACTTTGGTATTCATTCGTTTCATTAGATGAGGTAGATAAACCATCCAGCTTCTGCCTATCCTTTAAATTAGGTAATTGTAACATGTTTTTTGATATCTAGTTTTTGATAAAAACGATCTTCATAAAACAGATTAGTCAAGAACCAAGTTTATCTACTTAAACCGACGTTCGCACTGATGTAAAAATAACGCGGCGGGATTTTAAAACGCACTGGATTTTCAACTGTCGGTGTTAAGCCTGTTGAAAATCCAGTAATAAAATCCCAAATGCTTGCATTGGGAATCCAAAATAGCGCATCCCAGCGCGTTAAAAACACACTGTTGGATTTTCCACTCTTGGTGTTGAGCCAAGGATTGGAAATCTAAAATAGCGCATCCCAGCGCGTTAAAACACATTTTTAGATTTCCATGTCTCGGTGTCGAGCCAAGAATTGGGAATCCAAAATAGCGCATCCCAGCGCGTTAAAATAAAACACACTGTTGGATTTTCCACTCTCGGTGTTGAGCCAAGCATTGGGAATCCAAAATGGCGCATCCCAGCGCGTTAAAATAAAACACACTGTTGGATTTTCCACTCTCAGTGTTGAGCCAAGCATTGGGAATCTCTTACCTATTTTTAACCGACCGGATCCGAAAAAAGGAGGAGGAAAGGAGGAAAAGAGGAAAAGAGGAGGAGGATTTTGAAAAAAGGAGAAGGTTCTCAATTTGTATGTTTTTTTTTATTTTTTTTTATTATGTTTGTTACCTCAGTACGCCGTCATTTATAAACCGATTTGGAAAATTCTTTTTTTATTCAATAGGATATACTTTCAGATTAGTCTGATTTTTTCAAAATCCAGTTCTGATGATGGGATCCATGAGGAATTGAGGGAACTCCTCAAATATTATAGGCACACCTATAGCGATTTGGGTAATTTTTATAGTAACTCGTGCATTTGCTTCCGGAAACCACCATTTGGTGAAGTGGAACTCATGAAGAAGACCACAGACGGCCACCGGTACTACTCAATAATAATTATTTCACGGGTTGCGATTCGATTACTTTAATATCGTTGCTAAGCACTTTATGCTAGTCACAATGCGAATGGTGAAATAGAGCTGATGGTGGAATACCGGGAGAACTCCTCAACAATTAACGTCCCTGCATCGGGAAAAGCAAAATTTTGTAAAAGGCGATGGGCAAGTTGACATTAGGCTATTGTAACTTAGATACATGATAAACAAACCCTCTAAAAAGCGCGAAATAAAAACTTTTTAACAAAAAAAAACCGACTTCCAAAAAAAATACACTACAAAATGAAAAATAACTTTAATTTCGGATGTCGGTGGCAAAAACTAAAATACAGATCCAAAGACACCGGCTTCCGAAATTAAAGTTATTTTTCACTTTGTAGTGTTTTTTTGGAAGTCGGTTTTTTTTTGTTAAAAAGTTTTTTAACCATCATCTGCCTAGCCTTTTCCTAACTATGTTGGGGTCGGCTTCTAGTCTAACCGGATGCAGCTGAATACCAGTATTTTACATGGAGCGACTGCCTATCTGACCTCCACAACCCAATTACTGGGTAATACGATAGCCCTTGGTAAGACTGGTTGTCAAACTTTCGGGCTTCTGACTACCCGTAACGACTATCAAAGATCCACGAATGACAGCCGGGACCCACGGCTTAACATGCTTTTCGAAGCACGGAGGGGACTCGGTATGTAAAGATGGTCATCCATCCACAGACCAACCGCGGCAAGCGTAGCTAACCTGATCGATAGACCTGTGCAGCTGTTATTATTTAGCCACAGGCCCCTCCTTACTTACCTATTTTTGATATTAATTTCAAATACGCCTTGCCATTCATCATCATCCTCAGCTTACAGCAGTCCACCGCTGGACTTAGGCCTGTCCAATTGCACGCCATGTAGCTAGATTCTCGGCAATTCTCATCCCGCTGTTACCAGCCACCCTGCGAAGGTCGTCGCTCCACGTAGCCAGAGGGCATCCAACCTTACGTTTGCCGATGCTCACCTGAGGCACATTCAAAAAATTTCGATGACAGACAACTTTAGTACGTGTACGTGTTCCACGCGCGCCTCAAAGAGATGTCAGCAATAGGGAAGGGGCCCATCAGGGCTGAAGCCTGCCGGGACAGCAGGATTGTCCGAAAGGGTTACCGCTACCCCGGAACATAAAGGGCTAAGGAAGGAACACGGGTGAGTTTTAGTCAGTAAGAGTCTGAGACTCCCTTCCACTTCACCCGGAGCGGGAGGGGTGATTTGATGATTTTCCATCCTCAAAAAAAAAAGTATCTAATTTTGCTGAACGTATATAAGGTCCCATTAAAATAGGTAGACAAACTTTTACGAATCATTCAGACCACCAAAATAAGGACGATGGTAAAAAAATATAAAAGAAAAACGCATAGATACTCACAAGAAATATAAAATCAGCTAACGAAAATACACTAATGTGCCGGCAATTTATTATTTTAGGTCAAAATAAAATCACTTTAATCGGTGTTTTTTTTGCTTGGATATGTTTAGTTAGACGTACTGAGCGCTGTGTTAAAATGTGTCCATCTATTTTAATGGGACCCTGTATAATATAATTTTGCAAGAAACGTTTCTGTCCATGTTAATCGATTAGCGAGCTAATATTAGTAGAACAACAAAATCGATCAGCCGTCGTAATTGCCCTACAAATGTACTTCGGTCACTGTATAGTCACAGTATATAGTGTATACACTGTGCTTCGGTCGAAAGGGTCGATAACTGTATTTAGCATTTTAGGCACGCCTGCAATATTAGTTATTAGGTGAAACGAGCTACCCGTTTCGGGAGTGCTGTCGTCAGCGAAGCAAATTAAAATTAACAAAGTTCTTTGTCGGCTGCAGAATAGAAAGAATGCTTAATGAATCTCCCTAATGACATCGGTGTGTTACACTTACAACAAGTTGGTTATTTTTCTCAACAGTTCGGGGCCCTTTTTTTTGAGGATAGGAAATCATCAAATGACCCCTCCCGCTCTGGGTGGAGCGGTAGGGAGTGTCAGACTCTTACTGAACCTTTATGTTCCGGAGCAGCGGTAACCAGTTCGGGGCCCTTATAACCACTTAATGATTCCTTACTTCGAAACCACTTGAATTCCTTTGCTAATCACTATATCTGCTAATAACGTATTCTCTAAATAACCTTAGAGTAATAATAGGGACAATTACGGGCCATAACCCCCTTAACACATTGAAGGACACTGAACGAGACACAATAGAAGTTTTATTGTTATTACGTCGAGAGGCGTTAAGTGTCCCGCAAAGTGTTAACAAACATCTTTTTAACATAGGCGCCACAGACAGCCCCCTCTGCAGGGGCTGCCTCGACGCCGAGAAATCAGCCGCCCACGTCATCCTGGAATGCGAGGCCGTGGCTTCTCAACGTGCAGAAATCCTCGGAACAATGAGGTCGCTCCGTGAAGCCTGTGAAGCTCCCAGGAAGCTTCTGTGCTTTTGGGCGGAGCTAGGCTGGCTTTGCTAGCCAGAATCCCCACGCACAACGGACCGAATGGGAGTCTAAATGCGGACAAGGGAGCCCCATCATCATCATCATCATCATCAACGTATTCTCTATGGCACAATGAACGAAACCGCACGAAAAAACGCGAAGTTGGCGTGGTTAGAACTGTCAAAATACAACGCTTTTTTTTTATACAACGGTTGACAACCGTACGTGATATGATAAGATTACGCGGGGAATAATACGCTCCGTCTCTGAATATCATTATTCTTAATTACCATACAGAACTGGCGCCCTGTTATTTTTCCTCGAATGCTGGTTAGAAAGAAAACACATTAAATATTTGTACTAAACGTAATGCATAAAGAAAAAAACCGGTCAAAAGCGAGTCGGACTCGCGCACCGAGGGTTCCGTACAAATTTGTAGGTATGTGAATAGTTTATCACAACAACTTTCACTATGGGACCACAAAAAATACGAAAAAAAATCACCTGTTTCATACATTTTGGTCAAGTAGGTACGTACCTATTGAACTTTTGTAAAACAGCTGATTTTTTTTCGTGATTTCAGAGTTGGCCCATAGTGAAAGTTGTTCATATTCATGGGTAAAACACCCTGTAAAAATTTGGAACCAGTAAAAATAAAAACACCCTGTTTATGGATTTAGGTCAACGAATTCTTAATCATCTATTGTGTGAGAAGAAATCATATGCGGACTATGAACCTTTACCATCAGGGACCCGATGATGATAACTTAATCACCCAATAAAGAGTTCTAAGCACTCACCGATAAGGCAGGAATTACCAGTTTGAGAAACTTAGATAATAAACTAGTAAATATTGATGCCTATTCAAAACCATCCCATGCATATTCACAAATAATAATTACTTATTGTAGATATTTAATTAGATAATAACCACACAATAACGAAGAACTTTCTATCAGTTGTTATTGCTATCTTTAAAAGTCTATTGCAATCTAATGAAGTATTCAAACCTCGTACGAAGTTAATGTATAAAATTATTGTCATAGAATATTAATTCGAACACATTTAGCGGGTTCAGTAGCATTTTATATCTTCTAAGCCCAGGACAACATCGTTAACATATAAAATCAATGAGATTACCAGTTTACACGGACCTCTACTTACTAACAACTTGTTTGAAAGTAAGGGTCAAGTTATCCCGGTTGTTTTCTTAACCTGAATTAACTTGGTAGCTTGGCTGCCCGGATGCTTTTACTTATACTTATGACGGTCATCTATCGTCGTTTTTACTAACTTACTCTGTCTGTAATATTGGGATGATTCGAATAGGTGAGGGAATGCGGTCAGAGAGACTTTTGAAAAAGTCTAAGTAAAAGTTATAATTCGAGGTTTGGCTCTCGCCTATTTCCTCCTCCAGTATTAGACCAATTTAAACGGTATTTCATAAACTGAATAAGAAGGATATATAGTGCGTCCCTATGTTTTTCTTTTTTCAATAATAGTTGTCTTTGTACACTAGGCCTCGGTTGACAGCGGTTTAAATCGGCATTTCATGAGGGTTCTAGTACTTATAACAATAATCTATCATCAAAAAGGAAAACATAGGGACGTATAAGTAGTTAATATTCATTATTCTGCAAAAAAATAATTGCTTTATGGTCATTAACCACAAAGAAAACAGGCGAAAGCGTTTCTACGGAGGAAAGACCACCCGCATTTCCTCTTAAAATAATGAAAGAATGCTTTGTCATGTTCAAGGAAAAATATTTAAAATAATAGTAGACAGTGTAGATACGTTAGTTACATACGCAGTCATCATTTTTAATATGGGTACTGCTCTTGACAGACAATGCAAAGCTGCTGGGTCTAGACGGATGGAATTTTGCACAAGAGCTCCATAAATAACATTATTTTTAGTATATGCGAAACCAGAAACACGTGTCTAGTATTTTTTATTTAAAGAATCTATGTACAAAATTTCAAAACTGTATCATGAAAATTCAAAGTCATAAGCTTGTTAAGTTACCTGTCTGTCCGTACAAAAACATGCTCACCCGCGCCGCTCGTGCCGCGCCGTCTTGCGCTCATTGATAATAGTACCTAGGTACCTAACCGTTCGGCGCGGAGATTGGATAACTTACTTAGTGTCGCTCGGTGTCCAACTTTTAACCTTTTTTAAATATTTTTGGGACAAAATATAACATCGGGTAAAAATTATTGGAATCGATTCAGTTACTTATTCTGAACAAACTATATTCAGGTTTCGCATACTTATACTAAAAATAACTTAAGAGCACTAATAAAGGATTTTAGAAAATTAATTCGCTAAAGGGTTTAAATAAGGGATGAATGTTTGTATGAAGAACAGTGGTGGCCACGGCAGTGACTCATGCTTTGTAGGTCGTAGGTTCGAACCCAGTCAGGCGCTTTAGTTTGTGTAAATTATACCATCACCATTGCTCTCGAAACGGTGAAGGAAAATATCGTGAGGAAACCGACATGTTCTAGAACAAATAAATCAAAGACATTTGACATCTACCAACCCGCATTGGGCCCGCGTGGTAGATTACGGCCCACCCCCTCCCACAGAGTTCTGTATACCAGCAGTGGGAACATTATTGGCTGAGTACGTTTGTATTGTAAGTTAGACATTTTTGACGATGAAAAAGCTCATTGGGCTCACGGATAGTTATAAATAAAGCTTATCATAGAAGCATATCTTATCATAGATCACACATATTCATTAAGATTAGTTGTCAAATAAATAATCAAAATAAACAGCTTTGTACATCATCTCAATAATTGTCTACTTCTGTTTGCACGTCTAAACTTTATAATCTGCAAAATTGAGCAGAAAGAGCATTATTTCTAAACCAAAATTTTTACTTCAAATATTCCGTAAACACTCGAAAAAATTCCCCAAGAGTGTCATTCGGCCTTGTACCACAAATTCTTAATTCACTCTCAACCTGACCCCAGTCTATACATTTGAATGTATATGAGATCGTTTATATGCTTAGAGTCTACTTTTTATACAGAGGAAAAAATTAAATCATTTGGACTGGTTAATGTGTTTAAAAGGCTTTCGTTTCGCTTATTTTTTTTTTTTTTGTGGATGGGAAATCATCAAATGACTCCTCCCGCTCTGGGTGGAGCAGAAGGGAGTGTCAGACTCTTATTGACTAAAACCCACCCGTGTTCCTTCCTTAGCCCTTTATGTTCCGGGCCAGCGGTAACCCTTTCGGACAATCCCGCTGACCCGGCAGGCTTCGGCCCTAAGGCGGCCCCTTGTCGATGCTGACATCTCTTTGTGGCGCGCGTGGAACACGTACGCGCCGTCCGGCACAGGCCTGGTCCTGATCGGACGGTGAGCTACGGTGGCCGGGAGTCGTCACGCGGCTCCCGACGCCCGGAGCGTCTCCCGCCGCGACTGGGACGGGAGGCTCTCTCCCTGAGCCGTCCCGCCACCTCCTTCGCTAGCATGACTGCTTCGCAGAAGGAGGTGACTGCCTCCCACTCCCTTTCGCCCCGGACCACGGCTTGCACCAGGGCCGGACGCGAGAGGTTGCCGCCCCTGCCGATCGCCTCTACGAGGACACGGCGGTGCTCCGCCCAAGCGGGGCAGACCTCCACCGTGTGCTCCACCGTGTCCTCTGGGCGATCCTGGCAATGGTGACACCCGGGCGTTTCCTCCCACCTGATGATGTGCTGGAACCTCCCGAAACTTCCGTGTCCGGTGAGGACCTGCGTCAGGCGGTAGGTGAGGGCGCCGTGGCGCCTCTCTAGCCACTCCTCAAAGAGGGGTCTTATCGCCGCTATCGCGGCGTGCCCTGCGCTGGGATGCGACAGTCGCTCTTTCCATGCCACCATGAGATCGCACCGGAGATCCGTCCGCTCCGCAGTGATTTGCCGCGGAAGCGGAGTTTCCCCCCGGCGTAGTGCCTCCATGCGCCACTCATACAGGCGCGCGAGGACTATCGCCTCCAGATCCCATGGCGGCAGTCCGGCAAGGAGGCTTGCCGCCTCGCCCGAGATCGTGCGGTAGATTATTATAGGCTTAGGTTCTATCTATCGGTCAATTTGTCTTATGTTTGTTGGTGATAAATTCATCCGTGTTATGTTGAACTGGAGTTACCGACATCGCTTGCAGTTTAACCAAACTGTAGTGGCTGTGGACTGGCCATGTTTGTCGAAGAACCGATGGCCGGTGGAGCAGACGAGTCCTGGAGTCAAGACCGCATGTCGGCAAGCGTAGTGTGTGACGCCCCCCAGCTAGACTGAGACTGACTTTTTTGAAAACGAGATTTCTTGAAAACGCTCAAAAAGTTGGATTTTTAAAGTTAAAATTTTAACCAAAATAAAAAAATGATATTTTCAAGTCTTATTTTATTACAGTGATGGAACTCAAATCATAAATAAACATACATTAATGCATTAAAAAAAATCAAATAGACCTCTTAGTTGTGTTTAAAAGCACTTGCAGCATGATAATTATCTGCAATCAGAAAATGGTTATTTACTAACACTTAAAATTCATAAACCTACTGTAATTTCTTCAAGCTGACCAGCGACAGAAGAGTAGGATGAAAGACAGGCAATAATATTTATGGGGACACTGTAAACAGTAGGTAGGTACACAAAGACACACTGACACACACTCACCTGACCTGTCACTGACTTTCTGTGTTCAGAAAGTATACTTAAAAGGCTCTAAACTCCTAAAAATGGGTATCTCATACATCTACCATATCACTGTCTGCTTGCCACATAAACTGTTGTTCATAACTTTTTGTTGGGACTTGGGAAGCATAAAGCCACGCAAACCTAACACTTCGATTAAAATTCTCGATGGCAATATTTTGAAGGTCGACGACGCGACGCGCCCGATTTTCCAATCGAATCTCTACCAAGTGGCGTGTTAAATTAGGATGCCGACAATTTCCCTAACATCGATGGAATTAGACCCACTAGGTACCTTACATACTTATACACCTATTTTCGTAGTTAGTTTTCGACCCGCAATAACCATTGGAAACTGTTAATAGCTAATAATTACTTTGATGAACAATACAAGAGACTGCAGCTATGATTAGTACGTTTAGCAGACCGATCCGTGACCCTGATATGTTTTAAATGGCATTCTTACTCCATCTTAAGCTTCGGCACATATAGAATAAGGTCAAGGTGAACTCAGCTTATAAAAAAAAACCAAAAGCATTACTAATAACCTTCAAAAGAAATCGAACACACTCCACCAAAAAGCTCGAATCTCTTCATCAAAATCTTCCCCAATAAATAACTCAAAAGCCAATCTCAATTACTATTGGAAAAATCTAAAGAGGTAAGTCTCACGTACTGAGGAATGCTAGGAAAGTGTGCAAGTAACCCCGGGACGTGATCTGGTTACTATGGGAAGGTACAAAAAGTTTGCGATTGTGATTCCTTGCGCGCAAACTAATTTAGATTCGCCGGAGATTCTGCGGCGGTGTTCATTCGAGACTTTGTTCGTATAGAGGTGGCAAGTTTGGTCTTATTATGGTGTTTATATTTATGTTTATGTATATGGTATTTATAAATTAATGTGATTAATTGTTGCTTTACCCTTAGTATGCCGGAACGTAGATCTACCTACGCGAGACACAATGGCTTTTTAATTGTGTCTGTAATTACGACATACAAGGGGTTAATCATTCGACGAATCACAGCTGCGCGCTTAATTACGCGCGCTTAACAATTTGTCACATTAATTTTGCGATAATTTTCGTTCGAGAAACTGGCCCTTAGTTAATTCAATGGAGGACGTATTAGCTAGTTGCAATTATTTCCGTAATTAAAAACAATCTAAATCTAGTCGCAATCTCATCTAACTGACAATAAATGTCAAAAATGTAGGGAAGTTAGAGGTATTTTTGGATTATTGGATCCTTAATAGATTGAGACTGTGAACGTTCTTTGAATTACGAGAAATGCCCCTCTAAGGACCCCAAATTTTCTATAGTAGTGATAAAGAAGAATGTGATGTGAGTGGTATATACACACTTCAAACTTGACATGAAACTATTAGACAAGCTTAGAGATAGCAAAGATGAAGAAAATTCTAAACAAAATGGCAATAATCTAAATATCTATGTAAAATCCAAATCTGTTCTTGATAATAAAATACGAAAAAAATCAATGAACTGTTAGCCATAACTGTGCATTTGTCGTTAACGCTTGAACTTTGCTGCAGAGAATCACATTTGTAACCCAAAAACTAAACAATTTACGAGCTTTGCCGGTTCTAAACCTTCCCATACAGTGACAGGCAGAAGTACAAATGTGCATGTTGAAGTAGCACCATGAATAACAAAATCAACGCTCCCCTGACCGCTTTTGTGATAAGGAGACAAATCGGTGAAAACCTGTACAATGACCGAGAAAAGTAAAAACACTTTCTGTATATACCTACACGTATTATTTTGTAGGCCGTTTCTTTCCGGATTCTGGCGGAACTTGAACACGTCTGCAGTCATGTTATGCCATTGAGAAAGATATACGGCTATGAATTTGATAGCTAACATGAGAACCCGGAGACATGTAACGTTTTGTTTACTATTATCGTTAAACTGAAAGGAATTTTTTATTGCCAGAAGCTAGATGTTAATTTTATGGTTGTTTATCGTCATTTTGTATCCAAAACACGATTAAAAACTTGCATCTTTGCATCATTATCATCATCTGCCTAGTCTTTTCTTAATTAAGTTGAGGTCAGTTTCCAGTCTAACCGATTGCAGCTGAAAACCAGCATTCTACATGGAGCCACTGCCTTCCCGTCCTCCAAAACCCAGCAGCTGGGTAACAAGATAGGTCCGCTTTGGTAAGACTGATCAGATTTTCAGGCTTCTGACTACTCTACTTGATCCTGCTTCCATCATTACATAATCAAAGTTATTCAAGAATAAAATAAGAAATTAACACTTTGCATAAAACATCTCGGTTTGTAAGGCGACAGCTACACTAAAATAGTCAAAGAATTTAGCAACAAAGGAACGCTATGCGTGGTATGTAGAGAAGCGATAGGTCCGGTCGAGGATGATGTGAGTCACAGTTCGGACACTGCACACTGTCACACTTCGAATTAGCATTGCCATTCAACATGGCAATGCTGCCAGCCTTTTGGGCACTGTTCCTGTTGACAGCGATGCGGACGAAGTTTTTGATGCCCTATGATTATTGCACTTATTTTTTCATATAAATGTACATATTATTATTATTATTTTAAAATATTATTCACAGAATAAAGAAAAACATAAAAAAATTAACCTAAAAGTACTAAAACCCAGGATCACGCAAAGCAGTAACTTAGTTCCAATTTTATTAATGTAATATATATATAACATTTGGTGCTCGGCCTTTCGAATACGTTCCAGCCAGCTTCAGGTATTCAGTCTATCTAGGTAAGGAGGCAGACAGGCTAATGATAGAACCTCTGCTTAATTTAAATGCGTACCTCGTGGGGCTAGGGCTCGTAGGTCATGTTTATTAAGGACCTGCCCTACTGCCACTGCATTGCGCATATCATGCAAATAGTAAATTCAAAAGTTTACATGGAACCTTAGGTAGGTACATATTTTTTTATTTAATTTATCCTATTCGTCCCACTGCTGAACAAAGGTCTCCCAACAGGACATCATCATCTGCCTAGCCTTTTTCCCAACTATGTTGGGGTCGGCTTCCAGTCTAACCGGATGCAGCTGAATACCAGTATTTTACATGGAGCGACTGCCTATCTGACCTCTACAACCCAGTTACTGGGTAATGCGATACCTCTTGGTAAGACTGGTTGTCAACTTTCGGGCTTCTGACTACCTGTAACGACTGTCAAAGATCCACGAATGACAGCCGGGACCAACGGCTTAACGTGCTTTCGAGGCACGGAGGGGTCACGTTATTTAAAGATGGTCACCCATCCACAGACCAACCGCGGCAAGAGTAGCTTAACCTGTTCGATCGACCTGTGCGGCTATTATTATGGGTATGATAAATAATAACTGTATTTTTACTTGAAGGAGAATAAATGATTTTACCTTTATTTGTACCAAAAGTCACGTCACAAGCTCTAGTACCTACTTCTACGAAGTACTGCATTGCGTTCAGAATATTAACTAAATACATTTTTTTATATTATGTACATATTTTATTCCTAACATGTTTTGCAATAACAGCCGCACAGGTCGATCGATCAGGTTAAGCTACGCTTGCCGCGGTTGGTCTCTGGATGGGTGGCCATCTTTATATACCGTGACCCTTCCGTGCCTCGGAAAGCACGTTAAGCCGTTGGTCCCGGCTGTCATTCGTGGAACTTTGACAGTCGATACGGGTAGTCAGAAGCCCGAAAGTCTGATAACCAGTTTTACCAAGGGTTATCGTATTACCCGGTAACAGGGTTGTGGAGGTCAGATAGGCAGTCGCTCCATGAAAAATACTGGTATTCAGCTGCGTCCGGTTAGACTGGAAGCCGACCCCAACATAGTTAGGAAAAGGCTAGGCAGATAATAGCATATTCAGCCTATGACGTTCCCACTGCTGGGTTACAGGCCTCCTCATTGTAAGAAGGAGTGGACTATAATTCGCCATGCGTGGGAATATCTGGATAAAAACTATCCTATGTCCTTCCCCGGGATGCAATCTATCTCTCTGCCAATTTTATCGAAATCTGATCAGTGGTTTAGGCGTTAAAAGGTAACATACAGACAGACAGAGTTACTTTCGAATTTATAATATTAGTATGGATTATTAACTCAGTGACACACTTTTTGGCGAGATTTGCATACGACCCACATGTACTCGGTCATTAACATAGAAAAATACATAAATCACTTCTGAATGTCACTAACCACGATAAATGAATTTTAATCGATCGACAAAAGACGATCTTTGACTTACACGCAGACTTAAGTCAAGGCTGTCTTTAAAAAGGCTATTGCTCTATATGAAAACTATGATGGTGAACACACTCACAACCAAAATAATTGTCTTATAGTCAAAGTTATCAAAGATCTGTTTAAAAAAACCTTGTCATTGCTTCGAAAACGTTTTTGACATACTACAACAGACAATACTGCATTGTCTCTGAAGTGTACACCGCGTTAAGGCCTACTCAGACCGGGACGGCATGGCAAGGGATTTAAACTTTTTCATTGCGCGGCATTGTAAGACGCGCCACGGGCTCCCGCGGCGGGATGCCGCGGCGTCCTGCGGTACGCAACGGCATGCCAAGGACTCCGGCGCTCGTTGTGACATATCGCGAGGTGAGGCGGCGGGCGTAGAGAAGCGGGGAAGCCGCTGGAATGCCGCGGTATCTAAGCGGCTAGTGTGCGCTGACTGACGGCAAAATCCTTTGCCATGCCGTCCCGATCTGCGTAGGCCCTTAGGGTGATTCTGAAGTTGATCCAGATTCGACACGCATTCAATGAATATTCATTTGTTTGTCTAATAATAAACGTATTGTAATAATAATGAATGTTGGCCGAAAGCCCCGGGCAATGTCTTCGTAGCTCTTGTAAAGCGGTTCGAGCAAAGTTTAGAGAAAGCAGAACTCCTTGGAATGGCAATAGCGTCGTAAGGAGTTTTCTTACTCTAGACCCTCAACTACTAGACGTCCACTAGGCTGTAATAGTAGATATAATCGTTACTAGTAGTATATATTCCATTTTTACGTACTTAGCTGGAAAATCTTTTAAAGCAGTCATTAAAAGACTTTGCCGGAAATAAAGTGTTTTTCAATACGAAATAATATCTCATTGAATAACACTTTATTTCAATATCTACGCTTTGCCCTCGTGTACCACAACATAATACAATTGTCATTTAATTTATGTATTCAGATTCAGAATATATTATATGGGTCATACAAAGTTTTCCGGTGTTGGTGCGGAAACCCAACCCGAATCCGGAAGCGGTCGCGGGTCGTCCAACCGGTGCTGTCGAAAATTAACGTATTAAGTACTTACATTTTCATGTAGGTACTTAGTTACTAAGCATTTTATTGAGGTTAGCATTAAAATGTGGCTAAAAAGTTCAAATATCCTTATTAAGAGCTGGTGGGCAGCTGTGCGTGAAAAATGGTAAGAAGAATTCCACAAAACTAGTAGACAGTGTCAGTGATAGGTCCCATTATTAGTAAAAAGTTACTTTAAAATCTCAAGAATGAACAAGATTTCCTTTCAAGGTCTTAGATATACACAGCCAACGTTAAACCAATAAAATGACCCACCCCTTCACATCTATGCTCTATACTACAACACGTATTGTATGACCTCCCGTTTCCTCAAAAATTCGATCGAAGCACGTAGGTATCACAAAATTACATCTCCTGTCGCGCCACAAAATTGCAATTTCAGCAACATCACATTTTAAACACACTGCAAAGTCTACAACGATGAATCCAATCTCGGTTACGAAAACAAGTTATAAGTTGTTATAACGGTCCGAATTGCGCTAATATCTATAAATAACCTGTCTTAAATCACACCTGTACTATGCGACTCAAATAAATAATTAAAACATGTTTTTTGGGTCCCATAATTATAATATATTATCATTATTGAAACGATACAAAAATCTTTCAATCATGGCGGCTGACATGTTGGCCTGACACGGTTTAAAAATGGAACACTTTTCTTATTGGCTGTTAATTTTGCCCATCAATCATTTATGATGGAAAATGGTGTTTAGCGGCTTGATAAATAATTTCCATGTCGGAGTAGGAACGCCTCTTGGTGGTCTTGTCATCTTGTAGTGGCTTGCTCGACGTCTAATTTTCGTCCTGTGTTTTATATCCTTATGTTAAACACTGGGGTCAACGCTGACAACGGACTTCTACGGATGCAGTAATTGGGTATCCCTCCAGCATAAAAATCACTTTAAGTGTGCATACACACGAGCAACGACATGGCAGATGCAACTGCAACTGTGGAGGAGGGTCGGCGGCAGCCGTAGACACCCGCCGTCGACACGTCGGTAGCTGACGTCGACAACGTGCTGCTCGTGTATTTAAATACGGTGCTCAAACACATGAGCGGCCTCTGTCGTTGACACGTGTCGTTCGTGTGTATGAGTGCTTACCCCGTTTGTTAAAGTTTACCCCATTTAAATTTTGTGTATTTAGGTAAAACATTGTTTGCGATTCGTGTTTTCACACGGGTCGGGCGGTCGAAAAAGGAGAAGGGTCTCAATCATACAGAATGTTTTGTCGGTATGAAAAGTGCGCCGTCCTCGGCGTCCATGTTTGTTCAATAGGTAAAGTAATATTACGCACATTTGACCTAAATTTTTCCTTAAACATAGGTAAGGCTGACAACGGACTACAGATGATTTCATTAATTGGATATCCCTCGAGCATAAAAACACTTACCCCGTTTGCTAGACTTTACCCCGTTTAAATTTTATGGAATTGAGTTAAAAACTTTTGGCGCGTCATTATGTTTGCTGTCCATTTTGTCGGACTCAAAAGTGCGCCGTCCTCGGCGTAAGGTCTTATTTGCTCGATAGGGCTGAAAGTGATATTACGCACATTTGACCTAAATTCGATATTACCATGGACAATAATAGTACAGCTCTACTTTCAAAGGCCATAGGCGAGCGATAATACCTCCACCTAACCTACTATATACATAGGAATGTTCGATACAAAGTGCTCTCTCCACCACGCCTGCTTTAAGTTAGAATACATATATTCGGCCTAAACTTGTCACAGTTACGTTCAACTTCCTACTTAATAGATTTTCTACTTTATACGGGAAATAGCTATTGAAATAATCAATACTTAGGTAGTAATGTTGTGGCTTTGACTACGATTTAATCGTTTAACTTTTACGGTAAACCGAAAAGGAGGGTTTTGAATCTCACACACACCTAAGTAAAACCGCGTTCCTGGATTTTCGGCTTTTGGCGCTGATACCAGAGTTGAAAATCCAACAGCGCGCTTTTATTTAGGCATTATTGGTGTCGCCTAGTTTTAGTGAAAACGAGCATATTGTGCATTGGAATTATTAAGTGAATACTTGCATTAGCAATCACATACAAAAATATTATTTGTAACTGCTAAAAACACTTCGACATGTGGTATTGGATTTTTCCGGGTACAGAATTTATCTAAAGCTTCAAAGGAAATTCAATATTGCAGGCTGTGACTTAGGAATTTCTTACCTTTGCAGTTCCTTTTACGAGTTTGAATTTACTGAAATTCTGTTAAGTTTATAGAATTCCATTTTAAAATTCATAAAGATTCCTTTTAAATTTATATTTATTTATCTATTTGCCATTCAATAGCAGTGCTTAGTGTAGTATTTTTACCTACCACTGTTTATGTAAACGTTAACGTGATAATTATGTGATGAGTTCGAAGACACAGCCATAACGTCACCATTTTATGCATGTTTTGTGAAATGTTAATTTATTGTAATCAAGATTAAATAATCAGAGCGAACCTTGATTAATATCTTCACATTTTGGATGATACAAGAGCAAATATACACACCCTGCGGACACCCCGCGGTGCCCTGGGGGACCCCTGCGGTGTGGATGTGGAAAAAGCTCCCATCTTATTTGTCAAATCATAATCTAAGGCATCGTCAGGCACAAGTCAAGTCAGTCATTTAAAACATTGTGTTTGATCTTAATAGAATCTTAAAGTTCAAATAAAATCTTAAGTCTTAAAGTTTTAGATTTAAATCTAGGCTTTTATTCTAGTTTACAATATAATTATTTTCCATTAAATTAACAGAACCGTTGATTAATCTGTTCTCGACGTTTTATGAATTACTAGCTGACCCGGCAAAGGTTGTTTTGCCATATTAATTATTTCTAGCTAGCCTACCCTACCCCTACCATACTCCTACCCTACTCCTACCCTACTCCTATCCTACTTCTACCCTACTACTACACTACTCCTACCCTACTCCTACCCTACTCCTACACTACTCCTACCCTACACCTACACTACTCCTACCCTACTCCTACACTACTTCTACCCTACTCCTACCTTACTCCTACCCTACTCCTACCCTACTCCTACATTACTCCTATCCTACTCGTACCCTACTCCTACCCTACTTTTAACCTACTCCTACCCTACTCATAACCTACTCCTACACTATTTCTACCCTACTTCTACCCTACTCCTATAGATATATTATTTTTTTCTCTGTGTAAGAACCATCCTCGTACTTCAAGGAATATTCTAAAAAAAGAATTAGCCAAATCGGTTCAGCTGTTCTCGAGATTTGCGCTTAGCAACACATTCAGCGATTCATTTTTATATTATAGATTAACATCATTATTTTTTTCTGCATTCGTTTGATCTATGGCATCTTAGGTTGATGACAGTTATAATTCTTCTTTTAGACAGTTGACATGTTTTTGCATTGTTTTGACAGCTCTTGATTATTTTCTAGTTTTTAGCACCTTAAGATGAAATAGAAAATCTAACTTAACTATGATTTGTATTCGTGTTCGTATTTGTATATGTGTTCGAAGTAGATAACGCAAGAGTAACTACTTCGCGTGCCAAAAATTGCACCAACTTATGATTACAAATCGTAAGCCGCCCCTTTCGCGCTCAGTCCTTTGTACTGCTGGCTGGGTAAGTGTGAGCGAGAGCGCGAGCTTGTGACGTCGTAGTAGGTAGTCAAAAAATGGCACGCTTGGTTTTCATACAGTTCGTGATACGTGCGTTATCTAATATCTGTGGTTCGAAGCTTAGAAAACAAATGTCATAATAATACAGGGTAGCAGGGACATTGACGCGCAAACTGTAACCATAAATTCAGCACATGATCCTAGACCCCCTTTTTTTCCGGATGGGAAATCATCAGATGACCTCTCCCGCTCTGAGTGGAGCGGAAGGGAGTGTCAGACTCTTACTGACTAAAACCCATCCGTGTTCCTTCCTTAGCCCTTTATGTTCCGGGCCAGCGGTAACCCTTTCGGACAATCCCGCTGACCCGGCAGGCTTCGGCCCTAACAGGCCCCTTCGCTGATGCTGACATATCTCTGAGGCGCGCGTGGAACACGTACGCGCCGTCCGGCACGGGCCTGGTCCTGATCGGACGGTGAGTCAAGATGAGGCACTACGCCGGGGGGAAACTCCGCTTCCGCGGCAAATCGCTGCGGAGCGGACGGATCTCCGGCGCGATCTCATGGCAGCATGGAAAGAGCGACTGTCGCAACCCAGCGCAGGGCACGCCGCGATAGCGGCGATACGACCCCTCTTTGAGGAGTGGCTAGAGAGGCGCCACGGCGCCCTCACCTACCGCCTGACGCAGGTCCTCACCGGACACGGAAGTTTCGGGAGGTTCCTGCACATCATCAGGCGGGAGGAAACGCCCGGGTGTCACCATTGCCAGGATCGCCCAGAGGACACGGTGGAGCACGCGGTGGAGGTCTGCCCCGCTTGGGCGGAACACCGCCGTGTACTCGTAGAGGCGATTGGCAGCGACGGCGACCTCTCGCGTCCGGCCCTGGTGCAAGCCATGGTCCGGGGCGAGAGTCAGTGGGAGGCAGTCACCTCCTTCTGCGAAGCAGTCATGCTAATGAAGGAGGTGGCGGGACGGTTCAGGGAGAGAGCCTCCCGTCTCAGCCGCCGGGGGTCGCCCGACGCCCCAGGCGTCGGGAGCCGCGTGACGACTCCCGGCCACCGTAGGCGCGGGCCTGCGGGCGGAGAGTAATGGGTAGCTCACCGTCCGATCAGGACCAGGCCCGTGCCGGACGGCGCGTACGTGTTCCACGCGCGCCTCAAAGAGATGTCAGCATCGAGGAGGGGCCCCTTAGGGCCGAAGCCTGCCGGGTCAGCGGGATTGTCCGAAAGGGTTACCGCTGGCCCGGAACATAAAGGGCTAAGGAAGGAACACGGGTGGGTTTTAGTCAGTAAGAGTCTGACACTCCCTTGCACTCCACCCAGAGCGGGAGGAGTCATTTGATGATATCCCATCCGCAAAAAAAAAAAAGATGAGGAACATGAACATTATTCAATAAGAACAACAACTAGGATAAAAAAGTGATATACTAAAATTCGTCGTCAGATGAATTTTTGTCTGCACCATCATCGGTTTCACATTTATATGATTCTTGAGTACTGAATTGTTATAGAATTTTTATTAGAATTTACCTACACAGTAAAAGTAAATATTTCTGAAAATTAAATGAAGTAAAAATAATATATTTCGTAATAGTTTTAGTGGCTTAGTGGTTGAGTGATAGCATTTTCAGTAATTGAAACTGAATTCTACTAAACCACTAGAAAAACCACCAGCTACTAAAAGCAATATTTCGCCACTAAAAGGGGGGTCGAAACCATCAGTGTTAGTGGAAAATTCACTAAGTTGTAACACCGGATGGCCGGCGTCAATGACAATTGTTTGACAAACAAGACAAGATGGCTGCCAAGTTTTTTTAACCCGCCAAACTCCAGATGTCGCTGTCGTCTGTGGAAATGATGACAGTGTTAAGTGTGCCCCCCCTGGGTAGCCGGGAGTCGTTCCTGTGAGACAACGGTTACGACTGGGTGCTGCGGGCCGACATCCTAGACCCCTTGGCGTAGAAACTTTTAGAAGGAAAAAAAAAATCTGTTGTTTCATAGAAAAGTCCAAAACCTACGCGGTCAAAATGTAGTGAACAGCATTTTTTTTTTCAATTAACCGGCGATAAATATCAACAAGTTGCGCGTCGCCACCCTGTATAACAAAACAACCGGGGACGAACATCCCTCAAACGCTTCTTGCATGTGAAACGCCAAATATCACTGAAATCACTCAGCTTTAAAGAAGGATCTAGTTTTGGAAGATATATTATCTGTTTATCTTATCATCTTACAACATTAATTCGAAAGTGATAATTTTAATGGTCAATAACAAACAAAAAATACGACCCATTAAAATGACCGATTTCGGTACTCTGAATACACATCCCATTTCCTTAATTACCGGAATTCCAATCATACCATTAACAAAACTACTAAAAACTTAAAAAAAAAAAACAAGATGGTCGCCATTAAATATTTATAACAAAAACAGTGAGTCATAGCGATAATGGTATGCTGCCAGCATTCCCATTTACTTGTGTCCCATACAAAATGATAACAATTCCCTTTTTGTTAGTGCGATACCAACACTCGCTACACTAATACGTTTAAACGAAATTCCGTGACTTTAAAACTAAAATAGATTTTTGAAAGAGTTCAATAGATAAATCAATAACAAGTTTGATTAATAATAAAACAAATAATTTTGACGTAATAAGTTTTTGAAATTATGGCGAAAGTGTTCTATTTTGTTATGTGTTTAGTGCTGGTGCATGTAATATCGGCAAAGTATGTCGATAAAAGGAAATGTCCTGAAGTGAGAGCAGTGCCGCATTTTGATTTGCCACGGGTTTGTTTTGTTTAATTTTATCTCAAAAAACTTAAACACATAATTATTCGATCTTTTAGGGCCATAAAAACGGCCCTTGCTTAGAACTATTCATAGATGACATAATTTTGCGATCACCAACCTGCCAAGCATTGTGATTTCGACATCGCTAATTCTCTAGTAATTCTTTGTAGTCTGCTGTTTTAAAAGACAATTGTTTTTACATAATTATTCTAGTTTTGACCAATATTCAAGCTATTTAGGGACATCTGAGTAGATAGAAAGTCGCCACCTTATAGGAAAAAGCTAGGTTTTTTTTCTTGGAAATTCCTAAATCTATCAAGCTTAGACACGAATAATATCAAAAGCTAGTTTCTAATTAGGGAAACATAAATATTAATTATGTTCTTACTATCGACACTTTTATCGATATCGATTTGATAATTTTGTGCAGAAACTAGTTATAGAAAAGTAGGACATTCTATTAGTGATACTTAGTAGTACACGGTTGCTTATAATAACCGCCGTGGCCGCTAGTCCCGGCTGTCATTCGTGGACCTTAAACAGTAGTTACGGGTCGTCAGAAGCCCGAAAGTCTGAAAATCAGTCTTATGAAGGGGTACTCAGTAACTGGTTTGTTGAGGTCAAATAGGCAGTCGCTTCACATAAAATACTGGTATTCAGCTGCATCCGGTTAGACTGGAAGCCGACCCGAACATAGGTGGAAAAAGGGTAGGCAGATGATGGTTGCTTAAAATAACCCATGGTGTGTGGTCCCTCACTCACGGTAAAATACCCCTTTTAACGTAAGGGGTTTAATGAGATAACATAATTGAACGACTACGTAAGGATGAACTACTTAACTAGTACCGTACTTGCAAGGGACAGAAATTTCCGTAACCTAAGTCACAGTTCGGAATGAGTTATTAAACTAACTTCTACAGTCGGTGAAGGTACTTGGCAACTACATGGTTAAATTTAGTTAATTTTCGTGTTACAGTCCTAAGACTCAATACTATGTAGGTAATGCAGGTAAAAGTGATGACGTCCTGCTTACAAAATTGTTAGTAGGTACCTACCTATCAAGTTTTAGCTGCTAAAGTTACTAAACAGAAATGTGAGCTCGTGAAACTCAGAAACCACTTCAAACCATATTTGCTCTTACAGAACACTTTGTTCTGTAATAAAACAGCTTAAACTTGATTATAAGTTAACTGAAAGTCACCATTTACTTTATTGTCCTGTTCAGAAAATACAAGCGTGATAATAAGCCTGGTCCTGTTTCCGTGAAAATTAAAGTGAAAACCGGATCAAATAGAAACTTTGTTTCGTGTATTTGCGTGGAGAGAGTAAATGAGAGCTTCCTATGTTTTGAGTAAAACAAATAAATATTATCCCATAATGAGCTTTTACTGGTTACTATCAGTTTTTAAACACGAGCTTTTCCATTTCTAGTCAATGTCTCAGCAATGATTTTATAGTTGGTACTACACCATTGTCGACGTTAGTAAGTACCCTTTACGTAAATTGACAAAGGTTTAGAAATTAAACTTAACTTTCTTGCGTAATTATATAAGGGCGACAACTCGCCTCTGTTTAAATATTATTTAGAAACGGGTCTAGTATGCATCCCTGTCGCACAACCCTACATATTGGTATTTCTGGCGCAAGTAGGTAACCTGATTTTCGAGTATAACGTATAGATTACCTGACTTTATTTTCGGCGCGGTATCGCAAAGAACACTCACGTATTCTTATCACAAAAACATACAGGATAATCGATAAACTTTTGCGAACAACGTGATTAAATGCTTTTTTGCAATGGACTGTGTAAAGATCTCTATTTACAAAGTCCCTACGTTTAAAAACGAGAGCGTTAATCCGAGATAAAGCGTACTGAGTACCGACGCAAGGCTTTGCGAGAGGAATGGAACAAGTGTGCGAAAGTATCTGTAAATAAAACTGAGTTCGATAGCTAAAATTCGCTTTAGCGTAAAAAAGTGAGGTAGTTTTGTCGTGCAAATTCCTTAAAAAAAAAAAAATTAAAATTAAAATTAATTTATTTCGGATAACTAAGTGATCCATAATTCTATACATTCAGACTTAAAAATTAAAATATATAATATAAGATTAAAAATAAATAAAAAATTACAAATGAAAGATTAAAAATCTAAAATTAAAACATTAACTTAAGTACATAAAAAATGAAAAATTTAAACTTAAAAATAAATTAATAGAAAATTAAATTAAATTAAAAATTAAATTAAATAAAAATTAAAAATTAAATTAAAATACCTTCAAATTACTCGCTTAATAAAGGATCTCCACATCGGAGAAGAGATCCTATCTGCTACAGTCTTCAGAATTCCGTTGCAGCTGCCACGCATTCTGCAGATCAGGGATACAGTTTTCTTGCGGATGACTGCATGAAAGCCATCAGTGCGATACAGCGCAAACATTGCTTACTGCTTTTATACTTTTATTAAGTCACCATCTTGTAAGGCTATAGAGCCGCGGGTGGGCTAAGGCCCACCTATAAATATACTTGACCAGGCTAAGGCCTGGTCAAGTATATTTCTCCAACGTGACCTATTTCCAGCTTTTTCTCTCTAATTTCTCAGTCCAACAGTTCTTAAATCCGCCCCTCTCCGCCCTCGACTTCTCCGACCATCCGGTTCACTATCCAGTAAATGTTTGAGTGCTCTGGTCCAGTCCATTCTTGCGACATGTCCTGCCTATCGAAAACGTCCTACTTTTACTAAGCACCTAGCTACTATTACGTAGTTAGTACCTATAACAAATACAAGTAATACATCCACCCTTCACCTACGTATTTGTCAATTAGGTCCCTGCCCACAATAATGAAGGTATTCATGGCACAATACATTATGGTGAAGCTTTGGGCGGTTGCAAGTTTTACAAATTCACTCAACTCACTTAGTAATAACAAATTAACTTTTGATAAATATTTATGATTAGTATGAGTGTATGAAAAGAATGCCTATAACATAACAATAATTCCGTCCAATCGACATAGAGCGATATGGTCGGTCAGTCGCATATGCGTAGGAGCCGGAAACTAGCAGATAAACAAACGCCGTTAATTTACTCAGTGAGCAACGAACTTATTGAATCAGAATTTCTTATTGAACATACAGCACGCTGTAATAACTCCAAAATTAATTTATCCTACAATTATATGGGTTCAATATAATTAGGGTTTGTTTGGTGTCCATTCATCCGTAATTTATGTCTCAATAAATTTTCAAATCGTATACATAAATTCGTAATTGAAATATGAATACGTGATTGTAGTGAATGTGTATTTTCCAAACACTTATTGCCTGGATATCTTTCTACACGATGATTTTAATAGATTATTTTTTATTTCGCTCCCATACTAGCAGATTATAAATTGTTCATTTAGGGTTTCACCGGTTTTTCGAATAAATATTAATTAAATAATAAAATGATAATTATAAATGATATGAGGTCGGCGATTAAGACGAAGATTACTTCCCCAAAAGTATTAAATAAATATTGATTTACGTCATTCGGCCTCCGATATATTGGTAGTAGGTAAGTACCCTAATATCTTCATAATAAAGATTTAAGTAGTATAGTTTTCGAGGAAAAGTTAAATCAAGCTTGGCTTGTATAACGAAGGACTTGTTTGAGAGTGAAGTTGACGTGAAAAAAGGTTCCGCTGATTCGACGAGAGCTATTCATCAAAGTGAGCAAAGAAAGTTTTCGGGCCTAATTTGATTCTTGTACGTTTTTCGGCGCCCTCATTCTTCCCAAGGTCCTGGATTGGTTCGCGCAATAAAAAATCTACTGTTTTGGTTATAGCAATTATTGTTTCCTTAGTTATGCCGAGGCCTATATTTAAAAGTGGATTGAAATCAACTTTACCAACCCTCTATGAAGAGTCGATAAACCGCTTGGCAATCTTTCGAAAAACTAAGTGGACACTCAGGACTGGCCTATTTTTGGACAAAGAATCAGCGTTGCAACGTGGCAGCGCTGCCAGCCCTTTGGGTACTTTCCCTGTTGACAACGATGCGAATTTTTGATGCCATATGATTCTTTTCTTTTTTATATACCTACCTGTACATATTATTATTTTATAACTGTTAGCATCTAAATTACTTATATAAAAATTTTAAGATAATTTGAAACGTACATTATATTGAATTTTTTAACAAAAAAAAAGGTTTACCAACACCATTTACATACCCGCATTTCCTCTCCATCATAATAAGATTACCTCCATTATGTCTACCGGTAACAAGACGTATTGTTGCTTGAACAAGATCTGTCATCTCGGCAAGTGTAACTGAACCGACATCTCAATAGGCATTAGCATATTATGAATAGGTACAATGATAAAATACTTTGAAAGTCAATATTAACTTGATGACTCAATACTGCTACTTATACAATTTCACTTTCCATTTGAAAAGTATAATGTTTTCTAATGAATTCATAACGTCTTTTATTTAATAGGATTCTTTGAACTTTGAGATTTGATGTTGAGATGTGCACTTTCTTGTGCGTTATTGAAATGGGTGGTTTGACGGTCAGTCCCGGCTTGGGGTTAAAAGCTATGGTAATACTTAATATTGAATTGAAGATCGGATAGTCAACATCTGCCTAGCCTTCTCCCAACTATGTTGGGGTCGGCTTCTAATTCCAGTCTAACCGGATGTAGCTGAATACCAGTATTGTACGTGGAGCGACCGTCTATCTGACCTCCACAACCCAATTACTAGGTAGTACGATATCCCTTGGTAAGACTGGTTGTTAGACTTTCGGGCTTCTGACGACCCGTAACGACTATAAAAGATCCACGAATGACAGCCGGGGCCCGGGAGCCGAGGCACGGAGTGGTCTTGATATGTAATGATGGTCATCCATCCACGGACCAGCCGCGGCAAGCGTAGCTTAACCTGATCAATCGACCCTTGCAGCTGTTATTACTTAGCCACAATTATTTTTGTGCAATGTTACTTAATTTGATGTACAGAATGTGTAGTTGACGGCTATGTATGAGGGTCTTTACACCATTTATACTCGCCTGATTCAATTGAAATAATTGATGTAACTACGGTTTCCCATTAGTTAGCAAGATGGGCTTACAAACATTATCGGGTCTAGAAACTGAGTTATAATTACTGTTACTATTAAAATAGTTTCTGTGTAGCCAGGAGAAATTCATTTTATAAAGTAATTAAGATAAATACATCTCATGTTGTCTAAAACTAATAGCAAAATCTTGATAAAACAACTTTTCCTTTTCCACAATTTTATACGCCTAACTTCAAACTAATAGCAAAATCACGCGACACCAACGTAGTAATAAGTTAAGGCTAGGCGCAAAATTACGCGGACACCACTCGTAGCATATTGAAACATAAAACGTAAGAAATAACGCTCAATTTCGTTCACAGATGCTGGGCGACTGGTACGTAGTGGAATATTATGCGAGTGCTGAAGAGGCTCTTTCGTACAGCTGTATGAAAGCAGTTTTCACCGAAGACGACCACGTTCCGACCGCAGGTCTATACAAAAATTGTATTTTTTTTTATAATTCTGCATGACTTTGAAACATATTGCCACCATTCGTTATGGACGTTCTGCTTGTTAAAACTGACTCATTCATTAATTAATTTACATTTTATTTTCGTCAATGTCAACATTAGACTTTGCTTGCATTGTTCTGAGTAGAGTCTCAATTTCAGCAGAACTGTTTTCAGACATTCATAAAAGTTAAAGTGTCAAGTCATTGCTTTAACGAACACATCCTATTAATTTTTAGTCAGAAGTTAGGCTGGCTTAGTAATTTTGTTATCTATTAACATTGTAGTGATATTTAGAAGTATGCATGTTTATTTGTATGCATGTAAATATATTCTCATATTATTTATTTTACTAAGCGAATAGTTTTTGATTTTATCTAAGTATTTTATTTTCTCTTTTACTCTTACACACGCTGTCTACATCTGTTTATCTACTTTCCTATCGCAAGTATGCTAGAAGAGATTTCTTTTAGGAATAAGCATCACCTTTGTACCAATTTTGCTGTTCTTTTTTTTCTTGTCTGTTTATTTAAATGATTAAAATTAAATAAAAAATAAATAAAACAAAGCTGCTGATCTATTCTGTAGAAATCTCACCGTGAAATTGTAGGTGAACTGAGCTGTCAATAGTGTCAATCTATATAGCATCAGGTGGAATTACAGCTCACTTCACCTATAGTTTCAAGGTCCAGAATTGCTGGGCCCTAATTCACCATGTTACTTCGAAATTACGTCAATTTCTTAGTTAATCATTTATTTTGACAGTTCATGCTGTCAAAATAAATGTTCATACAGTTCATACTGTCAAAATAAATGTTGTCATTTAAACTGCCAAAATAAATGTTGTCATTTAAACTTTCAAAACAAATGTTGTCCGTACGGTTAACATTTTGATTCCTTGCCATGAACAAGACACGATATTGACGTGGTTTGTACGTGGTAAGATTTCGCAGGAATAATACAGAATTGGGGCCCCGATGTGTAATGATAAAGTGGAAACGACACCAGCAAATTATTAACATCATATTTTCTGTATTTTCTTCCACAAGGTGGACTGACGACCTGGTGAAGGTCGCGGGAATCCTTGATGCGAAAAGCACAGCACATCGGGGAGACCTATGTCCAGCAGAATACGCCTTTCGGCTGAAATGATGATGATGAATCAGTCACTATACCTATTAATATTTCAGATGGTTCAATAGAATTTACTCCAGGAGTGACCATGAACTTTACGTACCGATTTGCCGACGATCCTCTTGGGGAGAATCTACTTGGCAATATCACCTGGAGAGTGGATTTGAATGAACCAGCCCATTGGACTCATGCTGAGAGGACATGTAAGAATATTGACGCAATGATACTTAAAAAAACTATATTAACTACTGTAGACACAAATTACCGGAAATTATGTAATATTAGCAAAATTGTGACGGCTTTTTCTCAAAACCAATAATAAGTTGTTGAAAATTAGTAAACATATAGGCACGAAGCTATGAAAATACTGAAAATCAATACGAGATTATTATTAAAATACTAGCTGCGCCCCGCGGTTTCACCCGCGTAATTGTCGATCCCGCGAGAATATCGGGATAAAAAGTAGCCTATATGTTAATCCAGGGTGTCAGCTACCTCCATACAAAATTTTATTAATATTGGTCCAGCCATTTGAGCGTGAAGAAGTAACAAACATATAAACACACACACACACACACACACTCACAAACATTCGCCTTTATAATATTAGTGTGATTTAGTCAAAAACAATTTCATTCTGCATCCTATAAAAGAAGCACGTCGAAGAAAAACACGTGAAATCTGTATAAATAATAACTATATTATCTACGTAAATCATATCATCTGTATATCCCTTAAGGATAATACGGTACCCCAATTATCCTCGTACGGACAGTTTTCCTGTTCTTCCTCATAATATAATCCCTGGGTTGCCTCGTACGCACGACGCTCATTATTCTTAGCTACCACACGTGACAATTAATTAAGATAAGTCCCTCCGTGTTTGTGGTCTTTCTTGAAGACATACCTACTTATCTGTATAATGCGGCGACATCGTGTTGTTCATTATCCTTTGTTGGAATTAACAAACGTGATGTCGGGAGTTAGTGGTCTACCCTTACAGTATAAATTAAAAAAAAAAAACAACCGGCTTCCAAAAAAAAACACTACAAATTGAAAAATAACTTTAATTTCGGAAGTCGGTGTCTTTGGTTCCGCATTTTCGTTTATTGACACCGACTTCCGAAATTAAAGTTATTTTTCAATTTGTAGTGTTTTTTTTTTGGAAGTCGGTTATTTTTTTTTTTTTTGTAACAAGTTTTTATTTTTCACTTTTTAGTGGGTCCGTTTGTAATGTATCTAAGTTACAATAGCCTAATGTCAACTGCTCATCACTTGTTACAAAATATTGCTTTTCCCGATGTTGGGACGTTAATTGTTGAGGAGTTCTCCGGGTAAGAACCAAGAGAACTTCTCAACAACCACTCACCATACGCATTGTGACGAGCATAAATTGCTTAGCAACCATATTCAAATATTCGAATCGCAACCCGTGAAATATTTGTCATTGAGTAGTTCCAATGGCCATCTGTGGTCTTCTTCATCAGCTCCACTTTACCAAATGATGATTTCCGAGAGCAAAGGCTCAAGTTATTTAAAAAAATACGCAAATCGTTATAGCTTTGCCTATACAATTTGAAGGTTTCCCTCGATTTCCATGGGATCCTCTCATCAGATTCCAACTTGATGATAATAGGACCACCTCGAGAGTATACACTTTCAAACAAAAAAAAAAATTTGAAAATCGGTCCACACTTGGCGGAGTAATCGCGTAACAAACACAAAAAAAAAAACATACCGTCGAATTGAGAATCTCCTCCTTTTTTGAAGTCGGTTAAAAATGTGGTGGCAGGGCCCATGGAAGCGCAACCTGTTAACATGAAATTAGTACACGATGTTGAAACGCCCTGCGTTATAAAAAAAATGTTGTTATACATATACATTTTGACCGCGTAGTGTGTTGCACTTTTCGACGCCGGATACTAAATGTTACAAAGACAAAAAATCAATGGGCAATATAGTTCTAATGTCTTCTATGTTACAACTGATTCGTTTTCTGATAACCGACGCATTTATACACTAAGGGGGTCAAAGAATCATAAGCAGATTTCACATGTTATAAAAAAATGTCTCGCATTAGATGTTGGTCAGATATGATGGTAAAAAAAGCAGTAAGTCGGGAACAAGAGTTGACAATATTTAACAGCTTATTTATTTAAAATCTAAAGTGCCGGACTAGTTTCTCCAATATTCCTCCACACCTTTCTTTCAACGGCCTTATCTAGCGTTAACTTTTCCTGAGTTTTTTTTTTTCAGTTAGTAGCCCCACAACAATTTTGTTAGTTATTGCGAATATAAACGTGCATAACAAGACACATCCCAATCACCACATAGTATAAAACAAAGTCGCTTCTCGCTGTCTGTCTGTCCCTATGTATGCTAAGATCTTTAAAATTCCGCAACGGACTTTGATGCGTTTTTTTTAATAGATAGAGAGATTGAAGAGGAAGGCTTTTATCTTCTAACCGAATTACTCATACAAAAACTGTCTGACTGTATCATTAACAATACCATAACATCGGATATCCCCAGCAGTAAACGAATAATCAAGCCGTGGATCACTCAAGGAATATTACGCTGTATTAAAAATAGAAACAAAATGCAAAAATCGTTACGGGCCGACCCATACAACACAGTTTTAAAAATTACATTCTGTCGATACAGAAACTATTGTAATAGTCTCATTAAAAAATTAAAAAGAAAATATGAACGGGAACTTATCACTAAATCTATTAAAAACACAAAGCTACTATGGAAAAATATAAAATCAATTACCTACACAAATAAATATAAAAATCAATGCACTAAACTACTAAACACTAAACCGTCCCCAACTGAATCTGTTAACTTTGTTAATGACTACTTTGTCAATATTGGAAAGGAATTAGCACAACAAATCCAAAAAAGCAATACCCACTTCTATCAACCCTGCAATTCAAGTAAGCGGAATAATTCTTTTGTGCTTTTAAACACTGACGCCAAGGAAGTAGAAAATACCCTGATGGGATTGAAATCTAATAGTGCCCCCGGATGGGATAATATTTCAACTAGCTTTTTAAAGTACTGTCACAAAGAAGTCGTTCCCATCATTACCCATCTGATTAATGTCTGTTTCAACTCTGGTATTTTTCCAACCCTACTGAAAAAATCTATTATTACTCCAGTTCACAAGGGGGGGGACAGAGACGATGTCAATAATTATAGACCTATTTCAGTCTTACCGGCTATATCTAAAATTTTAGAAAAACTAACAAATACGAGACTTGTTAACTATTTGAACAAATTCAAAATTATATCATCTTCGCAATTTGGATTTAGGCAAGGTATATCTACTGAGGATGCAATTGATGCTCTTAGCTCCCGGGTAACTGAACATCTTGATGCAGGGAAGAAATGCATAACGGTATTCCTAGATCTCAAAAAAGCTTTTGACACCGTTTCTGTTCCAACCCTTGTAGCAAAGCTGGAAGGAATTGGAATAAGGGGAATTCCACTGAATTTTTTCAAAGATTACTTATCAAACAGGAAGCAGAGAGTTAAGATGGGAACTTATACTAGTGATGATGCTGACGTACTATATGGCGTTCCGCAGGGGAGTGTTTTAGGCCCTACATTGTTTCTTACGTATATAAATGACCTCTGTAACCTAAATGTAAAAAACGCAAATATTTTTTCGTATGCAGATGATACCGCTGTGGTTTTTTACGGAGACGACTGGTATGATGTAAAACTCAAAGCTGAGTTAGGTATGATCCAAATCGCCAATTGGCTCAGAGATAATTTACTGTCACTAAATACAACAAAAACGAACTATATATGTTTTTCCATCTCTAATCATTCTCAAGATGTACCCCTTAACATTAAAATACACTCATGTAATACAACCTCAGATGAAAATTGCAAGTGTCCTATAATTGAGAAAGTTTCGCAGACAAAATACTTAGGCATCATAATTGATCAAAAATTATCCTGGTATTCCCATCTTGAACATATTACTGCGAGACTTAGGAAACTGGGATGGATTTTTAAATCGCTAAGACATATACTTCCAAAAAATATAAAACATAAACGCGAATCTTCTAGAAATCTCCTAAATGAAATCTATATATCACTTGCGCAATCTGTTATAGTTTACTGCATACCTGTATGGGGAGGCGCGGCTAAAACAAAATTTATCATTCTAGAAAGGGGACAGCGATCCTTATTAAAAATAATGTATTTTAAAAAGATCAGATATTCTACTGAAAAGTTATACGAAATTAGTGATCTACTTTCAGTTCGGAAATTGTATATTATTTACACTGTTCTAAAAAAACATAAAACTCTTGCATATGATCCAAAAATAATGTCAAAAAGGCGGAAAGACTTGATTGCACAAATTCCACCGACTAGAACGAAATTCGCGGCCATGCAATATCAACATCGATCTGCTCAACTTTATAACAGGGTAAACAAACAAATATTCATTTATCCTAACACACTACATGAATGTAAAAAAAAACTAACAGACTGGATAAAACCATTTACATACACAGTCACAGAGTCACTCATTCAACCCATGAACTAATGTCAGTCACCCTCACATCATCCACATCTTATTACATCACATTGCACCACATACACATATCATCACATCACATCACATCACATCACATCACACCACACCACACCACACCACACCACACCACACAACACCACACCACATCATACCACACCACACCACATCATACCACACCACACCACATCATACCACTCCACACCACATCATACCACACCACACCACATCATACCACACCACACCACATCATACCACACCACACCACATCATACCACACCACACCACATCATACCACACCACACCACATCATACCACACCACACCACATCACACCACACCACACCACATCATACCACACCACACCACATCATACCACACCACACCACATCATACCACACCACACCACATCATACCACACCTTTTCTACCTCACATGCCAACACATAATTATAACATAACATAAATAAACCTAAATGTAACTCAGAGAGAGCGGCGTCTCCTAACACAAGCATTATCTGCTTAAAAGGAGGCGCCATTACAAACAAAATGTGTACTATTTATGGTTATAAAATAAATTATTATTATTATTATTATTAAATGTAAAATACATGCATAATGTAGTACCTATAGAAAAGCCGAGAAATTCAAAGATTTGTAATGTGATTTCGTAACAAACATATTTTTGTGCGCTTGCATTGCAATCGCTGGCTAAACCTTACGAGATAGATCAAATTAATGTACTACGGAATTGTATATCTTAAAAATATCAATAAAATAGTCCACGATGGTATATGTTTATCTCCCAAGGATAACCCACAGTAACCATTTTTATCTTTTACATATTACAAAAAAATATAGGTTATTTACCAAGCAATTATTCCTTATCCAATTTAATACATTTAATACGTTGTGCATTTCATGGAGATTAAAATTGCCCTTTACGGCATATCTTTAAAATGAATATCTTAGAAGATATCAGGGATTTCGATATGAGAGAGATACAGCGGCTGGCGGGGCGGTACGAAGTTCGTGGGGTCAGCTAGTATATATATATAGGGATGTGTCCTGTTATGCAGGTTACCCTATAGGCAGGGATATCGACGCGCATGCCTATGATTCTGAAACCCCATGCGATGAAATTTTTACAATTAAAAATTACTACGCTAGGGGGTCATGGTTAAAGTTTGCGCGTCACCCTGGCATCCTGTATTTATTTATAAAATACTTTATTGTACACCAGAAAATACAGAAAAAAAACTAAAGGACATCATCCATTTCGTACCTAAAAAGTAAAGCGTCGAAAGACTAACGGAGACGAAAACCAGCGTCTTTAAACGAATGTTTCGAATGTTCGAATGTCTTTAAACGAACCAATTCGCACTATGCGTTTTCAAATGTCTTTTATAATGCGCACAGCAAAGAGTGGAACTCTTTACCTGCGTCTGTGTTTCCGAGCGCATACAACCCGAATCTCTTCAAAGTAAGAATGAACAGGCTTCTTCAGATTTTGTCTCTGTCACCTCTGACCTAGACTAGAGTCAAGAGCAAACCCATTTCAAATAAAACAAAAAAAAAGTCCAAAATATTATTGGCAAAAATATGACTTTTGGTACTTTCGACTCAAATAGGAGCCAGGGGGGTTAATTGTATACTTTCGTTTTAATAATAAAAATGCTCAGGATGTAATTTCCCATAGGCACTCTTTTTTTCTGGCTTTAATTTTTGTGTATAAATTTTTCGACACTTGATTGATGGCCTTTAATACTACAAAACAAATACCTAATGGGCGGCCTATTTTACCCGTATTACTATTTACCCTTCCAGATGACGGCATATACAACACATACGTCCTAGACACTGAGTACAAGACCTGGGCCCTCCTCCTCCATTGTGCAGAACAGTTGGAGGGCGCGAGGTACTTGAGTGCCTTCGTCCTCTCAAGGACCACGACGCTGCCGAAGAACGTAATGGCTTACTTACGGGATAAGCTGCCGAGGTAAGGGGATGAGGGTCATTTGGGTTTTTTATGTTTGTATATTTTGGGCTGATGTATGTGTGGTACGTGAGATAAAACAGCCAGGCAACTGACTGCTCCAGTTGTTCGTCGGTACGCAGCCTGTTGAGCGACTCAAATTATTAAGCTACATTACCCAATTGGTTTACTGGGTGCAATTAGGCACACAATATTCTAGTTACCTAATTACACTGACACCAAATCAAAATCGTGTAAGTACCTAATCAAATATAATTATTTTAAATAAATGCTATCCGCAGGGTCCTTTAGAAACTTAGATAAAATTCAAGGACCATTTTCAGGGATTTGCACAGCTGTCTACGAAAAGAGAACTACTTTTAAATAGAAATCTACACAATCCTCGATCGGTGCCGGCTGTAGCAAATGGCCAATATATCCCGTTTATTTCACAAACTTTTTAACCTTTATTTATTGGCAATCATGTCCTAGTTTCCAAAGAGCTCTCCTTACAAATTAACGGTATTGCGCCCTTATGTAGTTCCGATCTTGGGTTATAATTTAAACGTACTTAGTCTGGACTTTACGACCCAAAGCTTAAGTAAGGAAAACTTGTAGCCAGGCCTTTTATTCCATCTCAATTAGGGTAAAACAAATGAAAGTAAACATCCTTTTTCCTTGAAAATATTTCCAAGAAAGTATTCTAGTAAAAAATAGGTATGTTTATTTTATTTTCTAGCATGTATTTTATATGTTGCTTATGTAGGATATTGGGTCGGAAATTCAATCGGTTAATAAAACCTTTGTAATTAAAAAGATTCATTGCAACACGTACATTTTAAAGAAACTGCATGTTCGTTTTGTTTTGTATTATGCGGATTTTGTAACCTATACATTTATTACCTATCATAATTAATACTCCGGCCAAGGCTGACAAAAAACGTTACTAGGGTTAAAGTCTAAAAAAAAGCCACAAACACAACAGACAACAAAACACTACACTTTTATTCGATTTTTCTTCGGCCCGTGCAATAAAGAACTTCGGTCCCCCCCTGAAAATTGCAAGCATGGCTTTAAAAGATAGTATAACCAGAACCAGGAGTCCTAATCTCTAATCCATAACCATTTTCCCTTATTGGGAAAACTAAACGGGATAAGGCAAGGTACTTATGACACCACACAGCCTTTTGAAAGGAAAGAGATTCCCATGAATTTTTGAAGTGAATGCATGCAAAGGGTTTATCAATCGTCATAAAGAAGCCTGTCGGTGTCCAGAAGGCCCCACCCTTCTGGACACCGACAGGCTTCTTTATGACGGACAGATAAAAAAAATATCTATTGCAAATGACTGAAGAATGAAGTTTCCGGGAATTCGTGCGAAGCAAAATGAACTGTTTACCTCTGATAGATATTTTTTTTCTTATAAAAACGCTTGGTGTGTGAAACACCTAGTGCGAATTACAATTCTAATTAATGAGCAATCAGCAATTCTAATGTGTTCCCACGAGCAAGCGGTACAACATGTAAATCTTACACATAACAGTTAAGTAGTTGATTAGTCTATTTAACTTTATGTTCAGGGAATCAGGAACAAAGTATTTGATTACTGGAACCTCCTGCTTTATCTATCTATAGGTACTAATAGACCCCACATGCTCGTACTGGATATCTTTCCGAGACTAGCTAAATATAATAAAAGTTGTATATCTATATATATATATATAATAAGATACCAAGTAATCTCGAGGCCTTAAATATAAGATTATTCAAAATAAATTGTATGAATGGTCTGTGTGGTGCCGGACTTAAAGAATAGCACCACCCCATACTTCCCGTGGGTGTCGTAAAAGGCGACTAAGGGTCGTACCGGAGAATGGGCAGCAGCGTTCTCTATGCATTCCACCACCATACCATACTGCGATCGCCAACCCGCCTGCCAAGCGTGGCGATTATGGCAAACCCCCCCTAACTTTGGGGAGGCCTATGTCCAGCAGTGGATGTCTTTCGGCTGAAATGATGATGATGATGGTTGTGTAGTCATAGTTTTTATAGTGTCAAAGACTTTTTTAACAACAAATGTTAAATACATATCTATGCTTGTGACAATTTGTATGCTTATAATTGTTAAGCAAATACATGTATGCTCTCGTTATTTAGTATATTTACTATCTTTTTATACCACGTTTTTAAGCAAATAAATATTATTCTATTCTAATAATAAAGCTGAAGAGTTTGATGGTTTGAACGCGCTAATCTCGCGCTAGTCGGATTTGAAAATTGTATTTGCATTTGATACCCCTATTCTTAAGGAGGCTATAGGCCATTTAACATCACGCTAGTACCCTTAGGAGCTAAGCAAAAAGAGAGAACGAACGCTAAGCGAAAACGAAGTAATAGCGCAGGCAGACGATGCGATGTGACGGGGTGGGTCGGGGAACAAGAAATTTCACGCGGACGAAGTCGCGTGCAGAAGCTAGTAAAGCTAAAAATAAATAAAAAATAATTTGTCGTCACTACAATGTGTTACAGATCTTTTTCGGCGCTGCTAATCCTCTTGTAGTTGCATTTTACTATGTAAGTGAGAAAGGAGTGGCCCTTTCTTTTTCAGAACCGAATCTTTCCCGATGTTACGTTTATTTCCCGATGTAAATATTCGAATATATTTTTCTTTCCAGATACGATGTTGATGTCAACTACGTATTCCCGATTCCACACAAGGACTGTTCCATCAAACCGGCTAGATTCGACTACACACCAATTTTAGTGGAAGTAGGCAGCAAAGTCCCGAAGAGGCCGGGTGTCAGTTACAAAGTGGCTCTTGGAAATTAAGTCCTACAGAGTTAAGAAAAAAGAGTTTAATATTACATGACAACGATAGAAAGAACATTGCATGTTCTGCAACGTGCCTCCAAAAGATGCTATGGCAAAGCCGAAAGCGGCGTCCTAACCAAAAGCGATCGTCTGAGGATCGCACTCTTTTATAATAATATGAATATGACATAGTTGCGCGACCAATCAAGTCGCGTGTTTACGTCAAAATTCAAACAAACGATCGTGTCAATCGCGAAATCGCGCGACGATCGCTTTTGGTTAGGATGCGCTCGGGGTAATAGGTACAGATCTGGAAACACGTATAAAAAAAATCGCTGTCGCTTGTCATGTGATGTTAGCTTTTGAAACATATACCTACTATGTTAAATAAAAATTGTAATAAAAGCTTCATTACCGATGTATGAATGTCTTAAGAAATTGCATATATTATACGGTATGTAAAGTAAAGCAAGGTTTCAAAGTGATGAAACAATAAAGACTCTTTTTGGATATGGGTTTTTCTTTTACTTCAAACACCTGCTCTAATATTTAACCATTCTATTCTTATAGAACATTTTTCACTAATACTTAAATAATATAATAATCATAATATAATAGTTACTGAATAGCAACTATTATAATAATATAATAATCATAATATAATAGTTACTGAATAGCAACTATTATAGCCATACAAACCAAGCCATACAACTATGTCTTCGTACGAAGATATACAAAAGTGTATGAACTCCCCCACGCCTACTAGGTTTCTGATATGATCCTCCAAGGCAAACTCAAAGCATTTATTTTTTATTTGTTTGAAGATACGGCTGACATTAGTCATAACGAAGTAACAATTTCAAAAAAACAAACCTGACCATGAAACAAATACAACAACGCAAAGTAGAGCACCTAAGCCAATAATTAATATTTTTTAATATATCAATAACAAAAAGGCCAAAGATTTTATAGTTTCACAGTTCAACGATTATTGCAAATTCAATGTTGAGAATGCCTTCAGAGAACTGATAGGGCACGCACATTGTTCTAAAGAGCAATTAGTATGCAGTGGAGGAAACGTATATACTCTATACACAGGACAATAAACGGGCACATTCATGTTATGATATTCAAACTTGACCGTGTCTAATAGAGCTGATAATAGCCAAGGAAAATTGAAACAGACATACGAAGAGGACGGCATTGTAGTTGTGATGTAAGAATTTCCACAGACGAAGGTTAAGATCGTGGATATGAAAATCTAAAATTTGGGAATGATGATTTGGTAACATGAATTTCCTAGTTAGAAATCTATAGATTATAATAATAATATGATTGTTACGGCTAATTGGATATCCATTTACAGTTTGAGCAAACCAACAGTTCAATCAGTTTGTTGAGTAAAGACAACGATGAGAATTGTTTCGATACATGAATGTACGAATAATTAGGATATGCAAAATAGTGGATACGGTTTACATACTGTGTAGTAAGAGCTACAATCAAGTTCTGATATAGTCGGTAGGAGAACCTACTGACCACTGTTGTGAGAAGATCCTGTAGGAACCACCTTTGGACTTGAGACTTCAGTTCACTTCAGTTTGATATATCTCGATGACGCAGTGTAGTATTATGATATGTAGCTACTCTTCCTCTATAACTTACAAAGTTCCTCGTGGTTTTAATTAAACTATCTAAAGCTTCTGTGTACAATATGATATTGATTTCAAGTCTTGCAAGTTTGCAACTGTCATTTGATTTTCAGGGGATCAGCTTAGTCAGACTTTTATTTATAGCGATAACTGTTTTAATTACTTTTATCATAATACAAGTTTCTGAAACTGGCTACTGTTGAAACCATGGATCTTGAATAAGGAGGGGTGAAAAAAGTTATATAAAAAAATAAAAGACCCGACTGCGGTAAAAAACTTAAGTTAAAAAAAAAACTGAAACACTAAAAACAAGCCCATTTTAAATTAAATAAAAGTTGGAAGCAGGCGGGACCAATTTGAATTTGAAAATATAATAAAAATGGTATGGGTCCCGCCTGCTTCCAACCTTTATTTAATTGAAATTAAATTTTAAAAAAATGCATCAGAGCCATTTGTGGTATCCGTCCTGACGAGTCATGTAAACCTTTCTTTAAAAAGCTAGGTATATTACCACTTCCGTCACTGTACCTTTTTGAAATTTGTAATTATGTTTATAATAATAAGGGATTGTTCAAGAAAGCCTATCAATTGAACTCTCGTAATAGAGATCCATGCAGACTTGCATTGAAGAATACTCCTAAATCAGCCAAGTATGCGAAAAGTTTCCTAGTCATGTGTATACGCATTTATAACAAAATTCCCAAAGTAATAAAATTGTTATCTAATAGTAACTCATTTAAAAGCAAATTATTGAAATGGTTGAAAGAACACATGTTTTATGACATTAAATATTTTCTCAACAATAAATTATAAATTCCGACTTGTGTAATTGCAGATAATGCTGAGGGAAAACTATTATTATTGTAATTGACTCTGTATCTGCGACATTAAACTTTAAATTTACTAATAATAATTATTATTTTGCATGCAATTGATACATATCCTGTATAGCTAAACATGCGGACTTTAGATTAATATCTGACTGTAACACAACTTTATACCATGTTTAAGGCAAATAAAGACTTATCTTATCTTATCTTAAAGTGGTCTTGTTTTTAGCTTTTCAGTTTTTTTTAACTTAAGTTTTTTCACCGCAGTCGGGTTTTTTTAGTTTTTTAAATAACTTGTTTTATTTCCAGCTTTTTAATTTACAAATGTGAAAGATTTCGCAGACGATTTAGTTCTTGGTAGGTGTTTTTTACAATTTGTCACTTCGAATTGCTTTTAAGTATATATGTTGCATATATTTTTGTAATCACCTTTTAAAACCCTTTTTTTTGATACCCCACTCGACACGTTTGAAAAAAAAAATTAATATGGCGTCCAGTAGTCGCCATATTGAATTTTCACTAACGTCATGTCTTTAGTGACACTCGCCGGACTAAGAGGAATCGAAAAATCGAATCAAGAATCATAAAAATCGGCCCAGGCGTTTGGTCTGTATAGTGCTTCAAAGGAACATACAGACATACATACATAGGCTGATGAACACAATTATGAAGAATGTTTCTAATCCATTGCTTTTTAAGTTCGAAAAATTTGTCTGCTCACTAACGTAAATAACGCAATGAATGTTATTACACTGTCAAAATTAAAGCCATTGCTACTGATAGTGCATTACGCAACTACACCGTTGGTCAAAGGAGCGGAGAATTGGATGGAGATCCAAGACCGGGTAAAGTGAAGTGCAATGGAGAAGGTCTACACTCAACATTGTGTGGATACGGGTTGAAGAAAGAGAAAGAGAGAGAAATTACTATTAGCGTCTTATTGACCATGATCTTGATTTATCACTGCTTATTTTCTTGTGAACTTTAAGAAAATGCAAAGCTTGATGTTATGAAACTTAACAGAAATATAGTAAACAATGACAAAAACATTCCCGGCAATGAGCAAATAAGCATCGTACTTAACGCATATCCACTGAAAATAATGCATTATTCTTTGGCAATGTATTAGTAATTCAGGCGTCTTGCGCAAAGCCTTCGTTATAAGTATGAAAGGAACTGAGCGCCATTTTTTTCATGATAACATCACAAACATGGGTGAGGTGCGAGCGTGTGTCTATTTTTCTGTGATTTTCCTGTGCTTCCAAATTTCTGCTGCTAAAGTTAGTATTAATCACAAATCTAGCTAATTTATCATAATTATTGTTAAGATAATTAATATATATGTCATGTCATAAGCATGTTGTTGCAAAAATTATTGCATCAGCGTGATGTTTTTATAATTATCAAAATTCGATTTGATTTACAATCAACTTCAGTAAAAAAATAGGGCTATTTTTGCCCAGGATTTTTATTTTAATTATAATCACCGTTTTTCTCCAGCCCTTCTTCGGGGACCGATTCTGGTGCGACCTATTATGTGACGACGACGATGGCTTAACAACGACCGCCAGTTCAGAGGACTACTTCGACGCCTGGTGTGACGACTGCCCCACTCGCAGACCCAGACCTGTCACTACTCAGATGCCACCAGCCTTCCCTAACCCTGGGGTGTTTGGACCACCAGGAGTACCTGGGCGGCCTGGATTTCCTGGAGCTCCTGGAACGCCAGTCAATTATATTATGATGGGCCGTAAGTGTATTTGAATCTTTAAATTAATATCTTCACTTTCCCCCAATTATTACTAGAATCAGAACCCAAATTGCGTAACACACTACCAAGTGCTATTTGAATCATTTTGAAAGATATTGCTAAACCATTGCTTCATATGTTCCAAAAATTTGTCTGCTCAACAAAGTAAATAACGCAATGAATGTTGTTGAACTGTCAAAAATGAAAGCCATTCCTACTGTTAGTATGTTACGCAACTACCCCGCTATCCAGGAATTCGATATCAAAATTATGCAATATTATAAATATAATACATTACTAATAGTAAGAGCAATAATTAGACAGGTACACTTTTGGTCTTTCAACTGTGAACAAACAGTTTCACCATGATTCGCTATAGTGACTATGCGTCAGACAAGTCAACGAGCTCCAGTGATCGCATTCCCTTGCTTTTCAACTTATTAACTTAAATATGACCCAGTTAGTTGGAAGATAGGTCTATGAGAACGGTCCTTATTAAACAGCCAGCAATGCTTACAAAAGCTTATGGGATATTCTTCGATGAAAATGCGTTTGTAGTTTGTCATATACCCTTTGAGGGGTCATTAGAAGCCGTTACTTTAGGTTTTCGATCTCTAGAACATGTCTTCTTTTAAGAGGAATTTAATATGTAGATCTTATCTTCCTGTCCTTGTCCCATGTTACTTGGGGTCTGAATAAATCGTTTTTTCTTCCATTCTCCCCTGTCAGCCATCACTGTATCATTCACTCCTTTTCATCCAATCGATGCATCTTTTCTTTGGTTTTCCTTTCGGTCTATATTCATCTACGTTTATACTTGTCCCTCTTTTAATAACAAGGCTACATATCCCTTATGTAAACTTGATATTAAAAGAGTGACGTATGTCGCGTGTCACGGTATGGGCATGTGATGACATGCCCATACCGAGACATACGATTCTTTTTCATTTCAATTCCTTTCTTATATGTATATTGAAATGATTAAATTTGTTGCTAGAATATTCCGATTTTTTGCGTGTAGAAAACTCAAATATGCTCGTCAAGTAGTCGCGTTGACTGCGAAATTGGTTATAAATGGTTCTGGACCTTTGAACGCGGCGAATTTCACGATAACATATTTGTAGGTATAGTCAACTGAAAGACAAAAAAATATCAAGCTTGAGTGATTGATGGATTGCTGGTAACAAACGTTACACATACTTGTTAGCAATTATTCGTAGTTTGCACGCTCGTATTTTAAATGAAATACCTAGGTACCCAGGTACTTCCTTTTCTTTATTTTACTACTATATATTGGAAACGTAAATAAAATTACGGACGGAAATTAATAAATAACTTATTATAAATAATTGAAGCAAAAGTTTAAAGAACGTATAAATAATAATCATTGCAAGTACCAACGCTACGATTTCATGCTAGAATACTACTAATATCCGGCCTGCCGCGTTGTTCTAGTGGTTGCAAATGCTAACGCTGAGCATGAGGTCCTGGGTTCAATTCACGGGTCGGGCAAAGCACTACTGGGTTTTTCGTCAGGTATTTCCCAGTAGCAGCCCGGACCTTGGATTCGTGCCCGGTTGACGGCAAAACACTCACGCCATGTTACATGAGTCTTAAACATAACTGGAAAAATGTGGATATACTACACCTCTGCCTAGGGAATACAAGCGTGACGTTATGTGTACTGTGTACTACTAATAGCATTTGAAAATGAGGTGGCAGTAGATACTGTAGCGGTATCTACAACGCCACATGCGAACAACGCGTCATACTGACGTCACGCAAAATCCTGCATCTCGCAAGCACAGTTTACCGCGCAACTAGCATAGATACAAAGGCCCGACACGAATCATAGGGCAGTTGTCCGCCAGACACGACACTCGTCTGGTCGGAGGATCCTCCCTTTTCTATGAGAATGAGTGAACTTTACACCCTGTTCCTCATACCTCTATAATACTATGTCATTCTCTCTTCTTGGAAAAGGTTATTTTCAATAGTAGAGTAGTTATATTCACCGAGACTGTTACCCACCACTCTTGTGTCTCTGTGTCTGCGTTTGTAGACTATTCAGTTCAGATCTTCTCATAACATTTTCACCATCAGCATCGATAAAGCTAATTTAGCGTCAGAAATAGGCTGCAGTGAGACAGTTATAGGCTGGTATTGTTGTTATTATTAATGTCCCAAATATAATTTTGTTATTAGAAATGGTTCTCTTTTTACCTTTGGACGGTTTCACCTAGATACTGTACAAAGTTGTCAACAATATAGTATTTTCTAAGTTATATTATTTAACCTTGGTCTTATCTATTCTTCACAGCTCAAGTTTTATGATTGACAAGCATAAAGTTTTTAATGTAATTTATTCTAATGGCACTATTATCATTTAAATTTTCTTCGTCTGTAATATGTATATTCATATGTTGTGTGATCTGAGTCACATTTATCTTATGACCGCAATACTATTCGGAGACCATCTCAATTCATGTTATTACAGACATGTTGTTAAAAGTGACTGGGTGATTTCATTAGCGGTATAATTGCAATCAATAAACCAACTACGACGTTACGACGACGTTGACGTCATCACGTCAATACCGGCTGTCGCTGAAAACCAGCGCTGAGGCTCTGTCTTGCATATAGGGTCTTAGCATTATGCTGAGCGTTGGCCGTTTTGCGTGGATCTAACGCATATTTTCCCCAAACTTACTTTTTTTTGGTCAACAGATCCGCTGCTGCCGTTCCGTCGACGTAGCCCCACTTTACGACTTACATCTTCCCACTTAAGTTCGGATAGACCTTTTTATTACTATTATTTAAAAACATTTCAATTTCAGCTAACCAAAATGGCGGCTTTAGCATGGTTCCAAATCCAAACAGCGGCTCGTGGAGCTTCTTCTGGAACCCATCCGGTGGTCCAGGTAGTTCGCCACCACCCACCCCCACACCAGCACCTGTTTCACGACCAACCAGTGGTGCGGGGGCCCCTGCCGCTGCTGCTACCACTGCAGCACCAGCAGCAGGAGCTGCCCCAGCTGCCCCAGCAGCCCCAGCAGCTCCAGCTCCCCCAGCAGCTGCAGCTCCCCCAGCTGCCCCAGCCGCCCCTGCTGCAGGCAAAAAATAATTTTCGTATAGACTATCCGCTCAATTAGTGACGATGCACTGAATTTAATGTAAAGAAAGTACAAGACGCTTGCTGTAAGACTGAGGGCACAAATAAGAGTGCTGGTTGTCCTGAGCATGTTCTGTAACTGGTGGACCTTTCGTGCTGCCTTTGATAGCATGACAGGATTCCTCCAACGCTGTTAGGACGGTCCTGAATTTATACATTTTACCGTCACTTTGATTGCACCGATACGAAATGACAATATCACTTGGATGTGTACGTTGGTGGCGTCTGACGATATATTCGGCGGTAAGCGCTCTTCAGTAGCTTTCAAAGCGCGGCACTATTTAAGCGGATAGCTTTGGACTTTAATAATCGAGATTGTGCCTTTTTTAGTTCATAAGATTTGCTTTAATCATTACTATGATTGAAGGGTAATTCGTTATAAATAGTATCATAAAAATCATTTCGAGTTTATCTGTGCTTGATGGAGATGTGAAATTGTTGAGATAAGTCTAGTAAAGAAATAAATGTGGTTAAAATAAGCAAAGCCATAAAGAATAACTATGAAATTATAAATTATAGCTTTGGAAAAGATTGTAATGTGCATTTTACTTGCAAGTTGAAATGATACATTGCAAGTATAAAATCAGTAAGTATTCGTTAGAAAACATAGGTACTTTCTCATAGATTTCACAGACCTAAACAGAAGTTTCAAAAATGATAAAATGATTGAAGAGGAGTGATGTTACCATAAATATTATTAACGTTTGTTATACGTTTTGGGTACGACAATCGATTTAAAATAGCAGTAATGGTGATTTAAAATAAAATGAAAACCAAAAGATTGGTGGCGAATTAGTGTCTGAGATGTTATGAATATTTCATTATTTTATTATATAGGATTTATGGCCATATACCCAGTAGGCACTTGCCAATAAATGTAAATTAAATCATGTGTTCTCGTACTAACGACATGATTCGAAGAATAAAAACGAAAATTTGAACTGTTTTACTAAATTGATGTAAATTGTTAATAAACATTCTGTTAAGAATCGTGTTTTATTAAAACCTGATATCTATTTAAAAATGTTAGTTAGGTAAGTATAAAGCTTTCGTTTTTGCGTGAATCTGACGCATATTTTCCTCCAACTTGTTACTTTTTGTGTTTGCGTATTTTCTGCATCATGTAATCATGATGCAGAAAATACCGTAAATACCTTACATAGACTTGGTACCCAAGTAAGCCGCAGCAAGGACAACATCCACAAGCCGGGGTTCATGGAAGGCACTCACCTGCGGTGTGTATGCGGTGTCTCTCCACAGATAATGGTTCACCTCCCATCTTGCACCGCATGCCCTGTCCCCTGCACACGTGAGGACCTAATGGCTGCGTCAGCGAACGCTATCCAAGTTGCTGAATTTTGAGCCAAACAAATTTGAGAAAACAAACAATATTTTTGCCATCAACACGCTAAGAAGAAGACGGCAAATAAACGTATTTTCTTTCTTACTTCTTCTTTCTTTGTGGCCCAACTATTCCACAAAAATGAGATCAGCAGCACTGCTAGGAGACTAATAGCACAAACTGAATACAATCAGATCTCAATCATTAAATTTATTTCTGCTCGCATACCGTATCGTAATATTACATTTAATTTTGTTGTTATGTTTTAAGACCAGATTGTCAACGACTGCGACTTTCATACAATTCCATAACATAATCATATTTATTTATTGCATTCCATATTGTCAAGAAGTTGTTACAAAAGGCTTAAAGGTAGGTAAGTACAAAAATCATCTTCATCACCTTCACAACATCAATCAGCTGCCCTTACCACATTTTATTTGGGTTCGACTAAGTTCTTGGTCTCAATTTTGGGTTCGACTATGTTCTTGATCTCAATTTATTTGGGTTCGACTATGTTCTTGATCTCAATTTATTTGGGTTCAACTATGTTCTTGATCTCAATTTAATTGGGTTCGACTATGTTCTTGATCCCAATTTAATTGTGTTCGACTAAGTTCTTGATCTCAATTTAATTGGGTTCGACTATGTTCTTGATCTCAATTTAATCGGGTTCGGCTAAGTTCTTGATCTCAATTTAATTGGGCTCGAATATGTTCTTGGTCTCAATTTTGGGTTCGACTATGTTCTTGATCTCAATTTATTTGGGTTCGACTATGTTCTTGATCTCAATTTAATTGGGTTCGACTATGTTCTTGATCCCAATTTAATTGTGTTCGACTATGTTCTTGATCTCAATTTAATTGGGTTCGACTATGTTCTTGATCTCAATTTAATCGGGTTCGGCTAAGTTCTTGATCTCAATTTAATTGGGCTCGAATATGTTCTTGGTCTCAATTTATTTGGGTTCGACTATGTCCTTGATCTCAATTTATTTGGGTTCGACTATTTTCTTCATCTCAATTTAATTGAATTCGACTATTTTCTTGATCTCAATTTAATTGGATTCGACCATTTTCTTGATCTCAACTTATTTGGGTTCGACTATGTTCTTGATCTCAATTTATTTGGGTTCGACTTTGTGCACCATTTTGTTCTTCCTTCTATTTCTGTCACCCGTCATCTCAGTGTTCATTTCCCTTCCAGCCATATCATCTTCCACGCAACCCATTAATTTATTCTCTGGCCTGTCTCTTTTACAATAGCAAACAAATGTATAACCTTAATCTAGATAGATTTTAACTTACTACTTATAGTGTGGAAAAATCTCCATGTCCTTGGAATTTGCAGCAGTCTACCGACCTCTGCTTTCCTGCCTTTGTCTAAAAGATTTAATCAAATCACCTAGCCTTTTCCCAACTATGTTGGGGGTTGGCTTCCAGTCTAACCGGATGCAGTGGGACACCAGTATTTTACATGAAGGCACTGCCTATCTGGCTTCTAAAACCCAGTTACTGGGTAACATTCGGCTTCTGACTTCCCGTAACGACTGTCAAAGATCTACTAATGACAGCCGGAACCAACCGCTTAACGTGTGTTCCTAGAGATGGAGAGATCTCAATAATCGATCGCGGTAAGTGTAAAGACCCCAGCACATGAAGCTATTATAATCTTTCAAATTACTTTAATAGATTTTTAACTTTATCGCTAAAGCATAAGAATCAAAGTTGATAGAGAAAATTTGATAATTTCGGGTAGCTTGATGTGCTGGCGTCTGTACCTTCAAAGTACCATCGATCGACCCGATCCTAAACAATTTAATATCCCGAACAATTTAAGCTCAATCCAGGCGAATTGAGCTTCAATAATATCAATATAAGGATACCAACTCGCTCGCTCTTCGATTTTGAATCTAATAATATTTTTTAGTAACCAGTGTCTACTTACAGAGCAATCGGGTATCCTTTTATTTAATACTAGCTGTGCCCGCGACTTCGTCCGCGTGGAATAGTGACTTTTCGGGCAGCATATTTTAAATTACATATACCGTCTACAGACCGGGCATTTGCTGTCCGAACCCTCTGAGAACTCAGGCGAATTTCAGTGAAAGTCTCAGACTCTAGTGCTTGAGCTTCACGATCGGCAGTGAGACGTATTTCTCGTTCTTCCTGTGTTTCCTGAGACCGAACATTTGCTGTCCGAACCCTCTGAGAACTCAGACGAATTTCCGTATCAGTGAAAGTCTCAGACTCACGCGATAGTGTATGAGCTTCACGATCGGCAGTGAGACGTATTTCCCGTTCGTCCTGTGTCTCCTGGGATCGAGCATTTGTTGTCCGTACTCTCTGGGAGCTCAGGCGGGTTTCCCTGACAGCAAAAGTCTCAGACTCAAGCGATAGCGCGTGAGCTTCGCGATCGACAGATAAACGTGCCTTTCGTTGTTCCCCGTTTTCCCTATTTCGAGTTGTCATCATTCGAGAACGATTTGAACTCAGTCGAGATTCTCGCTGAGTCGAAGTTTCTGCAGCACGAAACCTAGCCTGGTGCAGAGAGCCTTTTGCCTCATGACCTTCCTCAGATTCCTGTGATCGAACTAATCTCATCCTTTTAGCATTTCTGCTACATTGGGAGAGGTTGGATCTTCTTCGAGGCATTCTTACAATAAAATAGTACTTACTACTTAACACACAGTTATTTAGTAAACACGTACTATCGTAAACAATTAAATTATAAATACTTACAGATTATTATACAGTCTAAAATTATCACAGTTTAAGTAATAAGTGTTAAGACGTGTAAACCAAACGTCATTATCATCATCATTTCAGCCGATAGACGTCCACTGCTGGACATAGGCCTCCCCGAATTTTGGGGGGGTTTGCCATAATCGCCACGCTTGGCAGGCGGGTTGGCGATCGCAGGATGGTATGGTGGTGGAATGCATAGAGAACGCTGCTGCCCATTCTCCGGCGAGACCCTTAGTCGCCTTTTACGACACCCACGGGAAGTAAGGGGTGGTGCTATTCTTCTACACAGACAAACGTAATCTATACATATAATAAAATCGTAGGAAAGTCAAAACTGTACATTGAATATTTTTTTGAAATAATACTTGGGGCGTGATCTACAATCGATACCGAAGCCAAAAATATAGTTTTTAGAATTTTTGTCTGTTTGTCTGTATGTATGTCCGGGATAAACTCAAAAAGTACGGCATGGATTTACTTCAAATTTTGCATGAATATTACTAAGAGGTCGGGTCAACATATAGGCTACATATTATCACGCTATCACCTACGGGGGAGGAGCTGTGAATCTTTATTTTTCTTACGCATTCTGTGACAGCGTGTAATCTAACGACGCATATTTAAATGTTGTTTTTGAGTAAGCCATGCTATTATCTAGCTTTACACTATAAAAACTACGCCATTTAAGTAACTTGGACAGAGAAACATAGTTTAATGAATGTTAGTAGTATAAAGACAATTTTGAAGCAGCGCCATCTATGAGATTTCATAAAAATCAAATCAAGTTACATGTTAACAGTTTTTGGAAATAAATAATTTAAATTTGATCATGTTGGCGAGGTTAGAAGTTAGTTATTCTTAAAATTCATAGATGGTAATGTGCATTTTCTTCATAAAAGTTGAATCGTATAGTTCGTTTTGACAAATTCAAGTTCCAACAAAACCCTCAAAATTTTGAGGAAGACAATTTAAGAAAAATGCGGTGTTAAGTATTACAAAAAGTTATGTTCATTGATGATGATCATTTCTTCATCAATTTCATGTTGTTAGTACAAAATAAACATTGACTGTTAATACTTTTGTTCGGTATTTATGTGTGTGATTATTGCTTGGTAATTAATATATTTTCATGTCGTATACCTAACTAGCTGCTGCCCGCGACGTCATCTGCGTGAAGGCTCTACAGCGCCAAAAATACGTAAGATGCCAGTGTCGCTATAGCATTATAATTAAACAACTTTTAAAATAGCATTATAGCACGTCACCTTTTCAACGGTGACCAAAATTGGGATGAAACCCTCGCGGAGGCGAGCGTCAGTGATAGTCCCAGCCGCATGCGTCATCTGTTTGCCGTCATCTTGGTGTATTGTGGAGTCGCGAACCCGGTAGCTTTGTGGGAGAAGTATCGCCATCATCTGTCTAAAGATTTTCTACGAGCTTTGAGACGTGATACTGGAGACGAAGTCGAAGTAACTGATGAACGCGTGATGAACACCTGTCTCAGTTCACTTCAAGATGTGGTCATTTCTATCGGCGGCAATCCACTGATCGAATATGGGTTACCAGCTCCCCAATCATCACCGCATCAAGACCGTGGAAATCGGGAGTATAACGCTGAGACAAATTACGATCCGGGCGAAATTACCACCATACGAAATGACCATGTCGCTTTGTTCTCTTCAGAGCAAAAACAAATTTATGACACCGTCCTTGAAAGCGTTGGGCAAAACCAGGGTAAAATGTTTTTCTTGGATGCTCCTGGTGGATCAGGAAAAACATTTGTTACCACTGGCATGCTAACAGAGGTCAGGAGGCAAGGCAAAATTGCTATTGCTGTAGCGTCGTTGGGAATCGCTGCCACACTGCTACCGGGTGGCAAGACAGCACATGCCATGTTTAAAATTCCTATTGATTTAGAGAGCGCCGAAACGCCTGTTTGTGGTGTGTCACGTAACAGCGATAAGGGACACGTGCTCAAGGATTGCTATCTGATCGTATGGGATGAGTGTACGATGGCCAATAGGAAGGCAGTTGAGGCCGTGGACAGAACCCTGCAGGACATCCGCAGGAACGACATTTGATGGGTGGTGTCACGGTTCTGTTCAGTGGCGTTTTCCGGCAAACGCTTCCCGTGGTGACGCGGGGATCGAGGGCTGACGAGGTGAATGCTTCGTTGAAACGATCTTCGTTGTGGTCACGAGTTCGTACGCTGCGCTTGACCATTAATATGAGAGCTCAGCTCGGCGGAAATGCACGTGCTCAAGAATTCTCCGATTTCCTTCTAAGTCTTGGCGAAGGCATTCTACCAGAAGAGAGAGGTGGACAGGTGGTGCTTCCAGAGTCTCTCGGTAGAGTGGTATCCAGCTTAGAAGAACTCATTCGCTGTGTGTACGGGGACATCAGTCGTATACCGCACCAGCAGAATTCTTGGGTGTGTGAGCGGATCATTTTTACGCCCAAAAATGATCAGACTGCAGCAATTAACGAATGCATTCTCTCAAAAATTGAGGGGAATGAAGTGGTCTACACCACTCGATAAACACTGTTGTCGAGCAAGATGACGCCACACATTACCCCGTGGAATTTCTGAACTCCCTTTCAGCAAGTGGACTTCCAGCGTATACCATCAAGCTGAAATCGGTGTCCCAATTATGCTTCTTCGGAACCTATCTTCTCCGAAGTTGTGTAACGGGACCCGCCTTAAAGTCATCTCGCTCCACAGACACACCATTGAGGCGGAAATTCTTACGGGTTGTGGCGTTGGCGAGGCAGTATTTATACCACGCATTCCCCTCATATCTCATAACTTCCCGTTCCAGTTCAAGCGCGTACAGTTCCCCGTGAGTGTTTGCTTCGCGATGACCATCAATAAGTCGCAGGGGCAGACACTGAGGGCAGCGGGTGTCGACAGCAGGACGAGTTGCTTCTCACACGGGCAACTGTACGTCGCTTACTCCCGCGTCACCAGTCCTGACTCTCTTTACATTTTGACTCCTGGCAGCATAACTACCAACGTAGTTTATAGGGAAGTGTTGTAAGATATGATACCTTTGTACGTATTTTTACTCTTTTGTATCCTGGAATGTATTCCTGCATTATTTTCTCTATTTCCTTCAGTCACATCTTATGACTGAACTCAGCAGGATTCCCATACCAACTCTCTTCAACAACTCTCTTCACTTGCTTCGCTTGCAAAAAAAAATCATATTTTAATGCTATTTTAAAAGTTGTTAACTTATAACGCTATAGCGACACTGGCATCTTAAGTATTTTTGGTGCTGTAGAGCCTTCACGCAGACGACGTCGCGGGCAGCAGCTAGTAACTTTATAAAACAAAAGAATTGCTAGAAAAAATAATTACTAACCTAAGCTAATGAACTTATACTTAATAAAGAAAATCAAGAAAAGAAATGCCTAACCTATACCAAATACTTATAATATTTATATACAAACCCTAAATACAAATTAAGATAAGTATACCGAAAATCAGGGAAAGAAATGCCTAACCAATAATAAATGCTTACAATATTTATTTACAAAACCCTAAATAAAAATTAAGATAAGTAAATACCCAAAAATCAAGGAAAGAACCGCCTAACCTATACCAAATACTTACAAAATTTTAAATAAAATTAATAAAAAGAACCTAACCTACAAACCCTAAAATATAAATAAATGAAATATGCAAACGGTCAGTATTCAAGTGAATCGCAATAATCGAATCCAACTATTCGCCTATACTCTCCAGGATACGTGCGTTCGCTACGAATAACTGAATCCTTATGGCAGCGGCGCGTTTTCTTTTGAAATGGTCATCTCGCAGTTCAACCTGAGGGGTTGTCGACTGCTTAACCTGGCTTTCCTGTGGATGCCTCAATAAATTAAGGCCTCCAGCCAGGGCATAATACACAACTTAACTACACAATATAAACTTAAAAACTAAGCGACTACACGCTAAGGGCACCCCCTGTGGGGTACGGACCTCGGCTTAGGGCGTCGCTGGGAGAGGGCAGCAAGGGACAGGCTGGATCGGAATTATGGCAGCGGCGCGGCTCTCAGCGCGCTTTATACAAGGTGTAACGGAAAGGGGGTATCAACCCTGAAGGAGGTGAATGTGCTCATGAAACTGAACAAATTTCCCCAAAGAACATAGGTCGAAATATGAAAAAAAATTTGGACCTCCCATAGTAATAGTAAATCATTGATGTGCTATTACTATGGGAGGTCCAAATTTTTTTTTTCACCTTTATTCTCCTCCTTCAGGGTTGATACCCCCTTTCCGTTACACCTTGTATATATAGCCACGGACGCGCAGGCGCGAGGCGTTTACGTACTCTGATAGAATACCTTTACAAATGTTCGCCGTGATTCTTTAAATTGACATAACTTTTTTATTTATGAACCGATTGACATGAAATAAACACTAAATGTTAAGTGAAGCTTACTACAATATATTAGTGAAAACCGCATCTAAATCGAATAAGCCGTTTCTGATATTAGCGTGCACAAACACAGCAGACAAACAGACAAACAGAAAAACGGACAAACAGACAAAAAAAAATGTAATTACAATTTCGGGTTCGGCATCGATATAATAACAACCCCTGCTACTTTTTTTTAATATATTTCCATTGTACAGACACCACTTTTCTACAATTTTATTATATGTATAGATTATTGAAGCTCTGTGGTTTTGTTAAAAAATACGAAAAATTGCCTATCATAAAAACAATAGGTGTTTGCAAATTGGCACAGGAAACGATACATCATAACGCAACAGTTAGCATTCGATGTTGTCGATAGCATTGCTGAAGCATTTACAATAGTTTTTTCCTCTAATTAGAACATTCGTAAAGGCTTTATTTATTGGCAACTTAAAGGTAAGGCCGCATACAAATGCAATATGCAATATCTGTATGCAACAATAGATCGTCAGGTAGATTAGCCTTTTCCTCTGTCGCTTAGGTAATTAATTCTGCTGCATACGGACTATGGTGTTTCGAATGATTATATTGATAGTGAATTACGTTCCCACGTTCTGGAATAAACTATTTCTTTGGTATTTCGTGATGTTATAATTGGTTTTGTTATCCTGGGATCTAATCCAGTCTTACCAAGGGGTTTCGTATTACCCAGTAACTGGGTTGTGGAGGTCAGATAGCGGTCGCTCATTGTAAAATACTGGTACTCAGCTGCATCTGATAGACTGGAAGCTGACCTCAACGTAGTTGGGAAAAGGCTAAGCAGATAATGATAATCCTAGGATCTAATTATATAACTTTAAACTCTAATTTTTCTAAAAATATCAACTGACAAAATGAATCTTTTTTTATTGGCAGACAGTGTAAATACCTACCAATAGCTAAACGTTTTAAAAGAGTAGGTAACTATGGAGTTTCTTACCCATTCTTCTCCATACGAAACTACCTTTTGGTCAGAAACAATTCTATTTTCTTGTAAATATTGACGTTCAAAAGTGCCTTCTTGAAATAAATGATTTTGTTTTTATTCAGTTATATTGTTGTAAGAACACAAGAGGTTGATGCTGCCCATGCTATAGTTATAATTTTTTTTGTCCGCCCAATGCAAATTTTTTTCCGGGGACCAAATCTTACCTAACCAATGTATGGGTAAATCCCAAATGATTAGAATACCCAAACATTGTTTATCCATTTCAACAAACGCAATATCTATGTCATGGGCAATTCAAAGTAAAAAAATGTGTCTGAGTGGATCTGGAATGCTGATCACGTAAGGCAAGCGCCATATCTGGGCCCCTTGCCCAGATGGCATGGCGAATTGCTGTATCGGTTGTTACAAATGAATAAGTACACAATACTAAATATTTTACACTGGTTATCATTCAAGGTTGCCGATGCATTTGTTTTGTTCGATGGCATTTGTTTCTACGTTCTTTTGTTCTGGCACAATCATTTGTTCAATCCGAAATATGATTTATGTTAATGTTTGACTGGCATGGTCCACATGGCAAGAGTTGTTGAGTATTTGTCTGCTTTTATAGATGCCAAATTGTTTAATTTTATTTTATGTGCCTATCCGTTAGCAAATGATTCATTTTTAGGGTTCCGTACCCAAAGGGTAAAAATGGAACCCTATTACTAAGACTTCCTGTCTGTCCGTCTGTCCGTCTGACTGTCACCAGGCTGTATCTCAAGAACCGCGACAGCTAGACAGTTGAAATTTTCACAAATTATGTATTTCTGTTGCCGCTATAACAACAAATACTAAAAATAAAATAAAAATTTAAAGGGGGCTCCCATACAACAAACGCGATTTTTTTCCCCTGTTTTCCTCGATATCAAAAATGGCAACAAGTAGGCACTTGAAATATTCACAATATACTCAGTTGTATTTTTACTTTAATAATAAATAATAAAATTAAAATAAAATAAATATTTAAGGGGGGCTCCCATTCAAAAACGTCTTTTTTTGCCTTTTTTTGCTCAATATTATAGGTAACAGGTAGGCACTTGAAATATTCACAAAATACTTAATTGTATATTTACTTTAATAATAAATAATAAAATTAAAATAAAATAAATATTTAAGGGGGCAACAAATATGTTTTTTTTTTTTTTGCGGAGGGGAAATCATCAAATGACTCCTCCCGCTCTGGGTGGAGTGGAAGGGAGTATCAGACTCTTACTGACTAAAACCCACCCGTGTTCCTTCCTTAGCCCTTTATGTTCCGGGCCAGCGGTAACCCTTTCGGACAATCCCGCTGACCCGGCAGGCTTCGGCCCTAAGGGGCCCCTCCTCGATGCTGACATCTCTTTGAGGCGCGCGTGGAACACGTACGCGCCGTCCGGCACGGGCCTGGTCCTGATCGGACGGTGAGCTACCCATTACTGGTACGAAACCCCGTCGTGTGCGAGTCCAACTCGCACTTGGCCAGTTTTTTAAAGACCTTTTATGTCATATTATAGTATGTTTGTGCTGTGCCTACCTAGCTCCAATAAATTCCTTCCTATGATTTATGAGATTGCCTATCTTGACATTTATTTTACAAGTAAGGTGTTCCGTTCGCTACGCTCAGTAGCTAACCAATAAAATTTGATAAAGCATCTTTCAATAGCAGCAGGTACGTACAGGAGAAACAACAACTCATAATTTTCAAATTAAGGGCAAGGAATAATAAGCTGTATTATGCATATAATACCTGTTGCATGCAAAATATAGTGTAACAGGTAACACCGGTGTCAAAACTAGTTTACCTTCCAAGAGACCATGACGAAACTCTCGGGTTACCACTCCAGTGCAGTGGTTGTTGCGTTGCATCATAAAGGAATATACAACGCTTTTGTTGGTATTAATAACAGCTGAAACACCGCATATAGGCTTCAAGTAAAAAAGACTATGTAAAATATTGAAAACTCACAAAGTTATTCGTTAAAAAAATAATGCTGAAAATGCAAGTGTAGTACCTACAGTAAGTCCATTGGCGATTACATTCGAATAAAAGATGTTCGATGTTAAATTAATTCACAGAAAAATAACTGAAACATGTGCAAATAAAAATTACAATTTCTACGTAAAAGAAAAGTTGAAATTCGACAGCTTGATTCGAAGTAAAATTCGGAAATGGGAAAAATAATAATTGAAAATAGGGGTTGCCCCCTCCAACAATCAAAACATGAAACGTTTATTTTCTCTTGACTCTACTTACCTGTCAAAAAGAGTCATAGAGTTAACGGAAGACGAACTTGCAGGGGATGGCAGAGGGGGGTGGAGCCCCGGGTTAGGGGATCAGACCGGAATAAATCTAAAAAATTCGTCCGCATCCTTGTCAACAGGAAAAGTGCCCAAAAGGCTGGCAGCATTGCCACGTTGTAAGGGAAATAATTGAATTGATTCGTAGTAATTTTAGTTCGATAGTCTAGGTCTCATAGACATTTATTAAAAATTATAAAATATATACACTGGATAAACTTCTTATATTAAATTAATAATCAAACTATTAAAAGAAAAATTGAATATCCTAACCAAACTAAAAACTATTAACAAACTAAAACTAAAAACTATACTAGACATCTCATCATCATCATCATTTCAGCCGAAAGACGTCCACTGCTGGACATAGGCCTCCCCCAAAAGGGGGGGTTTGCCATAATCGCCACGCTTGGCAGGCGGGTTGGCGATCGCAATGCGCGGCGGGTTGGGTTCGATAGTATGGTGGTGAAATGCATAGAGAACGCTGCTGCCTATATTCTCCGGTACGACCCTTAGTCACCTTTTACGACACCCACGGGAAGTATGGGGAAGTATGTACTAGACATCTAGTATATTTTAATTATATTCAGTTATAGGTTAGTTATATTGGAGGTAGGTGTAAGTAGGCTCAGTCGTTAGTGTCCTACCTTCGAAGCCTAGGGTTGCGGGTTCGAATCCTGACTATGTGACAATTGGACCACGATGCATTTTCGCACAATTAATATGTTTTATCTTTTGTACATTTTGACAATCTAACAATTAGACCCTTACGCATTATATCACAATTATTTTATGTCATTTGCACATTCATATAAGTATAATAAGACTTTTGTACATTTTGACACTAGGACTATGTTGCCCATTGATTTTTTGTCTTTGTAACATTTAGTATCCTGCGTCATATAAAAGGCGTCGTCGTCGTCGTCGTTTCAGCCGAACCGTCCACTGCTGGAAATAGGCCTCCCCCAATTTTGGGGGGGGTTTGCCATAATCGCCACGCTTGGCAGGCGGGTTGGCGATCGCAGTATGGTATGATGGTGGAATAAATAGAGAACGCTGCTGCCCATTCTCCGGTAAGACCCTTAGTCGCCTTTTACGACACCCACGGGAAGTACCTAAGGGGTGGTGCAATTCTTTAAGTCCGGCACCACACGGACAATAATAATATATGATAAAAGGTGTAGTAGGTGTATAATGTAGTAGGGTATTAAACTCCTAGTCTTACTAATTAAGTAACAGTGCCCTTCTTAGCAAATAGTAATTAGCATACGTTTGCAACATTTAGGTAAAGGCTAGTATGGCACGTTGAAATCAACAGAATAATAATTAACCAAAACCGAAAATTGTTCCAGCACATTTACGAGTTTAATTTTTATTGGAAACAGAAATTTTAGAGACCTCTCTCCAAGGGTTTCCCGAAACAGCCCCATGTATGTTTAGCGATTATTTATAGTCTAGGAGTTAGACTAGGGTTTTAATATTTTTTGTTAAATCCTTACTTGACTTTTCTATTTTTCTCTTTCTGTGTCGCATTTTCTTCTGTATAAATAGATAAAATACACAAATCATAAAGGCCGATTGAACGAGGTTAATTTAAAAATTCCAATATTCTGTATTCTGGATTTTGCCGTTTTATTTTCCGATCTAAGCACTGACCTTTATAAAATACTAATTTATCACAAAGAATTGGACGTATTTTTCTAAATTATGGATGGTTATTTGATCGTCAGGAAATGTCGGGAGGCAAGTTTTGAGTATGGATGTGTTTGGCTATATGAGAAGCGAAATACCAAAGAAACGATGAATGGACTGTGTGATGATAGGGGTAGAAAGAGGGTAACTACCGAGATGACGACTAAAGGCCGCAGCACGCTTGTAACACCCGACGCCATCCTACGCTTACTTACTTATTGGCCAAATGACGAAAATAGCTCAACGAGATGAAAAATGTGACCAATGAGTAAGCTTCATTGTTGTCGCGTAACGTGTGTAAGTCTATTTCCGCCTTAATAGACAAGTATGGGAAAAAAATCCATGTTGTGCCGACTCCAAATAAATTGTTTTTTTTTTTATGGGCCCTATCACGCCGGATGGAAAGCGTTGAAAGGTCTATGATCGAACGAGCATGCCCAGAAACTGCCTGTTCACTCTCGGTTTGAAAGCAGACGGATTAAATGTGGAAGGGAACACAGACGCTGGCACTTTAACTGTGTGCATAATAAATGATGAATGATGGATAAAGGCAGGAGAATGACGGTGATTTGATCATCAATATTAACGTGTTTTAGTAGTACATCGAAACAAATTCACTTCACACTTTGTGAAATCAGTTAGTGCTTGGCCAGACACGCAGTGCGGGCGCGGAGCGGGCGCAGCGCGGCGTACTCAAACATAAGAACTTCATTTGAGTGTCCATAGTGGGCACGCGGGCGTGGGGAGCGCGCGGGTAATTCACGCCATAGCTCATTCATACAAGTGGCCGCAGTGGGTGAGCGGGCGGCCCGTGCAGGACCGAGGTTCTCAAACTAGTTCGAGCTTTTTCTAGTAAAAATAAGTCTTCTTCATCCATATTATATTTTGAAAAACACTGGACACAACAACACGCAGAACGCAGCCACGCTCGACTGTGGACAGGCCATTGAGGTAGGAAAAACATGGAGACGCCGCGTTATTCTATACATACATTTGCTTATACAAATATGAGTGAAATATGATTCAGCATACGAAATATCGTTTTGTCTCGTTCTTTCTAATAAGATAATCGTATTTGATAAAAGAGACAACAATATTTTAAGTTGTTGCTCATTTTGGCAACATTTTGACGTGACGTAGTACAGTTGTAGGTAAGGTGCCGTACCAGCCATCTTTTGCGACAAATTTCGTGGTAGTTTTGCTGTCAAATGGTTGTTTACTTTTTGTATTATTGAGATTTGTGAGAAAATTACAAGGATTTTACCTTTTAAAACTGCATGCAAATGTTGGATAACAACAATTCAACATGTCTGTGTGTTGTATTGTGAAGTGTGGTGCAAGAAAGAATGAAAATCAACCTCTAATGTCTTTGCACAGGTTAGTAGCCGGTTTTCATGCAATAATACATTTAATAATACACATTCGATGATACAGTTGTAACGCAATCATGAATTTATGGCTAAAGTATTGATATTTGGGTTCATTTCCGTTTAACAGACCTTTTTAGTATATTTTGTTAATTCATTCGTTTGTTTACAATAACATGTCAAATGGAATAGGGCTGTACCGTTGCCGTAATAGTTTTCTCCGTTGAAACGTCATCGGCATATTCTGCGATGTGAACATAAATAATTCTGTGTCTTATTCGGTCCGAGTGACCTTGCCAGGTCCGGCCTCTGGTTCACAGCACCGAAATTAAAATATTTTATTTTACATAAATCTACATGGCTACTTTGGAAACGTCTGAAGCTAGGTGCACGGTTCCAATTGGTTGTTTCTTTTAAAAATAATTGGCTTTTACAATGTTTTCTAATTTGTTAAGTACCTGGTACTGATTTTAATACATAAGTAACCCGTTTTTTATTAAATTTATGGACTATCTGTTTCTCTCTTCTCGCCACTGCAGATTCATTACCAAAAAAACTCAGTGAAAGCTGAAGTGACGGTAACAGAGAGTAAATAAGAAATATTTTGTTTTTATATTTGGTACTTACGCTATCAGATGCATTTATAAGTAGGTATCTTATTATATTGCCATTTGTCTTCACAACTGGTTTGTATTAAGCATACCTAACTATAATATTTTTCTCTGAAAATTGTAACTTTAATAAAAGATTTTCTTTTTTGACTTGTATGTATGTACCTATCGATAAATAGTTCAGTAATTAACCATGAGTCTTTCGTTTTATCCATCACAAAAAATTAGAAATAAAGTATTTTCGCACACTATAGTTTTATGCAAAACTATAAAGTATATTTATCGAAAATAAAGTAAGATACGTTATTATAAAGTATAGTTGGCAACCCTAATTACAACGGACTTTAATTAAGTAAGTTATTATGATCCAAACGTGATAACCAGTAAGACTCATATTTAGTATCGATACTCGATAATAGTAACACCTATGTTCCTTGATTGACACAACCCTAGCAATGGCAACCATTTTATGCGACAAAACGAGTTGTAGGTATGCACCCTTTTTTTGTAGGTATTTCCAGTCCATACTTTTCTAATGTCAATGGGACAGGCAGATCGCGCGCGTTCCCGCACCCGCGACGCTCACCGCCCCGCGCTGCCAGTCTGGCCAAGCACTTACTTAAGCTGGTTTTAGAGTCGCGCTGACCGCATGCTGACCGTCAGCGCTGACAGCCAAAACGTATGAAACGCACGCGCTGATAGCTACGCGTTATTCTAAAACACTTCCTAGAAGTTCATACGTTTCAAGCTGTCAGCGCCGACGGTCAGCGTGCGGTCAGCGCGACTCTAAAACCAGCCTTACTGTCATGCAATTACTTAAACCGTTTTTGTAATTAACATAATGTTATACTTTGTAATTACAGAGTTTCCCACCTACGTGTTCCTGGTTTTAAACACAGAATAAACACGAAACGACCACACGGATTAACATAAACAAACTGTAATTACTTACATCGCTTTATCCGAACCGCGTAATTAAGACGAAAGTGTTTGAAGTAAACACCTATCGGGGTAATATCCACGTGAAGCACGTATAATTTTATTGTAACACTAGTTAATAAAAGTCACACAGTAAATACAGGGAATTTTCTAATGAAAATGAAAATTGACTGGTAGAAAATGCTTGCTCTGTTCATTTATGTGCTTGAAGTATTAAATAATGAAATAATAAAATTACTAAAACTTGGATGAAGATAATATCTACAAAAAGTTTTCTCTTCATCCAACTTTTTTTTTGTTTTTATCTGATGTACGACTATTATCTGACTATCTGATGTATTGTGTGTCTTTTAGTCTGTGCTAAATAAGTGTATTTTCTTTCTTTCTTTCTTTCTTTCAATTTGTAATAATTTATTGGATAACAAGCTGTTTCCCATTGAATTTCCTAACCGCAAAAATGACGAACTTCCACACAATACAAACTTGCATTCCCTATTTAAAACCTTTTGGAAATGAAATTTCAAAAATTCTTCCCTTTCGGTATTTGTGGAACTCAGGTGCAAAATTTAATGGTTCCAGACTTGTGTTCTTGTTAATAGTTCCATACTTGTGTTCTAGACCCAGCGGCTTAGCTTGTGCGCTGGCTGTCAGTGAATTTAATATTTTCATTAAGTAAACAATAAATAAATAAATAATAAACAGGGAAAGCTAAATAAAACCGTTAAAAAAGTGAAAGATGGACGGAACATTTTCGAGAAGTAAATTATTTCTGACATTGAGAACCGCACAGACCAGAGACGCATGGCACAAAAGGTCTTAACTCTGCAGTAGGTGGGCTGCCACTGATGATGATGATGATGATGAAAAGAGGTAACATTATTCTTTTGTTAAATACACGAAAGGATAATTTCACCTCTATCTAGGACGATATTCAGCAAGGCAACTGTTGAATAAAACTAAATCATCATCTGCCTAGCCTTTTCCCAACTATGTTGGGGTCAGCGTCCAGTCTAACTGGATGCAGCTGAATAGCAGTATTTTACATGGAGCGACTGCCTATCTGACCTCCACAACCCAGTTAGTGGGTAATACGATACCCCGTGGCTTACCACGGGGTATCGTATTACCCACTAACTGGGTAACCATAAAATCTGACAACCAGTCTTAGACTGGTTGTCAGATTTTCGGGCTTCTGACAACCCGCAACGACTGTCAAAGATCCACTAATGACAGCCTGGACCAACGGCTTAACGTGCTTTCCGAGGCACGGAGGGGTCTTATGGTTTGTAAAGATGGTCACCCATCCACGTTATTACTAGGCACAAGCCCCTCAATTGAATAAAACTAAATATCATTTTAAAATTAACTTCCTATTTTTATGCATCACTAATAGCTCCATAAATAGCTCCATATGGATTTAAAAGTAACTTATCTTAATATTTAACGAGGATTCCGTGTTCCTCTCCATGATTTATTTGAGAGTGAAGAGATAAGAAACCTCTTTCAAGAACAAGGAGTCTTTTTTTATCTCACTATCTTTGCATATTTCATATTATCTTTGTTACTCCTGCAACATTTTACTAGGTACCATTAAATAGTGAGGTTACTGGACTCTTATCTTTTTTATTCAGAAGTCTTTCTTGTATCTATAATAATTCACTGTACAGTACGTTCAAGATTTAATTTAATATCTGCAAATGATTTTGATTCAGTCGATAAATTTTTGGACTGTCTAGAAGTTATATATCAATTGAATGAATCGGAATTCTGTTTGTGTTAATAAGGCGTAAGCTGCGGTGACTGGCTGTAGATACCTAATATTATATTTTGCTCAAATATAATTGTCAAGACTGGAACTAAAATGTACTAATACTAATAATAAAGCTGAAGAGCTTGTTTTTTTGAACACGCTAATCTCTCTGGAACTACCAGTAGGATTTGAAAAAAATATTTTTGCATTTGATTGCCCTATTCTTGAGGATGGTTGTAGGCTGTTTAACATCACGCCACGACCCTAAGAAGCCGAGCAAAACGAAAAAAAGTAAAAGTGCGGGCGGGAGCAAGAAATTTTACATGGACGAATTCAGTGTAACATAATCGTAACGTAATTGGCAGCTAGGTAAAGAAGTTTAAAGCTTTTAATTCATCATCATTATCATTTCATAATTTCAGCCGAAAGACGTCCACTGCTGGACATAACACCTCCAGGAGGTGCTTAGGGGAAGCCTATGTAAAGATTTCAATTAATTATGGCCTAATTATTAGAATGGCGCCAATTCCGTCCGCGACCTAATACGAAGACAGAGCATGTGCAAAAAGATTTTAAAATTTGCAATTGAAAATGTCTATAAACAAGCTTTTATTTCCCTCACAGAGAAATACTTCTCAAGAAGATTAAGAAACGCAGATTTATAGCCACTAAAAGCTTGAAAATTTTCACCAAAAAGTTAAGGACACATTCAAACTGCATATTAGACCACGAGGACACACCGTTATTGCTTCGTCCGTGGTTTCGTGAGCGCTACGGATTTTGTTGGTAAACCTTAGTTATGAGCGCTAGCCTTGTGAAGCTGCGAAAATCTCCAAATAGAACGTAAGACTTAGTTACTGATTTGCTTGTTGTTTTCCTTTAATTTGTTAAGGGGTATGATGATGATGAACTTAGGATACTGATATGATGTTCGCGAGTTTAAATCTTTACTCGCTAGGGAAGAAACCTACTTCGCGAGTTTAAGTCTTTTAAGAGGTAAAGTTTGTAAGTTTGTATGTAGTGGGTAATCTCTGGAACCACCAGTCGGATTTGAAAAAATCCACAAAAAATCTTCAAAAATTTCAAAAAAAAATCTAAATTCTTCTTTAAATCTTTTTGTATTTGATAGCCCAATTTTTGAGGATATAGGCTATTTAACCTTTAGTAGCCGAGCAAAAAGAAAAAAGTCAGAAAGAACGCTAAGCAAAAACGAAGTAGATGGGTGGGTCGGGGGAACAAGAAATTACACACGGACGAAGTCGCGGGCAGAAGCTAGTAAATTATACTTTTGACGTGAACCATAACGAAATAGACGAGTTATACAGAATTTATTAGTTCTTTTACTATGTTTTATGAATATTGAACGAGTCCTGGAGAGGTGTGGGACACCATCCAGCTGGATGAACTGACAACAACAAGGTAACTCAGACAGACTGGATGCAGAAGGCGGAGGACAGGATATTGTGACGCAGCCTGGGAGAAATCTATGTTTAGCAGTGGACTGCGATAGGTTGAGGTGAACACTGAACGGAGAGCAGTGGTCGCCCAGTGGCATCGGCCGCAACTTACGAGTTGTAGGTCGCAGGTTCGAACCCAGACAGGCGCTTTACTTTGTGTAAATTATTTCATCACCACTGCTCTCAAAACGGTGAAGGAAAACATCGTGAGGAAACCGGCATGTCCTGGAACCAAAAATTCGAAGACATGTGACATCTACCAACCCGCACTGGGCCCGCGTGGTGGATTACGGCTAGGGTTGCCAGCTCCGATCTTTTGTTTTAGAGGATTTGATAAGATTAAATAAAGGACATAGGATGAAAAAAAAGGACATCATTTATTTTTAATAAAATGCTGTTATGGTATCACCAGCGACATTTATTAATAAAAAAAACTATGTTAATATTAACAGGAAGAAATGTAACTTAACGTAGTTTGTCTCGAAACGAAGCCAATGCAATGCAAACAATTTTATAATTTCAATAATGAATACGAAGACAGAAAGACTATTAGCGACTAATGACTAATTAGTCTTTTTGTACTTGGTATTACTTTTGGCTGCTCTAAGAGATTCTTCGTTTTCTATAATGAAATGATAAAATTGTTTGCATTGCATGTTGAAGTTAGATTTTATTTGTAATTCTGCTTTTACAGTGTCAATATCTAACTTATTTCGGTTTTTGGTCCACGTATTCGTACACAAGGAAAAAATCCTTTCGGCTTGGGCGTTAGATACTGGGATGGAAAATACGTATTGTATTATTTTTAGCAGATTCTTGTTTTCATCCGTTGATTTGAGAATATGAATCCAATTTTCAAGAGGATTTTCTAACTTCTTATCTTCTATAATTTTCGTCAAGAGAGGCTTTAATATACAGAACTCTTCGTACAATGCATCAAGGTTAATATTAGGTATCTGTAATTTTGATACCATTTTGCACAAATCCTGGTACTTAACTTCTTTCGTCAGTGTCAACGGCTGCAAACAATGAAAATTACTATTTTCCGAGAAATCGAATCGCGATTCTATATAAGTCAGCACATTTCGATACCACTTCAAAAATATGGTGGTGTATATTTCAGCCGTAGAAGTAGACATTTTTAGAAGAATTTGTTGCACTGCCATTCCAAAAAAGGCATCTTCAATTCGCTGGTTCATCTTTCGTTTAAAATTATTCATGATTCTGTATACGTTGCACATTAGGACGTTTGTGCCTTCAAGTTGACGAATAGTTTCTTCAAAAATTATCAACGTGTTGTGAAAAAAAGCTAAATATAATTCAGCTTCTAACACCTCGGTGCCAGTTATGTTTGTCTCATAGTATTTCAAAATATGATTGGAGACGTCATAGGCTGAAAGGAAATATGCTTGTACCGCGGGAAGATTTTTGTAGAGTCTATCAATGGCAGGATACAATGACAGCCATCGTGTCGGCACGTGCCTCAGCAAAGGCGCATATTCGATGTCAACAAAGTCAAACATTTGCTTAAGCTCACTGGTCCTTTTTGCATGGCTGGAAAAATATGTGAACGTTTTTGTTACAAAGCTTTCAACGTCAAATTCCATCTTCCCAATAGCGTGTTTTGCTGTGTTGTGAACTAAATGAGCCAAACATCTAGCTTCGAGTATATGGTCATTCTCATTCTTGAGACGAGTGTACACCGAATTAAAACGACCGAAGTTTACGTTAGCATTGTCAGCTGAGTAACTGGAAATGTTTTCAATTTTTAAATCATTTTCAATTAATTTATTTTTTAAATTGACGAATATGTCACCAGAGGTCTCTTTAGCATCTTCGTAAAAGTCCAAAAGGTAGTGCTTCAAACCATCTTCTGGGGTAAAATATCTTATTACCAGTGGAAACATTTTTATGTTTCCGTGATTTGAAGCATCCGTCCCTATTGAATAGAATATACCATGGTCGACTAATTGCTTTACCGCTGGTGTGATGGACAAAGGGGCCAGGACAGAACATGCTATTTTAGTTGCTTTTGTCCTTCCTAATTGCATGTCACCAGCGATTTTTGAATCCGGATAAACGATGGGAGCTAATTTGCTTGTACAATCCAGAGAAAGCATTGAATGTCCGTGCACCACGTTATGATACACGTTTGTTAGCTCAGCAGCAGCAACTTTCTTTAAATGCGCACAAGATGATGGAGAGTCAGATTGTGATCCGAAAAAGTAATCAATAGTCTTACTTGTCTTAGCCAGCTTCACTTTATTCTGGTGTTCTGTACCTCGATCGTGCTGTTTGAGATTACTCAAACCACCGTGGCTAATCAGGAAGTCTCTTTTACACAACGTGCAATACGCTTTAAAAATATTATCCTTAGACGGCTTTACCCATGCATATATGTTACTCCATTGCTCCCTGTATTTACAAAGACGTTTGATTTTCTTTGCGCTTGCTTCACCGCCGCTGTTATTATCAGAAGAATCTGTATCTGAAGACATCGCGTATGTTTAGTGAGGTATGATAAGTAGTTCTCTTCCGTACAACACTGACACGACACTACTGCAGTAAATAAACAAGAAAAGATGTATTTTGTTGCGTACAAACGAAATAAAACGCTCTCTAACGTCACGCGTCACCTCAACTAGCAGAGGGAATGCCGAATACGCGCGAACCCAAGCGACATTTGCCCGACCGTGTTCCCCGCCCGCACCCGCCACTAGGCACGGCCGCCCGCGCCGCACCCCCGCCGCTTATCTGTGGCATCGCGCGAAACCACGCTGATGCAACTCAACGTAATTGCACTACGCGTGCGTTCTTTTTCATAAAATAAAGGACAAAGATTGTCCTCTATTGAAGATTTCAAATTAGGGGACAAGATGAATTTTTAGGTCTGAAAAAGAGGACGTCCTTTAGAATAAAGGACGTCTGGCAACCCTAATTACGGCCCACTCCCTCTCACAAAGAGAGGAGGCCTGTGTCCACACTGAACAAACATTTGATTGCTAAAATTCATAATACCAACATCACTTTCTTTAGTCATTTTGATTTCCATTTTTCATTCCTTGAAAAAAATATGAATATTACTTTAATTAATAGGGTCTTCAAAATCGATGAGTTTCGCTTATAACAAGCCTTTAATAAATTGCGTAGTCACGGTCAGTAAACATCTTAAATAACATAAAGAACAAAGGATTCTCAAAGTAGGTACAAGTGGAAGTGGGGTGGTGGTAGGTAGGTACTGGGAGAAGCTTTTGTACTTCCGAATAAATTAATGGTCGCTTTCCTGGTATTAATGGAACAGGTACCTACTGAAGTTTCGGTTTAGAAGAGAAACCTAATTTTTTTACGAGTATGTACAGTCAACAAAAGAGATAAGTATGCGGGATCGTCGAATATAGTTGATAGAAGTTTAGTACGAGAACATCCATCGGTTTCTTACTAAACATCAACTTTAACCGACGATCCTGCATACTTATCTCTTTTGTTGACTACACATTAATTGATTACGGTGCCAGAGGGGTGCCTATCGATCACCGAGGTGCTGAAGTATCGTTATGAAAACGCCACTTAGGTGAGTCCACACTATCGGTAACAATGAATTTCATGTTGACAGTTCAACGACATTCATTTCGAGGGGCCCGTGGCTAAATAATAACAGCCGCACAGTTCGATCGATCAGGTTAAGCTACGCTTGCCGCGGTTGGTCTGTGTATGGGTGACCATCTTTACATACCGAGACCCCTTCGTGCCTCGTAAAGCACGTTAAGCCGTTGGTCCCGGCTGTCGTTCGTGGATCTTTGACAGTCGTTACGGGTAGTCAGAAGCCCGAAAGTCTAAAAACCAGTCTTACCAAAGGTATCGTATTACCCAGTAACTGGGTTGTGGAGGTCAGATAGGCAGTCGTTCCGTGTAAAATACTGGTATTCAGCTGCATCCGGTTAGACTGGAAGCCGACCCCAACATAGTTGGGAAAAGGCTAGGCAGATGATGTATAGATACTTATGCTCGTGACTGTACACTCCTGAGGTAGTCCGATTTATTGGTCAAGTTTCAATTGGTAATTTGGTGGATGGCGATGGTAGGGATTACTTGCATTTTGAAAGTAGGTAATTTTATTTAAAACAGGAATTTCAGTTAATTGCTCAAGTTTTTTTTTTAAGACCTATTGTGTCTTTTTTTGCGCTGAATAAACGTTTTATCTATCTATCTATCTATCATGAAGATCGTAGACTCTACACTTGAAGTTGTGGGCGATTATGTTTATCTGGGACAAACTATCCAGTTAGGTTGGTCCAACTCAGCTCAAGAAAGAAATCAGTCACCGAATCCGACTCGGCTTAGCAGCTTCGAGAAGCTACGCAATATCTTCTCGTCCCAAATAACGCAGCGTCTCAAGACACAAGCTAAAGCATAAAATCATCATCTGCCTAGCCTTTTCCCAACTATGTTGGGGTCGGCTTCCAGTCTAACCGGATGCAGCTGAATACCAGTATTTTACATGGAGCGACTGCCTATCTGACCTCCACAACTCAGTTACTGGCTAATACCCCTTGGTAAGACTTGTTGTCAGACTTTCGGGTTTCTGACTACCCGTAACGACTGTCTAAGATCCACGAATGACAGCCGGGACCAACGGCTTAACGTGCTTTCCAAGGCACGGAGGGGTCTTGGTATGTAAAGACGGTCACCCGTCCACAGACCAACCGCGACAAGCGTAGCTTAACCTGATCGATCGACATATCTAGGTACATATGCAATAGTAGGTACATAACCTGGTTTCAAAACAGGAAGAATTGGTTCGTTAAACGGTTTTGCACAAATTAACAATGCATAGATAACTGATACAAATTAAAACAGTTAATCCAATTTTCGTTGTTATATAATCGCCTGCGCAATGCTTCAGTGCTGTTTCGTGCTTAATAGTCGTAATTGTTACAACCGAATCTTATGTGAAGTCAGAGAAATTAATTGATAAGCATGTTGACTCACCAACTTAAACTGTCCGTGTATTTAAATCACAACTGTCATTCTCTGACAGTCGTATGAAGTGGCTATAACATGGCAAATTAAAGTAGGGTGTCAATTTGCTCAACAATTATGTTACCTGACGGTACTAGTAGATTAATAACTAAAGTTCATTTCAAATAAACTTGCGATAAAGTTTGTTCACCTCCTTCTACTAATGTATCCCAATATTTCCAAACCATACGAAAAAAATGTATGGGCAGTGTCGGTAACACGATCAAAACATTGACTTACTCCGTGTTTGGTATTATGAAACTCAACCGATGCAATGTTAGCGACAGTTTTGTATGACGAACGATATCTATCGAAAGTTATTTGGACTTTTTGGTACAGGGTGGTTGAATGACATTTATCGCAAGTTTATTTGAAATACACTTTCGGCCTTATTACAAAACAAGATTTATCTTTAGACCCAGGTTTAAACCATCCAGCCATTTTTAAATTTTGAACTATAATCCGACGAAGCTAAAGTTCTTATTACGAAAACTGACGTTAAACCCGAGTCTAAGTTGTCAATTTTGCATTAAGAACTTTACGTTTGCCGGAATAAAGTTCAAAATAGTATAACTGGCTGGAAGGTTTAGGCTAGGTCTAAAATTAGATCTCGTTTTGTAATAAGACGGTTTAGGTTTTATCATTAAGTTACACAAGAAGTTTTTCTACCCGGTTGAATAACTGAATATCTTTGGTTTATGCTAATTAAGCTTACAGTTACTCTACGTTAGTTTATCTAATCCTATACAGATGTCGCTTTGATTTAAAAGAGTGTCCATGGAATTTCTTGCCCGTTCTTCTCCATAGATACCTACGCTTTGGAATGGGCAAGTAGCTTCATCTTTCTGACTGACCGACCCTTTTTTTTTTTTTTTTGCGGATGGGAAATCATCAAATGGCTCCTCCCGCTCTGGGTGGAGCGGAAGGGAGTGTCAGACTCTTACTGACTAAAACCAACCCGTGTTCCTTCCTTAGCCCTTTATGTTCCCGGCCAGCGGTAACCCTTTCGGACAATCCCGCTGACCCGGCAGGCTTCGGCCCTAAGGGGCCCCTTCTCGACGCTGACATCTCTTTGAGGCGCGCGTCCGACCCCTTGACAATTCAAAAGTATAAATTGAAATAAATGCTTGAGTTTGAGTTTGAGTTTCGCCAGCGGCGCGATGGCTGCTGTCAAATCATTTTCGCTTTGTTTACGTCAGTTTGTTCGCTATTTTTTGTGTCGAAACCGGTCCACCATCGTTATCGATAACATGTATTGTATCTGGAAGCTTAAAGAAATGAAAGACGACAAAAAAAAATTTTTGTGACGTACTTATAGCCTTTTCCCACTTTTTTTTTAGTTAAGTTTATGGGAAATAAATGTACAACGGGGTTAATACATCCTGGTACAGCACACAGATGCATTATCGAGAAAATTAAAATTAACTGAATGATAGGTTACAAAATGTATGTGAGTGACAGCTTTCAATGGCCATGTCGACGATGCGCCACCTATCGAGAAAAAATGGCAGTAGAGATCCTAATTGAAAGAAAAAAAATCCTACTTAAAATTAACAGCCTTTTCCCAACTTTGTTGGGGTCGGCTACCAGTCTAACCGGATGCAGCTGAATACCAGTATTTTAGATGAAGTGACTGCCTATCTGACCTCCACAACCCAGTTACTGGGTAATACGATACCCCTTGGTAAGACTGGTTGTCAGACTTTCGGGCTCTGACTACCCGTAACGACTGTCAAAGATCCACGAATGACAGCCGGGACCAACGGCTTAACGTGCTTTCGGAGGCACGGAGGGGTCACGGTACGTAAAGATGGTCAACCATCCACAGACCAACCGCAGCAAGCGTAGCCTAACCTGATCGATCGACCTGTGCTGCTGTTATTGTTTAGCCAGGGGCCCCTCCTTAAAATTAACAACCATTCTGAATAATAAGGCACCCCGTAGCGAAAAACAATTTCGCCATCGCGACACTAAAAAAGTCTCACATCTCACAGTTTTTATCACCAGCCATTTAAGTGAAACATTTTAAAAATTGATTTTAAAGACTTTCAAATTACCTTCTCGTAAGTTTATGGCGGCCGTAATATTATCTTTACTGCATAAATGGCGAAGAACCGTTTTAATAAATAAATAGCAGCATTTTATTACTTTTTAAAATTCAAATTGAGCCACTGAGCGTTATTTGCACATTTAGCTATAAAAAGTTGTTTACATTACTGTAGGTACCTACTTTTAATGTCAGTTAACTTTACAAGCAAGTTGTTTCAGTAATTATTTTAATTACTCTGAGCTTGTTCTGAATGAAATATGAGTACAACACTCCGTCCAATCTTATTTTTCAACCGACTTCAAAAAAGAAAGTTTCAGTATTTAATGTTTTGGTTGTAGAGTCTTAGCAATTGTATTTTTTTGCTGGTTAGGTACGTAGCTTTGGACGTGTTGCGCCGACTAAATAAAAAATAAATAGAAAAATATAAAATATGTAAGTAATAAAATATGCAAATATAAATTAGAATAAAGTCAAGAGAATGATGATGTTTACTTAAAGCGGAACCAGTAGGAACAAGCTTACATGTACATACTAGCAGTGCCCCGCGGTTTCACTCGCATAAGTGTCGATCCCGTGGGTATATCGGGATAAAAACTATCCTATGTCCTTTCCCGGGACTCAAACTATCTCTATACCAAATTACATCTAAATCAGTTCAGCGGTTTAAGCGTGAAGAGGTAACAGACAGACAGAAACACTTTCGCATTTCACGGAGCAACTTGATTTACATTCTGTGATTATTTTACCTCACACACTGACTTATTACTTGTTACAATGTTAGGGAAATTGTATTCCTAGTTTTACAACGTTTGTAAATATGTGAGCACCATTGTATTCTATCATATAATTAATTTATCGGACATTACATAGTATTTTTATATAATGTGGTGTAGTAATTTTATAGTCTTCACATAATTTTATAACTAATGCCTAAACATTTCTCTCTTTCTTTTCGCTCATTCTGCTCCATTCGAAACTACCTTTTGAAAGACGAACTAAAATCAACTCTATTTTATTGCAAATTTTGACATTCATAAGTGACTTTTAAGTGCCTATTTGAAACAAATACTTTGATATGTTCCTAGATCAGTAAAGCAGCCTAGTGAACTATAGTCCGCGCGGAACTAGTTGGCCGCGCCCTAGGTGGGGACGGGGGTGAGGCGGCGGGTTGCCTAGTGTTCGCAACGCACATGAGATTAAGGGGAATGCTCCAACCAGCCCGCGAAATTCAAAATTTCTTGCGTTTTTTGCAATTTGCAGGCCAGTGCTAGGTTGTATGTTGATTAAAATATTATTCGCGGCTGTAAGATGTATGTAGTTACAGAATTATAATCATCAAAATCACCAATACAACCCTCCAACTTCGTAAAGGTGTAAGAACAAAAAAAAAACAGAAAAAGTAATTCCTACAGCTTTATGAACTTAGAGCGTTTTATTGATGATTTTGATGATTATAATTCTGTAACTACATATGTCTTACAGCCGCGAATAATAGTTTAATCAACATACAACCTAGCACTGGCCTGCAAATTGCAAAAAACGTAAGAAAATTTGAATTTCGCGGGCTGGTTGGAGCATTCACCGTAATGACAGCAAGCGCCCCCGCCCCTCCGTCCCACCGCTCACATACCTAAGCCGCGGCCAACTAGTTCCGAGCGGACTATAGTAACAGTTGTGAATGTACTCATCTACTAGTGTAGTGTAGTTCCCTTAAACTACTACCTATAACATTTAGGTACGTATAGTTTGATGTAAAACTTGAGTCACAGATACCGGTAGGCACGTAACATCTAGAATTTCCATAATCCTCCTAGAATGAAAGTATCCGCCATATTACTCATGCTGGTCAAGTATCGAGTCTCCTTTGATCAACATTGTTCATGTTGATTCACTTAATAGGTATTGTTTCATCATGTAGGTAAACTTTTAATATCTACTTATTATAATAAACACAATTTATTGAATTAACTTACACAAAATCAAGATAATATTTACGTAATATAAGCTAACATTAATAATTAACAATAAGGATCGTCGGATATAGTTGAACTTTAGTAAGAAACCGATGGATGTTCTCGAATAAAATTTTATTTTATTTATAGAATAAAAACAAACAGCTCCTTTATCAAATTAAATTTCAGTCGACAAAATCCATCGGTTTCTTAAACTTCAACTATATCCGACGATCCTGCATACTTATCTCTTTTGTTGACTGTATGTACATGCTTATGAAAAAATAAGCAAAATAATCATAGGGCATCAAAAAAAACACTATTGGGTATGTTTCATATTAGTATCCGGGAAAGGTACCTCATCTGTATTTAGTACAGATGAGGTAGTTACAAGGACATGGACTTTAGTCCTTGCACAATTATTTAATATCTGACAGCAGCATCCCAACACCTTCATCATAATCATCAATTCAGCCGAAAGACGTCCACTACTGGACATATGCTTCCCCCAAGCACCTCCACTTCGACCGGTTCTGTTCTTCTCTTCAATGTGTTCCTGCGGCCTTCAAAGGTCGTCGGACCACCTTGTGGGAAGCCTTCCAAGGCTACTACTCCAGAACCTTTCGGTCCCATCGGCCATCTGTTCTGCGAGCAATGTGCGGGCAGGGCACATTGCTCGCACACACACTGCCACTTAAGTTTGGCAATTCTTCGGGCTATGTCGGTTACCTTGGTTCTCCTGCGTATCTCCTCAACAACCTTATAGACATGAAAATAAAGGTCACAGTGACAGTTATGATAAAATAATTGTGAAAGGATTGTAGAAAGACCCAGATGCTCCTGATGAATGATTGATATGTTAGCCATAAGACTTATTTCATTTTCTAAATCGACTTTTATGTAAGTAAGTACCTAGTCTTCCTAAAATCCTACTAATATTGTAAATGTGAAAGTTTGTGAAGGTGTTTGGATGCTTGTTAAGTTATTAGAGCATACAAATAATCCTTTCAAATGACACTAATTATTTAAAAAGGGACCACCGAAAGACAATTCAAGGCAGAAACAAATAACCTAAAAACAAACATTGTATGAAACATTAATTAGTAAATTAATAGCACCACCCCATGAGCGGACTTTCAGTGGGTGTCGCAAAAGGCGACTAAGGGGCGTACCGGAGAATGGGCAGCAGCGTTCTCTATGCATTCCACCACCATACTGCGATCGCCAACCCGCCTGCCAAGCGTGGCGATTATGGCAACCGGGGGGTTGCCATAATCGCCGGCCCCCCTTTAGGGGGAGGTCTATGTCCAGCAGTGGACGTCTTTCGGCTGAAATGATGAATTAGGTACAGACGCCAGCACACCAAGCTACCCTAAACTGTCAAATTTTCCCAATCAACTTTGAACCTTATGCTTTAGATATAAAGTTGAAAATCTATTAAAGAAATTTGACAGATTGTAGTAACTTGATATGCTGGCGTCTGAACTAACTATTCTGAAAAAAAAAACATCTCATAAAGGAAATGATACTGCGGGGTAATTGCGTAACACACTAACAGTAGGAATGGCTTTCATTTTGACAGTTCAACAACATTCATTGCGGTATTTACGTTATTGAGCAGAAAAATTCGTTGACCATACGAAGCAATGGATTAGCAATATCCTTCAAAGTGTTTCAGATTTTGTTTGAAAGTGTGTGTAATTAGGGTGAGGTAATGAAGCTCATCTGTTTTATTACCTACAAGCTAACAAACTATAAAAATTTATAACCAACAACACATAAGTATTTTTCTCTCCGTTCCATTTCTCAATATTTCTAATCCTGAAATAGAAATCTCCACATGATTTATGGTCTATGAACTATTTCTGTTCGTTCGTTATCCTACTTAATTACCGTGCATCTATATCTAAGAGAATATTTTTCATCTCAGTACCTATTCGTGTACAGTCGACCAAACTATTTGGTATACAGGCAAAACTATTTATCTGACCTCCGGGGTAATTCCGTAACAGACTTACAGTAGCAATGGATTTTATTTCGTCAATTCAACAACATTAATTGCATTATTTACGTTGCTTAGCAGATAATTTTTCGAACATACGAAGCAATGGATTTTATCAATATCCTTCAAAATTATTCAGTTTATTATTGAAAGTGTGTGCAATTAGGGTGCTGCTATTAATAAATTTTATTATTTATAGGTCAAAAGAATCAGCATTGCCATCCAACGTGGCAATGCTGCCAGTATTGACACGAATGTCGCCCGTAACTTCAATGTTTTGTGATTATGACGTTAGTCAATTAAGATACTTTAATCGTAGCAAAATAATGTTACGTTCTGTTTGCTAGCTGCCGCCAAACTGGCTACCATTTAATATCAATAAACGGAATTATAATAGAATAAAATAAGTCTCTCTAAGTAAATAAGACTCCACACGGTGGATACCTGAGGATGTACAGCGCTGCCGAAGACTGCCAGGAAGAGGTGGCGAGAAAACCTAGACGCGTACCGTAAGAGTTGCATCGAGGTGGCTTTAGAAAAGGATACCTGGAAGGATTTGGGGAGGCCATTGATCAGCAGTGTGCCAGTGTAGGCGAATTTAATAAAATAAAGTAATTACGATTCTATACAATATTATAATACTAGCTTCTGCCCGCGACTTCGTACGCGGATCCTGTTGCTTATGCCAGCGACAACGGGGTCGTCAAAATTGAAGATCTGAAACGTCTGATGTCGAATTCTAAGAACCCGGGGACGGGACGGGTTGTAATGTCAGCGAGACACCACAACCCGTTACAATTTCCGCCTCAATGATATTTTTCTGCAGCGAGACGACTTTGAGCCGGGTCCTATTGCACAGTTTCGGCGTAGTGAGTTTCCGAAGAAGCATAATTGGGACACCGACCTTTAACTTAATGGTGTGCGCTGGTAGTCCACTTGCACTGAGGGAATTGAGAAATTCTACGGGGTAATGTGTGGCGTCATCTTGGTCGACAACAGTGTTTATTGAAGTGCAATTTCCCTCAATTTCCGCGAGAATGCATTCATTGATCGCTGAAGCTTGGTCGTTTCTGGGTGTTAAAATGGCTCGTTCACACACCCAAGAATTATGTTGGTGCGGTATCCTATTGATGTCCCCGTACACCAGGTGAATCAAATCTTCTAAGTTAGACACCACTCTCCCAAGTAGAACCACCTGGCCACCGTCTATTGGTAGCGTTCCCTCACTCAATTTTAAGAGAACATCAGAAAATTCTTGGACGTGTACATTCCCGCCAAGATGTGCTCTCATATTCATCGTTAAGCGCAACCTATGAATATGTGGCCATAAGAAAGAGTATTTCAACAAAGCATTCACCTCATCAGCCCTAGTTCCTCGCGACACCACAGGCAGCGTTTGTCTGAAATCGCCGCTAAACAGAACTGTAACGCCACCCATCATTTGCTGGTTCCTGCGGATGTCTTGCAAAGTCCTGTTTACCGCCTCTACTGCTTTTCTGTTTGCCATAATGCATTCATCATACACGATTAAACAGCAATCTTTAAGCACGCGCCCTTTGTCACTGTTGCGTGACACTCTACAAACAGGTGTTTCATTACTCTCTAAATCTATGGGAATCTTAAACATTGCGTGCGCTGTTTTGCCACCAGGAAGCAGTGTTGCGGCGATTCCTGACGATGCTACTGCAATAGCAATCTTGTCTTGTCTCTGCGAGAATGCCAGCGGTGACAAATATTCTCCCTGTTCCTCCAGGAGCATCCAAGAAAAACATTTACCTTGGCTGAGCCGAGTCAAGGATGGTGTCGAAAATTTGCTTTTGCTCTGAGGTAAACTTAGAAACATGGTCATTGACGACGGTACTCATAGCTCTTGGATCATAATTTATTTCAGAGTTGTACTCTCTGTTTCCAAGCTCTTGTACATCCAGATGTTGTGGAGTCGGTAGCCCATAATCCACCAGAGAACTGGCGCAGATCGAAATGACCATATCTTGAAGTGACCTAAGACAACTGTTTAGAACGCGCTCATCAGTTGCCTCAGTATTATCTTCAGTAGTGCGTCTCAGACCTCTTAGGAAGTCTTCGGACAGAACATCATATTTCTCCCACAACAAAAGCGGATTTGCAATACTGCAGAACACCAACATGACGACAAACAGATGTCGCAAACGACTGAGATTGTCACTAATGCTGGCCTCCTCAAGTGCGTTGTCCCAGTGCTGATCACCGTCGAGAAGGTGGCATACTACGCAAGCAGCGCGGTATGTGGGATACTCAATGTCATCGACTGTCCTTAGAAACGCAAATGATGTTGGGCTGTGCACTGTGTGCAGTAACATTCGCAAATAATAGCACTCGCCAGTATTTGGGTGCACAGTGTAAACCCGTCGCAATGCGGTATCCTTAAAAATTCCCGGAAACCCGTCCACGGCGTGTCCGCATTAACGTCGATTAAATACACCTCTTTGCTTGTCGTACGTGTAGTACGACGGCACCTCATCATAGGTGAGTGAGTCCGGAAAAGGCCAATTTCAGTCTATCAAAAAGTAACCTGTGAAGGCCAACAGGAAAATTAAACACATCAACCAACACAGACAACAAAGGTAACCCCCGTTTTTATAGCATGAGAGCGGCACATCGGCACCTATAACATCACTTTTTGGGAACAAAACCATAGCGCGATCTAACTCGACGCCAACGCCATCCATCTAGTTAGAAAACGGAAACTACATAAATTATTTACCCAAATTAATTAAATTATGAATAAAACTAAATTGTCGTTAATTTAACAGACAACTACATTAGTTTTGCATTACAAAAAAATATGGTAACAGCAGCAAGGATCAAAACTAAGAATTACATACTTATATGAATTACCTACAACAAATGTGCTTGGTAAGATATAGCTTAGAACCAAAAGTTTGACTTGACTTCATGATAGTGTAGCTTGTTGTACCGCCAATCAATCTGTTTAGTAATATTGGTGTGAAACTCTCCATACAATTAGATATAACATGTAAAGTTCTCAGATTTCATAACAGTATCGTTCCTAATACACATAAAAAATGCAAAATCTAAAAAAAAAGAATTTTACGATTTTTTAAAACAATATTATGGGATTTGAACTCGCACCATTTAATACGGTAAACGGTCGCCTGACCTTACCGCTAAATTCCCCGTTGACATATTGTTGAAATAGCTGTTCCCTTGCAATTTATAATATTACTGCCCCGCTCCTTTATAAAAATAGCGTGATTATTATGTTCCCAGAGTTAAAGTTTTATTTTTAACTAAATAAATAAATAAACATGTAATTTTGTGCATTCAATTATTTTGTGCATTCAATTACGAACAAACACATTTTAAAATCAATATTGCTTACCTCCCATAACATACGGCGTGATAATATGTAGCCTAAAGCCTTCCTTGATGTATTAAGAACGTTTTTGCTGAATTTCAATTCAATCTATCCAGTAGTTTTGGCGTGAAGCTGTACCATACACACAGACAAACAGACAAACAGACAAAAATTCTAAAAATTCACTTTTTGTCATCAGTTACGTTTTTCTAACAAAAGCCACTTATTTTTTCTCGAAAATTCACAATGTACAGTTTTTCTTTCGTTACTGTTTTATTATATGTATAGATAATACTGTTTAAAGGCAGTTGTAAGTTAACTGCATGCATACCAAATAGCTTGTTCAACTGTACCTACTTACGATATACTGCAGCTCTAATTAAGCTCTTGAAGGGCATCCGGCGCAAACGCACCGAGCAATCAACCGGTCGTTGATTCCTCAGCTTCTTTGTGAACGATTTATCTCCGCCATTTTGTTTTATTAGCTTTTTTAAAGACGAACGCCTAATTAAATCGATTGTTTTCGTTCGATTCGGTGAAGTCGCGTGAACCGCTTCTTAGAAGTCGGAGATTATACGGGGAAAGATTGCCTCCAGAGAGATGAGAATAAAAAATAAACATGGAGTTTTATTTGTCTAAATGCTTCTCACTAAATTATTCTTAATCTCAGCATTTAATTAATTAACTAGATTTTTCTTTAAACACGTGTAAATCCGTAGGTTCAACGAGGGTTAAATCAACTTAACGTTGTTTTGCTGCCGCAAAATTATGAATGACTAAGTAATTAATTTTTATTCCGAATTAAAACGGTCATAAACATCATTGAGTTAAAGACTGTCATAACATTACCATTCATCACCCCAATTTAGCCTAATATAGGCGCTATACGGAATCGTTTAAAGTCGAATATAGCGTGCAATTTTTTGTCCAACTTAACATTCAATTAGATGCACGTGCAATTAAAACACTAACCGTTTACAATTCACGAAACAGACGTAGACTTAATGACGACGATCGAATAGCAAACTGCGTACTCCAGGAAGACGCCGAACATTTTTTTAATTAGGAAACCGGCTCGGTAAAAGCAGCCTTCCGTCATCGGCGTACAGACACAGGAAAGCATCATCGATGTGTATTAATGAAGCCGAGGCACGGATCGGCTGGGTATGCGCGCGCGCACCGCCAGTGTTACCGCGCATTTCAAACGATACACTCGCGAACTGCAAATGTATTTTCCAAAAACCCCCCGAGGTCGATGACACAAGTTCGGAAGGACTCGACATGTTACGATTCTAATCGATTCTCGTTTTCGATCGATTTGTTGTGGTGGATATCGATATTGTAGTGTTTTGTTTTAGCGAAGGTAATTGATGGGAATACTTAGTGCGATTGTTTAATCGAAATACATTTACTTGTTTGTCAAACAGTTGGTGTTGTGTTTTGGTTAAACTATCTAGGAATAGATACCTATATAAACCAGGCTGGTTGAAAACAAAACTATTAGTTCAGCTTTTAGTTTTATTTTGGCTGGTAGTTAGTTTGCATATTATAAACTTTAAAACGGTTGTGTGTACGGTTAACAGTTACCACTTTAAATTATATTCATAAAAGGACATTATAACATAATTTTAATGCACTGCCCATTACTAGATTATTAAAGAATAAGGTAGCTTTTTTTTAAAGCAAATTATTTGTCAGCACATCTATTGGATATCAAGAAATGTTGATAACGTTTTCCCAAAAACAATGAACATACTTGTTCACAAAAAAATATGATAAGATAGTTGAATCATAAAGGATTTCATTTTAATTGAGTGACGAGGTTCATATAGATTTACTTTGTCTTATACGCCCAGTTTGAAGAAAAAGTTAAGTAAATCTCATCAAAATTTGGGCAAAGCAGAAATCATTTCAAAGAACATAAATGTTTCCGGTGAACAAAAAACTTAATTTCATTCATCTATTCTATTTGGTAACCGAAAATACAACTATAGATACAAATAGATTCAACAAAGCACTAAAAGTTTGACATAAACCAAAAATAAATTTTAAAGTAATTAATAATGACGACATGAGCTTGACTCCTACAGACTGGATTGGTCAACACTAGCTCAAGACAGAGCGGAGTGGAAAGAAGAAAGGGAGTCCTTTGCCCTGCAGTGAAACAACATCGGCTACTAATATAATAAAACAATATTAAAATATGACAAAGAATTGGAAGGGGAGTAGAGAAGCCCTGAAGTAAGAACAGAAACATATAGGCTAATAATAATCAATAATAATAAAAACAAAATGTAATTTTCAGATGTTACACGCATAAACAAGAAGACTATATGACAAATAGTGATAAACAGAAGACAGTAAAGATGTATACAAAAGTGTTAGTGGTATTGATGACGGTGTCGCTGATTCCCATGGTCCTGTCCAGGACAATGAGGTATTCGAAAATGCATTCCAACACATTGTACAAGATCAGATGTGATCTCAAGTGTATTGATATTAGTAAGGAGGCTAAACCTATGGTAAGTGTAAACTTTTGTTAAATTTATACCAGATTGACGTGCAATGGTAACTTACGAGTTGTAGGTCGTGGATTCGACCTACAAATTTGTCTAAATTATGACATCATCACTATAAGTTAATGTCACCACTGCTCTCAAAACGGTGAAGGAAAACATCGTGAGGAAACCGACATGTCCTAGAACCACCAGCCCGCACTGGGCTCGCGTGGTGGATTATGGCCCACTTCCCTTCACAGTGGAGGCCTGTGTCCTAATGGCTGATTATGTTATGTATGTACCCACCAGATTTATTACTACTGAACCTTAACTGCATCATCACAGGTTTTACTTATTGAAAGTAAACTGTATAAATCTTGAGGAAAGAAATAAGGCTAGTAATAATTGGAAGATCCCTTGTGGCGAAGTAGGTAATAATCCAATGTACTAAATTAGCAGTAAATTCAATTTGCGTATCTAGATCAATCGATGAACACCAATGAGGACATCGGTAATAAACAATCAATACAATCACTTACGAGGCAAGGAAAGCCCAGTTTGCCTCAATGCTACTAAGAAGTAAACACTTGAAAATGTCATAGGTATTCTAGCACCGAACTTCAATGTGCCCAGCTGATGTAAGAAGTCTTGACACCCACAATTGCATGCTTAAGCTAAGCCACAAAAGCTACGCTTCACGTGGAGCTAACAATAGCTTACGTTACAACCGAATAAAAAAATCAAGATAGCTGTCACAGTGATCACGATTTAACAAGTTCGCAGAACAGACATAAACACGATACACAAAAAGTAAACGAACGTAAAACGAAATACAATCAAGATTTCAGCGAATGTAGTTAGCAAAAATAATTCTGCGGCTTCGGAGTTAGTTTGTATAACCGGAGCACAACAGGCTCTGGCCTGAAAAGGGCACATAGTGATAATTTGTGAAACGCAAAAAGGAATTATACGGGCTTGGGTCAAGGCAAAAAATTGCTTGCGACAAGATGTAGTGACAGAGGACAATCGCATTTTGATCGCGTCATATGTCGAGAGTTAACGAGCTTGAATCCTAAGCTAGATTTTTTCGTAAGTCAACAGCAGTTGACCCGAGACTATTTTTAATTTGTTCTTACTTGTATCTTTACGACTTGACATAAAACTAAAAATAGAAACCTCGAGATTTCATCAAATTTATCAAAGAATGAGACAAATCCTTAGAACATAACTGAAATAAGCTTTGAAGGTAACAATAAAGCTATAAAATGAAAGCCGAACTCATTACTCAGGCATGGTTATGCCGATGACTTCCTCTTTCTGACTGAAGATAATAAATTATTCTATTTTAGAAACACTCCAGAACTATCTGCTTTGATTACACTAGGGCCCACAAACGATTTTCGTCCTTAGTAGGGTGAAAATATACCTACGATAGAAATTAACATCAAAGCCATGAATCACACTGCACTTCAAAGGAATTGTTATTTTGTAACTATGGTGTACTCGCTAATTACCTGAAGCTACTAATGAGTCTGTTGTAACAGAACTTTACTAAATGAATGCCCCTATTCACAATACGGCGTGACCTGTGTCTGCACTACAAGCATTATAGTTCTCCCAGACAGGGCAGAAAAAATTGAACAAATGTCTTCCTTCATATCAAACAATGCTGTCTGGTCTAAAAATACTTTGAGAATACACTCTTAGAATTCTATGAAAATCATGATTTGTTTCTAACATTAAATACGACAACATCGTCATACCATCTACGATTGCATACATTTTGATAAAGCTGTCTCAGTGTGATTCATCATCAACATCAGACCTAATTCCAGTTTGTGCAGTAATTTCCAAGCATATTGTCCTCTTTTGCCAATAACATCTCTATCAGCTATCAACTCGGTCATCGAAAGCGTATCATCTTTCAAAAACCCCGCCCACCGTATATACCTTTGGCCTTCATGTCCCTCCTGACACGTACACCGGACGATTACAAGCCATTACAACAATTTTCTACGAGATATAAGTTCAATTGCATCATCTCCATTTAAAAATCTTATTCACAGTGCAAATCTCAATGCCGTACAAACGAGAAGAAACCGGGTACGTGTCCTATATCCGACACGCCGAAGTGGGAAGCGGCGTGTGTGGAGGCATGCAACTCTGACTCGCAATGTGATGGCACGCAACGGTGCTGCCGCCATGCTTGTGGGTCGACGTGCAGCGAGCCTGTCGATCTTTTGACTGTATCAGGTAATTCTAATTGCACTATCCATCTATACTAATGTTATAAATGCGGAAGTAACTAACTCTGTCTGTTCGTCTGTTACCTTTTCACGCCTGAACCATTGAGCCCATTGTTACGAAATTTGACAGCCAGCTTCTCTGTTTATATCATACTTCTCCAGGTCCCAGCCTGGAGAAGTACATAGACTACTTTTCATCTTAATTATTCGTACCACCTGACGAAATATAAAATGCATGCAATCGTGGACAACAGCTGGTTTTCTTAAAAGAAGAAGTTTTTATGTTTGAAGATGATTGAACTGATATTTCGGATGCTAAACTGAGACCTTTTAAATCAGTAGTGATAATATTGAACTTAGGTGAGTTAGATATTTCGACAGTTCGATATGAAGATACTGGATAACTGAAAAAAAAAATTTTAGACGGTGTAGATGTGTCTATACAGGGTGGCGGAACAGCAACGCACAACCTCTGGTTTCAGTATATGATTCTGAACCCACCAGCGTTGAAGTTTCTCGACGGTTATAAAAAAAAAATGATCTGCCATACATTTTAACCGCGTAGGCACTTTTCTTTGGAACAACCAACGAAAAATTTCTACGTCTAGAATCATGTGCTGGGTTCATAGTTTCAGTATAATATTCATAATGAATATGAAAAAGAAGTAGCTTAGCTATGCTTCGATTAAATTAAAAGGTCTTTTGTAAGCAAATAACCAACCATGGGTAAAAGACAAGATAAGAGACGTCTAAATAACGACTAGTTTCAAATAATAATTCTTCAACAATGCAAAATAGTAACAAGAGAAACTGAACTAATTCATTCAATCTCAATCTAATAAACTCAAGGCCTGAATCACTTTAGCACTAAGTGGTTCACGTAATCTTTGACAGCTCAATGATTTTAAGTTAGATTTGTAGAACAAAATCAACGGACTGATACCATTAATCATTCTAAATATAGAACGGCTTTATGGATAAAACATGTTGCTCAAAACGCCACAAAAAACCACAACAAATATGCACCAGCAGCCAAATTGCGTAACAAAAGATCAATCGCAATTTGAACGACTTCGAAGGATATGGGTAGGTAAAGTTCATTTCAAATAAACTTGCGATAAAGTTTGTTCACCTCCTTCTACTAATGTATCCCAATATTTCCAAACCATACGAAAAAAATGTATGGGCAGTGTCGGTAACACGATCAAAACATTGACTTACTCCGTGTTTGGTATTATGAAACTCAACCAATGCAATGTTAGCGACAGTTTTGTATGACGAACGATATCTATCGTAAGTTATTTGGACTTTTTGGTACAGGGTGGTTGAATGATATTTATCGCAAGTTTATTTGAAAAACACTTTAATCCATATTAAGTTTGAAAAAATTGTCTGCTCAACAACGTACCTAAATAGCGCAAAGAATATTGCTGAACTGTCAAAATGAATTTAAATGAAAGCTACAGTTAGTGTTTTACGCAATTATCCCGCAGATTTTTATTCTAACTATTGTAGGTTTTTAGGGTTCCGTAGCCAAATGGCAAAAACGGAACCCTTATAGATTCGTCATGTCTGTCTGTCTGTCTGTCCGTCTGTCTGTCTGTCTGTCTGTCCGTCCGTATGTCACAGCCACTTTTCTCCGAAACTATAAGAACTATACTATTGAAACTTGGTAAGTAGATGTATTCTGTGAACCGCATTAAGATTTTCACACAAAAATAGAAAAAAAACAATAAACTTTAGGGTTCCCCATACTTAGAACCGAAACTCAAAATTTGTTTTTCATCAAACCCATACTTACGTGTGGGGTATCTATGGGTAGGTCTTAAAAAATGATATTGAGGTTTCTAATACCATTTTTTTCTAAACCGAATAGTTTGCGCGAGAGACACTTCCAAAGGCGTAAAATGTGTGTCTCCCCCCTGTAACTTCTAAAATAAGAGAATGATAAAACTAAAAAAAATATATGATGTACATTACCATGTAAGCTACCACCGAAAATTGGTTTGAACGAGATCTAGTAAGAATTTTTTTTAATACGTAAATCTTAAACCACAATTTACCATTCATTCAATCAACTCAAAAATAAAAAAAACATTTAATTTCATAAACATAAACCTTATGCATAAACCCGGATGTTACGGAACCCTCGGTGCGCGAGTCCGACTCGCTCTTGCCCGGTTTTTTTTCTTGTTATTTGTATTAAATATAAGAGTAGGTACAGAAACAGGTCAGATAGGCAGTCGCTCCATGTAAAATACTGGTATTCAGCTGAATCCGGTTAGACTGGAAGCCGACCCCAACTTAGTTGGGAAAAGGCTAGGCAGATGATGATGAGTAGGTACAGAAACATGACGCATAATGGATTTTTACTTCGAAATGTTGGTGAAAAACGCATGGAAGCAACGAGTCTGTTTTCAGTGTCGATACTTGTATCGACACTGAAATACTTACAAGACACGACCCTTGATGAGGGTCTTATACTACGGCTTCGTTGTCCCGATAACGCGCTTTTTCTCGCACACTGCTCGACGTTTCGCTGTATGTACTTACAACAGAGAGCGCAAAATGTTGTTCGCGTTATCCCGACAATGTAGCCGTAGCATTACATATTGTTTTTCAATAAAGGTTCATCAGCATTTATTAAATGAAAGATTCCAAAAATATCTTACAATGGTTTTCATTTCCCAGGTCTCCCAGCCCTACCATCGATTGAAGAGCCAAAAGAGAGAAAACGGTCAGTAGTGATCAGATGGTCTGACGGCGTGGGAGACGCTGCGAGAGCGGTTCCTGGTCCAGTCTTCTACGTGTTAGAGGAACAACACCATCTGGGACCGAAGTATGAGGAAATGAGATTAGGAGACTGGAATTTACTGTTGAAGACGAATAAGTAAGTACAGAAGATGTTCTTCTCTTTTTAGGGTTCCGTACGTTCGAATGAAATACGGAACCCTCTCCGTCTGTCACAGCCAATATACTTCGAATATAATGCAGCGATTAAGTTGAAATTTGGTACCTACACATATGAAATTCTGTGACCCAAACACGAATGTGTAACTTATATAAATTAAGTTTTAATATGGGGGTCAGTTTTGGAAAGCAAATAAGTAAATGAAAAAAACAACTTGTCTTAACTGTACCGTGTAACATGAAAGGGCTTATTTTGAGTCTCAAATTTTTGTTATTTTTTAACAATTTTAAAATAATAGTACTCAGAACATTAATTATTATCACTTTTAACTATGTCAAAGCCAGAGTCTTGCAGGGGCCTAAGTCGCTATTTTTATAAATTCGTCATTCCAACACGATCCCATTGTCATTTTGCTAAAAGTTCGTAATCTGCCGAATTTATAATGGTAGATCATTGGTTGGTCAATGGCACAGAACATATACGATACTCGTAACGAATTAAAAGCAATGACTGCAAAATGACGTTCTAATGGTAGGTCACTGATCAAAGGAACTGTCAAAATTTTAGTAGATTAACGCCTAAGTCAGTCATTCATTTGTCATTATGTACGAGATTACCATTCTATGCCATTTCTTTCAATGGAGTGTCAGTGGTTGACCATTGGAAAGTCATAATGACGCCACTATATTAGTAGATTACCAAACTTGTGAAAATCAACCATTATGAAATGAGTAATAGACCATTCTGACACTATTGTAATAGCAGACTTGAGGCCCAGGTTGCAGGTGAATCTGCAGACATTAATTAGCCCAAAATAAAAAATGATGTAGCTTAATCCAAGATTTCTACAAAATGCTCTAAATTTTTTCCCAACTATACTCGTAACATGTTATGTATGTAGTAGGTTATTATGTTGGATGGAAGAATCGGTGTTACGATGGAATTAGGTATCGATTTCATTGTTATCACGTAACGTTGGCGCGAAGTAGAAGAATCGAGTTCTCTATTATACATGTACAGAATCTAGTTTATCGCACCAAGTCACAGTATATTACAAGCTCGACTTGGTGGGGGCACTCCGGTTCCCCCAGATTTGAACGAAAATCTTCCGTTCACGTAACGATTATTTATTAAAGTGAAACAGTTCAATAAATAATACCAATCACACTAATATTATAAAGCCGAAAGTATATGAGTATGTTTGTTACTTCTTCACGCACAAACGGCTGGACCAATTTTGATTAAACTTTACAGTACTATAGCTTATAATATATCAAAATAACACATAGAAAACTTTTCATCCCGATATTCCCACGGGATCGACACTTATGCGGGTAAAACCGCGGGGCACTGCTAGTTTTGCTATAAAAATGTTACATGCTAAAGTTTTTTATATCGGACCAATTACTACCTTCGTTCAACTGTGAATTGGTGTAAATTAGTACACATAAATATTTACGACAATGGATTCCATTTCCGTCTGTCTGAAAAAAAAACCCAACCAACAACAGATGGAATATATCATCATCCGAATTATTGGCTTATGCTCAGTTCCGAAAAACAAAAACTGGCCAAGTGCGAGTCGGACTCGCACACGAAGGGTTCCGTACCACAAGGCAAAAACGCCGAAAAAAACATGTTTATTGTATGGGAGCCCCCCTTAAATATTTATTTTATTATTTATTATTAAAGTTAAAATACAACTGAGTATTTTGTGAATATTTCAAGTGCCTACCTGTTGCCATTTTTGATATCGAGCAAAAAAGAGCAAATAAATCGCGTTTGTTGTATGGGAGCCCCCCTTAAATATTTATTTTATTTTTAGTATTTGTTGTTATAGCGGCAACAGAAATACATAATTTGTGAAAATTTCAACTGTATAGCTATCGCGGTTCTTGAGATACAGCCTGGTGACAGATAGACGGACAGACGGACAGACAGCGAAGTCTTAGTAATAGGGTTCCGTTTTTACCCTTTGGGTACGGAACCCTAAAAACGAGTTTTGAAGTGAAAACTTCTTTAGGCGCGTTGGGCAAGTTTTGAGATGGGAAAAAACCATTGAACTCGTAACACTGTTACTGTAACCGACACCGCGCTACATTCAGAATATTCGGATGTGTTCGCGGTCCTCGGAATGTATTCGGTTTTAATGTATATCCGAAATGTCAATGAGTGATGGCAAAGTATTCTGTTTGTGTTTTGTTTTTCACTTTTGTCGGCACTCCCAGAGTGCCACTGTTTTTTTTTTTTGCTTACCAATCAATGGTAGCACTTTTTATCGCCAAACACCGTGCTGGCAGGAGCCAACATGCTGCTGCGTCCAGCAATCCCGACGACGCAGCTGTAAGTGTCCAGACTGCACCACTCCACGAAGGTTGAGGAGATCGTGGAGTACACATAACATGCGTGTGAAGACCAACTGGACTTCGAGTGTCGAGAAATTGGAGTCGCGTCACAACACGAACTTCAAGTCGTTCATGGTGCTCGTTCCGACACTTCATCTCGAGAAGTTGCTCAAGGAAGAGTTCTGGCTGAAGGGTGTTGTGTACTGCCGGTTTCGTGGCCGGCTACATGACACCAGACAGCGAAACACGACGCAGACACTTCGCGTGCATTAGTTTGTTAGTTTTTTAGTGTATCTAATTATAATGTTGTATTTGTATTTATAGTATTTTTAAGTTATATTAATATTGTATGGTATGTGTTTTATATGGGACTTGATGCCTGAAATAAATGGATAATAATAATAATAATTACTTCTATTAAGCAAGCTATGAGGGGGCCTAAATGGCCACTTTGGAGAATCATAAAAGAATAACATTATGAATCGTAATATGGCAACTAAAGACAGTCTGTGTTTTTCTTTTTTTCGCTGCACTACGAAGGTATCTATAATCAAAGAGATTGGGATTGGATTTGGATCGGATTGATAGGTATTTTAGCACAGACAAAAAAAAATTACATAAAAATGCTTCACCAATGGGATTTGATACGATTAACTTAACGGTTAACTGTCCACTATGTTATCCTTTTATGATTCTGCCTACCTAAGTGGCCTTTTTAGGCCACGAGGTCTTTGCTTCATTATTGGTAAAGATACAAGAGAATATTGTAACCAATAGGCCATTAGTAATCGAGTTTTAGAGGTACATATTCCACTTAGAGCACTGATTTCAACCGCACTTGGACGAACCATAACGAATCGCACCTCCACTAACCGCACTGAAACAAAATTTTGTAACGTGCGGTTGGTTCCAATGTTGTCAGATGCGACAGAATATTAATATTTTCCCTAAAGTACTCTACTAAACTACTCTACTCCCTCTGCCAATCTATACTCGGGTACTGTATAACTGCATGGGGTGGAGCAGCAAAAACTTTTTTTCTTAGAATAGAAAGAGCACAAAGAGCTATACTAAAAGTAATGTCAAAAAAACCTTTTAGATATCCGACTTATGACCTCTATGCCGACTGTAAAGTGCTAACAGTGCGCCAGCTCTTTGTGTTCAAGGCAATACTAAGGATACATAAGTACCTACCACCCCCGGACCGGAACAAACGCACTCAAATCATTCCCAGCACCCAGCATAGAACTTCTTTCGCCCGGCATCAATTTCACATTCTTGGTCCCTACTTGTACAGGAAAATCAATAATAAAATAAAAATTCTGGATCTGAACTCTTATAACCTGAAAAATAAACTAACTAAATGGCTACTGCAAAAAGACTACTCATTCACGGAGTCTTTACTTACATTCATCGAATAATCCCGAAAATCATTACTCTACCCGACTCATACCCAATACACGATCTCTCATTCATCTAGTTACCTTTAATCACTGCATACCCACTCTCTCTCTCACACGCACCCTTAGAAGTACGCTCACACCCCCACACTCACCACTCATACACTTACACATCCTTGTTGTCACCCACTCACACACTTACACGCAAACACATTTACACACCGGCACACAAATTTATTACCTTACCACCCTCACGCTAAACACCCTGGCTGCCGCTATACCTACATGACTTACCTCCCTGTATGGCCTAACACTGTCTCCTAAGATACAGGACTACCTAGTTTAGGGGACAGGGTTACATGATCTGTATAGATTTATGTAGATATACTTTTACTTTGTACTTCTGTTCTTGTGTACCATGAATCTGTGTGTATTATAATAAAGATTATTATTATTTTTTTATGAATTTTATATCTCGGAACCATGGGGTCCCGGTCCTTTGGAAGGCGTACGAGGGGCCGAAGCCAACTCGCAGAGGCCCCTTAGGAAATTTTAATGAAATGTGGCACCAACCGACGATTATCCCTGTATGCGCTATGCAAGTGCACCCAAGAATAACCCCCGGTTGGTGTAGGACTATTGCAGGATATGGAAAAATAAAAAGTTGGACTATGGGTTTGGGTGGCTAAAGTGGACTGGTTACCAAGAACTATGGAAAAACTACGACCCCTGCTTGATCAATGTTTTATATATACACGGATAAAATGGCAGGGGGTGACTTGCACACTCAACAATGGGCCCCCGGAAACGGTCGCTAGCACATAGTGACGTAGCAACAAGGGGGCAACATGTCCTGAGGTGCTTATGAGGAGTGGAGAGGTATTCCACGGCTATCAGGACAATCCCGGAAGTACGGTCAAGATCCCTACCAGCATCTTACTGGAATACTTCCTTCCTCCGAGCACGTTTGCTCTTTTATTATTATTATTATTAAAGCAACTGCGGTTTTGACCTTCACAACCCACTCTCCAGTAGGTACCAATTTAATGGAAACTAAGTACCTATGCTAATTACAACAGCTATCATTATGTCCAAAGTGCGATAACTAGAGCAATTTTCCATTTCCAACCTCATCAAAAAAATTATAGCAATCGAACAACTCTGAAGTGAAAACGTCTATAATTTTACAACGACTTACGACCATTTACTCGCTTCTCACGAGAAGTACTTATATGTTCCCTGTCTCTTTGTGAACACTTTTAGTACCGACAAGACAAAAACTAGAGAACATTGTTAACTGCTCAACGAGGAACCGTTTGAAACAATATAATAATGGAAAACATTTTCCATGACTTTCTATTTTATGAAAAACTTTTTACAAAAAAAAACAACCGACTTCCAAAAAAAACACTACAAATGAAAAATAACTTTAAATTCGGAAGTCGGTGTCTTTGGTTCCGCATTTTCGTTTAGTGACACCGACTTCCGAATTTAAAGTTATTTTTCAATTGGTAGTGTTTTTTTTGGAAGTCGGTTGTTTTTTTTTTTAAAAAGTTTTTATTTTTCACTTTTTAGTGGGTCCGTTTGTAATTTATCTAAGTTACAATAGCCTAATGTCAACTGCTCATCACTTGTTACAAAATATTGCTTTGCCCGATCTTGGGACGTTAATTGTTGAGGAGTTCTCCTGGTAAGAACCAAGAGAACTCCTCAACAACCACTCACCATACGCTTTGTGTCGAGCATAAATTGCTTAGCAACCTTAATAAAGTAATCGAATCGCAAACCGTGAAATATTTGTCATTGAGTAGTTCCAATGGCCATCTGTGGTCTTCTTCATCAGCTCCACTTTACCAAATGATGATTTCCGAGAGCAAATGCTCAAGTTATTTTAAAAAATACCCAAATCGTTATAGCTTTGCCTATAAAATTTGAGGGTTTCCCTCGATTTCCATGGGATCCTCTCACCAGATTCCAACTTGATGATAATGGGACCACCTCGAGAGTATACCCTTTCAAACAAAAAAAGAATTTTGAAAATCGGTCCACATTTGGCGGAGTAATCGCGTAACAAACACACAAAAAAAAAAAAAACATACCGTCGAATTGAGAACCTCCTCCTTTTTGAAGTCGGTTAAAAAGGCTTTGTTTTTACCCGACTGCGCGACGCAAAGGAGTGGTAATGTGTTCATCAGCCTATGTATGTATGTATGTATGTATGTTTATATGTTCCTTTGAAGCACTATACAGACCAAACGCCTGGGCCGATTTTTATGATTCACACGTTAATCGATTCCTCTTAATCCGGCGAGTGTCACTAAAGACATGAGGTTAGTGAAAATTCAATATGGCGACTACTGGACGCCATATTAAATTAATTTTTTTAATTTTTTTTTTCAAAACCTGTCAAGTCAAAATAAAGGGTTTTAAAAGGTGATTACAAAAATATATACAACATATATACTTAAAAGCAATTCGAAGTGACAAATCGCAAAAAAAACACCTACCAAGAACTAAATCGTCTGCGAAATCTTTCAAATTTGTAAACTAAAAAGCTGGAAATAAAAAAAGTTATTTAAAAAAATCAAAAAACCCTACTGCGGTAAAAAACTTAGGTAAGTTAAAAGAAACTGAAAAGCTAAAAACAAGCCCATTTTAAATTAAATAAAAGTTGGAAGCAGGCGGGACCCACATCATTTTTATTATATTTTCAAATTCAAATGGGTCCCGCCTGCTTCAGTTTTCAGTTTCTTTTAACTTACCTAAGTTTTTTACCGCAGTCGGGTTTTTTGATTTTTTTAATTCTAATGTTATGATGACAATCATTATAACCACATTCAATTGATTAGTTTATAACTAGCTGACCCGGCTAACTACGAACTATATACTTCCGCCTCAGAATGATTAAATACAAAATGTATGAGAGTATGAACTAACTTAATTTTTTTTTCCTGTATTTTTCCCATGTTTTAATAGTTACTCTGCTATTCGGGGCAGAGACACATCCAACAAATCAAACATCATAAAAATCGCTCCAGCCGTTCTAGGGTGTAAGTCAAGCTCTGTAGTAACTAACTCGACATTGTTTTATTTAAATAGAAGATAGTAAAAAAAATTCGCTATCTCTTTGTGAGCATTTTAAGTGCAAACAAAACAAAAACTAGAGAACATTGTTAATGCTCAACAGGGAATCGTTTGAAATAATATAATAATGGGAAATATTTTCCATGGCTTTCTATTTTATAAATAAGGCTTTGTTTTTCTAATGTTGATGTTTGATGACACTCATTGTAACCACATTCAATTGATTAGTTTTATATTAGTTTTATTTATCATTGGACAATGGAGGCATAGGCTAACTACATTATTAATAACATTTGTACTTTACTTTACTTTACCATTTACCGGATAATAAGTATGTCTTTCATTGACTTGAATGTGCCCTGGCGGCTGATAGTACGTCTTGCTCACACAAATATCTCGCTGACGGTCGCGTGTGAGTTGGATCATTTAGCTCCTTTCAAAATGGTTGAGCTGAATGGTGCTGATCTATGCGTCGTGTTCATGAAAGGGCGCCGTCAGTTGGGGCTGGTCATCACTTAGCTGCCTCGGCTTATTTTTAATTATTTTATTTTTGGATTGTTGTTTTCTTACTATTTGCTGTACTCTGGACTCTTTTAACGCGTACGTCGTTTCAACTATTACAAGTTTTTGAACACATATTTAGTTGTCCTAATCTAATAGGTACTTAGTACATACTACAAATAAATAAAATCAAAGTATCTGTTTGTAATGTCAAAATAACAGCTTTTAACTAAATGAGTAGGAGAGTAATGGGGGGTCTGGATCATACTAGATCCATACCCCCCATTACTCTCTATTCAAAATGATATTTCTCTACAGAAATCCCTTTTCAAAAACGTTACATCTATTCAAAAATCTCTATTAAAAACATTACATCTATTCAAGAGTCTCTATTCTGAATGGTTCTTTAATTCACTTTTAATTACTCTCTATTCAAAATAATATTTCTATACAGTAATCTCTGTTCAAAATGTTACATCTATTCAGGAATCTTATTTCTGAACGGTTCTTCCATTCACACTAAAGTGATGAATGTATTCTAGCTTCTCTATTCAAAATGATTATAGGTGTTCCTTTAAATGATGTTTACTCCAGATGACGAATGCATATTTATTGAGAGAATAAAAAACACAACTAGGTAGGTAGTGTTTTCTATAATATTGATGCAATATACTTACCTAGCACACAATTATAATGCAGTGTTTTTAGTGAGAGTTATTGGTTACACCACATGACGTTCCCGTTAAGGAAACTGTTTGCATTCCTATCTTATTCCTACCCATGTTGCACCTCTTTGCTATAGATTTGTGTACCTACTTATTTATGTAGATTCAGACAGCAGACTGTATGTTTGTATTCAGAAGTATCAATTAAATCAACTTATTATGCATCTATGTGTTTACTTATCAAAACATTACAATACTTAGGTATTATCTAGAAAATAGATGGTGATGAATGTAATAGAAAATAAAACAAGATATTTATAACAAATTAATAATTTTATTTATGAATTTTATTTATAATGTCATAAAGGTATCATCGTTGAATACATTTTCTACAACGTAAGATATGTGTAACATAAATGTATTACATTTTTTTATGAATTTTATCTATAATGTCCTTAGCACTCTTCAAGATATCATCTTTGAATACACTTTCTACAACGTATTGAGCACATACAGTAGCTTCACAGTTACATGGCGCGCTTTCTTTGTAGTCTTCAATATCAATGATTTGTACACGTACGATTTTGCATCGCATCCTCCTTGCAGGTTTTTTTATGTATGAATAGATAACATTACCCCCTCGTCTACTAGTTCTTGTGCTCAGAGGAGTATCTATAAATTGAAATGGTTGAAATGGTCTCTCTCTTTCGCTCCCTTGGGGCAGGGTTTGTCCAGCTGGGATGGGTGATGACGGTGAATATACTGAATTGTTGATGAAAATATCACTGGATTCCTGAAATAAAATAAGTTGTTGGTTATTTAACTGAGAATTAGAAAATTAATTAAACTATTCCTTTCAATATTTTGTTTTAATATAATTTAGCTTTATACTATATATTTATTTACTTACCGACATTGTAGAGCAGATAAATAAACTTGAATGTTTTTTCAGGTACTCAGTTCTGGTTTATATAGATTTTCTGAACTAATTTTTTTCGTCACTAAGGTTCAAGATGAAACATAACATTTATGTTTCCTTATAAGTAATCAGCCACACGCAGCTTACCTCCACGTGTCACATTGTTGTGCACACGAGCGCGTAAACCGCTCACTGCAATACAAGCTCTGCCTTGCGTTTTGTTAAATTATACTCTAATATAACAAACATAAAGACGTAATGCTAAAGACGTAATGCTACAAATACAAATGCTTTTAGCCTGCACAGCAATAGGTAGCTATGGAAATGACTTGCACACCATTGCTCTATGGTAAGCCAGTTACTGATATTATTTGCATTTGTAGCTATAAATGGCTAGTCTTCAATACCTTTAAAAGTCACAGAAGACAATTTAGCGTGAAAAAATCGCAGCGTTCCAACCGCATCGTTTTTCACGCTCGTCTACAAGATTATGTTCTCAAATAAAAGTGCAACGTAAGAGATAAACGGAAAAGGATTTTCTGCAATTATTGAATTTGACAAATATGGTTGTCGGAGACTATTTCTAAGTCTATATAAATGGGTCTTGGATAGACATCGTTATCAAACCACCTTGGGAAGCAACCTCTGGGAGTAGCCAGCACTCTTCAATTTGTTTATCAAGCGTGCCTTTGTGAAGAAAAAACGGCGCTAAAAATGTAAGTATTTTACTTTATTCAATTTATCTTTTCATCTATTCGTCTTTGTTTGATTATTTTTCTCACGTCACATATTCATCAATTTCTCTATTCAGTAAATTCATCGATTATGTATTTAATTCATTCAATCTATTCAACTAATTTAACTTTTCTTATTAATCTTTTCGCTCAATTCGTAAGCACATTATCTTTTCATCTATTCGTCTTTGTTTGATTATTTTTCTCACGTCACATATTCATCAATTTCTCTATTCAGTAAATTCATCGATTATGTATTTAATTCATTCAATCTATTCAACTAATTTAACTTTTCTTATTAATATTTTCTCTCAATTCGTAAGCACATTATCTTTTCATCTATTCGTCTTTGTTCGATTATTTTTCTCACGTCACATATTCATCAATTTCTCTATTCAGTAAATTCATCGATTATGTATTTAATTCATTCAATCTATTCAACTAATTTAACTTTTCTTATTAATCTTTTCTCTCAATTCGTAAGCACATAACTATGTTATCCTGTGGTAAACTATGCTATTCACTAGCTCGATTAATGTATCTACCTATTCTATTTCTTAATTATTAATATATCTAATCATACTTATCTTTATCTTTTTAGGTCGAAGCAAACAGCAACCCATCTTTTCTCCTCTGATGACGAAACTGAGCAGCGGGTCCAGCCTAAAAAATCAAGAGGTTCGTCACCGTCGACTCGGCGAGAGAAGAGACCGGCGGCGGGAGGTGAATCATCTCAGGAAAAACCGAAAAAGAAGAAGACCATCGTCAAACCAATCAGCTCTTGCATGAGGCCCACTTCACACGAATTATTTGGCACCGATAGTGACGAACCAGAAGAGGAACCTGTTGGAACCACACAGGGTAAAAAAATACCGCCCCTATATTCATATTTTACTCGTAGAGTTGCCAACGGTGTTAGCAGGCAAAGCGATGAGAGTAAAATTGGGAAGTACTATGTGGAGCTTAAAATTTATAACGTTGGAGAGATCGAACGCATAGCACCTATCAACCGTTGGCGACATGCGATATTGACGGTTAAAAATCGTACCGATGATAAAACACCGGCATGGGATCGGTTAAAAGAATTTGTGAACGAAACTAGAAAGGAGTTCAAACACTGTCCTCTAGATTTTGTTAGTAATTATTACTAGTGAATATAGCTATTATACTAACAAAGTGCTCAAGGATACGGTTCTATTATTTTTATGTAAACTTTTTACCTACATATATTTAGACTATTAATCTTCAAATTAATGTAACCTAATAATCTTTTGTTTCCTATTACTTACCTATTTAGTGTATAAAAATATTTTAATCAACATACTCATGTAAAAATAACATGTCCCCTAGTTAGTACAATTAAAAGCGTATTATGTTATAAGCTCCCATTTGTTTTTTATTTTACAGTACGATACCTGTCTGCACATCGAAGGCGCTCTATTATTGATGATAAACATAATAATCCTCAATTTATTGAATGTGAAAAATGTCTTATTGAATTACCTTTGAATCAATATAAATATCATTTGAGAACCAATATACATAAGTCTAATAGTCTCTTACGAACCGAATTTCAAAACATTTACATTATTTCAAGTGCTTTCAAAAACAGAATCGTAACGTATCGTTTAAATCCTTCACACAAAGTTGAATACCTCACGCCTGAGGATTTCTTGTGTGAGTATAAAAACGATATCTTAAAACTAGTTGATATCTCAATACTGAAAAATATTTGTATTAAAGTGAACTTTGAACTGTTTGCTAACTTTGTATTAGAAAAGAACAAAGAGCAACAACTGAAGTCTTTCAATACGAAATATAAAATAATTTGTAGAAACACGAATACTAATGAATGGTACTCGCATATAATTGAACTTTTAAAATGTAAATTATTAGAATTCGAACATAAGGAGTCTGGATGGTCTTATCATTCAGTAAGCCATCTGGAAATCAATATTAATAAATACTGTCCATTGAGAGGTGGTACGTATTTAACTTTACCAAAAAAAATCAGAAACTCAAAAAGTTGTGTGAATATACAAAATAATGACAGTTATTGTTTTTTATGGAGTATTGTAGCAGCATTATATCCTGTTAAGCAGAATGTATGTAGGACAGCGTCATATCCACATTACAGCTCTGTTTTTAATATTGAAGGAATGTCTTTCCCTGTTACATATCAGGACATAAAATTATTTGAAACAAATAACAATATAAGCATTAATATTTATGGAATAGATGAAAATAATGAAAAAGTGACTGGACCTCTATATTTAGCAAATACAAGAAAATCAAATCATGTGAATTTACTATACTTAGAGAGAAATGGAAAAGCTCATTACTGTCTGATTAAAAATCTGGTACGATTGGTACGACGTCAAGTTACAAATCATAAAGGTAATGTTTTTCTGTGTGAATCATGTCTACAATTTTACTGTAGTGAAACCAAGTATACATCCCATATGTGTTCTAAAGTTTTAACCGTTTTGCCTGAAACTAATAAAAGGCTTGGTTTTAAGAATTATGAACGAAAACAAAGGATAAATTATGTAATCTATGCTGATTTTGAAAGCCTGTTACTAAGTTGTTCAGAGAAAATTACTGAAAAAACACAGAACTTTAAAAAACATGAACCCTCATGCTTTGGTTATTATATTTGTTGTTCACATGATCCGAGTCAAAATAAGTATGTTACATATAGAGGTCCAGATTGTGTTGATGTGTTTGTTACTAAGTTAGTGGAAGACGTAAAGAAAATAAGTAAAATATTATCTATTAAACTGCCTATAACCCCACTGTCAAAAACAGAAAAACATAGATATAATTGTGCTAGTACTTGTCATATTTGTGATCGGTTATTATTTCATGACAAAGTATGTGATCACGATCATGTTACAGGAAAGTACAGAGGAGCTGCACATGCTCATTGTAATTTAATGTATAGAGTATGTGCATTTATACCTATTGTTTTTCACAATTTATCGAACTATGACTCCCATTTGTTTATCAAAGAATTAGTAAAGTACAAAGGACACATTAAAATTATACCTAAAACTAAAGAAAAGTATTTAACCATCACCAAATACATTGCTGGCGAAAACGATAACTCTTATATTCAAATGAAATTCATTGATTCATTTCAATTTCTTAGCTCAAGTTTAGAAACATTGAGTAAAAATTTGACACATGATGAATTTATTCACTTGTCAACGGAATTCAATTACGAAAATATTCATTTGCTTAAGAGTAAAGGTATTTATCCATATGATTACATGAACGCTTGGGAAAAGTATGAAGAAACAAAACTTCCAAATAAAAAATATTTCTATAATACAATGAAATTGGAACATATTACTGATGTTGAATATGAACACGCGAAAACTGTATGGAATTCATTTAACATCTGTACTATGGGCGAATATACTGAATTATATTTAAAATGTGATGTTTTGCTGTTGTGTGATATATTTGAAAACTTTCGTGATATAAGTCTGAAATATTATAAATTAGACCCTGCATACTATGTAACGGCACCTAGTTTGAGCTGGGACGCTATGCTTCTTTATACAGGTGTTGAATTAGATTTAATTGACAACCTTGAAATATATGAAATGCTAGAAAAGGGAATACGAGGTGGTTTAGCACAGTGTTCTTTACGTCATGCAAAAACTAATAATAAGTATTTATCTGAATACGATGATCGATTGACTTCTACCTATTTATTGTATCTCGATTGTAATAATCTGTACGGTTACGCAATGAGTAAAAAGTTCCCTATTTCAGAGTTTAGATTTTTAAATCAAGAGGAAATTGATTCTTTCGATGTTGCGAGTATTTCAGATGAAAGCAGCTATGGCTTTATATTAGAGGTGGACCTTGAATATCCAGACTACTTACATGATGATCATAGTGATTTACCTTTCGCCCCAGAAAAATTTATACCACCAGGAGGAAAAACAGCAAAACTCATAGCTAACTTGTACGATAAATTTAACTACATAATTCATTACACTAATTTGAAACAATGTTTAAAGTATGGGCTTGTTCTCAGAAAAATACATCGTATTCTCACATTTAGACAGGAAGAATACTTAAAAAAATATATAGATTTAAACACTAGCCTCCGACAATCATCCACAACTGCATTTGAAAAAGACTTTTTCAAGCTTCTGAATAATTCAATTTTTGGTAAAACTATAGAAAATAAGCGGAAACAAGTAGATGTTAAATTAGTTACTAAATGGAGTGATACCAACAATATTACAAACAAACAACTGAGTGCTGAGAAACTAATTTGCAAACCAAATTTGAAATGCGTTACTGTATTTTCAGAAAATTTCGTAGCTATTCAACTGAAACCGGAAAAAATTGTTTTAGACAAACCTATCTACATAGGTTTCACTGTTTTAGAATATGCAAAGTCACATCTTTATCAATTTCATTACAGTATGAAAAATAAATATATGACTAATATTAAGCTTTGTTACACAGACACCGACAGCTTACTGTACTTAATTAACACAGAAGATGTTTATACTGATATAAAAAACAATTTAAAAGAGTTTGATACTAGTAATTACGAAGCAAACAACCCCTATTCAATACCACTAGTTAACGCTAAAATACCTGGACTATTTAAAGATGAGCTGGGTGGAGATGTGATCAGTGAATTTACTGGCTTGAGAGCGAAATTGTATTGCTTATTAACATCTAAAATTCAAATTAAGAAGGCAAAGGGTATTTCAAAGTCTGTTACAAATAAACTACGCATTTCAGATTACAATAAGACGTTGTTCAATAATGAAACCAAGTATTTTAAAATGAATATGATTAAATCTATGAAACACGTATTATATTCTCAACAAGTGAGCAAAGCGGTGATGAATAGAAATGATGATAAAAGATACGTACTGTCAAATAACATAGAAACCTTACCTTGGGGACATTACAAAATTATATTTTAGTTATAAGATGATTTAATTGTATTATTTCACTATTTCCCTATTTGTATACTGTTAAGTTAATTACGTTTCTTTATTCATTATTCTTGCTAATATCTTACCTTGGGGGCATTACAAAATTATATTTTAGTTATAAGATGATTTAATTGTATTATTTCACTATTTCCCTATTTGTATACTGTTAAGTTAATTACGTTTCTTTATTCATTATTATTGCTAATATATTACCTTGGGGGCATTACAAAATTATATTTTAGTTATAAGATGATTTAATTGTATTATTTCACTATTTCCCTATTTGTATACTGTTAAGTTAATTACGTTTCTTTATTCATTATTATTGCTAATATCTAAATAAAAGTTTGTTTATTGACTTTATTTGTTTTATTGGTTTCCTTTGTATCATTCATGGTATAGGTACAACACACTCGTTACAAAAAGTTTGAATAGGTACATCCAACTATAAGAAAGTATTCTAAAAGAATGTTCAATAATGAATATCATCAAATCAATTAAACATGTATTGTATTCACAAGAAGTAAATTATGGAATATTAAAAAGAGTTGATGATAAAATTCAAGTTCAATAGAATCAAATAAATACGCTGTATTCAGTATTATTATTATTGTTCAGGTCGTGAATACTGGCAACCAGGCGCAGTTGATAAAAGATTTAAAAAAAAAAAACACAGTTTATAACTTATTTTTTTATTATACTCAACATAGATACAAACTTATACATAACATTCATAATTCATATTATGAAGTCGAAGTTAACTTTTTAACTATCTTACCAACTAAATACTCAGTTTCACTAATGATATCGTCATAATCACTTCTCACTAAGTACTGTACATTCACACTTGCACTATCAGGGTCAGTGTCTATTTCATCCACATGACGACCGTCCAAATCATGAATAATTATTTTTATTAGTTGGCGAACATGTCCTGGTTCTTTACGCATGATAAAGGATTTGTTTTTATAAGATTTTGGTATTTTTTTTTTCTTCTTCAATTTTTGCTCTTGTATTTTTTGCTGTCGACTCTCCTCACACGCACTTGCCGCTACTTCGAACCAACTCTCTCTATTCTGCGCATAGTAGAATGGATTTATATCTGGAACTGGGTCTTCAATCAAATTCTGAAAAACAAGGATAAATTTTTATATTTAATCGCATCAACTATGAAGTGAATTGATAACAGCAATAGTTATTTATATACTTACGTTACATTCCTGGTCAGTATTTTGTAAAAAAGGAGTATAGGCTGGCGATTGTGACATGATGCTGTAAAAAGAGTATGCATTATATATTTTTTGTTAAATCAAATAATAAAAGAATAAAAAAATACTTTAAAAAATATTGTGTATTACCTTGTTATTTACCTCGCCAATGTTCTGAAATCATAAACAAAAACGACACAAAACGAGTTACCTATGGAAAAGACAGCAACAAAGTGATTGTTTGTTTGATAATAAGTACACTCCTTAGCTTAGATTGCATATTATGAAATACGAGAATAGCATCTTTCTTGTGCTCAATACAAGTTTCGACCTGTTAGTCACAAGTAACAAGTAATATATATATACACATTAAATAGATTTTTTATTAATCAGTAAGATGAAGTTGATCAAGCAACCCATATCCCTCAATGTTAATAATATAAGATTAAGTGACTCTATTCACCACGTCAGACATAGCGCTTTATTGCCAAATACTATTCGCTGTATTATATGCGGTCCATCAAGCTGTGGCAAAACAAATGTTATGATTAGATTACTGCTGCATGAAAATGGACTCAAATTCAGAAATCTTTATCTTTACTCTAAGACTTATTTTCAACCAAAATACCGTTTCTTGACCGAAGTACTAAAAAGAGTGCCACAGATTAACTTCTATGAGTTCAGTGATGATAAAGATGTAATTTCTCTGAGTGAAGCTTTAACAAATTCTGTATTTATTTTTGATGATGTTGCGTGTGAAAATCAAATTAATATCCGCAATTATTTTTGTATGGGTAGGCATAAACAAATCGATTGATTCTATTTATCTCAAACCTATTCTAAAATTCCCAAGCAATTATTACGTGACAATGTTAATTTTCTTATTATATTTAAACAAGATGACGTGAATTTAAAACATATTTACGAAGAGCATGTTAGTTCTGATTTACAATGTCTTTCCATTGTAAATCAGAACTAACATGCTCTTCGTAAATATGTTTAAAAATATTTGTCGAACTGTTTGGAGTAAACCTTATAATTTTGTACTTATTAATAAAGAAGCGCCATTAAATAATGGAAGGTACAGACAGAACTTCGATAATTTTTTTAAATTTGACTGACTGTTTATTCATATAAGTAATTAACAAGAAAAAATCAAATTCAGTACAATTTGATCTTTAGCTGAACGCAGTTGTTACAATATAACATGGAGAAAAATATTAAAATAGAATTAATGAAGTCCGTAGACTCCATAAAGAATAAAATAAAACAAATGAAGAACCAGGAACACTCGATGAACCTGTCGCTCGATAAAATGCTAAAACCTGTCACAGATCCCCTTAAAACGTTAGTTGATTCGAATATTACTATGGAAAAAATAAAACATTTAGAAAATACAGAACTCACTAATTCTGGAAATATTGAATTGGAAGACTTAAATACTAGCTCATCTACAAAGTTTGAGGACTGTTACGAACCAAAACTTAATTCTGCACAATTGGATAAAAAGTCTCATAAATTGGAATTACCAGAGGATTTAGAAATGTATGATATTCATGATGGTGTAAATGTACCGTTTGGAATAAGAAGTGAAAACAAAACTTTATTGATGGGAAATTCAATAGTATCATTTTCTAAAATTGACAGTTTGAATAACGATACTACCATTTTGATTAAAATCGGTGATAAATCCTATAATTTAACGTCTGGCCTGAAAGAACTTTTACTCCAAAAAAAACCTGATTTAAAATTAATATCCGATAAAGATAAACTCGTCTACAAGGATATATTGCATTATACAAATGCTCATAAGAGAGACTTCGACCGTAAAGGTCAAATCAAAGGTGATAAAGGAATAAAATATCGTGAAATAATAAGACCATTATTTTCCGAAACGTCAACCGATAATATTCTCACAAAACTTGGAGGAAACTTGCCAAAGTTAAAAAAATACAAAAACAATACTGACCTGGTATATTGGGACGACCCTAACGAATTGGTTGAGAGACTGAAACTCTTAGTGGCTTCAAGAGATGCTGGCAATACAAACCATGATAATGAAATTCTATCGATAATTGAAGAATTAAAAGAAGCTGACATAATTAAAGAATAAATAGTAGCAATAACATGATTTTCATTTAGTATCATCGCTGGATTCAAGACAAATGTTTACATGCTGAATTCTGAATATGAGTAAAGCCGACGTGGTAAACGAAATTCATAAAAATGCGAGGGTAAACTTTCCACGAAGACAGGTTATTATGAAAGATATAGATGACCTTTGGCAGGCCGATTTAGTTGATATGCAATCAATGTCTAAAGAAAATAAAAATTACCGATTTATTCTCACTGTCATTGATACATTTTCGAAATACGCTTGGACCTACCCTTTGAAAAGTAAAACCAAAGATGTTGTATGCAACTCTTTCAAGACTTTGTTGGATAAAGGGCGTGTTCCCAAAAATCTGCAAACGGACAATGGAACAGAATTTTATAATAATAAGTTCCAAAAACTTATGAAATCTTATCATATAAACCATTATTCAACCTTTTCAACAAAAAAGGCATCAATAGTCGAGCGATTTATCAGAACATTAAAATCTAAACTGTATAAGGAATTTAGTTTGAAAGGTAACTATAACTGGATAAACGATACTCTTGATAATGTTATTTATAAATACAATCACACCTATCATAGGACAATTGATGAAATTCCAGCAGACGTGGATAATTTTAATAAAAAGCGTATATTGAGGAGATATTTCGGGTTGGTAAAAACCGATAGTGTAAAAAACAAGTTTAAAGTAGGTGATTATGTACGCATCAGTAAGTACAAAGGAACGTTTGAAAAAGGATATACTCCCAACTGGTCGACAGAAATATTTAAAATTAGAAAAATACAAAATACAACTCCTATCACCTACCTAATTGAAGATGCAATCAGAGGTCAACCCATTTTAGGTGCATTTTATGTGCAAGAGCTGCAAAAGACAAAACATCCTAATTTATATCTAGTCGAAAAAGTTCTCAGAAGTAGAGGAAATAGAGTTTTAGTAAAATGGCTAGGTTTGTCTTCTTCTGAAAACAGTTGGATTGATAAATCGAATATTTATTAAGTGTTCAACCATGATACATCAGTCATACGATGGGTATTGGAGAGAGCAGTCTTATAAATTGTCTCATAAATAATTTACCATTTGAATTAGGTACATTTACCAGGATATAATTATTGTGGACCTGGCACGAAATTAATTAAAAGGCTTACACGCGGAGATAAAGGCGTTAATAAATTAGACGAATATTGCAAAGAACACGACATTGCCTATCACAAGTCTTCAAACTTAAAGGATCGCCACAAGGCAGATTTAGTTTTGTTAAATATGGCGAAAGAGCGAGCAGTTGCCCCAGATGCGAGTGTAGGGGAAAAACTGGCAGCACGATTAGTAAGCAGCGCTATGTCAACAAAAGTTAAAACTGGTTCTGGTCTTAAAAAAAGTAGCAAAAAGTGTTCGCAAAAAACTGCATCTGGAAGAGGGTTGAAAAATAAATTTAAAAATGTTGTCAACAAAACGAAAAGACATATGAAAAAATTAAAACCAAAATGCAAAAAAGTGGCAATAGAGTTAGCTATGACAGCTGTCAGAGAGCTAGCTAACGATTCATCCATTAAACTTCCTCGTGTTATTCCTATACCAAAATCTGGTGGAGTATTACCTTTGATTCCTATTTTTGCGGGATTATCTGCGGTGGGAGCCTTAGCAGGCGGTGCAGCTGGTATTGCTAAAACCATAAATGAATTCAAGATGGCAAAAAAGTTGTATGCTGAATCGAAGAGACACAATGAAAAGATGGAGGCTCTCTGCATCGGAAAAGGACTTCACCTTAAACCACATAAAGATGGGCTCGGAATTTTTGTATCGAAAAAAAAAAACTAAGATATCGGCTACCCAAACGAGCCTTAAGTAATTTGGACATTTTGAAGTATGGAAATAATATTCCCTATTTTAGAGGTGTCTTTATGAGAGATGAGCTCCCTAAACACCCTTTTAAAAAAGAATGTGGAGTTATTAATTTAGATAGCTCTAAAAATCCTGGTTCTCATTGGGTAGCCTATGCAAAATACAATGATTATATTGAGTATTTTGACAGTTATGGAAATCTAAAACCTCCAAAGGAATTTATAAAATACGTGGGTTCCAAAGTTCACTATAATTATGATAATATTCAGCGTGATCACCCTTTTAATTGTGGGCACCTTTGTTTAAACTTTTTGAAGAATTTTTGGTATAGTGCAGGAATAAAATAAACAGCATCTTACAAAAGCGTCCAGTATACAAGCATGTCTACTACGGTTACCATCTCCGGAAATAAATCGGAATTGGTTACATACTTTCAACCACCACTACATTTATCTGATCAATACGAGTGCGGTTTGCTATACTTTTCAGTATTAAAATCAAGACCAAATATTCCCATTATTAACAGCAGTCTGTCTGTAATCAGAATCGAATGTGATCTTGTTCACGGTTCGTACTGCAACGGATCACCAACTCATTTTATTCACGAATTTGTATCTGATACTACTCCAGGTCATCACTGCATGGAAATACCGCAAAATGTTATTTACTTTCCTGTAAACAAAAATATAATTTCATCGATATCTGTTAAGATTGTTGATCAATTTGGTCACTGTATTAACTTTGGAGAAGAACAAGTTCAGTTACGTCTTCATTTAAGAAAAGTAAAATGATAGTTTATTATAAAAATACCCCAGTGAAAACAAAACGTCTTAGTTCTTCTGCGATTGCTAAGGTGCAAAGACGTAAGAGAAAAGTTAAGAAATTGACTAAAGCCAATAAAGATTTTCTTAAAGCCTTAGGGTTTAAAGTATGAATATACTACAGATTAGTGAATTACCACACTTCGACACTTCGATCGAAAGTTATGAAATCCATTCATACAATCCCTACAATACCAGCTTTAGAGAAAACGATGAAATCAGAATCCCCATCCACCAGCAAGACATATACGTCCTACCATCAGCCAGTTCAATTTACGTCGAAGGACAAGCGAAGCTCATCGGTAAAGATGGGAATCCAATCAAGAAAACTGTTACGTTCACTAATAACCCTGTTATGTCTTTGTTTCAAGACATCAGATACGAAATGAATGGTATTGAAATAGACCGCATTAAAAATTCTGGAATAACATCAACAATAAAATCATACATCTCATTAAATGAAGCAGAAAATAAAGTTGCTGCCCTATGGGGTTGGAGTTTAGAGGGATTTAAAAGTGATGGATATTTTAGTGCAGTGATACCATTAAATAAGGTTTTAGGGTTTGCAGAGGATTATAATAAAATAGTGATAAATTGCAAACATGAACTTATATTGAACAGAAGTAACACTAACTTAAATAGCGTTATCCTTACTGATGATATTGCTCATTTTCAAATAGACATACAAAGAGTACAGTGGAGGGTGCCACACATAAAAGTATCAGACCGAGAACGAGTGACACTTTTAAAACATTTAGAAAGAGATAAACCTATTCAGATGGCGTTTAGAAATTGGGATTTATATGAGTATCCGTTACTACCTAAAACCACAAAGCATTCTTGGTCAGTTAAAACTGCTTCACAATTGGAAAAACCCAGATATGTAATTTTTTGTTTACAAACTAATCGAAAAAATAATAAAACTAAAGACAGTTCAGTATTCGATCACTGTGAAGTATCTAACGTTACGCTTTTTTTGAATTCACAATATTATCCATATGAACCTTTAGGTTTAAAGTTTTCTGAGAACAAATATAGTATATTATACGAAATGTTTGTGAAATTTCGTCAGTCGTATTACAACTGTCCAGTAGACCCGTTGCTTGACCTAAAGGAGTTCAAAGAAAAAGCCCCTCTCTTTATCTTAGACTGCTCAAGACAAAACGATAACCTAAAAACAGGTCCAGTGGACGTGAGGTTGGAGATTGAATGTTCTACAGTAATACCAGATAACACAACTGCATATTGTTTGATTATAAACGATCGACTTGTGGAATACAAACCTCTCAGCAACATTGTCCGCAGGTTATCATGATTGCTATTGTGGATATTCAAGGCTTCAAAACAGAAACAAATGAATTTATATTAAAAGAAATCGCTATATTGTGTAATAAAAAAATTCAAGTGTTTTTAATTAAGCCACCATTTCCATTTGAAAAATTAACGAAACAAGAAAAAAAACAAGTGACATGGATTGAACGTAACAGAAAGATAAACTGGCGCGAAGGATTTGTACCCTATTCTAATTATCAGAATTTAGTTATAAATATTTTAAAACATAAATATATCTACGTCAAAGGTTCAGAAAAAGTGTTGTGGTTAAAGCATATTTTAGAAAATAGTAATTGTAACATATTCAATTTAGAAGATAAAGGTTGTTCTAGTTTGTTAAGTTTATACGATCAATATAAATATTCTCAAGATGTATACAACTGTATTTATCATGACTCTGTATGTGCTTTAAAAAATGTATTGTGTTTAAATAAGTGGTGCTTTGATAATAAAATTCTATAATAAATATGTTTTGTGTTTTAATGCTATAGTTAGGTAAAACGCATCTTAGAATTTTCTATCTCCTCCTCCCACCTCTGACTGGTCTTTATAAGTTGATGACAAAAGCTGGAAGATATCATTATACGTTTATAATTGAAATAGAAAGTCAATAGAAGATGTTTAAAAATGAATACAAGCCTCGATATGACATGTATAACACGTTTAAAATGCGTGAATTTTCATTTAATTATTACTGGGGGACGTTTAATCAAAAGAAAAGATTAGTGAGGGAAATGGCTGATGCGGGATTCTTTTATTATGGAAATAGTGTAAATGATATGGCAGCATGTTTCTCATGTGGAGGTGTTATCGAAGATTGGGAGATTTATGATGATCCTTGGATGCAACATGCTATACGTTATCCTGAGTGTTTTTATTTGAACGCTGTGAAAGGGAAAGAATATATAATTAAATATGCATATCTCCATCACCGCATATAGCAACCAACACATTTTATTTTAAAATAATAATAAAATGTGTTAGTTGACAGCAAACTATGTTTCTTATATCACGATACCAACCACAACCCAAACACAAAGTAAACAAAGTAAAACACTACCTAGTTGTGTTTTTTAGTCTCTCAATAAATATGCATTCATCATGTGGAGTAAATATCATTTAAAGGAACTAAACACCTATAATCATTTTGAATAGAGAAGCTAGAATACATTCATCACTTTAGCGTGAATGGAATAACCGTTCAGAAATAAGATTCCTGAATAGATGTAACGTTTTGAACAGAGATTTTGAATAGAGAGTAATTAAAAGTGAATTAAAGAACCATTCAGAATAGAGATTCTAGAATAGATGTAACGTTTTTAATAGAGATTTTTGAATAGATGTAACGTTTTTGAAAAGGGATTTCTGTAGAGAAATATCATTTTGAATAGAGAGTAATGGGGGGTATGGATCTAGTATGATCCAGACCCCCCATTACTCTCCTACTTAAATGCTTATGAAAGTACTTATATACTTACGGTACATATAACAATTTTTTTTTAAATATTTGTCTGTCTGTTTGTTTCGGCTAATCTCTAAAACGGCTGAACCGATTTTGATGGGACTTTCACTGGCAGATAGCTGATATTATAAGGAGTAACTTAGGATTAGTTAATTACTTTTATTTTAGAGAAACGAATTAGTAAAGAGACACGTCATCATTATTGCATTCCACAATGGGAGCTTATGTGGTAGGTTGACATAAGACTCCTTCGCTTAGATAAAGAACAAACATACTATTTCAATTTACAGAACCAAGGTATCTCTTCGCAACGCTCTGAAACCGGGTCGCTGGTACCGGTTCCGGGTAGCTGCCGTCAGTTCTTCCGGCACGCGAGGGTTTTCAGCGGCCAGTCCAGCTTTCACACCCCGCAGAGGGCCTCGTCCACCACCGTCGCCGAAGAAACTTAAAGTTCGTCCTGTAAAAGAAAACAATGGTAAGTGAAATTTCTCCCATCGAAAAACGTTATGAAACCAATCAGCAGCCGAATTGCGTAACACACTATGAATCACAATCTGAATCATTTTGAAGTATATTGCTAATCCATTGCTTCATATGTTCGAAGAATTTGTCTTCTCAACAACGTAGGTACCTACCTATGTTCTATGTTATGGGTTTGGTTTCCGCACTTAGTCCTTCAGTGGACCATTGTGCGTGGGCCATGGCGGCCGTCGGCGGTTATTCCAACCAGCCCACCTCCCTCCAGAAGCTGATCAAATCTCCTGGTCTGTTAAGAACATCTGTGTACGATCTGGGTGTCCCGAGGGTTTCTGACCTTATCTGGGTGACGCCTGTGCACTCAAAGAGCACATGCGCAATGGTTTCATCAGCCTCCATGCAAGCCCTGCACAGGGGACTGTCTGTTATGCCTAATGTGTAAAAGTGTTTATTTAGTGAGCAGTGTCCCGTGATGGTCCCCGTCACCAGGCGCAGGCCTTTCCTGTCCAGTCGTAATAAGCGCCTGGTCAGCCTGCCATCCAATAACGGCATGGCTTCTTTAGACTGCCTGCAGCCTGGTGACGACGTCCACCAGCTTTCTGCTTGTGTGTGGGTGTGCTCCTGTAGCCACCTGCGTAGTTGGTTGAAGGGGATGGGCACGATAGGTTCCGGTCCACAGACTGACATACTGGAAGCCCTTCTGGCCAGCTCGTCAGCTGCATCGTTGCCTAGCGATCCACTGTGTCCTTTTATCCATTGTAGTGTCACTGTATTGCGGTTCGGTACAGTTACCCGCTCGAGCGCATTGTGACATTCTAGTATCAGGTTCGATGTAATGCATTTTTTGTCTAAGGATTGGAGGACTGAGGCGCTATCGGAGAGTATGCGAACATGGGTGTCCGTGACTCTCCTGGCTGCTATGGCATAAGCCGCTTGCATTATGCCCACACACTCTGCTTGATATACCGTGTTGAGCATTCCCAGCGGTTTGGATATTTTTATGCTGAGGTCGTGTGAGAAGACTCCGACTCCAGTTCCACAGTCGGTCTTTGAGCCATCAGTGTAAATTCTCAGTTCTTTCGGGCCTGAGTGGTCGCACCGCTCCTCTTCAAGCACTATGTTGTAATGCTTTTGGAAGCAGTATTGTTTCGGGGCTTTATCACAGGGTGATGCCATCATTGGCTGCCGTTTGATCGCATCTTCTTTTAAACGTGTGTGTTTGACCCTAGAGTCTTTGCTCAGGGTCCCTGAGTTAAGGAGCCTAAAGGCAGCCAGGGTCGCCTCCTCCCTCACTATGAGGTGTAGAGGCGGCAGTCCGAGCATAGCCTGTAGGGCAGCAGTGGGTGTAGTTCTCATGCAGCCAGTGATTGCCACACACGCAAACCGCTGCAGCTTTTCAAGGTCTTTTTGGGCTGTGCTCAGGTCTGTTCTGGGCCACCAGACTAGTGAGCCGTATGTAATGATTGGTCGGATGACTGTGGTGTATAGCCAGTGAGTGACCCTGGGGCTAATCCCCCAATTCTTGCCAAGCATTCGCTTGCATTGCCACAGGGATATGCTGGCTTTCGTGGTAATATAGCTTGTGTGTTTTGCCCAGTTCAGCTGTTTGTCCAAAAAGATGCCCAGGTATTTGGTTTCAGTTGATAGGCTTAGGGTTGTACCAAAGAAACGTGGTAGTTGTAGTGTCGTCAGTTTTCTCTTTTTTGTGAAGAGAACCAGTTCAGTTTTTGTGGGGTTCACTGATAGTTGGTGTTTACCACACCAGTTTTCTACTATTTTCAGGGCCTGGCGCATTAGGTTGCACAGGGTGTTTTCGTGAGAGCCATTTATTATTATGGTTATATCGTCGGCGTAGCCTACGGTATAGTAACCTTTGTCGTTGAGTTCTTTTATTAGACTGTCCACGACCAGGTTCCATAAAAGCGGCGACAGGACGCCCCCTTGCGGGCAGCCCTTCGCCACTATGGCTCTTGTGGTGTCGTTTACGGTCACTTGTACTGCCCTTCGTTTGAGCATGTTGGTGATCCAGCCGCTCAGAGACGGGTCTATATTGTGTCTGTCTAGGGCCGTGCTGATGCTGTTAAAAGTGGTTTTGTCAAAAGCGCCCTCGATGTCAATGAAGGCTGCCAGTGCTGAGCATTTGTGGTCCACTGCGCATTCAATTTTGGATACCACGCTGTGTAGCGCAGATTCCGTTGATCTGCCTGTGGAGTACGCATGCTGTTGTTTGTGGAGTGGCTTTGCCCGAAGAGGTCCATCTCGGATGTGTCGATCACAGAGCCTCTCTAGGGTCTTTAGTAGAAAAGATGTGAGGCTTATGGGTCTGTACGCCTTGGGTTGTGTGTAGTCGGCCTTGCCCGGTTTTGGTATGAAGATGACTTTCACTTCGCGCCAGGCTAGGGGTATGTATCTAAGTGCTATGCAGGCCCGATAGATTTCTACCAGGCGTGGTGCGATATGGTCAACACCCCATTGTAGTAGGGCTGGGAAAATGCCATCTAGTCCTGCGGATTTATATGGCTGGAAGGTGTTAATGGCCCACTTTACTCGGTCTACTGTTACTAGGTTGTGGGCACTGGACCAGTCTTGTTCCGTTGGGGTCCATTCTGGCACATCTTCCCAGGTCCTGTCCTCTAGGAGTTTGCAGTCTGGGAAGTGAGTCTCGAGAAGGACCTTGCTGGTTTCATGGTCTGTTAGTGTGTATGAGTTGTCGGGTTTCTTCAGCGCGCCAAGGGTTCGGTCCTGATCTGATGATAGGATCTTCCTTACTCTTGCGGCTTCATTATTGGTTTCGATGGATTCACAGAATTTCCGCCATGCTGTCCTTCTGGCGGTTCTGATTTGCTTTTTATATGTGTATTGGGTTTCTTTGTATAGTTCCCAGTCTTCCGGGAGTCTGGTGTTTTTGGCTCTGTTAAATTGCTTCCGGAGTGTGCTTCTGAGTTTACTAAGTTCAGCGTTCCACCAAGGGTTTCTTTCACTGTTGGTACGTGGTGTCCTTAGTTTGCAGCATGCATGGTACGCTTCGGTTAGGTACTCTGACAGCTTTGTCACAGTGTATTCAAGTTGTGCAGGTTCCCTTATAGTTATTTGTGATAGGTACCTAGCTAGTAGGGCGGCTAGGAGACGCTTGTACCCGGGCACATCGGTGCGCCGTGGATTACGCCTCGATGTGGGTTTCCTTATAATGGTAGTTAGTGTGAAGCGGATTCTTCTATGGTCTGAGCAAGAAGGTTCGTCCGATACGTGCCAATTTGTTATAAAATTTGTCGCGTTTTCTGTAGCAAGTGTTAAATCAATGATCGTTTGCCCTCGGACTGTGACCCAAGTGGGTTCAGAGCCTCGGTTAACGATGTTAAGGTTAGTAGAGAATAAATAGGTGGATAGTACCTCTCCTCTGGAGTTCGATGCATCGCTGCCCCAGAGCGGGTGATGAGCGTTCGAATCGGTGCAGATGATCAGGTCCAAATTGGTGCGCTCGCAGTGCTGCACCAGGTCGGCCATTTCTTTCGGCGGGCAGTCTGTATCCTCGCCCGGCATGTATACCGAGGCTAGTACAACATCTGGGAATTCACCTTCAGTCTGGAGCCTGACAGCTGTCAGATCTCTGGAACAGAATTGAGTGAGTATCGTGGTAGGGATATCTTTGGGTATATAGGCACAGGTTCTGGGTTTGTCTGAGCTGTGCGTGTTAAGGATTAGCTTACCTCCGATGTTACTGAGGCCGCAGATTCTGTTGTTCCTGATCCACGGCTCTTGGATCAGTGCAATTGTTCGGGGGTTAACCTCCAGTGCCCTGCGTAAGCTTGCCGTGGCAGTCTGGCTATGTTGGAGGTTAGTCTGGATGATGTTGAGTGGTGGTGACGGTGACGAGGGGGGGAGGTTAGTCGGTAGTGGATCCATTGGACAAGACCTCCGCCGCCTCCTCTCTGTACTGGTCGTCGTGTTGTCCAACCGGCGACGATGCAAGAAGTTGCTCGCTCCAGCCGGGGGATGCTGGTGGTATGCTGGCTACGTCGTCAGCCATCGCCGCGCGGGCCATGACCTCCTCAAGTTGGGCGATGTCTGCGTCGTCCGTCTGTGTCGCTGTCGGTGTCGTCGTCGGGTCCGTTGTGCAGTCCGAGGGCTGGGTCGTGGGCCAGAAGCGCACGTATATCGAACCCAGTAGGTACGATATCCGTCGCTCCCGCCCCATGACCCTTTCCACTTCCTCCGGTGGCACACCTAGGGTCAAAAAAGTCCCATAGTTGACGCCACCGACGGTAGTTGCCCTGTACAGTGACCACCGGGCTATGTCGTACCACGTATTCTGACGAATCAGAATACCGTGGAGCCTCTGTATGTCACCTCTATAGCGAGGGACGAAAAGCGAGGCTCTGACGCGGGTGGGCACATCGGACTGTCGAAGTACCGTCAATGTAAGCTCAGTATCGGGAAGTTTGAGGAGGGGTACGTGTCGGGTCAACCATGTCAGGGCGTAATCGTCCTCACACCATACCTGTACTGTGCCCTCCGCTACCCGTGGGTATCCGCGGAAGGCAGGGAGTGGTGCTGTCGGGTCCGAGTCAATTAGTGCATTTTCCAGGCCTGCTTTGACCAGCTCGGCCTCGTCTTTTGTCAAGTCTCTGGAGGGGGGAGGGAAGCAGATTGCGACGGCGAGCCTCGCAGGAATATCCTTAGTGGCCCGCGCGTAGGTCCTCAGCTCCCCCTGGGCAGAGTGGACCCTTACGCGTTTGGCGTCCCCCTGGAGCGTACTCGGTGAAGCCGAGTCGTCAGGGCGTTCCCTCTTCGCCGGCCCTGTACCGCTTGGTCCAGGCTGCGGCATGGAGGTGCCTGGCAGGGTGGTGGCGTCTGGGCGCAAGGATCCACCTCTCCTACCCCTATGGTGTTTGAGTCGGTATTTGTCTGTGTCAGTGTAGGTGTGATGAGGTCGGTCGGCGCCCCCGGCAGACTCTGTCGTGTGCAGGGGTTTTTCGCGCTGGGTTTCCCCTTCGCGGACTCGCTCCTGCACGCGCGGTTCCGCGTCCGGCTGTTTTTCGCGCTGGGTTGCCCCTTCGCGGACTCGCAGCTGGTCGCGTGGTCCCACGTTTGGCCGCTTTTCGCGCTGGGTTTCCCCTTCGCGGACTTGCGGCCGTTCTCTTTCTTTCGCGTCCGGCCCCTTTTCGCGCCTGGTTTCCCCGTCGCGGACTCGGGGCTGGTCGCGTACTACCTCTTCAGCGTCCGATCGCGCATCGCGCTGGCTAGTGCCTTCGCGGGTGCTGCGCTTTCGGTCGCCTACTTTCCTCCCCCGGCTTGTGATTTTTCCGCGCTTTTTCAGCAGGCGTACTCTATCAACCGGGAGAGTGGTAGGGTCGCCCGGTTCGTCAACCTTCCCCATCACTCTCTGTCCGTGTCCGTCTATGTCTGGGTTAGTGATGCTGTTCCGCACGATGCTCTGCTGCCAGAGGCTCGAGGGAGGCATACACGTCGTGGAGGGTATTGGCGCGTGGGTCGCAGCCGTTGTAGGATTTAATGGCGCGTTAGTCGCAGCCGGAGTTGTGGTAATGGGCGCGTAAGTCGCTGCCTGTGTTATGGGCGCTAAATCAGCAGCCGGCCGCGCTGAGGAGCACGGCAAGGTTGTGCAGTCGGTTGCCCCCCCCAGAATACGTTGGGGGCTGACCGCCGTAGCGGTGTGGGATTCCCCGGCTTGGCCGGGACCCACCTGGGTAGTTGCTTTTTCCTTCTGCATTTTTTCATTGGTGAGGGGGTGGGCTTTTTTGGAATCGAGGTTACCCGTCCTCTGGGACCGACGGGATGTAGGGATAGGAGGGAGGGTGTTTGGTGGTGGGGTATAGGTTATTGGGGGGTCACCCTAGGCCTGGGATTTGGCCTAGGGATTTAGGGATTGACGGAAATTATAGGGATATGGAAGGGTTGGAATGATTAGGATTAATTGGAGCATGGGATAAGGTTTATGGGTTACCCTAAACCTGGGGCTTGGTGTTCGGGCACTTCTCTTGTCCGGGATCTCTTTCAAGATGCTCCGGGTGCGAGATCGACCGTATGCAGTCGGTCCCGCAGCCGGAGTTGGGCTATCCGCAACCTGCCCACCCGCTCGGTTGCAAGAGAAGAAGTGCCCGGCAGTCTGAGTCGCTCCACCACGGATGTACGTATACATTCGCGTTGGTTCGGTCCAGCTAGCCCCGAGAGGTACCTACCTAAATAACGCAATGAATTTTGTTGAACTGTCACAATCAAAGCTATTAAAGGTATTCCTAATGTTGGTGTTGATATGCAATTACCCCGCAGAATTTATAGTAGGCAGATATACTTGATTAGTCAAGGGTAGTACCTAGGTACCTGAGACCAAAAACTTCGTACCTAGAACATTCGTAACCTTCGTACAAGTGTTTCGTACTGAAGGTGTACCTAGGTCCAATCACGAGCACTAATATGTCAACACTTGGCAACTTTCAATTGCGATTTTTTCACGAAATAACGAATGCAACGTTGAAATAAGACTTTACATAAACCTATAGGTTCGAAAATACTATGTTCGTAATAACATACAATTTCATTCAAAAACAAAGGAGAAAATCGCCTTTGAATAAAGCCAAGTGTACCTATACATACTTTTTCTCGTACTTATGGTGTACTTAAACAAATGAAAAATTAAGATAAGTAAGTAGTAGTAACTTGTAGCGTGTTCTTTAGTAAGATTAAATACATCGTAGTGTAAAGACGTTCCGTTTTATTTACTTTAGACCCTTTCTGTCATACTTGTTTATGCTTATATTGCATGTATAACAACAGAGGCAGCCCTAGACAGATAAGAAGGATGGATTGTGTGGAAATGCTAAGGAAGGAAGTCCATCCTACAGAACGTCAGACTGTCTCTATTCTGTGCTACCGAGAGATAACGGCAAATATATAGAACGGAAACTAAAGACGCACTGTACGCCTAGAGTAAATAGGGATATGAATGGGTAGTAGGATGTCGTATCCGTAATTTATAAACAAATAAATCATCCCTAAAATCACTTTCAAGAATTTAAGGCTCATTATTGGCACATTTTGAAATTGCCAATAGTAATATACAAGGTGTATCAGAATAATCGCAAGTCCTGGAAGTAGTTTGTTCATAGTTGACTACTGAATCGATTTCAGTAACGTTTAATATAGGTATTTTTTCGCTGATCTCCTAACGAGCCAAAGAAAATGAAATCTTATTCCAAGGCAATAAGACTCAATTTTAAATGCGTAAAGTAATGCTAGAGTCAACGCGATTTTTTAAATAAAAATAGTTAGCTTTAAAAAAAACAAGTTTTGGTCATTGTATTATGCTTTTAACTCAATACTGTAATTGGGGTGCATGAGGTCTTGCGTTAATTATGTTACACGTTGTATATGTATACTTATTTCTGGAGTTGTCGACTCGCCCGCAAACAAATTAACTTCGTGCGAATCGGCTATATAATACGCCGAATTTAAAACCTACATTTAGGTACCTATACTTACCTACCGAATTTCAAAAATTATGTATGCTCCTAACACAGGTAGGTACTTACTTACATGTTTTTGAAATTCGGTTATACTGACGTGACCCCAGACTATTGACATTTTAAATTAAGGACTGCTTTCGCAAGAATGGATATTTAATAGACCGGAATAATGCACACGACGATTGATCCTAAATATGGTCCCCGAACTCGACCGCTGCTTACGTCAAATCATTGATGTGAGCACCGGTCGAGTCTATTCTGACCTAAAGCTTGATTTAGACGGATCGATTCAATTGCCAGTGGCATGCAATAAGTCGAGGCCCGTGGCTAAATAATAACAGCCGCACAGGTCGATAGATCAGGTTAGCTACGCTTGCCGCGGTTGGTCTGTGGATGGGTGACCATCTTTACATACCATTACCTACCCCTCCGTGCCTCGGAAAGCACGTTAAGCCGTTGGTCCTGGCAGTCATTCGTGGATCTTTGACAGTCGTTACGGGTAGTCAGAAGCCCGAAAGTCTGACAACCACAGTCTTATCAAGGGGTATCGTATTACCCAGTAACTGGGTTGTGGAGGTCAGATAGGCAGTCGCTCCATCTAAAACACTGGTATTCAGCTGCATCCGGTTAGACTGGAAGCCGACCCCAACATAGTTGGGAAAAGGCTAGGCAGATGATGATGGCATGCAATAAGTTAAAGTAACAATAAAAGTTGCACCGTCTAAACAGTGTTTGGATGCACATCAGAGAGGCCATTTCCGTAATTTTAAGGACGTTTACAGTCTGATCTGTCTGTGTGGTGTCGGACTTAAAGAATAGCACCACCCCATACTTCCCGTGGGTGTCGTAAAAGGCGACTAAGGGTCGTACCGGAGAATGGGCAGCAGCGTTCTCTATGCATTCCACCACCATACTATACTGCGATCGCCAACTCGCCTGCCAAGCGTGGCGATTTTGGCAACCAACCCCCCCCCCGTTTTGGGGGAGGCCTAAGTCCAGCAGTGGATGTCTTTCGGCTGATCTGTCTCAATCTGTCAAAAATAATTCTAATTTCCCTAAATTTTTGACAAGTTTTTGACATTGATTGTCGCTGAGATGAGATTACGACGAGATTTTAAAAGTTTTAATCACGGGAATTGGCCATCAGTTGTTGCTTCAATTTTATTGTACGTCACAGGCAGTGCCACATTAACCCACAAACAAATTAAGCAATTGCTTAGGGCATCACGTCTCGGGGGGCACCATAAGGCAAAAAAAGCACCGAAACAGTATTTGCTAGCACATGAAGGCAAGGCTGTTTATCAGCAAGATATTACAAGACCAAGAAGTCACTCTAGCTAGAGATGTGCGCTAAGCTTTACAAATAGCTCGTCGTTGTTTTGAAAAAATACGAGGTGACTAGTGGATAGGAGGGCCTACAGGCGTGGATTGCTTAGGGCAAGTTTCATCGTTTAAATTGGCCCTGACACCTATTTGAATTAAGAATAAGAGATAATTTTCAAGTTATGGAACAACAAACTGAATGTCGTAATTAACAAAGTTCAGAGTCCATTGCAACCAAAAACTTATTAGGACCTTTTTGTTACAAATGGTCACTCAAAACTCAACTTTGAATACATTTCACTAAAGTAGATAACTGATTAAGTGGCGATGGAATGTAAATTATCTGAGATTATTAATATTATCATTTTTGATAGGTAATTAACTTTTACAAAATCTTAAATGGATTTGGTTATGACAAGTAATCTGCTTCATTTGTTTCTCTCGAATGCAAAAGATCTTCGATTGTTTCAGGCACTGTCACCGTGAAACTCGAATGGAAGGAGCCGCATTCAGACTTGCCCGTGATGAGATACAAAGTGTTTTGGAGTAGGCGTGTCAAAGGACTAGGAGGAGAACTGGATTCAGTGCTCGTCAACCACCAAACGGTGCCTAAGGTACGGCACCGAATTTTAGTGCCTAAATTTCTTCTTTCTAGAAGTCCTACTTAAACTTACCTACCCTTATATTCAATGAACCGATGCTAGGAAGCTTATGATTAATATTCTTTTCAAAAAACATTTTATTTTTACAGGATCAAAACTTCATCGAAATAAAGGACTTGCAGCCAAACTCGATGTATTTCCTTCAAGTGCAGACGATCAGTCAATTCGGTCTGGGAAAACTTCGCAGTGATAAGGCATCCATTTTCTATAACACCACGAGTACAGCAAGAATTGGTAACTAAAACAGATATTTTCCTCCCTTGGTACGGCCAAAACGAAAAAACAACCCTATCCTACTAAGGGGCCGTCCATTAATCACGTGATGTTGTTTTTTTTTTGCATTTTTAACCCCCCTCCACCCCCTCCCCCTTGGTGATAAATGGTGTGGTTAAAGACTACCCCCCCCCCTATATCACGTGTATTTTTAGTACTTACCTACAAAAAATCTTAATTTTTTTGTTTAAATAATGTATTTATAAAATACAAGTTTAAATATCATCTAATTTTATTATAGAAAATTATTGCGGGAACTTCACTTCGTTCGTTTACACGTGATATATTACTACACCGCCCCCCTCCCCCCTTGTGATATTTCGTGATTTTTTATGGACCTCTCCTCCCCTCTTCGATCCTCACATTATATTATAAACGCGAAAGTTTGTGAGGATGGATGGATGACTGGATGGACGTTTGTTACTACGGAAAATACTGGAAGGGTTGAACCCCTGACGAGTCAAACATCCCTCTTAAGGAGGTCGTTAACTCCATACCACTTAATGTCACTCAGATCGTTAGGCCGTCCGTACCTATCGAGTTCCCGCTAATATTAATTAAATAATCAATAAATTCCTAGAAAACCCTTTTAAAATGTATAGGTATCTCCTGGAAAATTGGCTAGACTTAGAAATTCAACCTGATTCGTGGAACGTGGCAGCAGCGACCTAGTTCCATACTCCAATAGACATATAACAGGTAACGAAGTGCTGTACCGGCGCGCCATCTAAATAATTTAGGCAGTCATTCCGCCGCCGAATTACAAATTGAAGAGGTTTAGGCGGAGAACGGAGCTATCGTATAAACCTTCGGCAAACATAGGGTTGTAGCTAAAATCTGGTTTATATTTTGACAGCAGAAAAAAAACTGGCCAAGTGCGAGTCGGACTCGCACACGAAGGGTTCCGTACCACAAGGCAAAAACGCCGTAAAAACATGTTTGTTGTATGGGAGCCCCCCTTAAATATTTATTTTATTTTAATTTTATTATTTATTATTAAAGTTAAAATATAACTGAGTATTTTGTGAATATTTCAAGTGCCTACCTGATGCTATTTTTGATATCGAGCAAAAAAGGGCAAAAAAATCGCGTTTGTTGTATGGGAGCCCCCCTTAAATATTAATTTTATTTTGTTTTCAGTATTTGTTGTTATAGCGGCAACAGAAATACTTACATACTTTGTGAAAATTTCAACAGTCTAGCTATCGCGGTTCTTGAGATACAGCCTGGTGACAGACAGACGGACAGACAGCGAAGTCTTAGTAATAGGGTTCCGTTTTTACCCTTTGGGTACCTACGGAACCCTAAAAAGAACTTATTAAGCAATGGATTAGCAATAGATATCCTCCAAAATTATTCAGATTGTGTTGCAATACCCTGCTGCTTAGCTATTCACAACCATACGATACGTCAGGCTATCGTATCGAAAATGACACATTACTATAACCTGATTTGGAGTCGGCAGGGCCGTCTTTAGCTTATTGGAGTCCTTGGGCACATAAGGATCACAGGGTTACACGCCGCACACCCACGGGACGCAGGCATCCCTGTACGTGTCCTGTGGAGATAAGCTTTTTTTTTTGCGGATGGGAAATCATCAAATGACTCCTCCCGCTCTGGGTGAAGCGGAAGGGAGTGACAGACTCATACTGACTAAAACCCACCCGTGTTCCTTCCCTAGCCCTTTATGTTCCGAACCAGCCGTAACCCTTTCGGACAATCCCTCTGACCCGGCAGGCTTCGGCCCTAACGGGCCCCTACCTTGATGCTGACATCTCTTTGAGGCGGGTGTGGAACACGTACGCGCCGTCCAGCACGGGCCTGGTCCTGATCGGACGGTGACCTACCCATTACTCTCCGTCCGTAGGCCCGCGCCTCAAAGAGATGTCAGCATCGAGGAGGGGCCCCTTAGGGCCGAAGCCTGCCGGGTCAGCGGGATTGTCCGAAAGGGTTACCGCTGGCCCGGAACATAAAGGGCTAAGGAAGGAACACGGGTGGGTTTTAGTCAGTAAGAGTCTGACACTCCCTTCCGCTCCACCCAGAGCGGGAGGAGTCATTTGATGATTTCCCATCCTCAAAAAAAAAAAAAAAAAAAAAAAAAAAAAAAAAAAAAAAAAAAAAAAAAAAAAAAAAAAAAAAAAAAAAGGCCCGCGCCTACGGTGGCCGGGAGTCGTCCCGTGGCTCCCGACGCCCGGAGCGTATATCGAAAATGACACATTTCTATAACCTGATTCGCCTTGCCCCCGACCATATTTATATGATGCCCCCGACAGACAAACCTGTCGGAAGAATAGCGGTCGTCTATTTGATTTAAACTGACACATTTTTCGGGTTTTGGACTTGAGGACAGCGTGTACACCTACGATAACATTGATTGATCTTCGATATGGTACGGAACCGTATCGAGTGGTTGTGAATAGCAATGCTCTGGTCGTTTTACCGAATTCAGAGAACGGCGGTCATAAAAATATTTTCTAATTCTCTTGTGTAAAGACGAATAAGAGAACGATGAGAGTAGCGCGCATGGTCATAACAATGATGATGATGATGTATTACGAGAGGAAGAAAGACCTTCAAAATACAGGGTCAAATTAAATTAATTCGCGAAACTTCACAAATGTGGTGGTTATCGATTAAAAAAGTTTTTCTAAATTCATAAACTTATTTAATTTCAAATAACTTCACTACCAAAGGCCGTTGGCCCCGTAATCACCAGAAGTTTACCTATTAGAAATTTCATTTGAGAAAATATTTTTTGTTTGTTTTATCGTCATTTATTAGAGATCGATACATACTTACTCAAATAAATTGGGCTATAGGATTGGCTATAGGCAGGAGAATGATGATGATGGGTCATCATCATTCTCCATCAAGTGAAGTTTCGCTAGCTACTTTTATTTGACCTTATAATGATCAAAGGAACATAGACCTACATCAAAGTTAAAAACCTTGTAGATTGATCACTGGAACCTATTCCCTCTCTATCCTTCTTATTCATTAAAATGCGTAAGTACCTACCTATCATTATACCAAACTTTTCAATACATTACAGAGGCCGCACCAGAGCCGCTCCAAAGGCGTGAAAATAAAAAGATCAGGGGTCTCAGCCTACACAAAATTGTATGGTACAACCACAACATAAAAGCCAGAATCGCTTGGCAGCCTCTTCCTAACGTTTACGAGCAACCCGGAAGGTATTTTTTTATTATCAAAAATGAATAACTGCCTTCAGTATATAATTGGGTACTTACTGATATCGAGACAGGTAGGTACCTACCTAGGTACCTATTCAAGGAGATAGACTATCTGGAGTTACAATCAAAATTAATGCGGCGTGTTCATAAAATTTTAGATAATAAATAATCCGTTTCACCGATTCATATTTTAAAAAAAATCCTATCTATGTTGGTTTCCAATAAGAACTACATAGTTCTAAACTTCTAACCTGTCTGCAGGTATACTTGGCATTTAAAAATAGAGAATATAGGTAAAGCTAAGCAAAGACATTACTTTCTCATAGCTAATTTACTTTGTTGCAGATACTACGTCCACTGGAAAGCGACTAAATGTCACAACCCGAAAAAATTACGAAAAGAAGGCCTATCCGCTACTACCGAGGTAATTATTATTGTTTCAATGAAACCTAATAATTAATGAATTCAAGCAAAACTCCTATCTAAACCAATGACGTAATAACTATGTTATTTTCTGAGTTTAGGTTTACGCGCATTTGTAACATATTTTTTTTAATTAGGAATAGTATGAAGTTAGGAGCAAGTAAAAAGTGCGGTAAAATTTAGTGTTGCCAAACGCAACGGCCGAAACGTTTTAGTAAAAAAGAGTTTATAATAAAAATAATTTATTTTCTGTTTACAGCAAACTACGTTTGAACTTTATGAGTTGGATTATCAATGCAGTTATAAAGTGAATGTCAATTCATTGCCACGAGTAAAAACACCGGATTCAGAACTTACTGTGAATGTTCCAGGCTGTGAATATTTTAAACGAAAAGTTAATACTACTACGCTAAACTGTGACGCCTGATTAGAACATTATTGCAAGTAGAATTACTGGCTAAAAATTAATAATTGTGTTGAATCTATAATTAGAAAACGTCACATTAGTATTAAGAAATCTCCTGAAATGTTTTCCGAAACATGTTTTAGTTATTTTGTATTATTATATGAACATTCAGAAGTTCTTTAAGTTTTTAGTATTGTAAGTAAAAATATATTAGCAAATAGAACATACCTTCATTCTTTAAATAAAAAAGAAATTCAATATTTTTTTAAAAGGAAATTAAAATGTTTTTATGAGTGATAGAGATGACTAAATACAAGACTACGATATTTTATTTATTAAAGTTATTGTACCTAAGTAATAAAATTATTACCTCCGAAATGTTTTATTTTTTTGTGCGTTTATTTACAATAAACAGCTAATGACGTCAAACCAGGAGTTTGAATAGAATACGAGACCAGTTTATGGTATCTTATTCTATTGAAACTCCGTACTGAACTAGGCCAGCTCAAGTTCAAAGTGTGAACTACTGAAGGTTAACACTTATTTGCGTAGTCTGCATAGTAGGCAAATCAATAAACACTACGTTATTAATAATTATTATTTCCCTTCTGTAATATAATAAAATACACTCGGACTACTCATAGAAACAGTCCTACAAAATCTCAGACAGACGAAACATGGTCATTGTTTGTCCTACGTACACTCAGACTACTCATAGAAATCAGTCCTGATTAATAAAGATGACTTAAAGTAACTATATCATGTTATCCGAATGCATTGAAAAAAGTTTTTGTTATTTAGAAATGACTGTTAGGAGAGGAGAGTCTACCTAAATAGAATTTACGCGGGAATGACACACTACTTTTTAAAGTTAGGCTGGACTAGAAACACGTTGTCTATCCATAATAGAATACTATTCATAGACAGGGAATCCCATAATTACTTCTGTTGGTAAGCCAAAATCTTCCTTTAGATTCTGCTGCCACTGTTAGTGAAAAGCCAGGTAAGTGAAACACGGCGAGTCTTATAGAATTGACAGATAACCTCATCTGTTCTAACTTCTTACCCACAATTCTGTTATTTGTCTGTCTATAGGAGCTTTTACCTCTTCTACATAATTAATTATTAACAAACAACCTGATCATTTTATATCGACTGGTATAATTATTTAAGTTTTTTTTACTGGCAACAATTTTGCTCCCGCAATTCGCCACTAGTGACTAACTTCATTCAGGACATTTGCAACCCTCGGAATGTCAAAAGTAAATAAAAAGAATATTTTGTGAAATAAATTAGATTTATTACAACAATTACACTTTTTGCTAATATTTACTGACCTGCACCTATTGTGTTTCATTTACTATCTTGCACGCCGTTAGTGTTTTTCAATAGTGTCGTTTACAAGTCTTATTGGAAAATTTCGCGAATGAGATCATTTTACTGTGTAAAATGAACAATTTATGTCTGGGCTCAGATATTAATATCCTACTACAGTTTCAAGTACAAGACTTCCTACTGAAATATCATTGGGTGTTCATTTAATATTTAGTGTTTCCATAAAACGTGCGATATTCTGAGGGCGTAACCACGGCTCAGGCGAGTTGAAGGCTGTGTTTAAAATGATATTTTCTAATATTTTCTGAAACGTAGCTAACTGTGTTTGTGTAAAAAATGGCTGAGGACGAAGTGCTTTTCGACGACGTGTACGAGTTGTACGAGGTTATTGGCAAGTAAGTAAATATTGCATTTATCTTCGTGTCTATGAGAACTGTCGTGTGATGTGCATTCGCGCCCGCTCAGTAATCGCCTATTTTCCGCCTCAAATGTACTTGACCTGGGAAACTGGGAACTTTTTCTGCATAAAACAAACATTGTAGAACTCAAACACATCAGAATTACATTTTCCATTTGAATTATTTTTTCTGCTTTCCATCAGAATGCAAAGTACATAATCTGAAAACAGAATTACTTAAACATTCTAGTTGGAGTACTTACTTAATTAATATTTATTCAAAAATTTAAATTATAAAAAGTCACATGTCAATTTTGTTCTTCTGAGATTTAATCCTCCTCTATTTAAGTACTTGGTTCATTTCAATTCCAAGACAATAATTTTACCAGAAACACTAGTTAAAGAAACATTCTTAGAAATTATTTAATTACTTTAAAAACCTAATTCTTACTCTAATTTTATTTGTTTTTGCATTGAGAAAGTGTTTACCCAAAGATTGAATAATCTGTTATGATCTGTTGGACATTTTGAATTTTTTTACTAGTCAAATATATTATGAACACTAGTAAAAGCACTACACACAGGCCAGACAATTGGCCTGATCAGATTTTATGTGACTCATCAACTGTAGAAGTTCTAAGGAGTTAGTTAAATCTTGGACAAGTGTCAATTGCTCTGTATCATTCGTAAGCATATATATTTTATATTAAAATGAGAAAAAGCCCTCTTAATGCTATTTTACAATGGATTATAATTCCATGGAAATAGACAGTTGTAAGGTACATCAGAAGATTAATTCCTGTAATTAAAAACATTTAAAATCTAGTCGCAATCTCATATCAGCAACTCAAACTCAATAGTTTTACGTAGTATTTTTGACTGAATAAGACTCGAGTTCAGACTGTGAACATGCTTTAAATTACTAGAATTGCCTCTGTTCATGTTACAAATTCGCTCATTTCATTTACAATGCGATTTTACCAAGTAATCATATTCAGTTGCACTAATTAGATTGTAAATTGGCCTAAATTCGTACCTCATTCATGATAGAACTAATGAATATTCATGTTGATAAATGCTGGAAAGTGATACCTAACCAGTTTATTGAATTCTTCAACTACTGGAATTATTTCAGTGCCCAAATTTCTAAAGGTGGGATGTCACTCAGAACTGATGGCATTCAGAAAATGCCTTGTTCATTGTTGTAAGTGGTTCACACTTAAATATTGATGTATAATCTGGTTAAACATTCAACCACTGGTTTAAGAACAGGCTAGGACTGGTAGAAAATGCCTCAGGCATTAAGTCTGCCTTTGTACAGTATTTCTTTTACTTGGGCATAAAGTTTTAATAAATAAATAAATAAAATGCAAGACAAAAAAAAAACTGACTGACTACATATTTAAATTACATTGGTGTTTTAAATTACAATGCTGAACAGGAAAAGCTATCAATTTTCTTGTAGATACCTTATGATGAATGTATATTCTTATGCCATAGTGAGAGCTGTGAAGAAGCCATTTTAGTAATTAAAACTTTTTTTTTTTCAAATTAACTTGATTATTGAGAAAACATATTGCATACATATTAGTTTCTCCTGCTGAAAGCACATCTACTTGAATTTGAATTTTCGATAACACTGCAACTCTTAGCCAATCTCAAAAAAAGCAACTGTTTCTGAAAGAAATACTTTGCAATATTAACACATTGAAGGACACTGAACGAGACAGACACAATAGACGTTTTATTGTTATTACGTTGAGGGGCGTTAAGTGTCCCGTAAAGTGTTAATGAATTATTTTTAAACTCAGATTTTTATTTTGCTAGAATAAAATGATCAACTCTTTTTTGTCAACATGACATTATTTAGGTTATATTAGCTTTATCAAGGTTTAATATAAAATCATTTCTTTCATTCAAGGGGACCATTCAGCCTGGTTCGCCGCTGTGCGCACAGACAGACTGGCCAGACGTTTGCTGTGAAGATTGTGGATGTGGCCCGCTTCACTGCCAGCCCCGGACTTAGTACTTCTGGTAACATTATTATTATGTTTTATTCGTTTACGCTAGTATTATATATTATGCAGAATATTGAAGTGGGGATTTAATAGTTATATACTTGTGTTATCAAGAAAGGGTTTTGTTACCAAGAGAATAACATGGAATTGTCCCTTCATTGTACGAGTGATTAAAATGGGTATGGTTATGTGTCAGGGTAACCCGCGAAATTCAAGTTTTCTTGCATAAAACGCATCCCCCTTATGTCTGCATCCTGGGTTTGATTGATTTAAGTTGAGTGAATTAAGTGTGAGGATATCATTCAAACAGAAATTATTATTATTATATTATGATTAGCCTGTGGTGTGGGGCAAAGGCCTCCCGGGATACTCTCATTCCACTTCTCTCTTTTCAAAGCTGCTAAGGACTAGTTCTTGTTGAAGAAATTTAGATGAAATTTGGTATAGAGAAGGTTTGAGTCCCGGGAAAGGACAAAGAAAAGTTTTTATCCCGATATTCCCACGGGATCGACACTTATGCGGATAAAACCGCGGGGCGCTGCTAGTTTCTAGATAGAATACAAGGTGACAGGCAAACAGTCAACGGCGAGGAAAAATGTTCGTCGGCTTTGCCTGTTCAGAATCATGTAGTGAATCCATGGCAACAGGTTGCACGTCAATGTCCCTGTATACTGACACTGTTCATCAATAAAATTATTGGATTGTGCTTTCAGATCTAAAACGTGAAGCTACAATATGCCACATGCTGAAGCATCCTCATATTGTGGAGCTGTTGGAGACATACAGCTCTGAAGGAATGCTCTACATGGTGTTTGAATAGTAAGTTTATTTTTCAATATTTTTTTTTCCTTGTTTATATTGCAATTGGTTGTAAATCTTCAGCAGACTACTGAGGTCCATTCTTCCAGTGAAGAATCTGCCTCTCAAAATTTATTTATTTATTTCACCATTTATGTACACACACATATATAAACAGACAAGAAAAAAACAAAACAGAAAAATAAGTACAAAAGTGATGCTTATTTTTTTTTTTGCTGTTTTTGTTGTTGTTTAGGCTTTATTCAATAAAGTCCCTTAAGTGGTGTGGTTTAAAAGCCTTTTCATGGTTATTGGTTCACTTAGGGCTGTTGGTGGCTAAGGTGTTAGTTTAAATGACGTTATTCGATATTTGTATGAATGTATCCTGTGTTCTATTTCTTCTTTTGCAGTTCTGATTTCAAGATGCTCACGTAATTCTGAGGTCTTCATAAACCAAGGAGCATTTGGTACTATTCTGAGTGCTTTATTTTGAAATCACTGGAGAATTTCCACATTTTCCACATTTGAATTCTTCGCAGAACCCCACAGATCAACTCCGTATGTCCAGACAGGCTTTAATACTGCTTTGTAGATGAGTACTTTGTTTTCCAGTATACGTGTGATGTTCTTCCCAAGAGGCAGTTTAGTTTTAGGATGTTAAGCTCGTCACGTTTTTTCTCTTCTGCATCTCCACATTTTTCAATATACTTAACATAAGATTACATCTCATCTGTACACCCGAAATGGTTTGGTAGAGGTGTACCTAGGACACCTGCATTTCGCTTGTTATGTTAAAGTCCTACCCACTAAAAGCATTTTCATGTAAAATGTTGCCAAGACGAGACCACATTTGGCTCGCACTGTCAAAAAGTTATCAGATCTCATGTAGAGCCAAGCTTCTAACTCTATACGCCCTAACTCTACAAGTCCTAACTTCGCAAACTCTACACCTTAGTCAAAATATGAGGCTTGGCCGTTTCGTTACTACAAGAACTATTGTATAACAGAAAAGTAATGAAAAGTGAATTAATTTTTCACCTTTCGCCCAAGGGCTTCGTCGTTTTTTAGGGTTCCGTATAAAAACGGAACCCTATTACTAAGACTTCGCTGTCTGTCCGTCTGTCTGTCTGTCTGTCACCAGGCTGTATCTCAAGAACCGCGATAGCTAGACAGTTGAAATTTTCACAAGTTATGTATTTCTGTTGCCACTATAACAACAAATACTAAAAACAAAATAAAATAAATATTTAAGGGGGGCTCCCATACAACAAACGCGATTTTTTTGCCTTTTTTTGCTCGATATCAAAAATGGCAACAGGTAGGCACTTGAAATATTCACAAAATACTCAGTTGTATTTTAACTTTAATAATAAATAATAAAATTAAAATAAAATAAATATTTAAGGGGGGCTCCCATACAACAAACATGTTTTTTTCGGCGTTTTTGCCTTGTGGTACGGAACCCTTCGTGTGCGAGTCCGACTCGCACTTGGCCAGTTTTTTTGAATTCGCTACCATCGCAGGTAGCGAATTAAAAAAAAAAACGACGAAGAGCTTCGAGAAAAGGTAGATAGTGCTCTTGCGATTCGCTTGGCTCGTCTTGGCGGGGGCACTCCCGTGCCCCCAGATGTAATAGGGGGTCACTGGGCGAGCCTATTGCCACCAACCGTGTGTAAATCCACTCGCTGGGCTGCTACTGAAAAATTCCAGTATAAAATCCAATAACATGTCGCCCGACCTGGGAATCAAACTCATGACTTTTGGGAAAACAGAATTCCAATTCTACTAATTTAAAACGTTCAAAATCTAGTCGCAGTCTCATCTCAGCGACAAACAAATGTCAAAAACTTGTCAAAATGTAGGGAAATTAAATGCATTTTTTGACAGATTGAGACTGAGATCAGACTGAACTTTCTTAAAATTACGAGAATTGCCCCTCAGGTGTGTTGTTGGTGTGCAATGTTATTCTTCTTAGGGCTGATTTTCCAAACGCCAGATAATTTTAACCGAGGAATAAGTTTGAATTTTTGACAGTTCTTCCATACATAATCTGTCAGACGTCAATTTTATTCCACGAATAAAAATTATTTGTCGATTGAAAAATTTGCCCTTATTGATATATTAAAGTTATCAGTTTTATTAATAGCCTTTTTATACTCCGTAGCTACTATGAATATCTGATGCAGTTCAAATGCCAGAAAAAATATATAAAAAATATCATGTCATCGCCTAGGCTTTTCCCAACTATGTTGGGGTCGGCTTCCAGTCTATCCGGGTGCAGCAAAAAATGGTCAAAATGGTCATCCATCCACAGATCAACCGCGGCAAGCGTAGCTTAACCTAACCGGATGCAGCTGAATACCAGTATTTTACATGGAGCTACTGCCTATCTGACCTCCTCAACCCAGTTACTGGGTAATACGATCCCCCTTGGTAAGACTGGTTGTCAGATTTTCGGGCTTCTGACGACCTGTAACGACTGTCAAAGATCCACGAATGACAGCCGGGACCAACGGCTTATCGTACTTTCCGAGGCACGGGGGTCTTGGTATGTAAATATGGTCACCCATCCACGGACCAACCGCGGCAAGCGTAGCTTAACCTGATCGAACAACCCGTGCGGCTGATATTACTTAGCCACAAGCCCCATAAAAAATATGTAAACTCGCATAACATGTTACATGATAAATTTTATCTTTTGATGATTTGTCGTTGGCGATGTGTGCAAACATATATTTTTATAACGACCTTCGGGATTTTTTGCCTGTAATATGTCATGTCAAGTAAGTTTCCTTAGTGTTCAGTTACAAAAATAGACTAAACGGATTCTTTAATATTTTCAGTATGGATGGCTCTGATCTCTGCTTTGAGGTGGTCCGCAGAGCCACTTCTGGATTTGTCTACAGTGAAGCTGTTGCATGGTGAGTTGTTTTATTATTTCATGAATAACTATTTACAGTGTAACTTAGGGCCTTCTTGTGGATTTGTGTACGCGAGCGTGTCTTCTTATTGTATATTACGTACATACTTTTCCTGTCATGCACGCGGGGAGTTTGTGGGTGCATCACCTGCGGAGTCGTGGTTCACCAGGGTGCGTGAGGCACGCGTGACAGGAGAAAGGACCTAACAATGTGGTATTCAGTGAAATTGCTACAGTTAGTCCATTTGTCAAGGATGGTGATAACGAACTGCAAATTGCAATTAAATATATTGACGGATTCCACGGAATATTATAAACTTACTAATGAGGATCCACACGCAAAGCTCAGCGCAGATGTCGCCGGCGGCGCGATGGCTGCTGTCAAATCATTTTCACTTTGTTTACGTCAGTTTATTCGCAATTTTTTGTGTTGAAACCGGCCCACCATCGTTATCGATAACATGTGTTATATCTAGAACCTTAAAGTATTGAAAGAAGAACTAAAAAAAATTTTTTGCTACGTATAGTCCTTTCCCACTTTTTTGTTTAGTTATATTTTTGGGAAATAAATGTACACCGGGGTTAGTACATCCTGGTATAGCACACATATGCATTTTCTATAAAATTAAAATTAACTGAATAATAGGTTACAAAACGTATGTAAGTGACAGCTTTCAATGGCCATGTCGACGATGCGCCACCTATAGTGAAAAAATGGCAGTAAAGATCCTCATTGCAAGATTATGAATAAGTCTATTGCATTCCACTCACTAATCTAATGTTATAAAGAGATAAAATTGTTTGTTTGTAAAATCTCTGGAAATACTCTACTGATCCGATTTTTTCACTGATAGAAAGCTATACTATTGGCATGTGCCAGATTATAATTATGTTTTGATTATGTTAATACACGCGGACAAAGTCGCAGGAAGATAATTAAGATTCTGTCAATACATCTTTGTTAACTACTGTTGCGAATCTAGCTTCATATTTACTGACTGACCGACTTCTTGACAATTCAAAAGTGCCTGTAAATGGTTTAATTGAAATAAATGCTTTGGGTTTGAGAATCATATTTTTAAGAAATGCTGAATTTTCCGGTTTATCTTAGCGCATCCCCAACATAATATAGTATTCTTCTTCGTATTTCCAGCCACTACATGCGTCAGATTTTGGAAGCACTGCGCTACTGCCACGAGAATGACATCGTGCACCGTGACGTCAAACCGCAGTGCGTGCTGCTGGCCGGGCACGAGAACTGCGCGCCGGTCAAGCTGGGAGGCTTCGGCGTGGCTGCCCAGCTTCCCGCGCCGATCGCCAATCGAGTCCCGCCTGGTAAGCAAACGCATTATTTTGAACTATTTCTTAGCTGAGAATCAGGCTGCATTGTAGCAAGTATTGTGTTGAGTTTTAAAATGGGTTGGTGTCGCTAAAAGTAACGAGAAGCACGTGTTCCTTCCCCTTGTCAACGGACTGCTGTATTATTTTGACATTCTCCATTGACATTCAGACCTACTAACGCCGTCATGATTCCAGTGCGAAAAAGGGAGGGTGGTATTGGTCGGCTGGGGCTCTGTCTGGCATAGGGTCGCAGCATAATGCTGAGCGATAGCCGTTTTGCGTGGATGTGACGCATGTTTCCCCCTACCTTTTTAGGGTTCCGTAGCCAAATGGCAAAAACGGCACCCTTATGGATTCGTCATTTCTGTCTGTCCGTCCGTATGTCACAGCCACTTTTTCCGAAACTATAAGAACTATACTGTTGAAACTTGGTAAGTAGATGTATTCTGTGAACCGCATTAAGATTTTCACACATAAAAGAAAAAAAAAACAATAAATTTTTCCCCATAAGTACTTAAAACTGAAACTCAAAAGTTTTTTTTTTAACAATCCCATACGTGTATGGATAGGTCTTCAAAAATTATATTGAAATTATACTGAATAGTTTGCGCGAGAGACACTTCCAAAGTGGTAAAATTTGTGTAACTTCTAAAATAACCAGGGTTGGAAACAAACAGTTTTTTTTAAATATTTTATAAAACAAACAGTTCAAAATGTTTAAAACTAGAGTTTTTTTTTTTTTACTTTTTACCTTTAGGCATCAATTTCAAATCAATTATAGCGAATAATAATCCATTTCTAAACTATTTCCTAATTCACATTAATAAAAATTAACAAAAGATAAATATTTACTTTTTGTTGCGTATCTTTAATCTAATTATTAAAAATTATTATTATTTATCAATACAAAACACTTTACATACACCTTGTATACTTGTTGTGTTGTGTTGTTGTAAGACTTCGCTGTCTGTCTGTCTGTCACCAGGCGGCAAGAACCGCGATAGCTAGACAGTTGAAATTTTCATAAATTATGTATTTCTGTTGCCGCTATAACAACAAATACTAAAAACAAAATAAAATAAATATTTAAGGGGGGCTCCCATACAACAAACATGTTTTGTTCGGCGTTTTTGCCTTGTGGTACGGAACCCTTCGTGTGCGAGTCCGACTCGCACTTGGCCAGTTTTTTTAATACGACATAAATCGCAAACCGCAATTTACCTCCCATTCAATCAACTCAAATATAAAAAAAAAACATTTAATTTCATAAACAAAAACCTTATGCATAAACCCGGATGTTACGGAACCCTCGGTGCGCGAGTCTGACTCGCTCTTGCCCGGTTTTTTTAAAATTTAATTTTTGTGTTACTGTTAAGTATGTTCTTTTTTGCGTCATATTCACCGCAAATAAACGTATTTTCTTTCTTTTCTTTATGTAGGTATAGCACCGTCTCTCTCTTACGCTGGAATCATGATGGCATTAAACCGTCATAATACGTCACCAGACATACAACAAAATTGAGTTACTAATTAAAAAAAACAGACGCATTTGTCATGTCGCTTAATAATTAAAACGCAACTTAAGCTTGTCCGAAGGGGCGTGATATCTCAAATAAGATCAGTTTTAATCTCGTTGTTAATAGACCATTTACTGCTGTAAAAATTATGGACATGATAGTTGCAAGTATGTGTTGTAATGTAATAGCAGTACTTGCAACCATTTCTGGTTCGTATGTAGATCTAAAGTGCAGCCAACGAGACGAGATAACATACGAAAACAACCTGACCTTTACTGAGTTGCATTACGATATCGATCGATTATTATCTCTGTCCTTATCTCTCGCACGCAATAATGACGTCAGTTGGTCGACGAAGTCTGTCGTTGTGTGATTCGTGGTACAGGGCAGCAGCTATCAACATTTGGTCCGCACTTTTTTTTCATTCCTGTTTGGAATGCGTTCGAAGTGATACGATTTTTTTCGTTTCCCTATTTATTTAGTTTTTTTTTGTTATTAATCCGTTATGAATACTAGGAAGTTAAAATTTGTATATGATTTCTTTAAATAAAAATGTTACGAACCCCTGAAAGTTTGTTTACATTCAGTATCTCGTCTCGTTGGCCTTACTTTAAGTTAATACATCTATAAGACTTAGCCAACATGCAAGGTGATCAGTGCAAAAGGTCTCTAAATCAGAATCACCTAATGATCTAATTATTTATGACTAACACACGCCAAAGCAGCAAATATAAAAAAAAATATATACTACCGATCACATTGTACATTTTAAAAGTCTGTTCTATTAGCATTATTATTATTTACACATTCTTTACCTACCAATTTGATGACAGTAGGTTGTATTATACAGAACTGGTGCTGGACACTCGCCCGCTAATGGGTCCATTGGGCCAAGCGTATCTCAAATCTGACGAGGACGGTAAGACGAGGAGACCGTGCCCTAACTGCATGGACTGTGTCTTTACCATTAGCACTGTGTCTTCTTCATATTATCATCACGGAATAGAGGGGTGTAGGCTCAGAAACAATGCGTGATAAATAAGCTTACAAATTCAACAAAAACTCTAAAGTATGTGTTAATTGGGGAACTAGGTTGCGCAACATTGTTTCACCGACACATTTTTGTTGTGGAACAAATGTTGCTGGCAACATGGAATTTTGCAGTGTCGCTGGAACAAGTGTTCATGGTATAATATTGGTTGGACGTGTTTTAACCAGTTTGTACACATGGCAGTAACGTGAAATACATTAGATACAGAGAACATAACAACACCACTTCCGCGGGCAACATTTTGACGCAGTCTGGCATGTGGACAAGACATATTGATATAAATTTTGTTTCCAACAACTTTGTCGTGTTGATGAAGTTGCTGTTGCTCAGCAAAAGTTTGCTTTGAATACGGGGCTGTAACAAAGTGTTGTGGGAAATAATGTTGCGCGGTTGTTGCTTAAAATTGTTTCCACTGAATACGGGTCTTCAGTCTACAATTTGTTGAACAAAGTAAATATCTAAGTATCTCTGAATTAGTTTGAGAATATGACTAAATAAATCCTCACATTACGTAAGACTCGCATGAAATATGTCTGTTAATATTATAAGATAGTGTTAACACGCGACAGCTCAGAAAAGCGTGCAGTGTCAATTCCATTTAATTCGAAACTGAAATAATTTAAGTTTTAATTTCTCCAAATTTTTCTTATGTATTCAATGTGTCAGGCATTCCGCTGAAAAAAAGTACTGCGCGCGAATTTACTTGGAGTCGGAAACTAGAAAAACTTATTAAATTATTTTTCTTTACTTGTGTTACACCTTTCTTTTTTTTTGCGGATGGGAAATCATCAAATGAGGGGTCCCGTTCTGGGTGGAGCGGAAGGGAGTGTCAGACTCTTACTGACTAAAACACACCCGTGTTCCTTCCTTAGCGCTTTATGTTCCGGGCCAGCGGTAACCCTTTCGGACAATCCCGCTGACAACATTTCGCATTTTAGCTAGTTAATTGTTAGTTAATTTGCCGTGTTTATAGCCATTTAATACAAGTGCCTAAGAAAATGATACGGGATAGCACGCACATATTTACGCGCTTTACTTGTGTTAACCAAGTGTAAGTACAAAACGCTGTGGTTGTGTGCGTGAAGACAAGTAGCGTCAGCACATAACACACACTCACTTCCTACCGAGAGCTCCTGCGCTTACACACACATTCACAGTGTGTTTGTACACTTGGTAACCACAAGTAAAGCTCGCGCCGCTTCGTGAGATAAAATACTATACAGCTATCAGGAAGCGAAGACTGTTCCATCCTACACTATTAGTTAAGAGCATAGCAACTTATCGCGCATTGTTATAACTGACTTATACCTTCTAATTCTGCGATATCACCATGTGTCTCGTACGACAGACATGTCGCTTCCAATCACAGTATTAACCGATTTTACGTATTGACACTTTTTGTTCATCACACATTGTTATTCATCATCGCTCAATGTTCTAGTTTAGATGTTGCCCACTCGCAAATTCAAACTAATACGATAGTATATCTACTGCTTACAGTGTTTCATCGCCCATACATATTATAAATGTGAAATTTTGTATGTTTGGATGTTTGTTACTCTATCACGCAAAAATGGCTGCACGGATTTGGATGAAATTTGGCACACATACCTAGATTAACACATAGGTCATTTTCATTTCCGACATCCAAGAACTAGTTGTTGTATACATTTGACAGGACTGAGAAATGTCAAAATTTTTGACATAGGCTCCGCCCACTTCCCCCTGCTACCCTCTTCAAAATTGCTCTTTGAACGCAGTAAGCAGTGCAAATAGATACACTGCTCACATTGTGGTTTAAATACTATACGATGACGTATTATCGAGCAGTCGAGACTATCACGATGAAGCTGTATCATTAGCACTACTTTCATGTAGTTTGTGGTATAGCGTCATAAAGTGACAAATGACGTTTTCTAACCCGTATGATGTCCTCAATGCTTAAACACACCAGCTTTAAAGTAGCAATGAGTGGTAATTGATGTTATAAAATTGAATGTGCTTGTAAATAAAATAAATAAATCAATGTATAGGTAATATTTGTACAGACTGATGTTGTGATACAGAACGTAGTAAAACACGCAGTTGTTAATGCACTTTTCAAACTATAAACTACATATATTATTTTATTAAGGCGAAAGGCGTCAGGATAGCCCGCGAAATTCAAATGGGATTGAAAATTTTTATAGTATGGCCTGGCATATCTACTGTCGCGCCATTTTGTTTTTTTTTTTTCAAAATGGCGGCTACGCATGAACTTTTTTACATCCTTTTGATTAGATATTTGAAATAATGACTCTCAAACATCAAAGCAACAACATGTAAGCAAGTTAAAAAAAATGGATTTCACGTGATCAAATTTGAACGTTAATTAATATCTCGGAAACGTGACACTACAGGGTATGATCTTATTATGTTTACTGTTAGCATTGATATCAGCTATCGATTTATATAGGGTGCATGCGTGGCCGCGTGAATAAAAACAAAATGGCCGTCAGGTATAAAGGTATGCCACGGATCTTCAAAGCCCTTTCTTACGTTTTTTTCCAGTTTGCAGGTCATTATGAGGTTGAATGTTGATCTAAATATGATTCGTGGCCTACTATTTCATGAAATCATGACATTTGAGGCTAATTCTAACTCACTGAGTTGTATGGCTGATTTTTTACGGTTCTGAATTATATTTGAATCAACATACAACCTGAGACTGACCTGCAAATTGCAAAAAACGTAAGTAAATAAATTATTTGAATTTCACGGACTACCTTAGCACGTCCTCCTTAAGTACTCGTTTTTTTTTTATTGTTTGGTGGGGGAAAACTTGCTACTGTGATGGTTTTCATCTCCATAGTTATTTTCTTAAATTTTATGTAAACTCAACATCGCTAAACGCTAATTGAGTTTATCTATCTTTTCAGTAAAAGGCATAGAACATAATTTACATGGTCTAAAAAGGGTTTTAGGAGGCTTCGATTAGTTTTCCTGAAGCTCAAGGCTGGGAGGGAGAGGTCCCTCGACGTCGAGCTGAGGGGTCCTTGGTCTTCTTCTTGGAGGCTCAAAGGAAGAGGGACCTCTCTCTCCCAGCCTGCAGCTTCAGGAAAACCAATCGAAGCATTCTGAAGCCCTTTTTAAACCATGTAGATCACAAATAGCCCATCCTGTTATTGTTACGTTACAATACACGTTCTATGTTATTAAAAAAAACCGTCCTAGTGCGAGTCGGACTCACACACGAAAAGGTTCCGTACCACAAGGCAAAAAACGCTGAAAAAACCACGTTTTTTGTATTAATTTGTTGTTGAAATACACACTGAAAATTTCATCTGTCTAACTATTAGCGTTCATGAGGTACAGAGCCCCCTGACAGACCAAAAGTCAGACGGACGGACGGACAGCGGAGGCTTAGCGATAGGGTTCCGTTGGCACCCGTTGGGTACGGAACCATAGAAACGAATAAATAATCGAATTATCAGCCTATTTATAAAAATTATTCACCTCACTAATTCATCCTACTGACATAAGTTTCGCAGTCGCAAGTAATTGACAAAAATTAACATAAAATAATAAACTCCGTGTCAGATAAGTTCACATAACATAAAAGACAATATGTTTTGTTTCACCAAATTGTTTTAACCCTGTGAAATTTTGATGTTAACATACACACACCATGTACTTATGAATACTTTAAATATCTGTTGGTACTCATTACAGGCAAGTAAGTTCAGTGATAAAAAAAAATTGTTTACGAAGATTGAACATTATCATTCCTGTTATACTACAACCATGTTGATAAGACTCAACGCTTGGAATCTGTCTTTTCTGTAAAGCGTATGAAAATGTATTTTAAAGCATAAAATATTATTTTTATTAAAAAAATATTTATACATGTTTGCATTGTTTCTAATCTATAATTGACCATACCTATGATGACCAAATAAATACCATACCTCAACTTAAAGAATTTCCAGGTCGCATCGGAACTCCTCACTACATGGCCCCGGAGGTGGTTTCCAGCCAGCTGTACGGCAAGCCAGTCGACGTGTGGGCTGCAGGCATATTGCTGCACGTTCTGCTGGTCGGGTATCTGCCTTTCACTGGGACTAAGGAGCGACTCTTTGAGGCTATATGTCGAGGACGTTTGAGGGTAAGATGATCATTCTTTTTTTGTGATTTTTGTCGTTCTACCTTTTGTAACTTGTCCATCACATTCTATCGCACACCATATTCTTGAGTACTTGATATGACTGCAAATTAGTGTGCTTAGCAACGTTAGTAACGCAATGAATGTAGTTGAACTGTCAAAATATCAGTTTTGCACGCATTAACCCGGAGGTGGTGAGGGAACATTATCCTGGTCTCCAGAGTTTGCAACAATTAGATTTTCTCTGAATACTCATTTACTAATTTTGCTGAAACAATATTGCGCTTAGTACGAAGTTAGTACTTAGTTGCAAATATCAACCCGTTATACCCTTACTAATGTTGTAACCGTTTCGTTTGGTATACATATCCATGAAAAAAAATTTCATTGCTGACAGTATTGTTTAACTCAATGTTGTTTATATGCTTGGCAGTTCGACGCACCTCTCTGGGACGATATCAGCGACGCTGCTAAAGATCTGGTGCAGCGAATGTTAACTGTGGACCATACTCAGAGAATCAATATACAGGAGGTCCTCAATCATCGCTGGATAAGGGTACGTTTTATTGTCTTAGTGCAATTGTCCACCGCAGCCGTGACCGGGACGTCACTGAAACGAGTTGACGGTGCTGAAGTAGCGATACATACATTTACTATCGCCGCGTGTCCACCGCAAGTCCGTCACCCGAGGGCCGTGATTCCGGCCGCCGAAGTTTCGAGTAGTTCGGTGTGACCGCTAGAACTTGGCCCGAGATTGTGACGGACCGGTGTGCCGGCAATACAAAACACGTTTGATCTTGTCCACACACTGCCGTCGCCGGCCTCCCGGTTTTGTTTTGTCAATCGTAACATACTGAACCGCCGAGTTTAGTTGCGGTGGACACACGGTCGCCGTCACCGGGACTTCACACTCGGTTTGAAAAATCTTGTTTCTCGGTGACGTCCTAGTGACGGCTGCGGTGGACAAACGCCCTTCGGGCTAGTTCAGACCGAAATGCTTCAGAGTAGAGAATTTTTTGATGAGAATATTATTATTTAACATTAATATTAGTGGCATAAAGTTCAAAGAAGCCAGCCAGCACTAATGCATCCGTGGATGCTTATTATTTCTGCGTCGTTGTTTGCAAACCTTTGCACTAATTATGGAACCGAAATACTTAAGAAGATGGTTTTCGAATTGAAGTAAGTAAAACGGGTGAAAAAAATTACAGTAGGTAGGTAAGCAAAAACAAGAAAAAATAACAAGCAAGAAATAAAGAAATAACAGCCGCACAGGTCGATCGGTCAGGTTAAGCTACGCTTGCCGCGGTTGGTCTGTGGATGGGTGACCATCTTTACATAACGAGACCCCTCCGTGCCTCGGAAAGCACGTTAAGCCGTTGGTCCCGGCTGTCATTCGAGGATCTTTGACAGTCGTTACGGCCGGGTAGTCAGAAGCCCGAAAGTCTGACAACCAGTCTTACCAAGGGGTATCGTATTACCCAGTAACTGGGTTGTGGAGGTCAGATAGGCAGTCGCTCCCTGTAAAATACTGGTATTCAGCTGCATCCGGTTAGACTGGAAGCCGACCCCAACATAGTTGGGAAAAGGCTAGGCAGATGATGAGGTAAGCAAACATGAAAATTTATACGAAAGTATAAACTTTGTTCTTACCATCTCGTGCTATTTGTAACTACTCAATATTAATAATACAATACTCCCCAGGACCGTGAAAAGCAGCTCCGCAACCACCTAGCGGGCACTGTGGAAGAACTGAAGAAGTTCAACAGTCGTCGCCGTCACCGCGGCGCAGTCGCGACTACAGCGAACGCTGATGACGAAGAGGACGAGGAACAACAGCCCAGACGAGCTGTCATGGTCGAGGATGCTTGTACATCTGGTAAGATAGGAAAAGAAAAGCGAGATGCGCTAAGGTAGCCCGCGAAATTCAAATTTTCTTACGTTTTTTGCAATTTGCAGCAGTGTCAGGCTGTATGTTGAATATGATTCACGACAGTAACAAATATGTGTTTACAGAATTATAATAATTAGTGACACAACTTCATGGGCTACCCTGGCGGTATTGCCTTAAAAATTTTGTTGTGCGTAAAAAAGATGGAGCTATTATATTATGTTAAGCGCCATCCCTTTCTCGCAACGGAACAATGCATGCTTTTAAGCTACGGTTTCATAGAAAAGCGGTGACCTCACATAACGGCCGCAGTGACGGCTGTCATGAAAATCATGACAGCGGCAAAGATTTAAATCGTTAGACTACTACACGTTCGGGCGATCTTTACTTGACTTGACTGTCATGGAAACCCTATATGAATATGTGTAAGCTCACTCTTCTCAGTATGAACACTTTTACGCGTGACTGGCGTGGCGGTGAGGGCAAATCTAGCGATTTAAATCTTTGGCAGCGGGGTTAGACTTTACGGTGTTAAAAATGGTCTCTAGGAAAACACCAACTTACTTTCATAAATAATGTTTCAGTGAAGTCCTTCCTCGGTAAATAGCGGCCGCGCTATGTTTGCCGTCACCGCTCTTCTAAGAAACCGTAGTTTTACACTTTATAAGAAGGTCCCTATGGCCTTGTCATCATTGTTGCTGTACGAGAAAGAGGTGGCACGATACATCCTGTATAACTCCATCTCTTTCTCAACATGGGTTTGACAGTTCCCTGTATCAAATGAGTTCAAAGTCGCGACGATGAACTTGTTATTGTGTCGCCATCTAGAGTTTCGAAAATTTAGTTGGTAGAGCACCATACGAACATATTCGCAACCAACATTCAGAATTTGTATTTACTAAAATTTGCTTCTAGATGGCGCTAACTTAAACTCAACATTATCTTAAGTAAGCGCCATCTAAAGATGGCATTAGTACCTAATGGTTTTTTAACAAAGAATATTGTCGTTTCTTCGATTTCTTCTTTTTCACATAAAAAACTCTTACTTTTTGCATTTAAAAAAATCTTTGAATTTTGTGCGATATCATGTAATAATAATTTCTATAGAAAAATGTTTCTTACAGCTGTAACTTTGATCACCGAATCCTTGGACGATGTGGCAGTCCTGCAAGATGGACCCATGTTTATGGACCCCGATCTGTTCCATGGAGTACTTGATGACCTGCAGCTTCGAGCTTTCTTAGAGGTAAACTAAACAAGAAAATATATCTTGTAGAAGAATTTAAACTTTAAGTCAGAGGTGTGAGGAACAGGGTGTAGAGTTCACTCATCCGCCATAGAAAAGGGAGGATCCTCCGACCAGACGGATGTTGTGTTTGGCAACTGCCCGATGATTCATGTCGGGCTGTTCGCATGTGGCATTGTAGATACCGCTACAACTATGACATCAAGTTTCAATGTCATACATTGTTTGTATTTCTGTTTTTTACAAAATCTTGAAAATGAACTCAATTCTAAATGAAAAAATACGTCTAAAGTCCCCGTCACGAGAAGCTATAAATTTTGTAAACACACATTCAGGGGTTCGCAACATTTAGATCAAATAAAAAAAGAACTGTTTTGTAATGATTTTTATTTTTAGTAAACAATTTCAACCCTAATAACCTAATCCGCGAAAACAACACAAACAAACTGAGACGCATTCGAAACTCGAATGACAGCATTGACAGCGTCAGCGTGACTTACTTCAAAATTGCAGCCCAAATGTTTACCTTCCATGAGCCAGACGCGTTCCAGTACCACAAAACATTAGACGACAGCGCTTTGTTTCGCTAAAATATAACCTCACCAAGTGAAATTGCTCGTTAGTTTCGTATTACACGTATGTTACTTTGAATTTGGGATTATTTGTTGTTGGTTGAATTGTCGCTACGTAACTTAGTAGAAGCTCTTTATTTACAAAATTTATAGCTTCTCGTGACGGGGACTTTATGTCTATGTCTATGTTATGGGTTTGGTTTCCGCACTTAGTCCTACAGTGGACCATTGTGCGTGGGCCATGGCGGCCGTCGGTGGTTATTCCAACCAGCCCACTTCCCTCCAGAAGCTGATCAAGTCTCCTGGTCTGTTTAGAACATCTGTGTACGATCTGGGTGTCCCGAGGGTTTCTGCCTTATCTGGGTGACGCCTGTGCACTCAAAGAGCACATGCGCAATGGTTTCATCAGCCTCCATGCAAGCCCTGCACAGGGGACTGTCTGTTATGCCCAATGTGTGAAAGTGTTTATTTAGCGAGCAGTGTCACGTGATGGTCCCCGTCACCAGGCGCAGGCCTTTCCTGTCCAGTCGTAAAAGGCGCCTGGTTAGCCTGCCATCCAGTGACGGCATGGCTTCTTTGGACTGCCTGCCGCCTGGTGACGACGTCCACCAGCTTTCTGCTTGTGTGTGGGTGTGCTCCTGTAGCCACCTGCGTAGTTGGTTGAAGGGGATGGGCACGATAGGTTCCGGTCCACAAACTGACATGCTGGTAGCCCTTCTGGCCAGCTCGTCAGCTGCGTCGTTGCCTAGCGATCCACTGTGTCCTTTTATCCATTGTAGTGTCACTGAATTGCGGTTCGATACAGTTACCTGCTCAAGCGCATTGTGATATTCTAGTATTAGGTTCGATGTGATGCATTTTTTATCTAAGGATCGGAGGACTGAGGCGCTGTCGGAGAGTATGCGAACATGGGTGTTCGTAACTCTCCTGGCCGATATGGCATAAGCCGCCTGCATTATGACCACACACTGCTTGATAGACCGTGTTGAGCATTCCCAGCGGTTTGGATATTTTTATGTTGAGATCGTGTGAGAAGACTCCGACTCCAGTTCCGCAGTCGGTCTTTGAACCATCTGTGTAAATTCTCAGTTCTTTCGGTCCTGAGTGGTCGCATTGCTCCTCTTCAAGCACTATGTTATAATGCTTTTGAGAGCAGTATTGTTTCGGGGCTTTGTCGCAAGGTGATGCCATCATTGGCTGCCGTTTGATCGCATCGTCTTTTTAACCGACTTCTTCAAAAGGAGGAGGTTTCTCAATTCGACCGTATATATGTTTTTTTTTTTTTTTTATGTGTGTTCGCGGATAACTTCGTCGTTTATGAACCGATTTTGATTATTCTTTTTTTGTTGGAATGGGGATATGCCAAGGGTGGTCCCATGATAAGGAAACCAGGATCTGATGATGGCATCCCAGTGAAATCGAGGGGAGCTTTCGAAAATCGTAGGAGCGACTAGTGCGTTTGTTAATTTTTTCATTAAGTATTTTAAAGCACTACAATTTGATGAAGGCCTGGAGTCGATCTGATGATGAAGCCGAAAGACAGTCGAGGGGACTCCTCAACGATTTTCAGCAGTTACCTTGTGTTTGGGCTTGATTAATTTGTATTGATGTGAACTTTACACCTAGATGGGTTGCGACTGTCATTAGGGGACTGATGAAGACGAAGGACAGTTAAGGGAACTCCTCAACAGATTACAGTAGCTACCTTGTGTATGTTCACCGATTACTCGAAGACGGCTGGACCGATTCCAAAAGTTCTTTTTTTATTTGAAAGGGTATACTCTCGAGGTGGTCCCATTATCATCAAGTTGGAATCTGATGAGAGGATTCCATGGAAATCGAGGGCAACCCTCAAATTTTATAGGCAAAGGTACAGCGATTTGGATATTTTTTAAAGTAACTTGAGCATTTGCTCTCGAAAATTATCACTTGGTAAAGTGGAGCTGATGATGAAGATCACAGATGGCCATCGGAACTACTCACTGACAAATATTTCACGGGTTGCGATTCGATTACTTTAATATGGTTGCTAAGCAATTTATGCTCGTCTCAATGCGTATTGCGAGTGATTGTTGAGGATCTCCTGGTTCTTACCGGGAGAACTCCTCAACAATTAACGTCCCAGCATCGGGAAAAGCAATATTTTGTAAAAGGTGATGAACAGTTGGCATTAGGCTTTTGTAACTTAGATAAATTACAAACTAACCCACTAAAAAGTGAAAAATAAAAACATTTTTACAAAAAAAAAACAACCGACTTCCAAAAAAAACACTATAAATTGAAAAATAACTTTAATTTCGGAAGTCGGTGTCAATAAACGAAAACGCGGAACCAAAGACACCGACTTCCGAAATTAAAGTTATTTTTCAATTTATAGTGTTTTTTTTGGAAGTCGGTTGTTTTTTTTTTGTAAAAATGTTTTTTAAGCGTGTGTGTTTGACCCTAGAGTCTTTGCTCAGGTTCCTTGATTTGAGAGCCTAAAGGCAGCCAGCGCTGCCTCCTCCCGCACTATAAGGTGTAGAGGCGGCAGTCCAAGCATAGCCTGTAGGGCAGCAGTGGGTGTAGTTCTCATGCAGCCAGTGATTGCCACACACACGAACCGCTGCAACATTTCAAGGTCCTTTTGGGCAGTGCTCAGGTCTGTTCTGGGCCACCAGACTAGTGAGCCGTAGGTAATTATCGGTCGGATGACTGTGGTGTATAGCCAGTGAGTGACCCTGGGACTTATCCCCTCTGGGGCTTTCGTAGTAATATAGCTGGTGTGTTTTGCCCAGTTCAGCTGTTTGTCCTGAAAGATGCCCAGGTATTTGGTTTCAGTTGAAAGGCTTAGGGTGGTACCAAAGAAACGTGGTAGCTGTAGTGTCGTCAGTTTCCTCTTTTTTGTGAAGAGAACTAATTCGGTTTTTGTGGCTTTCACTGATAATTGGTGTTTACCACACCAGTTTTCTATTATTTTCAGGGCCTGGCGCATTAGATTGCACAGGGTGTTTTCGTGGGGGCCATTTATTATTACGGTTATGTCGTCGGCGTATCCTACGGTATAGTACCCTTTGCCGTTGAGTTCTTTTATTAGACTGTCTACGACCAGGTTCCATAAAAGCGGCGACAGGGCGCCCCCATGCGGGCAGCCCTTCGCCACTCTTGTGGTGTCGTTTACGGTCACTTGTACTGCCCTCCGTTTGAGCATGTTGGTGATCCAGCCGCTCAGGGACGGGTCTATGTTGTGTCTCTCTCGGGCCGTGCTGATGCTGTTGAAGTTAGTTTTGTCAAAGGCGCCCTCGATGTCAATGAAGGCTGCTAGTGCTGAGCATTTGTGGTCCACTGTGCATTCAATTTTGGATACCACGCTGTGTAGCGCAGATTCCGTTGATTTGCCTGTGGAGTACGCATGCTGTTGTTTGTGGAGTGGCTTTGCTCGAAGAGGTCCATCTCGGATGTGTCGATCATATAGCCTCTTTAGGGTCTTTAGTAGAAAGGATGTGAGGCTTATGGGTCTGTACGCCTTCGGTTGTGTGTAGTCGGCTTTGCCCGGTTTTGGTATAAAGATGACTTTCACTTCGCGCCAGGCCAGGGGTATGTACCTGAGTGCTATACAAGCCCGATAGATTTCTACCAGGCTTGGTGTGATGTGGTCAACACCCCATTTTAGTAGGGCTGGGAAAATGCCATCTAGTCCTGCGGACTTATATGGCTGGAAGGTGTTGATGGCCCACTTTACTCGGTCTTCTGTTACCAGACTGTGGGTGCTGGACCAGTCTTGTGCCGTTGGGGTCCAATCTGGCTCAGGATCCCAGGTCCTGTCCTCTAGGAGTTTGCAGTCTGGGAAGTGAGTCTCGAGAAGGACCTTGCTGGTTTCATGGTCTGTCAGTGTGTACGAGTTGTCGGGTTTCTTCAGCGCGACAAGGGTTCGGTCCTGATTAGGGCTTTCGAATACCGGAAGTTTTCAATACCGGTATTACTACCGAATGTTTTTTTTCTAAACACCGGGATTCCGGGATACCGGTATTGAAAAAAAAGAAACCATATTTTTTTCAGACTTTTAATTTTATTCTTTTTTTGGAAGTACCTACGTATTTAGAAGGTAAAATTAATAAACAAAGTTGTGATGTCAAATCATATATTATTTACATGTAGGTACAATTATCTTTTTATATACCTAACAATAATATTAAGTGTCAGTTAGGTCAGTCTTTTTTTACGATAATTCGCGTTATAAAAATTATGACTAATCACATTTATTATTATAGAATTTCATAAAACTTGTCTAACAACATTTCTGTAAGTAATAAGAATCTCAGCTCAGCGATATTTGGGTTTTAATTTAGCATCTAAGATAGACAAAAACACTGAAAATAAAAACTTTTACATACTCCGTAATCAACACATAATATCTAGCCAACAAAATATATCTTAATAATATAGAGCGAGCATATTCAGAGCGAGCCAGAAGCCCGAAAATCTGACAACCAGTCTTACCAAGGGGTATCGTATTACCCAATAACTGGGTTGTGGAGGTCAGATAGGCAGTCGCTCCATGTAAAATACTGGTATTCAGCTGCATCCGGTTAGACTGGAAGCCGACCCCAACATAGTTGGAAAAAGGCTAGGCAGATGATGATGATATTTAGAGCGAGCATGACGCGGATCACCCTTCCGCTACACGGCCCGCACCCCCTCTAAGACCTATTACTGCGTTCTTGTACCCCTAGGGAACGGTAAGCACGACGTTGACAGACTAACGGCTTCGCGTTGCATGCACCTGATGCACCTGAAGGAAGGCGGAGCGGGCAGGGCGTATAAGGAATTTCCCCCTCACCCCTGGTGGGCGCCGCCGCCTTCCGCACTGTACTTAAAACTTAGAGCAACGCGGGACTTCCGGGAAGTCCCTGTTGCTCTATGACTGAGAACGACTTAAATTTATTGCGTTGCGTGCGTGTAACTGCCATGTCGTTAAATCATTGATATTATACCGACTTAAAATATTCCAAAATAAAATAAATGGATAAAAATGTCTATGTGCGGTAGTGATAGTTTATTATTTTGTGTTTTGTACTAAAATTAAAATAAATTCACTAATACCGGGATCCCGGTTATGAACATTTCAATACCGGTATTAAAAAACTTGAAAAATAACCGGGGTCCTGGTATTGGCTGATACCGGGATCCCGGTATTGGAAGCCCTAGTCCGGATCTGTTGATAAGAGCTTCCTTACTCTTGCGGCTTCATTATTGATTTCGATGGATTCACAGAATTTCCGCCATAATGTCCTTCTGGCGGTTCTGATTTGCTTTTTGTATGTGTATTGGGTCTCTTTGTATAGCTCCCAGTCTTCTGGGAATAGAATAGAATAGAATACTCTTTATTATGTACACCATATTAATTACAGACATAAGGTATAGAAACTGTACAAAGGGTGACACAATGGGCGGTCTTATCGCTAAAAGCGATAAGACCGCCCATTAAAAATGAAAATGGAAATCAATGTCATCATCATGTCTTGACGGAATGGAATGGATTGGGAATCTGGTGTTTTTGGCTCTGTTCCACCAGGGATTCCTCTCACTGTTGGTTCGTGGTGCTCTTAGTTTGCAGCATGCATGGTATGCTTCGGTTAGGTATTCTGACAGCTTTGTCACAGTGTATTCAAGTTGTGCAGGTTCTCTTATAGTTATTTGTGATAGGTGCCTAGCTAGTAAGTCGGCAAGGAGGCGCTTGAACCCGGGCATATCGGTGCGCCGTGGGAAGCGGATTCTTCTATGATCTGAGCAAGAAGGTTCGTCCGATACGTGCCAATTTGTTATAAGATTTGTCGCGTTTTGTGTAGCAAGTGTTAGATCAATGATCGTTTGTCCTCGGACTGTAACCTGTGGGTTCAGAGCCTCGGTTAACGATGTTAAGGTTAGTAGAGAATAAATAGGTGGATAGTACCTCTCCTCTGGAGTTTGATGCGTCACTGCCCCAGAGCGGGTGATGGGCGTTCGAATCGGTGCAGATGATCAGGTCTAATTTGGTGCTCTCGCAGTGCTGTACCAGGTCGGCCATTTCTTTCGGCGGGCAGTCTGTGTCCTTCGCCCGGCATGTATACCGAGGCCAGTACAACATCTGGGAGTTCACTTTCGGTCTGGAGCCTGACAGCTGTCAGGTCTCTGGAACAGAATTGAGTGAGTAGCGTGGTAGGGATATCTTTGGGTATATAGGCGCAGCATCTGGGTTTGTCTGAGTTGTGTGTGTTGAGAATTAGCTTACCTTCGATGTTACTGAGACCGCATATCCTGTTGTTCCTGATCCACGGCTCTTGGATCAGTGCAATCGTTCGGGGGTTAACCTCCAGTGCCCTGCGTAAGCTAGCCGTAGCAGTTTGGCTATGTTGGAGGTTAGTTTGGATAATGTTGAGTGTTGGAGACGGTGGGGGTTAGTCGGTGATGGATCCATCGGACAGAACCTTAGCCTCCTCTCTGTACTGGCCTTCATGTTGTTCACCCGGCGACGATGCTAATAGTTGCTCGTTCCAGCCGGGAGATGCGGGTGGTATGCTGGCTACATCATCAGCCATCGCCGCGCGGGCCATGACCTCCTCTAGTTGGGCGATGTTGTCCATCTGTGTCACTGTCGGTGTCGTCATCGGGTCCGTCTTGTTGTCCGAGGGCTGGGTCGTGGGCCAGAAGCGCACGTATATCGAACCCAGCAGGTACGATATACGTCGCTCCCGCCCCATGACCTTTTCTACTTCCTCCGGTGGCACACCTAGGGTCAAGTAAGCCCCGTAGTTGTCACCACCGACGGTAGTTGCCCTATATAGAGATCATCTGGCAATGTCGTACCACTTGTTCTGACGAATCAGGATGCTGTGGAGCCTCTGTATAGGAGGGGTGGTCAACCAGGTCAGGGCGTATTCGTCCTCGCACCATAATTGTACTGTGCCCTCCGCTACCCATGGGTATCCGCGGAAGACAGGGAGTGGTGCTGTCGAGTCCGTGTCCATCAGTAGGTTTTCCAGGCTTGATTTGACAAGCTCGGCCTAGTAGTTTGTCAAGTCTCTGGAGGGGAGAGGGAAACAGATTGCTACGGCGAGCCGCGCAGGAATATCCTTTGTGGCCCGCGCGTAGGTCCTCGGCTCCTCCTGGGCGGCGTGGACCCGTGCACGTTTGGCGTCCCCCTGGAGCGTGCTCGGTGAAGCCATCGTGGCGCTCCCTCTTCGCCGGCCCTGTACCACTCGGTCCAGGTTGCGGCATGGTAGTGCCTGGCAGGGTGGTGGCGTCTGGGTGCACGGATCCACCTCGCTTTCCTCTGTGGTGTCTGGGTCGGGAAATGTCGTGAGATGTGTCTGTGTTAGCGTGGTGGGGTCGGTTGGTGCCCCCGGCAGACTCTGTCGTGTGCAAGGGTTTTTCGCGCTGGGTTTCCCCTTCGCGGACTTGCCCCTTCACGCGCGGTTCCGCGTCCGGCTGCTTTTCGCGCTGGGTTGCCCCTTCGCGGACTTGCAGCTGGTCGCGTAGTCCCACGTTTGGCCGTTTTTCTAAAGGGGATTCGCGGCTGTTCTCTTTTTTCCGCGTCCGGCCCTTTTTCGCGCCTGGTTTCCCCGTCGCGGACTCGGGGCTGGTCTCTTCGGCGTCCGATCGCGCTTCGCGCTGGCTAATGCCTTCGCGGATGCTGCGCTTTCGGTCGCCTACTTTCCTTCCCCGGGTGATTTTTCCGCGCTTCTTCAGCAGTCGTACTCTATCAGCCGGGAGAGTGGTAGGGTCGCTAGGTTCGTCTTCCTTCCCCAGCACTTTCTGTCTGTGTCTGTCAATGTCTGGGTTGGTGATGCTATTCCGCACGATGCTCTGTTGCCAGAGGCTCGAGGGAGGCATGCACGTCGTAGTAGGCGCGTGAGTCGCAGCGGTGGTGGAGGTTGTTGGCGCGTTGGTCGCAGCCGTAGTTGTGTTTATGGGCGCGTGAGTCGCTGCCTGGGTGATGGGCGCTAAATCAGCAGCCGGCCGTGCTGAAGAGCACGACAATGTCGAGCAGTTGGTTGCCCCACCCAGAATACGTTGGGGGCTGACCGCCGTAGCGGTGTGGGATTCCCCGGCTTGGCCGGGACCCATCTGGGTAATTTCTTTTACCTTTTGCATTTTCATTTTTTGAGGGGGTGGGCTTTTTTGGAATCGAGGTTACCCATCCTCTGTGACCGATGGGATGTAGGAATAGGAGGGAGGGTGTTTGGTGGTAGGGTGTAGGTTGCTGGGGGTCACCCTAGGTCTGGGGTTTGGCCTAGGGATTTTAGGGATTGACGGGATTTTATGGATTTGGAGGGGTTGGGATGATCATGATTATTTGGTACATGGGATAAGGTATAGGGGTTACCCTAAACCTGGGACTTGGTGTACGGGCACTTCTCTTGTCCGGGATCTCTTCTGAGATGCTCCGGGTGCGAGATCGGCTGTTTGCAGTCGGTCCCGCAGCCGGAGTTGGGCTATCCGCAACCTGCCACCCGCTCGGTTGCAGGAGAAGAAGTGCCCGGCAGTCTGGGTCGCTCCACCACGGATGTACGTATACATTCGCGTTGGTTCGGTCCAGCTAACCCCGAGGAAAAAAATACGTATTTCTTCACTAGATATACGACCGCATCGCGAGCACAGTAGTCGTCACCAGCGGCCGCGCGCCCGCCGCCGAGGGCCGCCAGCGCTGTCGTCAGGCGCTGGAGGCGGTGGCGCGCCCGCGCCACGCCGGGCCCGGCCCCGCCGCCGCCGCGCCGGCCACTGCGGCGGCCATACACGAGCTCCGGAGGCTGCTTGCTCTGCCGCATGTCAAGGTAGGTGGCCGGCAACAACACTGACGCATTAGATATACGTCACCAGCGGCCGCGCGCCCGCGCCACGCCGGGCCCGGCCCCGCCGCCGCCGCGCCGGCCACTGCGGCGGCCATACACGAGCTCCGGAGGCTGCTTGCTCTGCCGCATGTCAAGGTAGGTGGCCGGCAACAACACTGACGCATTAGATATACGTCACCAGCGGCCGCGCGCCCGCGCCACGCCGGGCCCGGCCCCGCCGCCGCCGCGCCGGCCACTGCGGCGGCCATACACGAGCTCCGGAGGCTGCTTGCTCTGCCGCATGTCAAGGTAGGTGGCCGGCAACAACACTGACGCATTAGATATACGACCGCATTGCTAGCGCGGTAGTCGTAGCCAGGGCCGACAGCGATGTCGCTAAGCCTTTGAAGCGGCCACGCGACAACAACACAGTACCGGCGGGGTACTATCAGTAGCAGTAGCATTTTGACAGTTTAAAAACATTCATTGCGTTGTTTACGTTGTTGAGCAGACACATTTTTCGAACATATGAAGCGATGGATTAGCAATATACTTCACAATGATTCTGATTGTAAGTGATAGTGTGCCACGCAATTAAGGTGCTGTGCTGGACCCGCTTCTGTTACACCTGCTACTGCGTCGGCGATACACGAGATCAGAAGGCCAATTCCCGTAGGTAATTAAAAACGTACAAAATCTAGTCACAATATCATCTCATAGACAATCAATGTCAAAAATGTAGGGAAATGAGAGGTATTTTTGACAGATTGAGACTGAGATCAGGGGGCCTAAAAGGCCACTTTGGCAGAATCATAAAAAGATAACATTATGAATAATAATATGGCGAAGACAGTCCGTGTTTTTCTTTTTTTCGCTGCACTACGTAGGTATAAACAAAGAAATTAGGATTGGATTTGGATTGGATTTGGATTGGATTGATTGGTATTTTAGCACAGACAAAAAAAAAAATAACTGAAAAATCCTTCAACAATGGGATTTGATACGATTAACTTAACAGTTAACTGTCCATTATGATTCTTAATGTTATTCTTTTATAATTCTGGCAAAGTGGCCTTTTTAGGCCCCCTGACTGTGAACGCATTTTTAAAATTACGAGAATTGCCCCTCAGGAGACTGCTTGCTCGTTGCCTATCAAGGTGGGATTATGTTATACTAGCTGCGCCCCGCGGTTTCACCCGCATAAGTTTCGATCCCGTGGGAATATCGGGATAAAAAGAAAAACTGGCCAAGTGCGAGTCGGACTCGCACACGAAGGGTTCCGTACCACAAGGCAAAAACGCCGAAAAAAACATGTTTGTTGTATGGGAGCCCCCCTTAAATATTTATTTTATTTTAATTTTATTATTTATTATTAAAGTTAAAATACATCTGAGTATTTTGTGAATATTTCAAGTGCCTACCTGTTGCCATTTTTGATATCGAGCAAAAACGGGCAAAAAAATCGCGTTTGTTGTATGGGAGCCCCCCTTAAATATTTATTTTATTTTGTTTTTAGTATTTGTTGTTATAGCGGCAACAGAAATACATAACTTGTGAAAATTTCAACTGTCTAGCTATCGCGGTTCTTGAGATACAACCTGGTGACAGACAGACAGACAGACGGACAGACGGACAGACAGCGAAGTCTTAGTAATAGGGTTCCGTTTTTACCCTTTAGGTACGGAACCCTAAAAATTAACATATCCTATATGTTAATCCAGGGTGTCAGCTACCTCCATACCAAATTTTATCAAAATTGGTCCAGCCGTTTGAACGTGAAGAAGTACCAAACATATAAACACACACACACTCGCACACACACTCACAAACTTTCGCCTTTATAATATTAGTGTGATGTGTTGCAACGAGTGGCTATACCGATATGCTATTTCAGCGCAACATGGGCAGATCGTCCCACGTCATCCTTGCAGATCGGCTTTATATTTTTACAACGGCTGGTATACATTATAGTTTACCGATATGAAAGAAGAATTATACTTTCAAACTGAACCCGATTCCGTGGACGAGGGACAAGATGTGTCTTCTTAGTTTGACACCAACTTCATAACAGATAATTATTTTATATTTGTTTCAAACTGACGAAATAAAATGTTTAAATATAATGAAAGAAAAAAACTAAAAAACCCGACGGCTGTAAAAAACTTAGTTAAAAAAAACTGAAAGATAAAAACAAGCCCATTTTAAATTAAAGTTGGATGCAGGTGGGACCCATTTGAGTTTGAAAATATAATAAAAATGAAATGGACCCCATTTCATTTTTACCTGCTTCCAACTTTTATTTAATTTAAATTTACCTTTTTTTTTATTTCCAGCTTTTTAGTCGTAGTCATTCAATAATATTATACGACAGGGGGAACAAGAAATAATTATTTTATTATACATTTTATTTTATTTTATTGTACTTACGTGTTTTTTTTACGATTTGTCACTTCAAATTACTTTTAACCATATAAGTTGTATATATTTTTGTATTTAAAACCTTTCATTTTGATATCCCACTCCATGGTATTAGAAGAAAAAATAAATTTCAAACTCCACAATATGACACCCCAAATCCGCCATTTTACTTTGTTTTTGATTTTAATGTAGCCAGAGTCACTCGCGCTACCAAGACGAATCTAAAGACGTATCGTTTATCCAAATCCGCACATTCGTTTAGGAGTTACGAGGGAACAAAGAAATTGACATACATACAGGTCAAACTCGTCGTCTGTTACCTCTTCGCGCTTAAACAGCTTAACAGATTTAGATGAAATTTTGTAGATAGTTTAAGTCCCGGGAAAGGACATAGGATAGTTTTTATCCCGACATTCCCACGGGATCGAAACTTATAACTTATGCGGGTGAAGCCGCGGGGCGTAGTTAGTATTTTTATAAATTGATGTGTTTTAAAATAACAACAAGCTTATGCTGACGTTTGACAAAATTACAGCTTCGTCAAGTAACGGTTACCGAACAAATAAATGACGAGCCAATCCACCCTCACAAGGATATCCGATACAAAGAATGTTTTCCACAAACGCATAGCCAACCGCAGCCCAATAACCTCTCCAAGAGAAGTCGCACATCCTACCTTCAAATAAACGATAAATACCTTCGCACAACTCACACTTTATCTCCAGATCACGTCTACCGCAAAATCGCTGAACAGAAGGAACCAATTTTATCGACCTTACGTATGTTTACAAAATATTTCATTCCATAACAAAAGTTTTATTCGGGTGCTACCAGACATGCTACTTTTAGTAATGGCGATTGGCGATTTTGCCATCAGTAATATAGTAGCATAGTTATAGGTAGTGCATTGGTGTGGGCAGAGATAGCAGCTTCGACTTAAAGGGCTTACAGGACCTAAACACAAGAAACGAAAGTTTTAGAAACAATAAAAGTATATGATCGACTATAGTAAACAAAATCATATGATATTTTTCAGGATATATGCTAGGTAGATACTGTGTTGAAAACATAATACAACTAATTTGACACTATAGAAAAAATTCATGAAGATACTCTAAAAACTTTCTTCTTACAATAAAAACCATACTAATATACATACAATCATTCTGATTTTTTGTCAGATTATTTTACACGCAACATACTAAAAAACTAGTGTTTTAATTTTTTTGTCCAAACAATAGATTTATTGTAATTAAATAATTGCATCATATTTTGCAATAAATTACCAGCGTTGTGTCATCGCGCATCTCTTTCTTTTCTATGCAGTCCGACAGTGACCGCGCTTTAGGTCATGTAAGCCCCTTAAGAGTTGTAGGTCGTGGGTTTGAAACCAGGCAGACGCTTTACTTATTGTAATTTATTTCATCACCAATGCTCTCAAATCGGTGAAGGAAAACATTATGAGGAAACCGGCATGTCCTAGAACCAAATATTCGATTACTTGTGACTTGTGACATCCACCAATCTGCATTGAGCTCGCGTAGTGGATTACGGCCCATTCCTTCTCACCGAGACGAGGTCCATGTCCCAGCAGTGGGAACGTTATAGGCTTATTATGCTATGATAATGTTGCATAACGTTTGGGTGAATGTCACCGTTCTCTCACAAGTCGCGATAACAACATCGTTCATTACAGCGATTACTTTGAAATCGCCTTTTGATCACTCGTTGCGTTCGAGCGCGGTACCTATCAAAATTGTTTCTTCGCTGTTTTTTTTAAAACGGAAGAGGGGAGGGAGCTTCTTTATAGCGACTAAATCGATGAAGGCTGATGCTAAATGCAGGGTTTCAGCGGCGAAGGGTGAATTTATGCGAGAGGTACCTAAGCCGGAGCAAAAAAAATTCATGTAGGCGTTATGCAATGTTTTAATTGTAGGGTGTATTAAATACCTATAGTATGATATGATTATATTTCAATGATGAATTGACTGTATAGTCAATTCAACATCATTCTAAATTTTCGAAGGGAAGCCGGTGGGAATCGAGTTGTATGGCACCTTCGCCACTGCAGGGTTTAGATGACAGCCGCTGTATCAAGCTTCCGAAAATCGGCTAAATCGCTGTTCACCGATGCTAAAAGCAGCATGTCTGTTACGGCCCTTACAAAAGTTTTATTAGAACACACGTGTTCTGAATACACAACAAGATATTATTCTAACAAAATTCAATATCCATATCCTTCGTTGTTTATAACTTGAGAGCATAAACAACGAGTCCCGGAGGTAACTATCCATAGACTAGATGATAGAGTTGTCTTTGTTTTGTAGATAAATTTGATACATTGTGCACTGTTTGTTGTAAAACTTTTATTTGTTTTGAGGTTTTGAAATTTAATGTCTTGCTTTTGGGACGGCGGCGCGGCGATTTGTTTGTTGTTATATATATATGTATCGTAAACCATATTTATTGAGCATATCTTTTATTTTAGAATACCTAGGAACACTTTTAGGAATCGCCTTGGAATATCATATTTCTGACTGACAATTTAAAAGTGCCTGGTTTAATTGAAATAAATGCTTTGAGTTGAGTTTCATCATCAATTTTCCTTGGCCTCACTATTAATGCGCATTATGCAGTATGTTTATTAGACCCTTAATATTTTGAAGGTAATCTAAACTAACCTTGCCACAGCAGTATAAAGATATAGCCAATTAAAAAGAAATACCTGGAATAAAAAAAAAGGCTTCATAAGGACCCAAAAAAATATCTGGTCTTTTAAAAAGATATATTATGATATATATTATGATAACTACGCACGTACAAAGCAAATACGCATATGTGTATCAAATCATATCTTGTACAAATGTACCTACATGCGATTTTTACTTACCCTTGTAAAAGTGTTATACTATACAGTATACACCGTTCCTCGTCATCTGCATGTTTTAGTGGGGTCACCACGATAACTCACAATGACGGACAAGCTTCTTAGGTGTCTTGTGTTACTTATTCACGATGAGACTGCGAATAGGAAATGCATTGTACAAGATTGGCGGATGGAGGATGAAACTTTACGTTTATTTTCGAGGGTTTTCGTATTTATAGGTTTTTCCTTTTACGGTGAACCTGGCCGTATTTTCGATAATCTTATGGGGCGGTCGAGACTTGTGACACCTTTGACGTTGTGAGAGTAATGTGTTTATTTTGTTCACACCTTCGATGTTATAATGAAGTGTTACAATTTCACCCAAAAGTTGCTGTAGTTATAAATTCGCCTAGAATTAGAATATTTGATTGTTGCTGAAAATTTTAAGCCGAAAACATACAGAACATCCGACGCGGCCTTACAAATAATCGCATAGTGGTCTGTGAGAACGTGTGAGATCGAAATCGGGAGTAAAGAGTGTGTCGGGGTCATTAATGTTCTTTTCCATCGTTGCGTCGTCCTTTATCCAATTGCAGAACAACCATGCTTCTAAGGGTATTACATGAAAATGCAACATTTAGACGGCTTGTGGTTAAATCGTAAGCCCCACTAAGTAATAAATCCTATGTAATGGATCTGGCTTTCAGAATTTTAAAGTAAACCAGCATTTGTAACCCTGTTCTCGTACAGAATACAACAAAAGGAAACTTGGACCGCGTTCTTCAAAATTCATGGTAGCGCGATTGACTGCTACTGAAATGTAGATAAAAGTCGTGCTCGTGGCTCTGAATGTAAATATTGGTTCCTTTTTCTTTGTTGTGATAGAAGAACATCATAAAATTTTACACCGGAATCGAATACCTGTACTCGGTACCTGTAAGATATTGGAAAATTTTCGCAAAATCTATTGAGTACTTTGAACGTATACAGGGAAACGAGCTTCGTCTGTGTTTCTGCTTCATTATAAAGAGTGTTTTTAAGAAAATTGAAGATGTTACGTGAATACTCTTCGGAAACCGAAGACAATTTAGTTGCTAAGTTGAAATTATATTTACATACTTACTTGCCTTTGTTCGTATAACTAAAAAGAAGCTACGCAATTTTTCCGATAAACAACAACCTTTACCCGATAAATTAATTTCCTTCCCTGGAACAGACAAGCAGATAATAAACTATTGTTGTACAGCATTTTATTGGTTTAGCAGGAAATTGGCTCATAAAAATGAAGTTGAACTTAACACTCAATTTCCGAATCCTAGAATTTTAATAAAACGATTCTACGCAACTGGGGCATGATCCGGGAACTCCCGAACACGTTTTTCTTTATTTTCTCGCGCGAATCCATTCTATTGACACCTCTATGCACTTACAGTCCCTTTGATTCTTCCGAATGGCGTCCCTGCGCCTGTTTCGATTCAGTACATTCGTATCAGTCTAGATTTTATTGTGTAAAAGAGTGTGCTTCCCCTGTGGCCAGTCCGTAACACGAAAAGCGGGAGGTATTTGGATAGATTTGGATTTATAGCTGTAAATAGCCGAGGATTTTGCAGCAAAGCAGAGCTACGTCCGTAGAATGGTTTCTTGAACCTCGTTTTAGCTTTCGCCGGATCTATAGCCAGGGTCTTCTTAACACTGAAAAACTGCTTTCGACTAAAAATAAATTCTGAAGTAAGAAAATTTTAAAATATATTTCGTGCTTTTATTTATATAAGTACGGAGTGATAAAAATCGTCCAAAGAGCGTGGACCAGCTGAGCGCTAGCCAACATCTCGTAAACCCAAACTAGTAAAAGTTTGTAGTTTTAGATTATAATATTGTATGTCGTTCTCTTTTCTAAACTAAAACCGTATGTCAGACGTCACAAACAGGACTAACTTGGATTATGATGTTTTTTCTACTGAAGCATGAAATTATACTTGTGTAAACACTAGGTTTAGCCCGTGGCTTCGTCCGCAAGGTATGACGATAAAAACTATCCTAGTTCCTTCCCAGGGATGCAATTGATCTCTCTGCCAAATTTTAGCGAAATCCGGTCAGTGGTTTAGGCGTGAAAAGGTAACATACAGACAGACAGACAGAGTTACTTTCGAATTTATAATAGTATACTAGGTGGGTACCGCGGTTTCACCTGCATAAGTGACGATCCCGTGGGAATAAGAATCGGGATAAAAAGTAGCCTATATGTTAATCCAGGATGTCAACTACCTCCATACCAAATTTTATCAAAATTGGTCCAGCCGTCTGCGCGTGAAGACCCAACAGACATATAAACACACACACCTCCTCACACACACACCCCCACACACAGTATGGATGCTAGTGAATCCAAATCTGGGGGCACGGGAGTGCCCCCGCCAAGACGAGCCAAGCGAAGCGCAAGGGCACTACCTACCTTTTCTCGAAGCACATCGTCGTATTTTTGAACCCTCTTAACTTGGGTTTGGATTATACCAGATAAACAAAATTTTCGGGATATGACGTCAGTGGTTGACTTATTAAACCTATAAAGTTTCCATTGCATAGCTCTTATACTTTAGATTTTATTGATATCTAAAATACCCCGATTTCGTCACTGACGCACTGACTGATGATCATCAATATTCTTAAGGTTCTTCCTGAAGTCCTAGAAAGAACCTATCTGAAATTTGGTATGTAAGCTAGTAAATAGTACACAAACAACAAAAAAATCTTAAAACTTGAAACTTTTACCCCCCCAACCCCTTAAACTAGGGGGAGAAAGTTTGTATGAGACTTCCGCAAATTTTATGTGCGTGTGGTGTGAGGGCCACTTTGTTAAAACTCTTTGAAAATGTGCTTAGGATTTAGTGAACATTCCCAAAGAATTGTGAAAGTTGGTATCAGATTTTGTGAAAGTCTAATAACCGAGTTATAGACTGTAAAGTTGGGCCCTCAGTTCTCACATAGAGGATTGAGGGCCCATCTGAAACAGATAAACTATGGACACTACAGAAAAAGTCTTTATGCCAAAATCTAAGCTAATGCCAAACAAAATTTGTGAAAACAAGATATTATCGCAAAACACTGTCCTACTTTGTATATCTTCGTACAAAATGGACCCTCAATTCTCATACACGTAAAAGTTTATTACGCAATTATAATGAAATCATTAACTTACAGCTACTGTTTGAAATCCTATATGCTACTAAATAAATTGTGAAAATTAATAAAAGCAAGAACAGTTCACCACTTTTTGTTGTTTGAAAGTTATCCCTCAGTCCTCAATTTCTTTTGTTTTCGATTTATTACGCTTATCGTATGAAAGATAAGACAAATACAAAATTGACTCTTTTTGTGTCAAAATTGTGCAACAAATTAGATACCAGAAATAAATTAAAAGACCCTTTACTATATAAGAAAATCGAGTTTTATTTTTATTCTCTGTATTAGGAAATAGGGTGACCACAATTTCTTTTAGATTGCAGTAAAGATTAGTAAATGTAGTGTATAGGTTTTAATAAACTTTCTTCGATTTTTCGCTTATTATCGTCATAGCATTTGTACTCAAGTTTCGTGATAAAAAAAAATATATTTCGGAAATTGAACGATCACATAGAAAAATACTGTTACCCAAATCATTTTTGCTTGAAAAATCATTCGTTCTGAAATAACTAATGACAATAATCAAATAATTTATTTATTATTTTTATAAAGGCTTTTGCCCAGCCATGGGACAATGTAGGCTAAATATAATCCTAACTAATATTATAAATAAAACTAATAACTAGCTAATATTATATTAAAAATATTATATTTATTACAATCAACGGTTGAGTCGATCCTGAATGTGTCTTTTAATGATGCGCAGTGGAGGCAGGCGGCTCTTCCTATCCGGTACGGGGGTCTTGGGGTGCGGTGCGTGCATGATGTTGGTCTGCCGGCTTTCCTGGCGTCGACACATGGGGTGGCTGACCTCGTCACTGTTATTCTAGATTCCAATGGTGACGGGGCAAACATCCCATTTATGTTGGATGCCGGGTCAGCTTGGTCTGTCCTCAACATGGGGGCAGCAAGCCCCCATGTTGATGACGCAACACATGTGCAGCGGGCTTGGGACGACGTCACGTCCAAGCTGATCCAGGAACAGATGTTGGTGGGTTCCTCGGGGGCTGATTTAGCCAGACTCAGGGCTGTTTCGCAGCCGGAATCGGGGGCATGGTTGCATGCGCTTCCTTCGCTTCACCTGGGCACGTTGCTTGATGACGACTCTTTGCGTGTGGCGGTGGCCCTCCGCCTGGGCTGCAAGGTGTGTGAACCCCACAGATGCACCTGCGGTTCCATGGTGGAGGCCGATGGCCATCACGCTTTAAGTTGTCGTCGTTGCTTGGGGAGGTTCCCGCGTCACCATGCTCTCAATGATATTGTTCGGAGGGCTTTTGTGTCGGCTGATGTTCCCTGCGTGTTAGAGCCTCCGGGTCTGTGCAGGACTGACGGCAAGAGGCCGGACGGGCTGACCCTGGTGCCTTGGAGGAACGGCAAGTGCCTAATTTGGGACGCAACTTGCGTCAGCACTGTTGCCGCCAGCTACCTTTGTCGCACCGTCCACTCACCGTCAGCAGCAGCGGAAGACGCCGCTGAGAGGAAGAGGGTGAAGTACGCACCGTTGCGTTGGTGGACCGTTACCTTTTTGTGCCTATTGCTGTGGAGACCATGGGTGCTTGGGGCACTGAGGCCAGGAAGCTCATTAGTGAGATAGGGCACAAGCTCCGTGATAAAACGGGTGACTCCCGCTCCGGCTCGTTCTTGGTGCAAAGGTTAGCCATTGCCATCCAACGTGGCAATGCAGCAAGCGTTTTGGGCACCTTTTCGCCGGGAACAGTTAGGGGCGGATTATTTGACTAGGTTGACGTGTTGTGACTGTTATTATTTTTGTAATAATTAATTAATTTAAATAATTTTATATTAGATTTAGAGAATTATAATCGTTAATATTTTTAAATTTATGGCAATATAATAAATTCGGCGAATTTATTACATGTATTATATAATTATTGTTTACATATATGCACAATAGTTGTAATATTTAGTGTAGTTACTAAACAATTGTTTATGATAGTGCAGCGGAAGTTGTAGGTAATAAAGCATTAAAGCGAGTTTTATGAAACAGTTGTAGTGAAGAATAAAAATAATAATATTAGACACTCGATCATCTTCGGTCAAGATATCAAACATTTAAGGTAAGTTTGTTTTGATACATAATTTTATAAGTTCATAATATTTTACTAAATAGTACTTAGATAGTCACTCTAAGAATTGTTTAATTCAATTCCACCTATTTATAAATTGTAAAGTTTTTAAAGTAAAATATAATTATTTCATACTCCAGAAAACATCTTTGTTATTGTGCAAGTACCTACATACGAATAAATAAAAACATCCAGGAACGCACTACTTTATTAGGTACTAGCTTCTGCCCGCAACTTCGTCCGCGTGAAATTCGAAAGTCACATGGAACCATCTAACATCATAATAACGTTATTGTTGTTTTCCTCGGGAACAGCACTTTTTTCGGGATCAAAAGTTCAGAATTTTAGGCGTGAAAAGCTAACAAACAAACTTACTTTCGCATTTATAATATTAGTTAGGATTATATTTAGCCTACATTTTCCCATTGCTGGACAAAAGCCTTTATAAAAATAATAAATAAATTATTTGATTATTGTCATTAGTTTTTTCGGAACGAACGATTTTTCAAGCAAAAATGATTTGGGTAACAGTATTTTTCTATGTGATCGTTCAATTTCCGATTTTTTTTTATCACGAAACTTGAGTACAAATGCTATGACGATAATAAGTGAAAAATCGAAGAAAGTTTATTTTAAAACCTATGACTCTACATTTACTAATCTTTACTGCAATCTAAAAAAAATTTGTGGTCACCCTATTTCCTAATACAGAGAATAAAAATAAAACTCAATTTACTTATACAATAAAGGGTCTTTTAATTTCTTTCTGGTATCGCATTTGTTGCACAATTTTTTTCACAAAAAGAGACAATTTTGTATTTGTCTTATCTTTCATACGATAAGTGTAATAAATCGAAAATAAAATAAAATGGAGAACTGAGGGCCCGAATTTTATCAAGGTCCATAACTTTTAAACAACAAAAAGTGGTGACCTGTTCTTGCTTTCATAAATTTTCACAATTTATTTAGTAGCATATAGGATTTCAAACAGTAGCTGTAAGTTAATGATTTCATTATAATTGATTAATAAACTTTTATGTGTATGAGAATTGAGGGCCCATTTTGTACGAAGATATACAAAGTAGGACAGTGTTTTGCGATAATATCTTATTTTCACAAATTTTGTTTGGCATTAGCTTAGATTTTGGCATAAAGACTTTTTCTGTAGTGTCCATAGTTTATCAGTTTCAGGTGGGCCCTCAATCCTCTATGTGAGAACTGAGGGCCCAACTTTACAGTCTATAACTCGGTTATTAGACTTTCACAAAATCTGATACCAACTTTCACAATTCTTTGGGAATGTTCACTAAATCCTAAGCACATTTTCAAAGAGTTTTAACAAAGTGGCCCTCACACCACACGCACATCAAATTTTGATGTTAGAGGTCGGAAATTTTATATAAGGGGTCCTTGTTATAAATAAACCCCAAAAAAAGAAAGAAAAAATGAACAACAGAAAAAATACTCGTATAAATATCATAAGCAACTTACAAAAAGAAACAACTTACAAAAAGAAATGAAATCCCACAAAAACATTTCATGTTAAATGTTGCCAAGACGAGACCATGTAGCTCGCACTGTCAAAAAGTAATCAAATCTCATGTAGAGCCGAGCTTCTAACTCTACACGCCCTAACTCTACAAGGCCTAACTTCGCAAACTCTACACGTTAGTCACGACTTCGATCGCGTAGATGTCGGGTAACAATAATGTCTCGCTTAGAGGTGTAAGGTACCACTCCTCCATTGAAAAGGAAAAATCTTTTTTTCTCTTTAAGCTTTTTTAAGCGGTACCCTATTTCTTTGTCTAAAATAAAAGTAGCCTAAGGTACTCCTTATAGCATTAGCTATCTGCCAGTGAAAGTCCCGTTTCGGAGATTCGCTGGAACAAACAGACAGACAAAAAAATTAAAATTATTTTTTGTTAGAAGGACCGTTCTTATCGATGGCTATAGAAGTATAGTTGACTCAGTAAACTTAGGAGCCGTCGTTATATAACCCTGTAACGTTCCTACTGTTCGGACAAAGGTCCTCTTGGTGAGAGAGAGTGGGCCGTAATCCACCACGCGGGCCTAGTGCGGGTTGGTAGATCTATAACACAGTCTTCGAATTTTTGGTTCTAGGACATACCGGTTTCTTCACGACTTTTTTCCTTCATCGTTTTGAGACTTACATACTTTCATATGCATTTATTTACTCGTAGTGAAAAGCTGTTATTTTGACATTACAAACAGACACTTCAATTTTATTGATTTTTATATTGTATAGACCAGGGGTGAACAACTTTGTTAGACCCGAGATCTACTGTTCACTGACGACACCCTGTGCGATCTACCAATTACATACTTTTTGAAATCTTAAATGAAACAGCAGAGTTCAGTACACTTAAGTAGTATTTTTTTTTATTAAGAGGGAAAATGTAAAACTGAAAATTATTCTTAGTACCTACTTAACTACTTATTTATATTAATGTGAGCATTGCGTTTAAGCATCTTTCGCTATATTAGCAAAATCAGGTTTGTAGTTGGAAATATTTTTTGCCTTTCTACGATCGACTGGACTAATAGTCGCGATCGACCAGTCGATCGCGCTCGACCGGTTGGCCACCCCTGGTATAGACGATAACCTCTGGTACAGTTTAGTGTCCCGCAAAGTGTTAATCTAGCAAATAGTTAGTACTTAGGTACTTTTTGTATCTGTAGGTAGAAGAATGAAAAACAAAAGTACCTACTTACTTATTTTGAGTAAGAACAGAGAAATGACGTCATTCGTCCAAATACCGCCTTCTTGTTTCCGTACTTAGGTACTTTTTGTAAGTGTAGATACCAGCAAAGAGAATACAAAAGTACCTACTTACTTATTTTGAGTAAGAACAGAGAAATGACGTCATTCGTCCAAATACCGCCTTCTTATTTCCATACTTAGGTACTTTTTGTAAGTGTAGATACGAGCAAAGAGAAAACAAAAGTACCTACTTACTTACTTATTTTGAGTAAGAACAGAGAAATGACGTCATTCGTCCAAATACCACCTTCTTGTTTACAAAAGACCCTCAGTTCTTTGTAGTGACCACAGAAAATACAAAGATACGTTCAATGGTTGTATATGGAATCTATTCTCCGTGCAGGTAAAGCTCCCTCAATCCTCCTTTGATAAAGTACCAAAATATATTACCGTGATAGAATGTAATGTTACTACATTATCTGTGCCGTGTTGTAAAGCAGATGTTCGCGCGAAATGGCTCATTCAATTGAATTACAATACGCGAACGAAATAATATTCGAGGTTGTGATTTATATGGGCCGTAGGTATTCTTCGTTCACTGCAGGTAGGTAGGTACTTATTTAAGTAACTATACTCCATTGGTTTAGGTAATTAACTAAAGGTAAACAAATCGTAAAAAGGGGATTTTTTTTTATAGATGACACTTTCTTGTTTAAAGACTATGTTAAATACGATTACATTTATTTTCGATTTTTACGAGTTTCCTTTTCCCCTTCGTAGATGTAATTGTTTGAGTAGAATTTTTAATCTGTCTATTGTAAAGATCGCAAAAAGACAGGTTCTCTAACCTATTAAAAATACAACGAATTAGATAACGTTGCTGTGACGTAACATGACAACATAAGTGGCAGATATCTATACATATAATAAATCTGTAGAAGGGTCAATTCTGTACATTGAAAATATTGAAAAAATAAATAGCGGGGGGTGTTGCTGGATCGATACCAAACCCAAATATGTGATTAAAAAAATTTTTGTCTGTCTGTCTGTCTGTCTGTCTGTCTGTATATGCAGGCATCACGTGAAAACTAACGGTTCGATTTCGATGAAACTTGGTATAATTATACCTTATTATCCTGGGCATAAAATAGGATACTTTTTATCCTGGAAAAATACGTAGAAAAAAAAATATTATTTTTCGGTTTTATTCATAGACGTTGTTCTGTAGAACCGCGAACACACGTTGCATTACCCGTAGTGGATAATTTTCCATTTCAATTTAAGAGAATACAGTTTCCTGTAGCTTTGTGTTACACCATGACAATAAATAAGGCTCAAGGTCAGACCCTAGGAGTTGCTGGCGTAGATCTTACCGCGAGTTGTTTTTCACACGGACAACTTTACGTAGCTCTTTCCCGTGTGAGCAGTCCAAGAAATCTTCATGTTCATATTCCGGACGAGCTCACTAACAATGTTGTGTATGCTGAAGCTCTCAATTAACTTTCTGTCGCATTGTCACGATCACTTTTTTATTATTGCAAACGTTTCGTCACTGTCAGTAATTTACTGCTACATGCTACTTATCAAGGTCGGAATTACTATGAAAAAAATACTTACTACAGAACGCGAGCAACAGCAGTAGCTCAATAGAGGGATCTCCTTAATTAGTATAGGCTTAGCCGTATTTGGGTCCAATAGATATTTATAAGATGTCATTGTCAGAGTTACTCAAAATGGAGAAATAAACCATCCACGCGAAGACCGACATCCGCGCGGACGGAGTCGCGGGCGGAAGCTAGTTATTAATAATATTATCAGACAGATATTATAATAATATAATAATATCTGTTGTTTGGTATAAATTCACTCAAAACATTGCCGAATATCGTGTGAAACTTTTGACGTTTTCATTTAAAATGGTTTATGTTATAAGATAACTTCGTTAGAAGTGCGTCTGTATAGGCTTTGGTGACATTTCGGTATTTGTGCTTGTAGCCCCGTTCAATAAATAAAATGATTTTAAAATTTGTAATAAAAGGTTTCGCATCAATGAATCACGTGTTTTTTTTGTCTTTAGTTAACTAGGTACCTAAACCAACAGAGTATAGTCGGTATAAAGTTAAGAGATATCATGTGAGGCGTTATCTTGAGCATAAAGTGTACAGTTTATGAAAGTTAGTGTTAGTAGTTTTCTTTAGATAAAATGCTTGTCATCTTTGCAGGTATTAAAGAAAATGTTGTGTGGTAAAACTCGAAATCGTAGAGAAAATTAAGTAAATCTTGCAAAGTGATAAGAGTCCTTGCAACATCTATTCTTGTTACTTTCTTACAGGACAATATACACTTCTGGACACATCTATTGGCCCACCTTGTATTTTCAGTTTCGTTTGGTCCTAGCTAAAATTTTATATTAGGTCGAGCAAAAAGTTTTTATGCAGTTTTGAACCTGGCACATTCACAATTTCATTCAATATTCTTTTTTTGAATTTCGAACACATAATTTAAAGAAACAAAAGACAATTTGGAGCCTGTTTGTTGATATCAAACAATCGAACACTAAGAAAACTTGGTTTTATTGGTAAAAAGTGATTCATATCTTTGGTTTTGCAACAAACATTACTTATTCTTAACATTAAGGTGAGGTTCTATCAATAATCTATGGATACTTCACCTGAAGTCGCCGCCCAAGCTGTGGCACTTATTCAGGCCGGACACAGCCAAAGAAACGTGAGTGCTCAACTTAATTTAAGTCGATCTGCGGTCCGAAATGTTTATCGGAGGTACCTAGAGACTGGCGGCTTTGTTCGTCGCCAAGGAAGGACACGATCTCGTGTCACAACTGAAAGGCAGGATCGATTCATCGTGACGACCAGCTTGAGAAATCGTCACGTTACCTCCATTGAGATACAAAACCAACTTCGCGACTTCCACGGAGTATCTGTGAGCGCTCGACCTGTTCGGAGAAGGTTAAAAGAACGCGATATGGTACCACACAAGCCAGCTAATGGGCCCAAACTAACGCGAGCCCACCAAACAGCGCGCCTTCATTTCGCACGCAGTCATTTAAATTGGACACAGCAAGATTGGAGCCGTGTACTCTTTTCTGATGAGTCTAAAATTGTGTTACATGGCAATGATCGAAGGAAGAAGGTCTGCCGACGTAAGGGAGAGCGTTTCGCACAATGCTGTTTTGAAGAGAGGGTTGCTTATGGCGGTGGCTCATGGACTGTCTGGGGCGGTATATCCGCGAGCGGCAAAACTCAACTTGAGGTTGTTACAGGACCACGGCTGCCAACATTAAATGCTGAAAGGTACATTCGTGAGTGCTTAGAACCTCACGTGATACCATACGCGGACTATGTGGGCCCAAATTTCCTTTTTATGCATGATAATGCAAGAGCCCATGCGGCCGGCATCGTCAGGGAATATCTTCGGGATGTGAACATCACAGTTATGGACTGGCCAGCCAGAAGCCCAGACATGAACCCCATTGAGCACATGTCGGACGAGCTAAAAAGACGTGTTAGGGCTCGTCAGCCAGTTGCCCAGACGATGCAGGAGTTGAAAACTGCCATAGAAGAGGAATGGGAGATGATCCCTCAAAATTTCATAGAGCGGTTGATAAACTCTATGCCTAATCGTATGAGAGCTGTGGTAGATGCCCATGGAGGCAACACGCGTTATTAAATTAAACCTTTATTTGATAAAACATGTTTTTTATTCAAAAATCAATTGCCTTTAACAAGGCGCATATCCGACTTGTTAGGCATAGCTCCATGTCGTATGGTATTCTGAATTCAAATTTAAAACAATACGATCGAAAAAGATGGTAAAATGTATCAGGTTTAAAACTGCATCAACAGTTTTTGTTCAATCTAGCAATCATATTTCGGTAGGGGCCATCGAAACCTAAACTCTAAGGTGGGCCAATAGATGTGTCCAGAAGTGTAGTATTGACAGGTTAGAAAACATTAAGGGTCTTACATGACCTAAAGCGCGGTCACTGTTGGACTGCATAGAAAAGAAAGAGAAGCGCGATGACACAACGCTGGTAATTTATTGCAAAATATGAAGCAATTATTTAATTACAAAAAATCTATTGTTTGGACTTAAAAATTAAAACACTAGTATTTTAGTATGTTGCTTGTGAATAATCTGACAAAAAATCATAATGGTTGTATGTGTATTAAGATTTTTAGAGGTATCTTCATGATTTTTTTCTATCGTATCAAATTGGTTTTATTATGTATTCAACACACTATCTACCTAGCATATATATATTTTTCTGATTTTGTTTACTGTAGTCGATCATATACTTTTATTGTTTCTGAGACTTGCGTTTTTTGCGTTTAGGTCCTGTAAGCCCCTTAAGGAAGTATTAATTTTATCTTTTTTACTTACTTATATCCCGGCCCCGCCCGCCTGTTTGATAGCGATAGGCTCGCCCTCTATTACATGGGACATAAACATAATTGTTCCTTCTTTTCAATCCCCCTCAAATCCCCCCCCTGTTCAATCTTTCGGGGAACTATGGCGTGATGTTGTTATGTTACGTCAATATCTATAATACCTAAGTACGTAGAAATGACAATGACGGCTGAACCCTTCTACTGATTAATAACCAGATTTTTTTACAATCACGAACCTCAATTTTTTGTCCCTTTCAACAAAAGCCTGGCGGTTCCGTGGTTCCTACGAACTATCAAACACGACCCTTCCTGTCCCCACATGCCCGCGAAACTTAACACATTATTAATGAATACTGCACTCGTCGCCCGCAAATATAATTTATCTCGACAAACTTTCCAAAGTGTCAACCCTATTTCATTTAATGAATGGGATCAAGTTTGGGTGCCTTATCATTTGATGTTATTAAATGTTTACTCCCCCGTGTTCCAATCATTTTGTGTGATGTTCTAACTGTATTTGAACAACGATTCGAAGTTTTAAGAGCTTTAGGATTAATGTCTTTGAAACCGAATCTTGGAAGTTAGAATTTATACATAGAAAGTATTGATGCTATTAAATTGTGTTTAGACCGAACCTGTTGAATGAGCTGCTGAGTGAATTTGAAAGCTAATTAGGTCATAAACCACTTACAGAAAAAGTAAATGTTATGTTGCTGCAACTAAATTGCGTGACCCGAAAATATTCAGTAGGTCCAAAACGTTCGATCAATTAGAACGAACAAAAAATGGTGCAGCCTCGTACTCTTGTGCGAGCAGCACAGTTCCAGTTTTTCCTTAACCTAGTTCTTTCCGGAAAATTAATGGGGCGTGTTTGTAGGTTTTTGTGGGAATTGAAAGGCGGCCAACAAGCTTTCGGAATGCTGACTTTGAATAAGGTAATCATCCAGTTTTCAAACGAAAGTAGATAAGTAATCATGTTATTCGTGAAAATGAAAGGAATGCACAATTTTGCCCGAAACGCTGTCCAATGTTTGATTTATATTCCTACAATTCCAATACATTTTCTTGTCTTCAAATGTACGTAAGTATTACATTGCAGAATATGAAAGCATAGAGCCCTACTTTGCTTTCTCACGAACTGTTTAAAGTTTGTCATATCGGGCGTGCGATGAAAGAATAGGGGAGAGGGATAATGTTAAAAAATTCCAAGTAGCATCTGGTTGTAACACGAGAAATATGTCTTGAAGTGCGTCATATGCTGGATTCTCATGTCTCCGTTGCATTAAAGGAACGAGTTGAGAAATGTGCACGGTACGTCCCGATGCTAAACTACTTTTTTATTGTTTAAAATTTTAGTTTTGCGGGTACATGTGGTCGCGTACACGGTAAAATTTTGAGGTTATATTCATTTGTTTTAAACGTTTCTTTATTATATTTCTAGAGATATTCTTATATGGCAGGGGCCCGTGGCTAAATAATAACAGCCGCACAAGTCGATCGATCAGGTTAAGCTACGCTTGCCGCGGTTGGTCTGTGGATGGGTGACCATGTTTACATACCAAGACCCCTCCGTGCCTCGGAAAGCACGTTAAGCCGTTTGCCCCTGCTGTCATTCGTGGATGTTTGACAGTCGTTACGGGTAGTCACAAGCCCGAAAGTCTGACAACCAGTCTTACCATGGGGTATCGTATTACCCAGTAACTGGGTTGTGGAGGTCAGATACCCAGTCGCTCCATGTAAAATACTGGTATTCAGCTGTATCCGGTTTGACTGGAAGCCGACCCCAACATAGTTGGGAAAAGGTTAGGCAGATGATGATGATTATTCTTATATGGCAGATGTGAGTGGAAATCGGCATTTCTACTCACATATGTAAGTATGTACGTAGGTATGAACTTAAATGAAGCAAAAGGAGTAAAAGATTGTAGCAGGTGGCGTTCTATAGTTTCTGCGTACCTACCCCAATGGGAAAACGGCATGAGTTTATGAATGTACATATGTAAAGTTTATTCAAACTTGTTTCAAATTTTCAAGTTAAGCACATATCAACTTTATTTAAGTTGATTTCGAAGCGAATAGCACTATTGAAAAAGTTATAAGTACTTAAAAATGTTTAAAGTAACGTAAACTGAACTTTAGGTATGGTGTAGGATTTAAAGTTACTTTTCCATAAACTCATATTTGTTTACATTTTTGCCAAATAAATCGCGAATGCAGATTATGTACATATGTATGTTATATTCATACACGTGAGTCACGTATTAGCTTACAGAATATAAGTGTCCTAATATTATTGGCAAATATTCACTGTTAGGGGAATCGGTTGCAAAATATTGATTTTACAGTAGACTGACGTATCTTCGTTGCAGTACACACTCACTGACGTCAGTCCACTCAAGTTCAGATAAGTATCGACTATTTTCATCACTTATTCAACAATTCTATTTTGATCCTTCTATTAGGTACACGTTCGTCTATTTATTTTGAATGACAACTGCAGCTTTATTATTCAAAGTTGTACCCATTCTGCATCCTAAATTGTCTATCAATCAATTATTTTGAGCATGTTTCCCGGTTGTCGCTAAAAATATAATAAATATCGCAAAATTCTAGTGTTCAGTGGATGGCTGTTTCGAAAATATTTTTGGACTAAAAAACATTCGCTATTATAACAACGGCATTCCACATAAGAAAAGTCCAACATGAAGTCAAATAAACTTCGATAGAATTAAAAAGTACAACCACGTAAGTTTTATTACTGACATAAAACAAAGGTAATTCATTCTCAGAACTTAATTTCAGCTGTTTAATATTCAGCCAACACTTTCCATCCCTTAAATTAAGCATAGAGAACAAACTCTAAACTTTTCCCGGAGTATAAAATTTAAAAGTTTGAAAAAAAAACCGCCTTGGACGAAGCGACGCTTATTTTCATTTGAGATAGGATGTTTTTTTGCGGAATTAGCGCATAATCCCCACTCGTCGACTCATTAATCAACCGCTAACGACTTTAGATTGCGGGCCACAAACGGGCTGAATGCTGACCTAAGCCTTAGATACTGCGTTTGCCTTCGCCTCAAATGCACTTCGAGATTAGTTTGCCAGTTGGGATCGTGGAACTTGAATTGAAAGAGTTTCTTTGTGGTGTCGGAAATCCTTACTGTTCCTTAGATTTTCACAAAAGACGGAGAACTTATCAAACATAAGTTAAACGTTTTACAGGAAGAAGTCACTACCGGTACCTAATAAATATAATAATAATAGGGTCTCCAGACCGAATTTCGGCTAAGGCATCTCAGAGACTGGCTATCTTACAGGAAACTGGCCATCTGCGCAGGATATATTATAGTGCACATGTGTTATTTATTACGTATTAGTAGGTATTTGTCTATCAAGAAGACTCTCCTCTAACTTATCTACGCTAGAGTAATTCAACTGGATAGGGCGCTTGACAGTCAGCAACTGTACGTTACATGCATAAACTAATCAAACATGCCTTCTGTTGGTATCTAACTCACCCTAACTGAATAGTAATCCGAACCTGATTTCAGCTGACATCTCCAAATGGAATCCTTTGCTAAAGTTCTGACCGCAAACTAAGTCCCTAACCTAGCTCCTTTCAATAAATTGATTTTAATTTAACTTATGTAACAGAAGCAATAGGAAACTGTCATCTCTCATTTAATTGTTTCCTAGCCAACTAAAATCTAATTTTAATTGGATCACAGCGCAGTCATTGTTCTGAAGCAGATGAATTGAAACGCGATGGAATTTATATTCGATCCTACAGTTAAGCATTGTCTTCGTTAGGTATCCGTTACTGATTTGAGGGTTCACGATTGGGGAGATCTTATTGGATTTTTTGGGTATCATTGGATTTCATTGATTGGAACATAAGATGATTGGTCTTCTCAAATTATTTTTAGAGGTTTGATACTTTATATCGGAAATATCTCCTTGGTGTTGATGAGTTTTGGCTTTCAAAGCCAAACCCTAAACTGGAAGTGTCAGACTATGTGTGAAACTCTAGTTCTATTTTCGTTGTTGCGCTGTTTACCGGGAAACGGGTTAATGTGGTGCTTCCTAGGCGATGGCCTCGTATACTCCTCGTGTGTAGTCAGGCCCTCAGCCTGTAAATGTATACTTCTGAAACATCAACCTCGCCAAAACTTCGAAAAATAAATCTGTGATAACGAAAACTTGCTCGAATGTCTATCCAGTGTAAAATGTTCTAACCTTAGAGTATATAATACTGTAATTATATACTCTAAGGTTCTAACGAAGATAATATTTGCGCCACTTTTGTTACTCGTACTTTGCCATAGTAGGTACTGCAAACATGCTTTATTATTATGTATAAACAATGATTTTGAACTATAAAAAATAAGTAACAACAATAAATACGTTGTCATAACTCCTTCCAAAAGCCATAACTAGTCGACCGGTTTTAGTGTAATAAAAGGAAAATAGCACAAAGTAGCGCTGGTTATAGCTAGTCTTCAATAATACAGCGTCGTTAAATAAGAAGCTTTGTTCGCGGGACATGTCGGCAGTGGGATTTGGGCGCTAGATTCGACATGATAAATGTTGAGTACGAGACTCTATACAAAGGCAATTTCAGTGGTCATACATCAGAATTTAAGAGTTTTAGCGACAGCGACACCACGTTCTGCAGTTTTGCTGGTGAATGGTGATAGGAGCTACGTTTTAATTGCAAAGGAAATTCGTCCTGCAAAGAACAATTTGCATTAGATCCTCGTTAAACGCAGGCTCGCGGTAATGAAGTGACTAGAGCAAACTTGCGCTGTTCATACAGATAATACATAATAAATCATAACAGATGGAGGAAGGCGAGTAAAGTTCAGCACTATTATTTAAGGCAATAATCGTAGTTCTGATATACTTTTATTCGTACGTAAGAGGAGAGGTTTTGGGAAAGAAGAGCGTAAAACTGTCAGAAACTTTTATAACAAAGCTAATATATACGAAGATAACATCAGGTATACTGGCCAAATAAACGTTGAAATTGTTTGACTAAATAAAACTTGCGGTGTTATGGCTGTTGTGTAACTTCAAGTCGTTCCTGTAGTAAGTATCGGTCGCTAGATTCTTTGGTTTTCAGGCTATTGTTTGATTTATTGCTGGTATACGCTGTATACGCTGAGTTTTTATTAACCCCCGACGCAAAAACGACGGGGTGTTATAAGTTTGACGTGTCTGGCTGTGTGTGTGTGTGTGTGTGTGTGTGTGTGTGGGGGTGTGTTTGTTTTAAGTACCATCCGAGGACGTGCGTATGAATACACAAGGCACGACCGAGGACCTTATCAAAGCGAGGACCTTTTCGAGGGTCCTCGGTTTGACTTGACCAAAGATTCGTATTCTGCAAGCGATTTTGAGTCTTCCTATATACTTAATACGAAAAAGTTGTCTGAACCTCGGTTTGATCAAGATTATTCATAATCTTACACAAACATTGTGTATCCACCAGATGGTGCCACAGTCACCTCATACACAGACTCTTTACACTCATTTCACGTTTGTTGTATTATCCGAGGACCTATGTGTTAACTTTAACACAAAAGTCCTCGGTTAGGTAGCTTTTCCAGACAATGTGTATCTAGGACCTCGGTTGGTAGATTTTCCGAACAGTGTGTATTCTAGTCCTCGTTTCGACAGTTTTCCTCGTGTGTAGAAAACAGATTATATGTTATCATTTAAATAAAATTATGAAGGAGGAAATCGAAGGTAGACTGAATCTTTAAACAAATTGTTAGTAGGTACACGAGGAATAACCAGACTTCTTCTGCAGTATATGCTAAGTACCTAGGCTCGCTTATCTATCTATTAAAGAAAGTCGTGTTAGTTACACTATTTATAACTCAAGAACGGCTGAACAGATTTGGCTGAAAATTGGAGGGGAGGTAGCTTAGAACCAGGGGACGGATATAGGATACTTTTTTTATATACTTTTATTTACTTATAGGAGTAGGGTAGGAGTAGGTTAGGAGTTGGGTAGGAGTAGGGTAGGAGTAGGTTAGAAGAAGGGTAGGAGTAGGCTAGGAGTAGGGTACGAGTAGTGTAGGAATAGGGTAGGAGTAGGGTAGGGGTAGGGTAGGGTAAGGGGTAGGACACCACGCGAACGAAGTAGCGCCGGACAGCTAGAAATAATTTACAAGGCAAAACAACGTTTTCCGGGTCAGCTAGTATTATACTCGTATAACCATGATTTGCACCATAAAATATTGTATTGTCATAGGAGCTGAATACGTGTGCTTTTCATAAAGAATCTAAAGTGCCTTCTTTAAGTGAAATGTCTGCAGCAAGATTTGAAGCAAATATAAAGTACAAAGAAATACAGAACATGAACGTACTAAAGAAAACCACATAAACTTTGCATGATCTACTTATAGAAATAATCATCAAGTTGCAGTAACATCTTTGAGAAGCATGATTAGAAAACTTACATAACAGTTATTAGAAAACGACTCAAACAAAAAGACTTATAGAAACCATAATTAAAACAGATCGACATAATTTGGGCTAAAAACTTGACATAAAATTACATAACGCAATACCTATTTAGAAAACAACGAAGAAATAAAGTGAGATTAAAATAATTTGGGAAGCATGAAAACTTAATAACTTAATGGCGCCGATTCCCTTGTTGGAATCGGCGCCAATAGCTATAAACTGATTAGATAGAAATCATTAATGTCAACGGCCTGTCAAATTCAAAACTTATTGCTTTTTCGCTAAATTGTGATCATGGAAACTGATAATAAAAATAATTTTACAACTTAAACTTAATGCGTATGCTAAATTTGAATACGATGCTATTAACTGTTGAAGAGTTCCCTCATGAAGAAACGACCTTGACTGCAGCATCAGCACAAACTGGTAATTATTTTGGTGTTACTAGATAAACATAATGCGTGTGCCAAATTTGGAGATGGTGCTATCAACTGTTGAGGAGTTCCCTCATGAAGAAACGACCATGGCTGCAGCATCAGTACAAACTGGTAATTATTTTGGTATCACTAGATAAACATAACGCGAGTGCCAAATTTGAAGACGATGCTATCAACTGTTGAAGAGTTCCCTCATAAAGAAATGACCCTGGCTGCAGCATCAGTGCAAACTGGTAAATATTTTTGTTTTACTACATAAACATAACGCGTGTGCCAAATTTGAAGACGGTGCTATCAACTGTTAAGGAGTTCCCTCATGAAGAAACGACCTTGGCTGCAGCATCAGCACAAACTGGTAATTATTTTGGTGTTACTAGATAAACATAAGGCGTGTGCCAAATATGAAGACGGTGCTATCAACCGTTGAGGAGTTCCCTCATAAAGAAATGACCCTGGCTGCAGCATCAGTACAAACTGGTAATTATTTTGGTGTTACTACATAAACATAACGCGTGTGCCAAATTTGAAGACGCACCTATCAACTGTTGAGGAGTTCCCTCATTAAGAAACCTGTTGAGGAGTTCTCCCATTAAGAAACGACCCTAGTTGGCAGCATCAGAACAAACTGGTAATTATTTAATTTTTCTAGATAAACCTAACATGTATGCCAAATTTTAAGTCGATGCTATCAACTGTTGAGGAGTTCCCTCATAAAGACATGACCCTGGCTGCAGCATCAGAACAAATTGGTAATTATTTTAGTTTTACTACATAAACATAACTTGGCAAATTTTAAGTCGATGCTATCAACTGTTGAGGAGTTCCCTCATAAAGAAACGACCCTCGCTGCAGCATCAGCACAGACTGGTAATTATTTTAGTTTTACTACATAAACCTAACGCCTCTGCCAAATTTGAAGACGATGCTATCAAGTGCTGAGGAGTACCGTCATGAAGAGACGACTCTGGCTGCAGCATCTGATACTAAAATAATAATCCTTTGAGAAGCGCCGACAAACGTAAAGACATCGACTCGTCCTCGCTTGGTACTTCATTTTGGAAAAAGTGTGTAAGAAATAAATCGGAACGTTCTACTTACATTGATATAATTATTATCTTACACGTTAAATGTTTTAGGTAGGTAGATTTTCCAGGTCCTCGGTTTGTACAAGTTCTACGCGAAAAACTGTCCTCGGTTTAGTGATATAAAGTCTAACACAACGTCCGCACTTTGTACAAGCTATAAGAAATATTGTGTAAAAATACGTCCTCGGAAGGACGTCGCAGGGCTTACGTAAGAGGTCCTCGGTTTGCTTACACAAAGTCCTCGTATGTGCATCGCTGGTCACATTTAGCTGTGTATTTCAGGTCCTCAGTATGATAGCCGAAAATCATACAGAAAAATGTTGAGATAGCATTATCCCAATAAGCTCATCACTATAGATTTATTCATCTGTCTCTTTCTATCTTATTCTAAAAGGCCAACGAGGTGTTTAAACCAGTTTTTTGGAGGGTCCTCGGTTCGTTCTAGGATTAACAAGGTCCTCGTAAGGGTGTCTGTACAAACAGGGGTGTGTGTGTGTGTGTGTGTGTGTGTGTGTGTGTGTGTGTGTGTGTGTGTGTGTGTGTATGTGTGTGTGTGTGGGCGTGTGTGTGTGTGTGTGTGTGTGTGTGTGTGTGTGTGTGTGTGTGTGTGTGTCTGTCTGAAAGTAATTGGAAAAGGATCAAATAATTTCAAAACCCCCAACTTAAAGAATCTAGGTAACGAGACTAAAACAGATAAATTAATATGGAAGTCGGGGGACCGTTCTTTGGAACATTCTTTAAGTTGGGGGTTTTTAAATTATTTGATCCTTTTCCAATTACTTTCATTTAATTTTATTATTTTTTTGTGTCGGGGGTTTTTTAAATTTTTTTGTTTGTAAATTAGGCTTGTCTTTATGAAATGCTAACATCACAATTATTATAGGTCGGTTATCTAGGACGAGGACGTACTCCGTATTAGCTATTCTGTCACATTTCTTTTTCACTTTATCTCTCGTGAAATATACCATGTTATTATCTCGGTTCTGCATACCGAAACTAATCTGCACGTTTCCCAGAAATTCCTTTTGACAATTCTCTGCGCTATATTTCACATCCCTCTTGCCGAATTTATAATTTTACGGAAGAGATTTTTTCCAATCGGCAACGTCACTTTTAATAAGCAAATCTGGTTTGGAAAATTTTCAAACAAAATATAAGCTTAAGTAAATAGGCTCCGGGTCCGGTGTAATCTATATAAATAAAATGCTGTTCGTTGGTAAGCGAACCACTTGAGAACGACTGGACCGATTTACAAATTTTTGTTTGTTGTAACCTTTTAAAACAAATAAAAATAGCCAAATCGGTCGGGAATAACTGAACTTACTTATCTTTGGGGTTTTTAATTTGGACAGGAGGGCAATGTCTGTCGGGTTAGTTAGTAGGAGATATGTAGATGAGATTTCAAAAGTGGTTTCCTTCTAAAATATTAAATCGACATATTTTTTACCAAAAACGTTCAAGCAGAAAATAAAAATTAACAAGATAAATCTAAAGCTTTTCTTGGCTGTAATTAAACTGCTTGCATGATGAGACCTTAATTAGTAAATTAGAAGACGCGTTGTTATTAATATGTGGGAGCATTATTCCTACGTGAGACAGTAACTAGATTCGCCATGATAAATGTACTGCACGAGATACGCGCCGACCGCTAACAAGATTAACGTTGATTAACCGAACAATATGAACTGGGTCGGAGGAAAATTCAATTTTTAAAGTTGCCACCTATTATTTAGGGTGGTGTTTGCTTACGTAGGGATGGGTGAGTTAGATGGCTTGACTGCTCAACTCTGCAGTACAAGTTTTGGACTAGTTTAGCCTGGTTATGGGTGCACTTGATAGCAACAAAAGGGTTTATTTATATACCCCGCAGCTTCGCCCGCGAGGTATGTCGATAAAAACTATCCTATGTCCTTCCCCGGGATGCAATCTACTTATCTCTCTGCCAAATTTTATCGAAATCCGTTCAGTGGTTTAGGCGTGAAAAGGTAACATACAGACAGACAGACAGTTACTTCAGAATGTATAATAAAACTATCCTATGTCCTTCCCTGGGATGCAATCTATCTCTCTGCCAAATTTTATCGAAATCCATTCAGTGGTTTAGGCGTGAAAAGGTAACATACAGACAGACAGACGGAGTTACTTTCGAATTTGTATTATTAGTATGGATGATTAAAGTTAAGACTTTCAAACGTCAAAATGTATGATTAAACAGTTTGCTTATCACAACTTAACTTTACGCAACATTTATGAATAAAGGGGAAAGTAGTAGGGTTTTGGTGGGTTGAATAGGTGCTGGTTTGTGACGGCAGGTGTTACTGTTTAGGCTGAAACTACTTCAGAAAAATCTTAAATTCATTCACTGACAACGCATAGCCTAAACCGCTGATCTAAGAACATGATATATTGCACAAAAAATCCTTATATAAAACCCGGAATACACGTGCCCGTAACTTGCATAAAAGTATGCAAGTAGCTTGCATGCCATTATGATATTTACCAATCAGAAGTAGTTATGGCACACGGCATGCAAGCAACTTGCATACTTTCATACAAGTTCCAGGCACCTGTCTTCCAGGTTTTACGAACTTGCACTGCCTAAGGAAGTATTTATGGAAATTCATCACCTAATGTGGCTAAATAGAGGATAAAAATGTGCATGGAAGTTAGTAAATTTTTCTCATTGGTTAAATGGCCTGAATTTATGTTGGTTTTAGACAAAGATCTTTATGATACTTTCAAAATTCAATAAAAAAATCGAAACAAATCTTTAATTGAAAGTGCGTTGCCACTAGCACACAAACAATCTCAAACTCGCCATCTTGAAAAATCCAATCTCCAAAACAAAACTTTGTTCATGAACTAAAAATACATGTTTATTTCCAACTACTATCCATTTGAACGAACTCCTATAAATTTTAAAGTTCTTTGTCGATACAGTTACGTGTCGCAAACAGGAAAGCTTGTATAATCCTGGATGCAAAAGTTCCGCTTGTTAATCGGATTCACTTTTTACGTAGGTGCAGGTTTTTGCTGATTTATACACTACGTTGGATTTTAACTCTTGCTAAGTTTTATATTCGGATATTGACTTGGTACGTTGCTTGGCAATGGTTTGGAATAGCATAATCAGCCTCTAATGTTCCAACTGCTGGGACACTGGCCTCCTCTCTTCGAGAGGGAGTGGGCTGTAATCTATCACGCTGGCCCAGGGCGGGTTTGTAGATGACACATAAGAATTTTTAGTTACCGGACTCGCGCACCGAGGATTCCGTACCATCATATGTTTTTAAATTTTCATCAGCGAGGCCTATATTCGTCAAAGAATTTTAACACTGTGCACTGCGGTGTAGAATACTGCAGTTTTATGTCAGCGCCATCTCTTGACCTATAGTGGAACTAATGTAACTTTAGTTGATGATTTCTGAAATCTTTACATAAACTTCTATCACATAATTTCAGATTTTTCTCTTTGCAAACTTCGGAGATAAGAGGGGGACGGTATTTGTTTTTTACATTTTCCATCAAAAGTCGAAAACTATACGGCCTAAAAAAATATAATAAATTAGAAAATGTGCAAACTGCGCTCTTGTATATGATACCCCACATGCCCTAGTAGCCCCACTTCGAATTTCAGACCCCCTTTTAGTCCCTGTTGCAAAAATATACATATACCTATTTTCAAAATAGTTGGGCAAACGTCATCTGAAACTAATTCAAATTTCAAGTTGATAGCATTAGTAGTTCTTGAGATATCCAGCTGTGACAGACAGACAGACTGAATCTCACCATAAGGGTTCCGTTTTACCATTTTGGTACGGAACCCTAAAAAGTAAAGCGCCTGCCTGGGTTCGAACCCACTACCGTAAGTTGGGGCTGTTACCACTGGGCCACCACTGCTCTTGGGATGTTTAAATTAAATTACTTCTAACGCTACTGCTTGGTTGGCACAGATATAGATACGAGTACAACTAGTTAACGCCAGAGCAACTAATTCGCGTGCCCAACTTACGTACAAAAATCGTAAGCCGCCACTTTCGCGCTCAGTCCTGTAGTATTGTTGGCTGGGTGAGCGTGAGCGCTGGCGCTAGGCCCCTGGGGTGGGGCGAGACGGGTGCCTTTGAATCGATTTCATTTTCCCATCACTAAATAGTCCTTGTGACGTCATAGTAGACAGACAAAAAATGGCACTCTTGGTTTTCATACAGATCCTGATACTTGCGTTATCAAGGTCTATCTATATATCAGTGTTCGTTGGTCTAGCGGGTGCAGGCACTTTACTCACTTCACTCTACAAAGCAAAGGGCCTTTGCTTTTGTTTTTGGGTGTGCTTTTGGGTTGTTCTATATATATTATATAATATAACCCAAAGTGTTTTTGGGTTGTTCTATTAGGAATTTCTCAGTGGCAGCCGAATTTTGGGCCGAGTACATTTAGATTGCTATCGACACGCTAAGAAGAAGAAGTAGCAGCCCGGAGTCTAGATTTATACCCGGTTGACGGTAATAGGCTCGTCTCCTATTACATGGGACTTTAACAGAAGCGGGCATAATTAAACCTCTACCTAACCCTTCGTGGCGTGATGTTCTGTTATGTTGCTTGTAATTGGATTTGGGTATTCATTAAAATATTAGTCTCATGTGAAAAGTTTTTCTTCCTACTATTCCAGTGTTGGCTCTATTATTAATGTGTGGCTTCTAATTGGGAAATTTTACATCAAATTGCATGATTTAAAATATCCTGTAGTTAAAAGAACCGGCCTAACATTACCTTGATTGGTAATGCAAAACCCGCTTTTCAATTCCTTTGTTCATATGCCTTTGAAAACTGAGCTTTCATACGTAAAATTTTAATTACTAAGACCTAGAAAGGTCTCAAAGAGAATAATCTCATAATTGAACCGTGAAAATAATTCCTTACACAAGGGATTTTGGTACTTACAGATGCTTTTAAAACCTCACAGAAATTTTGTATGTGCTTATGTAAGATGTGCTTGTTCGTAAAAATATTTCTGACTTGGGATGGAATAAAGCTGTGAATGTGTAATACTATAACGTATTAGGAATAAAACTTTCATGCTACGATGTTGTAAGCTACGGTCAAAATGTTACAAAACATTTTGGGAAATACTGTTTTATGTCGGATCGACGTGGCTTTAGAAAAGTATTCCTGGAAGGATTTGGTCAGCAGTTTCATTATTCTGTATTAAAAATCATTCCTGGAAGTTTGCTTTTCTATAAAGTTACCCTATACTATGTTTGTCTACATAAAACATCCAAGTGAACAAAAAAACATTCTTCCGACCATTTCGGCTAAAATCTGAAAAATCTAGCGTATGAAGCTTAACACACGGAGAACTAAATCGATTGGAAAGCATTACGAGTCTTAACCTTTTCACAAGTTTCGCCCACCTCCTTATTTTTTAAACCTACAAGAAAAATAGTATTACTTTGTCTCGGTAAGTATCGGTTTTTGTTTTAAGACCGCCGTAAAACTTACCTAGTTAAGCACTTGCGATAAATTCTCGGGTCTTTAAGATAGTTTAACCGAAACCGGGAATTTTCAATTCGGAAATATTCTCAAAAATTCTTCAAAATTCTGTTATAACTGCTGATGAACTGAGAAACATTATTAACCTCATATTATGTTAAACTAACGCCTTTTGGAACAAAATAATTGCTAATACAGCGGGTCCTATTACCGTTACCTCAATCATCTGTCACCGAGGATTGACGGACGTTACAATCTGATTGGAATCCCATGTTCCAGTTACCACTATTGCATTATTGAACACCACACTTGATTTGGGAACAAAACCTGTCATCAATGGTCTCTGTGGACAATCGCTGGAGCAATGAGCTGGTGCTAGCTTAATTATATTAACGATCAATTAGTTGAACAAGCTCCAAGGCCATTAGATGGCACAATACAGCACAACAATGAGGTCTGGACGCGAAATACTAAGCTGTTTACATCCCAAAAACACTGAAAAAAAATAAAGGCTTAATACTAACAATAAAATACATATCCCGTTAATTATAATTAGCGGAACAATATATTTGAATATTACATGTATATTTGATGTCAAATATTTTCATTAACATCCGTATAATTCTATCTCAATTTCCATAGTACCGAATAAAATTAACCTCGATACTCGTACCGCTCAATATTGTTTTGACCAATATTCTATCAGCGGATGCCAATATTATTAATATAAGGTTTCCTACAACGTTCTCGCCCGGGTTACTTACAAAATATTAAGTATTACCATAAAACAGGCTCGGAGTTGCCAATATAACGTTATTAGCTTTATATCAGGGATCGCCGGCTCTTCCTTTGACACGGGTTTATAGGCGTGTGAAGAGCAAATATGAGCCATCTATATTGATTCTATAATACTGCTTCATGTTTACATCAAAAGTATGTGTTCAGTAGATTGTGTCGTCGTTTCAGCCGATAGACGTCCTCTGCTGGACATAGGCCTCCCCCAATTTTAGGGGGGGGTTTGCTATAATCGCCACGCTTGGCAGGCGGGTTGGCGATCGCAGTATGGTATGATGGTGGAATAAATAGAGAACGCTGCTGCCCATTCTCCGGTAAGACCCTTAGTCGCCTTTTACGACACCAACGGGAAGTAAGGGGTGGTGCAATTCTTTAAGTCCGGCACCACACAGACACAGTAGATTGTGTAAATGAAACCAAATCTGTAAGTAATTACCATTTCATAACTTATCCATATTTACATATCGACGAGTTTCTCTTACGAGTATATCTACTCATATTTCATGATATAATTATCTGATTTGGGGAGTAATATTACTCGGGCGAACTTAATCTATTTAACCTTTTGAACGCCAATGTCGGCTATAGCCGACATGAGCAAGCGTGCCCTGTGCGCCAACGACGGCTATACTCGACAAAAAACAGGTCGCAGAAAAATACAAAATAAACCTATTAAATCATTACTTTTATGTATTTTATTGATACACCTTGAAATTAAGATTTTCGGGCTTGGCGTACAGGGCATAGGAATACCGATATGGCGTGGCGGTGAAAAGGTTAATATTTCAGAATAAGGGTAATTACAATTAGCCTTATAAAGGGCAATAAAGGGACATTGAGGGGTTTTATTACCCCTCAATGTCCCTTTATAGATTAAAACAAAACGAGACCTAGCTGTAATGCCTAAAATAATATCAGATTGAATTTGCTTTGTTTACACGATGTAATTGTACAACAGTTTACAAGCTTATTGTTCTTAGGACGATTATTTTTTCCATTACATATTTATTTTAATCCCAGTAACAAGAAATGTTAATCCAAATCTTGTTTCATTTTTGAGACTTAATGAACATAGTAGCGGGTGGGTCATCTAGTGTTTTAAATTTGAATCAGCTATAAAAAAAACTACTGACTATTTTGTCAAATTTCTGGTTTTATTAGAAAGGTTGAACTTTGTCATTTAAGAATGGAACACAATATCATTCATATGACTACCACGACTGGCTCGACAGTATCCCATCCGATCAACCCAATTTTTCAGATTTTCGAATGTTTCGGCTTGAATCTCTTCAATGGCAACTTCGATTTCATGTTTCAACGCTTCAATTGTCTCTGGATGGTTTGCGTAACATTTATCCTTCATGGTTCCCCACAGAAAATAATCCAAAGGGCTCAAATCACAGCTCCGAGGCGGCGAATTGACATCAGCATTTCGGCTGATTATTCTATTTTCAAAACAGTGCGCAAAAGATCGATGGTTACGTTGGCTGTGTGACATATGGCCCTGTCTTGTTGAAACCAAATGTCGTCCATGTCATTCTCTTAAATTTTTGGAAACAAAAATTCGTTGAGCAGCAAGCAAAGCAAAATTAGGTTGATCGGGATGAGGTACAGCCGAGCCAGTCGTGGTAGTCATATGAATGATATTGCGTTCCATTCTTAAATGACAAAGTTCAACTTATCCAATAAAACCAGAAATTTGAAAAAATAATCAGTAGTTTTTTTTATAACCGATTCTTTAAAACACTAGATGGCCCACCCTGTATGTATACGCGTGGGCGAATTTATTCAAATGAAAAAGGTTTTTTTCTAAAGTACTGAATAAACTTCTTTCACAAAAACTTTAAAGGTTCAACAAAACACTAAAACAGATAAAAGAACCTAACCTCACTCTATGTAGGAAATGTAATTTTCCAACTCATTCTCAGCTCAACTGTTTGCAGCGCGGCAGCGTGACCAAGCGAATCCTTCTGATTTTAAGACGACTCCGTATAAAAGCTTATTCATAAAGACTGTGTTATTTTAAATTGTATTGTGGCCTGCAAATTCGACTTTCTTCGCTTTTCCTCTTTCTACTTCATTATCTCCAAGTTTACCATAATTTGAATGTAATTATACTCGTGAAAAGGTCTCTTAAGTAGATTTTGATGTTTAATTATTTTAGGAAAATTAATTTTGCCTCTCCGATTACTTTGTTCATTTCATAGATTTCATGGTGAGTTTAACATGAATTGATTTTTAGTGTTATTAAACTACTGTGATTCATTTTCTACTCTACATTCCTTTAATATTCACTTGCACTACACAGATCTTCGTTCACAAAGCTTAATATACATAGTAGCGTTTTTATGTTACTGGCTCTTTGAAATATCTGCAATATTCATTACGATCGCAGGCCTTTCTTTCCCGCGTGAAAGGCAGCTTTTGCTTCCAAAGCACTATGAAGTATCCAGAATGTGTTCAGACCCGACTAAAAAATATTGCGCCACAAAGTAAAAAAGACGTAAAAAAATAGCGCAATGAAACATGCTTAGAGGATTTCTCTTCAAAGTAAGTAATGCCGGTCCATTCAAAAGTTCCGTTCTCCTTTTGGGAAGCTTTATGTCCGGGCCAGTGGACAGTTTTCGAGGTTTCATTTGATTGGCCGGCTTTTTAATGCTAAAGAAGATTGGCCCTATTTTCCGCTTAGAACTTACCTTTAAAATAGTTTTTGAATTCAGGCGTGTGTCCTCCTTTGCGAATGTGTTTGGAATTTCAAAATGTTGAACAACTTTTTCTATAGAGTTTTTTTGCCTAGTAATTAGTAAATTAAATATTCTCGGGTGGGTTGATTCCAAAGGTCTTTTCGTGTTTAATCTTAAAACAGAAAATGTTAAAAGTGTGTAGCGCGTAGGCATTGAAATTACGCAGTGACCTTTACGTCAATATGGCTCCAAAAAACGTATTCTCTTTGAAGTTTTAACTATTTCATGTTCATGTTTCGTTTTATATTTTATTATTTCCTGTCTTAATATAAAACCTTTTTGTTCATTCCAGGTAAGTTTTCCATCAGTCGCTGGTCGGTAAGTACGACAATTTTATATTCATTATACAACTGCCGAACCATAGTGAAACGTTAAAAGCAGACCATTACAGGAGTCTATTACTTTAAATCACTCCCGTCATCAACATCGATTTCGAGGATTTTATTATATTTTAACGACATACCCCTGGTTCGATTACATTATTGACACTTACTCGGGGTATTTTACTAGGTATTACCTACCAGACGATAATTGAATCCCAAAACCTTACTGTTTCAACTCCAAATATATGGAATATATCTAATTTCCAGCCCAAGTCGTCCTACATTGCCGACGCGCTATAATTAAGGTACACCCACACCTAACAGTCGTATTTGAGGGCTAGGGGTGTGTTGTGGATATGAAGGTGTGGGTGTTCGTCACCGAGCACTTTATCATTCTCTTCATTGAATGCATACTCCGTTTGCTACTTTAGACCTGTTTATACACCAAATGAACTTAATCATCTAAAATTATCCTGCCTTCGCTTCTGATGATTATGAATTATTATTTATGATGTCATAACGAAAAGGATTAGCCCGTCTCAGGTACGGTGACATTAATTCTTCCGTTTAAACTCCTTGTAGCTACGTAAACGTATTTAGACCAAATAGATTGAAATTTAAATACCGTTATAGCGCGCATCGGATACGCTGACAGGGGTTCGTACTCACTAAACATGGGAACCTGAAGCCGTGACATAGATTGTGTAATCCTAATTGCTTGTTAGTAGAGATTGTTAATTATGCCCCTGAAGCAGGATCAGGGAAATACCTACTAGATTCTACCGGTATTATTTATTCCATTAACTATATTGTAATACTACTTCTCAGAACGTTATTTCTATTGACATTCAATTCGAAGCAACAATATATTGTTTGGAGAAATAAAGATATTATTTATTTTGTCGGCTAGAAGAAAAAAGTCATCGTCTACAAACACATAAAGAGTTCGCCTCCGCGGTTAACATAGACGACCTGGAGCCCGGGGCGCTCGCAATTCAGTCTCGACAAACATACGGGCCTCTATTCAGGCCTTCGAACTCAACGGCTACAGAAATATATCGATATTGCATGTTCTGTGGCGTCCTGGCGAAATGAGTCTTTTGTTTTACGATCTATTGTTCCTGTGGTCCTCTGCATGCTTTATTGTACCCCAAGACGCTCGTTTCCATGTGTATTTTAGTTTATTATGATGAAGTCGCCTATAGTTTAGGTACATGAATATCCATTTCATTTTGTTAATGATGTTTACTGGATGGTCACTGTTGTTTACTTTACGAATAGCAATTAACAATCAAATTGGACTGAAATACAACTAATAAACAACGTTATCAATGTAACTTAATGAACATAATTTATTTTAAACTTTCGTTTTGATATAATGTCATATATATTTGCAACTTGGTTTGGACATAAACTGTGCGATTATGAAATCATCTATGTATATGAGGTATCATCTAATCGACTTCGTTGTAAATATTTAATCTAAAGTTAAATATAAGCTATTTACCAGTTTTTGCCAGTAATGCTAGACATGCACATTATAACTATGTCACTAAACGGGCTTATACTTTTTAAATCTTTAAAGACAAATATCGATACCTGGTAATATGCCGAGCAGAGATCCCTCATCCGACTCTATGGGACTGGCTGTAACACTCCGCTGCCCCCGTTTCTGCCGTGTGCAGGGGAAAGTGAAAGTCACTGTTAGTAAACGGCGTGATTGTGTTCCTGTTAGAAAAGTTATTGCTCCCCTACAATGCATCAGATTGGCTTTTACGTTAATTGCAACAAGTGGCTTTCGATGACTTACAATGATCTAAAAGAATTTTTTGTTTGTAGTAGAACTATTGAGACTGTTATTAACATTTGTCCCGTTAATCTGAAATGCCGAAATGTTAACAACGGAAAGGCTTAAATATTCTTCATCATTAGCTATCCTTTTGTATTTACTGAGGTTGGTCTCATTTGCATCATTGTTCTGTTCCAGTAACCCCAGCTTTTGCGCGCTTAGCTAAAATGTAACTTAATATTTGCCCTCACAAATATAGAACAAAAGATTTTGCACGTGAAATTTTCCTTTTGCGAAATTTTGCGATGTTACCGCACATGGTATGAGGCATACGTACATAAATATTCTTGTGTATAGGCCGTAAGCCATCAGTGCATACGGCTCCGGAATGCCGAGTGTAATGTACGATATGCCTGTGATTTGTACTAAAATCCGCTCCAGTATAACAACTTACATACCCACATATGTTTTCCATGTGAATTATTACCACTATAGAGAGAGTCCAAAACGGTGCAATTACTTCGTTGCATATTTGCCTAATGGCATTTAATACACGTGGTCGTCATGGTTTTTGGGCATTTGTTATAAACCGCAATTTTGCATCTGAAATACGATTGTAACTTATCAAGTTTTATATAACCCATCGAGTTATTTATTTATTCTTGTCGTTTAAAACTTAACATTATGAATGTTATGAATAAATATCATAAATTTTAGAAAAAGTTCACAAAATGTCCAACTGCCAGAAAAGCAAGACCAGCCCGGGGCTATATTTCATGCTGCACTTTAAAACGTCTCTCTAGATTGCTTTGCTTTTGTTTTTTAGATTTCTCTCACTATAATAATGTTTTAAATTATATGGCATAGTTTATTTAAAAATTAAAAAGAAAACTAAACATAATAAGAATTGTAAGTAGGTATCTGAAACATCTGTACCTACATAATGAAAAATATTAATATGTTTGTCACAAAAAATCGATTAGTGCGTAAATGTTACAGAAAATTGGAAGAGGAAAAACATGACATGTAGAGCTTACCTGCTACGAGAAACTAACAGTCGGCCTCTCCAATGACCCTATGGTGATTAGAGACTTTGAGCTTTGGAGGTATTAAGGGCCTCGCGAAGGTTCCCTTGGTGATTAAAAGGGGCGTAAACATCGTAATTCGATCAACGGATTGATGGAAACGATTTGTTGGGACGCCCTTACAAATTTGTCTCTTTCGCATGTTGGTCAGTCTTAATACCTTTGGCTTTACGTCGAACATGCTTTGCATTTACAACACAATCGACTATTTTTATATCACAAGTATTATTTGACCATGTGATTTTACATGCAGACTTACTTTAGCGTTAAAATAAAGTAGTTGGTAGTTGGAATTCTACCATATAATGTTTTGAACTACAAAAAATAATACCTTTGGCTTTACGTCGAACATGCTTTGCATTTACAACACAATCGACTATTTTTATATCACAAGTATTATTTGACCATGTGATTTTACATGCAGACTTACTTTAGCGTTAAAATAAAGTAGTTGGTAGTTGGAATTCTACCATATAATGTTTTGAACTACAAAAAATAAACTCCCAAGTTTTCTACCGAGTTCTAATGGGTACACGGAAGCACTTCTCTTCTATTTTTGCATCCACTTCTCTCTTGCATTAAATGAAAAAATACTTGTAATACATTCAGAAGTTACTGCTCCTAATGCATTTGCTCTGTCCTTTTCGTTCTCAAGTAATGAGTGAAGTAGTTGCATCCCAATGTTCGCCTTTTGAACGCTCGTGGTCCTTAGCCTGTAAAATATAGGTCGCAACCGCGGTTAGTTTCCTTCTTAAAAATCTCATTTCCGTTTCCTCTCATAAGTTTATAAATCTTTTGACTTTTGATTTGCATTTATAATTCATCAAAAAGTTGGAATGGCTTCAGAAGGTACTTAAACCGTTCTGAATAAATCTATTGGGATAACTCTTTAGGTAGGTAGGTACCTATTGGATTTTCACCAGTTTTCGGAGAAGTTTGTAAACAGTTTCGTGGAAAACAAATTTGAAGCTTATCTGATTTTAGAAATTTTGGCATACCTTATTTATACGAAATGCAAACCAACAAACGATTAATTGTCTATTTGAAAAAGCAGTAACATTAGCTTTACCCGCATAATGACGAGTATTATTTCAATACTATTTTTTATTGCAGGCAAGTTACAGAAAAAATAAACACAGGCTATTTAAAAGGAAGTAATAAAAAACTCCTCGGTCGAATATCGGCAGGTTGCAATAGCCAGCTGTCGCTTGACCCTCTTTTCAATTCGCGATTTTATTTTGCGAAGGTGGCTTAATTTGCGTCGGATTAAATATTTTTCAATGCCCTGATTTATGACGTCAAAATAACCTTTTTTGGCTAGCACGGGTATCTTAACGATTTATCCGGACAGATTTATACCCAGGTGTAGTAAAGTACCGAGCCGGCTAGGTTATCCCCGGGTATTCTCGTTGAGTTACTACGCTAGCTCTGACCAGGATTAGATTAATACAAACGGGAAGCGGAGACACTATTTCATTTTAAACCACCTGGCAGAGATGAACTCTTGCGTTATTATTTTATCTGCGTTTGGAAATTAAGACAACGACAATGGACCATAACATAATACCTACTATATGATGGAAAAATGTAGTATATTTGAATAATCGATACCTTTCTAAACATTTTGCAAACAAATATTTATGTTGATGATTGTAATTAAACAAACACACCAAAATTATTCAAAATGCAAAGCAGAATGAGAATAAATAAAACGTATTATTTCGGCGCATATCTTTGTTTTTGAAACGTCTAATTTTAGATGTCTGTCGGTCTCATTTTCATGCATCATCCTCATGACAGGGAGGCGCAGCTTTGCATAATTAATCATCCAATTTTCCCCTCGTTTTGACGTTTTTTTTTTGTATTTTTCAATCAGGGTATCTCTTAGATGAACGCACCTGCGGAAGGCTCAAATCGTCACGAATATTGGTAATGAAGAATTATTGAATTTTGGTAGCACAACGAAATGAGTTCCCGTTTTAGTAAGATCGTTGGGTCTGGCAATCAGATCGAATGTCTGGAATGAAGTTTGATTTAAGTGGCCGTTAAACATACAGCAAGAACTGCTGAAGCTTTCCTTCAAGGTTTTATGGTCATCACTTATCCCTTTTTATTACGGTAGTGCACTTACAAATAAAAAGGCCCCGGTTTACGTAAATGATTGTAATTAGATTAACAAAGCATTTTTAACGTAGTATTAGACTCTGTTCGATTGGAAAAAGCTATCAAGTTTTAGGGTACGTCGGAAGTTTAGGTGCTTTTTATAGTTCGTGTTTTTATGGCAGTTTTGGACCGTTTTAGAAACGTCTTTGATATTGCATAGGTAAGTAAACCTTTTAAAGACAATACCAGTTTGCTGATTATTAGAAACTAGCTTCTGCCCGCGACTTGGTCCGCCTGAAATTTCTTGTTTTAACATAAAATAATTTATATCGAATGATACTCGGCAATAATGTAGCTTCCCATTAGTGAAATAATTTTCGGAATCGGATCAGTAGTGCCGAACATTACCGCCTACATACAAACTCACAAAGGAGAAGGGGACTTCTGGGCCCAGCAGTTAACTAGTTGAAACGTGTATTAAAAAAACCGTTATATTTTTCTAAAGGAAATCACAAAGTATGGGACCATGTTTCTACCTAGAAAGCGAGAAAACTTAAATTAAGTTAATGAAACATAAATAATCGATTAAATAATTCCTGAATTACGAATAAATCGGGTAATAAGTCGATTATGAATAAATCGGTAAAATATGAGAATATTATGTATGAAAATCGAGTGAAAAGTGCATGTCAAGCTTTCGTGGGATCGATTGAATAGATTTATGGTGATTTTTTTTCTTCTGGCGACACTTGTGCCTGACATCGTCAGTCACTGACTGACTGACAGATGCACTCACAGAGTACTTTTTGATCACTCGTTCGTTTTCTTTCGTTCTAAGTGCACACGTATTTTCCTTGTTTTATTGTTTAACTCCACGACCTCGGCTTTGCACATTATAACGGACTATTTGACGGATCTTGCTACTCTAAATTACCTGGCTCTCTATTTTGGACAACTGTTTACTCCTATCGATTGGATATTGACGACATGGATCGCTGTGTAAATTGTACGTTGCGACTGGTCGCAGTAGCTCTATTGGTAGAAGAGTCTTAGAAGATGAGGCGATTTTATCAGTTGCCAAGCATGTTGGGACTTGGCCCAAGATGTGGTTCTTGGGAGACGTGCGATCGATGCACCAACCCACCCAAGTTGGTCATTCCAGTGTTCATACTCGTACCTCCTGCACAATTTTTAGATGATATTCTCATAATTATTGAAGATGAATAATGCATGTTTTATATGACGGGGAAAGTATGGTGTGTCTCGTTATTATCAGACATATTTGAATTAGAGTGGGCTACAGTGGGCTACAGTGGGTTGTGTGTTGGATAATGCGCAATAGAAAATCGGTTTTCAGTTCAAATGAGATTATAATTTCACAAACAATTTAATCACGCTAGCAAATTACACACTAGGTAGGTACACGACACAACCAGATACGGAACGCCGACAGTTTCTGAGCACATGTTGTTCGTACGATGTCCAATGTCCAAGAGAGCTCCACCGTTCTTCTCGCGCTGCCTTCCAGCGTCGACCCCCCACGAACTCAGGCCAGACTCTGTCAACGCCACCAGATGGCGCTAGCGTTCCGATTCCGGTTGTCAAGTCAGCTCCCGTACTAATGACGTTTCCGACACGGTCATCCTGCGATACACACGTCCTCGTGTGTTAATCTGTAAACAAACATGCCCGCAAAGTATCACATAGCTCGGTCACTCCTGACCAATATGGTACAGGCAAAAACACAATGAAAATTCGAACAACCTAAAAAATTGCAGAGTTCAGAGCATTACTCATTATTTGATTAACAAATCTCAAGATCACAAACTAAATAATCAACTAAGGTGCATGTGTCTCATACTATCAAGTAACCTCCTGTTACTCAACCATTCATTTGCGCATCCCCTCGGATCGCCAAGTCACTCACGGACTTTGTGGTTTCTCACAAAACCCTACACAACACACACACACACACGACTTAATCTCTGCTCTGTTTCATCAACAAGACTTTTACTTGGCTTTCCTCAAATTCGTCAGTAATACTCTGATCCCTTGGCCTGTGCCACGGCATGTGCCTTAGCGTCATGAGCGTACTTGATTCAACCAGAGCCATGTAATCAAACTGTAATCAATCATAGCAAAAAAAAACATCAACCATAGCCATGTACCATCGTTATCCACATTACAACAATAATCTTTTTCACTAAGAGCCTTAGGCACCTGGAAACCCACACACGAGTAAACCACTCTAACGCCACGGCGCTCCGGCCGACCAGCAATCCACATTGCTCTCACACATCCAGCGCATGGATCCACATCCATCACCCTGTGACTACACACAACTTTACTACGCCCGCGCCCGTTAGAGAACACCTACTCGCGTGGCTCCCACTACATAGGCTTGCTCATTGCTCATCACCACTGTGATCACCATCTACTTCGACTGGTACATGACCTACTGACATCATTCTTAAACTAACGTGAGCGTATTTAAAATTGCATTGTAAATTTGATTGGTCTACACCCAACAATGTAACCATTTTTACTGTTATCTACCAGGGAAGCAGTCAGTACCAGAGTCAAAACAAAATGAAAACGGCTCACCAGATTCGGTAGACAATCCACTCGCCGTCACTGCCTCTCTGGCAGAAGTCGTGAAACCTCTTGCACGAAAAGCACCGTCCCTGATCAGCGAGCACTCCCACAGGAGATCCAAAGAATGCAGCGCCGCCCGACACTGCCATCCCGCCCGCACACGCCGCCACGCGCCAACCTGTAACCACAAAAAAAAAAACCAACAGCAGTGCATGTTCCTCTCGGCCAATTCTGACCACTTACGGCTTCTAACTTTTGAAAACAGAAAGCTTTAATCCTCTTCTGACTGTTTTTACAAAACAATACCTCTAAATTAACTAAACAAACCTTGATTAATCATAGCAAAACATCCAATGACCAGAGCCATGTAAACAAACTTTGATTATCTAATCAAAGCGAAAATTGTTGTAATTGTATCACTGACATAATTGTGAGTTTAGTTTATTGTTACTAACACTGTATGAGTCTCATGGTTACTCGCAATAAAGAATTTAGTTTTTATTAATTACTTTTAATGAAAACCATTACCAACTCTTTCTCTCAAAGCGACATGTTGAACAACACCCATACTCATTCAAATAATAGAAAGCTCATTAAAATATTGCAGCGCTCATGCTCTGACCTCTATCAGGTCTTCATCATCACACTTATAACTTCCATCCAGTTATAAGTATCAAACCAAACGACCTCCATCCGGTCTACATCATCACACTTATAACTTCCATCCAGTTATAAGCATCAAACCAAACGACCTCCATCCGGTCTTCATCATCACACTTAAGACTTCCATCCAGTCATAAGCATCAAACCAAACGACCTCCATCCGGTCCTCATCATCACACTTAAGACTTCCATCCAGTCATAAGCATCAAACCAAACGACCTCCATCCGGTCTTCAACACGTAACCTCCATCCGGTTACTAACACAACAGGCAACCTCTATCCGGTCACCTCCACATGTAACCTCCATCCGGTTACACACTACTCAAACGAGCCACAAGCCTACGAGCCTTTATCAAAATAAACTTAAACTAGGTCTGTTCAACATGTTACTTTAATTGTCCTATCATAATATTACTTTGCCAGTAAATGTCGGGTATAAAATCTCAAGTCTTTGCTCGCTAATTGCAACGCTACATATGATTTGTTCTATGCTGAATACACGCGTTTGACCAATACTAGTCAATGCAACAACGTTATTAACTCGTTTGCCACTTAATTTGGCTGCACAACTCACTTTTACTAACGAGCATTCAGCACCAGAATCGTAAACAAAACAATACAGCTCACCTTTATTTTCTAACGTGCCTGAGAGTAGCTGTACGACGCAAACGTCCACTCGCCGCTGCTGCTTGCAGCACGCGGTCCACCTCCACCATCTGCCTGGCTGCCACTGCTCGTGCACCGGGCCGCGGCCCATGACATGTCGCGACATGTCCTGGATTCCCTCACTTGCAGCACACGAAGGGCTTCACCGACGGCCACAGGGCTGCTTGGCTCGATTCTTGAAATCACCCCACGTCACTGGTAGCTCCACGTCGTACTCCTACGTCCTTGGCTCCCTTTGTGCGCCTTAATGACGGCCACACACAACAATTTGACCTGCTTGCAGTGAATTTTCAGCAAAACACAAATCAGCTATCGTACTGTGTGCTGTTACGTTTGCACACGACGCGTCCTACCGTGTGTTCTTAATACGAAAACAGGATACGACGGACTCAAACGCCGGTTACAGACACACTTTTTTTTTTCTTTTTTTTTTTAACATGGCGGTAGGGCGCAACTGGCGCGTCACTGTGCAAAGGTATTTCTGCATACAGCCTATGCCCAAAACAACATGTACTATGATCGCGCATCCGTATCTGGTTTGTCTGGGTCGAACTTGGACAGATCCACACGATTATTTAATAAGCGTTCGCATGTTTGCACTTTGTTTATCAAATGTCAACGGTCACTTTCACTTTTAGCGTTCTGATTTTGCGCATGAACCAACACTAATCCCAATTCTGATGACGGGGAAAGTATGGTGTGTCTCGTTATTATCAGACATATTTGAATTAGAGTGGGCTACAGTGGGCTACAGTGGGTTGTGTGTTGGATAATGCGCAATAGAAAATCGGTTTTCAGTTCAAATGAGATTATAATTTCACAAACAATTTAATCACGCTAGCAAATTACACACTAGGTAGGTACACGACACAACCAGATACGGAACGCCGACAGTTTCTGAGCACATGTTGTTCGTACGATGTCCAATGTCCAAGAGAGCTCCACCGTTCTTCTCGCGCTGCCTTCCAGCGTCGACCCCCCACGAACTCAGGCCAGACTCTGTCAACGCCACCAGATGGCGCTAGCGTTCCGATTCCGGTTGTCAAGTCAGCTCCCGTACTAATGACGTTTCCGACATATACATATATTGGTATTTTATTTTACTTCCTCTTCTCCCTTTTTTAGTTTTTAAAAGGTTGGTGCCTACTGCTTCTAGGTTACAGGATATTGGACGTAGAAACCTGTCTTCGACTGTAGCGACTGTCCAGGGCGCGGGAGAGCCAAACGTGTCAGATCATCGACACGTCACACGCTCCATACATAAAACCATTACACAACCAAAGCCATTCCAAGTATTTCGTAAATAACATAAAAAACTACAATGTTATAATATAACCTCACTTTTACTATAGTTCATATAACTTGGTTCCTGGATAGCCAAATTTCACCAAATTTTCAGTGAGGCTTTATTATTATATCCTCTTACAAATAAGGCTAGTTTGATTCAGTTAACACCTGGGCCCAGGAATCTATGGAGTCATTCCCTTCTCCTTTTACCTCTTTATAATATTCGTATTGATAATCGGTATTACAGTTAAGTTAAGTATCAAAACCCATTTGTTGAATCGCACAAGGCATTGAGCTAATTGCTTTCTTACTGCCTTTATTTATATCACCTCTTCCGTTAATATTATTCGAATGAACAGCAAATGCAATAGAGATAAAGTTAACAGCAGCGCTGTTTAGTAGGTAATAGTGAACATTCAATTTTGCTCCTCGAAGTTTATGCAGCTCTGGGAATAATTGATTAATGAATGACGTTATGTATGCAGCACCGGTGCCACCTATTAGTTTAGGGTCAGATTATCTAAAGGCGAAGTTGAGGCTTGAATAAATTAGATGGTAGTTTGTTGTTCACGGTCAAAATAGAATTAACGAGAGCAGCTTTCGCAGTCTGTTGAACAGTTTCTGTTTGAACATCACCCGCATTGTGATGTAATATGAAAGTGAGTTGCATCTGTAGTCTGCGTCGTTTGCCGCAAGAAAATTTACGAGATGAATAGCATCATGCTCTAGAATATTGGTCCAAAGTGGTAAATGACTTTAATGACGTAATCTGGGTCTTTGGTACATATAAATCTTCTGCCAGGTGAGATCCTGCAAATCCTGCCTACCTGAGCATTCAAGAGACTTAATAATTATATTATTTAGTTTTTCTAAATATTTGTGTCGATTACTTTATCTGCAACATAATTTTTAGTACCTATATGTGAAACCCGAAACACGTGTCTAGTATTTTTATGTAAAGAAGTTATAAGCTTGTTATGTTACCTGTTTGTCCGTACAAAATAATGCTCATCGGCGCCACTCGCGCCGCGCCCTCTTGCGCTCACTGATAATAGTACCTAGGTACCTAACCGTTCGGGGCGGAGATTGGATAACCTACTTAGTGTCGCTCGGTGTCCAACTTTTCACCTTTTTTAAATTTATTTGGGACAAAATATAACATTGGGTAAAAATTATTGGAATCGATTCAGCTATTTATTCTGAACGAACTGTATTCAAGTTTCGCATATAGGTACTAAAAATAACGTTGTAGATCTAAGTATCTATACTAGGAATAAAGCTGCTGGTTGTTCTTGACTACCAGTTGGATTTGAAACATCTTTTTGCATTTGATAGCCAAATCTGGAGGAAGGTTATAGGCTATTTAACGTCACGGTACGACCCTTAGAAGCCTTAGGAGAAAAAAGTCTGAAAGAACGCTAAGCGAAAACGAAATTATAGCGCGGGCGGAAAATGAGAATGTTCATCATCATCATATCAGCTGAAAGACGTCCACTGCTGGACATAGGCCCCTCCCAAGCACCTCCACTTGGACCGGTTCTGTGCTTCTCGCATCCAACGTGTGAGACTGAATGAGACTGTTATTTTAGATATATTATATTGTGGTGTCTTACGACGTGTGTGTGTGTGTGTGTGTGGGTGCGTGCGTGCGTGCGTGCGTGCGTGCGTGCGTGCGTGTGTGTGTGTGGGTGTGCGTGCGTGCGTGCGTGCGTGTGTGTGTGGGGGTGTGTGTGTGTGTGTTTGTTTATATGTTTATTATGTTTGTTACTTCTTCACGCTCAAACGGCTGGAGCCGGCTGAGGTCGGCCGCAGCTAGTATTACTATAAAACTATGTCGTAACTTGCCCTTGTGGGCACATTATTCCTTTTTTGACAAAATAATATTGTGAAAACACAAAGCCGTTTGCCAAGAATAAACGTTGAGACGAGAAAAAACAAATTAAATCATACCCTAACGATCTTGGCATAGACTGTTGTAATCTGTAACTCAGAGATACCTACTGTTTTATACGTCCGTCTGGAAATAAAAACCGTTGATGTGATTAATGAAAGTACATTTAGATAAAATTTTATTATACTTACCTAAGTTTATCTGTGCATTTACTTTAAATACTGCGGTTTTCCTAAACGTTTTTCTTTTGTGGTACTTGTTAAGGGCGAGATTATTGCAAGTGAATAGTCGATAGCTTTCAGAATGGTGCTCAAATGATGATGATGACGTAGTTTTCTTTGTCAGTCTTTACTTTAACGCGTGGGAAGAGGCCCAAGATGCCATAGGAATCTTTTGTGACCTCTCCAAAGCATTTGATTGCGTCGATCACCAAACCTTGCTTTTGAAACTTGAGCATTACGGACTTGGAAGACTTGCGCTCAGTTTAGTTAGTTCTTATTTAAATAATAGACAACAACAAGTTCAAATAAATGGTGTCAATTCACTTGGTTTAATAGTAAAAATTGGTGTGCCACAAGGCTCGATATTGGGTCCTTTCCTCTTTTTAGTGTATATTAATGATCTACTCCATTTATTAAAAAATCAACCACAAATGGTGTTATTTGCTGATGACACTTCCTTAATTTTTAAGGTAAATAGACGTGCTACAAATTTTGACGACGTAAATAACGCCCTACTGCAGGTCCAAAATTGGTTCACTGCTAATAATCTAGTATTAAATGGAAAAAAAACTAAGTGCATAAGATTTTCTTTACCAAATGTCAAGGGTAGTGATTGTGAGATAATATTGAATCAAGAGAAACTAGAATTCGTCGATGAAACTGTTTTCCTAGGGATCACGCTCGACTCAAGGCTACAATGGGGTCCTCATTTAAAATCTCTTGCAGGACGGCTAAGTTCAGCAGCTTATGCTGTCAGAAAAATCCGTCAATTTACTGATGTAGATACCGCGAGACTAGTCTATTTTAGTTACTTTCATAGTATCATGTCTTACGGTATTTTACTTTGGGGACGGGCCGCAGACAACGATTCTATTTTTATTCTGCAGAAAAGAGCCATCAGAGCCATATATAATCTCCGCAGGCGCGATTCTCTAAGGGAACTGTTTAAGGAAATTAACATCATGACGGTGCCTTGTCAATATATCTATGAAAACATCATGTATGTAAGGAAAAATTTACATCTTTTTAGTAAAAGAGGTGAAAGACATAATTATAGTACTAGAAATAGGGACCTATTAGTTCAACCAGGTTTCAGACTGGCTAAAGTAGATTCATCTTTTATGGGGTACTGTCTAAAATGTTATAATAAAATACCTCCCCACATTCTTCGACTGAATGAGACAAAATTTAAATCTTGTATAAAACGCACACTATGCAGTCAGGCATATTATAAGTTAGGGGATTACATCACTGACAAAAATGCCTGGCTCAATGCTAGTCCTGCTCCACAACTAATTGACTAACACTTGAAAATACTGTTGGAGCTGCTGAAGATTGTAAGACTATCCTTGCATTGTATAAACTCAATTTCCTTTGTATTGTATAATTGCATAGCACAGATGTGAGTTCTATGTAATCTATAGCTACCATTTACTGGGTAATAATATATCTTTCATTGACTTGAATATTCCCTGGCGGCTGATAGTGTGTCATGCTCACTCAAATGTCTCGCTGTCGGTGGCGTGTATGTTGGATCATTTAGCTCCCTTCAAAGTGGTTGAGCTGAATGGTGCTGATATATACGTCATGTTCGTGAACGGGCGCCGTCAGTTGGGACTGGTCATCACTTAGCCGCCTGGGCTTATTTTAATTGTTTTAATTTTGGATTGTTGTTTTGTTACTATTTGTTGTATTCTGGACGCTCTTAACGCGGATATATTTTTTTTTTTTTTACATCGTTCTCACATTATATAATCATAAATTCAAAAGAAATGATGTAACAAATGTTTTTGTAAAATGTAATTTAAAAAGAGTGTCCATGGAGTTTCTTGCCCGTTCTTCTCCATAGGTACCTACGCTTTGGAATGGGCAACTAGCTTCATATTTTATGACTGACCGACTTCTTGACAATTCAAAAGTGCCTGTTAAGGGTTTAATTGAAATAAATGCTTTGAGTTTGAGTTTGAGTTTGACTTAGGTTAATATGCTTTATTGTAGGTACACCACAAAAAAATAAATCAAATACCACAAAATAAACAATGGCTGGCCTTATCGCTTGCTGCGATCCCTACTAGGCACCCTTGGAATAGACAGTAATTTTGCGCCTGGACTTATATTCTTTTTTAATTGGTGCGCTAATTATGGCTACGGCTGAACTAGCTTTTAACATGAAAAACACTTAATTACTAATATTCTTTAAACACTGGCATTAATTAGGTCTGAAAAAGGAATGACTCAGTGCAAAATTAATTGATTAAACTTAGACATCTAAACTAACATTATAAAGAGAATTTTTTTTATCCCGATATTCCAACGGGATCGAGACTTATGCGGATGAAACCTCGGGGCGCAAATTGTAATGAACAGAAAACTAAGACAGATTTAACAAAGGGTCCCAAACTAGGCAAGGCCTGCATCTAAAACCAACAAAACAAACAAAGTTAACACCAAAAAAGGAAAGGAAAAATCAACAAAGAAAAGTAGTATAGTAGTCAATGGTATGATGAATGAAATGAAAAAGTGTACGTAACACTGCTTCGTAACTTCTTAGTGCTTGGCCAGACTGGCAGCGCGAGGCGAGCGCTGCGCGGCGTACTCAAACATAAGCACTTCATTTGAACGTCCGTAGTGGGCACGCGACCCGCGGCGGGCGCGGTGAGCGCGCGCGCAACTCACGCCATAGCTTATTCATACAAGTGGCTGCAGTGGGTGCGCGGGCGGCCCGCGCTGGGACCGCGTCCTCAAACTAGTTCGAGCTTTTTTCTATTAAAAATAAGTCTTCTTCATCCATAGTATATTGTGACAAACACTGGACACGACAACACGCAGAACGCACGCCGCGCTCGACTGCGGACAGGCAGATCGCGCGCGTTTCCGCACCCGCGCCGCTTCCCGCCCCGCGCTGCCAGTCTGGCCAAGCACTTACACTTCCAGGCCCCTTTTGACAAACTAACAACCTGTCAAACTTCTTCACAACCACGCATCAAAAACTCCAACCAAACTTACGTCGAGTATAGCAACTTTTGCTTATTACATTACCGCGGAACGCGTCAGCTATCGCTACTCGCGTTTCATTCGTCGAGGCGCGTTCTAACATCCAAGAGAAACTGATGAGGGTCGCGAGTGTCGGGGACATGCCGCTAGCCCACAAAAGCACGGTGGTGTGAAATATATACGGGTACAGGAACATAGAACTGTCTGACTTCTTAGACGAGACTGTAGCATGTAGTTGTAATGTTTGTGAGACTTTTTTTGGAAAACAAAGGGCTTTTTTGGTTGTTGTGAAAACACATTTTGGTTGCGCTACGATGAAAATCAAGTAGGTTCCCAACAAATAGGAATACCTAAGTCACTAAATTATTTCATCACAACTGCTCTCAAAACGGTGAAGGAAAACATCGTGAAGAAACCGGCATGTCCTAGAACCAAAAATTCGAAGACATGTGACATCTGCCAATCCGCACTGGGCCCGCGTGGTGGAATACTGCCCACTCCCTCTCACCGAGAGGAGGCCTGTGTCCCAGCAGTGGGAACATTATAGGCTGATTATGGTTATTGTTATGGTTATGTCACTTATGTACAGACGCCAGCACATCCAGCTACTACAATCTGTCAAATTTCTTTAATAGATTTTCAACTTTATCGCTAAAGCATAAGGTTCAATGTTGATTGGGAAAATTTGACAGTTTCGGGTAGCTTGATGTGCTGACGTCTGTACATTGAAAAAAGTAGCGCAATTTCATACCCAGCTTTTAAGCTTTAATTTTTACAGCGGCGGTAAAGTTAGAAAACAAGTTAACTAGTTTTTATGTTAAACTTCCAACATTCCATTCTCATTAATAAAGTTGTCGGTACTTACTGGGAATATTAAAGTATGACATTTCATAATTGTTCAGTCGATACTTATTCTATGAAATTGATGCTTTTCATCCTACTAATACTATAAATGTGAAAGCTTGTGAAGATGTTGGGATGTTTGTGGCTCAATCACGCGTAAACCGTTGATCAGTTTTGGATGAAAATTGGCACATAGAAAGACCATTTCCTGGATTAACACATAGGGTACTTTTTATCCCGATATTCCCACGGGATCGAAACTTACGCGGGTGAAACCGCGGGGCGCTGCTACTAGTCTAGGTATAATTTTTTATTGAATAACATCATCTTAATTAATGTTTTTTTTTAAATGCGTAAGTATTTGCGTCTATAATTAAACCCAAATTTTTTGAATTAAAGGTCCCAGCAGTATCGGACCAATTACAGTTAAAATTAAATCGAGTTTACTTTGGGTACGGCTACCTGTAGTACCTGCTTACTTTTAGTAAAGGCTCATATATTTTGTTTGTATTACAAGTGGTGCCCACTGTAGTAGGTACTTACCTGCCTACTTTTAGTAAAAGCTTATATATTTTGCTTGTATTACAAGTGGTGCCCACTGTAGTAGGTACCTGCCTACTTTTAGTCAAAGCTCATATATTTTGTTTGTATTACAAGTGGTGCCCACTGAAGTAGGTACCTGCCTACTTTTAGTCAAAGCTCATATATTTTGTTTGTATTACAACAGGTGCCCACTGTAGTAGTACCTGCCTACTTTTAGTAAAAGCTCATATATGTTGTTTGTATTACAACAGGTGCCCACTGTAGTAGGTACCTGCCTACTTTTAGTATGAGCTCATATATTTTGTTTGTATTACAAGTGGTGCCCACTGTAGTAGGTACCTGCCTACTCTTAGTAAAAGCTCATATATTTTGTTTGTATTACAAGTGGTGCTCACTGTAGTAGGTACCTGCCTACTCTTAGTAAAAGCTCATATATTTTGTTTGTGTTACAAGTGGTGCCCACTGTAGTAGGTACCTGCCTACTCTTAGTAAAAGCTCATATATTTTGTTGGTATTACAAGTGGTGCCCACTGTAGTAGGTACCTGCCTACTTTTAGTAAAAGCTCATATATTTTGTTTGTATTACAAGTGGTGCCCACTGTAGTAGGTACCTGCCTACTTTTAGTAAAAGCTCATATATTTTGTTTGTATTACAAGTGGTGCCCTGCCCACTGTAGTAGGTACCTGCCTACTCTTAGTAAAAGCTCATATATTTTGTTTGTATTACAAGTGGTGCCCTGCCCACTGTAGTAGGTAGGTACCTGCCTACTCTTAGTAAAAGCTCATATATTTTGTTTGTATTACAAGTGGTGCCCACTGTAGTAGATACCTGCCTACTTTTAGTAAAAGCTCATATATTTTGTCTGTATTACAAGTGGTGCCCACTGAAGTAGGTACCTGCCTACTTTTAGTAAAAGCTTGTATATTTTGTTTGTATTACAAGTGGTGCCCGCTGTAGTAGTACCTGCCTACTTTTAGTAAAAGCTCATATACAGGAAAAGTTTTTAACCAGTGCGCAAATTTTGACATAATAAACTTGAATATATTTTAATAAACACGTATTTTTTGTTTTGATATGTTTCAATAGTAAAAAATTAAGTTAACGCTTACGAGACTTGTTTACTCAGAAATTTATTTTATGGACGTCGCTTGCCAGTCCGTCGACCGGTCGCCCGATTCACGCCGCGCGTCGACCGGTCGCCTGACGCGCCAGCTGCTATCAGAAGTACTCACGCGCGCGCGCTCGCTCTATGCGACGGCGGATTATTGACCCCAGTTTAGCGCTACAATTTTTTAAGTTTAGACTGTGTAAAGTTATTTGTAAACGTAATTTTTCGTAAATTCCAATTTATCCTTCATACTTTCATGGGCTTAGGACCATCAAAATGCAGAAAATAAATCATAATAAGTAAGAAAGTAATACGTTTTAGTCCATTCAAAATAAAACATTTAGGTATGATAGGTACTTAGACATGATACAGTTTGCGTCAATGTCTAATCAAAGAGAACCTAAGACACTAAGATTGTTTATAATTTCTTCTTACCTCTACATTTTATTAATCACAATAATTTTAGGTATTGCTCGAAGTGACCTCCTCCTTTTTCAAGGCATAAACGTGCACGTTTAAATAAGTAAGCATTTAGTTTGTTTAGGACACTAACACCACTTTTTACTTCAATGAAAGCGTTAATTATTTTTTCTTTCAAGTCATCTAGGCTCTGAGCCTCTTCTACATACAGCCGGCCTTTCACTTGTTTCATACACCTTGGTTTGCTGCTAAAATTGTCCTCTCATTAGGGACCGTGGGATTGAGGATCCTTTGGGCTCGCATACGAGGTACGCTCTCCCTTTCGTATCTTCTTCGTGCTGCTCGTAAATTTTCATTGCTTAACAAATACACTCGCACCATTTCATAATACTCGCGGTGAGTAAAATGAGACATTGTCACTACGCTAGTCTAGTACGCGGCACGCGCGCAGGGACGGCGAAGGGACATCCGACCTCCGCTTCCGCAAGTGACGTACTGCATGCATGCGTTTTGTTTATCAAACGCCGGCGCCGCGCCGCATGCCCCCGCACCCCCGTCCCGTCTCGTGCGCTGGGCGTCCAGCGGCCGGCAGGCGGCCTTCGCGTTTTCATTCATGCTCATTCATAGTATTACTATTAAATTATATCCATGTCTTGCTTATTTCAAATTGGGACAAAGTGGAAAAATGAAAAAAAAAAGTCATAAACTAAAAATGGAAATGTGTTCTATTGCTTACACTGAGCCACCAAAAAAATTTGCGCACTGGTTAAAAACTTTTCCTGTATTTTGTTTGTATTAGAAGTGGTGCCCAAAGTTGAGAAATAATGTATGGATTTACGACCAAACAATAAATATGATAATTCACCTGTTCGCGCCGCGCCGTCGAGTGAGTTTCCACGTGAAGAAACATCGTGAATATGAATTTCCCTTATGGGAATTTTATTTTAGGTGAAGTCTTATTTTGATATTTTTTTTCTTGGAACGTAGGTAAGTAACATGTTAGTTCACTAGCCTTTGAGAATTCAATTTGCATTTGAATGAAGTAGCTCCTGTTAGAATTTGAAATACCAACGATGCCTTCGCAGTAGTCATGGGATGATGAAAGATAATGAACCATTCATATAATATTATCTACTCACACTTCATGACTGCAGAAACGACGACATTTGATCAATATCAAATTGAATTTGAATTTATTGAACCACTGTTACAAACCAATGTTACATGTAATCTTATATCTTTCTTCTTCTTATATCTTATTTATTACCTAATTCAGTATAATTGTAAATGAAGTAAGTATCTCCAAAATAAATAACTACTTACCAATTCTAAAATGAAAATAAACAACAATAACTTAATCTCCCTTGCATTGAAACTGTCTAAATTTGAGCATCTGATTGGCGTAATCAGCCTCATTCATCATATTGCGCTTTAATGCTTTGTGAATGTTGATTAATGACCACTTTAATACGCTCGCCTCGAAAATTCAAATGCGCTAACTTTGTTCTAGACAGACTTTCCCTGTTGAGTTTGTCCCTGAATTATTAACGTTGCTCGAAATTCGATTTAGAACAAAAATATGGCTGAATCCCATGTGATTTCGACATTATTTTAGTTATTCTGAGAATGTTGTATACCGTTTTGTGAAGCGTAACTTCACAAAACCTTTTTGTTTTAAGAATGTGTCTGCACACGAAGTCGCAGGAAAAAGACAGTTTCTCAGACACTACACCTTGTCTCCCCTACATTTATTAATCTCGCTACTTCGTAGTTTTTACTTCTGCGTTATTAACTCCGCTCTCATAACGCTGCTACGGTAAGCGACATTAGTTACAACTTTTTACCGACGTACGAGCACAAAAGTTGAACGAAAATGTAATGAACTTAGGTATCTGGCCATCATGATACCTACTGGGGTATCAAAATAAAAAAAAGTGTTGCGAACTGCAGTCGTAGTCGGGGTTGACCGCAGTAAACCGAGCAAGCGGAAAGAAATTTTCATTTGATATTCCGTTTTTATGGGGCAACTTGGTTGTTGGACCGCCAACATCGTTAAAGGTCGTGGTGTGTATGAAAGCGGACACTGAATTGACTTGTACTTGTTCCAAGAATTAATTGTGATTGAGTTATTCAGTGATACAGAACCAATTCCTATCATTATTGAGTACCAATTAGATTGCCTTTGTCTGGTTGGGCAATAATGTTGACTATGACATTACTTAAGGTATACGTTCAATAGACATACTTATAAATTGCGTTTTACATTACGTATTGTAAAAGTAGCTAAATGGATCTCATTACCAAGAACCGTGAACCTTTGCAGTCGTTACGGGCAGTCAAAAGTCCGAACGTCTGACCACCAGTCTTACCAAGAGGTATCGTATTACCCAGTAACAGGGTTGTAGATGTCAGATAGACAGTCGCTCCATGTAAAATACTGGTATTCAGCTGCATCCGGTTAGACTGGAAGCCGACCCCAACAAAGTTGGGAAAAGGCTAGACAGATGATGAAAAGTATCTAAATGGATCTCATATTAACAAGAGTAGTTGCCGAAGTAAACCACAGTTATATACATTACGTTATCAATAGAGACCCACTTAGGAAGGTACTACAACAAAAAATACAATTTCAAAACACCAGTTGGCGTTCCTTCAAATTCAAAGTTCATTTCACATTTCTTGTTCTGAATTTCATGCATCGCCCACAGACACGCCGCTGCCTTACGGTACTAAGTCCCTGTAGTAATGTTGCAAGATTCCGCTAATGTTGCCATATTTTGAACACCACATATGTTACGTAATACCATTGTCGCAGGCACGTGACGTATAATATACCTACGTCAGAACGTGAAGGAAACAATTTTGTAAGCTCTGGCTGTGTCAATGTCTCCTTTTAAAAAGGTCGGTAGAATGATGTATCTTCCTTTCCTCATTAAGTACATTTTCGGGCATGTTATTTTTGGTAGGCTTTACGTTCACTGACAAATTCTCAGGAGAAAACAGGTCTAATGAGGATGTTAGTCTATTGACAAGATACTTTGAGAAACTTTCGCAGTTTGTGGCACGGACGACAAACTCAGAATTAGGAATTTCATCAAAAAATAAATTTGAGACTTCTGTTTGCTTGTGACTTCTGTAACTAAAGCTTTAAGCCGCATTGTAGTCTGACAAAGCTAGTAAAAAAAACCAAGTCTGTTGTCAGCATAACTATCTTTTAATCCTGAATGAGACTATTTTGGTCCTTCTACTTTTAACTAATACCACATTATCTACATGTTGATGTCGCCTCTCCTAATAAAAACCATTTACAAAGAAAATAGGAGAATCGTTAATAAATTGTAGGTTTTATTACACTCTGATACGACCAAGGTACTATCATGTTGACTTAATTTGTTTGTTTGTCATACACCCTCAGTTTAATCAGATAAAATGGCTGCCATTTAATAACTACAAGTATTTTAATGCACCAGCTTTAATGAAGATTCCTTTCACTCTGGCTGTTTTCTCTGAATACTCGTCCGAGGTTTTTAAATAGCTTGCTAATACTTCAGTCATTTTCGTTTTGTTTTCTGAGTTATCCAGCTATGAACTGAAAGTTTGAATATTTTACAGCTTTCCATTTTAGCGTTAATTTCAGCATGAGAACAATTTATCTTCAACAAACGTCCGGCCAATCAAAGCAAAATTATCTTTTAGCTTAAATAGCGCACTGAACTCGCGAACATGCCTGACATTACCATAGAGATGAGACCGCACTTTCGTTGCCACAAAAGTTAGCCGCACCCGTAATAGGGGAGTCGAGTTATTTTTACGAGGTAACTTCGTGTGTGGCTCCCACAATAGCGCCAGTTGCCTCTAATTCATATACCTATCGTTATTTTATAGCTATCGGCTTAATAGTTTTACACAAAGGTTCTTTATTATCTAGAGGCTTGAGTAAGTTTTTCATACAGGGTCAATGGGTGACAGGTTGCGTGTCAATACCCCTGCTGTATTGACACGCAACCTGTCACCCATTGATTCAGTATTTACAGGATTCTGGACTTTGATTTCATACATTTTGACCGCGTAGGTATTGCACCTTTCTATGAAACCGCAGATTTTTTTTTATAGCCGACGAAAAATTTCCACGCTAGGGTTTAGAATCATATGCTGAATTCATGGTTACAGTTTTACTTCGATGTCCTCGCCTCCGTGTACAAAGTAGTTGTTTTACACTGTGTGTCCTTGATTAGTGTTTTTTGCATTCAAATACAAAGATTCCTTTTACTAACGAGAGGTGGCTTCGTTTTGGTAATGCGAAACTGCTCCTATGGAAAGCCTGAAAGTTCCGTTTGCGAATATTCCATGAAGCATTCGCTACTACTACTACCTACACTACATTCAGTACGCATTAGTACATTTGCTTCATTAGTAAAGACGGCGAATCTCAGTTCATATTTGTATGATTTCATGTTAGTGTCTGATAAATCTTAACAATAGTGTACTCGTGTACTTATATCTGCAAATCAAAGTTAGGTGTGCCAGATGAAGTATGAACGTTGAATGAATGCTATGGTAATTTTCTTTATGCATAAATAACTGGAATTGCGCGTGTGTTTATGAAAGTTCATGAAGGTTGTAATGACAAAAAGTCGGCACCTACAATACGGTATGCTTAGGTCGTGTAATTTACTAATTTCGATAAAGTTTTGTAGGTAACTGCCAAATCTGGTATGTTGGACTCACAATCCAAACGTGATTTATCTACCTGATTTAGAAATCTACTACTGGTTTCACAAGTACAGTATAAAAAGCCATTTAGCATAGCATCGTATAATCAGCATATTATAATGTTCCCACTGCTGGAACACAAGCCTCTTCCCAGTGAGAGGGAGTGGGCAGTAGTGGCACGTCCTAGAACCGAAAATTCGAAGACATGACTGTGACATCTATCAAACACCATTTACTAAAATCCAAATCAACAACAAGCTCAAAAAAAGATTTAAATAAAAACACCTTATTTATGCTCAACTACAGTAATAGGCTTTGTAGCGAGTATTAAAACACTAGCTTTAGGGTGGTTTGAATAAAGATTATAACGCCACACAGGAAGATCCCAAGGTCACCATGAATATTAATATGACAGTTTCCATCTCGGAGAATATTCTGCATTAAAATATATTTTCCGTTCCGCTTTCCTCCCTTATTTTTCTCTCGGCTATTACTTTCGCGTCCTCTACTCATATGTTTATACCCAAAAGGGACCCGATATTAATAAAGTTTTTGCTTTTAATATCTACTTGAAAATGTCGCACTAGTGCGCGCTCGTAACATCTCATTTAAGTTCCCAATGTAGAAATGAGCTTAATTGCTAATTCCTTGGAAATTTTCTAACGAATTTATCCATGCTGGGGGTATTCGCGTGCCAACTTTAGAAATAAAATTAGGCACTTATCCTAACTTTGTGGATATAGCACACGAAGCGGTACTATGAAAAACAACTTTTTAATTTGGTTTTTGTACTAGATTTTCAATAAAATAGTGTTTTTGTATTATTCACTTCCTCCAGGTCTCCACCATTCAAATTCCGACCTCGTCTGGAGAATATTTCCCTTGAATTGAAACAAGCGCATCACGGGTCAACCGCTAGTCTCCGGGCTATATGGGTCAAGGTAACTGTGCCCCTTATAATCCTATTCAGCGTTCGTGCTCCGGTTGGTCTCGAATCAAACAAAAACGGTATCCCCGTTTCAAATGCAATTGCGATGAGGAAATTCGGATGCTTATCTAATTGGTCGAAGTATATTTGTAGAGGCAAAATAATGTATTTCTCTTAATATGTCTTTCTGAAGCAATATTACATATTAACGTTATTTGTGTTGTATAGAGATTACTTATAAATGATTGGGCAATATGGCTCCATGTTTCTAAAAACTCGTCGAATATATCAACGGCTGACGTATTTTCATTTCATTTCACTGTTGAGTATGGGCCTCCCCTTTTTTCCTGCCATACTTTCCTGTTCCGTGCGTCCCTCATCCAGGTGTACACCGTCACTTTTCCGAATTCATCAACCGAACGTTTTTTTGGACGTCTGACGGTTGATATAATTTGTGTATTCTTGATACCAAAATAATAATGAGTAAATGTGTTAGGTTGATAAATAACACTACATTAAGAACCGCAACGAGGAATGATGACGTGTAGAAATAGCAGAGGAAATGCTAATGACAGGCAGGTGAAGGCTGTTGTGAAAAGCCTCTCCTTAATTCTAGTCTCAATATTTCGCTAATTAATTCTGTAGGCGTAAGTAAACCTCCTTTGTAAGTGATTTTAAGTACCACGTTCTGCACACACATCTCAATGCTCAATTCAGTGAAATATCTTTTGAAGGGAAACAATTTTCCTAATACAGTTATGTAGATATATTTGTAATAATTCTGAATTACAGGCTTTTCAAAGCATGTCTAAACGTTGCTATCGAATATAACATTTTTTTTTTCTTGTTGTTCTTGGGTGCGAGTACACTTTATTTATATCTTTGGAAGCAATTGCTTACCATCAATCACACTGCCCCATGTTCCATCCAAGTCAAGCAAAATATTTGCTGAAAATGGACTATTGCATAATTCACTCTATCACAATGTCTTACAAAATTCAGATCTCGCAAAAACAACGGAAACTCTACTACTTTACGGGCGCCAGAATAAATTAGAGGATATTCATGCTGAAATAGAATTTATTCCTGATCAGTTAGGAGTGAGCATCATAACAAGCTCTTGATCGAATTACACGGAAACCTAGGCGTAATGCACGGTGTAGTAGCATGCTCGGTTTCGTTGTTTTATTTATGAATAAATCGGAGGTTGGTTAGAGAGTGCCCGCTCGTATGATCGGTCCTAAAATTGAATTATTTCCAGCTCGGCTCCCCTTTCGGGTGATCCCGGAATTTCGAACATAGTATCCTCAATTTGCATAGCTGCGCTGTTACGATGCAACAACGAAAATTTGATTTATTTAAGGACAAAGCGCATTCTCATGCATTTTCTTTTTGGTTTTTCCGCAACAGTTTTTGTCATGGTTAGGTCAGCTGTCATGTAGTGTTTTGTACTTGTTTAACCGAATAGCCAGATGTTGTCTTGTCATGTTCTTGTTGGTTTGTTTTTTTCAGCTTTTACATGTTTTAAGCGCCTTTTAAAGTTTGAGCAATTGCAGATTTCATTATAAACGTTGTACCTTTATAGGCTACTATAGACTGAGTTTGCTATGATCTTCAATATTGCTGATCCAGGTCTAAATTTAGTTTCTCTGATCTATTGATTACTCTTCTCGGTAAACACGACACTGAGCGGTTCATCGACATTTATTTCATATTTCTATAGAAGTAAATCAATTAAAAAAAGGTTTTCTTTAAGGTTAATTATTTTCTCTTCTTTCTTATAAGGTTCTAAACATGTGGTTTTTAAAATTAGACAATACCTTTTTCTGAGATTTGAGGTCTGGTCTCAAAATAATATTTACATTAAAAGGTATCACCAAAAGAACTCTTCACCCGTTTCTATGTACTTGTTCTGCAGTAAAAATTGGTTCGTAGCTTAATGTATGTCCTTAACTCTCGAAATTGGGTTAAGGATAGAATGAAGGTAAGTAATTTACTTGGCGTATAGGTAAACACGTTAATCTACTTGTGCAGTTAGATTCTGTATATCTACGGGAAAATTTCTTTGTTGTCCGTTACTAGATTCGTTGAATAGAAAAATACACAAATCACGTGACTTTTGTCTGGATTTATTCAAATTCAAGCAAATTGGGCAGCGACCGTTAAAGCCTTGCGAGATCATAAATCCTTTTTCAGCTGATCTTGAATCTCTAATGCTGACACGAGTTGGACCTCTGTTTTGTGTGAAAAGAGCACATGCCGCATTAAAAGTCCGGCTGTTTTGAGCTGGGCCTCGACAGTGGAGTGAATGAAGGCGGGGGAGGCTGGTCCGCGCAGCCTCCGAAGCGCCCGGCCGACTGCCAGTCGACGTCGCGCCAAGCGGGGACCACCACGCGCTACCCGCTCATATTACGCTCAACAACTAACCAAATAGTGGCATTTTATGTGCTAAACTACAACATTGTAAGTAACGTCACCACATCATCACACGTTAATTAAATTTGGATTCAGTGCCTATTATCAAATCGACCTTTCCAAAAACATCATCAATCCAAACGTTGACGCTGCCGGCGATAGCTTCTTGTATCTTTTTTGTTCGTTAAATGGCAATTACATTCGTTGCCGTGACGAAATGTGATGTATTTTCTAAGTACGATTCGTCCGTAGTCACCTGAGATGTCTAGAGGTCGCCGCGTAGACGATGTCAGTGAGCTACATTAATGTGCGCGCCAATCACGTGTATTGTTCGGACTGCCTTGATTTTCTTCGCATTTGAAACATTCAACACTCTCTCTACGAACATCAGACAGTATTAAAAAAAAAATGCTTCACTATTTCAAAAAAGCTTAGGGTGGACCTAGTGATAAATGTACTGCGAAAATTGGTATTCAGAGTACGTACATTTTGTCATGCTTATCTCACAAAGGGGTGGCTTTATCAATTGTTACAAGCTGTTGCTGGGCAGGTTTTTCTAATATTACGAAATGGGTTTTTATTTAGTACCTACCCGGTACATTTTGTAAGGTTTTATGTAGTTCATTTTCTGTATTCAATATTTTCATTCATGAAAGAAAAAAGAAAACACAAAATTGAAAAAAATGCAGCATAGCAGCCAAAATGTATATACGTTAATTCTAGTAGTTGGCAAGCCGCTGACATTTGGTACTCTCTTTGTAGATCGCCTACATATCGAGTGGGATCGCCTCTAAGTCCTTGTTAACTGCCGTAATACCCTCGTGTAAGCCCGCTCCTAGTTTATATTAGATGCCATTTGGGCATTCCCGAAACTTTCTTTCAAATGAAAGAGTTATTGATTTAAGTAAAGGTAGACGTGATTGGTTATTGTTTGTTTAACATATTGTGGAGGTCACGCCTATTTCAATAATGTGTATTGTTCTTTTGTGGTTTAGTTGCTACATCATTGATAACAAGTCTTGTTGGATTTTAGAGTTGAAGCATTGGTTTTTGGAAATGTATGTTACTAATGTATGACAATGAAGAATACATAATAATATTCTTAATACCCATTGACAGTTGCGCTCGACACACTACTATTTATAGCCCCTCGTTAACAGTGGTTCTCTTCACATTTGTTCATTGCTTTTGTAGGTACCAATAGCATCAAGGTCTAACCTTCCTTACATGTTAGTACCAAGGTAGGTACTTGACCTGAAATTGATTCAACGCTCTTTTAATACAGCACTTCAGCACCGAAATCTGTAATTACAACCTCTAAATTAATTTGATTAAAATGAGCACTTAAAATTTTCAAATTAAAATTCCTCAGCGAACTTAATTCGGCTCGCAAATGTATAAACCTCATTTCGTTACCCTCTTCATGGGAGCTTTCGTTGATACGTTTCCGAGGTATAATCTAATGCTGACCCGTCTCAGTCCTCTCATTTTCTAAATTTCGGTGTTAAGTGTGTCTGTGGTTCCGTCAAGGCTTTGCTTAAATCCTTTTTTGCTGGGATTAGGAAAGCGTCCAGCTTTTGACGGGTCATGGGTCAGTAGGATTTGAAGGTGACACGTGAAATGAATTCATTTTTCTATTTGTATACTACTGAAGATGATACTGTTCAGAAAAATAATTCTTGAAGTCATGAAAACCTTTTTCCTTGATTGTTTGCGTAGGGATTTCGGACGGTAATAGATTATTATCATATTTCCTAGTTGCAAGGAATGAGTGCTGTTATTGTAGAACTTTTACGAATTTCCCCAAAATGTACCTCTTAACAGTTTTGTAGACCATTCGTGTTCGCTCAGCTCGTTTGCCACAACCAAGTGCTATGGCGAAGCGATTAGCGTTCGAGAAATTGAAAAGGATTTAGCTAGCGCGAGGGAGCCGTTTGTAGGATTAAATTGGCTTAGTTTGCGAACCAAGAATGGCCCGATAGGTAAAACCAAGGACCATCTTATATTTCATTTTTGTCTCCCAAAAAACTCCACAAATCCATCTAATTAGCGGATCAATTCTTGCAAAAGTAGAAAACAGATCACTGTTTTCTACTTTTGCAACAATTGATCCGCTTCGTTTTCATTTCGAGAATTCAATCATACCTTTATTAAAACTTGTTTGATGATAAAAATGCAACTCATCCATTAATTTATCTTGTTACTTTTCACCGGTTTAAAATTGCGTGTTGTATAAAACCGTGTTGTTTGTTATTACCTACTAGCGTATCTGGTGCTAGTGGGTTTCACAATTGGTTAAATAAAATAAGACGTATAATAAAATTGCTTGTTCATTATTTATTGTTCCTCGAGGCTATACCTACTTTGATCAGTCGATCGTTTAAAACCTTAAAATATACTTAATTAATTTCTTCATCTGTTCTCTCTTCACCATCACGATCATTATCATCAGCCTATTGCAGTCCTTTGCCTCTCCAATTGTTGCCAGTGCCAGTCTCTCTTATCCATCATTACTAACTAACCACTTTGCGAAAATCATCGCACCGTCTAGCCTGAAAGCTGCGACACTGTGTTTGCTGATTCGCGGCCTTCGTAGAATACGTCTGCCTCTACGGCCATCGGTTCGATGTGTAATATCCTTGACCATCCTTTTGACCACTTTCGTTGTCAGGTTTTTCACCAACTAACAATCAAATCTTACAATCGAATTTCACTTGCTCTTCGTTAATTTCTTAGCTAAATTGTGAAACTTCTGTACTAGCTTTCAACATTCCACTTATCATGGAATTATTCATATTATTAATAATAGCTATTCTATCTGAGGCTGATTTTAGAGTCGCGCTGACCGCACGCTGACCGTCAGCGCTGACAGCTTGAAACGTATGAACCTCTAGGAAGCGTTTTAGAATGACGCGTAGCTATCAGCGGTGCGTTTCATACGTTTCGGCTGTCAGCGCCGACGGTCAGCGTGCGGTCAGCGCGACTCTAAAATCAGCCTATGTGTTGTCTCAAACATCTCTAGTATATGATGAGACGCATAGCTTCATTGCCTCGATTTTGGTCATATTATAGTCAGTTATTTTGCATGATAGCATCATTATGGGCGCATATCTTCGGCTCGTCATAAGATACTGATGAGTGCTGTTAAAGAATGAAAGAAAGGCTTCATAAAAACAGAGTCGTTCGAGCTTACCGCATCTTATAAGATAAGATATCTAAATACAGTCATGTTAAACATTTTGTTACGAAAAAAATAATCATAATCAAAAATAATAAAAAATAATCATTTTGTTTTGAAAATTTAACTTAGGGACAAACCTTTCATGGCCTTTAATCTTTGAGTGGCCAGTGAAAACATCAACAACAGTGCAGTCTCCTCGGTCATTCAATTGTCATATTTTTACAGCTGATGGTACATTTGCCTAACAGTACCATGGACCATGACCCATTTTCCCAACCGCCTGAGGCGACACCCCGTTTCAATACGCGACCGACATAAAGTGACTTTTATGCATTGCTGTAAAAATAAAACTTCTACCGTACCCGCGTACCTGTAGGAGCTTTATTATTTTTATGTGTCATAAGTGGGAATGGCCGTTTTAATTCCTACTGTGATATGTACCGTTATTGCTTTTAAGGGACATCATGCCCATTGCCAAAATTTATTTTAAGATTTTTGTTATATTTCCTAAAATGTTTCATGTTATTAAGGGTAGTGTTACGTTTCCAAAATGTACGACTTTAATTCATATTTAAGATTGTATGCCATTTAAGCCCACATAAGTACAACGAAACCCACATTTCAAGGGTAGATAAAACAAATAAAGAATAAACACAAGCCCTCCCGCATCATTTTCTGTTTCGCGTCCCAGAAATAAAGGTACCTCATACTTATGGCCGTATTATGTTTCCATTAGAGCTTGTTGACTTAACCCTCGAAAAACGAACAGTGACTGCGGTTTTTCCGCGTCTCACCGAAGTGGCCCGGGCACGTATCGAGGTTTTACGATGCAAAGGCACGCGGCGTTTCACTGATTTATTTTCATTATCGTGTTCAGCTGTGCCGGGGGCGATATTTTTCACCGACCCAGATTGGGAAGGGAACCGTGACTGAAATTAATAAAGTGATGTCGTCACCGACAGTTGCGGACATTTTTGAAAGAAAAATTCATATTCATCGTTAGCGAATCCAGCTGCCGAAACTTTTATTTTCTCCCAATCCTCGTGCCAGGGGAATTCGGCAACGGACAGCTGATGCAAAACCGGTCGGCTCTGCAGAGATATCTCATTGTATGACAGCAACTGCGAACTGATGACCCACTGACCCAATTCTGGACTGCAGCAGTCAGCGATCTGTATACCTTACTATTTGTTTCGAGTTCTGGCAGTGATTCCCACCCAACTTATACATACATATTTATGCTGTTCGTTCTGCAATTCTTGAGGGAATTTCGCGGTGTTTTAGTAGCAAGTCAATTTAAATTGGGAATATCAAATATCCATCGTTTATTTACATGTAAGTTCTCCTACATTTATTTTCTATACCGTTTTAAATAAAAGTGTGTTTTAATATAGGAAAGCTTACAGGAAAATCAATAATAACACGTAGACCTTCTGAATTTCATTTCACCTAAAGCCTGTGTGCCATTTGCAATAACTAGCTGGAGTCTTGTAAACATGTTTGTTTCCATAGATATTCATAATAGCATACATTCATTATTGTTATATGGATATTTACATATAGAAAAGGCAAAACCATTTTTAATTTTTGCCTCGTAACGGCTGTCAATTTTGCTCCCAGCACTTGACTAAGCTATATACCTGCCTCATTCCTCCAGTAAATTGAAGACTTACGTGCAGACGGGAGCTTAGCTTGCCAGTTTAATTTGGAGAACTTTCTTCTTGCTTAAATGGTGTGAATCTTAAAACTAATCAAGATCTACTTTTACCTTTATCATTCCATTCACTATTGTTAACAAGTTTAGTCAGAGTATATGCACATAGCTTACACACATGTATTAGTGTCTCGCTCAGTTAATTAGAATCAATGAATATTAAATAGCAATCACTGTGCACAACTTATTTATATAATAATCGCAATGGATCATATTCATGGAATAATTGATGCAGAATCGACTATACTCTGGACTTAGACTCACGGATTGAAACACGAAAGACTCACGATCGAATATGAAATTCAGGATCGCAATAAACAAAACGAATATTCGATTCGGTAACCGTTAGTGTACTACCTTCACCGAAATTGTTGTTTGAAGACCCAATAAAATGAGTATAAGGATAATAAAAAAATAATGTTTCCAGTCTGCCGTTACTCCTAAGGTTCTCTTTAATTGTCATTCAGCAATTGGCATAAGCGAGGCAGTGAAATTTAATGAACCACATTCGGGTCAAGGCTGTCTGTAACAGGAGAACGACGACACTTCAGTTTGAATTTTGCATCAAGAATTTTGGAATATGGATAATTGCTTTAATTGGAATAGTACAATAGACTATTGTTTTAAACATTCATGAGTTCTCCCAGCAAGTGTACTACACAATTAAATTCACCAACTGGGGTGAACTAAACTTGTCGTATTAGGTTAGTCAGCGTAGCGTTGAATGCTGTCGTTGGTTTTAGTCGGTTCAATTTTCTCATGGGTTTACACTTCACTGTCGTTTCTTGACAAATTTATTCCTCGGCCTATACTCGTAGGCTGGTGTTTTCATTTTTTCCTTTTTCCAATTAAAAACGTGCACCACTAGCGAATTCTTTCGCCTGTGCACGACTTGAATATTTTATGCCTGCAGTCTCGCGGGAAATTAATGCTGGGTGCACTAACTCATTGTGCTTAAGATTTTTCTTTGGTGTGGTTCGTTAGATTTTTAAAGATGCGTTTTTGAAGTTTGGACTAGATTAATTGACCCAGATTTTGCGGTTCCTTGTAAATGTAAGGTGGTCTACAATAATTAATTTTCATTGTCTTGTCCCTAGTTTTTTTGTCAGGTGCTTTTATAGATACAGTCTCGTCTGCATTCTTTTTGGCAGATTCCTATAGATGATTTGTGTTATTCTGTTGTTCAGGCATTTTTAAAACCTCCCTTATAATACCCATAACAACGCATACAAAAGAAAATCAACGAAATCAATATTTCACAGTACAAACAAGATTCCAATCTATTTGTAAAGGTTACATGCCCTCGGGAGTGATATCAAATAGGGAATTGGTTTCGTCAGGTACGCCCAGCCGCTAAGACCTAAACTGCGGCTTACCGCTCGCAAGTCGCCCGCCTGAGGGGCTCTCGTAACTCTGTACCCTATTATTCCACTATCTCACTTTCAGCGTACGTGAGACCCTTATTTATTGACCGAACCTGATGTAACAACGATTTGCTGCGTAAACTATACGTGCTGCGTAATCTACTGCTTGCTTCGATACATATTTAAAGGTGACACTATCTTGTTGCTTGTTTGAACGTGTGCTGCAATATAATCGTACCTATTATACCTGACATTACATTGAACCTTTCGTAGTACGAATACTAGAAGTAATTTGCTAGATCTCATTTAAACATGCACCTTGAATACTACGGTGCTCATTGCCTAGATTTGTGAAAAATATCAAATAATGTGCCTAACATATTCTCAATTTATTTCATTACACCCACGGTTTTAATTTTCCACCCAAGTTAACCGTGATCGCTTGTAACTGATATTTTTTTATTCAATCTATTAATTAAACTAATTTCACCTATGAGACTTAATCTAGGAGCACATTATTTGATATTTGTGAAAAATATCAAATAATGTGCGTAACAAACTCTCAGTTTATTTCATTAGTAGATCCACGGTTTTTATTTTCCACCCGCAGTTAACCGTCATCGCTTGTAACTGATATTTCTTTATTCAATCTTGTGATTTGATATCCCCAACTCATATTTCCTGCGCAATAAATCCATCAACTTTATGAGAAATCGTCAACTTTTATTCTCTTCTTCGCGCGGTTATTCAAGTAAAGGCCGTTGGAAAGCGGATCTGAAATCTGTAACTATTAAGCTCCGGGACTTGCGACAAGCCTGAGCCAAGTCTCAGCCTAAATTCTCATTTGTACAGCTCTTGCTACGGAATAAATGCTTTATATTCCGTACACCTGTATGCTCCACATAAATAATTGCGAATTGCCACAACGCCAGGTACTTGTAGAATTGTTTCTTCTTTATTTAACTTCGTTTCCAGTCTTGGATTTACTTCTTTTTTATTGCCGAGTTTATATAATTTTTATTCCGTATTGCCTCCAGTATTCTGAAAATAGTTTCTGGATATACTTCCTCAAGAGCTTTAAAGCTCCAACCTTTAACTATTAAGTATAGTAATGGCACCGCTTTCAACTTTCTTGTTGAACTAGCTGAATCTAGACGTTTTGATATCGAACCTGAATGCGGCTTGAAGAGAAACTTAGGGAGCGTTCTGGCGAATATTGTTTGCCCTCGAACTGGAACAGGTCTCCGCGGTTACTTCCTGCAGTGGAAAGACAAACTTAAGCCATTGTGAACATTACATGGAATGCAGTTATTACGTTCTCTATGCAATTTGCAACTACACGAAACTCGGTCTTTGTTTGCGTCGTTTAAGAAATTTGTTAAACTTCCCCTAGTTCCTTCCTTGTTCCTACTGAAAATAATGTAATCATAACAGTCCAAAGTTGTTTTTGAAAAGGTCGAGGAAATCCGAATAAAGATTAAGTGATGGAGTCTTGTGAATATTATTGCGAGGATCGTGTTGCATTAAAATGCAGAGCTTGTGAAAGGACTACTCGCAATTGAATTCCTAAGTGAAGTGTTTTAACAAAGAGTGGTAACTATAAACGTAGACGTGTGCAAAAGCTGGACGAGTGTTCTGGCTTTTTTGTGCGAATGAGAGGATGCGCGGCTGGCGGTTGTCCGCTCAGCGGAGACGCTAGCGGAGGAGGTTACGTCGATCGGAAAGGGTGTCGGGCCGCGAGCGCGACGACTGGTGCCCGCACGAGGCGCGCCGGCATGCGCTGACGTGTGCGCGGCGCTGCGCGTGCTGCGGCGCGGCGCGATGCCCCCCTGGGCCTGACATGGAGGAGGGTGGCTACTGGCGGCCATCTTGCTCGACGCTGTCGCTCGCGGAGCATCATGGCAGCGCAACGCATCTGTGTGCGCGCCACGCGCCCCAGCCGCGGCTCGCACACCGTCATCCCCCCCATGCGCATCATTCGCACGCGCATCAGCACGCGCACGCCCACCATCTGCAACACGCGCAGCACTCCTCGTGCCCCGTGCACAGCCCGTTCAGACAACCCACGCCGGAGTACTGTGCGGCTCATTCACAGGTACTTTTCACTTATTCAGTATAACTTACTCCTAATTGAATATTTGAATCAATTGTTTTTTTAGGATGTCCAAAAAAAAGTCTAATCTATACGTTAACTAAAAACCGTTCTAAGTTTAAGAATATGCACATAAGGTATTCGCGTACGACGTCGTGATTGATGAGTTAAAAAACCCATCTTAAGAAAGAAGTGCTGACGAAGTAATCGATGCTATCAGACCTGATAGGTTGTACGCGCGAACGATTTGTGAAACCGAATCACGAGGTGACGGCACCTGCACCTAATTTATTACAAGTGGATGGCTTCGACGGCGGAGAGCATATTTTCAATGACACAGATTTGCATCTTGCGATTGCTCTTCTTCGCTCGACGTGAACGATGATGATAAAAATATAAAAAGCCCTATACGTGAGGGCAAAATTCTCCCCCTCTTTGTGACGTTAACACCAAATCAAATGATTTATGAAACGCCTGTTTAATGGCGATAGATATTTTCGTTCGTTACAAATACATATTTTATAAGTATTTTCCACGTCCGGCCTTGAAACGGTATTTATTATTGGTTGGTAGTACGGAAACGTGAGGGGAATGTAACACCAGGCAACGGAAATAGGAAGAGCACGAAAAAATAGCGAAATAAAAGGAAACCAACCATGTGTCTACATCAACTAATGTAGTAATTACTTGTGAACACAAAAGTAAACCTAAGCTTATTAGTGGGTAATTGTATACTTATTTCGGTGAGACACGAATGTAATAACAAACTGCTACTCTTGAGGAAAGACAACTGAAATATGCTCAGGAGCTTTTCTTCCCAGGTTTAGAACGTGTAGTCAGGTTTCTGGCACAGGCTGAAATGTATACCTACGTTTAATCCGAAAAAATGCGTTAACAAAACGATAGATTACCAACATGTCATGATGACAAGCCATATTCCGCGTGAATTTAGAGAGTCGCCTTTGAAGTGAACCGTATTATATAATTCTAATATAATACCGGAACTATATTGCAGCTGGTCTTGATTGATGGGGACTTAGTACATATTATAGCGTAATGTGAGGAGATTGATGTATTTAGCCACTCTGACCGTATGAGGATCGATGGCGTTATCATGGACTTGTAGCCGGTAGTTTTATGCTTAAATATAAAATCGTTTCATATTTTCCGAAACGAAAACAGAAATAATAAACATTTTCTAAAGCTTTTGTTGTTGGTAGGTAGTTATTTAAACCTCTTTCAGAATTAGAAAGTTCAAATTTTATTCAGGTCCTTCAAATACACCAATTACACGTTTCCGATTTTAACACGGCAAGTCAAGTAAAGAGTCCTTTAACGGGGAACTTCAAATGGAATTGGGGGAGGCTTTCATTGAAATCAAACGCGTATAAAAAGGGCGTGGAGCTAAAATAATCCTTTTTTAACGTTTCCATGAATACAGAAGGGCGTGTGACATTCAAATTGGTTTTTGAGAGTACGAATGGAGAAGGCAGGAATTGTTGGTGACGAGACGAAACATATTTAATTCGTAATTTAATCAATACAGTACCATAAGTCCAATTTCCGTAATTAAAAACGTTGAAAATTTATTCGCGATCTCATCTCAGTGACAGTTAACGTCAAAAACTTGTCAAGAATGTAGGGTATTGTTGACAGATTGAGACTGAGATCAGACTGTTAACGTTCTTGAAATTAAGCGAATTGCTTCCTTAGAACTTGTCTTGACGGGCTTACATTGCCCTCCCATACATATTAAGGGGGAAGCGCTACGGTAGCCCGCGAAATTCAAATTTTCTTACGTTTTTTGCAATTTGCTGGTCAGTATTAAGCTTAAAGGTGAGTATAGACTAAAGCATTTGCTTGTAACAGAACAACGAGCAACGCTCTATGATATGTTCTAGTGTATCACCCTTCACCAACCAGACGTCGAGCACGCTCGCCCTTTTGTTACAACAATAATTGTACAAACCAACGAGCGTATTGGTGTAACGTTTCGTCGAGCCTTTGCACGAGCGCGGGTGCGGGGTGACGCGAAAAGGTGAGTATAGACTAGAGCATTCGCCGTTTTTAAATGTTATCGAACCGCTCTTCGAACACGACCCTCGATGTTTTGTTACAACCAGATTTTAAAAACCAACGAGCATATTTTTGTAACAGTTTATTGAGCAAAGGCTCGAGCGGCATCTGAAGGTCCGACATTTCAACAATGAATGCAAGGTAGAAAGAAATGTTACATGTAAATGCTCACTCGCCGTGAGCATTACATCGAACGCAGCGTCGAGCATTCGAAGAAACGTTACACTACATGGAAATGCTTTTGGAAACTGAGCTTTTGTCTGTATTGTACCATTCGTAGGAAATTTACATTACACGGAAATGCTCGATAAAATGCTCTAGTGTATACTCCCTCTAGAAGCAGTAGTTCGGTTGTTAGTCCGGTTGACCGAACTACTGAAACTTTCAGTTGCGATAGTTCGGTTCTAACAAAGCCCGAACTACTTCACCTGTACGTTTATTAAAATATGATTCGCGACTGTAACAAATATGCAATGTATTTACAGAATTATAATCATTAGAGTAATACAACTTGTTAAGTTAGTATAGGTAATCCTAAAATGCCAAGATTTCATGAAATAGTCATTCAGTAGGATTACTTGGTCTTAGATTGTTTTGTTGATGACTTTAATGATTATAATTCTGTAAATACATATTTGTAATGGTCGCGAATCATATTTTAATCAACGTACAACTTAATACTGACCAGCAAATTGCAAAAAAACGTAAAAAATAATAATTACAGGGGCTGCCCTGGCGCTTCCCCCTTAATAGGTATGGGAGGGCAATGTAGGCCCGTCAACAAGCAACATCATTTGAAAACATTGTAAAATCCAATTATTTTTAAGAGTTAGTTACCGTGGAGTTTCTTTCCCGCTCTTCTTCAAAGGAAACGACCAATTAGAACCCTGCACCTGCTAGCTTCTGACGTTTCATAAGTAGTAGGTTTATGTGAAATAAAATATTTTGATTCAGATTATTTTGATTTCGAATATTAAATCAGTAAAGGTCTTAAGTATTGTTCAATCCGCTAGTTCCATGGCTCAGGAATTCTTGCCCAAAAGCAAAGTGTTGCAGAAGTTAATCAACATCTAGATGATATTCGATTGGATCAGACTCGCCTTTTGGATTCTGTATTCGGTTTCATTAATAATTCCATGGCGTGTTCCAGAAAGTTGGTAGCTAATTTAATGAGTATCCGCTTCTTCATAATGAATAATGGATTAATGTGTGGCTCATATTTTCCTTGTAGCGGCTGATATTTTTGTGGATTAATTTATTGGAAGATTGGTTCCGTGTTATTGGATATCCTTTTTGGAAATGACTGCCCATATAAACTAATGTCTATATTACTACTTACCTGGGGCTCTGTTCTCTAAGCACGTAATTCGTAGTTTGGTCCTAAGTTACAGGCGTTTTCTACACCGTATCGCCTACGGACATAAGATTAGTTCGGAGCCCGAACTAAGAATGAATGACAACACAATTTGACTGTTGTTCCTACTCGCGATGTATTTATGCTCGCCTGAAACATTTAATTTGACACTTGTTTTGACGAATCAACTACTTTCGGACGGACGTAGAGAGTAGACCCCTGGTCATACGCTCAATATTAAAGCTATATCATTCTATTTTGATAGTTGTAATAGCAAAACCCCGTAAAGACTCCTAGCACAACTAGTGATTGAATTATCTACAGTTATAATAATGAAATCTTATTATAATTCTATATCATACTCTCAAACCTCATTACAATAATTGTTATTTGCGACTGTTAGGGTAACTTCCCCAATCGTGGAACACCTGAATTATAATAAATGTAACAGCAAATATTTACAATTAATATTACGGGAATCGAAATAATCCTGAATACAAATGTTCTTGACAACGTAATGAAATTTAAAGGCGAAGGGATATTTATAGGTTTTATTTTCTTACGGCAAAATATTTCATTTGCTGCCGCTACAAATTGCGATTTGGATTGTAAGTAAGCAACCCTTAATTTAAAAGTAATCGTTACGTGCCTTCTTTTGTTTCACAGAAAATAGTATCGGCATAAAGATAATGTACAAAATATTATATGGCATAAGTGCAAGCATGTAGATGGGTAGGTACATAGCTACTCCACCTTACCAAAGCTTAGGTACGCGTTAAGTCTGTGTATCGCCAATGTAAAAAGCAAATATAAATTGTTAAAAGCTTAATGTTTTTCCAGTGTCACACTGGAAAAACACTAAGCTTTTAACAATTTTTAGCATGTTGATAATACATTGGCGATACACAGACTTAACGCGTTTGGCTCCCAAAATAGAATCATGGATTCGATTGGCAATAACCTTTTAGCTTCCATTTTGTAAAAATATTACGTACCCAACACATAAACTCAATTATGTAGGTTAACAAACTCAAACTCAAAGCATTTATTTCAATTAAACCATTTACTGGTACTTTTGAACTGTTATAGAGATATGAAGAACAGGCTGTAAAGTTCACTCATACTCTATAGAAAAGGGCAGATACTCCGACCAGACAGGTGTCGTGTCTGGCGGGCAACTGCTCGATGATTCATGTCGGACCGTTGTATCTATGCTAGTTGCGCGGTAAACTCTGCTTGCGAGATGCAGGATTTTGCGTGACGTCAGTTGGACGCGTTGTTCGCATGTGGCATTGTAGATACCGCTACACTGTCAAGTAGGTAGTCGGTCAGTTAATCAGAAAGTTGATGTTTAATGTTAAAAAAAAACTCCAAGGACTCTCTTTTAAATCAAGATATTTCATAAATCTTGGGTAGGCACATTTTTCTTGTTGCTTCTATAATTATGTGAGAACAATGTAAAAAAATCAAATGAAGAAACAATTAAAAAAATAGGATTAAAAATAAGCCCTGAAAGTCCTGAAACTAACATGAATATCAGTCGTGAATTCGTGACGAGCTTGACTTTATAGATTATTCTTATTACGCGAAATTGTGTCGTAATTAATACCTTTATGAAATTTATTTTGACCAATTGAATATTTTTGCGTCGTTTTCATATTTTAATCTTCACGGAAACTAATTAGATGGCAGAATGGGTGTCAAAATCTAATATTTTTTATATAGTCTCCTCAGAGGCAAGACTTGAAGTATAATTAATGAATTTTTTGATCGCCAAGAATATTTATTTCTTAGAGGTCATTAAAATAAAGAAGCGGCTATTATAAGGATAAAGGCGCAAGGGATTTCAGATTGACGTTATTTAAATTTTCAGGCAGGTAAAGTTATGAGATTTAGTAAGACTTTAATATACATCTTAATTAATTTCATTTTATTAAACTTTCGTGTCATGTAATAAAATAGCGACGGCCAAAATAATACCTAAACTAAATTAGTCAGTTTTTACATAATTTACTAAATAACAATTTAACTCCACCAATTTGGCTCCACGAAATTGTTATTCATTAAATGATAAGAAATCCCTCCGTTATTAAATGTATGAATAATATGGAGAAAAGTTTTTGTACGTACTTATTTAATGGTGGTCACAAAAGGCTAACTAAAGTAGACAATGGTGCCGATTCCCTTGTTCACAAACTAAACTAAATAAGTTCAGTGCATCTTGTTCTTTCTATTTCATTAAGAAAAGAACAACAGATAAAAGTTTAGTCCTGTAAAATTATCAGCGCCTGACACTACTCCATACTTGCCTACTAAAATTGAAGTACGTCAATTTTGGCAGGCGCTGATTAATTTGACCGGACTAAACTAAAATTTATGTTCTGTCCTTTTTTTAATGAAATAGAAAGAAAAATATGCACTTAACTTAAACTTAGTTTAGTTTCTTAACAACAGAATCTGCATCAATATCGATATTACAGAATGTACTAAATTCTACCATACAAAGGTCATGACTAACTGAAGTCACAAAATAAACTTACCTACTTCTAAAGCTTAGGGTCCTTCAAGCGGAACGAGGGTATGTCCTCAACAAAGCAGAAACCCTTCCTTTAGGAATCGCGTAATCTGACAATATGGAATACAATAGCCACAAAGAGGCAGATGAAGGAAGCCTCTCAACGGAATCAGTCTACGACCACGGAATTGACAAAGCAGACTTTACCATGCATAAGATCTACGTAGGTACTCATATCTCATGTTATTATCTTTTAACATGTCCTTGTGGGGAATTATAGTCACGAATTGTACGTGCAATTCAAGGCATATTTTTTTCGCCATTCGTACTGGTTCAACGTTCGTGGCAATCCTACCTTTGGGAGCTGTAAAGACTGTTAGTTTTAAGCTTAGTTCTCGTTCTGCAGTGAGGTTGAATTTTATTTTATTTTAAATGGCTGTTCATTTTATAATGGCCATCCATAATTATCACTGCTGCACTGGTCCTATAAACTGAACTCTGATTATCAAGTAAATCTATGTAGATTTCAGAGCAGTTTAAAACAATTTCTGTATACACCAGTGGTTTCCAAGATACGGTCAACAAATAGACGTGCAATTCCTGTCCTAGGCGAAAAGTTAATGTAACTGTATGTGCCCTCGCGGGAAATTAAAAATCTGCCCGCAGTCGTCACTCAGACGTACATTTCCTTTATTTTAATGCCCGTTAAACGAATTGTCATAACCAGGTTGCTGAGTAAACTGTACCCAAGTTCTAAATGAATTTCAGATGCAAATGTTGGAATTCTGTTTGCGATTCATGAGTGAATATCTGAAGATTTTCACTTGTAACTTAATATTGGAACAGTTTGCAAGAACTATTTCAGAATAGCTTGTTGTATTTCGCCAGATGTTCGTGTTGCAATTCGTATTGTATGCAAGCTGAAAGAGAAACTGAAATAGAAAATACCTGACATCTTGAAGTCACCGGTACCAATACTCCTATTGATTGCAAAACGATTGTGTAGATAGTAGTGCATAGCGAATGCAATTGTATACTTTCCCTGTAGACTACAATCGTATTGTGTTTACCCTTGGAAAGAAACTCTACTGATAGTGAGTTTTTACCTACTTTGCAGACACTTTGTGTACTTTGAGTTAAAATTAATTCCTCAGGCAATGTGGTCACATTAATTTAAAATTCTGCTGTAGCAGCCACAATACTAAATCCTTAAAATTAATTCAAGGATTACATAAGTCTCAATCCCGAGTTGTTTAATGAAAATCAGATGTCGTCTTATAATACTTTGATCCTTTTAATCCTTTGCAGTTAAATTACAATTTAATATTTTAAGTACAGATCTGCCTTTTTGGGTTAAACAGACAATAATAGGGTTAAAAATCGCAGCGAAATAAAATAGTGAAACATTGTTTGGACCGATCGGATAATGTTTCTCCTACAAAGTGACGTACGTCAAGACTGGATACTGGTGGGCTTCTCTATGTCCAGTATTTTGACTAGTTTCTCTTTATTTGCTTCATATCTCTTACGCAAACCTTTTTATAGTTAAAGTTGATATATTTTAACTCTCTTTGTTCACCTTTAATTGCAAGTCTTTCTAGTACGCTTTAGTGAGGTTCTCTTGTACCCGTGTTGCTATTATTTTTATTTATTGCTTCCTTGTTTTCATTATACTTTACAAGAAAATAGGAACTAAAGATCTTTATGAAACGGTAACGATAATAATTGTCAAATTACCACATTGAAAGCGCTTTTCTCCAGCAATAAAACCGTCTGTACTAAACAAAACAGTTAGGATGAACCCGCTCCAAATAATTTCGGTTAAATAAGTGACTGCCTTAACGTATTACAGAGAAGGTTACAATTTATTAGTCTGATTTCAAACTAATGCCTAATATTTACTAAACATTATCGTTCAGAGCTACGTATTAATAGGGCGTTTCTATTACAAATTATTTTCATATAAGAATTAATGTTTATTCCTTGGCGAACTCCTATCACTAAAGCTGATTTAAAAATGACAATAGAAGAAAGAAAACGGCCACATACAATAAAAACTTTTCGCAAATGTGAGTCAAAACTTCACTTTGTGTGATAAATGACGTCATTATACTGTTAAATGGCTGAGGATGTAAAAGAATTTGACTTTCGTACGGCTTTTTAAGTACATTCTAGAAAGTAATAATGAAATTTTAGATGGATTCTGTCCTATTTTTGGACCGTGCAAATTCATTATTTGTGTACTTTCATTTTGACGTGAAATTCAAAACAGAAACAGTGAATAAAATTCTATTATCTCTTTCTGAAAGAACGTGATTCTGAGAATCATTTTTATAAATTAATTTAGTAATAGCGCCTGTTTGTATATTTTACGAAAAAAGGTGTTTATTTTGACTTATACCTAGTATATTATATTTTTTTACTAAAATCATATCCGGTACCCCCGCAAATTTTTTTAAAGGAGATCTGCCTAAATTGCCCCAAAAAAAAAGTATAAATGTATGTATTTTAGACTAATAATACTAGAAATATTGTAAAGTTAGTACAATATTTCTACTATTATTAGTCTAAACTCATTACAAATTGAGTGCACATAGTTCTAACATAGTTTTTTTGCCCGGAGAAATTTCATAAACGCTAGATGTAAAAATAACACTATTAAGGAAAACTGCATTTCTTAAGTATGAATTTTTGTATTTGGCGTATGTTTTATTTTTATACGTCTATGATGTTTACTATATTTTTATTTATTACTTATTCTGCATTTCATATAAATACATGCTTTATACACGGTTTTTGCATAAGAATGTATATTTAGTATAGAATATAGCTGGAGCTAGGTGCGGACATCTGGACTTTTTCGTAAAATATTTCTTTAAACCCTGTGGAGATAGAAGTATAGGTATAGATTATATTAAAACCAGGGCATTTTATGTAAGTAACAAAAAAATACTATATAATTATTTTTTTTGTATGTAGATATATTATTATTATTATTTTATGTAATATGTTATTAAGTTTCGTTTATACATTGTTACAAGAATTGTCTCAGTTAAGTACCTACCTACTTCAGTCATCCAAATCTATTAAAACAGATTCTAAACGTATAGCTGGGTGGTCCAGATCATGTTCATTGGTTCTAGCTAGCTTAACCCAGATAATACACATCATAACACTTACGCAACTTTCAAGTGTTCTTTTACCGTTTTAACAAGTAGGTACATGTAAAGTTCTTTAATTAAAATAAGATGGCTGTGAAGCCATAACACAGATTTTTTGTATTCCTCCATGTTAATAATATAATCCAATCTCTTCACCACCCTTGGTTGACTGGTAGAGAATGCCTAAAGCATTAAGACCGCCTTTGTGCCTTTTTGTGCGGAAAGTTTAAATAAATAATATTAATTACGCGCTAATTCGCATCTTATTTTTACTTCTAAAAAAAAATTATATTTTTTACTAGCCGTGCCCCGCGGTTTCACCCGCGTAAATGTCGATCCCGTGTGAATATCGGGATAAAAAGTAGCCTATATGTTAATCCAGGGTGTCAGCTACCTCCATACAAAATTTTATCAAAATTGGACCAGCCTGAGCGTGAAGAAGTAACATACATATAAACACACACACACTCACAAACTTTCGGCTTTATAATATTAGTGTGATAGAAAATAAAATAAAATCCAGATAATGTATACATGCATTAATAAAGGGTATATTATGTTACACCACATACACATGGTGTTAATGTTAATTAAGCTTACAAGAGGATTAATTCCTTAAAAGTGTCATTTTTACATCTAACGCCTATGAAACTTCTCCGGGCATAAAACTATGCTAGCCACCCAAAGAACAATGCCCACTTTCCATACATTTAAAAACCTGATAATGAAAGTTAATGTATAGTTATAAGGTATAGTAGAAAGAGTACCTGTAAGATTAGAAAATAATGTCATATAGTCATTTTTACGATTTAAAGTCTACAAAGGCCAAAAAATATTAATGTTACTTTTTAGGTTAGGATTTGCCTTTAAGATAGTTTGTTTACTTCGAAAAAGTCTAATTTTGCCAAAAGTGTATTGTCAAAAGTGATCACTTACCTACTACGTCATCCAGAAATTCTGCTGGAGCAGAGATATTGTCTTGAAACCTAGCCCATCTCAGTTGTTACACACACAAAATGGCACAATACACAACGAGACGCAAGCGCAACAACGAAGTCGCAGAACTGTCAAAATATCTAAAAAATCCGTTTCACTCGTGCGAACTCAATTATAATCTGCATAATTAATTTATTTCATTATCATGTTATTTTGAATTGATCTGTATTATGCACAGACTAATAAAAAATAGTTATTGTTAAAATAAAACTTAAAATAATATATAAAACTCAGAAAAAGAGTTGAATAAAGTCAAGAAGCAGTGTGCAAAACGGAACGTTGTAAAAAATTAGTTGGATGCGTTCAGGGTAATTGAGATGCGTTCAAAATAAGGTAATAAGACATAGATTTAGCAAGAAGAAAAATTAATAAATATTTTTTTTCCTGGCCTTCTTTTAAAATTGTGATTAGCGTAATGAATGTACAATTAAATTAGCTGAATTTTAATATTTATTTCATTTCTATACATTGTCAGGTGAAAAATGGGCATCCTTCTTTGTCAATAGCGATACTTTACAATATTTCTACTATTATTATTCTGAAATCTGAGATACATATCTTTTTCGCCGGGCCTGGGATTTTTTTGTAATTCTGGGATTTGGCAGATCTCCATTAATAGCTATTTTTCCAAATGGTAGATTTCGTTGACTATCTGAAAAATGCCACGGATAACGTAGAGGGTAAGATTAATAGGGTAGTGGTTTGCTTTATTAGACGTCTTCAATCTTACTACATGAAACAGAAATCCTAGTAATAAAACTTACTTAGTTGTGCAGCGTAGGTAGTACAAAGTCGTACTAAATATTAACGTGTATTCGCCTTAATGTAACATCTGCTTCTATTGAATTATATTACCAGAGAGCAAATTGCTTTAATTCCATCGCGTTGATACATATTAGTATTAATTGTTTGCATTTCCGATAAGCTTTAACCAGTATTCCTACATTTTCAACTTATATTTTGTCTCAGGATCTCTCCTTTATCGTTGGTGCGTGTAAATATACGGAACGGAGCAACTATCTGCGAAATAGGTACCTAGATACAAATTCAATAACAATCACTTTATTATGTTTCATCGATTTGTATTATAGATTTTGGTCACGATACTGTCCTATTTTGTCAGTTATTTACTCCGACCTCAAAAAGATATATCTTCTGTAATTTGTACAATAATGTGAATACTATTCCTCTGGCGTTAGACAAATAGCAAGATTCTCGCTCCAGTAATTAGTGTCGTGTTTACCGAGACGCAGTAATTTTTCTTCCTTATTTCTGTTTGCTTTCTTTACTATTTTCTCTTTGTTTAATATTTAATTTGTTCCTTGAACTAGATATGTCTACATATACATAGACTTTTAGAATAGGTACTGTTTTGACTATCAATTATAATTTGTTTTATTTTGTCGATGGCCATCGATTTCAGTTTGTGCATTTAGTTATTTGTGTAGGTATTCAAAGTACATGCGACCAAAATTCAAAGAAGAATGCAAAAAAAACATAAGTATGAAAACCTTTACCTTTAAATCCGACTTCACCACATTCATGTAAATCTCAAGAGACCTTATGAATACGCGTACTCGTTTAAGAGACAAAGAATAATATACCTACAAAAAAGGGATCGATACCACGGCAACATAAGACATACGACTAAAAACGAAAGATATGAGGACAATCGCATTATTTATAATCAGACAGACATATATCTTGAAGGTAAGTAGCTACGTCTGGAAACTTCGAGCAATAAATCAATGACCAAGTTGTTGCCAAATCTTGTATTGTTTTTCTAACTTTATTTAGTTTGTGATGCTATCGAATCGAACAACCTTCATTGGGCTTATGAAGCAAAGAGAAGCAAGTTGACAGCTGTACTAAACATGCACGTCATTGAACTCGACCATCGGCTTCTCTCATCAAGCTGCTACCAGCCACTCTGCGAAGATCGTCGCCCAATAATATTCGCTTTTGCTAATGTTCATTGCTTTTACGCCGCAACTTAAACGCAATGATCATCTGCAAGAGTAGAAAACACATCACGCGGAGAAGATATCTAGTTAGTGAATCTCTTGAAAAAAAAGCATGCTGTAGAGTCCAAGATGCATCTACGTCAAACTGAAGCAGAAAAGAACCGCCTGGAGTGGTGATTTTTAATCCAAAGTTGCACGATCCATTTTCCTGCAGCTGTAGCTCATGAATAAGTGCCCATTGAGCAGAGACACTTTGATTGGTCTTAAATTTTCTCTTGAGAAATATCCTGATTATTAAGGAAACCATATTGAGCTTTTGTTACAAAATCCTTGAAAGATGGAAGCAAATAAGGGAGAATGGATTGGTAGTAGAATAGCTCGGGGAGCATTCGAAGAGCGAGAGAACCTAACACAAAAATACTATCTAGCATACCAAGAAAATTAAGCGCATTATCAATTAACGTAAGAAAAAAATAATTTCTTACTACACCACATTAAAGCGATTTCATTAAGACATATTGAATTTATACAGTAAGAAGAAATGTTTGTAAAACAGTAAAGACAAAACAGTAACTTTTAATGAACATACTGTTTGCTGAAAAAAAAAACAACAAAAAAGGTAAAACCACCAATACTGTAATGTAAGTAAATTTCAATGGTTTGAACGATATCACCAAATGAATAAAACAGTAAATTTTGTGACCTTTTAGCACTTAAAATGTTAAAGTTTACTGTCATGACGGTAACATTTTGCCTCAAGCTTTAACTGTTTTCGGATCAGTAAAAAATACGCTTTTGAACGTTCGGTTCATATGGAACTGTATAAAGCAGTTCATATCAATGTTTTTCATTAGTATTTACTGCTTATTTCTTTCAGTGACACGTTGAAAGAATACTCGGTGGCAAGTGATATTACAGCTAGCCTGTTAGTAATAGTTTCATACCTTGTTGCTTTTACGAGCATCGCCGTAGGCCTGTCCGCTCGTTATTAAATTATCTGACAACTTGCCAGGTTTATGAACGTTGTTATAACATTAAAGGGCAGCTTTGTGGTCTCAAAAATTTCGTTGCCAATTTTCATATTATGTGGGTTTCCCTCAAATATGCTGTAGAGCAGCTCTGTGTTCCAGTCTGTCAATTTGCACATCGATTGTGGCAAGCTTGCCTTTCTGCCACGAATGAGAAAACATTGTTGATTTTTGAGCTAAATAAAGAACTTAAGTTAAACTCAAGGCTTTTCAGGTTGTTTCAAGTCTGTAAGTATTAGCCTGTTTTTATCCTACACAGTTCTTGTTTACTCCTTACTACCTCAAACATTTCGTTTAGTTCCATCGACTGCCATCTTCCGGGTTTCGGGTGCTTCTTTGTATTCACAAGTTTTAATTCCGTCATCAATCTTTAACCCAACTTCATTTAAAACTCGTCTCGCAATTCGTTTAATTTGTAACTCTTCCGACTTGTCATTTAGTGCTCTCAGGAGTGTCTTACTATCTCCAAGATACCGTTTTGTGTATTCTCAATTATTGGCACAATGTTTGTCTATCAGTTTTCCGTTCGATTAAGCTTAAACAGATACATATTGTCTGTCCGTTGATTCAACTGTCTTTGTACTTACCTACCTATGGTTGGGCTTTACACTCTCACATCTAATGTCAATATCGTATGAATCCTCGTATCTACGTATACGGGAGTAGTTCACACTAATAACCTGAGTTTCAAGGGACATTACAGAAACTCCGTGTGGGAAGATACGTTGGACTAAGAACTTTCAACTCCCCCCCACTCATATCAGTTCTGCATTAGTGCAACACTCAAGTTATTAGTTCTTGAAGTATTCTAGTTTTCTTGGGATCTTCGTTGAACAGAACTGCAATATCGAGAAGGTATCTTTTTAATTTTAATATGAGAATCCTGCAGCTTAACTGCGTAACACATTTAACCATACTAATATTTTAAATTGTCTCTCTGTCTGTATGTATGTTACCTTTTCACGCCTAAACCACTGAACGGATTTCGATAAAATTTACGCAGAGAGATAGATTGCATCCCGGGGAAGGACATAGGATAGTTTTTATCCCGATATTCCCACGGGCTCGACACTTATGCGGGTTTTTTATTTTTATTTTATTTATTCCCACGGGATCTTACACGGGATATTCATTGCGTTTAGATTGTCGAGCAGACGAATTTTTCAAACATATAGCAATGGATTAAGAGTTTCTTTTAAAATCCTTCGGTTTGTGGTTGTGTGTTACGCAAGTGGGTCCCTGGGCTCTCATAATATCGTTCTTTTCTTACTTTCTCATATTTTTGGTTAACAATGTAATTAATTTTGAAGTGTACCTTACCGATGGAAAATTTGCTACAGATTACAACAAACTCTGACCCTTATAACGATATGAATGAAAATTAATGATCCTTGAACTGCCGGGTGGCAACGGCCATCTACTACTACGATAAGGGTAATATAACAAATGCCTTTAACTTTTTACTTGTGAAAGTAAAACTGAATGATAGATTTGTGGCATAGTAATTTCTATTTAGTTATTTATTGTCATGACGTTTTCCGCATTGCAAGAATTTCTTACGAAGAAATATGAAATAGGTATGTAATTAGGTTTAAAGCTGCTTGGGTTTATTGATTGGTGTATAAGTTGGTAGTTTACCAAATACTGCGAATAAGGAAGCAAGCAGCCAGAGTAGACTCTAACTTCTATAAACTTGCCTAAAGTCAAACAAGTAATTGATATGTCTTCCTAATTGAACGTTAATTCAACGAGTTCTACCCTTTAGGTACCTACCTACATAGAACAAGATCCGTATCAAATGAATGATGATTAAGCTTTAATAAAGCAACTTCTTTTGATCTCAAAAGGGCCTGGCCACTGACGTAGGCGGACGGTGACAACCAAGCTACTACATTTATTCATAAACAGCGAACATATTCTGCTTTCAACTTCAGGTAACTGAAGGGGAATAAAGCTTGGAACGTTCGAGAAGAAAACTTTTAATCACTACATTCGTTCGGCTCACAATCAGTGCTTGTACAATTTAATTTGTACGTTTTATTTTTAGATGGCCGTTGCCATGACAACCGAAGGGCCCAGATCCTGTCTTATTGATTAATTGCTGAACATGTTGCCCTTGATAAACGGCCTGTGGATTTCTTTTGTCTTATTTGTTCGCGGTTTTTGCTGTATTCGCTATATTGTTGTATCGGGATGTGCTTGATACGCTAAGGAACTTTTCATGTCGATCAAGATATTTACGATTGATTCACTGACCACTCGATTTCGCTTATGATTATTTACCAGTCTCCAGATAGTACGGTCTACCTTCCTTATCTATTTTTTCTACTTATTGCAACCTATATCTTTATATGTTTTTTTTTTCAATGTTATTTCGTATATGAGTGTTGTTACAAAACTCAAAAGCTCTCGGTACTGCATTGTTGTACCGATGATGATGATTTACGTTATTTTACGGCAGATTTTTGTTTAAACGTTCGAATTGGGAAATATAGCCTTTATTCCACATTCAGTTGAGTAGGTATTGCACTGTTACGCTCACGGGCTAATTTTAAACTGTAATGTTTGAACTCTGTTTAATCAACGCTATCCGTGGATCCGTTCTCATTTATTTGACATTTCATCTGATATTCTGTTGAAAATTTACATGTTCAAACTTTACTCTGAATGCGCAGATTTTGGTATATGAATAATGATTTTCGGTATAATGTTGTATTTATTGTCCTTGGGAATTGCTGTTTGATGATTACATTGATACGAAACAATACAGGTGCGTGTCAGTTCAATTTTATGTAGGTAGTAAATACCTTCCTACAATCATTTTGAAATGATATTTCCAGAATACCTAATAGTTTATTTTGTTTTTATGCTTTCATTACTATACTCTGATAATGATGTCATGGGTATATTCCCAAGTATGTTGCTAGTTTATCCCGTGTAGTTTCACTGGAACGTGATCAGCCAACAAACAAAACGGATTCAACCGGATTAAGTGACAAGAATTTAAACTGTAAGTGCAAACCTACGCTTTATTCCTTTACAAAGCGTGAGAAAGCACACAACTGCCTTCTTAAATAACAGAAATATCCAAGAAAATATACCAAACGAATTTTAAAAGAGCTTAGCAAAGAAACACTGGTAGGTATAAAAGTTACATACAAATGGAAAAAAAGTTTTAAATCCTCCCAAAGCTTGGAAACGAAAAAGATTGATCGCTTTTTTGAATTGAAAACTGAGCGGTTATTGTATGCAAGTTGTGTAAATATAGTATGCAATAAAAGAGCAATCTTCCTTTATCTAAAATTCATACAGATTGCGGTAATAAAACTGGCAACATCAATATAACGCTTGATTGTTTCTGATTGCGGGCAGGGCTGGCGAGCTCTGCAATTATGAGGAATAAATAAAAATGCAATAAAAATTTTACCGGGGTGATGTTCTTCATAAAGGTCAGTCAGCGAGCGTGTATGACCAGGGGGCCCACAAAGGCCACTCTGGCAGAATCATAAAAGGATAACATAATGGGCAGTTAACTGTTGAGTTAATCGTATCAAATCCCATTGGTGAAGCATTTTTCAGTTATTTTTTTTGGCTGTGCTAAAATACCAATCGATCCAATCCCAATCTCTTTGATTGTACCTACGTAGTGCATTGAAAAAAAAAGGAAAACACGGACTGTCTTCGCCATATTATAATTCATAATGTTATCCTTTTATGATTCTCCAAAGTGGCCTTTTTAGGCCCCCTGATATATGAACGTAAAGGAGGCCAAAGGAATATGTAAGGTTCGTAGCAGGTGGCGTTCTGTAATCTACCCCCACGGGAAGAATGTGTGACTTTATGTAAAAATACTGGAGGTTATATTATTTGAGAAAGAAAACGCTGAAATCAATGCGATTATGCTGATGGAGATTAGACCGAAAACATCTGTCTTTTTTACAAGGAAATAGGAACTAAAAAATGATTCGTTGAAAGTAGTCCCTGGATGCCATTCGTTCGTGAAGTACGAGTAAATGTTTACTCCAGTAAAGTCTCTTTGTATTACAATAAAGTATTACCGCGCATTTCTTACATACATTTGATATATTTCTTTTTTGTTCTTTTAATTAAGGTAGTAGTAGGCCAGATAGGCAATCGCTATTCGTTATATGGTATTCAGCTGCATTTGGTTAGACTGAAAGATATAGCAAGGAAAAGGCAAGGCAGATGATGACATAATTTTGATTCATAGACGAAATACATAACGTCACTGGAAAGGAGAAAATGCTAAAGCGCCATTTGAGCCAAAATGAGTTAGGTATTAAATATATCGTTGGCTTCGATTTTTTTTCTGCGTCGATCTGTTTAGTTTTCAAGACAATCTGAGTAAATTAACTGGCTCAGATTGTCTCTGTGGCTTGTGTCTCTGCGGATTGTGGCTATCGTTGAATCCAATGACATATTATATAATTCATTTAGGCCCAAATGACGCTTTAGCATTTTCTCCTTTCCAGTAAGGACAAGTACTAATAATTAAGTTAATAGAGGAAGCCCAAAGATTCGATGAAAGGTTTGTTTGAAAGATTCTAATGACTAGAGTGTAAATACACTTGAGATTACGACTGATAGAGATGTAGGTGTGGAAGGAAAAAACATGCTGCGTTAAACTGAAATAAATTGGGTTAAAGCTTAGAGTAAGAATGCTATAGAGCATCGGGCAACGTGGCCGCACATGAGACAAAAAACTAACATAACTAACATGAGCTACATAAGTAGCTGCCTTGAAAAAACTGGCACGCATTGAGAGACGGAAATAGTATAGCTTTCTCCTTTTCTGTTACTTTAACTCAATACTTTATCCCTTTCTTGTGGAAATGAAATGGAGCTATCCGCCGTCTATACTTTTCTTTGTGTAAGGGTTAAAGACAGAAAATAAAACGTAATTCAAATTGATATTCAAGTGAGATGACCCTAATTGTTGGCGCGTTTGATTGCAATGCCGAGTTGCCAACATGTTTGCACCACGTGACCGCCTTAGACGAAATTGGATTAGACAATGCGGACGTTACACACAATACTTTGTTTATTGACTATAAATGTTGTTCAAATAACCCCCAATTATTTACATGACTACGTGAAAGATGGACGTGAGTGGTTTTTTTTAATTTACACGATGTTTGATTAAGCGGTTTTTTTAAGATTTATAATACCAACTTTTTAATATAAATAGATTAATACATGGTAGACTAAGTCACAGTTGTGTAAAGTACTGATTATGTTAATAAAACATTTATTGTGTTATTTTGCAACGTTGTATGTAAGAGCTAATATTTGGGTATTTCATAATAGCCGTTTAGTATCTACCAACAAAGCAACTTAGTCTCCTATATCAACTACTAGATTCTAGAAGGAACGTGCTACCGGGACAAAAAGTAGCCCATGTCCTTCCCCCTGACACCATCTATCTCCTTGCCAAATTTTATCGAAATCCGTTTAGTGGTTTAGGCATGAAAAGGTAACAGACAGACGAGAGTTACTTTCAAATTTATAATATTAAGTACTAGCTCCCGCCCGCGGCTTCGCCCCCGAGGTATGTCGATAAAAACTATCCTATGTCCTTCTCCAGGATGCAATCTATCTCTCTGCCAAATTTTATCGAAATCCGTTCAGTGGTTTAGGCGTGAAAAGGTAACATACAGGCAGACAGACAGTTACTTTCGGATTTATAATAAAACTATCCTATGTCCTTCCCCGGGATGCAATCAATCTCTCTGCCAAATTTTATCTAAATCCGTTCCAAGTTCGAAAGTAACTCTGTCTGTCTGTATGTTACCTTTTCACGCCTAAACCATTGTTTAGGCGTGAAAAGGTAACATACAGACAGACAGTTAATTTCGAATTTATAATATTAGTATGGATGGATTAGCAACTTTAAAGCATATACAAAAATTCATTATATTCTAATGATAATATTTCACTCACTAACAATGGTAAAGTGGAACAAATTTTACATAGAAAATTGCTTTACAATAGCCGTGTATGCAAATTGCATTTCGCATAATTTGCAACCGAAGATGAAAATTCAAATTCACTCATGTAAATGTAGAACAAGAATATGAGACTTGCATTGAAACTACAATGCGAATCAAATGTTTATGTAACACTAGCTTCTGCCCGTGACTTCGTCCAAGTGAAATTTCACCCTCTTAGGCCCAGCACACACCGCTGCAGGCGCGGCGGAGAGCAATTGAAGACAAAAATTGTATATTAACCTTAACTACCTTGACATACGGTCAATATAAGAATACACTGAGAAAAATTTCCTCTGCCGCACTACGTAAAATAAGGACAAAAATCGACCACCATGACGTGTGTAACCCGGTCCATTACGCGTAAGTAGTCAGTCATACGTAGTCGGCATACTGACGCTCATCATGGAGCGGGTTACGTAATTTACTCGTGGTTGATTTTTGTACGTACGTACGTAGCCCGACATCCGGCTACGTAATACGTAGTGTGCAAGTCGCACTGAATACTCCTGAAACTACGACTGCAACACCCGTATACTATTGTTGCGGGCACAGTAGAACGCGGTGAACCTTACTTGTGTACCATGGCGTCTTACGTACGATACTGTAGCGGGCATAGTAAATAATGATGAGCCATATGTGTGCACCGCGGTGGCATACGCACTATACTGTGGCGGACACAGTAAAACACGGTGAGCCGTACGTGTGTACCACGGCGGCATACGTACGATACTGTGGCGGGCATAGTAAATAATGATGAGCCATATGTGTGCACCGCGACGGCATATGTACAATACTGTGGCGGACACAGTAAATCACGATGAGCCGTATGTGTGCACCGCGGTGGCATACGTACAATACTGTGGCGGACACAGTAAATCACGATGAGCCGTACGTGTGTACCACGGCGGCATACGTACGACACTGTAGTGGGCACAGTAAATAATGGTGAGCCTTATGTGTGTACCACGGCGGCATACGTACGACACTGTAGTGGGCACAGTAAATAATGGTGAGCCTTATGTGTGTACCACGGCGGCATACGTACAATACTGTGGCGGACACAGTAAATCACGATGAGCCGTACGTGTGTACCACGGCGGCATACGTACGACACTGTAGTGGGCACAGTAAATAATGGTGAGCCTTATGTGTGTACCACGGCGGCATACGTACGACACTGTAGTGGGCACAGTAAATAATGGTGAGCCTTATGTGTGTACCACGGCGGCATACGTACGACACTGTAGTGGGCACAGTAAATAATGGTGAGCCTTATGTGTGTACCACGGCGGCATACGTACAATACTGTGGCGGACACAGTAAATCACGATGAGCCGTACGTGTGTACCACGGCGGCATACGTACGACACTGTAGTGGGCACAGTAAAGAATGGTGAGCCTTATGTGTGTACCACGGCGGCATACGTACGACACTGTAGTGGGCACAGTAAATAATGGTGAGCCTTATGTGTGTACCACGGCGGCATACGTACAATACTGTGGCGGACACAGTAAATCATGATGAGCCGTACGTGTGTACCACGGCGGCATACGTACGACACTGTAGTGGGCACAGTAAATAATGGTGAGCCTTATGTGTGTACCACGGCGGCATACGTACGACACTGTAGTGGGCACAGTAAATAATGGTGAGCCTTATGTGTGTACCACGGCGGCATACGTACAATACTGTGGCGGACACAGTAAATCACGATGAGCCGTACGTGTGTACCACGGCGGCATACGTACGACACTGTAGTGGGCACAGTAAATAATGGTGAGCCTTATGTGTGTACCACGGCGGCATACGTACAGTACTGTGGCGGACACAGTAAATCACGATAAGCCGTACGTGTGTACCACGGCGGCATACGTACGACACTGTAGTGGGCACAGTAAATAATGGTGAGCCTTATGTGTGTACCACGGCGGCATACGTACGACACTGTAGTGGGCACAGTAAATAATGGTGAGCCTTATGTGTGTACCACGGCGGCATACGTACAATACTGTGGCGGACACAGTAAAACACGGTGAGCTGTACGTGTGTACCACGGCGGCATACGTACGGTACTGTGGCGGACACAGTAAAGCACGGTGAGCCGTACGTGTGTACCACGGCGGATGTGACTTTCGAGTGTTTAATATTCAAAATAAGTATCTGAACACATTTGTATGTACCATGCGCCAGCATAAGGAAAATACAGGTGCGAGTATCTTTCCTTATGCTGGCGCATGGTACATACAAATGTGTTCAGATACTTATTTTGAATATTAAACACTCGAAAGTCACATCCGCCGTGGTACACACGTACGGCTCACCGTGCTTTACTGTGTCCGCCACAGTACGTTCTTGAGCAGGCGGTCGAGCGAAGCGGGGCAGAGGGGATGGGCGGGGCAAGGAAAGAAATAGTGTAAAGGGCAATTTTAAGTAAATAGACATAAAAGATTCATATTATTTATTTTCAATCGTAAAATTGAGACATACAAAAAAAAAACAAGCTTAATGATTGTCAGTCACATAATTAATTGTCGGTCTCAATGCTGTTTAGCAATTCAGGGGAGGAGCGAGACAACCCCAACACAAGTGTTATTAACTACTTACTGGGGCTGTTTCAATCACATTTGTTATGTAAATCTAATGCCGACCATACACGGTACAAGTATACTTGCGCAAATCAAGACTTGCGCAAGTATACTGTTACGTGTGTGGCTCAATAAACAATTTATTATTAATTAATCATACTATTCTAGAATTACATGGTAGTATAAACAGTGTCTCAGATCTCAGGTATTTGTTACACGAGCCGGAGGCGGTTACCCGCCTTGCGTAAGAGCAACCTAGGATTTCCGACCAAAGAATCACTAGTAAGAGCCAGTCCACACGACGCGTTGCGTCTCCGTTGCGTCGACGCAGCGCTGCCGTTGCGTCATTTTACATACTAATAATCATAATTTACACACGGTGCGCTGCGTCGAAAATGGTAAGGTATGGTGGGTAAATAAAATGCTTGCCGCAACTGTGCGTCGCCGCTGCGATGTCGGAACGTTATTACTGCGTCGTCATGTGGACTGGCTCTAAGGGTACCTTGGCATCAATGGAGTCCGCGTGGTCGTCGCTGGAAACCAATATGCGTCTAGGCCTACGGTAAACTTAAAGGTCGTTCGCATACGAACGCTAATACATTTGCATAAACCTAACTAGTTGCGGAACCTATGTCGCAAGGCCCGACTTTAAACTATAACCGGTATTCTACAAAAAAAAAAAAAACAAAATGTGGGGATCGCCCCGTTTTGGTAGCGATCCGAGAGCCACCTTTTGGCAGTAGGGGCGGTGCTCCCCTACCCCATGGCCTAGGTGATGGTTAAACATCAGTACCGAGTTTCGATATTTCTACTTTTACGAAATTTGACAGATTTTAAAAGCACACAATACGATGAAAGAATACAAACAACAAATGAAACTCAGTACTGATGTTTAACCTGAAGTTAAGTTAAAGAAACAAATTGGTGGCGGGCCCGTATTCACGCTTTTGCAAAATGGTAAGGTATGGGTTTAAAATAAAATGCTTGCCGCAACTGTGCGTCGCCGCACACTGGTCTACTTTGGCAAAACTATGGACATAGGAATGTGAGTCAGTGTGTATATTTTGAGCTGTTTTTTTTTTACGTATTCCTCTTTTGATTACAAACAACTATTTTCAGGAACGTTTTTTAAAAAAAGTTACTATTTCCGAGAAAAAAAATATTTTGTGTTTTTTTTTGTATGGGAGGGTATGTAATGCGTGCGTGGGTCAAAATAAAACTTAGTAGGTATACAAGAACACGTCATTCTCAAACAGAAATGACAAAGAAATGTTATTGTATCCCTGCCGCTTTTCGAGCTACGGGCGCTCAAAGATTAGAATAAAATAAAATATTTTGTTTCCATTTTAAAAGACTTACTGACAATGAAATCTGAAAATGACGTTCAAGAAGTTTAATTTTAAACATTGCAGCACCCAACACTCATTAAAATTTCTGTATGATATTTTAATTATGCAGAATCTTAATTTAATGAGTGTTGGGTGCTGCAATGTTTAAAATTAAACTTATCTTGAACGTCATTTTCAGATTTCATTGTCAGTAAGTCTTTTAAAATGGAAACAAAATATTTTTTTTTTTCTAATGTTTGAGCGCCCGTAGCTCGAAAAGCGGCAGGGATACAATAACATTTCTTTGTCATTTCTATTTGAAAATGACGTGTTCTTGAATACCTACTAAGTTTTATTTTGACCCACGCACGCATTACATACCCTCCCCTCCCATACAAGAAAAACACAACTTATTTTTTTTCTCGGAAATAGTAACTTTTTTTTAAAAACGCTCCTGAAAATAGTTGTTTGTAATCAAAAGAGGAATACGTAAAAAAAAATCAACTCAAAATATACACACTGACTCACATCGATTCCTATGTCCATAGTTTTGCCAAAGTGGACCAGTGTGCGCCGCTGCGATGTCGGACCGTTATTACTGCGTCGTCATGTGGACTGGCTCTAAGGGTACCTTGGCATCAATGGAGTCCGCGTGGTCGTCGCTGGAAACCAATGCGTCTAGGCCTACGGTAAACTTAAATCTAACTAAATGCTTTTTGAAAGATGCAGAGGAAATATAATGACGATAACACCCTTGTTCACCACACCGAAATCCGGAAAATCCTACCTTTAATTTACAGAAAGTTCGCACATGAGTTACAAGTAAACTCGGAGACACACTGGCTTTTTTGCAATAGTAACAGGTAAACATTTTTAAAGTATTAACTCTAGATCAGTTAAAAGACTATTCACAGCCTGTGTGGGCCTGTCAAATTCAGTTTTAATATCGTAGAAACCCAATTGAATAAAAAGCCATATGTCTCCAGCTTCCTCCGGGTAGCAAGCTCCTAACGATTGAAATATTTTAAATGCACAGTCTACAGCTGTTACTAATTTGTTGAAACTATACAATGTGTCATTTATTACCACATATGCTACTTTTACCTCAGTAACGGTAGGGCCAACAAAAATTACATAGGGTTGAACTGTGCGGCCTAGCCTCTGCAGGTTCTCCTTTTTTTGAATGATCTTGTTGGTAACGTCGGCTTCAGAAGCAGCTTGCGATATATAGCCGTCGCATACCTCTGCTCTGGATGGCTTCCACGCTGGCTTTCCTTTCATTTTCCGTGCAGGTGAAATGTTGATGACATAAGCCAGCAACATCAAAGCAACATTGCTAGATGTCTCTGGTTCATCTTCTGTATTCAAAGAAAAAAAAAGATTCGGTTAATTTTTGAGACTTAATTTTACGAGGATATAACCTTCAACTAAAATAAAAAAAAAAGTCTGGACGTCATTTTTTCAATACACTAACTTAGCGGTTCAGTGCTGAGGGGAAGGGGGAAGTCACAAATCTGTGCGATTTCTAGAATGGGCGGGGACTGAGACTCCACTCCATAGTTAAAGGTTAATAATAAGAACTAATATTAGAGCAAAACTTCTTACCGTCAATCAGTGCAACTATATCTGCTATTTTTGTTCTCGTGTCTTGGTCTCTAATTTTTCGTAATTTTAATGAAGCATATTTTATAATTTCTTCTTTTTTGAGGGTGATGGAGGAAAATAATTTGTTTTCCTTTCCCGGATACAGACGACTAAAATCGTTCATTAGCTGAAAAAAAGAATACAATAAATGTACGGTACGTTATTTACACTGGTGAGAAAGGTCCGGATCGCTACCACAGAGGTTATTGGGTTGTTGAGCGAGAACTAGAATAGCTGGTCTCTTTTAGTGCCTGCACAATATTATCTCGTTCTGATAGGTTGGCAGCGCGCGAGTGTTGCAAGTGACTAGAGTCTGTGCGAAAAGAGAAGAAATCTACAATTTTTTTTTTTTACATAATCCTTGTGAATTTTTATAGAAAAACCCCAAGGATTATGTAAAAAATAAGCGGCTGCGGTGTATGCTTACCAAGGTATAGCCTTGCGATTGTTTTAAGGCTGGGAAATCCTTGAAGTAATCCGCTATATCACCTTTTCCACATTGGATGCGATTTAGGCGGAGATCTGCAGTTTCTGCCCACTTTTCTTCAACAGATTCCCATGGATCAACATTGTTTTTCAGCCATAGTAATGTTTCTTCATAGACAACACCTGTAATTTATATGTGTATGGTGGGATGAGTCAACAAGAGGAAGGGCACCATAGTACAGTCGCCCGTGGTACATTTAAATCACGAAAAAGGTGACTAGCGATTATTTGCTTACCACTTTCCACAAATTCCAGGCTATAAATGTCATCATCTGTGATAGTTGGCGTGGATCTGAGCGATGATTTGGACGACTTCGAGGATGAACGGCTAGTTCTCGGCAACTGTCCACTTTCTCGCAACTTTCTTCTTCGAGCTATATAGCTCTCGTAGAGCTTTCCGCTAGCATTTTTTTTAGCTACTTTATTTGTAGCTGATAAATATGCAGAATAATACACCACAACGCGTTCCTTGTGGAATATTTCCACAATTTCGGTAGCTAGTTTATAAAACTCTTCACTGGAAATTTTCTTCGCACAATTGTTTTCAAGTTGGTGGTGTATTAGCAGCTGGCTCAATTTCCTTCGGGAACCCTCCGTGAGTAAGCCTCCTTTTCCCTCTTTGAGTATTGCTCTGCCGTCTAAACTTTCCTGTATGTAAAACACAAACACAATAAGTTATTGAACAAATTGATAAATGAATGAGTAAATGGTCCAGTTGGAGTATAGCCTTCGGGGCTCTATGAGCAGTCAATAAACCAAAAAAAAAAAAATAGAATTGTAAAATATTTTGTTCGATTACCGATGATCCCTCCTTTTTTGCTCTTATTTAATTAAGGATACCCGTAAAAACAATTTAGGCTTTGTACACTTTTTTCGTAAAATGCATATGTTTCAAGTAATTTAACTTTGAAGATTTTTTTAAAACATCACGCCTGTAATCCCCGAAGGGTTAGGCAGCGGTGTACCTAATAGTACACCCACATTTCGCCACTACTTTTTTTTAAATAATAAAATATATCGTGATAATAATTAAATAACTGTGAGACGGGGACACATCATGCCCATAACATAAATTAATGGGGACAATGATCGAAAAACGATATAACTCAGTACCTAAATATGCATTTAACGAAAAAAAAAACATAAGTTTAAACATGTTCCTAAATGTGCCCTAAATCGAATAAGAGGAAAAAAGTCATCAAAAAGTTTCTAAGTCTTTTTTCCCATAGCGCCCTAAAGGCAACACTCCAACTTATTCCGACGAATTCAGAACGTCCTCCTTTTTAAAGTCGGTTAAATGCCGCGCAGTTATCGAGTTAAGCTGGCTAATGATAAATACTAAATACTATTGAATACTAAATATATACTACTTAGTAATGCAGGCCATACACGTTCAATTCGATCGTTCAATTAGCATGATACTGCTGATTGGATCCAATCTTGCAGTTCGTCCATATACCTACACCACACGATTAATTCTAACTGTCCAATCGGACAAATAAATAAAAAAGAAAAAACAAAATCGGTCTTTAAATATCGAAGATACGCGCAAACAATGATAAAACAAAATATAGGTATACAATCTAATTAAGAAACTCCTTCTTTTTTGAAGTCGGTTAAGAAAATCATACGATCGATCGCTCACTGCCATACACGGTCCAATCGGCATGATCCAGCAAAAAGAATTGAATTTTGATTGTTCTGTCAATTCAATCTGTCCTGCCTGCCGATCCACGGCCACATACGGTCAATTTGATTGAATCCAATCGGCATCGGCAGTGTCATGCCCATTGGACAATCGAATTGATGGTGTATGGCCTGCATAACTATACGAGTTGTAATAATACGGGTTTTAATAACATTTTTGCTGGTTAAACAATATACCTAAACTACGTATCTACTAGCACACTAACTTTGACTAGTGCCTTCTAAATACTCATAAAATCTACTAAAGAAAATAACATTACATTTAATAGTTTCAATACCTGAAACAAAAAAAAAACGTAATCTTAGAATTATTACAAACATACACAGGTACGGGTTCCGTACACCTCAAAAGGAAAAACGGAACCCCTTATAGGATCACTCGAGTGTCAGTCTGTCTGTCCGTCTGTGACAGACATTTACTCTGAAAATACTGGACCTATCGAGTTGAAATTGATCGTACTGTACAAGGCCTAAACTTTTCAAGAAAATACAATAAATAGTTCTTTGCCTAATAGATTACAGGAAAACCTATAAGAAAGCCACAACAACAACCAATAAATTAAAAAAAAATAAAGGGGATCGCCTACTACGGTGGTGCGGAACCCTTCATGCACGAGTCCGACTCCCACTTGGCCGGTTTTTCAAGCCAGGCCACAACGCTGGTGAGAATAGAGCGCCCATCTATTTTTCAAGCCAGTGAGACTGGCAGCCAGCGATGGCCTTGTGTAAACAATGCTTTTGGTCCATATCACAAACATTAAGTACCTACCAAATTAAGCTACAAAATGAAAAATTAAGTGAGTACCAAAAAAGGGTAGGGCCGCCTGTCAGTATTGTATTACAATTACTGTAAACTATGGAAAAATGGACTTAGCAGGTTAACGAATTAGGCCGACGAAATACATTTTGTTATCAAGCTGAGTAATGTTATGATTATGAGTAACTCACAGTGTTATTATCTGCAATGACTGCAATAGTACAATCTGTAGAGATTTTTGCATTATCACTGACATCAGTGTCCCGTACAGCGTTTTGGGTCGAGTCGTTTAGTAGCTCAGCATTCTTTATTTCAAGGTTCTAGAAAAATAATTTAAAAGCTTTATTACAATGCATTACAAAAGTATGCGGCTTCGGTCCAAGAGAAAAAAACAAAGAAAACATTTTTATTAGCTAAAATACAAGTAAACAAGTAGGTACGTACATTGACACGGGTCGCTTTTTGATGTTGTAGCCAATTTTTAAATTTTATTCTGGGGCCAATCTTTGGAATCAGTTCTTTCAAATCTTCATCGTTTAACAGAATGGCAGTTTCAAGCGTTGTTAAATGATTGTCTGAAAAATACAACCATGTACAAAACTTGTTATGTAAGTAGGTACCTACCAAAGCAAAAAATAAAAAATTAACATTTTAGTCCAGCTAATTCCATTGCCATTAATTTCGAGTTGTATGACGCCGCCTGAACAGTGTTGATGAATGTCTTAGACTGTTAAGGACCTCTTGGAACTGACTTCATTACAACATAACAGGGATCTGGAGTTGATCTAATGATGGAGACGCCATCATCAGATCCGTGAGTTGTGGTGTCATCATACATCATAAATGTTTGGTTAATTTCAACAGAATCGGTTCACAATTGAAAATTTAGTAAATTAGTAAAATTATCAATAATCAATAAAAACAAAACCTACTAAAACAATACAAGTACCTACCTACTTGTCAAAAATACGTCTGTCTGTTGTTTGTGGGTGAAAAAGCTATCAAACAAGTTCAAACATCCACACCAGAGAAAAAAAAATCTTGACTAAATAAAACCAAGCAACTGGCTTACCTACCTTCAAGGAATGGTATTATTTCATCTAAACCGGCGTTTAATATCTCTTCCATAAATTCCATGATGGCTACGCTCCGACGCGTTTTAAAATAGCACAAAATCACTCAGAAGACGCGACCGCGGCGACCGCCGCGCTGTACACACAAATCACACAACTGCGAGCCGGCCGGGGTGGGACCGCCCGCGCCGGTGGGCGGGGGGGGCGTACATCTCCAACACATTACCATATTTGGTTCGTTTCGCGATGTTTCTAGTATTCTTTTTTTTTTCTTACCCTTGCGGGAAGGCAAAGATAATAAGCACATGCAGCCTATCTTATGTTATTGATTAAAATATTTTGTAATCAAAGGCAAAATGAAAAGTCTTTTATTTACACTTTTTTTTACGTCTTAGAGACGAACTTTTAAAGATATCGTTATTTATGATTTTGTCAATAAAAGAAAAATAATAAATTATTTTATTGTTTAACTTCTATAACGAGCTGTTTAAAACTCATGAGATAAAACAAAAATATATTCATTCTGATCATTCCAGACACATCAGGCCACGGTGGTCCATACCACGGGCGTAGCCAGGTTTTAGATTCGGGGGGGGTTCAGGAAAATAAAACGACTAAATGTGCCTGCAGTGTCTTATGTAGCCTTTTCTGCGCCCTGTGCTAGTTGGTGGAACAATTCACTATCTAATATTTTGGAAGAAAAATAGAACTGATGTGGGCCATACACAGGGGCGGTCCCAGCCTATGATTTGAGGGGGGGTCACAAAGAGCCGAACTTATGAAAACCAAAAGTTTACTTATGCAAACGTGCAGATGATCATCCTATGGTTTTGTGTGTCGATGCATGCAAGGAGTACCTACTTTGTCGAGCACCCAGAAATTTGATTCTTTTCATTCATTCACCTCGGATACGATGATCGCTTCAATTTCGGGGCGAGGGGGGAGGAGGTTTCCCGAGATGAGTTTGATTTCAAGCTCTAAATGAAGATAATGCAATAGCGAGCGAAGTGAGCTGGCCTTCGATTACGTTAGGGTCTTATGGTGCTTTCATACAGAAACACGATTACACACAGTAGTCGTTTGCCATCACGCCATGTATTTTTTTAGTCAAAGAGGTCAGAAAAATGATCGGATAGCCTGGACCCAGCCCAGGGCGGGGTGGTCATGACGCCCATGACCACGTTTTATAATAGAGTAGTAGAAGATTCACACGAAAATGACTGATATCGGTTACGGTCAAGGCACAATCGGACAATCTTCCGAAAATTGATGTGTTTATGATGGCCACGTATTTCGCATCAAATTCGGATTTTACGTCTACTGAAATAAAAGGAGTGAAAGCAGCAAGGTAATTACACAATAAATATTATGTTTATTCGATCTTCCACGCCTTTGGATAGTTTTTACCTGTGTCAAGAAAAAGGGCATACTTATCCTTAAAATATGAATGAAAACTCAAAGGATGGAGGTTATTTCATGAAAAAAAAAACATTATTTAAAGCATAAGCTCTTTTCAGCATGAAGTATTATAATGAGCCCAGTGGATTTGGCCACCAGTTACTGTTTTAAAGAGCCTGGATACTGAAATAAGGCGGCTGTATAACGTCGTACGTATAGCGCATACATATTTTATGTTACGGGTTAAGTAAATTATACGTAATTTACTTAACCAATCAATCAATGAACCGCATACGTAAATGTTAACAGTGCGCCACAGTAATTTCATGATGCGGCTGACGTCATAAAGATTATACGCACCGAACACAGTCAGTAAGTAAACGGAGTTCGTAACATGAACCAGGATACGTAATAACTGATGATGTAGGCGGAAACATTATTAATTATCCAGTGTGCGTAAAATGTATCGGCATATCCCCTACTCTGCTCATACATTATGTACGTAACCGGAACCATTACTTAATGAGTCAGATTCAGTACAATGATTTGGCAAGCAGTTACTGTTTGTCTCGACATAACAAATAATTGGTTTTCTTGAAATCTCAACTGACAATTTAAAAGCCTTATTTTAAAGACACAATTTTTCATAAAAACTTATAAGTGGAGCTCAAACGTTGTTAAAAATTGAAAGATATTATCAAATATTTAAGAAAATTAGAATTTGCCTCCTTGCAACATTGACTAAGTGTCAAACTTGTCAAGTGTCAAGTCAAAGGTCTTGTTTGTTATTGTTGTCATTGGAAACCAATATTTGTTGTGTTTCTGTTTTAAATGGTAATTTCTCAAGCATTCCTCCAAGTTACTTACTCTGTGCATTTCTCATTGATAGCCAAGAGTACAGCACCTCTGCTAACCTCTTTCTGGCTTAAGCTGCGACCCCGCCGGATATACTTCATCATTGAAGTATTTAAATTATGTACGAAATGATGGTGGAATTCGACAAAAGAGATAGCTGAAATAGAGTCGAAGAGATGGCTGAAATCAATTCTGTGAAGAATGTGATCAATTCTCTTGTTATTCCGTCAGGATACGGAAATAAGCAAAATCAAGGGATTTTTCCGCTGAATGCGTGTGATGTATCGAACCATACCAAAACTATCGGAGGCAGCATGTAGCGAGCTGTTCACACTACAGGAGACCTCCAAGGAGCTGGGGACTACGGTAATGGAGTGACGAAGAACAAGCAGACAATCAAACTGAGTGAAATAGTGTAGTGTGTGTAATATTGATCAGAGTTTTTCAATACAATATGTGTGTATTCGCTGTGTTCCAATATTCGATATTACCATAATATAGTTGTAGGGCACAGCAGAGCTATCACGAGTTAAACGGCACAAAAGAAATGCTTGAGTGCAAGATAATTCTAAAATATTCAATATACAAATGTTTGAATCTTGTCAACCCATCTTCAAATCACAGAACTTTTTAACTAAAAGGAATAGAAGAGGCCTTCTATTACATTTATAAATTATCCAACCTTGTTAAGTGTACAATGAAACTCTTTTAAAATAGAAATAACTCAAACATCTGTGAAGTCACTCGTAGAAATACCCGTACATAGAATCTAAATATTTAGAAGTAGTACCATTAATTCTCTCTATGCATACAACTACTTGCCTTACCTTTGCAAGTAGTTGACCTATCCAATATTTTTTTTTGAGAGAGGTAATTACTAAGTATTTCAACAAAATTATTACATGTCAAGTTCCTGAAAAATACTCATCTCATTCTTTCCATTTTAAAAATGCATTGTGAAATAGAATTTAATTGTTGATGTTAGTATTTCAAAATTTGTTAATTTTGTTTTGTTTGAAGAAAGTATTTGTGTTTATTTATTGTTTTTATTAATGTAGATGTTTGTACCTATGCCGTGTTCAGTTGAATTAAATGTGTAAAATGTTTTGGTGATAATTATTGTATGTACGCTTGTATATTAGTTTACAGTTTTATTTTTTTCTAAATGATGTGTGTGTATTAGTTGTCTTGATTAAAATGTTGACATAGGATAAGTATACCGTAAGATATTGTGATTTGTAATTTTCATGCCATTGTCTTATGAGTATGACGGAATGTCTTCTGCACTGAAATAACTGTGAGTAATGTCTCTTTTACTTCACATTATAGGCAAATAAAGATACATACGACCATCATTAAATGTTTAATAAGGACATTTACTTTAAACAGGTGTAACTTAGACAAGATGATTCTGATTAATATTAATAAAGTTGAAAATATGAATCGAATAAAGTTGTGTTATTTTTATTTATGAATCCTCTTTCTACCAATGAAACTAATATCAGCGACGGTTCACACATACAACGTCCGGAGTCCGGAACCTATTTATAGGTTAGGTACGGCTTACGGTCTTATAAGGCCGTAAGCACAGCATACTTCGGTAAGAAATTCCATTATGGACCGTTGATTTATGGGGGGGTGAGGGTCGGAGGGGGAGGGGGAGGGAGGAGGCTGCCCCCCTAAACCATCGCCACATCTCGGAGCCCCATGGTTATGGAGATATCCATGGTTGAAGTTTTTAGGTTAGAATGAATTTTGAGGTTATGTTTTCCGGGCTTTCGTAATGTTTTGGACATTATAAACCTGATTTATTGGAGGAGAGAGTTGGGGGGAGCCCCCAACTCTACCGTAACCGTACTGTACCCTACGCCACTAACGTAACGAACGGACTAAGCGAGGCGCAGTCGAGGCTTCAGCCAGGTCGACGGAGCCCCGCTGCGCGGGGCTCCTACTTCTGAATGGTTTATAAAAAAATAACCACGAAGGGGAAAGCGGGGTCTACTCGCTCGCTTCGCTCGCTCTTACGACCCCGCCATCCCCTTCTAACCTAACCTGTCCGAGTCGGGGTGCCCCAAGTCCCGAGCTCGCTTCGCTCGCTCTTGCACTCAATAAAACATCTTTTATGTTTATTAATTAAAGTAATAAAAAAAAGTTAATACTTTAACTTTTTTTATTATTTTAATTTATAAACATAACAGACGCTCTAAAACAAAATGGCGTCGCTACACGTTTCGTTCCACATAGTGTAAACTAAAAAATTCGTTATTTTTGTGTAAAAAAGTTAATGTAATTGCATAATACAACAATTATTATGCACACTTATTACACACCAAATTATTATGTGAATATAAAATTATATTTAAGTAAAATGTAACATAAATTGAATAAAATACACCTCGAAGTCGTCAACGGAACGTGAAATGTCAACTTTGACGGTTACCATGACAATTAATCCAACCTAAAAATATACAAATGGCGTGCTGTTTTCCAATTTGTATGGAAACTTTAAACAAATATATCTCGTAAACTGTGAACGTCCGAAACTTGAAAATTTGTAAAAAGCTTTCTATTTATGAGTACTATCTACAAAAAAAATATGAACTTCCAAATCAACGGTTCTTATTGGAAAGTCTATCCCATACTTCGCTTCAGACAATAGACCTTCGAGTACTAGGCCCGTCCGGCACAATTTTTGTCAATAATCCCGTAAAAATCAGCAATAAATTAGCTTACGATGCTACCGAATCACTTAGCGGGCTGTCAAAAACTGTCTACCGAAAATATTCGATAAGTTTGCGATGACACTAGATAGTTTTGGCAGTAGAGACTACCAAAAATCGTTACAATCGGATCGTTAGGACTTATCGACCGAATTTTGTCGTAAAGCGATCGCTATCTTTGTCGAAACTGCAGGCCCAGGGCCTGCAGTCTCGACAAAGATAGCGATCGCTGATTTAAGGTGCGGATTTAAGGTGGACGTGAGCCGGACGCGACCCGCCGGTATTAGCTACCAACTTAAATCCGCATCGTTATAGCTTTGCGACCGAATTTTGTCGTAAAGCGATCGCTATCTTTGTCGAGACTGCAGGCCCTGGATACTGAAATAAGGCAGTTGTATAACGTCGTACGTATAGCGCATAAGTACATATTTTATGTAACGGGTTAAGTAAATTACGTATGCTGCTCTGTGCGGAATCAATGAACCGCATACGTAAATGTTAAGAGTGCGCCACAGTAATTTCATGATGCGGCTGACGTCATAAAGATTATACGCACCGAACACAGTCAGTAAGTAAACGGAGTTCGTAAAATGAGCCAGGATACGTAATAACTGATGATGTAGGCGGAGACATTATTAATTATCCAGTGTGCGTAAAATGTAGCGGCATATCCCCTAATCTACTCGTACATTATGTACGTAACTGGAACCATTACTTAATGAGTCGGATTCAGTACAATGATTTGGCAAGCAGTTACTGTTTTAAAGAGCCTGGATACTGAAATAAGGCGGCTGTATAACGTCGTACGTATAGCGCATACATATTTTATGTTACGGGTTAAGTAAATTACGTATGCTGCTCTGTGCGGAATCAATGAACCGCATACGTGAATGTGAAGAGTGCGCCACAGTAATTTCATGACGCGGTGACGTCATAAAGATTATACGCACCGAACACAGTCAGTAAGTAAACGGAGTTCGTAAAATGAGCCAGGATACGTAATAACTGATGATGTAGGCGGAGACATTATTAATTATCCAGTGTGCGTAAAATGTATCGGCATATCCTCTACTCTGCTCGTACGTAACCGGGACCATTACCTAGTGAGACGGATTCAGTACAATGATTTAGCAACCAGTTACTGTTTTAAAGAGCCTGGATACTGAAATAAGGCGGCTGTATAACGTCATACGTATAGCGCATACATATTTTATGTTACGGGTTAAGTAAATTACGTATGCTGCTCTGTGCGGAATCATTACACCGCATACGTAAATGGTAAGAGTGCGCCACAGTAATTTCATGATGCGGCTGACGTCATAAAGATTACACGCACCGAACACAGTCAGTAAGTAAACGGAGTTCGTAAAATGAGCCAGGATACGTAAATGATGATGTAGGCGGAGACATTATTAATTATCCAGTGTGCGTAAAATGTATCGGCATATCCCCGACGCATGCTCGTACATTATGTACGTAACCGGAACCATTACTTAATGAGTCGGAGTAAGTACAATGATTTGGCAACCAGTTACTGTTGTAAAGAGCCTAGATACTGAAATAATGCGGCTGTATAACTTCGTTCGTATAGCGCATACATTTTTCCTGGTTCCGGGTAAGTAAATTACGTATGCTGCTCTGTTAATACATATGCGGCATCATTAAACCGCATACGTAAACGTTAATAATGCGGGCACAGTAATTTCATGATGCGGCCTCATTACAAGTACCTTGTTTACATGGTCTTTACAGAGCATTATGCCGCATACTTACTTAACATGGTGTCGTTTCATTATAAGTATGGCTCTTATAATTTTCATGTGAAAAGCACATTATACGTATCTGGCTGCCGGTACATTACAAATTTGCCAATTTTAAGTAGCCCGTTTTTCTCAGTGTAACTTCTAATAACTACTCTTCACAAAGAGCATACTCTCCAAATTTTGATGTGTCTAGGACCAGCGGTTTAGGTTAAAATAGGTTAAAATTCAAGGTCCTGACTAACAACGCACGAGGCGTTGTTAGTCAGGACCTTGAATTTTATACATACAGATTTTTAAATAATTCTATTTTAACCTGTAATGTCACACTGCTACCCAAAGTACGCATTTTACTCTTTGCCTTCACACAAGTCTGTAAAATTACTGGAGATAATAAATAGAGTTAGGATTTTAATGTTAATTGGAGACAAACTAGATTATTATCGACCTTCTGATTGTTTTATATTTTACTAGCGACCCGCTTTTGCTTTGCACGGGCAATGGCGACTTTTCAAAACATCGAGTTTCCTGTGCTATACCTAAGTTAAATGTTAGGTACTGTTATATATACATAAACCTTCCGCAGTAAAAGCTCTAAGTAAATGATTGTAAAAACCGGAATCCATTGTACACTTTAGAAAGATCTAAGTGGTTACATAGACCGACACTAAAAGCGACTTTGTTTTATATTACGTACAGACGCCAGCACATCAAGCTACTGCAATCTGTCAAATTTCTTTAATAGATTTTCAACTTTATCGCTAAATTATTAGGTTCAAAGTTGATTGGGGAAATTTGACAGTTTCGGGTAGCTTGATGTGCTGGCGTATAAATATACCTATAGATTTAAGTTTTATTGTTTGGTACTTAGAATCACTCAATTTTATTGTTATTTTCAGGCCATGTAGACGGACCTTTCCCGTCAAATCTAAAGAATATGCCGTACATGTGCTACCAAGTGCCCCTCAAAGGACCATGCAATTTCAAGCAAATGGTCTGGTTCTTTGATATTGTCAGAAGAAAATGTGTGAGGATGTTTTACTCAGGTTGTGGAGGCAACGAAAACAAATTTGCCTCTGAGCGGTCTTGCGAGTTGACTTGTAATAAAGAAAGACGTCTATAGGGGAAAGTGTCTTATTACAATATGCGCTTTTACATCTTTTAACGTGACGATATTATCGTGAACGTCCACGTCCATAAAATGTATAGAAATACGTACACGTTATAACATTATCGTGGACGGAAATTTAAAAGCGTTTGCACATATATATTTCCATACATTCCATTTCCGTAGACGTCCACGATAATATCGTCACGTTAGAAATTATAAAAACGCCCAATGTCTTGGAAAATACCTAAGATCACCGCAAACATCTTTGACGCCTATATTATTTCAGTTACAGTACGTATCTTATATTTCAATATTCAGAACATCCATCTGGCTTATTTATTTAGGCAGTCTTTTTTTCCGGTTTTGGAGAATGAAGAATTCGGAAAGAAAAAAAGAATTCCTGTACTAACAATATGCCAAAATTGATTTCTTAGGTGAATTAAGTGTGCCTGACGCTAATGTGATAAAAATGTAAAAGTCAAACCGTCGTAAAATAGTCCTCGAGAAAAAAACAAGATAATTTTATGGTTTGGCTTTTTATATTGTTATACGGGAAGCATTAACTCTCAAAAAATATATTTTATGACCATTTATGGTAATCTAATATTATTATAAGCATACTTTATGATTTTCCGACTCCGTTGGGTTTTATCGACGTCATAATAAATATGTGCCTATTAGATAACACACCTTTCTTTTATTTATGCCCGAGGAAAGTTAGTGAGCTAAGCACCTCTTCTACCGCCGACGAATAAACGACTAGCTCACCAGTTTCTAGATCAAGAAACGTCACATTGCTGGCGAGAACACACGCTCCACTAGTACGCCGCAGCGACAAGAGCTTTCAAAGAGACTACTCGCTTAGCGACACTCGCTTCGCGGGCATAACAGTCGCTGTGAAACTCACGCTTGCTACATACGCATACCAGCGATGTCACCGCTCGTTGCTCGCCAACTCATTTTTAGGGTTCCGTACCCAAAGAGTAGTCAGATAGGAAACGCCGACTTCATCTAGTTTTTAAAAAAACATGATTGACGTGTAAAAGTGTTTGTACAAACCTACTTACAAAATAAAATCATTTATCATCATCATTAAAGGGTACAAACGGAACCCTATTACTAAGACTTCGCTGTCTGTCCGTCTGTCCGTCAGTCTGTCACCAGGCTGTATCTCAAGAACCGCGATAGCTAGACATTTGAAATTTTCACAGATGATGTATTTCTGTTGCCGCTATAACAACAAATACTAAAAACAAAATAAAATAAATATTTAAGGGGGCTCCCATACAACAAACGCGATTTTTTTGCCCTTTTTTGCTCGATATCAAAAATGGCAACAGGTAGGCACTTGAAATATTCACAAAATACTCAGTTGTATTTTAACTTTAATAATAAATAAAAAAAACCGGGCAAGAGCGAGTCGGACTCGCGCACCGAGGGTTCCGTAACATCCGGGTTTATGCATAAGGTTTATGTTTATGAAATTAAATGTTTTATTTTATTTTTGAGTTGATTGAATGAATGGTAAATTGCGGTTTATGATTTATGACGTATTAAAAAAAAACTACTTACTAGATCTCGTTCAAACCAATTTTCGGTGGTAGTTTACATGGTAATGTACATCATATATTTTTTTTAGTTTTATCTTTCTTTTATTTTAGAAGTTACAGGGGGGGGGACACACATTTTACCACTTTGGAAGTGTCTCTCGCGCAAACTATTCAGTTTAGAAAAAAATGATATTAGAAACCTCAATATCATTTTTGAAGACCTACCCATAGATACCCCACACGTATAGGTTTGATGAAAAAAAAAATTTTGAGTTTCGGTTCTAAGTATGGGGAACCCTAAAATTTATTGTTTTTTTTCTATTTTTGTGTGAACATCTTAATGCGGTTCACAGAATACATCTACTTACCAAGTTTCAACAGTATAGTTCTTATAGTTTCGGAGAAAAGTGGCTGTGACATACGGACGGACAGACAGACAGACAGACAGACGGACAGACAGACAGACAGACAGACATGACGAATCTATAAGGGTTCCGTTTTTGCCATTTGGCTACGGAACCCTAAAAAACAGACAGGACTATTGTTGCCAATAAGCCTGACATAGTGGTGGTGGATCGATCAGAGCGTCGCGCAATGATTGTTGACATAACCGTCCCGCATGATGAGAACCTCGTGAAGGCCGAGAAAGATAAACAAATTAAGTATCTTGACTTGGCTCGCGAGGTTGTCGACATGTGGGATGTGGACTCAGCAATAATTGTGCCGATAGTCGTGACAGCCAATGGATTAATAGCCAAGAGCCTCGACCAACACCTGAAGAGGCTCTCGTTGGGCAGCTGGATCAAGGGCTTGTTTCAGAAAGCAGTACTTCTGGACACGGCGCGCGTTGCCAGGAGGTTCCTCTCTCTGGAGCCCTGACCGCCGGTAGCTTGGAGCCTGATCCCGATACCGGTGGGCAACTATTTTTTATATTTTTAAATGTTTTTATATTTTTTTATACTAATATTTAAAAATATAATTTATACTTATGTATTTAGTGGAATAATATTTAAAAAAATAAAATAAAAAAAATATTTAAGGGGGGCTCCCATACAACAAACATGTCTTTTTTTTGGCGTTTTTGCCTTGTGGTACGGAACCCTTCGTGTGCGAGTCCGACTCGCACTTGGCCAGTTTTTCGTTGCTAGCTTTAGAGGCCGTCTCCACGAGCGAGAGAATCGCGGCGATATTATCGTCGAGCCACATATTTCTATACACTCTCTTAGAACGTGTCTCCACACGGCGATATCATCGCGGCGAAAATTGGCACGGCGAGACTATCGCTGCGATTCTCTCGCTCGTGGAGACGGCCCCTTATTCGCTTCTCGTTAGTTTTCGGCGGTGGGGCAGGTACCTTAGTCAAATAAGCAACACATAATTATAATATACAAAGATCAAACTGTTGTTACATCAAAAGAGACTTTGAAGCGTAAATACATACCTCCCTACCCAATGTTCTCCGACATAACCAATTAAACCAATGCCAATAAATTTTTCACACAATTTACTACCCATTTTAGCTCAGAACCGGTTACTACCCAACCTGTCCCAATTTAATACCTCTCCTTGCCAAATTATTCCAATAAATTCCTATGGAAGTGAACATATTGATGGTAGAACTGTCTATTTAGGCCGCAAATAATGGAGCAAATATTAATTAATGAAAGCAAATAATGTGTCTCATTACACAAGTCGTGTATTTACCTATTCGTAACTGATTCAAAATATAGGCAGGTACTGCGAGGGTCTATAGCCATAGGTACAGGCGCTACCCGAAACTGTCAAATTTTCCCAATCAACTTTGAACCATAAGCTTTAGCGATAAAGTTGAAAATCTATTAAAGAATTTTGACATATTGTAGTAGCTTGATGTGCTTGGCGTCTGTACCAGGGATTACCAATTAATTTCATTGGAGGTTCGTTTTATAAAATAATATGACTGTCGCGGCCCGTTTGGTAGACGATTATTGGCAACTAAGATTAAAATATCAATGTTTTGTAAGGAATAAACACAACAAAGTAATGTGAAAAGGTGATTTTTTACTTTGAACTGTCTGTAGACAAAAAGGGGGGTAAATTATATTTCTCAAAAAATTTATCACACTAATATTATAAAGGCGAAAGTTTGTGAGTGTGTGTGTGTGTGTTTATATGTTTGTTACTTCTTCACGCTCAAACGGCTGGACCAATTTTAATAAAATTTTGTTTGGAGGTAGCTGACACCCTGGATTAACATATAGTCTACTTTTTATCCCGATATTCCCACGGGGATCGACATTTACGCATGTGAAACTGTGGGGCGCTTCTAGTATTCTAATATTTTTAGCTTAAGTTTTAGTTATTTTTACTGTTTACTGAAGGTCCTTATAATACCTACCTATAATATTTTGAAACTAATGTATGTTGAATTAGTTACGTAGGTATAATTGCTGACCAGAGATACATATAGGCTTAGTACCTTCATAATATGTAAAATTTGAACTTTGCGGACCTTAGAGCTTTGAAAGTTTTCTTAAAACAAAGGTAGGTAAGTCTAGTCAAATCTTATGATATAATGTAATATCCCTCCACAATATTGCTAAATTCATGTAATATAACATAGTTAAGGATAAACAGTATTTAGTTACCTATAAGCAATTATTTTCAAACACAAATAACGTCTTTGCAAATACGTATAGGTGGGTAGTTTTTTTTTTATTGAATATAATCACACCGACTTACAAAGGTATACCTATAATTCGGTACCATCATATTAATGCAATTTATGTACTTTCATGTACAGTCAACAGAAGAGATAAGTATGCAGGATCGTCGGATATACTAGAAGTTTAGTAAGAAACCGATAGATGTTCTCGAATAAAATTTTATTTTATTAATAGAAAACAAACAGCTCATTTACCAAATTAAACAGTCGACAACATCCATTGGTTTCTTATTAAACTTCAACCATTTCCGACGATCCTGCATACTTATCTCTTTTGTTGACTGTACATTGAAGAAAATAAATCTAAAATGAAAACGTTTATTAAGGTAAAAAAATGTCAACACACAACATCTTGCCTGTACCCCATTGGTTAGGAAGTGGCATTTGGTACACCTACCTACATAAGTACTTAATATTCAATTCAATGTCAATATTCTGGTTCATTTCGGGGTTACAAATGCGTAATTTGGTTCAGGATAAAAATACAGAGTCATTACATTAGCTAACAGTATAGGAAGCTGTCCGTACAAAACAATGACTTGACGAAAAACTATTATTTCCTGTGAACAAATGAGGCTTCAAGGGGATATATTTTGTACCTGTACAGATAGGGCACATTTGTGTGGCACACACAAATGTGCTTGTTAATGATAACAACTGTTTCAATAATAAATAATGAGAGTTTGAGGTGTAGCAATAACAACAGAAATATCAATAAATCCGGCTGAATGTTAATTTTTTCGATGTTTAGGCGGATCTCAGACTACAACGCGCCGCGCTCCGCTGCGCGGCCCCCAACGCGTCATTTCTACACTTAAATTCAATAAAATCGCGTTTCCGCGCGAGGCGTTTGGCTCCGCGCCCCGTCGCGTGGCGCGTTGTAGTGAGAGGCTAGGTGAAAACCGAGTCCTGGGGGCTTACTCTCCAAACTAATTTTAATTCCAATGAAATGCCAATATGATTCCAATGTTAATTTTACAGTCACGTGATTCGGTACTCTTGAAAACAATATTGTCACCATTGAAATGAAATTGACATTGCTCCGCCATTATTTTGTTACACGTGAAGTTAGCTATGTTACGGGCTGCAATAGTGTTGTTCAACTCATTACAAAAAACCGGTAATAGGGCTTTAAAATGCTTTATCGTCTAAATAACAAGGCTAATAAATAAAGATGATATAAATAGTTCTTTAATTGATTAATTATAAAGTATTAAATTCATTTGGGCGTAAGAAAATGAATAAAATCATAAAATTAACCATGACTTTGGCTTTATGGGGTAGGATCGTTGCCTACACTACTTACTAAAAAAAAAAGACTGCGTGTAAGTTCTCCTATTTCAAACAGAAAGTCAAGTGGTTTTAGAAGTGAATTCGAACTGGAAGTTTGTTTGTTTATGACAATATTCTTCGCGTTTGGTTATTTTTAGTAAGAAATAATTACTGTCCGCTAAGTTACTTAACTAATTAGTATTACAGTTTTATACAAATGCTACCAAGTAAATAGATATACCTACAACTTCTCTATAGAGTAAGTAAGTAATGTTTTTGTGACGAACGCTGAACGTGTTTATGTGAATAGTGAACATGACTGAGTTACTTATATACCAGTGAAGTGATTATAAGTTAGAATATGTAAAAGTGATAGAATAGGATAGTTAAGACCCAAAAGTACCTAGCGTGGGCGTCGATATGTGCTACTACTGTTTTACTGAGTAAGATTTTGATTTTCTAATTAAATTTTAAGTGTTTGTATTGTTCTAATTAGCTTTCTAACTGGTTTTTATTAATAGTTTTCGTATTAGAATCTGATACAGAATTTTTGATCATTTTAATGTAAGAAGAAAAATGATAGAATAATTGGACGTAGTTAAGCAGAAAGGACTCAACAAAAAAAAAATGACAAACAGAAAAAAGCGTTAGTCTGTGTAATACAACTTGACTTATGAAAATGTTAGTAGGTATATTATCCCATAGGTGACAATATTTCAAATAATTCCAGATACAACATCATTGCAGCAATACACACCTAAACTTAAAACCTCGATAACTCAAAAATAACTTTTTGTGGGTTGAGTCCTTTCTGCTTAACTACGTCCAATTACGTAACTTGAAAACGAGGTTTTTTGTTTATAGGAATATTTGCGAGATTTTAGTGTCAAATGAGAGGATTATGTTTAAAACTAATATTCTAGTTTGAATTATGTAAATCGGTCTACGGGTTTTAGAGATAGAAAGAATTTTGTATAATGAAAACATGCCGAAGTCCGATTGTCGTAAGCTAATGTTCTAAAAATTTTTTATTGTACAGAGATAGGATAAAAATGATGTTATGTAATACGAAAGAGGAGTCAAGCCCTTGCTCACTCCGTAATTTGCTTTAAATTCGTATTCATTCATAGAAAACGCTTTGTCCGTATAACGCATCATCCGACGCTCATCTCATCTTTGTTTCAGTTGTTTTTTATGGGAATTACGTAAAACACTATATACTACTGCTTATCGTGCCTTACTATAATCTTATAACCCACAAAAAAACCACTTAAAACGCAAAGCAATTTCTAAAAAGTTACACTTTTTTTATTGGAAAAATCACTATCAACAAACTATCCCAACGCAATATTGACGCAATACACAGCTGTCAAAATACACTCAAGAGTACCGATTACCCCACGCCAAGCCCGTTCCCAACTCCACTTAGTTCCCCAAAATGGACACCCAATCTAAAAATCAATTGGCGCTAGCATCGAACTCAAGAGTACGAAACGTCACAATTCCAATGTCGATCTATTGGAATTAAACTCGAGAGTAAGCACCCTGGAGGTATTTAGGCAGAAAGAATACTGGGATAATCGTAACAGCAACATACAATCAAACTGATTCTCTTTTTTTGAAAGGCGCCGAAATTAATGGTCCGACCGACATTGAATATTTAACATGTTAATTTGGTTTCTATACGAATTGAAGGGATGAACGCCCCACTGACCAAACTGTAATCCTATCAGCAAAGTCAATTATCGAAAGTGAATTGTCAAAAGTTTATTTCCTGTTTCCCTCCATTTACTCTACCCAAACAAACCCTAACGTTATAGCACTCTCCTAAAGCAACAGAATAAGTAAATACATTTACTAACATTGTAGGGATCCGTTTAGTTCTGGTTGCATGCGTTTACTGCGCCAGTGGGATCGTTTTAATGACTGCATCAGTACGAATTGTACTGACTGCTAGATTTGGTGGTAACACATAACCTGTCACTTTACTGCAGCTAAAAAGTCCGACAGTAGGTGCAGTGACAGTCCATCTGATATGCTAGGTATTGACACCACTGACAGCTCACTTGACCTAAGTTTTCACGGTGAGATTTTAAAAGAATTGATCGGCTGATCGAATATGCGAAGATTGAAAAATGGGTGTTTCAGATTGATGGATTTTTGAATATTGAAATTATTTTCGTCAGTACCAAAACTGACACCAAATTGATGGTGTCACTTCCAAGGAGAGTCAAAATTGTCAGTGTCAAATGATGAACGAATAAGAGTGCTTCAGATTGAATTAATTAAAATATATCCTGGATACGGGCTGATAACTCGGTATTATAATGGATAACACATTTGAAGCAACAGTGTTATTTTTGATGAAGGAATGGTACCTTCACGTTACTTTTAAGTAACGAAAGGCGGATGAATAACGAGTGGGAATGTTCTGCTTTTTAGGGTTCTGTACCCAAAGGGTAACGGGTAAAAACTGGACCCTATTAATAAGACTTCGCTGTCTGTCCGTCTGTCTGTCACCAGGCTGTATCTCAAGAACCGCGACAGCTAGACAGTTGAAACTTTCACAAATTATGTATTTCTGTTGCTGCTTTAACAACAAATACTAAAAACAAAATAAAATAAATATTTAAGGGGGGCTCCCATACAACAAACATGTTTTTTTCGGCGTTTTTGCCTTGTGGTACGGAACCCTTCGTGTGCGAGTCCGGCTCGCACTTGGCCAGTTTTTTTTTTTGCGCTCACGTTCAGCGTTAAGACGATTGGATTGATTTATTAAGCGTCATTTTACATTTGGAGGCCAATTCCCTTAATTAAAAACGTTCAAAATCTAGTCGCAATCTCATCTCAGCGACAATCAATGTCAAAAACTTGTCAAAACTGTAGGAAAATTAGAGGTATTTTTGACAGATTGAGACTGAGATCAGACTGAACTTTCTTAAAATTACGAGAATTGCCCCCCTATGGTCTTATTTACTAATAGCACTGTATTTTGAGTTTCTTTTCCTCCCTTTTTGTTTTTATTTTTTAATTTATTTTTTTTAATTCCAAATTCGAGATCTAAAGTCGATATTATGAAACCAAATAAATCCTTTGAAATATTAATTAAACTTCAACCATAACCCTTTCATCAAGTTGCCTCTAAGAACGCGCAGAGTATTGAACTCCAAACACCAACTCGATATTTAAGTAAACGTATGAACTGAATCGTACGCCGTTCCCGATCCTATCGACTTTACAACTTTCCACTCAAGATTATCCTTGTTGCCATCAGTCTGTAAAGTTGGAAGTTACACGCAGTAAGCTTGTACATGTTGCAAACTTTGTAGGTAACACAAGGTGTGTTTTTAAGTAATTCAACAAAAAGTAAGGTATTTGTGGATTACCACAAAACCTACCTGATACTTATGTACAGGCTTTATACCTCATTAAGATTTGAATAGGTATAATTACCTATTCAAAAGTTAATGAGGTATTTAAGCCTATAAAGGAGGCGTATGTGAAATGAGTACTACAACATTAATAAAGAAGTCATTAACTTTTGCCCTTTTAATATCCTCGGAAATCGAATTCCTACACTGTCGAATAATGATTTGAGAATTCGCCATACTCCTCTTAGCTCACCCGCGCGAGTGGAGAGCTACGATAAAGTTCGACCGGCTCAAAAACTAGCTCAACTGCGGACACCAGTTTTCATGCGGATGTAACGACTAACGCGTGCCTCGGCAGTACTCGGCACAGGGGAGGTTAAAATTTCTACCATATTTTACTACCGAACACCTATATAGTGGGATATAAATTCTCTACCTAAAGGTAAAAGGACTAATCGCATGAAATGATGGTAGGGAAATTTTGTGTTCCCATTAAAATTTAAATAAAAGACAATCGTCTATACAAATAAAAATTAAATGCTGGGCTGATTTGGTATTTTTTGATGTTGTTAATTATCCGAATAAGGTTTTTAGGCAAAGAAAAATTGGAAATATTGCCTGGAACTTAAGAAAACTCGGAAATAGTTGATCTCTAACAAACTTATTGAAAGGACAAGATAACGAATGTCCGGTCAGCTAACTGACCGGACATTCCCGGATTTTCCGGGATTTTCTATTGAATTTAGGCACTAATGCCTAAATTCAATAGAAAATCCATTCACACGAACAAAGCACATTTCACGAAGCACACTAATTATCTCACGTATTCTATAAATTAAATAACCCTCTTAAACAACCTAGCAGAGTTGCGAGCAATGTCAACACGAAAGTAATTTGATTCTGTTCCGAGTAGAACATGGACATGCAACATCGTAAACATTATCTTAGAGACGCTCATAACGAATTTCGTCTAGATTTTCTGAGTAGTAATGGTAGTTTGTGTTGCAACGATAAAATGTTGGTGCAAATTACTTAAAAATCTAGAGTTAATTTATCTTGTTAGTGGATTGTGTTTCAAGTGGAAAGGAAACTGAGAATTTGATATATTGTTGCTATTTAACTATGGTACAAAAAACTTTAGGGTTGTATTTTGGGAAATGTGGTGATTATAGGTGGGACTCGAAGTTTGAAATTGCGGGTGTGTTATAATTATATAACCTAGGCATAACAGAACCCTAATTTACTTGAACTTTAGGCATGAACTTAATTTATTCGAACTTCAGGCCTAAATTATATGCCTTGAAACAATAACTAGGTAACTTATTTAGTTCTAACTCACTTATTTACACAGTGAAGACTATTCCTGTCAGACCTAATTTTGATTATATCAAAATAGGGTGTAAAGTTACTAGTTGTTAATCTCCTCGACGATGACCTGCTTACATAAAATATCTGGAGCCAGACGTCAATAGTTCTACAGTACCTACTTGTTCAGTCCTTCTCTCCTTCAATATGATATTACACGAAACAGACACGTTTTGCTTGAAAGCATTTTAGCATCCACAATTTAGATAAACGGATGCGATTTTAAAAATAACTGCAGCAGTAAATCTTAAGTAATGAGCCCCAAAATGAGACGTTTGCATTCCCATTTGACTAAATATTACAAAATTAACGTAGCTGTTGGACATAGGCCTCCCCCAATTTTGGGGGGGTTTGCTATAATCGCCACGCTTGGCAGGCGGGTTGGCGATCGCAGTATGGTATGATGGTGTAACGCATAGAGAACGCTGCTGCCCATTCTCCGGTCTCTCTTAGTCGTCTTTTACGACACCCACGGGAAGTACGGGCTGGTGCTATTCTTTAAGTCCGGCACCACACACAAAATTTCACGTTCATATCGTCAAAAATAAGTCGATTCATATGAACATTTTTATGCGCCACTTGCGATGCATAAATTCGTATGTAATGTGAATTACTACGTGTTCCAATTGCGTAATGCGTCGAAAAATTCATGTTCAACAATCAGAAAAAAAATCATACAGAAATTCACATATCGAAACTGCTGACAATCCTTTACATTACAAAATGTTCATTTTTAGGGTTCCGTACCCGAAGGGTAAAAACGGGACCCTATTACTAAGACTCCACTGTCCGTCTGTCCGTCTGCCACCTGTGGCTGTATCTCATGAACCGTGATAGCTAGACAGTTGGAAATTTCACAGATGATGTATTTCATTCTGTTATACAACAAATACTAAAAACAGAATAAAATAAATATTTAAGAGGCTCCCATACAAAAAACTTTTCGGCGTTTTTGCCTTGTGGTACGGAACCCTTCGTGTGCGAGTCCGACTCGCACTTGGCCAATTTTTTATTGTTATGTTCCTCTCTATTTGAGACCTGCCATTTTATCTCCTCACGTGCACCCTTGATTGACTGGTAGAAAATGCCTAAGGCATTAGGTCCGCCTTTGTACCTTATTTGGGTGCAAGAAGTTTAAATACATATTTAAATGTACTGTGTTCACTGTTTATCCTTTCATCAATGAACGTGTAGTTAAAACAAAAAGAATAGTAAAGCTGTAGCACTCCGGGACTCACCACGTGATGAGAGCATGAGTACCTATAAAGAGCTCCGGTTGAGTTTGAAACTAGTCAGGCAAACCCCAAATACATAAGTAAATAATACATGAACAGTAATGAACATCGTCTCTCGAGCGTTATTACAAAAAATACTGTTAATAACAATCTTCTCTCTCAACTCAAAAGATGTAACTGAATGATCCGAATGAAGCTTTTCGCAGAAAAACTTAGTCCAAACAGAAAGACAGCGCTCAAGGGACTTGCAGTTTTGCTAAAGTTAAATACAAGACCGTTGTCTGTAGGAATGTCCAACTGTATTTATTAGGGTGGTCCTTATTCCTAAGATTTTTTTTTAGTATCGCCGTGCACCACGTAATTTAATTATATACCATAAGAAAGTATTTCAGTATTTTTTTTAAATGTTTTAAATGACATTTAGAGGTCGCTACCAAGGTTTGAATTTTAAATATTAGGTCTTTACTTACCTATGAAATTGCCGTTTTGTATGAAAAAATTTAAACGAATTTTTTTCATGTATTTTTATTTGAATCACCCATGCAATCAATGCATCTTTTCCAACTCAGTGGCAGTTTATTGATGGCCTTCTTAAAGAAATCAGCTGGACGGCAGCAAATTCTTCAAAGGCATTTTGTACTGCCTCGGGTATTGAATTTTTTTCCCGCCAAGAAGTTATCCAAATTCTGGAAAAAGTAGTACCTGGTCTGTAGGCGCAAGGTCTGGTGAGTAGGGCGGATGACGGAGAGCTTCCAACCCCAGTTCTTGCAACTTGGAGATCGTCTGCTGTGCAGTATGACGTCGCGCGTTGTCGTGCAGGAGCAGCGGATACGAGCGATTGACCAATGCTGGTTGGAGATGTGCCAGCTTCTCCATCATTGTGTTCAGTTCTTCACAGTACACATCTGCAGTAATGCTCACCCCGTTTGGTAAGAAGCTGTGATGAATCACACCGGCGCGAGACCACCAAACAGTGACCATCACTTTTCTAGGGGTAAGTTTTCGTTTAGGGCATGGTTTAGGTGCTGAACCAGGATCCAACCAACTTGCTGAGCGCTTGCGGTTATCTAACAGAATCCATTTTTCATCGCAGGTTACAATGCGTTTCAAAATTCCTTCATTTGTGTCTGTTGAGCAGTGCAAGGCACGTCTCGACGCGTACTTCGCGCTGGCGATCATTGAGTTTGTGGGGCACCCATTTGTCAAACTTTTTTACCTTGCCAATTTGACGCAAATGGACTAATATTGTTTTGACGCTGACGTCGAAAGCTGCTGCTAATTCAGCCGTAGATTGTGTATCATCAGCTTCCACAATCGCCTGTAATTCGTCATTGTCGACCAAAGTCTTCGGACGACCGCGAGGTTAATTTTTCAGGTCGAAATTTCCAGAACGGAAGCGAGCAAACCAATAACAGGTGATGCGTTGGTTTGTAGTGTTAGCTCCGTAAACGTCGTTGATGTTGCGTGCCGCTTGTGCCGCGTTGCTGCCACGCCGGTACTCATATTCCATAATTACTCGAATTTTTAACGTATCCATGATGACGAAAAAGATTGAAATGCGATGAAAATGTAACACTAATCAATAAACAAATGACTACTTTTGGAAAAAAAATTCCATGTTTTTAAAATAAAATTAATTTGAAATTAGAATTCTTACCCAAACAAAAATTATTTTGATTTGAAATGGCCAGTACTGCAGAACGGCAATTTCATAAGTAAAGACCTATTATTAACTCAAAATCTGTATTTATTAGATTCTTTTATTTTTATTGCCAGGACATAAAAATTATGTTAGACATAAAAAGGATGTTAGTGCGCACACGTACGACTTAAATTGTACGTCATACGGCTTATGTTTTTCATTGTGTGAACCGTATGAATCTCAACGTGTCGGTACAGAAGAGAGGTCGAGAGGAGGAAGGAATAAGAAGCGATTTTCTATGCGAGTTTCACTTGCATGGAAAATGTGATAACAAATAAGCTGTCCTTCAACGCTTTTTGTAAAAATTTTGACACCTGGTAGCGACCCCTAATCTTAACAAAGAAAAAAAAACAAAAAAATCTTATTTCATATTTATAGGTATATAATCAAATGAGAAAGTGCCCCGGCGATAATTCAAAAGTAGAAAAATAAGGACCACCCTAGTATTTATAAGAACTAATGAACATGTCGTCTCTATACTGTCTGCATATAAAATCTGTTTGCGGCCTTGAGTTGTGGTGCTTTAGCTTCAGAGTGCAAGCAAACAGACCTCTAATTAACATGGATTGGACTGATTACACCGGCTATGTTTGCCTCATGGAGTCATGGTCATCCGTTGTGGTTTCCAACGGAAGGCTTGTTACTCCTTGATTGCATGGACTTAAGTTGCTACTCAAAAATATATTGATTGCTTAAAAATTGGTTGCTTTTCTTCGACGTGTCCCACTGCTGTTGATCGCGAACACATACGACACGTCGTCGCCAAGTTAAGCGGTCTTCCGCAGTGTAGACTGCTTGGTCTATGCTGCCTTCAAAAGCCTTCTTAATCGCGTCTGACCATCTGCCGGTCTGTTTCCGTCGAATGCCTCGAGAAGAAAGAAAGAATTTAAAAAAATTTGTTTGCTTTAGCCCGTGGTAGGTCCGCGTGAATGTCGGAAATTATGCTTTTAAGCCGTGAAAAGCTAACTGACGGACAGAGTTTCTTTCGCATTGATAATATTAGTTTGCATAGTATGGATGAACACGAGCCAGTATCATAAATACTTAGGTGCATATACCCCGCATTCCCTATTCATTCTACCCCTACTGCGTGGGTAGTTAGGTCGTCGGTCATCTCCCATGCTTCTACTATGTTATTCGAGATATCCTTAACTTTAAAATAACAGCCACCTTTTATCCAATAAACAAAATATTAATTAATTTCTTGCGTTTAATTACGCCCAGGTTATATTGTAAATCGCTGCCGCGGTGTAGTTAAAATTTAATAAACCATGTCCTACGTATCGTTAACGTCGTTTCCTGTGACAGACGCGCAGCGCGTGTAGTGGGCTTCTAGGGTTATTAATTTATTTTCATACATTCTCCAGCTCGAGCATGAAGGTAATTGGACAATATGGCGTCTAATCGAATAACTTTTACTATGCATATGAGTTAGAGAATATCGTATAGATTTATCCTACCTATTCGTCGTATTGTTATATACGATATCCACCACCTGAATTTCCACCTGTCACATGAGTGACAACATATTTTTTTCCCGTTCATATACCAACAAATCAATCAACAGAAATATTACACGTTTACATTTTTATCAATCCCACAAACACCCCAATACGAATGCTTACCCGAAAATATCAGGGCAATAAATAGCGACTAATAGTTTGTTAAGTCCCCCGGCAAATACACGTAGCATTTACTTCCGCAGTACTCGATTTATCTCCGAGGCAAATTCTCTAGAATCACTGCTTCCGCACTACCATTTAGTAGACACCTTCGCTTCGTACAAAATGTCACACTCTCCCGTTCAAAGATTTATTATTATACAATTTCCTGCTCACACTTCGGAAGTGCAAGAGGATGTTCAAATATTGGAATCTAATGGAATCGGATCTATCAGCACCATACGACGACGGATTCCGTTTATTGTTGAGATAAATTTCACTTTATCGTAACCAGTGGTGGATTTATTGCGGGATCCTATTTTAGGAGTCCGTCTCTTGAGAGTTTTGTCTTCGATGTATTTGTTGGAATTGACAACATTAATCCTTTGTTGAAAGCGACCTCTTGCTTTGCGTATTTGTAACTATCGGGATACCTCCATACATTCAAACTTATCGATTGTATCAAGGTTTCTAGTTCGGGTTCGTTGAATGTAAATCTAAGAAGCAATTTCCTTTATTTTTCTAGTACGGATAGTCTGTTCGGGATCTCCGCACTTATATCAGCAAGATATTTGTGTTTGTATTCTTGGGTATAAGCAAAGAGCCAAGAACCATCTTTATCTTTTATACAAATCTTTGGCATGTTTGCCAGTAACGACTGGTATTTTATATGTTTGATCGGAGATGTAATCCCTAAGTTTTTATTCAAAAATAAAACTGAGACTGACAATTAGGGATCTTGTGTATTAGGGACTTTGTCCTCAATTGTGCTGCGTCATGCAATAAAATCTATTGATACTTCGCGTTTATAGCCTTCTAATCTGTCTAGGTAATAATCGCAGTAAAAACTCTTCGCATAAATACTAATAATTTAAAAAAAATAAACCGCCTTCAAAAAGAAATTAACTCAAATTTATGAAATAACTTTAATTTCGGAAGTCGGTGTCTTGGGATCTGTATTTTAGTTAGTTTTACTTTTTTGCCACCGACTTCCGAAATTAAAGTTATTTCATAATTTTGAGTTAATGCCTTTTTGAAGGCGGTTTAATTTTTTTTAAATTATTTTTTTATTTCGTAATTTTTAGTTTCAAGTAAAAACTGGAATATTTGTTGGTAATAAGTAGGTTTTGTTGTAAATATTGCACTAGAATTTGATCAAGGTTTTCAGATGTTTTCCCTTTGACATTAAACCCGTAACTCGTATCAATTAGCCAGGCCGTCACACTTACACGTATTAGTCCATATCTTGAAAATGACTGAATCGATTTTGATGAAACTTGCACTGTTCCCTAAGTTGAAGTAAATGTACGCTAATAAAAAATGATCACGATCCGATTAATAGTTGCGGAGAAATGCGTGGACAATCATACATAGGCATACATTCATCTCTTAAATTTTGTATATTTGTTTGGAAGCTCTAATAGATTGTCTTAAATGAATATAATGCAGTTCCAATAATATTACATAAGATACGTGTAGAATTGATAACCTCCTTTTTTTTTGAAGTCTGTAAAAACGTAACACACAATTCAAACCCAACTTCCACAAACTTTTATTTTAGTTAGTTAGGTGTACTTAGCGTCGCGCGTCGGTTTTAATTTAATACTTTTCATTGTTAGATCACGACGTCCCGTACCGCATTAAAATTTATCACACGGAACTTTGTAAATTAATCCATAAACGTCTAAAATATAAGCGTTCCCGTGCAGCGATTTAGCTGGTACTTTAATGAATCCGCGAGGGGGCGCTGACTCCGCCGTGACTCTGTGACCCAATTCTGTGCTCATTAACGTGTGGCCACGTTGCACCGGACACCACAATGCAATGGTTTACTTATTCAGCGCACGGAGGGTTTTTTCGATGCAAAGCGCAACATTCCACGGAAGTGACTGCAGTCAGACACGAATTTTTCATATCGGATTCGAATACAACGTACAGCTTTTGGGAAAATGACAGGTTTTTGGTAATGCGAAAAATTGCCTTGTATATTGCGAGCTTGCCAACTCTGTCTACATAATACAAAATTCTCTTCAGCAAACCAGAAGCCGCCGCCGCAGCGAACAAATAGTCAAGACCCAGATAAACTGTGTGATTAATCTCTGTGCTAAGACAAGGATTACTTAAAGTGATTTTGTAGTCTGGAGACAAACATCAAAGTGGGTGTCTTTAACAGTCTTCAGACCGCTTTAGAGCTTTATGAACTTGACTTTTGTTTACGAATTGAAACAAAGCCTTTTAAATACAGCTACCTTCAAATTTTTCCACCACATCTGTGACACACCAACTTATGATTTATTTATAACTGTAGTGATCCAAATGTTTGAACTGCTATAACGTTTTTATTGTCTAATTCAACTACCTGTGACTTATCATAAAAAAATTACAAGTAATCCCTTAGGAGCAACTGATTACTTTTTTATTTTAAATCAATATGAGGCAACACAGCTGAAAAGGAAAAATATCAACTGACTTTTGGAGGCCACTGTATGTCGTATGTATTTTTGTGAATATTGAAAAATGACCGATGCTTTAGTAAAAGCCGTTGATAGTGGCGCTGGTTAAGAGTAGTTCAATGTCCTCAACATGTTATTAAAATTAGCCGTCTAACATAAGACATAACAGAACCGGCCCTGACCCAGTGCCGGTGCTGCACTTAGGGCATCACGTCTCAGGGGGCACCATAAGGTAGAAACAGCACAGATACAGTATTTGCTAGCACATGAAAGGCAAGGCTATTTATCAGCAAGATATTACAAGACCCAAAAGTCACTCTAGAGATGTGCGCCAATCTTTACAAATCGCTCGTCGATGTTTTGGAAAAGTACGAGGCGACTAGTAGGGTAGGAGGGCCTACAGGCGTGGATTGCTTAGGGCATCAAGTAGTCATGACTACAACCTGTAAACCATAGGCGTCTTGATAATTTCTGATAAATGTTAGGCGAATATTGTAGCCGTACCTGCAACTCAAACCCAAAACGGTTAAGGAAAACATCGTGAGAAAACCGCCTAGTCCTAGAACCAAAAATTCGAAGACATTGTGACATCTACCAGCCCGCACTGGGCTCGCGTGGTGGATTACGGCCCACTTCCTCTCACAGAGGAGGCCTGTGTCCCAGCATCGAGACCATTACTTATAGGCTGATTATGCTACCCGTAGCGTCTATGTACAGACGCCAGCACATCAAGCTACTACAATCTGTCAAATTTCTTTAATAGATTTTCAACTTTATCGCTAAAGCATAAGGTTCAAAGTTGATTGAGAACAGTTTCGGGTAGCTTGATGTGCTGACGTCTGTACCTACCCACATAATAAATATTTTTACATACATACGTCTCTTCACAAGTCACAATTTACGTTACCGCTGGGTCAAAAGATGGAGTGGCCAATATTTTGCAGAGGACTGCACGACCGAGAGTCTGTCAGGGGTTCAAAAATCAATAATGATACTGCAAATATGCCTATGCGCTGCCAGAATGCTTGGCCAGATTTTTTTTTTTTTACAAAAACAACAGAAATTTTTCCCTTTTCTTTGTAGACTTTCACAGCTTGGTTGGGAATACAAACAGCTGATAGGTAGGTACTTTATCGTTTCTTTTTCTTTCTCGCCGTGGAAAGTAGGTAAGTAGAAGACTTTCTTAATTGTAATTAGCTATGGAAAATCTGAGAAATCTTCGTGCGTAGGTGCTCTATTGTGTTGCGTGGGCAGCAATTGATGAGACTGGCTTGTTGTAGACCACAAAATTTGCCGTAAATCAGAAGAGGCTTGTACTCAGCAGTAGGTAAATGTGGGCCGAACTAATAGATATTGTACAACTGCGCAACGCACCCTATTTGAAGTTAACAAATATCAACTTTATTTCAATGACATTTAAGTTAATTTCTGAGTGACTAGCACTATTGAAAAAGTTATAAAATGTTTGAAGTTGTAGCGTAAACTGAACCTTATTGTGTAGGAATTAAAGTTATTTTTCCATTAATAATTCATATTTGTTTACATTTTTGGCAAATAAATCGCGAACGCTGTATACGTTTAGGTACTGTAATACACGTGTCCATTTATACATACCTAAATAGCTACGTTTGTGTAAGTATGTAACAGAAAAAGCGGCTCTGAATAGCGGTTGCCATCTGTCGACAGAACAAATCCCAGATGTTTTAAAATGTAAATACACGGCCATTTATTTAGTCACTCAACGTGGGCTGTTGAGTACTTCGTAAAAACGTTTCTACATGTATAATCGCCTTAATGTGTATTCTATGTAACAAATAATTGTCAGCTTATTCTTCCTTCCCATTCCACTTGTAACTATAAATGACTAGCTTCCACCCGCGGCTTCGCCCGCGAAGTACGTCGATAAAAACTATCCTATGTCCTTCCACTAGATGCAATCTATCTCTCTGCCAAATTTTATCGAAATCCGTTCCGTGGTTTAGGCGTGAAAAGGTAACATACAGACAGACAGAGTTACTTTCGAATTTATAATATTAGTATAGATGGATTGCTCGATATTGAAACTTGTGACAGATACAAAGTATGCTTATTAAGACAATATAACAGTTATCTAAATATAAATTTTAGATAAATTTTATAAGTACTTACACTATTTTATCCCAGCGATTTTTTTTTAAGACGCACAAACTGTACCATGTATTTAGTACCTACTTGGTTCAGAACCATGTACTAAAAAACGATGAAAGTCGTCGCGCGTTTAAAAAAAAAATGCTTTGGTATTGTACTTTTCTATGAAACACCAGTTTTTTTTTAATTATAACCGTCGAATAATTCTACCCGAGGTGGTCTAGAATCATCAGTTTGCGCGTCCATGTCCCAGACACCCTGTATTCAAAAAAAAAAATTACCTGATTCTTTCCCAATTTTAGTTTTATGTTAAAATTTAATTTTATCCTGAAACGTATCCATAAGAGTAGGTTGCAGATGGAAACAACTGTTCATTCCAAGGTTCCTTTTATTAATCCCATTATAACATACAAATCGTATTGCTAACTTAAATTACTTTGTTACTAGAATAACAATGCTTTGTTAGCGAAACGTGACATGTTACTGGACCGACGACTGTCTTAATGGGAATCAGCAAAGGCATGTCCTTACAATCCTTTTTTCTGTGCCCTACAGGGTCCTTAGCTTTTAGCCACTGTAAGATCTTTAAACATTATGGAATGCAAATAAAGATAAGAATATAAATGAATAAATTCATCCAAATTACGCGTCACTTACTTAATAAAGAAACAAAGCAAAAATTGGACACCACAAAAACAACTAGTTTGGTCGTGTTCTCCACCGTAATCTCCACTCAACTAACTTGGTACACCACTAATCCTCAAATAAATTACACCGCTGTGTAGGTACTGAACGTTTAGTGTCTGTATTCGCGGAAATAGACTCGAAGAAGACGCCTGATATATGATACAGAAAAGCTCTCTACTTAGCCAATAAGATCTTATGGGTAATTCTCATCGACCATTTTGTATCTACATGGTACTTTATGAAAATGGTCTTTAAGTACTTTATTTTGTACTGAGAACTAGGTTATTCGGTCAAGAAGAGTGTGAATTTTATTTGCTTTACATATACTGTGCTATGTTGCAGGGTTTAGAAATAATACTTCGCCCTTTTTGAAAAATAACTAAGTGCCTTTCACAATATTAAAGACATTGTAAAGACTTGAACCAAAAACCAATGCAATGTAAAACACTATTATTCTATTATATTTATCTATCTAGCCTATTTTCCCACTCCTTTTTCACACACTTTATAGCATAGCAAAGCATCAGCCTATAATGTTAAAGTCATTGAAAAGGCTTGAAGCAAAGACCAATGCAATGTGATACTACCAAACACTATTATTCTATTATATTTATCTATCTAGCCTATTTTCCCACTCCTTTTTTCACACACTTTATAGCATAGCAAAGCATCAGCCTATAATGTTCCCTCTGCTGGAACACAGGCCTCCTGTCTTCGAAAGAAGTGGGCTATAATCTACTGTAAGCCCGTTAAAAAGTTCTCTACTAATGTGGGCCCCACACCCACAAAAATCTAAATAATTATTATTTACATTTCTGTGTGTGGGCCGGGCCAGTCATTTCTGTAGGAGTCAAGCTCGTCCCTACATCTTCGTTTTTAAAATGATTATATATCTGCTGTACCTAACGTTTGCATCTTCCAAAATTACGCACATTTATCTATGAAAACAACACATTGCTCCCAGCACATAAAAGGAGAAAAATGTTACATAATATTTTATTGTTTGTTTCAGGTAATGGCGCGTGTAAAGTCTCACTTGCTGTTATTTATGTACGTATTGGTTGCTTCATTTCCTGTTAGGAAACCAGCCGTATGAATAATACTTTTGTTTTTGTCTTTATAATACTTTTTACCGACTTCAAAAAAAAGGAGGTTATCAATTCGACACGTATGTATGTACTTGCATGATATTCACATAATATGACAATCTATTAGGGCTTCCAAACAAATATACAAAATTTTATAGTCATATAGTATGTTTGTCCGCGCATTTCTCTGCGACTATTAATCGGATCTTCATAATTTTTTTTAGTTGGCTGACATTTACTTCAACTTAGGGAACAGTGCAAGTTTCATCAAAATCGATTCAGTAATTTTCAAGATATAGACGAATACGTGTAAGTGTGACGGCCTGGCTTATTGATACGAGCTACGGGTGTAGTGTCAAAGGGAAAACATCTCAAAACCTTGCTCAAATTCTAGTGCAATATTTACAAAAAAATATTACCTACTTATTACAAACAAATATTCCAGTTTTTACTTAAAACTAAAAATTACGAAATAAAAAGTACTTAATTTAAAAAATTAAACCGACTTCAAAAAAAATGAACTCAAAATTATGAAATAACTTTAATTTCGGAAGTCGGTGGCAAAAAACTAAAACTAAAATACAGATCCCAAGACACCGACTTCCGAAATTAAAGTTATTTCATAATTTAGAGTTCATTTCTTTTTGAAGTCGGTTTAATTTATTAAATTACTTTTTTTAGGGTTTTACTTTTTCAATGGGCCTTATAAGAAAGCTAAAAGTCACCCAAAGGGCAATGGAGAGGGCTATGCTTGGAGTTTCCCTGCGTGATCGAATCAGAAATGAAGAGATCCGCAGGAGAACCAAGGTAACCGACATAGCCCGAAGAATTGCCAAACTGAAGTGGCAGTGGGCAGGCACATTGCTGGCAGAACAGATGGCCGATGGGGCCGAAAGGTTCTGGAGTGGCGACCGCGCACCGGAAGATGGAGCGTTGGAAGGCCTCCCACAAGGAGGTCTGGTGAAGGCCGCAGAAACCTGGATGCGATAAGCACAGAACCAGTCGAAGTGGAGGTGCTTGGGGGAGGCCTATGTCCAGCAGTGGACGTCTTTCGGCTGAAATGATGATGATGATGAATACTTTTTTAGGGCTTCGTACCCAAAGGTTGCCAACGGAACCGCATTGTCTGTCTGTCACAGGGTTGTACCTTTTGAATCGTAGTAGGTAAATAAAAAAATAAAAAAGTTAATTTGACCCAGGTCAAGTAAGACACAATATTCACACAAAAGTAAAAAAAAAACTTAAAACTATTAGAAACATACACACAAAACAAACTTGAAATTCTCACATCAAATACTAAAAATAAGATAAAGGCAAACATTCATGGGGGTAATCATCCCCATAAGCCGACCAAAACATAGTTGGGAAAAGGCTAGGCAGATGATGAATCATCCCCATAAGAGAAACGTGTTTTTTAATGTGTAGTGTGAAATATTGTACGGTGGCACGGAACCCTTCGTGTGCGAGTCCGGCTCACCCATGGGCTTTTGTGAATAAAAGAGATGTAATTTATACGTGTTACGTCTGTAGGAATTCCCGGAAGGGTACACATTTTCGATGACAGTACCTTTTCAGTCCCATGTAAAGAAGGGAGAACGTGTTGCTATTTTTCAAACAGGATGCCCCAAATCTCGAAGCGGGTACAGAAATAAAATATTGCAAACTCACAAGTTTTCTCATTCAGTTTGCCCCAGGCATTTCCTTGAGTCGTGATCCCTAAAAATAATATGTAGATCCTACTGGATTCCTTAAAATGTTCATATATCCCTCAACAATAAACCTTTAACTATCCTCCATGTCAAAGACAATCTCTGTTTATATGTATGTCAGAAGCAGTAAAACAACAAATATCTTATTCATGACGTCGTCATAACACGTTATCCATACTTATAAAGTTGGCCCTTATGTTACACAGGCTTATTTTGTGACTGCGCCCACACACATTTACTTTTCGGGTAAGTATCTTATTTTAATGACATGGTAAGGGAACGGTAGCGGTTCTGTAAGTTGAAGCTAGATACTATTATTAAGTAATTGGAGAAAATATGTTATGTTAGCTTATGTCCGCTGGTTCGCCCACCCTTGGGTCGAAAATTATCTGACAGGATCGTCTTAGCGGGATAAAAAATTCCAATCCAGATCATGGTATATCCGTGTGCCAAAAAAAGAAGGATCAAAATTCAGCCAAGTCTGTTGGACTTGGCTGAATTGCAAAAAGAAAAAAAATATATAAAAATGGGTATAAAAAGATTGCATACCTACTTCCCAATCCTTACAGTAACATATAAAAAAATTGCTATGAAAATCCGTTCATCATTGCTATGAAAAGTCATCATGGTCTGCCTAGCCTTTTCCCAACTATGTTGGGGTCGGCTTCCAGTCTAACCGGATGTTCGAAAGCATGCCATCTTTTTATACCTAAGTACGTACTTACTCAATTTTATCATTATTTAGAGATATTTCTCTTTGCTGTGGGACGTGGGTTAATTTTGTATGGACCGTGCCCCTTCTTCTTTCATGTGTTTCCGTGTGCCAAATCCGTTCATCAAATCAGAACTTTTTCTAAAACTCATTAGGTATTGCAATATTACGGCCGCGTACCTACTGTACCAGATTAGTATTTGTTGATGGTTCCTCCCTACATCAATATCAATCATTAAAATGTCAGTGTTTGGTCTGAACTCAAATACTTATCATAGAAGATGTTGGCGCAGTCTTGCCATGATGAGTCGGTCTTCATTTGTTTTGGGACTTATGTTCTCCTCAAAGTTTTGTATGTGTTTGTTTAAGTTTGGTGGTCTCATTATTATGTGAAAGTTATTAACCTTCACCTCCTGAGATAGTTGGAGAGGCACGAGTTGAACACTTACTATATAACCAAACTTACTTACTTACGTTTATAACTATCGGTCCTACTTATGCAGGTAGGTACAGACTGTAAGCGCTATGCGCACTTATAGTATCGAGATTATCAATAAAAGGTGTTCTTACCTATTTATATTAATCTATCATCATACCTAATTATCTCTCTAATTGCATCATCTGATTTTATATTTAGGCGTCCGCTATCAGCTCTTCGATCTGAGGGGCAATTCTCATAATTTGAGTCTGATCTCAGTCTCAATCTCAATCTGTCAAAAATACCCATGTACATATTTTTATTCCTGACGATCCTTCAGGAATAAAAACAAAAGAAAAAGCGGATTAAACCGGAATGCGAAAGTTTATAGTGGATAAGACAGAGATTAAAACAGAATACGAACAAGCAGGGGATCGAGGATGGGGGTGGAGGGGGGCTCAGGGGATCAGACCGGAATAATTTCTAATTTCCCTACATTTTTGACATTTGGGAATTAAATTTGGGTATTAAATTGTTAATTCCCACTTCTACCTTCGGTCATCCAGACGCACAGCAAGTTACCATCCCTGCCTAGTTGCTATTCCACCAATTCGCACTAAGCGTTTTCAAATGTCTTTTATAATGCGCACAGCAAAAGAGTGGAACTCTTTACCTGCGTCTGTGTTTCCGAGCGCATATAACCCGAATCTCTTCAAAGTAAGAGTAACAGGCTTCTTCTGGGTAAGCTCACTCCATCGTCGACTTTGTCACCTCTGACCTAGACTAGAGTCAAGAGCAAAACCATTTCAAAAAAAAAAAAAATTGTTTGTCGTCGAGATGAGACTGCGACTAGATTTTGAACGCTTTAAATTACCTACGAGAATTGGCCTTCTGATTATAAACCTTCTTTCTATGTCTCTAAATAGGTATGTTTTTCTCATTATACATTCCATCAACTTATTAAAATATTCGGGAAGGTTGCACGGTAAAGCCCTGCAGACTAAACCCTCTCACAGTACCTACTAGGTTTGTAAAGTTGTAAAGGCTAACAATGAAATTCAAACCAGTGTTAGATTTCGTTCTCAACTGGTATTCTAAAAGCTAGGGACAAGAAAACGAGAAACATTTAAAACGTACAAAATTCGAAAAGCTTTTTCATTCCTTTTCATGATACTTTAGGAACTCCTTTGAATTCTAAACGTTTAGGTTTCAATAACACTACAATAAAATTCCAAGAAATAATTCGACTCATGGATCGAACTTAAATTAATCTACTATTTGATGATCTACCTTTTAAGCACATTCAATAGGAAACAAATTTGTAGAATGCCGACTGCCGATGTAAACTGATTCTATACCTAAATCATAGCCCAAAACCTGAAAGGACTAAAAGATTAACTCAGCGAATTTAGTTTGTTCAAGCCCTTTCACTCTCGGTACACAAAATTACAGTTCATTTGCAAACTGAACTGAACTGATATTAGGTAGGTACCTATTTACTAATATTGCGAGCTTTTATTCGTTGATCGGATTGACATAATGTGAAAGGACTTATTACGGCTAAATTGGACTAATTTGCAACGGGCCGATTTTGTGGTTATCGAGTTTCGCTTGGTTTTGATAATTGAAATTAATACAAACATCAATGTTACTGCCGTCGGCCATATCTGTATGGTTTTCATTACACAAAATATATGAAACTTCATTAATCAACTGCCGAAATTCAAATTATACTTAATTGAATGTGTATCATCGAATAAATTCGATTATACCGAAAGATCTTATTTTGATCCCAAAATGATATCACTGAATTGAGACTGTTGGCAATCAAATGACTCAATCGGAATAAATGTAAAAGAACTCGTATAAGATGCGGCCCATCGATTGGGTAATGCTAGGTACCTATTTGTTAAACTTGTCCCACTTAATCAGGCTTCCAGAAACTTCCAAGTAAGTTGTAAAAGTGGGAAAAACAAATTAACTTAGGTAGAAAAGTTTTTGGGTCTTACGCGCACAATAACTGTATTTCAAAGTGAATGTTATGCTAAGTAAGGAGTGTGTTCGACGTATCGATTTGCTAAGTTACGAAGTCAGGTTAGCTAGAAACATGCTTTTAAGAAGTTTTCATTGAGGAGAAAAACCTTTGAAAAGAAGAAAATTTTACTAAAATAATTCTGCTCAAAGTAAAACATCTTCTGAATTAAACCGTGTTACGACGGAAACTTTAGTCTTGATCTAATAATCCAAGCTTATTAGGAATCGAATTTAACGAAAATAGCCAAGTTTAAATCGAAGTCAGAACTATAAAATGCAAAGCACATTCAAAATTGAATTTCCGCTCACATGTTCTCTTAACAAACTAATGTTTCTTGCTGCAACGTTTAATAAGCAAGTCTTGTGCAGACGCGCCGCCCTCATTAATAATTCGGGTCCAGCGCCTTCGGTTCTATTACGTTCCACTTTTCAGCAACAGTAAACGTCAAATTTCCTTTAACAGTAAGAAAATTAAATACATAAATCGGAACGGAAGATGTAAACGATTTTTTTATTTTCTAAGGACGCTTTGTAGTCATCGTTTTGAATAAACTGTTCAATTAAGAGGAAATGCGGTCTGAAATACTTTTGAAAAAGCCTAAGTAAAAAGTCATAATTCGAGGTTTGGCTCTCGCCTAGTTCCTCCTCCAATATTGGACCAATTTAAAAGATATTTCATAAACTGAATAAGAAGGCCATGTACTCTGTGCCTATGTTTGTCTATTTTCATTAATAGTTGTAAAATTTATACACTAGGCCTCTGTTGATAGCGGTTTAAATCGGCATTATTTGACGGTTCTAGTGCTTATAAACATAATGTATCATCAAAAAGGAAAACATAGGGACATACAAGTAATTCATATTTATTATTCTGTAAAAAAAATCATTGCTTTATGGTCATTAACTAGAAAGAAAACAGGCGAGAGCGTTTCTATGGAGAAACGACCACACGCATTACCTCTTAACTGCTTTTATTTGAAAGAAAAAGAAAGAACAAAGAAAGAAAATACATTTATTTAGAACAGACTAAAAGACACACAATACACCAGAGATAATAGTCGTACATCAGATAAAAATAAAGATAAAAATAAAATGTGCAAAGTCCGATGTAAGAAATTAGCAGGAAAGTGTGCCTCACGGCTGCGCCAAAAAGGCCCAGTTCAGCAAAAATGCCAGACAACTAGTGCCTGACGCTGGTTTTCAACTGGACCTGATGTTTGAGGTGACGGATGTAAATCAGTTTTATACTGCATCGTGATGTGTGTATGCATAGTTAAATAAATAAATAAAAATAAATTTGTTTCACATAAAACAGTAACGAATAGATATGTATAAATAATGTGATATTGAGTAACATTGCAAAAATAAACAACAAAAATACTGATAAATAAATAAGTGAGATGCAAATAAAAAAATTCTCCGGAACGAGTCAGAACAAAAAAAAACTGTTTTAATTTAAACGATGCCTGACTTGGTACTTAGTACAGTAGTCTTTTACAGTAAATACATACAATATATTTTTGAGAGTATGTTGCTAGTAATATTCTGACCATTAGGTCTATAATTTAAATTAACCCTGACCTTTTCTGTAATTCAAAGTTTATTTGACATTCAGATACGGTAATAGTATCTGGATGCAAAACAAACCCCAACGGAACTAAAATTTTGGCCGGGCCTTATCTCGTCGTTTAGAATTAAAATTTATGAACTAACCCGAAACGTTGTAGTCGTCTTTGCTCTTTAAAATGTAATTTGTTTGAGGACAATTCAGATTGTCGTTTGAAAGGAAAACTCAAGCGCAACGCTCTGTTGGCCGCTTTTCATTGTAGAGTAATTTAACCCTTTGTAATTTCTACAATGTACCTACCTACTACTCTCAACGGGGCATTTTAATTCGTACTTCAAATATTTTCACATAACAGTAAAAATAATTGGCCTTTGTCGGGGAAAATTACCTACCAATTACATGTGTTCGACTTATTACGATGGGTCTCCCGACTTACAATATGGACCTACAAATGGCGATCCAAATAATTCCCACCATTTCAATCAATAAGAAAAATGCGTAGGTAACAATTACAAACTATTCGTGAGGCTAAATTCCGGACCGGAATTCAATTTACGTAGTCAAAGCGTTGAACATCGAATAAATTATGTTTAAAGCCAACCGAAGGAGAGAGAATTGTTGCAGCTTCCATTGTTTACGCGACCTGATTTTTTCTCCTCTCCAAATAAAACTGTTGCGTCCAGGCCTTACAAGTATTTTCTTCGTGAACACTAGTGAATTTTATTGTCCTTAGTATCTCGTTTGCAATGTTTATGATATCGTGAGCTGGGATTGCAATCCCTTTGAATTCGTTTTGCACTTAGCTGCTGCACAGCTTTTCATTAAAGATATTGCGCTTTAGACTGAAGTAATCTTGCGGATTAGTTCTTTCTTCTGTCTGTACCTAGTCCTGGTTGGATTTCAGAATTATATTGTTACCTGTTCATGGTTTAATCTTTTTTAAGCCAGTCGGCGAACATGGAAAATTGAATTATAATCAAATTGGGCAACGTTATTTAAAATCTTGTCCAAAACTCAAAAGTCTTCCTAGCCTTTTCTCAACTATGTTGGGGTCGGCTTCCAATCTAAGCGGATGCAGCTGAATAGCAGTATTTTACATGGAGCGACTGCCTACCCGATCTCCACAACCCACTTACCGGGTAACACGATACTTGCTCCAAGTCAAGACAGGTTATCAGACTTTCGGACTTCTAATAACGACAGTCAAAAATCTACGAATGTCAGCCGGGACCAAATGCTTAACGTGCTTGTGAAGGCACGGAGGGGTCTTGGTATGTAATGGATGGTCACCCATCCATGAGCCGACCGCGGCAAGCGTAGCTTAACCTTTGATCGACCCTTGGGGCTGTTATTATTTAAGCTCGAGCCCCTTAGGACTGGGTCTTCATTAAAAATACGATTAATTAAAGTTGCCGCTAGCTATGTGCCGTGTTTGTATTATTGTACGAAAACTCTCCACCAGTTTGACTTCTGACTGCTCGAAGTTATGAACAGTTAACATTATACGTGTTTCTTTTACAACCGCTACTGCAGTAGAATGGTCACAAGGGAAAAGTCCACTCTCGCGGTAACAAATAAACTAGTTCTCAAGGATGCGGTGCACAGTGGTGTAACAGTAAAAGTGGCCGTTCCAAACAATTTATTTCGAAAATGGTTTGCCTTAAATGTGTAGGTACTACTACACAGAACTGTTCTCCTGGTAGATTGTGTATGTATGTGCTGGGTTTATTAATTTGCAAAAGTATTTATTCGTCAGTTCTCGCCTCAAATATTTACGGATCGTTTCATTTCCTTTGGTTTCGACTATAACTCTGAACTGCACTGCACTGGCTTGCATTCAAAGTGGAACCAACAACAGTGCATAAGTACGGAGCAAGCTGGAAGTTCTACGAATATATTATATGAAGTCAATTGTTCCTGGATACGTCCAAATAATTTAATATAAACATGAATGTGCCTAGAATTCGACATAAATGACTTTTCTCTTAATATCCGTTATTAGCCCCTTAATTTCCGAACATACAAGCAACGGTATGTCCTTTATTACTATCAACCAACTCTTATTAGTCGTAAAATTATATTGTTGCAAAATACATTCACAGTCTCAGAAAGTGACCAATGCTTGAAATGTGACGTTTAACCATAGAATAGAATACTCTTTATTATATACTCCATACAAATTACAGATATATAAATTTTACATAGGGTGACACAATGGGCGGTCGTATCACTAACGGTAATGAGTTTCTTGATATTATAATATCTGGTTAAATCTATCCTTTAGATCGGCTTTATTGCAACACGATTGTGATGTGATACAAGCTTTTTTATCGTTTTGATGTCAACTTTGGAGGTTTTCGTGTCGAGAATCAGAAAATGTTTTAAAATGTTTAATTTCTTACACACACATATAAGAGGTTTATTGTTATTGAAGCAGGTGTGTTAAATGTGCTAAGGGGAAGGTGTGTGGATTGATTGTGGCATTATATAACATTGCGTTCTTTTAGAAATAAATACTTATATATTTTAAATAGGTGTATTACTTATGTCACCTCAACTTGTTGGTAACCCAATGCACCTGGTGATGGAAGAAAGCTTTTGGACGCAGGATGTGGTGTTCCGCCGCTTTCGCGGACAAGTGCCACCAGAACGCACAAAGACTTAGTGCAACTAAGTGATACTAACATGCATAGTTATTAATTTTTATTTACTAACAAAATTGTTACTATAATATTATGTATACTTAGGTTACGGTATGTATCTATGGGTCTTTGTTACCTGATAATAAATGGTTTATTATTATTATTAATAAGTATGTCACTTTGTTTTGAGACCACAGAATAACGAACTAGCTAGTATGGTTCCTGTACAGAGTAGTTACACATACCTTACTTACATGCACTTGATTTTCCTGAAATATAAGTCAATTATTGTAGTTTTGAGGCTCTTAGTTAGTTGCGGGTGGGTAATTATATTTCAGATCAACATTGTATAATCGACCTCGTAATTACTGTACCACTCTAAGGTTAAATGTCACTTGTACGTCGTAAAGCGATACGGTCTACATGCCTATGTGACAGTTAAATAGTTTCAACCTTAGTGAAGTTTCAATGTATCGAAATTAGAGTTCGAGTAACGAACGTAGATTCAAACTTGCAACGCCCCAATTTCCCTAGCACAATTTGCTAGTACAACCTGACAACTATTAACAATAATCCGGTCTCTAAACGGTTACGGTTCCGATAGTAACAACCGCTTTGCTACAGTTAGCCGGCTGCCGAAAATGTGTCTACCTGCATTACGATCCTGGTTTACGTTCACGACTATGAATTTATATTGGAAAATGTAACACTGTGGTGGAGGCGCCGGTGACAAAGTAAACTCTGGCAACGCTAACTTGTGAAAATATTGATTGTCCTACTAATATTATAAATGTGAAAGTTTGGATCTTTATTAGTGCCCATAGACACGAGTGACATGCGTCGACGGCAGAGGCAACTGCAGCCCTCGCCGGCGGCTGCCGTCAACGCGTGTCGGCGGCTGCTGTCGGCGCGTCGGCCGGCTGTCATCGACAACATGCCGCTCGTGTATTTGAACACCGTACTCAAATACACGCGCGGCACGTGTTGTCGACGGCTGCAGTTACCTTAGCCGTTGACGCATGTCGCTCGTGTGTATGAATAGAATAAAATATAATTATTATTTATAATTATTTTTTTATTATTTATTATTTTTTTATATGCACACTTAATCAGTCACGGAAAAACGGATTTGAATTAAATTTGGCAAACGGGTAGACGAGATGACCTAGGTTAGGACATAGGTTTATTTTTTTAGCAGGTACGTCGTTGGCGGATTATTTCTGACCTCTATGTAGACGAAGCCGCAAAAGCTAGTTTGTATACTCGTATATCTGTCTTTAGCTTAATGACTTAATAAAGGCCATTAGCGAAAAGACCGACAGCAATATTAATTAAGATCGTTACTTGAAACTGGCTTTTTCGTAACAAAAAATGCCTTTTTTCGGTCCGTCTGCTGCTGCTGTCATTAATCCCGAGCAATTGCTCATATTTTACCATGTTATATCACCGAAAATATTAAACGAGAGATCTGAAACAGATGGCCGGCAGCATCATCCACAAACGACATCGCTCGTTTAACATAGAGACAAACTGAATTATAACAAGTGGAACTTAGTGTTTACTTTGTTTTTAAATTATTTCGCACCTTTTTAGGGTTCCGTAGCCAAATGGCAAAAACGGAACCCTTATAGATTCGTCATGTCTGTCTGTCTGTCTGTCTGTCTGTCTGTCTGTCTGTCTGTCTGTCCGTCTGTCTGTCTGTCCGTCCGTATGTCACAGCCACTTTTCTCCGAAACTATAAGAACTATACTGTTGAAACTTGGTAAGTAGATGTATTCTGTGAACCGCATTAAGATTTTCACACAAAAATAGAAAAAAAACAATAAATTTTAGGGGTCCCCATACTTATAACTGAAACTCGAAAATTTTTTTTTCATCAAACCCATACGTGTGGGGTATCTATGTATAGGTCTTCAAAAATGATATTGAGGTTTCTAATATCATTTTTTTCTAAACTGAATAGTTTGCGCGAGAGACACTTCCAAAGTGGTAAAATGTGTGTCCCCTTCCCCGTAACTTCTAAAATAAGAGAATGATAAAACTAAAAAAAATATATGATGTACATTACCATGTAAACTACCACCGAAAATTGGTTTGAACGAGATCTAGTAAGTAGTTTTTTTTTAATACGTCATAAATCGTAAACTGCATTTTACCATTCATTCAATCAACTCAAAAAAAAAAAAAAAACATTTAATTTCATAAACATAAACCTTATGCCCTTATGCTTAACCCGGATGTTACGGAACCCTCGGTGCGCGAGTCCGACTCGCTCTTGCCCGGGTAGGTAGGGGTAGGTACTTGCTTCACAATTTTCATGGGTCTATAGAATGCAGGATAATGAAGGTTCTTCACAAAATATAATTGGTTCGATTTTAATTGCTACTTCCTTAGAACTCGGATAATATAATTTCAGTAGAGCTTTTAAGTCAATGTCACAATTTCTGCCCCAGAAATAATGTAATTTTGTTATGTCCTCAATTTTAATGTATTTTGCTTTTAATATTGTTCTTCTATCTACTGAAACTATCAATTGTATAAACTGAATCATTGTTTTGCATATTACATTATTCACTTGTCCAAAAACACATGACATTCAAATTAGCCCTGTGTGAATAATAAAATTGTACCCAATTATTCATTCCGCAATGTTCAACACATCACTCTCATACGTTCAGTATAACTCCCATACATTTCGCCATAAAAAGCAGCAACATCAAATAAAATACTTTAATATCCCCATGTGCAACACGACGGTCGAATCCCAAATGACGGTAAACGTACGCCCAACGCGCGTGGTATTGGAAGGAAACTAATAAAAAATAACGCCATATGGACGGGAACAAAAGCCAACGTTTTCGTGCCCTGTGTGACTCTTTTAACAATAATATTTTGGAATATATGGGCCACAACCATAAGCTTTTTCCTCTAGAGAACACTACGTAAGTGTGATAAAACCACCTAAAATCCTTCTTGCAGTTTCCATCAATGCATTTTGAACTTTACGTAATAAAACATTACAGTTCAGTAACAGAAAGCTTTCCAACATAAGTAGCAGCCACTTTGTACTTGTAAGTCTATCGAAGAACGTAGTGACCTGTTTACAAAATACTCAGGGACCCAAGCATTCCACACAATACATTCTCTGCTTCATTCCTGTAGGTAGGTATATCTTTACGGAATTGGAACGTTGTCAAGTGCATACCAAATAAAGGTAGGTAACAATCTACTTATTTACTGACTATTCAAAAAATAAATGTACCTACCAGTCAAGTGCCTCTGCAGGTTAAGTAGTTAAATCTATTTCATAAGGTTTTATGTATGTGGGAATAAAAGGGAAAAAGAAAATGAATATGTTAAACTGGTTTATTCTTATAAATATAAACACATAAAAATACATCTTTATTGCCTAGTACCTCCGGGCTCCTTTAGGTACAGCTAGACAATGCTGGACGTACACTATGCTGGGTAGGGATTGATAACCATCGAGGACCAACGGCTTCGGAAATCACGTAAAGCTTGTTCGCGTTAGTTAAGGCCAGGATATTCGAGCGCAGTAGGCATTTAGCGTTACCTCCCTCCGCGCATGGCAAGTCCCGCGAACGCGCAATTCGAATGAACTCGCTGACCCCGCTGCTGCCACGGTAATTTCATCGAACAATATTGTGACTCGGCCCTAATCTTGAAATATAGGGCTGCTCGCCTACAGTATTTTAATTTCATCATCCTACTTTAGTTTCTTTCTAGTTTTGTGATTGTAAATATTTTTTTTTTTTTTAATATTATGTATAAAATTTATGTTAAAATATTTCGGGTGTTTAGTTTTTAGGGAAATATAAATATAGCAACATAATTAATTTTATTACCTACCAACAATTGTTTTTTTTAGGGTTCCGTACCAAAATGGTAAAACGGAACCCTTATGGTGAGACTCAGTCTGTCTGTCTGTCTGTCTATCACAGCTGGACATCTCAAGAACTACTAATGCATCAACTTGAAATTTGGAATAGTTTTAGATGACGTTTGCTCAACTATTTTGCAAATAAGAAAGAAATAAAAATATATGTACGTTTTTTGCAACAGGGCCTGAAAGGAAGTCTGAAAAATTCGAAGTGGGGCTACTAGGGCATGTGGGGTATCATATGAAAGAAAACAGTTTGCACATTCTCAAACATTTATTCTTTTTTTTGGGCCGCATTGTTTTCGACTTTTGATGTAAAATGCAAAAAAAAAACCTTTCCCGCCCTTATCTCCGAAGATTGCAAACAGAAAAATTTTAAATTATTTTATGTGATAGAAGTTTATGTAACGATTACAGGAAAAATAAAACGAAGTCTCTAAATAGCACACTTGTTCAGAAATCATCAATAAAAGTTATATTAGTTTCACTATCGGTCAAGAGATGGCGCTGACATAAAACTGCAATATTATACACCGCAGTGCACAATGTTAAAATTCTCTGATGAATATAGGCCTCGTCGACGAAAATTTAAAAACATATGATGGTACGGAACCCTCGTTGCGCGAGTCCGCAGTCCGGTGCGCAGTTTTTTAATTGCTACCTAATCTTTTCTTTCATGACTGTTATATCGCTTCCGCACTACCCTTATGAATGATCCGTTTTGTCGAATTTTTGTCTGATAATAAACTACTGAAGGGATTTTGATGGAAGTTTCGATATTCTGTAGCTTTGGTTTTCATCCATCACATAGGGTAGGTATGTTTAATAACTAATTTATAGTCCACGCGTACGAAGTCGCGGGCATAAGCTAGTTATTTATTATTAGTTATATACTTTGGACTAAATAAATTCTGATAAAACTCATTACAATACAATGCACAGGATAATAAATTCTTTATTAGAAATAAGAAATACTAAAATACTGCTCTGTCAAAGACGTACCGAGATCAAATAATACACAAAATGTTAGTTAGGTATTCATCCAAATTTATTTTATCCCCTTCAAAGTATGATCCTTCAGAAACGACACACGTAAGTGTGTCGTTTCTGAAGGATCATGCTTTCAAGGATCACTACCAACGAATAACCAAATCATAAAAACATTTTTTAAACGCTTTTTCCGGAATTGAGCTTAGTTTACGCCGCGAATTCTCCTTCGTTCGCTAAAATTCGTTCACAGTGATGGCCTTGTGCGAAGGCGCAATATCGTGGTGCAAGATCCAACAATTTTCTTTCCACAAATCTGGCCTTTTTTTCGAATTTACTCTCTCAAACGCCGCATATCGCTCAAATAATATATTTTATTTAACGTTTGACCTTCCGGTATGAATTCCGAGTGTACAATATCGCGATAGTCAAAGAAAACAGTCAACATGACTGACTTTTGATCGACTTTGGCCGTGGCGTGGTTTTTTCTGTTTCAGTTCAGTTGGAAGGCGCCACTCCGAAGCTTGTTGACTAGTTTGCATGTCAAACTCGTCTCGTCACCAGTAACAATGCGTTTCGTGAATATTGGGTCGGAGTTGTCTCGTTCTAGTATGTCTTCAGCGACTCATAAGCGATTGAGTCGAAGACGAAGTCTCTAAATAGCACACTTGTTCAGAAATCATCAATAAAAGTTATATTAGTTTCACTATCGGTCAAGAGATGGCGCTGACATAAAACTGCAATATTATACACCGCAGTGCACAATGTTAAAATTCTCTGATGAATATAGGCCTCGTCGACGAAAATTTAAAAACATATGATGGTACGGAACCCTCGTTGCGCGAGTCCGCAGTCCGGTGCGCAGTTTTTTAATTGCTACCTAATCTTTTCTTTCATGACTGTTATATCGCTTCCGCACTACCCTTATGAATGATCCGTTTTGTCGAATTTTTGTCTGATAATAAACTACTGAAGGGATTTTGATGGAAGTTTCGATATTCTGTAGCTTTGGTTTTCATCCATCACATAGGGTAGGTATGTTTAATAACTAATTTATAGTCCACGCGTACGAAGTCGCGGGCATAAGCTAGTTATTTATTATTAGTTATATACTTTGGACTAAATAAATTCTGATAAAACTCATTACAATACAATGCACAGGATAATAAATTCTTTATTAGAAATAAGAAATACTAAAATACTGCTCTGTCAAAGACGTACCGAGATCAAATAATACACAAAATGTTAGTTAGGTATTCATCCAAATTTATTTTATCCCCTTCAAAGTATGATCCTTCAGAAACGACACACGTAAGTGTGTCGTTTCTGAAGGATCATGCTTTCAAGGATCACTACCAACGAATAACCAAATCATAAAAACATTTTTTAAACGCTTTTTCCGGAATTGAGCTTAGTTTACGCCGCGAATTCTCCTTCGTTCGCTAAAATTCGTTCACAGTGATGGCCTTGTGCGAAGGCGCAATATCGTGGTGCAAGATCCAACAATTTTCTTTCCACAAATCTGGCCTTTTTTTCGAATTTACTCTCTCAAACGCCGCATATCGCTCAAATAATATATTTTATTTAACGTTTGACCTTCCGGTATGAATTCCGAGTGTACAATACCGCGATAGTCAAAGAAAACAGTCAACATGACTGACTTTTGATCGACTTTGGCCGTGGCGTGGTTTTTTCTGTTTCAGTTCAGTTGGAAGGCGCCACTCCGAAGCTTGTTGACTAGTTTGCATGTCAAACTCGTCTCGTCACCAGTAACAATGCGTTTCGTGAATATTGGGTCGGAGTTGTCTCGTTCTAGTATGTCTTCAGCGACTCATAAGCGATTGAGTTTTTGGATCACGTTCTCCAGCTCCATCTCCACTGGTGCTTTCCGTTGCTTCAGAGTGTCTGAAAGATAGATCAATGCTAAAAAAAAACCTACTCTAGACGCATTCGCAAGCTTATCCTATTACTAAGTTTTATAGGTAATTAGGTAGGTACCTATGTAATGTATATTATAATAAAAAGATCATCTATAAATTGAGCCATCGTGAGAGGCCTGGCAGAAACATCGAAACATCGAAATTATTTTAGACGAGCTTGCCCCGCTGTTTTACCCGCGTAATTCAATTTCCCGCAGGAAGTCAGTCAGTAAGTCGGTAAGTCAGTCGGTAAGTCAGTCGGTAAGTTGATCGGTAAGTCGAGTAGTAAGTCAGTCGTTAAATCAGGAGGTAACAAATATCTACGTACACTCTACTATCAACAACATCAACAACCTTGCATTATTATTATAATTTATAGAATAGATACAGTAGGCACGGTAATATTATCTATACAGTATACTATCTTCATACAAACGGTCGGAACGCGAGTTATTATACCTACGCGCCTAGAGTCCGGTTTACACTTGGTAAACAAACAGTCTCGAATGCTCCGCAGTGATGAACGGACGCCGGACGGTGTGATCGTTTTGTAAGCAGTAAGCGTGCTATTTGTGACAAATATTCATTAAAATAAATACAAGTACTTACTTAATAATATGGTAAAGAGCAATTATAGACTATATTGTGCTGTTTTTGGTTGCTTGAATTCGTCAATAAGTTTTTTTTTAATTAAATCTACTAATAAAAAAAAACAAAAATATGTATTGTTTTTGAACTCTTCCTATTTCATTCACAACGAACTTCATATTTTTAAAGAAAAAATATAATATTTTACCTATACAATCACAAAACTAGAAAGAAGCTGGCAGGTTGATGAAATTAAAATACTGTAGGCGGGCAGCCCTATTGCGTGTTTACGCGGGGCTGTAGGTCTGTAATTATTTCTAGAAGAGGGCCGAGTCACAATACTGTATAGATAATAGTGTGTACATGTCTGTCGCTCACGTAGTAGTAGCTATTGCGCCTGAGCGAGAAGCAAATACTGCCGTCGCGTCGGTCGTCATTCTAAATCCCATTCTCTAACTAAAAAAACCGGGCAAGAGCGAGTCGGACTCGCACACCGAGGGTTCCGTAACATCCGGGTTTATGCATAAGGTTTATGTTTATGAAATTAAATGTTTTTTTTTATTTTTGAGTTGATTGAATGAATGGTAAATTGCGGTTTACGATTTATGACGTATTAAAAAAACTACTTACTAGGTCTCGTTCAAACCAATTTTCGGTGGTAGTTTACATGGTAATGTACATCATATATTTTTTTTAGTTTTATCATTCTCTTATTTTAGAAGTTACAGGGGGGGGGACACACATTTTACCACTTTGGAAGTGTCTCTCGCGCAAACTATTCAGTTTAGAAAAAAATGATATTAGAAACCTCAATATCATTTTTGAAGACCTACCCATAGATACCCCACACGTATGGGTTTGATGAAAAAAAAAATTTTGAGTTTCGGTTCTAAGTATGGGAAACCCTAAAATTTATTGTTTTTTTTTCTATTTTTGTGTGGAAATCTTAATGCGGTTCACAGAATACATCTACTTACCAAGTTTCAACAGTATAGTTCTTATAGTTTCGGAGAAAAATGGCTGTGACATACGGACGGACAGACAGACAGACAGACAGACATGACGAATCTATAAGGGTTCCGTTTTTGCCATTTGGCTACGGAACCCTAAAAATCGAGTTGTAGATTATGTAGTTACTGTTCGCCTGTGCATTTTTAGGGTTCCGTTGCCGTATGTCATAGCCACTTTTTTCCGAAACTATAAGAACTATACTGTTTAAACTTGGTAAGTAGATGTATTCTGTGAACCGCATTAAGATTTTCACACAAAAATAGAAAAAAAAACAATAAATTTTGGGGGATCCCCATACTTAGAACAGAAACTCAATTTTTTTTTTCATCAAACTCATACGTGTATCTATGGATAGGTCTTCAAAAATGATATTGAGGTTTCTAATATATTTTTTTATAAACTGAATAGTTTGCGCGAGAGACACTTCCAAAGTGGTAAAATGTGTGTCCCCCCCCTGTAACTTCTAAAATAAGAAAATGATAAAACTAAAAAAATATATGATGTTAAGTTCCACCGAAAATTGGTTTGACAAGATCTACTAAGTAGTTTTTTTTTTAATACGTCATAAATCGTAAACCGCAATTTACCTTTCATTCAATCAACTCAAATATAAAAATAAAAAAAAAAATAATTTCATAAACATAAACCTTACGCATAAACCCGGATGTTACGGAACCCTCGGTACGCGAGTCCGACTCGCTCTTGCCCGGTTTTTTTTTTAAATACGCCTTTAGATCTTGGTATCGATGAACTGCAAAGATAAAAAGTTTTATTAGCAAAAATTATCTTTGTTGTAGTTGTGCTACTGTTTTGTCTATAAACTGAAATATTAAAAACTAAAATATCAACTAGTTTATATTTACTATGATATTACTATACTTAATTTTATTGTAAATGTATGGTACGCCAGCACATTAAGCTACTACAATCTGTCAAATTTCTTTAATAGATTTTCAACTTTAACGCTAAAGCATAAGGTTCAAAGTTGATTGGAAAAATTTGACAGTTTCTGATATCTTGATGTGCTGGCGTCTGTACCTACCTGCTACTGCTAGTACTGTGACGAAAGCAAGTAGGTACCTAATTACATAAACAACTACAATATTGTTCTGTCCCGTCGACTTTTACAAATAGGTAAGTAGTCATAAATACGTAGAAAAATAATAATCAAACTTACTTTATTTTTTTTAAGCTCCCGCAGTTCAATGCTGGACATTTTTTCTTCCTTCTGTTTTTATTCCCCATAATTTAATCTTAATTATCACTATATAATATACCTATTACAACATAAACTAATATCTAGTTTCATTATTAATACTAGAACCTACAACAATATTTACAGACTGATTTTTAAAACGAATACACAAACACGGAAAATAACAATACTGCATTATATTTCAGTCTGTGAACGTATATTTCGATCGATTAGCGGGGGAACGCAGCGAGCCAGGAAAAGCGACACAGGTCCTACCTCGGTGACGCCTGGCAGGCTACTGAAGCGATGCGCGCGGGCCGCCTTGTTATATTATATCTTGTTAAAACAATAAAAATCTGTTTTGAGAAAAATTTGCCGTAGAATTTTCTTCTATACATCATTGCCTATTTTTTGACATATTTTTTGTAAGAAAAAGTTTGATCTACTTCAAGTAATACTTGAAAAACGATCAAAAACTTCCTTGTTTTCGATTTGTTTGCGATTTTTTATGATCGAGTGAAGTTGTAAATATCGTGTTTTGAACCGTAGAATAATCAAGAATGTTAATTGAACTACAACATATATTTTTATCAGGTCAAAACAAAGAATATTTGATTGTTTAATGTTGAATCAAAAATAGGTCGATTCTGAGAGTCCTGGCCTTAAAAATCACGTCGTACTCCGTCATTCAAAAAGCCAACTGTCATCCTACCTTTTTAAATACCTACCTTCCACGTCATCCCAAACATACGTCTTTGGCATACGTCTTCTGTCTCACTTACACCTTGGCATTCAGCTCTTTATTTATTTATTTAAACTTCTCGCACACAAAAAAGGTACAAAGGCGGACACAAGATACACAAGTCACACACACACACACGAGCCATGCATTCATCAACGTTCCATTCCTACAAGTATGCAGAAGAATTCATGAGAATCTTGGGAAGTTGTAAACAGAACCATCAAGTTACTTAGATATTAGATGTGTAAAGTTATTTCTTGTAGAAATATTCCGTCTTTACCATTTCGATCTGCTATTGGCTGAACAAGATGTAATACGACGCTCTCATAACGAGGAATGCCTCGAAGATTGCAAGCACGCAGCAATAGATTGCTTTCCGTTTCTGTAGACGATTGTGATTGAAAATCAATCTTAGTAACATGTCGGCAGGCATTGCAGTCTAGGTCGAAATTCGCATATTCGCACATAATGTCTCGATTTTTACGGTTTTACTCATGTCCATGTTTTGGAATCTACTGAATAGTTTTGGACATTAAACGAATTTGAAACTGGAAGAGCGGGGTCTCCTAACACAAGCTTATCTGCTAAAAACGAGGCTCCAATCACAAGTTGTTAAGTACACTTGTTAAAACTATACAACAAAAAAAAAAAAAAAAGAATCATAATTATGTACATTACCCATTACACTTAATTTTATTAAATCTAAATGGTAAAGCAAGGTGCAAATGAGATTTGTTCACTGACTCCATTAGTATTCACTAGCAATAAACTCAGAGTAAGGACTTTCTGCAAGTATACATTTTCATACTATTATCATTTTACCTTCCAAATTCGTATATTTTAAGACGAGATTCCGAAATGGGAATCCTGCTTTTTATCTTGCCCATTTATGGGTTGATAGAAGTTTACATTGGAGAAAACATATTAATGAATTAATTGAAAAATGCTCAAAATATCTGAATGTATTAAAAGTATTAGCGGGTAGCTCATGGGGAATTCACACCAAACACATGCGAAGATTATATATTTCCGTCATAAGAAGTCGGATTGACTATGGCTGTTATTTGTATGATTCTGCTGCAAAGACACATGTTTCTAAATTGGATAAAGTACAGAACCAAGCCCTAAGAGTTGTAGGGGGCTTCATGAAAAGCTCACCAATTCATGTGATGGAAAGCGAATTGCACATACCACCACTGTATTTGAGGCGACAATATCTCTCCTATAAGCACATTCTAAAATCTCGATCATGGACAAATCTATACATATAATAAATCTGTAGAAGGGTCAATTCTGTACATTGAAAATATTGAAAAAATAAATAGCGGGGGGTGTTGCTGGATCGATACCAAACCCAAATATGTGATTAAAAAAATTTTTGTCTGACTGTCTGTCTGACTGTCTGTCTGTCTGTCTGTCTGTCTGTATATGCAGGCATCACGTGAAAACTAACGGTTCGATTTCGATGAAACTTGGTATAATTATACCTTATTATCCTGGGCATAAAATGGGATACTTTTTATCCTGGAAAAATACGTAGAAAAAAAAATCTTATTTTTCAGTTTTATTCATAGACGTTGTTCTGTAGAACCGCGAACACACGTTGCATTACCCGCAGTGGATAATTTTCCATTTCAATTTAAGAGAATACAGTTTCCTGTAGCTTTGTGTTACGCCATGACAATAAATAAGGCTCAAGGTCAGACCCTAGGAGTTGCTGGCGTAGATCTTACCGCGAGTTGTTTTTCACACGGGCAACTTTACGTAGCTCTTTCCCGTGTGAGCAGTCCAAGAAATCTTCATGTTCATATTCCGAACGAGCTCACTAACAATGTTGTGTATGCTGAAGCTCTCAGTTTCTGTCGAACTTTCTGTCGCATTGTCACGATCACTTTTTACCCGACTGCGTCAGAAGGAGGGTTATGTTTTTCGAGTGTATGTATGTATGTATGTATGTATGTATGTATGTATGTATGTATATTTCTTTGGCACGCTCTGTAGCCTAAACGGCTTGATCGATTTCAGCTTGAGAGGTGCCGTTAGATTCGTCTTAATTGTGAGAGTGCTACTGGGTATATCAAAATTGAAAAAAAAAAAAAAATGGCCGATTTATGGCGCAATATGTCTTCAAAAAAAAATTTTTTTTTCTCGAAACCTATCGAGTGGGGTATCAAAATAAAGGGTTTTAAAAGGTGATTACAAAAATATATATAACTTATATGGTTAAAAGTAATTCGAAGTGACAAAACGTAAAAAACAAGTACCAAGAACTAAATCGTTTGCGAAATCTTTCACATTTGTAAACTAAAAAGCTGGAAATAAAAAAATGAATTTAAAAAATAAAAAAACCCGACTGCGAAACTAAAAAGCTACAAACAAGCCCATTTTAAATTAAATAAAAGTTGGAAGCAGGCGGGACCCATACCATTTTTATCATATTTTCAAATTCAAATGGGTCCCGCCTGCTTTCAACTTTTATTTAATTTAAAATGGGCTTGTTTGTAGCTTTTTAGTTTCGCAGTCGGGTTTTTTTATTTTTTAAATTCATTTTTTATTATTGCGAACTTTTCGTCACTGTCAGTAATTTACTGCTACATGCTACTTATCAAGGTCGGAATTACTATGAAAAAAATACTTACTACAGAAAGCGAGCTCAACAGCAGTAGCTCAATAGAGGGATCTCCTTAATTATTATAGGCTTAGCCGTATTTGGGTCCAATAGATATTTATAAGATGTCATTGTCAGAGTTACTCAAAATGGAGAAATAAACCATCCACGCGAAGACCGACATCCGCGCGGACGGAGTCGCGGGCGGAAGCTAGTAATTTAAATATTAATGTAATTTCTGAATTAAGTTCTCTTATAAATAATAGTTATTGGGAAAATAAAAAGAAACCGTTGCTAGCTTCTACGCTTAACGAATTAAGTCAGCTGCATATTGTCTCCTCAGATGTTCTGAAAATGTTTACTCTCGATGTGTGGGTGTCCGCCATACAAACTAAAGGAGTTATTAAATGTGATCTAGAATATGTCAAACAATCAAAAAAATATTATGATCCTAATTTATTGGTAAATGAAGTGGTAGCAGAATTAAATAATAAATATAACGATTGGGATAAAATCTTCACGGACGCATCGAAAACTGTTAGTGGTGGTGGTGCAGCTTTCTTTCATAAAAAAATAGACTTTAAAGCTAGCTTTAAAATCGATGCAAATACTTGTATAATGTCTCTGGAACTCATTGCAATTTATGAAGCAGTAGCTTATGTTCTCAATCAAAATTTACACAAAGCAGCTATTTTTACCGACAGCAAAAGCGCTTTACAGCATGTAGCTCGATGCGCCTCTGGTTGCAGAGGTGCAGCGATAGCTTACAACATTCTTAAAATTATAAACATTATTAATAAAGACGAAATTAGAATCATATTGCAATGGGTTCCAGCACACAGGATTACGCGGCAACGAGGAGGCTGACCGGTTGGCAAAATTGGCAATTAACGCAGGGAATGAATTTTCTTACCTACCTGATCACTGGGAATATGTCTCAAAAATCAAGGAGTCTTGTTATGATAAATGGAAAGATCATTTCAACGAGATTTCGAAAAAAATAGGTATATGGTACAAAGTAATTCAGAGTGAACCTTCTCGCGTGCCCTGGTTTGATGACACTAATTTAAGTAGGAGTTACGTCAAAGTAGCTTTAAGACTGCGTTCTGGGCACTTTCCATCAGCAAAATTCGCATTCCTAATGCGTAAGACAGCATCTCCAAACTGCGAAGTATGCAACAAAATAGAAGACGTGCAACATTTGCTGATGGAATGCGTTAAGAACAAAAATGAAAGAGATTCATTGATTAGGGAGTTTGATTTAAATATTTTAGATCTGGGGCTTATTTTCACTATTTTAGCGAAACCTAAATCAAATGTTGCAAAAAAATTGTGTGGTCTAGTGCAACAGCTTGGTCAATGAATAGCTAAATTTATTAAACAATAAGGATCATAAGAATAGTGTTATTATATGTTAATTTTAGTGGTGTAAGAGTAGTGATAAGGTACAATGGGGTTGGCGTATCCATGTGGATAAAAACCCTCTATTAATTTTTAAGAAATAAAAAAAAAAAAATCTTGCCCATTTGAATTTCATATCAGCTTATTTGCGAAATAGTGGTCTCAAATTCTGCCAATGGTATCGTTAAAATCTCCATCAGACGCAAAAGTTTGCGTCTAGCTAGTAATTAAATGAGTTATTTGGTCGGCTGAGGTCGCGTCTGTACAAAAGAGACTACCAGCCTCCTTATTAGACAAACCTAGTGGCAAACAAAACCTCTGCGGCTTTAGGCCTTAATGGAACCTGTGAAATAGCACGTTCCCGACGTCATTTTAACAAATAATAATGGGCAGGTGCCCGATGAACCTCCAATTTGTATATCCTCGCAATTTCCAAACCTGAAATGTACTGATAATAATAGGAGTCCTTTTGTTACAATGGATTTGATAAATGTTTTACAGTTCGTGTCTACAAGGCCGACTCTTGGTTGGAAATCGTCGGATGTCTTAAGAATGTAAAAAATATTAAAATAAAGAACAAAATATGAAATAACGATTTAGGTACAATAGCAGAACTAAAGTGGTAAAGTCGGAGAAAGAAATATGTTGATAAATTAAATTAATAAGGTACGGTAAGTCCGAAGGGTAGGTAACTCAATAAAATATATCTTAGAATTATTTCCAAATTAAGAACCTCTCTTTTTGAGATTGAAGGAAAAAAGGGAAAGTACCTTAACTCTCTAAATGTGCCTAATTTTTATTTCCGTTTCATATTGTCTTGCTCAAAGTTTAACATCATTAAAAGTTTCCAGTTTCGATACAGTTGTACTCTCTCGGTTTTTCTTTTAGTCCAAGAGAAAGGTATTTGTATAAAATGAATTATGATCGTTATTTATGTCCGTTATATTTCTTATTCTGTAAAATAAAATGCTTTTGTGAAATAATAAAAATGTAGAGAAATAATTATGCCGATATTCCGCTGCTGCAATGTATTCGCATGCTTTATTACATACATGAGTGAAAGCCTCTTAAACCTCTCGAGGGTGCTTCACGAGCTTGCTCTAGCAATCGTTTTAATTGTATATTGCTATTCTGTATTCTGTCTACTTTTACCTTGATTAAAAATGGCTTATGCCCGCGACTTCGTCCGCGTTCGTTTGCACGGCTCCCAGTGGTCTTAGCAGGATATCAAATAGCCTATAGCCTTTCTTAAAAATTGGTCTATCAAATGCAAAAGATTTTTTTTAAATCCGGCTAATAGTTCCAGAGATTTGCGCGCTTAAACAAACTCCTTTAGCTTTATTACTTGTATAGTATAGATATAGATAATGACTGAATATTTATTCGAATCAGGGCGTGTCTCTTCCAATACGTTAAGTCAGGTAAAAGAGTTTCGCTAAACGCAGCGTTTTCTCGGCTAGTCTTCGTAAAAACACGAGAATTACTCTACTGGTGAACCTTTTATTTACTCTCTCGTTGAGAGAGGTCAATCCAAAGGGATTTCTCGATAATGCTAGATAGTTAATTACGAATTCTCTAGGAATTAACTCTTAAAGAAAGGGAATTACAAGAGATTTGAAAACGCGTTGGTGTTATACACGTTACGCAGGTATCAAGGTTTTAGTTTAAGTAATATTTTAGAAATTATTAATGGTACGCAGAATATAATGTATGAGCTCAAAAAGCTTGTCTGGAAGTAACCCTATCTATCATGTAAATAGATTTACCTTGCTAGGTAACAATGACAGAGAAGGTACATATAATTGCTGAAGATCAGATATGATTTGGTCACCCCAAATGTCTGTGTCTTAGTCTCTCGAACTCTATCGCCAATCAGCGTCTTAGTAGTCCGGTAATAGTTGCTTATTATGAGATCTTCGGCCTTGAGTAACAGTAGCAGCATTGTGCCAAATGACATCATTGTATATAGAATTTATAGGGCCATTAAGACCCTTGCCAAACCCGTAGCAATGCCTTAGAATTAATAATTCCGTTGCATTGTCAACAAAACATGTTTTTGGGTAATGATGTAAAAAGCATATCTCCTCTTTGTAATAAAGGTGACTTAAAAAGACGATCTTAGACAGACGACTTACGCGTTCCAATTCTTTAATATAAGAATCAAAATCGTGTTATCCTTAAAAAAATATACTCGACATTATTGAGACTATTTTAAATCTTTTGAAACAGCGAATATTCTACCTCGCCTTATGGAAGAAATACTTCAGATTCAGATATTGAAATTTCGTGTTCAAACCGGAGAGAAATCAGCGAAGTATTTGAAGAATCCCCCAGTGAGTAATAACTGAGTGAGAGTTGATTAATGACCGTCGCTCGGGGAGCGTCAAAATGTTCCCCTGTCCCTTCACTGTTCTGACATTCGTTCCTTTGTGTTATGACTTTATGGTCACTAAGCGCCATTGTTGGTGTTGGACTTTTTTTTTAAGAGATTGAGAAGGTGACGTAAAATCTCACCTCCCAAAAGACTCCGCACCAAACATTTTCCCTCTTCATGAAGAAAGTTTAAACATTATTACATCTTTACAGAGGATTTTCACCTCGTCAATCTAATTTTATAGGCCCTAAAACGAGTAGTTTCATAATTGCGCGCCCGTGATTTTACGAAGTTCATAATTACAGAGATCTTCATGAAAGGTCCTCGTAAAATTAATAAGGCTAATGAAGGTTTCACTCATAACTTTTAGGCCAAAAAGTGTGGAGCCAAAAATACGTGAGAAAATACATTACACAAAAATTTGTTACGTTTTCGCTAATTTGGACTTACTCCAAGTTCTGCCAGAAGACCTTGTAACCAATGTGCAATGCCAAGTAAAATATTGCAGACAGCAAACCCAAGGATCCTTGAAGGCATTTCTATTTCAACCGCTGCTTAAAGGCAACAGCAACGTTACCTTTGAGTACTACCGCAGCATCGGTAAATATTTGCACTTTCAACTTGGTATGTTTATTTTACGTCTAGGTAGATGTAAATTAGCCTGGATGATGTTCTTGAGAGGCACTCTATCTTTCAGTAGGTATTTGCGAATAGGTAACAAATCAGTTCAAGTTGAACACTTCTCAAAAGTTTAATGTCGTTTACAGCTGCATAATTTCCAAACTGTTAATTCAATAACATGGACCGACATCGAAACTACAGTAAACTGCATTAGCCTGAGCGTAATCGGTTAATCTGCAGTTCGCCTCGACTGCACATGGTGCATGATCCACAACTCCAACTACTTAGTAATGCAGGTCTTTAAATTGAAATCTATCCTGAACTAGCGCCAACTTAAACTGTTTGAACTGATTCGAAAAGTTTCCCGCTAGTCGACGTCCGAAGTCTTCGCTTATTCTGTTATATACATTGTAAGGTACGGACTTCGAATGAGGTTTTGGCAAACGAATAGACGAACTACCTGAACTTATTCCAGCGACAACAACTTTTGCATTTCGAGAAAACTTCCGGATGCGATTGTCGACATTGACAGCCGGATTCCATTGGAAATGCTCACAAATATTAAGAGGATTACAAAAGCAGGAGTAGTCAAAATAAATTTAAACTTAAACTTATTTATTATCCAGCCTAGAACTGAATCATCTGTCCCTTCCTCTTCTAACACCCAGCTCGAAATGCTAAATAAACCAATGCGACTAGTAGATACAGTGAACAAACAAAATAGAACAATAGAAGTACACCAAATTCAAAGAACGACTAATACTTTTTGGTTTTTTGTTTGGTACTATCCTCGTAACCCAATTCTAGTCCCGCTGCATTCGGTATTTTGTACAAAAAATGTACAAATCTCCAGTCGCACTAGCCACAAAGATAAATACTCGGACATCGAACAGTCAACACGTTTTTAATGGAAACCTGTTGGTTTATTCAGAGCGATGTAATATTCAGCTTTGATAAATGGATTTGCTATGTAAATGAAGAACGAAACAAATTGAATACATTTCATCTTTGAACATAAGTTATTCTATTAGTCATTATTGGAAAGGAAAAAACTTTTAAAATGGAAAATTGGTTTAGATTTTAATCTGAATAACGCTTCCTATACTCGTCTTTGATATTCCAAGATTCTAAAAGGATTTAATGCCAGGAATTGCAGTTCAACATTATAGGCTTAGTTCGTTTTCCTCCCAAGCAAAAAGAACGACATTTTACAAAATAGCAAACGTTTTAGAATGCCCGCATATTGCACATTTTTACTAACCCACAAGTACTCGACATGGAACTTGCTCGGTTCTTGCGCCACAACTGATTTTTATACTAACAATTTTAAAGAAAATGCACAATTGTTTTCTCTTTTAAAACAGGCAGGAGTAAAGTGACAACTGCTTTCATGTTGCTTGAACAAATGTTTGTCTGTTTTGTCTTGGTTGGCAGATACTTTGAATATAAAATCCTTTTCATAAGGGTAGAAAAAACAAGTATCTTTGTATAATCTAAATACATACGACTACATTCAAAGATTAAGCGAAAATTGCACACAATATGTGCAATTTACGCTGTATTTGGAAACTAGAACATGCACTAACACGATGTTAGGCATTGTTTCAACTATTTGAGCATTGTGTTCTCCGATAGACTAAATTGATATAAATTCTCTGTCGTTGTGTTCTGCGCTATTGTTAGCCATATTGTAATCAGTGTTTAAGTGTCTATCTTATTACACTGTTCAAATATCGTTATACTGGCAATATTCATTCCAATAATACTTCGACTCACTGCAACTTGACCGTTCTAATCGATTCTACACCAAATTGATTCTTGATGAACGGTGCCGGTGTAGACTAATAGTACTACGCCCCTAGTTTAGCCGCTTTCAACCATTACGCTTCAAATCGACCCTGGCGCAATCATCGCACCGGTAAAGCTTCCCTTACCAGCTTCATTATAAAACCTCATCCTCTCAGAGTAATATTGACTAAATCACTTCAAGATTGATGATTTTATTCGGCAATGACCTCATAACGGAGCTATCTCTCTCAAAAATGAACGTATTACGACCCGTTCTCAATCTACCCTTCAATTCAATTCGCCTAATTCTAAATAAAATCTCAGCGCAAACAGGTGAACGGAGATTCAATGAATTATTCCTTCCTTTTTATTCTCTGGCCGAGGGAAACTGGGTCAAGGTGCATGACAAATTATATCACGGCACAGAGCTCCCGGGCTGTGCAAATAAGTAAAGCCTTTTTCCAAATGTTACGCTTTTTGCTGATGTACTAAGATTGTATGTTTCACTGCTGGTTTTGCTGACTGAGAAATATGAAAATTTATGTGCGTCTTCAAGAATTTTGATTTTTACCTCTTCTGTGTTCTACTTTGTATCTTCGCTGCCGTTTTTGTATTTTGTGTTATTATTTTTTAGACGATTGTTCCTTTATCAAAGCGAACTTGTTTAGTCTATACTGCATCATCCTTCTGGTCTTTGTCCTATAATCTTGTCTATCTAACGCAGCTAAATAAATCAGTACCTACTCACATGTACGTCACGTTTCTTTACGACTTCATTACCAAAATAGAACATGAACGTCAGGCTTTGCCGATACGGACAAAATTACCAGCCCACTCCAAATAGCATCCACAAGGCAATAACTGACAGTCTGGTACCGAACCGCTCAATCTGTAGTGTCGGTTGTTGTACGACGAAATTGTACCGCAAATTGGGAGTCACGAACCGAAGTGAGAACATCAAATTAGAAGGAATATCTGAATGCAACAGTTTCATGGCGGATTGGTTGAATTGGTGTGACAGAGAATGAATCTGAGGGAAATGTTGTAAAGATAATTTATTTTTAAGCATGTTAGAATGGCACTGATGTCGCAATCAACGTGGCCAATTACTGGGCTACAACTGTTTAGAAAAAAACAAGGAGGAAGAGTACCAGCGACACGAAATGAAAAAGAAGCATGTCAGTTGGAATTCATGATATTAGTTACCACTGTCCCGGGACAGAATCAACCCACCTGCTGAAGCTGATATCTGTCAAATTCCTCTTTGCTTATATCCCAGAGAAAAATTACTCACTTCCACCTAATTACGGTATAAAAATTAGAATTCAAGGTCTTCCTTCCATGTTAATCTATCCATCTCTTCCAAGGTAATGATTAATGGTCACATTATACCCTCGTACGTATGTGGGTCTCTAACAATTACCCCTCGCGGTCGACTAACGATAATTGTGGGTAATACGTAATGTACCGTATCATTATCTTTGAGCCTTTACAGTTCAGGGAGCGTGATTGTATTGATACTGTTGAATTTTGATATCGAAAGCACATACAGGTTGTTTTTACTGTCGAACTTGAGCTTCAGAAGAATAAATTGTTTGATCATTTCAATGGCAAAATATACGATTGACGAGCGAACGTGTTTATTTTTCTTATTTCTTTTGATGAAAGAAAAGCATTGTTAGACTGCTGTATGGAATTTCTGCATAAATAAACATTTCCTTACCTTCTTTTCTGTTCCATGTTTCTTCCCATTTTGTTTGTTACTAAATTATTTAAAAAAATACTAAAACAGTACTATAAATTTAATGAGGTTAGAAAGCTGCTAGACAAGAGTTGCGATGAATAGTGACTTTCTATGTACTTAACAGTTACAGTCCATCCACTTGGGACCTATCGCCTTCACACTTCTACAACAAATCTAAACTGGAAAATGATGAGTTTATCCTCAAGTCCCCAATGACCGTTGCTCATAGCGATAATATTTTCATTTAAGAGCCAATAAACTTGGTTGGGGAAATGATCGATTTCCACCAGCGATCCTATGGAAGTAGATACACTTAGAGCCTATTTACCATTATGTAATAGGCGTAGAAAAATCCTAACATCCATTTTGGTCAGTGTCCCAACGTTAATAAAAGTGATCGAAGGTCGATAGCGGTGACACCTGTCAAGGCGACCTTCATACTTGATAATGGCATCTTTGCTCATTTTTGCGAGAAAAGAAACGAGGAAGTGAATAGTTTTTTTTTTCTCCAATAAGATGGAACAGCCTGTTATGTAAAGGCTATTAAAAGCCAAAATGGATGTGTCGGAAGTTGCCTAAAGAGCACGTAAAGAAAGAATTTCGTTTTATTGCAGCGTTTATGTTCTTTTGTTAAGTCATAATTAACAAAAAAAAAACACTGTTAAATCGAAGTGCATCATTTTTCTTCCATGGTAGCTCTAAGAATGTTCTTGTGTAATATTCTGTATCAATATACATATTTTATTTGCCCTTTACATTTTCTTTGTCATTTTTGCACTTCAGTATATTTGCTTACAACGCGCAGCTGATATGACAATTTCCAATGGAGTAAAATAAGACATGCTGCAACTTTATACGCTAGTAACGATAGCAACCTTACAAAGAAACATCGTTAGATCTCTCTGATCTATTGCCAACCTTGTAGCAGCTCATATCGCGTTCAAGGATATCTAGTGCTTTAAATCGCGTTTCAGACAATTCCTTTGAAGTACACGAAGGAATTGATCTTTGTGATAGCAAACGAGGACTGCTTTAAAAAAGCGGAGGTGTATTTTTTTTTCACGGTATTCCTTTTCACAGTGAATATCGAAATGTAAAAGTGAAAATATATTTTAGCGTGGAATACCGTTTTCATCGCCTAGGTGAGTTTATTTTTTGTGTGTGTTACGATATTCGAGGTCCATACGAGCACGTTAGCAGTAAATATACAGTCGGAAGAAGATGTAAGCAAGATCACGAGATGCAATAATGGGGGACCCTTCTCAAACAGCTTGGGTCGCCTTTGGGATTATTGTTTCTCCTTTTATACCACTGCGATAATGCGCTTCCGGGGCTTTTAGATATTGTTTATTTGTTTTCATGGCCTGGTCTGTTTTAAAGTATCGTTGGTGATTTTATTCCTTTATGGACTATTTTCTTTAGGCTTCTTAAATGTATCTATTCTGTAGTACCTTACTGCTAGTTATTTGTCTTGTCTATTTTAAAATCTTAATGTCAGCAACATTTTCTCGGATCTGGGTAGTTTGGCAAAATCGAAAACTAATCTTGTTGCATCAGATATAGATTTAGCAAAGACACTTTGCATAATGCCAACATTTGGGTGGTTGTTTTCTTAACCTTGCTTGTTAGAATCGACTTGTATTCAGTTTAGTCTGATTTTCAAGTTTCCAGTTTAACTTGCCTAATCACATACACAAACAAACTGGATTCACATCCTTTTCAACAACATCATCATATTATCTCACTTAACTTTTGAACCTTATCTTGTTACTTGCATGTTTCCTCAACACGTTTGTCACGTCTTAACACAAAACTAACTTCGGTTCAAATTAAACTCCTCCTCCTTAAGTTTTCTAAATTAACAAAGTTTCGTCGACTCACTTGGGAAACCGTTTTTGAATACACATGTACTTCCGTTCCTGGTGAAAATACTGGATTCATTATAAAAACATGTTGAAATTCAAATCGCCGCAAATCCCATATGTGTAGTAGTGGGTACAATGTTAGATGTGTAGTTTTATCCCCAGCGAAGGTTAACGCTTAAATTCGCTTATTAAAATGCAGCAAAGAGCTGTACGTGTCGCATTTTATACGGTTGAAGCTTTACGTGATCCACGTTTCACTTGCTTCGAGGTTCGTGTTTACTGAACACACAATGTGAGCGAAATCGGAAAGTAACTTTCAATCAGACCACATTGTTTGTTGTTTAAGACTTTCATGGCTTCCGAAATTTACGGTTCTGCTTTTCATTCTACTGTTTTTTTTTACGTTTTACAAAGAAATGTTCAGATATTGTTCGAATTCACTACAATTTTCCACAATTGTCCCATTTTCTTACCCGGTCCTTTAAATCGTCGCTTGCAATAATTCTGCACGTGAAAGGACTTTTATAATTATAATTGAAATTAATGTAATCCGATTTCGAGTAAAATTTTGAAAAGAAAAATAACATCATCTGACTAGGCTGATGATGTTATTTGTGACTCAAGATCATTTGCATACCACGCAACAACGTTTCGACATTTTGTCACCATTCGTAGCGCAGTTGCTACGACGTGCTACGAGCCTACGACATAGCTACGACACGCTACGACAGTAATGGGAACAAGCAAGATGATTGAACGGTTACGCAGCATCGTTAAATATAGAACACGCTATATTCCGGAGATATAAAAAGTTAAACGGCGTATTGATCAATAAATAGAAGGTGACAAAGTACTTTCTCTTAACTTGATTCGTAGCAGAAACTTAGTAGGTAATACGAGCTGGTGTCCGCAACTCCACGTCAATGCGCGTATTTTGCGTACGAAGAAACTTAGTATTTGGAACTTGTATTAAATTAGATTTCGAGGCCGACAGTATATTACATGTGACTCACAGCAATACTTGAGAGTTACTGTTTTAGTTCTGAACTAATAAGATTTTCGTTTAAATCTCTTGGGTCGTACCCCAACAAACGAAGGTTCGTAGCTTCTAATATCTTTAAATGTGCTGACATCATTTAGTTCTGTAATTTAATTTCCGAGTTTATATAATTCATAAGCTGTTTATACCTGAGCGCCCAGCTGATCCGGTTGAGCTACGGAAAGCAGATTTTGCTTTAATGTTGGAAGTTAATTCGATTTAAAACCAGTCGTAGTGACATAGAAATAGGGTCTAAAATATATCGGAATTGAAATTACACTCAAATATATGAAATACAAAATATCATAGATTCGAAAAGCAATTTCATCTTGTCAGTATCGCACAGACATTAGGTGCTGCCACGGCTCTAATCCCCGAAAGCGCGCTTGCTCCAAACCCCAAGTATTAAGAAACTTCGGTATAATATTTACGAAAGAAGAAAATATTTTACATAAAATGGAATACCGTATTTAGCTATGTACACTGCTAACTTGTCGCCGACTAATTTAAATATCTGTCTGCGTATCCCAGAGGAAATAACGAACGCTTTCACAATATTCGCTCGTAAATGAAAATGTAAAACATTTTGTTTCTGATACTATTGATACTTCTACTTTTTTTTTCTGTTGTGTGCACCTTTAAATATCTGTCTGCGTATCCCAGAGGAAATAACGAACGCTTTCACACTATTCGCTCGTAAATGAAAATGTAAAACATTTTGTTTCTGATACTATTGATACTTCTACTTTTTTTTTCTGTTGTGTGCACCTTTAAATATCTGTCTGCGTATCCCAGAGGAAATAACGAACGCTTTCACACTATTCGCTCGTAAATGAAAATGTAAAACATTTTGTTTCTGATACTATTGATACTTCTACTTTTTTTTTCTGTTGTGTGCACCTTTAAATATCTGTCTGCGTATCCCAGAGGAAATAACGAACGCTTTCACACTATTCGCTCGTAAATGAAAATGTAAAACATTTTGTTTCTGATACTATTGATACTTCTACTTTTTTTTTCTGTTGTGTGCACCTTTATGCAAGTGTAAGTTTTGATTAAAATTATTCTAATCAATGTCGGGGGGCTTGTGGCTAAGTAATAACCAGACTCACGGGTCTATCGATCAGGTTAAGCTACGCTCCCCGCGGCTGGTCCGTGGCTGGGTGACCATCTTTACATTCCAAGACCACTCCGCGCCTCGGATAACACGTTTAGCAGTTTGTCACGGCTGTCATTCGTCAATTTTTTTCTCCAAAGGACTTACGACCTCTCCGTGCCTCGGAAAGCACCTTAAGCCGTTGGTCCCCATTCGTGGATCTTTGATAGTCGTTACGGGTCGTCAGAAGCCCGAAAGTCTGACAACCAGTCGTAAGGGGATTCACATTCCCCAGTAACTGGGTTGTGGACGTCAGATAAGCAGTTGCTCCATGTAAAGTGCTGGTATTCAGCAATTTCAGCTGCTTTCGGTTAGACTGGAAGCCGACCCCAATATAATTGGGAAAAGGCTAGGCAGATTGTTTTTTTCATTGGGAATGAATTTTTATTTATATCGTAGGGTGTATCACCTAATTGCTAACAGTCCACCAATTATCAGTACCTCGGCGAATAAGTTAAAAATAAGAAATTACGGCTTCGTCTCTAACAACAGACGCTTCTAACTGGCTTCGCTTTAATTACCTAACAGTTAGTAGTTGAACCAATTGTCTCATCTACACTTTTGTACCCTTTGGTCGCTCCAACGTCGAACGTCTATTTCCTGTTAGCGATTGCCACTTGATAGTCAACAATCACATTAAATGGAGCTTTTTTATGGCAGACTTGTCTTCAGCTTATCATTCAGTGCATTTAGTCGTAAATGACGGTCACAATATTGATTTTTATTATGATTACGATTGGTAACGCATTTTGGTGTGAAAATCTGTTTGGATTGATGTGCCTTGTTGATGTGTTTGTTGGGGGATGAAATTGTTGTAACATTATATCATTGCGAGTTTCCTCATCTTCTTCGTACCACTCTTGTCGGAGCGGCCGTGGACCTCATCTAGTTTCTTGTCTAGGGCTAGGGCTGATGTGATTCGCTTCAAGATTTCTCGCCACCTACTCCGATTCCGGTATTGCGAGTTTAAATGCAGCGAGAATTTGATGCGAGTTGATTATCGTGTTATTAAACAATGTACAACGTATTAACTGACATCATTAATATTCATTAAGTGTGTGTTTCATTGTTAATATGGTGCCGCTAAGTAATCCTATTATTAAACTTGATTAGTATTTACGGATGAATATTTTTATACATGCAGTATGTAGTATAATCAATCTTAATCTTCCCACTGCTGGGACACAGGCCTCTTGTCTGTGAGAGGGAGTGGGCCGTAAACCAACACGTGGGCCCAGTGCCGGTTGATAGATGTCACATGTCTTCGAATTTATGGTTCTAGGACATGCCGGTTTTCTCACGATATTTTCCTTTACCGTCATGCAATATGTACGTTACCTAGTAACATTAAAGATAGTAATGTCAGGTATATTAAAGAAACTTTATACCTCATACAGCTGCTACACCCGTTATAATAATAAAGAACATCCTAGGCTAAGAGAAAAGTTATCACATTTCCTTTAGTTCACTTTCCCAACTTTACTAAGAAAAGCAATCCTTGTTCTAGATTTATTCTTGAATTTTCGCTTAGAACAAAATGGCGGTACAAGGAGATCTTATATTGTTTCAGCATAATTGACTCGAGTGTATCTGACACAGTTAATTGAATACTGAATTGGTTCTTAGAGTAACTTCGAATGCAAGTGCTATATAACCCAATGTAACTATAGATATACCAATACTATAATCGTATAGGTTTCTATTATTGGAAACCCCGCTGATATATTTTTGTTGTAACAGAGCTCTCTGTGACGTAGCTCGTCCGGGGAAATAACAGCATATACTATGTATATCTGCAGCTACGTAACGTTGCTCTATGCCGGTTAAAAGCTGCCATAATTCTGCAATTATTAGTCGTTTTATCCTTAATAAGTTCAGCCACGATTTAGAAGAGTAGCCGAAAAAAGGCAGACGTCTGTGCAGTGAGACTCTGGGTAATCTATTCTGGTCTATATTAGCATGTTACTTTAATTAACGTCTGCTAACATGCCTAAACCAATTTGAATAAACACAATGGCGCCGATTCTGTTGTGCACAAACTAAACTAAATTTAACTTCATGCATCTTTTTCTTTCTATTTCATTAAGAAAAGGACAGAAGATAAATATTAGTTTAGTCCTGTCAAATTAAGATACTCCATAGACAACTTAGACGAGATTAAAAATTGGCTATTATAAGTACGTCAATTTACGTCAGGCGCTGACGAATTTGACAGGACTAAACTAATATTTATCTTCTGTCCTTTTCTTAATGAAATAGAAAGAAAAAGAGGCCTGAACTTAAATTTAGTTTAATTTGTGAACAACAGAATCGGCCCCAATGTCTAGTAGTCATAATCTTACTTAAATCATAGGCTATTTATATTTATCTTAGTAAAAGGGTCGTCGATGGTAATTATTTTTAGTCGAATATATTGTTTCCATATAATAAGGGACGTGTGGCTAAGTAATAACAGCCTCACGGGTCAATCGATCAGGTTAAGCTACGCTTGCCACGGTTGGTTCGTGAATGGGTGACCATCTTCACATACCAAGACCCATCCGTGCCTCGGAAAGCACGTTAAGCCGTTGGTCCAGGCTGTCATTCATGGATATTCGACAGTCGTTACGGGTCGTCAGAAGCCCGAAATTTTGACAACCAGTCTTACCAAGGGGTATCGTATTACCTAGCAGCTGGTTTGTGGAGGTCAGATAGGCATCCGCTCCATGTAAAATACTGGTATTTAGCAGCATCCAGTTGCACTGGAAGCCGTCCCTTACATAGTTGGCAAAAGGCTTGGTAGATGATGATATGTCTCTACAATAATCATGAACAGCATATAACGTTGGGACTCCCTGCTGGGCCACAGGCCTCCTCTCTGTGAGAGGGAGTGGGCCGTAATACACCTCACGGGCCCAGTTCGGATTGGAATACAAGTCCACAATACCGAAAATGTGTACTTCCTATTTCTATTCAGCTTATATCATGTACCCGGTAATATATGCCAATGAATTTGGACCGAAGCGCTCACCGATGTTTCCAGCGCCCTAATCGCCGCTGTCATGCATCAGAATCGAATAGAAATCGGATTATACTCCAATTGTTGGAAACATGGAAATTGAATGCGATCGAACAGCTGTATAATTCCAATATTGGCAAGGATAAAATTTGTATCGGAACATGCTTTTCGATATACTCTCCGTATTGTTGACAAAATTCGTGAAATTTTTTAGATTTAATGGACATTCGATTGTCCTTTAAATCAAAATCCTTCTCAATTTTTGATAAATCAGTGCTCTTCGGAAATGGATGGACGAAACTTACCTACCTGTTCTTATGACTTACTACTGCACTTTGTTGAACGATTTTCTTAAATAATATCTGATATTTATATGTGTATTTTCATTGTTACAGGTACACACACACTGGTTGAAAACATTAGCTGCTAATATGCGGCATACACTTACGAAATGTGTAAAAAAGAAGAAGATAAAATGAATCTGCTCATTTGGTAATTTTCGAATTATGAGACTGATACTAAGTACCACCAAACGGTGTGAATAGGGATGCCGGGGTGAATTGGGACCAACTAAAACTTTGAAATGGATTTTAGCGTTGAAATAATACAGTTTGTTGCCGAAAAGGCCACTTAATCGTTAATTATAATACAATAAACACATTAGACTCCTTTTTGGCAACAAACTATATTATTTAAATGTAAAAAAGTTTCGTCCCGACTCACCCCTGCGTCCCTCCTCACCCCGTTTGACGGTAGTCTTTTGTGTAAAGCATTAAATGCAATCAATGACTAATTTAAAACTGTCAATGACGCAATTTTCTCATACAAATAGGCATTTTTGCAGTGAAACTGCATTTTTTCAATACTTCTAGGATAAAACTAGTCTATGTTTACCGTTAGCAAGTAAAAAGAAACGAACTGTTGCACGACAACTAGTTAGCTTGAACTCTGGTATTGACAGCAAACAAACCTATTATAGCTCTCGGTCACTGCAACTTAATTTTCACCGAGAAAAATATTATTTACAGCGTATACTAAATATACTAATAGATCAAGAAATTGCGAAAATTTTGTATTACATTACTTAGGAGAAAATGTAGTTTTTTTTACATTATTTTTATTAAAAAAAATAAAAACAGTATAATGTGAAAATATAAAGTATATTTTTGACGAAGAACAGAATACAATTTTCTGTCTATTCTTTATTAGACAAAAGTTCAAAACTTACATAGTTCTTTCATGCACAACGTATCCAACAATATTTTAAAATTTCTTCGTTCTTAAAAATTCTACTGTGTGTAAACAGTGAAGTGGAACAATGAGCTGAGCCAAAAAGGAAGCACACTTGTTTTTCGTAGCATCGTAGCCGCGTAGCATTGTTATAGACTACGGCGTAGCACTTCCATACGTCTAATGGCCTTTACATACTGGTTCGCTCACGGAGGCTAATTCCGTGGGTTTTGATGCCAACATTTAGCTTTACGATTATTATACATATTTAGCTTACGGACTACCCAAAGCGCTAGTAATTCAGCCACGGAAAAGGTCTCTACAAACTTGTAACTACCTAGTGGTTCCATCCGCTGTTTTACAGTTGACTTTGTCGCTTCTCATGCGACAACTATGGCTCGTGCTACTAGATAACTCGCGGGGGCACACAAACTGTATGCAAAGTGTCAAATGACAAATAAAGTGGCTCGAGTCGCCGCCGGCACCCCTCGCGGTTCCGGCCGAGTCTACAATGTCACACACCCCATAAGTACGCCTTAATTTTACACAGCAACACAGACACAAATATTCCCTTTGAAATCCTGTTCCATTTCATTTTATATTTGGCCGTAGGTATTCTGTATTCATACTTTAGTTAATGATTAAGTTAAATTTTCATGGAAACTGTTACTAAGTAATACAGTGTTAATTTCACATTCCTTTTGGTTAATTAATTATTATCACACGTCTCTCGATGAAATGTTTGTGTTGGGTAATTATGTGGAGTACAATATTAATCTTTCTACATAGAAGAGAACATTGCTTCCTTAGACATTCACGACTGAGGTCATTGACTTGCTTAAGCTACTAAGAATTTCCTATCGCGTCTGAGGTGCAATTGACCTATTTGCCAACCTACAAAATAAAAACCCTTTTTCGTGTATTAGTTATAGACCTTGCACTGTTTCAAGACTTTCAAGGGTAGAAAAACCGTTAACCTCAAAATGCCACTACAAAGTACGGATCGAGACAACCAATTAAAAAGATAAATAAAAGAGTGCTATACAATCAATTAGTTCTTTAAGTGCTAAAAAGAAATAAAACGTAACAGACGTTTTATTTCTTTTTAAGCTCTTTACCTGTCTCAAGTGTATTTCAGTTTCGCGTTAGTCTAGAAAACGAACACATTATTTTATTCTTCTTCTTTGTAGTATCGATGGTACGACATTAAATTAGGATTTCTCGCTACTTCCACGGCATCGTCGGTGCGCAGAGGTCACTATGACTGCCTTTTTTGGGGCAAAGAGGGCAGGATAAGAGGTAGGACGTAGTTTGCGGTACAGCTACCCATCCACACTCTGCTGTAAACAACCCTTATTTCATTAGAAACGTGGGATGGGACTTATATTTTCTCGGAACAAGAATTAAAAGAAAATTAGAATTCATAACAAGTTTATGTTCTCGCGGAAACATGCAATAGAAACTGATTTAAAAGTGTCCCAGGGCTCTTCTTAAAACTTGGTAATGTTCCGACAATCCGACATTTCTTTTGGCTCAGAAAGTTGATAATTGTGTTATCATAATTTTATACGTCGAATCTGGTTGGATGTATACCTGGCATGATGTTATGAAATCATTAGTAGTAGTGGCCTTGTAGATAATATCAAGAGATAAAAAAATCGAGTGTTTAGGAATTTACTATTTACAAAATCATAATGAAAACGCTCAACTTCAAAACTATTCAAGTATCGCTTGAAACGTATATATGTGTGCATATACACGAGCGGTACGCGTCGACGACAGAGGCAACTGGTGACAGCTGTCAATGCTTGTCAGCAACAGCCGTCAACACGTGTCAGCAACAGCCGCAACGCGTGTCAGCAACAGCCGTCAACGCGTGTCAGCAACAGCCGTCAACGCGTGTCAGCAACAGCCGTCAACGCGTGTCGGCGGCTGTCACCGACAACATGCCGCGTATTTGAGCACCGTACTCAAATACACGAGTGACGCGTTGACGGCTGTCGCCGACAATCATCAACGGTTGCAGTTGCCTTTGTCGTCGAAGCGTGTCGCTCGTGTGTATGCACACTTATAAATATACATACCCCCTTACTTATAAACGTTGTATAGCGTCTGTATAGTTCCACAACTCTTTGTTTTCTTCTTTCGAAAGTCAAATTACTGACGACTGAAAGAGAAAAATCGGTGTGTAACTATTCATCTGATATAATACGTTTTTTAGTAAAGTTAGTATCTACGAGGGCTGCCTTTTAAGTCGTGTCGTTTGCAAACCTCCCGCAATATTTAAAAAAAAAACATATGGCTTTTTCATCTTTTTGAATTTAGAATTCGAAAACTAAAGAATGTTTTTTGATCGGTCGAATAGTTTTATTGTAGCGTCTATTCAAAGGTTTTATAGGATTAAGGGCTGATTTTTCAATCAGACAGATGATTTTTATTCGTAGAATAAAATTGACTTCTGACAGTTTTTGTATAGGAGAACTGTCAAAAATTCAAAATTATTCCGGCGATAAAATTATCTGGCGTTGGAGAAATCAGCCCTTAGTCGGTTGTAAAAATGGAAATATCAAAGGTAAATATGCCTGCGATAATTTTCTACAACTTTCAAAGGGGATTAACGCGACTTCAGTGCTTTGAGGAGATCACTTCTGTGTTTAGTGATGCAGTCTTAGGATTGTAGAACGCTGGTGTTTAGAATTTCAACGTGAGCACTTTAGCTTCAGTAACAAGCCACGTGAAGGTTGTCCACAAACCGCCACGACGCAAGAGAATATCGACTCGACGCCGTGCGGCAGCTTATCGTCGAAGATCATGTGACATACCGTGAAATAGAGGCAGCCGTGGGCATTTCAGGGACTACTATCCAAAAAACTACTACTATTAAAACACGTTTATGATATGGGTAGTGGTGACGAGTCTTGGATAAATGCTTACAATCCAGATTCCAAGCAGCAGTCAACTGTCTGGGTCTTCCAAGATGAGCCGAAACCGACCAAAGTCATACGCTCACGGAGCACTTCCAAAAAAAATGGTTGCCTCGTTTGTGGCAGAGTGGTCACGTCGCCACTATTGTACTAGAAGATCGCAAGACGGTTAACGCTGACTGGTACACCACTGTTTGTTTGCCACAAGTCATCACAGAGTTTAGAAAAATCAACTCAAGACGTCTTATGATTCCTCCTGGAAGCCTCGATCGTGCAGGCCTGGGTGTCATCACCGGACAGGCCTGCCAACATCGACGATGAGGCGGAGTGGTTCCGAGAGGCCATGTCCGAGATCTGTGACGTGGCAATGCCCCGAGTCCGGCCAGGACGCGCCCGACGTCAGGTGTACTGGTGGTCGCAGGAGTTGGAGACGCTACGCAAGGCGTGCGTCGATGCGCGACACCTGTACACCAGGCACCGCAGGCTCCGCATTCGCCCTCCGGATGCGGAAGCCACGGAGGCGGAGCTGTACGAGGGGTACAGAGCGGCGAAGACCGCCCTCCAAGAGGCTGTCCAGCGGGCCAAGGATGTGGCCCTCGAGGAGATGGTGGAGACTCTGAACAGAGATCCGTGGGGGCGCCCTTATAAAATGGTGCGGAATAAACTCCGCACCTGGGCCCCCCCCGCTGACGCAGAGTCTCCGCCCCCAGCTGGTGGAGGAGGTGGTGAGCGCTCTGTTCCCTTCACGGGGGGAGCACACTCCCCCGCCCATGGCTCCGCCAATTGCGGTGCCCGAAGCGGACCACGCGGACGACGACGACATCCCTGCAGTGACCGGGGTAGAACTGAGAGCGGCGGTAGGAAGGCTAAAGGCCAAAAATACCGCCCCAGGACCCGACGGCTTGCCAGGTAAAGCCTGGGTTCTGGCCTCGAGGGCTCTCGGGCCTCGACTGGAGGCGTTCTTAAGCGCATGCTTGGAGAGAGGCCAGTTTCCACTCCGTTGGAAGTCGGGGAAGCTGGTCCTCATTCGGAAGCCAGGGCGCCCTGCGGACTCTCCGTCCGCATACCGGCCCATCGTGCTGCTCGACGAGGTCGGCAAGCTCTTTGAGAGAGTGATTGCGGGTCGCCTCGTCGGGCACCTGGTGAGGACGGGGCCGGATCTTGCGGACAGCCAGTTCGCTTTCCGCAAGGGGCGCTCGACGGTGGACGCCATCATGCGCGTGAGAGCCCTCACGACGGGGGACGCGGTGTCCCAGGGTGGGGTCGTCGTGGCGGTGTCACTCGACATCGCCAACGCGTTTAACACCCTGCCCTGGAGCACCATTGTGGAGGCACTCCGGTATCACCGGGTGCCGCCCTACCTCCGTCGAATAGTCGAGGCGTATCTGACGGAAAGAGCCGTCAGCTACCCCGGTCGCGATGGGGAGTGGAACCGGCGAGAGATGTCGTGCGGTGTCCCACAGGGATCGGTCCTGGGGCCGCCTCTGTGGAACATCGGGTACGACTGGGTGCTGCGCGCCGACCTCCCTGATGGTGTCAGCGTGGTTTGCTACGCTGACGACACGCTGGTCCTGGCGCAGGGGAGGTCGCATCAGGCGGCGGCCGACGCGATGACACGCGGGGTTGCGATAGTCGTGGAGAGGATCCGGCAGTTGGGTCTCGAGGTGGCATTGCACAAGTCCGAGGCCATGTCGTTTCATGGGCCCCGGAACGCGCCGCCATCAGGATCCCAACTAACGTTAGGAGGGGTTCACATCGGCGTCGGGATGACGATGAAATACCTGGGTCTCGTCCTCGACAGCCGGTGGAACTTCGTGGAGCATTTCCGACGTTTGGCCCCCAAACTGGAACGGGCCGGGGCCGCCTTCAAGCGGCTCTTGTCCAACCTGAGGGGGCCAAACGCCTCCTGCCGGAGGCTTTACCCGGGGGTCGTGCGGTCCATGGCCATATACGGGGCCCCAGTGTGGGCGCGTTCACTGCGGCGGCGAGCCGCCCACTACCTGAACGCGCCCCAGAAGGTGGTAGCCATAAGGGCTATCCGGGGCTACCGCACGATCTCTGGCGAGGCGGCAAGCCTCCTTGCCGGACTGCCGCCATGGGATCTGGAGGCGATAGTCCTCGCGCGCCTGTATGAGTGGCGCGCGGAGGCACTACGCCGGGGGGAGGATCCGCTTCCGCGGCAAATCGCTGCGGAGCGGACGGATCTCCGGCGCGATCTCATGGCGGCATGGAAAGAGCGACTGTCGCAACCCAGCGCAGGGCACGCCGCGATAGCGGCGATAAGACCCCTCTTTGAGGAGTGGCTAGAGAGGCGCCACGGCGCCCTCACCTACCGCCTGACGCAGGTCCTCACCGGACACGGAAGTTTCGGGAGGTTCCTGCACATCATCAGGCGGGAGGAAACGCCCGGGTGTCACCATTGTCAGGATCGCCCAGAGGACACGGTGGAGCACACGGTGGAGGTCTGCCCCGCTTGGGCGGAGCACCGCCGTGTCCTCGTAGAGGCGATTGGCAGCGACGGCGACCTCTCGCGTCCGGCCCTGGTGCAAGCCATGGTCCGGGGCGAGAGGGAGTGGGAGGCAGTCACCTCCTTCTGCGAAGCAGTCATGCTAGCGAAGGAGGTGGCGGGACGGCTCAGGGAGAGAGCCTCCCGTCCCAGCCGCCGCGGGAGACGCTCCGGGCGTCGGGAGCCGCGTGACGACTCCCGGCCACCGTAGGCGCGGGCCTGCGGGCGGAGAGTAATGGGTAGCTCACCGCCCGATCAGGACCAGGCCCGTGCCGGACGGCGCGTACGTGTTCCACGCGCGCCTCAAAGAGATAACAGCATCGGGGAGGGGCCCCTTAGGGCCGAAGCCTGCTGGGTCAGCGGGATTGTCCGAAAGGGTTACCGCTGGCCCGGAACATAAAGGGCTAAGGAAGGAACACGGGTGGGTTTTAGTCAGTAAGAGTCTGACACTCCCTTCCGCTCCACCCAGAGCGGGAGGAGTCATCTGATGATTTCCCATCCGCAAAAAAAAAAAAAAAAAAAAAGACGTCTTATGATACTGCACCATGACAATGCAAGTTCGCACACCGCCCGCGATACAAAGATGCTTTTGAGGACCCAAAATGTCGAAATTTAAGATCACCCCCGCCTTACTTCCCCAAAATTAAGCAAAGTCTTCGTGGTCAACGTTTCAGCTCACCCGAAGAAGCTGTTGACGCATACAAATACCCCCACTTCGGAGTGGAATAAATGTTTTAAAACTGGTTCGAACGCATGCAAAAGTGTATTAAATATCGCGGAGAATTCTTTGAAAATCAATAAATGGTAATAATCTATTAGATTGTCTATACTTATTTCAAACGACACAACTTAAAAGGCAGCCCTCGTACCTTAACAGAAGTAGAAATATAATAGATTATTGTAGCTGCAACAAATAAAATTGGTCGAAATTAAATAAGTAATTATTTTTACAACATTATCGCTCTCAAGAATCACTGCTACTCAGATATCGACATATTTAGAATCCCTTTCTATTCTTTAAATGTCAGTGCGAATATACGTTCACTTTTGAACTCACTAACTTACTTTTCCGCAAGGGTATTATCGTGATATTTCCCCAGTACATACACAGCATCTAGTTTACATACCACACATAACTACACAATAGTTGAGGTTACGAATGAATTTACATATTGCATTCTAAACACGATGCCACCGCAAATATTACGTATATCTGCGCAAATATTTGCGCTAGTGATGCCCCACGAGTTTTCCCGCTCGACTCATATGTGCTTGCTGTTCGACTCGCTAAAAATGTGTAAATTGAGGCATAGAGAGATATGTAACGTTGCGAGCAAAATGTTACAGTTTCACGGAAGAAGGAACCAATATTAACTCGCGTCTGCCTGAAGACGTAGTCACGGAGGCATCTTTCTAAACCGAGCGTGCCTCGTAAAATATTTGAAACGAAAAGCTTGAGGTTATATTTATTTCCTTGGAGTATGAACCTTCAAATGAAACACTTTAAAACTATGCTCTCGTAGAGTAGTAAGTATCAACATTTCTTCATGCTCAAATATTTTTTTTACAATATTACGAATAAAATTTATTATAATCAAGACATTTCTATTCAGGAACATAATGAAGCCGTCTCCCTGAATGTATAATTAAATATTTCAATTGACTTTACAATCTTTCTTCAGCATTATCAATGAATAACGGGGGTCACTCGAACAGTAATCCACGCAATGCCTTTATTAAAATATTAACAAGTATATAAAGTGAGTGTTATGACTCGACCGGGAACAAAGGGTCAGGGTTGTAATATAAAGATATTTTATAAGGGTTGAACTTGACTAATAGTTTAGGGGAAGTGTGAACATGTATTTGTGGATAAATCGGTCAGTAAAAACTTACTTACGAATAGAGTATTTTATTTTTATTCGTTAGTTTTAGCTGAAAAGGGTATTTTCTCATAGACCATTGTAATAAATAATTTTGGGAAAGTTGTGTCAATTGTCGTCAAAGATTTCTTGGCATATTAAATCAGCAACATGTTATGTAAAAATTACAAGTTACAAGCTAAAATGAATACCAACTTTTATTAAGTTGGTATTCATTTTAGCTTAGAAATTGTTCACGTTTCCAGTAATAAAAAAAAAGATCATATTTTCAGACGAAGCAAAAACTGTTACTTAATAATTTCAAGGAAAATATGTAAAGTTTCCAGCGTCCTCAACTCACTACGTAGAAGTCGCGCTCCATCGAACACTGAAAGCGTTGAAACAGTTTCAAACATTTTGCTCTCTAGTAAAGTGGAATAGCTAGCTGAACTTAGTACGATAGTCAAATACGAGAGTGAAATTACAATACTTATTAAACGAAAGCGTTCAACCAGCCACTGTGAAATTTCATTTGGACCAATTAACCGTTTTAGACAAACGTAGCAATGCTAGTGCACCCATATTTGGCGTAGCACAAATTGGGACATTTGGTCTAGTTGAATTTTATTATCGGCTTATGCAGATGCGGCAATTTGACGGGGCACAATCTTCGTAATTTTGTACCTAATTATATTATTTTATCGTCTTTACTATGAAATGCACTGTGCTTGCTACCCGTACATAAAAATGTTATCTTTTGGTTGCCGTGAGTTTAAAATAATTAGAACCAAGGGTACTTATAATCCCTCTCATTTCTCTAAATGCTACACCCTATACCTACTTCCCACCTGTTACCTTAAATAACAATTATTCAAGCATTTAATTCTAAGCTAATACTTCAACACGATTCTCGCATTAGTGTTTATTTAAGGGGCTTGCAGGACCTAAACGCAAAAAACGCAAGTTTTAGAAACAATAAAAGTATATGATCGACTACAGCAAACAAAATCAGAAAAATGTATGATCTTCTTCAGGATATATGCTAGGTAGATAGTGTTTTGAAAACATAATACAACTAATTTGATATGATAGAAAAAAAAACATGAAGATGCCTTTAAAAACTTTCTTTATACAATAAATATCATACTAATAATATACATACAATCATTCTGATTTTTGTCCGATTATTCTACAAGCAACATACTAAAATACTAGTTTTTAATTTTTTAGTCCAAACAATAGATTTAAAAAAAAAAAAAAAATTGCTTCATATTTAATTTTGCAATAAATTACCAGGGCTGTGTCATCGCGCGTCTCTTTCTTTTATATGCAGTCCGACAGTGACCGCGCTTTAGGTCATGTAAGCCCCTTAAGGGAGTTTATTTTTTGCATATTGTAATAAATTTTAATACCTATGTGAACTGACATACAGTCCCCACGCCCCGTTAGTAGTAATCTGTTATAGTACATAGCCCACGTTCGCACGTTTTGGGAAAAGGTATGCACACATAAAAATCTAAATATATAAAACTCAAAGGTGACTGACTGACTGACTGACATAGTGATCTATAAACGCACAGCCCAAACCACTGGAGGGATCGGGCTGAAATTTGGCATGCAGGTAGATGTTATGACGTAGGCATCCGCTAAGAAAGGATTTTGATAAATTCTACCACCAAGGGGATAAAATAGGGGATGAAAGTTTGTATGAAACTTTGTCAATTTTAAACCGATCGGGTTGAGACTTCGCATGCATATAGCTACTATGACGTAGGCATCCCCTAAGAATGTATTTTGATAAATTCAACCCCCATGGGGATAAAATAAGGGATGATGGAGGATGTGATGTATTAGTTTTTTTTTAATAATACTTAACGCGAGCGAAGCCGCGGGCAAAAGCTAGTACTGTATATAAGCTTACATATATCGATTGCGATAGTACGATAAGTAGCTGTCAAGTATCGTGTATTGCTTGTGAGAAGGGTAAATAAAAGAATTTACTATTCACTTCACGTGATTCTAATTTTGTTACGATTTAAACAACTAACGAGCAAAATACAGGGTGACGGGAACATCGACGCGCAACGAGTTACAATAGATTCAGGTCCCCCTGCGTTAAAAACTTAACCTACACGGATTTTTTTTTTTGTAATAACCGACTAGATAATTACTAAAAAAAATCCGCGTAGGTATAGCACGTGTCTATGAAACAGCAGGTTTAAAAAAAATAACCGACTGAATAATTCTACGCTTGCGCCTAGAATCATGTGTGCTGAATTCATGGTTTCAGTTTGTGCCTCGATAACCGTGCCACCATGTATTTTTGGTTTCACATTCCAAGATTTCAGAAAGTGTGGTTGCCCTAAACAAAACTAGACTAGGCAGCGTTTTACCTAGCACCACCAAATATTAGGCGCTCTTGGTACAAAACCATTAGGTTTTTGTTGAAGGCTCGCTGGGAATACATCGTTAGCCTCCGACGTTATAATAAAATGATAAATAGCTTAAGGTTAGAAGTCAAAGCTAGGCTATGATTCAGATTGCAAACGAGATAGTACGCAAACATATTAAACTTGACGTTATGCCAGATGAATGTACAAAATTTTGAGACCATACTATGTACTGTGTCCTTAATTCCGCGATTTCGCTGTAACTTTAATAGTCTTCGGTATCATTACAATGTAGGAAACTCTCCGGTATTTTAGCTAGCCAGCTTTGCGGAACTAAGACGTAGAAAACCCGATTTTATTGAATTACCTGTCGTTTTAGGAAATCAAATACCTAGTTTTATTGCTAATCGGCTTTGAAAAACATTCTAAGAGACTTTTGATCAGCACATTAAAATACTTTTTACCATTCTTAGGACATCGCGATTCATTTGAAGGTATAGGTATTTAAAATACTGTTTCAAAAATGTACATTTTAGCAGACGTCATTCCTCATCCGCATCAGAAGACCGCGACGTTAAACTGACACGTTCTCCTTGAGTTCTAGTTAACGAGTTTTCCTGTCCTCATCTTTAATATTCATGGACGGTTCCTAGGCGGCTGGCGTACCTAGTTCCTTCAGCCAGAGGAAACTCCGCGTCTTAATTTTTCCATGAATTCTTGATATATGCGAATTAGGTACTTTCGCCCAGAAATTCTTACTAAGTCTTCAAATGTGTTTCTGAGAGTATATAAATTTAGTTAGTACTGAAACTTTGTCTGCGGTTTATCTGCAAACTAAAATGAAATAAATCCATGTGCTCACAATTCGTTCGTTCTTAAATTGTCTTCGTACGAATCTGAGCTCTCTATAAAATTGTACTTAAAATCTAAGCTTTGGTGGAGTTCGCATTAAAATCCAATGCTTTTCGAATTTATCCCGAAGAGATGAACGTCTTCCCGGATTTTTATAGATTTACTGGCAACATCGTCATTGCTTATTTATAAGGATAAGCGGATAACTGACAGACAGGCTTAATTCTTTCAGTAATATCTTGCAAAAACCATATGTGTGCGTATGTTTTATAGTTTTCTAAAGTATCGGTATACAAAGTTACGTCTTTAGGCATCTGTGTAAAGTCTTCTGGATAACTTTGACTCTTGTTTTTTCTGTTGGGAAAAATACTACTAATTTGTTGGAGCATTATCTGCCTTAGTAATCATTATCTAGGCTTATGTGAAAGAAGTAAATTACAGTTTCTTCAAGTACCCGCTCAACTAGGAGAAGGTTTTATTTAACAAATAAAAATTTGATTTCTAGAAAAAAAAAACTATATTTCATAAAAAAGTGTCTTGTCTTTTCAGCTACTAACATTTAACTACCACAAAGTCTATTTGACGGCTCACCTTGCTGCACTGCCGTCACCACACGACGCTGGCATAATATTCGAGATCGGCTCAGTCGCCAAAGAGAAAACTAAAAAAAACTATTTCATTACATTTACTTGTCAGTACAGGAACAAAGTGCACCGTGTCAACTTCGGACACCGAAATGCAATTAATTGGACACCATGTCATATTGCATTCAAGTCTCCATCCTTTCCCACTGAGGGATGAAAACACGACTCATACAAACATACAACAAATGAAATCTCTGATCTTTCCGACGTTGACGTATACACGTGTTTCCGTAAACACACTAGTTTCCTATATCTATGTAATGTAATATATCGAAAGTATCCGATATTAAATCTACCAATGACGTGCCTCGATGCGAGGATACAGACTTTACCTGACATGGCCTCAAGATAACGTGTTATTTGTTCGTCTTCTAAAATATTAGAAATGTATTTTCCTTGTGAACACGAGGAAAACAATCGGACACTATCTACAAAGTAGATTAAAGTAACAATATTTGCCAATTAACGAAGGCTACACAAATAAATATTTCCGTGTTTAAAATTATGCGCATTATTAACCACTTCAATTTAATTGGGTTAACCGCAATTGTTCGTCGGGACGAATTTTCGGGCTGCAAAATGTCTGTGACTTACCTGCGGTATTTCATATTAAAGTTAAATTCCGATGGACTCCGCTCTATCTCTCATTTGGAAAGGATGCTTAGGAACAAAAAGTACTCACAATTAAAATTTAGTTTTCACTAGGTATATAAATAATTTTCGATGCAACGAATTTTTCTGAACGCAAAAATAAAGTAAGAGGAGAAAGTTATTTATTTCTATGTCTGTCTCTCTTTTACAATAAATTAATTTTAAAAGAAGCGTTCTCAAGCATCATTATAACAGTACCTACACATACTCGTATATCGATCGCGAACCGCGACATAAATCTCCGACGGCTTATCCGACTTAGTAGGTAGGAAGGTACGAAGGTGACGTGTTATTATTTTCGTCGTGTATCACCTTTTGTCTCCTTCCTCTTCAAAAACTTGTTGGAGTGTTGGAAGATCCGTCGTATCAAATTATGTATTAGATAGGTAGCTACTGATCTATCACTTTTTTTCCATTTGACTTGTAGAACAAAAGAACTTATTACTTTTTTTGTTTCAATGGGATTTACATGTAATCTATCCAAATATGTGGGGCAGTTACGTGTACCTACAAACCACAGACAGAAAATATTGAAAGATCTTTATTTTTTATCCTTATCTTATAAAAATTTCGACTATTTTAAATATTTACTTTGTCACTGTATCGAAACCTCAATTTTAATGGTCGGTTATTTACTTCGACAGCTGCTGAAGTTTCAGTCCCGCTTCTTTAAGAAAAGCACACCGCAAAGTGGCACTTAATGCCGCAAGGCAAGCTCAAGTCACGTTTAAAATATTTCCAATATGGGGTAGTGGTAGCTGAAGATGCAAGCGTGTCGTTGACGTCAAACTATGCAGTTTTGAAAACTTGTATCTATGGTATAATGAATGTTCATATGAAAAGTGGATTATAGGCACCTTTTATTGTAATAAAGTAATCGGAAGCGGTTTCTGCGGTTACTGTATTGTGTAAACGAATGACTTTTTCGAATCACCCAATAATTAATTAATATCAAGGCTCTAATTTACTGAAGTGTACATTATTAATGCTAATATAAATCTATTTTCAAACTAATGCAGGGTCAGTTTGATTTTTACAAAAGAACATTTTCAAGGTAGAAATTTTTGTAGCAATAAATGGTATAAATGATTTTATTTTGTTTGTAGAAACATTTTTCCACGACAATCATAATTTTAAAACTACATGAGGTCGGCGTTTCTTATCCGACTACTCTGAGAAGAAAGGCCGAAACAAACTCGAGAGTAGATACTCGTCTTATATGATCTTGAAGTAGTCCCTAAGGGTAGGCATTTGCATTTCCAATACATAGTTGCTATACCCAAGGGTGTGATCACAGTGGATAAGGTCGTGAGAGTAACGCGACATCTTGCAACTCTGTTATCGATCATACTAAGTAACTTTCAAGTTCAAGTCCCCTGAATATAAGACTTAGAACGTTGTGAAAAGTTTTTGTTATGAAATATTGTATATGTTATATTATGGGTATGTTGGTATCGTCATAGCTTTTTACCCAAAGAGGTAGGTTTAGGTTTGAGCACACCCAATTATCGCCAGTTACGTTACGATATAAGCCCTATGCAGTAGGGGACGACCGGCGAGGCTGACTAATAATCGGGCTCGAGGAATCTAGTTTCGGGATTTAATCCTGAGAAATTTCTCATACAAAAATTCGATAACACTACCCGTCCTGTTGATTGAACTCAGGAACCTTCGCTCTGCAGACGTGCGTGTGTTCACTAGACTAACGAAGCAGATATTATGAATATATACCCTCTTTAAATTAGTCCTTATTTTTGGTTTAGGGATGACGTGTGCGTATTGATAACATCATTCTACGATTACCGGTAAGTCTGACAGGATTTGTGGATAGAACAATAGGTGTAACATTACATGTCTTCAGACATGTAAAGTCTATATGGAGGTTGGGATGTTCATTCTGTAAAGCGGATAGATATAGGGACACATACTTAGATTTTGGTCAACAAAGAAACGTTTGATTGTTGAAATATTGAGCCATTTATTTTTCTACTCCCTCAAATCACATTTTGTTTGCCTAACCCTTTGAAAGGCAATTTTAATTAAAAAACTTACGCAGAATTGTTTGTTTGAACGCGCTAATCTACCAGACGGATTTTTTTTTTAATCTAATTTTGTTTAGGGGCTTTTCTCAAACATATTATGTCAGCCCCATCGTACCCTTTTACATTAATTTGCTTACTTAAACAGTATTAGTTTATAATATTCTTATAAGTTTATGATCAATTTCGTGGAGGACCATAATTAAATGGCACAACTTTTTAACAATCTCCGAAGATAATACAGGATGGATTGGATTATGCCTACCTCAAGTTTATTCATTTTAAAATCATCAAATGACCCCTCCCGCTCTGGGTGGAGCGGAAGGGAATGTCAGACTCTTACTGACTAAAACCCACCCATGTTCCTTCCTTTATGTTCCGGGCCAGCGGTAACCCTTTCGAACAATCCCGCTGACCCGGCAGGCTTCGGTCCTAAGGGGCCCCTTCCTCGATACTGACATCTCTTTGAGGCGCGCGTGGAACACGTACGCGCCGTCCGGCACGAGCCTGGTCCTGACCGGACGGTGAGCTACCCATTACTCTCCGCCCGCAGGCCCGCGCCTACGGTGGCCGGGAGTCGTCACGCGGCTCCCGACGCCTGGAGCGTCCCACGCGGCGGCTGCATTCTACGGATTACGATTTAAAAAAAACATTTTTGCATTTGATATAATAATTCTTGAGGAAGACTATAAGTAGGCTATTAAACAATACGTTGGGACCAAAAGGTGTCGAGCAAAAACAAAAAAGTGAGATAGAACGCTAAGCGAAAACGAATTAAAGTGACGGGGAGTTTTATAACAATATGTTTGTTATTATAGTATAGGCATTGATAGGCTTACGACTTCCACGCGAACGCAGTCGCGGGCAGAAGCTAATAAAAAAATATTTTATAGGTACCTTAAAACTTTCACACATTAAAGTAGTCCGAACGACACATGATCCCGGTTAAGTATGTAACTTACGGATTCATCAGAATAGTTCAGTTCATATCATGCTACGATTAACTGAAGCCACGAGCAGCTTTTAATCTCCGAAACTGTTGAACCGATTTTAATTAAACGCACAATAAACATTAACCTTTGATCACACTATTTGTAATTTTATCCACACACCTAAATACAAGAACCAATTTCAAGTTCCATTAAAATTTCAATCTTGTAAGGGTTTTCCGGGTCATTCATTATTTACTCCCTATTGAACCCGGGAGTTAAAAGCGTCTTTAGAAGTTATATGGATCCTATTATGAAGGTCAGGTGTTCAATTTATTTTTACGCCAAATAACGTGAATGGTAATTTCGGGATGAACGAAAATTTCAGATAACTTTGCTTGGAATGCATAAAATTTCGGTGTATTTTCTGCTATACTTGTCTTATCTTGGCAGGTTTCTTGCACTACAACAATACCACGTTCATACTACACACAATATAATTTATCTCATGTGTCAGTAACTTACTCTACTTGAAAATTAACGTCACTCATTCACACACTCCTATAACTAACATAGTACGTATACTCCAAAGTGGATAAGTACAATGCCTTCACAAAGACGGTAGTCGTGAACTAAGACACCTATTAGAATACTCAGCACTTCGCAATCGTATGAACGCTACGTTAGGTTGAGAGGCGAGCCTCGCGTTCCGTGCGACGTACATTCGCATATCAAGAATTATGTGTGGTCGCCGTTGCGTATTATTCATGCGTAGTGATGGGAGTATGTCGACGGAAATGTGACGATGTTTTTTTCAAAACATAATAAAAACAAAAATTGGTTACTTGACAAAGTATTCTCATTAATAAAAAAACTTTCGTTTAAAAAGAGAAATAACGTATTTAATAAGATACCCCTTGCCTACTCTAGACGCGACGATGTCTGTGTGGTGCCGGACTTAAAGAATAGCACCACCCCATACTTCCTGTGGGTGTCGTAAAAGGCGACTAAGGGAGACCGGAGAATGGGCAGCAGCGTTCTCTATGCATTACACCATCATACCATACTGCGATCGCCAACCCGCCTGCCAAGCGTGGCGATTATGGCAAACCCCCCCCCCCCCCAAATTGGGGGAGGCCTATGTCCAGCAGTGGACGTCTTTCGGCTGAAATGATGATGATGATGACTCTAGCTAATTACAAAATTCTTAAAGAAAAGACACCGGGCTCTACCGACGATTCTCTATCCGGAACTGCCAATTATTGCGCCTTTAGATGCAGTAACAACAAAGTCACTGACGAGCGAGTTCATTTAACGTAAATTAACCTTAATTACACCGCTATTGGCAAGATGCTTGCCAAATTCCTAGTTAATGTTTCGCAAAAATATGCTGTCTGGAGATGGCAACAAAAGTTTACCTTTTTGTACCTAGTTTGGACTGCAGTTTGATAATGGCAACGAACTCTTAATTAAACTTCGTGATAAAGAAGTCATCGGTATAAAATGCACAGTGGTTAATTATTTTCTACAAATATTTCTCTCTTCTCTATTCTTTTAATATAAATTCTCGTGTTAATTTGGCCTTTAATTAAACTTTTGTACATACTTTAACAACTCCGTGTTTACATTAGAAAATATCATAATGTACCAAATTAAGTAAACGGAACTAATTACTCATCCTAATTAGTTCTGTTTACTTAATTTGATACATTATGATATTTTTTAATGTAATCACGGAGTTATTAAATTTTGTACAAGTTTACTGTACGTATTACCTACTGTTAAACGTAAATGATCTTCCGTGCACAACACATTTGCAGTAACCACATATGAAAATTAAATTTAAACTAAAGCTTCAAAAAGGGGGTGATAAATCATTTATCGAAAAAACGTGTCGTTTTATTTTTCATTTCACGAATTGCTCGTGTTAATTATTTGGCAATGATTTTATTGAACTTGTGATGACTCTCTGAGTTTTAGCCTATGAGACACTAAAATAACACTGACGTTCATTTACTATATATATTTATTAGTCTGTATGTATTTAATTGTATTATTTATCATTGAATTGTCGATGATGAACCTACCAGTTGTTAGCTGAACAAGTGGGCAACAATCCTACCAATAAATTATCGATATCCATAACTGCACATCGCTACTGCTACATCCCATCAATTGCAGAGTTACTTATCAACGCTCGTATTCAAATCCAACAGTATCACTCAGTATCACTAGGTTTATATTTGTTTGTGTAAATCAAAATAAGAAAAAAATACCCATAGTAAATATTGGGACAGCATACATACATGCGGGTAACGACTGCCAACCCAAGTCTCCCCTTAATTTAATCAAATTAAAGTTATTTAGAATAACGTTATACCCAAAAGCCTTAATACAATGAGTTATAGACAGAAAATAGTTCCAGTCATTCCAATTACCTAAATTAGAATACCTTCATTATCAACTCTTTAAATGAACGCTCAAATTAATCTCCACAACATAAAGGGTATTAAAACTAAAATTTAATACTGTTTAGTGTAAGTTTATTTTGGGGCATTAGAGATAAACTTCAGCCATAGGCAGACAATAAAATTGTAGTAAACGCGCGGCCATAATTAGAGAGCCCTCGGAAACGGCCCGGGAATCAAAATTACAAAGGCGTTTGGTGCGAACCTCGCATCCGAGATGAGACCGCAAGCGTCGGTACATATGGTGATTACGAATGAGTCTGGTACACGAATGATGTCGCATTAAGCTTGGAGGGAGCCGCGGGAATTGTTCCCCAGTTCGATGAAATACAAATAAAGGCATGGTAGAAGGCTCAGAATATATTTTGTTACTGTGTGTATAAACTCTTAACTAAGCATTATAACATGTTAAGGCTTCGTGCTTCCCATGAATATTGATCATGTGTCGTACACCGCCTGGCTTTTTTGGGCAGTTGAAACATAAATATGAAACGAGGAAAACTGTCCTAGCTTTCTGCTGACTGGTGATTAATTCAGGAGGTCATTTCCATTTAAAAGGTTACTTCCACTTCCTACTTGACTACCAAACATGATAAAATGTTTAAAAAAACCGAATTCGCCAAACATTTGAACCCAGCTACGCATAGATAGACTAGGAGACATTATGCGGGCTAAGTCCTAAGTCCTACATTACCTCGTTTCGTTGAATCTCGCACCCGTCACAAGGGAAAGAAACGAGTTCTAGTGTCCTAGAGAGGACATCTTTCTGCAAGGTGGGGTAATGTTCTGACGCAACTTGAGTCCGACAATTACTCAAGGTGTCAGGAACTTTATTTGCTGTGACCTGAACTTACCGTTTCTGCAAATTGGAGAAACTGTACAATGCGTCTGTAGATTTTTAAAGTGTCGGCTGACTATATTATCGCATAGATAACATTAATGTCAAGCAAATAAGAATCTCATAAAAGAACGTGTCGGTTTTTGTAAAGATTCATTCTTTATAAAAACCGACACGTTCTTTTGCAAGCAGATAATATTTTCTATTATAAGATAATGAAAATTGAATCATATTACAGGCGTCTAAGCTACAAGCCAACTAACCGGTCACTGCACAGTGTGTGTCTGTGTTTGAAATCCAATAAATTCTCGCCGTACATAGTTTGCTGAACTGTTGGAAGCCACAGTTTCACTTTTAATATCAAAAGCAGACGCTGAGCAGATAATAGTAGAAATGTCTACACTCAGTATAACTTCGATTCACTTTAATTATTCCATTGTTTTGCTTGTATATACAGTAAATTGCTTGGCGTTTTCGCGCTTCAGTTAATACGATAGTTTATCTTGGGTGAACGTTTGTTTTGGCATACTAATTGGACGGAAATTGGGCCCTAGTTACGTGTGCCATCATCGTTTCACACGTAGGAAATAGTTTGTTGGCTCAGGTAACGTTATTTTCATTGCTGAAGCTGTTGTGTACTGTGTTGCTGTCGTCATATATATTTAGATGGGCTCTGGTTATCATTCTGACACTACCCTTGCTTCTAAGCTGTACGTAAGTTGTTTTGAAAGTTCAAGAAAACAATCCTGCCTATTTGAATCTATGAATAGTAATTGTCTAGTTACACATTAATTTTGCCTTTTACATTATCATCAATCAGCAAAACTGTTGTTACAAAGTTTTAAAATGTATCTACAGAGTTCTATTTTCGGCTTAATAAGGTATAATAAAGTCGTTACCCGTTAACTATGTATATTTACATACATATTAAAGGGGAACCAAAATTTCGGCGAATGAATTCCAAAGAAATCGTTGTTTTAATTAAATCGCACACAGAGGACGAATGGGGCATTTCTTGAATGCCAAAGAGAAACCTGACACCACACGTTGCTTCACTAAACTAACATTCAATCATTGGTAAACCCGTTCAGATTCTAACATTTTTCAATAGAACTAATTTCATTCACTCTCTAGTGACAGTCGCGACAGTCGGTTCCAACTTTTAGTTACGACCATTCGTCTACTTCGCTTGGGACCTGACTGTGGGTCGAACGGAATTCAAAGTATGCAAATTTTCCGATTGTCAATTCCTCTCGCGTGTTTTTCATTCCCCAATATTCGTCAGCATTCCAATCGTATTCACAAATTTTTCTTCGCCTTTCGTCAACAAATTCTAACTTTTCGTTAGGATTCAGGGTAGAGGATAGATTCATTGCATAAAATATGTGTTCAAGGGTACTGCCACATTCTTCAAGTCTTTTCTCCTTTTTAACCCCCGACGCAAAAACGACGGGGTGTTATAAGTTTGACGTGTCTGTGTGTGTGTGTGTGTGTGTGTGTGTGTGTGTGTGTGTGTGTGTGTGTGTGTGTGTGTGTGTGTGTGTGTGTGTGTGTGTGTGTGTGTCTGTGGCATCGTAGCTCCCGAACGGATGAACCGATTTTGATTTTGTTTTTTTTGTTTGAAAGGTGAATTAGTCGGGAGTGTTCTTAGCTATGTTTGATGAAAATCGGTCCAAGATGGCCGCCGCCACAAAATGGCGGAATACATATTTTTTCACAAATCCCTTGATATGGGTATCAAATGAAAGGGCTTGAATAGTAGAATACTATACACTATAATAAATTTCAAATCCAAGATGGCCGCCACCACAAAGTGGTGATTTACATTTTTTTTTTCACAACCCCCTCAATATGGGTATCAAATGAAAGGGCTTGACTAGTACAATACTATACGCTATTACAAATTTCAAATCCAAGATGGCCGCGACCACAAAATGGCGAATTATATTCTTTTTTCACAACTCCTTCAATATAGGTATCAAATGCAAGGGCTTGACAAGTAGAATAATGTAAACTATATTGAAAGGGAATGAAAAATATTAACTAACGAAATGAAAACTAAAAACTTCAAAATATTTTTTTGTCTGATCAATGCTCTAGAATGATGAGGAAAGTGGAGTGATGACTGGTACCTACGACCACTGAGTTTGACTATTTTTATTACGAATGGAACAATCCCACTTAAAAAGCGTAGGTATTTCTACATCAGATAGTGTCGCAGTCCCATTTTATAAACTAGATCTGAAATACCTAAGATATCTAACGCTATGAAATACTTGTACGAAAGTTGAATAACTAAAGGAAGAACTAGGAAAAGGATATAATAAAACAAAAAAATCTGTTTATTCTTAAAAAATATTCTTCAACTTCAAACAGATAAATTCATATGGAAGTCGGGGGACCGTTCTGTGGAACACCTTCTATGCTAAGAGGTCCCCCGACTGCCATATGAATTTATCTGATTTAGTCTCGTTACCTAGATTCTTTAAGTTGGGGGTTTTTAAATTATTTGATCCTTTTCCAATTACTTACATTTAATTTTATTATTTTTTTGTGTCGGGGGTTTTTTAAATTTTTAATTTAATTTTTTCATTATTACTGTTATATTTTGCAACCTAAGTTTCCTAACGCCTTATAGGTACTTACTTTCTTTTACTTTCTTCTACTTTTTTTTCTTTGGCTTTCTTTTGTATAAAAGGTTGCGGGTGTTTCTTTTATCTTAACAGAGTGGTCAGGTTAGCGCACCTGTTAATATTTACACTTTTTCGTTTAATGGACCGTTTGAAATGACAGAATAAATAATACCAGCCAGATGATGATGATGAATGATCCCAAAGATCAGCCACATCTTCGCCGATAGATGTGCTCTAAATAATTGTAACGATTAGAAGGCTGATGTGAGATGTTACATTATTTCTGAATTGTCGTGTTTATCGAAAAATTTTACATATAACAGTTTTGTATACTTTGTTCTCATAAAACATTGTATAAACCTGCGATTAAATTATTCCTTACTGACAGCTTCAGGGCATACATAGACAATATAGACAACATAGGCCGTTTCCATCAGTTTCAGCACTATCTGAACTTTAGAAAATATGTATTTTACCAAAGTTAACATGGTCCATCTGCGCTTGTTTTGCATTTAAATCGAGTTGAGTGATAAATTTGGATATAGTTCGACGGGCGGACCGTTACGGTATTTCCAACTAGCCCATGTGACAGACTAATCGATTAGGAAACTTGGTGCATTTTTCTATCAGCACCGAAACGATTTTTATTCACTTCACTTTTGAAATTGATTTAAGGAACTTCGTGTCGAGGTCTTCAAAAATAGTGCTCTGATATACTTTTATAATAGTCTTTCGCTTTCCTATCTGGAATTACGTTTATACTGTGGTTTTACTAAGATTCTAACTAAAACAGTTGTTCGTCTAGACGTCTGCATAGCTATGATCGTTAAAGATATTCACTCGGTATAATATTATCATCGCTCTAATTAAATAAAACCGACAACAAAGCAACGTCTTCTTTTTCTACAAAGCATTGTATATATTTTGATAATAACTACTAGGGACCTTTTTCCACTAGCTGATTTCATTAATTAAATTTACTCTGCGTCTCCACACCGTCATCTCATATCTTTCCCTCAACAAAGGACAGACTACCATTATTATGTAAATTTTTACTACATATTCGCACGGAGTTTTACATTATTTTATCTTTTTAACATTTTCAATTCTAATTCTATGTGTCTGGTATTTCATTTTGAAACATTCCAGAATATTTCTTATGAAGCAAATACCATCGAGAAATGTCGAAGGATCATATTTTATGAGCGTTTATATTAACGACGGCAACTAAATTAAGAAAATATTTAGGACGAGCTTCATTTCCCATCTTGTTACACGCATACCACATTTCGAGTAGCCCATATTGAATGGAACTTTCATATTTGTACCACATGTCTGGAACGAAACCGTTATATTTTGGTCGCAAAATATATTTTGTACACGTACGCATACGGGGATGTTTGTTGTTTATTAGAAAACGCTCGTGTTCCACTGATATAGATTTTTATTTCTACTGTAAAAATGTTACCGTTTACCCTCATAATTCAAAGGAGAGTACCCATATCAAAGAACTGAATGTGAACATATTTTGTCGAAGCAAAAATTGTTTAATCATTATTTATTCACGTCATAAAGTTTTTCATTTTGTGAAGCCAAGCTTTTATTTTGGCAGCCTTTGACTAACTTCGTTTTTTATTGCCGGCTTATTTCCAATCAATACTAAAACTTCATAGCTACAATTTATTGCTGAGTTCATGTTGGCCCTAATACGTGTTTGGTAAATTTTCAGCTGAGCGCTTTCTTTGAACATCAAATCAAACAAGATATTATGTACTATATTTTCACTTTTAATACTTAGTGCCATCTTTCTTGGCTTCATCGCAAACTCAGTTAATGAATCTGTGCCGTTTTCCATTTGTGACATTGTACCTAAATCAAAAAAACCTTAAAAGGCGTTAATAACCGAAAACGCCAGGTCCCAAACCTGTTGTTTCTGGTCGTTAAAACTTTGAAAAAAGTTTTTCTGCAATCCGATTCCATTTGTGAAAACAGAGATTTTTACGATCAGCCTTCTAAATAAGAATTTAAACAAATATAGTCCGTTCATTTCAATAGAATGAGTCGTTTGGTCGCGTCGTTCAGTCTATTCCATTCAAGTACATACATCATAAATTGTGTTAAAATTGAGCAACAATTTTGTTGAGATTTTATTCTTAGTTTGGAATAATACATTCATCTAACTTAAAGCACCTGCTATAAAGCTTAGTAAATTCTCTACAATTTAGTTTTGTAATAACTTTATTTGCATACAATTCCAAGTTATGTTCCAAAACTGTTAAAGCTGCAATAAGCTTTTCGTCTTCATTTAATACATCCGGGGCTTACTCAAAAAAAAAAAAACTAAATACAAGTTTGTTTTTTAACAGTACACAATACATAATTATTATTCATATAATTTTTTAAATTCACTTTTTGTATCGGTTTCTGCACACACATAGACACACACACATCGATAAATTATTTCAGAGTTGAATGTCGGGCCCAGCGCCAACAATTGACTTTCCGTCGGTGAGGCTTTTAAGGAACAATCGTGGGGATTAGCCCGTGCTTCACCCGCACTAAGAATGTTAATGGTTTCCTATTTACGGCTATATATACGCCGTTTCTGGGTGTGCCTTCATGGATTACCAACTTGTGTGGTGCGATTTTATCTCTCCCTGCCTAATTGCGAGTAAATCCGACGTCTATTCTGGCTTGTCAGGCGTTTCTTTTGTTGGTAGAATAGTTATTATCAGATTACTTTTGGCTCCGTCGGGTCATGTCTGTTTATTGGACATACTTGTTTCTCTGAATCAGAAAGTATTTCAGTAATCGTCCAGACCAGACCGTTTTGAATACCAAACCCAGGCAAACAATATCTTCTAACCTTGTAAACCACTTTACTGATGAAATCTTTAAGTATTAATACGTTTTCCCAATTTAAGCTTTTACCTTAATAGGTTCATAGTTACCTTGATCTTGTAATCCTGTCAGACCTTTGGTGTAACCCCTACAACTTTATGTATAACATTTGTAAGTACTATACACAAATGTTCTACTTACAAGTATTGTTCCCCACGTCATCTAATTTAAAACATGGTTTCACGTGTCTTTGTTTAGGATTTCGTGTAATAAGCGACCGAATTGAAATAAGCAAACATGTCTGTTTACTCCCCCGGTGACAGAATCCAAGCGAGTTAATAGTACCGACAATTTTTCATAAAGCAAACATGAAATATGGCGGTCGGGAAAATAAATTGGTGTTTATTTTTAAAAGTAAAATTAGAATACGATGATACCTACATTTTCTTTTTTAAATAATAAATATTTGTTTTTTAAAGAGATTTTATTTTGTGTGCTTGGCATTATGTGATAAAATCATAAACAAACCTTCCAACCAGATGTAATAACGAAATGTAATGAATTATTTATTACTGTGTAAAAAAAATTCTGGAAAAGAACTTAGGAATTCCTAGAACTACAAGGCTTGCGAATCTATCGATGCTGAAGTTACGTTACAGTAGTCACTAGCTTACTACGTCTTCTAGTCCTTCTAGCTAGAAGCAATACCAGGGTAACCCTTATTTTATCTTTGCCAGACGACCTTGTTTAGTTGTAAAGATTTACGGACCACATATATTAAGGTATAATTGCGGAGTTCTCAGCTTTTTTTCAATTCATGGAAATATAGGTCAAATAAATCTGAAACTAAAAATTTCTTTCGACATCTATGTTAAGCAACCCTGGATTTATGAAGGTTTCATATGAAATCTGTCGCTATTGTACATAAAATATGGTTCAAAATCGTTTGGAGGCTGAAAATATTGGGTGTCGATGTCTGCAGGACCAGACATATTGAGGAGTGCGTTACAACCGCGGTCTTTAGAAAAATAGACCGCTTATGAATTATTCAAATATTGCTTCCGGCATCTAGGGTCCACCGTAAAGGTAAATTGATATCCCTTGTGGTAACCTTGTTTGTATAAAAAAAAAAATCGATTAAGGGTTAAAGAAAATCCAAAGAAGTTTTTGATAATCTACACAAAATATGCTTTGTCCCAGAGAAATGCAACGAGAGAGACAATACAGCGTTAATTCGAAAAAAATCTACTCTTATAAAACTTCTTGACATAGTAACGAATAAAAAGGAAGCTAATTAGCGTAATTACCGCAGCTCTGTCATAACACATGCTGATTACAATTCGCGGATCCAAAGGAATGTTAACAAAGAAGAGATATGATTATTTCATTTGCCAGGAACTTATTCCGGTAATTTATGAGACAGATGTTGCATTGTTTGCGTTGTAGAACGTAAGATTGTTTTGTTCTATTTTTTAGTTCAAAAACGTTGTACCTTTACAGCATCATAATGTATACTCGGTTTGTGTTTCATAAATTAACAAGACAGTTTTAGTATTTTTCCTATCGTTTTTACAATTTCTTTTGTGCTTATAACCTAAGAGACGATGTCTTTCTACATTCTTAAAGGTCCAAAAGATTAAGAGAAATTAAACATTATTCCTGATGTGTATTCATCGTATATTTCCTTCTTTTTCCACTGAGCTCCATAAAGTACCTTAGTACAGATCGAAAAGTCACTGAAGCGGATGACTTGGCACATCAGGAGCCCATCAGAGCGAATATTTAATTCTTCGCTTGCGTTACGTTTCCTTTTTACGATGAAGTTTTCTCTTTTTCCTTACGATTTTAATTTATTACTAGAAGATTATTGTGCAAAAAATTGTTTTAACTTTAGTTCAGTTACCGCTTCTTCTTTATTCTATCGAAGCAATTTGCAAAAGAAAATAACTGCAGTTCAAAATCGAGTACATCCCATTTTCTCCAAAGCATATCATTTCTTTTTTGTAGATATTGAATGAAAAATTTAACGAATCAACCGCTTCTCTAGAGAGAACTATCGTTTTCCAATACTATAAAATTTGAACAAACTTTGGTCCGCCACGCCTCGCTCATTGAGTTAAATCTTTTGTTCCTTTGTTGGTCGATAGCATATTTCGCTTAACTTAATTTCTTAAGTACCTTTTATATGGCTTCCAATTTCTTCGCAGATGTTTATTATGATAAAGCTTGAATAGCTATTTATTTTCATTGTGCTGGTTTCGTCTCCTTTTTTATGTTTTGTATCGCACAATATTGCTTTCTATTTTTGCAGTCTTAAATTAAATGCATTCGAATTGCCAATTTGTGAAATTCCGATATCAACACTCGACTCTTTTAACAGGAAATGCTAATCAAATCAACTTACATTTCGGACGGAAAAGGAATTTCAAAAATATCTATTCGTCCAAAATTGTTTTCGAGTATATATTTATTTAGAGATGTTTCTACCTAATCGAAAATAATCATTAACATTTAAATTACCAGAACTGAAATCGTGACGATTTCAGTTCTGGTAATTTAAATAAGGAGACCTAGACACAGTTTTAATCAAACTCGATGAAGCATTGCGTAATTTTGATGCTTCGTTTATTAAGTCTACTATCACTGTCATGACGTTCTTATGATATTTTTCACTTATGAGATTCATTTGTCTTTTTTATCAATCATGGCTTATTTATCCTCATATTATATTTGTTTATAAAACTACATTCTAGTTTCACTAGAGTTAGGATATCATATAGTAAAATTGCAACGTCACCATCGTCCATCTTTGAGGTTTCCGGGTAGCACGGTGAATGCATGATATCCCAAGTATGCATATTTTAAATAACTCTATCGTCTCCGGCATGAACTATCATAGATAGCATGTATCCTAGAAACCTGGGCGACGGAAACTAGATTAAAGTCTCACGTTATTGCTGAACATTCACCGACCTTTATCTTCCAGTCACCTTTAAAGTCATAAAAGGTTTTCATGTGACACAATCAAAAGCTACAGGCCATATAGATAAAGTATAATACAGTATTAATATATTCCATTATATCGATACTGCATCTCTTTCATAACTGCAAGCGCCTTAACAGCTTGCTTTAGTGGTTTATAAACTCAAATATTACAGGTGCTAATTTCCTGTGACGCTGTCAGCTGATTTTACGAGCTGGCAAATCATATAGCTCACTGAATGAAATACTTTCAATAATGAAATTCCTCTAGGCGCCCCATTTTGTTAGGCAGCTTGGCTCCGTGCCATTCCGTCAGTTTTGGCCCAGTCTCCCGTTCCCTAGGAAATTAAACTGCAAAAACTAACTTGTCAGGAATATATTGCGTCTGCTACATAGTATCAAGTGTTAAAGCGTCGACGGCATAGCCAAGTGGTTTCCGTAAAAATAAAAGATGGACTAGATCCAAGTTACGAGATATGATCTTTCATACTTTTTGCTCGTTACCTAGTATAAGAGATTTCTCTAAATTAAGTAACGGGAATTTGCTAACTTTTTTTGCTGGAAACCTTAAAGTTTAAAGTAAAATTTTTAAAACCCAAAGAAGTGGGTAATTTAAATTTAACACATTGGTGATGAGTTCATTTCAATTGGAAATGTTAAAACAATGTTTGTTATGGTAGGTAACCATTTGCTTACTCTTGTTAGATTGCAAAATTGTTACCAGTAGGAGTTTACTTAACCACAAAATGTTGTATAACAACAGCAAGGTGGAGCATGTTGTTTAACACATCTACTTTGGTAAAATTACCCTGAATGTAATTCGGTTCTACAAAATTCGAAGTGTTGCTGCTTTATTGAGGTGGATACTGAGCCAATAAGAGCGCAGGTGCGGTTCGGTTCCACCGTAATTATTTTTTAAGGGCAGCGGTAGCCCAGTGGCCGCGACTTACAGAGTTTTAAGTCGTAGGTTCGAACCCAGACAGGTGCTATGTGCCAGTTATCGTATCGGTGCTATGTATCATCACCACTGCTCTCAAAACGATGAAGGAAAATAGCGTGAGGAAACCGGCATGTCCTAGAATAAAAAATTCGAAGACATGTGACATCTACCAACCCGCACTGGTACCGCATGGTGGATTACGGCCCACTCCCTCTCACAGAGAGGAGGCCTGTGTCCCAGTAGTGGGAACATTCTAGGCTGATTATGTAATTATTTCCAGAAGTATTTATTTAACACTAGCAGCGCCCGCGGTTTCACCCACATAAGTGTCCGTGGTGATGCCGTGGGAATTTTGGGATACAAACTATCCTATGTCCTTTCCCAAGACTCAAACTATCTCTATACCAAATTTCATGTAAATCGGTTCATCGGTTTAAGCGTGAAGAGGTAACAGACAGACACACTTTCGCATTTATAATATTAGTATGGATAATGATGATTACCGCAATACTGTTTTCGTTGAATATTGTTGAATGCCACATAATTCTGATAGCGAGAACTATTTAATGTTGCCACAGAACCGAGACCTCATAGCGATATTTCAGTACCTTCAAGTTATTACGAGTATTATTTCATTAGTTTGAAACAAGGATAATATTTTGAATTGTTTACTTTACAGCCCATTATTGGAGTGTTAATGGAAGACCTTTATAATTAAATCTAAAGTGAAAGGAAGTTGTTCTGTATTAAATTTAAATAAGTACTTTAGGTGTACCTTACAGGAAGGCCAAGGAAAAGTTGGATGGAATCTGTTTAAGAGGATATGGCTATAAAATAATATGTAAAGGTAAAAGGTGTGTGTGTAGGTAATGAATGAGATGAGGGCGATAAGAGATACTACACGGAAGAAAATAATATGCTGCTCTGACAGACTATAAGGCTGAATGATGACGATCGTTCTGCAATTTGATGAAAGTAACAGTAATCTAGAGTAGCGGTAGCCCACTGCTAACGGAGTTGTAAGTCGTAGGTTCGAACCCAGACAGGTGCTTTACTTTGTGTATGACATATTATCATCACTGCTCTCAAAACGATGAAGGTAAATATCGAGAGGAAACCGGCCCATGTCCCAGAACCAAAAATTCGAAGACATATGACATCTACCAACCCGCACTGGTGGCCCGCGTTCGTCAGTGTCCCAGCTGTAGGAACATAGTAGGCTGATTATGTCACAATAATCTGTCAATAGGTATATTTGTCTTGCGGTATTGAGATATGTGTGTCGCGGTCTTCCGTGACAACAGGTTCGAATGTTAAAACCTTAGAAAAAGAAAAGTATAGACGGCGGGTAGCTCCATTTCATTTCCACAAGAAAGGGATAAAGTATTGAGTTATTATAAGTAACAGAAAAGGATAAAGCTATATATACTATTTCCGTCTCTCAGTGCGTGCCAGTTTTTTCAAGGCTTTTTTTCTTATGTGTGGCCACGCTATCCGATGCTCTATAGCTTTCTTACTCTAAGGTTAAAACTGACAACGGCGCCGATTCTGTTGTTCACAAACTAAACTAAATTTAAGTTCATGCATCTTTTTCTTTCTATTTCATTAAGAAAAGGACACAAGATAAATATTACTTTAGTCCTGTCAAATTAAGATACTCCATAGACAACTTTAGACGAGATTAAAAAATTGGCTACTAAAAATACGTCAATTTACGCCAGGCGCTGACTAACTTAACAGGACTAAACTAATATTTATTTTCTGTCCTTGTCTTAAAGAAATAGAAAGAAAAACGATGCCTGAACTTAAATTTAGTTTAGTTTGTAAACAATAGAATCGGATGTCTCCCGAAAGATCTACGCTAAATAAGAAAATGTCCCGTACTAAACTCATTTGTCTTATTTGCAAGAATGCTTAGCGCTCTAATTAATGCTAACGTATTGAAAGCAAAACAAATAAACAAGTTTGCTGGGTGAAACCTACATATTGTAATTAAAGTTTTGTTATACTATATTTACACAGCGCTGTAATTAGATATTTTATCTTGCTTGAATTTATGTAATACGGTAATAATTGAAGTTAATTGTGTCATCATCTGCCTTGCCTTTTCCCAACTATGTTGGGAGCGGCTTCTAGTTGTGGTATTTTGCTACTGCAAATCCACATCTATAGCATTGTTTATCCCATCTAATACTCACTTTTACAATTATGACACTCTTTTACTCACCTTGTGTACATAATTACAATTTTAAATCATTCTTTTAGTTATCTTTGATGTTTTTCTACATGCAAATCTGTATTTCATACCATTTATTTTATTGTAACTTAGGATATTTTTATTGATTTTCATATTTTGACTTGGTCATCTGTCAGTTTTATTTTTTTATAGAGCATACTTGTGTAGGCCAGTACTTAATTTAGGCCAGGTTCACATTGTAAACCGCATTATTATTTCTGACAGTCATCATCATCATCTGCCTAGCCTTTTCCCAACTATGTTGGGGTCGGCTTCCAGTCTGCAACCGGATGCAGCTGAATACCAGTATTTTACGTGGAGCGACTGCCTATCTGACCTCCACAACCCAGTTACTTATTTCTGACAGTCAATACTTTTAAATTATTTTGAAATTTCAAAAATGTTTCTTCTGGAACATTGACTTCCAGACATTCCCAGGACAATAAAAGCGGTCGTCGGCCTTAGCCTACGTCAGTTTAAGTTCTGGAGAGTAAGTTTTGGGTCAGCTTAAGTCTGGTCAGTTTAAGTTTTGGGTCAGCTTACGTCTGGTCAGTTTAAGTTCTGTGTCAGTTAAGTTCTGAGCGAGTTTAGTTCTGAGTCAGTTATAGTTCAGAGTTCCTTTACCTTAAAGTACTACCGTGTTATAAAAGTCAATAAAGTCTTAATCTATCTCTTCTTTGACATTTTAAGGGAGTGCCCTACACTCCTGGGAGTTTAACTAACATCCTCCCTCTTCAAAAGTATGGCCCTCTGACCTCCCGGTTTGCTTCGCTCCGGGATTACTCCTTCATCAGACGAGGAACCTGCTTCTCATCACCTCTTGCTGCAGTTGAAGACCAGGGGCGTTGATTGACGTCGAGGGTCTTCCTCCTCATCATCCCCGTTCCAGAAGAAGATCACCAGGAACCACTTCGAGAGATCTCCTCCGAGAAATCCAGAAACGTCATCAAGGGACCTCCTCCTCGGCTCAAGACCCCAGAGGAAGGAGACCAGAACTTCATCGAGTCAAGGAACCTCTTCCTCGGATTCCTTCGAAGCTTTTATAAAACATGTAAACTACTAATAACCCTTCAGGTTATTTGGAACATTACAGTTTGGCGCCCCACGTTGGGCGCCAAGCACTCCAACAAAGTCAAAATATGAAAATCAATAAAAATAACCTAAGTTACAATAAAAGGAAGGAATAAATGGTATGAAATACAGATTTGTATGTAGAAAAACATAAAAGATAAAGTATGATTTGAAATGGTAATTATGTACGGTGAGCTGCATCAATTGGGTACCCCAGTTGTATTAAAATTTTCATACAACTGGGGTACCCAATTGATGCAGCCCACTGTACAACAGGTGAGTAAAAGAGTGTCATAATTGTAAAAGTGAGTATTGGATAGGATAAACAATACTATAGATGTGCATTTGCAGTAGCAAAATACCACATAGTCTAACCAGATGCAGCTGAGTATCAAGTAAAGTTAATTGTGTTTGGTAAGAATATAAGTGAATTGTTTATTCTAAATGTATCTTTAATCTTTTAAAAGTTATATAAAGAGCTACAAAGATTTAAGTACAAACACTCGTTAATTTCGATAAAATATTCTTAATCAAATTTAGTTGTTTAAGTGTTTTCCCTGTCATTCTCATTTCTTCATCAGACTCAACTCCAATTTGTTTAATTGGCTTCGCTAAACAAAGTAACGCAACGAAACGAATTTACAGTGGTTTGAAAAAAAAAATCAGGAACAAAGCTACCGTAGCAACGCTTCCTGTTGTCGACCAGAATTTGTATGAGCATTTTGTTTTACTATTCGTGCTGCATGTCCAACAGAAAATAAACCTGTGAGTTTTATGCGAAACGTTTTGGTTGTAACTAAATAAAATACAAAATACTTTCATTGATATGTACAAACCCTGCATATTGTCACTCACTGACAATATGTAGGGTCAAAACAGTGTCAAAACAGTGTCACTCCAGGAGTGCCGACAGAAGTGAAAAATTGAAAAAGCATAGTAATTTTATAAATATGTTTGAAGGTCATTCGTCCCAAAGAAAATGTACCGCGCGTTGATGTCTTTATAATGGCCAAATTTAAAACAGAGGTGTCGGTTACGCTAACAGTATCGCGAATTCAATGGTTTATTTCCATCTCAAAAAATGCCCAACGCGGCTAAATAAGTTTTCATTTCAACAATTGCGTGACAGATAGTAGTGAAATACGCCAATACTTATTATTGTGTAAGCCATAAATCATGCATACAAATAATCTCGAAATCAGCTGTTATATTCCGTCAATATTTTGCGGTTCTCTCCGTATATCTGACGTATTTCAAATTGTCTGTGGGCCAAGTTAAACACGGACCGATTCACATTTTGGCGCGAAGAGATAAAGTCGATAGTTTTGGGTGCAATGCGGCTGCCAGATTCGGAGTGTTCTTTTTTCAATTCACTGCATTCTTTCACCGAAAATAATGGGAAATTCGGTATTCATAGACAGTGTTGAATTGTTTTTAAGCTTTCTGAACGAAATTTGCCGACCCCAAGAGTAGAAGAATAATTTCGAAATTGTCTTTAGAAGCAGAATTAAGTTTCATAACATACCCCACGGACCCAACATTCACATGAGAAAAGGTAGGATGAAATTTTCTGGAAACAAGAAAATCTTTCCATGCATAAAATGTCCATAAAAGACTAAACGTCGCAATGTTATCTAAACAGAAACTCCTCTTGGCTACCGTCGGTTCTATTCATCATACAAAAGTTGCAAAATTCATGAAACGTAAAACACTTATCATATTTTGGACAAGGTAATATTTTATCTTATGCGACACACTACATTTGAGCCAGCATCATTCTTGCTTAGAAAGAGGTCTTACGTTGTTGGTGCTTTATTTTTAGTTTCTTGGATTTACAAACCTCCCGAGGTCATTTTACAAACTGGAACTTTAATTTACGAGACTTGAGTTGAATCTTTTAGCTGAGTCTAGATGCGTGTAATGTAATGTATCGTGGAATGTGACGTGAATTCTGCGTATGAACACTACAGGCATTACATGTTACGCTCGGGCTGGCGCTCGCGCTGATCCATCAGCTGTCGGTTTTAGCGCGACACAAAAGCTTCTGTAGTCGAACACATACAGGATTCGCGTTGAGTTTGTATGCCGTCCACACTATGCGCATTACATTACATTACACAAGTCTGGGCCCGGCTTTAGGTACATAATATTCAAATTCTTATTTTTCTTATCTGCAAAGTGGTTTCGCTTCCAACTTTTGTTTTAACTTCTCCCCTTAAAATTATTTCAATTTTGTAAAAAGTTGCATCATCTCAACTTTGTGTTTCATTATCAGAAGCCTTGAAATACGAAATTGTTTCAACAAAACTGTACCATCGTCTGACCTAACGTTATATTATAGTTTCCACGTAAAATAGAACAAACTACACCACAACGTATTCAGTTTCCAACTATAACAAGTTTATAAAATAACTTTCTACTTCCTCTTTTCTAATATATATTTTATATTCCGTTCACGTTACAGTGGCATGCCAAAGCTTACCGTTGAAAGTCGATGTCGATTCGATTACTCGTTTCCCGAATACACGAAAAATCTTGACATATTATATTCACGGCAGCTCTAAGTTCTTCGGAGGTGTTCGTGCGACAAATAGAAATGTGAGGACTCCTTTCATCCGCGGCGTGACACCCCCGTCTCAAAGCCGCTTTGACTATAAAATATTTCTTATTGTGCTTACGTTTTACTTTAGTACAAATCTGAGGATGTCAGCCTTTGTGATTTACTCTGTCGAGCGAAAAAGGCAAGTGTTGCGATGGTTGATATAACCAAAAGGAAGCTTCATTTTATTCTACAATTTGAAAAGAAAAACGAATATTGGGTCAGCGATTCTTCCCTCCCCAAACCCTCCATTTATTGTGGCGTTAGACAGAAGACGTCGCATTTTAATGATAAAGAATAATTTTGTACAAAGTTTATTGTATATCTAAATAACCTCACAAAGCTTTTGTTATGTTCAAATATTTTTCTGAGAGAGACGAATGTTTACAACTTAGGTTTGCATTTACCTTGCAGCAGCCAAATGGCCCGCTGTTATTTTAAACAAATCATTCTACCGAAGTTCAAATTCGGACGCAGTTCGAAAATTGGCTCCCAACTACGTTTCGGTTGGGGCTTTAATGAAAATAAATGAAGGCATTTTCCCAACAAATCGATGTTCTCAAAACACCTACAAACATTTTGCTCTATTTACGTGGCAACGCAAATAGATTTTGTGACCGGACCCACCAGTTCGTTGAAAGCTCTCTTTCTGATGCTCTTTATTGCTTCCGATGTCAAATGATTGCTCTGGTTTCATTCTACGATTATTACGTGAGTGTTTGCGCATTCAAGGAAAACATCCAACATCCAATTAGCACGTAGCCACAACAACCTATGCTAACCTATATAACCTTGCGGCAATGCTCTAAAGAACGCTGCAATTAATCGATTATGCTAATTGCGAACAGCAAGGACTTGATTGTATTATTCGCAAATCCTGATCGGAGAAATAATTAGATGTGTTTATATGGAAATTCCTGGCATACAAAGCTCTTTGCACGAGATCAACAATAACTTTGTATTTACATTTTGAAACGAAGAGATTCTCGCTTCGTTAGCAAACATTTTATTATGAAAACAAAATGAAACATGGAAGTAAGGCGTTGTTTTCAATTTCTAACTTTACCGAATTGTGGTTCGAGACTAGAATCAGAGATGCATTGATTTATTTTAATTTCACGGTCCGAATACAAAAAGCCGTGTGTAGCGGCGCAACACGAACTCTCAACGTCAGTACCACAAGTTATATGCGCGCCTAGAATATTGTATGAGAATGGAAAACATGTTACATTTTTCTGCCATTTCAGAACATCTCGGTTGTAATATTTTTGAACATGGAGCTCTAACATTAGGCACTTGTTCTCAAATATCTCAATTGACTTCAGGCGATTCTGCGATATCAAGTCACATTTAAGTTCGTTTTTCTTATTAATTTTCTTAACATGAGTTGTCGTTGTTTCAAATCTCCTTTGCTTCATATATTTCCAATCTAGCTTAGGATTTTGACTACCTATACCTATGTTGCGTATTTCCATCGTCATTGTGCTAAAATTCGTCTATCTACTTCATTATAACAAAAGAAAAGTAAACTTCCAACAATCAAGTATAACGCCAAATACGTGTATATATATAGAATGAATCCTCTCTAACGAAACCTTCATACTTGGAGACTCTCCCCAATAACCTTGTACTTTATTCGTCTTAAAAATACCAAGTCCCACTCTCTAAACGTTACATCCATAAAAATTGAAGAGGCTCATGACGCGAGTGAAGGTTTTCATAAAGAAAAAGAAACGTGCCGATTTCCGGCGACGGTAACTTTTGACAGCTGTTGTTGATATGGGATTGGGAGCTACTGGGCATGACACGCACGGAAATTGGATGATCATAAATATTCAACCCTTCATTTAATAGCAGATAATAGGCGGACATGTGGGTGACATAGGACATCATGAGGCTCAATATTTAAGTGAATTCGGGAAAAGAATCCCGAATTTTCGGTCCTTCGTAAACATTGTGGTTAGAGTGGTCTTGCGCCAATTGGAAAGGGTTCTATTGTGTCTGGGTCTTTTGCAAATGTTTTATTTGTTACATAATTATGATGAATAACTTATCCAAGAAGACCTACTCAACTAAAAATGTTGTTACTTTTAAAAGAAATCTCTTCCAGTGCATAACAATAATATACCGGGAAGAAAATTAATCATTCAAAAGACGTTTTAACTTCTCATTAGACTTAAAACTTTTGTTATAAATTATTCAAGCAATTAATAACCGTAACATAACAATACATCATCATTTGACAGGAATTTATAAAACTGGTTTAAAGTTTGACATTTTAATACTTTTCAGGATTTAATGAGGTAGATTTAACTCTGACAATGCCGTAGACATAAGTTTTTAACCATTTTTATTTCGTTCGACCTTCTTCGGAGGTCTGATGAAACTGTAATTGGTTTTCCATTAGGCATTTCTGAGTAACAGCCCGAAGTCAGAATTTGTGCCAGTTTAAAGGCAATAGGCTCGCTCCCTATTACATGGGACTTAAACATAACAGGTGAAATGTGGTCGTACTACAAGTACACCTTTACCCAACCCTTCAGGGAGAGAGGCACATTAGTATGTTTTGTTATGTATTTCCTTCCGAAGCTACACTGGTCTTCATTAATGTAGTTTCTGATGTAGCTTCACTGGTCTTCATTAATGTAGTTCCTGATGTAGCTTCACTGGTCTTCATTAATGTAGTTCCTGATGTAGCTTCACTGGTCTTCATTAATGTAGCTCTTGATATAGCTTCACTGGTCTTCATTAATGTAGTTCTTGATGTAGCTACACTGGTCTTCATTAATATAGTTCTTGGTGCAGCTTCACTGGTCTTCATTAATGTAGTTCTTGATGTAGCTTCTGTGAGGTCTTCATTAAACACAACAATCTTAGAAACTGTATACTTTTCCAAGGAAAATTAATTGTAACGTACACCACGTTACAATTGATCGTCTTACGTTAATCTTAGTCTTTCTCAACACTTTTCCTCTCCATTATATGCAATAATAAATTATTTTTATTTAAGCGCTCGTAAACCTTCTCCGGCGATATATTACCGACATAAAACGAGACTTCCGAGTTATTTATCGATCTCGTTCGGCATCGTTTGGCTTAATTAATATTTGTATTAATTTATTATGTTGTTGTTGCAGGTAATTCAGATAATGATCAGCTTAGAGTTGCAAGTTTGAACCAATTTTGTAAGTACATTACTACTATTTATTCGTTTTGAATTTTACGAGAAGGTAAAATTTTATGAAACATTTTAAAATGGAAACAGTCTCCACGAACACATACTTAAGTTAGCAAATTTTAGACTTAAAGATAAGGAATCAATGGTGATTTATGTGTTTCGTTATTGTAGACCACCAGTCGATCGCTCTTTCGGAAACTCCCTTCATTATATCAGCTTGAGTGTACGCCTTTGAAGGCCTTTAGACAACTTGGTCAATAAATCTAGTTTGGCGATTTCCATGAAATTATTATTCATTGCGACCTAGTATCATGGAACTTGCTCAATTCGAGGCCGGAACTTTTGTACTTTGGTCTCGTTTAGGTCCAAGTTTCAGCTCAATAGATTCATCCCTGGACCTTTTACAATTAACACGCCCAAGTGTTATGACGAACTTTATTTCATATTTTGTACTTTACGGGTAGTATTCCGCAATATTTCATTTAAAAGACAACAAAACTAAAAATTGTTGAGTTTGTTCCTTTGTTGTGACAGCGTTTGAGTGAAATGGAACATTCAATATCCGTTCAATGAAATCGGCTCACACTTATTTGTGTATCACAGGAATGGCGGAATTAATGAACCCATAGTAAAGCTTCATGCCGCCGGCTATGAATGTACTGTGACGACAAAAAAATCTCTGTCGTTTTTGTATTTTTTTACAATCAACTCTTTGTGTACCTACTAGAGCATAAATGAATTTCGTCTACAGTATTTAATCTATATCGTTTTAAATTAAAATTGTAGTTTCAATGCGGTTACCGCTTTCTGAATTGTGGAAAAGAAAATACAGCGGTGAAAGTGATAAAGCGCTTTCAATATTAACCGTTTTGCAGCCCGCATCTGTGCTTTTCGTTTTGTCTGAGGGATTTCTCAATTTGAATTGTTGATTGTTTTCGCTTTCCAGCTATTTGCTATAATCTTTTATGACTGTTTTAATATTTTGATTCAGTCTTGCGTTTTTTTGCACATTGCATTTTTCCTCATATTGGGATATATTTTATCCATAGTAATGAAAATAGCTTAGGTGCTCGATCGCAATACTTTTCATCTCGAAAGACATAACTTTGTCACATGTTTTAAACACGTTGTATCTAAGTGAAAGTTGGGAACAAACGTGATATCATGGAGGCGGAATGTTGAAGCACCCTCGAGGTAGCGACGAACACTCAAATTACATTGTTGCCAACATGCCTTTAAAGGCCTCGTTATATTAGCAATTTTTTTCCATGCTTGTGGCTCAAAGAAAGGTCTTGAGATGAAACCAACGACGCTATTAAAATGTTATTATGATTTTGTGTGGTATTTGGCCGAAATCATTACGTTTAAAATTTATTAGGAGCACAACCAGTATTATGAAATAGGTACTAGACCACTTTGCTCGCGACTTCGTCCGCGTGGACTTCGTACGTTACCCCTATGATCTTTAACACCCCTTGTGCCCCCTTTAAAGGGTAGTTGTAGAAAGTGAATAAACTTCAACTAAACAGGGTTCTATTTGTAATGAGCTCGATTAAAATGAGTAAATTTTTTTACTACTATCATTCACTGGTTATAATTATCAAAATAAGCGTAAATTTTATCGCGATTCCTTTCCATTTCTTTGTCTCAACTTTCTTTTAATTTATACACTAAACTAAGTTCGTAGCGCTTCTGTTCTTATCATTTCCTCTAAAGTGATTAAAGAAAGTAAAATTGTGCCGCGAGGTTTACATTTTAAGGCTCTCAAGGTAACAGTGAATGAGAGAGGAACCGTGTCCAAGATCAAGTGCCTAGAAACTAGATTTTATATGTAACGGCTTTTATCTTTCACCTTGATCAAAATGAAGTAGCTGATAAAACATATATTTTTTTCTAGAAATGTAATAACACAGCTTTTTTTTGTGGGAAATCATCAAATGACCCTTCCCGCTCTGGGTGGAGCAGAAGGGAGTGTCAGACTTTTACTGACTATAAACCCACCCGTGTTCCTTCCTTAGCTCTTTTTGTTCCGGGTTAGCGGTAACCCTTTCGGACGATATTTCGCACGACACAGCTTTGAGTCCAAACTTTTCAAAAAAATGAACTTATCTACGCGTTTAGTGATAAGTTTGTCACTACTCCAATAATGAATTGCGTCTCGCATAAAAAAGGTTTTCATGTTACATTATACATAGATCCACTAAAGTATCCCCAAAAATCACCTTCCCTTAAAATATCCCTAAACACCATTTAACCTTACGACTATAAAAGAAAAAAATACCCCACAATGCTTATTATTATTACCATCTAAGAACACTGTCATACTGGTATACATAATATTACACAGGATTACAAGCTCTGCGGGATTACCCTGGAAGTAATTACTTGGACAGTTCGCCCGCTTGGCGTGGACACGGCAGGCGTAATAAATGCAGCTGAAATTAGTTAAAATTAAGGACAGGAGGGAGCGAAATTTTTCCACCGGGGTTACACGCGCCACGGCGTTGGATGTGACGCTTCTGTTCCGTTTAGTTTTGTGCTCGTTTACGCTTTGTTTACGTTTTCAAATGTTTTTGTTTAGTCCATTTTTGCGAAAATGGAGGTTTCGGTGAGGGCTTTCTACTTTTTACACTCGTGTATGTACTGTTGCAAAACTTTAATCTAAGTCTATATTGTTTTATGCTTTAAGATGATACCATTCTTCTTGTCTGCCAACGAGATTTATTTTCGAACCCTTAGGACAATGCTCATGGATGTATGGAATCCCGTACCATGCTGCATCAAAGTAAAACTTTTTTTTTTATAGGTTACACTTATCATATTAACTCCTACAAAAGTTTTTTTTTGTAAACAAAACCCGGATTCCGGAGATTTTCAAAAAAATCGAAATAACCTAAAAACTAGGTACTGTATTTTGTTAGACACGAACGGCCGTTATTGCTCTAAAAACAGCATATTCTATTCATTTTTAATTATTGTAGAATCGACAAAGTATAATTTTTTACATGTTTTTTGAAAGACATCATAGCACTTTCAAAATTCAAGGTCATATCATATAATTTGAAACAGAACATAATGTAAAGGGAATAAAACAATATCAACACTTTTTTTACTTTAACTTAAATTCCGTGTTCAAAAATTAATTCACCGAAACGCAATGTCGTAAAAAATTATGAAAATAATTACTACAATATTTTGATCTTGATGCATGAGACTTTTTGGTACGACTTTTGGTCATTCTCCTTTATGAATTCCTGAGTCAATATCGATAATTCATTTTGCCCTGTCATTTTTAGTATCCCCTTGGTTTTAATCTGGGGGCACGGGAGTGCCCCCGCCAAGACGAGCCAAGCGAAGCGCAAGGGCACTACCTACCTTTTCTCGAAGCACTTCGTCGTATTTTTGAACCCTCTTAACTTGGGTTTGGATTATACCAGATAAACAAAATTTTCGGGATATTATGCCAGTGGTTGACTTATTAAACCAATAAAGTTTCAATTGCACAGCTCTTCTACTTTAGATTTTATTGATATCTAAAATACCCCGATTTCGTCACTGACTCACTGACTGATGATCATCAATATTCTTAGGTTCTTCCTGAAGTCCTAGAAAGCTGAAATTTGGTATGTAAGCTAATAATAGTACAAAAACAACAAAAAAATCTTTAAACTTGAAACTTTTACCCCCCCAACCCCTTAAACTAGGGGGTGAAAGTTTGTATGAGACTTCCGTAAATTTTGATGCTAGAAGTCTGAAAATTTATATAGGGGGTCCTTGTTATAAACAAACCCCAAAAAAAGACAGAAAAAATGAACAACAGAAAAAATACTCGTATAAATATCATAAGCAACTTAAAAAAAGAAATGAAATCCCACAAAAACATTTCATGTTAAATGTTGCCAAGACGAGACCATGTAGCTCGCACTGTCAAAAAGTAATCAGATCTCATGTATAGCCAAGCTTCTAACTCTACACGCCCTAACTCTACAAGGCCTAACTTCGCAAACTCTACACCTTAGTCAAAATATATGGCTTGGCCTTTTCGCTACATTCACATGAGCGTAAGCTGAAAAACTCTCATACTGTTAATGGTTCTTGTAGTAACGAAACGGCCAAGCCATATATTTTGACTAAGGTGTAGAATTTGCGAAGTTAGGCCTTGTAGAATTAGGGCGTGTAGAGTTAGAAGCTTGGCTCTACATGAGATCTGATTACTTTTTGACAGTGCGAGCTACATGGTCTCGTCTTGGCAACATTTAACATGAAATGTTTTTGTGGGATAAAATTTTCCCGGGGCTCGATCATGTCAATATTAGTAATTAACTTGAAGTGACACGCAACACTTGTAACATGTTCAAAGTTCGTCGCGAGCTGGGAGGGATTTGATTAGCCGGACGAAGACCCCGACAGAATTCGATTAACTCATACAGTGCCGACTAAAGTTTGGACCTTCATAAATCGGTTACCCACTCGAACAGTTCGTGGCCGAACTCTAAGGCATTCATAAAAACTTGTCCGTTACATAAGGCGTGAGATAAAATAATATTCCTGTTAATTTCGACCTTTACAATAATTTCCTATCTGGGTGACCCACAAATTAATAATAAGGATGTGTTTAGGGATATTTTAAGGGTAGATTATTTTTGGGGATATTTTGCTGAATCTACGTTTATTGTAACATGAAAACCTTTTTTATGTGAGACGCAATTCAATATGTAAGTAGTACTTATGACAAAACGCGTGGGTAAGTTAATTTTCTCGAAACATTAGGGCTTAAAGTGGTGTCGTTAACAATGATTTCCTTTTTAGGGTTCCGTAGTCAACTAGGAACGCTTATAGTTTCACCATGTCTGTCTGTCCGTCCGTATGTCTGTCCGTCCTCGCTTAATCTCTGTGACCGTTAGCACTAGAAAGCTGAAAGGAGAATGGCAGAAGTTCATAGAACGCTGGCATTAAACTTTTTTAGTTACTACAAATATAAAAGTGGCATGGTTTGAAAGGGAATATTAAGAGCTTTTGTTAAAAAAATAAATAAAAAATAATATCAATGGGGTTAAAGAGAAATCTTAATTTTTGTAAAAGTGAGGTTAAGTGCATTAATTTTAGGTTATTTTACCTCTATTACTATTTTAAGGCATAAATGTTTATTGTATGCATAACATACTTATTGCTAATTATGATTTTTAATGACTTGAAAAATGATAACTAGTTGTTGAAGTTTGTTTAATTCAAAGATTTACTCACTGATCATTTAAAGACCTAATGGCAGTCTAAGGCTGCGTTTCCACCAGAAATGTGCGAGAATGCGTAGCGAGGGATGTGTGTGAAACAAACCAATAACATCGCTTCATTTTCATAGCTTGAACTAAGTTAGCGTTGTTATTGGTTAGTTTTAACCTACGCATCGTCGCTCATCTCTGGTGGAAACGCAGCCTAAGTGTACTCTGTCAGTTTTAATTAAACATAGTAGGTAGTCACAGAAAACTCAGGAGACTTTAAAGACTCACTTATCGGAATCTAAGCATATAATGGCAATTACCTAAGGATGACAGGATTATTGTAGACCTACAATAATCCTGTCATCCTTAGGTAACAATAAAAAACTAGTAGGTATTTAATCATAATATTTTATTCATCATAAGCAATACTTATATTATGAAAGGTGCAGGGGGAGACAGGCTAGCTTGATGCCGTGCCCATGCCAAGTACCATTCCATTCTCGAATCACTATATATTCCTCGTTCTCTGTCCGGATCACTCCGTAATTGGTGATTTCTGGAACGTGCTGTAGAAGATCCACAATTGATACACACCTGTCGGTGTCGGTACAAGAAGGTAGATAGTATAGTTATAGTTTAGGCAGCGGTCCGTAATGTTATACACACAAACACATAGAGGTCCAAATCTCACAACGGTTGTTCAGAAAGGTAGGAGTCTTCGAAATCCAAAAGCAAGCCAGGTCGTTGAAAAGATCCACGTAAAACTTTGGGAGCACAAAACCAGCACAAAACAGTAGCGAGCGAGCGAATGTGACTTGTACATTTAGTATTTTTATCTATGAATGTGACTTGTGAAGTTGTCGAAATAAAATAAATAATATGACGTGAAATGTCATCTTCTAAAGAGTCATGTTTATAGGTTTTAGTGGGTGTTCATGTTTAGGGTAAGGAGGTTGAAACAAAAACTACAATATAATGCGGTGTAAAACCTCCTTTTTTTGAAGGCAGTAAAAAAATAAAATAAAAACCTTGTATCCGGCCGCTCTGTGTTCGATCAAATCAAGTTACCTACTCATATTTATCGAGATTTTATCCCCATTGTCAATAATAAAGTTAATCTGGCTATCAGTACATAAAAATAAGCGCTTTTTTTTTTAAATAGCTTTGAATTCTGTAGTTTTCCAAAATTAGTAATGCCAAAAAATGCCATCTCCTTTGGTACCAATATGTATATCAATCACGCCGACAAAGTGGTAAAATAAAATTTTGGAAAATATTTTTTTTTTTTTTATAAAATTTTTGAAAAAAATATTCATCCCCACTTCACATGTAGGGGAGCTACCCCTACATGTGAAGTGGGGATGAATATTTTTTTCGTCGTGTACCCCATCGTGTCGGGTATTGTTAAATAGGTCTTCTAAAATGACTTGGGGGTTGCTAAAATTATTTTTCGATTTAATGCTCCATTTACGAAATATTAAACTTTAAATTGCACATTTTTGTTCCAGTAGGGCGTCCCCCCCGAGATTTTTCAAGCCAGCAGATTAGGTTTTAGAGGAAAACCTAATCTGCTGGCTTGAAAAATCTGGAAAAATTCACGATGATTGTGCATTTCATGAACTTTAAAGGAAAGTATAGCAGTTAAGATAACTTTATTAGTTTAGCGGTAATAGTCGTTGAACTTTGCTGTTGGATAATTTTATACCAAATACAAAATCCTTGGCATTAATCCTTTAAAGTAACTAAGATGAAGTAGTTGCTTGTTTATAACGGGTAAAGACTTGCATTGAAAAACAAAACATGAAAAAAAAAAAATTATTTTAATTTTTTTATATTCAGACTATAGAACAACAGAATCGTACTACATTGTGATAACGGGCTACTACGGAACCCTACACTGTGCGTGACCCGACACGCACTTGGCCGGTTTTTACAATGATTTCCTATCTGGAAGTGAACGTAGAAACTTTGTAGACATTTAGTTTCAAAACTCGGTTTGTACAGCATCGCCAAAAAATTTATGAACAGGTGTTCATTGTGTGGCCTTTACAGTACAACGGATGTTGAAAAAGTTTTCATGAAATTACGGAAGTGGTCTGCACACAGTAGTAGGCTGTACCGCTTTCTCTCTGTTTAAATGAACTTATAGTTCATATTATAATTTTCGTTATTGATGCATTAACCATTTTTGTCATTCTTCATTACTTAATTTTGTTTTGAATTATTGATACAGCATCTTCAACAGTCTTCTCTATTAGTGACCAGTCCTATAAAGCTAATCAAAGATTTCTTCAACATCCTGAAAGCCGAAATTAATTCCATTTATTTCCGATATTAAGAGGAAATCGTTTCTCCATAGAAACGCTCTCGCCTGTTTTCTTTCTGGTTAATGACCATAAAGCAATGATTTTTTACAGAATATACATCCCACATAAACAATATTTAAATAAAATGTTGCCAAGACGAGACCACATATGGCTCGCACTGTCAAAAAGTTATCAGATCTCATCTATAGCCAAGATTCTAACTCTACACGCCCTAACTCTACAAGCCCTAACTTCACAAACTCTACACCTTAGTCAAAATATGAGGCTTGGCCCTTTCGTCCAATATTGGAGGAGGAAATAGGCGAGAGCCAAACCTCGCATTACGACTTTTTACTTAGGTTTTTTCAAAAGTCTCTCCGACCGCATTTCATCTTATGGGGATTGCCTACAGGACCTAAACGCAAAAAACGCAAGTAAAAGTATATGATCGACTACAAATCAGAAAAATACATATATGATATTCTTCAGGATATATGCTAGGTAGATAGTGTGTTGAAAACATAATACAACTAATTCGATACGATAGAAAAACATCATGAAGACACCTCTAAAAACTTCCATTTTACAATAAAATCCATGCCAATATCATGCAATCATGTTGATTTTTGGTCAGATTATTCTACAAGCAACTTACTAAAGTACTAGTGTTTTAATTTTTTAGTCCAAACAATAGATTTTTTGAATATTCATCCTCATTTCGCCGTACGGCATATTTTATGCAATCCATTTTCTTCGTTTCTTTTGTCTTCTCCTTCTCTACTTTGGTATTTGTCTAATAATTATCACACTTCATAGTATTAGTCATTGGTCTACTCGTATTTTAGATACCTATATGTTGTAAAGCACTTCAATTTTCTTACTAAGTACAACCTCATTTGTTAAGTCTCTTAGCTACATTTTTAGATCTCATATACCTACACCTACATTATGTTTGCTTATTATAATGAACACTATAAATACCTTTTTAACCTTCGACCTGCTATTCAAATGCCATTGTTAAGGTCGATCAACAATCTCATTCGTGCATCACAATATAAATAGATATCGAGTCTTAAACTCAGGAATCAATTAAGCTTTACCTACATATATCCTCCCCTAAGTCTATTTCATCGTCCATTTTATGACCCTTCTTTTACATAAGCACCCTATAAAATTATGCCGCTCAAATTTTTATAACAAACTTCGATATGAACTTTTTCACTATAAAATATTGCTTGGAGACAGTGGAAGCCATTTTCCTATTGCGGGATGAAATGGGATGATATTAAATCCACTCTCAACTTCTTATAGTAAGCGTGACGAAGACTTTTCCGAAGGACTGCTATTATACGCCAATTTGTGGAGGACAGATAATGATGAACGATTGATACTTATGAGACTGCCCTACTGGTTTAACGTACACATATTGTAGGAACATAAGAGTGAAGGCAATTCAGACCGCGAGTCAGACCAGGCTCAATTCGCTTCACAAATGGATTACACGTCATCATCCTAAAATGTATCAGCCCAAAGGTACTCCATCCAATACGGTTTCTGCATGAGCAGAAGCGTAACGTTACAAGTTCACATGGGTTGACTACAACTTCATTATGCCAAAGGTCACATATGTGTGAATTGCCTCTGAATATCTCATCTCATCTTCACCATCGCATACGAGTACCACCCACACTATTCTCAGATTGAACAGATAACTGTAGAACTAGAAATCACAATACATCATTGCTCTACTTAAGTTTCAAAGAAAGAAAAATGGCCTTCTAAACTTTATTGAAATCATATTACCTTCACATATCGAACCGTATTTCTTAACACATTTATCTTGAAAAGATAGTCCATATTTCACAACGAAATCGTTTCAACACTCGATAACAGTTTCATACTCAGAATCGATCATTTTCCGATACAGGAACGGCAGCATTAAGATGTTCTAAACCTTTCTATTTCTCAACGACGCGCCCGTTTCAAATGGTTTATATTTCAAGTAGAATATACTATTATTCTTAGGTACACTGTGGGGAGAAAATATTTATCTCTGATACCTCATGTTTTCCGGGATAGAATAAATCCCTAGAGCAAGAAGAGTAGAAATGGTTTTTAAACTTGAAATAATGTAAAACATACATAAGTCATAAGCACACGATGTAACTGACATGTCTAGAGAATATAAAAGTTCTTTAAAATGGAAAACAAAAAGCACAATTCTCAGCCTTGCATAAAAAAACAACCATTGTTCAGTATCTTCAAACATTGTATTATTTTACATCGACAATGACTTCGTTACTTTAAAGCAAGTAATACATTGTATCAAATTAACTTAATAAAATAAATCTTGTAGTCTAAATATTTAACAGAATTTGTTATTGAAATTAAACATACTATCAGAGTATCTATCATTATATTTGAAATCTTCTCAATATTTTCACCTCACGGAATATCGCATGCCGATGGGCTATAAAAGCGTCGGCCACAACATAAATGGCACTTAGATAAGAGCAAACGACACTTATGCTGCATTTCAACGCTTAATACTTTTCATATCAATTGTTATTGAAAATACTCTCTATTTAATATAGATATAAAGATGATTTGCAATGCTCAAAAAAATTTTGACAGTGTCTATGTATACATTTTTTATATCATAAAAGTCTTTGACATTAATTTCGTCTATGTAAATGCTCTACAAGGGCTTATAATATGATTGGTTAAATGTTTTTTTTTCCCATCATCTGTCTAGCCTTTTCCCAATTAGTTGGGGTCGGCTCCCAGTCTAACTGGATGCAGCCGAATACCAGCATTTTACATGGAGCGACTGCCTATCTGACCTCCTAAACCCAGTTACTGGGTAATACGATACCACTTGGTTAGACTAGTTGTCAGACTTTCGGGCTTCTGACTCCCGTAACGACTGTCAAAGATCTACGAATGACAGCCGAGAACAACGGCTACGACAACGACTTTTTTCTTCAATAAAAAGTGAAAATAGAAATATAAACAAAAAAAAATCCCTACGTAGTAGGCACCTAGCATAAAAAGCAACTTATCTATGCATGTGATTTAACTTTATCCGATTTTTGTGATTTCTCTCTGTGATTTAACTGTAGAACCACGTATTCGATTTCCGTGAATTCTAATTCATACCTAGATCTAGTCCTCTGGTTAGGTTTGATTGCAATGAGCCTGAAAAGCGGAGTGTGGTGGCACAGCAATATCATACTAATAAATGTAAATATAGCATCTTATAATATTTGGCTCAATAACCTACGGTAAGCATAAAATTGCTAAAATAACATTCTTCGAATATGAAAATGATTCATAAAGAAATACTTCACTAAAACCACCAACAACCACTATAACCACCATTCCCCTTCAAAAGGCTTTCAACAAGGTCTATAACGAATTTATATTGTTCTTATTACGGATATTTTATTGCATTGAAAGGGATCTATTCGACCTTCCGATTTACAAATTCACCTAGGCAAACGGTTCCCCGGACCGGTCCGTTTTCTATTGTACCGTAAACATTTTATCTTGCTCTGTTCGCTGTAGCAAGTTGCCTTGTAATTTTAAACATGGTCCTACCTATCCGGGCCTTAAGAGTCTGCTATTACAATAGTGTCAGAATGGTCTATCATTGATTTCAACATTGTTGATTTTGACAAGTTTGGTAATCTACTAATATAATGGCTTCATTATGACTTTCCAATGGTAAAATTACTGACACTCCATTGAAAGAAATGGCCTAAAATGGTAATCTCGTACATAATGACAAATGAATGACTGACTTAGGCGGTAATCTGCTGAAATTTTGACAGTTCCTTTGATCAGTGACCTACCATTAGAACGTCATTGTGCAGTCATTGCTTTTAATTCGTTACGAGTATCGTATATGTTCTGTGCCATTGACCGACCAATGATCGAACATTATGAATTTAGCAGATTACGAACTTTTAGCAAAATGACAATGGGATCGTGTTGGAATGATGAATTTATAAAAATAGCAGACTTGGGCCCCTGGGCCTTCCAGAAAATCGTTACTTCGTAATGGTTCGTTCTAATAGATTACAAAAATGAATACATAAATGGTAGAAGACTGAAATGTTGATATAAGTAGCATAATCAGCCTATAATGTTCTCACTGGCCGGGACAGGCCTCCCCCTCTCTTTGAGAGGGAGTGGGCTGTAATCTACCACGCGGGCCCAGTGCGGGACGGTTTCCTCACGATGTTTTCCTTTACCGTTTTGAGAGCAGTGGTGATGTAATGTACACAAAAGTAAAGATCCTATCTGGGTTCGAACCCACGACCTACAACTCGTAAGCCCGGGGCCGTTACCACTGGGCCACTGCAGTACTGAAATGTTGATAAAAAATATTTTCCATGAAAACAGAATAGTTTTGAATAAATTCTCGGAAAATATCTACATAGACCATATACCTTCATAAATCTTTTTTTTTTTACTTCCATATTCCGAATTTTTGTTCAGCTGCTGGGTTTTGGAGGTGCACATTAGTTTTGGATTCTGTGAAATGAATGATTGATGTTAGTTCGGCTTTATGGATGTAAACTTTCGGCCGAAAACTAATTTATTTTGTTGGCAGCGAAATATTAATGGAGTTGGATAGATATTTATATGTTTACAATAAAAGTAGAGGCCAGGAGAGAGCTTACGATTTAACAGACGTTAGGTTCTTGTGTCAGTCCATAGATTGACACAGCCAAGACTTTGTTAATGCTTCATCATCATTTCAGCCGAAAAACGTCCACTGCTGGACATATGTAGGTTTCCCCCAGGCACCCCCACTTCGACCGGTTTTGTACTTCTCGTATCCAACGGATCACCACCACGTTATCCTTTTATGATTCCGCCAAAGTGGCCTTTTTAGGTCCCCAGGTCATCGGTGCACATTATGGGAGGCCTTCCAACGCTACGTCTTCCGGTAGGTACGCTTTCGCCACTCAAGAACCTTTCTGCCCCATTGGCCATCTGTTCTGCGGGCAATGTGCCCTACCCACTGCCACTTAAGTTTGGCAATTCTTCGGTCTATGTCAGTTACCGTGGTTCTTCTACGGATAACTTCATTTCTTCATTTTATTCGATCGCGTAGAGAAACTCCAAGCATAGCCCTTTGGGTGACTCTGAGCCTTCTAATGAGGCAAATTGTGAGCGATGACTGTTAATTTTTAGTTAAATAAAATACGACCTAAGTACAAAAGTAAGTAAAACTGACGACCCATTTCTGTTGGTTTACTTCTACGTGTAGAAAAATATGGATAATATTTTATTCCATAACTGAGACACGGTAAACCACTTTTTCTTCTAGAATAATCCTGTTAAAAAATATTGCTCAGTTTCTGGTATAAAGTAAAAAGAAATCATTCCCAAACCGGTAACTGCTGGTTTCTTAAAACAACACTTAGGTATTTGTAAAGGCGTTTCTGTATAATGTCCTCACTGGCCAAGTTGAGTCGTTAGACACTACGAGTGTTAGTTTAACTAAATTGCCTGTATAGAAACATATATTATTCTTTCCACGTAAATCATTGCGTCTATATAATATCTCGATGTACTCTCCGAACCCCCGATAACTGACGTCATTCACGTATTGTGCGGTCTGTCAAAGGAGTCCCTCGTACGTACGGACAATAATTTAAGAGCGTCCCATTCAATTCCTCCTGTCATTGTCTGTATATAGGTCAGTTTAGCTAGTTTGATGTGTATTCACTGAAGTTATTTTGTGGCACTTCTCTGGCTGTCTACTCTGTTTGAGTTTGGTTTTTGACAGCCCTTTGTGTTTTGATGCGGGAATTTATAATAGAAATGTTTCATTACCTTCAAATGGCTTATCATCATCTGCAACTGGAGCCATCTGCCTTATCCCAACTGTTGGAGTCGGCTTCCAGTCTAAACGGATACAGCTAAATCCTTGACTTCCATAACCCAATTACAAGGTAACCTTTTAATGGTCATTGGGGCTAAATAGCGAGTAGATTTCAGTCGAATCTACTTGAGCAGTTTAAACCAACTGAATTCAGAAATACTTTTTTATCATTGCACATTGCCGAGAAAAACTCCTATTTCGGTTCGGATAAATTAAAACATGCATTGCCATATAATTGCATGTCTCTTCTACAAATAAATGCCCAGACAACGTTTCAGAACGCCACAGTCGATCACCACGTGCCAGTTATCTCATGATCCATTTCCTGGAGAGATAAACCGAGATATCTAATCGAATGTCTATCACAAATACAGTGGATTAACACTTGATGTACTCCGCTTATGCAACTCAAGTCTGTATTTCATCCCCGTTGACAGGTACAGTTGTAACTATAGACGTTTCCAGAACATTACATACCTACGTGGCAGCGCTTCCATCTAATGTACCCCTGTTACTTGGCAGTGATAAAGTACCTAAATTTGTTTAAGAAACTCGTGAGGGGCAGGGAAATAAACTACCGACATTTTATACGTTTTTGTTTGACACCTAAAACCGGTAACCGGTAACGTTAGTTCCGGCCCTTCGTTGTTTTTCCTTTATGAAGTTGCGGTGTTTTTTAGTAGAATCCGAACGGGGTGAAAGGTGGAAGTGATGTGTTTTTTTCTACGAGAGTTTCGTGACACAATGGACTTGTAATTCTTGTGTAGAAATTGCAAAAATCTTCGTCTGTTACTCCAATGCCAATCTTCATAAGTCAAGTTTTACGAAAAAAACATTTTTACATTGTGTACCTTCGTTGATTAGAAAAGAAGTAGGTAGGCACATTTTATGCCAGCCCACATAAGCCGGTTTCGTTCCGTGAATTTTTAACCCATGGAAAAGTTTGGCTTCGCTGTCCCTCTTAACTTTTCCCACCAACTAAATAACACCCACCGCCCTTTGTGTACATGACCTAATTGAAGTTTCCTTAAGACTAATTTTCTGCCGAATTATTAAAACTTAACAAAACTTCATAATTAAAATTCCGGAGCGTCTTATGAATCTCTCGTTTTAGAAATCTTTTTAGCGATCTTTCTGTGTGAGCCCTCCTTTCCTACGAAAACTTGTAAACAGACCTAATTATTTTCGGCTTTTTAAAGGTGCTGAGATAAGGGACACAAAATAAAATTATATTCTGCTTTGGAGAGGTTCGTGAATAAATTGCGGATAATTATTTTCCTTAGTACAAAATTGTTGGACCCGTGTCGGATTTATCAAAGGCTCTGAAGATAGTGGCCGAAATAAGTCTGAAGGTTACTTAGAAGTTAACGAGCGATCCCATCACTAGGTATTACTTAGTAAGTACCTACTTAGGTATATCATTCAGAATAAGCATGTAGAACAAAATTGCAAAATGCTACGTGGCTCTAATGCTTATAATGTGTAGTCTACTAGTGAATAAATTTAATAGATATGTACCGAAACACTATCTCATGCACATTAGTAATTTAAAAAATAATGGCTTATCACTACACCAAGTCTCTCGTCCAGGCACTGCTTCACTTTCAATTATTTCCCGCCATTTTTACTGGTGGTGATAAGGCATTGTAGTGATATAATCAGCTAAAATACAGGACTAACAGGATTCTACAGGTAGGCACTTATTTCGCCACTTTCGTGCATCTTCAATCTTCATTTATATGCTTACGTTTACCCATGACCTTTTTGGCCACAATTAAGATCAGAATAAGTATCTAACTACCTTTTCTTTCTATGTCATCAAAATATCCAGTCACTACCAAATCACTCCATTCAATAATTTGAGTTAGTAGATACCTATCTACATAACTGAATAAAACAATTTCTCAAGTGTCTCTCTTTCTTATAAGCTTCATTCGCGCCTCATTGCAGTGTTCCAGGTCATAAATCTCCGACATAGCGCTATTAGTCACGTCATATTCTGATGTTGCCGAAAGCCCCTCCCTTCGGCAAACAAATGAGGCGTTTAGGAAGATAGTATATCTAGAAGCGATAGGTCTAAGTAACCGTGAAACGAAGCTTCCTTTAAGAAACTAAGTTACCGGTTAAAACCGGTCTTTGAATATTTAAGTAGATAGTTGTTTGTAGATGATAGGTTTTTAACCCCCGACGCAAAAACGACGGGGTCTTATAAGTTTGACGTGTGTGTGTGTGTGCGTGTGAAATTCATATGGAAGTCGGGGGACCGTTCTGTGGAACACCTTCTATTCTAAGAGGTCCCCCCGACTGCCATATGAATTTATCTGTTTTAATCTCGTTACCTAGATTCTTCTTTAAGTTGGGGGTTTTTAAATTATTTGATCCTTTTCCAATTCATCATCATCATCATTTCAGCCGAAAGACATCCACTGCTGGACATAGGCCTCCCCCAAAAGGGGGGGTTTGCCATAATCGCCACGCTTGGCAGGCGGGTTGGCGATCGCAGTATGCAATCCAAAATCGCAGATCGAATCGCAGTATCGAATCTAGTTTTTTAAATTTTAAATTTTATTTTTGTCGAATAAACTTAGACTTGGTAGCCTCTGTCTTCTGCATTGAAAAATAAACGAACGGAGCACTTAGTATAGCTTGTAAAAGTGCTAGACGAGTTAGAAAAAAAAAATTGTTTTCGTTCAACCCAAAAGCTGTAAGAAGTACGAGCGCATTGGTTGAGAAAAGTTGGCGACTGGGGACACTAAATTTTTTAGTTTATACAGATCGAAACTCCTTGCTAGTTGAGCTTTACTTATAGGACAGCGAAATAAGGTATTAGTTGGAATAATGTTTCTAAGGGCTGATTTTTCAATCGACAGATAACTTTTTTTTTGTGGAATAAATTGACGTCTGACAGTTTTTGTATGGAAGAACTGCCAAAAATTCTAAATTACTCCTCCGATAAAATTATCTGACGTTGGAAAAATCAGCCCTAAGACGCGCAAATTCAATATAAAAGTTTTGAGATTTTATCACACACATAAATGCTAAGACTTGTCTAGTCTACATAGTTTCAAAGTTAAAGTAAATGAACCTAGAATGATAAAACAACTGTTTTCTCTTTAGAAAAAGGTTCGCCCATTTACATTTTACAAAGAACGGGAGGGACTGTAATTGATAGCCCTGAAAATCAGCGATTAAGGCCTCGGTTTAAATTCATTTTCAGCGGAAAGCGAGGTGGATTTCACCGAACGCACCCGATTTCCCTGTGGGGAGCCTTTTTACAACGCGACTTTTGAACGACGAACAGTAACATTTTAACTCTGAAGTGTGCCTGCTGCGTGGCAAGATTATTTCAAGTGCCGGTCCTTTCGTTTAACATTTTGTGTGACTAGATGATTTTATTGCAAAATATATTACAAGAAATCTATATCTATACTAATAATAAAGCTGGAGTGTTACTTTGTTTGTTTGAACGTGTAAATCTCTGGAACTACCAGTCGGATAGTAGTCCAGTAGTCTGTGTGGTGCCGGACTTAAAGAATAGCACCACCCCATACATCCCGTGGGTGTCGTAAAAGGCGACTAAGGGAGACCGGAGAATGGGCAGCAGCGTTCTCTATGCATTCCAACACCATACCATACTGCGATCGCCAACCCGCCTGCCAAGCGTGGCGATTATGGCAAACCCCCCCTTTTGGGGGAGGCCTATGTCCAGCAGTGGACGTATTTCGGCTGAAATGATGATGATGATGACCAGTCGGATTTGAGAATTATTTTTGCATTTGATAGCCTAATTCTTGAGGAAGGCTATAGGTAAGCTATTTATTTTATCACTCCAGGACCCTTAGGAGCCGAAAAAAAAATCAGAAAGAACGCTAAGCGAAAACTAAGTAAGCGCGCGGGCATGCGATGCGATACGACGGTGTAGGTCGGGGGAACAAGAAATTTCACGCGGACGAAGACGCGGACAGAAGCTAGTATTACAATAAATACTTTATATTTATTTGGTTTTCAACCAAGACTACTTGTTTTCGGCCTTACATTAAACCTTGGCCTATATGCAAGCAGTTTTGTTGTCACCTTACTGCCTAGTAACATATCTCTAATATTCTCTATGAAAAAAATTAAGAAGGATAAGCTACTGACATATTATCTAGATAAACGTAAGCAGGATTACAATTGTATTAGCTTACTAACTTAATAACGGCCGCGACTTACGAGTTGTAGGTCGTAGGTTCAAACCCAGACAGGCGCTTTCGTCGTTTCAGCCGATAGACGTCCACTGCTGGACATAGGCCTCCCCCAATTTTGGGAGGGTTTGCCATAATCGCCACGCTTGGCAGGCGGGTTGGCGATCGCAGTATGGTATGATGGTGGAATACATAGAGAACGCTGCTGCCCATTCTCCGGTACGATCCTTAGTCGCCTTTTACGACACCCACGGGAAGTAAGGGGTGGTGGTATTCTTTAAGACCGGTACGACACAGGCGCTTTACTTTGTGTAAATTATTTCATCACCACTGCTCTCAAAACGGTGAAGGGAAACATCGTGAGGAAACCGGCATGTCCTAGAACCAACAATTCGAAGACATGTGACATCTGCCAATCCGCACTGGGCCCGCGTGGTGGATTACGGCCCACTCCCTCTCACCGAGAGGAGGCCTGTGTCCCAGCAGTGGGAACATTATAGGCTGGTTATGACTAACTGCCCAACAATTGTTACGGTAATCAGGCCATTATCTTCCAAATTATCCCTACAAAAGCGCTCGCTAACAACAACAAAAATAATACGATTTTGTTACTTTTTCTTTTCATGGCCAAAGTATATACATCTGTTTCATTCCCAATTCTATATCTAACACAGGCAATTATGTACCGCAATCGGAACAAACAACTAAGTTACAATCGAACTTTAACAGCTCACTCAGAAACTTGTAACGCGAAAACTTTTATCGAATAGATAGTGTCTTTGTGTATAGTGCCGATAAATTAATGATGTCTTGTAGATGTTGTGTAGTGGACTGACCACAGGCAGTTTCACACAGCTGTTGCGTGTTGCCAGTATTGAAAACGATTTACCTTGAACTGGTAATTTTCTTATGGCCAATTAAGAGACTATAATATCAACCAACTCTTCGTGAAATATGACTTTGTAGTACTATTTGTAGGTGAAAAAAAAAGTGAGCGTTCGGATGCAGTTCCGTACGCGATACTCGCACGCACACACATACTCGTACATAAAACAAAGAGACAGAGAATGAGAAAAAGTCGCATGGAGGGGGTATAACGCTTTTTCCTAACGAAGATTTCTACCAGTTAACTCCTACCAGGGAATTTCGTTCCAAAAAAACTCCCTAAGTTTGTGCATGTATGCCGTTACCACATTCCACTTAGCACTCACTTCAGCGTGCCTTAAAACCAGGCAAAGTTTTCATGTTTGAAGTCACAAATAGGTTTTCGCATAACAAATGCTATCAAAAATTACGTTTCATAAAGGAACACGAGTGGTACTCAGCTGTCGTCACTAATTACCTTACAACAGTTGTCCTCAAGCTTTAACTTTTGCTAATTAAACGACATAACATGTTGTTTAAAAAGGGTTCGCACCGCAGTCTACCTTTTTTATTCCCTCAAGCTTTGGTTTCGTTAGAAAGCGGTGAACGGTCACACAATAAAGTGCGTTTATGACACCTTAATGTCAAATACTGGTGAAAATGACAGATTTTCATGTCGACCACCGCTCTTTTAGGTAACCTTACCTTTTCTCTTACCAGTAACACATTATTTTAGATAACCTTTGCATTGTCATGGTCATTCGTCAAACTTTTTATGAAAATGAACATTATCTCTATAAATACCTATTTCTACGTTGGCAACACCAAGAGACTACCGCCTGAAACAAACTGCACGATTGGATTACGATTGTAATGGAATCCCTTGACCTTTATATTTAGTGGCCTTTGGTACTAAGAGCCCTTAACTATATTTGGACAACGGGATAAAGGTCGCCACTAGAAGTAGCCGTTAGGATACTCAAAATGTATTCATTTTCGGAACCCTTTGTATTATCAGAGATAATATGACCTACATCTTGCGCTAAATGTACGATAACTGCTGCTGCTGAGTCTAGCCTATAAACTTTTACAACGGATGATCTGAAGACGACATTGGGATAATCACTAACATTCGCAGGCTGAGGTTTAAAAGCAGTATCATTTTATTAGTACATAGTGTGTCCCAAAGCTTATTTAGTATAACATAAACATGTTAATCTAAAAAGAAGGAAAAAAATATCGAGAGCGCAAAGTCGAGTTGGAATTTCAAATTCCAATTGGCCAGTAAAATAACGTGTTGGGTGTGACTGTCCCAGGATACGCCGAGCGCTCGGTTCAGTTGAGTAACTGGCAGAACAAACTGCGTTACACGAAGAGGCTGTTTCGTGCATCCCAATCGAATCTTTCCTCCAATCGAAGTATTGTTTCAGTATCTTTTTGGATTATGGCTGCGTAGTGTGAGTCACTGATGTGTGAGTCGTATGAGTCAATAATACATATCATAACATAACATCACGCCTGTGATCCCCGAAGGGTCAGGCAGAGGTGCACCCACATTTCACCAGTTATGTTTAAGTTAAATAAGAGGGGCCCGTGGCTAAATATTAATAGCCGCACAGGTCGATCGATCAGGTTAAGCTAAGCTTGTCGCGGTTGGTCTGTGGATGGGTGACCATCTATACATCCGAGACCCCTCCGTGCCTGGGAAAGCACGTTAAGCCGTTAGTCATCGTCATTCGTGGATATTGGACAGTCGTTACGTGTAGTCAGAAACCCGAAAGTCTGATAACCAGTCCTACCAAGGGTATTTACCCAGTAACTGGGTTGTGGAGGTCTGATAGGCAGTCGCTCCATGTAAAATACTGGTGTGCAGCTGCAGTTAGACTGGAAGCCGACCCCAACATAGTTGGGAAAAGGCTAGGCAGATGATGATGATGTTTAAATTAAATGTTATCAACCGGGCACAAATCCAGACTCCGAGCTGCTACTCAGAAATTCCAGCTAGAAAACCCAATAACAATGGACCCAATAAAATTGGAATCGAACCCAGGACCTCATGCTCAGCAGTAGCGATTAGAACCATTAGACCAACCAGCGGGGTAATTGACTAATTGCGTAACACACTGTCAGTAGCAATGGGCTTCATTTTGACAGTTCAACAACATTCATTGCGTTATTCACGTTGTTGAGCAGACACATTTTTCGAACTTAAGAAGCAATGGATCAGTAATATCCTTCGAAAGGATTCAGATTGAGATTGATAGTGTGTGCAATCAGGGTGCAGGCAGGCAATAAGTAATATAAAACAGAAACAATGGCACGAATGTGTTGTGTCCAGATCGTGCAATGAAATACCCAATCATTATCAGGGACATGACTTTTTTAATCATTGATATTGTATATAACGGACATTCCATTTTCCATTCTTTCCCACAATTTATACACGACCTTGGTGGATTAAATTCGATATGTTGAGCTTTTTTGGCAGAGGTGCCAAATGTGGGAGACCCGCAACTTGATAATAAATATCGGACATCGCACCATGTGTATTCAAGTGTTCCGTAGCTGTTGTATTTCCGTCACACTTCGGAACGAAAAACAAACAATAAGTAGCCTCCTTATTACCTTTATTGCCAACATAATTTTCCGCTAACTCACCCCATCTGTGGGGCGCCAAATTGAGACCAAGTTGAAGTACCAAGCTAGCAATGTTAGTTACTTTCACTTTTTGGATATGGGCGGAAAATTGGTTTCTGACTTCCACAAATTTGTGATGTTACAAGTTGGACGTATTATTTTAGTTGTTCAGTCAACCAAACAGATTTCTATACATACAGAACTATTTTGTTATCGACACAAATTACAAAGCTATTCTTACGAAGCTGTCACATAAGGTTTTGATTGTAATGTGACTTCAATAAATAACTCATCTCAGTTCAGTATTCTAGGCAGAGGCCTGTCCCGACCTCCGTGGTTCCGACAAATAATAAATAGAAAAACTTCTCACTGACTTTTATGAGTAGGTACACCCTCACCACTAGTGTGAGATTTGTAGAATTCATTGAATCGTCAAGTTGGTCAAACTTCGCTGAGACCGCACCCGCACCTTTTAGAATATTTAAACGTGTTGGGAAATCTGTTTTACGGTCAGTTAAAACCAGAGCTGGCACAAGGTTCCCCAAGGTCACATTAAAAATTAAGTTGAAGTCGGTCTTCTAATACCAACCTCGATCTTTTGAAATTCTCATTTTCCATCCCAATGCCCATATTGGCACTGGCCCAACAAATATCTTGAAAAATTCAATCTGAGGGTTAGGAAACGACGACGAGGCGTTAAATTCGTTTGAGCCTTTCAATGAAATTAATATGTACGAGCTACGAACATAACATAATTTATCACAAAATGTATTTACTTATAAATTGGCAAACTAAATGGCATGCCTTCCAGAACAAAATTTCAATGTAAAACCAGCATTAATCTATTATGCAAGTAGTTAGGTTTTACAATCTACAAAATTAGCATAGTTTCAGAACATCCGAAACTTCCTCACTTGCCTCATCAATTACATGGGTTGGACCGAAGCAGTTTGCGGGCTGCTGGTTTCTTTGTTTCTGTCAACTATACTCTGTATTATTTCGCCGCCCCTTTTATAGTACTATTTATGGGCAATATGTCACGGGACGGTCGCCACAATGGATTACCTACCCACACTGAAGTCGACCATTTGCTTAATGCCCAAATCTTTTTACCTTTTCAACGCTAAAGTCATATCGATTTCAACAAACCCGTGTTGTTTTACTACCATGGGTATATAAAAAGATATTATATTGCCCCATTTTCATAAACTTCATAACGCTTATTTCATGCTATATGTTTAGAATTTAACAGTACGGAATATTCTTCTTATATTTTATGATATGGTCGTTTTTTCTTTAATGTTTCTTGTTTCCTTTTAATAGTATGCAAACTTCTACGACTATTAAAAAGTATAATATAACAAAGGATTCAGGGTCTAATCTCCAGATGCCTTGCAATATTTACTTGGTTTATTTTTGCATTACCCTCAACCCTTGTAAAGTTAGGCCATAAAAAGAACCTTTTGCAGAAAAATGTGAAACGATTAAAACATTAATTGCTTTTCTCCCAAACTTCGTAATTCTACTCTAACGTTATCAAAAATTAAGTTCTAAGTTGAGGAGCTGTAGGTAATAAGGTTGAAATTAGGTCTCGATATGTGAATGTGTGAACGTGTTCTCTTGATTGAATCCAAGATCGACGGGCGAATGGAGCAAGTCTCAACAACTCGTCGATGGGTAGAAATTGCGGGTACGTGATCGAGAGCCTGTTCCGTTACTAGAAGACTCGATGGAGCAATTTGGAACGAATCGAGAGCGATTTTGCCACGGTTTACCCCTAGTCAACTTTACATTTTTATTTACCTTCGGGAAATAACTGTGTACTAAAATGTCAATCCCGACCGATAGGTTGTGACCCAATTTAGATTTGGATCTCTAGTGTACCGTAGTTAAACTTGATGTATGGTTATTTGGCGAAAGTTATGGTTTTGGAGAAAAGGAGAAAATATGTTAAGCCGTTTCATTGCAGTACTTTATGACTCGACTTGCTCGAACTTGAGAAATATGCTTGATACTAAAAACCCCATAAAACAAACGGATAATATAAGCTTATTAAAATTATACACATTGTAAACAATGTCAGTTTTTAAATATGCCATTTGGAGGATATAGGCAGGCTTTCTTTGTCTTATCGCACAAGGCCTGTCTCTAATAAATTGCCAAAACCTCAAGATAATGTTTTCGAATTAACCCCTACTACATACAGCCACAAACGACTCTTGAAAGGTACTCGTGGTACGAGGTCGTTTCACCCTTTCATGGATAAACATTAGAACTTCTCAGTAATCTAGGATAAGACGTGAATATTTATGAATGTTATTACTTGCTGGGTACAGACAAAAGAAACTTGGAGATAGTTAAAGCTTAATTCATTAAAATTGTTGGGTTGGTGTCAACTTGAAGTACCAACCTGTTTATTATATTACTTTATATACCTATTATTCTTATGTGTTCAAATAGATACGAAACCCTAATAACCAATAATATTAAACATGTTATAATTGTAACAAATTAATGTGTTAAATTTGTTACATTTAACATGTTTAAATATTTTTTGTATGCCTTTCCATGGCGAAACATGTAAGATCATAACTTTATTTATAAGACGTTAATGTACAGACGCCAGCACATCAAGCTACTACAATCTGTCAAATTTCTTTAATAGATTTTCAACTTTATCGCTAAAGCATAAGGTTCAAAGTTGATTGGGAAAATTTGACAGTTTCGGGTAGCTTGATGTGCTGGCGTCTGTACCATGTTTTGAAGCATATAAATATATTCTATTCTATTCTAGATGTGAAATTACTATAATACCGTATAATAGTAAGTTTTTCAAAAAGTTCCTCGGTCCTTTTCCTACAACAAATTCCTACCGCTTCAATTTGTATCGATACATATTTCTAAAAGCTGACTGATAGCACTTGATCTGTTTCAATAGCGAAGTACCTCCATCCATCATTCCCTCGAAAATGCCTTTTGTTTAGCATAGAATGTCCACGGAGAAATAAGGCGAGTCCTTCTTTTCTTTTTTTTGCAGGATAAAGAATAGGACTCCTTGAGATAAAATAGTAATTTATCTTTTTCTTTTCTTTTTAAAACGCGATGGTAATTGCCTCTCGGATAGACTTATTTTATAGTTGACGAATACAAACCGATTCTTTTGTTTACTCTCTGGATATTCAAAATAATCAACAACGATTTAACCAATTTTAAGTTTGACAGATTAATGTGTTCGTAATATCTACCGTGTCGTTCGGTAAAATTGATAACTGCAAATTACACGATGCAGTCATAAGTTAATTGGACCAATATTTTGTAATTAAGCTGTCGTTTGTCATGTCGTTCAATTGCCTTTTAATTTCACTTTACTTAAGGGGCTTACAGAAAACTATAAAAGTATATGATCGACTCCAGTAAACAAAATCAGAAAAGAATATGATATTCTTCAAAATATAATAATATGCTAGGTAGATAATGTGTTGAAAACATAATACAACTAATTTGATACGATAGAAAAAAACATGAACATACTTCTGAAAACTTTCTTTTTACAATAAAAACCATACCATACCATAACCATATACATACAATCATTATGATTTTTTGTCAGATTATTCTACAAGCAACATACTAAAGCACTTGTTTTAATTTTTAAGTCCAAACAATAGATTTTTTGTAAATAGATAACTGCTTCATATTATTATTTTGCAGTAAATTACCAGCGTTCTGTCACCGCGCTTCTCTTTCTTTTCGATGCAGTCCGACAAAGACTGCGCTTTAGGTCATGTTGTTGATCCTTAAGCATCAGAGACACGTTCATAATCTGCAATGGTTTTTAAAATCTCGATGGATTTCATCATTGTCATTCTCCTGCCCTTATCCCAATTTATTTGGAGTCGGCGCACCATGTCTTTTTCTTCCATACTTCTCTATTCTGTGTGGTGCCGGACTTAAAGAATACCACCACCCCTTACTTCCCGTGGGTGTCGTAAAAGGCGACTAAGGATCATACCGGAGAATGGGCAGCAGCGTTCTCTATGTATTCCACCACCATACCATACTGCGATCGCCAACCCGCCTGCCAAGTGTGGCGATTATGGCAAACCCTGCCAAAATTGGGGGAGGCCTGTGTCCAGCATCGGCAGTATCGGCTGAAACGACGAATTCTCTATTAATCGTCATCTCGGTCTCGGTCATTCCTTCAATTTAATATTACACCCCATTTAGAAACCTTGGTTTCTCAAAAAACTGTAAGCACAGAAATATATTCCGATTATGAAAATCCGAAATCCGTTTCCAATAACGTTACGGCTCTGATACAAAAGCGTGCACTTCACGTATTACAGACAGCCATTGTGGCGTTGCGTTTTCAGCTTGTATTTGTTGGTGGCATCGTGCACAGAGGAACAAATGATGAAGCCTGCATTGTGCTCCTTGTATGAGAGGCAATCTGCACTAAACATTACCCAGAACATAGATGTGAGCGTGATCAGACTAGCAGTGATAGCGTTTCAATGAACTTAAAATGAGAGTGATTAAAATATATAAAAGATTCTTGGTTGCATTATTATTTTTCTAGTTTATTTCTATTGTGAGTTAGATAATAGCTGTGCCCGCGACTCTGCACTCATCTATTGTCTTCCTGGAATAGTAATTTGATGTGTACCGGAATATGTTATGTGTGACTATGTACGTGAACGGAATGAATTAGTGGGAAATGTGCATTCTAAACGGTGAAGGTAAACATCGGGAGGAAACCAGCATGACATGATTTTTGGTTCTAGACCAAACATTCGAAGACATGTGACATCTACCAATCCGCACTGGGCCGGAGGGTGGATTACGGCCCACTACCTCTGACAGAGAGGCTAGACCTGTATCCCAGCAGTGCGAACATTATAGGCTGATTATGTGCATTCAAGCCTGCCAGCAGCAGGAAGTGCCCTTAGGGCCGAAGCCTGCCGGGTCAGCGGGATTGTCCGAAAGGGTTACCGGTGGCCCGGAACATAAAGGGCCAAGGAAGGAACATGGGTGGGTTTTAGTCAATATGAGTCTGACACTCCCTTCCGCTCCACTCAGAGCGGTAGGGGTCATTTCATGATTTCCCACGTGAAAAAAAAAAAAAAAACCTGCCAGCATTTAGGTGTCTGGGAAAAACCGACCACAAACAAGATTTATATTTTTGACATGATGGGCTGCATCAGTGGGCTTTTCTTGCCTTCTTCGCAAAACACTGATGGCTTAAAATTAAGTACTTCGCCAGACTGGCATCGCGGAGCGGGGAGCGGCGTGGGTGCGGGAACGCGCGCGAACTGCCTGTCCGCAGTCGAGCGCGGCTGCGTTCTGGGTTTTGTCGTGTCCAGTGTTTATCAAAATATAATATGGATGAAGAAGACTTACTTTTACTAGAAAAAAGCTCGAACTAGTTTGAGATTCCCGGTTCCCACGCGGGCCGCCCCCACGCACTCACTGTGGCCACTTGTATGAACGAGCTATGGCGTGAGTAGCCCGCGCGCTCCCCGCGCCGAGCAGCCCGCGCCTGTCACCGCGCCCGCGTGCCCACTAAGGACACTCAAATGAAGTTTTTATGATTGAGTACGCCGCGCCGCGCCCGCCCCGCGCCCACGCTGCCAGTCTGCCCAAGCACTTATTACTATAGTTGACATAATGTTAAAGCTACATAATTTTGATATGAGAGATAATGTATCTCTGTCAGGTCGAATGTTCACTGTCGCAAATTCAAACTTACTCACGCGTACTCCACCCAATTGTCTCGTCCACTTAAAATTATATGCTTGGAGGTGCAAACAGCCTGCTAGGATGACCGTACATTAATGAGGACATGCAAACGTGTTCAACTGTCTGGAATATGTCCATAGTCCATACACTTAGTTACATACAATATTTGAACATGAAACTTGAGCGTTAAATATGGAACTGTTCCCGAGAACGATGCACATATTACATTATATGTATTGTATATTGGCATGTTAATAGGTTACCGTTTTCTCTTTTGATGGAATTTGCTTTACTTGTGTTGCTCATCTTCTTGTAATTACACGATCGAAAACCAACGTCGACAAGTTTTTTTTTATAAGAAATCGGCAACATATTACAATGTATATATTTTCTTTGAAAATTTCATTAGTAGGTACTTTGTTTAGCAGTTAATAAACGACGTTAACATTTGTGTTAGACATAAGTACGGTCAGCAACAAAAGTCGATTAACACTTAAGTTTTTTTAATCTCGGTTATTGAGCAAAACATTTGTTCAAAATTGCAGCAGAAATAAAATGCAATTTTGAACAAATATTTTGCTCAATAACTGAGATTAAAAAAGTGAAGTGTTAATATTTTGCACAATAACCGAGATTTAAAAAAACTGAAGTTTTAATCGACTTTTGTTGCTGATTGTACCTACGGTAAAAGTTTTAAATATGCTTTGTGGTTCATTTGCATTATGTCATGGGACGCTTAACGACCTAGTTTCATCTGTTAATGCTTTTTGATTTGCCATGGAACTGAACTGCACAGCACATTGCGCATAGAATTGCATGCATAGTAAATATATATGCATGTACCGTCGAATCGAAAGAAGAAGAAGAAAAATATTTAAATCAATCAATCAATCATGTTTATTGTGGATCATAGGTACAGAAGTAGATACAGGTGTTAAGAATTACAGTGATGTTGATCAGCTATGTCCCGCCTTTTGGGCATACAATACAAATTATTCAATATTAACATTGTGTCATATTATTATAAAGAAATTAAAATTACTATTTTAATAAGAAAATAAAAAAATAACATTACTATTAAAATAAAAAAAATATAAAATTAAATTATTTACAATCTAATATTACAACAAAAGAAAAAAATAAAAATAAACACAAAATATAGGTCAGTTATAGATCTTAAAATTAATAGAAAGCAGCACTGACTGCACCATGGTCTCGGTCAAAATACATATAATTTAAAGGGACTTGTCTGACATAAAGTCTTTTAAACAGTAATAGCATTTATCGACTAACAGGTCATGAAGTTTCTTTTTAAATAATTTAATTTTTGAGATGCTTCTAATATGTTTTGGAATTTTATTAAATATTGTTGGAGCAACCCACAATACACTTTGCTGCAGAAAACTTGTCTTGCTTGTGATTGTGCACAACTTATCCCGATGGCGTATTCGGCTACGGTATTCAAATAAGTGAATATTGCTCTTTACAAATACCGCGCATTCGAATATGTATAAACATGGTAATGTAAGTATTCTAAGGTTTGTGAAAAATGGCTGACAAGAATCGGTCTGATGCAGATTAAACATAGACCTGATACAACGCTTTTGAGCCTTGAATGCTCGTTCCTTGTCTACGCTGTTCCCCCAGAATATTAAGCCATATCTGAGAGTGGAACTTACATATCCGTGATAAGCTGTTAATAACGCTGCCCTGTTGACCACCTTTCTTAATCTGTAGAGTGCATATGAGTATTGACTTAGTTTTTTGCATAATTTATCAATATGTATTTTCCAATTAATTGTATTATCAATATTTAATCCTAAAAACTTTGTCACTTCGGTTTCTGCTATGTTATTCTGTACATATCTAATATTTAAAGGGGGGGTTCGGCTGGTTCTTATTCGGAAATTTATAACAGTGGTCTTATCAATATTTAACCTAAGATTATTTTTATTCATCCAATTCATTATGGAAGTCAAAGATTGATTAATTTCGTTTTCTAGATTATTGGAATTGTTATTTGTGAATAAAACGGTGCTGTCGTCTGCAAAAAGTATGGTTTCATAGTCTAACACGGAAGGCATATCATTTATAAAGACGAGGAAGAATAACGGGCCTACAACAGTGCCTTGTGGAATACCCAGTTGAACAGTTCCTGTTTCTGAAGCATAGACTTCATCAGTTTTTGTTGCAAGATTTAGCTTTTTTATTTCAGTGAACTGTTTCCTGTTTGTGAGGTATGATTGAACGAGGTCATAAACATTACCTCTTACTCCATATGCATACATTTTGCGTAGGAGGATGTCGTGATCCACGCGGTCAAAAGCTTTAGAAATATCCATGTATAGAGCTACAGCAGGGAGTCCTTTATCTAGGTTAGTCATAATTTCATATAAAAACTTATATATGGCCACATTTATTGATTTATTCTTCCTAAAGCCGTATTGAGCAGGTGTAAATATATTGTGACTCTCAAAGAACCTATACAGGGAGTTAAACATAACTTTTTCAAAAATCTTAGCAAATATAGGTATAATAGCTATGGGCCTATAATTATTGACGTCTAATTTATCCCCTTTTTTAAAAATTGGCTTTATGACCGATACTTTTAATTTATCTGGAAATATACCCTTCTCAATACATAAGTTGACGCAATAACTTAAGGGTTCACTAATTACGGTAGCGACTTCTTTCACAATGTTTGTAATAATACCGTCATAACCAGAACTGTTTGTGTTTTTTAGGGCTGTAATAATTTTAAGTATATCGTCAGGTCCTATAGGTGTCATGAAAATTGAATTCATTGATTGATTTTTTAAGTTATTAGAATTATCAGTATTATTAAAATTATTTGAATTATCAGTTTTATTAAAATTATTTGAATTATCAGTATTATTAAAATTATTTGAATTATCAGTATTATTAAAATTATTTGAATTATCAGAAATATTATTTGGATATTTTATATTGCTAGTGTTAATGTCAAGAAAGAAGTTATTAAAAGATTGTGCAATTTCAGATGGGTTTGTTAGTATATTGTCATTGATACTTAATTGATTCACACTTTCAATAGGAAATGTATATTTAATGTCACTTATTACTTTCCATGTTGCCTTAGATTTATTTGTCGCCGATATAATATAGTAGTCATTTTGTGCCTTTTTTGTTAGATTAATTATAGTCTTGTATCTCTTTGCATACGTTTTATATGTGGTTTTGTTTGTTGAAGTCGAATAATCTTTTTATTCCTTGGGACATCCATTTCGGTTTTGACTTACTAAACATTCTAATTCTTTTTACAGGAAAGCTTAGGTCATAAAGTAATTGGAAGTTGTCATGAAATACGTTAAAAGCTTTATTAGGATCTGAACAATCATAGACATCACTATTTGTTAATTGCTTTAGATATTTTATAAAAATAGCTCTATTTTCTCTCGAGTAATCTCGTTTTAACTTGTACCAATATCTTAATGTACATGTTTTTTTTATCGGTATCTTAAAATCGTGTATCTAATAAGCTGTCTGTATACTGACCGTACGCAAAATATGCGCATTGACGTGGAGTTGCGGACACCAGCCCGTATTATACAGGGTTATTGGTAAAACATTAACAACCTCTTAAGGGGTCATTGTACTCATCATTATGAACAACTTTTACTATGTTAGCATACCTGAATTCGCGAAAAAAAAATCATCTGTTCCCTACATTTATGTTCCTATAACTCGTCAAAATGTAGGGAACAGCTGATTTTTTTTTGCGATTTCAGATTTGGTCCCATAGTAAAAGTTCTTATAATGATAAGTACAATGACCTCTTAAGTGGTTGTTAACGTTTTACCAATAGCCCTGGATAATCGATTTTACATGCCCTCCCAACTGACAAAATGAACTTCATCATAGTCAGAGTTAAGTTGACTTGATACAGAATGAGAAATCTTTAATATAGATTTATGAAGCAACCCTAATCCTCCAAACATCAAAGCCTTATTGAAAAAACCTTCATTACATCACTATTGGAACGATCCTTCATTTTTCAAAAGCTATTTTTTCGTCCAATCGTCTTTGCTTACGGGGATCAGCGGGGTTCCTGAGATCAATAGATAAGTATGTAAGTAATAAAGGAGGGAATGAGGAAGGCGTGTTTGCCATTCTTATACATATCGAATATACATTTCTTACAAAAACGCAGTCAATTTATCTCATAGAGGCGGACTTGTTTGAGGAACAAAGTGCGGAGTTTCCCTTGGTGTTCGAGTTTTATGCGTGTTTGATATGTTCCCTTTGCTTCTTGGAAATTAATAGCGTTCCGTTTGAACGGGCTATGATTTTGAATAATAACCACAACACTGAAAGTTTATATCATACCTATCTGTACCGTACTGTAGGTATATGTGGGCACGTGTCGAGAGCTCATAATAAACCACTTCGTTCAAGTTTGAAGTTAGTAGTGCAGTCTCCGAATTTGCACGACAGAACTGTGCATAATTTTCACCTTGGCGATTTAAGAGACCTCTCATAAGCATAAACTTTAAATTCGGGGAGACATCGTGCAATATAAACACGAGTTAACACGCTAAGAAATAAACCATTTTTTATGTTAACACGTCCCCTTTTTAGTTGCAACAAGCAAACTTTTGTTACAAAACGAGATCGCGATTCTTTCAAGGCAAACATAAAGCATAACTTCCAACGTCCTTACGATTGCATCATCTACTTGGGAACATGTTTTTCTCCCTAACGATGCTTATTCAGCATAGTTATTCTTTTAGATAGGAAGGTACTTACTTCAAGATTCTTGTTAGAAGATTCTCTAGAACACATGTCGTGCAAGTTATTTTTTCTTGATAATAATGGAAACTGAATACCTATATAAATTTAGTGCCACATTGGTGTAGTGGTCGCAAGCGCTACTGCTGAGCAAGAGGTCGTGGATTCGATTCCGGGTTCGGGCAAAGTGTTACTGGGTTTTTCCTATCTGGAATTTCTCCGTAGTTAACCTCCGTAGAAAGTCTCCGTCTTGGAGTCATGGTTTGTGCCCGGTTGATGGCTAAAGGCTCGTATTACATGGGACTCAAAACATAACTGGCGAAATGTGGGGTACTACAGACACACCTAACCGTTCGGGGATACAAGGCGTGATATTAAGTTATGTAAATATACAGGATATTTTTTTATGCATTGCGCAAGTTTTCACAGGATGTTCTACTCATGAATATGAACAACTTTCACTATGGGTTCAACTCTGAAATCACGTAAAAAAAAATCTGCTATTTTATACATTTTGGTCGAGTAGGTAACTTTTGTATGAAACCGCAGATTTCTTTTTCGTGATTTCAGTGTTCGTCCCATAGGGAAAGTTGTTCATATTCATGGGTAGAACACCCTGTGAAAATGTGCGCACTGCTTAAAAAATATCCTGTACTACCGCGCCTCGGCCTCCGCCCGCGGCTTCGCCCGCGAGGTATGTCGATAAAAACTATCCTATGTCCTTCCCCGGGATGCAATCTATCTCTCTGCCAAATTTTATCGAAATCCTTTTAGAGGTTTAGGCGTGAAAAGGTAACATACAGACAGACAGACAGAGTTACTTTCAAATTTATAATATTAGTATGGATAAATAGCTAGATTTGGAGCTCTTGTAAGTTACCCTAATAAAACAAGCATTAGTGTTTATATTTTTCGTCTTTGTAGATAAATATTATGCTATTATTGATATTATTATATATATGTTTTTTCCTTCAAAGTAAGAGTGAACAGGCACCTTCTGAGCACGCTCGTTCCATCATAGACCTCATCCATCGCTTTCCATCAGGAAATCGAGGATCATGATCGAGGTCAAGAGCAGGCCCATTTAGCAATAAAAAAATGTACCTATATATATAGTCAAGCTGATTCTATGAAAATTAGAAGTAAATATCTTTAAGACGTGACAACACAACGTGAGTTTAAGACCTATTTATGTACTTACGCGCAATATTTCAAAATGCTTAAGATTGTATCATTGATTCATCAGATGAGCTTCTCATTAAGGCTAACTTTTATAAAAAACTACTACTTAAAGAAAAGTCTGGAATAGCAACTAAACAAAATGAGAACGAAATACATTTTGCTTAAAGCGAAAGCTTTGATCTATAAAGATATTCTTAATTCAATTCAAGATACGGGCGGATTATTTTCTTGGAACCGTTTCCAATATAGCTACGTAATCTGCCAATCACGGACAGTATTGCAAACTATAACTAAGAACTATATAGGTATGTGTGTAAAAGAGTATACATAGGCATAGGTACCCACCACATTCACTGTACTTATACCCCTTTGTTCATAAACGTTGCTTAGAGTTAAGAGACGTTTAACCGTCAAAAATGTATGATTAATCATCGACAATCACATTACTAATCATTACTTAACTTTAAACAACGTTTATAAATAAAGCCCCGTAATGTTGACTAGGTAGTAGGTACTCCAATTTCACTCTTAGCAAGGGATACGAAGATGGTGTTAAATCTAATGAAAACAATTACCATTTCACTTTACCATTTAGAACAGAAAAAGTTGAAGTCGGTACTTGCCCGTGGTCCCCAGTCTGGTCCCCCTTGGGGGTACCACGAACAAATATTTTTGCCCGTGGAACACCCAAAGGGGACAAAGTGGTACCAAAGGCAAATTATTTGGCCCGTAGTACCCCCGCTAATCGCCAGATAAATAAAATGCAAATATAATCTCTTTGCTTAATGCATTACGTGACGGATGACCTATGATAAAGAAAAATAAAACAAAACATTATAATATTTATACATTTAAAACTCATAATTAAAGATGAATTATTCTGTTCTGATCCCCTGAACCGTCTATGCACTCAAATTCGCGATAAACATTTTTATCCGACTGCGGCGAAGCCCAAAAGGAGGGTTATTTTAAAAGTACTTAGTCTAAATTAGATTTTCAAATAATCTTTCTTTTAAATGATGATTAAACAACCCCTAAAATAGATTTAAGTTAAGAGCTTCGTAATAAAATATCTACTAAATTATTAATAACGGCGGTGCATAAACGTACACTGGAATCTAAGCTATAAACATCTTAACAACCCAATCCCCCCATCTAATTTACATTTCACGATAATCGGCGCCCGTCCCCATATTTTTTCCTATTCACGTTCGCGGAACCGTTCTAAAAACCCGTTCAAAACAATACCGCCCATTACCGCCCGAATACAATCAATATACCCTCAATATCCAAGTACCATCAATTAATAAATAACATCAATTAAAGGCGTGTTAGAATTTATTGGAGTTACTCTGGCTGCTATTAATAACGTCGATCTAGTTAGCCAGACCTTTAGCCGGGGTAAGGCAAACCCAGCGTGGTCCGACCTTTGTGTTGTTGCAACTCAGAATTTATTCATTAAGATCGCTGATACGAAGCAACAGTTATCTGATTTGAGTGATTTTAGCTAATTTGTTTCTTGTTCTACTTAATTGGGATTAAATACTGAATAAGGCCCTTTGCCCTTTGTGGTTCTTGCCGCGAAAAACTACGGTTTATTCGCCGTGTGTAGACACGTCAGTGTTGTATGGATCACTATGGAAGCTTGTCGACAGACACGTTTTTTCTACGGCGCGGTATCTACGTCCGTGTTTAGACACGGTCGTCAGTATTGTTTGAATCACTATGGGGGGCGGTTTATTCACCATACCGTAATGAAAACGTGTCTACACACGGTGTAGAAACCGCTCTTTATTTCACTATTGTTGTTGTTAAGTCAGAGAGATTATTGGGACAATCTACTGCAATCGTATTTAAAAACATATTACTTATAAGTAATAATGTTCATACTTTAGTCGTATCGATACCATTAGGCACTTCAAAATAAGATTTAATAGACTCGCGTGCGAACCTCGAGTCTCAAGAGGCTTAGTAACAAGAATCAGAAAACGAGGCTATACAATTTAAGTGCGGCCCACCCAACGGGTCGCGCACGGGTTAACAATAATGCTTACGATTCTGATATTTAATATCGATAAATAGAACTCTAGCCTCCATAATTTTCGTGTTCGGGTCTTGAGTTACATGGTCATTAAAACGAGGACTGGACGTCTGTTAAAGTGACCGTTGAATACGGTCTGTATTCAGGTATATGTACCTATAGGGCTTAAAAAGGCAAGGAGCTTCTATGTCACTGGTTAGACATAAATATACCTATTACACCTATAGAATTTTAGGTTTATTTAGAAACTAGAAACACCCCGCGGTTTCGCATAACTCTCGATACCGGAGGCATATCGGGACCAAAAGTATCCTATATCCTAAACCGTCATTGTCTACCAATGTGTCAAATTTCATCCGAATCCGTTCAGCCGCTTTGACATGAAAGCGTAACAAACAAACATACAAAAAATCAAATCTTTTCGCTATTAGTTGAGATATATGTATTCCGAAAACTGGTACGCATAATTTATTTATTTAAGGACAACAAACAGTAGTGTATTATAAAGTACAGTCGCCAGCACATCAACTTACCCCACTTTGGCCTTGAACGCGTTATGAGCAACTACAGCGAGAATCGTGCGAAAGAGACATATAGCTTTTGTCTGTTCTTACTAGTAATGTGTCGTGCTGCAGTGCGTACGTGAGAGTGTGTGCGTATGGTCGTCGTGGTGTGAAAAAGATACTGTGCTATAAGAAATAGCGTAGCTATCCGAATCAAATACATTGTCACAACAGGATGACAGTGGGGCGAGCGTATTTGCTGCAGCGCTTAAACAGTAGGTGTCGTCTCACCAAACTATAAAACATGCAGCGCTAGACCGCTTAAAACGTATAGTTTTCTCGCGACCAAAACGTCATAAGAGCCGGGAATTTCATGGCGCTTACACGTTTCATGCAAGACTACATAAATGAGTTGTTACAGTTACCGGCACGTAACTTGGCAAGAGATTTTCGTAGTGGGGGAAGTTCGCGCATATAAAAATGTATGAAATTGTGCGTGCGCAAACTTCTCCCACTACAAAAACTCTTGCCAAGTTACGTGCCGGCAACTATACCGGTCGGTAACATACCCCGCGTTCCGAATTGCGTCAAAAGCGATTATATCGCGAATCCGACCAAATTTAATAGTCACAAAATATAAGGACTATTGACTACTATTTGTGACGTTGCGCGTTGGTCGGATTCGCGATATAAGTAATCGCTTTTGACGCAATTCGGAAGGCCCCCGGCCTGGCGCAAAAACTGGTTTTGCGGCGTCGCGTCGTCGGTTCTGAACACTAAGTAGGTAATAATAGTTCTATGGTAGCAGGTTGAATAATTGAATCGAAACGCCCAGCGTAATGCTTAAAATACCTATGAAAGTTTATAGTCAATGATCTTTAACTTAATCCTTAATTTTTACATATTTGTTGGAAAATTACTTAGAGTATTAAGTAGTAACTACCTACTGTAAAAATCTGTACTCTTACAGCAAATCTAGTTATAGTTTAAATATGATAATTAACTGATATTCAGGTTCATGGTTTTCAAATATAAGGTTTTTAGAAATAATAGACACTTGTTCATGTACTTACTTATTGTATTTCTCCAACACAAAACACCAGGTACAGTATACAATCAACACTAGGTATCTTTTAAAAACACAACTTTTGCTTTAGTACTCGTATCGCAACGTCTTAAGCACGACTGAGCTCGTAGCACTGGCACGACAACCAAAGTGGCATTTTCCCGCCACTCTCGCTCCCACCATCGACCGGTAGTGCGCTGTGATTCGTTAGTCGTGCCATCTACGAACTCGGTCGGTACTAAAATAATTATAGTCAAAACAATACTTTTAATATTAAAACAGATTTAGTTTAACATGGCTAGTTTAATAAAATGCAATATAATTTACTATTGATAACAGTCGGCCATCCAAGGTACATTATACGTCCTCGTGTAAAGAAAGCACAAACAAAATACCTTAATATATATATAGCCTAAATTTACAACGACAATAACTATTGAAAAAAAATTAATACATTATAATAATAAGATCTAAAGTAGCACACAATTTTGGTGTAAACTTATTTAGTGTAAAGAAAATAAATTTATTGATTTATTAAACAATTGTTATTTTATCAACATTGATTATAAATTTAAATCACAAATCATAATTTTGGGCATTATTTCATGGCCCAGTATTAATAAATAACGAGCGTTTTTTCATGGCTCGATGTATGTACATTTATACGGGCATTATTTCATGGCCCCTTTTGATGGCATTATTTCATGGCCAGAGTTGACCTCAGTAGACATTATTTCATGGTCTAAGGGTCTGAAAGGATTGTGTACAGTAACGGGCATTATTTCATGGCCCAGATACTGAAACGGTAAACCTGTAGGTAAAACTGAAATAAGTAAGGTTTATTAAAACCATGAATTATAAAAATAATATTGACGTTTGTTGCAAGAATACATATTTAGGTCATTCGGTGTCATTGCCAGACGATTCGTCATGTGGTCTATTAAAGTTCAACCAGGCCTTAATTTTGTCACTTGCAACAACTGTCGAATAAGACCGGTTAGATTTTCGTGTGAGGGGAGTATCCTCAATTTGATACCGATCGAAATCATAAATTTTAGTTATTCTATAGGGCCCCTGAAACTTCGGAACAAGTTTTTTACTATTTCCTGTAGCTGGGACTTGACGTTCGACCCTCACAAGATCACCTACTTTATATTTTGGAACTGAGCAGTGCTTTGCGTCATAAGCCTTCTTTTGTGACTCTTGATAGGAACTGACATGAGAGTTGATTTCATTTCTTATTTGTGACAGGTCTTGGCTGTTAGAAGAACCAGATAAGTCGTCTGAAAGTTCGGATACAATCCTACAGTCACTAGGACCCGATGGTCTAATGCCGAACAGAGCCTCTGACGGTGTTCGATTTATGCCCTTGTTGAACGTATTGTTCATGCCCCACTGAATATCAGGTAGATGCTCATCCCATTTATTATCAGGGGAACCAACACACTTTGTAGTTAAAGCATCAACAAGTGTCCTGTTATAGCGTTCTACCTGACCATTGGCCCTTGGGGTAGAAACAGCATTCAATACATGTTTAATGTTCTTTTCGATCATAAACTTTTTAAAGCTTTCGCTAGTAAACGAGGTTCCACGATCTGATATGACCCTTTTGGGAACACCAAACAACCCAAAATACTCCCGGAAAACCTTTATAGAGGTAGAAGTTTTTGTATTCCTTACGGGTTTTAAATAAATATACCGAGTAAATGCATCAATCAGAGCTAAAATGTACATGTTTCCTCTCGCACTGCGTATAAAGGGGCCAACATGATCTGCGTGGATAGTATCAAAGGGAATATCGATCTTTGGTATAGGATGTAAAGTACCAGGCTTCTTGCCTCCAGCGGCTTTTGAATAAGCGCATTCTAGACAGGAGCCGACATATTTTTTCACAAAGTTACGCATTTTTGCAAACCAATATGTCGCTTTGATACGTTCCAGAGTTTTATCAAGTGCAAAGTGGCCTATATCATCGTGATTTTGTTTAACAATCTGCCATCTTACTCCTTTCGGCACGACCCACCTATCACCGTCACTAGTTACCCTAAAGAGCCTATCATTCTTCAACTTAAAATTTGATTTAATGTCAACTACGTCATCAAACTGAGGATCTTTTAGGATACCAATGATCCTTTGAATCTCACTATCTGCGCCTTGGACTGTTGCTAACCAATCGCTATCACTGACGACCATAACATCATGAGCCTGCTGCATAGGGTTCCGGCTGAGTGCATCGACATGAGCCATACGATGACCAGCCCTATACTCAATGCAAAAATTATATTCCTGCATCTGTTCCCACCACCTAGCGACGCGTGGAACCATATCTCTCTTTTGAAACGTCGCACGGAGCGAGTTGCAGTCGGTTATAATTTTAAAAGGGATACCAACTAAATAAACGCGGAACTTCTGTAAGGAAGCAACTACGGCAAGCGTCTCCAAATCATATGACGAATAGTTTTGTTCCTCGGGCGTTGTCTAGGCAGACAACGCCCGAGGAACAAAACTGTGCTTAGGCCAGTCGCTTACTTTAGTAGGCACTAAAGTAAGCGACTGGCCTAAGCACATCGTTCTTATCCTTTTGTAACAAGATACCTGCTACTCCAATCTTACAAGCATCCGTATGAAGCTGGGTATCTGCCTTCGGATTGTATAGGGCTAGAGTGGGACGTTGTACGAGCTCTTTTTGTAAACAACGGAATGCGGTTTCCTGCTCCGTACCCCATGACCATTTAGAGTCTTTCTTCAATAGCTGTGTAAGAGGTTTTGCAATAACCGAAAAGTTTTTGACAAATCTGCGGAAGAAGCTAGACAGCCCAAGGAACTGGCGAACATTATGTTGGCTCTGAGGAGTTGGGAACAGTTTCACAGCCTCATCTTTTCTCTCACCAGGACGAATGCCACTAGCAGAAATTTCAAAGCCCAAATATTCGACCGAGCTACAGAAAAAGAAGCACTTGGGGAGCTTTAATGTAAGGCCAGCATTGGCAAATAGGCGCAGCGCAGACTCTAATCTCGACATTCCTTCATTGATATCCTTTGAAGGGATAATCACGTCATCTAAGTAGGCCAGGGCTTCCTTGTGTCGCAATGACCCAAGAACCTGGTTCATAATACGTTGGAAGGTAGCAGGGGCATTTGCAAGTCCGAATGGCATACGATTGAATTCATAATGACCATCCGGCGTCACGAACCCAGTTTTATGTTTGTCTGCTTCCCGGATTGGTATCTGGTAATACCCTGACGCAAGGTCCAAAGTCGTGTAGTATTTATTACCAGAAAGGACATCTAGCTGATCGTCAATCAGCGGCATGGGGTAGTTTTCTCGGACAGTCTTTTTATTAAGGGCACGATAATCTATGCATAAGCGAAGTTCGCCAGACTTCTTCCTAACCACTACAATAGGACTCGCGTAACCTGACGTTGATGGTCTTATGATGTCATTCTCCAATAATTCGGAAACTATTTCCCTAACCTTCTCCTTTTCGCTAATCGACAAACGATAGGGTCTATAGACAACGGGTTGGTTATCTTGGAGGTCTATTGTCATGTGACCAGCCGTGGTGTTCCCTAATTCCGATAAATTGAAAGCAAAACAGGATCGATACTTATTTAGTAGATTCAGCAGTTGGATCTTATGCTCGGGAGTAAGTCCGTCTTGCAGATTTAAATCAGCTTCAGTAATAGACTTAACATCATTTCTGACCATTGAGGAAATGTTCAAAACTTGCACACTGGACTCTTCCTGAGCCACACGACCACGAGCAATCAGAGAATGTTTTGAAATCACCAATGGTTTCGACGAAAAATTACTGACAACGATCTGTCCTGTTCCACATTCTCTCATCTGGAACAATCCAGCAGCTACTAAATAGCGAACACCCTTCAGAAATCGCAAACTTCCATTGACAAAGATGTCGCCCTGATGTGGCGGATCTCTGTACACGTCCACAACAGCATGACCCAAAACTTCGACGGAGTCTTTACAGAACAAATTTATTTTGCTATTAGGTTCTACATATTGGTGCTCGAGTTTAGAGATTTCCAAGGAGTCACTAGTTTTACGAATGACTACGTGTGGCTGCTCCGTAAATGTTTGACCTACTAAAAGGGGCACATGCATTGCATCATCTGCGACTATCAACAATTCAAGATCTGCTTCCACCTGATCAATAATTATCTGAACTCGTTGTTTACCTACGCAATGGACGACCGAATTGCCGAATCCTCTCAGTACTGGAAGATTATTGACACTATAACTCGAACCTATATTTCGAAATGCTGACAACCTGATCATTGAGCATTCGCTCCCAAAATCTATGAACGCAGTGAATGAAAAACCGTTAACAGTAGCAGTCTTGAAATATTTATTGTTCGATTCCGACACCGAGGTGGTTACTTTTGAAGAGTCAACCGCGTCTACATCGCCCCTATCCTCTACTCGCATAACCTTTTTCTCTTCAGTTGTCGGTAGTTTGGCATAGCACTGTTCCACCTCATGACCTATTCTATTGCATCGACTACACTTCTTTACCGGTTGAGTGCATTGAGATGTAACATGACCATCCTTCTTGCAATTAGAACAACGTGTAGGCCTAGGGTTAGAGCTATTTTGGTTTTTTAGAGGTTGACCTTTAATTAATTTACGCTCGTTGTTGAATTTTATATTTCGAGCATTACGTAAATACGAAAGGAGTATGTTAGGATCATCAAACTGTGCTGCCTCAGCACCTAATCTAACCGACCTGTCGTCGATGCCATGCAGAATGCATTCGACTGCCCTTTTCCCACTTATACCACATCTATTGATTAGTGACAGTTTCTCATAATAATACTCTTCCAGGGAGTCTGTGAACCTAGCCCGTTTGGCCAACATATCGCTTAACATTTGGCCATAATTTTCTTCCGACGGGAAAGCAGCTAAAAGTTTCCTCTGCCATTCAGCCCAAGTAAACAGAACCGATGGAAGCCCCTCGTACCATCTTTGGGCTATACCCTTTAGTTTAGGTAATGAAAAATGAATTACTTGCTTCTCCGACCACGCATAAATGATTGCGCATTCATTGACTTTATGAAGCCACATAGTCATTGTTTGTTCCCGTTTACTTGGGTCAAACTCGGGAATCGTGTTATTAAGGGAACCTAACTTATCTGCACTATTATTAGACATAGATTTTAAAACATTGACAAGATCCGAGAGAGTAGATAATCCCAATAGAGAAGTTGACTCACCCGTGGTCTTATCTTGAATTGCGGCTTGCACGTCTCTCACCGCGCTAGCTCGCGGCTGCCTCACTGGGCTACGCGAACGGCACCTCCCAAGGCTTGGCGAGTGGCAGCTTGCACGGCCAGGTGAGAGACGCTCTGATGCTCGGCGGTCCGCGCGGCTCGATGCTCGGCTGTCCGCGCGGCTCGATGCTCGGCGGTCCGCGCGGCTCGATGCTCGGCGGTCCGCGCGGCTCGATGCTCGGCGGTCCGCGCGGCTCGATGCTCGGCGATCCGCGCCGCTCGATGCTCGGCGGTCCGCGCCGCTCGATGCTCGGCGGTCCGCGCCGCTCGATGCTCGGCGGTCCGCGCCGCTCGATGCTCGGCGGTCCGCGCCGCTCGATGCTCGGCGGTCCGCGCCGCTCGATGCTCGGCGGTCCGCACCGCTCGATGCTCGGCGCGGGCTGCGGGGACTGTCCCGCCTTCGAGGCTGCACCGGTTGATCTGGTGAGCAGCGACTCGGGCGCCCTCTTGACTGACGGCTCAGCCGGCTGCATGACTGACTTAAGTCCCGGCTGTAGGTTTGACGCCTTACAGGACTGCGTGACCGTCGGTTAGCAGTGGGTGACCCCGTCGGATCAGTCGGGGTGTAGACAACACGTTCCCGTTTGTCCGCCATGGGGTAACCTTGAAATGTTAATTATATTCCAAAGAATTCGTTCCTATATACAGATTCCAAAATGAATATAATTAGCACAATATGAAATATATTATAAGCACATTATGTACGTAAGATTCACTAAATTATTTCGTTGGATTGTATTTAAAGCTACAAAGTATGGTTAAGCCACCTATCAATCTTTAGGTAACCAACATTTTCATGATTAAAGCTTAAGTAACATAATGATCGTAATGAGTAAGTATATTATATTGAGAATATAAGGTCGAACAAAATACCGCCAATACTAAAACATCCACCTCTTAGTATAACTCGTGGTTGTTTAGTATACAGCGAAGTAGCAGTAGTTAAAAGAATAAGAGAAACCATTTCATATTAAAAGAAATCGAATTTGTATGGGCAGGTTTGTTTGCGTAACAATCAGTTTAAGGACACTTGAACAAGACAATGGAAATTTTATTATCATTACATCTGGGGTTTTAGTGTCCCCGCAAAGTGTTAAGCAAACTAACATCACAGCTAGGCAGCGTTAAATAACAAAAAAAAAATTACTTCAATGACATTCAATAGCCAAGAACCAAAATAAAATTGTAAGAGGACAAATAAAGTATCACCATGGTTAGAACAAATAATTAAAGGTATAAAAATATTTTACTGGCCAAAACAGGAATCTTTATCCCACTTCTGAACTGTAAAAATCTGTACTCTTACAGCAAATCTAGTTATAGTTTAAATATGATAATTAACTGATATTCAGGTTCATGGTTTTCAAATATAAGGTTTTTAGAAATAATAGACACTTGTTCATGTACTTACTTATTGTATTTCTCCAACACAAAACACCAGGTACAGTATACAATCAACACTAGGTATCTTTTAAAAACACAACTTTTGCTTTAGTACTCGTATCGCAACGTCTTAAGCACGACTGAGCTCGTAGCACTGGCACGACAACCAAAGTGGCATTTTCCCGCCACTCTCGCTCCCACCATCGACCGGTAGTGCGCTGTGATTCGTTAGTCGTGCCATCTACGAACTCGGTCGGTACTAAAATAATTATAGTCAAAACAATACTTTTAATATTAAAACAGATTTAGTTTAACATGGCTAGTTTAATAAAATGCAATATAATTTACTATTGATAACACTACTCATATTACATTTAAACAGGTAGGTAGTACGGTATACACCGTTCGTTACACAATGAATTAGCGAAATTTCACGCTCTCGATGAATATTGTTAAGTAGACAAGTAGGTAGGTAAGTAGGTATAATCTCATATCAGAAAAACATTTCCTTTTTTATTAGGGTTCCGTACCCAAAGGGTAAAAACGGGACCCTATTATTAGGGTTCCGTACCCAAAGAGTAAAAAACTGGCCAAGTGCGAGTCGGACTCGCACACGAAGGGTTCCGTACCACAAGGCAAAAACGCCGAAAAAACATGTTTGTTGTATGGGAGCCCCCCTTAAACATTTATTTTAATTTTATTATTAAAGTTAAAATACAACTCAGTATTTTGTGAATATTTCAAGTGCCTACCTGTTGCCATTTTTGATATCGAGCAAAAAAGGGCAAAAAAATCGCGTTTGTTGTATGGGAGCCCCCCTTAAATATTTATTTTATGTTGTTTTTAGTATTTGTTGTTATAGCGGCAACAGAAATACATCATCTGTGAAAATTTCCAATGTCTAGCTATCGCGCTTCTTGAGATACAGCCTGGTGACAGACAGACAGACAGACGGACAGACAGCGAAGTCTTAGTAATAGGGTTCTGTTTTGTACCCTTTGGGTACGGAACCCTAAAAACGAGACCTAAGACTTCGCTGTCTATCCGTCTGTCTGTCACCAGGCTGTATCTCAAGAACCGCGATAGCTAGACAGTTAAAATTTTCACAAATTATGTATTTCTGTTGCCGCTATAATAACAAATACTAAAAACTGGCCAAGTGCGGGTCGGACTCGCACACGAAGGGTTCCGTACCATAACGCAAAAACGCCGAAAAAAACATGTTTGTTGTATGGGAGCCCCCCTTAAATATTTATTTTATTTTAATTTTATTATTTATTATTAAAGTTAAAATACAACTGAGTCTTTTGTGAATATTTCAAGTGCCTACCTGTTGCCATTTTTGATATCGAGCAAAAAAGGGCAAAAAAATCGCGTTTGTTGTATGGCAGCCTCCCTTAAATATTTATTTTATTTTGTTTTTAGTATTTGTTGTTATAGCGGCAACAGAAATACATAACTTGTGAAAATTTCAACTGTCTAGCTATCGCGGTTCTTGAGATACAGCCTGGTGACAGACAGACAGACGGACAGACGGACAGACAGCGAAGTCTTAGTAATAGGGTTCCGTTTTTACCCTTTAGGTACGGAACCCTAAAAACAAAATAAAATGAATATTTAAGGGGGGCTCCCATACAACAAACGTGTTTTTTTCGGCGTTTTCGCCTTGTGGTACGGAACCCTTCGTGTGCGAGTCCGACTCGCACTTGGCCAGTTTTTAAATTTCAAGCAGGTTTCAATGACCTTTTCCGGGTTTTGTTACCTACTTACTGACGGGCTGGCGGTCACCTGTCTTAGCGCGTTCCTTGCTCTTCTATTCTATTATTGATAGCTGCGCCATGCGCCACAGTTATAAACTTTTGTAGTTATCATCCTTTAACTATTTTTATAATACCTATTATATCTGTTATTGTTCCAAAATAAAAGATTTTATTTATTTTCACGAAATTAAATGCTGAAAACCCATAACATAGGTAATCTGCTTGAAATTTTGAAAGAAATATGGACACCTACTTCTTACCCCATCACGAACGTGTGTGAAGTTTAGCCAATTAATTATACCTACTTGTCAGTCCGCCGTGTTTAAGATTAACGTTTCGTCCGCAGCATGATCTTATTACAAAAACAATCAGGTTGAACCTTGTAACGAAATTACCAATACCTACCGAAGTTTGCTTTGACATGATGTTCAACCTTATTGCGCTAGTAATAAGAAACGATTTCAAAGGTTATGAATTTTCAAATAAAATTCTAATATATTATTATCGTTACTTTACATCCTAAATCTATACTATAATATTATAAAGCTGATAAGTTTGTTTGAACGCGCTAATCTCAGGAACGGCTGGTTCGAATTGAAAAATTCTTCTCTACTTGATTCACTATAACGTTTTTAGGGTTCCGTACCCAAAGGGTAAAAACGGAACCCTACCTATTACTAAGACTTTGCTGTCTGTCCGTCCGTCCGCCTGTCTGTCACCAGGCTGTATCTCAAGAACCGCGATAGCTAGACAGTTGAAATTTTCACAAATTATGTATTTCTGTTGCCGCTATAACAACAAATACTAAAAACAAAACAAAATAAATATTTAAGGGGGCTCCCTTAGAACAAACGCGATTTTTTTCCTGTTTTGCTCGATATCAAAAAGGCAACAGGTAGGCATTTGAAAAATTCACAAAATACTCAGTTGTATTTTTACTTTAATAATAAAATTAAAATAAAATAAATATTTAAGGGGGGCTCCCATACAACAAACGTGTTTTTATAGGCGTTTTTGCCTTGTGGTACGGAACCCTTCGTATGCGAGTCCGACTCGCACTTGGCCTGTTTTTTATCGTAATCAAAGTTCTAAAATAATGCATTATTTGCAAAGGTGTTTTTATAAACATGATATTAATCCTTATCCAAATAAACACGTTACTCATCACAAGTATTTAATTTTGAACAAAATTGCTCTTGACAAATTTGATTTCAATGAATATCTTAGGAAATATCATAGTTTTAAAACAACTCCGCAAGGCGGCCGGTCATGACCTGAAGACGCAGTGACTGCAGTCGAAAGGGCTGTGTGATCTAACCCTAGGGGCCCCATATCAAAATATCTTGGCGGGGTCTTTTGCAAAAAGGACGGTGACGTTTTTTTAAGTAAATAAATATGCCGTCGGGGCCCACTGTATAACAGATACGGCGGGAGCTAACCCCCTGCTTTTGGCACTATAACTACACAACCGATCATCATGAAATTATGCATACCTACCAATCAGAAAAGGACATAGGATAGGTTCCTACAGGAACGCGTGTGAAACCGCGGGAAAAATATTAAAATAAAATGCGGAATAACAATCAAATCTTTTTATTTTTAAACATTAATATAATTGAAAACATTATAACAGCTACCTACTTTAAATTAAAATATACTTACAACAAAAGTTATAAAACCAAACTATACCATAGATTAAGATAATTTATTTGCGTAAAACATGGTATACACAGGTGTTATTAAAGCATATGAGATCATACAGTTTTGCAATAAATGAAAAAACAATGCACAAATAAACAAAATAAATTGAATTTAAAAACATTATAATTTATGTTCAAAAAAATCCTTAATATTATAGAAATTATTTTCATTCAGCCATCTACCTATATAGTTTAGTTTTGAATAACCTACAATTTAATATTTTTATACATTAGGTAATTTATAATATACCTACAGTCCTACATGCTTCATACTTACATAAAAGTTTCTGTAACCATTACCTATGTCAATAAAGAATTTTTATTTTTAAAATGTCTGACACATCTCGCGAACCTTTCGAAGGCGTTATTATTATTAGGTATATAGATTAGAATTTTATTTGTAACAGATCACCAATGGCTGCCAAGCAAAATCAAATGCGGTAGCATTTGATTGCCAAACAAAAATAAGCTTTTACCTAGATTAGTATAATTTGAGTGGGATGTATAAGGTCCGGCACACACTGGAGGCACGGCACGACAAGGGATTTTTGTAATACTTACAAATGATTTCGAATCTAATTTAACACTGTTAACACAAACATTTCACACAACAAACTGATTAAAAACAAGTAAATAATATTTATTTTTACAAGCTTTTATTTTTATTGATATTTGTAACAGATTAATTATACAGTTACAACTACCAATGGCTGCTAAGAAAAATCAAATGCTGCCGCCAAACAAAAGTAAGCTTTTAAAATCCCTTGTCATGCCATGCCGCCAGTGGGTGACGGCCCTATCTTAAATTGTCACCAACAATAGTAAAGAAAAATTCTCAAGAATATAACAGTAGTGCGAAAATAAATATAAAATTTCAATTTACAGTATTAATTATCACGATATTAGAAGAATGATCCATACTAATATTATAAATGCGAAAGAACTTTGTGTGTTATGCCTTCGCGGCCAAGCCGGTGGGCAATTGTGATGAAAAATATGGAGATAGTTTGAAGCCTGGGGAAGGACATGCGAGGAATATAGTTTATTATGACACAACATCAACGAACGACATGTCTGGCGTCTTTTCTCAATCCGGCGGCGTCTCCTGACTGTGTCTATTGATATCTAACACAAAGAAAATTTTGTCATTTTCAATACTTACATAGGATTCTTTGTTATGAGAAATTGTAGGGGCTAACTTAACTAATCTGCATTCGCGATTAATTTGCCAAAAATCGTAAACAAAAATGACTTTACAGAAAAATAACTTTAAATCGTACACAAGAAAGTTCAGTTTACGCTACAACTTTAACTTTTTCAATAGTGCTAGTCACTCTGAAATCAACTTAATTGCCATTACAATAAAGTTGATATTTGTTTAACTTGAAATAATATTAATATGAAAGAAGTTTGAATAAACTTTAAATGAGTATGGAACAGTTAAAAAATATTCTTCCAAATATAAACAAACATACACAAATAATCTGTCGAATTGAGAACTTCCACCTTTGTTGAGGTGGGTTGTAAAATATGGTTGTAAAGGACTGAAGATATTTTTATCTAAGTAATAGAGTAATATAATAAGTGATACAACCACTGAGTTTGACTATTTTTATTACGAATGGAATTATCCTACTTAAAAAGCGTAGGTATTTCTACATCAGATAGTGTTGCAGTCCCATTTTATAAACTAGATTTGAAATACCTAAGATATCTAATAGCTATGAAATACTGATACGAAAGTTGAATAACTAAAGGAAGAACTAGAAAAAGGATATAATAAAACAAAAAAGTCTGTTTAGTCAAAATTATTCTTCAACTATAAATTAATAATTATTTTTTGACGGATAAAAAACCTGATTAAACACCAAATTACCTGAATCTTAAAACGCAAGAAAATAAAAGAAATGAAATACAAAAATTAAGGAGTCCCTACAAAAAGCATAAAATAAAAAATTCAATAAAATTTTTAAAAAACCCCCGACACAAAAAAATAATATAATTAAATGTAAGTAATTGGAAAAGGATCAAATAATTTAAAAACCCCCAACTTAAAGAATCTAGGTAACGAGTCTAAAACAGATAAATTCATTTGGAAGTCGGGGGACCGTTCTGTGGAACACCTTCTCTATGCTAACAGATCCCCCGACTGCCAAATGAATTTATCTGTTTTAGTCTCGTTACCTAGATTCTTTAAGTTGGGGGTTTTTTAATTATTTGATCCTTTTCCAATTACTTACATTTCATTTTATTACTTTTTTGTGATGGGGGTTTTTTAAATTTAATTTTTTAATCAATTTTGTTATTCACTTTTTAGGAAAACCATGTGTTATGTTAACTGTGATGATATAAGTTAATGTGATAGGTAAGTGTGATTACTAGTTACTCACGCTGTACGAAATTGAGGTTACTCCACATCGTCTCGTCTGCAGCCGCGTGGCTCTCGCGTAGAGCTGGCGGTTCTATGCTTCCGCTTTCTTCCCACTGCCGAAGCCAGAAGTAAACTGTTTTTTTCTGGAACGAAACAAATACTTAGCTGTAGTTTATTTGCCCATTATTACTCAATTACTATAGGCAAAGAGACCCTTGATTTTAAGCCATTTTTACATGTAATTTTCTCTTGGGTCTGACACTTAAATATCCCTGTTTTTTTATGTTCTTCTGTTTAGAATGTTCCATGAGTAAGGGCTGATTTTTCAATCGACAGATATTTTTTACTATTGGAATAAAATTGACATCTGACAGTTTTTGTTTGGAAGAATTGTCAAAAATTCAAAATTATTCCTCCGATAGTAATAAATTGGCTGGCTAAAAAATTAACTGACGTTGGAAAAATCAGCCCTAAATGGAATCAAAAACAATAGTTCATCGAATTATGCTTACGGAGGTATAACTCTGAATTTAAGCTTTCACGAAACAGCGCGCACCCATTATGAAAGAACACAAAGAAGATATACCTATCCACAAATATAGATCTATCCCTTCTATTAATTCGAAATTTCTATAGAAAAACACCATTGACACATTTTTAACAATACAACCTTTGTTTATTATTATTTAAAATTTATAACTACAAAAAATATTACTCACCGTTATGCCCGTCTGCCGACAAATATCAATCACATCACATCCACTCAATCGAAGGGCTTATGATGCGCTCCCTTTCAATTTGCGTTAACTGAGGCGGCCGATTCTTGATTTTGATATTTAACTAAACTTTGATAAAAATAATTAAAACGCACAGTCAAAAATGTCTGCGGACTAGAACTCCCGCCGAGCACTCAACACGACTCCAAGTCAGTCCAAGTGACGTACTGAATAAATGTCAAACGAACGATGTGATGTGACATTCGTTTAACTTCGTGAAGGTTCGGGGAAACTCGGGAGCGGTGGCGGACGCGCAGGGGCGCGTGGGTGTCGCTTATTCCTAGTGAGACATGGTAATTGGCTGCCAATTATTAGTACGTGCAACCATTGAGCAATTTTTGAAACGTTGAAAACTCCACCAATCATACCAAGGATACTTTCTTTCTAACACTGTACGCCTCGTCGTAGTTATAGATATGTATACAGTTTACGTTGATGTGCTGGCGTCTGTACCTAAACTTAATAATTAAAACTTAATATTAGAGGTAACAAATACACTCACAACGTTATCCACATATTACTAAACATATCTACTAGCTGTTAGAAAGAATGATAATAATAATTAATTTTAACTAGATTAGCATTTGTTTCTAAAGTGATTTGGCAAAATCCAGTACCTGCCTACTGATAGCATCTTACCGACCTCCTAATTCCCAAAAACATTAATAAACTAATTTATTGTCGTCCTCTCAAAACTAAAACTGTTATCATCCTAAACAAGACCACAGAAAACGGGCTATGATAGAATCACAAATAGGTGCTTTGAAGTTACGCTCCAATCAACCATTCGATATCGTCCACGCTTTGGGCAATACGAACATGTCCGGTGGATATTGCCTCATCTTGTGTTTACATATTTATTGAGAATATGGTAATGGAGTTGCTCTGGATAGCTTTACGTCTACGTGTACTAGTCCTGGAACTAGTAGGTATATGACACACGTGGTACTGGTTGGGTAGACCCACATTTCATCAGTTTATATTTCATCATTATCATTTCAGCCGAACGACGTCTACTGCTCCCCCAAGCACCTCCACTTCGACCGGTTCTGTGCTTCTCACATCCAACGGTTCCTGCGGCCTTCACAAGGTCGTCGGACCACCTTGTGGAAGGCCTTCCAACGCTACGTCTTCGGGTACGCGGTCGCCACTCCAGAACCTTTCGGCCCCATCGGCCACCTGTTCTGCGAGCAATGTGCCCTTGCCCACTGCCACTTAAATTTGACAATTCTTCGGCCTATGTCGGTTACCTTGGTTCTCCTGCGGATCTCCTCATATATCTCCTCAGTTATATTTATTCCCACAAATCCAGACTCCGGGCTGGTATTTAAAAAATCCAGATAGAAAAGCCCACTAACATATAATACTTATTAGCCCCAGAGACCTACGGTGCAGCAGTTTTTTTTATACTTTTGAAGTGAAAACTTCTTTTGGCGCTTTATTCATTTTTTGAGATTGGAAAAACCATTGACCTTGCGACACTGTTACCGTAACCGACACCGCGCTACATTTGGATGTGTTCGGCTGTCCTCGGGATGTACTCGTTGATCAAGTTTTCACTTCTGTGGGCACTCCCGGAGTGCCATTGTTTATATTCTTTATTAATAAGGGGTTTTTATCCACACGGATACGTCAACCCCATTGTACCTTATACTCTATTTACACACAACAATCCATACTAATATTATAAATTCGAAAGTAACTCTGTCTGTCTGTATGTTTGTTACCTTTTCACGCCTAAACCCCTGAACGGATTTCGCTAAAATTTGGCAGAGAGATAGATTGCATCCCGGGGAAGGACATAGGATAGTGTAACCCGACCTTTACAGGATGAAAGAGCTTTTGCCCTACCTACTGTGCTGGCCTCGCTACAGTAAATTTATAGGGTATATAATCAGTTAGGGAAAGATTCAATTAAAGAAGTACCTACTTACACAAACAAAGTTATTGTAATAATACACAAATGAAGGTCCACAAACAAAAAATGTGGCGAGCCACCAAACTAATAAATATCTTTCCCAAACACCTAGGCATTCACACCCATACAACCAGTCTCCGTACCTGGTTGTACCGGAGTGTATGCCTGCATGAGACAATGACAAATTCTCAGATTCGCTATATCGCGTCCGTGAGATGAACCACTTAATAACTTCTAGCTCAACCGTACAAGTATCAACCAATTGGATTGTGCTCATATAGGGAAAATAAAGATTATGCAAAGCAAACCCGAGACACAATACTTTATAACAACTGGTCTTATCACCTAGTTCCTACAAAAAGCCTAACTCTCTCATAGATTAAATTATGACCTATAGATCAACTAAATGTTCTCTCTGTATAAATAAAACCGGCAGTTAACGCTCTCAGACCCTCTCAGTTGACGGCTTCTCGGCCCTTGGCATCGCTCGCAGGATAAACCTGCGAACACACGAGGAACGTGGCCTACGGGCATAGATGGTGACGCTTGCGTTACCTGGAGTGGCGAACTTCCCTCATCACCTGGATTCAGCTAGGTAAGGCCTTCTTCGAAAACAGAAGACCACACCACAAGGGACAACCTTAAAGTTGCCGGCGCCCGGATCCCAATCTTCTGATCACAGGGCTGCTCCAAGGCTTCACGACTTAATCGCGCATAGCACCGATCATAAAAGTAGGGCTAGCTTAACTGCCAGACAGGATTCAGCTTCCAACACTCCTAATAAAATCCCATCGGGTTATTTGGGAACATCCAGGTCCCACCAGGAATAAGTCCCGCTCAATCGGCTCAATCACCCTTTTCGCTCGAGTAAAGAGTCGTAAAGCACGGAAACCTCCTTTTGCTTTTCAAACCTATCTGTCAGTTTTCTCCAGAATATTCCTCCACAGACTAAATAAATCTTATCGATTTGTGACTTTAAATTTATTAAACATTGTTTATAATTTAAATGTGGTTAATTATGTGTGTCTGTTTATTTACTATATATAAGTATCAATTATTGTATTAAATGATCACGACCCTAACGCCATCTAGTGGCGCGGAAACTACGCTCCATAAACCTGCACAGAACCACGATAAACGTCGCCTCTTGATGCGTTAAGTATCTATTTTGCAACGTCACAATAGTTGTTATCGACATTCCTCGCAGGCGAAGTCGCGGGCGGACGCTAGTACATCTATACTATATTTTCCTACATTACTATACCACCACCACTATACATACATACTTTGAAAATAGAAAAGAGAATCACTGCCTAGATTTCTGAATTAAGCCACAAATTATGCGTTTAGTCCTTTCTGATTTAGGGTATGCCAAAATATTTTGGATAAGTCGAACATCCCACAATCATATTTAGTTAGTCCCATAAATCTGGACACCGGGCTGCTATTGAAAAATTCCAGATAGAAAAGCCCTACATGTGATACTTATTAGCCCCAACGAGACCTACAGTGCAGCAGTTGTCTCGTGTAAAGTTCCATCCTAATAAACAATCAAATTTAATCTCCTAACAAAAAATCTACCATTGCCTAAATATTGTATGTATACTTACAAGCCCCAAAACGCACCCAAGTCTGCCAACCGACTTCCTGTCACCAAAACCAATGAGCTGAAAGAAGTTAACACCTGTTAGGTAAATCATTGCGCTGTGACTAAACCGATTCTGTTAGGCGTTGCTTTCAAACTTCAAATACTGTAGGTAGGTACTAAAAAGGTTTTCTTGATCGGACTAGGAAAAACGCAAAAATGAGTAAATTAACATAATATATACTTTCTCGCTCAAGTCGGAAACAAATAAAACAAAACAACCCTTTTCATAAAAGAATTCATTAGTAAATTCCTTCGTATTGTGAAGCGCCAACCTATCGGCGTATTCCAACTTAATGATTCAGCAAAATGTTTCAAAGAAAGGAGACCCATTAAAAGAGATATTTATTTCCGTTAAAACCTTCGAGAAAATTCTTCTGTGTTCGTGTAATGAGTACCAGGAAAGCGGGGGCGTCTACGTATCATCGTGAATCGGAAGGCAAAGGAAACGGCCTGAGAGTGCCAATAGTCTTAGTAAATTGATGCCAAGGATATTCAAGAAATACTTACTGTTAAATTTATTGAACGAAATGTAATTTGTTAGAAAAAAAAAGTGGTGTCATCATTAATGAAATTGTAATAAGATATTTTTATTAAAATGTAATTGAAACACGAATTGGATAACGATGGTTATTGAAACAAGAACCGTTTTAGAAATCACTAATGTCTCAATTTCAATATCATTCTGGGTAATAAAGAACTTATTTTTGTAAGTAGAAAGTGGAAAAAAAAAACTTTTTTTAAGTCTGAGCTATTGACATCATATCCCGAGAATTTTGTTTATTTGGTATAATCCAAACCCAAGTTATGAGGGTTCAAAAAAACAATGAAGCGCTTCGAGAAAAGGTAGGTAGTACCCTTGCGCTTCGCTTGGCCTTGGGGGGCACTACCGTGCCCCCAGAATAGTTAAAAAAGGTTATGTAATATTTTTATAGATCAAGAACTATAAAGATATTTTTTTCATAATACGATTACAAACATGGTGCACCACGGACACTATGGTAGCCATTAATTACACCTCACATTTCGTAGTGTCCTAACATAGACTTGATAGCAGATATTATTGTAAGGTATTGCGTATTTTAGAAGAAATCATCTCTAAATCATGAGGATGTTAACGATTACCTATATTGTTGGCTAAATCGACCATTAAAGATTTTCCTTATAACTTCTTGAAAACATTTCTTGCTACATAATGCCTATAATCGTTTGACGGTATCCTGAAGTCATTAATTTAATACCGTCTTTACCTGCATAGTCTCGGGAAGGTAATTTATTATCCACATATTATTAATTTACGTTCATTAGCTTCCAGCGATTGCCTACACCCCTTCGTATGCAAACCTATTTTATATTGTCAAATTAATGTAAGAATTTAACAGAACTGTTTGCAGCGATCCCTTTTTGGAATGGCGAAAAATGCAAAATTGAAAAATAATGAGGAAATTGCGTTATAATAATTTATGTAAATTCGTTGACATGAGAAAGTGGCGGTTAAGACGTTGCTTTGATGTTCCTACATAATATTATATAAAATGTTCTACTTTGTATTTTACTCGTTTTCGCACTTTTTCTGGTTACCTACCTATCAACATGATTTCTTCAGTAACTAAAACGTTCAAGGATTGGGGCTTTACTTTGCATACAAAATGTTAATCTGTTGCGGTAAACATTTCTGCCGATCTTGAAAGCTTTAAATTCGGGAAAATTATAATAATAGTCTCGTATAACTACTGCGAGATTTTCATTGTCTTGTTTACAAAAAACATGTTTTCTTTTTGTTTCAGGTAAAATGTCCCAAAAATTCAGTGAAAACAGTAAGCAGATCAATATATTTATATTGAACAAAATATGAAACCTGTGCCCAAAAGGTCCAGTATTGTGGTTCATCTTTTTGCTTATTATCATTCTGAAACCAAAACCGGAGTACAACGCCATCTATGAATTTTGCGTTACATCTTCACCTCGCATAACAGCGCCACCTAGACGGTTTACTCGCAAACAGCAGCAATGAAACAACAGCGACATCTTTTGGGTGTATTCAAACAGTTGTGTAAGGGTTGTTTACTCGTACCCCGCCTGGCGGGGTGGTTGAGCGATTATTTAGAAGAGTCGGTAGATGGCGCCTGAATGTACTTGAGCATTTAAGTATATATCGGTGCCTCCACCAATTTTCGGCCAAATGTAAGTCAAACTTACAGGTTGTTAATAAAAGTATTTTGGGTTGTTCGTAATTCGTATGAGCGAAGCTTCTGGTTATTTATGTAGGTATATCTAGCAACCATTAATTCTGATTCATGTAAATTAACAGACATTTTAAGATTGAATTAGTATTCTTATTCTTTACAAGTTTTAATATAATTCCCAAGTACAAAACACACAGTAGGTACATCATACATACATCATCATACATCTCATTGAGACTTATCAAGTATTGCGATGCAAAAGCAATATGAAGTTTATGTACTTGTGACTAACAAAACCGCTGGCCTGCTGTTTGCAAATGACAACGCATTTCCACGTCGATGCCAGATACTTTGCCCTTACCACGTTTTATAGGTTTGTTTCTACTCTTGCTTTTATTTCTTGTCAATGTTACGCATATATCATGCATTCGTTGTGTTGGAGTACAAAGGCTTGCGGACTTAGCTGTTGAATAAAAAATAAGCTTTCTCTGTAAGTACCTATTAAATTCACTTTCGAACCCCTACTTGCGTCCCCTGCTTTTAAATTATAGAAGTTCAAGTACAAACATTACGTTGACTTTCAAAAAAGAAATGAGCATCTTGTCTCACATAATGTTACAATACTTTACATTTCTTGATCCCATCATCCGTGGTTCCATTCTGCGAGATTATAGTAAATTGACAAAACACAACCTATCACAAGATCTCTACGTGGCAAGAATAAAAATATTGAAGTACCTAACACCCGCAGACCCTAGTCGTAAATAACTTTGCTTACTTATGCATCCTTCATTTTCCCCATTTTGGTATGAGATGATACGGACTCCTTGTAAGCCCGATTAGTATATGCCATCATCATAAAATATTTATACCTTGTCGTACCGTTGCTTAAGAATATATTCCTGTATTTTATGATCTAACACGCGTATCTTGATAATAATGTCAAACTGCGTACTGCTGAAGTTTATATGAAATCAATAAGAACATCTAAATGAAAAACAAATATTATTAGAAATATCAAAATGAAACTCCATTTCCCATTTGTTGTTATTAGCACCAACGTGCCAATTTGACTTCTCATCGATCCTTAAACATGTCACAAGTTACCAAAATATATTAACCTGCAGACATTTTCTTGAAGGAAAAGAAAACATTAAACTGCCGTATTTTCTCCATATTATGACGAAGGCAACGAAAGGTAGGTCGATGCTGGCGCGAGTAACAAAGTTTTATCAAGTGTAAAGAGTTCGTCGAGACACTCTGTGTAATAAGATACGAATTTATGGCAAATTTATATCTTTGTTATGCCGAAAAAATACTTTATCATGGGAGATTTACGCTTGTATCCTTGTTTTATGTCAGCGTTTATTTGAACATATTCAGAAAATTACATGTTGGAAGATCTCTACGAGTACTTTGCAGACAATCTCGTCAAGGCAGCTATATTCTCTAGTAATTTATCCTATCTAACTTTGGTAGTAGGTCACATAAAATGTTGGTGAAATACGAATACCAGGTATAATAAAACCGGCATATAACTGTAGAAACCTTGAAGTAAGGGATTAAATGATTGCGATAAAACAGTGAAGAAAATCAAAGTAAGAATAATTTCAAAAATCGCATAAACGAAGTCCAGTACAGACACTAATATTGTTACCCAAGAGCCATTATCAAAAAAAGCAAGTCGAAGAAAATATCAGATATACTCATCATTATTTCACTGATGAAACAAAAGCAATTTACCAAGCCAGCAAATTCGTTAATTACCAATTCTTCTGTTTCAAAAGTAATTTGAATGCAACAAGGCGTCGCTGTAAGACTTCATCAGTTTTTATTAACTTAGCACTCTTCACTCATTCACTTTCTTATTAACTTAGCTTTGAAGTATTCAGAAATATTTGAGAGTTTAGATTTTAGGTTATTGTTTTTCATTTTAAGTTTTAGAATCTATTTGCTCTTCATTACAATTGCAAATTGTCTATCGCTATAGGGATTACTTTCGTAACTTTTTGGATGAGATTCGGTGTAATTTGTAACTAAGCGTACCGATGCTATTAACAAAGTACTACAAAATAAAAACGGAAGTGTTAAAGCACTCCTCGTAAAAGCAACGAAGCCGAATTTATCAGCTAAAACACTACAAATTCTTCAGTTTATTACTGGACTAGGCATTACTCAGCTGAAGTATCACAAGATGAATTAAAACTTCCAGACAACGTGTCTTATAAGCACTTTTACTGTGTATTTACTTACTTTTTCTGTGTATTTACTTTTACTGTGTTTTTACTGTGTATTACTGTGTATTTAGTAGGGGTCGCAGAAGAATATTACCCACATTAAAGATATATGGATGTAATTTGGGTTTCTCGGAATGCATCAAATACTTGGGTATGTGGTTGGATAGAAGTCTTCGTTGGGGCAAACACATAAATCAAATAATTGAAAAATGCTCAAAACTTTTAAATATATTAAAAGTGCTTGCTGGTAGCGCCTTTGGAATGCATACAATTCACATGCGCAGACTCTATATCGCGTTAATTAGAAGCCGAATAGATTATGGTTGTTTTATTTATGATTGTAGTGCGAAAACACATACTCTGAAGTTAGATAAATTACAAAACCAGGCCTTAAGGTTAATAGGGGGTTTCATTAAAAGTACACCGATTCACGTAATGGAAAGCGAGTTAAATATAACACCGTTATGCTTGAGAAGGCAATACTTGGCATATAAATATAGTTTGAAATTAAGTTCGTGGACCAATAATGTAACTGCTAGAGATATTTCGCATCTAAGTGCTCTTTGTAATGTAAGGTATTGGGAAACCAAGAGAAAACCTTTGCTTGTGAAAACTTACAGGGATGTTTGCCAATTTAATATTAATGCTGTTCGAATTCTTAGTATGTTTGATTTAGACGTATGGGTTACAGGAATTGATACTGGAAAAATAATTTGTGTAAATCTTGAGAGTATTAAATGTTCTAAAACTTGTTATGACCCTAATATATTAGTGAACAATGTCATCGCCGAATTAAACGAGAGCTATAATGGCTGGCACAGAATATTTACCGATGGGTCTAAAAGTAATCTGGGTCTAGGAGCTGGATTCTATGACAATACCTTACAACATAAAGTTGGATTTAAAATCGGTTGTGAAGTATCAATAATGACGCTGGAACTTATTGCAATATATCAGGCCTTATCTTACGTAATGAATCATAACTGGAATAAAATTGTTATTTTTTCAGATAGCAAGAGTGCCTTGCAACATGTGGCTCGATGCGCCTCTGGTCGCAGAGGTGCAACGATAGCCTACGATATCCTGAAAGCTATTATTATTTTTAATGAAAGGGGTATAGACTTAAAGTTGCAATGGGTTCCAGCACATATTGGTCTGAAAGGGAACGAGGAAGCTGACCGTATTGCTAAATTGGCGGCAGTACAGGGCAGGGTAATTGACTACTTACCGGATCATTGGGAATTAGTACCTAGATTTAAATCGGTATGTTTTGATGATTGGAAACAATTATTTGATAGTAAATCTATAGATAAAGGAATATGGTATAAGACCATACAGGGTGAGCTTCCTCGCGTCCCTTGGTTTGATGGCATTAATTTGAGTAGAAAATATGTTAAAATAGCCCTTAGACTTAGATCCGGACACTATCCATCAGCAAAGTTTGCTTTCTTAATGAAAAAGTCTGATTCTCCCAATTGTTTAGTTTGTAATAAAATTGAAGATGTGCAGCATTTGTTGATGGAGTGTGTCCGGAATAAAGATGAACGCGACTTGCTACTGAACGAATTGAAGTTAAATAGGCTGGATGTAGGTCTGATTCAAAGCATTTTAGCATACCCGAAATCGGAGGCAGCTAAAAAATTATGTAGTCTTCGTATGTAGTATTAGTCGTTCAGCAGTGAGCAGCAGCTTCTTAGCTTCTACTATAATGTTATTTTTTTTTTTTTTTCGTGTGTATTATAATAATATTATTAAGTTGATTTACTTTGTTATAAGGTATGATGGGGTTGACATATCCTTAAGGGACAAAAACCCCTAAATGTATTAAAAAAAATAAAGATTAAAAAAAAAAAAAAAAACTTTTAAAAATTCTTTGAGTCTTAGAACTGCCGGGTGAGCCATGTCCCAAACCTCTTAGCATCATCAACACATACTTCATCTATGAATCTTGACACTGGCTTAACTCGTTCCAACATGGTCTATGGCAGGTTCTTAAGCACGTTCCCAGCTACCACGATCGCTTGACTACTTAAAGAATCGATATCTGTCCCTTGCCCTTCCCTAGTCTCTTGAATACTCTCAATGTCTCGGAGAAGTCTGCGTCAGGAGATAAACTTTCTTAATTAGTTAGACGGATTTTAATAAGGTCAACCGTTGGTATTGATTTGTTCACAACAGAAAATTGTTTATGAACAATGCTGTTTCATAAACTAAGACCAGACTTCTGTAATGGACTAGTTAGCGTAAATAAGTGAGTTCTTTTGTAACACCAATTCTACCCTATGATAGGCATTCAACTTCACCCCTTACTCGCGATCCCTTTCCTGAACTTACAATTCAATTTACTTACGTGTGTGTAAATTGAATTGTAAGTTGTGTGTGTATGAATGTATGTGTGTACATACACACACACGCACAGTACACGCATACACACAATCACCATTACAGACGTTAGTCTTTTTTTTTTAATCTCCCTTGTTAATGTTATGGCTTAAGTTTATAATGGGAGAGGGCACTGGGTCGTGTAACACAGATTACCCACCTAGTACAAATGTCAGGGACTTCACACAATTTGTATCCACTTTCTTATGTAATAAAGATTTACTATTCTACTCATGTTTACAATATCTTAAGTTGGTTGGATGACCTGAAACCAAACATGAAAATTACTGCAGAAAAATAATGATAACGACGGCAAAGTGCCAATAACACCTAACCCGAGGGCCACGGAATGCGACGCTGCAAGCGAATTCGCCTTGCGCTGCAAGCATCAGCGTCGAGCGTCAAAAACAAATGTATTGTCTATTATGGACAAGGCCACAAAGTAGCGCTGCAAGCAGCAGCAAAATTTGCTACGAGCGAATTTGCACGAGCGTTGGATGATCCGACGCGCGTTTTTTATGAGCGTCGAAAACAATTGTATGAGAACGTTCCACAGTGACTGTACACGAAACAGACGCTCCACGCTCTCCGATAGAAGCGATCGCTCCGCGCGTCGGCGTCTAAAACAATTTGTTTTGTTTTTGTCGCGTTTATAGTAACTAATCTAATATGAATATTGAAGAATTTATCACTGCAATCCAAAATCGACCTGCGTTATGGATGAGTTCACATCCGCAACATAAGTTTAGGAATGTTGTAAAAAAATTGTGGGAAGAAATTATAATTCTTTTTAAGATGTATTAACAATATAATAATAGGTATTTTTGACAGCAACATTTTCACGTATAATGTTGACGCGTACTTACTCTGTACTCACAGCGCATGTTACCTTTTTCTGTACTGAACTGATTCATTCTTCCACCGGCGTACACGCTACAGGAGAATATTTGAAGTTCGTGGCCGCAAGGCGAATTCGCTTGCAGCGTCGCATTCCGTGGCCCTCGGGTAACTGACAAAGTCAAAAATTTACACAAACTGAAAAAAAAAAAACATTCAAAAATAGACACGTTGGTTTAGTTGGGAGGTACATATTTCCACATTTTAGTTTAATGCTGTTGCAACTAAAAATACACTTAGGCGATTTCACTAAAACATGCGAATAACGCCTTTAAATTCAAAACGATAAAAAAGTGAATTTCTCAAAAAAAATCAGTTAGGAGGTATTGGCACTTCGCCGTCGATAAGTAGGTACATAACCTAATTTTGTGCCGTTTAAAGTTTTTCCACGCAGTTTCCTTTGAAAAACATAACATTTAGGTAAGCAAAGGCGCTTAAAATAATAAGGTGGAAAAATCCAATCAAACTTTATGACATTTCAAAATAAACCACTTCAATCTCAGTTTAGAAGTACTTCAGTGGCTTTCGTAATGAGTCTCTAGTAAAGTTCTAGTCTCAAAGTCTAAGGTAATCATAATATTTCAGCCATGTTTAATAGTAGTATACACTGTTTTTATTAAGAGTAAGCTACGTGTTTGTAGATAAGTCTTTTTACATTACGTTAGAGGTTCTTAAAGGTGATACTTTACAATATTATTAGAAAATAATGAGTAAGCAAGAAGGACCTTCCAAAGTAACCTTTGATTTGACACAGAAAATGTTGATTTAACAGAATGTCAAGATATTCAGTAATTTTGCTCTTAAATTAATTATGTCGCCTCTTGTCGTCTCAGTTGTTCCGTTTTGTTTGTTTACTCCTGCTTGAAGATTCTGATTTATGTACCATCCTTAAAGGTCATGTCGCCATGGTTGGTAATAGCTTACTTGCCTACACGATGTAAGCCGCTAGATGTTGCATGAAATATTTAAGGCACGTGCCGACGAACATGTGTTACGTGACAATAACTTTGTATCGCACATGTTTTATTTAACGTGTAGAACTCGTACCTATTGTTGGATTTAATTTACAAGTTCTCGCTTCCCGGAATTATTAATTAACGAACTTTGGCTTTAGTGCACAAGCAGAGATGTTATTAAGTCCTGTAGTATTGTCCAACTTGCGGTGACTACTAGAACTAACGACTGAAACTTTAGAAATGGTTGTAAAATTATAGACACTCAGGTTGCCGTATATTAAATCAAAATTCTCGGGTGCCATTGTGTTCCGCCTTTTGTCTGACGTTCAGCATTTTAAAGCGATCCTCTTCTGTCTTTTTATATTAGTTTTCTGAGTTGACACAATGAGTTATTACGGTCACTTAATTAATCATTGCCTTTGGGACTTCTTTCTTTTTTAATGTAATTTGCTAGATTATTTATTTCGCAAGAGTCGCCATTGTAGGTATAATTAATGGGTCGAAAAAACTATGTCTGTTTTGTATTCTATTTGTATCTGCAGCTATACTTGCCTAGTTCACGATAACGCCAATATACTAGTAGCAACCGTGCCTCGTATGACAAATGATATTGCTTTGTGGGCACGGCTACAGTTGGAATGCAATATTGTTCTGTCTCTCGTTAAGAGTTCCTGACATTTCTGTTGTGTTGGTCTGTAGGTGGTGCTCTGTATAAAAATAAACGTCGCATTTAAGCTCTAAGTTTGAACTACTGCTACTATTAAAGATCTTTGGAATTCCAGCTTCTAAGCAATTTTAAATTGTATGAGCATTGTAGCACATTTGTCATTCTTCATTCATAATATATAATATTCTGTCATCATTACATGAGTTCCAAAAGATTTAAGCATAACGAAAGCCTAGCAAACAAAATTATTCTTCCATTTTCGTACTTTTCACAAGATGGCTTTAAGACCCATTTTATTATCCCCCATTATAACTAGAAATGTTTGCCAACCACAAATGAAAATGTCTTGTTATATCTTAATTATACTTAAATTATATTCATGTTCTTTGTAATAACAATAAACTTAAAGATGACTTCTATTAACGTAACGTCCACAGTTAATTGAAACGTACCTCAGGGGAACATACTAGGCCCCAAAAACTTATATACGTATATATCTCCTAAAGAATTTTACACACACTTAAAATGTCAAGCGAAAGAATATAGCAGTGACTACTGAGGTTTTCGATTAAAGTTTCGACAGAACTAGTTATTGCACGGATGTGAAAAATTGTGGAAAAGTCTTCCTACATTATTTACTAGTTCTTCATGGACGTTGCTCCTTAGATATAAAAACAATTTTACTAACTTTTTTAAGTAGATATCTCTTCTGTCGCTAAGCAGATGACAGTTAAGTAAGTCTTCTGGAAAGAGGTTAACTCAACAAAGACATAAATAAACAGTCACCGACTCACCGTATTCTTTTAACGAATGCGCGACAGCACTATCCTTGTAACAGATGCAAGACATGTTTCTAAGAAAAGCATTCCCGTTGAACCAATTGCAGGTTCGTTCCCGTCGTGCTTGTTTGACGTTAACAGACTGCAAAGATTAAACGTGTCCCGTTTTTTCGATGCAAAGAAAACAGTGCAGTGTCGGTGCATGGACGGGAATATTACATGTGTGGTGAAGGATGATTTTTTACTAGCTACTGTAATTTTGGATCAGGTTGACTGGGTTGGGTTGCTCATATAGTAGTTCAGACGCCAGTACCTCAAACTACTACAATCTGTTTCTGTAATAGATTTTCAACTTTATCGCTAAAGCATTAGGTTCAAGGTTGATTGGGAAAATTTGACAGTTTCGGGTAGCTTGATGTGCTGGTGTCTGTACTTAGAAGAGCAGTGGCGGCCCAGTGGTTACGGCCGTTACTTACGAGTAGTAAGTAGGTCATAGGTTCGAACCCAGACAGGCGCTTTACTTTGTGCAAATCAGTTCATCACCACTGCTCTCAAAACGGTGAATGAACCGCCATGTCCTGGCACCACAAATTCGAAGACATGTGACATGTACCCGCGTGGTGGATTACGGCCCACTCCCTCTCACAATAGAGAGGAGGCCTGTGTCCCAGCAGTGAGAACATTGTAGGCTACTTATGCATATTCTAGTTAGAATGTTCAGCTGGTCGGGAGGCAATATTGATTCATTAAAGGCAAACGAAATCACACAACTGAACTCACTGTATTACTAACTAGCCTCTTACCGCGGCTTGGAACGCGTGAAATTTCTTGTTCTCTCGGCCTACCCCGCATCACATCACCTGCCCGCTCTATCACTTCGTTTTCAGCGTTCGTCTGACTTTTATTCTTTTTGCTCGGCACCTGATGTTAAATAGCCTATAGCCCTCCTCAAGAATTAGGCTATGAAATGCAAAAAAAAAAATTCAAATCCGACTGGTAGTTCCATAGATTACCCCCTACATACAAACAAATTTTACCTCTTTATAATATTAGTACCTATAGAAGTATCTAGATTACCTTACGTGGTACACGTTCTTGTTTTGTCTAGTAATATTCCTATTTGTGGTAGTTATCTATTCATTACATTCATGCGGTAAAGGTAAAGCGAGGTTGTGTTAGCTGAAAGAGACCTGTACTCAGCAGATTAGATGTCAGAGGCTGTTAATGGCGATTTGAGCGAATAGACTGACGAGCATTTTGTAATGAGTGTGATCAGCAAAATTTTGTGTTGAGTTCTTAAGAACCTTGATTACTTTAGTATGTATTTTGTGCTTTACTTGTTCACTGGATGAGGTAGGTACCTATATTTATTCAGAATGTATTTCACTACGCTACGGGAATGTTTACTTGTTTACAAATTGAATCCATGACGTCATCAATATTCGATATTTTTTTCGTAGTCAAGTACTCCTCTGCTCTTGTTTAGAATTTCGTCTTTGTGATATTAATATCTGGTGTCTCCAATAACGAGTACAGAAGTTATGTCGTGTTAAAGTTTGTAAGTTTACTCCCAAGTTAAGACCAAGTCCACACTGCACTTTACTGTAGGTACTTAGTTATTTCGCTATCTACTCGCACTACTGAAGTCGTATAGAGATTTTATTGGAGACATTCTCTTGACTTTACTGCATTGTTTAACTGCAACGCCAGGGAGTATCGTCGAAATTATTCACGGAAACTTTATTATCGTATTTTATGAGGGAGTTAACATAAAACTTTAACTATTATTTTTGAAATTTATTTTAAATATTATTTTTATGACAGGCAATAAATTTTTCGGGGTATAAAAACACATACCTACCTAATAGGTTGCATTTTTATTACAGTGAAAGTGTTTTGTAGTACGTCTGCACTAGTTTGTTACATGACATTTCCATATCCATGAACAATATAACTAATGTAGAAACAGCATATTCGAACGGCTACAAGCTGTGAGCCAAATAGCTTTAAAGGTAATGTCTGTGCACTGCGAGGTAGTAAGCCCATAGCGTATAAACAATGCAATATCCCATTTCTCCGGCTTAGTGTACACGACATGGTTGGAAAGAAGAATATATTGCATGTATTCACCTTGCAACAATGTAGCATTAGAAGGGCAACATTAAAACTAAACATACCGTGAAAGAAGAATATATTGCATGTATTCACCTTGCAACAATGTAGCATTAGAAGGGCAACTTTAAAACTAAACATACTGTGATAGAAGAATATATTGCAAGTATTCACCTTGCAACAATGTAGCATTAGAAGGGCACCTTTAAAACTAAACATACTGTGAAAGAAGAATATATTGCATGTATTCACCTTGCAACAATGTAGCATTAGAAGAGCAACTTTAAAACTAAACATACTGTGAAAGAAGAATATATTGCATGTATTCACCTTGCAACAATGTAGCATTAGAAGAGCAACTTTAAAACTAAACATACTGTGAAAGAAGAATATATTGCATGTATTCACCTTGCAACAATGTAGCATTAGAAGGGCAACTTTAAAACTAAACATACTGTGAAAGAAGAATATATTGCATGTATTCACCTTGCAACAATGTAGCATTAGAAGAGCAACTTTAAAACTAAACATACTGTGAAAGAAGAATATATTGCATGTATTCACCTTGCAACAATGTAGCATTAGAAGGGCAACATTAAAACTAAACATACTGTGAAAGAAGAATATATTGCATGTATTCACCTTGCAACAATGTAGCATTAGAAGGGCAACATTAAAACTAAACATACTGTGAAAGAAGAATATATTGCATGTATTCACCTTGCAACAATGTAGCATTAGAAGGGTAACATTAAAACTAAACATACTGTGAAAGAAGAATATATTGCAAGTATTCACCTTGCATCAATGTAGCATTAGAAGGGCAACTTTAAAACTAAACATACTGTGAAAGAAGAATATATTGCAAGTATTCACCTTGCATCAATGTAGCATTAGAAGAGCAACTTTAAAACTAAACATACTGTGAAAGACTGCGCAATTGAGTCAATGGAAAAAGACGTTCTAAGAATAATTTTAAGTTCTTACAACGTGCATTAGAAAGGTGTGATAATATTAAGGGTGTGGTACAGACCATCAAATCGAATCACTTTCTCCATGGAACCAATATCGTAATCGCGAAAAATTTATCAGCTGCCCCATAAATTTGAGTCAAGTAGGTATTGAATTTTTCTATGAAACAGTTGATATTTTTCGTGACTACGATTTTGGCCCCATGGAGAAAGTTGTTTAGTGTGATGGCTACTAGCACACGCTTAGATAAATATGATATATTATGACGCATATATTTCTTATATACACGCTATATTTGGAATTCGCTTACACTTTTTAGATCTTGGTCTTCTGTTTATTTTTGTAGATTTTTTTTAGTGGAAATTGTGCTCAAGATCTATTTTGGTAATGATTGATTGAATATGTAAAGAAAAACGCAGAATGTTTACTCATATATGACACCTTTTACAAATGGTTCGATCACTTTTGATAGATAGTTGCCGAAAAGCGCGAATATTTCAGAACGTAATCCGCTTAGGCGTGTGATACTTGTGTTGGCAGGAAAATAATGTTAGGTTCTGAAATTAATCTATTGCCTGTCTAGCTTTACTAGATATATGCCTTATTTACTTGATATATGCATAATCAAGATATATCGAAATATTCATCAATATTTTGATATATCATATAAAGGGTTTGTCGGATACGACAAACCCTGAGCTGTTGAGAGAGATCGAGAGGTTCTATGGACAGTTATACACGTCAACAAATAACCCCGCTATGAATCTGGCAAACGACCCAAGAGCTAGATTGACCCGGCACTATACCGAAGACATCCCGGACGTCAGCCTGTACGAGATTAGGATGGCTCTGAAGCAGCTCAAAAACAACAAGGCACCGGGTGATGACGGAATTACGGCCGAGTTGCTGAAGGCTGGCGGAAAACCCGTCCTGAAGGCCCTTCAGAAGCTGTTTGGTTCCGTCATACTCGAGGGCAAAACACCACAGGCATGGAACAGGGGTGTGGTGATACTTTTCTTTAAGAAGGGCGATAATGCCCTCCTTAAGAATTATAGGCCCATCTCACTCCTGAGCCATGTCTACAAGCTGTTTTCGAGAGTCATCACGAACCGTCTCGCGCGCAGGTTTGACGACTTCCAGCCTCCCGAACAAGCCGGATTCCGTAAAGGCTTTAGCACCGTAGACCACATACATACGCTGCGACAGGTTATACAGAAGACCGAAGAGTATAACCTGCCTCTCTGCTTAGCGTTTGTGGACTACGAGAAAGCCTTTGATTCGATCGAGACATGGGCTGTGCTGCAGTCTCTTCAACGGTGCCAGATCGACTATCGGTACATCGAAGTGCTGAAGTGTCTGTACGAAAACGCCACTATGTCAGTCAGACTCCAGGATCAGGCCTCGAAACCTATCCTTCTGCAGCGAGGTGTGAGACAGGGAGACGTTATCTCTCCGAAACTGTTCACCGCTGCACTGGAGGATGTCTTCAAGGTTCTAGACTGGAAAGGGGCTGGCATCAACATCAATGGCGAGTACATAACTCACCTTCGGTTTGCCGACGATATCGTAGTCATGGCTGAGACTATGGAGGACCTCAGTACAATGCTCGATGACCTCAGTAGAGCCTCCGAAAGAGTGGGTCTTAAAATGAACATGGACAAAACGAAGGTCATGTCAAATGCCCATGTAACACCCACTCTCATAAAAATCGGAGACGCTACACTCGAAGTCGTGGACGAGTACGTTTACCTAGGACAAACCGTCCAGTTAGGTAGGTCTAACTTCGAGAAAGAGGTAAATCGACGAATCCGACTCGGCTGGGCAGCGTTCGGGAAGCTACGCAATATCTTCTCGTCCCACATACCGCAGTGTCTCAAGACAAAAGTCTTTGACCAGTGTGTGTTGCCAGTGATGACTTATGGAACGGAAACGTGGTCGCTCACAATGGGCCTTATAAGAAGGCTAAAAGTCACCCAAAGGGCAATGGAGAGGGCTATGCTTGGAGTTTCCCTGCGTGATCGAATCAGGAATGAGGAGATCCGCAGGAGAACCAAGGTAACCGACATAGCCCAAAGAATTGCCAAACTTAAGTGGCAGTGGGCAGGGCACATTGCTCGCAGAACAGATGGCCGATGGGGCCGAAAGGTTCTGGAGTGGCGACCGCGTACCGGAAGACGTAGCGTTGGAAGGCCTCCCACAAGGTGGACCGATGACCTTGTGAAGGCCGCAGGAACCCGTTGGATGCGGGAAGCACAGGACCGGTCGAAGTGGAGGTGCTTGGGGGAGGCCTATGTCCAGCAGTGGACGTCTTTCGGCTGAAATGATGATGATGATGATGATATAAAGGGTTAAAATTTTTCAAAAAAAACAACTGTTTCATACAAAACTTCAATACCTACTTGACCAAAATGTATGAAACAGCAGATTTTTTTTTCGTGATTTCTGAGTTGGTACCATAGTGAAAGTTGTTTATATTCATGGGTAGAACACCATTTAAAAATTTGGATGGTCTTTGAAAAGTAACCCTGTATATTATAGGTATATTTTTTTTTTGTTTAAATATTTTTCGTATATCCGCCATCCGGTTTATTTGTTAGTTTTAAAATAAGATATCTACCTAGTAGGTATACAGGTTGGCACATGATTCTAGCGTAGATATTTTTTATTTAATAGCCGACGAAAAATTTCAGTGCTGGGTGGGTTCAGAAATCAGAATCTTGTGATTAATCCATGGTAGCAGGTTGCGCGTCAATGTACAGACGCCAGCACAACAAGCTACACGAAACTGTCAAATTTTTCCAGTCAACATTGAACCATAAACTTAATGTAGCGATAAAGTTGAAAATCTATTAAAGAAATTTGACAGATTGTAGTAGCTTGATGTGCTGGCGTCTGTACCTACCACCCAGTATAATCGACTTACTAAAAATAATATTAATTGTCTTTTACTACCAGCAATAGTAATAATTGATACAAAACAAAAAATACATGTAACGTTCAGGCTTTTGACACTTATTGAAAAACAAGCTATGCAAAATGGGTCACTCCGACCTGCCACTAGTTCTGCAATATTGCAACTTTTAAACGAAAATTGCCCTTATTGAAGTTTGTAGCTTCATCAGTTTCACCTTTTTGTAAAGGTCCCTTTACAAAGAGCAAAATCAGTTGTAAAACTACTTTCGCAGGTTAATTCATAATGGTGCCGATTCCATTGTTCACAAACTTTAAGTTTAAGTTCAGGGCATCTTTTTCTATCTATTTTTATTAAGAAAAGGATAGAACATAAATTTTAGTTTAGTCCTGTCAAATTAATTAGCACCTGACGTAAATTGACGTAATTTTAGTAGGCAAGTTTTTAATCACGTCTACATTTTGCAGCATTTACAAATCCTGCATTATTTTTTTTGTCATCAATCCTTCTTGGAGTTTATATCCAACCTCATTTTTTATGTATTAACCAAACCAGAAATGTCTATCTATTTAATTTTTTTAAATTATGAATCGTTTATACGTCAGATGTCTTTTTTCATGCTATCATGGCTCACTTGATAAAAAACTGGTGACGAGTTAACATATTTTTCTTGAAAAATAACGCCCAAATCTAAAGTTATATTGTTAGCTGTTTATATTGTTATAATACATTGTAATTGTGTTGAATTTTCCGTGGATTCAAGGTTCCTCGCTATAAGATGTCGTTCACTGCATGAGTCTCCACTGCTGATGAACTAAGGGTTTTTTTGTCCTTCTTTGGTGGCCCGAACTTTCTGCAAGCCGATACACTCGGTTTTCCCTCTACCACCCAGACTTCCAATAAGTAATTCTGCAATTCACCGGAGCAACAGCCGATTCGTACTGACGATCAGAGCCGAGCTGAGCCGGATTCGCCGGTCGTATTCGCCAACGGACAGGAGCCCGTGTTAACCAGATACCTTTTTATTACCTAGTTTATTGTAGTCTAATTTTTTAAAAGAAAAGAACCACTGTATTTTTATGTCTAATACGGCAGGCGTGTTACCCTTTTTTTTTTTCTCTCAAGCGGATTTTTTTTCCTTTCACGCGCGCGGAACTATACATGATTGCAATCACGTTTAAAATCGCGTCGCGTGTTTAAATCTTTGTACACTTCCTAAAGTATCGTTAATCATATCGTCACAGTCAAGTTTTTTATCATTCTCTTAATTGTTAATTTTTTTTTTTTCAAAACGAAAATTAAACGTATTTAATAGCGAAAAGTGTTTCCTTTCCAACTATTTTCGCTACAACTTGTATGGAGTAGTGTCAGGCGTTGATTAATTTAACAGGACTAAACTAAAATGTATCTTCTGTCCTTTTCTTAATGAAATAGAAAGAAAAAGATGCACTGAACTTAAATTTAGTTTAGTTTGTGAACAAGGGAATCGGCACAATATCGATAATTAAGTATGAATATAAGATACATGACTATGGCACATAAACTTCTGCGAATCAAGACATTTAGGTACCTACAGGTGTATTTTCTTACACATAAACTCACACCTTCTCATGGGGTATGTAGAAACTACAGAACGCCACCTGTTACGATCCTTATCCTCCTTCAGCCTCGTTTATGTTCATAGATCTAGTTATACACCTGTGCACACAGACAGCTGCTAGTTGTTTATTGAGTGTGCTACAACTGCCGCTCCCTATGAACACAGAGTGGCTAGATAGAGGCAATAACGACCTAAGTTCCTACCCCTAAGCCCCTAACGCCTACAACCTAGCTCTTACAATTCAATGCCTACCTGTCTGACTAGCCCTAGTACCCTATCAGCCCTAACGCCCTAGCCCTAACATACAAACCATAACACAACGTACTAGTACTGTTGTGTGGGCAGGAAAGCCTGTTACCAGCGACCTAAGGCAACAGACCGGAGCGGGTAGGAAGGCAAGGTAAGTGTACCAGGTGCAATGTACACAGGAGGTGGATATCTCACTGCCGATCCCACAGACTCACAGGATCGATCGTACTGATGGCTAAAGGTGTCTTGGCCACAGTGAGGGGTAACTCGACGGAGAGGAATCAAACACGACTCCAGCTTGATGACTAATTTTATTTACAAAGTTTACATCTTATATACTAATTATAAACTAAATACACATAGATGCTTGTTTAGTGTGTGTGCCTTCCGTCATCCATGTGTGATGTTGTTGATGCAGCTATCTCTCGTAACTCGGTCAGACAAAGTGCTGATGCTGATCCGAACTTTGTACAATAAATGTTGTGATCCGTTGATTTAGCGATTAAGATGAAATTCGCTGTATTGCAATGTTTGGATTAGGGTTCCGTGGTGCTATGGTTCACTTGTGAACATTCTGGCCCTCTCAAAGGATGACTTACATCTGTTGTAATTCAACGATTTCGCTCAAATTAGCCGTTTGGTTACGGCGTGAATCTGGTTTTGGTCTTCTTTCTTCCTTCGGTATTGGTTGACTGTATGTCGGTTCCATGGAAACTGCTGACTGCAGCTGCCTGGGTGGTTTGTCTGGTGGCCTTTGGGTTGCTGCAACCTGTCCTTGTCCTCTGGCTGGGTGACCGGTTGGTTTTGCTGACTCTCCTCCTTTTGGTGTGTGCACGATGTTTGCTAGCCAACTTACTATACGTCGACCATAACAAGCTATAAACAATATAATTGCTAATATTACTATTGATGATACGAAACTGGTTAAATATGTGTGAGAGCTGATTTGAGTCCATACAGTATTATCTAAACTGGTTTGTAATGCATTCTCTTTATTTATTAAATGTTGAAAACTATCTGTTGAATCAGCCATTACTTCCTCCCTAGTTAGATTCACTAAGTTGTTAGCAACATTCTGAGTATTTACTGTGAAATCTAATTGTTTCGAGTACGACATAACTATTGGTAATGACACAGTTCTTTTTGCGCTTAGTATGTTATTAACCGTTTTCATGATACAACTATCTGATATTTGAATTACACCAACACCTCGAAGCTCTAACTCTTCTCTTTCTCCGTCACAAATAATTGACGTCGTAATTTAGTCGGGCACTATAAATAACCAAGTATTCTGCATATATAGTTGTTTCCATATAACTTTATTCGGTATATGAAACGTTTTGGACAAACATTTTGTATTTGTTTGATTTTTGAAGATTTGGTCAACAATGCAATTTTCGCTTAATTGCATGTTCTTCACCGCCCCAGGAAAACAAATAAAGTGAGCATATTTCTGCAAACAACTCTTAAATTCGTCGTAGTTTAATTCAAAATATAATTCGTTATTGTAATCTAATCCTATGTAAGCTTTAGGTATAGCTATAGATTGCACTGACTTATCTGTTTTTATGTTCGGAACGGGTGTAACGTACATTAACATGTATTTAGATATATCCTTTATAGGAAAATAGGCATATACTTGTATATGGGTATCGTTTTCTGATATCTTGGTATCTAATAATTGTTGCTGAACTATTTTTAAATTTGACGGCAATTTTTGGTTTGCTGACGATATCAATTCACTGACATTCCTTGGTGATATTACGCTATAAACCGTTGCCTTTGTCAAGTAGATTTGTAAAAACCCAGCGTAATGATCCATGACTTCTGATATATAATTAACTGCTAATTGGTAAGTTTGCATAATGCGTATGCTTATGCTATTATGGTCAACTGTACTGAACCAATGGTTGTAAGCGTCCATATAATCAATAACTTGGTTCAATTTATTTTGAAAACCTTCAAGTTTTAGCTTTATCTTTTCTTCTGTTTTATTGACTTGTGAAATAGTTGATATCATAAATTTGGTTTGGTGGTTGGCAGCTTCAATGAGTTTTTGTTGATTCATATTCAACGAGTCTATGTCTCGATAAACCTCATCATTTACGCCAAAGATTGATGTCAGTAATTGTCCTAAGATTCCTCTTTTCTTTCTAGTTTGATTTACTTCCATTAAATATTCTTTAATTCGCTCAAATTTCGATTCTTCTTCGATTAAATAATGGTGTAACTGTTTACAATGTGATGTGTCACTTAATTCTTCCGCGTTTGTACATAACTGCCGGAATTTTGACGTTACTGTCCTCACTCTATAGAAATCTTGTTCTAAGTGTTCTCTCTCAAAACTTGTTTCTATTCGGAATATTCCTCTATTTATACTTGCTGTACCGATTTCTTCAATGTAGAATCCTGATGGCACCTTTTTTACCGAATATGTTAGTGCAGCTGTTCCCAATATTTGTAACATTATTAGTAAATATATGAACCATTTTGACATTACACTACATTTCTTAGATTGATCACTTTTACTTCTATGGTTTCTAACCACGGTAATGCTATTAGTTCGTACCACATTTGTTATATTTCCATCATTACAGCTTCCATTTGTTTGAATTGGTAATGGAATTAACGTGTGAATTGACCTCTTAAGAATTGACCCCGATGATTTTTGAAGAGTCACGACTCTTGTTAACTTATCATTTCCTGCGTGTATTTCCTTGACTTTTGCAAGTGGCCAGTTACTTGGACTGATTTTTTCATCTTTTATGATTACTAAAGTTCCTACCGTTAGGTTTTCTTGATTGGTTTTCCATTTGTATCGTTGTTGTAGTTGATGTAAATAATCTTTGGACCAGGTGTTCCAGAAATCCCTCTTCATTTTTTGAATACGTTTCCATTTGTTTATTAAATCCGTATTATTGTCTGACAGTGGATCCGGAATTCCTACTGATTCCCGTCCTATCAAAAAATGGCTAGGAGTCAATATGACATTGTCATCAACATCTTCACTTAGTGGACATAACGGTCTTGAATTTAGGCAAGCCTCAATTTGGTGCAAAAATGTGCTCAATTCCTCATATGTAAGCGTTTGTTCTCCTATGACTCTTCGCAAATGATGCTTCATAGACTTTACTCCTGCTTCCCAAATCCCACCAAAATGAGGAGATGATGGCGGAATGAAATGCCATTGCGTTCCAATGCTGGCCATAGTGTTTTGAAACTTGCTTGATTGTGTTACTTCTAACATTTCGTTATGTAGAAAGTTCGCAGCTCCTACAAAGTTCGATCCATTGTCACTATACAAGTGCGACACTGGGCCTCTGCGTGCTATGAATCTTCGCAAGGCGGCTATGAATGTCTCTGTCGACAGATCACCTACTAGTTCCAAATGTATAGCCTTTGTGGCTAAACACACAAACACTGCAATATAGCCTTTGTAGGATTTATGCCCTCTGCCTTTCATTGCTCGAACCTGGACTGGTCCTGCGTAATCTACGCCAGTGTGAGAAAATGGATAAGACTCTGTTACTCTAGCTTTTGGCAAACTACCCATTTTTTGTGTGGCTGTGCATGATCTGTATCTTATACATTTCACACACTTCCTGATATAACTTTTCACTGCTCGTTTTGCTCCAAGTATCCAATATTTCTGTCGTGTATACGCTAAGGTTAAATTGTTACCCCCGTGTAATGTGTTTAAATGAGCGTCTTGAATCATCATTCCTGTTACGGGATGATCTTGAGATAACAGAATTGGGTGCTTCTGATCATACGTAAGTTCTGAATTATGTAATCTTCCTCCAACTCGCAATAATCCATCGCTGTCGATGAACGGATCTAAACATGTCAACTTGTTCCCTTTTCTTAATGATAATCCGTTTTTTATGGTTTCATATTCCTCAGAGAACATTGATTGTTGTATCAATAAAAGAACCGTTTTAGTTGTTCTGTTAATTTCCGTACAGCTCAACGGATCGTCCCTCCTTTCCTTGTGTATGAACCTATAACAGTATGACAATACTCGGACCATTTTTTGAAAACTTGAAAACCTGTCCCACACATTATTTTGTAGTTGGGACTTCGTTGTAATATGATAACAACGTTTAATCTCTTCGCAGATCTCAGGTATTGTTTTGGTACTGGGTATGTTATCCGTGTTTAGCCAATCCGGACCACTCCACCACCTGGTTAATTTTTCTAATTTATCGGGCGTAACTCCTCTTGTGATCAGGTCTGCCGGATTTTGAGACGTATTTACGTAATTCCACCTTGCTCGTGGTAGTATCCTCTGTATCTCAGACACCCTGTTTGCTACGAAAACCTTCCATCGTTCCGCTTCTCCTTTAATCCAGCCGAGAGTAATCATCGAGTCAGTCCAACAATATATATTTGTTACACTAATTTCCATGGCGTTTATAACTTTTTCCATTAACTGTGTGAGTAGTACCGCCGCACATAACTCTAATTTTGGTAATGTTGTCTTGTGCTTTTTCGGCGCTACTTTTGACTTAGCTTGTATCATGGTTATACTATATTCACCATTATTATCACATATACGACAGTATATTACTGCCCCGTACGCTTTTTCTGACGCGTCACTAAAGCCGTGCAACTCTATTTTACAGTCAGGCGACCAATGACACCATCTCGGGATGGAAATGTTTTCAATCGACTTCAGTTCTTTCTGTAAACCACTCCACCTTCTTTTAATATCGTCATCTACAGGCTGGTCCCACTCTGCACCGTTTGTCCAAAGTTCCTGAATTATAAGTTTCATGTTTATGATTACAGGTGCTAGCCATCCTAAAGGATCAAATATCTTAGCAATCTCCGATAAAATGAACCGTTTCGTTGGCTTTTCATTTTGATTAACCTTAATTTGAAATCTGAAACTGTCTTCGTGCGGTGACCATAACACTCCTAGTGACTTTCTAGTTTCATCTAGCGGGATCTTCATCATTTGACTAACTTTGTCTTCATCTAAAATATGGTCTAACAACTCTGCGTTATTAGCAGACCATTTCCTGAGATTGAAACCGCCTGTCTTCAGCATATGTATAAGACCTTTTTGTAACTCTTTTGCAGATTCAACATTGTCTTCCCCTGACAAAATGTCATCTACGTAGAAATCGTGAAGGGTCCTCTGACTGGCAACGGGATAGTTTGATTTCTCATCTAACGCCAGCTGTCGAAGTGTTCTAACTGCTAAAAACGGTGCTGACGCTGTACCGTAAGTCACAGTAGTTAACTCGTATTCATCGATGGTGTGTTTCGGTGACTTCCTCCATAATATGCGTTGGTATTTTAAGTCTTGCTCGCTTACGTTTATGAATCTATACATTTTCTCTATGTCCGCCATAAATACAATTCTATGTTTACGCCATCGTACCAGAATAACTGCTAAGTCTTGTTGCATTCTTGGACCCGTAAACATGTTGTCGTTCAGACTGACCTTGGTATCCGACTTACTCGATGCATCGAACACTACCCTTAACTTAGTGGTCAGTGAATCTTCTTTGATTACTGGTTGATGGGGAATATAGTATCTCCCTTGGTAATAATCGTTTTTAGGGACCTTCCTCATATGGCCCATTTCAACGTATTCGTTCAAAAACTCTTGGTAACGTGTGTGAAGATCCTTATTTTTTGCGAATTTTCGTTCAAGCTGCAGAAGTCTCGCCACCGCCCTACTGCGAGAATTCCCGTACTCCATACTGGAATCTTTGAAAGGTAGCCTCACTGTATAAGTTCCTTCTGGACTTCTTATTGTTGTTTCTTTGTAGTAGCTTTCACAAACTTGGTCTTCATGGGATTCTTGGTAGGTGTCAGAAACTTCCTCCAATTCCCAAAATTTATTTAATTGTTGAATTTCCCCAGTACGTGTCATCATACTGACTACCTTTACTGAGTTTGTACTAGTAGTATTACAACAAATTCCGGATAACATCCACCCAAACTCTGTGTCCTGAGCAATGACTCCGTCTTGAATTTTGTGTAACCCACTTAGTAATAAGTTGCTGTACTCTTGAGCTCCCAATATTATATCTATCGGTCCTCTTTTGTAGTACGTAGGATCACCAATTAGCTTGTTTCGTAGCCAATCTGACTGTAATTCCGGTAAGTTCTTGTCGGGTAAGCACCCAGTCAACCTTGGTAGTACTATCAGTGTAACTGGGAGTCTAAACTCACTCGGAAATCTTGGTTGTAGTTTGACATGTATAGCATAGTTGGAGGACTTTGGTTTGTCGTCAGCGATTCCGACAATTTCAGTTCTTATTTTGCTACGCGGGTATGCCAATAGTTGCGCTACCTCCTCTGTGCATAACGAAGCTTCTGAGCCTTGGTCACACAACGCCCTTAGCATGTACCGTGTCCCGTCCGAAGCCTGTACATGTACCAACACTGTTGCTAGCAGTGTGGTTTTTGATACGTTTGTTTGGTTAACTGTAGACACATTTGACCTGGTCTTTACAGTAGACATACTTGTAGGTAACAAGTTGTCCTTTTTCGTAGTAGTTTTTTCATGCCGAGCAGTACCATTCTGGTAGTTGTCTCGATGTAAATAGGAATGATGACCTTTTTTATTGCAATATCCACACTTTTTCGTGCTTTGACACTTCTTCGTGTTTTCATGAACCAAACAATTCTTGCACATCCGTTTCTCGCTTACTGCCTTGTCACGATCCTGTACCGACAGCGCTTTAAAACTTGTACATTGATAAATGTTGTGTTCAGTAGTATTGCAAAACCAACAGTTATAGGTCTCTTGCTGTTTGTTCATAGATGGGAATGAGTCATCGCGCACTCTATTTATAGATGTGCTTTCTCTGCCGGAACCAGACGTTTCCAGACATTTAAACCGTTTTTCCAAGAATTGCATCATATCCGACAATTTTTGTAGCTTGTTAGGTTCTGTCACTTGATGCTCGTACCTGTCATCAGTCTCTGAGTCCCATACTCTACTGAGTATCCTTGTTAAAAACGGGTCCCATGACGATATATCGATGTTTTGACATTTCAACGCCTCTAGGTTCTCATTTATCGTATCATGCAACTGTCGCAAGGTCGTTGCATTGCCCCTTGTTACTTTTTGCAAGCTCAGTATACAGTCAATGTGCCTCGTAATGATTAACCTTTCATTTTTATATCGCTTCGTCAACAGATTCCACGCGGTTGCATAATTTGCGTCACAAACTGTTAAATGCTTAATCAGCTTAGCGGCGTCCCCGCGTATATGCGTTTTTAAATACTGCATTTTTTCCGTGTCACTCAACGATTTGTCTTCATGTACGATCTTCAGAAATAAGTCATAGAAAGAACTCCATGACTCATAGCTACCGCTGAATGTCGGAATTATTATTTTCGGTAGTTTCACTGTTGTTTTATGGCTCGTCTTTGCGGAGTTTTGACTGACCCTGGCTATTAATTCGTCAACCACGCATTCGAACTCCATTTGTGTTCTTTCAAACGTGTTTTCTCGGAAATAGCTGTGGTCTAGAGTGCTGTTTTCCATTAAAATAACCAAATGCGTGTCTTCAATTTCCTGCCACTGTTTTTGCAAGTTCGCCACCAAAGATTCTAAACACCACGTAGCTTTATCTTCCGACATTTGACGAGTTGCTGATTGTAGTTTCTTCTGCATTTGACTGATACGAAACAGTTGAATAAACAACTTAGGTGAGTTGATGTCGTCATCTTCTTGAGGTTCTATGTCTCCTGGTTCGTAGAGTTGTCCTACAACGACTAACCTTTTCTCACACTTTACTAGATACTCAAGGGCTTGCTCGTAAAGTTTTTTGAGGCCGTCAAAGTAGTTGGCAGTGATGTACTTGTGTCCAGACATCACATCCTGACTCTCTAGTTGTGTGTGGTTAATTGACGTTCTGGTAAAAATTTCTGTGAGTCGCGCTTTCCTGTCTGCGATGTATTTGTGAGTTTTTCTCGTCGCCGAGTCTTTCTTGATGTTGGTGAATATTTGTCTAATTTCATTGTAATCCGCTTCCTGGCTTCTTATGATTCCATTTATTTCTTGTGCGTCCATTCTTCCCTAACTGCCCTAGCCTTTTCTCAGGTATAGGCACTTAGCTGCGATCTGTACCCTCGTTGCGATAAGTGCGACTTCTCAAAATACCGGTGAGACCCGCTTGTGGGAGGTCGGTTTCCGATCCGCTACCGCACGAATGGCAGCTAAGTGTCTCACCTACCCCCGAACCCTGGTCTGGTAAGTCTGTCAGTCGACCTACGGGAATGAAAGGACTGCGGTTATCCGGGAAAATCCGGCTCGAAGGACCAAAATGTGCACACAGACAGCTGCTAGTTGTTTATTGAGTGTGCTACAACTGCCGCTCCCTATGAACACAGAGTGGCTAGATAGAGGCAATAACGACCTAAGTTCCTACCCCTAAGCCCCTAACGCCTACAACCTAGCTCTTACAATTCAATGCCTACCTGTCTGACTAGCCCTAGTACCCTATCAGCCCTAACGCCCTAGCCCTAACATACAAACCATAACACAACGTACTAGTACTGTTGTGTGGGCAGGAAAGCCTGTTACCAGCGACCTAAGGCAACAGACCGGAGCGGGTAGGAAGGCAAGGTAAGTGTACCAGGTGCAATGTACACAGGAGGTGGATATCTCACTGCCGATCCCACAGACTCACAGGATCGATCGTACTGATGGCTAAAGGTGTCTTGGCCACAGTGAGGGGTAACTCGACGGAGAGGAATCAAACACGACTCCAGCTTGATGACTAATTTTATTTACAAAGTTTACATCTTATATACTAATTATAAACTAAATACACATAGATGCTTGTTTAGTGTGTGTGCCTTCCGTCATCCATGTGTGATGTTGTTGATGCAGCTATCTCTCGTAACTCGGTCAGACAAAGTGCTGATGCTGATCCGAACTTTGTACAATAAATGTTGTGATCCGTTGATTTAGCGATTAAGATGAAATTCGCTGTATTGCAATGTTTGGATTAGGGTTCCGTGGTGCTATGGTTCACTTGTGAACAACACCAAAGTGAATATAGTCTTTGTTATACACGCACCTTTTGCGTGTACTAGGTACGCACCTGACCTGATTTTATTATTTATTTCAATAACGGTGAATACAAACTTACACATGTCATCATCTGCCTAGCCTTTTCCCTAATATGTTGAGGTCGGCTTCCAGCCTCACCGGATGCAGCTGAAATACCAATTTTTTACATGAAGCGACTGCCTATCTGACCTCCACAACCTAATTACTGGGTAATACGAACACATGCACAAACAAACACACACCAAACTCACATACAAACTTACACATACCAAACACACATACAAACTTACACATTTATTGTTATAATACATAGCATAAAAACTAGTGATGCGCCGACTATAGTATTTACCTACTATAGTATTTTTTCGTTTTCTAATTGCCGATTAGTCTGCCGACTAATCGGCGATGCCGGTCATTCTAATACCTACTTGTCGGAGGTATTGATGCCTCAATTGGCAGGTTCTATTAAAAGTAGTTCAAACGAATCCCATTCTTCTGTTGCTTCTGTATTCCAACTTCAGCCCTTACCACCATTGCCAAATCTTATATATCTATACTTTATTGTACACCACAAAAATACCTATACCACCACTTATTTACCATTTCCGTGTTGTTTTGTTTCTTAATTATTACTTACCAATCCTTACCATTGCCATGTAATTTGGTTATTTATGTGCCATATTTCGTTGACTAATACTAGCTTAATTACTGACTTAATTATTATAAAGACTGTAACTTTAGATACCTACTCTAAGTAATGTTTAGAAATGATAAAACAAGTACAAATTATTTGTTTTATTTCAATTGTTATGCGCCGATTATAATCGGCATATCTTGCCGAATAGTCGCCGACTGCAAACGATGCCGAATAGTCGGCTTTCTCGACTAGTCGGCCCATCTCTATTAAAACACAAACTCTTTTCGCATGCACAACATAGCCGCTCAACAGCATCTACAACAACAAAACCAATGAAACTGTAACAAGTTTAATCACTCCTTTATTGGTACAGTTCCCAACATAAGCTTCGAAACACATTTTAATTAACATAATAATCGGCCTTCAGATCAGTTATTTCCGAAAGTTTGATCATTATTGATCAGGCACGATAAGAAACTTAAGTAGTCTGTGGTAAGCGGCTATACTTGCTGTACGGTACCAAAAATGTTCTTGTACCGAATCATCTTCTGCCTAGCCTTTTCTCTTTTTTAGAGGTCGGCTTCCCGTCTAACCGGATGCAGCTTAAGAGCGTTTACGCCGTACGGCATTTCATACAAACTTTCAAGTCCTTGTTTTTCGAAATGAATGAACTGATTTTAATGAAACTCCATACGCATATGCAGGATATAAAGGTCTAAAAAGTTAGTAGAGAACAATTTCGAAATGTCTTATTTAAAAAAAGATAACTGGATATCTCTGTTTCTATGAATTTTAAATCGGTCTAATTTGGCTGAAACACTATTTTTCGAAAATATTCTTAAGTAACTTTTTAGAACTTTGTATCCTGCTTAAGCGTGTTAAGTTTCATTAAAATCGGTTCATTCATTTCGAAAAACAAGGGCTTGAAAGTTTGTATGAAATACCGTACGGCGTAAACGCTCTTAACACCATTATTTTACATGAAGTCACTGCCTATCTGTCCTCCACAACCCAGTTACTGGTTAATACGATACCACTTGGTAAGACCGGGTTTCTCAGACTTTCGGGCTTCTGCCAACCCTTAACGACTGTCAAAGATCTAAGAATGACAGCCGGAACCAACGGCTCAACGTGCTTTCCTAAGCGCGAAGGGTCTCAGTATGTAAAGATGGTCACATTGGTCACCTTTCGACGGACTGACCGCGGCAAGCGTATATAGTTTTACCTGATCTATCGATCCGTGAGGCTGGTATTACTTAGCCACGAGCCATGTGCTTGTACCGAATTTTGGCTGGATATACGTTTCGTTTTGGCAAACCCCCCCAAAATTGGGGGAGGCCTATGTCCAGCAGTGGACGTCTATCGGCTGAAACGACGACGATACGTTTTGTTCGTAGAATGCATCTCTGTGGTCTTTCAGAACCTTTCCTGACCCTACCACTTGTCATTCGACCCACAACGGATTAATTAAATAAAGTTAAATTCACTGTAGGTAGGTATTTTACATGTACCTCCATTTGTCTGGGTTCTAAACTTGAAGAACTAAGTTACTGATTGTTTTGCTTGCTTTCCTGATTGCCTAAGAAATGACACAGGGATATTTGAATAATAAAATCAGTACCTACCTACATAGTTTCATTTTACAAAAAAAAAAGCTTTGCAACATTTATTTTTCATTTTTAACACAATGTTAAAAATTCGCTCACAACAGGATATCGGGTTAAAAATTAGGTCGTAAACACAGATTTTTTTATTTATTTAAATTTTCAGCAGCAAAAAATTAAGCTTACCAGCGCAATATATTGTGCAACATTTACATCTCCCGATAACGTTAGCTTTTGGATCCATTAATTTATTAACAAATAGGTAAAACCTACATTGAGTTATATGGGCATTAAGTAGAGAGGTGTACCAACAACGTCGCGCTTCAGCAGCTCAGTGTTCGAACTTAATTTTGAACAAGCATGACGTGAATTATGAACCTGTATTTATTTTATCACCGTCCGTTTTACCAATACGCTGTTTCAACATTTTCTTTGCCGAGAATTAATGTTAAATAAGGTAAACGTGGAAATCATTCAAAAAAAATGTTCAAAGAAAACTCGACTGGCAATGAAAGGAATAACTACGCACTCTGTTAATGAAACAAAGCTCAGAATCAATTTTATCTTTACTGTGCCAGACTTTATCTAAGACCTTCAACTACCTCTTATTATCTCATAAAGAAAAATATCTCATATCCCGCTGAGAAAACACATCTGAGCTCCGACAGTACTTCGTATTCTTTAATACAACAAACATCTGTAATCTTTTCACATCCGTCTCATGTCGCTCACAGAAAATAAGTTAAAACTAACGACCAATAAACGTTCGCATTCTATTTTTAACACTGTTTCCATCACAAAACTCATTTGACGTCCACACTCTTGTAGCTGCCAGTTACACAGAGGCAATTTTCGAATAGCAATTAGTTCTAAAATGTCCTATACACGGTCGAAATTCGCTGAATTGCCGCAACAATGTGTCACGAATAGGCTGTCTTGTTAGCTAGCACTGGTCATAGCTTTGCCAGAAGACGTATTCATGTTGTCCCCATTAGTCCAATCCAAGTCTGCACCTACCGTGCAGTCTTAAGGCGGGTTGTTTCAAAGCATCGGTTACATCGCACGTTCGTTAAAATTTTACAGTTGAAATCAGTGCAGTTGTACTAGTGCTTTTGTGTATCGCTCGTTAGTGCAATGCCGTTTATCTGAAGTAAGGTGACGGAAATTGAATCAATTGCCGTTGTGTGTTGATGTGTTTTTGATTTGCAATGTGACAAAAGAAGCCATTTGTTAACGTATCGTGTGGATTCGTGCGTACTTTTAGCATTTGTATCTTATTTTTCCATGTCATTTTCGAAGCCTCGCTACATACCTATTTGCTTATCTGGCATAAAACAAACTGTGTTGTAAATGATTGATGTTTTTTATGAAGGTATAGTATACTCGTACAATACCGTGCTTATATGACACTTCGATACTAACGCTGAAGTATTTTCTGGAGTCTATCAAATGGGTACCATACCAGCACGCGTAGCATGCACCACCATAGAAACAGGTTTTGTCGACGGAAGAATAGACAAAATGACAGATTCTAACGAAACGACGAGATTTCTCACGAAATCTGTAATTTTGGCTATTCTTGCAGGATAACAAAAATTTATGGACTATAAAAAAAAATTGTCGCTGCACCTTACATTCTTCTCTTTTTTTAAAACACTCATCCAGCTTAAACGCTACTTAAAAAATCTATTTGGAAGTTTTTAAGCTGTAGTATAAAAAAGTCTTTAGTAGTTTCTTTCTAATATAGGGCAGCGGTACTCCCGAGGGATGGATGTTGATGCCAACATTCAGCCATATTCAGTCCGTGTTTGGAGACGAGCCAGGAGGCCGCGTCGCGCGTTGCGCGGATAACTTACGATAAACGTTACAACTTATTAGAATTAATTATCGTGAAACTTGCTTGTATATTTTAATTGTAATTAATAAATACATTCAAAATAGCTTCGCTAAATAATAATTTATTCAAATATAAAATAATTTTATTGTGAATAATTTTAACGCGAGCGGGTTAAATGTACTTATTTGAAATTTTTTTTGTCACAATGATAAGATGATTAATGAAAAGTTGGACTTTGTATAAAGTGAAACATGGATTCTGACGCAATGAAATAAATGATTTCGAAATGCTTTGCTATGTAAGTGCTTTTTTTTCTAGCTTTTATTATTCGTTTTAGGGCTAATTTTTCAATCATCTGATAACTTTATTCGAGGAATAATTTTGAAATTTTGACAGTTACCTAATTCATATAAAAACTGTCAAATGTGAATTTTATTCCTTGAATAAAAGTTATCTGGCGATGGAAAAATCAGCCCTTTTGTTATCCATAGGTACTTACTTGATTTACTTATACACTTCCTGTGCCAGTACAATACGGAAAAAAGGAAAACCCAGGATTTATACGCTATGTTTCATCCCTTAGAAGCCGTAAAAGTCCAAAGGAAAGTTTTATGTCAGCAGATAACAGCACTTGCTGTAATCTGTCACATAATAGTGCAATTAAGTCAACTTTTAACACGCCATACATGCCAAACATGGTTTGAAGTGGTACGTTGGCATTAATTTAATCCATTTAAAATAGAAACGCGTTTTTATTAACGTTTTAATGTATCTTTTTACACACTACAATTTAAATTGTTTCCCCCTCACTAATAAAAACATATTATATCAGATGAATAGTTACACACTGATTTCTCTCTTTCAATAGTCAGTAATTTGAGTTTGGAAAGAAGAAGACAAAGCATTGTGTCACTATACAGATGCTATAGGACGTTTATTAGTAAGGGGCTTGTTTATGTATTTAGGTATGTGCCATTTTTATTATATTTTTCATTTAAGGGTACTTACATATTGAAAATCGGAAAAATAACACTAAGTAGGTAAGTCGAATCATTTATTTCAAATAGGCACACATAAATGGCAGTTTTAACCCTCAAAATATACGAAAAAAGCTTGTAAAAATAGAATTGATTGTAGCTGTCCCTTCCAAAAGGCAAGGTAAGGTTTCGTATGGAGAAAAATAGGCAAGAAACGGCTCCGTTACTCTTTTAACTGTTTTTTAATATTCTGTATACCTACGTCGATCAAATTAAATTAGATTTGAATTATATGTGAATAAAATTACTATACGCAGGAACCCGTTGGATGCGAGAAGCACAGAAACGTGCTTGGGGGAGGCCTATGTCCAGCAGTGGATGTCTTTGGACTGAAATGATGATGATAATTATGAAAATCTCTATGCCACAATAGGTAAAAAGATTTAAAAATAAAGCAATGACAGCTAAATAAATTATGTGATAGATACATGGTGCTCACATATTTACAGATATTGTAAAAGTAGGACGTTAAGCCGTTGATCCCGGCTGTCAATCGTGGATCTTTGACAGTCGTTACGGGTCGTCAGTAGCCCGAAAGACTGACAACCAGTCTTACCAAAGGATATCGTATTACCCAGTACCTAACTGGGTTGTGGAGATCAGATAGGCAGTCGCTCCATGTAAAATACTGGTATTCAGCTGCATCCGGTTAGACTGGAAGCCAACCCCAACGTAGTTGGAAAAAAGCTAGGCAGATGATGATGTAAAATTAGATAATTTTCCTAATTTTAACAAGTAAGTAATCAAATCATGAAAATTATAAATTATGCAATTACATTAACAACCTGTTTAATTTCGTCTGTACTCTACATTGTCCTATCGAGCAGGACCAGCATGTTTCCAAACATTCTAATCTTGGAGATAATCCTCTTATTTGTAACTAGCTGTGCCCCGCGGTTTCTTCCGCGTTAATTTGAGGAAAAAACCTACTAAAATATATTCATTATTTGGGATTATTACTTAGTAGGTACAATACTTTAAGAAGCTATTTTAGGTACCTACATCATGCTAGGATCAGTAAGAGTGGAACTATAGTCACAGCAGTACTCATGACCGGCCGCCTTGCGGAGTTATTTTAAAACTATGTTGTCTCTGATATTCATTGAAATCAAATGATGTCAAGGGCAATTTTGTTCAAAATTAAATACTTATGTTGAATAACGTATTTATTTGGATAAAGATTAATATCATGTTTATAAAAACACCTTCGCAAATAATGTATTATTTTAGAACAAATTTGATTACCATAAAACAGATTACCTATAGTGAGTCAACCTTAAAAGATAGACATATGGGTCTTTTTTTAGAACTTTTAAACGGGAACAATTCCGTCATATATGATTTTTGCGTAAATTTAACCGTGTACGCAACAGCGTACGCAACGGACGCTCTCAAAAGGAATAATTTTACCCGTTTTTGCAACATTTTTCATTGATGCTCCGCTCCCTATTGGTCGTAGCGTAATATTGTGTAGCCTATAGCCTTCCTCGATAAATGGACTATCCAACACAAAAATAAATTTCCAATTCGAACCAGTAGTTCCTGAGATTAGCGCGTTCAACCAAACAAACAAACTCTTCAGCTTCATAATATTAGTATAGATTATAATATTAGTATAGATAATGCTTGTTTACAAAGTGTATTTCTAATATGAGTTATTAACCTTTCATTTAAACGCAAAAGATATTACAAGGTATTTTGTTGTAACATTTACTAAAGAACCGGATAAAAGATTTATGTAGGTACTTTAGATAATCTGAAAATGGTTGTTAAGCATACTTACATTTTGGAAATTAAGTATCTGAATAATATTGAACGTGGGAAGTACCTACCTACAATATTTTATAAAGGAATGTAAACATTTCCCATGTTTACGTTCCTTTATAAAATATTGTGAATGTAGGTCAACATGGAAAATCGAAAAGTCTTTGTATAGGTAACTATTTTTTATTGCTTATTTAAGCTTCACCATCAATGTATATTTAAATATCATCTTGCCTTAATTATTTTATAGTGTGCAAAATTGATAATCCCTAATTAGTTCCCGTAAGTTAATCTCGAGTGGCCGCTCTTCAGTCCAGACGAGATTAGTCCAATGTCTTCCTTTGAACACAAAGGTATTTTATATTCAATATATATATTTTAAATATCATCTTGTCATAATTATTTTATAGTTTGCAAAATTGGTAATCCGCAATTAGTTCCAGCTTGTTAATCTCGAGTGTCCGCTCTTCAGTCTAGACAAGATTAGTCCAACGTCTTCCTTTGAATTCAAAGGTATTTTATGTTCAAAAGATTTAAGTTGCGGGCTACTAATTACAACCAGAGATTACTCCATGATTATTTTTTAAATATAACCAGAGATGTATACGATTCCTTTTTGTAAAGTTTTATTTATTCTTAGTAGCAGCCAGTGTTGATTTCTGCCCGGTTGATGGCAATGGGCTAGCCACCTTTTACATGGAACTTAAATATAACCGGTGAAACGTACTTTAGGCTGTTCCTGCAAACCTACGAACTTCAGTCCCAGAATCTACGTATTTTCTATCAAATTGCACAAATGTGTAAAATAACATAACTGATTAGGCTGAATGGACATAATTTCCTTTTTATTCGCGAAAAAAAGATAAAAACGATCAGTTTTATACTAGCGCCCACTCGCTTCGCCAACACAACTTTTGCGTCATTCATTTTATGAACAAAGTTCTCATTCCATAGAGCTGGGACCGTGTAAACGAAACTTCTCGTCTCGCCACCTTGTCTTGTAGAAACTTTACCTAAAAATTTTACGAAAAGTGGCTTAACAAAATCCGCGAGCCTTCGCAGGAACAAATTAAACATTTTGATAAATATTATGTATAAATTTAATTTGCCTGAAAATTAATAAATTGTATAACAAAACACTCGTTTTATTCAGTTTTACTTACCCTACCCTCGTCATTTCACTCAGAAAAAAACCGGGCAAGAGCGAGTCGGACTCGCGCACCGAGGGTTCCGAGTAGTAGTGATACGCTGGT